>CP126893.1:26647500-29095000 GCA_030440675.1 Furcifer pardalis
CAGGTGCTGCCTTGAGTTATGCAGGCACAGCTACACAATATGACTGGGCTGTAGCTAGTCAGGATTTACTCCTTGCTGCCATTGGTTCCTTCTAACCTAACTATGTTCTGCATGAGGAATGTGAGAAATAGCAGGGGAGAAAGAGGTAATAAGTGACATCCATTGATTAAATTTGCAATAGGATGTTATGGGCAAATTCCGCCTTCCTTTAAGGGAAAGAGACTCAGTCCAAGAAGCTAAGAGGCAGCTGTGGATCAAGAGGGTTGATGGGCGATTCTTGGTGGAACTCAAGTCTGTTGTACTGCAAGGGCTCAATATCAGGCGCTCTTGCCTTCCTTCCCATTCATTTTTTCCATCTAGGTTGGGCACTCCAGCCACCCAAATACATCCAGAACCTTTGCAGCCAAGTTTGTGAACTGTTTTTAAACTGCTAGTTGCACTAAATTTAAAACAAAATACTACAGAGCTGATTTCAGATTGGGAGGAAGAGCAGTATTTTAAGACCTCCAGAAAGGTCTTTGGAAAAGAGAAATCTGGTACTGATTACATTCAAGCGAGGACAAGGGAAGCATATGCGTGTGTGACTCAGCATGGTGGTGGTGGGGGATACAGCAAAGAGAAAACTACAGCCCTCTGGCTGGTCTAATCCTGAGGATGGGGCTGAAGATTGTAAAACAATAGGAGCTGGGACCCTCCACCTTTTCATTTCTCCAGCTTCAGAGATGCGACATGTCAGCAAACACAGGTTGGCTGGGAAAGCACCAACAGGTGAAGGTCATCCATGGCTTCTGTGCCTTGGTTTGCAGGCTTCCCATTAAGCACCATTGGCCGACCCACTCCGGGAAGCAGGATAGCAATAGCAATTACACTTATATCCTGCCCCACAGTACTTAGTGTACTCTCTGGGCAGTTCACAAGGTAATTAGCATTTTGCCTCCAACATGCTGGGCACTCATTTTATTGACCTCAGAAGAATGGAAGGCTGAGTCAACCTTGATCCCCATCAGGATTTAACTCACCCCCTTTTGGTTGCAGTGCAGCAGTTTTAATCACTGCACTACCAGGAGTCTTTGTTGGAAGCTGGACTCAAGAAGCCCTTGACCTGATCCAGCAGGAGGGCATTTCTTCTGTTATAACAACACATTTCCAATCACATCCCTAGTAAAGGTAAAAGTTGCTCTTGCTCAAAAGCCAGTAGTATCTGACTTTAAGGTTCAGTGCTAATCTCTGTTTATAGCCAGAGCCATGCTGTCTGCGTCTGCAGATGTTTCTGTGGACAAGTGGCAGGCATGCCTGCACAGAACACTGTTTACCTTCCCACTGAAGTGGTCCCTACTTATCTACTTGCAATTTCTTGCTTTCGAACTGCTAGGCTGGCAGGAGCTGGGGCAGAGATGGGAGATCACTCTGTCGTGCAGTACTCGGGAATTGAACTCCGACCTTCTAGTCATTAAGTTCAACCACTTGAGCCACCACAGCTCCATCAGATCCCTAGGAATGCACAATTCTTGTACCTTATGTTCAATCACTCCTGGAGGTAGGGATGTAGTAGACTACAGCCACCATCTTCCCCAGCCAGCAGGGTTTATCCTTCCATTTCTTATGCTTTTCAACATACCTTGGTTGAAGTGCCAGAAGCTGCTGCACTGAAACAGAAGAGCTTGGGAAATTTCACTGCACACAGATCAAGGATGCCTGCTTTACCAGGTAACGGCAATTAAATCACATTTTATTTAGCTAAGTTGACGGAACATTAAGTTCTGTAGTTGGCAGCCAGCCTGGACTTCAGCAGGAACTTGAATCTTTCTTGAGCCAGGAAGGCAGTGCAGTAAGTACAGTCTAGGTCAGTGATGGCAAACCTTGGCACTCCAACTGTTCTTGAACTTCAATTCCCAGAAGCCCAAGTCAACACTCCTGACAAGAACAGTTGGAGTGCCAAGGTTCGCCATCACTAGTCTGGAAACTTTAGGTGAAAAGGTCAGTACCTAGCGAGAAGGGCTCTGTGTTCTGCTGTTTATCCTCGGCATTTTTGGCCAGAAGGGAGGGAAGTGGGAACTGACTAAAGCATTAAGCTATCAACACAAGCCCAGGCACAGTGAAACGATTGTGCAAGTGGGGAAAAGATAATTTGATTTCTTCAGAAAGAGATGGAAAATAATCAAGGCTCAGTCTCTCTCTCACACTCACACATACACAGAGAGAAACACAGAGCCTTCTACTTTCAAGTAAATAAACCAGTCTACTTAATTCTAATCCCACAACAGTTTGGAAAAACAAAGAAGTTGAGGTTTTGGCAGTTCCATATTTTTGTACTTCTAATCATGGTAGTGGAGACTAGGATCAGCCATGTTCCCTCCCCACTCTAGGATGGGAGGGAAATGGAAATTTCCTCCTGGACACTTCACTGTACAGAACAAAAAAAGTTAGAGATGAATCCAGTGATGGGATCATAAAAAATTTACTACCACACCGTGATGTCATGGACATTGTGGGTGTGGCCAATGTCATGATGTCATGGGCGGGGCCAAAGAAAAATAATAATAAAATAATAAAAAATAAAATAAAAATAAAAATAAGCACACACACCTCAACCCACCCACCCACCCACAACACAAACCCGGAAATAAATAAATAAATAAAATAAAAATTACATTAAAATACACCCACCCACCCCAAACACAAATCATCCCACCCACCCCAAACACAAACCTATCACTTACCTGTTAGTACAAGTGCCTGGGCACCACCATGTTGCAAGATAGATATGGTCATCATACCAGTTCTCTAGGATAATATGCCTTAATGTAAATCTAAAACAGCTGTACCTCCTTAAGGGTTCTCCAATTGGAACAGCAATTGGAACAGCACAGGTGTAGCTTATTGATGAGGTAACTCCAAGGCTTTGCTTAAAAACCCCAAGCCAGGCCACCAGGCCTATTTAGGAACTGTGGTAGTACGTCAATATAGGTAAAGATATTAAATACACAATAAAATACACACAGACACACCACATCCAAAGGTGAGTCACTTACCCTGGGGAGCAGGCTAGAGGGAGCTTCAGGCCAGCAGCTTCTCTTTCTCCTCCCTGCTTGGGAGGACAGCAAGGAGGCTGTGCATACATGCCAAGCCCTGTAGGCATGCATGCACACCAAGTGCTTGGCGCGCATGCGCAGTGGGGGAACCAGTGAAAAGGTAAGCCCCAAAGGTGGTTCCCCCAAAAAAGCTGCTACCGGTTCTCTGAGACACTGGGAAAAGTTACTACCAGTTCTGGTGAACTGGTACAAACCTGTTACATCCCATCACTGTATCCATTGCTGTCTTCATGGAATCTTTCGTGTTTTTGCTGTTAAGTCATGCTAATCCCATATCTGCCCTGTCCTGTTAAAACAAATGTAGCTAATGTTTGCCAAAGCATCTTATGATAGATGTATTAAGTGGAGCGGCTGATTCCGAGGCATTTGCGCAGTGGGGTAACCAGTGAAAAGGTAAGCCCCGAAGCTGGTCCCCTCCAAAAGCTGCTACCGGTTCTCCAGGACACTGGGAAAAGTTACTACCGGTTCTGGTGGACTGGTGCGAACCTGTTGCATCCCGTCACTGGATGAATCTACTGATGGATATGAGGAAAATAAACAACAATATGTCCTGACCCAAATCACTTTCCTCACCATCCCTTTTTGGAGCAAACATCTTACTTTTGGAGAACATGGGTAGCATATTCTTCTCCTCTTCTTCCCTTGCCTGAGAGGCTCCCACCCCTGGGTTTTATTGGAGTGGGTGGGAAATGGTGCTGCTTGTTGCACAAGCCACAATGACCAGCTGTACAACAATACAGTGGAACCTTGCTTAACAAATATAATGTGTTCTCCGGGACCTTTTGTACTACAAAAAAATTGTAAAACTAATTTCCCACAGGAATGCATTGAAAACCAAAACTTGTTAACCGAAAGGCGGTTTCCCATAGGAATGCATTGAAAACCAATTAATCTGCCCCCCCCCGCCCCAAACTCTTAACCTAGCCACTGTTTTCTATGGATTTCCTTTTGTTCTACGATTTTCGTGTTGACCGAGCTGTTTGTTAAGCGAGGTTCCAATGCATGTCTGATCTTTATTCATGTCAGAGGCACCACCAGCATATAATAACATACAAAGCTAAACTTCTGCTAAGTCAGAAGTTCTTAATGTGTGTGGTTGGGCACCCCAACTTGTACCTGTTATTTTCCTCAAAATATTGGTCCTGGCCAGAACCTTCTGTTTGGTATTTAGGCAGTGGATCTTGAAGGTGAGAATTTGATCCAGGGTAACTCCCAGGTATTTGGGGGTGTTGCAGTGTTTGAGCCTGGTGCCATTCCAGTTCACCTGCAACTTTCTTGATGCCTCAAGGTTTTTCAGATGAAAAGCACAGAGTTGAGTTTTTAGGCAGTTTGGCTTCTGTTGGTTATCCCTTAATATATAGCCATTAAGTTCAAAGCCTCAGTCAGTTTTTTCTCAACAGCATTAAAGGTTGTGCACTGTGCTGCAATTGCAAGGTCAGCAGCATAGATAAACCTCCTAGTGGCTTCCCGCAGTGGTTGATCATTAGATATATGTAAAAAAAAAGGGGGGGGAGGTTGCTAGCACAATGCCCTGCGGGAGGCCATTTCTTTGATTTCTCCAACAATTGCATTGTCCTTGGAAATCAACAAAAAAGCTTTGATTTTCCAGTAAAGAGCCTATGATTTTTGTAAATTTAAAGTCCTTTATGATGTGGGAGACTTTCTTCTGCAGGGCTGCATGACTGACTGTATCATAAACTCCAATAACTTCTATAAACACTACCCCTGTGATTTCCTTCAGTTCAAAACCATCTTCTATATATTGTGTTAAATTCAGAATTTGTACTGTACAATCATTGCCAGGTCTGAAACCAGCTTGCTGTGGTATAAGCAGGGGTTCTACTATTGCAGACAATTGGTTCAGACTTAAACATTCATATACAGTATCTTGTATAGGTGACTAAGAAGAGATATGGGCCTGCAGCTTTTATGGGTCTTCTCGTGGCTTCCCTGGTTTAACTACAGCTATCACCTGAGCCTTCCTCCATCTCTTTGGTATCTGAACGACATTCAGACAATTACTGTACAGGCTAAGTAACCATCTTTTCATTATTGGTCCAAAATGCTTGATCTGCTCAACCTGAATTTTATCTGTGCTGGCTGCTTTACTGTTCTTACACCTGCATATTGCTTTTTCCTATAGTAAAGGGGATGGTAATATCACGTGTCTTCCATTCCTTATTCCTTCTTATCTGTTTATCCATGGGTTATTTTTCCATCAGTTTGAATCTGGTGTCCCATTAAGTGGACAATTTGGTTGGCTGAGACATTGGCATGTACTGGTTGTTTGGTGACATCATTATTAAGACAATTAAGTAATCTCCATGCTTTTTGAATGCTGCAACTTGTGTTGATTTCTTCTATGAGTTTAATCCATTTTTTTCCTTTTTATGCTTTGAGATACATGACACTATCTGTTATCCGGCTTTAATTGTATCTTCACTGAGTGGGTTTGCATCAAAGAGGGTAAAATATTCATTCAGTAAGTCAACAGTTTCATGTTAGACCTTGAATGTAGGAGGGCCTACATCCTGGAGGAATAGATTCCCTAGAGCATTTCTGGACAGTTTCAATAAACTTATCGTATGATGTGGGCCTTTTAAAAGTTGTACCTTCTTTGATATTTCACAACTTGTGGTTGAACAGCAGCTGTGCTCTCACATAGAATGGGGTGGTGTTGGGTTTAAGCATTGATGTGTTACATTCTGACTGACAAAAATGGGTTATAACCTCTCCTCCATCTGCCACTGTTAAAGGATGCTGGTAATTTGCTATCATGGATGAATGATAGTTGACAGGATTCTGCCCATTCTACAACAGCTTCGCCACTTTCAACGTTGTCTTCATAGCCCCACAAGTTTTTTGACTATTAAAATAACTTATTATGAACCTCATGAGTTTATTTTGAAAATTTGATGGTTCATCAAAGGAAAATGTTGTAAGTGGTTTATAGACAGATGTCACTGTGCAGTTACTGAGCTCAGTTATTATTTCCACATTGTTCTCCTCACATTGTGGGCCCTTGGCCATTCTGTTTGAAGACCATTTAGTTCTAGGATAACCTGTCCTAATTCTATTCAGACAGTTCCAGTTTTCTTAGAATTGGTTTTGTTGGATCTATATGATCAACATTACTAAGTCACCCATTTTAAAAGCCATTCTTTGCCTAAGCCATAAGGCTGTGGTATGTCACCTCAAATTGCTTTCTTAGATCTGAGCCTGGTGAGAGGTAGAGTCTAATAATCTATGTATTGGTACATCTCCAGAAGTCAACATCCTGTTAATCTTATTCCACTCTCAGACGGTCTGTTGCTGTTGTCTAAAATCAGGAGTAATGTTTGAAAGGATGTGGAATCCTGAAAGTGGTGTCAATTTGAGGGTTCCAAATATTATCTCCATTGTGTCATTAAGGTGAATCTCAATCTTATTAAGTATTACAACTTATTCCCCATACAGGGGCACAGTATTTGGCAACAGGATGATTGTTCTAATGTGCAGTGTTTTTGCTTGTGTTACCCACTTGGGAGTAGGTGTATGAAATATAGACAACCTTCATGATGGTATATTCTGGGCAACACTCTGTTCTAGCAGAACCAAAAAGTCTACACATATAGCGAATGAACTAGATATTGTATTTCTTACAGTCAAAAACTAGAGGCAACAATTAGATTGCCTGCTGTGTCTTAGCAGTTGTGCAGCACAGGTAGACAGATCTTTCACATTTTGCTCTCATTTGACCCTTTGAGCGGAAAGCATTGGTGACTGAACCCCAGGCATACTGTAACCAAAATGGAAATTGTCCCTCTGAGCTACAGCCCAGTTCTGTAAATCTGCAGCAGAGTATTCTCTCACTCAAGTAAAGCAAGTATTTGCCAATGTGTTTTCTTTGCCTCAGCCTATTATCGGCCATATGGAGAACACAACTTTGTAAAAGAATGGGGACTACAACATTCAGTTGCCTGGGAAAGGTGTGCCTGTGGAATTCCAGGAGTCATAGACCAAAACCACAACTTTGCACTGTTGTTCCCCCCAGCCAGTATGGCTGCAATTAAGGGCCAACATATGTTGAAATGTAAGCACAACACTCTATAGATGTTGAAGTTTGGTTTAAGGAGCCCCCAAGCATTACTGAACACTCCCTGCTGACATAACAGAAAATATGCTTACAGAATAAGCAGCTCACTGTTGGGCTTATTCAAATTCAACACAAGGCTGTTGACTGGAACTTTATCAGAACAGAAATTCCTTGTTGAAACAACTTCATGGAATACTATTCTTCTTCTTCCAGGCCCTGGCTTCATCCTAGAATGACTTGGCTGCCCGTTAACTGAAGGACTCCAGCTTCCCACATGGCCTTTCTCAGTTTAAGGTCCTCAGGGAAATCCTTTATCTTGCCTCCGTTACATCTGTGCCTAGAAAGGATCCTCATGGGGCTGCATCCAGGTCTTGGAACTCCCTACTGATGGAGGCCAAGTTGATCTTCTCCATCTAATCCTTCTGTCATGAGGCCCTTGGCAACTTAATAAATCAATGGAGAACTTCATAGTTTTTTACTTTCATGAAGCAATTTTAAATTGTTTTAAAGAGGTAGCCATATTACTCTGTTTCAGCACATACTGTATATATAAAAATAATGTCTTATTTAAAATGGGTAATTTATTTCAGCGTGTTTTTGTGGATAATACTGTATTCCTCTTCTTCAGATACAATTTAGCTCCTTTAATTCATTAGCATCTTAGTATTTAATTGACCTTAATTACATAAGTGTGTTTCTAGGTTTTCCTTGCCGGTCGTATCCGACTCTAGGGTTCAGTGCTCATCTGTTTCAAAGCCAAAGAGCCAGCGCGGTCTGCTTCTGCAGACATTTCTGTGGTCATGTGGCAGGCATGACTAGACACCAGAGCGCACGGAACGCTGTTATCTTCCCACCGAAGTGGTCCCTATTTATCTACTTGCAATTTCTTGCTTTCAGCAGGAGCTGGGACAAAGATGGGAGCTCATTCTGTCCTGCAGTACTTGGGAATCAAACTGCTGACCTTCTGCCTCGCAGCCAGCGTCTTAGCCACTTGAGCCACTGCAGTCATACCACCCATTTTTAACATTGTTTTTGGTTAAGCCACCTTGGGCCCATGTATTCCATATACCGTGTTACCCGAATATAAGACACTGTCTTATATTTTAAAAAACTCCAAAATATGCACAAGGTCTTATTTTCAGGGAATCTCTTATTTTTCCATGACGAAGAATACAGTACACATGTATTGCTGATACAGGGGATTGCCAGGGCAAGATGTAGGTCAGTGCCTTATTTTCAGGGGGGGAGGGGCTTATATTTCCGAAGTGGGGAAAAATAGGAGGTGCATTACTATATGAGGAGGTCCTTTTTTCAGGGAAACAGGGTAGTTTATTAGAAAAAAGGTGGGGAAAATATAATAAATGATGTTCAAGCAATAAAAGCCATCTACTTTAGAAGGGAGGAAAGCTATTAGAAAACAAGTCTCCTTGGCCAAAATATGTGCAGATATTTCAGAATGATTGCATATGCTTCTTTTCTCTAGCAACTCTTTCAATGTAGACTTTTTTAAAAAACACAAAGTTCTTGCATCAGAAGAACTTCAAATATCCATGCTGATTCATAACTGCAGCCAGCAATTATTTATTCTGCTCATGGGTCTTACCACCTGGAGAACAATATGGCAACTTTCAGTCAAAAGGAGACGTGGGTGCAGGCAGCCATGCAAGGTACCAAGATGGATTTCATGCACCATTAAAGGAAGCCAAAATAAAGACAGATCGCATCAGCTCAAGATTTCCTCTTGTGAATAGATCATTGAGTTAACAGGAATTGGATGATCTGGATATAGCGCTCAGAAGTTTGAATGTCTAATTGTAATTTGTAAGAGGTGTATGAATTAAAGGACATACACTCCACCCCACTCAGGTCTGCATTTACATTTTTTAAATACCTAACAGAACTGTTTAAAATACAACTTAGGGTGCCCCACTCCAACTATCTAGCTACAACTCTGTTTTCATGGCTTACTTACAGGATGCAAAACATTTTGTTGTTGCGCAATGCAAAGGAAACTGATGATCGCAAATAATTTTATCTGAAGGTCAAGTCTGTGCTTATGAGCATTGGGTGCTAGTAAGACTGTTCAGATGGGATTCTGATCATTCCTACACAACCCATCCTAAGCAGATCTCAGATGCCACTGAAAAATAAGCTTCACCTGTGTAGTTAGAATTAAGATCCCAGCAGACACAAGGGTATTTCTAATCCTATGATGAAAGTCACATACTGTATTCCTAGTTGGTCTGCGTTCTGTACATGTAAATCAGGGATTCTCGACCTGTGGCCCACGGCACAATTTCATGTGGCCTCCACCATACCAGGAAGTGCCATGTGGTGGAGGAAGAGTAAAATGGCCACCCGGCCACCAAGGCTGTCTGAAGGAGCGCGACCCGGCCCCTGGCTTAAAAAAGTTGAGAACTCCTGATGTAAATTGTAAAGGAGTGAAGCAGCTTTCCAGAAAGTGCTTGCTTTAACAGTGATTTTTGTCTTGGCGGAGCAGGGAGTGGTGGTTGAAGAGAATTTTAGAACTATGCAGCTTAACCAGAGATTTCTCAAAGGACCACATGCTTCAGAGCTCAGTAGAATTATTTTGGCTACTGAATTGGAAAGTCTTGCCGCCCGACCCCATATGTGCAGAATAGCCAGCGACTATTCTTAGTTATAAAAATTGCTCAGTTCTGCATGCTCAACTGACATTATTCTAGTACCTGAACCTCTGGGTCTGCTCATATCGTTTTTCTAAAGCAGCTCTGCAAAGATAAGAATCTTATTTCCTCCCTCATTTGCACACACCAAAAGTACTACCAAAAAAATATTCCGAAGTCACTGAAACCCCAGTTGTAATTTTGTAAAGGCTATCCTAATAGTCAAGCTTAATCTGCAGTTTGTTGTGGAGACAGAAGTTATTCCCCAGGACAAGGCACATCAATGCCAATTTCCCACTCTTTAAAACTGGAGGCCTATTCCTGCTCTTAAGAAAGTTGCCATACAGAACAGCAGCAATGCAATGCGCCAGTCCATCAGCCCCTCTTGAGGACCGAATGCAGAATTCCCCTTGCACAAGTCAGGCTATTATTCTGCACAGACGTGAATTCCCAAAAACGGAACACACAAACCAGCCAAGTCCTTGGTACACTGAGGTGCCCACAGATGTAACAGTGGCTTAAAAACCTAGAATAGTGATCCCGCAGCATGCCCTTGAAGGAGGAAACTTTTAAAAGACGGTACAGTCAAACCTCACATAAAGAGCATTTCGCTTAAAGAGTAACTCACTTAAAGAGCAGAATTTTCTCTGAATGTTCCCTTCGCTTAACAAATAAAACCAACCAAAAACTCGCTTAACAAATAAATTGGGGTTCACAATTGCCCCCACAATTGGTCACTTTCAATGGTGTTTCGCTTAAAGAGCAATCCTGTGGAACGCATTATGGTCTTTAAGCGAGGTACAACTGTATCTAAAAACTACTCACTGGAGAAGACCCTGATGCTAGGAAAAATCTATGGGGGCAGTAGAGCATGCAATGGTTAGACAGCATTGTTGACACAGTGGGTGCAGATCTAGGCACTCTGGAGCAGGGATTAACCTGTGGTCCATAGGCTGAATGCAGTCCATGGCACTATTTCATGTGACCCCCAGCCACCTCCACCAGACCAGGAAGTGCCATGGGGTAGAGGAAGGCCAAAATGGCCATCCGTATGGGCGCATTTTACTTCCACTTCTGGGAGTGACGAGAGCAGCGTGAGCCAGATGAATCTCAGTAAACCCATTCATGTAGATTCACAGGGTGCTTGGGCTTCTGGAAATCAAAGTCCAAGAACATATTGAGTGCCAAGGTTCACTATCACGGAATTAGAGCTTGCTTTCCAAAAAGTTTTTTTCTAAAAAAAATTGTGCTAATTTATTGAAACCTCAGCAATGCTGGCATGTATCTACCAAAGAGCGTTCTCTTGAGTACAGGAGAAAGAGATGGCCAGGAGACAGCAAGTTATTGTTCAGTCAGCACATTTCTTAAACAGAGCCTTCAGGGTCCATAAAACCTCAGAAAGATGACAAAGAGCATCCAGAAGTGTTGCAAAGGAAATGAAAAGTACTGTACATGGAAGGAAGAACAATCAGCGTCTAAGTCAGTGGTTTCTTTTTTTTTTCTTGGCCATGTCACAGCTCTCTAAAATCCTGATGCCCCCAACCTAGTGACATACAACTCTCTATTATTCAGGTCTAAGGGAAAGAAAGGAAACTGTGAAAAAGTCATGTTATGTCTTTTTTCATAGGAACAGAGCTGGAGAAAGCTCCTGACAAAAGTTGTCTCTGCAGAGGATGAAGAGGAAATTAAGAATGAAGAAGACACCCTGGAGCATGTGTGTTCAAGTGGGTCTTCCCACCAAAAGCATTTCAGTTTAGGCACAAAACCTGTCTCTGGGAGGCGACAGCCACAAAAAGATTGTATGGCAGGCCTCACTTGCACAACACTTTCCCAAGTTTATACAAACAACACAGAATAGTAGTCCTTACTGCCAAATGTTTTGTGTGAATTCATTGTCTTAGAACAAGGGTGGCCAAACTACAGCCCGTGGGACAAATCTGGTCCTGATGCCAATTCATCCGGCCCATGACACCATTGCTCCCAGAAGCGGAAGTAAAATACGCCCTTGTGGGCATGTTTTACTGCTGCTTCTGGGAGCGATGTGGGCCAGATGAATTGGCAGTGGGCCAGATCTGGCCCATGGGCCGTAGTTTGGGAATCACTGGCTTAAGCAGAGAAAATGGCAGCCTAAAATCTATCTCATCTTGCTGCAAAACATTGGAAGCCATTTTACTTCTGCTTCCGGTGGGAGGGGCCACGTGGCCGGCCTGCTGCCCAAAAAGTTTGGGAAAATTTACTACCACACTGTGGGTGTGGTATGGTGGGCATGGCCGGGGAAAGCCCTGTGTTGTACCCAAAGTCAGGACTTTATTTCAAAATTTGGATGGGCGAGGCCAGCCAGAATTTCTACTGGTTCTGGTGAACTGGTGCGAACCTGATGCCCACCACTGCTTAGAAGCTATCAATGAACCCACTCTTGAAGTAGCTAGGAACCACCTTCCACCTTAACAGACTATAGCTTTGGCAGAGAGCGCCTCTCATTCTCTTCTGGAAGCATGCCACTTGCACAGGGTTGTGAGGCATAGCCTGGAATGCACACCAAATACATTATGCAAACACAAGAGTACAACTTGGAACGCAACGCAAACACTCCCTTGTAAGGCAAGGTTAGTAATGGTAAGCAAGCAGTCATTCAGTAAAGACAGCTTATATCATGACTGACTTTGTCACTGTGGGCCAAACTGTATGTTAGAGATGGCACATCATTTGAAGAGGGAATTCCCTGTGTTGAAAACATGTGATTAACATAGGGGAGGAAGAAGCCAGGGCAGGATGAGGATCTTGCCGCCCCTCCCCCTGTACCTACACCAACTGGCAGGTTAAGAAGAAGCCAGGGCAGGTTGAGGACCTTGCCGCCCCTACCCCTGTGCCCACCCCAACATATTATATTGTAATGTATTGTCTGTAAGCCGCCCTGAGTCACCACGGCGAGTGGGCAGCAATATAAATTTGAACTAATAAATAAATAATAAATAAATAAATAGCAGGAGCTCTCCACCCCTCATGTAGTTTAAAAATCAGCCTGCTGTATTATCTTGCTGTACTGTATGGTCCTTAGAAGTCAGAATCCTAATCCAAAGGCTAAGCACAGGCTTCGTTGATCATCATGATTGCTCAGTCACTGAAGTCTGCCTATAATTTGTCCCTGAAAAACACTGGAGAAGAATTTTAAAACTATTTTAAGGAAAACAGCCTTGGGTGAACCCTGTATGCTCCACAGGCGGACCCTGTATGCTCCAGTTTGTTACAAACAAGACAGCTCTTTCCAAAGGACTTGTGTGTGTGTGATTGAAGCATTATTTTAAAGATTAGTTTATTTGGAGAAGAGGGGGAAAAACAAGAAGGGGCGGAAAGGGAATTTTACATAATAAAAGACATCTCCTGGGAAGTCCACACAGATTACAAATCATTTTCATAGAAGATATTTTGTACAAATTTTACATGTCTTCAGAATGTGTAAAATGCACCTCGATCAGTTAATGAACCTGTTCCAATAGCATAGAGAAATATGCAAAGGAGGGAGAGGGGAAATGTTTCTGGGGTATGCAAGTTAGCAGTTCACCTCTAGTGTAGGACTCCCACATGTCAAAAACTCAAAGAAATATTGCATTGTAAAGCCACCTTCACTCTTAGCAGGGTCTCGCCCTCGCCAAAAACCTCTAGATCCTGCTCATGGGACGTGCCAATATGCTTTAGATTTCAAAGGACTGATTCAAACTGTAGCTAAAAATTTACTGAAATAAGACACCAAGCATTGCAACTTTACAATAAGCTGAATCTTCTATTCGACCCAGCCGGGTTTATTTCAAGGGCAAAATCATTCCGTTCGTCTCCCGCGTGAAAAGGTGACAGCTCCGTCAATGGGTGCTGTGTGCGCTTTTTGTAAATCTAGCCACGTCTACTGGCCAGACACTCTAAAACTACCCACCCTGCAACCAGGGTCCAGAGAGCTGGCTATTAAAATGTTGTGCTAGTTAAGTTTCACTCTGTTGCAATTCTTTCCATTTCCACCCATTAGGCTCAAGGAATTAAACGAACAAGACCTGCATGAACAACAAACGCAAGAGACTTTTGCCTCCCAACGGGACCTCTTCTCAATAGTGCAAGGAAGTGGCAGCACAGATTGCTTTCAAAAGGAATTAAAGGAAGCTAAAATTCAAAATTTACACCAGGGCCAAAGACAGTCTGCAAAGCTATGTTGTACATTCACTTGCCCAAATGGGGGAAAGGAAGGCGACAGTCACGTGAAGGCACCAAGCAAGGACTGTTTGCTGTGCCTCAAATGACCTTTGCTACTTTTGAAGTGTTCAAGATTTAAAAGGGTGATATTTAAATTTGCCATAGTGTTTGCAGTGATACCTCAGTGATTAAAAGTGCATGGAAGAGGAACGGACAGGAAAAAAATATTTCAAGGACTCTGGTCTGTAGAAATTGCTCCAACTATTCATTCCCATAAATCCAGGGGTTCCCTTCATACACTGCAGCCACTTGCAAAGATTACTGAAACCCAGTTTCATACTGTGACACCTGTAACATATAAAATTATTCTCCCTATGGCTCAATCAAAATGCAGACACTAGATGCCACCACTGCACAATCCTAACTACCACAAGCATAGAGAGATGTAGTTGACAATATTTGGCTGAACCATGTGGAAAATGTCTTTTTACTGAGGAGAAATTTTCAGCACGTTCGATGCTGGAAGGGGTCAGAATACAACAGTAGGATCAGTCCTCAGCTTCCAAGAACAAAATACCCTTGGGTAGTGCCTGATAGCCTTAGTACTGTTCTGGGCTTCTCCATATCAGTTAAGATTCCAGTGACAGCCAGGCCAGGTACAACCAGTCATCAGCTGCACTATAACAGAAGGAAGCACTTTTATCTAACATCGGTAGCGATGACACTATCTATTTCGGAAACCATTTCATCATCCCTTTCTCCCACCATTAAAATATGCCTCCCTTAATGCTCTCACGCTTTCAAGGAGATTATTTCAGGTTATCTTTCAGAAATCAACTAAATTGGCAAAGCTTGACAGCAGCGCAAGTCTTCAATATTCTCAACACACACACCTGTCCTGCTAAAGCACTACACTCGGTTCTTAACAGAGTGGGACTCTGGATATGGTAAGAAGCTGCATGAAGTCACATTCAAAACACATTACTAGGACTATTCCTTTTTTTAAAAGATACCTGCCATTTACTCTCTTGCTAAACTTTTTCTGCAAGGATTTTTCCAGTTAGTTCAATACTTTAAAGGCTGCAGCAGCATGCAAGAGAGACTATATGACTTTTTGTGGATTTTTTTTTGTTTGAAAGAAGGATTTAAGAAAGGTCTCTCCAAGGAGATGTTGACTTGTAGGCTTTTATTTTTCTGTCTTGTCTGAATAAAGGTTTGGTTTTGCCCTCCAAACGTTCCTGGGTGGCAACTGGTTAGGAGAAGACATAGAGGGATTGGAGAATTTTAATCAGCATATTCATCTCCCTCAGCTTCATCATCACCATCCACCGACAAAGCAGCGTACTTGCTAGCATAGCTAAATTTCTGCAAGGGAAAAAGAACCAGGGGAGGGGTGTTAAAGAACATGTAAAATCAAACATTAAGACACTTATGACTACCCTATGAGGATTTTAGAAATACCAGGAATGAATTGCCATGTGCTACCCTGATTGTTTCAACCTGCTTCAGACCTAATGTAGCAAACAGAATGTCATAAATAAGGTACACACACAAAAAAGGCCCATTGGGAAAGGACTGAGTGGGGAGTCTGGACAAACGAAATCTGTGTTAAGGATATTACGAAGGAATACATAGCTGATACTAAGACAGTGATGGCAAACCTTTTAGAGACAGAGTGCCCAAACTCAACAGGCTGCTGTCCACACCGTAGAGGGGCGGGGTGAACTCTGTGCTGAGGGGAGGGAAGAAGCGCTCCCATTGGGCTGCTGGGCAGAGGAACGGGACAAACTCTGTGCTTGGGCAATGGCATGTGTGCCCACAGTGAGGGCTGTAAGTGCTCCCCTCTGGCACAGGTGCCATAGGTTCACCACCACTGCACAAAGATATGAATATGATGGACGAAGACAAGGACTTCATAGTTGAAAATCTACATACATTAATTTATCCTACACCTGCACAAAGTAACATGTACTTAGCTGCCCTATGCTGGCACCTGTTCTGCATGTGGCTGAATATTTGCCTTTTTAATAATTGCTTCCCCATCTTTTAAATTCAGACCCACAACTAAACCAACCATTTTCTTGCTGTTTTGGCTAGCCACTCAGAATAAATTAGGAGAAAGTGGCATATGAACAGACTTAATTATATCACCTGCTTTTTTCAAAGCAAAAACTGATTCAAAGTATGAAACCACCCTTTGCCCCTCCCAAGTCCTGTGAAGAAGTCCCTCCCCTTTTCTACTATCCCCAAGACCTTTTCACTAGCGAAGTTAAGATTGAACAGTGGCACTGTGTCCATGAAGCATGTGCTCTACCACTTAGGATGAACACAAACTTTGCCAGAAAGCTGAGAATAATAGCCTTTAAAAGCAGCAAACCCAGTGCTTACAGGGGTTGGGGTCTCTTCGAATGTCTTTGGCTCAGAGGCAGATCGTGAGTCAAGGTCTTTACTTTCTTTCCTGAAAAGGAACAAAAATGATGCTGTGCAAAAGGTTCACATAATTTTCTTATGAATTTTTATGGTTTTAAACATAATTATTATACTAGTTTTAACCTGTGATTTTGATCCATGCTGTAAGCCGCCCAGAGTCGGGTTTACCCGATTAGGGCGGGATAGTAAATATAAGTAAATAAAATAATAAATAAATAAATAAAATAATGGAAATATGGGAAACAATTGCTCTAGCCCAGTGTTTCCCAAATGCTGGTTTGTGGACTTCAATTCCCAGAAGCCTAAGTCATTTCCCCAAAGCACTGATCAGCCAATGTACTGACTTAGGCTTCTGGGAATTGAAGTCCACTAGTGGCCTGTGTACCCCTTGTTGGGAACCACTGCTCTAGCCCATAGCCACCATGGCAGGCAATCCATCGATCCACCTGCCATACAGAGATCAATAAAGAAGACAAAGAGGTACAGTAATACCTCGGATAACGCTAAGATTTGGTTCCACAAGTCTTGGTGTTATCCGATTTTTTAGTGTTATCCAATGCATGTTAAAATCCTATGGGATGGATCAGATTAACGTTAAAGCTCCATAGAGATACATTGTAACTGCACAGGCTTTAGCGGTTGTTATCCGAGCCATCCCATAGGACCTTAACGTTATTCGATCCAATTCTCCACCCCAGATTACTTAACGTTATGCGATTTTAGCGTTATCCGAGGTATTACTGTATCTTTATACCCCAGACAGCATAAAGACCAGTCAGGTGGGCAATGTTTAGACTGACCCATTCCCAGGCAAAAACCATCTAGTTACCTAGTCACCATTGTTTCTAAGCACATGTCATGTTGAGAACACAAATATAACTGGAACGACAACATAGTAAAAACAACACCGAGTAGAGCATGAAGATTACCTATCCGAGTCTTGCCAATGGTCTCTGCTGCCTCCATCTCCAGGACTACGGGTAGAACTCCCACTTCGGCCTTTTGGAACACTTTCCTGTCCACCATCAGGTCTGTTTTCATCTCCTGAAATAATGTGGGAAACCTTCATTTTCTGCCCCAAAGTACTGAAGCTACTGATACCTAGTTCCCTTATTGATATTGCTTATGTCTAGCTAGAGCACGGGGGTTATCGACTGGTTACTAGCACACTAACAATTATTCAGTCCTTTTGCTTGTAATGAAAGCTTTATTTCAGCCATTTATTCTTGTTCAGAGTCATATTTTACATTGGCATGCTGCTGAAAGACCTTTATCAGACCGAGTGTTGTTATTTATTTTTGTGGATGTATTTCTAACTCAGTTTTAAATTAGTTTACATGTTTCATTGTGGTTGTTTTATTTAAATTTCATTATATTAGCGACTTTGAATTTCATTCATTTGGCAGAAAGGTGATATAAACAAGTAAATATAGAATAAATATCATGGAACGTATTGAAATCAAGATGAAGAAGAAAGAAGTTTCTTAGATTAAGTGCAGGACAGTTCCTCACCCAATACCTGAAAGAGCTATGCTGCCCTCTTCTGGAAAGCAAAAACCTATGATTTTTAGGGGGAAACCCCATAAAATGGTGGAGTGCTTGCTCCACACATTTCTTTAATGAACACTTGAGTTGCTGCAAGCCACAGTGCATAGGTAATGCATGCTCTAAACAGACATACACCTCCAATGTGGGCTGGGGGAAGAACTGCAGACAGAGTGTAAATCAGGGATTCTCACCCTGCAGTCCGCAGGCCAGATGCGGCCCATGGCACATTTCATGTGGCCCCCCACTGCCTCCACCATACCAAGAAGTGCCATGTGGTGGAAGAGGGGCAAAATGGCCATCCGGCCCCTGAAGCTGTCTGAAGGAGCATGACCCGGCCCCTGGCTTTAAAAGGTTGAGAACTCCTGGTATAAATCCTCAGTTGCTAAGCCACCACTCTTCTCCACATGTGCAAATTTCCACAGTTGCCGTACCTTTTCTTGGTGTATTCTTCGAAGACACAGAATCTTCTGGTGGTAGAGATGGAGCTGCCTGGCTGCCACTGCAAGAAAGCACATACGAAAAGCTTACACTTACACAGGGTGCTGCTTGCCAACTACATTACATCAAATATAAGCTGAAATTCTCATGCTTCTACTGGTGCTATTTTTTCAGCTCTTTATGCATGTAGCTTTTGGGTAAAAGAAGGTTCCCTCCCACCCCCATTGATCTCTTCTATAAACTGCAAAGAGTAGTGTAATTGCTACTAAGCGGAATGGCACACCAGACATAAAAGACGTGAAACTAAGCAAAGAAATATCCGAATAGCTATGGCTTCAGAGTTGAAATCAGAGTGGTACATCAGGACTGAGTTTATGAGACCAACAGATCTTCACAAGAGGGTCTCTATCAATAATAATAATAATAATAATAATAATAATAATAATAATAATAATAATAATAATAATAATAATAATAATAATAATAATAATAATAATAATAATAATAATTATTATTATTATTTCATGTCAGAGATTATTCTGTGCTGAAGGGATTTTTGCTTAAGAAACTCCACTCAGGGGATGCCCGAATGAGGCTCCTTTCATGTACCCAAGTGCAGCCCTCAGGTATCGAAACCCGACCTTCCAGTCTCCAGCTCAGCAGCTTAACCACCAAGCCTGAGTATTTTTAATACTTTTGCTCAGGAACAGCAAAACCTATGTACATTAGAGTCAGAGTTGGTTTTGTATGAATTTACATTTAATTATTTTTTCCTATTTTAAGCAGCATTTGCATCTCCTTTAGCCAAAAGGACCGAGTGACTTACAAACATCAGCAGACAGACCCTGCCTCTAGTCTTCCAACCCAAGACATGAGACACTATAAAGTAAACAAGGATGGATAGGGAGAAAGTACAGCACCTCTTTGTCTCAATTTTAATTCTGCATGGTATGTAAATTTAGCTTTTTAATTAACTATTGTTTAACACCCAGCATAAGTATTTATTCATTCAGATTTAAATTGCCGCCCACTCGCCAAGGCGACTCAGGACGGCTTACAGTCAAAATACAGTCAAGTATTTATATTACTGGTGAAGACTCAAAGCAAAGCGAACTATATCTTACACAAGACCATCAAGGACACAAAATCTACTACTGGCAATAAACATTATCTCTAGGACTTCTGGTTTCTTAAATTGACACAGCCCTAATCCTTATGTCTACAAAGGCCAGCCTGAAAACAGGAAACCAATGCCAAAAAGCATGTGCCCTGGAGTTCCTCTTAACTCCTATGCTAGGATCAAACTGAGCACATTAATTAAGTTAAGAGCTTTCTAATGATGTAGACTAAATGAATTAGAGAGGTGACCCAAGGGCCACATGCTGCCTCAAGACTCCAAATGCAGGCCCCAACACCCTATAACTCAATTAAAAAAAACGTAAATGAAAACAGTTCCAAAATCCTGTGGTGCAGCTGTACATGCGCGCGCACAATGGGGAGGATATCATCATTGATTAAAGGCAATTCTGGGGTGCATACAACTTAGATTAAATGCAACAAAGCTGCACACAGCACAAAAAGCATCAATGGGAGCCTTTAATCAGAAGTTATTTCCTGCTGTAATGTAACTGCTATTTCACATACGATAAAATTTCAGCCACTGGCTCAGAAAAACAACCCAGCAACAAAGTAAGCAAAACCTTGTGCTTTCTAAGGGACGTGGAACAATTTTTCCAGGATCTAAGGCAACGTTTCCCAAGCAATGTTCTGCAGAACACTGGTGTTCTATAGTTAGTCTTTAAGGTGCCACAATTTTTTTGTTTGTTTACTCTCTAATGTAACTGAAAAATCCAAACCTATCTATTACAAAAGCCAAAGTGTTCCGTTAAAATTTTAGGTGTTCCACGAAAGACTGAGTTTGAGAAACGCTGATCTAAGGGATCTCCCCAGCACTTTTGCACATTATAACATCCATTTTTAAAAAAACCTCACAAGAGATGCAAAGGAAAGTGTTTCATTAAAAAAACCAAATCAGACGTTTGTATAAGGGGGAAAAAAAAGAAGGGAGTTATTGCAGGAGCACATTATGACCTATAAGGTCCAGGTATTGGCATATGAAAAATGGAATGGGGGGTATTCTTTCCATACGAGCTTAGAAGTAATTTACACAAGACAACCCAAAATGAGTCGACAAAGAAGAGAGGAGACTCTCTCACTTTAGACTCAAGACTCCCTTACAGAAGGCATCTTATGTTATTGTATCAAACCCCGTTATTTGATCCCAGGTAAAAACATTTCCAAGACAATGTGCTCAGGTTTTATGCTGCTCTTTCCATTTTACCAACAGCTGTTTTTACAGCATACAGATATCCCTCCTATTCTTTTTATATGATCTTTCTCACTGACATATTAAATACTGTACATGGAAAAAGCCAAAAGATAGTTCATATTTAGCAAGTATTTGGAGGATAGAGGAACTTCAGTATTCTTGCCTCTTTAAGGTAAAGGTCACTCTTGCTCAAAAACCAGTCATATCTGACTTTAGGGTTCAGTACTCATCTCTGCTTATAGCCAAAGACCCAGCACTGTCTGCAGACATTTCCATGGTCATGTGGCAGGTATGACTAGACACAGTGTTTACCTTCCCACCGAAGTGGTTTCTATTTATCTACTTGCAATGTCTTGCTTTCAAACTGCTAGGTTGGCAGGAGATAGGACAGAGATGGGGCACTCATTATGTTACCCAGCATTCAGGTCTTGAACTGCTGTCCTTCCAGTCATCAAGTTTAGCGTCTTAACCACTAAGCCACCGCAGTCCCCCTTTTTACCCCTATCAAGCCTCAAATGATAGAAAGAGATTAGAGTCAAACCTCGCATAAAGAGCGTCTCGCTTAAAGAGTAACTCGCTTAAAGAGCAGAATTTTCTCTGAATGTTTGCTTAACAAATAAAACCAACCAAAAACTTGCTTAATAAATAAATCGGGGTTCGCAATCCCCCCCCCCACACACACACAATTGGTCACTTACAATGGTGTTTCGCTTAAAGAGCAATCCTGTGGAACGCATTATGCTCTTTAAGTGAGGCACAACTGTATATAAGTCTGCATGAATGTATATAGAATACAGAGCTGGACTGTTTTTTGGTGTTGAGGTTGGATTGTTATGATACATAATTTCAATTTCTGGCTAGCCTGAGTAAACAGCTAAATCCTGCAGCTCTAACTAAAGAATATTATTCTGGAATTCAGCTTGCCCTATCACCTAGTGCCAATTTTCTCATTTACCTTGTTAACCTTACTAAAGAAAGAACTAATGTCCCTTCCTCCTCATTTTCCAGATGCAGCAGTCCAGCCACAAAAATAATTTATCTCCGAAAGCTGCGGACTTCTCCAAGTCAATCGAATACTCATTTTCTTTACAGGAGGGAATGAAAAATCTGTGTAAAGCCAGATGTGGCTAGACTGTAACTCTCACCAATGGCCATGCTGGCTGGGACTCATGGGATTTGCAATCCAACATCATTTGCTGGGACACAGATACCATGCCCCAGCCCTCTATAGTAGTTTTGTTTGGGATTCTCTGTAGAGAGGAGAGGGAGAAGGAAGCCGCTGCAATGCCACTTGAAAAGAGTCTTGGTAAACAGACTCACAATTATCAGTTCAAGAGAATACTTAATAAAAACGTATTCTGATTTTCCCAACCCACTTCTCTAAGTTGTCCTTGCTCACAAGTCAGTCGTATCCAACTCTAGGGTTCAATGCTCATCTCTCTTTATAGCCAAAGAGCCAGCGCTGTCTGCAGATGTTTCCATGAATATGTGGCAGGCATGCCTCGACACCAGAGTGCATGAAATGCTGTTTACCTTCCCACCAAAGTGGTCCCTATTTATCTACTTTCCTTTTCTAGCTTTCGAACTGCTAGGTTGGCAGGATCTAGCATTTTCAAAATTGTGTCTGCAATAATGATGTCAGAAATGTGCATTAAAAGGAGGGAGGGAGGGGGAGAGAGAAAGAATTTTAGCAATTCTATAAATAACTTGGGACTGCAATAGCTTAGTGGTTAAGACAGTGAACTTGACAACTGGAAGGTCAGCAATTTGAGACACAACTGCTGCACGACGGAGTGAACTTCTGTCATCTGTCCCAGCTCTTGCCAACCTAGCACTGGGAAAGGCAATAGCATTCTGTGCATCTAGTCATGCCTGCCATGTGACCACGGGAACGTCTGCAGATGCACTGGCCCTTTGTAAACTGAGATGAGCACAGAACCCAAGAGTCGGACATGACTGGCTTTTGAGCAAGGGAGACATTTACCTATAAACAGCTTGCAACCTCTTGAAAGCCTTCTTAAGAAATGTGGTAAAAAGAAAGACCAGCTTGAAACATCCCAGAGACCCTCACCTGTTGGGGGAATGCTGGTCTGAGTCAGAACTCTGTGAGCGCGCCGGGTGGGAGTTGCTGCTGCGTTTTACCCAGGCATTTTCTTTTGGTGGAGGAGCTGGCATCACCTTCAGGGGCTGTTTGTCTTCCCTGGGAGTCTTGGATGTGGGAGACAGACCTTCATCCTCTTTACTGAGGCTTTCGTTTTCCAAAGATTTCTCACTCTCCCTTCTCCGTGAAGCTACAAAAAGAAGAGGATGTGGGAAAGAACATGAAGGTCCTTCGAAGCTGTACGGTTGAAAGCACATTTTAAAAACTCAAGTTATCCAACATTTATAGCAGGGGTGCCCAAACTCCAGCCTGCTGGAAAAAGCACAGCTGCTGCCTCCGTCGCCAAAACTGTTAGCAGTGGGAGCCACCCGCCTCCGGCCCCCGCAGCTGTGTGTCAGGGCGGGACTGGCCCACCAGAAAAAAGTTTGGGCACCACTGATTTATAGGCTGGCTGATGTTTTTAGCCAACATGGTTGATTTTAGCCAAATCAACCAATGAAGCTATACACAGTGGGGCATTACCACAGGCTTATTATGGTCTCTGATCTGATCTGTAGAATTGTAACAAACCTAGATGGGCCTATGTCACTGTGGAACTTCTAGACTTCAACTATTTTGTCTCCCCTGTGGCAGAACTTAAAAATTGCCCTTTGGAGGGGGAAAAACCCTGTGGTTTGGAAGCCATGTATCAATCCTGAATGGTAAAAGAAAAAAGGAGGACTTAATCCCGCCTCTTTCCACCATCAACAGAAGTTAATGTAGAACAGGGGTTCCCAACATTTTCCCATCACAGGCCAGACCTGCCCCCAGCACTCAGCTGTAGCTGCAAAAATGGCACGATTACCACCACCACCGCAGTAAGTGACATATGGGTAGTGGGAGCTTCTGGAGGTGCTGGGGTGGCCACCACAGGCCATATTAATGAGTTCCATGGGACAGATTAGGCCTGAGGGCGATAGTTTGGGAACCCCTGATGTAGAACAATCCAGTGTTATTAACAGGTCTTATTTATTTATTTTATTAAATTTATATACCACCACCTGGAGAAACAAGTTCCCCACAATTGGCAGTTCACAACATAATACACATATAGACATTATAAATACCATATAATAAAATCAAACATACATAATCCACTAACAAGAGTATGAATAAAAAAAATACAATAAGTCAAAAATGTATTGGCAGTGGGTGGACTGGAACCACAGATCAATCACATGAATGATCACCATGTTACAAAATCAATTAAAGCGACTGGACTAACAAATTCTATGCCATTAAAAGCCTATTATATAGGTGGGTTTTTAAGCACTTTTAAAATGCTGTTAAGAGGGAGAGCCTGCCTCAGCTCTACAAGTGGGTGCTGTCACCGAGAAGTTTGTCCTCCTACTACCTTCCTGGCCATTCTTGAAGTTGGCACCAGCATCAAAGAATGTTGTGAGGATCCATATTCAGTGTCTGATAACCTGCCACTTGTATTCGACTTTCTTACCTGCCAATGAAGTGGGGTCAAAAACATGTCCCTAACAGAAAGTTTGAGTCAACCTTAAACATATGGTGATCTCAAGTTCTTTTTCTCTAAATGCTTGATATCCCTGTGTCTCTCCTTGCTCCTGCATTGAGATTTGGTACAATTTGAAAGCTTGCACACATCTATCGAGTAACCTGAACCGTTTGTGGACTTAGGCCTGCCAAATGACTGACCCAAATCATCCCCCGTTGGAAAGTTACATAAGATTAGTTGTTAAAAATTTAACTCTCCAGAAACAGGCAGATTCATCCTGGGATCAAGTAAATAGCATCTTGACTGCAACTTACTTCTTCCAGTTGGGCCTGTTCCCACAGAAGGGGTTGTACTGCCAGTCTGTGAGGATTCGCTCCCAGTCCGTGACCGCTCTTGATTATCTTCACTACGCCAGCTGGGGTGTCTGGAGTGAGACAGGGAGCACCAGAGTTATTGCACAATACATGTAAGGAACCACAGAATTCAAGCATGCACAACTCCAGCTAGATCTAACTCCAGGTAAATCAAATAGAACCAATTGCTCAGTGCTTTTCAGCAGCAGAAAAGGCAAATTACAACCCACAGGAAACAAAACAAAAACCTATCAGGTGCCTACATCTCCTGATGCTAATGTCACTAATCCAGGAGTGCCCAAACTACGGCCTGCGGTGCCTAATAATCCAGTCCTTGCTGCATTTACAACAGCTGTGGCTGTTTTATGGCAGCGTTTTGTGCATCCGCGTTTTACTTCTTCTGGAAGGAACCATGTGACCGCCCCACTCAACCATGTGATTGGTCCACGCCTGGAAAGTTTGGGCACCCCTGTACTAACTGCTCAATTAGAAAGCATCTAACAGCAATGCAACATGCTGATACAGACCTGTAGATACAGACTTGATCAGTGTCCAGGTGAAAGACCAGAAATTACTCAAAGAATCAGAAACAGAAAATGTTACTATTTAAAGAGATCTGCTTTGAGAAGCAAACTTCTCAAAGAGATTTTCTTCAGAGAAAAAAAAGCATTCACAAGAAAGACTACAGACCTGAGCTATGAAGTTTTCCAGAGAGAGAATATACACTTCACATGTAAAAACTTGTGTTCAAGCCCTAACTTCTCAACCAACAAGAATGCTTTGGATAGCAAGCTGGAAAAAGACCCTCATATGGAAACCTTGGGAAATAGTAGAGCTTTAGAGTTGCATTACAGCTTTTATAAACTAACTTTTAAAAACTACAAGTGATTCAGCTTGAAGTGAAGGCATTATTCGCTCAACTCTGGATGAATCCCCCAGGCACTATATATACATAAAGCAACATTTCAAAAGGATATAATTCTGAGTACAATGGTCCAATAAGACTCAATATGGTGGGTTAGTGTAAGAAAGCAAGAACACAAAATGTTCACAACCTAATATGGAAGAGTTATCTTATACTATATGCTAGGAGAAAATTAATATACCGTTGTGGCTAATGACTTCCAAGTTACATCCCAGGAATTGCAGCACAATGGCATTAAAGCTAGCTTGGCTGGTTGCCACAAAGTAGGAACACAGCTGAAAACACTAGTTTTCATGGACTGATACCAGCTCTGCATTTTCAGAGTTTGCCCACCTTATGTTACCAGTGCCAAACACGGACACTTCCAAAGAAACAATGAGATGTTTAAGGAAGGCTGCTGAAGTGACTAGAAAAGGTAAAAGTCACCCTTGTTCCAAAGCCACACTAGAAGGGATAAAATCAGGAATGAGGTATTAAGGGAAAGAACTGGAGCAGAACCAATCTTGCACTACATACAGAGACAACAAATAAAGTTGTTTGCCCATTAGAATGTCTTGGAATTTCATACCTTACAGGGCGTATGTGGAAAGAGGAGAAGGACAAAGACCATGAGGCAAACCCAGAGGAAGGTGGAGAGATAACATCAAAGAAATATTACAAGAAGACCAAATAATACTGGTGGAGACCATTAGAAGTGCCAGAACAAGAACCTTGCATCCCCCATGACACTCAATGGGATAAAAAGAGGAAGCAAAGAAGATACAATTGGCATCAAATTTTCTCTTTAGAAATATCAGTCAAGAACTGTTTCAAGACATGTAAAGTGATGCTATTGTTTGTTTCTTACTTTCAGGACGGCAGACTGTAGAGTTGTGGACACATCTACATCACTTCTTGAAAGACCATCAGCCTGAGCCTGTGTCAGACAAGGTTCTGTTGTGTACAGACAACTCACCAAGTCAGGCGTGCCCAAACTTTTCGGGCCGTGGGCCGGTCACGTGGTTCAGGGAGCCAGTCACTATGGCCTGGGGGCCGGATCCAGCCCTTGACACCAAATCATCCACCCACAAAGCCCTCATAGTTCCTGGAAGTGGAAGTAAAATGTGCCCGCACGAGCATGTTTTACTTCTGCTTCCACGAGCGACAAGGGCTTCACGAGCTGGATGAATTGGTGTTGGAAGCTGGATCCGGGCCCCAGGCTGTAGTTTGGGCACCCTTGTGCTAAGTTATTGCTCTCTGATGGAGTGCATGGATGCCACACCCATTCCTGCCTCTCACCGTTCCCTGGGCCGTCGTTCCAGCCTGGGCTTATCATCTTCCAACTGGCGCTGCAGCTTCTCTTGCTCCTTCTGTAGCCTCTCTTCTACTTCGCGCTCCCTCGCAGCCGTATCCACAGGCTTGGCCCCCCCAAAGATGGAAGCGGCACGGCTAGACTGAGTAGCAGGAGCAACGGATGTATCTTCTTCCTTGGGCGTGCTCCGAGGCTTCAGATTCAATTTTGGCCTCTGAGTGGGGCCTAAAAGGAAACAGGCGACAAAATGTTGAAAGACAATGAACAATGCTGACATATCCAAAGGTAACATCACACAACCGATTACAAAATAAAAACAGAAGCAGAAACCAAATAATGAGCCTTATAATGATTCCAACTAGTAACAGTAGATTACATTGAGATGATAAAAATACACTAAAATGAGGAAGAATCACAACAAGAATCAAATGCTAACAGGGACCAACAAATCATTACATGACCATTCCGCTAGACATCTCATTTTTAAAAAGAGTGGATATTGATAAAAAAAATTCCTGAACTGTGCATTTGGATGGGCTTGGCAGTAAACTGGAGAAGTAATATATCAAACTTTTTTTGCATGATTTTGAAGAAGGGAATGTGCTGCTAATTTTCAGTGGATTTGAAGGAGGGGGTGCAGTTTCCGCACAAACTGCTGCCCCAAACGAAAGTTGGTTCTCACCCCAAAAGCCTGCTTGCATCTACCCTAAAGTTAAGTTCAAAGATCTCCTTCCACCCATGTATGAAGACAATAAAAAAATAAGGTATGGAGGAATGCTCTCCAGCCATACTTAACAACAGTAGCACAAAGAAAATAATAAACCGGGGTGCCCAAACTATGACTTGCAAGCTGGATCCAGTCCCCGACACCAATTCATCCGGCCAGCACCGCCCTTGTTACTCCCGGAAGGGGTAAGTACTTCTCCTTCCGGGAGCGACAAAGGCAGTGTGGGCCAGATGAATTGGTGTCAGGGGCTGGATCCGGTCCACAGTTTGGGCACCCCTGGTTTAAACAGAGCAAATGGCAGCTTAAAATCTATCTCATCCTGTTGCAAAACAGACTGCAAGGCACATTTTACTTTTGTTTCCGGTGGGAGGAACGACATGACCGGCCCACTGTACCATATGACCGGCACACGACCAGAAAAGTCTGGGCACCTCTGTACTAAGCAAACAATGGACCTACCTCTGTCATCCCGTCGGCTGTCATCCCTGCTATAGTCATCCCGCGAGCTGCTCCACCGATCCATCCGGTCATCCCGCCTCTCGTAACGATCCTCATAGCGGTCACCACCACCCCTGTAATCATCGTCCCGACGGTATCCACTACCAAAAGCCCTCCTGCCACTGCCTGACCTTGAATCGAAGCCTGCAGGGGAGGTGATGTTATATTGGTTTGTGCACAACAGGAAGCAGCAGGGAATTTAAAGGATAACAAATCGATTAAAGGTCCTGCTAAATAAGAAACATTTTCTCCTTGCTGCAACAGATGGCCACCGCAATCCCTCTGGAAAAGGTTGAGGACTGAACCACAGGTCATGAATCATAACAAACTCATGTATCAAAAGAAGTATACTGTACATCAAAAAAGTGCATTCCTTCAAAGGCAAACCTACATGCAATCAACAGACATACAATCTTTAACCAACCAGCCACTAAATGAAAACAGGACAGCACTAACCAATCAAGGTTTTAGGAGGAGTTCATGATATAGCCTGCAGAGCATTACCTACATCACTATACAGATATTTCAGGGAAAAATATCTCCTATTGCAGTTCAAAGCCTTGCCTAAAGCAAAACTTTATGAATACCGTCAGAAGTCTCATCTTGTATTATACCCTAACAATGAAATTTCATCAAACTCAAAATTATACAGGTGGAGAAGAGTAAGATTAACCATGCAGAAAACAGGATTAACTGTCTCACTTATCATTGCTAGAACAACTAAATTGATTTTGTATAGCAACCAGTTACAAGCCTTACAACAAGTAACAAAACAAACAACAACAAAAGCAAAAATATTTGCCAGATGAGTATGATGGGAAGAGGTGACAATCTTTAGCTACTCAATGATCACATTCATTTGCAAATGGATTGAACAGACCTTGATTTCTGTAGTTAAACATTTTTGACTTTTGTAGTATCCCCCCCCCCCAAAAAAAAAAAAAAAAGTAAAAAACCCCACCAAGTGATTTTGGCTGGCTGGATTCAGGGAAAAAATCCACAATAGCTGTTAAGATCATATACCCCCAGTCCAACCAGGTTCATCTTTGAGGTAGGAACACCTTTCAAGTTGGATACAAAATATGGTAGTATGAAAAGAGGGGGAGAGATAAACACTACACAGTTTAGTACTGGAAGCACATGCTAAAGACAATGTAGCTACATGAGATTCCCATTTAATTCCCACATGCATAAAGAAATCCATGACCCACAGTACCTCCTCTATCATAATCTCTACTACGATCATCGTAACGATCTCTTCCCCCAAAACGGTCCATATCTCTTCGGGGGCCATCCCGGTACCGATCCGAATCATAACGATCACGGTCCCGATACCCTAAGTGAGGAATGAAAATTACAGCGTGTATCAATAGAGTGATGAGTTTCCCACAAAAAAGCATGCCACACACCAAGAGCCTGACAGACATGGGTGAATTTAGCCACCATTCAAGTCATGTCTCAAACTGTGATTGAGTCACAACATTTCAGCAATGAAATCCCAATACTCTAAGCCAGAGGTCGCCAACCTTTCTAATGTGATGGCTGGGTCGTGGTCCCTCACACAGTTGAGGGGGGGCGGACTGGTGGTCCCCCTGCCATTTATGGCTGCCATAAACCACTGTGCCTGATTCTGCTGCCTGGAGTGAGACAGATTTGGCACCATGGCCCGGATCCAGCCTGCAGGCCGTAGGTTGCCTACCCCTGCTCTAAGCAAGCATTTAACGTTGCATTCTCTACTGTAGCCTGAAGGTTCACAACCGGTAATATGGGGAGGGCAGGACTTGAAGGAGGAACAATTGTGTTTGATAGATCTCCCCCTACCCCAAAAAAGAAAAGAAAAATTCCAGGGTTATTGAGTAACAGGGAATGCCTTCCAGCTTAGCTTGCTTGTACTTTCTTGATGTTATGTATAGGTGCTATTAAAATAAAAAAATAAAAAACCCACGCTTTTAGGATACAGGGAGATAATACTCAAACCTCCCATAACGAAAATAATTCATTGCTATGTAATTTTTTCGCTATGCATTTTTTTTCGCACGGCGAAAATTTCTATGTAAAAACTCGCATAGCAAAAAAATTTCATTATGCAAGTTTCCCCCATAGTAATGTTCGTTGTGCGAGTTTTTCCATAGGGAAAGTCCTACTCGTTATGCAAGTTTTTCACTAAGTGAGTTGCTCGTTAAGCAAGGTTTGACTGTAGTACTTGCCATTTATACAGTAATACCTCGCATAATGAATTTAATTCGTTCTGCGAGGTTGCTCATTATGCGAGTTTTTCGCTATGCGAGTCAAACTCACATAGTAAAAATTCCAATGGAAAAACTCGCATAGTGAGCTATACAAATTTTCTATGGGTAAAGTCCGACTTGCATAGTAAATATTTTCGTTATGCGATTCAGACTCGCATAGCAATTTTTTTTTAATGTGAGTTTTCTCCCATAGAAACACTTGCTATGGAAACGCTCGCTATGCAAGCATTTCCATAGGGGAAGTCTGACTCCCATAGCGAAAGTTTTTGTTATGTGAGTCGGATCCCTTTTTAAAAAACCTGCTCGTTATGCGAGTTTTTCGTAAAGCGAAACACTCGCTACATGAGGTTTGACTGTACAGTGGAACCTCGGTTAACAAAAAAATTGCATACCAAAAGGAAATCCATAGAAAATAGTGGCTCAGTTGACGGTTTTCAATGCATTCCTATAGGAAATCCGGTTAAAGTAATTTTCGCTGTAGGAAACTTCCTGGAGAATGCATTAATTACGTTAACTGAGGTTCCACTCTACTATGAATGCTAAGTACTATTGTTGAACTCTAAAGACTTAATATACATATCGTAGCAATTCATACAAATCTCCTGTAACTTTAGAATTGTATAATCATCCTATGTTGCAAAATGGGGTTGAGACAGAAGCATTTTATCCTGCTGTACAGGGCATGTCTGGATTGCTTTTCTTCCTGACATCTACATGTGTTGGTTGCTGGAACAAAGAAACCCACCCTAATATTTTGAGCCTATCAAGGGGATCTACTATTTTGTCCTACTCCTCTATATACTGTTCCCAGATTGTGGGGATGCCAGGAACAGGAGATAAGCCACCCTGGAGCTGCCAAAAACTTCCTTTAGTGTAAACTTCTAGTGACATAAAGTGGCTTCTGGGATGCTTTAAGATATTGGAATGACAAACATGGTCGAACATTTTCACAATGCAACGCATTAGCAATCACTCGTTATGTGAGTTTTTCGCTTAGTGAAATGCTCGTTATGCGAGGTTTGACTGTATATATTTGTCATAATAAATACTACGACAAGAAAAGACACATTATATAGAGTCGCAACTGACTAGATTACCAGAAGCAGCATTTATCAGGCTTGGTTGAAATTTAAGGCATGCATTTTAAACAGCTGTTCCAAATCCTACCCTATGCTCCTGCCTGCAGACGAATCCCTCTTCCCATCATAAGAACCATCTTTCCCTGTAATAAACTGTCCATCCAAAACCCAATAGCTGATCATGAATTACATACAAAAAGCACAGGATGGTAAAGCATTTTTGTTAGAAGAAGCAAAGATCTGTTTTAAACCAATGGTACAAAATACGGTAGTCCTGCAACCTGCTCAAACCAGAGACCAAAGTCAGGGGAGACATATACACCTCATTTCAGAAGCATATAGGAAATGAGAAGAGGAAAACATTTCAGGCTAGTAGCAGAGAACACAAAACCAAGCATGAACTCACGGTCTCCAAAGCTATCCTCACTTCTGCGAGGAGGACCGTCATCAAAGCTATCTGTTGCGGGACGAGCCCTCCAGTCAGTCTCAAATCTCTCTGAATCCCGGTTACGATCCCGATCCCTACCGAATGAGCGATCATCCCTATCTGTAGAAGGGAAGAAAACCAGTTCAAAGGGTTATAATACCACATTAAGTTCTTGGATGCATATGCTCCTACAGAATAATTTATAAATCTTGATCAGAACCCATGCTGTGGACTCAATGGAGGAAGGTGGATACTTTAAAGAACTACAGTTGTACCTCGCTTAAAGAGCATAATGTGTTCCACAGGATTGCTCTTTAAGCGAGATTGCTCTTTAAGCGAAACACCATTGTAAGTGACCAGTTGTGGGGGGAATTGCAAACCCCAATTTATTTGTTAAGCGAGTTTTTGGTTGCTTTTATTTGTTAAGTAAAGCAAACATTCAGAGAAAATTCTGCTCTTTAAGCGAGTTACTCTTTAAGCGAGGCACTCTTTATGCGAGGTTTGACTGTACTGGATATACAGATGTGTCAGAAGAAGGAACAATGGGAAGCAGGGAATAATAATTAGGAAAGCAAAAAATATCAACCCTGTACGGCATTTCTATAATAACAATTTCATGTCAGAAATTAGTCTGGGTTGAAAGGATTTTTGTGGAAGAAACTCCACTCAGGGAATGCCCAAATGAGGCTCCTTTCACGACTCTTAAGAACTGAGACAGAGACAGGTGCTCAATCTGTCATGCAGTACCCGGGTCTCGAACTGTCAACTTGCCAGCCTTCCAACTAACAAGGCATTTCTATGGCAAAATTAGAGAATGTACATATGGAGAATTGTATGCCAATAAAGGTTAACTACTACAGTAATACCTTGGACAACGACTGCATCGGATAACACTAAAATCGGATTAACGATCCAAAATTTCTAAAGAAATTTTGCATCGGATAATGATCTGTTAGTGTTATCCAATACAGTCGTTCTTAGCAGCAGGGTGGCTGGAAAGCTGAACGGGATTCTCCGTTCAGCTTCCCAGCCACCCTGCAGCTACGGAGGCAGGGGTGTGGTGGCTGGAAAGCTGACGGGGGGCTCCCCCGTCGGCTTCCCCAGCCACCCCACAGCTGAGGAGGCAAGGGCGGGTGGCTAGGGAAGCCGACAGTGAGTCCCTGTCAGCTTCCCCAGCCACCCTGCAGCTGTAGATCAGGTCCTCTGATCTCTCTGGAGCAGGCAGGGGGATCTGAGAGCAGGAAATGGGTTTTTAAAAGTCAGTTTTTTAAAACCAATTTTGGGCTCTCTGACTTCCCTGCCTGCTCCAGGGAGATCAGAGGACCTGATCTACAGCTGTTACTGGGCTTCCCCGATGTCCCCAGCCAAACCCTGACATTTTGGCTTGCTCCACTGGCTGGGGATGTCAGGGAAGCCCAGAAACAGCTTGAATCGGGTCTTCCCACCTCCCTGGACCCGGCAGGGGGGTCAGGGAGCCCAAAACGGGTTAAAAAACGGACATTTTTTTTTTACCAAGGAGGTGGGAAGACCCGATCCAAGCTGTTTCCAAAGTTCCCCCACCTCCCTGGAGGCTGCACCAAGCCAAAACGTCAGGATTCAAATCCCGACGTTCTGGCTTGCTGCAGCCTCCACGGAAACAGGGCTTTTTTTTAACGTTGTGCAATCAATGCATCGCACGACGTTAAAAACCGGAAAACGACGAGACTTGTGGAACCAAGTCTCATCGTTATCTGAGGTACTACTGTACTCCTAATGCACATGGGGAAAAGGCCCAAACTTCTGGGTCAGGATGTTCTTTGGCAGCTGGGTAGTCCACACATTCTCCACTCAGTCAATGAAGCAGAGGAGGTTTGGAGGATGGCAGTCCCTTTCCAACTTTGTTCACAATCTCTGACTTCAATCCCGATGAGTACAAGGTTGACTCAGTCTTCCATCCTTTTGAGTACCCAGCCAGTTGGAGACAAAATGCTAATTACCATACCTTTTTTGAACCGCCCAGAGAGTGCACTAAGTGCTATGGGGTGGTGTAGAAGTGCAAACGCTATTGCTATACATCCTTCTTTTTCTAGATTTTTCTCCATTTTAACCCATGGTGTTTAAGACAGCCACATTGTATCTCAATCTACAGTTTTTCTAACATGTAATTTGTATTCACCCACAAAGGCATTTTTCCTTTCCCTGTCCACCAACATGTCTATTTTCCATGTCACAAAAATCCACTGCAATTTCCCAGTCCTTTCACAGCAAACATTGACAAACATAGGAAATTCAAACTAACTGAAGTCCCATATTTGTCAATTTTACACTTGCAACGGAGGGATTAACTTCTTGGCAGATGATGGGAACCTATCAGCTCCACAGCTTCATTCTGAAGCCTCTGTACATTAATTTAACAACTATAAGATATCTACTAATTGAGCCACTTTCTCACCTTTATCCTGAGCTTGATCAGCAACATCCACTCGTATCCGCCTGTTCCCTAGAGACTAAACAGAACATTTGAACATTAGCTTGCTTAAGTCTAAACAAAGAGAGATTACCAAGGAGCATAAGATGACCTTTCACTGTGCTTGGTTTACTAATACAGTAATACCTCATATAACATTAGTATCGAATAACACGAAAATCGCATAACATTAAGGAATCTGGGGGGAAGAATTGCATCGGATAACATTAAGATCCTATGGGATGCTTCAGATAACAACTGCTAAAGCCTGTGTGGTTACAATGTATCTCTATGGATCCCAAAGGATTTTAACATCCATCAGATAACACTAAAAATCATATAACACCAAGACTTGTGGAACCAGGTTTTAGTGTTAGCTGAGGTTTTACTGTACAGTGGAAACTCAGTTAATGTAAATAATGTGTTCTCTGGGACATTTCTTACAGTGAAAATTAACCTAATTTCCCATAGGAATGCAATTTCCTACAGTAATGCACTGAAAACCAAACTACATTAACCAAAATGCAGTTTCCCATAGGAGTGCATTGAAAACCAATTAATCCATTCCGGAAAAAAAATCCATAAACCGAGCCACTATTTTCTGTGGATTTCTTTTTATTATGCAATTATGTTAACTGAGTTTGTAAACCGAGGTTCAACTGTACTCACAATTTGCCCACCACACTCCTGACACCACCTGTACTTTTAGTAGGTACATAATGAAACAACTCATTATGGAAACTAACTGATTTCTCTTTACTACAGCCTCCCGCCATACACCCAAGACTGATCTCCAGGTGGAGTGTTACATATTACTGCAGAGTATACTCAAGCAGAAAACACATGGCAAAATCAGAACCTTAACTGAAACATACAGCTTTAGAAGAAGTTAACCAAATCAAAGTGACCCAGTTGCACAAAGAAATCAGGATAAATAGTATTCATGGAGTTTATATCACAGCTGAACAGTCAAGCATGGGTTACCTTCATCTTCCAGTTGCTGTTAAAAAACTTTTTTTGTCTTTTCTGCAGTGGTTTGGCATCAAGTGTTACAGCACTCTTCTTTGCAAGTGATTCCTCACCCTAAGCTAGATATATAGACATACAGTTGTACCTCGCTTAAAGAGCATAATGTATTCCACAGGATTGCTCTTTAAGCGAGTTTGCTCTTTAAACGAAACTCCATTATAAGTGACCAATTGTGACTTCTGGGGGTGGGTGGGTTTGCGAACCCCGATTTATTTGTTAAGTGAGTTTTTGGTGGGTTTTATTTGTTTCTTGCCAAGTTTCAACTTACTTCTTCATTGAGGTTCAAAGCACGAAGCAAAGAGTCCAGGTCTTCAAATTCAGCATATCCAAATCCTTTCAACCTTTCTGGATTACTAGGTTCCCGTGGCAAACGAACAGCACTTATCTACATATGAGAAGGGGGAAATTTTTTGTTAACCACCTTCCTAACTTATGCAATAGTAGCAGTCTCCAGCCAGAGTGTCTGCCATGACAGAAGACAAAGACCTTCACAAATCATTCATTTATAAAAAGTTTGCATCTCCTCTCATCTGAAAATCCCATAGAGATTAAGGTGCACTCATTGTTGTGAGTTACAAACAGAAACACAATCTGTAAACCAACTGTAATCTGACATACTGCCCACTGGTCCAATAGTACTCAAAGAAGCTCACAGCAAAATTCAAAGTAAAACAAAAACAAGTAACCTGGTTAGTGTTAAGAAGTGGAACAGCCACTTGGGAACAGAAAAGCAACAGCAAGGCAAAGCTACTGACTTTTTAAATCAGGTCAAGTAATTCCACAGGAATAAGGAACATTAATCACCTCTTTTTGATTCCATAGTCACTATCACTCACAATAAGTGGTACGTCTGCTTCACTTATAAACAGGCATTAAGATATCAAGGAAAGCAAAGTTTACAGCAGGGATTCTCAACCTGCCACCCATTTCATGTGCCCCCCCCCCCACCGCCTCCACCACACCAGGAAGTGCCATGTGGTGGAGGAAAGGCAAAATGACCATCTGGCCCCTGAAGCTGTCTGAGGGGGCATGACCCGGCCCCCAGCTTAAAAAGGTTGAGAACTACAGGTTTACAGCAAAATTCTTTACAAGCTCACTGAGAAGGTAGGTACCACCATATTCAATGGGGCTTATTACTTGATAAGCAGAATTCCAGTTTGAAGACAGCCTACATTCTTCTGCACTCACACTACTACAGTGGCAAACTTCTCATGGTATCAAATATATATATTAGCTTGATTATTAGATAGCAGGACCCCAGCAGGCAAGGTTCCCGATTCAATACATGACAAGAGAGAAGCATCACGATACAGACATTTCTTTTACAGGCCAGAGGCACCACATGCATTATATTTCTTGGCTTTTCAGAGCCATGAGCAGCATTTGAAAACAAAAGATTTGTCTGCTGGGAATTGTGCTCAGATTTCCAGTGATGAGAGTGGCAATTCCCAAACAATGTACCACAAGAGAAGTGCTAACATCCTATGGATAATAACAGTCCCTATAAGGCAAAATTCTCTGTCCACAGAGGAATGATGCCTCTTTGTGGATGCATCTCTTTACCATTCAAAACTCAGGACCTGCATCCTTATAATTTATATCTGCTATAGGTGACAACTATTCCCAGAATGGGAATGATGCAAATACACCATAATTTCCTGCCATCATTGCTGACTTGAACAGAGAGGCTGAGCTTCTTAAAAACTGAATAATTCTTACTTTTGCATACATTAGTTCAAGTTAGGTGTATTTTTATTTATGTGTCCACTTTCAGTCAGCCAGAACTTGGACATAAGGCAGGTTACAATACAGTTGAAAACAATAGAAATACATACAATACCTCCACATCACTTCATTAAAATACTAATACTGTACAGTAAAACCCCTACTTATGAATGCCCCTACTTACAAATAATTTGACTTGCGAATTGGTTCTGCACTGAAATCCATGCCTCGAGTTACGAACATGCCCCGATTTACGAAAGGATTTCCCCCTCTGTGTTGCCTCCAGTGAAGCAAAAAACGCCATTTGCCCTATGGGTTTATATTTTATACACATGCAGACTTTCAGAGACCTGTAGGTGGCAGTAGAGTGCTTAGACTGCCTTAGAGGAGAACTTTGTCTGGAGTTTCAGCACCAAAATGACTGCCGGTTGCTGTTTCTAGCTGTATTTTTCTGAGTTTTCTGTCCATTTTCAAAGCTTCTTTAAGGTAAGGAACAGCGTTTTTGCTTATGTATGCTTTCCTTTCAATGCTGCTGTTGTTTTTGGGTGTATGCAATTTCCCCTGGCATCTCATTTTCAACCAGTGTAAAACAAGGGTGTGACTCAGCAGACATGTGGCTCCTTTCCCACCTCTGGAAGAGAACTAAAGACTCTCAGGACCACAATGAATGCTTTCCACCTCATTGCAATGAGGTTAATAAAAGAGAAACATTATCATGTAAAGGAAAAATCTAGGCTCTATTACACACTCACATTAAGTCCTCTGAAGAAGTCCTTGATAGATTCTTCTGATACATCATAGGGTAGGTTTCCTAGAAAGGCAGTGTAGGGGGGTGATTTGGGAAGACGGCTCCTGTCAACATTGGGCTCCCGAGCTGCCCGAGGTGCGGTGGGCAGGATAGAACGGTCAATAGGTGGGGCTCGATATACATCATCATCATTGCTATGCCAGGTGGTGGAAACTAGGAAGGAAGTGTTACATATTAGGAAACCACAAAGAGTTCGCAACCAGTCCTACTTGATGGGACAGTGTACTGTATAAATTACAGAAATTTAAAGGGGCTGGTGGATTATTAACGAAGAGCAGCTCCTATTCATGTAGTCTAATGTGAAATTACTTTTACACTGAGCCATCGTATCCCATTACAAGCAATTTTTCTTCCTACATCTCCCCCAATTAAGCAAGCATTCGAAGATTTAGAATTATCGGGGGGGGGGGGGGAGGCAAAAAAAAAAAAGGTCTCAGATTAACTGCATCAAGACAGCCCCCTACCTTGAAATGGCTACTGATGAACATATGTTTCATGCTCTACAGCTGATGGGTATTGGCTAGTTTTAAACACCTTCTAAAGCGGTGCCAAGTGGGTCATCATAAATGAACCAGTGCCTGAGCCTACAGTAGATTTTTTTCAATCTTTTTAACCTGACAAGACAAAACATATAGAGTCCCCCCCCCTTTGAAAATGCCACCTTCAAAGTATATCTTTGTAAGAGTCCTGACTGTACCCATGCCTACCTTGTAAGTATGCACATAAACTTTACTACCATGCAAACGCCTTTTAGTTTGCTGGAGGCTCTCAGAGGATACTAGAGTCCCTTCCCCCCTCCAGTAAACTGCTGTATTCATACACTGCAGATGGGGAAACTAGCTCCCGTCCAGGCAACCAACTTGTTTAGATTAGTAGTTGTGAATAAAAGAGGGGATTGCTTTATTTCTCTTCCACTAGCCTGCTTATTTGCCTCCACACATTTGTCAACTATGGGTATTACTTAAAATAAAAGATGCTTTGGTCCTCTGGCCAGGAGGAGGAATGGACTTCAGCTGTTTGTGCTGTGTTGTTTTTTCTTATTGTAAGCCGCCCTGAGTCACCACGGTGAGTGGGCGGCGATATGTATCTAAATAAATAAATAAATAAATGCTGTGCTTGACAGAAGACAACACCAACTAACAACACCAACTAACTTTCCTTTATGCCAGTGGTGCTCAAACTTTTTCATGGGCCGGTCTTGCTCCCTGGCACACAGGGGCCGGAGGCAGGCTGCTCCTGCTGCTACAGTTTTGTCCCTGTTGCTCTGAGCAGCCTCTGACTCAGTCCCTTCCCCTCTGCAGCCTTTGCCAAAGCCAATTGCTGCACTGGGGAAATTTTTGGAGCCTCCTCTGTTTCAAAATCCACGGTGCTGGAAGGGTAAACCTGGCGCTGGAAGGGTAAACCTGGTGATGTCATCCTGGGCGCACTAGGGGGTCCTCCTAGCGCCATAGATTTTGAAATGGAGGGAGCTCCAAAAATTTCCCAATGTGGGGATCAGCTTTGGCAATGGCTGCAGAGTGGATGGGACCAAGCCAGAGGCTGCTCGGAGCAGACAGGACAAAGCGGATTGCCGGCCCCACTGACGTCAGGTGGTGGCATGGTCTGCGGTGAGCCTGGGTACTCACCGTGGGCCACATTAATGATATGTGCAGGCCTAAATGGTCCCGCGGGCGTAGTTTGAGCACCCCTGCTCTATGCACTAATTTATCCCCTGCTCACTTTCTCCCTTACCCATAATGCATACATCAGAATGAAAGAAGAGCCTATAGAACATACAGTAATACCTCATATAACATTAGTATCGAATAACACGAAAATCGCATAACATCAAGGAATCTGGGGGGAAGAATTGCATCAGATAACATTAAGATCCTATGGGATGCTTCAGATAACAACCGCGAAAGCCTGTGTGGTTACAATGTATCTCTATGGATCCCATAGAGGATCAGATAACACGAAAAATCATATAACACAAAGACTTGTGGAACCAGGTTTTAGTGTTATATGAGGTTTTACTGTATGTCAAAACTTCCTCTATATTTCCTGTGCTTATCTTTCCAGAAATTAAATATTATTGCCCACTTCCTTGCAAGTGGACTGCACACAATTAAAAATACTGTACAATATCTTTTTGTGCAGCTTTGCACAATGGTCATCAGACAGATTTAATTTAAAGTAATTAAAAGGTTGTTCTCCCTTTCCTTTTGGGTTCAAATGCTCACTAGAACTCTCTTTTACAACAGAGAATTCTTTGGCAACCCTAGGAGAGGAAGTCTTTAATAGTTATTTTTTTAAAAAACCAGGAGTTTACAGAAGGATATTGAATTGTACGTAATTCAGTAAGACAGATTATTTGAAAATGCAGTTGTCTAGTCTAGAAGGAAAAACAGCTCAACATGTCAAGTCTTAAGATGGGTTTGATGTTTCTCTGAAGGGCAAAGCACAATAATTTGCTCACTAACAGATGCTGCTTGTTAGAATTAAATGCAGCATCTCTACAGCAACTGTAATTTTGACTCTCCTGATCAAAAATGTTGAATAAAAGCCTTCCCCCCGCCCCCCTCAAACACACACACCTCACAGAGGAGCTCGTTTGGCAGAACAGGTAATGTAGTAGATTTACTATTCTGGAAAATTACCAATACTTATGATCCTGTTACTCAAACAGCATGTAGAGAGGCAGGTATGCTCTAAGAATCTCCAAAGCTAAGTGTGACAGCTGGCCTTTCATTTTAATTACATGTTTTGTCTGCTTTAGCATGGCTGAAGAGCTCCATATCTAAGGTATCATTTGGGATAGCTATTACTCTGTTTTCTTCTATCAGAGTAACTTTATTTAGAATTTACAGTCATAAAACCAGAAGAGAAGACAAGAGTCTGCACCGGAAAGCTTCAAATAGTAATGGGACTTTTCTTATCATCACACAAATCTTTCAGCAGCAACAAACCATTACTGAAGCACTGAGGAAATGATATTTCCATCTTACCATCTCCTTCCAAGTCATCTGTCTCATCTGCCCAGCTGACTGGTTTCGGAATATAAGTGGGAGCACTACCACCATCCTCTGCCAGAAAGTCCGTCAGAGTCAGGGTCTTCCCCTTCTTGCTCTTCTTTTTAGCTGTAGGAAAGAAAAGTAACTTTATTGCTTAATAAATTTAACACTACACTTGAGGGGCTGGGAAATAAACTGCCTATTGCTTGTTATGCAAGCCAGCATGGTGCAGTGGAGAAAGTGACAGTCAAGAACTCAGGAGACCTGGGTTCAGATTTCCACTTGGGCTTGGCAATTGCAAATCATTCCTTTATCATCCCACAGTCCTTGAAAAACATACTAAAACCCAAAAGGAACTGGAAACATCTTCCGGACCCAAGTGACAAACCCATTTTTAACAATATCCTGGAGACTTTTTCTCTCCTCCAAATGATGTTTGTTGTGAATTAGAGAATTTAGAGGTGTTGCTGACTGCATGTTTCATGGGATGCCATAGTGCTGTTTGGTTGAATCATTCTAATTAGAATACAACCATTGGTGTTTTCACCATCTTTCTTTAGAAATCCAGAGCAGCTGTGGTGGAACTCCAACATGTTCTACCAAGCAACACAGAAGACAAGTGTCATCTGAATTTGAAGTGTTCTTTTAGAGTGAAAGTGATCAAGAACTCAGCCAAGCTGATGCCACTTTTGAAGGGTATCTTGCCAATCAGAGCACTTGGAAAGCCAATAATTTTGTTGTTCTTGAGCTGTCCCTGACTCTGCATTACAAAAGGCAGCAGTGACTCATTTCTCTGTTATCGTGGTTCTGGGAAAACTCCTTGAAATGACAATGGCGTATGCTGGCGGTCTTGCAGATTGCTTTGGAATACATACCAGCAGGCAATTGCCTTTCCAGTCAGTTATGCATTCTGCCCAGCTCTATCAATGGAAAGAAGAGAATACCAACTCTACTCCCAAAGTTTAAAAATGGGAACAGGTGGTGCTGGGAAGGAAGAGAAGGAAATAGAGGAAATAACAGCACTGGCCTTTTCTAGCAACTTATCATGCTCACATAATTCAGAGCAAGCAAAGAAAACAATGGTATTGCCAAACTCGATGGGAAAAGGAAGGCTTTTCCTCGAGAAGTACTTGGCCATTAGAAAACAACTTTATAGACATGACACTACCCACTCAGACTTCTTGAGGCTTCCTGGAGCAGTGACATTGCACAAGGTACAGAAGATACAGCATTATTCATAAATGAGGTTCAGACTGGGAGATTCCTAGGCTCAAATAAAAGTTGAGCCAAGCTCACTATAGCTTAAATCCAGTTGCTCTCAACTTAAACTAACACAGTGGTTCTATGAACAAGATACCACAACTGGAGGCACTTCATATTCTGAAAAAGCTCTCAAAAAAATTTTTTCAGTCAGCAGGGAAGAGAACTACTGCCCAGAAATAATGTCCAGCACAATGTACATTTCATCTCCAGATGCTGTTTTCTGTAAATCAAACATGGTGAGGCAACTGCCTTCCCTAAACCACAGGACATGCAAGATACTTCCCCTTCATTCCCGTAGCATCCACCAAGGCTTTGGCTGAAGACAAGCAGAAATAATGACTAGCTAAACCAGTTGAGACAACATTAAGGACAACTGACAGTAAATAAATATTGAAATAAAAAAGGAGCATTTTGATTGCATACTTCATATTCACTGCATGTTTAATAATGCAAGAACAATTACAGCTTGAGTTTTAACCCTTTTATTTATAAGGTAACAAAGTAAAAATCTTCTATTTGTACACAAAAACATGCAGCAATTAATATTCCAGGTACTGCATGCATTGAGAGTTTGGTCATTAATGGAAAGGCTTAAGAACTGAGTTCTCCAAACTAAGTGACTAAAATCATGCTTTGATGCAGCATTAATTAAACTGATTCTGTTAAAGCAGGAAATTATCTATTGCATTGTTTTCCTTCAGGGTTAAGAATTCTTGATTGCCACACTGGGCTTTTTTTAAAAGCAGAAAAGCAACCAAAAAGCAATTCCTACCCATCATTCTTACATTAGCATTTTGTTCCTGAAATGTGCCCCACAATGGAAAACTTCAGCTTTCAACATGCCCTGAAGATCCAATAGAAACATTAACATTCTGGAAAATATTTTTTATTTATTTTTATTATGTCCAAGTTTTTCTTAGAAGAAACTTTTAAGCCCTTGCAAAAGACTAGCACCATCTAAAACAGGGATTCTCAACCTACGGCTCACAGGCCGCATCCGGCCTGCAGCACCAAATAATCCCTCAGGCTGTGGACTCATTTACGGCCATTGTAAGTGCATTTACTACAGCCGCAGACTCATTTACGTGGCCGATTCCGGCGGTGGCAGCTGGAGAACCAGTCCAGCCCACCAACTGTTTGAGGGAGTGTGGCCTGGCCCCCAACTTGAAAAGGTTGAGAACCTCTTATCTAAAAGGTCTTCCACAAAACATAGAATGCAAACCACCTCCTCTTCAATTGTCAAATTGTAAGGTGCTTGGCCTTTATCAAGGAAACCTGCCTGTTCATCTGAAGCACAGAATAAATATTGGGAGTGTATACATTATGGATACATTATGGAATTATGAACTGTCAAGAATTTAAAGCAAGTAAACTTCTTAGCCAGCATTAAAGGTAAAGGTTACCCTTGCTAGAAAGCCAGTCATATCCGACTCCAGGGTTCAGTGCTCATCTGTTTCAAAAGCTCAGGAGCCAGCAGTCTGGTTCTGCAGACACTTCCGTGGTCATATGGCAGGCATGATCAGACACCAGAACACACGGAATGCTGTTTACCTTCCCACCGAAGTGGTCCCTATTTATCAACTTGCAATTTCTTGCTTTTGAACTGCTAGGATGGCAGGAGCTGGGACAGAGACAGGAGCTCATTCCATCGTGCAGTATTTGGGTATCGAACTACTGACCTAGCAACCAGAAATCTTGCTGATGTGCTGCGCTACATTTTCTAATGCACTGGGAATACCAAATGAAAGAAAATTGCTACAGCTCTAAATATCAGTAGTTCAGGTAGAGGGGAAGAGATATACCAAGTATAAACTTCCCCCTCCAGTGCCTCTAGAAGAAAACATGCTTTTAAGCCAAAGAGGGTTTTCTCCATGAAAGAGAGAGGTATTCTGAGTTAACTGCATATTACTGAGACCACAGAAGGATCTCTACGGGGACGTTCTTTCCAATGTAAAAGAGGCACTCAATGCTTCTAGCCAACCACATTAGCTTCTTTAAAAAAAGAAAGCCAATGGGCTTTCTGTTTGTGGACAGCACAAATGTTTCTTTGTGACAGGAAACAAACTGGGCTGCTTTAGGATTATGCTCTCTTTAACTGGACCTGAAGCATAAAACTCACACAGCGAAGAGGAAAGTGTGAGAATCTAAAAAGGGGGAGGGGAGCAAGTCCAGCTTAATTACTAACAAGCTTTGGTCCATTTAAACCAGGGGGTTCTCAACCTATAGCCCATTGGCCAAGCCCGGCCCACAGCGCCATTCCAACTGGCTCATTGCAGTTTTCCCAATCACCTGGAAGTAGAAGTGGGTGTGTTTACGTCAGCCATAAAACACACCCACACAAACATGCCTGATGTAAATGTGGAAGTAGGCGAAATTACGTCAGCCGTAAATAAACCTGCTTCCAGGAGCGTGGTCCGGCCTGCTCAGCTGTTCCAGGGGCATGGTCAGGCCTATGGCGCAAAAAGGTTGTCTACCCCTGAGTTAACGTTTGTTCTGATCATAGATCTCATCTAGTTGCTAGAGTAGGTGGGTGTTTATGCTCCAAATACATGTGAAATCCAGTGCAGCTGCTGGATTACACCTCTTACCTAACTTCCTAGTTTCAATGTATGTTGGGTGTCTGTTTGAATTAATCTTCTGAACCTCTCTCCAGTCAACGTGAAGTGAGATATGAGTCCCAGCGCCTGTCTAGACACTGTGAAAGGACAGCTATTATTCTCAGAATTTAAAAATCCACCCTTGCTTCTGAGCAGCAAGAAAGCGGGGGTGGGGTAGGGGTGAGATTAACATGCCATATTTATAAAACTGTAGCATTTTCAAAAAGCTACCAGAGAGTTCATGGAACAGATTAATTATACATACTGTGAGTGATTTCTTTAAGAGAGTTGTATCCTTTGCTTAGTCCCATTAATAGGAACAGAAGGTATATCAAACTGAAAAATTCCATCCGGGAGCCCGACGAAAAAGTCTCACCAGTTAATGTCACCTTCTCTTGACTTAGACTGCCATTCTTTTGGGACACAAAATGCAAATGTACATGTGCTAGCAGTTGCCTATAGTTAGAAGAGTAGACAGTGTATCGCTACTGAACATTTTTCTTTTCCATAGGAATGCTCAATGTACAGAAAATATTTTATAATTCCCACTAATTCCCACAACCTACGAGGCAGTGAGGCAAGCAATCTGTAATCAGTTTCACTGATCACATTAGCAACAAAATCCGACTGGCCACAACATATATTCAATAGACATCTGCAGCAAATTCTGGTCACTGCCAAATAAACTTTGCAACACAGTTTTAAACACCTAGCTATAACATTCAAATGACAGATATGTAGAAATATGTGTATAGATACCTTGCAAATTAGATGAGGAATTTATGGAACCTGGGTCTGAAAGAATGAAATACATTTTTTTATTATGTAGATCCTGGACTTACCAAAACATCTCTCCAATGACAATACTTCATCTATCATTATGTCTTTTTAAAATGTAACCGTGTGTCCAAATTCTTCGCCAGTAGATCTGTATTGAGCTGGGACACACCTTCACTTAATGCTTCAATCCCAAAACCACTTACCTGGACAAGCGCCACTAAAATAAATGGGATATTTAAAAAGCTGTTGTAAATTTGAAAGGCAGTCGTAAAAACAAGAGAAGTAACAAAAGTAGTACAATGACTCAGTGGTATATGATGCAGCGCAAAAATTATGGATTATGCTTTCTATCCACATTCACATACATGTCAAGTGATATTTTGGGCTTCACTGTAGCAGAGTACGTATCAGTAATTAACTGCTCCCCAGATCTTTTGCTTCAGAAGAAAACAGTATGCATACATTACACTTATGAATCTCCTCTCAGGAAAAGTTTATCTTGGGAGACATTCCAAAGTACCAGGAAATGCAGCATTACAATTGCCTTCCTTGAGTCACTCACATAGGCATCATGGGCACATGTAACCCGGGTACATGACAGAGATTTCCACTGAGACTACCAAGCAACAGATCATTATGGGAAATGTTAAAATATTTTAAAATTTCCTAGCAAAATTCTTCGTTACACAACACTTGTAAACGGTTAGTAGCATGATGCAAAATTATCACTGTGGCATGACACATCTGCTAATGAGTTACTTGTTATCAGTGGTGTATCACATTATCTACACATTCAGTGAGGGTGGTGTCTTATTCCTTACAACATTGGTAACCACAGAGTTCTACCCCTGAGTGAAGGGCATGTGCAGTCAACTAGCAATGCTATACAACAGTGTGATTTTGAACTGCCGCTCTTCATTTTAGTTACTTACTTTCTTCTGCAACCTGCATAGTAACTGGCCAATCCCCGCTCAGGGATAAACGTCATGGTTTTAAACTGTTTTGCTCCCTCCCGTCTCTTATTAAAGAGTGTAAACCCTACAGGAAAGTTACATGGTCATTTTTTTTTATTTACCTCTACATTGTGATAGTTTCCATTATGTCATCACATTATGACTTCATGGCAAGGCTGTCAGAAGATACACAAGTTACCTTCAAACTTTGACAGCATTGTTCACTTACAACAGAGAACTCTCATTTTCATCATTTTCCTTCTAACGTACAAGAAATAATTTGTCATCCAATTGTTCTTGAGGTTTTTCTGAGAAGATGGACACACCAGCAAAATGAAACCCATATTGTAAATACAACCCATTATAGAAAGAAGCTGGGGTAAAGTACTGTACTTGTTATTTTTCTGTAACAACTGTATAGGACAGTGATGGCATTCCAGGTGTTCTTGGACTTCAATTCCTGATCAGCTGGAGTGCTGACTTGGGATTCTGGTAACTAAAGTCCAAGAACACCTGGAGTACCAAGGTTCACCATCACTGGTATAGGATAACTATTTGCAACATCAAATTTAACAGACTTTCTAAAATCCTGCCAAAAGTCTCTCACCATAGTTACGATAAAGAGCTTCCAAATATGGCAAGAGTCCTCTGGTCTGCTGTTTCAATTAAGTATGCACTCTAAGCCTTTATAGATGGGATAAGAGAAAACCGTATCTACACTATGTGTTAGCAGCAAATATTTCTCTAGCGTTTTGTTCTTTCAAAGCCACCATTTAATTTTAGCCACAAAAGCTGAAATCCCATTGAACACCAGCAGATCAGCATGCTGGGGTAATGCTATTTGATCCCCTAGCACTCTGCTGTACAAGCAGAGATAATTTGTCTGAACAAATTGGGCTTCTATCTGAGCAGGATGGTACTAGGCATTGTATAAGTGCCAAAAACTGCTCACACTATGCTTTCAGAGCTGTGCAAATGATTTGCACTAACACAGTGTTTCCCAAATGCTGGTTTGTGGACTTCAATTCCCAGAAGCCTAAGTCATTTCCCCAAAGCACTGATCAGCCAATGTACTGACTTAGGCTTCTGGGAATTGAAGTCCACTAGTGGGCTGTGTACCCCTTGTTGGGAATCACTGCACTAACAGGACCCTGGTCTTGGTCTACTCCCACAACTCTTTTAATGCCCTGGTAATTATGCAACCAAATCAGCTTCAACAGACAAAATATTTTCTGCTAGCTCTACTTGCAGGTGTCCTAAATGGTATCTTTCAGTCAAGCTTGTCTATTATGCACAAATGAGGTGCATAGACAATATTTATTTCAGCAAAATGAAGAAAAGTGCTTCAGCTGTTCCTTGCTATCCATCACAGTACATCTTAATACAGTACTGTAATATCAAAAACAGAACAAATGACGTATTGCATAGGGCACATCACATATTCATCTTTAATGACTTCTGAAGTTTTGCACTACAGCAGGGGTTCTCAACCTTGGGGCCCCAGATGTTTTTGGACTTCAATTCCCAGGAGCCTCGATCAGCAGGTGTACTGACTTGGGCTTCTGGGAACTGAAGTCCAAGAACACCCGGGGAAGCCCAATGTTGAGAAACCCATTTTTACCGTACAGTATTCAAATAATAAGAATTTGTCCTTGATGAGATTATTACCACGAGTACCAAAAGGGCATGGTAAACCACTTCCAAGTATTCTCTACCTAGAAAACACTAAAAAGGCTTGCCATAGGTCAGAACTGACTTGACAAAACATCATTATTATTAAATCATCAGTAACTTATTTTAATTGACATACAAAAATAACCAGACACACTAACCACTGCACTCCAAACAGCAGTCTGGTTTTACTCAATACTCTGTCTACAATTTGTCTAACAACAAAATGTCTTTTTTCTAGTTTAAAGTGAACTTTCTGTTTCACAATTAACAGGACTGATGCCAGGAATGCCAACTAGCCTGTATTTTATGTCATTCTTTGAGACAGAAGTTGACAAGCACCAGCATTCCCCTCTCATGTTGAGAAATGGTTCCTCGGGGTACCTTAATCTGGGGGCTCTGAAAAGCCAGTATTATCCTTTATGATTCCAGCCACTAGATTCTTCCGTACAATTCAGATGTTGTTGACTCTACCTTAGCCTTTACTTTCCCAAATCTGCACCAAGGATGTTTTTGAAGTTAGAAGTTGGCAATATTTAATAGTTGCCCAGAAACACACTCTCAATGGAAATGTACTCCTTGAAAAACTGCAGGTAACTGAAAAATCTCCACCACACAACACTAGTAATTTTAGACAACTTCCATAAACTGCTTAAGCTTCCAAGTACAACAATGATTCAACTATTCGGTTCACGGTTCTGGAGAGGCTGATGGCCCAAAGAATGCACTAAGCGCTTTAGGGCGGTATATGGCATTGCTATTCACAGTGTCAAAGGCATACACGTACAGGCATTATGATGTCAAGTGGGGGGGGGGGACTAGCCAGTAATACCAGTAAAGTGGTACCTCACTTAAATAGCATAATGCGTTCTACAGGACTGCTCTTTAAGCGAAACACCATTGTAAATGACCAAGGGGGGGGGACTGCGAACCCCGATTTATTTGTTAAGCGAGTTTTTGGTTGGTTTTATTTGTTAAGCAAAGCGAACATTCATAGAAAATTCTGCTCTTTAAGCAAGTTACTCTTTAAGCAAACCACTCTTTATGTGAGGTTTGACTCAATGGTACCTCACTTAAAGAGCATAATGCATTCCACAGGATTGCTCTTTAAGCGAGTTTGCTTTTTAAGCGAAACACCATTGTTAAGTGACCAATTGTGACTTCTGGTGTGTGTGTGTGTGTGTGTGTATGTATTGTGAACCCTTATTTAGTTGTTAAGCGAGTTTTTGGTTGGTTTTAGTTGTTAAGCGAGGCAACCATTCAGAGAAAAATTTGCTCTTTAAGCGAGTTAGTCTCTAAGGGAGGTGGCTCTTTATATGAGGTTTTACTGTATTTTAATGGATAAAGTCCTCTTTGTCAGACAGAAAAGCGAGGCTTCAAGGCATCAATTTATACACATCAGGTACAGTGGTACAGAGTGATTAGCATAAATGAAAAGTATACAGATCAATGTGGTTTTTTACAACTGGTAACACCTGTTATTTGGATTAGTTGTGGAGCTTCACCCTTTTGAATTGCAAAAGGTTAATAAATGGATGCAAGACAGACATTGTGGCATTACATATTTGCTAATGACTTCACTCGTTAGGCTAGCATCTACTGTGTGAGTGGCCCAGGTCAAATGCCAAGTTCTTCCTTTGTTCTGAGAGGTAACCTGAGTGTGTATGAGAATTCTACTGAAGTAATTTCTGTAAAGGTGGTATAATATACCTATTTCCTGGCGTGTAAGTTGCATTGGAATGTAAGACACACCCAGTTTTTATACAAATCTTAAAGGAAAAAATAATTTTCTACATTGTTTTATGAATTTGGAAATTATTTAAAGCACAGTGGAACCTTGGTTAATGTAATTTATGTGATCTCCAGGTCATTTCTAACAGCAAAAATTACTTTAGCCCAGTGGATCTCAACCTGGAGTCCCTAGATGTTCTTGGACTACATTTCCCAGAAGCCTTCAACACTGGCTGTGCTAGCCAAAATTTCTGGGAGCTGCAGTCCAAGAACATCTGGAGACCCAAGTGTTGAGAACAACTGCTTTTGCCAGATTTCCCATAGGAATGCATTGAATGCAATTTCCCATACGAATGCATTGAAAACTAATTAATCTGTTCCGGGGGCAGGGGGATCTGTAAACCGAGCCACTATTTTCTATGGATTTTCTTTTGTTACATGATTTTTATGTTAACTGAACCATTTGTTAACAGAGGTTCCAATGTATTCTGGCTTAAAAGGCCCACTGAACAGTGTCAGATGAACTCGGTCTTCATAATCCATCCCATCCCATTGAAGAGCTCACCCAAATTGCTCCCAAATTAATGCTTTAAGGCTAGAAAACCTCTTAAAGGCACAACCCAAAATGCCCCTCCCTTCTTCAAGAGCCCCCAGAATATATATTACCGAAATGACCTACTAGAGTCCACTATACACAGTGAATACCATTATTTCCCACAAACAAGACACACTCCATTTTTCCAGTGTATTTCAAGGGGGAGGAGTGCGCCTTGTACACCAACAAATATGGTAACATAGAACATACAACATACAGTATATGGCAGCATATAACAACCTGTTGGTTGTGATGTATCAAATTTGATGATGTCCTAGAAACTCTTAAATAATATTCAAATCTGAGATAGGTGTTCAGCATATGTATGTACTTTATCTCTGTTGTCTCTCTCTGGATCCTTGTCTTATAATTTTTCTATTCCAAGATGGCAGCTTTAAAGTCCTGTGCACTATGTCCAGGTAGACTGAAATGGTTTGAAACATGTTTGTGTACAGTAATACCTCAGATAACGCTAAGACTTGGTTCCACAAGTCTTGGTGTTATCCGATTTTTAGTGTTATCCGATCCATGTTAAAATCCTATGGGATGGATTGAATAACGTTAAAGCTCCATAGAGATACATAGGCTTTAGCGGTTGTTATCCGATCCATCCCATAGGACCTTAACGTTATTCAATCCAATTCTCCTCCCCAGATTACTTAACGTTATGTGATTTTAGCGTTATCCGAGGTAAACCTTATCCGAGGTATTACTGTATTGCCCTTCCTGATGTGTGATTTATGTCCCTTAACTATTTTGCACAGAGATGGCCCTGTTTGTCCTATGTTGAGTGCAGAAGGGTATTTTTGGCAAAAGATGGCATAAATCACTGGTAGAGGAACAAGTAAAACTACCCTTAATGTTGTGTGTGACATTATTAGGTCCAGTAATACTGTTACCTGAATAAATGTGGGGGCACAGCTGACACTTGGGTTTGCTGTAGGGTTTAGTTTCCTTCTGTTTCACTGATGTGTATCTGTTGTGTGTCAATAGTTGCTTGAGATTGTGGGGTGGTGAGAAGTATTCTTGTCCAAGATCGGTTGGAGATCTTTCATTATGCATGGGAGAGGTTTTAGTTGGCTCAAAGTGACAACCAGCAGTGTTTGATTGCTTTCTCTTCTGGGCCAGTCTTGCAGTAGGTTGCTTCTGGATATTTGTCTTGCCCAGTTGATTTGTTCTTTAATCCTATTGGATGGGTATTGCAGTTTGAGAAATGCATTTTGTAGGTCCCTGAGCTTGGTGTCACTGTCTTATGGAGCTGAGCAAATGCGGTTATACCAGAGAGCTTGTCTGAAGACAATGGATTCTGTCATATTTTTCTGGATGGAAGCTGAAGGCATGCAGGTAGGTGTATCAATCCATGGTTTTGTAATAATGGAGTTGTACTGAGATGTCCATTTTGAAGTTTCACAGTGGTGTCTAGGAAATGTACTTGTTGTGTAGACTGGTCCAAGTGGAGTTTAATATTTGGATGAAAAATGAAATCCTGGTGGAATTCCTCTAGGGTTTCTTTACCATGACTCCAGATCAAAAAGATATCACTGATGTACCACAAATAGGTAAGTGGTTTGTGGGTAGCGCAGTTATGAAAACGTTCTCAGCCATGAATATATTAGCATCCTGTGGAGCCATGAGAGTACCCATGGCAGTTTCCTTGTTTTGGAGGTAGGGTTTATCATCGAAGGTGAAGTAGTTGTGTATAAGGGTGGTGACTGTGGGCTTCATCTTCATTTTGAATGTTCCTGAAGGCTTGTAATCTGTCTTTGAGTGGGATGTAATGTATTTTTTGTAAGCCGCCCTGAGTCGCCACGGCGAGTGAGCGGCAATATAAATTTGAACTACTACTACTAATAATAATGATGATGATGATTATGATTTTTGTGTACAGAGCTTCCACATGCATTGTGGCTAGTGTTACCTAAAATTTTGAATAAAGCATTATAATTAATCAAAACGTTTATAAATATCACAACACTCACACACACATGGAAAATAAGGAAAGGCCAAAAGTTTGGATACACATAGTGGGAGGCCTTTCCAGAGGGAGGGAGAGATTAAAAATCACTGATTGCCTCCATTGTTCTTAAAACCGGTTTGATGACGTTTTCTGATAAGCAGAAATTCCTTCACAAAGGAAGCTGAATGACTCATTCCTCTGGTTTGATTAAAGTTCAATTAAACATTGATTAGAACACTGACCAAGCATAAAACATAGCAAAAATCTGTGGGGAACTACCCCAAAGTTGATCAGGAAAAAGGGGGGGAAGCAAGCGAAGTAAAATGACAAGCGGACATCCCGTCTCCCACGTACGCAGCCAGAGGATTAAAAGGGAAAAACAAAAGGTGACTTCTCTCCTCAAAGGTCTCCCATTAACTGAATGATTAAGGCATATTGATTCTAACATCTTTCTTTGTTTCTTTGTTTACACGCTAGACGCTAAAGCAATTTTGTCCGGAGGCTCCATTCATGCCGGAATCCACTGTTTTCCCGCCGCTACATGCAATTGGTTATTCCTGTCAACCACAAATATGCTCCTTTGACCTAATGTAAACTCTCTATAACCGGTTTTTTCAGCAATAGCTGTAATCTGCCGCTTTTGTGTAACTAAAAGTATCTGACCTCAGAGCTGCCTTTGTTTTATGTTTGCATGTAATTAAAATATGTTAATTGCCTTTCCTCTTTCCCAGTTGCAACCCCCTCTCCCTTGTCACCTAGAAGCTAGTCTAGAAAGCAGATATAAGCCCTTAGAGGTGGGTGGGGGTTATCTTCTGTTCACCAAATTTTGTGAACAGAGATCACGAGAGGGTTTCTCCTCAAAACGATTGAGGGAAGGTAGCTGTTTAGATTGTAGGTCTGGCCAGACTATAAATTTGAATAGCTCTCCTTTGCTTGTGCTCCCAATAAATCACCTTGTTTTGATCGATTTACCTGTCTCGTTGTAAGTTCTTGGGTTTTTCTAACACCTCTGCCAGAGAAACGTACCTGGGCCCCAAATTTTTGGGTAACAGTTTTTGGTGCCGAAACCCGGGATGGCCTCTGGTTCCTGCAACCTCCTTAAGAGGTGCAGGACACAAAGTGAGGAAGAGAAGATCCAGAACGACCTCCTACTTGAAATCTTCAATCAGACTTTGAGAGACTCATCGGCATTTCGTCTCTGCGACTGAAAACTTCAGGATCGGTAATGTATAATTTTGATTTTGGGGTCCCTTTGAAATTCTTGCCAAGATAGTTCAATCGTTTGTTTTTTTAGTTTGTTTTTTACAGAATAGCCATTTGGACTTAATAGAAAGAAAAAGCCTACTGAACTAGACTTCCCACCGAGTGGCAGCTCGGGTATTAGGGATTGTGGGTTAGAGTCCCACCCCTGTGGTGCAGCAGATACGGTTTGACGGACCTGAGCTGCACAAAAGATTGGGCACTAGTGAGTTTCGCCACCACTAGAAAAGCAAGAACGGGAATTGTCCACCCGTGAGCAATTTAGTTTAAATTTCAGGGTCCAGTTGGCAGATTCATCACCTGACACTGGGGTCTTTACGGTTTGGGCTGAGTTCCAATAGCCGGGTCGCTCCCGTTGAGGAATCTCACAGAAGCACGGGGTGCCAGAGTAATTGACTGAGCGCCCGTGGCGGATTGGCTGACCTGGTCAAGACCGGAGGTAGTCATCCCGTGAGACCAGGGTTAAATTAGTCTCTAGGCTCGGGTGATTCCCGGTACGAGACGAAAAAAAGAAAAAGAAAAGGAAGAATCTGTGTGGTCCGCTCCTGGCAGTTCGCTGCGCGGGGTAACTCGGTAAGCACCAAGACCTAGGCCTAAGGCAAGCTAATGGGAGGAGCTTTTTGAGAGTTCAGGCTGGGCTGAAAGAAGGAAAAGGCTGGTGGGACGCCACGCAGCAATGTCCTCAAGAATTGGAAGAATTTGGTGGGACCCAAGTCTAAAATTGAGCAAATGGAGGTTGAAACTTTTAAGCACCCAAGACCGGCCCCTTTCAAAGGGACCTGAGGCCCGCCTGGCCTAGAGAAGGCAACTTAAGTTTAAGGCACCTAAAGGAATTTATTAGAAGGCTAGAAGCGAGTCTGAGGAGATCTGGGGACTCGGAGCACGCAGCGCTCTCCGTGAGGCTGCACCCACAAAACCTTGAACGATACCCTTGCGAGGGCAATCTTTATATTGTAATGGGAGAAGGCTAATCCTCCTCCTGAATTTGGGGATCCTCCAAAGTATAGAGAGGTAATTGAGGAGGATTGAAGAGGACCGTTTTGGGTCCATTGCACCTTCTGGCTCCTTAATTCCTCAAACCTGCTGCTCATGGTATCCTTGTAAATCTGGGCGCCCCCTCAACCCTTAATGCCCACCACCCCTGCCAGCAAAAGGAACAAATCCAGTCGGGAGAGTCTGGGGTCCGTAACTTTGCAGCCCCCCCACCCAGGTTACAGTGGGTTAAACCGCAGAGGTAAACCTACTGGACCTCTCAGACATGCCCCAGCGGGCATGTTGGGAAGGGGAGTTGTAGAAGAAATCGGACCTTGGGAACAGATGGAAATTCCTGGAGTTGCGGGGGTGAGCGGGCTGAAAGGAATGATGGAAGGCGTCCTTAGTGAAATAAGGAAATCATGAGGAAAAATTGGGCACTATAAAATCAAAAAGAAAAAGGTAAAAATTAAAAGCTCGAATTGAAACAGACAGTGAGCCAATCTCAATGGACTCGTTGGAAAAGGGAAAGCTAGGACCCAGTAAGCAGAACAGGACTCCTCAGCCAAAAGAGAAAAGGGAAGGAGGAATAGTTTATTGCCATCCATCCCTGCTAGCTGAGTGGGGGGTGCTAAATAGAGCAGAATGAAAAAGAGTAAACAGAATAGAAAAGCATTTAAAATTTGAGCCCGCTGCAACCCATTCAGGCTGAGAGGCTTGAAGGGGACAGCAGTCATAGATTAAACAAAGGGTTAAGGTAGCCCAGCACCCACATAAATTGTAATTTGTCCGTTGTTTCAAAGGATAGCCCCAACTAAGTCAAAGCAATTTGTTAAAGTGTAACTGAATTCGAACACAGGGCAGCCCAAATTGGAAGAATCCCAGGCTATTGCCATAAGAGGCAGCCTGGGAATGGCTTATAAGAATGATTAGCAATAAGATTAAGTCATTGTGCCCAGGTGGCAGGTAATTCCAGCCTCCTGAGAACCACAGTAAACCATGGCCCTTAAGGTCTGAGAAAGCATGGCATTTTCCCTTGCTTTTCTAGCGATTGCGTGGAACATTGCAGGAAAAAAGAGGTCTAATACACAGTTTGAAAACGGAATGAATGTGTAATATATGTAAATATGCATGCATGTATGATGAATGAATGAATAAGGGTACCCTGGGTGTGTGTGTGAACGAAATAAATGTGTGCCTGCATTTTTGTGATGTGTAAATAATGAGGACTAGGAACTTAGAAAATTTAAACTGCCATTGTGAGGTATTAACATGCTCTGCAGAAGGCTTTAAAGGGGAAGGAAGCATGTCCTTAAGAAGTTATGCTTCCAAAGAGTACCCAGGCCTGATGCATGCTGGAGATGTGGCAGATCTGTATATATGTGTATTGTAAAAAGTATATAAAAAGTATGGTTAACAAAATGATGTTATCCCTTTCTCTGTCTAGTTTAAACTTTAAGACAGAGATTGGAAATGTATAAATCGGGATTATTGTTGTCCTTTAGATTGGGACATGGCAAAAGTATTATAAGGCTAGTGAATTAGCAACGCTCAAATGCATTGCTGCCTTTTAAATAAGGCTCGAAATCGAACTAAGTAAGTATCAGAAGTTACAGGAAAATCCCTTTAAAAGGGACCCAAAGGAGAATTGAGCAGAATTTGAAACAAAAACGTAGGTAGTTCAAGCAATAAAGGCTTTGGAAATTAGGAATTAGAACTTAGAAACAGTGGGAAGATACAGTTAATGAAATAGAATTAATCGAAAACAAATAAATTGACATAATGATTGGTATATCTAAAAAAACTTGAGATTGGCAAAGGCTGGAAATTGGGACAGATTAATTAGAAAGGTCCCTCTTTCCCATACAAAGCCAACTGCAACCAATATGTGTTTGGAAATGCATTTGTTTTTAAAGAAATGGCTTCCAAAGTAAAAATTCGGACTTTCCATAGAACATGTGCAGAGTGCAAACATTGTAGCACTGCAGAGAGGTTAAGAAATTGCCTCCTGCTGAGAGAAAAAAAAAAACAACATTCCATTCACAATAGCCTGAAGGGAAAGCAGCCCCTCCTTCCTCTTCCACTAAGCTTGGCCATCAGCTGAACTTCCTGTTTGGCCACTAAAAAAAAAAAAAAAAAAAAAAAAAAGAGCAAAGTCGCATACTGTCCAAGATTATAGGCATATGCACTGCCCCACCCAAATTCTGATTCCACTGCCCTAGTTGGCAAAGAAATGGGGACTTTTTCTTCCTTTTCGTTGTGCCTCAAATTAATCTGTGTCACCCTGCTGTCCCAGCAAGGCTGACAAATATGAAATAAGGAGCCTTACCTGATGAAAGGCTAATTTTGAAACATAAGTTTGCTACCTGGCCATACGCCCCACGTATGGATGAAATTTAGGGTACTCCCCGCAGGCAGAATTGGCCTGCACAAAATATCAATGCAAGAAGGCAAATCACCTCAACCACCCTTTTACCCGGCTTCATTTAAAGTGCTCAGCTCAACCTGGCAATATTATAATTGAATTGGAAAACTTGCAGATAGGCAAGGGACCCCAAGAAAGCCTTCGGAGCAAATCCTGGAGTTCTGGGTGGCCCCAGTGTCTGTCCCGAGAAAGGGCATGAAGATAGCGGAAATGGAGGTTTTGGCTTGTCTTTTTCCCTGGGAAAAAGGACAATTGGAGTCTCACTTGAGAACCCAGTTTTGTGGGAAGGGGGGCCGAGAAGCATCTGCCTAAACTGTATTTTGAAAATCTGGCCCACATCTTAAAAGGGCCATGCTAACTCAGAATTTGGTTTGTCTGGTGTTTACCTTAACAGTCTCTAAATTGTGGCACGTGGAGACCCATTTTCAGAAATAAAAGGAGATATGGCCTAGTAGGAAAATAATGGATATTAAATAAAGGGGAACCTTTAATGTGTGGCACAGGGGAAATGGAACATTGTCCTGTATAATCTGATACTTGCTTAAACAGAGGGGCTATGCATGTGTTATAATCTGGATAAGTTTAAATTGGAAACTTGGAATCATGTCTGTGCAAAGCTCTGCTTGTCTGAATTGCTTTAAAGGAGGAAACTGCTGCTCCATAGTGAAAAGTTAATTTGAACATAAACCTATTAAAACCTTTTGAAAACATATGCATTTCTGAAATGGTTGCTGTAAATTTGATTTTGTATAATGTGGCTCAATACACACATGTACTGAGGTTGAATTAACTGAATCGCAAAAGCCCCAGGAAGCACATTTGATTTTCGATCTGAAAAAAAAAAATGCTTTTAAAAATTGTGACCCGAACCCAGGACCTTGCAACAAGAGTTCCGGAAAAAGGTGGGAGAAGTTTTGCATAGTAAATAAATAAGCACATAGTAGCTTGCTCCTTAAGAGCAGCTTGAAGTTTTTAACACCACAAACTGATGTCTGCCTAATTAAAATTAATAAAGCCAAATGTTATTTCTGGGCAAACTCCCTGCCAAAATTTCCCTTAAGGAAGGCAGGAGAGGTGCCCTGTCTAGTCTGTTCGGTTGCTGAACCTAAAAAGCTGTGTTTTGTCTTGTCTGCATGTATGCTGTGAGTGGCTTCTGAAGATTGTTGGAACATCGCACATGGGAAATTTCCTCTCATCCTACTAAGTGCACAATCTTAAGGAAATTTGAGCGTCCCTATGCACCGTCCCCAGTTAAGAATCCTAGTTAAAGAAACTGAACCATAAAGATTGCTTTGCAACTCCAACAATAAAGTTATTTCAAAAACATCTGCAGTGCGTTTGTTAAACCCTCATTCTTATTATACAGGATGCCAGAAGGAAAACAGGGTAAAGGTAAACAAATAGATTTCACAATGAGGCCAGTTTAGAAATTAGTTAGGAGACTCCCAGACTCACAAAGGGGAGGGGGAGGCTGAATTTGGTAGGGAAGCAGCACCTTCCTCAGATCAGATGGGAGTGAAACAATTGTTTACTCAAAGTATTTAATTTGGTTTACATTGGTTTGGGCCAGGAAGGTAAATTCCTGCCTCTAAAAAGCACTCACAGTTGCAATTGGATTATGCATTAGTGGCTTCTGGAGTAAGTATGGGGTTTGCACAATAAAAGCCCTCTTCTCCTACTAAACCTGGAATCTTAAGGAATTCCCTTACATAAATCCACAGGGAACAGTGAATGTAATGGGAGTACAGTCAAACCTCATATGACCCTAAAACCTGGCCCCACAGGTCTAGATGTTATATGATTTTTAGTGTTACCCGATGCATGTTAGGATCCTATGGGAGCCATAGCCATAGAGATGCATCGTAACCACAAAGGTTTTGGCGGTTATCTGAAGCATCCCATGGGATCTTAATGCATCATACTGATGTTATATGAGGTATTACCGTACATTAAAGCATGTTTGTTGTCGTTTATTGTTAAGAAATAAAAGTTTAAAAGTAAATGTGGGAGGGTTTTGGGGAGATGTGTTGTGTTTTCTCTCCCTCACTACAGGAAAACCTAAAGATGTGGAAGCCTTGTGTTGGATCCCAAAAGTGAACGGATGACAGTGCTCCAGAGCATGTCTAAATTCAATGGAGGAGTATCATGTCTTTTATTATTAGTATTCCTACCACCTCATTTCTTCTCGACCCCCCTTTCTCTCTCTCTCTCTCTCTACCTCTCTCTCTCTCTCTCTCTCTAAAGTATTGCTAGCAAACTGTGTTCCTGTATTTTCTTTAGGTTAAATTTCTAAACATGTGTAGAATGTATAGAATGTTAGGATGTTCATTTGGTAGTTTGGACAACCCCCTTATTTTAAATGGATGTGCTGCCTAAATTTAACAGCAAGCAGGTAGAAGAAACCATCCACAATCTCACCACTGAGAGTAAAACACTGGGTTTTCACTGGGGAATTGGCTAATTGGCCTACTCCCAGATGTTGGAAACATTTATTCATAGCGGGGTTTGGGATTGCTGTAGTTATAATTCTAATTTGTGTGTGTGTGCCCCTTTTTGTAATCCCTGAGAACGCTGTACCAGGGCCCCCGGGGGGGGGGCATACCACACCAGGACCCACTCAGCCTAAGATACGACTGCCCACTGGTCAGTCGAAATCTTAAGAGAAGAAGGGAAGGAGTGTTACCTAAAATTTTGAATAAAGCATTATAATTAATCAAAACGTTTATAAATATCACAACACTCACACACACATGGAAAATAAGGAAAGGCCAAAAGTTTGGATACACATAGTGGGAGGCCTTTCCAGAGGGAGGGAGAGATTAAAAATCACTGATTGCCTCCATTGTTCTTAAAACCGGTTTGATGACGTTTTCTGATAAGCAGAAATTCCTTCACAAAGGAAGCTGAATGACTCATTCCTCTGGTTTGATTAAAGTTCAATTAAACATTGATTAGAACACTGACCAAGCATAAAACATAGCAAAAATCTGTGGGGAACTACCCCAAAGTTGATCAGGAAAAAGGGGGGGAAGCAAGCGAAGTAAAATGACAAGCGGACATCCCGTCTCCCACGTACGCAGCCAGAGGATTAAAAGGGAAAAACAAAAGGTGACTTCTCTCCTCAAAGGTCTCCCATTAACTGAATGATTAAGGCATATTGATTCTAACATCTTTCTTTGTTTCTTTGTTTACACGCTAGACGCTAAAGCAATTTTGTCCGGAGGCTCCATTCATGCCGGAATCCACTGTTTTCCCGCCGCTACATGCAATTGGTTATTCCTGTCAACCACAAATATGCTCCTTTGACCTAATGTAAACTCTCTATAACCGGTTTTTTCAGCAATAGCTGTAATCTGCCGCTTTTGTGTAACTAAAAGTATCTGACCTCAGAGCTGCCTTTGTTTTATGTTTGCATGTAATTAAAATATGTTAATTGCCTTTCCTCTTTCCCAGTTGCAACCCCCTCTCCCTTGTCACCTAGAAGCTAGTCTAGAAAGCAGATATAAGCCCTTAGAGGTGGGTGGGGGTTATCTTCTGTTCACCAAATTTTGTGAACAGAGATCACGAGAGGGTTTCTCCTCAAAACGATTGAGGGAAGGTAGCTGTTTAGATTGTAGGTCTGGCCAGACTATAAATTTGAATAGCTCTCCTTTGCTTGTGCTCCCAATAAATCACCTTGTTTTGATCGATTTACCTGTCTCGTTGTAAGTTCTTGGGTTTTTCTAACACCTCTGCCAGAGAAACGTACCTGGGCCCCAAATTTTTGGGTAACACTAGGATGGTGTTATCTGGGAGGTCATGTGAGTGCTGACGTTTTCTTAGAAAGTCTGTGGTATCTCTTACATAGCATATATTTTGTATGTTGTTATATTATACTGTACCACCTTTACAGAAACTACTTCAGTAGAATTCTCATCGACAGCCTCAGGCTACCTCTCAAAACAAAGGAAGAACTTGGCATCTGACTTGGGCCACTCACACAATAGATGCTAGCCTAAAGAGTAAACTCATTAGCAAATGTGTAGTATCACAATGTCTGTCTTGCATCCATTTACTAATCATTTGCATTCAAAAGGACAAAGCTCCACAACTAATCGAGTAACAGATGTTACCAGTTGTAAAAAACCACACTGATCTGTATACTTATCATTTATGCTAATCACTCTACCACTGTACCTGATGTGTATAAATTGATGCCATGAAGCCTCGCTCTTCTGTCTGACAAAGTGGACTTGACTCACAAAAGCTAACATTAAAATACGGCAGTTAGTCTTTAAGGTGCCACATTTTGTTGTTGTTTTTTCTGATATGCCTGAAACACAGACTAAAACGGATATCATTTCAAAAAAATATCCTTAAATTAAATGTCTATCATTTTTTTTCTGTAATTGAAAGTGCAGCACTGTATCATCTAACAGTCACCATATTGTCACAAGTACAATGGTACCTTGCTTAAAGATCATAACAAGTTTCATGCGATTGCTCATTAAGCAAGTTTGCTCTTTAAGTGAAACACCATTGTAAGTGACCAATTGTGAGTTCTGGCGGAGGGGGGGATTGCAAAACCGGATTTAGCTGTTAAGTGAGTTTTGGGTTGGTTTTAGTTGTTAAGCAAGACAACCATTCAGAGAAAATTCTCTCTTTAAGTGAGTTAGTCTCTAAGCAAGGCACTCTTTATGCAAGGTTTTACTGTACTGTTATGTGTGCTTTTGTGTGGTTTTAAAGTTCTAACTTGGACACTGGCCAGAGTAATGTTTGCGCTAATGGGACAATACAGCAATAAAAAAATAAACCTGTTGGGTTGGTTTGCATCAAATGGCTGACAACCCACAGGCAGAGAGCAAAACATCTGAAGCTTATTGCAAAGATACACAGTGCTTATTTTATTTACCAACTCTATTAGCATTCAAGAAATACTGACTAATCCACATGGATAAAAAGAACTTTCCTTGCTAGTACAGCATGTACATAAGCTAATGAGCCCCGTTCACAGATCAGATCGAGACTTTACGAACAGGTTTGTCATGCTTGTATCAATTAGGCCTGCAATGCTGTTTTCTTTACATTTATTAAGAACTAGGGCAGAAATCAGACCTGAAAACTACTGTATCCACAAGACATCTACTATTCCTGTCATCCAAGTAAGCAACTAGCTGCACAGCAATTACTGTTGCAAGATAAAAAACTTTTGACCTAGCATATTGTTTTCTGAAACTGTTTTATCACCCCAGCAGACCAAACATGTCCTTGGGAACATCCCTTGCAGGATTTAAGGATGAGAAACCTGGGCTCTGATTAGCTGAATACATCATCTGCTAATATACCCCAATTTGCAGGCCTATATAGATTGTCATAAATACGGTACAGAAAGAATGGCTACCTTAAAGAAATAGCTAAGGAGTGGTCCTTTCATCTATTAAAAAGGTGTATGTGACAGAAATAAAGTACTGTATAGTGTTGCTGATCTTCTTACTGAGAAGTCATTTACAGATTTGATAACCTAGAATTTCCTGGAATCTGGTTTGAACAACTCTGCTACAGCTAGCAGAGAATAAAACTTGTATCCTTAATGGAGATTTGCATGTCCTTCAGTACTCAAGTAGAAATTATGTTACCTAATGGTGGGGCATACAAATATATGCTTTACAACAGGGTTTCCCAACCTTTTTGTGCCACAGACCAGACCATGCCCCACCGGGCAGCTGAGCAGGCTGGTCACATGGTTCCTCCCACTGTAAACGCTGCCATAAAATACGTCCACTGTCATAAATATGTATACAACAGCCACGGGTGCATTTACGGCAGGCACAGGCCCATTTTACAGCTGTCATAAATGCTTCTGTTTCTACTAGCAGCCGAGAGCAGTGGCAGGCCACATGAAATAGTGCCATGGGCCATGTCAGGCCCACGGGCCATAGGTTAGCCACCCTTGCCTTACAAAGTCAGATGGTAATTTGCACACAACTCATAATTTTTGTCCAGAAGTATCTCTTGGACAGAAATAGTTTCCATTAGCCAAGATGCTAAGGTGAGATGCTGCTGCGAAGTGACTCTGGAGTTTGGCAGAATATCCAAATAGAAATAAATTGACTCTCTTATCAAAGGAAAAGGCATACTACAACCCAAAAGAAGCAGCTTCTGCTCAGTGATGTTACATGCCAACTAAAACATTGAAATAATAGACAAAAAAGTAGCGTAGTTTTATGCTGAAGCAAAAATGCTACCAAGATAGCATGGAAAGAAGCATCCTACTGTACTTTATAGTTTAACACCCTTCAGTGAAGAACAAAAATATACAAATAGGAAAAGTGTTGCCAGTTACTGTCAATACTTCCCACATTTGATGCACAAGTCTGATATGATAAATAGGAAATAGATTATATCAAGTAAGAAAGGCACTTCTGCATATGCTTGTAGTTTTTTAAAAAATAAAATAAAAGGACAACAGAAAATACTCCCCTTCTTGAAGTCCGGCATGGCACAATCATTTTCTGCTACGCCCATAAAGGCCATACAGGTATTTTTCAAGACTTTGACACATAAATAAGTGAACAGACTGAGAAAATTATCCTGTACACGTAGAAGTGCTCCATCTCACAATGTTCCAAAGGTAGCAGGTAATTGTCAAAAAACACTTCTGGTTCAGAAATAACTTAAATTAAATGCCATCACAGTGGAAAGCAGGAACCTATTATTCAGAGATGGCATAAAGGTGAGAAGGCAGGAGAACCCAAGTACAGTAAAACCTCATATAACACTAAAACCTGGTTCCACAAGTCTTGGTGTTATATGATTTTTAGTGTTATCTGATGCATGTTAAAATCCTATGGGATCCATAGAGATACATTGTAACCACACAGGCTTTAGCGGTTGTTATCTGAAGCATCCCATAGGATCTTAATGTTATCTGATGCAATTCTTCCCCCCAGATTCCTTAATGTTATACGATTTTAGTGTTATTCGATACTAATGTTATATGAGGTATTACTGTATACAAATAGAAACAGGTCCTATCACTAATTGCAGGGCAAGCCCAAGGCACTGAATAGGAGACAGGCTACCACCTCTTTCAATTTCACTGAGACAGAATAACATTTATGTAACTGAGCGTACACAGGACCTTGCATACGTTCCCACAAAGAATTCTTACCAAAACTCTTCGGATCCAGGAATAGCTTTATGGGGGGGAGGGACATTCTTGAGGGTTACACAAGAGCAAAACCAAATTAGAAGATGGACAAGGAACATTAAAGAGGATATGGCTGAGGAACCCAACCTCCCCTATGTTACTAGGAAGACCCTGAACAGGCGGAGGGTTGGAGTGCCTAAACCTAAAACCAACACTGTCAAGTGCAATGTGAATGTGAATGTGGAGAGATACAGAATCCGGTTCATTTGCTGGTTACCACTGGAAGCATATTCAGTACCAATGAAGATTAAATCTTGGCCAACGACAAAGCCAAGAAAAAGGCTTCATTTTGGCAGGCCAAAGTTTGATCTGGGCACAAAATAAGACCAAACCCCTTTCAGAAGTGCATCACTTTTCCCCTCTATCCCACGTGACAAAATCGAGAGGTGGGAGGGAGAGTGCACCTGTGGGGTGAAGAAGGGGAAACAGATATATCCTGCCCCCAACATCCACTTAAAAGTGAAATCTCGATGGTGAGATGATGCAAGACCAGTTACTCGAATCTATTGACATCCTCCTTTATGGGAGGCGGGATCGCTGCGGGAAAAGAAACGGGTGAGTGGAGGAGAGGAGGGAGAGAGAGATCCCACTCAAAACCGCCATGCTTTGCAGAGCCCAGGCGGGGCCATGCTGCAACTCTCCCCACACACCCCACCACATCCACCCTACCACCATCCACCCACCCACCGCTCTCGCCTCCCTAGGCAAGCGAAGAGTCAGCAAAAAGTCCTGCCACTGCCACCCCACGTGGGCGCCGCCCAGGTTCTTTTTTTTCCCCTCTCCACCCTGCGCGCGCGCCGCCACCGCGCTTGCGCAGTGGAACCCAGCCGAAGGTTCCGTCAGCCCTCCCGCCCTGCCACCCCCCTCCCCCCAGTTACCCAACCTCCTCCCCCTCCCCCACTTCAGAACGGTCACTCCTGCCCGCGAGAGGTGCGCGCGCACCCCCCCCCCTTCAGCTCCCAAGGCCCTCACCAGAGCCCTTGCCGCGTTCTAAGCCACGGCTTGTCGTGTCTGCTCCGGAAAGAGGCTCGAGAAGGGAGCGGCTTCGCGAAGCGGACCAACCGCCGCCGCGCGGGGCCTCCCCTCCTTCCCCCCCCCCTCCCTCAGAGGCAGCCCCCGCCTCCCTCCCGCCAACGGCCAAGGCGGACACGCCGCTAGCCCTGCCTGCCTGTAGTAGCCGAACAGGCCCCTGCCCTGGCCCCACTCCGCACCGCTTACCTGAGGCCGCCATGTTGGGAAGAGGGAGAGAAGGCAAAAAGGCCCGGATGCAGCCGTCACGTGATTATAGCGAAAGAAGCGCCTCCTTCTCCTCTCCAGGGGGCGGAGACCAAAAAAGATCCACCGCGAAAGAAAAAAAGAAAGAGGGAGGGAGGCACATTGATTGGGGGTGGTGTTAGCTTTGTGGTTTACGGACCTAAGCGGGCAGTAGAATATATAAGCGGGCGGGCAGATCTGGTCAGTTGGGAAAGTTCACCCGTCGTCCAATCAAAGGCGACTTTCCCTACCGAGCGGCCTGTGGCGGTCCCAGGAGGAGCTCCACATGGTCCAGAAATGCTTTATTAATTTTAGTGATGCCATTTCCCAAAATATTAATAATTAAATTAATGCCATGAAGTCTCACTCTTATGTCTGACGAAGTGGACTTGGTCCAGGAAACCTGTCCCTTGCTTGCTAGCCAGCCATGTGATGGCGAACCTTGGCACTCCAGGTGTCCTTGGACTTCAGTTCCCAGAAGTCCTAATTAGCAGGAGTCCTGACTTGGGCTTCTGGGAATTGAAGTCCCAAGAACACCTGGGGTGTCGAGGTTTGCCTTCACCACGAGTGGTCTAAGGTGTGGTACTCATCTCCATTTACAGCCAGAGACAGCACTTCCATGGTTATGTGGCAGGCATGACTAGACGCCAGAGCGCATGGAAGACTGCTCCCTTTGTTCCCTTTCCCACTGAAGTGACCCCTATTTATCTACTCGCAATTTCTTGCTTTCAAACTGGTAGTTTGTCAGGAGCTGAGACAGAGACAGGAACTCACTCTGTCTTGCAGCAAATTGCTGACCTGCCCACCTTCCGGTCATCAAGTTCAGCATCTTAACCACTAAATTACTGCAGTCATGTTCGTACCTATTTATCTACTTGCAATTTCTTGCTTTCGTCTTAACCACTAAGCTAACACAGTCCCCAGGTTATAATATACAAAGCCTTAAATGGTTTGCAGCCTCCACCACAAAGCATCCTCCTAAGACAAGGCTGCATTTTATCACCCTGCTTATTCAACTTATACACAGAGTACATAATGCGCAATGCAGGGATGGAGGAATCACAATTTGGGATCAAAATTGCTGAGAGAAATATCAACAACTTGAGATGACACTACCCTAATGGCAGAAAGTGAGGAAGACCTAAAGAAACTCCTGATTAGGTTAAAAGAAGAAAGTGTAGAAGCTGGCTTGAGACTCAATATCAAGAAAACCAAGATAATGGCAACAGGCCCTATCAGTCCCTGGAAAATAGATGGGGAAGAAGTAGAAGCAGTGACAGATTTTAATTTCTTAGTATCAAAGCTCACTGCAGATGGTGATTGCAGCCATGAAATAAAAGGCAACTGATTCTTGGGAAGCAAGCTAGGAGAAACCTGGGGAACATAGTGAAAAGTAGAGCCATCACATTGCAAACAAATATTTGTATAGTCAAGGCAATGGTATTCCCGGTGGCAATGTATGGTTGTGTCAATTTGCCAATATCAGGAGTCTCATCAGCAATGATATGAGGATATCCCATATGTCTTTAAAGAAATCTAATCTCAATGTCCCCTTCTTTATTTTCATTTCACTGGCCAATTTATCATTAAGTACTCTATCCCTATTTCCTTGTAGCAATCTGCCATTTGCAATTTAAAATTAACCTTTCAATTGTTTGCTATTATTAGTCTTGTATCCAGACAATTACTAATTCCCCCAACTAAATTGGGCAACTCCAAAACTACTTAGCTAAGCAATATTGGGTTTTTAAAATTCAATTTCTGATTCATAATTTTACTAATCACTTTAAAAACCTCCTTCCATGTTTTGTCAATAGTTTTACATTCCAACCACATATGGAAATCAGTACTTGATTACATCGCCAACATTAAAATGTAATCTCTGGCTTCATTTTGTTTAATCTTACAGGGGTTAAATACCACCTCTGTATTACCCTAAAAAAATTTCTTTTATTCTTATAGACATCATTTTACCAATTCTCTTATTTCTTATTGTCTTTCAGTCCTCTGTACCTATTTTTATTTTTATTTTGGTCCCAAATCCTTTTATCAGCAGACCTCCTTAAGACTCTGGTGCACTTGGGATTCTCCACCCAAGATTTTATATAGTTTATTAACCAGTGGCAGGCTCAAAAAATGTTTACTACCACACTGTTGGCATGGTATGGTGAGCGTGGCCAGGGAAAGTTCCTGTGTTGCACCCGAATTAGGACTTCTTTATTTCAAAACTTGAATGGGCGGGGCCAGCCAGAATTTCTGCTATCAGCTCTAGCAAACTTGTACAAACCTGCTGATGCCCACCACTGTTATTAACCATGTCAACACAGTTTTAGGCTGCATTAAAAGAAGTATAGTTTTCAAAACCCATGAGGTCCTAGTTCCCCTCGATTCAGCACTTGTTAGACCACATCTAATTCAAAGTGCTCTATACCTAAATACTGTACCCAGAAAGAGTTGCCATAAGTCAGAATTTATATGATGGAACACAATTACTGTGATTAAGACTGTGCATGAGAATCTCCCCTATGTAATTTTAGGAATATCTCCTCTGTAATTTTCCAACCAGATTCTCACAGCTGTTTACTATTTTTACATGTGCATCCTATTATTATGTCAAGGATAAATAAGAGCAGAACTAAGTACTGTACTATAGTGCAGAATTGAGGTGTTAAAGTAACCAGTGAAGGGACCATCAACTTTTGATTTTATGAGGTAAGGTAAAGGTAAAGGTTGCCCTTGCTCAAAAGCCAGTCATATCTGACTCTAGTGTTCAGTGTTCATCTCTGTTTATAGCCAAAGAGCCAGCGCTGTCTGCATTTGCAGATGTTTCCATGGATATGTGGCAGGCATGACTAGATACTGGAGTGCATAAAATGCTGCTTTACCTTTCCACCCAAATGGTACCTATTTATCTACTTGGAATTTCTTGCTTTTGAACTGCTAGGTTGGCAGGAGTTGGGACAGAGATGGGAGTTCTTCATCGTGCAGTATTCAGGACTTGAACTGCTATCCTGCCAACCTTCCAGTCATCAAGTTCAAAGTCTTAACCAGTAAACTACCACAGCCTTCCTTTTTTTTAGGTAGTAATACGTAAAAAAAAAAAGCCTTCTTTGTGTTGACTCCCAGGTTGTAAAATACCTTTTCCTTTTGCAGAAATTCCATTCCTGGCACCTTCACTGTATGCTTTTCATCAGCATGGTGAAAACAGGTCCTGACCCAAGTCTTTGGAAACAGTCAGAGGTTGAGATTATGTTTCATTGTTTCCACATAGTAAAGTTGTTCCCTGTGTTAAGATGTTGGACTTCTTTTTTATGGTGCTTGCAATTACTCTTTTATAAAAAGAACTGGGGGGTGGGGAAATACTGTATGAATGTCATTAATGTCACTTTCAAGATCCAGATAAATTTATTGAGATAACATCAAGGTTTTAAAAAGTAGCATTTAATTGCTTTGTTAGAGAAAACTAATTAGTTACTCTGTTCCTACTTGAAACATCAAAATAATAAAAACCAATTGCCCCAATTCTACGTACGCTTAACCTTAAGCAATAAGATCATATAGCACTGTAACAACTGACTAAAACAGGTACACGCACACTGAAAAAGAAACAAAGGCATCTTTTGTTACACTGTAACTGTAAAGTAACTTAAACATATCTGGGTTTTTTTAAAATAACATACAGTATTACTGTACAGTATTTGTAACTAGCTTGGATCGACAAGAATTGTGTTCCAACAACTTCTGAAGAGCCACAACTGCCCACTCCAGTACTTCATGAGTTCATGGATAATAAAGCCTATCACTCATGTGGCAAGGTTGGATGATACCTTCATTAGACCAGTAAACACTTGTAGCCAGTTGAGAATAAAGTCCCAAATAAATTTATTGACCGAGATAGATCCACAACATAAAGGAATTAGCTCCACGTATATAGTCTTTGAAACATGAAACTGCAAATATGTAAGCTCACTGTGTGTGGATTTACCCTTCCAGTGTCCTTCCTACACAAACATATAGAAATCATATTGCTTAAACCTAAACCAAGGTAGCAGAAGCTTTTTCCTCCTCTGTGAGAAGAGCAGCTGCCCACTCCTCCACTTTTTAAAACTCAAATCCTGAATCGCAGTCCCTTCCTAGAATACAGTATTCCTTCCCATTCAGCTGAACTAAGTAGCCCATTGGGCAGTGATGGTGAACCTTTTAGAGACCAAGTGCCCAAGGAGAAGGTGGCACACAGGTAGACACCACAAGTGCCCACTCCCATGTGATGTCGACGGCACACCTCTGGCAAAGTAACATGGGTGCATGTGCATGAGTGCCACTCAAGGCATGCCGGTGACACCACATGTGTGCCTGCGGCCCCTGCAGATGTTCCCACCCATGGGTGCTCCTCATCCCCATAGGTGTTCCCCACCCCCATTGTTGCCTCCCCCTATGGGGCCTTCCCACCCACTGCAGGGTCACCCCAACCCCATGGGTGTACTCCATCCCCATCCCCTGTGAGGCCTACCCACCCGACACCCACCCACCCCATGCATGTTCCCCACCTTACCTCATCAAGACACAGCCTCCCCTTTGGCAGAGGGAGAGGGGTGGTGGGGAAGTAGCACCAGCCAGTATGAGTGTGGGAGGCTTCCCCTCGATGGCACGCATGCCAAAAGAAAGGCCTCTGCATGCCACTTCTGGCACGTGTGCCATAGGTTCACCACCAGGGCCATAGGGGATACATTAACACACCCATGTGTTACTTTTCCCTCCAAAGCGGTACCTTTTTATCAACTTGCAATTTCTTCCTTGGCTGGCAGGAGCTGGGACTGACAACAGGAGCTCTTTCTGTTGCGCAGCATTTGGGTCTAAAACTGCTTTCCAGTCATTAAGCTCTGTGTCTTAACCACTAAGCCCCCAACGCCACTGGTTCATATGAATGGCCATCTGGGTTTTCGTTTTTAACTGTTGTGAATGTGGAGGGGTATTTTAATGGTTTTTAATGTTTTTATGATTTTAAATTGTTGTTGTGGGGATACTTTTATATTTTAGTGTTCTTATTGGTTAGTCTGTAAGACGCCTGCAGTTGCCTCAGTGAGGGGGTGCCGATAAAAGTCAAACAAAACTAAACAAAATATATACTGTACATACATACATACAATATTCAGGATGTGGCTGCCTGCTGCCAAGAGATAAGCTCAAGTGGGCCTTCTGAATGACCACTGCAGACTGTATTGTGCTTGACAGGCCTCTGCCTGTTCATCCAACTTCTTTCTCTTATTTTTCTGGAAAACCATAGGTAATGAAAGCTATTCAATTGTAATTGTCTTCTCTCTTTTACTCAATAAATTTGAATTTTTGAGAAAATGCTGATTTCCAGTGTGCCACAACATTTTTTGTCTTTTTTTTCCCACTATGGTAATGGAGTAGACCATGCAGACAGTGACTCAACACTGAGTGTTGGGTGGTGGTAAATAACCTGACTCCCTAAAGGGGCCAACGGCTATGGGTGGATGAGCCCCTTTTAAGTGGGGTGATGGTCCCCTCAATGGAGGAAATGCTACTGGAAACCATCCTATTGGGCTCAACGGCAAAATGAGCGGAGGAGGAACTCTGATTCCCAATGGTCATGGAGGCGGAAGAGGCGGTGGACTGGCTGTGAAGGCACACCTTGTCCATATCCTCAAGGCTGTGGCAGTCCATTGCAGCCCCGGTGTTAAAACATGCATGTTTCATCTCATATGTTCCTCAGGAGATGGCTCTGATATCATAGTGTGTGGTTCACTTCATGGCAAGCTGGGATCCACCTTAAACAAATTCATGCCAATAGCTTTTTTCCTGCTTCAGAAAAAAATGCATTTTTGGATACGAGTTGCAGTCGATGATGAAGATGGCTTGCACAGACTAACACAGCTACCAGTTCAAACATAATACAATTGTTAGCTAAGATTAGTGGTTCCAGTTTGATAACTATCAGGAAGAGGAAAGATGTGGGTAATTCTAACACAAGATCACATCTCTCCTCCTGCAGAGAAGGAGATACCCAGCAAGACTTACTCTAGATAAACCCAACATTCTTGACCACTTTTAAATGCCTGTGGTGCAGTAGTTAAAAAATGCTGTGCTCCAGCCAAAATGTTGTGAGATCAATCCTGATGAGGATCCAAGTTGACTCAGCTTTATATACGTCAGAGGTCAGTAAAATGAGTACCCAGCATTTTTGGGGTAAAATGCTAATTAACTTGTGAACTGCCCAGAGAGTGCATTAAGCATTATGGCTGGCAGATAAGTGTAATTGCTATTACTGTTGCTGTAACTGAACGCTACAGAAGCTTTGTCTGACAGTATAGTCTTAAAACAAAAGGCTGCAAGTTCCACCCAGGTTTACATTCTCATAGGCTGTAGAGGTCGTTCTGACCCATTCTTGTTCTCAAGTGTGTGATGCCTGCTGCTATTCTTGTTGGACCATATCCTCCAGAAACTCTGCCACTGGCCTGCCAGATAGCATGGGGTTTCTAGGAGTGGTCCAGAAACATCTAAAATAGCAAGGTTAACAACCAGCTGTACAGCATTGTACCTCTGGTAAAGGAGTACAGACAGTGATGGGATGACAAAATTTTTACTACCACACCGTGACATCACGGACGTCATGGGTGTGGCCAATATCATGACATCATGACATCATGGGAGGAGCTGACGTCATGACATCATGATGTTGTGGGCGGGGCCAAAAATAAAGAAATAACAATAAAAAAAAATAAACACACACACACCTTAACCCACACACACAACCAAACAACCACAACACAAACCTGTAAATAATTAAGTAAATACAAGAAATAAAGAAATAAAATAAAAATTAAATAAAAATACAACCCCAAGCACAAACCATGGGTCACTTACCTTGGGTCGGTAGACTCATCCAGAAGCAGATGACTCGTCCACAGCGGTGCGGTGGTGCAGAAGCAAACCGTCGCAGCAGCCTGGCAGCACACCACGCCAAGGAAAGGCCGTCGCTGCCTTAAACACTGCCTGCGCTTCCTTTCTGGGCAGCCAAAATGGCTGCCCATAACTGCACATGTGTCAAACCTCTATTTGATGCATGTGCAGTTCTATTTCTTACTGCGCATGTGTCAAATAGAGGTTTGACGCATGCAGTTACAGGCAGCCATTTTGGCTGCCCAGAAAAAAAAATAAGAAAGGGGTTCGGCCTGAACTGGGAAGGCAACTGAACTGGTTGCCCAGGGTTCTATGAACCCCCCCGGTGAACCCCTCATGATGGGTGCTACTGGCTCAGGCGAACTGGCCCAAACTAGTAACACCCCTTCACTGGGGACAGATGCTTTCTTTCAGGGCAGAAGGAGTCTAGACACATAGCAGAAGTCACTGTTTTATCTTAGAAAAGGCATAATCAATACTTTTGATGTGCTAGATAAAGCAATGTTACTGCCCGTACCTGGTGTGGAAAATAATTAATGTAGACTTAATACATTACTCTCAAGATATTATTTCCATGTTTGATTGGAAACCTAGTAATGGGAAAGGTAACAGTGTTCCGTGTGCTCCGGTGTCTTGTCATACCTGTCACATGACCACGGAAATGTCTGCAGATGTGGACAGTGGTGGCTCTTTGGCTATAAATGGAGATGTGCACAACCCCCTGGCTTTCAAGCAAGCACCATTCTTACCTACTGTGAGTTGCAAGCACCTGTGCTGACGTGCTGATAAAACTCATTTGCAGATTTGGTGTGGCCAGGTTTGATCTGGTGTGGCCAGGTTTGATCAAAGAGTAGAGAATATTTGTTTTAAAGATGTTTCCCCATTTTCTCTAGATATTAAAAGCAGACTGAAAACCCCTCCTTTGGCTCCTGCACTGTGAATGTCTTCCACCGGAGGTCCTCCTTTATCCGCTTTTTCCTGCTCTTCTGCAGAAAAGTACCTACACAGAAACAGCCGCCTCAAAGGTTGTGGTACTGTATTTTTGAACCACAATCGGGCATATCCTGGTAACGGCGACCTTGTGTTGCCAGCTAATCTTTCTCACACTAGGTCAGGCAAAAGGAACTGCAGGTTGAGCTCACCAAAAGGTGCCTTCATTTTGACAGTTTCACATCTGGCCTAGACACAGAAGAAGAATGCAGGCAAGTAAAGACATTTCTCTTCGCCCAGCCTTTCCCCAGTAACGGTTCTCTAAGATTTGGGCTGCTGTTTTGTTGTTTGTGGTTCCCCCCTCCCCATCCAGTTTTTAGATTATTATTATTATTATTATTATTTATTACACTTGATACCCCGCCCCAATCGGGAGGACCCGACTCTGAGCGGCTTACATGAGACTAAAAATAAAAATAAAAACATAAGACAATCTACATCAATAAAAACATCAAGTTAAAAAGTCATCAAAACTTAATCACAAAAATTAAAACAATACACAGTCCCACTTATTTGTTTTTATTGTAAACCACACTGGGTCAAAGGGGAAGAAAGGTGGAGTATAAATATTTTTAACAAGCATTTCTGCCTGTTTAATGTACTTCCTGTTTAATGTACTGCAGGATGGAATGAGCTCCCGTCTTTGTCCCAGCTCCTGTCAACCTAGCAGTTTGAAAGCAAGAAATTGCAAGTAGATAAATAGGGACCACTTAGGTGGGAAGGTAACAACGTTCCGTGTGCTCTGGTGTTGTCATGTCTGCCACATGACCACGGAAACGTCTGCAGAAGCAGACAGAGCTGGCTCTTCGGCTTTGAAACAGAGATGAGCACATAACCCTAGAGTTGGATACGACTGGCTTTCGAGCAAGGGAAACTTTTACCTTTAGTAATGTACTTCTTGAGCGTACCCAAGAGCAAAACCAAATTAGAAAATGAAGAAGGGAGCTCACTGAACAAGGAATAACATTATTAAAGGAGGTTTTGTCTGAAGAACTCAACCTCCCCTATGACACTTGGAGGACCCTGAATAAGCTCAGGCTCAGAGTCCCTAAATGTAAGACCAGCATGCTCAAGTTGGGGCTGCTGGCAGACAATAACACGCTGTGTGAATATGGAGAGAGCCAGAATTTGGTTCATTTACTGGTCTGCCGACTACTACCATAAACATGCAGTAATTAAGACTTAAGTTTGGCCAATGACAAAGCCAAGAAAGTAGCTTCATGTTGGCAATTCAAAGTTTGATCTGGATGTGAAAGAGGAATGTATTTCTAGCAGCCAGCTGCCAAAAATTAGTTTGCTGCTAAATTTTGGAGTGTTTGGGGTTGATGCCTATGACATGGACTCAAGACACAGGAGAGCTAGGCAGTTGGTTTTTCCAACCCATAACTTTTGCTACATGCTCCCTGATTACTTTTGGGGTGCTATCTAGTTGCCTTTGGTAGCAATGCTAGTTTCTGGGCCAGCTCTACAACAGAACCAACAGCCCAGCCTTCAGCAGAGTAGAGCCAGGCTTGCAGTAAATTGTCCTCCATGTGCTATATCCCACCCACCCATCACTCATATTTCAGAAGGGTTTGTTCTCTGCCTGAAAATACTTGTTCCGGGAGACTTCAGTCCCAAGCTAACGCAGCAACAAGGGCCTAGGCCAGCAACCAGAGAATGAAAAAGGAGAATATATGAGAAGACAGGAGAAGCTGGCACGTAAGAGGTGACCTTTAGGTTGTTGATTTGTTTGGTTTCTGGTTTGTGGAAAACAATACTGTGGCAAAACTATCTTCTGAATTGTGTTGAAGAACAAAGAGTCTGCACATTCTTCTTGTCAATGTTTAGCTTTCCCTTTTGGCATTTCCCCCTCCTTTGGGAGCAAATTGCTTAACTTTCCAGTCTTGCATCAAGGGTTTGGGTGGGTTACCATTAAAAGAATGCAAATGACAGCAGGTGTATGATAGCTACAAAAGCTGCGTGTTATGTTTTGCAAGTTGGAACCAATTTACAATGGTTCTAATATGGCTTTCAAGGTAAATGAGATTTTTAAATGGTAGTTTTACCATTTGCATACTCTCAGTGAGCCTTCATGGCTGAGTGGGGATTCAAACCAGTGATGGGCAGCAGCCAGCTCGCCAGAACCGGTAGTAGCTTTCCCCAGTGTCCCAGAGAACCGGCAGCAGCTTTTGGGGAGAACCACCTTGGGGGCTTACCTTTTCGCCGTTTCCCCCACTACGCATGCACGCCTACAGTGTTCGGTGTGCATGCGCGCCTACAGCGCTTGGCACGTATGTGTACCTACAGTGCTTGGCGCGCATGCGCTCCTACAGCGCTCCGCCTGCCAAGCCAAGCAGCCATTCGCTGCTTGGAGTGTGGCAGCACAGAGTGTTGGGCAGCCACGCACAGCCATGGAGTAAACGGTGGCTGCTGTTGAGGCCCTCAGCGGCCTCCTTGCTGTCCTCCCAAGCGGGGAGGAGGAGCAACTGCTAGCCTGAAGCTCCCTACAGCCTGCTCCCCAAGATAAGCCTTTGGGTGAGGGGTGGGTGGGTATATTTTAATGTGTATTTGTTTTTAATGTGTATTTTTATGTGTGTTTAATTTGTATTTTATGTGTTTTTCTGTCTATTTAATGTGTATTTATTTTAATGTGTATTTTTATGTGTTTTTATGTCTATTTAATTTGTATTTTTATGTGTACTTATTTTTATGTTTTTTTTAACTTTGGCTCCACCCATGTTGTTGGCTCTGCCCACAACGTCAGCTCTGCCCATGACAACATGACATCATGACGTTGGCTCCACCCATGACGTTGACTCTGCCCACAGTGTGGTAGTAAAACTTTTGGCTGCCCATTACTGATTCAAACCCAGGTCTCCTGAGCCCTAGCCTGTGATTCTATCCACTACATACATTTAAATCTTGCTTTTCTCCCAGGGAACTCAAGGTAGTAAATGGTTGTGTTCTGTTTTCCACTTTATCCCTGCTGAAACCTTGTGAAGTAGGTCAGGGTAAGAGCAAGACATCGTCCCCAGATTCTTCAATGAGTTTCACGGCTCAGCGTGGACCTGGGTCTCCTAAACCTCAGCCCAGTATTTGAACAACCACACTATTCTGGCGCTTATCATTTTGCCTGTTCTAGTCCACAGTACTTTTCAACCAGTTGGCATTGAGTCTACAGGTAGGGTTTGTCCTGCAGAGAGTTGTCTTTTCTGGATCTGGTGGTACGATTAGGGCTTATGACTTCCAATATAGGGTGTAAAAGACTCTATGGCAGTGATGGTGAAATTTGGCGCTCCAGGTGTTCTTGAACTTCAATTCCCAAAAGCCCTGATCAGCAGGTGTGCTGACTTGGGCTTCTGGGAGTTGGAAGTCCAAGAACACCTGGAGAGTCAAGGTTTGCCATCACGGCTCTATGGCAAATGGAAGCAGTAGATGGAGAACCAACAGGTGGAATTCAGGTGACACCAAAAAGATTGAAAAACAAAAGGAAGCACCTTGGTTTTACAATCATATTAAAAACATGATTACCTTCATTTTCAAGCATATCAAAAAATAAAATAAAATAAACAAAAAACACTGTAGCACTTTAAAAACTAACTGCTATATTTTTTATTGTTAGCTTTCGTGGATCAAGTCCACTTCTTCAGACAAGGAGTGAAACTTACAGGCATGGTTTTTATGTACCAAATTCAGAGGTCAAAGGAAGAAGGGTGTGTTCAGACAAGCAAGCACAACAATACAACTTCCCACAGCCATCAGCAACAATAGATTATTCAGATGTCTAATTCTATTGTCTATTCTAAATGTCTCCCTTTCAATCTCAAAGGGTCTGAGAAAGCCCAACCTTTGACCTGCAAACAAAGACACTGTACCTGGTTACTTCCTGTTTTGCTAAAGAGAATTGGCAGGAAGGTTGTAATATAATATATAAAATATCTAGCAGCATATAGCAATCTGTGTATCATATTTGATAATGTCCCAGAACGCTTCACTAATATTTAATCCCCTGTAATAGGTGTCTAACAGATGGATGTATTTGATTTCTGCTGTCTCCCTTTCATTCCCATTTCTGTAATTTCTCTGTTCCAGAATTGTAACTTTCAGGTCTTGGATAGAGTGTCCAGTTAGATGAAGTTGTTTGAGACAGGTTTCTCTGTGTTGCCATTCTGGATGTCTGATTTGTGCCCATTTATTTCTTTTGCATAGATTTTTCAAATCTGCTTTGGCAGTCATGATATGAGGAAGATTTGCCCAAACCTTCTCATGACCTGTCATAAAGAGTCTCATGTTACTTTCCAGGAGTGAGAGAACAATGGATGTGGGTTTTCAGGTTCTACTGTAAGTCTCAACAATCTCCCCCACTCGCTGTGCTGGCTAGGACTGAGGGAAGCTACAGCCCAACTTCAGCTGGAAGATCACATTGCTGCCTGTACCTAACAAATGTAATGCACCACAAACTTTCATATTTAAAGCAACTGTAGCTTCAGAACATTCTGCATTTAGTTTCCCTATACAGTTGTACCTTGCTTAAAGAGCATAATGTGTTCCACAGGATTTCTCTTTAAGTGAAACACCATTGAAAGTGACCAATTGTAACTCCTGGTGGGGAGTGATTGCGAACCCTGATTTATTTGGTTTCATTTGTTAAGCGAAGCAAACATTCAGAGAAAATGCTGCTCTTTAAGCGAGTCACTCTTGAAGTGAGGCACTCTTTATGAGAGGTTTGACTGTAACTTCATTGTCTACACTAGTCACATTCCCAGCAACATGTGCTAAGCTGATGTCTGAAATGCTGGTTAACTTAACACGCCATGCCTTTGACAAACCAAACACTAATCTACAAAAACTTTCATAAATTAGTTTGTTTTCAAGGAACTGCAGGAATCTTTATGGTATTTGCTGTGAGAAGAACTGAACAGAAACTAGGAAAGGTAATGATGATCACCGTTTTATAGTTCTTTCATTTCATTTTCCTCTCACTCTCCACCTGCTGCCTAGCAAAATGGGCTTGTTGTTTCCATAAAGCTTTTGCCAAGTAAAACTTGTTAGCAACGGGGTACACAGAAAGAATGGGACTGCAGTGGCTCAAGTGGTTAAGACGCTGAACTTGCTGACTTGAAGGTTGGCGTTCGATTCCTGGGTACTGCATGATGGAGTGAGCTCCCGTCTCTGTCCCAGCTCCTGCCAACCTAGCAGTTCAAAAGCAAGAAATTGCAAGTAGATAAATAGGGACCACTTCGGTGGGAAAGTAAACAGTGTTCCATGCACTCTGGTGTTGAGGCATGCCTCCCACATGGCCACAGAAATGTCTGCAGATGCAGACAGCGCTGGCTCTTTGGCTATAATGAGAGATGAGCATTGAACCCTAGTGTCATATACAACTAGCTTTTGAGCAAAGGTGATCTTTAACTTACACAGAAAGATCCTCCTTAACGATTGTGGTATTTTTGAACCACAATTGGGTACAGCCTCCTTGTGCCGGCTAATCTTTCTCACTCTAGGTCAGGTGAAAGGAACTGCAGAATGAACTTACCCAAACATGGCTTCATTTTGGCAGTTGCGTGTCTGGCCTAGACACCAAAGAAGGACTTTTTAGCCACAAGACTCTTTGTTTGCTTTGCTGAAAGAGACCCTATCAGGTCTCTCTACAAAAAAGGCATCCTAATTTGTGCTGATCCCATCTCTCAGCACAGATTTCCTCTTATCTCTCTTTGAGTTAGGTGACCTTTCAACAAACAGTCCCAGGCTTGCATTTGAAGATAAGGTAGCAACAAGGGGCTTTTGTTTATATACAGTATGCCTTTTCCATGGCAATGAAGTTACTCATCTCTGCTCAAGGTTATTTCCCTGGCAGGGCAATATTTCCCCCCCTCTGTCCAACTGCCTCCAGGTTCCTTTCTCTACCTTGGACTTTGAGAACAACCATTCCAATTTGTCAAGAAATATCCCTGAGCTTTGCACAATGTGCTGTAGTGCGCCATGACGTGCATATTTTTCTAGAACTGCCCCCATTAACAAACATGCCTGCAGGCTGAGTCCTCCCAAGGGCAAGACTAACCTGTGTTGGGAAATGGCCAAACAACTTCCAGATTCCACAGACCCAACTCACGAAAGGGAAGCTTGTTCTTGAGACTGGTGACGCACAGGTAGAGTATGTCGGGGGAGCCAGTTACTCACAATGGAACTATCTGTTCCCAAGAAACTATTCAGCCTTTGCTGTTGGGACAATGCTGTTCTGCAGGTGGTACCAGCAATTAACTTTCAATTGAGAATCAATGACTAGCAGAGGCACAGTGTAGGAACTTACTGGTTACCATGGTTAGTGATCTTAGCTGCACCCTGAGGTTTACCAGTCCCTTCTGAATTTACCAGGAAACCTCATTGTCGTGCCTTGCAACATATTTTTAGGTAAAAGTAAAGGTCGCCCTTGATCGAAAGCCAGTCATATCCAACTCTAGAGTTCAGTGCTCATCTCTGTTTATAGCCAAAGAGCCAGAGCTGTCTGCGTCTGCAGACGTTTCTGTGGAGATGCGGTAGGCATGACTAGACACCAGAGCACACAGAATGGTGTTTTTACCTTCCCACCAAATTGGTCAGTATTTATTTACTTGCAATTTCTTGCTTTCAAACTGCTAGGTTGGCAGGAGCTGGGACAGAGACAGGAGCTCACTCTGTCATGCAATACCTGGGTCTCCAACTCTGACCTTCCAGTCAGCAAGTTCAGCATCTTAACCACTTGAGCCACTGCAATCCCACTTGAGCCATATTTTTACAGCTACTATATTGGCATAATCCTCCAACATTGTAAGGCATAGTATTTTGGGAATGGGTTAGTCCTGGTGGGGCAATTAATACTTTAAGATCCATTAGTTTTACAGAAAACCATAAGCTTCTTGGGGGATGTGAAGAAAGCCCACAAAATGTCTCCTTATTTTAATACTCAATCACCACAAGACCTCTGACTACCAGTGGAAGAAAGACAGGAGTATCTCTCTCTCTTTTTTTTCTTTAATATTTCTGCAGTTTGTACAAAATACCTCTGCACAAAATCATTGCTGTCTCTTTGTGAGACAAAGCTGACACATACAGCACTTAAATTCTTACCATGGCCTACTGCTAGCTCCAGGGACAAAGCCTGTGCAGGGTTGGACGCCTGTAGCAAAAGGCAGACACCTAAGTACTGTAACAGAGTTCTTTTTTAAAAAATGTTTTTATTAAAGTTTTTTTAACAATATTAGTGGGTGAACAATCCAACGCTTGGTGAATTCTGCTTCACAATGATAGGAAGAGCCGACATCGAAGGATCAAAAGTACTGTAACAGAGTTCTATCTGGAAGTCAGGTAAGCAGGGCAGGGGTGGGAAATTGGACCAGGGATTAGGATCTAAAAGGGAGATCAAAGAACAAGCAAGACAAGCCAGTTCAAGTTGTATCAGAAACAGACAGGGAGACTCCACAAAGCCTAATAAAGCCGCTCCAAAAACATACACGGCAAGACCAGTGGTGGGATGTCAAAATGTTTACTACCCCACTGTAACATCATCACAGTGTGGGCAGAGCTAACGTCATGATGTCATGACATCATGGGCGGAGCCAACATCATGACAGCATGACGTTGTGGGCAGGGCCAAAGTTAAAAAATAAAAAATAATAAAAAATAAAAATAAGCACGCCCGTGCACATGTGCACACACACACACCTCAACCCACCCACCCACACACAAACCCATAAAATAAATAAATAAATAAATAAAATAAAAAATACATTAAAATAGACCCACCCATCCACCCCAAACACAAATCAACCAGAGCTTTTAAACCAGAGCTTAAAGCTTATTCTGGCTAATCTTTCTCACACTAGGTCAGATGGAAGGAGCTACAGAATGAACTCACCACAAGATGGCTTCCTTTTGGCTCTTTTCAACTTTTCAACAGTTAAAGAAGTTAGGTACTGTACTAAGTCTTTGCCTAACCAATTGTCTAGGATAATATGTCTTAATGTAAATTTAAAACAGCTGTACCTCCTTAAGGGTTCTCCAATTGGAACAGCAATTTGAACAGCACAGGTGTAGCTTATTGATGAGGTAACTCCAAGACTTTGCTTAAAAACCCCAAACCAGGCCACCAGGCATTTTGAGGAACTGTGGTAGTACATCAATATAGTTAAAGGTATTAAATACACATTAAAATACACACAGACACACCACATCCAAAGATGAGTCACTTATCCTGGGGAGCAGGCTATAGGGAGCTTCAGGCTAGCAGCTTCTCTTCCTCCTCCCTGTTTGGGAGGACAGCAAAGAGGCCGTGCATATGCGCCAAACACTGTAGGTATGTATGCACACCAAGTGCTTGGCGCGCATGCGCAGTGGGGGAACCAGTGAAAAGATAAGCTCCGAAGGCGGTTCCCCCCAAAAGCTGCTACTGGTTCTACGGGACACTGGGAAAAGTTACTACTGCTTCTGGCAAACTGGTGCGAACCTGTTACATCCCATCACTGGGCAAGACGTCTACAGCAAAGATCAGGATGAAAGAAGACAACATTTGAAGGAGAAAGAGACTCTCTGCACACCAAGAACAGCTAGAGTGCCAAGGTTCGCCATTACTGCGCCTACTCAATGGGAGGTTCTCCCAAGAAGTCTTTCCCCATCACCTAATATTTTACCTGGCAGCTTCTAAGTGAGGCACATGCCTCTATCTTGTGGCATGCATTCTTGTAGCAGGGGAATTATTTGGTGTTCCTCCTCAGGTGCAGTGGTCCCTTCTTGAGGAAGTTCAGGTTCCTGGGCTCCCAAGGATCCAGCAGTTCTCCTACTCACCAGGTCTGGAGGACATGGGCACTTCCTTACTGGAAGACTTGTCCAGGGTGATTAGGAAGGGCAAATGTTTGAATGTCTTGATCAAGGAGAATTTTGTTGAGCTGTCTATTGGAGAGGACACCATTTACAGCTAGTATTTTGGACCAGTGTTCTTAACAGTACTATGTTGGGTACTAATTCTGTGGGGATTCAGTCAGAATCAAGTCAAGTCAGAATTGACTTATGGCAGCCCTAACAGGGGTTTCAAGATAAGTGAGATACCATATATAGTCAAGTATAAGTAGAGTTTTTTAACCTCCAAAATGAGGTCCAAAAAAATGGCCCGACTTAGACACGGGTCAACAACCACAAGAGTCCAAAACTGCACTAGATTCAGTGCAGTTCAGCTTCAGGAGAGGGGAAAGAAAAACGTATGTTCGACGGGCCATTACCACAGATGGCCACAAGAGGGCAGATAGCAATTTCCCATTTAAATGCGTACAGCTTCTTGTAATTTATTTATTATTCATACTTATCAACCGCCCTCCTCACCAAGGTGACCCAGGGCGGCTCACAATTCATAAAAAAACCCCACAATATTCTAAAGCTTTTCTGTTTGTGTGTTCCCAATGCATTTCAATGGGAAACCAAACCTGCGCATAAAAAGAAAGGGTTTCACTTACCTTTCTTGCCTTTGTTCCTGCTCCATGGGGTCAAAATGGAGGGGGAAGTCATGCTTCAGGGTTGCACAGAGAGCAAGAGGCTAGGCTAGAGCATCGCTTCCTGCCTCAGTGCAATTGGCCTGCCTGCCCATTTCCCCTGCACGCCACCACTGGTTGGTGGTGCAAATACAGTTTTAAAAAAAGAAGTAACTACCATAAACACTCAAAAACATGTCCACACAAATGTTTAAATTAATTAATTTTACTGTATTTTCATTTTTTAAAATTGAAACTCACTACCAGCTGCTGCATTTTTCACCCCTGATTTATACTTGGGTCAATCTATTTTCCTAGTTTTAGAGGTCCAATTTAGGTACCTCAACTTATGTTCAGATTGACTTATACTTGAGTATATATGGTAGTTAAAGAGTAGTTTTTACCGTTCACTTTTCCCAAGAATTTCCATGACTCAATGGAGATTTGAACTCGGGCCTCTTGAGCCCTAGTCAATCACTCTATCCATTTTATCATGCATTTTATCATCCTTATCTAAGTGATGTACTGGCTTTTTATAGAAAATAATGTGGAATTTTTTTGGTCTGTTCTAATCAGAGCAGTGAAATGTATTGTCAATAATGATGCTACATTTCAAAAGTCAATGACCAAATTCCTCTTGTAAAGTTGCACAAAATGCATAACTTTCAGTGGTGAATTGCTATGAATTTTTTTTAAAAAAAATACTCTAGGTGTTGTTTATACATTGAGTTTTCTGACTTGGTGGCTCTCAGCTGCTTTGATAAAGGGATTGGTGAAAGCATAGTTCTAGATTTGACCCCCTTCCCGCATGTTTTGATTAAAATGTTGAACAATGTCTATGAAATGTCAGTCTCTCGTGCTATATATAAATTCTTACTACTTCTCTCCCGCCCCCAACACACACACAATTTGGTATCTACTAAGTCTGAATAAGAGTTCTCAGCAACCTGGAAACTCACCTTTTTCATTAAAAAAAATAGTGCTCCAACAACCAGGTTAACTTAATTCAGATTGTTTCTGTGCTCTCTAGTCTTGTTCTGTAAAAATGGTGCCAGTGGACTGCCCAGAGGAGGGCTGTGGGTCAGTAAATCTACTACTTGTTTGGGTGTGTGTCAACAACCTCACAGAACAATTCATGGAAGAGGGTTGGCAAAGAAGTTAACCAATATTTTATAGCAGTACTGTATCCCTATTTTGGAGGGGAATTGCCATGAATTCCCCAGGCCCACTCCCTGCAGACAAATATTTGTACGGTTGTGTGTTTTTGTGTGTGTGTTTTGTTTCCAGCAATTAAACTGGCATTCCATTTCTCCACTGCCTAATCTGCTTTCCTAGGAACAGAAGGTTATCTTACCACCTAACAGCTTCCTTATTTCATCTGAGGAACCCACAGTGCATGTAAGATAACATGTGCAAAGCAACAATTCTACATACTCCACAATTCTAAACATTTCTCCTCTTTTCAGGGTAAACTATGGCAGGAGGAGGCGCTAATGTGCTCTCTAGATTGATCCACCTGGTTGTAAGGCTGCAACCTGTGAGCATCTCTTGTACTGGGACTGGCCAAATGTGGTCCATGGGCTGCCACCTGTTCCTCCAGGAGGCCCAATCTCCTATTCTTTAGTCCATTGGCAGTATTCTTTGGAAAATAACAGCCACATTCTGCCTTTCTGGAGACACTGGTTTCTACCAATGACTCTTTCAGCATTGCTCAAAGAACTCCATATGGCCCTTCACCCACTTTCTCACCTCTGGCCATACATTTTCCTATGACTCCACCACTGAAATCTCCAAGGCCTTTGTTCTGTCTAGGCCTTGACTGTTTCCCTCCTCCACAGACTGCCATGGTGTTCTGCTTTATTTATGGCCAGCGAGTGACACAGAAGACTGGAATCCTTGTTGATAGAACTTCGAGATAAAACTGAGATCATATCAGCTCAAAGGACCTTAGGCCTTGTCCAGTCCTCCTCTGGTCACATTTCTGGGGCAGATTTTTCTCCCTTTTAAAGTCCCAACTGAGCACTTCCCACTTTCATTTAATTTTTGGATTGTGTGTGTGTGTGTGTGTGTGTGTGTGTGTGTGTGTGTGTGTGTGTGTGTGTGTGTGTGTGTGTGTGTGTGTGTGTGTGTGTGTGTGTGTGTGTGTGTGTGTGTTTGCCAAAGAGCAGCAGATCCAGTTGAGCCATCAGCTCTGAGATAGGGAAGCTCAAGTGGCTGAATGCTGAGGCTTCTAATCCTTCCAAACCTAGTCAGCTGGTTAGCAGTGGTTTCAGGTAGAAGGCTTTTCTAGCCCTAGTGCAAGGGTGCCCAAACTATGGTCCATGGGCCAGATCCAACCCCCAACACCAATTCATTTGGCCTGCACTGCCCTCATTGCTCCCAGAAGCAGAATGCGCCCATAATTTGGACACCCCTGGTTTAAGCAGAGAAAATGGTGGGTTATAAATCTATATCATCCTGATACAAAACAGATTGCAAGGTATGCTTTACTTCTGCTTCCGATGGAAGGAACCACGTGACTGGCCTGCTGAATCACATGACTGGCCTGTGGCCCAAAAAATTTGGGCACCCCTGCCTTAGTGGAAGACATTTGGGATCTAACATGCTGACAGTGTAGGCAAGTCAGATATTTCCACGAATGGGCATAGGTAGTGTATGAGTTTCAGCTAGTACAAATCCACTCACCAGTGGTGGGCATCAGCAGGTTTGCCCCAGTTTGCCAGAACTGGATGCTGCTGCCTGGACATACTGGGTGTCCAGACGAGAGCTGGGCCAACAGCTACTCTTCTGAGACTCAGACAACCAGATAATCTGTTGATGTTTAAGGCTGCAATTTTGATAGCTAGGGTTACATTCATTTCACTACAAAAAGGTAGTGTCCACCTCAACAGAGTAGCACAACTCAGTTTCTCATGTGATCAGGCTTCACCTGGAATACCATGTCCAGTTGTCAGCACCACAGTTTAAGGAGGATAAAGACAGGCTGGAGCACATCTGGAACCAGAATAGTAAAAAGTGTGGAAGCCGAACCAGCCCTACAAGGAACAATTGAGAAACCTGGATACGTTTAGCCTTGAGAGGATTGTCAGCCAACTTCAAATATTTGAAGGGTTGTCACATGGAAGGCAGAACAAGTTTGTTTTCTGTCATTCCAGGGGGTGAGACCAGTGGTGGGCATCAGCAGGTTTGCCCCAGTTTGCCAGAACTGGTAGCAGAAATTCTGGCCGGCCATCCAAGTTTTGAAATAAAGTAGTCCTAATTCAGGTCCCTGGGCATGCTCACCGTATCACGCCCACAGTGTGGTAGTAAAATTTTTTTGAGCCCACCACTGGTTGCAAACTACAATAGAGATTTCATCTAAACTAGTGGTTCCTAACCTTTTTGGCCATGCCCCACCTAAGCATCTGTAAAATCTTGATGCCCCCCTGGTGTATGTGAACTCCTATTCACGTGAAACCTAAAAGGGCGTGGTTTACTTCTGCTTCCAGGAGCGATGTGGGCTGGATGAATCACAGTAAACCCATTCTTGCGGATTCATGGGGGCTTGGGCTTCTGGGAATTGAAGTCCAAGAACATCTGGAGTGCCAAGGCTCGCCATCACAGTCTTAGAATCTGTCCAGCTAACATGACAGTGGAATATGGAATGTTGTGTACTTTGGACATCAAATAAGAAGAGAGGATTCACTTGAGAAAGCCTTGATGCTGGGAAAGGTGGAGGGCAAAAGAAGAAGGGAGTGGCCATAAATGAGATGGCTAGATGGTATTGTAGACACAATGGGCACAAAGCTGGGTGAGTTGAGGAGGATGGTGGAGGACAGAAGTGCCTGGAGGATGGTGGTCCATGGGGTTGCGGAATTGACTGTGCGACTGAACAAGTTTGGCAGGAGCTGGGACAGGCTGTGGTGGCTTAGTGATTAAGACACTGAACTTGACAACTAGGTGGTCAACAGTTCGAGAACAGAGTGCTGTGTAACAGAGTGAGCACCTATCATCTGTCCCAGTTCCTGTCAACCTAGCAGTTCAAACCAACCTAACCTTAGGTTGCATTACATGTACAATTTAATGCAAACCACTTAGAGATATCCTATGGAGCAGCATGTCTAAGCACTGCAATTAAATAAATTAGGCCAAACAAGCTTAGTCAGCAGAACTCAAAACATGGCCCAGGGTGTCCTGAAATAATCCAGGAATGTTTCCATAACACATAATTCTGTGAAAGGTGTTCCCTGAAGCCACAGAGAAAGAGGATTCCCTGCATTAGAACAATGAGAGGAGTATGGAATCCAGACACCCTGTTGCTTTTAGTGACATAACTTTATTGAATTGCATTCAGATTTTCCCCAAGCCCCTTCCCCACAAATGGTGCATCACTGCAGTGACAGTGGGAGGCACATTTTCTGCAACATAGAAGCGAGTGAAAGCAGGACCATGGGGACTCAACGCTTCAGGACTCTGCTTTCGCTCGTCTCCGAAACCACTTTCCCATCCACGATCTTGGTGGAATGTATCTTCTGGGTTGTCGTGCTCTCCAGCAAAGCATCTTTCAGGCTGAGTGGAAGGAATGAGATAGACAAGAAACCATTTTTTTACTATTTGCATTGCACTAACTCCGAAACAATTGATGCCATCCTAACACAAAGTCTGTGGCTGCCTTGAACTCAGTGGCCCTACTTTACAGGTAAGACAAGCAAGCTCCTCAAAACTATCTGGATAGGCCATTAAATGAAATTCTGCACTCTCAGGTATATGATGAATGAGTCCCTTAATGCACCAGAATAAAATCATGTATGTATTTGGTTTCAATTGTCTAAGACTTGTCCTATGGCTTCTCTTCTGTTATTCAGCTGATTCAAGAGCTAGGATGCTGAAGCCCAGAGACTCTCCGATGAGATAAGTTCATTAAATAAGCCAGAGTGCACAGAAGGTGCTGCACATCTCCCTGGACATTTCAGGCCATCCTTTTCCTCCTAGACCTGTGGTTCTCAATGTGGAGAACACCCCTCCAGGGGGGCAATTTGATTTTTATGGGGGGGGGGGAATTGGAAGCTTGTTTAGACTAACAGCCTTTTAGGCGTCCTCCATATCAGGGATTCTCAACCTGTGGCCTGTGGGCCGGATGCAGCCCACGGTGCCATTTCATGTAGCCCACCACCACCGCCATCACACCAGGAAGTACCATGTGGAAGGAGAGCTTGGCTTACCTTAACTCTTCTCCACCTTCCAACAGTTGCCTATAGGTTGCAATCTCTGCCTCCAGCTTGTCTTTGATGTTCAACAGAGCCTGGTATTCATCTGCCTGGCGCTGGACGTCATTCCGCACCTGCATCAGCTCAGCTTCGGTCCGCAGCAAGAGGCCATTGAGGTGCTCCATCTGCAGGGCATAGCGGGTCTCCACTTCATGCAGGTTGCCCTCCAGACTGGCTTTCTGTGGGAAGACAAGGATGGGGTGGGGAGGAAGAGTCAGAATCACCTCTGGCTGGCATTCCTACTATCTCTCAGGTGGCAATTTCCCATTACTAGTATATTGTCTGCCGCACTCTGTTCTCATTTTGGGAACACAAGGTGCCCCTGCTGTAATCTTGGGTTCATCATTGCCCTGTTTGGGCACCATCTGTCAAATGTATTCTGACTGATACCTTCCTACCATTTCAAAAAGTCCTTCCTCCTCTGGAAACCAGAATTCATCCTACTGATGCTCCATACACACCTTAACAGTATTACCCTCTGTGCTGTCTCTTGAAGAATATAGAAAGCAGTTATATACCAGGGAATGTTTTTATCCAGCCAACTCTTCTCCAATCTAGTCTTCCAGGACTCTCCAGATGCCTGAGACTACAAATTCTATCATCCTTAACAGCACAGTACATGGCTATGGACAGTAGTCCATCTTCTTTGGAAGGCGCCAGCTCGGGGAAAATGGCATTGCAGGTTGTCACCAAGAAAGCCCTTATTTTGACCCTCTTATCTGGGGAAAACCAGATATTGTCTCTCCAACTTTCCTGCAAAGCCGATGCTCTTCTGGTCCCTTTATCTTCTCTGAAACACTAGAGATCCTGTATCCTAAGATGCAAACATCAAATGGAAGGATAGTTTCCCAGCATCATTCACACTAACTTTTCCTTTGAATACTCATTAAGCTTCCCATGCTGTTCAGCTTTCACTTAGCACCTTCTGAAAGATTACTGTTTTCAGTACTAGGATCCCCCCTTCCCCCCTCTTCTTAAAGGAATGCCTTTGGGCAGGAACAGGGAATTTGCAATCCTCCCAAATATTGCAAGATTACAACTCCCATCATTCTTAATCACCAGCCATGGTGATTGGGCCAATGGGAGATGAGAGTCTAACATCATCTGAAGGGCCATAGGTTCCCTAACTCTTTAAAGAGCTGCAGTTTTTCCTTCATCTCATAGAGTACTTCTCATTAGGCTGCAACCCTGGACACCTTTGGCTAGGAGTAAGTCCTACCAAATTCAGTCAGGCTTACTATAGAGTGAAGGCATGTAGGAATATGTTGGAACACTATCATGGCCACTAGGAATGGTCTGCTACTTATAATACATGTGATTTCCAAATTTACTTTCACTTAAACAGATATTACTCTTCTTCACTCTCCCATTTGGATCATACCAGGTTGCGCACAGACTCCAGCTCAATTTCCAGTGTTTGGACGGTGCGTCGAAGGTCAGTGACGGTGCCACGGGCTGTCTCAATTTCCTTTGTATTCTGGGTGATTATGACAGTGCTTTCGGTGATCTAAGCGGGGGTGGGGAAAAAAGCATATTAAAGCTACATCTTGGGAACATGAGTCCTTAATGTTTACAGATGAAAAGCATTTGTATAGGTTAGAAAGTTAAGACTGGATTTGGAAGAACCAGGATTGAGTCCTGCTAAATTAATCCTCATTGAGTAACCCTGGGCCAGGTTTTCTTTCAGTGCAATTCATGCTCCTATTGCCACATAAAATGAAGAAGAGGAAAGCAATTGGAGAATTAAACATTTAACTATTAAATATAAATTATGGAGCACAGGGGTGCTAAAAAAAGCAAGACGTAAGACACAAAACTTCTTCTGCTCACCTGCTGACTCCAGTACTTGTCCAGATCTTCAAGATTTTTCTGAGCTAAAGTGTCATACTGGGCACGGATCTCAGCCATGATCTTGGACAGATCCTGAGTCTTGGGAGCATCTACTTCAACTGTCAGTCCAGAGCTGGCAATCTGGGCCTGCAAGCTATTGACTTCCTAAAGAAGAAAGGGGATTGACAGAGATGCAACATGAGTCTACAGTGACTAAGTAGATGACAAGAAGGCCCCTGAAGGGCAAAGCTCTGAAGAAAGCATAATTTATGACAGGCCTCCCTCCTCCCTTTATACCATTGCACTACGGTTCTCGACTGCATTTGTGCTCAGCACTAGCAAAACTCACGTCTTCATGGTTCTTCTTCATAAACATCAGCTCTTCCTTGAGGGCCTCAATCTCACTCTCCAGCTGCAGGCGAGTCATGTTAGTGTCGTCAATGACTTTGCGGAGGCCATGGATGTCATTCTCCACAGACTGGCGAATGGCCAGTTCAGCCTCAAATCTAAAAGACCAGAAAAGTTCAGCCTCAAATCTAAAAGGCCATGACACTTTAAAGAAAGCAGTTTATAATGCAGATTGCATTCCCTCATTTTGTTAGTGTGTTATGTTTGTGATACTGGACGCTAACGAGAGAGAGAGAGAGAGAGAGAGAGAGAGAGAGAGAGAGAGAGAGAGAGAGAGAGAGAGAGAGAGAGAGAGAGAAGCAGGACTATGTTTATGTAGTGATCTTATGCCAGTGCAGGAAAAGTGCAAATGGCTATAACACAGTATTTCCCAAACTTACCTTGGGAAAAAGGTAAAACGAATTTCTAGCTCTCATGGCTGCACAAAGATATTTGTCATTATGCCCATGTCTCTTGAAAACTCAGAAGCCAGAGGGATGGCTAATTAAAATTCCTAACCATCTGATTCCCCCCCCCCCTTTTAATCCCCTTCACCCAGTTATTAGAAAAACCAGCATTGATCTCAGGGAATCTAAACCTGCCCCCCCCCACACACACACACCTGGAAGTGTCATGTGGTGGAAGAAGGCCAAAATGGCCGTCTGAGGGAGTGTGCCCCGGCCCCTGGCTTTAAAAGGTTGAGAACTCCTGGTCTATCTATTAATGTATAGTAGTAAAAGAGAATGAGTTAGAGTGAAGGAAGAGAAATTCAGCACATTTGCTCAACAAACTTGATTTTCACCAGCTGCAAACGTCAATGTTTTCGTGGCACAAAATTTGGATTTCTATTTTATGTTAGTCTTCTAACCACTAGAGCAGTGCTTCCGAACTATTGGTTTTTGGACTTCAGTTCCCAGAAACGCCAGTCAATTCTCCCAAGCACTGATCAGCCAATGTACTGACTTAGGCTTCTGGGAATTGGAAGTCTTCCTGTGGGGCACGGGCCCCACGTTGGGAACCATTGCAAGAGAGAGAAATAATGGGGTGGTGGTGGGTAACCAGGAACATTTTAGAGAAGTTTCCAAGCAGGTCACAGTGCCAGCTAAGTCAACTGAAAAGAGAAAACCACTCACTTGACACGGAAATCATCAGCTGCCAGCCGAGCATTATCAATCTGCAGAACAATGCGAGAGTTGTCCACTGTCTGATCAAAGATCTAAAGACACAGAAGGAAACACACAGAATGTCCATGAACACACTGTGAGAGAAATACAACTAGCCAACTTGCCAACTAATTAGTGGGGGAAAGTGCCACTACCCTTCACTGTTTCTTTCAATGCAGTGTGATCTGTAGGTAAATTTTCTCTAGCCTTAGGGATAAGTGCAACCTACTAACCCCTGCCAGTCTGGATGCTAATTTTTTAAAAAAATTAAAGACAACATTTCAGGGGCTGATACAGAATGTGGCAACATTCACCTTTAGACTTGTTGATCTTGGACTGAACTAGATTACCCCTGCAAGGGCCAACAACAGGCACCTGAAATTGCTTTCCCAGGCTTCTCCAGCCCAACACAAAGGCCTGACTTCCTCCTGGCTTATTTGAAGAGGGCCTGCACAACCTGAATCTCCCGGTTTCGGTTTCCTGCCAGCCGACACAGCTCCCATTGTTTGCTTTAAATCCTCCCAGGTGCAACTCACCAAGGCAACAGGAGGGCTGGGAGCTCAAGGCTTTTAAAGGGGGCACCACTTGCTTCACCAAAGCAGGCCCGTTGGTTGCTACCACCTGGGTGGACATAGTAAGGTGCCTGTGCCTCCTAACAGGGATGTATAATGTTAATTACTCCGTGAACCGCCCAGAGAGGGCACTAAGCGCTATGGGGTGTAGATAAATGTCATTGCTATAAGGAAACTTTTTTGAGAAGGTGCAGTTTGGCACACCCAATTCTAATGTCCCATTCTTAAATATGCAGGAACCTCTCCCCCCCCCCCCCGCTTCTCCATCCCCAGCTAACCATATGTACCCCAACCTTCAGGGGGCTATTATTATAGGGCAGGGATGGCGAACCTTGGCACTCCAGATGTTCTTGAACTTCAATTCTAAGAACCCCTGATCAGCAGGAGTGCTGACTTGAGCTTCTGGTAACTGGAGTCCAAGAACATCTAGAGTGCCAAAGATTCATTGTCACTGTTCTAGGATGTTTTTAAGATCCTGAAAATCCCTAGCGAATGTTACGTGACTGCCAAGTCTCTTCCGCCCTAGCCATCCCAATTACTACTGAAGAATCAAGAGAGTTCTCATCCAACATTGGAGGTCCAATGGTTCCTCAGGCCTGCCTTGGCAGTAATTTTAATCTCTTATTTATCTGTTGAATTTGCTCGGGTTCAGCAGAGAGGAAGGACGCATTTTACATCTGGGAATTTGAGTGGGACTTTCTTTTCTGCAAGAAAGAGGAAGCAGGCTGTTGTCCTCAAGCCTATGTATATAGTTCCTCCCTGTATATAGCATGTCCAGCCCCCACCCTACAGACAACTGCAATGATAGAGAAATCATGGATATGTCCTAATCAGGTGTCTGTCCTTCGATGCAACATTTAAAGCAAGGACAGGCAATTTTCATGCTTGGAAGATCCACCTTGAGTTGTGTATGTGTGTTTTAAAAACTGGAACCCTGCAATCCATCAGTTAGACCCTGGTACAAAAATACCTATGTGTAGAATTGTTAAAAACCAGAGCACAGGAATAGATTAGAGTATAGGAATTGAATGGAACCTGCTAACCTTTCAGTGTTTACTGTCATCTGCATTTAAGGAGCATTTGACCATTTAGCCTAGGAATCCCCAGGGCAATTTATCACTTGCTGGGCTTAAGGGGGATAAAGAGATTTGTAGGCCAAAACATCTCTACCCTAGTCCAGTGATGGCAAACCTTGTCACTCGAAGTGTTCTTGGACTTCACTTCCCAGAAGCCCAAGTCTCTGTGAATCCACACAAATGGGATGTGGATTCACAGGGACTTGGGCTTCTAGGAATTGAAGTCTAAGAACACCTGGAGTGCCAAGGTTAACCATCAGGGCCCTAATCTTTCTTCACTTAAACTGTGCAATCTAGAGAAAGGGGCATCCTTCTAATTAATGGGCAGTGAAACATTCTTATCTACAACCAGCTGCTCCAGATCTAATTTCTGCCCACCCCACCTTCATAGTTTAAGGTAGAGGAGGCGGCTTCTGTGAAAAGGATTAAAATAATAATGAACAGCTGCATAGGACTTTCCCATTCTTTAAATAAGGCTTTTGTTCCCAACAAGAACAGACAGCAGGAAGCTGCTGTGAGAAGTTCCCTAGAGTTTTTGATGTGTTAGTTACACTCTAGGCAACCACACCTTGTGATGGACCTGTGAGGCCTACTGGCAGGGGAGACACAATATATGGCATTATTGTCACAGGACCCAAAAACGGTGAGGGTGTCCCTCCCTAGCTGAAATAACCCTGAGCAATTAGCTTTTCTCAAAACAATTATTTCCTGCTCTTTGTGAAATTGCTTTTCATGTCCACAAATATGGACACGCACACGTACATAGAAAGCCAGGACATTTTTCACCAAGCTCCCTCCAGCTTCTGCAGGTGTGACCCCACCCTCTAACTGAGCTTCTTTGGCTTTAGTCCTATACACCTGTCCTGTACACAGCCATTATCTCTGTGTGCATGTGTATATGCAGCTTTTGTTTCCGAATTAGTTATGAGTCATGGGAAGCAAACACCCCATAATCTACCCACTCCTTCCCTCTCTCCCAGCTTTCCTGGCAAAGACTCTCATTTGAACTGTATTACTAAGCCACCAATTAAGGATTGTCTGGGGCAGGGCCCAATTTTCCCTAACCATTGTCGGCGACGCTGTCTAACCCCACAGTTGTGCCTCCATTAGCTAGCTAATGCCAAAGTGAAATTTCTGCCAGAGGCACAGCAGCACCTAAGACAATAGAGGCCTATTATGAAGAGAATTATAGGAGACCTGGTGGCATAGCGATTAAACTGCTGTACTGCAGCCAAGCTGGGACTGCAGTGGCTTAATGGTTAAGACACTGAACTTGATGACTGGAAGGCCAGCAGTTTGATACCCAAATACTGCAGGATGGAATGAGCTCCCATCTCTGTCCCAGCTCCTGCCAACCTAGCAGTTCGGAAGCAAGAAATTGCTAGTAGTCTAGTTGTGCCTGCTACATGACCAAGGAAATGTCTGCAGACAGTGCTAAATCTTTGGCTGTAGACTGAGATGAACACCTTACCATAGAGTCAGATATGACTGGCTTTCGAGCAAGGGGAAGCTTTTACTGTAGCCAAAACTTTGTGACTTCAATTCTGATGGGGCTCCAAGGGGGACTCGGCCTTCCATCCTTCCAAGGTCGGTAAAATGAGGACCCAGTATGTTGGGGGCAAAATGCTAATTAACTTGTGAACCTTATTAACTTGTGGGTCCCATGATAATAACTCCATATATTGTGTCTCCCATGGCAGCAGAGAGTGTACTAAGTGCTATGGGGTGATATATAAATGTTTTTGCTAACTGCTAATACAGCCATTCCTCTGCTGACACTAAGCCCAAATTTGGAACAAACTTTTCCCTAAAAATACTTGGGGCTACAGCAGAGCTGAAGCTGAGCTGAGAAAACTGTCCCTCTCCAACTTTTGAGACATGACAGATCAACCCTGGTATAGAGAGCTTCTCCTGTGGCCTTCTGCCCCTAGTAATCTATTCAGATCTTCTTTGTCAAAAGGTACAGTAAAATCTTGCATAAAGAGTGCCTCGCTTAGAGAGTAATTCACTTAAAGAGCAGAATTTTCTCTGAATGGTCACTTCACTTAACAACTAAAACCAACAAAAAACTGGTTTAAAAAAAAAATAGGGTTTGCAATTCCCCCCCCCCCCCCAGTCACAATTGGTCACTTACAATGGAGTTTTGCTTAAAGAGTAAACTCGCTTAAAGAGCAATCCTGTGGAATGCATTATGCTCTTTATAATGTGAGGTACCGTATAACTGTACTGTCTATTGTCTAGGGCTCATGTCCCTGCTAAGTATGAAATTCACTGGGTGATTTTGGCTGGTTGCTTTCTCTCAGCCTGGCCTACCCTACAGGGTTGTTGTGAGGATAACATGGGAATCTAAACATCACTGGAGCAAAAGTGGGATACAAATGTAGCAAGCAACAACTCAAACCAGCCCTCTCTTTGCTTGCCTGCTTTTCCCACTCTTCAGCTTTGAAACAGAGATGAACACTGAACCCTAGAGTCGGATACGACTGGCTTTCGAGCAAGGGAAACCTTTACCTTTAAGGCAACTCAGCCTTTAACAGCTGCACAGCAGGCTAAACCTCTGCAAATTGGAGTTCCCACTTTGCGTGGCTCTACTCTTCAAAGTATTGCTTACCACGGTCATAAAATGTTTTGCTGCCAAACTTCTGAGAAAGTTCAGTTAAAGAGGTGGGGATGGCAATTCCCCATAAACTGAGTTATAAAATGGGAGCTTCAGGCATGAATTCTGCAGGAAATGTGAGATCTTGACACGTTTCATTCGAGGCATGGGAGTGTCTTACAACTGCCATTTTTATGTACTCTACATTGTGACAAAGGTCAGTTCAATCATTAACTTATGTGCTCAACCACCAAACCCTGGATTGCAAAGAAAGCCAGTTAGGAAGGCTTATATGGGATATAGGGAATGATTTAAACAAGGGACACTTACCTATTTTTAACTGGTTACCTGAGGTACACAAAAAGAGCCTCCTTGAAGACTGGTATTTCTGAACTACAATTGGGCATACCCTAGTAACAGCAACCTTGTTTTGCCAGCTAATCTTTCTCACACTAGGTCAGGCGAAAAAAGCTGCAGAATGAACTCACCGAAGGATGCCTTCATTTTAGCAGCTTCACATCTGGCTTAGACACAGAAGACTGGTTGCCTGTTACCTTTCTCCCACCCTGGCAGAGATCCTGGCTACAAATTCACCAGGTGAAGTTTTTTTTGCTCATTATGGGAAAAGTTTTCACCTGTTGAGCCACAGTTTATCAGGTGGCAAGTAAAACAGGAGCCAGAATTTTAAAAATGGAGCAAAGGTGATGAATCTAGAGGTGAAATAGGGACGTGCTTCTTTGTAAGATTACATTGCAGAAGTTAATTCCTTTCCTAAAAATAGTGGGATGCAAGACTCCAAGGTATTGTGCCCTTGGAAGTTAAATGCTAAGGAAATATTCATAGGAACGAGTTAAGTTCACTGCCTGGTTAGAATACATCCATTGCCTTTCCTTCCATTTTATGGCAATCAGTTTCCAAGCATTTCTGAGGCACTGGAGTCATAATAAGGCTTATACTGTACAATATTTTCCTCTTTAACACTTTTTTCAAAACAGCCTCTTTCTGTATCAAGTGCACCTGGTAATGAACATGAAAGTGGGACTGTAGGATCCAGGTAGAGAGCATGCATCAATTAAATGGGCTTCCCATATGTAAACAGGAGGGTCTGAAGCATCCTTTTGTCCCATGTGATGGTAGCCAACCCAGAGCAAAATGGGAAGAGTCCTTAGCCCATCCCTTAAGTTCCTTGTCTTTCTCTATCCTCCGTCTGTCCTGGTTATTTTTCAAACAGGCCTTTGGGCAGTTTCTTTCACCACCAAAAAGCCTATTTTGGAACAGTAGCCGCGTTAGTCTGTGTTAGGGGCTGCAGTGGCTCAGTGGTTAAGAAGCTCGCCTTGTTACCTGGAAGGCTGGCAAGTCGGCAGTTCGAGACCTGGGTACTGCAAGATGAACTGAACACCTGTCTCTCCCCCAGCTCTTGGGGACACGGAAGGAGCCTCAGTTGGGTGTTCCCTGAGAGGAATTTCTTCCGCAAAAAAACCTTTCAACCCAGAATAATTTCTGCCACAAAACTACTTACTAGTCTGTGTTTCAAGCATATCAGAGAGCAAACCAAACCAAACTAAATATGATATAACAGTTAGTCTTCAAAGTGCTTCAATGTCTCTGTTTTAGTTTGGTTTATTATTATTATTATTATTATTATTAGTATGCTGCTTATGCCAGTTCTCAACCTTTTTAAGCCAGGGGCTAGGTAATGCTCCCTCAGACAGCTTCAGGGGCCGGATGACCATTTTGCCCTTTCTCCACCACATGGCACTTCCTGGTGTGGTGGATGTGGTGCCACATGAAATGGCACTGTGGGTGGCATCCGGCCCATGTGCTGCAGGTTAAGAATCCCTGGTTTATGCTCTGATATTTTGAAATACTGTTTCATTCTTAGTTGGTATCGAACTGGTACGGTTTTTAATATTTCCCAGCCTGCCTGGAATTTTTGACTGAGGCCAAGTGAGGTGCCCAGTTCCCTTCCTAACGGGCCCCTGGCTCTCTTATTATGACTCCACTTCCCATCCTCTCTCTTGGCAGGGGCTGATGGGGAATGGGATAGGATCAGGAAAATCTTAAGTCCCGCTCCCTTGGTAGGCTTATCTATGTGCATTTCTGTGCCTAGGCATACTTGGGAGGAAGCAGGGCTGGTGTTTCTCATATACAGTACTGTGTGTACACACACACACACACACGCACGCACGCACACATTGATTTCGTTGCAGGCGCTCCCTGCAGTGTAGGGCCAACCAAGTGCCTCCTCACCTGATTCCTGAGGTCCTCGATGAGGGCAAAGTAGTGGCTCCAGTCGCGAGCGACGGGCCCTTTCTTCTCCAGGTGCTCTCGGATCTGGAGCTCCAGCTTGCGGTTGTCGGCCTCCAGGCTGCGCACCTTCTCCAGGTAGCTGCCCAGGCGGTAGTTGAGGTCTTGCAAGGTCTCCTTCTCGTTCTGGACCACCCCGGAGCCGGACAGGGAGAGGGAGAAGCTGCTGCTGCCGCCGCCCCCGCCGCTGCCGTAGCTGCTGCCGTAGCCGCTGCTCCCTCCATAGCTGCCCCCGTAGCCGCCGCCTCCGGCCAGGTAGCTGGAGCCGAGGCTGCCCGAGCGGGAGACGGAGATGCGGGAGCCCGAGCCGCCCGCGCCCGCGTAGACGCTGGCGGCGCTGGCCATGGGGCCGAAGCGGACCGACGAGCTGCCCAGGGGCCGGAAAGAGGAGCTGCTGGTTTGCACCGAGGACCTGGAGTAACTCATGGCGGGGACCGAGTAGGAGTTCGAGGGCAGCCGTCGAACTTCGTGCAGGGCTAAAGGAATGGGCGCGCCCGGCCCGCTGCCCTGGGGGATTTTTATAGCCTGGAGGTGCAGGGGGAGGGCCGGCCCGCCCCGTCGCCCCACCTTTCCCCAGCCCGAAGGCGCGCCCGGGCCCCTCCTCGTCCTCCCGGGAGGAAGGGAAGGGCTTTCCTCGACGTGAGGACCAGTTACGTATGTCGAGGAAAGGCCTTCCTTCCCAAGCTTGGGGGAAAGAGAGGGCCTTTCCTTTACCCCAGCCCCACCCCACTTCCCCCCACGATAGCTTTGAGGTTCAGCACAATATTTCATTTTAGGTCTGTTCTGTCTGCCAGTGGACAGTAGTAACCAAACTCTAGGGTTCAGTGCTCGTCTCTGTTTATAGCCAAAGAGCCAGTGCTGTTTGCATCTGCTGACATTTCCATGGACATGTGGCAGGCATGACTAGACATTGGAGTGCACAGAACACTGTTTACCTTTCCCACTGAAGTGATACCTATTTATCTACTAGCAATTTCTTGCTTTCAAACTGCCAGGTTGGCAGGATCTGGGTCAGCTGACAGGAGCTCACTCCAGTGTACAGTGCTCAGGTTTCGAACTGCTGACTTTCCATCAAGTTCAGCATCTTAACCACTAATCCACTACAGTCCCTTGTATAAAGGCATTAGTAAAGGTAAAAGTTGCCCCTGCTTGAAAGCCAGTTGTATCCGTCTCTAGGGTTCAGTGTTCATCTCTGTTTATAGCCAAATACTCAGCACTATGCATTTGCAGACATTTCCATGGACATGTGGCAGGCATGCCTCAACACGAGTGCACGGAACACTGAAGTGGTCCCTATTTATCTACTTGCAATCTCTTGCTTTCGAACTGCTAGGTTGGCAGGAGCTGGGGCAGAGACAGGAGCTCACTGTCATGCGGTACTCAGGTCTGGAACTGCTGACCTGCCATCTTTCCTGTGGTCAAGTCCAGTGTCTTAACCACTAAGCCACCACAGTCCCTTATAGCATTCGGATGATGTAAATCCAATGTAACTCAAAAACTCTCTCATTCCAGCAGGAAAATGAAATAAAATAAAAGTTAGACCCCAGCTGCTCATGATCTACAAATATGGCCTGTGGGGGGCAACATTCAGAAGGCTACTTCAGTGCAGATGTTAAAATCCTAAGTGTTTGAACCATGAAGGTCAAAATTTGGTATGGGTGTGTGTATAGTTCTTTCTTTCTTTCTTTCTTTCTTTCCCTGGACTAAAGGGATCATGAAGCTTAACTTTTCCCTTTGAAAAGTTGTCACTATGAAATAGAAGTGAAAAGAAATGGCTGTCTTTAGCTGTTTGGCATCTTTTATCATGATTACTTATACCTGTTTTGAATTTTATTTTTTGCCTTATGGACCAGGCTTGCTGGCTTTTTTATAGTGACATGCCAGCTTCTTGTTCGCATGGATGGTTTCTGGGGGCAAGTAGCAAGACTTAGTGATCATGTTTTATCACAAACAAACAAAAGACTCCCATGGCATGTTGAAAACCAAGCAGCAGCTGTCTAAGCAAGGGATTCTCACCCTGCGGCCCATGGGTTGGATGCAGCCTGCAGCACCATTTCATGTGCCCCCCTCCGCCTCTGCCACACTAGGAAGTGTCATGTTGTGGAGGAAGGGCAAAATGGCCATCCAGCCCCCAAAGCTGTCTGAGGGAGTGTGACCCGGCCCTGGGTTTGAAAAGGTTGAGAACTCCTAGTTTAAGCCATTGTGAGCATCTTTAGGGTGCCCTTTATACAGATAAGATCATGGCTTTCTGAGCTGCCCTGGGCTAAAATACAGGTGGATTTGTTCCAAAATCAGGGAGATATGAGGGTAGGAAAGTGGGATTGATTCCTTTGTTTGTTTGTTTTTGGATTTGTATGCCGCTCTCTTCGTGACTCAGAGCGGATAACAACATAGATCACAAAATATCACATATTAGAACATATCAAAGTAACACATCAATATCAGTACATATAAAAGTATCACATATGAATAACTTATCAAAGTATCACATATCAATAACACATCAAAGTCTCACATATCAATGACATATCAAAGTATCACATATATTTCAAAAAATCCCCCATCACAATTACAAAATTAAAACATCATAAAAGACCTTTCATGAAACACTTTCAGAAGGATCAAAAACAAAGTATCAAAATATCAGCTACAAATTTCAGTTACAAAAATATCACAACAATACAGTATCAACACAATATAACATAACGTAATGTAATTCCTTTGTGCAAGAGCCCTAAGAGCATTATGTCAGACAAGAAACTCATGATGTGATGAATAAATTAGATCCATATGGGAGCTCTGAGGAAATCCATTTTTTGATCCCTCCAGTGTACCCAGTTGATAACATTGTGGCAAACTATTGATCTAGTATGTGCAAGATGATTCCCCAAACAATGGAACACTCATCTATATTTTAAAAGTGAGGGACTTCTTTAAGTAGTGTCAAAAGACTAGTTTGTATAGTGACAAGCTAAAGTTTGTTTTTCAATTATTACTTAATCTGTTATCCCTCAAATTGGTGAATAGCAGAGGAGTTCATCAGTGATGTCAGCCTAAATCAGTTATAGCTGATTTCTCAAGGCATTGTTTCCAGAATTGCTGCTGTATATTAGGATCACTTATCCCAAGGTTCCCTAAATGAATTGGGAGAGGGCTAGGTACAGCCTTGGGTCCCGTATTTGTTGTTACATGTTACTTAACCTCTGGACAGAATTCCTTCTTAATGATAGCTCCAATTTCAGCTTTGTTAAAATGAATCACCTGAGGATGGACTGGTAATTGAGGATGGGGGAAAGAGAAGGACATCCCTCTATATAGATTCTGTCCAAGAAAGGCATTACAGTGGTACCTCGAGTTACAAATTTAATGTGTTCCAAGGCATTTTTCATGTTATAAAAATTTGTAACTCAGATTTCCCATAGGAATGCATTGAAAACCAATTAATCTGTTCTGAAAATATTTGTAACTCGAGCAATTATTTTCAATTGATTTTCATTTGTATTTTGAAAATTTTGTAACTCGAACCATTTGTAACTTGAGGTACCACCACTGTACAGTAAAACCCCTACTTACGTAAAAAGTCTGTTCCATAGGCTTTTATGTAAATCGGTTTTTTACTTAACTCGAAGCAAACCCACAGGAAAAATGAATTTTTTTACTTAACTCGAAGCAGACCCATAGGGAAAATGAATTTTTTAATTAACTTGAAGCAAACCCATAGGAAAATGATATTTATGTAAATTGAAACAACCCCATAGGAAAAATGATTTTTTTACGTAACTCAAAGCAAACGCATAGGAAATTGTGTTACGTAAATCAGGACATTTATGTAAATTGAGACATGGTTTTAGTGCAAAAATCATTATGTAAGTTGAATTTTATGTAACTTGAGGCATATGTAAGTCTGGTTTTTACTTTATTACCCATCAAAGACCACATCAAATCAGTGATCGCATTGTTCTTCCCTCTTCTTTCTAACTATTACCACTTCTTCCCTTCCTTTCCTCTGTCCATAAATGTGGCCATCATCCAAATGGAAGTTACAGATTTTGAAGTGTGAGTGAGGATTCCTTCTGTTCAGCTACTGAGCCACTCCCGGATGTCTCCAAGCATAGAAGTCAGGGGTACCCAAATTTTGGGGCTGTGGGCCGGTCATGTGGTTGACTGTGCCAGTCATGTGGTTCCTCCCACCAGAAGCAGAAGTAGAATGTGCATGCATGTGCAGTGAATGCGCCCATGCATTTGCATAACACTGCTGTAAATTACCCACGGCTGTCGTAAACGTGTTTACAACAGCTGTGGATCATTCATGGCAGCATTATGGGCATGCTTATTTTACTTCTGCTTCAAGGAGCAGTGAGGGTGCCACAGGCCAGATTAATTGGTGCCATGGACCACATCTGGCTCACAGGCTGTAGTTTGGGTACCCCTGATATAAACAGTAAAAATTGTTAAAATAAGGAGGAAGTAATCAGAATGAGGAACTGGAAGAGCACATCTTCCTCATAAGCTGCTCAAACATATAACATTGTCCTTTATCTTTGGTAGCAAAAACATTTCAGGATGTTCAAACCTGCAGGTGGTCTCATTCAAAATCTGATTAAGTTAGTCCCTTGGCAACACATGATACTCATTTCTAATCTTCATGATTATTCTTTCAGGCTCAGTTCAAGCTGAAGATAATCTGTTAACTTCTAACCAGTTTGGACTCAGCATACCCAAGATAACACTTCAACCTCCTTGTTTTCCATCATCTGCCATCATTTTCCTCATCAATGTTTCTCTGAAGTGCCTCAGCTAGGTGCCAAGTCAGAATCGACTGGATGTGTCTTCAACTTTAGAGTTCTCTTCCTCTAGAGACAAAAGAAGAGGTGGTGGTGATGTGAGTTTTACTGATATAGTTCTTTGTCTTGACCACATTCCTTGTTGCCTCCAACTCAAATGTTGGTGAATTACAAACCTTTCCTCTTAGTCTGGAGATGGCTCCTTAATTAACCCTTTTATTTATTTTTAGGATTTGTATTGCTGCCCAATTCCAAAGACTCTGGGCGGCATACAGAGATTAAAACCATCAAAAATTTAAAATCACAATTAAAACCCCATTAAAAACTACCACAAAACATTCCCTACCCTCCCACCAGTTTAAAAAGAGAGATGGAACAATTAGAGAGCCTCTCTGGTTTGCTCTGGTGGGACGGACATATTTTCTTGGGGTGATGCGGTCTCTTACGTATCCTGGCCCACTGCTATGTAGGGGTTTAAAGGTCATTACCAGCACCTTGAATTGCACCCAGAGGCATAATGGCAACCAGTGCAGCTCCCAAAGCAGGGGTGAGGCATGGGCATACCGACTGCACCCCATCACCACCCTAGCAGCCACATTCTGGTCCAGTTGCAGTCTCCGAGTGGTTATCAAGGGCAGCCCCATGTAGAGCGCATTGCAGTAGTCAAGTCTGGAGTGACTAGAGCGTGCATGACCATAAGCAAAGAGTTCCGATTTAGGAGCGGGCATAACTGGCATATGACACGAAGTTGTGCAAAAGCCCTCCTGGTCACGACTGTTATCTACTCTTCGAGCAGTAGACGTGAGTCCAGGAGGACCCCCAGATTATGTACTGGGTCTGTTTGGGGCCTAGTAGCCCCATACAGAACCAAAGATGGTAGCTTCCAAGATAACATAGGGGCCCTGACCCACAGCCACTCAGTCTTGCCAGGATTCAGTTGTAGCCCATTGTCCCCCATCCAGGCTCCAACAGCCTCCAGGCACCTGGAAAGGACTCTGAGTGCTTCTCTGGGATCACCACGGGCTGAGATGTATAGTTGAGTATCAACAGCATACTGATGATACCTCATCTCATGGGAACAGATGATCTCCCCCAGTGGGCTTCATGTAAATGTTAAATAGAAGAGGGGAGATAACCAACCTTGAGGCACCCCATATTGTCTCCAGGCCTAGGGCTGGACATCTCATCCTCTAAACACACTGACTGGGGCCGCCCCCTCAGAAATGAGGCAAACCAGGACAAAACAGTGCCCTGGATCCCCTGTCCTTGGAGCTGTCCCAGAAGGATACTGTAGTCGACGGTATCGAAAGCCACTGAGAGGTCAAGAAGAGCAAGGAAAGACGGATGACCTCCATCCCGTCCCCTCCAGAGATCGTCCAGCAGCACGACCAGTGCAGACTCAGTACCATATCTGGGCCTGAATCCTGACTGAAAGGGATCCAGATAATCCACTTCATCCAGAACACCCTGCAACTGTAGTGCCACTGCCTTCTCCACGACCTTCACTAAAAAGGGGAGGTTGGAGACAGGCTGATAGTTGGCCAATATCATTGGGTCGAGCACTGGGTTCTTCAGGAGGGTGTGCACCAAAGCATGTTTTAATGGTGCAGAAAACACTCCCTCCCGCAAGGAAGCGTTGACTATTGCCCCAAACCAACTACTTGTGACAGCCTTGGACACCTTGACTAGCCAGGCGGGACAAGGGTCTTAATAGACAGGCAATGGCACAGACAGATGCAAGGACCCTGTCCACTTCCTCAGGGACAACTGGATCAAAACGATCCCAGATAACTTGACCAGACTGCACTCCAGTCAACTCCAGATCCATAGCAAACACACTAGAGTCAAACTTGGAGCCAATCCAAGCAATTTTCTCCACCAGATAATCAGCGAAATTCTCAGCCTACTGTTGCCAACTGCGGCCAGGTCCCCCTCTGCCAAGGAGGGACCTAGTCACATGGAACAGGACCACTGGGCGGTTATCTGCAGAGGCATTAAGGATGGTGAAATATTGCCGTTTCAACACCTGTATCGCCACAAGGTAGGCTCTTTGTATGATTTGGAGACTATTAAGCAGATCTATCACTTTCTTTTCTGGATTTTTGCAGGATTTTTGCAGGAGAAGCTCAACTCAGGGGATGCCCAAATGAGGCTCCTTTCATGTCCCTAAGAGCTGGGACAGAGACAGGTGCTCAATCTGTCATGCAGTACCCGGTTCTTGAACTGCCAACTTGCCAGCCTTCCAGGTAACAAGGCGAGCTTCTTAACCACTGAGCCACCGTAGCTCCTGTATTTCTTAATGCAGAAAGGAGGTTGTGCTAGGAAAGGGAAGCCTCCCCCCACCTCCTGGTGGAGGCTTATGAAAGTTCAGACAGTATGACACCATGGTCAGAATCCCATTTACTTATACAGTATCCTTAAAGGTGATCATGTAAACATTTCCCCTTCCTGCAGGCAAAACTGGTTGAGTGACATGCTCTGCAAAACCTTGTGTGAAGGAGAGCTAGCTCTGAGCATTTAGGAGCGAGCAACTTATTAAGTCTTCTCCCCAGTAAAGCAAACAAATACGTGGCACTTCATCTACAGTTTCAGTCAGTTAATTGATTTATGTCAGCAGATATGGGCAGACATGATTCAAGCTACAATCCACATCTTTGTAATTTCTGCAGACAAAACTTTTTTTTAAAAAAAATTGTTTGTGTTTTGATGTACTGTATTTCATTTTAGGTCTGCTCTGTCTGTCAGTGGAGACACAACTAATTTAAAAAAGGAAAAATAATGCATACTTCATACAGTAACATACAATGTCAGGCCATTTGTCTGTTCTCAGATTCCAGCAACTGCCAGTACAAGACTGAACGTGAAATCCTGCTACAACTTAGCACCATCACCTCCTCCTCCTCCTCCTGTCATATCTGAATCCGAATATGCATATAGGTAATTCTCATGGTGATCAATTATGGAGACTGTCCTGAGACTATTGTACCATTGCTGTTTTGACTGTAAGCCGCCCTGAGTCGCCTCGGCGAGTGGGCGGCAATATAAATCTGAATAAATAAATAAATAAAATAATGCAGTGGACTTTCATCTGTCTTTCACATTGCAGTGTGACCCCCGTACCACTAATCCATCTCCAAAGTCCTCCTCAGCCCCAGGCCAGGATTGATGAAGCTGCTGCCCTCCATCAAGATGGATCCAAGTGTGATTTAATCCACTTGGGGACCATCACCCTTCCCTGTGGACTTTGGCACCCAAGGGTTGTCAGGTTAGTTAACCGCTGACTGACACTCAACATTGAGTTGCTGGCAGTATGGTCTACTCTATTACCATAGCAGGATAACCTGGCCAGTCCCCTCTATTTTATCTAGTATTTATCAATATTGTTAATTGGAGGGGGAGGGGTTGTGGCTGTATTCCTCTAGCTTTTATTTATTTCTTGTTGAGGTCGATTACTTTGTGATATTGACACAGCTTAGAGCAGGGGTGTCCAAACTATGGCCCACGGCACCAATTAATCCTGTCCACGCTGCCCTCACTGCTCCCAGAAGTAAAACGTGCATGCATGTGTGCATAATGCTGCCATAAATTACTTGGGGCTGTTGTAAATGCGTTTATGACAGCCACAGGTCATTTATGGCAGCGTTATGTGCATGTGTGGGTGTGTTATGTGCACACACATGCACATTTTACTTCCGCTTCTAGGTGGGAGGAACCACGTGACTGGCATGCTCAACAATGTGACCGTCCAGTGGCCCAAAAGGTTTGGGCATCCCTGGCCTAGAGTGATTCCATAGTCAGCTAAGGCTAAGCGGGATATAAATGTAAACAATTTTTTAAAAATCAGAAGAGTAATTTCTAGCCTGATATATATGGTGGTTCCTTTTTAAAATGGACTTATAAAAAAATTAAATGTTTTGCATATATAGTGGCATCAAGTATTATAAAATATTGCAGAAGTGACTCGTTCACATTTGAAACATGGCTTGATAGTATCTATATGGCCTGTGAGCCTGCATGCCCAAAAATAGTTCAACATTTCTATCCTTTTTGTTGTTGTTCAGTCACACAGTCGATTCTGACCCTTTGTGACCCCATGGACCACTGTCCACCAGGAACTTCTGTCCTCCACCATCCTCCTCAACTCACTCAGCTCTGTGCCCATTGTCTCTACAATACCATCTAGCCATCTCATTTTGGGCTGGCCCCTTCTTCTTTTGCCCTCCACCTTTCCCAGCATCGAGGCTTGGATGCAGAAAACCCACATGGCAAAAATAAATAAATAAATGTTTTACCTTTGTTCAGATAATCTGACCTCTGCTAGAACCTTCTACAGGCATTTTTTCTGAAATGGGTATCTTCCAAAAGAGTAAAAAGGGGGAAATACAGTAAGAAGTGGAACCAGGTGAGAAGTTATGATGTTTGGTATTGTCACTATTTATTTATTTTATTTATTTATTTCTCACACTTGCTAACCCGCCCCAATCGGGCAAGCCCGACTCTGGGCGGCTTACAGCATAATTAAAACACATCAATATTAAAAGAAATTTAAAAATTCATAACTAAAACAGTATCTGGGGTGTCGTCAGAGGGATGGTATCCCTAGACTAACCACCCCACATGGGATCCCACATCCCTGGAACCCCACACTAGTCCTGCCAGCCAGGTCTTTAAGCTCTTCCGGAAGGACAGGAGCTCTGTCTGCATGCGCAGCTCAGTTGGGAGGAGGTTCCAGAGGGCCGGGGCGAACACGGAGAAGGCCCTCTTCCTGGTGCTAGCGAGGTGAGCCTCCCTAGCCGATGGTACAACGAGAGAGCCCCTCCGATCCGCCCTGGTGGGACGGACAGATGTTCTTAGGGTGACGCGGTCTCTTAGGTATCCTGGCCTATCCAGAACCCCCCCCCCGGTTATTTATGTATTTAATTAATTAATCATATAAAATGTTTATGTATTCAACTGGCAATGCACTCAGGGCTGCGCAACAAAATCAAACCCTCCCCCTCCCCCACTCAGCATTCCAATATAATCACAGTCTTTACAATAAAACAAGAAAATGAACTGAAATAGAATTAAAGATATTAAAATAACAAAATCCCAAACACCAGCAGGACATTGTGGATTTATTTCAGAGCCATTGTCTAGGATATCTGCATGAGGAGCTTTTTCTGTTGGATTAATGTGAAGCTTCCTTCCCGGAGAAAAGGGGTTGGTCTAGATACCCTTCAGAGTTTATTTAGCATTCCAGTGTTTCTAGCCTTACTCCCTGAGCATCAATGTTTCTGTCTGTGTAAGAAACACCCGTAGAATTGTGCTGCTTTGTCTTAGTGAGAGGGTGAGGGCCAAGGGCTCTCCCATTAAGAACTTCATTTTCTAGAATACTCTACTCAGCACATTGTTTGGACTTCTGGGGGCTCCTGGCACACCTTCACTGTGGAATGTAGCAGAGCGGTGTGGCCTGCCCTGAGCCCTGACCCTTGGAGTAACATGCAAGAAACCACGCTGTGTACAAGGATAATCCTTTCATTTTATCTTCTGGGAGCCCCACCACATTCCTGCTTTATCACAGCAGCAGAGGGAGAGGCATGGTTCAGCATCAATTAATACATCTCATCTCTCTCTGTTTTTCTGAGGCCAGCTAGTGATACATATACATTTCTATTTGCAGCTGCAGTTTTATTTAGAAGGGCAGTGCTAGCAAGGGTTCCCAGAGAACAAAAAGGACACAAACCAGGGACTGCCTGTTATCTGGCAACTGGGTGCAGCTGGCCTAGTTTTCAGGGTGGGGTTTCCCCTCCACAAGGTACACTCTGTCCACCTTGTCCACTCTCCATGCACTCTGGTGTCTAATAATGCCTGACATGTGACCATGGAAATATCTGCAGACGTAGACAGTGCTGCCTCTTTGACCATAAATGGAAATAAGCACTGGACCCTAGAGTTGGATATGATTGGGTTTTGAGCAAGGGTGACCTTTTACAATAGGGGTTCTCAACCTATGGCCCACGAGCTAGATCCGGCTGGCCCATGGTGCCATTTCATGTAGCCTGCCGCCTTCGCTCTGTCTGTTCCCGCCACAAGCGGAAATAGTGGAAACAGTTGTAAAAATGTCCACAGCTGTCGTAAATGTGTTTTTTATGTGCGTTTATGACAGCCCCAGAAGCGTTTCATGGCAGCCTTTATGGCGGGGGAACCACCAGTCTGGCCTGCTCAACTGTCTGTGGGAGCGTGACACAGTCTGTGGATTACAAAGGTTAAGAACTCCTATTTTACAAGGTATATCTGAGCTCCTTGTTCATTTCAGTTCATCCCTGACCCAGTGGCAATTTCTGGTTGAGGCATTTGGTGAACTTCTCCCTTGCTAATCACTACATGATGTCTCTGGAGAAGGATTTAATCATTCAATCAATTAGAAAGGAGGGTGGCAATAGAACCCTCTGATTCTGTAGCAATATTTATTTTATCATTCCCTCAGACAGGCCCTGAGGTGGAGTGAGGCTGCCACCTTAGGACACAAACACTGTGGGGAAGAAAATGGCGACAAGATACTGAAGGATATGAATGTGTCCCTCCAAATATTTTCCATAGCACCTCTCATCCTTGATCATAGCTAGTACTGGCTAATGGGATTTGTAGTCCAGAATTTCTGTAATGATGCAGGTTGGGGAAAGGTGCTTTTAAAAAAAAAAGTGGCTGAGGAGGGAAATTGTGGTTGTGTGTAAATTATTAATGATATGAATAAAGACACAAATGCAGAGAGAAAAATAGATATGAGAATATGTACTACAATCATTATACAAGGAGGTACATAAAAACAAGGATGTGCTACTTGAAGAAAGGCTTGTAAATAATTAATTTTAATCTTGAGCAGGAATAGAGAACATGTGGACCATCTAATAATGTTGGGTTCCAAGTCCCATAATTCTGCATTGTTGACTATGCTCATTATGGCTGATAGGAGCTGAAGTCCAGCATCATCTAAACTGCAGAAGGGCCACAACTCACCCAATCCTGGCTTAAGATCTTCTCTCTCTTATTTTCCAGAAATTGAGTACTGTAGAGAAGCTCCCCTCTTGATATTGCATAAAACACTCAACAAGGAGAACCAATACAGGAAATGAAAGCTGATAAGCTTATCAGCTATGATTTATAGGTGGGAAATTCACCTTCAAGGTGTGCCCACTGTTACCTTGTACTCTCACCCCGTGGGAAGTGACTCTAGCTGAAAAGCAGGGTCCAGTCTGTTCCTTTACACATATGTATAACTGAGGATGGGAGAAAGTGCCTTTCTGCTCCCACAGTAAGTTACTTTATTCCATTGAAAATCTGTTCAGATAGGAAGAAGTGGAGGTCTAGATTCAGATTCCTCCGCCCATTCTGCCTTCTTCCAAATAAAACTCAGAGTAATTGATTTCAAACAACTCCAGGTCATGGATTGCAGTTTCTATCTGGGGTAACATTCATGAAGGAGCAGCTTTTCTTACTAAATCCTGATTAATGGAACAGGTGGAGAATGTATAGCCATCACTAATTAGTCCACAAACACTGGTGCCTGAATATTTTTTATAACACATGTTTTGACCGTCACAAACTCCCTAAGCAGTGTGAAGTACAAATAAGCAGAAAACAATTTATTCAAAAGATGGTTTTACAATAAAGTAGGGCAAAAAAAAAACTTTATGCAAAAAAAGCATCCATTTCTACAGGGGAGACTTTCCTTTCCGCTCTCCTTCTTGTGTTCTCTACCACAGCCTACCCTGAAGGTTTGCTCAAACCTTTCAGAATGGATTGGGAAATTGGAACACCAGGAGAGATTTAATTAAAGGTACAGCCAGAGGGCTGCAAATTGCAATGCCCCTTGTCGAACCACACCAGAAAAGGATTGCTTTAATGGGCTCAATCTCCCTTAAAGAAGTTCTCTCATCTGCTGGGGAATTTTTCTAGCTTTGCAGAGGGTGGTTGGGGAATTGAAGCCTATAGCTTGGGGTCAGTCTAGAGCACATTACCCATACATCTTGAGATTGTCCTAACATATAGATCCTACTGGACTGCTCCACAAAGAGTCCACACTGTGATATGCTCCCCCATGTGATTCCACTCTTAATTCACTAGCCCAAGTGATAAGAGAATAACATTTGATACAACCTCTAGTCCAGGGGCACCCAAACTACAGCCCATGGGCCCAATTAGGCCCCTGTATATCATTAATGCAGCCCACGGTGACCACACAGGCTCACTGCAGACCACCCCCCGCCACCTGCCTGACATCAGCAGAGGAGGCAGAGGCAGCGACCACACTTTCCCGGGGCTGCTCCGAGCAGCCTCTTGCTTGGTCCCATCCCCTCAGCAGCCTTTGCTAAAGCCAATCGCTGCTTCAGGGAAATTTTCAGAGCCTCCTGTGTTTCAAAATTCACTGCGCTAAGAGAGGCCCCTGGCATGCTCGGGATGATGTCACCACAACACACCAGGTTTACCCTTCCAGCGCCGCAAATTTTGAAAAATGGGAGGCGCTGAAAATTTCCCTGAAGCAGCGATCGGCTTTAGCAAAGGCTGCTTAGGGGATGGAACCGAGCAAGAGGCTGCTTGGAGCAGCCCGGGAAAACCGTGGTCACTTCCGCTGCCACCACTGCTGCTGATGTGGGAGCAGCCCACCTCCAACCCCTGTAGCTGTGTGTCGGGGGCGGGACAGGCTCGCTAAAAGAAATGTTTGGGCACCAATGCTCTAGACAATCCAGTCTGGCCAGGTTATCCTGGTATGATGATAGAGTAGAGTCTAGATAATACTGCCAGTGACTCAACACCAACCATCTGGTGGTGGTTAACTAATTGACAACCCCGAGGACTAGCCACCTTGGGTGGTGAAGCCCACAGGGAAGGATGATGGTCCTCAAGTGCATTAAATCCCATTTGAATCCATCTTGATGGAGGGCAGCAGCTTCATCAATCCTGGCCTGGGGCGGATGAGGACTTTGCATGCCAAAAGGGCTCAGGACCAGAAACTGACTTGTGGAACTGGATCAGTGGCACTCTGGAAGGCACATAAAAGGCCATGGCATTTTATTCTCAGGACAGTCTTCATAGCAAATGGGGCAGATTCATTCTTCTACAACTCAGAGCTACATAGGTACATCCACTTAGCATCCTGCATGCCTGAACATCCACTTCTGCCAGGGTTCTGCCTGTTGTCAGCTGCAGTGCCTTATACTCCACCAAACATCCTCTGGGTGGGTATCCTGAGTCCCCCTGACCAAGAGATTCATGTAGTCCAGGCATAATTTATCAAGGAGATCTTCTCAGTCCAGGAGTTATAGAGGCCTTAAGCCATTTAGGGCTTTGTAAAGTTAATACCAAATTCTTGAACTAGTAGATAACTGATAAGTGTTCTGTCCACTCCTAAGAACTTCAGCCAACCAGTGTTTGCATTACCTAATTTAGAATCAACGGGGCACCCAGAATAGAAACCATCCAAGCTGGGAGAAATGGTGGGATTAGAGGCAGAGAGAAGGAAAGGAACAAAAGGACAGGAAGCGTATTTTGTTTATTTTCCTCATTTGCTTCACCGCAGGATGTTCAGGGAGTGTGACCTCCCAATTAAATCGCAAGCATTCAAATGTGCTGCTACCGCTCTGGAAGTTATATTAGTGTATTTGTCATGTTGGCAGCATTTCTCATGTTGTGGTTCTTCTTCTGTGTCTATGCCAGACGTGAAACTGCCAGAATGAAGGCACCTTTTTGGTGAGTTCATTCTGCAGTTCCTTTCTCCTGACCTAGTGTGAGAAAGATTAGCTGGAAGCACAAGGTTGCCGTTAACAGATTATGCCAGATTGTGGTTCATAAAACAAACAAACCCACCGTCTTTGATGAGGCTCTTTCTGTGTACCCCTCAAGTTGTGGTGAAAACCCCAGGATGGTGTTCTGATCAGAATATTCAGCGTATCAGGAAATCCATGTTCCACTGGCCTCTGAATCATGACATACAATGACTGATCTTGGGACAGGACCCCCCCCCTTCTTTCTGTCTCTTCATATATACTTTATAACTAACTTCATAGTTGTTCAGTTTGGGTTTACATGTAGTTCTTGCCCCGAGATTGTACCAACTGTATGGAGGAAGCATGTCAAAACAAGTGGTCTTGTGGCACTTTACTGACTAGCACATTTGTTGAGGCTTGACTTTGCATTTCATTTCCTTTGTATTATTTTTATTTGCTTGTAAAAATCATTTATGTATACTTCTGCACACATGAGTTTCCCCAGAGTGACTCACAGCATTTTCAAAGTAATAAAACAAGAATAAATTAGTTCATACACATTGTTGGAGTATAATAATGTATCTTAACTGGCTGGACAACTCAGTGGATCAGGCACCTGGCTGCAGAACCAAAGGTTGGAACTTCATTTACTCACTATGCATCCTAGAAGAGCCATCCTGTGTAGCTTTGGGCAAACTGCACAATCCCAGGATGCCCCCACCAAAAGAAGGGAAACTGTTTCTGAATACTTTCTACTTGGAAAACCCTGACAAGGGCTGCCATTAGCCAGACCTGATTTGAAAGCTCATACTGTATCTGTTATCAATAATGTATTTTATTATTGTATGTTTATTTTTTAGAAGTCCTTATCCCACTCCACTCACTAGCAGAGGTTACGTATTTTAGCATTTAAAAATAGAGAAAAGTTAAGTCAGTTGATAAGTAACCAGCTGAAATAATAATGTTAAGTATTTTAGTATTTAAAAATAGAGAAAAGTGCAGAAAATTGATAAATAACCAGCTGAAATAATAACATAACAATATTGCAAAACAACAGCAACAACAATGCAAATATGTACTTGCAAAATACTTTTTTAAAAGCACCGGCACCTCTAAATCCCTCAACAACAATGGCATTTTCCAGGCCTCCTTGGAGATTCTGCAGTTTGCAGTAAAAAGAAAAGAAAAGCTCCAATCTATACAAGCTCCCCATGAGAAAACCAGAAAGCCAACATCAGCTACATTGGCTTCTACCAGGTGCCTGATTCTTTGAATAGAAGAGGGCAAAGTCTTGCAGAAGAATTCTAGAAATTGGTCAGTTTCTCGCACTTCACAAGGAGGAATGGATTTATCCTGAAGCTCTCAGTAGGGGTTAGATGAAAGTGAACCATCAGCTATTATGGACACAAACTATTTAGGGCTTTGTAGATTTCATTGAGTCCTTCTATGTTGATATAGTAAAGGTAAAAGTTGCCCTTGCTTAAATGCCAGTTATATCCAGTTCTAGGATGCAGTGCTTATCTGTTTATAGCCAAAAAACCAGTGCTGTCTGAATCTGCACACATTTCTGTGGTCAGTTGGCAGGCATGACTAGACATCTGAGTGCACAGAATGCAGTTTACCTTCCCACAGAAGTGGAACCTATTTTTGTTGTTGTTCAGTCGCATAGTCGAATCCGACCATTTGTGACCCCATGGACTTGCAATTTCTTGCTTCCAAACTGCTAGGTTGGCAGAAGCTGAGGCAGAGATGGAAACCCACTCCATCATGTAGCACTTGGGTCTTGAACTGCTGACCCGTTGATCTTCCAGTCATCAAGTTCAGTGTCTTAATCACTAAGCCACCACAGTCTCTTTAATTTGACATATGGGTATCTAAATGGATCGGAGGTCTAGCTCTGTCTGAGAGCGTAGCCTTGATAAAAGTGTCTTCCCCATTTGTCCCTCTCCAAGAATCTTCCCTCTGCCATGGACTTACCTGCTCCTGGTGGTGGTGGTGATGGTGATAATGGGAGGTAGTACCAGTCCTGAGGATTGCAGCAAGTGTCTATATAAGCTGCCTGTCATTTTAGTGACCCACAACACTCCTGGGCTGGGAAAATATCCTTGTGTGGCATCTAAATAGTGGGTCACTATTTCACTCTCCAACAGAGTGTGGCTACTTTGATGGCAACTGTATGGATTATTAAAATGGGAACCAGTTTAGAGACCCAGTTACCCATGGTAAAAGATGACATCGGGATGATCAGTAGCAGCACCTTCCAACCTCAATAGCTTCCTTATGATGCTCCACACACCTAGAACAGCCTAGTGTATTTATACTCTGAGAACAAGGGGAAGAACAGGTGAGTTTGTGTATTTAGAGTATTAGAAAACAAGGGGAAGAACAGGTGAGTTTGTGTATTTAGAGTATTAGAGGCCAAGGGGGTCAAGCAATGGAAAAGATGTGAATGGGTGTGGCAGGCTTTTATGAGGAGCATAAATAAATGTGGTATCTAGTCAAAAGCAAGCATGAACCAATCAGCATGGGTATAACCCACAGAGTATAGCACAGGGTACACAAATATCTAAGGCAGAACAACTGCTTTCTGCATGAGCAAGTTACTCCCAAGATTTGTTGAGATCAAAGTCTGCACTGTTAAATTAGCTAATAAATTCCAATGTTAACACCTTTTGGAAAAGTTGGAAAGTTTTAAGGTACTGTTTTCTCTCCCTTTACCCACTCCACTGGTTTCTGAGTGCTATGTTTTAGTGCCTTGAGACTGCAAGGGCTATGGATGAGACAACATTTTTGGAGGTCACGAAATCAAAGGACCAGGATAAGTAGGAAGTGACTTGACAGCTCATAACAGCAATATTATTTTAACATCTGATTTGCATTATTTTGCAGTCTACTTGGCCTTATGTAAATAGCAGGAGGAAACTGTTGTCAAATGCTAAGGTGCTTCCACCATGAGCAAGTCATGGGTGGCCAGATATCACCATAGTAAGTCTGTAGAGAAACAAACCTGCTTATGCTGTTATTTATTGTCAAGTTGCTTCAGACGTTGGCCAACCCTATGAGTCAAATCAGTGGCTTCCAGAAAGTCCAGTCCTCAACAGTCCTGCTAAGCTCCTTCATGGATCAGTCCTTCCCTGGTCTGTGTCCCTAGAAATTGGAAGAGCAAGTCTTTGATGGAAAGTAATTGCTTAAAGAGATATACTATGTTTGACTGAAGTTTCCAAGTTATAGCATAAAGATTTACCTGTTCTTCCAGAGTTTTAATTATGTGTTTCCAATGCTGTGTTTGACTTTTTCTCCTCTTTATGATTTTAAGTGGTTCTTTTGATTGTGTCTATTTTTTTAATCACACAGTGAATTGAGTACTTGTATGTGGACCCAAAGGTCAGGAGTTTGATTTCTCCACTGTGTATCCCAGGAGAAGAGCCTTAGACAAGCTGCGCAATCCCAGGGTGCCCTGAGAAGAAAGGAATTGTAACCATGTCTGAGCATTCTACACCTAGGAAACCGTTGCTGGAAAGATTGCTGCATGTGGGAATTGACTTGCTAGCACATAATTAAGGCCAATTTTAGGCTTCTATGATGGAAGAATTAGACATTTTGACACAAAGGAATGAATGAATTAATTTAATTTAATTTTTGCACTTATATGCCACCCAATTAGGAAACTCCACTCAGAGCGGCTCACATGATAATTAAACAATATACACAATAATACAATATACAAAATTCAATCTATATAAACAGCACATAATAATATACAACAATATAGTCATACCTCGCATAATGAAAATAATTCATTCTGCGAGGCTGCTCACTATGTGAGTTTTTCGCTATGCGAGTTTTTTTTTCACATAGCAAAAATTCCTATGGGAAAACTCACATAACGAGCATTTCTATGGAAAAACTCGCATAGTGAAAATTATTCATTATGTAAGTTTTCCCCATAGAAATGCTCGTTATGCGAGTTTTCCCATAGGGAAAGTCCGACTCGCATAGTGAAAAATTTCATCATGCGAGTCAGATTGCTTTTTGAAAAAACCACTCGTTATGCAAGTTTTTCACTAAGCGAAACACTCATTAAACGAGGTTTGGCTGTACAATACAATACTATAATATAATGATAAAGTCACATGTAAAATATCTTTGTGAGGATGTTATATATGCCGTCAAGCCATATCCATCTTCTAGGAACTCCAAGAGGGTTTTCAAGGTACAGTATGTGCAATATTTAAGGGATGGTTTTACCCGTGCCACCCCCACCCACCCCATAAGTTCTATGGCCCGCCCTCATCCAAAGACTGTTAATTAGAAAGTATATACTGTAGATCCTCATCTTGAAATGTTATGTCTTTTCAGGACTTGCCTCATTGATAATTTCCCACCTTAACCATTAACTCAAACTGTCTCCTGAAGGTGATGACACAGGTTCCTGCCTCTCTTACTTCATTGTGAAAAGGATTGCTTTTTAAGATTTACAGTCTCATCTTAGATTTTTAAAAAATCTTTGCCTATACCATACTTGTTTTGCTGTGTACTCTGCAAATAGTTTACTGAATCCTACCATCTCCCCATTCCACTTACTCCCTCCTTGCTCATCGCCTTTTCCCAGCCAGATAGATGTGTTTCTTGAGCTTTTTAGTCTTCTAAATATTGAAAAAATGTATTTGAAACTCTCTCTCTGTTTTGATACTTTACAGGCTTTGCAAGTCATGAGGTGCTCAGAACAATTCATCATAGTCTAGGGTGTGTTTGCAGCAGTTTTTAAAAGGGAGATAGGCTTCCCACTGTTGGGCAACACAAATAACGAAAATTGCCAGGAACCATATTTTCTATGTTTGGTCATTACACAAGAACCATTTTCCTGGGCGATCATGTTAAACCTGTTTGGACAAGCAGTCTATTTGTGATTCTACCACCCAGATAAGGGCAGTCTGTCTGGCCACTCAATGTCAAGTATCAGGTAGTGGTTAACTAATCTGACAACCTTGAGGACCAATGGCTTAGGTGCCAAAGTCCACAGGGAAGGGTGATGGTCTCCAAGTGGATTAAATCCCACTTGAATCCATCTTGATGGAGGGCAACTGATTCATCAATGCTGGCATGGAGCTGATGAGGACTTTGTGTGCCAAAAGGGCTCAGAACCAGAAAGTGACTCATGGAACTGGATCAGTGGTACGGGTGTCATGCTGCGATGCAGAAGGCAGATGAAAGGTCACAGCATTATATTCTCAGGGCAGTCTTCATGGCTGATCACCATGAGGATTGCCAATATTTGGATTTGGATATGGCAGAACAACAAGAAGAAGAGGGTAAGGGCAGATCTGTCAAAACTATTTTGGAGTGTTTTATCCTTTTCTTGCTTCCAAATTGGCCCAGTTTGCACAACACTCCTGCAAAAATTTTTTGCCAAGATGCATATGTCCACACCACAAATTATTTTAACTGGCAAATATGCCAAGCCAAGGACATTTATAGGCTTAAAACAGGAGAAATTGCCTTTGGTGTCAAGAAGAGCCAAGACCACTAGAGGAAATAAAAGAAATATAGATCTATATGACCACCATCAAAGTTACATAGAAGACATGAATATCTCAGCCAAAGAATCATCTCACATGATAGCCCTATTATACTGTTAATACAGAAAATGGCAAAACATAATGGTGTCCAATAGGCAAAGGTGTCAGACAAGGGTGCCTTTTATCCCTTTATCTATTCAATCTGTATGTTTTATTGTAGATTATTGCTCTATTTGAATTATTTTGCATTGAATAAAAATTCCCCTTGTGAATAGTAATGTGTGAGTGTGGTATACTCAGCCCAATCTGTGTCAAAACACACTCATTCAAAGACAGGTGGATGACTGAACATGCATGAGTCCATACATGTGCTGTTAGAACATACCTGATAACATGAAACCTTCTCCATATCAATTCAAAATCTTACTGGATTTTTATCAGCGATAATATATTTGATACATATTGACAGGAAAAATTAATACACAACCCCATTAGCTAATATGTGGTAGTTTTATGCTTTTCTCACCCAAATCTGCACAGGTTATCAAACACACACTGCATCTGTCTGAAATTGTGTAAAATCCATATAAAATGCACTTGCTGTGGGAGATTTCTTGCTCAAGTTGGCCAACAACAGTCTAGCTAGATCAGATGCCCAGGAACAGAGTTTTAGGGAATGGGTTATTTTGTCAATTAGTTTTTTAAAAGGTAGAAGTTTATGGTCTCTGTCCTTCACCAATTTCCAGGGTTAAGTACTGTACAGTACTTTGTTTTCCAGGGTTATGATTCACAAGTATTACTTCTCATGGCTGGCCTTACTCTTAAACACAGTGTGATTCCCATCTTACAAAATCAGTTTAAACACCAAGCTCAGGCAGTTAGTTTTGGCCATGTGCAAAGAGCAACAAGATGAGGATGAGAGAGAACAATGATTGCTAGGAAGACACCACAGGGGTCCATCCCTGAGTACTGTAACATTTCTGGGTGGAGAAGACCGTCTCCTGCTTTATCCTCAGCCAACAGAGGGTTTGGGGACCGGCTATTCCTTCCTCTCCAGCTGCTTTGAAGCTTTGAGAAGAAAGCAAGAGGTCTGAAAAGATACCTCCATCATAGTACCTGTTTTGCAGGCCCTCTAATAGAATTAATGTACTGTACTGTACGAATTTGCTTTTCCTAATACATCTCAACAGAAACTTACAGACAGATGCCTCAAGGGCCCCATTCTCAACATTTTCTTCCTCTTATTCTCACAGAATCAGTTGCTGTGCATCAACCTGATTTATGGGATCTCTAGAAGCTGGGATTTCTCGCTCCTCACTCTCTCATTCCAGGGTGAAGTCACGAAAAATACCAGAAACAGGGCTTTATTGCTTCAGCAAATAAACTTCTAATCTTCATCTGGGGCTTGTACAATGTCATCTTAATGGTCAGTGAAGAGACCTTTATCTGTCACCTTAACAAAGGCACCATGTTTATATTACATTATAGAGTTGATTTCATTGGTATTTGTACTTCCATTCTTTAATGACACCATCTTACAAAATCAGTTAAACACCAAGGTCAAAATACTAACAAATTGGGCCATTCTGAAAATGTAACTGCAGCCAGTGGTGTAGCGTAGGTTTCAGCCACCTGGGGCATAGGGCAAATTTGCCACCCCCCTGGGCGGGGCCCACAATGCCGGTGACGGTGGAGGGTCTTGGCAGCTGTCCCTCCAGTGGCCTCTTCACCCTGGCCACTAGGAAGTCTGGGGGTGGCAGCAAAGTCCTATTTATTGTGAAATTTTGCCAACCCCAAAAAGTGCCTCCTGGGGCAGCTCCCCTTGCCCTCCCATGCTATGCCACTGACTGCAGCCCTGTTAATTTGCACGCTTAGTCTTCCCCCGATTGTGCAATTGATCGTGGTCCAGCTGGTGGAAAGGGCTGTGGCCATATCCATGGATGGTCAGCCTAAAATGGGTAAGGGGAGGAACTGTGCAGGAATCAGAAAGACAAGAGTGGCAGGAAAATGAGACCTGTCCATAGGCTCCCTGCAAGTACTGTCTCTGTCCACCAATCAGGACCAGGGTGAAGTGTGAGTGACAATGACAACTTGTTGTCCCTACCAGGAGGTCGCTAACGAAAGTACACAGCTGGTGGTGTTCCTTTGCCTTCTGGGAAAAATTCCACAAGATTGTCTGCCATGCCATTGGTGTAATTGCAAATGCCAATGGCATAACATGGCTTCTACTAAACCCTAAAGCCCCATCCAAATCTATAGTTAAAAGAACACATCCTAAATTCAAGATCAGACCAACATATGTAGGGCATAGCTCCACAAAAAAAGAAACCACAACCCAAATGGCCCTGCTTGTGGCAGCAGCCAGAATAGCTCAAGATATGTGGCTGCCTGAGGCAGAATAGCCAGTGATACAATCTCCTCAAAGTATGGCACATTCATGGTTTGTTAAGTCAGAAAACACCATGCATTCTTCTCAGCAGGAAAAGAAATTCAGCAATATTAACCAACAATTTGCTGCCTTTTCACAACAGCTCAGGTCAGATGCCAGGGAGGTGGTGTGGTGTGAGGTGAGGTGTAGGGTGGGAATGCCTCATCAGCCTTGTGATTGTCCATCTCACCTTTGAAGGTGAGGGCTCTTTAAAATGGGCCAGTAATGAAAAGAGCTCTAGTTATTGAGAAATCACATGAAGAGGCTGGCTTAGGATCATAGGAGGTTATTTCCTCATGCTGCTGTACTACCATGGCAGGAATCTGTGCATGTAACCAGAGAATACTCAATGATTCCCTCCCATTGATCATGTGTGGGGAGACTATTGCTTTGTGGTGCATCCAGTGGTGGGCATCAGCAGGTTCACACCAGTTCGCCAGAACTGGTAGCAGAAATTCTGGCTGGTCCCACCCATCCAAGTTTTGAAATAAAGTACAGTATTCCTAATTCGGGTGCAATGCAGGGCTTCCCCCCTGGCCACGCCCACCGTACCATGCCTACAGTGTGGTAGTAAATTTTTTTGAACCCACCACTGGGTGCATCTGACATGGCCATCAGAAAGAGCCTCCTCAAAGACTGTGGTATTTTTGACCCACAATCAGGTATATCCAGTGGTGGGCAGCAACAGGTTCACAACCCCTGTGAGGGGGTAGCAAAATTGGGTGGTCTCTGGGCAGGGGGTTGGTGAAATTGGGTGGCTACGCCCAACTCCCTGCCCCGCCCCATCAGGTTTTATCTTTGCAAGTGGTTCAAGGTCTTCCTTGCTAAAAATCCAGCAATATCCAACTCTAGGGTGCAGTGCTCATCTCCATTTACAGCCAAAGAACCAGTGCTGCCTGTGTTTGCAGATGTATACATGGCCATATGGCAGGCATGACTAGATTGCCCACAATGTAGGCTCCGCCCATGATGTAGGCTCCACCCATGTTATAGGCTCTGCCCATGGTGTGGTAGTGAAAATTTTTGCTGCCCACCACTGGGTGTATCCTGGACAACCTTGTTGTGCCAGCTAATCTTTCTCACACTAGGTCAGGCATAGAAGTTACGGAATGAATTCACCAGAAGATGGCTTGATTTTGGCAGCTTAAAGTCTGACCTAGAAATAAAAAAGAAGATTGAGCAAAAAGCCAGACCACAGTGAAGTTGGAGGTGAGACCAGTAGATGTGATCCCCTCCCGCCAGCAAGGTCAGTCTGTTTACTAGCCAACAGGTGAAATCTTTACATAACAGATCCCTCCCCCACAATGACACCCTTGCAGAAGTGCTGTGTTACAATGTCCCCATCATTTCTAGCCACAGAAGTCCCACATGTCTGGTTGAAGAATACTATCATAGATGAGCAACATCTATCAATGAGCAATGTGACTTCCATTTTTTCTGCTATAAGAACAACTGATTGTAGCTTCATCACAAAAAGATTTAAGTTTGCTGCATTTTCTGTCACTTCCAAGACAGAGAGTAAACAAAACAACAGCAAACAACAAAAAGTTCTGTCACCTTAAAGACTAACTTCTGTATTTTAATGTTAGCTTTCGTGGACCAAGTCCACTTCCTCAGTTATAAGAGTGGATATCATGCTATACATTTATACATTTCTGGTATGGAGACCTAGAGTGGCTGGGTGAAGTTCATTGGACATGGAAATCAATGAGTTATTTACAACCAGTAATAAAAAGTTTTATAGCATAAAATCTCTGGTGGATGTCAGTTTGAGGAGTTAGGTTTCTAAAATAAAAATTTTGACATTATAATTCTCTTAATGGGTTAAATGAGAAAGCTTTATACGATAGGCACAGCTAGGGGTCAATTGCCCCAAGAGACATCCTTTTCCCTCCTCCCCACACTTTAGGTTTGTTCTGCAAGATGTATATAATTTTTAAATCTGATAATGTCCCAAAAACCCCTTGCTAATGTTCAAACCTTTAAGATGGGTGCCCAGCATGTGTATATACTATATCTCCACTGTCTCTCTCTGAATTTTAGTCCTGTGATTTCCCTGCTCCAAAATGGCAATTTTTACAATGTCCAGGAAAATTAAAATGTTTTGAAACAGGTTTCAGTTTGTTAGCGTTTCTGATATCTGATTTGTGTCCATTAATTATTTTGCGAAGAGATTGTCCTGTTTGGCAATTCCAAGACAGTCGTATCCCTACCTTTTTTTTTGTCATTGTTCCCTGCAGTTTTGAATACCTGCATTGCTGTTTCCACTTTGCAATCGAAACACTGTGTTAAGTCTGGGACCAATGTGTTTAATGGGAGATTTTGCGCTTCCTCCTGCTCTCCCAGGTAGCGCCTTCTTCCACAGATCAGCATGATTTCACCAACTGAGGATATTGGCAGGCACTGCTGACTCCAGAGCTGGGTTGTCAATGTGCATATTCTCTTAGTCTGTATTCAGGAGCTATGATACACAAGATGCATTACTCTTTTGTTCAGACCAAGGTACAAAGTGAAATCAAAGGAATTACCATCTAAACATTCCCTTAAAATGTAGCTAGGTGTTTTATTACACTAATAAAGTAATTTTGTTCCCACTTGTTGCATTACCTTTTCCAAGTGTAACTTTGAAATAACCTTTTAAAATCAGGGGTCCCCAATTTTTGGGGCCACAAGCCAGCCACGTGGTTCAACAGGCCAGCCACGTGGTCCCTCCCACCAGAAGCAGAAGTAAAATGGGCCCGTGCATGTGCAAAATGCTGCGGGAAATGCACCCGCAGGTGTCATAAATGCGTTTATGACAACCATGGGTGCATTGACGGCAGTGTTTTATGCATGAGCAGTTGCATTTTGCTTCCACTTGCGGGAGCGGCAAGGACGGCACAGGCCGTAGTTTGGAGACCCCTGTTCTTAATTGATATTACATTTTTACAAGTACTGTAACTATGGCTTTGCACAGCTTTAAATATAAAGAATAATATTTGCAAGCTGTCTAGTCAATTCTGACTTATGGCGACCTTTCGCAGCATGTTCTATTTTGAGAATAGACAGATATGGTTTGTCACTCCCTTCTTCTTGGGCTGGGGAGGACTTTGGGGCTGTACAGCTTTCCTGTGGCCACACACAGTTTCTTCCAGGAGACACAGTAGCGAATCAACCTCCCAACTTCTGGCTTCAAACCATTGAGCTATCCACCTACATTATATTTCTGTATTCTGACTTCCCGATGTGCAAGTGGAGATTGCACATTGAATGAGCGAAGCTTTGGCTTCTGCCAGGATGAACTGGATGTCTCCTTATGCAAGTAGCGAAGAAACAGCAGCAGCAGCAGCAGCAGCAGCTCAAAGTACTTCTTCTACTTGAATTGCATGAGTGGCCAAACATGAATGGCATCCTGACCATTATTTATAAAATCCCAGCTGTACAATTTTATGCAGTCATATCTCCTCTTCCATGAGCCCACACCCATTCTTCATAAATAGTTATCACTACATTTCAGTTTGATACATGCAGTATATATGTACTGTATATGGGATGTGTCACCATGCTGGAGGTGTGGACAATTCTACTGGCACCTTGGCATTTGGCAGGAACTAGCATGCAGCAGAGCAAGCTCCATCACACTGTTCTTCCAAATATTGTTAGGGTTCAATCTGCTCAGCTCGGTTCCCTGCTGACTCCTGTGAATTAACATCTGGACAGTTGTAGTGATTAATCTAGGGCAGTGATGGCGAACCTTTTAGAGACCTAGTGCCCAAACAGAGGGTCAGGGTGAACTCTGTGCTGGGGGGAGGGAGGAAGTGCTCCCATTGGGCTGCTGAGCAGAGGGGTGGGCTGAACGCTGTGCTGGGGTGATGGTTCACATGCCCACAGAGAGGGCTCTGAGTGCCCCCTCTGGCACACGTGCCATACGTTTGCCACCACTGATCTAGGGAAACCCAATTTGATAAACTGTAAATATGTAGTGGAGCAAACCACATTTTTCTTGCTGTATAAACATTCTTGCAACTGTTTCGTTTTTAACCATTCCAGTGCACTGTATCTTGTCTCCCATTCAGGTGGAGCTTTGAGAAGACTGGATTTTGATTGGCAGTTTGAACAATAACAGTAACCTGAAAAATATATTGTTTGTGTTACTTACTCTTAAATATTTTAAGAAAGAAAGCCAACTGCAGCTAAATTGATTAGCCTGATTTGTTGTCCTAAAGCAGGGGTGGGAATTAGGTGTCACCCATGTAGTACCCAAGGTCATACTAGCATTCCACCAAGATGCCTTCCTGGCCCTGGACCACAGTTGATGCTAATGAGAGTTCTTAGCTCATATGCAATGAGTAACCTTGACTATCTATCTATCTATCTATCTATTTTATTATTCAAATTTATATATTGCTGCCCCATCCTCAGTTCTAGGAAACACATTGGTCATACTTATCGGGCAATGGTGTGAGGTGGAGATGTTAAGATTTGTCTCCAGGTACAGTATACTCTAACTCCAATGTGGCAGGAAATCGCTCGTTTGATGGTGAGAGTTCTAAGTTATTATAATGGTTTTTATTGAACTGGCTGGGACAATTTTTCCGACCTTGAATCCGGGACAATTCTGGCTTTCTGGGACATATGGCAAATAAATAAATAAATAATAAATAAATAAATAACCCTAGGCCCATGCAAAGGAAATAGAGTCACTTTTTGATTTTTTTTTTAAACTGTTAATCACACAGCAAAAATAATACCACCCACAGAATAGACAGGCCTTGTGGAATTTCTTATAAACATTTCTTTTTTTAAAAAAAAAATTCTTTACTGGATGGCAGTGGGGTTACTGGTGGTCTAATAGTGAAAGGCTATTGAATGTGATTAATGAAGGTTCATGAATGAAAAGGTGTTACCTTGGCTAAACAAAATACTGACTGGGTGAGGCAAGTAAGTAAACAGTCCTTGGCCAATGTCACTGCACGTTCCCTCCCGTTTTTTGCATGTGCTTTTGTTTAAACAAATGAACAAACTGCCTATGGAAAAGTAATCAGCCGTGCATTGCTTGAAGAATTAGATAAGCCAGATAGTCTGAAAATGGGTTGGACATATGACTAATTACTTGGTGTCAATTTTTATTACTAAACTGGAATACAGAATACTGAGCAATAGGCACAATGACTAAGAAAGCAAACAGTGAAATATGAAGAAATCGGTTCCTTTCATTCATTTGTCATTAATTCAGCAAATGTAGTGAATAACCATTAGATATGAATGAGAACCATTGGTAGATGTCTTGTTTGTACCCAGTAATGTATCAGTTTTTAGTATCAGCTCTACTATTAAGCAGAGTGAGAGCTTAACACAGCAGATGTAAGGTATCATTAAAAGGTAGCAAATATTAGTTACTGTATCTCCTTTATTACTGGTGTGTTTTTACTGCCAGAGATACAAAGAGGCACTTGTGGGATACCTTGCCTTGACTTCCATGGATGGGATGGCAATAGCAATTATAATAGCAATTAAAGGCAAATCAAAGCAATCACACTTATATACCGCCTCATAGCCCTTAGTACACTCTCTGGGCAGTTAACAAGTTAATGAGCATTTTGCCTCTAACATGCTGGGGTGCTCATTTTACCGACCATAGGAGGCTGAGTCAACCTTGATCCCCATCAGCATCAAACTCACAATGTTCTCGCTGCAGTATAGCAGTTTAAATACTGCACCACCAATGCATTATTTACAGAACATTTTTTTTCCTCAGGCAGCAGGAGGCCTTGGATCTGCCCTGGAAGTGACAGCAGCGATAAGGACACAAAACATATTAAAGTCTACTTCTGAGTGCACTGTTTTAATTTCCCACAATCTCCCTGGGTAGCGTTCCAGGACACTTTGTGGGGAACAATGATAGGCACAGAAGAAACATGCCCTAGTTGGGGGAAGAATATACTGGAAGCTGCTGCGTAGTCTGGGAAAATAAAATGGCGGCTGACAGCTGCGTTGACATCAGTACCATTTAAAAGCAGCAGCAGCAGCAACAACAACAACAGTGTAATGCTTAAGAGGGAAGCAGAAAACACAAAGGATACAAATAAAAGCTTTCAAAAGAATGAACAAAAAGACTTGTGGTTTTCTTGTGCATACAAGGAAATGATGTTTGTAATTATGCTAAGAAAATACATGGGGAGGATGGGGAAGAAAAGTTCTTGCCGTGCTCTGAGGAGGCATTTTCAATGATTTTTTTTTTTACAGAGGACCTTTAAAGCTAAGGGAGAGCAAAATGTGATTCTCCTAATGCTGTTGGACTGTAGTCAGTGGTGGGTTGTTGCCGGTTCGCACCGGCTCACCAGAACCGGTGGTAACAATTCCAGGTGGTTCTCTGGGGGGGGGGTTTGAAGCCACTCAGATTGTTGTTCTTTTGAGGCATCCAGTTCGGACGCCTCACCGGCAGCCCAAATTTTTTAACATTTGGAGCCAAAATGGCTGCCAGGAACTGCGCATGCGTCAAACCTCCATTCTAAAAAATAGAAGTGCACATGCGTCAAATAGAGGTTTGATGCATGCACAGTTACCAGCAACCATTTTGGATGTCTGGAAAGGCCGCAGGCAGCACCTAGAGAAGTGGCGGCGGCCTTCCTTTGCTGCGCCACCAGGCTGCTGCACTGCCGCTCCAGTTTGCCACCACTGCAGTTTGCTGCCACTGCGGTTTGCTGCCGTGGCACCACTGTGGCTTGCTGCTGTTGCTTGTTGCTCCCCGACAACCCAGGGGAAGTGACGGGTTTGTGTTGTGGGTGGGTGGGTGAGTGGGTGGGTTTAGGTGTTGATGATGATGATGATGATGATGATGATGATGATGATGATGATGATGATGATGATGTTGGCTCTGCCCACAAGGTCATAACGTTGGCTCCACCCATGACATCATGATGTCATGATGTTGGCTCCACCCACGATGTCATGACATCACGGTGGGGTAGTAAAAAATTTGACAGCCCATCACTGACTGTAGTTCATTTGAGCTCCTAGCAGGATAGGCAAGGGCGAGGGATAGTCCAAGAGGAAGTACAGTTTCCAGCAGTGGTGGGCTCATTTTTTTTTTTTTACTACCACACTGTGGACATGGCATGGTGGGCGTGGCCAGGGAGAAAGCCCTGCATTGCCCTGCCACTTAGCCCTGCCGCCTAGATTCAGGTTCACCTGATTGGGGTGGGATAATAAATCTAAATAAATAAATTGCACCCAAATTAGGACTACAGTCAAACCTTGCATAGATTGCCGCACTTAAACAGTAACTCGCTTAAAGAGCAGAATTTTATCTGAATGTTTTCTTTGCTTAACAAATAAAACCAACCAAAAACTTACTTAACAAATAAATCGGGGTTCTCAAATCCCCCCCACCAGAAGTCACAATTGGTCACTTACAATGGTGTTTCACTCAAAGAGCAAACTCACTTAAAGAGCAATCCTGTGGAACGCATTATGCTCTTTAAGTGATGTACAACTGTACTTTATTTCAAAACTTAGATGAGTGGGGCCAGCCAGAATTTCTGCTACTAGTTCTAGCGAACTGGAGCGAACCTGGTGATGCCCATCACTAGTTCCTAGGGTCCTTGATGGCAGTCATGAGGTAAAAGCATTTCAAAACCAGTTGATAATTGTAATCTTTGTTGAGTCAACTTCTTCTAAGATGAGAGAACAAGAAACCATATACATTGGGGAAATGCTATTATCAAAGCTGAGAAGCTTAAGCAATTGATTTCAAAGCATGGCCAATTAATATTTCACAATGCATAACTTACAAGGGAGCTGGTTCTAGAGACAATGAGGGGTGGAGGATAATTAAGCTCAGATAGTCAACACTTGGAAAGCTGTTTGGGGAACTTACTGATGGTGCTTTGTTAGTATTTGTCAGAAGAGAGAATCCCCCAAGTCTTGAAAAATGTATGTTTGTTAGAGCAGGAAGCTTTCTTTCGTTTCTTGCACCTCTAGTTAAGACTGGATAGCAAAGTTGTTCAGATATCTAGCTATGGAATCAGACATTGGGAGTTTGATTCCCCATTGTGCCTCCCTGGGAGAAGAGCCATTCTGTGTAGCCATGGGCAAGATGAAAATCATCCCAGAAGAAGGGAATAGTAAAACCACTTCAGTCAGTGGTAGGCAGCAACAGGTTCACACCTCCTGGGAGGAGGGTTTTTTAGCAAAATTGGGTGGCCTTTGGCTCTGGGCAGGTGGATGGCAAAATTGGGTGGCCTTTGGGCAGGGGGGGTAGCGAAATTGGGTGGCCACGCTCACCTCCCTGCCCTGCCCCATCAGGTTTTGTCTCTGCAAGTGGTTCAAGGTCTCCCTTGCTCAAAAGCCAGTTATATCTGACTCTAGGGTGCAGTGCTCATCTCCATTTACAGCCAAAGAGCCAGTGCTGCCTGTGTTTGCAGATGTATACATGGCCATATGGCAGGCATGACTAGATCGCCCATGATGAAGGCTCCGCCCACAACATAGGCTCCACCCATAACATAGGCTCCACCCACAGTGTTGTAGTGAAAAAATTTGCTGCCCACCACTGACTCCAGTATATTCTTTCCCTAGAAAACCCTGGTTACCATCCGTCAGAACTGACTTGATGGCATGCAGTTATTATAGATTGCCAACTGTTTTGTTTTGATTGGTCATCAGGAGGTGAACACAGACTTCATTTACAAGTATGGCAGCTCAGTCACAAAGGTCTGCCTGTGAACATTAAAGAATCCCAGCTTCTAACGGCATGCCATCTGAAATGTGTAGTTTGTCCCTCTACGTTCCAACTCTGAGATTCTGGGAAAACATATAGAATGCAGTTGGAATATGCTAAGCCTCATTCCTCCCTTATCTTTCCTGCAAGGAAAGGGAGTAGATCTGGCTGGCTTCCCAGCCAAAAACTCAAGCAGCAACATCAACAATAGCAACAACAATCCTACACTGGGCATCCTTAGAAGCCAAATCTATCAGAACAGGGGTTCCCAACCTTTTCAAGCCGGAGGCCAGGTCACGCTCTCTCAGTCAGCTTAGAGGGACGGATGGTCATTTTGCCCTGCCTGCACAATGGGGGTGGCTATTATGTCATAACAGCTTCAAAGGGAGCGGCCATTTTGTTTCTCAAATGCCCTTGGAGAGGGGCAGGGGCCACATGAAATGGCACTGTTGGCCAAATCTGGCCAACAGGCCTTAGATTGAGAACCCTTGTATTATAAAGTCTACACTGATTCAAAATAGGCTTGATTTGGCACCCCCTTTCTGCTAACAGTAAAAGAATGGGCCCACAGCAGTGTAGATCTTAGATAGATGGATGGGTGCTGCTGTAAGACTACTGAGTCAAATCTGCACCAGAGGGGAAAAAATGGGAAATACAGTTTTTATATTTACTGGCATGGTCTTGTGAGTCTGAGAAGAATGGGGATTCCTTACTTTCAAGCACTTGTCCAGCATGGCTGTGCCTGCTTTCAATGGCACCCAGTGCTCTTGCCAACTGCAGAGAGTCACTATGAATGGGTGGTTAGATTGATGCACTGGGATTTGAGAGAAGTGAGTTCAAATCCCCACACAGCCATGGAAATGCACGGGGTGACTGTACTCTTTCAGTTTGCACTAATTCATGGTATCATTGTGAGGACAGAGTGGGGAGAAAGAAAGTTATGAAGGGTGCCTTGAGCTCATTTAAAGAAAGGTAAAAGTCACCCTTGCTCAGAAGCCAGTCATATCTGACTCTAGGGTTCAGTGCTCATCTCTGTTTATAGCCAAAGAGCCAGTGCTGTCTGCATTTGCAAACATTTCCATGGACAAGTGGCAGGCATGCCCAGACACCAAAGTGCACTGAATGCTATTTACTGTTCCCACCGAAGTGGTCTCTATTTATCTACTTGTATTAGTTCTTGCTTTCGAACTGCTAAGTTAGCAGGAGCTGGGACAGAGACGGGCGCTCATTCTGTCATGCAGTACTTGGGTTTTGAACTGCTGACCTTCTGCCTCCCTGTCAGCGTTTTAACCACTTGAGCCACTGTAGTCCCTGTCATTTTAAAAAAATGGGATATAAATATAACCATGTAGGTAAATAAATAAAGTTCCTTCTTAGGCAAATCTAAACAAAAGGGGGAAATTATGAGCCTTGTTTTGTGATGATGGGACTGGGTTCACATTTCCATTGCAACAGGAGTCCGTTTCTATCAATGTTCAATGAAAGTACAGTTGTACCTCGCTTAAAGAGCATAATGCGATCCACAGGATTGATCTTTAAGCGAGTTTGCTCTTTAAGCAAAACACCATTGTAAATGACCAATTGTGGGGGGTTTGCGAACTCCGATTTATTTGTTAAGCAAGTTTTTGGTTGATTTTATTTGTTAAGCGAAGCGAACATTCAGAGAAAATTCTGCTCTTTAAGTGAGTTACTCTTTAAGCGAGTCGCTCTTTATGCGAGGTTTGACTGTACAGTATATGGAAATAATTTCACTCATGATCAAGGAGGGGAGAAGGAATGAGTGACTCTCCAGATGTTGCTGGATTGCAACTCCAAGAGTCCCTCAAAATAGGCTAGGGCTAATGGGAGTTGTGGTCTACCAAAACCTGGGAAATCATGTGTTTTCCACATCCCTGCTGAAGATCAATCCAGAAAAACAAGAGTTGGCCATGCATGATTAACAGACGGAAGATCATATAAAAAGAGGTCTCATTACACAGGGTTGCTTTGTGGAATCTTGAGCTAAATGCAAACATGGTGGTCTTTTGAGAGAAACCCTTCCCAGCTTCCAATTCACAACAGCATAATAACTGTATTGAGAAAAGATCAAAATAGAAATGAGGTGTGTCTCCACTCACTGCCCTTTCCCAAGCTCTCTTTACATTTTTCACAACTCAACACACACACACCCTTCAGTTTATGAAGGAACCTGTTGGGCTAGGCCAACAATAACAGACCCTCTTTCTAGCTTCCTAATTCATGGTGAGTTTAAACATTGTTCCTCATATCTTAACAGTTAGCACTATTGTCTGATGAGCTTTGTGAGATCTTTAGAAAATACTGCCACTTGGAAGAAAATCCTACTGCAAATGCAGACCATGATAATCTAATCTACAGAACCATGAAGAAGCCATTTATACCCAGTGGGGAATCCACCCAAGCAGCACTATGGTCTGGATTGTGATAGCAGAAGGAACAATTTCAAAGTCTGAAGGTTTGAACAGCTGGCTGCAGTGTATGGGTCTCTAAGGTGCTGCATTAAATAATACTCTCTGAAAAGCTTAGAAAGCCAGAGGTCTTACTGTCCCATCTTGGACATACATTATTGTGAGGGTCATGGATGTCATTGGATGACAGAACTGGGGTACCACTCGCAAAATATTCTTGCTCACTGGAGGTATATGCTTATATTTTGGGATGCTAGGAGTGCTTTTCCAGAACCTTAGCTCCTTCGGTCACCCTTGCTCAAAAGCCAGTCATATCTGACTCTAGGGTTCAGTGCTCATCTCTGTTTATAGCCAATGAGCCAGCGCTGTCTGATGGAACAAACATGATCAAAAAATAATATTTTTATCATGTTAGAAGCACACAAAGATGCTTTCTGGGTTGAAAGGATTTTTGCTGGAGGAACTCCACTCAGGGGATGCCTGAATGAGGCTCCTTTCATGTCCCCCAAGATTTTTCTCCACTAAAGTGGTCTTTATTTATCTACTTGCAATTTTTTTGCTTTCAAACTGCTAGGTTGGCAGGTGCTAGGACAGAAATGGGCACTCATTCCGTCATGTAGTATTGTACTTGGGTCTTGAACTGCCAACGTGCTGACCTTTCAGCTAACAAGACAAGCTTGTTAGCCAACTGAGCCACTGCAGTCCCTTAATATCAAAATGAGGCACATCTTCTTAAAGGTTGAGATTGATACCCATCTTGTAAAAGAAAGTACTGTACAGTACACGTAAGAATCTTCTGGTCATTTGTTTCCTATTGAGAAGAGAAACCTGGGCACATTCACTCTCCAAATTAGCTTGTGACCCCACATCCAGTGCTGGAGAAGAGTTCACCTGGTAGCCCAATCAGCTTTTCTTTGTCAAAATGGAGAAGAACCAGGAACCCTCTTGCCCTTCACCTCAGCCAGCAAAGTGTCTCATGGCATTCCTGGCAGAAAACCAAGCTGTTTCTCCAAAAGACCCTGCTGCTTAGCCCCAATAACAATTAATGTTTAATGTTTGATTGTTTGTGTGCATGGTCTTTTTTAAAAAAAAACCCCAACCATTGCACATTTCTTTGCAAACTCCATGTCAAACTGATCTGCAAATATTTATTAATAATAATAACAAATTTATCCACCCTTCCATCACCAATAAATAAATAACAATCCACCATTAATTAGAATTGTGTGTTTTAAATTGTTGTTTAACTCATTCTAGTAGTAGTGCTGCCTGCCTAGTTTGAGGGTCAATGTTGTCATGGTCCCATGTTACTTTTCACAGTAAAATTACATATAGAGAAATTTGACCCTCAAAGTGGGGGGGGGGGGAAATAGAATGAAACTATGTGACAGGGATCCAGCCCCAAATTTACAAGATTACTGTTAAGGTGCTGATGTATCATCTCATTTGGTAAACTGTAAAATATTACTGGATTTTAATGCTATATTTTATTTTCACAGCCACTTCTCTTCCCTTTGTTTTGCATCTGATCATGTACATCTTATAAGATTTGACTTAATGGTCAGCCTCCCATATTTTTTGAGCACTTCCTAGTGCTGGAATTGGCTATTGCAACAGCTTTATCGATACTTTACTGAGCCTGAATTGTCCTTTGGCAAAATACAGACCTAGAAGGGGCTGATCTCATTTGGCTTTTTGCCAGCTCGCAGCCATCTGTATTCCAGGCGTAAGGCTCTTGTTCTGTTTGATTTTAAAAATGGCACCATGATGATAAAAGCATGACTGGGCAACAAATGCAGTTTGCATTTTGAAAACATCAACATGATCCTAGTTGGAAATTGGAGTGCCTGTCTATGGTCTCAAGTGCACAAAGGAGACATTCCTGTTGAACTGTTAACAAAAGTAGAATAAATTGGAGGGCTGGAATTTGACCATGAAGCAGGGCAGACAGGTTTGTTTAGTACACATAATATGTTAACAGCATCCAGCTTTTCTTGGCACAGCATTTGATGTAGGATTTTGATGTTTTTCAGCATACAGTATACAGAGCCAGACACAACTGTCTTTCGAGCAAGGGAGTACCTTTACCAAAGCTTCCAATTCATGTTTTGTTGAATCTTCACCCTCCGAAACACTTACTGCTGAAGTTCTAGAATTTGTTCCCTCTCTCCCCACTCCATTTTATCTGTGGTTTCTCCACTAGTTGCAAAGCCTGATAATTACATTTCCATACTTTATAAATAGTTTGGCACCAAACTGTCTGAAGGCCAGTTGGACCCGTCTCAACTTGACTTGGCTGTGAGGACTGGCTGCAGAAGCCCAGCCCATGTGCCTGTTTGGTAGGATCGGTGAGGTTGTTAGGTAACTTATGGACTTCAGTGTGTTTCCCAACCTTTGGTTTTTGGACTTCAATTCCCAGAAGCCTGAGTCAATTCTCCAAAGTACTGATCAGCTAATTTACTAACTTAGGCTTCTGGAAATTGAAGTCCACCAGTGTTCAGCAGAAAATAGTTTGGGAAATGACTAACCCATCTCAAAGGGTATATTCTGTGATTGGGGTCCCTCCATGACTGTTCTGAAATTGGTCTTTCCTTTGCAGGGCACTCTAGAAAAACCACAGCAATTCAAACAGCAGTTCCAATGGTGCCCCCTGTGCTGTGTGGTTATTTTCTGATTGGTTTTTACGGACACACTGCAATTCCCGACAGTAACAGTCTCTTTTAATCCTGCCAGTTGTCTTTCTGCCAATTCCTACCTCTCTTTCTTCACACCTCCTACCCTGGAGACATCCTTAGTTTCCTTGATCTTTTTGCTCCTTTGCACCTCACTTGGGATTTCTTTTCAAACAACCTGTAATGAAAATCTCACATCTGAAGAGATGCAAAGCAACTTCACAAAATAATAAAAAGCAGGCAGGTGGGGTGGGGGGGAGACTGGGACAGGGGCATAATATTCTCTTCATGTGACGACACACCTAGCCCTCAAGCCATCCAGAGTGACTTGCCCACCCACAGCATCTTCTTCTTGTGCTGAATATTGACTCTCATCATGGCAATCAGCCATAGAAGATTGTCCTTGGAACAAGATAATTCAGTGGCCTTCTATTTGCCCTTCCACATTACAGCATGACACCCATACTACTGATCGAGTTCCATGAGTCACTTTCTGGTCCTGAGCCCTTTTGCCACACAGTCCTTCTCAGTCCCAGACCAGAACTGATGAAGCTGCTGACTTCCATCAAGATGGATTCAAGTGGAGTTTAATCCCCTTGAGGACCATCACCTCTCCTTGTGGACTTTGCCACCCAAGGCAGTTAGTTAGGATTGTCAGGTTAGTTAACTGCTGCCTGATACTCGGCATTGAGTTGCTGGTGATATGGTCTGCTCTATTACCATAGCAGGATAACCTGGCCAGATAGGCTTATCCACCCACACAGAATTAACCAGCAGAACCTTTCCCTGCTTTATTGCGAAGATGCAGTTCCAGCCTTAATATTCAACTAAAAAGTACTCTGGCCTGATTATCCCAGACTGTGTTTAATTGAATACTTGGCCATCTTCTGTGCTACAGTTAAACACAATTTCTTACTGGTGTATGTAATTTAAACAGGTATTACCAGTTATATATAAAAACCCATACAGTACTGGCTTGTGTACTTATCTGTTATGCTAACCATTCTGCATCTCTGTCCCTGATGTGCATAAATTGATGCCATGAAGCCTCACTCTTACGTCTGATGATGTGGACGTGATCCACAAGTGTGAACATTAAAATACAGCAGTTAGTCTTTAAAGTGCCACAACATTTTTGTCATTTTGTTTTGTTTACTCTCTGATTTGTCTTTTAAACATTCTGTTTTGCTTCCACTAACTGTACTTCCTAATTTACTGTGTAAACCAAGGGTTCCCAACATTTTCAAGCTGGAGGCTGGGTCATGCTCTGTGTCAGCTTCGAGGGCTGGATGACCATTTTGTCCTGCCTGCACGATGGGGTGGCCATTTTGTCCCAATAGCTTCAAAAGGGTGGCCATATAGTTCTTCAAATGCCCTTTGAGGGGTTCAAGGCCACATAAAATGGTGCCATGGGCTGCATCCGGTCCACTGGCTTTAGGTTGTGAACCACTGGTGTAAACCTTTTTTTAAAAAGTCTTTCATCATTATGGGGAGTCGCACTGCAAGGGAGAACAGAAATATTTTTAATTATAAACATATAACTCCCAGATGGAAGGGAATATTTCCAAAGTAGCATGGTGTACAATCATCCTCCGGTTTTGCATACTTTTCATGATAAACTTTCTTGTCAATAACATTTTTCACTCCATTTATTTTCCAATAAGTATTTTAAGTAAGTAGCACTTTAGAGATATTTCCAGAATTTCTAAGTGCTAGTTAAAATATCAATTGAAAAAATATGTATAAAATTGCACAATAGTACTATTTAAACTCAAAAACAAACAAAGAAACACCTGTTGTCATTTTCATAACTGCTGTTTAGTATTCCACACCATTAAAGGTTCCCCTTTTTCTTAAAAGGACGAGATGTGTTTTCAAAAACAACATTCCAGGAGCATCAAACAGACATCTGTACTTAAAAGTACAGTATTGGCATTATCAGACAAAGGCTGAAATCTAGTAGTAAGTTACAACCAGAGGAGGCCCATGGAATGAATGGAACTTACTGAAGAGTTGACTCACCAAACCCCAGTGGTTATCCACTCTAGTTGTGACTTTCTCTTGGATTTTAGCTCTGAAAAATTAACATCATTGTCTCGTTGTTCTCCACCACCACCACCCCTGTCTCAGCAAATCAACATGCCAATAAGGAGTGTTCTTTTCCTTTTAACGTGTTATTCCCAAACTGACCTGTGCCAGCTCAAAATGCCAAGACAAGGGTAAAGGTAAAGCTCTCCCTTGCTTGAAAGCCAGTCATATCCGACTCTAGGGTTTAGTGCTCACCTCTGTTTCATAGCAGAAGAGCCAGCGCTGTCTGGTTCTGCAGACGTTTCTGGGGACATGTGTCCGGCATGACTAGACACCAAAGTGCACAGAACGTTGTTTACCTTCCCGCTGAAATAGTACCTATTTATCTACTTGTAATTTTTGCTTTCAAACTGCTAGGTTGGCAGGAGCTGGGACAGAGACAGGAGCGCACTCCATCGTGCAGGACTTGGGTCTCGAACTGCTGACCTGCTGAACTTCCAGTCATCAAGTTCAGCGTCTTAACCACTAAGTTCTCAATTCTCCTTCAAACCATCCTTTCTATAGATGGGGCTGGGGAGGATTTATTCTGGTCTCTCCCCTCCCCCTCCCCCATTTGATCTGATAACCTTAATTTGGTAAATCTGGGTGCCGTCTGTACACCCCAGGGTCATTGTAGATCAAGTGATGGCTCCTTCCAGGCTGTACCGGCTCTTGCCTGTCTAGATGATAGTTTAAGAAAGAAAGGAAGGCCACAGAGTGCTGTTTTCTTTCATAGCTTGATAAGACTTCTTAAACTGTTTTGATCCCTCAAGTGGACAAAACCCAAACACTAGGCACACAGCAGGGATTCTCTTCCTTACGTTTGCTTTTACAGCTTGCTTTCTTATCAAGTTGGGTCTGCTTGGAGAAGGGCTCTGGCTAGGTCAAAATAACTCCCATGCGCAAGAAGGGAAGATTTATTGCTTCTTTGCTTTTGTTTAATTTTATTGCAGGAATGTTTTAATTGTTGGCTTGGCAGCCAGACAGTTCCCTACGGGAGAAATGCTGTAGCTCTGTGGCACCGCAACCATTCTGCACACACAAAACCTGAAATGCCTTTCCTCTTATAAATGAGGAAGGCTGTCTAAGATCTTGGTCTGAAACTTTGGAGGCCCCTTCTCACCAATCAGTGAAAACATTTTCAAGTTGGCATCTTCCAGATACGTGGGACTCCAGAAGCCATTATTCCTAGCCAGCACAGCATGGTGGCTGGGGATGGCAGGAAATGTTCAGCTACAGAGTGCCTGGTTGGGGAAGGCTGTTATGACAATATTGATTTAGGCAGACAGACTCAATACAATTGTGCAGGAAGGGGGAGAAAATTCCTGTGCACATAATTAAACCCAGAAGGTGGAAAGTTACTCTAACAAAAAAGGAACTAGTTATCAAACTCACTAGAAAACTTCCCTAAAGTAATTATCAATACTGTGATATCCAATGTAATTAACATTGGCCCATTACATGCCTTGTCAACTTCCATTCCTTTTTTGAAACAACAACAACAAACAAACAAACAAACAAATCTATTTAAAGAAGTATGAACATGGCCTACAATGTAATGGATAGGGAAGGCAGTTCTCAAAAATCTTCAAGAAAATATTTTTCAACTCATAAATTGACAAGAAAACACAGTTACTTATCTCCACGGATATACTCAGCACACTGAGGAGATACGTGCAAGTTTCCTCTCCATCACTGCTCCTCATGCCTGGAAAGCAACACATCCACGGAACATTCCTGCCTGCAGTGGGCTCTACGGATGAGCAAGAATTTCGATTTCCCAGTGTTTCTGCTGAGAAGAGCCTTTTTGGTGGTGGCACCGACTTTATGGATTTCCCTTCTGGTTGAATTGTGCCAGGTCCCATCCCTGTTTATATTAAGAAAGCAGCTCAAATTGCTTCTGTTCAGAGAGGCCTTTGAGAAGGGGTCGACAATTGCCTAGTTTTAGGTTTCTCATCTGGCCTTTTCCTGCCGTCGATAAGCTTCTGTATTGCTATTATGGGATTTTAATATGTTTTTAATGTGTGTGTTCATTTATTAGCCACCCAGAGTGGGAAAACCTCCCAGATGGGCGGGGTACAAGTGGAATAAAATAAATAAATAAAGAATGAATGAATGATGCATTTGTTATACCTTTATGAGTAGTGTAATTACTAGCATAGTATAACTATCCACTCTCTGTTTAAAGCATGTAATTTGGGATCAGCAACACAAGGCCCTCCAAAAAGTGGACTGCAAATTCCATCATTCTTACTGTTGATTGTCCTGCAGGAGGTCTCATGGAGGTTGCAGCCCATTAACAGCTGAAAGGCCATAAGCAGCCCACCCTGAAGAAGTGATTAACCTTGTTCATGAGCTGCAGCTGATGACTTGGTTTTCCGCAGTAAACTTCTCCCTTCTTCCATCTTTCTTTCTCTCTCCCTCCAAGCTGATATTTACAAATATCATATATTTGTCCCATACCACTTCCATTTTGTGCCCCATGTCCCTTCTTCTTTCGTGTCTTGGCCAGACGTGACATTGTCAAAATCAAACCACCCAAAATCAAGCCACCGTTTGGTGAGATCATTGTGCAGGTCCCTTCGCCTGATCTAGTGTGAGAAAGATTAGCCAGTAACACAAAGTTGCCATTATAAGGGTACACCCGATTGTGATTCAAAAATACCACAATCTTTGAGGAGGCTCTTTCTGTCGTCCCCCCCTCCCCCGAGGTGTTCCTTGTGAAGTTGCTATCACATTTTTCATGTTGATATGTTGATCAGCATAACTGTTACTTGTACTGGCAAATATTAGAAATGTTACTTTTAGAGAACCACAAGTCTCCAAATCTCCATACAGCATAGCCAATGGTTTGGAGAGGTTCTAGTACCACTATGAATAAACTTGAAATCTCCATTTACCATAGCTGTGACATTTGTCCAGAATGATTTTTTAAATTTGAGGGGTTCCCCTCCCCTCTCCTCCTTATACTAAGTTTAATGCCCAATCTCATGAAGAGTTCTGAAGGACTCAAAAGCTTGTTTTATGTTTGTGATGTGAAGAAGAGAGTCATGTATACACGCACATATACAGATACACTCAATAACAGTGTTTTCAACTCTTTTAGTAGTACTGTTCAGAAAGTGAACTTTTCCAAATCTCTGGGTGGTCAATGAAAACTGAATTGATCCCATGGAAGCTTCAGATACCAGCCTCCGAAAAATACTGGATTTTTTGTTGTTCAGTTGCACCATCAATTCTGACCCTTTGCAACCCTATGGAACATTGTTCTCCATGCACCTCTGTCCTTCACCATCCTCCTCAAACTGCCCAGCTCTGTGCCCATTGTGTCTACAATACCATCTAGCCATCTCATCTTTGGCCGTCCCCTTCTTCTTTTGCCCTCCACCTTTCCCAGCACCAAGGCTGGATTTTATCTCCCCAGATATTTGCACAGTCAGACTGTTGGCGGGTGGGTTTCTACTTATACTGGATTCAAACTTACTCCAACATCTACATCTTGAATGGCTTCTTTGGCAAAGACATTGAATGATTGCTACTTGGTCACATCTGATGCTGCAGGTTCATGGTAAAGATTCTCTGCACTCAAATCAGTAATCATGTAGCAGGAGCCTCACATGTCATTCATAGTTCTTTACAGCTTACTAAGGATTAATTAAGTGCAGTTGGCAGCAGGTATGAGATTAATTAGTGGAGATCTGTGGTAGGCATGGAATGAGGTCCCCATGTATGAGAAAACATGAGATATACTTAGAAGGTTACAGCTGCTTATGTGTAGGTTCTTGAGAAAGACCATGTTGGGAGGGGGAGACATCTGAAGGTTTCAAACTTCCTACTTTGGCGAGACTCTGCCATTGAGTTCTTATGTGTTTTGGAGAATTAGGAAGGGTAGGGAGATGTAAAGAAGAATATTCTAATACATGGGGTTCAAAACCAAAAGGCCCATGGGCCAGATCCAACCCATGGCACCATTTCATGTGGCCCCACCACCACTCCAAGGGTATTCAAGAAACAAAATGGCCACCCCTTTGAAGCTGTTGGAACAAAATGATTGTGTCATCCCCCATCATGCAGGCAGGGCAAAATGGCCATCTGGCCCTCAAAACTGACTGAGAGAGCATGATCTGGCACCTGGCTTGAAAAGGTTGGAAACCCCTGTTCTAATATATCCTGCTAGCAAGATTTGCATTTACAATTCCATTTACCTAAAGGCAGATATACCCAGGCCTTGGTTGAAGAGGACACACACACACACAGCAGCAGCATTTAAATGCTCAGTTGTCTTATTTCTATGGCACTTTATAAACTAGTTTTAAAAAAGCAATGGATGAAAAGGCATCCACCCCACCCTCCACCATCCTTAGCAGCCCTGCTCAACCCTATGCCCACTGCATCAACAATACCATCTAGCCATCTCATCTTCTGCCGCCCCCTTCTCCTTTTGCTTTCGATCTTTCCCAACATCAAGTGAATCCTCTCTTCTCATTTGGTGTCCAAAGTACTTTAACTTCATCTCCAATATTTGCCCTTCCAAGGAACAGTCAGGGTTGATTTCCTTCAGGATCGATTTATTTGTTCTCTTTGCTGTCCAGGGTGCTCTCCAAATTCTCCTCCAGCACCACATTTCAAAGGCATCTATTCTTCTGCGCTCAGCTTTCCTTATGGTCCAGCTCTCACAACCATGCATTACTACTGGGAATACCATTGTTTTGACTACGCAAACTTTCGTTGGCAGCATGATGTCTCTACTTTTTATTATATCATGTGGAAGAAGCCTAAAAGGCCATTAACTTAGTCGAACTCATTCTCGAATTGTCCCCCTGTGGGGTATGTGCTACACGCTGGGAACCATGGGTCTAGAGTGAGTGACTAGAGGACTGAGCTGTGCTTTGTGTGCTTGGTAGCCTTGATCTTTGATTTTTAAACCCAGGTGTTGCTGAAAGGAAGAGTTCAAGATGGTTCATTAAATAAATATGGCTTGGGGCAGCCAAAAGAAGTCATTAAACAAAGTCTAAGAATCTATTTTTTTAAAAAATAAAACCCACCACCACCACCACCACCACAACAACAACAATAAAATTTCATGTCAGGGATTACTCTGGGTTGAAAGAATTTTTGCTGGAGAAACTCCACTCAGGGGATGCCCGAATGAGGCTCCTTTCATGTCCCCAAGTGCAGCTGTCAGGTATTGAAACCTGACTTTCCAGTCTCCAGCTCAGCGTCTTAGTGGCCATGACACAAATAACCAAATTAATGGTTCTACAAGAGTGGGGAGATGCTTTCCAACTTTACTTCTGAGAGCAAGTCTATAGACTATTGCAGGTGAAACCCAATTGTCTCGTCACTTCTCCATTACAAACTCAAGGCACCATGCAGGCTCCAAAAAGTTCAGACAAAACCTTCCTTACCTTCCCAGCCCCCTTGTTGTAGTTTTGGACATCTTTCTGATGAAGATGAAAGATGAAGGATTATGATAAAGTACACAAGGAGTACACACTCACAAGTCTGCATAAGCATACACACATCACCAAACTTCCCCATGAACATGAGTAAAACGGAAGATCTGGCAGACATCAAATCTCCACTTTGCCCATTGAGATGCATGGCCGGGACCCCTATGAAAAGTCATGGAACCCAGAGACGGATAAGAGAATCAAAATTGCTTTGATATTAGAGCTCCACTAGTGGTGACCCTTGTAAGCAGCAGGGTAACTGCCTGCTGATCAAGCAGATTAAATGTATCATGTGTGTGTGTGTGTGTGTGTGTGTGTGTGTGTGTGTGTGTGTGTGTGTGTGTTCAATTACTGTATATACGCAAGCAGTGGTGGGATGTCAAAAATTTTACTACCCCACTGTGATGTCATCACAGTGTGGGCAGAGCTAACATCATGATGTCATGATGTTGTGGGCGGGGCCAAATAAAATAAAATAATACAAAATAATAATATAATAAAATAAAAATAAGCACACACACACCTCAGGCCTTTTTAGGAACTGTGGTAGTACGTCAATATAGGTAAAGGTATTAAATACACATTAAAATATACACAGACACACCACATCCAAAGGTGAGTCACTTACCCTGGGGAGCAGGCTATAGGGAGCTTCAGGCTAGCAGCTTCTCTTCCTCCTCCCTGCTTGGGAAGACAGCAAAGAGGCAGTGCATACACGCCAAGCACTGTAGGCAGTGCATGCACACCAAGTGCTTGGTGCGCATGTGTAGTGGGGGAACCAGTGAAAAGGTAAGCCCCGAAGGTGGTTCCCCCCAAAAGCTGCTGCCGGTTCTCCAGGACACTGGGGAAAGTTACTGCCGGTTCTGGTGAACTGGTGATAACCTGTTACATCCCATCACTGGATGGGGGGAATCATACAAACACAACCACGCATATAATAGGTTATAAAAGATTTCAGTGTTTCAACAATTATATAAGCACATATAAGCATAATCCATAGACAGTAAGCACACATAAACATAATCCATAGGAGGTCAAAAGTCTACGAGAGTTAAAGAGATAATAAATCTGCATAGACTTCCCATTGGCTCCCCAGAGCAGGTGGGGGCCTTTGCAAATATTTTGAGGGAGATGAGTTTCCCTTTAGCCATGCCTCTGGGCATGGCGAGGAATGTCACACCATTGTTTGTTGGTTGGAGTGGCAAATGTTCTTGTCCGGAATTCATTTTAGGACAATTGGATTATCTCTCATTCCTTAATTAGTCAGTGGTAATCTTGACCTGCCTAAATAGCCAACAACATTCCTGGTGAGACTGTCAGACTGTTGCTATTGTCTCTTTGAGACGGTAATGTATTCTGGGCGGACCAGGTAAACCTGCTCATTTCCTGGACCAAAAACACAATCTGGAAGCATTAGATTACATATTTCTATTTACATGGCCAACATCGACAATACAGTCATGTTGGAAAGCAAGTTCGCAATTTTTGCTCTGTATTAAAATCAACCCCATCTCTCTATGTGGTCTCTGTAAAGAGGTATGCATTTTTTAAACATTATTCCTATTTTACTTTCACCCCATCTTCCACTTTCACTAGCTCCCATTCTTCACCTTAATAGGCAGTGATGGGATGTTCCCGGTTCGCACCAGTTCACCTGAACCAGTAGCAACATTCCCGGATGGTTTGCCGAACCGGGAGTGCCTGAAGAAGCAGCGGTGGAGGCAGCGGCCTTTCCACACCTGGCCCTGCTGCCCCACCAGGACACCGCACTGTTGTGGTGGTTTGCCACGGCAGCAGCTTGCCGCCGCAGTGGTTTGCCGCCACAGTGGTTTGCCGCTGCGCCGCTGCCTCTGCTGCTTCCATGGGTAAGTGAAGGGTTTATGTTTGGGGTGGGTGGGTGGGTTTATTTGTGTTTGGGGGTTGTATTTTTATTTAATTTTTATTTTATTTATTTCTTTATTGTATTTATTTAATTTATTTACAGGTTTGTGTTGTGGTTGTATGGGTGGGTGGGTGGGTTGAGGGGTGTGTGTGTGTGTGTGTGTGTTTATTTTAATTTAATTTAATTAATTTTATTTTTTTTAAAAAAAAAATTTTTAAAAATTGACCCCACCCACAACGTCATAACATCATGACGTCGGGTCTACCCACGACATCATGACATCATGATGTTGGCCATACCCACAATGTCTGTGACATCACGGTGTGGTAGGAAATTTTTTGACATCCCATCACTGCCCCCATCCCAGATGATAGTTGCAGCTAGCCCCTCTCTTTGTGTCCTTATATTCTTTCTTTATAAATACTCATGGTCCAGAATTGTTTGGGACCGATCCTTCACAAGGGTGGTCCTGTGGGGTGGAATTTAATTCATTGGTATTGTTACCTGAAATCCTGGGGTTTCTGTGGGCACCCATGGGGTGCCCCATCACCTTTATTACCTGAATACCCAGAGCTTTGCAGTGCCCCAAAATAAGGGGGTGCATTGTATAAAATACATCAAAAAAGAACATTCCAATAAAAGTTACATTTATTTAAAAGCAGGATCAAGCTGGCAGAGGACTGAATGGAACCTTATGAAGAATAAATGAGAAATGCAAAGAGTTTCAAAGAGGAAAGACATTGAGAATACAGGATAGGGAGAAACATGAATGAACAACATAACATGATATAATAGCAATATGAAAAATATACTGGGTACTGGATCCCAGGCCACACAGCCACCCACCCACCCCTAAATTATGTGGCAGAAGTCAAGGCCCAGGGCTGCTGGCTGCTCCTAGCCCAAAATTAGCAGCAAAGATTTGAAAAACCTCTCCTTTTATAGATGAGGCAACCAAAAGTCCAGGTGACCCCCAGATTGGCTCAAGAGGGGTCACATGGCAAATTATTGGTGGACAGGCCCCCTTCTCCCATGAGGAGTAAGATGCCCAAAACAGCCCCTACATAATGAAGAAAACCTAACTACATGGGCCATAAATCTAACACTAAAACCTTCAACCTAAGTTTCTCACAGGCAGCCCATTTTCTAAGACAGATGAAATAAGTTCAGTAAATGTTACAAACATTCTGAGTATCTGATTACATACCCATCATTTGCTCTGAAATCACACCTCAACTAGGGGCCTCATTCAGTGGTGGGCAGCCAAAATTCTTACTACCACACTGTGGGCGGGGCCAACGTTGTGGGTGGAGCCAACATCATGATCGCGTGATGTCGTGGGCAGAGCCAACATCAAGACAGCATGGGCGGAGCCAATGTCATCACATCATGACATTGTGGGTGGAGGCAAAGTAAAATAAAATAAAATAAAAATCAGTATACATAAAAATAAAATAAAAACACACTACATAAAATACTCCCCACACCCAAAACACAAAGAAAACAAACCCTAGATCCTTACCTTTGCTGGGGTCAGGGACGCGAGGAGCAGTAGGTAGGTGATGGGTGTGTGGCGGTGTGGCGGCGCAGCCTGGCCTGGCCTAGCCTAGCCAGGCCCAGCAGTGCTGCCGTGGGAGCAGAGTTGGTGGCCGGTGGTGAAGGAAAGGCCTCCGCTGCCACTGCCACCACTACTCCAAGGACGCCACTGCACCCCTTCCGGGCAGCCGAAAATGGCTGCTCGGAAGTGCGCATACATCAAATACTATTTGACACATGCACACTTCTATTTTTCAGTGTGCATGTGTCAAATAGTGTTTTGACGCATGCGCACTTCCAAGCAGCCATTTTGAGCTGCCCAGAAAAGGAATTACTCCCCCCCCCCGGCGAACCCCTCTGGATTTCAGCTACCAGTTTGGCCAAACCGGTCGCTGCCCACCACTGGCCTCATTCCCTTACCAGTGGGGAACAATGGGAAAGTAATGCCAAACTTCCCCACTATCTGGCAGGCAGAGTCAGCCAATGCGTGACTCTGTTCATGAAAATATGAATATTAAAAGATAGACATCCAAAAATAAGCCAACATGTTGATGCCTTTGTCTCAGACACTTTTGTAATTTAGTCTGGTGCTGAAGGTTGTGCATGCATCTTATCCTGCCCTATTGCATACTGCTGAAGGAAGTAGGGAGGCTCCAGTTAAGGCAAATGGAGGCAGGCAAAGATGCTGCCACCAGCAGACAAGGTCAGGCTCGGTCCCCTGCCCAGGTGGGTGGTGATGGAGAGGTCCTTGTGCCGCCACTGCTTCCACTGCTGTCACCACTTCTGCCACCACTTCCGCCATCACCACTTACATCGCCATCGCTTCTGCCACTGCTGCTTCTGCTGCCACTACTTCCACCACTGCCACATATGCCTGCTTCGCTCACCCAGGGATAAGGTAGCGAGGGGAGAAGGATTGAGGCTGCACCCAAGGACAAGGGAGGGAGGATACAAGGATTGAGGTGGTGCCCACAGTGCCACCCAGGGCTGCAGCAAAGGTGCAGGCCGGATTATTTGATGCCAGGTTTAAATTATTCAGTAGAATGGGTATAATTCCTAAGGAAGAGGTCAGTGGTGTAGCGTGGGGGCAGGGGGTGGTTTGCCCCGGGCGGCACTTTCCGGGGACAGCACTTGGGACCTAAGCACTTAGGAAACAAGCATGGCAGCACTTTGTTCTGGAGGGACTGCATTGGGTGGCAGACCTAGTGAGGGTATTGCCTGCATGGGGATGCTTTGAGCTGGCGACACCCATTGGCGACCACAGCAACTCCACCAGGAGCTCTCCCAGGGAAGGGCTGCCACCACCGCTGCTGTCCAGGGGCTGCTTCCTGGGCTTTGTCTGTGCTTCGGCCAGTCTCTGAGGTGGCCCCAGACAGTGGGCTGGCTCTTGGCCTCGGCACTCCAAATGATGACCTCTCAGCCTTCTCCTCTTCCTCCTGTTCGCCCACCCCATCCTTCACAGTGGTGTATCATGGGGGCGGTGAATTTGGCCTATGCCCCAGGCAGCTGGAATCCACGTTATGCCACTGGAAGAGGTGCTCCCTCAGATAGGTGTGTGCATGTGTGTGCACGCGCATACATGCTTGTGCACACACAGTCTCACTGTTGGCAGGCAGGAAAGTGGGTAAATGGAAATCATATAAGAGGGCAAACCCTGTTCTGATTATATGATCTAACCACTTGAGGTCTATTGTCTGAGCAGTCTTACCCTGCAAATTTCAAGTGAGAACCCCTTGCCTAGATCATGAGCTGTCCCTAAATCCACCTACAGTTCCTTTTTTAAAAATACACTTGAAAAGGTGACATCTTATCAGAAGCTTCTTGGAAAAGGCAGGTTTCATTTTGGTGTCATATTTTGCAGGCTTGGATGTTTGAGCCTGAATACAGCTTTTAGCATCGCAGGAAATGAAAAATGTAGCTTGCAGTGCAGCCAGCCAAGCTGTGCACCTGGAGAAACTGGGTGTAATCCAGATACTTTTGTCCCATGATCTATTGCGATACAAAGAACGTAATTGTCTCTTTCTTTTATTGTTGGGCTCCTTCACTAGGCTCCTGCTCAGGTTTGTTTATTTTTTTCCCCCTAAGAAGGGAAAACAGAACACCTAATCTCTTCATTGTTATCCTATTTATACGAAATATTGCTTTTGATCCAAAATTCCAGAGACACAGCAATGTTATCCTGTTGTAGCCAAAGACCAAAACGTCCTCTGTTGCCTTAGAAAATAATTAATTGATGGTGGCACCATGATGATTACAAAGAGTGAGAAATAGCTCAAATACAGGGATTTACCACAATCCATTTCCCTGCAACCCTTCATGTTGATTCCTACTTGAATAAGGCCTTGTTTACTTTTAATGGAGGAAAGGTGAACTTGTGGCTCAAAACCCCATTCTGGTCGATAGACTTTAAAAGCAGGGAACTTTACTTAACAGAGCCCTAGGGGTGCAGTGGTTTAAATACTGTACTGCATCCAAAAAGTTTTGAATTTGATCCTGACGGGGGTTCCAGGTTGACTCAGCCTTCCATCCTTCTAAGGTCGGTAAAATGAGAACCCAGCATGTAGGAGGCAAAATGCTAATTAACTTGCAAACCACCCAGAGAGTATGCTAAGCGCTATGGGGCGGTATATAAGTGTAATTGCTATTGCTACTTTCCCTAATGGGGCAAAAGCATGGGGCAGGAAAAGCTCCTGAATACCTAGGTTTGGATGTGGGAATATTCTTGAAATCTAGGCTTGGATCTTTGAATTACCTTTGCCTATCCCATGTGTTAACCAGGTGGGGAGAATTTCAGGCAGGTAAAGACTGCCCATAGGTAGGCTCTAGCAACTGGCATGTGGTTCTACATAAAACATTGCTACCCCTTCACCTTGTATGTTAAAGACAAGAAGGGGTGCATTTAGGGATTTGAGCTGGATACTCTAACTCAGGCATTCCCAATCTTTTCAAGCCAGGGGCCAGGTCACACTTTTTCGGTCAGCTTTGAGGGCTGGATGGCCATTTTGCAATGCCTGTACAATGGAGGTGGCCATTTTGTCCCAAGAGCTTTAAAGGGTTGGTCATTTTGTTTCTTGAATGCCCTTGGGTGGGTGGCGCACATGAAATGGTGCTGCAGGCCAGATTCGGCCCATGGGCCTTAGGTTGAGAACCCCTGCTCTAACTGGTGCTGGGACCAATGATCCTGTGGGGTTAGGAATGCATGGTCACAGTTATGATACTGTATCATGGTTTGGCCAAATGAGATCAGAGCGGTGGGGAGCCACCATGGCTTCCTAAACTGGTTCCGTAGCCCTTCTGGAAAGCAATTACAGAAGACTGTAGGAAAGAGGTGGAAAAGTTGTCCAATGCCAGATGGATCTTGGGGACTTGCTCTTCCAACTTTTACACAGGCTAAGGCTAAGGGCATGTAGGGAAGGCCAAAGCAAAGTACAATAAAACCCCGGGTCCATTCCAACAGCCTCCGTTGTAACCCAATAAAATTGTAAACCAAAAAATCCATAGGGATGCATTGAAAAATAAAAAAAATGGTCCTGAATTGATCATTGTAAACTGAAAAAAAAAGCACATTAACAATTTGTAAACCTGGATGGCATTTCCATAGGATTTGCCATTGTAAACCAAAGCAAACTTAAACCGAGGCAGTTGTAACCTGGGGTTTTCCTGTACATGAAATCAGATGTCATTCTTACCAATTTGGACAATTCTAAATGGAGATGGATACAAGTAATGTTCAATCCCAGGCCTGTCAACTCACAACTATGTCCCAATGCAACATCTTTCTAGGAAGCAAAGCATAGCTCACATCTATGCATTTCTGAGGAGGAATAAGCCCATTTAGAAGAGTGGTAGGCTGCCCTGCAACATTGGTAAACCCAGTTTTGAACTGTGTTTTGTACTGTGACTTTCCCAGCAACTGTGCTTCCAGAAGGGTGACTCCTAGAGTTTAACAACCACAACACATTGCACACAGAAGGGTTACAAATAAGATAGAGTACAGTACTGTATATTGTTATCTGGATCTTCCTCTGCTTTCCCATAGACGATGTATTTTGAGACTGTGTAAAATAAAGACCATTTTTGGGAAGTACCTTAAAATAATGGGCTTCTAAAATCTGCCTGCTAATCCCTGTGGCATGCCTGAGAGCCAAGAAATGCTGTCAGTTCTGAGACAGAAGTGATAAATCGCACCCTCCCACGGTAGCAACCAGGAGAACTGGCACAGGTTGTAACGTGAAGTAGATGAGGTGTGGGAAGTAAGCGCCAGGGTTGCAATGGCACTGGGCAGCAGATGAGTTGCTTCACAGTTCAGGAATGCAGAGGTCTGCACAGTTTAAGAGGGTTTCTTTCCTCTTAAATCTTTAACCCCTGGGAAACCTTGTCACGCAATACATTAGTCAATACCCTGACAATAGACAGACCTCAGTGTTTGCTTTCCAAAACTAAGAGTGGCCCTTTCTCTCCCCACCTCTGGGATCCATAATAATTAAGGCCTCCCACACAGAACAGACCCTTGAAATGAATGCAGGGACCTGCACTTCATTTCTGAAGCATAACACAGACACAGTGCTTTGCCCTATGCAGTTCTACTGGAAGCATCACCATAATAGCCATGTGAGACATCGCTAGGAAAGGGCCCAAGTGGCACACTCACAAATGTACTCCTGGCCACTGCTGAAACCTAAGCATCCAGGCTCTTTGAAGAACCTAAGAATATACCTACCCTAGATCTCTGAATTTTCAGGGAAAGTATAACCCAGGAGTTCTCAACTTTTTAAAGTTGCAGGTTGGGTCACACTCCTTCAGACACTTGAACAGGCTGGACTGGTGGTTCCCCCACCATAAAATGTGTCTGTGGCTGTTGTAAATGCACTTATGACAGCTGTAAATGGGTAAAAATGCATTTACGACAGCTGCGAACATGTTTACAGCTGTTTTTGCCACTTCTGGTGGTGGTGGGAGCAAGGGCGGCGGGCCACATGAAATGGTGCCATGAATCAGATTTGGCCCACAAGCCATAGGTTGAGAACCCCTGGTATAACCCCATTCCACATTCAGATCCTGCTTGCAGTATGAGGGAACTCATGCTTTCTCAGGATTTGATGACATACGAAAAGTGAAACATGAATTTTATACATGTTTTCTGTATAAGGCAGATGCAAGAATCCATTAGAATGATCCTAGCACCTTCAAAAGAAAAGCAGGAGATGGGATAGGCATATAATCTCCCTCCCTCAAGCACCCCACTATCAAACAGAGACAAAAGATTCCTTTCTGCCAGTTTAAAACATCTTCCACACATGGGCTTTGTAATGGGATTTCCAGGTTCAGGGGTGCCCTCTCTATAGCCACGTTACATTACCTGTCTTATTCTGGGTTGGGTGAACATATAAACCTCAGCCTGGCAACGCATTCTCTTAACATTCTTGTCTACCTCAGACTTGGCATTACTCAGGGAGTTTAAAATCAAAACCCACAATGCTAGGCACTGGAAAGCAAGGCGCCTACATTACAAGGGTAGAGCTGCCACTTGGATATCTTGGAGTTGTTATTCAGCGAGGAGTCTGCGCATTGGTAGACATCTCCGTGACAACATTCCGCACATGCAAATGGACCTGAGAAATCAAGTCCATTTGCATGCGTTTTTTTTTAGACATTTGGATATCACATCACCTGCTGGCTAATTGGACTATGACCTGTGCCCTCTGCTTTCACCTTGCCCACGGAATCCAACAGAGGATGCTTCAGTGAATTTTAGAACTGCCACTACACCAACTAAAAATACCAACATCTCCAGTAACTGGTCAAGACAAGATCTGGTTTTTAGTATCACAAAACTGTCTGAGCCAAAAAATCCAGGCTTGAAAAGGTTTTTGTGTTTTATTTAAAGGGGAAGAGGAGGCAAAAAGTTCCATCCATTACAAAAAGTGTTTCCTTTTGTTTATAATTGAGCAAATTGCAGTGACTGGATTATGACCAATCAAGACGAACACGCCACAAAATAACAAAGTTTGCTAGACTAATAATTACCTTAGTGAAGAGATAGGTTAGTTCTGGGACATGCTCAGAATGCTTGACTTTCTGACACAGCATCAAAGAATGGCAAATGGACAACAGATGAGGTAGCATTCCTCCTGAGAGGCAAGCTCAGCTCATGGACAAAACCCCTTCCTTCTGAGTTGGACTTAGCCACTCATTTCTAACAACTTTATGTATTTTCAGTGGCCCATTCAATTAACATGTTGAATACACTTCAGTTGTTCATGCATTCACATATCCTCTAAGCATTTATTGGGGAGGGAAACAGAGTGACTGGCTTTTGAAATCAAAAGATAAGTTTGAGGTGTTTGACCCCTTGGCATTGTTTTGATACCCTCTTAGAGAGATGATAAAGAGGCAGGTGTAAATTGCCTTTGACATCTTCTTCAGATAGGAAATCAACTGAAGGTGTTATTTTCCTTTAGTAATTAGCACATATGGACTGCTAGCTTCTCCAATGAGTTTCAAAGTTTCCAGATCAGGGATTCCTGTCTGATATTCCTTTAGCTTTTCAGTTTTTTTCACAGGATCCAAGGAGAGAAATAAGTAGGCATGATTGAGGGCAAGGGCATCAAAATGCCTGATGAGTGTATTTGTAGTTGGGTTAAATACCTCCATATACATCCCTGTGATCCCATACAATAACTGAGAGATGAGCCAGAAGACTAGAGGCATGGATCACATGGTCCAGCTTTGTTGAGCTCTACCATTTCAATTTGCAGGTAGGCCATTATGTATATAAATGGGAGCTGCTCTGTCCCATTGTCTCCAAAACATAAGGAACTTCCTTGAGGCCAGGGCATAGAGACCGTTGCAGCAATGGGCGACAGGACTCTCCATCACCGCCGGCGTCCTGGGCCCCGCCCCGGGCAGGTGCACAAAAGGCCACTATGGTGGCACACGGCAGAACTTTGCCGCTGTCACCCTCGGACTTGCCTACAACAAGAGTGGAGAGGCCGTTGTATTATTGTATTGTTTTGTATTGTGATATGTGCTTTTGTAGGATGAATATGGTATAATTATTGTGTATATTGTATTATTGTGTTTACTGTATAATATTGTGTGAGCCACCCTGAGTTGGGTTCCCTGATTGGGCAGCATACAAGTATGAGAATTAAATGAAATGAAATTAAAACTACTAGCAAATGACTAATTATTTGCAAGGTCTGGACATTTTGCCCTTCCTCTACCACATGGCACTTCCGGGTGTGGTGGAGGCAGTGGGAGCCACATGAAATGTGTGCATACCACACATTACTTTCTTTCTTTTTGATGCATCAGATTCATGGGCCACATCCAACCTATGGGCTGCAGGTTGAGAATCCCTGGTCTACACTTTCCAAAACAATATCTGAAAATAAAACACTGGCATAGCTGGGTTTGTGGGCCAAAGTGCATTCATTAAAGATAAACCTGGGGGAATAGATCCTGAACTGAAGGCACCCAGGGATTGCTTTGTCCAGCCTTTGCAAGTCTTCTCTCATTCTGCTGACACAAACAGGATCAGAAGGTGAGGTATTCTGATCCGAGATATCTTCAAGAAGCTTGGGGGAAGATTGCCTGGAGACTGGAACATACTATCTCTGTCTTGCAGTCTTTAATGTCAGGAGTGTGCTTCTTGCTTAGACCTGCCCTCGGACAACTCACCAGAACATCACTCCAGCCAGGTCTCTGTTCGCAGGGGTGTGTCATTTCAGCATAGCATCTGCACACTCTCCAGGATACTGCTCTGGTTCTGCTCAGAGCATTATTTGTTTATTTTCTCTTCTGCATTTATTTTAAAGATCTACCCTTTGTATACATTTAATAGGGCTACTGTATACATGGGTGACTTTCAAGAGCAAAGCAAGATCTAATGACTTCTAGCAATGCTCAAAATGTTCTGTACAGATATGCATTATTTTGGAGGTGGGGGAGGGGGGAACTGTACCAGCATACCACACATTACTTTCTTTCTTTTTGATGCATCAGATTCATTTGCTGAAAAGTCAAGCCACTGCCCTTGTTTTGCAAGGTCTGCCTCTTCGGTCATGAGTATTGCTGTAAAGAAGCCACACAGCAAAACCTTGGCTCAATGTATTGTTCTCAACTGTTCCATGTGCCGCTTCTCAAGAAGGCAGTATTTTTGATACTTGCTTTTGCTCTTTTCTAACCTATTTTCAGTTGACCATTTCTGTATTCCTTTGGGACACAGGTAATAACTTTTATAGGTTTGGGGCCTGATGCCTAATGATTTATAGATCAAATTAGATTTCAAACAGTTGGCTTGTGTATTGTCAAGCATCAATATATCCTCCACAGTCATGACATCTGCAGCAGAGGTAAGCAACCTCCAGACTTTTAGACTACAATTCCCATATGTCTCAGGTGCTGACCCCAAGGGGCAGGGACTATGGAAGCTGTAGAAGAATACATCTGGTGCCTACTTTCTAGGCCAGGGGTTCCCAACATTTTCAGGCTGCGGGTCAGTCACGTGGTTCCTTCCACCTGGAAGTGAAAATAAAATGCACCCACAGATGCATAAAATGGTGCAATAAATGCATCTGCGGCTGTTATAAACACGTTTGTGACAGCCATGGGTCATTTATGGCAGTGTTTTGCGCATGCACGGGCACGTTTTACTTCTGCTTCCAGGAGCGGTGAGGGTGGTGAGGGATGGATGATGTGGCACTGCAGGCCAGATCCAACCCATAGGTTGGGGACCCCTGTTCTAGGCTTCACTATTTTAGCAGGCTTGTAGTAACTCACTGGCTAGTATTCATTTCCCAGAAAACACAAGCTGGAGGGAAAATTTCATACACCTCTGACTAACTCCAGCAGGCTCTGTGTGACCAGTCTTACCACCAGAACAAGACTGGGGATGAGATGGAGACCCTGCTGAAGCAAGGCATTCTTATACAATTCTTCTGCTCCATATATAGGCAAGAGAATAGTTACCCTTGGCTTTTAATGGGCTGTGTGTACTTTTAACTTTCTCTCATATACCTTTAAATTGTTTCACATTATTCTATTTTGGTAATAATGCCTTTAAATGTATTTTATATTGGGGATATATGGTTATTCCTCCTAATTAGCAGAGTATGAGAAAAACCAACAACAAGACGAACACAGAGAAACATTAGCTTAGTTCTCATGGCTCCCTGGCCCGCTCCCACTAACACTTGTATGGAAAAGTCACTCTAGAAGCATTTAAAGTAGGAAAAAAAGTAATATTTACTTACACTTACCAATTACCATTTGCGGTTTCCTCAACATCCAATAGGTGGGGGAATGGAAGAAGAAGAAGAAGAAGAAGAAGAAGAAGAAGAAGAAGAAGAAGAAGAAGAAGAAGAAGAAGAAGAAGAAGAAGAAGAAGAAGAAGAAGAAGAAGAAGAAGAAGAAGAAGAAGAAGAAGAAGAAGAAGAAGAAGAAGAAGAAGAAGAAGAAGAAGAAGAAGAAGAAGAAGAAGAAGAAGAAGAAGAATTTGTAGTTACAGTCAGAAGAAAAAAAGGGGGGAAATGGAGTCTCCAGCACATAGAGAGATTCCCATGCTTTGCTGGTTAGAGCATGATCACAAAAAGGATGATCAAGAAAAAATGGAAGCAAAAGCAAACAGGAAGAAAGTGCAGGGGCTTGCCTCAAATGCCAGAGCTGGAAAAAGAACTTCACCAATTAAATTACTGACAAAGGACAATCACATAAAGATGTAAATCCCCTTCCCACTAATATTAATTGTTTTTACAGGCTAGATTGTTATTTCTTCATAATTTTAAATCTTATCAACCATCGTGTTTTACCAGTGCCTTGTTTTTATTATACCGTATTGTGAAAGCCTCCTTGGGTCCCTGTATTGGTAGAAAGGTGAAATATAGATAGAAAACAAAATAAAACCAGACAATAAATATACAAGACAGTGTAATAAAAGAAGAATGCAGGACAGGACAGATCCTGCACCCTTTTCACAAGCCTTAGTGATGATACCTGTCAAAACATCAGGGAAACTGAGAAACCCTCCTCTCTCTTGTAAGATAAAGAGCAGATAACAAAGTTTCCAAATTTTATTCATGTTTGTAACAGGTTAGCACAAGAAAATTCACAGAATTAGCAAAATACCAGTAATCTGAGGCTAGATACTTGCATTTTAGAGCTGTACACTTCTTTCCAAGATGTATTGTACTTCTAAATAAAACCTAAACTTTCATTTCAGCTAGCTGCAAATCTTTTGATAAAACACAATGGCCAAACTGGTATCATTTCAGCCCAAAGGTGTAATACAATTGGTGTAGGTCTCAGCAATTAACTGCTGCAGATTAAGAAGTTAACACGGTCGACACACAACAGTAAATGCCTGTGATATTTTCTTAACTTGTGGCAATTTGCTACCTAGATTTATGTTGGCTGTGTTAACATTAGTGCAAAAACCACAAACAGCAGAAATATTTCCACATATAATACAGTTAAATCTATCCAGTTAGAAGTAAGCTTTAAGGGGTTCAATGGAGCAATATCCATGGCCAAAGCTTATAAATTCAATTGCAATATTTTATAAGTGGTTTGTGTATTTATTTGTGTTTCCATATGTTTTGTGATGCAGTTTTCAATTAGACGGTGTGCTTGTTTAACACACACTGACTGAAACCCTGTTGCTTAGTATGTGGTAAGACACAACTAAAGTGGACCATTTGATCAGCAGGGATTTGGTGACTCAACTCCTCCATGTGTTCAGTGGGCCTACTCCAGTTGTAATTTACTATGCTGAAAGTGAAGATTTCAGCCAATAGGAGCTATGGTCTTAGGCAGTGGTGGGATGTCAAAAAATTTACTACCCCACCGTGATGTCATCACAGTGTGGGTGGAGCTAATGTCATGATGTCATGACACCATGGGCGGCGCCAAAGAAATAAAATAAAATAAAATAAAATAAAAATAAGCATGCACACACACCCACACACCCCATAACCCACCCACCCACAACACAAGGACAGCAAGGAGGACAGCAAGGAGGCCGTGCATACGTGCCAAGCACTGTAGGCATGCATGCACACCAAGTGCTTGGCGCGCATGCACAGTGGGGGAACTAATGAAAAGGTAAGCCCCGAAGGTGGTTCCCCCCAAAAGCTGCTACCGGTTCTCCGGGACACTGGGAAAAGTTACTACCGGTTCTGGAGAACTGGTGAGAACCTGTTACATCCCATCACTGGCTTAGGTAATTGCACAATAGCATTTGACAGCTCTCTCTCTCTTTTAATTAAACATACAGGAAGCTGGTTTAAAATGTTGCAAACATTATATGACAGCAGGGAGGGTGAATAAAATTTTAGGCTTTAAATGTTAAATCCCCTCTTTCAAGCCTCCTACAACCTATATCTTAGCTTAAAGCTCTTGCTGTCTGCCACTAATGGGGCTTCAGAAGAGGCTTTTTAGCCCTTTTAGGAATGGGAAAGAACATTTGTGAAAAGGCTATGATAGCATGAACTCAAAAGTCCAGTTTAGGATCCCAGGAAAGCTAGATGCAGTTCTGAACTTCCCTATCCCAGGCTTCTCACCTAGGAAAACGGATAAGCCAAACATCAAGATTTTATAACTCCTCAATTAAAAGCCACCTAGAGAAAGGTGGTGCTACTATACCAGGAGTAGGCAACCTATGGCCTGTGGGCTGGATCTGGCCCATGGTGCCAAATTATCAAGCCTATGCCCTTGCTCCAGCCGCCACCACCAGAATCAGCCACCGACTCATTTACAGCGGTTGAAAATGCATTTACAGCAGCCATAAATGGTGGGGAGACCATCAGTATGGCCCTTCAACTGTCCGAGGGAGCATGCCCCAGCCCCCAACTTAAAAAGATTGGCAACCCCTGTACTATATCTTTGCACCCTATACTGTCTAGAGCAGACTTTGCCAAACTGTTGTCTTTCAGATGTCTTAGGCTACAACTCATCTCAGCCTCATGCAGAATGACCAAGCTGACCATGTGTTGTGGACTAGGATGATATTCTGAAGTTTAGCCCTGGTACGTCACCATATAGGGGATCTATTAATGGAGGTTAGATATCTGGTTCTAATTGTATCAAGTGTGAATCAGCCATATTATGTTAGAGGATATTTCCAACACACATTACAAAATACAGTAAGTAGATAACTTTAGGACACTTCCAGAAACTGGCTGGTCTTTACTTTTTTATATTTATTTTATTTATTTATTCTTATTTGCTATTCTTATTTGCTATCCCGCCCCAATCGGGCAAGCCCGACTCTATAGGTTGAAAGAAGAGAGTGCAACAGCTAGCTTGAGACTCAACATCAAGAAACCCAAGATAATGGCAACAGGCCCTATCAGTCCCTGGAAAATAGATGGGGAAGAAGTAGAAGCAGTGACAGACTCTACGTTCTTAGGATCCAAGATCACTGTAGATGGTGATTGCAGACATGAAATAAAAAGGCAACTCATTCTTGAGAGGCAAGCAATGAGAAACCTGGGGAACATAGTGAAAAGTAGAGACATCACATTGCAAACAAAAATTTGTATAGTCAAGGCAATGGTATTCCCGGTGGCAATGTATGGTTGTGAGAGCTGGACCATTAGGAAAGCTGAGTGCAGAAGAATAGATGCCTTTGAGATGTGGTACTGGAGGAGAGTTTTGAGAGTATCCTGGATAGCGAGGAGAACAAATAGGTCAATCTCAGAAGAAATCAACCCTGACTGCTCCTTGAAAGGTCAAATAGTAAAGATGAAGCTAAAGTACTTTGGACATCAAATGAGAAGAGAGGATTCACTTGAGAAAGCTTTGATGCTGGGAAAGATGGAGGGCAAAAGAAAAAGGGGGCAACCAAAAATGAGATGGCTAGATGGTATTGTATAGACAATGGGCACACAGTTGGGTGGGGTGAGGGGAATGGTGGAAGATAGGGGTGCCTGGTGAGCAAGGGTCCACGGGGTCACAAAGGGTTGGAATCGGCTGTGCAACTGAACAACAAAGGTATATCTTGCCTTTCTATTAAATTAGAAAAGGAGGAGAGCATGGACTGCTGTGGATGTGGGGAGAGACAAAGACAGATTTTCAGGTTTGGGATAGGTTTTACATTTGTAATTTGAACTTTCTATTGTACATTTTACTCTCTCTTCTCCCCCCACCCCTTTAATTGTTTGAAACCAATCCAGTAGCTCTCTAGTCAACATACCTCTAGAAGATTAGACAAGCACAGCTGCTGCTTTTGTGTTAATTGCTTTTAAAACTCGCAGTTTCCAAAGTGATTTACACAAAGATGTATTGAAAACTCCTAGTTTTCAAAGTGATTAACACAAAGATGTATTGAAAACTCCTAGTTTTCAAAGAAATAGCCAGCTTACTCTGCTTTCAGCTTGTATAACCAAACCCAGAAACTGTTACTTATTATTTGTTGAGTATGACTTGCTTTTGTGATACTGTGTATACAAGTCCAAAGAAACCACATTTAGTAGTAGAAGCCATGCTTTTAACATGGCAAGATTGAGAGCAGTTGGGAAAGTAGGATTAGCTTTCAAACTGATTTTTTTTAAAAAAAACACACACACACACAAATTAGAGAAAACAGAGTGGAAACTGATATGATTAAATTCAGTAAAAGACATGGGGAAACAGCATGTTTGTAAGAGTGGGGTGAGGAATAAAAGTCAGAAGCAAAAACACCAGCCTGGGTTAACAGAAACAGTCAGCAATAGGTAGCACTACCTCTTTCTCCGCCTGAGTCAAATACATAATGCTACAAAACAGTGCAAACCAATAAATATGCTCAACCACTAGTACTCTTTGAGGTACAAATACACTGCTGCGATTAAATGCAACCAGTGCTCACACAGGAGCTGCAGGCTAATTCAGGAGTTTGCCTCCTTCATACTGAATATGATGAGAGTCCCATTCCAACCTGGAGCCCCTCCCTCCTTTCTTTCCTTCATTCCTCTGGTCCCACTTCTGTCGATCATTTTATGGTTAACTGTGTGAAGCCACTTTCTCATTTAAAGCTTTGGACTATATTTCTCAAAAACATTTCTATAGAAAATGAACTCTGAAAGGTAATTTACAGTCTAATAGTACAGAACATCAAAAAGTTTGAGCAGTAATTTTGCAAAATACACCATGATTCATTTGTCAGAATGATTCCATAACAGGGATCTCCCACTTTCCCACCTATTGTTCTTGGACCTTACTTTTAAGGAATTACCTCCTCTCTGGTCACATATAGTTTCAAACTAGATTGAAACTAGTTTTATGGATGAGTGCTGGGAATTGTTGTGAGTTGTGAATCATGATGTATTTTGCAAAATTACTGTACAATTTTTTGATGTTATCATTAAACAACCAGCTTTTCAATGGAACTGGCTCATACAATCAGTCTGTGGTTATCTACAGCATACTCATCAAGCGTATGATGGGCCAGCCCTGCCATGGGGCAGAATGAGGCAATATAATCTAGGTCAGTGATGGTGAACCTTTTAGAGACTGAGTGCCCAAACTGCAATCCAAAAACACTTATTTATTGTGAAGTGCCATACAGCAACAGGGGAGGAAGGGAGCACTCCAATTGGGTTGCCGGGCAGAGGGGCGGGGTGAACTCTGTTTGACAAGTGATTGCACGGATGCCCACAGAGAGGGCTCCTAGTGCCACCTCTGGCACGCATGTCATAGGTTAGCTATCACTGATCTAGGTGATAGGCAGTGCTGGCAAGATGTTTGAAGAGATAATAATGTGAGTCCCACAGAATTGCATCTCTTTAGCAACTTATCATTTCAGAATTGAAAACATCGTGCACATAGCTTGGTTGTGCTGCGCATTGTACCATTATATAATATTTCTCAGGGTAAATATATGATGCAAACTGAGCAGAGAGGAAGGATTGGATTGGGGCTTGCATTAAGCTCTGGGGATCCATACAAACTGATTACACAAAAAGAACAGTGTGATTGTAAAAGCAAAAGGCTATGCATCCCATCAGGATCAAAGTCACTACATTTAGACTGCTGTACAGCTGTTTAACCACTGCACCACCAGGGCTCTTGTCCATTATGTTGTATTTTGCAAAAACATTGTTTCAAGCTTTTGATGGTCTGTACTCTTAGACTGTGAAGTACCTTTCCATGTTATGTTTATATAGAAAAGTTTTTGAGAAATGCAGTAGTCTGAAGCTTTAAATGAGGAAGGAGCTTCACAGTGAACCATAAAAGTGTCTACAGAGCTGGGGCCACCTGTCAATTAAGTAATTAAGAAAAGTGACTTTGGCTTCAAATTAGAAGGGCTTCTCCATATGATCTCAAACTTACTTTGTTTGAAAGGATTCAGTACTTAGAATCGGATCTCCCACATTAAAATCGCAATGCTTTGCTTTTGCATGTCCCCACAACCCACCTAAGCATCACAGCCCAACTGCCTATGTCACCAAACAGCATCTACTGATATGGTTCTCCCATCTTTACAAGAATTTATCACAACTAACTGGGGTGTGAGGTGGGGTTAAATTGTTCAGGCTTGAAAAGCAAAAGCTCTCAACAGGAGGGGGTGGGGGTGGAGAAGCAGCTTTGGAAGCAAAAAGGGCTGGGACAATTTGAATTAACCTTTGCATCCTGTAATCAGTGGAAACAATACTTTGAATTCACCCATTTTCTTGGTGGAGCAAATCTCATAATAATAATTCTGTGTCAGAGATTACTCTGAGTTGAAAAGATTTTTACTGGAGAAACTCTGCACAGGGGACACTGGAATGAGGCTCCTTTCATGTCCCCAAGTGCAGCACTCATGTATCGAAACCCAACCTTCCAGTCTCCAAGCTCAGTATCTTAACCACTAAGCCACTGGAGGAACTTTGGAGCATGTAGTCACAGTCTTGGTACAAGATCTTAGGCATACAACCCACCATGCCCCATTTGTGACTAATGGGAAACTTTAGCTTGATTGCAGATGTGAAGAAACCCAATAAAGAAGCTTTTGATACTTATGGAGGTAATAGTTTGGATCCAGACTGAGTCATTCTTAAAATAGATCCAGTTAAATCAATAGACAAACTTGACAATCAATCATATCAGAGAATAAACAAAATAAAAACATTGTAGCATAATAGTTAGTCTTCAAAGTGCTACAGTGTTTTTGTTTTGTTTATTCTCTGATATGCTTGAAACACAGATTAACATGGCTACTATTCCAAAACATTTGACAATCAATCAATTTGATATTTGCTCTTCTTCTTTCCCTGCTGCCTCCAACCTTCCCCAGAACTATTGCCCTTTCTAGTGAGACTTATCTTCTTGTGATGTGCCTGAGTGACTGAGATTGTACTCTTGGCTAACATCCATCAGGAGACTATGGTTTATGTGAGTGTGCCCTCTGAACAATCTCCACAATCTGTGACAATAAAAAATAAATCATGGAATGAAGTTGCACAAGCTTTTCCTTCTTGGCCGTTCTTTTTGAAACATGCTAGAAGAGCAAATACATGGGATGACACAACCACTGAAGGTGATGGTCCCTCCCCCCCCCATTTTCTGCCCCTCCCAAAACCCTTTTCTGTTGGGAATTTTCACCCAAAACAAGGCAGGAATGTGCTAATCTCCAGTCATGCCTAGAAAAAGCCTCCGCAAACAGTCAGAAAGAATGCAAGAAGTCCAAGCCCTGTTTGCACTCAGTGAGAAAGCATGCAAGAGAACACAGCTCAGAAGTGCTCATTCTGCAAACAATGATATCAGCATCCTATTACAACATCTGAGAGCAAGGGGTATACCTTTTCTATATTTATTTATGTGCATGTGCATATGTAGTCATTTCCTCATGCTCAGACTATATGGTTCCATACACGTACAAATGTTCTCTACTAACTTTTCCACAGGCAGCTAATCCAATTTAACCCAATTTACTGGTTTAGTTCATATAAGCCTGTTCATCACTTAATGACAACAAAGATATCAAATGGAGATTTGCATATATGAATGGACCATTACAGATACAGCAACACAGATCTCAATAACAATGACCCTTACGACCCACCTCATAGCACTTAGAGTACTCTCTGAGCGGTTCAAAAAGCAATTCACATTTTTGCCCCTAACAAGCTGAATACTCATTTTACCAACCATGTAAGGATAGGCGTCTGAATCAATCTTGAGTTTGTTGGGATCGAACTCAGATCATAAGCAGAGTTTTGGCTGATGTATCACAGCTTAACTACTGTGCCACCTGAGCTCTAAAACTCTTGTTATTAAACATCCTGATTTTCAATAGAACCGGCTCATACATTCAGTCTTTGGCTACCTACAGCATACTCATCAGGCTTATACAGGGCCAGCTCTGCCATGGGGCAAAATGAGGCAGAAGAATCTAGAAGGTAGGCAGTGCTGAGGATGTTTAAGGAGAGAGTTATATGTGTCCTCCGCAGTTGTGTGCCCTAGCATCTTTTCATTTCAGAATCTAAAGCACCCTGCACATTGCTTGTTTGTATTCCTCTGCGATGCAGAAGGCAGATGAAAAGCTATGGCATTACCAGTGGTGGGCTCAATTTTTTTTTTTACTACCACACTGTGGACGTGGTATGATGGGTCTGGCCAGAGGAAAGCCCTGCTTTGCATCCCAATTAGGACTACAGTACAGTACTTTATTTCAAAACTTGGATGGGCAGGACCAGCTAGAATTTCTGCTACCGGTTCTGGTGAACGAGTGTGAACCTGCTGGTGCCCACCACTGGCCATTGCTGTATATTCACAGGGCAGCATTCATGGCTGATTGTCATGATGATCCAATATTCAGAATTGGATATGGCACAAGAAGAAAAATTGCTCTTTGTACCGTTATATAACATCTCTTGGGAGTTTATGTATGATGCAAACTGGATTGGGGCCTTGGATTTAGATTAAGCCCTGGGGAGCCATACAAAATGGCTGCATTATAAGAACAGTGTGCTTGTGAAACCAAAAAACAAAACAAAAACAAACGCTAGTTGCCTTAGCCTGCCAAATGTTGTTATTTTAAATAAAACCTTTTGTTAAAAGGCCCTTTCAGATTTTTACCATCACAAATCATTCCTTTCAGCTTGCCTTGCCTGATTTTTGAGAGAACAGTTTTCAGGCAAGGGATCAAAACAGAAGCAAGTTAATTACTTCTACAGTACTTAAAAGGCATGCCAGAAGCCATGCCTAGAGAAATCTGACAGCCTCTTCTACCTCCTCCTCAATCTAAACTACGGTAGATAAAATCAAGTCATACCTCTAATGAGGAGCACTGACCCCAAATCATTATTGCCTATATATTCCTAACCTTTGATCCAAAGCCAGAGAAGCTGTGGCTCCCATGGTGATCTTGGAAACCAGGGACCATCAGCCCCAGGCAGTACAGGATGATGTGATTTATAGCTATGCAATATCTGTAAGGTCAAACACTTATCAATCAAGCATTCTTGTTGTTAAGACAACTCTAGTCTGCAGTGAGGCACATCCTGGTTTTAAAAAGTTATTGTAGTGTGAAGACTGGAGTAATATTCTAAATGAGGTGGAAATATTCTGAAGCCATGTTCATTATAAATGCTTTGGAATGCAGCAATTTGTTTGTTAAATTTATATACCAACGTTTTGGCCAAGAGGCCTATCAGGGAAATGAACATAAAAAATAGCAATCACATATAGGAAGGGTCCATCCAATATATATTCCAACTACTTCTCTTTTATGCTAAACATTAATTCAGTCTCAAATTTGTAACAATGCAAAATAAAATAAAACAAGACCAGAAAAATTGTCTGAGAGTAAAAAGCATGGATAATTTGTGTGTGCACACAAATACAGTACAGTAAGGGCTCTTTCAAATACCACATGACCTAAAATAGGCCACTTTTTGACTCCTCTACCCCCTCTGTGACTTTCTGTGACCTTTGACCCACATCACATGGTTTGAAGATAGAGCTATGTCCAGCTGGATGTGAAAAGCAATGATAATTTTGGAGTCATGTGACTTCATGCTGAATCCCCCGGTACTTTCCGTGACTTTTGGTTGAACCCCCCTAAAATGGTCACGTGGTATTTGAATGACCCCCTAAAACCTCGCATAAAGAGTGTCTCACTTAGAGAGTAACTTGCTTAAAGAGCAGAATTTTCTCTGAATGGTCGCCTTGCTTAACAACTAAAACCAACCAAAAACTCACTTAACAACTAAATCGGGGTCCACAATCCCCTCCGCCAGAAGTCACAACTGGTCACTTTCAATGGTGTTTCACTTAAAGAGCAAACTCGCTTAAGGAGCAATCCCGTGGAACGCACTATGCTCTTTAAACGAGGTTTCACTGTACTCTGTAGTTTGCCACATCTTGAAAAAACTTTGAAACTATGTTGCGATTAATATTTTTGCATTTATATAACATTTTAAATGCATAATTCAAAGCACAGTACTGTACTGTACTGTACTGTAGTTCACATTGAGAATCTTTACAACATGGATCTGCTAATAGTTTTAGGAATGCAACAGATGAAGGTGTTTGCTATGTGTCGTCAAATCACACATGGCTTATAGCAATTCTGACAGTAAGTGATATATTTAAGAAGTGATTCTAACAGTGCCAATGAGTTTCTGTGCATAAGTAGGGATGTGAATTTGGATCTTTCTGTACACTACACATACTAACGCTACATTGCAGACAGTGGCCTCTTGAATCTATGCAGGTAAGGAGAAACTCAGGACAAAATTTTCAATTCTGTCACAATTTCAAGGGGAAAGTATGGCTCAGACTAGTTGCTGGTAGAGTTTTAAAAAGTAAGGATGGTTAATATTTTGTTTTTGTTTCTTCACTTTCATTTAAACATTTTAATAGATGTGTTTTTGAGTCTTTTAAATCTCCTAACTGTTTATTGTTTTCAGTTACCTTTTTAATGATGTAAGCTGCCTTGGGTCCTTTTATGAAGAAAGGTAATGTATGCAGTGGTGGGTTGTCAAAATTTCCACTACCCCTTTGTGACGTCATTATGTCATGGGCATAGCCAACATCATGACATCATGATGTCATGACGTCGTGGGCAGAGCAATATATATATATATATATATATATATATATATATATATATATATAAATTAAAAAATGTCTGCAGATGCATCAAACCTCCGTTTGACACATGCACAGTTCTTTTTTTTAGTGTGCATGCATCAAACCTCTATTTGACGCATGCACACTAAAAAAAAGAACTATGCATTCATCAAACGGAGGTTTTACTCATCCGCAGTTCAGGCAGCCATTTTGGCTGCCCGGAAATACATTTCTGGAGGAGGGCATAGAGGTGACTGAACCGGTCACCCAGGGGTTTACCACCACCCCCGGTGTCCCCTCCTGATGGAGTGCTACCGGTTCGGGTAAACCAGTCCGAACCGGTAACATCCCATCACTGACTGTATGCCTACCTGGGACTCCACCCACCTGTACTCCTGACTGTGTAATGAGTAAACACAGTTTCATTGACATATATACCTGTTGACATGTCAAAGGTGGTTCCACCAAAATCTTAAGTGTTCTGTGCATAAACTGCAAATTAGGCAGCATGGCAAGAACTCTTCCTGAAAACAAGTGTGTAACACTGTATAGCAGTGGTGGGCACCAGCAGGTTCACACCAGTTCGCCAGATCCGGTAGTAGAAATTATGACTGGCCTCGCCCATCCAAGTTTTGAAATAAAGTACTGTGGTCCTAATTCGGGTGCAATGCAGGGCTTTCCCCCTGGCCACACCCACCATACCACTCCCACAGAGTAGGTAGTAATTTTTTTTGAATCCCACCACTGGGGCAGGCATGACCAGATTGCCCACCCAGTCACATGGCCACACCCACAGAGTAGTCCATGCCCACAAAGTAGGCCACACCCACAGTGTGGTAGTAATTTTTTTGAGCCCACCACTGCTGTATGGTCACATCTGACTCTAGGGTTCAGTGGTAATCTCTGTTTATAGCCAAAGTGCATCTGCAGACATTTCCACAGACATGTGGAAGGCATGCCTCAACACAGAGCCCTATTTAATATTAGCACAAACTCTGAACCCCCTTTTCCTCAGTCACATTAAAAAGAACATTATAAGATAAGGATGTGCCTTTGCATTTTGTTTGGACTCTTAGCTCTCAGAATTCTTCAAACATTCCCCAGGTAAAATTCTGTGAGTTTCAGTCCAGAAATACACATCTATAGACACCTACATTTTGCTCAACTGGAGAAGGACCTATGTATGGCTGTCTCTAGCCTCTGGTTCTTATAATACAGGAAAGCTGCTGCATTATTTCTAGGGAGTTTTAGTCTTGCTGCCCATTATGCACAATGGAGGGAACCTTCTGAAGAACTATGGCTTCCAGGCAGTACATTGGCAGCTTTCTTGTAGATCAGGGACTCTCAACCTGTGGCCTGTGGGTCAAATGCAGCCCACAGCACTATTTTATGTGGGGTCCCTAATGCCTCCACCACACCAGAAAGTGCCATGTGGTGGAGGAAGGGAAAAATGGTTGTCTGGGTCCCGAAGCTGTCTGAGGAAGCGAGACCTGGCCCCCAGCTTTAAAAGGTTGAGAACTCCTGATGCAGATGTTCCTGGGGATATGTTGAAAGGCTAAAAATCCTAGAATTCTATCTGTGTGATTTGTGGAAAATTCTGGGACCCTGGGGTCCAAAAACCCCTAAGGACAATTCTCCCCTTTTAACACATGTTTTAATCCCTCGTTGCCCTGTACAGGCAGCAGCTAGCCCTTGGTTGGGCTGTTCCTAGATTTCAACACTTGGTTTCAATTTTGGAGATGTTTTGGCTTCAAGATGTTTTGGACTTCAACTCCTAGATTCCTGAGTCAGGATAGCCAAGGAACTGTAGGACTAGTTTTTCAAAACTTTGGGAGGACCAGTTCCTCTGCCTTCCTAGATCCTAGCCAGTTGAACAGCCTTTATTATTTAGCATGATCTGAAAAAGAGAAAAGATTGCAAAGAGCTCTGGAAGGATCTCTCCAAACCAGGAGATGGACGTTAAAATGGCAAACAAGATTCAGGGCATGCATGTGTAAGTGAAGCAAAAAGTCTTAGCTTCCCTTACATACCCATAGAATCTGAGCTGACAGTACCTGACAGTATATGGGATTTTAGGATTGAGGGCAGCCAGGTGAAAATGCTGACTTGGTGCACAGGTGGTGTTTCTAAAAGGCAGATTTAATGACTGCATAATCCAAGAAGGAAAAAGACATTACATTGAGTGTGTCCTACCCTGTTTCCCCGAAAATAGGACCTCCTCATATAGTAAGGCACCCCCCCCTTTTCCCCCACCTTGGAAATATAAGCCCCCCTGAAAATAAGGCACTCACCTAAATCTTGCCCTGGCAATCTGCTGTATCAGCAATAAATGTGTACTGTATTCTTTATCATGGAAAAATAAGACATCCCCTGAAAATAAGACCTTGTCTATATTTTGGAGTTTTTAAAAATATAAGACAGTGTCTTATTTTTGGGGGAACATGTTGTGGGGAAAGTAGTAAAGGTAAAGATCACCCTTGCTCGAAAGGTAGTCATATCTGGCTCTAGGGTTCAGTGCTCATCTTTGTTTGTAGCCAAAGAGCCAGCACTGTCTGTATTTGCAGATGTTTCTGTGGACATATGGCAGGCACGTTTCAACGCATTGAGTGCATGGAATGCTGTTTAATTTCCCATGGAGGTGGTCACTATTTATCTACTTGCAATTTCTTGCTTTCGAACTGCTAGGTTGGCAGGAGCTGGGGCAGAGAGTGGAGCTCATGGGAAAGTGGACGGGGGAGATCTGCTTTTGATAATAATAGAATCTTGGTATTCTAGTAAAAAATGGAAAGTAGAATTTAATGTTGAACTTGATGACTGGATTAAATAAGTGAAATACAGCTGTTAATAAATTAAAGTAAAAAAGGAATGAGTAAAGGAAAATGACTTTAGAGACACATGGGGAAGAATTTTTGGATTATGTATTAGTAAAAGGGATAAAGTCAGATGTGAAAATATAAACAATAATCCTTTGATAATGTTTCTAAGTCCCACAGGTGGAGAGACTATGCAAATACTGTATTAACAAAAGGTTATATAGATTTGTTTGCAATGTTATTATTTTTTTTAATTCTAGAACCTCCGTTTAGGAGATGAAGCTTTATGTGGGGACATTCGGAACAAATAAAATGACTTTAATTATTCACGGATGCATGGTTAAGCTGTGGAAGGGCCTGCCACAAGATTTAGTGGCAGCTAACATCTATGGCTTTAAAAAGGGATGGAGCGAAGGCAGGGATGCTTGGGCCGGGAGTGGGTCCCAGTCATGAGGGAGATGTGTTGCTTCCAGCCAAACCAAAAGGAAGATGGACGGGGGGCAGTGATGGCTAACCTTGGCACTCCATGTGGTCTTGGACTTCAATTCCCAGAAGCCCATGTCAGCACTCCTGCTGACCAGGGCTTCTGGGAATTGAAGTTCAAACACACCTGGCGTGCCAAGGTTAGCCATCATGGCGGGCTCTGGAGAACCTTGGAGCCTGCTTTCCCGCTCTTTCTTTCCTGAGAGTCTGGGGACTGTGTGGGGCGCAAACCCACCATCAACCCCAGCCTAGCTCTTTTCCTCTCCAAGCGTCACAAGAGGAAAGGGGGGGGGGAGGTTTGAAACGGGCGGGAGAGGCCACCTCTGGACCACTGCTGCCCCCTTTGGGCCGCGGACTCTCCCCACGGGAAGGGACAACGGAACCGTCCCTCACCAACACCGCCAAACCCCAAAGGGGCGGAGAGGCCAGGGGTGGGTGGGAGGCTCGAACCCCGAGCCGTAGGAACAGCGAGGGGGGGCTGGCTGAGGTAGTAATGGGTTCCCTTCCCCCTTTCTGTGGCGCGCGCGCGCAAAAATGCGACCCGCCCTCTGGGCCGAGTAGTAGTGCCTCCACCTGAGCCCAGCCAGGGAAGCGCCACCGCCTCCCAGGCTGGAAAAGCAGGTCTGGCACCAGGGGAGGCTGAAGCCCCGCCCCTTTGTGCATATTAAACGAGAGAAGCCACCCCCCCTCCAGCGCCCCCGGCCCCGCCCTCCCCTCGCCCGGTATATAACTTTGGCCCCCCGGTTGCTTCGCCTCCACCGCTTGGCTCCCTCGCCTTCGGACCTTCCCCTGGGACCATGATGAAGCGCTCCTCGGTCCGCAGCTTCAGCAGCCGCTCCTACACGCCCGGCGGCCCGGGGAGCAGCTCCCGCATCAGCACCTCCTATGGCTCCTCTTACGGGGGCAGCCGCTTCGGCGGGGGCGTCGGCGGGGGCAGCTTCCGAGGGATCTCCTCGCTGGGCGGCGGCATGGGGGGCAGCGCTGGGGGCATCACGGCCGTCAGCGTCAACAAGAGCCTCCTGGCCCCCCTCAACCTGGAGATCGACCCCACCATCCAGCAAGTGAGGACCCAGGAGAAAGAAGAGATCAAGAACCTCAACAACAAGTTCGCCAACTTGATCGACAAGGTGAGCCGCCCCCGTTCCAGGGCCGTGGCCAGGATTCGCTCTTGGGTGGTTGGACGGCTATACAAATCTAAATTAATAAATAATCCTAGATGGGGGGATATTTTTTTCAGGAGGGGCAACATTCAATTTCTCTCTCTCTCTCTCTCTCTCTCTCTCACACACACACACAGACACACACACAGACACACACACACACTTCAATATATATATATATATATATATATATATATATATTGAAGTGTGTGTGTGTATATATATATAGATATATAGATATAGATATATAACATTGGAAGTGTTTGTGTATGAGAGATTGTTGCTCCTGCTGAAAAAAAAATCTCTCATCTAGGATTATTTATTTTTTTATTTGCCTCTGTTGGGGTGGGTGCTCTGTAGCTGGGGTGGGGGGCTTATTATTCCCCTTGGCCCACCCCCTGGCTATGGCCCTACCCCGTTCTCAGCCTCGCAGTCTCTAATTTATTATATTTATACCCTGCTCATTTAAGAGATTTTCCTACTTTGGGCGCTAACCGCCGCCCCCCCTCTGCCGTTTTTATTTTAGCAAAGCAATACTTATATACCTGCCCCATAGCGCTTCGTGCACTCGCTGGGCGGGTCACAAGTTAGTTAGGATTTTGCCCCCAACATGCTGGGTCCTCATTTTACTGACCTTGGAAGGGGGGGGGAGAGACAGAGTCAACCAGGAGCTGCGGTCAGGATCGAGTTCACAACCATTTGGGTGCACTACAGCAGTTTAACCAAGTCTCCTTTTAAGAATATAACTGAAAACCACACATAGAACACCATGAATTTCTGGAAAGATAATACAAACAATTAGAGAAGTTTGAATATGAAGGAGGAAGTGGGGATCCCCAAAGGGTGTTGGGTGCACTTTTAAGTTATAGAAAAGAGGTTAAGTTTTCTTCTTTTTTCCAGAGTAAAGTGTTAATGTTGTTATGTATTGAAAGCATAGGTTTAAGGTAAAAGTATTGATGGTAGGGTAGTACAGTAATGTGAATGATTACCCCCAATCATGTATGAATCAAATAATGTAATAGAAAAGGTTTAAAAGCCTACTGCTAATTATCAATGTGAAGATGTTGATTTTTATTTTATTATTCTGTTTCGTTCTACACTTTATTGAAAACCTTAATACACGGGGAGGAGTAGGAAGGGTGTTATGAACAAGGGGTTGTAAACTGTCCCTTCCCCCCATGGAGGGGAAAAAACCTGCACAGGTTTCTGCCCTCTAGTGGGTTCCAAACCAAAATTAAGGGGGGGGGGAGGAGAGAACAAATGCCTGCTAAGAGTCAGAATGTAGGGGGATAATTCTGCAGCCTCACCCTCATTTCAAGATGGGTGGACTACAAAACCCATCAGGCACGCTCAGTCAGTGGGCAGCAGCGCTGGGTGTAGCTATAAATTAGCTAGTCACTTGATTCTCTGTGCCTTTAGATGCTTGGTATTTTTGGGATGTATTTGTTAGGTTGGCCTGTTTTTGATTTGTTGTGTTATTTGATACAGTATTTGTATGTACACTGGCCAGAGTGGGAAATTTCCCAAAGGGGCGGTATAAAAAGGTAATAAATAAATAATTTGTGACCCAAAAATAGGCAGGACACCCTGTTGAGAAAACCGAAGGGAAGCTGCTTAGTTGCAAGATGGAGGTGGGAGGGAGAAAGCGAACAGCCAGGAACTTGCATGATGGCAAAGTTACTCTCCAGTTCTTTTCCCTCCCCTTGAGTTCTGACAACTCACCTTTCCAGAGTAAAAAAATGGAGGTGAGGGCGTTACCCAGGCCAAAAGGACTCACCTGGGTTTTCCCCTGAAGCCTCGCCCCTATCAACCTGGTGGTGGAGGATGGGGCAGGGCAGATCTCTGGGTGCAAACTTTCCCAAGTTTAAAGGGCAAACAATCCCTTTGTCATAAAAACTTTGCAGGCTTTCCCAGGAGGGAAAGAGAGGGCTTGAACCTGCATGAGCAGCTCCTTTAACAGGTGTGAGTGAAGGCAGCAGAAGGGAAAGCTGGATCTCTTCATCATCGATTGAAAAGGAGAGAGAAAATGGTGGGCTTGGTTGCCTTCCAGGCCACTCTAAATGTCACACACACCTGCTGACACCTTCTTTTGAAAACACTGGCAGTTGACTTGCCAGCAGAAGATCTTTAGGTCTCGTCCAGCATATGGGAGTTGTTGGGAAAGGGTATTTGGCTTAATCACTGCCTCCTTTCCTCCACTTTCCACTAATTGCTAGGGAGGGAGGATTGTAGGCTTCCACTTGCCCTTCCCACTTTCCCTTTGGAAGGCTTTTTCCTTGGGGAAGGCCAGGTTTTCTCTGCTCCGTTGTGAACTGCAAGATTAATCTTAAATACTAATTTATTACAGCAGCTCCTCCGGTAGTTAAAGTGCTAGGCTTGGAGACTGGAAAGATGGGTTTGATTCTCAAGAGCTGCAGGATGGGGGGACATGAAAGAAGCCTCATTTGTGTGTCCCCTGCAAAAATTCTTTCAACTCAGAGTAACCTCTGACACACAAGTGAATGATTTATTATTCTAACTCTTGCAGAAATGCTCTTCTTAAAATATATTTAAATATCCTCATTTTAACTTCTGTTCTGTGCTGGCCTTGGACCATAATAAAGAGTGGGTTGATTTAGGACAATGGTTCCCAACCTTTTATTTTTTTTTGGCCATGCCCCACCTAAGCATTTCTAACATTCTGGAGGCCCTGTCTGTGACATATAATTCTTATTATTCAAAATGTGAGCTCCTATTTATGTCATGGAAGCCTAAAAGGCCATTCACTGTTAATAACTCATTCTTGAATTGCCCCCTTAAAAATAAATTTGTCCCCCTGTAGGGCGTGTGCCCCATGTTGGGAACCACTGGTTTAGAGTGAAACCAGGATCCTATTCTATCAAAGCAGGCTTGCAAATCTGAGTGGAGAGGGAATGCATGGGGGGGGGGAGTTGGTTTTGGACTACATCATGAAGAATTCTCTGGTCGGGGTGATCTGGGGATTCTGAGATTTGGAGTCCTATAAAGTTGTTTTTCCATGATCTGTCCAGTTCTTTGGTGTGGATAGCAGTCCTTTGCAGGAAATGTGTGTGTGTGGGGTTTGTGTATTATCCAAACAGTATTCTCCATAGGCATTTGTGGGAGTGACACATGATTAGTTACCTTGGGTTAAGCCTTCCAATGAATGTTGCAGATAGCAACGGCAAAGAGCTTGCCAAACATATTGCAGAAGTGGATGGTTGCTGCCATCAAATTCCACCCAGCATACACATTGATCTAAATAAACTAGATGTTAACAATTAGTCACAGTCAAAGCCAATTATGGAGTGGGAGAGAGTGTGTCGGGGGCAAGGGGGAGTTAGTTATCCTATTTTTTTAAAAATGAAATTAGTAGGGGGGGGGGAGTGTCATGCTGGCTATCTGGTTTGGGAAGTTGTATTGCCCTCAGTAACAGTGTATCTAGATCTCTTGGGAAATGAAAGTTGTTATGTCTGCACTGGACTTCTGTTGTTGGAAGTAGCGAAGAGGAGGAAGGGAGAGAGTGAGAGTTCATATGAGTGGAAAGTCCACTTCTGAAACTCCAAAGGAACCTCCAGCATTGCCAGGAACAGCCAGTGCAATTGGCATTATTGTACAGTATTTAATAGCGGAAGTTTAGGACAAAACATGAACTGGAGTTGAAAATCAGAAGCCCTGAGAGCAGCTCTTGCCTATGAACCACATGTTGCTCAGTAGAAGCAGGGGCAATTCCTGTAATTAGCAGAGTTGAAGAACCGGGTTCTCAGATCTTGGTGTGGGGAACCTTTGTCCTGTTGGGTATTGAACTATAGCTACTGTCATTGGCCATGCTGGGTTGGGCCACAGCTTCTGCCAGATGATTAACCAATCCTGTCATTCACATGTGCAACATGAGGCAACTGTTGCTACTCTGTTACCATTTTCCTGACATGCAACAAGTTGACTAGTTATGAGCCTGCCTACCTGGAGATTTTGGAGAAGAGGGTTTCCAAAAAGTAGCCTGTCTCCAGTTATGGCCCTGAAGCCTACCCAAAACATTTCCTTCAGTTAGAGAACAAATGGTGGGGTATTTGCATGTGCATGCATGTGTCTGGCTAGACCAGTGGTGCCCAAACTTAGGCCCGGGGCCGCACCCGGCCCCCAGGCCTTAGTGACCAGCTCCTTGAACCAAATGATCGGCCCATGGCCCAAAAAGTTTGGGCACCCTGGGCTAGACCATGTAACACTCTGCACGGGCAGGGCTATTCATGGTTGTGACCTACACTCTATGGGCCATGGACATTCCAGTTACCACTGCCTTGTGAAGAAGCTGAGGATCTTCCAGCAGTCACTTTTTACCTACTCTTCTCAGGGAAGACTGGAAGTTGTGATGCTGTGAAAGTAGGACAGAGACTTCATAGCAGAGCATTTGTTTTCATACTCTGGCCCAGGGACTGGAAACTCAGATGGAGCTTGAACCCCAATGTTTGTTCCTGCGGCCCTCCAGAGGCTATAACAGTGTTGGCGAACCTATGGCATGTGTGCCAGAGGTGGCACTTGGCACTCTGTGTGCACCCATGCAGTCACCCCAGCACAGAGTTTGTCCCACTCCTCTGCTCAGCAGCCCAATGGGAGCGCTTCCTTCCTCCCCAGCACAGAGTTTGTCCCACCCCTCTGCTCAGCAGCCCAATGGGAGCGCTTCCTTCCTCCCCAGCATAGAGTTTGCCCCACCCCTCTGCCTTGCAGCCCAATAGGAGTGTTTTCTTCCTCCCCACAGCACAGAGTTCACCCTGCCCCTCTGTCCAGCAGCCCAATGGGAGCGTTTCCTTCTTCCCCTGTTGCTGGGTTGGCACTTTGCGATAAATAAATGAGTTTTCAGTTGCAGGTTTGCCATCACTGGGTTATAATAACAGCTAAAAATGATATTGGGAATGACTTATCTACTTTTATTGCTGAAAAGTGAATGCTTTAAGTTGGAAGTTCTCAACCTTGTTAAGCCAGGGGCCAGGTCATACTTCCTCAGACAGCTTCAGGGGGCTAGACGGCCATTTTGCCCTTCCTCCACCACATGGGACTTCCTGGTGTGGTGGAGGTGGTGGTGGTGGCATATGAAATGGTGCAAGCAGACCATGGGCCACAGGTTGAGAATCTCTGCTTTAAGTTGTTAAATGATACAGGCTAGCCTGTGACATATTTGCAAGGTAAGACATCATTTCTGGAGGCTTCAAAGAGTTGTAATTCACTCCTTTATTTCTCTTCCTCCCCTCTTCTTTCTTGAAAAGGATGTGGTGTTGCAATAAATAAATAAATAAATAAATAAATAAATAAATAAAATAGGGTGTGTTCCACACTTTGTCCATCTCTATGAATTACAGATTGTCCCTCATAAAGGATTCCACCCCACCCTCATTTTAAAATTTAAAATAAAGTTTTAAAAGTTAATAGAATGTGGTGGAATTATACATTTGATTCAGGGAAGATATAGCAGAATGATCAGGGGCCACTAGAGCCTGAGTGAAACATGCCATGAGCCATGAAGAAAAATAGTAGGCAGCCTCTTCCAGTGAAGCTGGTGTTCTCCACTCTCAGGGCAGCTACCTGTTTTATTTTGCAAAATACTCTCACGATAAACGAATGTGTCCTTGTACAGGCTTTGGAAATGAGAAACCTTAGCCTCTGTGCCTTTAGCAAAAGCTCCAGCTTTGCAGGCCAGAGTACATATTTGTTCGCTATCCCATGTTGAGAAATTATTTCTGTTCTTTTCCAGGTCCGCTTCCTAGAGCAGCAGAATAAGATGCTGGATACCAAATGGAACCTCTTGCAGAACCAGAAGATCACCCGAAGCAACATGGACAGTATGTTTGAGGCCTACATTAACAACCTGCGCCGGCAGCTGGATGGCTTAGGCCAGGAGAGAGCGAGGCTGGATGCTGAATTGGGTAACATGCAAGGCCTTGTAGAAGAATTCAAGACTAAGTAAGTGTGGGAGTGGCAGTGAGGAGGGAACAGGAATGCTGTCTTTCATATTCCTGTGGATAAATAGCACTTCATTAGAGATGAAAGTACCACTAAATTAAACCCCACAACCCATCCTTTCATCAGATTTGTGGAAATGCCATATTCATTCATGAAAATGGGTGTGGTGCTTGGCTTCTTGAAACGACTGCATTTCTTTCACCTTCTATAATTTAAAGTTCTTCACCCTGAAAAACACACCTACCTTAGTTTGTTGGTGAGGCGACATGACCTTTGGCTGCCCTTGCGTCTGAATAGCGCAAATACTGTATCTTGGGAACAATATAATGCAGTGGTCTTCCATTTGCCTTCTGCATTGCAGCATGACACCCATACCACTGATCCAGTTCCATGCGTCATTTAATGATCCTGAGCACTTTTGGCATGCAAAGTCCTCCTTAGCCCCAGGACAGTATTGATGAAGCTGCCATCCTCCATCAAGATGGATTCAAATGGGATTTAATCCACTTGGGGACCATCACCCTTCCCTGTGGACTTTGCCACCCAAGACCACTAGTCCTCAGGGTTGTCAGTTTAGTTAACCACTAAAATAGAAGAGACAATGAGAAGAGTCATACTGAAGATGACTATTTTTAGCTCATTGGTAAACTTAGGAAAACAAGGCAGCATAAAAGCCTTGTCTGGAAGCACCTTTAGGTGCTAACAAGGTTCCCTGCTAAGACTGCAGTTATGTAACACCCAAAATAGGTCATATGGTGAATATCTTCAATCAGCAACTTCTTTTAGCTTTTTTGGGAGCCTGCTCGTTTTTTTAAAAAATGCAAACATTTGTTCATAAGCTGCTTCAAAGATTGCAGAGATGTGTTAATTAACAGCAGCACAAACTCAAGACTATAAAGGAATTGGGTTTTGGCTCTTCAGACGGGTTCTAAGGAGGAAAACCACCCTGATGTAGTAAGTTAGAACTAGCCATTCATACCTTATAGATGGCACCTCTGTTCCATACTGCCTCTTCAGGCGAGCGCATACATCAAATACCTGAGCTTGTTTTATCTTTTTCTTGTACTGGGCTGGATGATGCCTGCAGCAATTCACCAGTGCTTGAGTAAATTAATATAATCAACAATTCTCATAATCCCTTACCATTGGCTATGCTGGGTAGGGCAATATACACCCATATATGTTGCTTATTTCGCTAGTTCAAAGTTCAGGAACTTAGTGGGACTTAATTACTTCTGAATTCTCATGTTCTAGGGTGGTTGTATATAAGCATATAAGAGCTGTTAAAATGTACCACTTGACAGTTCATACATATAATTTATTTTGAGCTGTTAATCATGCTAGCATAGCCCTGAGGAGGAAGGGATAGGTTGGGTGGATTTTAAACAAAACATACAAACAAATGGTTTTTGCTTTTATGGTGGTATGAGATGAAATTATATAGTGTTACTGGATACTAGATATGGCAGATGAAGAAGAGTTTTTGGGTTCCATAAATCTGTGTGTGTGCGTGTGTGCACTAGGATCAGACAGTGTTCTTTCATGTGGGGTTAAGGCTGAAATCCTGTGCATTCTACCTAAAAAATAAGCCTTGTTAAATATAAGATCATGAGAGTCCCACTGGACCAGGCTACAGGTTTATAGAATCATAGAATGACTGGCTTGACAGGGGCCTTTGAGACCATGAAGTCCAATCCTCTGCTCAATGCAGGGACCCAAATATCTAGTGTAGTGTTTTGTTTCCTCACAGTGAACAACCAAACAATGGGGGCTACTTCAAACTGTAGAAAAATGTGTCATAATGAACAGCTGTGTCTGTTCAGAATTAAATCCCAATATTTGCCCTAGCTGGAGTCTGGCTGCTTGACTAATAGTACTAGTTCAGATTAAAATAGTTTGGCTTTATTGCAAGCTGTAAACTAATCACTCCTATTCTAATCCCCCAACAGATATGAAGATGAAATCAACCATCGTACTGAGAAGGAGAATGACTTTGTCCTTCTGAAGAAAGTGAGTAACAGATCTGTCATGTCTCTTTGGTAAGGGTCAAACTGTAGAAGGGCCTTGGAAGAGTCTGTAATAATGGTGGTTTTAACCTCTGCCTTCTTAGGATGTAGATGAAGCTTACATGAACAAGGTTGAGCTGGAATCCCGCCTGGAATGCTTGACTGATGAGATCAACTTCCTGAGACAGCTCTATGATGAGGTAGGTCTTGCCTTTCCAAAAATCAGGAGCCGGCATCTCAAAACCATCTATTGGTGCCTGAGACAAAGGACAAGATGGCAATCACACCATTGAAAAGCCAGCCAGAATCTTACTTCTGACCTGGTGAGAGGAATGGTGTCCTTTAACTACATCATGACATCTCAGATGGGCTAGCAAGGTCCTGTGACATACAGAGTTCACAGCTCTGTTCCCCTGACATCTTCCTGTTTCACCTTGTCCCCCAGGTTATGCTGCCTGAGGTAGTTTCCTCAATTGGCTTAATGACTGAACTGGTGGTGTTGGGTGTGGGTGCCAACAAGCACCTGTAAAATAGATAGCGCTGGTGTTTCAGTGGTCATGTAGATGATGTGTATGTGTGGGGATCATCTATATGTCTCATCTTATTAAAAGAAACCCTTTTCTTATTTGATTCCTGGTCATCTTAGCCCCATGTTTGTTGGTAGGTGTCTGTCTTTCCTAATCTTCATGGGCTGGAGTCCTTTTATTATTATGAACAAAGCCTACCTAGAGAGAGTGAAAAGGCTGACTTGTAAATAATAAATTCAATCTGGCCTGATTTCTGTTCTTCCTCTCTCTTTTAAAAAAAGTATGCATTTAGTAGACTGATAGTCTATGAAGGAGCAAAGGATCAGGAATGGAGTCGCCAGCTCTGCTCGCCAGACTACAGTTCCCAGGTTCCCTTTGGGGAATCTGCAAGAAAGCAGTGCAAGAGGAATGTCTGTTCATAGGGAGCATCTTTCTATGGGCTTTCCCGTCTGTCCCACCAACCTGATCCATCCAATATTTGTAATTTTATGTCTGATCACAGCCCTAATTATAATGTACATGGTTAGCATTTATGATGATGCCTAGATATATGGTGCAATTAATTTTTTTAATAATTTAACAGAAGAGGAACAACAATGTTCTTTGGTTTCATAATGCCACGTAGAGCAACAGAGCTGATTATTTATTATTTGACTTTGCTAAAATTATAAGAACTCTTGGTTTGTTTTCCTGGGAAATGAAAGGCCTTCTTGTGGGATGTTGATTGTTGCTGCAGCTGCTGTTCAGCATTGGCAGAATTGATCTTACCTGCACAGTTGGCAAAGTGTTAGATCTTCCTTGGTCCAAGCTTTGCCTGCCTTGGAATTCTTGCTTTAACTACCTAAGAAATGTCAATGCAGGCGAGTGAAGAGAAAAAGAGTTTAACACAAGATATTAATACAGAAGAAAGGAAACCTTTTGATGAAGTGCTAAGGGTAGAATCAAGTAGGTATGAACATTTATTTCTTGGTTCAGGAGAAAGCACTATACTAGTACTTAACAGATTGGAGTACTGACTAAAGTGTTGAGACTCTACTTGGTATCTTAGAGCTGTTTAGTCTTTGACTGTGAATAATAAAAATGTTGCCAACTTGTTGTCTCTCAATGTAGGAGCTGCGTGTAATGCAGTCTCAAATCAATGACACCTCTGTGGTCCTGTCCATGGACAATAACCGCAGCCTGGACTTGGATAGCATCATTGCTGAGGTCAAAGCCCAGTATGAAGAAATTGCTTCCAGGAGCCGGGCTGAGGCAGAGAGCATGTACCAGACCAAGGTGAGTCCCCTTCCAGTTCGACCTTGTTTTCTAATGGAGGTTGACTTCTTATGAGTTGCTCCTCGTCTGAAAAGGGCATCTCAGATATACAAGTTGTAGTGTGTGTGTGTGTGTGTGTGTGTGTGTGTGTGTGTGTGTGTGTGTGTGTGTGTGTGTGTGTGTGTGTGTGTGTGTGTGTGTGTGTGTGTGTGTGTGTGTGTGTGTGTGTGTGTGTGTGTTCTGGGTGATGTTTCATTGATTTTTTATTAGAAATGACATGTCACTGGACGGCTATAAGCTGCATATGAACAAAAAATGGCTGATTGTTCATCTAATAGATTGGAATGACTTCATAGAGCACACAGTATAGAATGAGGTGTATGCGTGGAGATACATTAGTGTAAAGCTGTCCACATATCCACAGTGTGCTGTGCTCACAGTGTAATGGATGCAAAATTTAGGTTTTACAAAAAGGAAAAAATAATAAAAGAAATGAAAGAAACCAAGCACCTCCTTACATAATTAAAATAGTAAGACTACCTAAAGCTTGTGATACCCAATTAGTATCATACTCTTTTCCTCCCTTGATATGGTTGATGGAAAAACCATTTATAATTTGTTGGATACAAAGAAAATGGTCCTAGCCTAGGCTGGTTGGGCTGTATAGGATCTTGATATGTAGGATAAATGGGAAGCTTGCAATATTTGGAAAGGAAAAGATGGACAGATCCAAGCATCTTCAACAGTGTTAGCTCAGTTTTCTCATTCAAGATTTCTGGGTTGGGCATGTAAGAGAGAGCCAAATTTTTATCATGTACATAGGATCACTGTTTTTCTGCCATCATATACTGCGTCACTCTGCGAGTAGGGCAGCATATAAATATAACCAATAAATAAATAAAATCACTAGGCCACTGGAAATCATGTGTATAAAATCCTTCACACACACCCTTCCATGAACAACCAGTAGATATGAGTGGGCAGGGCCAGGAGAGGGGCTCCTCTCAACTGCTATCTATAAATGTATGATCCCCAACCAAAACTGGTCTAAGAACCAAAAAGTTGAGAAAGGAATTGATAACACTGGCTAATTTTATTATGGCGGTTGTGAGAAGGAGACACAGTTTGGTGTTCAGCACTCTTGTTCTGCACTGGGGGTGGCTAACTTAGTATTATTTTAGCAGTCCCATTTTCATGCTGGGAATGAGTGAGGGTGGAGTTAAAAAAAACAGCTTGAGGGTAACTCCAGGTGAGATTCATGTCTCTGTCTCTTTTGCATGGGACTCATACCCGTATGCTAGCTCATTTTTTTAAAAAAGCTGCTAATAATTTGAAACCACTTATGTGGTGTTTTGGCCACGTGTATTACATTTTTTCAGTTTGGTCCTGCAATTTCCTTGTAGCAACTCTACTGAGCTGAGTTGAGCTGATAAGAGACTTGGCTACCATTCACACAGTTTGATTTTTCCTTTGGCAGGAATTGTAGCCTGGTTTTGTACTCTCCAGGTCCAACACTTATTGTCCATGTTGAAGACATTGCCCATTCCTTTTGTTGGCTATGTTAGTTTGGGGATTCTGGGTGTTGTAATTAAAAAAAAAGATACTTTCCTAAGTGAGGGTGTGAGCCTTCCTCTGTTTCAAAACCAAGAAAGGTGCTTTTCCATGCAGTAGTGTGGCCCTAAATCTGTTTCTAGTCTAGGGTTGAACTTGTAGTCCTCTGGATGTTGTTGAACACCAGTTACTTTGAGTCCTAACCAACCTTATCAGCATGATTGATGCAGTAGTTAAATTTGTTAAGATTATTATTTCTGTGGGTTAGCAGAGTGCGTGTAAGCTTTATGCAAACGTAGTGGTGTGCCAATGGACTGCCCACACACAAGGAAGACAGCAGCGTTATACAAGAAAAAGCTTTCTTTTCTTGTGCTAGTATATTTACAGTGGTCAAGCGTAAATATATAGTCTCTGCAAAACATATATACACAGAATGAACAGTCTCTTTGCCTCAGCAGTAAAGAACGTTGGAAACTTTGAAGGTCCTTCAAGAGGTTAACTAGAAACAGTTCAGATAGAAGCTTGTAGACTGCTTACATTTTTTTGGTAGATAGGCCAACAGCAAAATAACTTCCTTCACAGCAGTTCAGAAGGGTAGAAGCCAAGAACCTTTCAGGCTTCAAGTACACTGGCAAAGCAGTTTAGCATTCAAGCACAAACAAACACTCTGGCAAGAGAGAACAGATGGTACTTACTCAGAATGCTTCCTCTGCTCAACATCCAGTGCAGTCCAGTGCAGGTTTAGTCCTGTACAGTTTTAGAAGAGCTTCACCTGAGCTCCTCCTCAGTGTTCCAGCATGAGTTCCAAATTTAGTCCTCCTCCAAACAAGTGCTTTGCAGACACTTCTTTATAGAACATTACATGATTGCTACATACATCTGAGATCAGCTGTGCTAGTCAAGCAGAAACCTTTAAAGCTATAGACGCATACAATCACATACATACATCCTATGCAATACCTAGTCATAATACTTTATCCCTGACAAATTTGTGGAGGGTTGTTGGTTCCCCACCTCTGTTATTGTCTGTCTTAATTTGGGAGAGAAAGAAAGGCACAAACGAAGAGGCAAGCATTGAGTTGAAGGTTTGCAAAGGTATTAATTTGTCACACTGTAATTATCTGACTTCCGTCTTGGGTGCCAGCTAACACTTATTTCCAGGGTCTGCCTAAGGTTTATATTAACATTTCCTGCTTTTTATTTCCTCTGTGTAGTATGAAGAGCTCCAGACTGTAGCAGGCAGGCATGGGGATGACCTTCGCAACACCAAAAATGAAATTAACGAGCTGAACAGGCTGGTCACCCGAATACAGTCGGAAATTGATGGTCTGAAAGGCCAGGTGAGGAAGCTGAGAGTCACTCAAAGGGGTGTGGATGGGGAGAGAGCATGTTCATAATAGATGCAGCACTGGTTGTGCTCAAAGCATCCACACATAATTAGAGGACTTTTTTTTAAAGCATGTCACTGTCCCATGGAATGTCCAGCCAGGCAAATTTAGCAAAGGTTAGATAGGAGCAAACTAGAGTTTACAACCTTGTTTTTGAGTTGGTTTGGTTTTGTAAAATATTTTGAGCCTCCTTTTCAAGATAGCTAGAAATCTAGCAACCACACTTCTGTACCCCCTCATAGCGCTTAGTGCGTTCGCTGGGCGGTTCACAAGTTAGTTAGCATTTTGCTGGATACTCATTTCACTGACCATAGGAGGCTGAGTCATTCTGGAACCCCATCAGGATGAAACTCACAATGATTTGGCTACAGTACAGCAGTTTAACCGTTGTGCCACTAGAAACATCCACACTGCAAATAGGATGGCAATTGAGAATTTTCAAAATGCAATGGGACTTTATACAAAATGCCCAAGACAGCATTTATAGTCTCGCTTGAGGTATACCTAGTGGTCCTCAAGGCCCCATTTGCTAATTTTAAAAAACCCACCTACAAGTAGGTTCGCTCACCTGTCCTCAGTTTCCCCATTGCAGCTGGAGTATAATGAGCAAGGTTTCATGTTTGCCATTTTCTGAGCCTTAACTTCAGGGGTAGGGAGCATGCCACCTTTATCACCAGGGTATTGGATTCCAGATCCTATCCTCCTTGGCTAATAACAGTACTGTGGGCAGAAGTGGTAATGGTAGAGGCCCTAGGTACCCCTCCTCTGAACTGTGGGTGCCAGCCTTTGGACACTTCTTCTCTTGTCACTTCTCAGCGCACAAACTTAGAAGCTGCCATCGCTGAAGCCGAGGAACGTGGAGAGCTGGCGGTGAAGGATGCCAGCAACAAACTTGCTGAGCTGGAGGCTGCCCTGCAGAGAGCCAAGCAGGATATGGCTCGCCAGCTGAGGGAATACCAGGAGCTGATGAATGTGAAGTTGGCACTGGATATTGAGATTGCCACCTACAGGAAGCTGCTGGAAGGAGAAGAGATCAGGTAAGTGCTAGTCAAGTGGTGGCCTCTCTGGGTTGTTATTTAAGGTAGGGTGAAGCACGTGGAGGTGTCCTGGGATAAACTTCAGGGATGACTGTAGTCCTGGGTTGAAATCCAGCTGCTAGTTCCAACCCAAGTGGACCCCATTACATCAAGGAGAACTTGATAAGGTGATAATGTATAAAGTCCTATTGGCTAGTAGGTCTCTTTGAGCTAGGTTTAACATTGGATTTGTTTCTTGCTACTGACTTCGGTTCTTGTTCCTCTTTTTCCTGTTGACCAGGCTTGAATCAGGAATGCAAAACTTGAGCATCCAAACCAAAACAAGTGGTTACTCAGGTGAGCACATGCTGTTTGTATGTTATGGAAAGAGATAGACATTTAGTTGGCTTAAATCTCTTCTTTAGAGATTTAACCACTGCACCACCAGAAATATGTGCAATTGGATTGTGAGCCACTGGGAGTCGCTTTGGTGATTGGGCGGCTATACAAATATAATAAATAGATAAACTGGGATTTGTATGTATGTAGAGTGAGTGAAGCCCCAAGGCTGTGATTGAGCCAAGAGGACCTGACACCACTTCTAGCCCACTTCCATAGCATGGAAATGCCCCTTGGACTTTATCATCTGCAGAACAAGCAGGAATTATAGCAAAGCTGTCACCAATATATTATAATCCACACAATGAAACATTTTCCCCTATAGATTTACTGCCTACAATGCAGCTGTTAAAGTCTCAAGGACCCTCCTGTACAAAAACATGTATGGGGAAAATGCAAATATCAAAAGCAAAGTGTAGTGCAGGGGTGCCCAAACTTCAGTTCAGGGGGCAGATCACAATTTTTCAGCAGCTCCAGGGGACAGCATATTTTTTCAATGGTACCTCCAACCACCCAGCCCCACCACTGCCTCAGCTGCCTTCTCCTATACTTCCAAAGACAAACACACACAAAAAACCAGAAAAAAAAGAAAGGGAAGGAAGGAAGAAGGAAAGAAAGAAAGGAGGAAGAAAGAAAAGAGAGAGGAAATAAAGGAGGGAGGGAGAAAAGAAAGAAAGGAGGGAGGAAAGGAAGAAGCAAAGGCAAGAAAAAGGAGGGAGGGAAGAAAGAAGGAAGGAAGGAGACAAGAAAAAAGAAGAGAGGGAAGAAAGGAAGGAAATCAAACAATATTCCATCTAGGCATGCTTGCCACATGACAGAAACGTCTGCAGACACAATGCTTGCTCTTTGGCTATAAACAGAAATGAGCACTGAATCCTAGAATTGGATATGACAGGCTTTCGAGCAAGGGTGACCTATGTCTGTGAAAAGACTTTTCCCCAGCTTCACTCCACAGAAAGTGGGGGAAAGCCAGCTGGGAAAGGAGGCTCCCCGCCCCCACTGTCCAGGGGGACTATGGAAGTGAAGGGGGGGGGACATCTCCTTTGAAAGACAAATGCAGGTAAAGGTCACCCTTGCTCGAAAGCCAGTTGACTCTGATTCCAGGGTTCAGTGTTCATCTCTGTTCGCAGCCAGAGCCAGTGCAGTTTGCGTCTGCAGACGTTTCTGTACACATGTGGCAGGTATGACTAGCCACTGGAGTGTACAGAATGCAGTTTACTTTCACACTGAAAAGTGGTCCTTATTTATCTATTTGCAATGCCTTGCCTTCACACTGTTAAGTTGTCAGGAGCTGGGAAAGAGATGGGAGCTCACTCCGTCATGCAATACTCTGGAATTGAAGTTCCAGTCTTTAAGTTCAGTATCTTAACCACTTGAGCCACCGCAGTCCCAAGGGATAGGATAGCACTCTTCAAATATCCGATCATCCCAGAGTGCAGGACACATAATAACGGGCATAAGTTACAGAGAGGGACTGCAGTGGCTCAAATGGCCTACCCCCTCCCCATGGCCCACCAAAGGAATAGTGATGGTCTTGGTTTCACCCACATGCTTCTTCAGCCAGGGGTGGGTGGGTGGAGGAAGGTGGGGTCTCATCATAAGAGTCCCACTTCTGCAAAAGCCATGGCTTTTTCCCGCCCTCTCTCTCCAACTCTCCCATTCAGAGCCATCGCCTCTCCTCTTTCTGGGGAAAAGCCGCCTTCTTCAATTCCTGGGCAGGAGGGGAAAAGGAATCAGGCGCTGCTGCTGCTTGAGCTGACTCTGGTAGCTTCCTATTGGCCCTGCAGCCTGCAGGGAGAGTCGGGGAGGAGCGCACGAACACAAGGGAAGGAAGGCTAAGCCAAGCCAAGCCAAGCCCCTGAATCGAGCCAGATAAAGCACCTGGGAGGAGGACGACACAAAAGCCCCAGCCAGGGAGAAGAGAAGCTAGCAGTTTCAAAAGCAGCCACCCCGCACAGCCACACACCGTTGCCCAGCCTGGGCTGTGCGAGATAGGCAGAGGTTTGCTGGAGCATTGTGATCCTATGCAACTGGAGGGGGTTTGCTCCTGTATGCTCTCCATGAGTCTCTCCTTCAATTTGCTGGTGCTTTGCCTCCACTGGGCAGCGGCAGCAGGAAGCCTGCTCCATTTGTATAGGAGGAGAACAATGCCCCAACAAACTTCTCCCCCCACCCGGGCTCAGTGTGGCAGTGCGGACACATGTGTATCTGTTGCTACTGGCAGCTCCTCCTCTCCCTTGCTACCGCGTCCCCACCTCTTCCTGCAAATAGAAAGCCACTGGTTTCAGCCCGGCCCTTCCCCTCCTTAGCAGAGAAACCCAGTTTGTCCCCTGTCCACTTTCGGGAGTGGGGGGGGCTTTGGGGGCTGGATGAATTGGCATGGGGGGGGCAGATTAGGGCCCACAGGCCGTAGTTTGGGCATGCCTGGTGTAGAGCAATGGAAATATCAAAACATAGGATGATGAATAATCTTTTTTTTTTTGCAACTTCGTGATTTCTTCTGCTGCAGTTTGTCAACTGGTGGGAGTGAGAAAACAGAATAAGGCAGAAAGTTATGCCCTATTTGACATCGTCCTGAGGGATAAGATTAAGGATGCAGCAACAGTTCCATCTCTGATATAGGGGCTGCGGTGGCTTTGTAGCTTGCCTTGTTAGCTGGAAGGCTGGCAAGTTGGCAGTTCGAGACCTGGGTACTGCATGACGGTTTGAGTGCCCGTTTCTGCTCCAGCTCCTTCCAACCTAGCAGTTTGAAAACAAGAAATTGGGAGTAAATAAAAAGGGACCACTTTGGTGGGAAAATATCTTGGGGACATGAAAGGAGCCTCATTCAGGCATCTCCTGAGCAGAGTTCCTACAGCAAAAATCATGCCAGAATAATTTCTTACACTAATATTTTATTTGGTTCTATCTCTGTCATTTTCCGGGGCATGATAGAAATTGCAATCTAAAAATTTCTTGAGAACCCAGTGCTCCCCATGCTTGCTGTCAAAGCCCATCAATTCTAGAAGCAAGGAAGAGAAACGTGTATATTATTTGTTCCTAAATGAAATGGACTTTTAAATGTTGATGTGGTGTGTGTGTGTGGGGGGGGGGAGGCAGAGTCTGGACTGGGTGTCATACCCTGGCCTGCCTCTCATAGGTGTTTTCTGTTCTCTGCAGGTGGTCTGAGCAGCGGATACAGTAGCTATGGGGGTGGTTACAGCTCTCGTTCAAGTAGCGGATACGCCACAAATTCTTTCCCTCTGGAGAGCTCTGCCCTTACAAAGTCAAAAGCCATCGTCATCAAGAAGATTGAGACCCGGGATGGGAAGCTAGTATCTGAATCCTCAGACGTGCTGACCAACTGAGCGGCTAGTCTCTCCAGAACCCTCTGAGAGTTGAAAGTGCCTTAAGTGTCCAATGAGCCTTCTTTAATCTAGCTAGACAGATCACAAACAGGAGGAGGAGGAGGAAAAAATTAACCTCCAGCTCTCACTTTTACTTGCTTTAAGGCAGGGAGACTCTGTAGTTCTCTAGACATCACTGGACTACGACTCTCATCAGCCCAGTCATTAGCATGCTGGCTGGGGCTGATGGAAGTTGAAGCCTAATCACTTCTGGAGAGCTTTCTCTTTCCCAGAGCTACTCTAGGCCCCTGATGGCGAACCTTGGCATGCCAGATGTTCTTGGACTTCCAATTCCCAGAAGCCCAAGCCCCAATGAATCCGCACGGATGGGTTTACTGGGATTCATCTGACCTGCGCTGCCCTTGTCGCTCCCAGAAGCAGAAGTAAAATGAGAGCAGCTTGGGCTGGATGAATCTCAGTAAACACATTTGTGTGGATTCATGGGGGCTTGGGTTTCTGGGAATTGAAGCCCAAGAACATCTGGAGTGCCAAGGTTCGCAAATCATCATGGCTCTAGGCCATTAGAAAAGACTGCTGTTATCCCAGCGACTCAAGATGGTTCCCTACCTCAGTCATCATCCTTGGTGACTAATCATATGCTCAGTACCAATTTGGATATTTTGAGGATATTTTTAATTTATCCCCTCCCCCCCAAAAAAACAACAACCGAACACCCCATTTTGTCTTTGATACCTTCTCTGTGGGCTTGTAGCTGAGCCTGTTTAGCCAGACAAGGAATAACCCAAAGGAACGAAGTGTGTGATTATTGTAAATCAAGGGTGGACCATGTGGCTTTCTACAAGTTGCTGCAGTTCCCATTAGACCTCACTTTGGTCAGGTCTGGCTAGGATTATTTGGAACAGTAGATCAGGGGCGTCGGGGCAGCACACACACAATTACACATTCCTTGTACTGTGTATCTGATTCCCAGCACTGCTCTTTGCCTGTGTCTGTTTCCTTCACTCTTTATAGAAATAAAGTGATTTGTATCAACTCTCAAGCTATGAATCGTCTTTCTCAACTCTTGAGACATTTTCTTATTTTTGATTGAGAACGAGGGTTGCCAACACTGTCTCAAGAGAAGGGAGGGAGAGCTTGTTCTTGGATAAAGCAAAGCAATCACACTTCTATACCGCCCCATAGCACTTAGTGGGCTCTCTGGGCGGTTCACAAGTTAATTAGCATTTTGCCCCCGACATGCTGGGTACTCATTGTACCGATCTTGGAAGGATGGAAGGCTGAGTCAACTTTGAGCCCTGAACTCATAAACTCTTCTATGGAGTTCCATGAAGGTCATGGGTTGATTCTCTACACACACCCTGGTTTAGTTGGCTGCTACATGACAAGGGCCGAAAAATGATGTAGGTGTTTCCATGGCAGACAACTCAAAGTGATTCTGGCATTGTCCAGTTACTTTGTCCTTTCTCTGGAATGGGGAGGAAAATTGTAGGAGAAACACAGGAAGGTTGCACAGGTAAAGGTCACCCTCACTCGAAAGCTAGTCGTATCCAACTCCAGTGTGCAGTGCTCATCTCCAAACCACCACTGTGTGTCTGCAGACGTTTCCATGGGCATGTGGCAAGCATGACTAGACACAGAAAGCTGTAACCTTTCTACCAAAGTGGTACCTATTTATCTACTTGCAATTTTTTGATTTTTAACTGCTAGGTTGGCAGGAGAAGGTTGCAGAGCCCCCCCCCCCCAATTTAAAATCCACTGAATAAGCAGCATTATGTTCTGACCTTAATAGCCACCTGGGGCAGGGGTGAAAGGGAGAGATCTTCAGCTGAACTTCAAAATGTAATCTGAACCCTCCTGAATAAAGCCCAGGACTTTGTCCCAAAACCTTATTGCAAAGTGACCAGTGCGAACACTGTGAGTCCAGAGTTTAGAAACGGCACATTTTAAATCCATCCATTACTCAATTCGATGAAAATTTCACAGGTTATTTTAAAAAACCATCTTTATGATGCAATTTGAGTAATAACATTTTACCCCCTTTTAAAAAAATGGCCTGCAATGAATTTAATTTAATTTTTTTAATTAACAATTCTGTGATTTCGTAAACTGATTAATTTTATAAAATACATTTCATGGATTAACAGGAATGAATTAATTGTCTTAGCCATTTTGACTTTAACACTTTAACATGACCCTAAATATTTCCAAATCCTCATCTTCATTTGAAAGCTTATTACACAAAGGCAACAGCTATTTCAGATTTGAAACAAACCAGTTGAGAGAGAAGTAGTGATTCGGTCAGGTACATGGTGTCCCTCATTGCTTTACACCAGGGGTGCCTAAACTATGGCCTGTGGGCCAGATCTGCCTCCGACATCAATTCATCCAGCCCACGCCACCTTCGTCACTCCTGGAAGAGGAAGTAAAATGCACCCATTATTTCCTCTTCCAAGAGCGATGAGGACAGTGTGGGCTGGATGAATTGGCATCAGGGACCGGATCAGGCTCATGGGCCATAATTTGGGCACCCCTGCTTTACACAATATGGTGAAAGGTTGCCACTCCAGAGGATTTATACTACAGTTCCCATAGTACACTTTATTAATGGCAATACAGGTAGAGGTTTCAGGAGGTTGGTGTCCAAAAAATTCTAGAGTACTCAAGATTCATCTCTTGTCCTAAGCCATGAGTTTGGGGTAAGTGGAAACTTAATTTCTTCATATGCAGGATTGAGTCTAATTTTTTTCAATGCATATCAAGTAAAATGGACAGATTTTCCCCTGTCCTTGCCTATGTCACTATAGGCAGTAAGGCTAGCTAGCAACTCGAGAACCACTTAACACTAATCTGTTCTTCTAGATGAAAAGTGGGGAATCTCTGGACTGCCAATTGTTTTGGACTCATTGATGGGTAGGCCATAATATCTGCAAGCCCCAATTCCCCCATTTTAAGTATATATGAATAAATAATTGCTCTGGGATCACATACTTCTGATTGTTTCGAACCGTTCCCTGATAACCTTTCCTCAACCTCTTCTATACCACCCCATCACGCTTAGTGGACTCGGGGCGGTTCACAAGTTAATTAGCATTTTGCCCCCAAACATGCTGGGTACTCATTTTACCGACCTTGCGCTCTGGTTCTTGGTCAGGATCAAACTCACAACCTTTTGGTTGCAGTGCTGGAGCTTTTTCTACTCTAACCAAAGCTATGAACAGACTTTGCCCTGAAGGGTGAAGAAAGGTCTTACGCTTGCTCTTCCTGGAACACAAAGCAAAACAATCTGTGGACTTTCTTTTTAAAAGCTTGCTTTGCTTTCTGATTTAACTTGGGGGGGAAATCTATAGATAGATAAATATATCTATAAATCTCTATATCTGTTAGGGCAGTGATGGCTAATCTTGGCACTCCAGCGGTTCTAGAGATAGAGATATAGCTTTCTTTAGCTGGAGATATAACTTTGCTTTCTTGTGTGAAATATCTTGTCATGTTTTGCCCCCTGGTGGGCACTTAAAAACGAGATAAAATATTGAGCTGAGGCTTTCATTTAAAAAGTTTTGAGAGACAGTAACTTCACATTTTCCTCACCTAAAAACAAAAATAAAAACCAAGCACCCACCAGCCTTGAGTAAATGAATGTTTACTGTCTCAGGTGTGGGCAACTGTGGCCCTCAAGGTATGGGACCACAACTTCCATTAGTTCCAGTCAGCATATAGTGGGGTAGGGGTGGTATTACATTATCAACATGCTCCTTATGCCTTCCAAGCAGTGGTGGGCAGCAACCGGTCCGGACCGGTTCTACCAAACTGGTAGTAAAAATCCCGGGTGTTCTCCCGTGGGGGTGGTGGTTAGTAACCCTCCTGAGAGACCACCCGGGATGGTTACTTTTTTGGGAGGTGACTGGTTCGGTCGCCTCTCCGGCTGCCCTTGCAGCCCAAAATGGCTGCTTGTAAGTGCGCATGCATCAAAACACCATTTGATGCATGCACACTGAATACTGGAGGCGAGCATGCATCAAATGGTATTTTGACACATGCGCACTTAGGGGCAGCCATTTTGGGCTGCAAGGAAGGGCACAGAGGCTGGCTGTTGAGGCCCTTAGCAGCCTTTTTGGAGGAGCGGTGGCAGCGGCGGCCTTCCCTCAATGCACCACCGGGCCATGCCAGGCAGGCCGTGCTGCCAGACCAGGCTGCGCTACCGTGCCAGGCCAGGCCAGGCCAGGCCAGGCCAGGCTGCACCGCTGGTCTGCCACGCTGCTGGTCCACCGCACCATTGCTGTTCCTGTGGTGCTGCTGCCGCCTGCCTGCCTGCCTGCTGTTCCTCAACCCCAGCCAGGGTAAGTGACTAGGGTTTGTGTTTGGGGTGGGGGGTATTTTAAAACACTGTGTTTTATGTAGTGTGCTTTTATTTCAATTTAATGTCTATTTTAATTTGTTTTTATGTTTTTTATTTCTGTTTAATGTCTAATTTGTATTTTTATGTTTTTTATCTCTATTTAATGTCTATTTAATTTGTATTTTATATGATTTTTATTTCTATTTTTATGTGTACTGTATTTTTATTTTATACTTTGGCTCTGCCCACATTGTTGGCTCCGCCCACATCATGATGTTGGCTCCTCCCATGACATCGGCTCCGCCCATGACATCAGCTCCACCCACAGTAAGATAGTAAAATTTTTGGCTGCCTACCACTTCTTCCAAGGGTGTGGTGTTTATCATCTTACAAAGCAGTTGTATGTTTTACTTGGAACTGAGTCCCATTGAGACTCCTGTATATATCTTTGTATAGGATTGTAGCTAGGGTTTATTCTTTGATGATAGGTTTGTAAATCAAAGAACAGCATCCTCAATTGACTGTCGGTACCTGTTTATTCTTTATGTGTGTTTCAAGAATCACGTCAGAATCAATTTGCGGCCCCCTAATAGGGCTTTCAAAGCGAGAGAGAGATTCGAGGAGTGGATTGACCAGATCCATACATCTCTTCACTGCCCCTGTGGATTCCCATAGCTGAGTGGAAATTTGAATCCATATTCCCCAAGTACTACTAAAGCACTCTTTCCACCACACCGGCTTTCTCGTTTGTTCTTTACCTAATTAAATAGCCTACATTTTATTCTCAGAACAATGGGCGAGCAAACCTGGAACTCATTTGCTACATTGGGGAAGGCCGGGGCACACAGAAAGTGCCTTGGGTGTGGCATTTTTGAAGCACAACTGGACGTACCCCATGCAATGGCAACCTTTGCGCTGGCTAATCTTTCTCACACTAGGTCAGATGGAATGAACTGTAGAATGAACTCTCCCCCCCCCCCCGGTGGATTTAGTTTGTCCGTTTCACGTCTGGCCTAGGCATGAAATAAGTTTGGGGAAGGCCTATGAAACCAAAATGGCTAGGTAGTCTAGGCCGGGGAATATGCACCGTCTCACGTGTCAGCAAAAAAACAAAACGCCTTGTGGCACCTCAAGGACTAAGGAAAAGGTGGCCCTTGCTCGAAAGCCAGTCGTATCCAACTCTAGGGTTCAGTTCTCATCTCTGCTTATAGCCGAAGAGCCAGTGCTGTCTGCGTCTGCAGACGTTTCTGTGGACATGTGGCAGGCATGACTAGACACCGGAGTGCATGGAATGCTGTTTACCTTCCCACCGATGTGGTGCCTATTTATCTACTTGCAATTTCTTGCTTTCAAACTGCTAAGTTGGCAGGAGCTGGGACAGAGACGGGAGCTCACTCTATCATACAGCACTTAGGTCTTGAACTGGCTTAGTGGTTAAGATGCTGAACTTGACAACTGGAAGGTTGGCAAATCAGCAGTTTGAGACCTGAGTGCTGCATGATAGAGTGAGCTTCTGTCTCTGTCCCAGCTCCTGCCAACCCAATAGTTTGAAAGCAAGAAATTGCAGATAAATAGGTACCACTTCGGTAAGAATGTAAATAGTGTTCCATGTACTCTGGAGTCTAGGCATGCCTGCCACATGTCCACGGAAACATTTGCAGGTGCAAACAATGCTGGCTTTGGCTATAGACTGAGATGAGCACTGAACCCTAGAGTCAGACACAACTGGGTTTTGAGCAAGGTCGACCTTTACCTTTGCCTAGTAAAAAGGACTGCACAACTGGAGATTTAGGGCAATGATGGCTAACCTTGGCACTCCAGCAGTTCTTGGTCTTCAATTCCCAGAAGCCCTGATCAGCAGGAGTGCTCACATGGACTTCTGGGAATTGAAGTCTAAGAACACCTGGAGTGCCAACATTTGCCATCACTGATTTAGGGCTTTAAATCTTCATAAAGCAGCTGAAGGGAAATTGAACAGGACAACCCAAATCCCCAGAAGGAAAATCTTGGGAATGATCTGTGATTAATACAAGATCTTCCTTTCTCTAACAGCTACGTAACAGAGCATGCCTAGACTTTTTTGCACACAGAACAATACCTCGCCAATGGCAAGATCATTTTAATAACCCTGCCTCCCTTTGTTCTGGAGATGTCCCGCTGCCTTTATAAAAAAAATCAGGTTGTTTTCCCCAGGCTGTTAAAGACAACTGGATTTCAAACAACCTTTTGTTGTCAGTCCTGTTTTCTGTCTTGCTTGTTCCCTTCTCTCCATCCACGCTTGCTATTTTTCTCTTCTTTTAAACCAGGGGTCCCCCCTCTCCCCTGGGCTTTCCAGTACAAATTGTTGACAACCCCAGAGACATAATGACCATCTCGGGAAATTGTGGAGGCTGTGCCTGCTCTTAACACCCTCCCTTCCCCAACTTTTTCTTATAAAATAGTGGGTTTTTTAAAAAATGAAATGAAAACTTCCTGTGGCGTAGTGGTTAAGGCACTAGGCTTGGAGACCGGAAACACGGGTTCGATTCCTGAGAGCTGAACGATGGGAGACATGAAAGGAGCCTCATTTGGGCATCCCCTGCAAAAACCCTTTCAACCCAGAGTAATCTCTGACACTAAAAAAAACGAATGAAATAACTTTTAAGACTCTAGTGGCCAAATACAAGATATTAAAAATGCAGTCCAGGGTATGTGGAAGAGCCCACCCCCACCCCCGAAACCCTCAGAAAAGGAGAATCCCACAACCACCGAAAGGGCACAAGGAGTCTCTGAGATGAAACATTTTTATTTTTATTGCCCATCCCTTCTCTAGAATGTGGAAAAATACCCAAGGCCTCTCCAGTTTCCATATATTTCAGACCCACCACTCCAGCTGAAACTGAGACCTGAAACACTTTAAACCTCTTCTCAAAAGGCTTCCTCTTCAACAAATTGCAGCACTGCAGCCTTTCATCTTTCCCAGTTTTCTCTGTCCATTTCTCCTCTTATGGCATGCAACCTTACTACCAGTGGCGGGATTTGATTTTTTAAAATACCTACTCTGTGGATGTGGTACGGTTGGCATGGCAAGGGGGAAAGCCCTGCATTGCACCCAAATTAGGACTACAGTAATACCTCAGATAACGTTTATCTCGGATAACGCTAAAATCGCATAACGTTAAGTTATCTGGGGAGGAGAATTGGATTGAATAACGTTAAGGTCCTATGGGATGGATCAGCTAACAACCGCTAAAGCCTGTGCGGTTACAATGTATCTCTATGGAGCTTTAACGTTATCTGATCCATCCCATAGGATTTTAACATGGATCGGATAACACTAAAAATCAGATAACACCAAGACTTGTGGAACCAAGTCTTAGCGTTATCCGAGGTATTACTGTACTGCAAATATTACTGGAAAAGGCATTTTCAAGTGTTCTAGGATGCCTTTATTGTCAGGCTGGGCATTATAGAGCAAATGAAACAGAAAAATCCAAAAATCACCTCAGCTACACTTCAAGGCAGGACTGATGTCCAAGATGGAGGCAGTGAACTTTGAAGAATCAGCTTGAACTGTGATGATGTGGGTTTTTTGCCTTGCCCTCCACTTTTAGAAATATACTGTTTGATGGGAAATCTGCTACAATCACTCAACTGTGATTCAGATTTGCAGCCTCTGTCTTGGAACTTGAGTTTAACTATAAATCCTGTGTCTTCAACACCTAGCCAGAAGAACGATCACACTTCTGTTCCTCCTCAGTCCCTACTTGCATGGCCAGCGTGATGGGCAGCTCTGGACGATTTAATGGCTCACATTTTAAACATTTTAAAACATATTTAGGTAATCCTCTAGTAAACATACAACCGAATCCTGGTTCTGGATTTTTGTTCTCATACCACAAAATTGTGGTTTTAAGAAAAAGTTTACATTTGCACATCAGGATACGATATGAGTGGAAACCTGCCCAAATATATAAATCCCAACAATATGATGAGGGATGAGTAACATTTGAGGCAGCTCCTCCACTGCAGGTCTTCACAGCTCTCTCCACTTCTCTAGTCATGGCTGGAGCCAGTGAGCTCAGGTTTTATCCATCATATCCATCCCAAATAATCGTTCCTACTAACAGTCTTTTGTTTCTCCCTTTTGTTAACCTCCTCTTTTTTCTAAGACGTGGCAACACTTATCTGAACATGCTACAGAAGCAGGAAAATTCTTGAGTGTGTCATCCACCACCCCACCTCTGGCCATAAATATTTACAAGTTGAACAGGTGATGTGGAAAATATGGAAGCATTTATTGCACATTGAACATTTTAAATTAAAACAGCAACCCCTGTCTCTGCTATTAGGATGTGGCAGCAGCTTCTTCATTTCTCCTTCTTCTTTTAATTAAAGTGGCATCTGAAAAATAAAATCTCTAGCGCTTTCCGGAGATCAGTGCGAAAACTGTCGGCAAGTCCGGGCCGACACCGGCTGATGGCTTGGCTTCCTAATGCGGCAAACTTTGGCATTGTGGGAGCATCCGGCTTTCCCAGCTTAAGTCTCTGCCCCATGTCATCCCCCACAGGAAGCAGGCCAGGGGAAGGCGGGAAGTGAGAATCCAGGGATCCTCCATTCTGGCCCCGTAGAGAAGAAGCTGCACTCAGGAAGCAATTGTGCTTTTCCTTCCTTCCTTCCAGCCAGCCAAGCTATGGCATTTCAAAGGCAGCTTGGAAACTGTCCCATACAACGCTCCCTTCCTCACCAATGGACGGAACAGATAGCTTGACACAAGGGACCTGAGATCAGGCCAGCACCGGCCGCACCAGCGGCTTCAAGTATTCCCTTTGGCTGGGAGTGAATGCTCGATGCAAACCCAGTCAGGGTAGAACGTGTTTGTAGTATCGGAGCCCCAGGGAACGGAGGGGAAGGGTGGACGCTGAGCCTCAAGCCTGGATCTTCCTTTATGGAGAGGCAAAGGTGCCTAGCACACCGGTCCCTCTGCATCAGTCCACGGGGTTCCTGCAGGTGGGGCACTGCCCCTTCTTTGCCCTTCGGGTGTTGACTGTGCTTCCCTCCCCCAACTGCTCGCGGCAGGTAATCCCCTGGTGCCTCCTTTGCAGGGCAGCGACGACAACACACATACACAGAGGGCAAGGCTGAGCCTGCTAGGCCTCCGAAGCGGCTTGTGGCTTCAGTTGAGCCTTCTCCATAGCAGTGCCATAAGGAAGTGAGCGCTTGAAAAAGCCCAGCTGGGGAGAAAGCAGAGACAGGAAGGTCTTCAGTATACCAATGCGTCCTGAATCCTACTTGCTTATGTGATTTCATGTGAACTTCCACATGTGTGTTGGTCCCCAGCAGCTTTTCCCTTGTGCAATTGGTCACATGATGGTGGGGGACACAAGTGCACAACCACTTACATTATTGACCAAGTTTAGAACAGTTCATGGGAGGGGGAAAGCTACTGTATAAGTTGCTCTCAATTGATTTTGGCTAGAGGCTGAAGGCTTTGCATGAGGTAAGGAAACTGTGAAAAGATCAGCAATTCCACATCAGAACAAATTATGAAGATTAAAGCGCTTAAGGCTTATTTACCAGCATGCAGATTACTTGTGAATTGCCCTCTTTGCCTGTTATATGCTGCAGCCAGATACCAAAACCACAGCTGGCTAGACAGTTAGGGATCTGGCTGGGGAGCCTAAGGTTGGGAGTTTGAGTCCCCACTGTGCCTCCCAGAAGAGCCAACCTTTGTAGCCTTTGTCAAGCTGTACAGTATCCCAGTGTTGCACCAGAAGAAGGGAATGGGAAACCACTCCTGAGTACTCTCTACCTAAAAAGTATTGCCGTACGTTGTGAGAGTGCAGGGGCTTGAGTGGTCTAACTAAGCAGTGTTGCCTATCTCCTGTTAATGATGTCGGGCCAGGACTAAAACACACCAAAATGTCCTCTGTCAGATCCCCTGGACTAGGTGAAAGTGGAGGGCACATGTCTGCCTAGCCAGTGGAGGGCACATGTCTGCCTAGCCAGCAGGTGACATCCGAATGGCTAAAAACACCACATGCAAATGGACTTGAGTTCTTGCATGTGTGGAATGTCATCATGGAGACATCTGCCAATGCACGGACTCCTCACTGAATAACGATTCCAAGGTATCCAAGGTATCTCATATAACTGCATTTTAAATATTATTTCCATCATGAATATTACTGTCTGAAATACTGTTGCTTAGGATAGTAAATTGCAACTAAAATAGGCCATTGAATCTGTGGGGATTTGATGCACCAACAGCTATGCATGTTCCTTTGATTCATGTGCCGACTCTCATTGTAATAGACTACTAGATTTCAGCCATTGTCTCTTAAAACTGTATCTTTTTTAATGCCTGCTGTGAACTTTGCTCTCCTGTACTAGAAGAAACTGAGGATATAAATAAAATAAAATAGTTAAAGAACTGCCATGGGTTGCTGTCTCTATAGAGTGTACAGAGGGCAGTAAATATGTATATACCTTTGTGTCATAGGCAAAATTACTCAAAATATATTTTGTGGGCAAAGCTAGAAAAGAACGAACAACCGGTGAGGGTGTTGAAATTCCACTGCAATATTCACCTTGAAGTTTCTGCAAAGCTCTCACCTGGCTCCTCAGATATCAACCCCCCACACCGGTTATGCTTTCATATTTTAACCATAAGATCTAGAAGCATACTTTAAAAACAAATGTAAGATTCTTAACTAAGACTGGCAGAGAAAATGGGATGATCTTACTGCAGCCCTTCCTTTCTGAAAAGGTGTGGTCTTTATGAAGTCCTGGTTGCATCTGTCACTTTCTGAGGTCTATAGCCCTTCTCAATCAAATGTCCATGCCATGCCTTCCTCCTCTACCACCACCACCCCAGTCCACAAAGAGGGCTCCCCACTCAGCTCCCCTACCTTGTATAGTACATAGATGAGCAGGGCCAAGAGTAGCAGCCCAATCAGAATGGCTAAGATGATGATCCAGAGAGGAACACCTTGGCTGGTCTCGGTCTTTGCCCAGTGCAGCGAAGTTGACACCTGTGGGGTGAGGGGAGAGAAGCAAAAACAAGAAATGTTACAGATCATGCTATCAAGGTGCCAGCCATGCCCTGTCTTAGATGTCAAAAGGAGGGGTGGGCTGCATTGGAATGTCCTGACCAGTTTCGTACATTGAAGTTACCCTTATCCTCTAAAACAGGAGTGCCCAAACTATGGCTCAGGGGCCAGATCCGGCCCCTGAAGCCACTTCATCAGGCCCACAAAGCCCTCATCGCTCCTGGAAGCAGAAGTAAAACATGCCCGTATGGACTTGTTTTACTTCCGCTTCTGGGAACGATGAGGGCTTTGCAGGCTGGATGAATTGGCATCAGGGGCCGGTCTCAGCCCCCGGGCCATAGTGACCAGCCCCCTGATCCACATGACTGGCCTGTGACCCATAAAGTTTGGACACCCCGCTCTAAAAGCTACATGGGGAATCCGTGCAAGCAGCTCCAGAGGGTTATGCTACCTCATGTCCATGCTTTTCAGCAACTAGTGCAGAGAAGTATGCTTCTGCCAAGGCTCTGTGTTCTTGCTCTAATCTATTCATCATGATTATCCTTCTGCTCCTTTCCCTGCCCTACAATATCCTTTTTTATTCTGTTTTGTACAACTCTTCCCTTTCGTCCATTTTTCTTTTTTAAAACACCCAGCCCGATTCCAAGTGGATCTGATTCCAAGTGGAACCTGCTCTACCCAGCACTCTTTCCTAGCACCATATCTGTAGGAAGGCAATTCTGACCATTGTTCTGTAGGCACATTGTTCTTGGTGGTTTTCTGAATGGATTCCAGTATTATTTGTGAACGGCCTAGAATGCGGTCGTATCGTGGAAGACAAGATCCGAGCATGGCTACTGTTACCACTAATAATGACAAACCAGCACTTACTGTGAGGTTGGCAAAGACGTGTTCTAAAGGCTGAATTTTATAAGGCACTTTCTGTACACGATAAACTGCTTCGCACTGAACTCGTTGGGGATTATTTTCTTTCTGCAAGAAAAGAAAAGCAGGCAGGAGAAAAGCTGAGTGATGCTGCCACACAGAGGCTGAGATGGACAGCTCTGTCTGCCACTGTTGGTGCCCCAAAAAATCTTGGTGTAGAGCAGTGTTTCCTAAACCTTTGGTTTTTGGACTTCAATTTCCAGAACCCTTAAGTCAATTCCCCAAAGCACTGATCAGCCAATGTACTGACTTAGGCTCCTGGGAATTGAATTCCAAAAACCAAAGGTTGGGAAACACTGGTGTAGATTTAAGTAAGACTCCCAATGTAGTCGAGGGGCAGCATCTTGCACAAAAGCAGAAGTTGCCACCATGCTAAGCAGATGCAAACAACGAAGGCTATTATTCACCCACTGAGTTTGTTTGCAAGACACACATTTTGCAAAATCAAAGCTCTCAGACGGGTTTGCAACCTACGACCCATGGGCTGGATTTGGCCAGCGGCGCAAAATAATCTGTCCCCGACCTCGCTCCAGCTGCCCATGCTGCTGCCCCCATCACTGCCAGAATCAGCCGTGGACTCATTTACGGCTGCATAAACACGTTTACGTAGCCATACATGAGTCTGCAGCCGTTGTAAATGCCTGGTACAGCCATAAATGAGCCTGCAGCCATTGTACATGCATTTACGACAACCATGGACATGTTTTACGGCACCAGCCCAGCCTGCTCAGCTGTCTGAGGAGGTGTGTTCTGGCCCACTGCTGGAAAATGTTGAGAATGCCTGCTCTCAGATTTCCTTTAGGCATCTCTTTTTCCTTTCCACGCCATCTTCTACGTCACAGAGACAAGCAGAGTCTGGGAGGCAGATTAAATGTATCTGTGTCCAGGAGAGGTAATCTCAAAAGTATCACCACCATAGACATTTTTCTCCTAACAATCTGAAGACAAAAAAAAATGAGTAGAAGGGTTGGGAAATGATAATATTAAAACAGAAGGGGGAAACCATTTGCAATGGTTTGGGCACTAGCCACTGCTGGCATATAACCAGAAAAAGATGACTCCCGTCCTGGCCAGGTAATGTAGCCCTAACAAAAACAACCAAAGGCTTACTCCTGGTGTAGGCCAGCCATATTTTCCCATATAAGAGAGAGCATCTAGCTGCAAGAGAGACCAGCTCGGTCCACTCTGCCCCAACTCAAAGCTTAGAAAAGTTAACTTCTTGGGCAAGGATTGAACGTCACATTCCTTTGGAATCTCTTTAAGGTGCTAAATCAGCAAAAGGCACGCCAGGAGTTATCCATCAGCCTACAGTATTTGGCATTTGTTAAGAGAAAGCTGCTCTCCTGGAGATGGCAGGCATGTCCTGTGTTACTTGAAACACAGACTGTGAAGATCTAGGGCAGTGGTTCCCAACAGTGGCATTTCAATTCCCAGAAGCCTAAGTCAGTACATTGTCTGATCAGTGCTTTGGAGAAGTGACTTAGGTTTCTGGGAATTGAAGTCTAAAAACCAAAGTTTGGGAAACACTGGTCTAGGGTAAGTGTTTCCCCTGAAAGGAGTGAGAGTATAACACCAGAGAGATTCATCCTTCCTGTGTGTCTTGTTACAAGGAGTTAATTGTTTTGTGCCAAATTGTTAAAAAATCTCTCATGAGCTTTACAGACAATAGGTCAGTGGTGGCTAACCTATGGCACACATGCCAGTCACCCCAGCACAGAGTTCACCCCACCCCTCTGCCCAGCAGCCCACTGGGAGTATTTCTTTCCTCCCCTGTTGCTGTGTTGGCACTTTGCAATAAATAAGTGGGTTTTGGGTTGCAGTTTGGGCACTTGGTCTCTAAAAGGTTCACCATCACTGCAATACGTTATAAGTCTTCCACACCCAGGCACAGATCTCCTGTGGATCCACTGGTCCAGGTCCACAGGGGGACAAAACCATCCCGAGGGGTGAGTGGGCCAAAGGGATGGCAGAAATCAGGCAGAATTCTAGACTTACCTGCTGAAAGCTCTTGGACCAGATGTGGAAGTAGAGGCGCAAGTTGACTCTCTTTTGCCGTTGCAGTGCCCCCGTGTGACAGCGCAGCTGGAAACATGCCTCCTCTTTACATTTCTGCAGCACAAGAAGCAAAAAGCTATTTGAAGAGTGCCTGGCACTAAAGTGACCCCATAACTCTAGGTGTCTTCTCTGCTGAAGACTGAACCAGAGGCACAGCAACTGCCCATCCCACTAGGCCTGTGAGGGCAAACCTTGGCACTCCAGATGTTCTTGGACTTCAATTCCCAGAAGCCCAAGCCCCTGTGAATCCACACAAATGGGTTTGCTGTGATTCATCAGGCCCGCGCCATGCCGCCCTCGTTGCTCCAGGAAGCAGAAGTAAAATGTGCCCATACGGAGGAAGAGTTATCCCAAAAGAGTCTTAACCGTATGGGCGCATTTTACTTCCGCTTCCAGGAGCGATGAGGGTGGCGCGGACTGGATGAATTGCAGCAAACCCATTCGTGTGTATTCACGGGGGCTTGGGTTTCTGGGAATTGAAGTCCAAGAACATCTGGAGTGCCAAGGTCCACCATCACAGCACTAGGCTTTAGGGAGCTGAAATCCCATGAATGGACAACCTCAAACTGGGCTTAAATTCCTGCTTGCTCCAGGATACATTGGACATGTTGCTTATCTTTAAACCACATCTGGGAAGGACAAATGCTGCTTGACTTGGAAACAAGCTGGAAAGGCTGTAGTCTATCCAGAAAGTAATACAGAAAGTAATCTAATCAGATGACTAAGAGCAATAAGGTGAAGCCAGTATGTGAGTACACACACCAAGGGAAGGGTAGGATTAGAGCAGCCCTTCCCAATCTGATACTGTCCCTACAAACACCCCATGAGCCAATAAGGTGGCTGCCTTAGAAAGAAGATTGCTAGGTAGCAACGGTGGTGATTCTGGGCTTACCAGACGAAAGCTGCTTCCACTAGCGCCACTGCTCCATCCTCCATTTGGTTTTTGCACATAGTGCTGTTCCTGCCAAGGAAAAGGGGTTGGTGGCTGCTCCAGCTAGATATCAGAAGAAGGGATAAGAAGAACACACCACTTTTAGCACCTTTGTAAATACAGTCCTAGTCGTTAATGGCTCTGTTTGCTGGCCTACTTAGCCATTTGTAACTAACGGTTTCTCCAAAATATTTGTCTGTGACCTGAGGATTTGTGCACGAGGGGTATTACTTTCCTTTCATCAAGTGAGCCCCTTCTCTGAGCGCCAGCTTCATCTGGCTTCCACAAAAAAGAGGACAAAACTTTTGTAATGGCAACATTCCTTTCATGGAAGTTGCTTCCTAGATGGAATGATGTTCTGGCTTCATGCTCTCAGCATGAGTCAAATGCTATCTGGTTTGGGGACACCATGAGGACTTTGACTATGGCAGGATACCTGTCAAAGCAGGATCTGCACTGCTTGAGTTTAATGTCTGTTTCATGTATGAATACTGTTTCATGTACAGATACTGTTTTAGTTATGAATATTTAAATTTCTTTTAATATTGATGTGTTTTAATTATGCTGTAAGCCGCCCAGAGTCGGGCTTGCCCGATTGGGGCGGGTTAGCAAGTGTGAGAAATAAATAAAATAAATAAATAAATAAATAAATAAAATAAAATGAATAGGGTGGATACATGAAGCAAGAAATATGACTGCTAACCTGCACTGAAGGAAGTGCTATAACTCAACTTTCTTCATCCCCTGAACACAGAAATTCTACTGTTCTTAAGCTGCTTCTTCCCATGAGCCAAAGTTCCCTAGAACTAGGGTTCCAGCTCACATGGAGAAACTACCCAGAAACTTCCAGCCTTCTTATTCTCAGGCAGTCACACTTTGGTGTTGAATATGATGACAAGAGGGTGCTGGGCTAGCACACTCCCTTCAATGCATGTGGGTTCCACACACTTGTTAAAACAAATGAAAAGAGGTTATAGACCAGGGATTCTCAACCTGTGGCCCACGGGATGGATGCGGCCCATAACACCATTTCATGGTGCCATATGTGGATCCTTTTTAATGTACAGGCTGCCCCCATCGTGCAGGCAGAGCAAAATGGCCATCCGGCCCCCAAAGCTGTTTGAGGAAGTGTGACCTAGGCTTGAAAAGGTTGAGAACCCCTGTTATAGACACTGCACAAATTACATTGGTAAGGACCTAGCTGATTAAAACAGTGCAATTAACATGCCTCACCAAAATCACTGGATGCACCAATTGAACTGATATTGAAACTAAAATAACATCAATGAAAACCATATGTCAATGTAGCATAGTAAAAATAAATTAGAAGTACAGGACACAAAAACATGAAACTTCAATCAGAATGCATTATATGGTGTAAAAAATAACTAAGTCCAAGTGAAATCTTTTTGTTGTTGTCTCCCGTGATTCTGATGGGTCGCACATTTGTATTGACTTAATTAGACATGCTCTGACCAATTCAGTTTACCCACTATCCTTGACTTTGTGGCCTGCAAGTTGTGAAAGACATACAATGCTACCTTTCCACAAAGTGAAGTTGAATTAGCCCAGTCAAAAAATAAGTTTTCACCTTCTTCCACCACATTTTTACTCTGGGCTATAAAATGGAGATGGGGTACGGGCAGTATGCCCGTGCCTCGCTACTGCTTTGGGAGTTGCACTGGTTGCCAGTGTGCCTCCAGGTGCAATTCAAGGTGCTGGTAATCACCTTTAAAGCCCGACATGGTAGTGGGCCAGGATACTTAAGAGACCGTGTCACCCCAAGAACATCTGTCCATCCCACCAGAGCAGACCGGAGAGGTTCTCTCATTGTTCCATACACTAGAGAGGTGCATCTCCCTAGCACTAGAAAGAGGGCCTTCTCGGTGTCTGCTCTGGCCCTATGTAACCTTCTGCCAATTGAGTTGCATCTCCAGACAGAGTTGCTGCCCTTCAGGAAAGGCCTAAAAACCTGGCTGGCAAAGCAGGTGTGGGGCACCAGTGACATGGTGACCCCCACCTGCTGGCTGATCTAGGAAGAACATGCTCTCCTTTCTTTTAATCGGTAAGGGTTGGGGTAATTTTTGATAGTTGTTTTTAGTGGGGGTTTTATAGGTTTTAGAGTTTTTAACTGTGATGCTGGTTTTTATTCTTTGTATGCCGCCCAGAGTCTTTTGAGTTGGGTGGCAATATAAACCAACCAACCAACCAATAAATAAATGTTGCCCTGGATGGGATCCACTTCCAGAATTCACATCCTTGGACAATCCCATTGAATCCTATCCCTTTCCACCACTTCTGAGCTTTTACCTGTAGGCGTAATGGGTTGATAGGATGGCTGGAGGTACAATTTGCTGGCACCATGTAGTGTGTCACATACATCACTGCTCGCCCGTGCATTCGGAGTGGACAATTGACCTCCAAGATCCCCTCACTAATGGCACTTGGACCCTCGTTCACAAACTGCAGGACAAATTGGGGAAGAAAAGATGATCGTAAGAACACAGGAAGCCATCTTCATCCCATTTGAGGTTCTTGTGCTGCCCAAACTGTTCAGTCTTTCCTGCTCTGCCCTGGCTGTGACTCTCTAGGGCCGTGGTTCCCAACATGGGGCACACGCCCCAACGGGGTGTGTGTGATTTGATTTTTAAGGGAGCAATTCAAGAATGAGTTATTAACAGTGAATAGCTTTTCAGGCTTCCTCCATGTGAATAGGAGTTCACTTTTTGAATAATAAGAATTAAAGAATTATATGTTACAGGGTATGAGTTTGTATCAGGATTTTAGAGATGCTTAGGTGGGGCATGGCCATAAAAAGGTTGGGAACCACTGCTCTGGGGCAGTGATGGTGAACCTTGGCATTCCAGCTGTTCTTGAACTTCAATTCCCAAAAGCCCTGATGAGCAGGAGTGCTGACTTTGGCTTCTGTGAAATGAAGTCCAAAAACACCTTGAGTGCCAAGGTTCACGATCATGGCTCTAGGGCAGTGATGGCAAACCTTTTAGAGACTGAGTGCCCAAACTGCAACCCAAAGCCCTCTTATTAATCACAAAGTGCCAACACAGCAACAGAGGAGGAAGGAAACGCTCTCATTGGACTGCTGGGCAGAGGGGAGGGGTGAACTCTGTGCTGGAGCAACTGCATGGGTGCCCACAGATAGGGCTCCGAGTGCCACCACTGGCACACGTGCCATAGGTTCGCCATCACTGCTCTAGGGCCTCCAGCAAAGGCAGGCCTTCCATACTACCTGCTGTGTCAGGTTTGTCTAACTGGACATGCCTCAGACTGAATTGTAGACTTCCTCCATGCAAAGCAGGCTCTCTGCTAATGAGTCACAGAACTTCCCTTCAAATAAATGGCAGTCATTCCAAGAAGGTAAAGAGCAAAATAAATGATACCATGACCTAAGAATATTGGAACTGACACATTGGGTCCAGGAAAAAAGGAAGGGATGCCATAATGGCAATGTTTTCAAAGGTGACTGGCAAACTGCTTCCCAAAAGCAGCCCACAAAAAGCCAGTAGCCATTCCCTGCCATCTGCCACTTCACAAACAATATTCAGAGATCCAGTGTCTCTGAACCTGGAGTTCCTTTCAGCTAAAGTGGCTGTTATAAGAAATGGCATGAAATCTGGTTCATTGGGCATATGCTATGTGATACTTTTCAGCATTAAACAAACCTGTCCCTGTGAAATTAGCCTGATGATAGGGGAAAATACAGGAACAGTCTATGTAATACTGAATTAGTTACTTTATTTATCCAGTCTTTCTCTCAGAAATTGAGGCTGCAAAGGGGCTTATAGCATACAATTAAGCAGGAAATGTAAGCCAAGTGCAGACTTTGGACGCAGGATTCAGAACATCAGCTTGTTTTGGTTTTGATAGCTTATTTTTAACCAACACAGCTAGGACTGGGTCCTTCCAGAAGCAAATATGATCCTGTCCATACCCAATTTCTAACTATGGTATCAGCTTATTTTTACCGAGCAATACCCACCTCATAGATGTGGTATGCGCCAGGGCCGACGTCTTGCTCTCGCTGCACCGATCTACCGGGAACCCAGCCAGATCCTGGAAGAGATACTGTGTCTGGCATGGATGCTCTGTAGAAGGGGCAGAAAAGGTGGTTTAGATAAGCAGAAGAAATGGGTTAATAATTTTAAGACCAGTTAGGTAGGTAGGTAGGTGGGTGGGTGGGTAGGTGGGTGGGTACGTACATAAGTAGATGGGTAGGTGGGTGGAAGGATGGATGTAGGATGAGGCAGACATGTAATTACACCTGGAGAAGGCAACTACATTATATCTGATATTACAAGTCTGGCCCTTCCTGACTGCAGTCTGATTTAAAGCCAGGAAATGGGGGGTTGCTGTTGTTGCTGAAAGGGCTTTCAGAACAATGAGCATTTGTCTCAACAACATACATTATTATATTATGTGTATCTTATGGTCAAAAATAGCTTAAGTTGGAGATTCCTTCAATTAGACAAGATCTTATTACCTATGTTAGATAGGCTATGTATTTGTCCTTGAAAACAACATTCTTCTGCCTGGAGCAGGCTGCTGATTGAGAATCTAAGGCATTTCTTAAGAAATTACTGGACTTTGAAGCTGAAATTATTACTAGGATTCATGAGGACTGCTAGAATTGCCTCTCTCAACCTTTTTGATTTACGGTTTCAACTTCTGACCTGTGTTTTAATGAACAGAGTATTTGTACCTTTCTTGCTCAAGGCTTTGCTAATCAGTCAAGAGTATGTACAAACCATTGAATTGCTGATTCAATGTTTTTTCTACAGATCTCACAGATTTAAAGGAAAAGTTGGCTCATTGCATTCCAAAACCTGGATTTAAGCCTCTATGGGAAGTTCCTGACCAAAGCTTTCCTATATGCACCATTTAAAACTGCTGTCTAACTGCCTCCTGGCAGTACCACAACAAAGGAAACATGTTCCTTGTGAGAAGAAAGCCTGCAAGAACTTGGCCCAGTCTTCTTCAAACTTGGTGGTTTTTAGATGTATTGGACTACAACTTCCTACATCCTTAGCAGGGGCTTTCCTTGACAATTAAGAGATTTGGGTCCCAGAAACAATGGGATGCTACCTCTGGGGTTGACTTTACTAGCAGCAGTGAATTCCCACTCCACCATGTGGCCAACACTTTCCCCACATGGGAACCTTGAGATCATTTAGAGCAAGGTTCCCAACCTTTTCAAGCCGGGTCACACTCTCTCAGCCAGCTTTGAGGGCCAAAAGCCATTTTTCCCTGCCTGCATGATTGGGGAGGGGGCACATTTTGTTTCTTAAATGCCCTTGGAGGCGTGGGGTCACATGAAATGGCACCACAGGCCAGATCCAGCCTATGGGCCTTAGGTTGGGAACCCCTGCTTTAGGTGAAATCAGATTTTTTTTTTTCATTTTTGAAGAATCATGGCCATCAGCCTTCTACCACATAACTGGAGGAACAGGACTTCAGCCACTGAATTTCATGTGGATTGTGGCTGAAGTGAGGTCTGAGACTTCATTGTTATGAGACATGGTTCCCTTAGGCCCAAGTTTAGGCAAACACAACTGTGAAGAAGACAGAAACATCTGAATGGTAGGATTGTGCCCACCTGCCTTGTTTCCAAGCCTGTCTTGCATCAAAGGTAATATTCCAAGGGGATCTAAGGGCATGGACTGTGACTCACACAACAGGTGCTATCTCTCCTTCTTTCCTTCCTCTACCATAGTTTTGAAGAGTAAGGTTCACAGACCGGATCCTCTATGACAGTGATGGGATGACAAAAAATCTACTACCACGCCATGACGTCACGGACGTCATGGGCGTGGCCAATGTCATGACGTCATGGCTGAAGCCGACGTCATGACGTCATGACGTTGTGGGCGGGGCCAAAAATAAAAATAAATAAAAAATAAACATACACACACACACCCCTCCCTCTCAGCCCACCCACCCAGACACAAATAAATAAATAAATAAATAAAATAAAAACAACCACCCACCCAAAACACAATAAATTACCCCTCGCTTACCTTTCTTGGGACCCGGCATCCCGACTGCGTCCACAGCCGCCGCCGCCGCCGCCAGAGCTGCCTGCACCCCTGTGGCCTCCTCCTCCTCCTCCTTTTTAGCCCGGCTCCGGCCATGGCCAGGGGCGGCGGGCAGCAGTGGCTCCAGCCGCGGCTGCCGAGCCTCCCTGGGCCATCCCCATGCCGCACCACCGCCGCCTGCATTCCTCCTCCGCCAGGCGCTGCAGCCGGGCTAAAAAGGGACCGGCCCAAGGAGGAGGCCACAGGAATGTAGCCAACGGCAGCTCCGGCGGCGGTGGGCGGCGGTTGCAGGCACCCAGCCCACAGGCCGCGCCCGGCGGAGGAGGAGGCATCAGCGGTGCGCAGCGCGTCCCCAGGGCATGGGGCTTGTCGGCAGCGGACGGCCCAGGCAGCCCTCAACTGTAGGGGGAGGTGCCCTACTCAGAGGGCTGGTGCCGCCTCCGCCGCCGCCGTCCTGAAAGCTCTAAACAATTTTTTTTTAAAAATCGGAGCTAAAATGGCTCCAATTGACTGCGCATGTGCAGAAACTCAATCTGACGCATGCGCAATGTGTCAGATTGAGTTTCTGCACATGCGCAGTCAATTGGAACCATTTTAGCTCCGATTTTTTTAAAAAAAATTTCTTTCGGTGAGGCGTCCGGAAAAGTGGACGCCTCAAAAGTGGACTCCCCTCACGGAGAACCCTCCGGAATTGGTCCTACCGGTTCCAGGGATCCGTCTGGAACCGGGGACATCCCATCACTGCTCTATGAGCCCTGTTAGAAATACATAGATCCTGGTTCCATTTATACCTTTGTTTTTCATCCCAGGCAAAGGAGAAATTCTCTTAACTTAACAACTTGGAGAGGTGGACCTTAGAGAAAACAACCAGCCCAAGGTTACTGGGGAGTGGTGGTGGTGCTTTATGGCTGTGTCATGGTTTAGTCATGCCTGCCACATGTCCATGGAAACGTCTGCAAATGCAGACTGTGCTGGTTCTTGGCTATAAACAGAGGTGAGCACTGAACCCTAGAGTTGTATACAACTGGCCTTTGAGCAAGGGCAACCTTGACAAGTCAAGGAGGCATAGCCAACAAGCACTTTAGAAGAGGCTATTTCTGAGGACATCTCCCACAATTCCCAGCGAGGAGGACCAAAAAGTAACATTGCCAAGCTTCTTACTGAGCTCCCTGAAGCATCCTTATTAGTGAAGAAGAAGATGAAGAAGAATAAGAAATAAAAGCAAAAGCAAGAAGCAGCAAAGGCAATCAAGGCATATTATTTTTGTTGTCAAGACTCACCCATGGGCTGTGACACGAAGAGCTGCCTCAACACGCAGAGGGAAGGACACCAACTCACTGTGGGAGTTGTTAGTGTTCTTGCTGTGGACAAAGGGCCCTGGTTATTCTTAAATGCTTGAGATTCATAAGGCAGGCACAATGAAAAAAAATAAGACCTGAGGGGCACCAAAGCCCATCTAGCCCATGATCCTACCTATGGCTGACTTTTCCAAATACAGGCAGCTGCCATCTCCACTTTCCCACCTTTTCTCCAAGGCACACCAATTTTTCAGAGCACAGCACACACTCGGATACCTTTTTCCAAGATGGAATTTATCAGGTTTTAGAATCTAGTAGAGGTGTGGCTTTTTGTGCTAGCAAAAGGCCACCTGTTTGTTTTCACTCCTTGGATCCCGAATGGGAAGAGATAGACAGGGAAGCGCCATGCTTCATCAATAGGGCCTGAGTTGTTTACCCCAACACTGGGACCTGATTGGATGTATGCTAAGTACCCAGGATCACCTCATACCTGGGGAGAATCAAGCACATGGCTTGGGATGGGAGTTCGAATCTGGGGGTGAACAAGGAAACACCAGTAAGGGGGGGGAGAGAGAAAGGCCATTTCAACAGGCTGCATCTCCCTAAGTCTTCAATATGATAACTTAGAACAGATAGATAGATTTATTTTATTTAGGGGAGGATATGTCTGAAAGCATTCTTTCTCTAAAAGCTAATTTTGATTAGGATATTTTTCTATGCTGAGATCTGTAACCTGATTTATCAAGAACCATGCTTCAACTTTAATAAAGCTACTTTCTTCAATCAGCGTGTGTTCATTGGAATTGTGATGCAGGATAAGATACAGTAAGTCCACTGGCCTCTTTTTAACACTACCTTTTTACCTCTCTACTACCGGTATTAAACTGGTAGGGGTCTGTAGGCAGATAAGTCCCAGGTTCGTTCAGTTGGATATGGCTGAGAGAGTGATGAACATAAATTCCTTGCCATGAGTTTTGGGTGAGTTCTAGAGGGGATTTTGGAATAATCTGCCTTGGAAGGAATGCTGGAGGTAAAGAAAGGTGAGGAATGGTTTGGTTTCATTACAGCACTGTTGCTTCCAAGACGTTTAATGCCTTAAACCAAACATGCTTTTAAACTCTCTGTTGATCCTCAATGGGTAAATCAATAATGACAGACATATTTGTCAGATCTACCCATTTCCAAACTACCCACTGTTATTATGGACTTTTTCTTCTTCTATGTCTAGGCCAGATGTGAAACAGCCAAGATGAAGGCACCTTTACCTTTTGGTGAGTTTATTCTACAGTTTCTTTCACCTGACCTAGTGTGAGAAAGATTAGCCAGCAACACAAGGCTGCCGTTACCAGGGTACACCTGATTGTCGTTCATAAATACCACAATCTTCGAGGAGGCTCTTTCTGTGTACTGAAGGGGGTGTTTATAATGCAAGAAAGAAAGAATCCCTTGAAGGGGAGCAAGTTGCATTGGGGTATATATTCCTTTATTCTTACCTGTGGATCTGAAAGTCAAACTGGATGGATTTCTCAGAATCAACAAGGCGAGGCACAGTAAAGCGCAGGGTACCCCACAGCTAGAAAAGACAGAGGAAAAAATCAGGTGGGGAGGGTTAGTGTAGATGTCCCTTCCATGTTCTTTACCTCTCCTCAGTCCACAGGGTGGCATGGTGAGGCCCAAAAAGGCAAGGGTGCAAATATAATAATTTCGTGTCAGAAATTATTCTGGATTGAAAGGATTTATGCTGGAGAAACTCTGCTCAGGGGACACCTGGATGAGGCTCCTTTCATGTCCCCAAGATCTTTTCCTACCAAAGTGGTCCCTATTTGTCTACTTGCAATTTCTTGCTTTTGAACTGCTAGTCTGGCAAGAGCTCGGACACAGATGGGCACACAATCCAACATGCAAGTCCCCAGGTTGCCTGCCTGCCAGCTAACAAGGCAAGCTTCTTAACCACTGAGCCACCGCGGCCCCTTAAGGGTACAACTGGAGCGGGTGTCACCTTAGATTACAGCTTCTAAAGGGTCATGCAAGGCCATGCATACGGAAATTTGAATCTTCTTTTCTTCTGGGTTGTGGGAAGTGACTACTTCCTCCCAGGCTCACTTAAGGTTACTGTACACCAAAAATACTCAAGATATACAAGCTAACCTAGGAAATAGTGAGAAGCAAATTACTCCACGAAAGGGGAAGTTGCTTGGCATCTCTCTGAATGATTTACTACTAAAAGTGCCTCTGGGTCTGGGCAATTTCTCACATATTTGTGACTGTATCATCCAATGCAGAAACACAGTGTCAAAGAAGACTATGTGGTTGTTCTCTGTGTGAGTCCTTGAGTCTGACCTCTCTCCTCCTATCAGAAGGAATGTCCAAATCAGGGGCTTATGCTACAAACGGAAAGGGTGGGTGTGCTCAAATCTTGCAATGTATTTACTTTTAATGCATGCAGAAAAGAAGCCCATAAGATTTCTGAAGTTTTAATTCAGAGATGTTTAAGGGGAGGGAGTGTGCTCAGCTGTCAGACATTTGATCTTTCTAGAAGCGGCACCAGTTTGAAGACCTCTGCTCTGCCTAACTCATACACTAGGAATGGGAAATGTATGGCCATTCAAATGTCGCTCAATTGCAACCCCTTCGCCATCATCCTATCATAGCAAATGGTGGCAAAGGCTGAAGGGAGCAGTAGCCCAACAACCTCTGGTAGGCCAGATGTCTTCCACGCCTTACTAAATGTGATCAGATGCTAGAGAACAAACGTTAAGGTCCATTGATTTCCATCCTCTGTTCCTCCATGTGCTATTTCCCTGTTGTGAAAGACTAACACTTCCCCTTCACTTTCTACTGAAATTATATATGACCTTTCTTTGTTCTGCTGCTCTATATTTTTATTCTGGTTTGTATTGTGCACTTTAGTGTGTACTTTGTTTTATTGAGCAATTTGCTATCTTCCTTGTATTTTATTTTGTGATGAAGTGGGACAGGTTTTTACAACAATAAGTGGGCAAGGAAGTGTGCTCATGCCAACTGTGCATCTGACAAGCATTACTATACATTAACCATGCACCAAATCTTGGGTGGTGCAAGAGCAAACAAAATCTTAGGATTCCTGGTGCTTATAGAAGCCTGTGGTCTAATATCATTTAAGGGGAAGTAGAGCAATCTCTTATCACATTTGAAGTAAAGTAGAACCCCATGTAGCGATTTTTATCCGTTCCACAAAGCTGATCGGTATGCAGTTTTCATTGTTATACGATCTTCCCTATGGGAAAATCCGTACAATGATTTTCCCTATGGGAAAACCCGTACAATAATGTTTGGGGCTGAGCAGTTTTTCCCATTGGAAAATCATTGTACGGATTTTCCCATAAGAATGAGCGCTATGCAGAACTGCTCCCCCCCTCCAAGCCTTCATCGCTTTGCAATTTCATCGCTGTATGGGGCAATCACTATATGGGGTTCTACTGTATGTGTGAACAAGTGAGTAGATTCTTAATGATCAGCTACTGCTTTAACTACTCCCATCTGAGATAAACAATCCCCAGTTGTGACATCACAGTTGTGTATGTGTGTGGGGATGGTTCCCCCTTCCCCAATTCTGCTGCTGGATTACAGTGGTTACTTAAATGCAAGCACTTCCCACAACCATGGGTTTACCCTGTCTTTACTTTCAATGTTTTTTCTAGTGTTATCCTTTTCTACACTTGGATCACAGAATCAAAAGACTCATCTCACGTTTTGTTACTGAGCTGCCCAAAACAGCTAACTCTTGAGGAAGCTTTGGCCCAACCTGGCATATTCTCCTACTACCCTTTTTACCACAGGGATTACAGTGGCTTAGTAGTTAAAACACTGAACTTGATGACTGGAAGGTTGGCAGGTCAGTAGTTCGAGACCAGAGTGCTGAACGACAGAGTGAGCTCCAGTCTCTGTCCCAGCTCTTGCCAACCTAGCAGTTCGAAAGCAAGAAAATGCAAGTACTGTAGATAAATTGGTACTGCTTAGGTGGGAAGGTAACAGCATTCTGTGCACTCTGGTGTCTAGTTATGCCTGCCACATGACCACGGAAACATCTGCAGACAGTGCTGGCTCTTTGGCTATAAACAGAGATGAGCACTGAACTCTAGAGTTGGATACAACTGGCGTTTGAGCAAGGACAACCTTTTTTTTAAAATCATCACACACCCCATTCGCATCCTACCACCCAGATTTCCTTTGCCACAGCTAAACAGCTGCTTTACCTGAGTGCTCATGTGGCACTGTGACCACTCTTGCACTGTACCCCAAGTGCCATGGAGGTGGTTCTTCAAGTCCCCCAGCCACCTGACCCAACAGCAACAACTGAGGATGGACACTCACACTAATGCCTGCCTTCATTGGGTTGCCAAGGTCACAGATGACCATGTTGGTGTTATTCACTGTCTCATGGTTGCAGCTCTGGCTTGACAGATTCTGGAGAGAGACAAAGGGAAAATGAGATTAAAAAGAGAAGAGGCAGCCTCCTGTTATTATTCTGCAAAGGAAGCGGGGAAGAGGACGGGACAGTGGGCAGAAGTATCTCCCTCATCTTGCCCATCAGTGACTCCTATAGACTTCCACACAGTGTAGTGGAGGACAAGGACCACTCAAAAACTTAAACTGATTTAGCATTGCCATTCCCTTTCCACCTAACACATTCAGAAAGCTATAACTCTTAAGGCAGGGATTCTCAACCTGAGGCTTGTGGGCTGGATGCGGCCCACAGCACCATTTCATGTGGCCCCACTGCCTCTACCACACCCGGAAGTGCCATGTGGTGGAAGAAGCGCAAAATGGCCATCCGGCCCCCAACTTTAAAAGGTTGAGAACTCCTGTCTTAAGGTGATTAAGTAGCCAAAGGAAGTTAGAATGATGGCAGCAGGTAGGTTTTTTCCAATAGAGGATTCTCAGAAATTTCACTGTCAGTGTTATCAGCCATCTGCTTGGGAAAAAGATCTTAATGGTCTCATCATGTCAGCATTAGTCAATTTCACATATACTGTTCTGGGCTGCACGGTACTCTGATAACAGGAAATGGAACAAGTGGCCAAATGATTCACTCCAAGGAGCAGAGTTTTGGGACTGGCAATGTTGCTTGCTTGCTTAATTTTATTACGGTACAGTATTTGCATTTTTGACCCGCTTTTCCTCCAGGGAGCTCAAGACAGAGAACACAGCTCTCCTCTTCCCACTTTGCCCTTTCAAACACTCCCATGGTGTGAGACTGCGACCATCTCAAGGTCACCCAAGTAAGTTTAGTGGCCCAGTGGGGATCTGAATCCAGCCCTCCTGAACTATAGCCCAACACTGTAGCTGCAGCACCGAATAGGTTCTTTTAACATGAGATCATTAAGGAGTTACAAACAAGGCAAGCCATCCCGGTTCTCCAGAGTGCTTCAAGCTTGGATCACAGGCTTTTAAACCATTTTCGCTTGACAAAATGCTCTGGAGAACTCTCAAGCTCTCCTGCTTTGCAAGCTTGTAATCTTTGTGTTGGGACAAGGATTACACTTAAATGATACCATGTTTTCTCTTAAGTAGGTACAAAAGGCATTTTCTTCTCTGTTTGTGCAAGAGAGAGAGAAGGAAGGTTTCATCAAAGATATCCAGGGCTGGATCACCTTATTTTGTGACCTAGGATGAAGATGGCATTCTCTTCCAACTTCTCATGCTGAAGCCACATGAACTGGTAATTTAGTAATAGTGGATGGATAGTAACCTCCACTGCACTTGTGAGAGTGGTCCAGTTTAATCAACTACAGCTCTGCCCTCCAATAGACATGGACTGCTGAGAACTCAGGGGGGAAAAAGAGAGAACGCATTTGTCTTCCTCTCCAACATCAAGCATTTTGTCCTCTGAGGGAACAGCCTCTTTCTACCCAACATCATAACCAATCCTGACCATGCAGTCACCCCCCAACTGCCATGACTGTTGTGTTTGCTTTTTAAAAAAAAATTAAGAATAGGTTTTACCATCTGATTAATCAGCAGCACCTTGAAAAAAATAAGTCAAAAAGGATCTTCTCACTTTTTTTAAACTACCGTATATATATTTGAGCATAAGCTGACCCGAATATAAGCCAAGGTACCTAATTTTGACACGAGAACCAGGAAAATAGATTGACCCAAATATAAAATGAGGGTGGCAAAAGCAGCAGTTGCTTAGTGAGTTTCAATAATCAAATTATGGTACATGAAAATAAGATGTGGCAGAAAGGAATTTTTCTCCATGTCGATTGAGATGTGCCAATGACAGGATGGAAGAAGTGGGTGGTGAAGGCTATTAGCTGCCACCTCCTTTTTCCATCGCACTCAGTGACCCAAGTATAAGCCAAGTCCACTTTTTTGACCTCATTTTTAGGACTGAAAAACTAGGCTTATACTCAAGTATATACAGTATACTTATTCCCATAATTTATTATTTATTAATTTATTTAAATTTATATTGCCGCCCACTCACCAAGGCGACTCAGGGCAGCTTACAGTCAAAACAACAACAGTACAATAAAAATTATAAAATGCAACCACATAAAACAACCAAACCAGAACACAAACTAACTCCCGTCAGGCCGTTGTTGTGGGCCCAGAGGATTGGGCAAGGTCCCCAGCCAATCACAAATGATTATTAGTCTCAATCACAAATGATTATTACAACTACAAAACTAGTATCACTTTCTGATAAAAGAATATCCATTAACAGTTTAACTCATGAAGAATAACACTTTTGGTAGACACTACCTACATGACTCCAAATACAGATAGAAAAGTAGATTTCTATAAGATGTAAAAAACAGAAAGTTGTAACTTTAAAAATATACAGGGGGGCAGGATCTTAAGAGAGTAATGTATTAGAGAGAAAACAAAACAAGAAAGCTTGTGGCACCTTCAAAACTAACTCCTGTATTTTAATGTTAGCTTTCGTAGATCAAGTCCACTTCATCAAAGATAACAGTGAGACTTCATGGTAACAATTTATACAACTTCCCACAGCCTAACTGCAGCTAGTTAAAGAAGTGCTGGGATGCACCTCATTTGCATAATGAGGCACACAGCTTAAAAGCACCCCAGCACACCATCCATTAGCAATTACAACAAATTACTCAAGCTTTACATGAACTGGTAAGATTCAGACTAATGCATCTACAGTATTAGGAAAGTACACACCACTCAGGAATCTACAATACATATCAAATTCCCCCCAAATTCAGAAATATTAGAAAACAGCTTAACCTATGGGAGAAAGGCAAGAAGTCCCAGTAGTAGGTAGTAAAAGTAGGAGGAATTAACTGTTCAAGGGTGACCTACCCCATGGTTCCGTAATACCCCTGTGTAGTCTGCTTCTGGTGGAATAATAACATGGAGCTCAGCCTCATAAGCTCCACCTTCTCCGCGGTTCTGTGCGTGGAATGAGAGGTTCAGTGCATTCTTGTCTCCTAGATAAACAACAGAATGGTCCCTGCAAAAAAGCCCAATCCGAAAGAGTGAGGGAGTACACATCATGGAGGTCCAACAACTTCAAAGTTAAGTCAAAGGCCAGCCATTCATGGAGTAGAAGAAGACACCAGCCACTCCCACCCTCTTTTCCTCCTCTTCAGACAATACAGTGTTTTGCACAAGTGGTGTGTACATAAAATCATCCCAGCAGACGTTGGTGAGAAAGCACCAAAGGCATAAAGCTGCCTGATTCCACTCCTGCCGCTGCTCAGTGGAGGGAGGCAGGATATAGTCTTACCCCCAAACGTCAAGATGGAGGTCAGGAACACAGACGTTGTCTTCACCGCAATCAAGCTGTATCTGAGCCTAATGGACAAGGAATAATGATAATCAAATTCAAAACTTCTGGATCTGCAGCCACATATCCAAATGACTTAACTATCTGTTGAGCTTTCGGCAGCCATACTTTGAGTTGGTTTTGGATACTAACATTGAGATGGGAAGGGCCAGCATTTAACAAGTATCGTTACTGTTTTGATTCTAAACAACCAATCAGCAGGTTAAATGTTTCTTCCTTCCAAAAGGTCATTGCTTATATACACTGGCTCTGTGTATGCACACTGCTATTGCTAATTTAGTTTAGTTTGCCTGTTCAACTGGTTCAATTGTCTTTCTGACTCAAAATATTTTTAGTCTCAAAGCTGATAACACATTACCCTCTTGGATCCATCATTGGCTTGAGAGATTCTACCTGACAATTTTGTTTGAACACAAGCCTCTGAGCCTCAGAAAACAGATCCTGTTTGTTAAGAGTGGCATGAATTCCTTGGCTGTGATTGATGGGAGCTACACCCCAATCTACCCTACCAGGATGCAAGAAGGTTGTTCTAAATCTATACAGTAAAACCTCAGCTAACACTAAAACCTGGTTCCACAAGTCTTGGTGTTATACGATTTTTAGTGTTATCCGATGCATGTTAAAATCCTATGGGATCCATAGAGATACATTGTAACCACACAGGCTTTAGCGGTTGTTATCTGATGCATCCCATAGGATCTTAATGTTAACCGATGCAATTCTTCCCCCCAGATTGCTTAATGTTATGCGATTTTAGTGTTATTCGATACTAATGTTATCTGAGGTATTACTGTACATCCATTTTGCTTCCACTGAATGCAAACCACCACTCTTCTCTTGGTTGGCCAGCTCAGCCTTCTCAGAGAATATCCCCACCCTGACTTCTCCCATTACCTTCTGTTCAATGTGGTTGCGTGTCATGTAGTTGAGGATGGGTTTCAGGCCATGTGAGTCTGTTGGGGCCTCTGGATCCAGAGAGAAGTTGAGTGACAAGTAGATGGGGGACAGCTTATCACGGAATTCGGACTCACCCTGGACAGAAAAAGAGAACAAGAACTTGATCCCGAGTGCTACAAAGAAAAATGCGCTCTGGGGAGGTCCCTGATGCTCTGCCAGTTTCTCCAAACAACACTGGAAACTGAAACAAAACTGCATATGCAGTCACAATCCAGATGCAACAATATTACAATTTACAGAATGCCAAGATATGTTTCCCAAGGGAATGCTATGGTTTAGTGCAGGGGTTTGCAAGGTTTTCCTGCCACAGGCCAGACACCCCCCAACACAAAGCTGCAGAGGCCGGAAGTGTTTGCTCCCAGTACTTATGTGTTTATTATCATCAGCGGCAGTGGTGATCAGGTCGGTTTGGAGGCTTCAAGCAAAGTCTCTGCTGCATCCCATAGCAGCAGGAGGCTTTGGGGAGCATAATCGCTCCATTTTGGGGTTTTTCTGCTGCTCCGTCATTGTGCTTTCGGCAGGGAAAGTGTGCCTTTTTGCAACTTCCTGGTTCCATCCTGTGTCCCCAGGCACTGACCTAAGTTCCGCCTGGCACCAAAAGTTGCAAAAAAAAGTGTGCTTTCCCTGCAGAAACACAATGGAGAAGCAGTGGAAAAATCCTGAAATTGAGCGATTATACTCTGAAAAGACTCCTGCTGCCCTGGGAAGCAACAGAGGCTCTGAAAAAAGCCAGTAAACCAGCATAGTTCCTGCCACCATGGTAAGTGACGCATCGTGACTTCCAGCAGTGGGGGCGGTCTTAGAGGTGCTTGGGTGACCACCACAAGCCGGATTGATCTGCATGGGCCAAATTAGGTCTGCAGGCCATAGGTTGAGAATGCCTGGCTTTGTGGTTAAGACACTGATCTTGACAACTGGAAGGTCAGCAGATCAGATGTTTGAGGCCCAAGTCCTGCACAACAGAGTGAGCTCCAGTCTCTGTCCCAGCTCCTGCCAACCCAGCAGTTTGAATATAAGAAATTGCAAGTAGATAAATAGGTATGTTTTGGTGGGTAGGTAAACAGCTCTCCATGCACTCTGGTGTCTAGTCATGCCTGACACATGTCCACGGAAATGTCTGCGGTCTCATTTGCTATAAATGGAGATGAGCACTGAACCCTAGAGCTGGATACAACTGGCTTTCGAGCAAGGTCTCTCTTTAACTTTACCTAAGATATGTTTCTTTCTTTCTTTACTTATATCAGAGCACTGCATAATTTAAAATTATGGACATATATGACATATAAATAAAATTCCAAACAAACTAAAGTGTTAAAAGACTACTTTTGACCAGAAGCAGGCTAGTTCAATAGTGTAATCTCAGCCATTTACTAGATCTTTTTTGTACATGTGAATGGGTATAAATTGCATGCATGTAAATGCTGCATTGATTGAATTTTTCTATATTTTATTCTGTATCGAAGTTTACTTATTCTTTATTCTGTCTACTTCACTTCAAAGTCTATTCAGTGAGTTCCAGATGGTCCAGCCAGAATCTTGTCATGGTGAGAGACACTTTCTGGGATTCATCCATTTAGCAAAGTGTTTGGTTTTTCTTTTTGTTTTTTGTTCTCCATAGGTTTAGCCTAGCATCTTTCTGGTTTAATATTTTAGAGCTTGAGTTTTGGTCAGAAAAAATTTCCTCGACTTTACCTATTATAAAGGATTGGCAATCACACCCACCTTGGCCACTCCCTGTCTACAGCTGGAGGGACAACACCAGCCTCATAACAGACTTTTTCAGTGTGTGTGAGTGTGAGAGGGGGGCAGATTTTAGACTGCCAGTAATAATCCTGCATCATTCATTAAGAGCGACATTCTCTTGTTTGGCATCTGCCAATTTATACCATATGGCAGTAGCATATCCTGCTGTGGAACAGCACAGGGTCCAAAGCTATTGTTCTTATTGTTTATGGGTGTGCACCCCCAGTCTGAACCAACCAGGTTCCTATGTTATTTGACTTTTGGCAGCAATTTTCTGTTTGTTGTTTAGGCAATTTTTTTATAGGTAAAAATTTGATCCAGAGTGACAATCAAAGACTTTTCTTCCCACAGAACCCAGTTTCCTCTTTTGCTTCTCTTCCTGGTTTTAAGTGGAAGACACAGACCTATGATTTTTAAGAGTTTGTTTTCAGCTGGCTGTTTTTATAAAACAATAAAAAATCTTCTAATGCAGAGATTAGCTGGTACTTGATGGACTGTCAAGGCAAGATCATCAGGACAGATGAAACTCCTGGAGCATGGGAATGTTGGTTAATCATTTATTTAAATGTTAAAAAGTAATGGTGCAAGGAAGCTACCCTGTGGGAGACCATATTCCTTTAATTTGTCCAATGATTGTTCCTCCTTTGAAAGTTAACAAAGAACATTCAGTTCCTAAGTAGAACAGTGAACATTTCTGTTAGTCCATGATATTTAGTAAGGATGTAGAGATCAATTTGTGTGTTTTAATTTATTTAAAACAATGGTCAAAATCCTCCCACACAGCTATGCAAATGGTGTAACTTTGCTAGGCAAAGTGGTGAAAGTTAAGAAATTGTCTTAGACATTATCAGCTACAAGCTGAGTCACACAATTCAGTAGACAGCTGATGTCTAAACTGATATCTCAACTCCTGGCATTTCAACCCCAAAATTGGTCAACTGTTTATTATGTAATGTATAGTTTATACAATGATTTATTATACAGTTAACATTATTACAATTTATACAATGTGTATCAAGAGAATATTGTATTGTATTCCTGTTTACCAAGCTACTGTTGGCCTTTCTCATTCCTTTCAGTCTTAAAGTATCAAAGGTATACCAAACAAAACTGCTTACATTAACATCCTAAGTCAAAAGGGACTTGGGCTGATACATGTGATTATTCTCTCAGTTTTCCTAATTTTATCTTCACTTTCTGTCCCTGAGGAAGATTAGGCTGAGAGTGAATGACTGGTCCAAAGCCACAGGGTCAGCATCAGAGTTCAGGGGAGATTTTGAACCTTTATGTTCCCAGTCCTAGTTTCACAAGCTATTCTACAATTTTTTAAGCATGTTTGAAGTGAATTTCGACCTGAACCCCATGACATAATTTTGCGGGCATAACATCTGCTGTGTAAATTTCAGTGGTGAATTGCCTCCCATTAAGAAGCTGGCACTTGTTTTTCTTGGCCAGTGCTAAGACACACGGCTGTTGTGCGACAAGGGATTGAAAGGCAGCATCTTAGTTTACAATGCAGGAGACAACATTGCCGAGTTTAATTATCAAGATTCTGGCCCATAACTTTATTGACACTGAATTAGGTCTACAATACAAATGGACTAATATGTCAAAATTCACTTCTACTCTGTTTCTCATTTAAGTTTGTTCCATTCCATTTCTTCATCAGTTTGGGATTTTTTTAAAAAATATGCCCAAACACAGATCTATATTTTCACCTGTCTTTCTCCTAGTATAGAATTTTGTGTGCTCTTTTCCTGATGCTCACATTTTTGCATATAATTTCCTTTAACATAGCCAATTTTGTGTGTGCTTCTTTTAACATATACATTTTTTTGGTATCATATGAATTTTGCACACATTTTCCCATTACTTTTGTTTTATGACATTCTTTTTATTTGTGAGGTTTATTTCAAATCTAGAGAAATGTGGATATTGTTGTATTAGTGAACTTTAGTTCATGCACAAGTTCAACAAGTACAAATTAAACACATTTGCATAAAAAGGTATGTTGCACAAATGTGTTACCAATCCCAGGCTTAAAGATAAAGGTAAAAGCCTCCCATGCTTGAAAGGCAGTCATGTCTGACTCTATGGGACGGTACTCATCTCTGTTTACAGCCAAAGAACCAGCACTGCATGTTTCCATGGTCAGGTGGCAGTTATGGCTAGATGAGGAAGCCATGGAATGCTGTTACCTTTCCCGCTGAAGTGATACCTATTTATCTACTTGCAATTTTTTGCTTTCAAACTGCTAGGTTGGCAGGAGCTAGGGCACATGACCTGAGCAAACTCTTTAATGCAGCAATCTGGTTTCAAACTGCTGACCTGCCAATCTTCCGGTCATCAAGCTAAGTATCTTAACCACTAAGCAACCATGGCCACCCTAACTAGAATCAGTAGCAGTCCAAAGTTCCAGGTATGCAGATATGTGAAGCACTGAATATAAGAAACCAAAACAAAAACCCCAGTCTTTTTCCAGAGTCATGACACCAGCTCAACCACCACCCATAGCAACGATATAGGAGTCACGAAGTCCAACATCCTAAACAGTCTCTAAACTGCCATCCTTTTAGCCCAAGGGTGGCCAAACTTGGTGCTCCAAGTGTTCTTGGACTTCAGTTACCAGAAGCCCAAGTCAATCCACTTGCTGATCTGGGCTTCTGGAAATTGAAGTTCAAGAACACCTGGAGCACCAAGGTTGGCCACCCCTGTTCTAGCTAGCCATAGAAGGGAAAGGATAGCAGTCGGGCACAACTCCTTTGTACCTTCCTTTCTAAAATCGAAGGGCTCCCTTGCCTCCTTTCTCTCTCCACATTTCTGAATCCTTTGTAGACTGAAAGCCTAAGCCTGGCTTTATCATTTACCCTTTTCTGACTGAAGAGTATGACATAAATGCAATAAATATGTTGGCTGTTGTTAAGATGTTTCTCGTTCGAAGGATGACACTCCCAGAGGAAAAAAGCAGGATGGGTGGGCACATGCTTTGCAACTCACCCTGAGGTAGATCTTCATCTCACGGCACTCAGAGCTGGCACCATTGCGAAGTTGGAGAGTCTGGACCAGATGAGGCTGCTGGGAGCGCAGGAAGAGTGCCCGTTTCACTGCCCCTTTGTGCTTGAGGCGGTCAAGGTGCAATTCCACTGTGAACCCTGCCCAGGTGAGAAAGAAGATGGCACTGATCAATATCCAAAAATGCTACACCTCTCAACCCTCCAAGAATCCTGGCAGCAGGTCTTTTACATCACCTGCTAACCAAGATTCATTTTTTAAAATCTGAAAGCGCTAACGCTTGAACCTGGGACCCATCCTGCTTGCAAAGTGTGTGACGCTACAGGCCTTTGCATGTGTCACATTTCATCTGAAACTTTGCCCTGGCAACATACTCGAGCTTTAGGCACTGGCAACTATTCAGAGAGCAATTTCTCACTATAGTGCTGAAAGCATTAGGTAAAGGGTTCCCTTGCTTGAAAGCCAGTCATATCCAACTCTAGGGTTCAGTGCTCATCTCTGTTTCAAAGCCAAAGAGCCAGCGCTGTCTGCTTCTGCAGACGTTTCCGTGGTTATGTGGCAGACATGACTAGACACCGGAGCACATGGAACGCTATTACCTTCCCACCAAAGTGGTCCCTATTTATCTACTTGCAATTTCTTGCTTTCAAACTGCTAGGTTGGCAGGAGCTGGGACGAAGACGGGAGCTCATTCCGTCCTGCAGTACTCAGGAATTGAACTGCTGACCTTCTGCCTCCCAGTCAGCATCTTAGCCACTTGAGCCACTGCAGTCCCTCTTGCTGAAATCATTAAAATGTAGAAAAACAGAGAAAACTGGACTTCCTAAAGCTAGCACCATTTTTTCAGAGAAACTGTGTGTTACACCAGTCTTATGCTCCTGTACATCATAGGTGCACCGTTCTTTCCCTGATGGCCCACCCTGGGGCACAGCTTACATAACATCAAGTGAGCCAAGCAGCAGCTGGCAGACAGGTGTGCAGGACCAGGCAGTCTTAAGAGCTCAGTCTGCGCATGAGCAACAAGGTAGTCAAGGCTGAGAGGTGGGCCAATGCCGTCAAACAGGTAAGATTAGGTGGGATCTTATTGATCCCTTGTGTCCAGTGGTAGAAGGGCAAATTTGGAAATGCAAGAGCTCATCATGATAACACCCAGTGGGATAACACCCAGATGGGTGGTATAGAAATTCAATAATAAATAAATAAATAGTCCCCATAGCCACCCATTCCCATTTCATCATCATCATCCTCTCCCCTTTTGATTTCAGAGATTACCATCTCCATCATATTCACCATTCAGGGGAACAAAGGGAATCGTGACATTGTGATGACTTGTGTGTGAGCCAGCACCATCTGATGTGCCCCCCCCACCTCCACCACATCAGGAAGTACCATGTGGTGGAGGAAGGGCAAAATGGCTGTCCAGCCCCTGAAGCTGTTTGAGGGAACATGACCTGGCCCCTGGCTTAAAAAAAGGTTGAGAACTCTTGTTTTAAGCAAGAAAGGCTTGTGTTGCATCAGCCTCACTCCTTTTTCTCAATGCCCACCAGAGTTCCATGTCAAGACTAAGTCAAAGCACACTGAAGCTACCCCATAATGAGAGTCCAAATGCAGAGACTGTGTCAGATTCTGAGATAGCTTCCTCCAGAAAACATTGAGGGTGGTCTGGATATTCATGGGAAAGTGGGCTGTAAAGATGGAGGAGATTCTTCAGGAGAAAATCTACCTCCTGGCACAAACGACATTTCCCTCACAACATCCCTTCCAGCTACTTACCAATGGAATCAGGCATGTGCTTCCCGGAGGCATTCAGACAGAAGCTCAGGTTGATGCTGTTGACATGGGAGAAAGAAGGGTGGAGCAATGAGCTACTGAGAGAAACCTGTGAAAGACAGTAGGATCTCTTGGGCAGGAGGGGTTTGGTTAGATGACAAATGCTCTGGGTTCCAGTAATTGTTGAGTCACAGTTTTAGGCACAATCCCACCAACTGCAAAATGTAATTCTGAGAACCTTCCAGGCAGTTTCTTCAACTGCCATCAAGAGAGAAGGCATATCTAAGGAAAGCCCTGCTGGAAGAGGATTCTTGGTGTCATAAGCCAAAAAGCTAACTTCTCCAAGCATCGTTCTTGGAAGCCCCTGTCCTTGTGCTTGTGGTCTTCCATGATGGGTCTTCACAGGCAACTAGTAGTTGAGCAGGAAGAGCCAGAGGCCAGTGCCAGGATCTCCTTTGCCTGGATCTCCATATGGTGTCCTTTCACTGGGAAGCTTGCAGTAAGGTCATGTCAGTTCTACTGAAAGGCCATAGGGCAGCAAGGAAAAGCCAGCACCCTAGAACTGGAGTGTCAGAAGGCATTTCAAGGAAGCAGACACAACAAACGGAAAAGGCAAGCCTGCAAAACTCTGACGAGAAAAATTATTTGAAACACAGCCAGGTCACACTCCCTACTGCTGCCACATCAGGGGAAAGAAAGCAGCAACGTTTGTCAAGGGCAAATGTGGTGAAGTGGGTGAGCTGCTGCCTAAACCAGTGTTTCCCAAATGCTGGTTTTTGGACTTCAATTCCCAGAAGCCTAAGTCATTTCCCCAAAGCACTGATCAGCCAATGTACTGACTGAGGCTTCTGGGAACTGAAGTCCACTAGTGGGCTGTGTACCCCTTGTTGGGAACCACTGGCCTAAATGACTCAGCCTCACCTCCCAGTCATGTCGCCCCAGAGAGGTCAAGAGGCTACTACAAACACCCAATTCCTTGACAGGTTGGGCAGACAGCCAGGATTCTGCTCCCCACTGCATCTCCTCTTGCTATGCAACTGAAACACTTTATATAAATATATAAGCCCCCTTCCATCCTGCCACAGACAGAAGCCAAGTACAGCCTCTGTCTTAGTTTAAGCCAGAGGTGCCCATACTTTTGGGGCCAGGGACCAGTCACGTAATTCAGTGGGCCAGTCACGTGGTTCAGCAGGCCAGTCACGTGGTTCCTCTCACTGGAAGCGGAACTAAAATGTGCCTTTCAATCTGTTTTGTAACAGGATGAGATAGATTTTAAGCTGCCATTTTCTCTGCTTAAACCAGGGTCTAAGCAAATCTGGAAGACATGTGCTAGTCTGCATGTTATTTTGTAACCTGCCCGAAAATGGTCTCCATGCGTTTGATTATTCTACAGGTGCCACAATGCATTCTCTCCTTCTTAGTCCCCTTATTTGCATAGGCTGCAAATAAGGCTAGTGCAGACATGCAGACATTGGGTTGTTCCAGTAATGGGGGCTGTGATTTATTGGCTTCGTTCTGCAAAACATCAGATGGGCTTTGGGCAGCCTACCCAAAACAGAGTGTTTGCTCAAGGAGAAACCCCCAAAGGAGTAACTTAAATGAGGAACCCTTTGTGTTTCACAGGTTTGGAAATGGTTGAACAGACACGATTTTTCACCCCCAAGGAACTCTTGGAACTGAAAGTCTGTAGTTAGCTGAGGGGAAAAGTTTCAGCCCAAAAAGAACTCCTGTTCCTATTCCAGCTCAGAGAAAGGTAAGACAACCTGTTGAACAACTGAACTTTCCAACATGACTTCCCATTCCCCCAAACTTCACTCACCAAGCAACCTGTGTCCCTGTGTCCTCCAGGACGCACGCTCGCTCCTCAGGGTTAAATATGGTAGGGAAAATGCTGAGAGTGGCACTCGCGTGAACAATGGGTCGACCCCTGTGGAAGGAGGCAAAAAGAAAGGCCAATCGGAGAGTGATGGCCTTAGAGGCAGGCAACAAGGTTGGGAAGAGCATGACCCAGTGGGCCGTAATCATTACATGAAGTAGCCAAAAGGCACACTTGCATCAGAAATCCTTCATGCTCCTTTCACATCGGCAGGACAGAATCCACAAGAACAAAAGCCCTGTTCCATCAGATCAAACATCTGCCTAGTCTGAACCTTGGCTCACACACAGCCCAGCCAGATGCCTTCTAGAAGCCAGAACCAGGACGCAAGTCCAACACCACCCATATTTGCTTCCCAGCAGTCAACTCAGCATATTCCCACTGGTAAGGTAAAGGTCTCTCTAGGTTTCAGTGCTCATCTTTGTTTCATAGCCCAAGAGCCAGCGCTGTCTGGTTCTGCAGATGTTTCCATGGTCATGTGGTAGGCATGCCTAGACAACGGAGCGCACAGAGCACTGTTTACCTTCCCACCGAAGTGGTCCCTATTTATCTACTTGCAATTTTTTGCTTTCGAACAGCTAGGTTGGCAGGAGCTGGGACAAAGACGGGAGCTCATTCCATCCTGCAGTATTTGGGTATCAGCGTCTTAGCCACTTGAGCCACTACAGTCCATACTAGAGGAATAATAAGGGCTTTATTCCTTGGAGCCGTGGACACCTGCACTCTCTATTGGTTCTTCCAGTTTTCTTTGACAAACAACTAAGTTGGTGACTATCAGTACAAACTGTGTTAGCCAATCCTGTAACTCAACTACGTGTTATGTGAAGAACTACTTCCTTTTCCCTGTCTTGAAACTCTCATCATGCAATTTGAGAGGACCAACAGATATATTACTATGATAGAGGGGGGAAATCTTTTGTACTCTCTCCATATCAAGCCTAATTTTTGTGTCTCTCAACAGTTTACTAAAACATTTCCTTAACACCTCCCACAAAAGCATTTTGCCCTCATATTCCAGTTAACATGACTTTGTTCAGAAATCATTCATTGGGAGAGGACTTCCTAGGACCTGCCAGTCTGACTGGGGCAAATCAACTATAATCTCCTTCTCAAAGCCTCTAGTCCAGTGTTTCCCAAACTTTGGTTTTTGGACTTCAATTCCTAGAAGCCTAAGTCAATTCCTCAAAGCACTGATCAGCCATTGTTCTGGCTTCTGGGAATTGAAGTCCCCCTGTGGGGCATGGGTCCTATGCTAGGAACCCATGCGGCAGCATAGACCAGAGGAAGGGACAAAGAAGGTATATGGCTAAATCACATGGAAGGTGTTTATATGATGGCGAGTCTCACATTTCAGGGACTTGGGATATAAGAAAAATTTCTTGCTAGTGTTCTAACTCATGTGCCACAATGCTTCCTGGTTCCTATGCCATTTCCAACATAATACAGAAGTTGAAGATTTTTGATGAATCCAGTCTATTTTTTTTTTACCTCTGTCAGGTTTGGTGAAAGAGATCTGCAGACATTTTCCTACTTGTGCTTACCTGTAAACCATGGCTGTGTCCACGCCAAAAGCCCCCACAATTAGATCTGCAGGGCAGAAAGAGAAATAACCACTTTTTAGTCTTAGCATGGAAAGAAAAGGAAAAAAGGAAAAGAGTATTCACTGTGAATTTTAATGTAAAATCTAGAGGGGTGGGAATGAATGCCTCAAAGCCCAATTATTTGGCCTGAACAAGCATATACAGTAATACCTTGGATAACGTTTACCTCGGATAACGTTAAAATCGCATAACGTTAAGTAATCTGAGGAGGAGAATTGGATCGAATAACGTTAAGGTCCTATGGGATGGATCAGATAACAGCCGCTAAAGCCTGTGCGGTTACAATATATCTCTATGGAGCTTTAACGTTATCCGATCCATCCCATAGGATTTTAACATGGATCGGATAAGACTGAAAATCGGATAACACCAAGACTTGTGGAAACAAGTCTTAGCGTTATCCGAGGTATTACTGTACTTGAGTTCTGATAACTTCAACTTTCCAGTGATTGTGGGGGGAAATATCAATCACCACATGCTTTATTGCACTTTTACATGCATTTGTCTTTAATTGACCTCAACCTGAACTGGGTTAGGTACAAACACAACTACAAAAATAGCTTAGAAGGAAAACTCTAAGGTAGCACAGAACAAAAATGTGGGGAGGCACAGAAAGAAGGGATATCCAGATGCTGCTTGGAATGGGGGAAAAAGTATTCTAAAATTGCCTGGAAATAACTCCACACTGAAACATTTTGCTGCATGTCTCATATATAGTGTTTGGTGCTCACTAAAAGCTATTGTATGACTGCATAGAGATAACCAATCCTCATGCAGAATTACAGGCAAGTCACTGAGAGTCCACTGGGCCTTCTTTGCATGTTCACTTTAAGCTAGGGATGGTAAAGATAGAGTCTGGGACTGAATGTATACAAGGCATGCACTCTATCATTGAAACCAGGGTTTCTCAACCTTGAGTCCCCAGATGTTATTGGACTTCATTTACCAGAAGCCTAGATCAGAAGGTGTCCTTACTTGGGCTTCTGTGAACTGAAGTCCAAGAACACCTGGGGGCCAAGGTTAAGATACCTTGATTGAAGCTATAGTATTATTCCTGTGTCCACTGGTTGCTTTTGTTCCAGCTTCAAACATTGTCCTCACCTGGGTAGCCATTTCCATCCAGGTCTTTGGCCCCACGCAAAGCAAACCCAAAAAAGTCAGGTTTTTGGCCAGCAGGCCAGTGGCCTTGCAACACCTGAGAAGGTTTGGAGTGCAGTCCACCATGTCGGCCATTGTACACGTAGACTACGCCTTGTTGGGCCTTGCCGCCAAATGTTGCTCCAATGGCCACATCTGAAGAAACATAAAACAGGGTCAATATTTATGTCTTCATGCAGTTATTTCAGTACATTGATGCAATCCAGAATTAGCAAATGAGTTAAGAAGAATGGGAAGGATGGATTAAAAATCAAATAAAGAAATTCATAAAGGAACAACAAATGGGACTCTCATATGGTCTTCAACAAGGACACAGATGGATGATTCTCTATCAAAGAGTAGTTCAGCTACCTTTCCCCAAACTAGTAAATACAATGTGCCATAAGCCTTTCTGGCTTGCAATACATTTGCTAATTTTGGTTAATGAAAACACAGGTGCATTAACCACAATTGAAGACCCAAACTATGGTTCACGCTTCAAAATGCACAAAAGAAAAGCTATGATTTGAAGATTACCATCTAGCTTCACTTCCAGTTGCCTCACAACTAGAATATAAGATTAGACCAAATGCCTCTCCGATCTATTCATTCTGTTCCCAGAGTGGCCATCCGGAAGAACAGGAATGCAACAGCATCTCTTAATTAATCAAATCCTGGACTTCCAAAATGAAGCCACCTTCTTGCCTTTTGTCATTGGGCAAATTTAAATCCTCATTAGTACACGTTTCTGGTAGTAATTGGCAGACCAGCAAATAAGCCAGATTCTGTATCTCTCCACATTCACACAGTGTGTTGTTGTCCACCAGCAGCACCCATTAAGCATGTTGGTCTTGCATTTAGGGGCTCCAACCCCCATCCTATGCAGGGTCTTCCAAGTGATGTAGAGGAAGTTGAGTTCCTCAGCCATATCCTCCTTTAATGTTGTTCCTTGCCCAGTGAGCTCCTTCCTCCATCTTCTAATTTGATTTTCCTCTTATGTACCCTCAAGAATGTTCTTGCCATAAAGCAATTCCTAGATCTGAGCTGGCAGACATGAGGCACATATCTGTTCTGAGGATGTTGAGGGTTATTCTCTCGCATAGTGGTCAAGCTGATCAGATTGTTTTCCTGATACTTTTATTGTTGGCTGCTTTGCTGCTGTTATTAATCTTTTTAAAAAACAGCTCTTAAAATGGATTACAGCAGACAGGCCAGGATTCTTCCAGATGAGACTTTCACTTGGCAATCACCCTGTTACATTCACATAATTTTATATGGGCTTCAGATGGCGTTGTTTTCTAGTTATAATCCTGCATGTTTTACACATTCATATCTATTTTTGATTCCAAGAAAATTAGTTTATAAGCAATGAAAGACAGAATAGCCACACAATGGCTATTTTATATGGTAGTGTTGGGATGCCTCCATCTGAAAGCACCCGGGAGTTTCAGCAACTCTTCCAACATAGATCAAGAGATAACACTGTTAAATATGAAGCAGTTAGGAAAGATCATTAGTAAAGTGTAAGGGTTCAAGACCATGCTCATCCACACTCTTGTATTCCTAATGGTGCTAAAGAAGAGCTTTGCAGATAGCCCTGGACTGCCAACCCCGCCTCCCCCTGGCCAAACAAGTGTGTACCAGAGCAAATCAAGCCTTCACTTTTTCTTCAGGCAAAAAAAGATGAAAGGCAGCAGGAAATAAGGGTGGACAAATTGAGATGATTGACTCCCTGAAGGAAAACGCCATCTTGAAATGGCAAGAGCTGAGCAGGACTGCTGAGGACAGAACAATTTGGTGGTCATTCATGGGGTGGAGGGCAACTGGACAACATGTACCAACAACAAACACATAGGCCAGAAGATGGCAGCAACATCCTATTCTGTCACATTCAAGGGACATTCTCTCTGTCTCACAGGAACACCCACGTGTGCGCACACACCATGCTCCCAATTACATGTCAATGTAGATCAGTATTTACTTTGCCCATAAATATACACTGGATCAGCAAGAGGAAAAACCGCTCCTTAATGCTGTTGCAGCCTTTCTGGTGAATAACACACAGCGTCATTGTAAAAATAAGGGTAACTAATTAATGTTATCTTGAGTATGTATGCTATGTTCTGGGTGGGGGATATTCATGACTGCTAGCTGTGATAATCAGGTCCAGTCTCTCTGCTTACAGCAATAGCAATTACATTTACATACTGCCCCATAGCGCTTAAAGCACTCTCTGGGAGGTTCACAAAATAATTAGCTGGGGGCTTATTTTACTGACTACAGAATGTTGGAAGGCTGAGTCAACCTAGATCTCATCGGGATTAAACACACAATGTGAGCAGTTTGGGCTGCAACTGTGGTGGCTTAGTGGTTGTAGGGTTACCATATCTCAGGATTTGTCCTGAGATTTCCTCTTAGAGCAGGAAATCTCAGGACAAATCCTGAGATATGGTAACCCTATGTGGTTGAGACACTGAACTTCATGACTGAAAGGTCAGTAGTTCAAGACCCATGTGCTGCACAACAAAGTGAGATCACATCTCTGTCCCAGCTCCTGACAATCTAACAGTTCAAAAGCAAGACGTTGCAAGTAGATAGATAGGTACCGCTTTGACGGGAAAGGTAACAGCGTTCCATGTGTTCCGGTGACTAGTCATGCCAGCCACTTGACCACAGAAATGTCAGCAGACGCAGACAGCGCTGGCTCTTTAGCTGTCAATGGAGATTAGCACTGCACCCTAGAGTCGGATACGACCAGCTCTCAAGCAAGGGAGACCTTTATCTTTACTGTAACCTAACCACTGTACCACGAGGGCTTATCTGACCCCTGCCCACTTTTCTCTCACATGAACCCAGGTCCATGCTGGCCCACTGGGATACCAGGACATGTCGCTGCATGCCCTTACTTATAACTTATAGGGCCAAGCCTACTAGGCAATTTCCACTCCCACTTCGGTTCCTTTCATCAGGCTTCCCTCTGCCCTGTGGGAAAAAGTCCGAACCACTTCAGCAGTGGTGCGGAGATAATAATAATAATTTTGTTGTGTTTTTTCCCCCCAGTTCAAACCTTATTATTATTATAGCGCTTTGAACTTTCTCCCACAGGGCAGAGTAGAGCACGGTGAGAAGAGCAGAAGCAGAAACTGCCGAGGTGTTGTGGCCCTTTAAGTTATAAGTTATAAGCATGGGCACGCGGCAACACCTCCTTGTATCCCAGCAGGCCAGCACGTGTCTGCATGAGCCCATCCTTGCTCTGGTCCATCTCCCCCCTCAACTCTCAGGGCATTTAGCCTGTCTGATGAAATGCAGTGAAAGAAGGGATGGGGAAACTGACCTTTTCCATGTATTTCTGTGATATTTACATGGGCAGTGGGAAAGAATTCTGACAGGGAAAGCTATTTGATTTCTCAACAACACAACTCTTAAAAGGCACACAAGTCAGAATGTTGAAATGTGAGGATTCTGTGACCTTTCTGCAACATGTGTGGTGAGATTGTCCAGTCACACTCCATGCAAAGATCTAGTGAAGAAACTGCCTGCCTTTTTGGGCAACTGCAAGCAAAGTAAGTTCCCGGTGTTTGCTGCTAAACTATCAATGTGAAACCTAAACCTGCCAAATGCTCCCATATTCCAACTCTAACCACCACTAGGGCTCACGGTAGGGAGAGTGGAAACTGCAGTCAGACAACATCTTGATGGATAGAGGTTCTTCACCCCTAGCATTACAGAACAGCACATTCAATTGTGAAAAGGCCAGAAAAGCTGTTTGACGTGGAACAGTGACTTGGCATCCACAGCTTTGTTTCATTGCGAAAGAAGAGGAGGCTAAAACTAATGAACTGTTTGGTGATTCATCACATCCAAATTACAAGGCAGTTAATAAAAAAACCATGACATTGACCTACAGGACATTTATATTTTGCAAGAGAACTACTAGGAACTTACTTTCTTTTCTGCATGCACGCATACATCTGGTAGCACAGATGAATTCCCAGATATGAGCATTCATTTATTTTCTCTCCATCCCCCACATGTCCCATCAAACATCCATACCATTATAGCCATCCTGATTGAGGTCTCCTAGTGGGGTGATAGCACTGCCAAAGCGTCCGAACTCCTGGTGACCAGTAAGTACAGATGATGGGTTTGACTCCATGCCATAAGGTTTTTGCAGGTAGATGTAGATCCTGCCCACCTCCTGCACCCGGCCATCTTCTGTCTTCTCCATAAACAAAGGGGCACCAATCAGCAAGTCATCGAGGCTGAAGGGCAGAGGAGAAGAGAGAAGCTTAAGAAGTAAAGCCAGCCACTCCAGAAGAAAAGGCACAGGGCTCATTCTTGAGATTTGGAGAATCAATGAAGTTAGCTGGAAAAGGGAGAGAAACTTGGCCTACGTACCCAGATATACTTTTCGGAACGCTGCTTTGAGCATTTCTTAGAGTCTTCCCTGTACAGTTCTTTGTTCCATCTTCCTAGATAGTATCTAGTCTCACATTTATCAAAACCTCCCTAAACCTCAACAAACCAAACAATTAAACTGCCAGATAGATCTCCCCACTCCTTGACACTCACCCATCACTGTTGAGATCAGTGGCAGCCACCGCATACCCAAAATAGGATGCCATCTGTTGAGAGAAAATGACAGACAGCTGTCAGGCTAAGAATATCCCCATGGGGCAGACTGGACTTGTGAAACAGTGGTGGTCTTGACTCCCTTAGGGCGGGTCACACTATTTCTCTCAGGGCCATTCTTATCACAATAACTGAGCATCTTCATGTTATTCTTTAGTTCCCACTGCTTAAGCACAGGGAGAGAAACCTAAAGGCAGGAATTATATACTCCATACCATAAATCTGTTAAAAATGTGAAACTTTCTATCAAACTGTGTGCCATGAAAAGCAGGGTTCTGCATCCTGTATACACCCTACACAGGAATGGAGATGCCATATTTTGCACATCTGTTATATTGTTACAGTATCATAGCATAGACAGTCCCATTTACAGTTCTCAGATAAACTGAAAGCTAATTTCTGGGGAAAGGAAAGCCTACGGGAGTTTATTAAACACTGCATACTTTTGTCTTTTCTTTCTGCCACACGGTAAAGCTCAAGCCCTAATCTGCCTCTGGCTTCTGCGGAAAACTTTAATATAGCAGGGAAAGGCCAAAGTTTCTGTCTTGGTCGAACCTGGGGATCTCTATGCTGATTGGATCTGGTCAGGTCCAGCACTGATCCCTGTCCCTGAATTCAGTATAGACAACAAAGCCACTCACCTGTTCTCCAGAAAAGTTGTACAAGGGCTGAATGTCACTCCCATTGAGAATTGTAACCTGGAAAAAGAAACAAAAGGAACAAAGAAGTGGCTGATCAGACCAGCATCTCCTGCAGGGAGCCTGGGAGACATCACCCTGGAGCAGAAGAATGATAATAACTTCTGGCAGGAAAAGAAGATTTAGGAATGCTTGATTCCAAGGCCCAAGGGTAATGATTTAAACCAGTGGTGGGCAACTAAGATCCTCCAAATGGATTAGAGCTCCCATCATAGGTTAATCTAACTAGGACTAGTTGGAAACATAGGTCAAAATAATCAGTGGGGGGCAGTGGGGGCACAGTGAATCACCCCTGCTCTAAATTTATCTTGGGTTTTTTAAGAGTTGCTCATAGAATCCAGAAGTCCTGGGTGTCACCCTATAATCTTTTTCATTCTCTTTTTAAAATATTTGTCCAAATTATCCAAGTCATTGTAATTTCCTTTTCTGTTCATCACGGGGACATTTTCATTTGGCTGGATCTGTGTGGCTGTTTTATCACAGTTACTAACAGGATGTGATAGCAGGGTGGTGGTGGTGTCCTAAATCAGAAATCTCAAGATTAAGCTTGCATTTCCACTTCTCTGCTACAGCACCAAACTAAACTAAAGATGAACTGTAGGATTCCGTAAGGTGGTAGAAACTTGAGTTAGTGGGTTCTGCATATGGAAACCCCAGAGGAAGGTAGTGCTTTTAGCAAGTCACGGGTTAGTCAAAAATCAGTGGCTGCAGTTCATCTGGGGCTCTTTCATAGGCTACCAAAGAGGTCACAGCAAGGCCACTCAGCAAAAGGGCACACCAAGAGATAGGGAGGCTGTGTCACGTGCTAGAGGTGAAGAGAATTGCAACTCTAAAGTTTCACAACCTCCTTGTGTTTGCTCTGAGCCCAAGCCAAAAGCCTGCAAGGAAATCAGTTTGCTCAGGTTTGGGCCCAAGATCAACAACAACATTTATGATAATAAGTTGCAACTAGATAGGTCCATGGAGTCCATGGGGATCTAATGAGCAGTCAGTAAGTTCCACTAATTTAGTAGGCTTCCTCTAGTTGTGACTTACTGCTGGATTCCAGCTGTTCAGCCAAAACCTTCCTCTTCTATAGAACAGCAACCACAAACTCAATAATAACAGGGAGCTCAGAAATGTCAAATTAAGGGTGGGTGGGTAGAAGACAATGAGATGTAAGGCAGTGTTTCACTTAGTTTACAGAAAGTGGAAGGCCAGTCTGGTCATTCTTCCCATAGCACAGCTACACAGCAAGGGTTCGAGCAAACCAAAGAACACTCAAAAGGGCCACCACCTCCAGCTGCATCTCCTTTGACTACGTAAGCCAAAGAGCTTTCCTGCTTGAGACACTCTCCATCACGATCACATTGGAAAAGGGAAATCTGAAGTTCCCTTCCAAAAGCACACCTACTGATGCTTGTGTCAAAAGGTGTAATCAAAGAAACTGTTTGTGTGCTTGCTGCCTACATGTGACCCCAGACATTTTATTTGTATCTCTATGTTCAGTAAGGAATAATGTGCACATCCAAAGTGCAAAACCAATCCCTATGTCTCATTCAGTTGACTGTGTAGCAAAGAAAAACTAAAGATCTGTTGAGTATTCCAACAGTTTTCATTATGCTACCAATTCTGAAGCTTCATACAATACAGCGGAACCTCACTTAACAAATTTAATGTGTTCTCTGGAACCTTTTGTACTACGAAAAATTTGTAAAGCAAATTTCCCATATGAATGCATTGAAAACCAATTACAGTAATACCCCGGATAACGCGAGTACCGGATAGCGCTAAAACCCCATAACGTTACAAGATTTTCGGAAAAATCTTGTATTGAATAACACGATTTTTAACGTTATCCGATACAGTCGTTCTTAGCAGCAGGGTGGCTGGAAAGCTGAATGGGGTTCTCCGTTTAGCTTCCCAGCCACCCTGCAGCTACGGAGGCAGGGGTGGGGAGGCTGGAAAGCTGATGGGGGGCTTCCCCATCAGCTTCCCCAGCCACCCCACAGCTGCGGAGGCAAGGGCGGGTGGCTAGGGAAGCTGACAGGGAGTCCCCGTCAGCTTCCCCAGCCACCCTGCAGCTGTAGATCGGGTCCTCTGATCTCTCTGGAGCAGGCAGAGGACACGATCCAAGCTGTTTCTGGGCTTCCCCGACGTCCTCAGCCAGTGCAGCAAGCCAAAACGTCAGGGTTCGAATTCCGACATTCTGGCTTGCTGCAGCATCAAAGAGGGTGGGGGAACTTCAAAAATAGCGCGCATCAGCTCTAGGGAGGTCGGGAGACCCGATGCGCGCTAATTTTGAAGTTCCCCCACCCTCTTTGAAGCTGCAGCAAGCCAGAATGTCAGGATTCGAACCCTGATGTTTTGGCTTGCTGCACTGGCTGAGGACGTCGGGGAAGCCCAGAAACAGCTTGGATCAGGTCTCCCCACCTCCCTGGACCCGGCAGGGGGGTCAGAGACCCCAATATTGGTAAAAAAAAAAAAAAAGGACTTTTTTTTACCAATTTTGGGGTCTCTGACCCCCCGCCCGGCCGGATCCAGGGAGGTGGGGAGACCCAATCCAAGCTGTTTCCAAAGTTCCCCCACCTCCCTGGAGGCTGCAGCAAGCCAAAATGTCAGGATTCAAATCCCAACTTTCTGGCTTGCTGCAGCCTCCAGGGAAACAGGGCTTTTTTTAACATTGTGTGATCAATGTATCGCACAACATTAAAAACCGGATAGCGACGAGACTTGTGGAACCAAGTCATAACGTTATCCGGGGTACTAGTGTAATCTATTCTTTAAAAAATTGTTAACCGAGCCACTGTTTTCTATGTGTTTCCTTTTGTTATGCGAGTTTTGTGTTAACCAAGCCATTTGTTAAACTAGGTTCCACTGTATATATATTTACCAAGGCAACAACATAGGAGAAAATCTGCAATGGAAATGTAGCAATGTATAAATAATCTCTTTTGGTATCTTTTCTCAAGCTGGTGGTCTCCAGATGTATTAGACTAGGGTTCCTCCAACTTGGCTCTCTGGATGTTCTTGGATTTCAATTACCAGAAGCCCACATCAAGCTCACCTGCTGATCAGGGCTTCTGGGAACTGAAGTCCAAGAACATCTGGAGAGACAAGTTGGAGGAACCCTGTATTAGACTATAATAGTCCCTATCAACTCCCACTGGTGATTCTGATTAAGGATGATGGGGGCTAAAGTCCAACACATACAGAGGAAATAAGTTTGGGAAAAAACTTGAATCATGGATTATATCTCTGCGCTCCATTTCCCAGGTACAAATGACAACTGAAGCAGAACAGGAATGGAGTGCTTCTAAGGAATCTGCTCAACTTTGTTTTTAAGTGAGTTCCCAGAAAAAGGGGTTTTCCAATCTGTTGTCCACCATCAAGAAAGATTCATAGCATTCTGTTGTTATGTAAATCTGAAAGTAGATGCTTGCTTGTTTTTTAAGAAATTCTAGAGGAAATTGAGGAAGCCCATGTGCAATAAAGAGAGAAGTTGTCTCTGACTGTTGCAATCTCACCACATTAGGTCCCAGGCCCCATGGTCATTTTGAAAGGAATGACTGTGGATCAGTGTCTCAGTCTTGCAAAGGTAGGGAAAGAAAGATTCAGCCCACACCACAGGACTTAAAAGTTGCCAGGAATGTGAGAGAGCAGAGTACATACAGAGAGATGGGAGCAGGGTGGGGAAGGGGGAAGGACACAGGGATAGCTCTTACATATCCATAAGTCCGATTTCCTTTAGGAACACCTGCCACCAAGTCTGCAAAAGAGAAAAAGAACTCAAGGTCATTGACACCAGTAGGCATCTGTTCTGCTGCAACCACAGAATATATTTGGAATACACTCTCTATATTCCATTCTACGAGCAACACAAGCTTCTAGTCTACATGGCAGAAGAAATGCTTTTTTAAAACATATAATGTGACCATTACGAAAGTAGCTGAGAACCTTGGATGAGAACTTTGTGCTATCACCTTCTACTATGAGTCCCAATTTTTTCCCCTTTGCCTTCCTAACTGCAGACCTTCATCTGACATCCTAACATCCTCCCCACTGGTTCTGACAAAAAAAAAGCACAATATTGAGCCACAAAACCAATTGAGTTAGAAAAATAATACACTACTGAACACCCACAAATCATAGGTATGCAATTTTTCCAGGAAGCATTTGACTGGAACATTTTGGATACACAACCTCATTCTTACCCAACTCATGAACATGTAAAAGCCCCACCAACATCTCTCAAAACACCTGCCCTGTCCCCCTGGTGGCTAACCTTGGCACTACAGGTGTTCTTGGACTTCAATTCCCAGAAGCCCAAGTCAGCACTTCTGCTGATCAGAGCTTCTTGGAACTAAAGTTCCAGAACAGCTGGAGTGCCAAGGTTGGCCATCACTAGCCCATCAGTACCTTCACTGGAGTCTCCGCTGAATTCACCTACAGCCACAGAGTAGCCTAGAAGCAAAGCAGAAGAGACAGCGTAATTAAGAAAAACAGTTTCCATAGTATACCCTACAGAGGGCTCCAGGGAGTGCTTATGGCAACTCCCAACATGCTCCACAGCACTGAAAGAAGCCATAGGTGTCATAAGGCTGAACATTAATCATCCATCTGACTGCAGACTAAATATCCCTAAGAGGCAACATCGGCTCCTCGTTGACGAAAGGCCACAGGTCATTGTACTCATAGTGGTCTTTTCTGCTTCTCTCAAAGGAGCAATGTGCTCTATCATTTTTACAGGGCAATGTCATTATAAAATAGGAAAATGTGGTAACTGGTGTGAAATAAAGATAAAATCACAGGAAGGCATAGTCAAGTTTCAGAGCTGATATTCATAAAGCTGTTGCCCTGAGATAAGCCCCGTCTTAAAAAACAAGGAAATTCCCATAAAGTTGGGATATTGATTTTTATTTATTGCATTTATATCCTGTCCATCTGGGATATGTTCCCACTCTGGGCAGCTTACAACAGGGTCTCCTTCCAGAGTATAAGGATTTAAAAATCAGTCCCTATAATGCTATTTGCAAACTTCATCCATAGGAGTCATTGTTCCTACTGCTGTTTCCACCATTACTATCCCGCCCACTAGAAGCCCAGTTTCCTGTCTGGGCTGCTAATTTATTATTTATTTATTTATTTAGATTTATAATGCCGCCCACTTGCCGAGGCAACTCAGGGCGGCTTACCAACTTACCAACAAAGTCTGGGCTCATCTTTCCAATGCTGGGGACTCTTTTTAACAGAATCAACCTTTTGAGCAAGGACTGATAGGATGTGCAAATGCTGCCACAGTTGTTGAGATTCAAGCAAAGAGCCCCTTAACTCCCCCCCCCCCCCGCCAAGCCACAGTAAGGGGTTTTGCAGAGACTCTTACTTCAAGCACACCTCTGCAGTTTTTATTGTCATCTCTCCAATTATCACACTTTCCATATGGGAATGGGCTGCCAAAATGTACAGTATAAAGGAAGTTTTCATTTTCACAGTCGGGGTGGATGGGTGGGTTTCAAGAGCTTGTTTGCTTTCTAAGTCAGAGGGGGGAATAAGGAGTTGGATAATACAGTTGTACCTCACTTAAAGAGCATAATGTGCTCCATGGGATTGCTCTTTTAGCGAATTTGCTCTTTAAGTGAAGCACCATTATAAGAGACCAGTTGTGACTTCTGGTGGGGGGCAGCCAACTTTTTTTACTACCACACTGTGGGCGGAGCCAATGTAATGGGTGGAGCCAATGTCATGATATCATGGGTGGAGCCGACATCATGGGTGGAGCCAATGATGTGGGCGGAGCCAAAGTTTGAAAAAATTACAGGCTGGCTGGAGGTGCCTGACACCCCCAGCCAGCCCAATCTTAAAGCAGGGAGCCCAGGCAGGCTGCCTCCTTTAATATCGGACTGGCGGGGGGTGTCAGGCTGAGTACTGGAGGAGTGCATGCGTCAATTGGTATTTTAACACATGCGCACTCACCAGCAGCCATTTGGGTTGCAGAGTCAGGCAGCCGGTGAGGCGACCAAACCGATCGCCTCAAAAAAAAGGTAACCACCCCAGGTGGTCTCCCGGGAAGGTTACTAACCACCACCCCAGGAGACCACCCGGGATGGTACCACCGGTGCTATAGAACCGGGGCGAACCGGCCCATGCCCAACACTGGTGGGGGGGAGGATTGCGAACCCCGATTTATTTGTTAAGTGAGTTTTTGGTTGGTTTTATTTGTTAGGTGAAGCGAACATTCAGAGAAAATTCTGCTCTTTAAGCGAGTTACTCTTTAAGCGAGGTGCTCTTTATGTGAGGTTTGACTGTAGGTTGTATATGTGGGTGGTGGGAGTGCAGAAGAGCTCTGAAATCAAGACCAAGGCAGCAAGGCTAACTCAGGCCCATCCCAAACAAAAACAGGAGCAAGGTAATTTCCACTCCTATAAGTTTACAGGAATTGACGTTTCTGCTGAAAGTCCCATGACATAGACATAGAACCACTTCCTGGTTGTTGTTTTTTTTAAGAAATAGGAGACTCTTGGAGATAGAAAACTGCAACTTACTCAGCCCTGCCTACGAGGATTGGATGAGTGGCCAACTGCTAGCATGAACTGTGATCCACCTGTGGCCGTTTCAGATGTCCTTATACAACCACTCCCAACTATCCCCACCCTTCAGAGCTGAAAAGAGATGCAGTCCCACAACATCTGGAAACATTGTGGCACCTTAAAGACTAACTCCTGTATTTTAAATGAGAGCTTTCGTGGATGAAGTCCATTTCATCAGACATAAGACACTCTTATGGACTTGATCCATGAAAGCTCACATTGAAAAACAGGAGTTAGTCTTTAAGGTGCTACAGTATATTTTGTGCCATGGGTGATGGCTCTGAGATCATAGTGTGTGGGTCACTTCAAGGCAAGATAGGATCCACCTTAAACAAATTCACACCAGTGACATTTTTCCTGCTTCAGGAAAAAAATTATTTCACGGATACAAGTTGCAGTTGACAATGATTTTTTGACCTTTTTTTAATGTTTTCTTTTGTTTACTCTCTTGCACAGACTAACATGGTTACCATTTCAAAAATTTCAACATCTGGAAAAGTGCTAATGTTCAGCCCATCCTTACTGAATCTGTATCTGAGGGTGAAGCAAGCCGAGGGGAGTTGCGTTTCCTAGAAAACCTAGAACCCCCACTCATGAGGTGGCTAAGCAACCAGCCACCAGGAAAACAACACTATGTTCAAGCAACAAAGCTTTCCTCCAACATTTGCTTTCTTTCCAGCACTTACCCAGATAACTGTCATCAGCGTCGGGGTGAACTTGACGGGTCACCAGTTCCCCGTTGACTTTTACGATGAAAAAATCAGGGTTATAGGATGCTTCAATGGCATCCTGTGTTGCCGAAAATACCTGGCCTGAAGGAAAGGTGTGACACATGGTTATAGCATTGGACAAAGTCTGAGGAAACCCAGGCTCAAGTACAGTATTTGGTTCATCCTTAGCCCAAAACACATGAGACTCACCCACCGCACTCAAAACACAGATTTCCTAATTTGAGGCCAAGTTATTTCAGCATGTCACAAGCACGGGGTGGGGGCATTTAGGAATGTTCCATCCATTTCTAATTATATTTTTACAATGTGTTAAAACATTGTTAATAGTGTTTTTTTTTAAACTGTCATATGTTTAGTTAATTTCCATTTGTTCTTCATGGGGTTTTTAAATTGTTGCTATGGTATACAGTATTTTGGTTAATGATATGCCACTTTGGGTCTGTTAGGAGCAGAAAAGTGGCATATTAAACAAACAAGCAATTCTGCCAGTATGTGCCAATGCAATTCAAATACTAACAACATTAAATTACTGACATGTTGCTGCCCTTTTATAACACCCCAGATCTTTTTCCTGAGGTGGTTGCTTTGTTTTGCCAAATGATACAGTGGGCCTTGACACTCAGCCAGGCAAACTCATTTGACAATCTTCGGCCCGCTATATACTCTAAGAGTAATGTATCACACATGGTTTGTGTGAGATTAAAAACAAGACCAAAAGAAGCATAGTTGATAACTGAACTGTTTGGAAAAAGGGCAGGATTTACACACGATTAACAGACTAAAAAGCTTACAAAAATAGCATGTAGACACCAACATCCTCATATACAGGGGAAGCAAACTAAATGTGTTATGGCATGTACTACAACGACAAAGACATACAAGAGAACTGTAGAACGTGTTTCAAAAATTTATAATTCTTGTGAATCCCAAGTTTTCCATTTGTTCTGCCAGCCTGTACAGTTGAAATGTTGTGCTTCAAAACACTTGGTCAATCGTTAAAAAAAATTAAATAGAAGAGAAATCATGAAGTGAACCCCAGTCGAATAAATAGTGTCAAATAATGTACATTCAAAGCACTGATTTGTTATTACAAAGAGCACAGAGAATGACGGCAGTTACACAAACTACAGTGTTCTGAACGATTCCACCTGTCTAGTCAGTCCCAGTTTTCTAGGACATCATGTGGGCCTCCTCAAAAGCCTCCCTTCTCCTTCTCACAACCAAGCCCTAACTTACGAGCATTAGATTCTTGTACGAGCATTAGATTCTTGTACCACTGTAAGCAGAACGACACTTCAGCACAGTAGCACAAGTTTTCAAAACTTTTAATCTTTTACTCAAAACTAAAGACTCAGACCTCTCCTCCCTCCTTCAGCCAGGCTGGTGGAGAAAGTGGGGGAAACCAAATCCCCTTGCAAAGACCTGGCATAGGACTTGACTTCTCTGGGGAAGTGTAAACCGAGGTCTAATGTGTGGTGACGACTTCTAAACTGTTAAACAGGCTGGGCTGAGGGAATGGGGGTGACGTGAGAAGGGGGGCTAACCTTGCCAGAAGTAGCTTCCAGGGCCACCAAGAAGAACACGCCCAGTCTAAAAAGAACAGGACAAAGAGTTAGTACCCATATACATGATCCTATGTCTCTCAGCACTGATTTCTAATGACTTTATTTTTCTCTTTAACACACCTATATTTACCCTACAGATGTACTGGATTATATTTCCCATCAGTGAAGGACACTAACCACTGTAGTCCCATACATTAGGATGGCTGCCACTGAACCCACTCATTGAGGATGCTGGCCTCAGCATTGAATGACTGCTCTGTCATGTTGAAATCACGTATCCTGAGGCACATGGCCAACACCTGTACGTTTGTGCACAAGCCCGATAACACAAGATAGGCTCCATTGATTCTGAACATGCTCTTTCCTTGTTATGTATAATGACAACATGACTGAACAAAGGAAGAAATCATCTCCTACTGGTGAGGCAGTCAAATAAAAGGTGTCTCCAGCATGGATCCGGGTTGAATGTGAAGGAAACATAAGACCATTCTATTTTTCTTTATGAGCATTCATCTCTCCCAGTATACACTTCTGTGGGTTTCAGCATACACCATTTGTATGTGTAGCTAATTGGGGCCATTGCATAAATAACGTCACCTGTCGTCCCTGTCTCGCTGTCATCGCCATTCCTGCTTCTCCTTTTTCCTGAAGACACTTCCAATTCTGTACTATAATCTAAGCCTGTGACTATGCCTACCATATCTACTTTGTAGCTTAATACTTCATCCCAAGGAAATTCTCTGTCTTGAATGCAAGAAATACAGAAATGTCACACCATATAATCTTTTAATCATTGCCATGCTGCCTTGGGTCTCTTTTAGGAGAAATGTAGCTAATAATAATTTTGTATCAGAGATTACTCTGGGTTGAAAGGAGTTTTGCTAGAGAAATTCTGTTCAGGGGACGCTTCAATGAGGCGCCTTTCACGTCCCCAAGTGCAGCCCTCAGGTATCGAAACCCGACCTTCCAGTCTCCAAGCTTAGTATCTTAACCACTAAAGTAAATGAAGAAATAAAATTAAATTAAAATTGCCCATATTCTCAGGTGGGATAGAAACTCACCTTTGTGAATTCAGCACTAAATCCACTTTGACAGTAGCCTTGTCCAGCGGCTGAGTTCAAGTCTGGTAGAGAGAGAAAAACCAAAAAGGACTTTGTAGGCGGGAGAGAGAAATTTAGAGGGGCTTCAATCAGCTTTAGTATTAAACAGAACCATGTGGATACAGGCGATAATTAGAGTTCAGCTTGTATTAAGCAGGAACCAAATTACACTATGTGGTCAGCATCCTACCAGTAACAAAAAAATTGCATAGGGGACATTGTGCAAATTACAGCAGTGAACTGCTGCTAATTAATAAGATGCTGGTGGCACTTTTCACCACATGATGTACTTCAAGAATACAACTCAGATTTCACTTCATGGCTATCATATCTGTCCCTCTTTTTCACTGTTCCTGCTTCATTACCTGAACGGCAAGGTGCATATTCTACAAATTTGGTGAAGTTGTTGATTGAGAGGTAACAAGTGCCCACAGCCTCACACTCAGGCTCATCCTTTTTTGTTCGCCATTTATAGAGAGGAGCACAGGCCTAGAGGAAGAAGATTGTCTTGGTCAGCAAGGCACACTCTGTGAGACATTAACTGAGTTGTAGCAACAGATTATGTGAGATCAAGTCTATGTGACACCAAAGCCAAGCAGATATGGCCTACAAGGAGATTACTTGCTTTCAGAAAATCATGATGATCTGCCATGAGGTTAGTTTCCTTTTCTAGCATCATCAGCTACAGGCAACTGGCTTAACAGGGAACCATGGGATACTGCTCCCCCAACTCTGTGTGGACAAGCCATGACAGAAGATGAAAAGCACCTTTAAAAAATTATGCTGCCATTTCAATGCATCCATCTATCTCACAGGTGCCCAAACTATGGCCCATGAGCCAGATCCAGCCCCAGGTACTAATTCATCTGGCCTGTACCTCCCTCATCGCTCCTGGAAGCGGAAGTAAAACACGCCTGTATGACAAGGCCAGTGTGGGACAGATGAATTGGCATTGTGGGCTGGATTAGGCCAACAGGCCGTAGTTTGGGCACCCCTAGTTTAAGCAGAGAAAATGGCAGCTTAAAATCTATCTCATCCTGTTGCAAAGCAGATTGCAAGGCACGCTTTACTTCCGCTTCCAGTGGGAGGAACCACATGACCAGCCTGCTGAACCACGTGACTGGCCCACGGCCCAAAAAGTTTGGGCACCCCTGATCTATCTGTTTGAGGTATTGACCCTATTGTGTCTGTCTTCCTTGCGAATACTAGAAGATATTAAAATTGTGATGGGAATTCATCATCACCATCACCATTAGCATGACATTCCGAAATCAAAACAAAACTCAAATCTGTGAGCGGATTAATAGAAGATCAGTTCAAATTTTTCTTTTATTATTCCTGCCTTTTGGAAGACAGAAAACTCAGAAGTATTCTGCTCTGTAGCTCTACGTCAAGACTGCATCAGTATGTCACATACCATTTCATAACAAGCTGTGACCACAACATATCAGAGTGCTACACTAAAAATGGATTTCTGACAATGGGATGCCTGGCCTCCCAAGGGTGTTTCCATGCATGTGTTATAAATACAGCAGTTAGACAACAGAAAAAGACTCTGGAGCCCCCTGGACTTCTTACCTTGCAATCTGGTATCTGTTTACTAAGAAATAAGTCCCATTTCAGTCAATGGAAGCTTTCTGCAAAGTACTGCTGCACAGATCTCCAGTCATAAAAGGAGACCAGCAATTTTCACTTCTTAATTCAGAGGAGCTGGTTTCTACAATACCAATATACTGGCACTATTAATCCTTATTTGTCAAGATACATGCTATTTTGGGATACTTTCTTGAGGCATGTAGCTTTTTAAAACTGCACATCACTACAACACATAAGTCATGAACTTGCAGAATTTACAATTGGGTCCAGAAATATTGGAATAAGGATACTTTTTTCAACATTTAGCCTCTTCTCTCTGCCACAGTGAAGATGAAAGGAAACACTCAAGATGTTAGCAAGGTTAGGACCGGCAGCTTTAATGCAAGGAGTTTGACAAAGGTGGGGCATTATTACAATATTTCTGGACCTGACTGTAGCTGTGGCAATTTCAACAAACACTAAAGCATTTCCTTATGACTGGAGATCCTTGTGCTCCCAGATGACGACCACAGAGGATTCCTGTGTTTGAAAGGTACAGCCAATTGCAAGGAAAATGTGGCCCAAGCTTGTGTTTTCACTATGGTAGAACAATCAATTGATCCATTCGGTGACTTTGCTCCTTAAAGTTGATGTCATAACCCAACCCTTACCAAGATAGAGGTGCCATGTGATCGCACCGTGGCTCCAAACCACTGTTCGTTTTTGAACTCCATCTTTTCCATTGTCCCATTTAATTCTTCCATGCGAGATTCTAGTGAGAAGACAAAAACAGATTTGGGACTTGATTAGCATTGACCCAGACTATGTGTCTCCCAGTCCTACAAAGAGAGGTTGCAGACTGAAATGTGACACCTGCTGCACACAGGGGAAAAATTGTTGTAACCCTGAAATGAAGCTGATCAGACACAAGTGACAGGGCATCTTGAATTGCTCAATATGACTTTGCCAGAAAGCACATCTTCAAACAGTCTCTAAAGACTGAAGCCTGTTTGAACATGTGCCACTCTTAGCACAAGGGATGCTGGGCCAGGAGTAGGGGGACATTTAAAAACTGGCCTATTTACAAGGTGTGGAGAAGTTACTTATTTTATTACAACTCCCAGAATCCTCCAGCCTACTTAGCTAGTGACCATGCTGGCTGGGTGATTGCGGACTAACTACTCTGTGATCGTTGCCTACTGATTCTACTCCAGATACAGAGATGTGTTTACAAATGGAAATACATTTCACAAGGTCCTGTCTACACACAAATCTCTTGATGTACTTCTGATCCTCAACATGCAGACCAACTCTCTCCTCTCGATTTATTTCCCTGTGTACCATTCCCTGCTACTTTAAAACATATTTTCATAATCCCCCAGCTCTTTGCTGCTTGCTTTTCTAGAATGTGGCCATTCTCTTGACTGGCAATTTCTGGTTTGCATGACAGGACATACTATAGTTCACACAATAGAACGCCTGATGTGTGCCATGAAAAAGAAACTAATAGTATCATTAAAAGTGCCTGAGTGTTCAAAATACCCACTCACTAGGGAAGTGAAGAACTACAATATATCCTTGCTTAAGACACTCACTGATATGGTCTTGCCTCTTTCTAGTAAAGATATCCCTTGTTCAAAAGCCAGTCATATACGATTCTAGGGTGTGGTGCTCTTCTGTTTTCACCCAGTGCTGTCTGCGTCAGGAGACTTTCCATAGTCATGTGGCAGGCGTCACTAGATGCCAGAGCAGACAAAACACTGTTATCTTTCCTGCCAAAGTGGTATTTATTTATCTACCTGATTTTAAAAAAATATTAATTAATTAATTAATTAATTAATTTAGCTAGCTAGCTAGCTAGCTAGCTAGCTTTCAAACTGCCAGGTTGGCAGGAAATGGGGCAGATGATGGGAGCTCATCACACAGCATCTGGGTCTTGAACTGATGACCTTCCAGTTGTCAAGCTCAGCATTTTAACTATTAAGTCACCTTCTACTCAGCCTCTAGTGGGTCTGTGTAAATCTTCTCCTGCTCAACACAATATACAACTTCTATGTGGTTGTGCTGTAGCTTCATAGTGGATCATTCAGCACTCTCACTTCAGGGATTAGACCAGTGGTTCTCAATGTGGAACTTCAATTCTCAGAAGCCTTAGCCAGTACATTGGCTGATCAGTGCTCTGGAGAATTGACTTAGGCTTCTGGGAATTGAAGTCCAAAAACTAAAGGTTGGGAAACACTGGATTAAACCAAGCTGCCCTGCTGTTCGGAGAAGACTGTATTTCACATCTTTGCACAGTTCGTTGCTTCTTCCAGCCAGAAAATCTGCCCAGATCACCACCTTATGTAGGAAAGGTACTCCAACATACTCTGAAAGTAAGTACCTTGGGATGGGGGCTTGTGGTTTTAATTCAAAAGGTTGGAGAGGGGGGGAATGCTTCTACCGTCAGGGGTTTGGGAATTACTATCCTAGATCATAGGCTACTAATTGCAACCTCTGGTTTTAACTCAGCCCCCAGAAGAAGGATTTCCAGGCTCTGCTCCAGGCAGGGCTACTATTATCCCAGCAAGTACAATGGCAAGACAACTATTCAATAAGTCACTTGAAGGCATTCTGGGGCCCTGAAAAAAAGTGGTTTATACACATTTCATTCCCTCCAAACCCCATTTAGAACTGATTCCAGAAAGCTATTCTAGAGTGGGTGTAAGCTATTAAGGGAATCACAGCCTATTTCAGAACTATTCAGGTTTTCCCCATTTTTTTCTGTAAAGGGCACTGCCAAAAATAAAACTTGGTTCCAAATAAGTGTCCTCTACATGCCAACCCCTCCTTTAAATTCATACTAGTGGCTTGAAATATCAACAACATTTGCTATTTACAGTTTCAGAAACCCCAAAACACTGCTGTGAAGAAAAAACACAGAAATTCCTACTCTGTTTATTCAAAGGAGAAAATATTCCATAACACAATATTGTTTCTCATTTCACACCCCTCAAGATTTCCTATTGTTGTTACTGAGCAGGCAGGGAAGGATCAAATTACAAGGAGAAAATTGGAGAATGAGTGTAAGTTCTTGCTAATAAAATTAAAAGGTTTAAATTTTTCAGTTCATCCACTACTATCCACTTATTCTATTCTACAGATTTTTCAAAATATGAATCCCATACTTGGAAAATAACTTTTAATAAATAAACACAATTATAATTTCAATTGAGTTCTTTGCTGACCTGTCAGTCTTGGGTGGTCCTACATGGCATAGCCCACATCCTAATAATAATAATTTTGTGTCAGAAATTATTCAGTGTTAAAAGGATTTTTGCGGGAGAAACTCCATTCAGGGGGTGCTCAAATGAGGCTCCTTTCATGTCCCCAAGAGCTGGGACAGAGCTAGGCACTCAATCCATCAGACAGTATCTGGGTCTCAAACTGCCGACTTGTCGGCCATCCAGCTAACAAAGCGAGCTTCTTAACCAGTGAGCCACTGCGGCCCCCTAGTCCATATCCTCATTGAACCACACAAGCCCCCTTCACCACAGCAAGGTAATGATCCTTGAGGGGACAACTAACAAGATATTTAAATTTATTTTGAAAGAAAACATAGTCCTATGTGCCCTCGACCAGTGGTAAAAACACGTCTAAGTGAAGAGGTTACCTTCCTGTAACTATAAAAGTAACATAAACAGAGTTGCAGTTATAACACAAAAGGTGTGAAGATACCCCTTGGTACGTTTCAAATACAATGTAAAATTAAAGCTTTAATTTGTGCACAAAGGAATTACCATATTTACTGGCATGTAAGATGCACTTCCCCCCTCAAAATACACTGGAAAACAAAGTGCATTTTATACTCGGATGCATCTACCATATTTACCGGCGTATAAGGGGCTTTGGTGGCTTAGTGGTTGAGAAGCTTGCCTTGTTAGCTGGAAGGTCGGCAAGTCGGCAGTCCAAGACCTGGGTACTGCATGACGATTTGAGCACCCGTCTCTGTCCCAGCTCTTGGGTACATGAAAGAAGACTAATTCAGGCGTCCCATGAGTGGAGTTTCTCCAGCAAAAATCCTTTCAATCCAGAATAATTTCTGACACAAAATTATTATTATTATATAAATGCACTCCCCCCCCTTAAAATACACCAGAAAATGGAGTGTGTCTTATACTCCGATGTGCCTTATACTCTGGCAAATATGTTAATTACCTGTAACCTACTATTTCCAACAAGTTATTTCTAAGCTCTGGGGCATGGGGAAATTCTCAAGAGTTCTTCACCAAGAATATTAGTAATGGTGGGCTAACCTCCCTACCGTTATTGACATCTTCCTGTAACATCCAGCCCAAGGACAGAGTGGGCTGTGCCCAGCATTTGAGTAGCAACTTACTCCTCTTCAAGACACCTGCTCTGTGCTTCTCTTTTGAGAATGCATTTGTATGAAGGAGTAGCCATTTTAAGTTTGATGACGCCCTGAGTGATTGTTAAGATTACCGAGAGAAACTGAAAAGGCACCTCTGAGACTCAACTGTAAGGTCCTGCAGGTAAACCAGAGAACTGTCAATGCAGGAGACCAACTACAGGGCACTTGACCTAGAAGTTCCTTAAACTTGTAGCTGGTGCTTGATATTAACTAGGAATGACTCTGAATTCACGAGAGACAACTGACCAGCTGGGATGGCTGGCCACCACCACTCATGTGATCCCAGTATGCAGCCCAGAACATGCTCAGTCATCTTTCAAGGCTCTCCTGACAATCATGTGTACTCCTTCCTCATCAAGGGAAGAGATATAAAAATAATATTCTGTAAAAACAAACTGTGAAAGCCCCTGCTTCACATCATGAAGGCATAAAGAACCTGCAAAAAGGAACCCACATGCTGCCTGTATCTGTTAAAAAGAGTAAGGAGACTTAGTATGAACCCCTCCTTGGTCATAAAGCTCACTGGATGGCCTTCAACTAAGGGCATTTATTTAGGTCAGGGATTCCCACCCTAGGACCTGTGGGCCAGATCTGGGCCCCGGCACCATTTCATGTGGCCCCCACTCCTCCAAGGGCATTTGAGAAACAAAATGGCTATCCCTATGAAGCTGTTGGGGGAAAATGGTCACCATCATGTATGCAGGGCAAAATGGTTATCCGGGCCTCAAAGCTGACGGAGAGAGCATGATCTAGCCCCTGGCTTGGAAGGGTTGGGAACCCCTGATTAGGTATTTATATTGTGCTTTTCAGGTTGTTAAATGTTCCCTTGTAGCCTAGCTTACTTCATCTAAATGTTGTAAGGAGGAATGGGAAGGGGTGGAAAGAAACCACATATTTACCAGGATAAATGAAAAGGAAAGACTAACCAAGGGATAAGAATTCCTTTTTCTCCACTTTTCATCCTTGGCAGCAAATATTAGTGGCCTGATCAGACTGCTGGGAACTTTTGTCGCATTTGGGAATCTAGTTCTAAAGAAGGAATCTCACTCTGGGGAAACATCAGGTGCTGATGTGGCAAATTTTGGTGTCTGAATCATGACAGACCAGGGCACCAAAGACAGAAAGGAATACATGTGCTTCTCTGTATAGTAGTTCAGCAAAAATGCTGTAACAGTGACCAAGGAAACATGTACAGTTTTACCTCGCTTAAAGAGCATAATGTGTTCCACAGGATTGCTCTTTAAGCGAGTTTGCTCTTTAAGCGAAACACCATTGTAAGTGACCAATTGTGGGGAAGATTGCGAACCCCGATTTATTTGTTAAGCGAGTTTTTGGTTGGTTTTATTTGTTAAGCGAAGCGAACATTCAGAGAAAATTTTACTCTTTAAGTGAGTTACTCTTTATGCGAGGCTTGACGGTACTGCCTTTTCATGTCACCCATTATCTGCTGCCTCACTTTGCCTATGGACAGGACTGACTCTCCATTGCTTTCGTCTTCTAAGGGAATAAAATCTCAAACCCATTGACATTAGATAAGAATTTTCTTTACAAGTTTATTTATTTATTTTGTTTATTTAAGTTGCCCTGTTTTTTCCACTTTACCGAAGGTGTTTCCAAACTTTCCTTCTGCTTTGTTTAGAATATATTTAGCAGATTCTGTTTGTATTTTCTAGTAGGAATTTCCTAATAGGTTATAAGAGGCCCAGATAATGAAAGATATCATTTTTTTAAAAAAAGAACAAGAAAACAAACATTCTAGGATTTTTATGGCTGAAATTTTCTTAAGTATGGTTAATTAAAAAAACCTGCAGTGTTTACTTGTTTGCTTTTGCACGTGTACGTATGCACCATCTGTGTAAATTATACATTATAGAAAGCAATGAACCCAAAAAATCTCCTCACAATGTTTTGTATGTTTGGGGGTTTCTTTTGCTTCCAGCAATCTTTTCAGAAAAATGAAAGCTCTCGGTCTCTAAGGCGCAATGCTTCCAGAATCTGGAATAGAAGCTGGCCCAACAAAGGTTCTGTTTACTGTTCTGCTCCCAACACAGAGAGCCTAAATTTTACTAGTCACTTGAAACTAAGTCCCCCTAATTTTGGCAACAAAGAAAGAGTGTCCCATTCTGCTCTTCGACTGGAATCTGATCTCTGATCTCAGCTGAGTCAAGAAACTCCCTTTGGCCTAGTTTAACTGGGTGCTGTCCAAACCAAGTCTACTGCCTTGCGTCAAGTCAGGGAAACCCAAGGCCAGGCCAGCTCTGCCGGACCGGGCCCTCCCTAAGCCATGATGAGGAGGGAAACACTGGCACCCTCCCACTTCCCACTGCACAGCATGCTGGAGGGCTGACTGAGCAACTGTTGTCATTTTCACATCGAAATCAACCCACTGTTGGGCAGTCTATCTGTTCAAAATTTATTCATGCTGTCGTTCTATTTTTACCTCACTCGGTTTCTCCAAAGAGTGTTCTCTTCAAGAATACATGCAGGGTTGGTTGCTTTTTATTTTATTTTTTGCATTGTCTGTTTTGCCCATACAACAACTTGAAAATGACTATCCTATCATCATCTCACATACCCCAACTATGGGGAAGTGTGTGGCTCAGTGGCAAAGCACCAGTTTTGGTGGTGCAGTGGCTAAACTGCTGTACTGTAGCCAAAATACTGAGTTCAATCCTGATGGAGATCCAGGCTGACTCAGCCTTCCATCCTTCTTAGGGGCAAAATGCTAGTTAACTTGTGACTCGCCATTATGTTGGGGGCAAAATACTAATTGACTTGTGAACTGCCCAGAGAGTGCACTAAGCACTACTGGGCAGTATAGAAGTTTAACTGCTATTGCAATTGTTATAAATGTTTCTATTTGGCCGAACACTCCCCTGTTTTTCTATATTTATTGAATAATACCACTGGCCACTTCTAGTCAGTCAGGCTGGGAGAACGAGAGCCAGCTGAGCCAGTTGGCTGATCGGCCATAAAAACTTTGCCGCTGCCTCAACGACCACCAGATACAGGGCAGAGGTCCCGCTCAGAGGCTGAGGATGATGGCCGCCCCACCCTCAGGTGCCCACCTGCCAGGGGTTTCAAAAGCCATGCTGGCTCAGGTGGAGGAGGAAGGTCCTGCCCGGAAGCTGAGGTGACGGCTGCCCCACTCTTGAACTTTGTTGTTTGTGTGGGGAACTTTTATTGAGTGGTTGTGACTTTATTATTATACAGTCAAACCTCACATAAAGAGCGCCTCGCTTAAAGAGTAACTCGCTTAAAGAGCAGAATTTTCTCTGAATGTTTGCTTCACTTAAAAAATAATAACCAACCAAAAACTCACTTAACAAATAAATCGGGGTTCACAATCCCCCCACCACCACCAAAAGTCACAATTGGTCACTTACAATGGTGCTTTGCTTAAACACATTATGGAACACATTATGTTCTTTAAGTGAGGTACAACTTTACTGTAATATTGAATATTGTATATTATACTATACTGTATATTGAATTGCTTTGTCTCTATTGTATATATTGCTGAATTTATCATGTAAACTGCCCTGAATCAGCTTTCTTGAGTGGGCGGCATATAAATGTGAAAATTAAATTAAATTAAATCTTCTTGTCTGCAATGGTACTTGAACCCACCTCTTCCCAACTCCAGTCTAATACTCTTAAGCATCGCTTTACCCTGCCTCTTCCAGGTTCAAATTATTCCTCACAATCAGTAGCCCTTATGTCACAAGATATACAACATTAAGGTTTCCTTACAACCCAGTTACGAAGAGTTTCATTAAAAGCTACAATGCTGACTGATCCAATATGAGTCCAGGCTCTTAATAACCATGTGATTACAACAGGAGAGGAAGCACGTGCCAGAAAACCTTTTATATCCCACACAACAAAAGAAGGCACAAGATTTCCAGCCCATAATTAGAATGGGATATTTGTCCCACAAGCAAGCTGGATAACATAGTGGTTTAGGCTTAAAATTGCAAAGCCAAAGGTTAGTTGTTCAATTCCTTTCTGGTAGAAGAGCCAGCCTGTGTGGCGTTGGGCAAGCTGTGTATTCTCCACCTAGCAAATCCCTGGAAAACGACATCTTTAGTCAGAAGTGACTTGACTGCACACAATTTGCCCCACACAATTGTGCTCCAAATGATCTGTACAAAGAGGTTGATTTGAAATCTGTGAAGAGGAGAACAAGCAACCTCTCAAACACCTGGTGATTCTTTATGGCTCTTTCCATTCTAGCGCCCCACTCGCTCAGCAACTCCTGCTGGTCATTTTTTTTGCCCGACCAGGGAGGAAAAGAAGGCTATTTGTTGCTAGGCAACTACAGAGTGAAAATAATTGGGATTCAGTCACACACAGCCATAACTTCCTGTTTAAAACTCACAGCTGTTTCACTGGCCAGGGTTTTCTTTCACCGTGACAGTAAAATGCATGAGTAACACACCACCTGAACTCCATCTTGGAAAACACATGATTGGTTTAAATGAACTCTGATTAAATACTAAGAAGTCCCAGTCCCAATCAGGTCTGTAATAGGGCAGTACACAATTGTCATGCCTCCAGATCAACCAGAAACTGCCTGCTCCACAGCGACCCAGCTGATGCTTCCAATGCCAAACTGAAAGTGGTGGCTGCTCAGAAAGGCCATACGAGGCAAAACAGGGCCTGTGTCACAGAGAGGGTACAACAGTGGCATAGCAGACTATTTTGATGTTTAGATGTTCATCTGTTCCTATAGCCGCCCGCCCCACTAAGGAGATTCACAAAATGCAGGTACAGTAGTAGAATTGTTCATATCAAGAAATGAGGAGACATCTTTTGTAAAGTTAATGGCTCTTAACTACCCACTGACTGCTCAATCCTGACTGCTCCTTGGAAGGACAAATATTGAAAATTAAGCTAAAGTACTTTGGACACAAAATGAGAAGAGAAGACTCACTTGAGATGGCCTTGATGTTGGGAAAGATCGAGGGCAAAAGGAAGGTGGCGGCAGAGGATTAGATAGCACTGTTGATGCAATGGGTGTAGAGCTAAGCGGGCTGCGGAAGATGGTGGAGGATATGGGTGCCTGGCGTGCAATGATCCATGGGGTCGCAAAGGGTCAGATTTGACTATATGACTGTCATTGTCCATGTTATTCAGAAAGGCCCAGAGCTACAATCTTGTGAGCCCTCGTTCCACTACACCAATGGTGGCCAACCATGGCACTCCAGGTATTCCTGAACTTCAACTTCCAGAAGCCAGTGTGCTGATCAGGGCTTCTGGTCTAAGAACACCTAGAGTACCAAGGTTGGCTACCACTGCACTATACGTATTGGACAGAATGGAAGGACCAACTGAATTCTCTTATACCTTTCTCATCTTAGTATATAAACTTTTCCAACTGGTACCATTATTTCAGGTATGATATGTAAAACACTATCTTTTTAAGATCTATAATGCTCTGCCTAGGATCCACTGCATGTTACGCTCTGTGTCTATAAAAACCTGGCCAGATGAATGAGAAGAAAGAACAGCTATTAGGAACAATGGTTACTTATCTCTAACCCAGCAGGCATTCAGGCACAACAGTCCTAGACATGGGTCATTTTCTTTCAAGGCTAAGATGTGTTCTCCATGCAGGGGCCACCTTCCCAAGCCTTCATGTGTATTCCCCTATTATTTCCCTAATTTGTAGTTGGGCAACTATGGATGGTTGGTATTCTGGGGGAGAAACAAGTTGATGACAGGAAGTGGTATGGTCAAAGAGACCCCAATTTCAAAGTTAAATAAGAGAATAAAAGTAGAAACATAGGGAGCATGGTTTAGGAATGGAACGAGAAGTGAAGATTGCAAACTTGGGGGTGAAGAAAGCAAAAAGTTTTCCAACCCCGATCATAAGCAACTGGTCCATTTACCTTTGTTGTCAAATTCGATGGGTGTACAGCTCACATTGTCCAGATGCCAAGGACAGTAGTAGACAGCACCCCCGTTTGGAACAGCAGGCAGGTTTGTTCTGGCTTTGGGTGCTCCAACAAGGATGCTGACACTGCAATGAGAAAGGGATGCACAATAAGAAAGTAGGCCTTAAATGAGACATGTACTGCCTCTGTCGATATGTGCTATATTTTTCTAGACTACAACTGCAAGAATCTCCAGACAAGTTATAGACCCCAAAAGTAATTTTCTCCAGGCAACCATGATTTTGTCCCCATTTCCTTGCAAGCTCAGTACATTCCAGTCTCATCTTCCTCCTTTTCAGTTCAACTCTTGAAGGCCTCCAGATTCTCCCTCCTTCACCCTTCCCCAGTGCCAGCCATGCTGCCGAACTCCCTGGAGCAGGACAAAAGCGTCCTTGTGCAGGCAGCCAGGTGTACAATCCGGCAGCTGCAAGAAGGCACTGAAGCCACACACACCCCTGGCTGGGGCCCACAGGCCTGGGAAAAAGCTTACAAATAACCCAGCAAGAGGTAACATCAAGAACAGCATCAGACCAGAGGTGGTGGTGGGGAAGCAGGAGAGGCAAGACGGATATCTGCGCAGCTGACTCTGGCTGCAAACCTGCCAGACACATCCAATGACGCTTTGCTTAAAGTGATTTGTGGGAACCAGAACCATCTCCCGTTTCAAGCTCTGTGGGGAGCCACTGACTGAGATCCATGTTATTTGGGGGAGGGGGGAGAACTCTGTCAGGCTTCCCAATCTGACATTAGGCTGGTGGGGAACTTGATACTACTGACAACTGGGAGGATGGGGGGGGGGGAGAGAGAATCTCATTCCTGGACTATGAATGAAAATAAGGAGGGGAGGGGAGCTCCTTCAGCTAAATCAGTTTAGTACCAATGGCTCATGAACTTGCAGGAAGAGGCTCCACCATTTCAGGGTGTGGTGCCCTGCCTCACATCCTGGGGTGTCTTCTACATTTAGCTTCCCCAAATGACAAGCATCAGCACACTTAAAGTTAATATTAGCAAGACAAGCTGCAGCCACAAATTTCGACATGCAACAGGGATGAACCTATTGTGGTCATCCAGATGTTGGAGCTGAACTCCCATCACTCCACATTAGTAATCATGCTGCCTAGGACTGAGGTGAGCAGCTGTCCAAAGACATCTGAAGGACCACAGCTGACCACAGCAGGGATAAGAAACCAATGGAGCATGGGTGGAAATGTACCTCAGAAGTCTAGTATGAAGCTCAGGCATGTGGCTTGGTCTGCAAATACAGATATAGTGGAACCTCATACAACAATCACCCCATATAGGAACGGAATCGCATAACAATTAGGGTTGTTGTTTTTTTGGGAGGAGGGATGGTGTCCCGCATAACAAGTTTCCCTATGGAAAAAAAATCATACAACAAATTTTCAATGGGAAAACCACTTAGCAAAAAAAATCGTTGTACAGTCAAACCTCGCATAAAGAGCGACTCGCTTAAAGAGCAGAATTTTCTCTGAATGTTTGCTTCACTTAACAAATAAAACCAACCAAAAACTCGCTTAACAAATAAATTGGGGTTCACAATCCACCCCACAATTGGTCACTTACAATGGTGTTTCGCTTAAAGAGCAACCCTGTGGAACGCATTATGCTCTTTAAGCAAGGTACAACTGTACGATGCATCCCATAGGGAAAATCACTATATGATGCATGCATTGTATAGCAATTGTTTCATGGAATTGATTAAAAATAGTTGTATGAGGTACCACTGTACCTGGAAATGCAAAGCTGCCTCACTTGTACATTGTATGCAGGTCTTTAGCAGTAAAGCTGGATTGGGTCTAATGGCAGCTAAATCAGCATTCCAAACTTATTTGTTGATTTATTCTTCATATTCCTATTTCACTTTTCCTTTCCACCTTTGCAAGATGGCATTCATTTTTTTCCTTCTTGTTACTGCTCCACAAAAACCCAATGAGGTGTGTCAGGCAAACAATAGGAATGACTGATCCAAGTCAACTGGTGACTCAGCAGAGACTTGAACCAAATCTACCAAATCCCAAACCAAAATTCTAATAATGAAACTCTAATTCATGGGGAAACATTCTGAACCTAAACTTGAGTGGGTGATCTCTTGCTACAATAATACCAATGCTTAAAAAAAAAAAATTAAAGGCAAAATTAAAGGAGGTGCTTTTTGAGAGATGCATAATTTAAGCCTGGAAAGCACTGCCACGAGGCATTCTCAAAGGACTTATAATCTAAATGCTTTCTACTTTTAGAAAGAATGACAGAAACTATAGAAGATTATAAATGAAGAGCATAAGCCATACCAATGACTTCAAGCACAAGACTGAGCGTCCAAATATTTAAGATTAATGAATATGGTATAATATATACATGAACCTTTAACCAAGAGGTTCTCAACCTATTAAAGCCGGGGGCCAGATCACGCCCCCTCAGACTGTTTGTGAACCAGACTAGTCTTTCCCCTGGCGGTGGCTACCAACACTCTCCCTCCAAATGCTATCACCACCAATGCTACCCTACTACTACAACAACAGCACCCTCCCACACGCCACCAGTCCAGCCTGCCAACACTCTCCACACACAGTGCCACTTCCCTGCTTATTGGCCTACTGTGGGTGAAAGAGGGGTCCTAACTGTCCTTTCCCATGCTCGTCCAGAGCGGCCCCTGGGAAAGATGTGGGTGGCCATGGGCATCTGCTGCTTCTGCTTCCGCCGCCACCACTTCAATACTTGTCTCCTCTGCTTGGCTTGATGTGTCCCTAACACAGCTCCATAGCAAGGAAGATGTTGTAAACCTTCTAACAACATCCGCCCTGCTATGGAGCGGCATTAGGGACATGCCAAGCCAAGCAGAGGAGACAAGGACAAGGGCAATGGCAGCAGGAGTGAGGGCGCAGGCCAAGTGGAAAGGTGCCATGGGCCAGATCCGACCCACAGGCCATAGGTTGAGAACCCTTGCTTTAACCGTAGCACCACAGGTCTTTTGCTGTCATACCTCCCACAGTTCCTTTGGAGAATGGCCCTTAAAAGGGCTTATGTTTTCTATATATGTACATCCCTTTTGAACTACAGTAATACCTTGGATAACGCTAAGACTTGGTTCCACAAGTCTTGGTGTTATCCGATTTTTAGTGTTATCCGATCCATGTTAAAATCCTATGGGATGGATCGGACAACGTTAAAGCTCCATAGAGATACATTGTAACTGAACAGGCTTTAGCGGTTGTTATCCGATCCATCCCATAGGACTTTAAAGTTATTTGATCCAATTCTCCTCCCTAGATTACTTAACGTTAATTTTAGCATTATCCGAGGAAACGTTAAGGTATTACTGTACCTGCATCTTCTTTTCTTGACTACAAACTGACGGATATTTCAATTTTTTTCCTTCCCTAATGTCCTACTTGGTCTCTCTGTGGATGTTTTCCATAACCAGGTGCTTCAACCCATACTATCAAAGGTTCTTACTTAATCCCTGTTTACAGAGCCAGGTCTCTGCTTTAGGTATTTATCATGGCACCAAGATAAGCAGTGGGATGTATCTCTTGTCTTGAAAACACGGTGGGGGTGGGCGGGCAGGTGCAAGCAAACAGCAGAAGGTCAAAAGGCAGAGTCAACAATGAGAATAAAGGCTCATCTCACTCTTTTTGGAGTCAATTTTATAATGCTCCCCCCCCCCTTAGCTAGAAGGAATTCCACAGCAGTGCACTTAAAATAAAGCTTATACTGTACAGAAAAAGCAATGACAATAAATTCAGTACTGTACTACAGAACTGAAAGACATAATCACAGTAGTGAACATGACTACCGGTTTCCTGAAAATTGTAAGAGGTGAATAAAAATGACTGGACCCTGAAAAAGAACATGGAATCAACCCTAGTTGTACTTCCTTTGGGCAGGCATTCCAAAATTGTGACAGCACCACACAGAATCCCTTCTCTTTGATAAATGCCTAATAACACAGATTTGCTAAGATTACTTTGGGGCACAAGCAGGCCAATTTTGGAGGACACACTTCAGCTATCTGAGGTACAGATAAAGAGCCTCCTTGAAGATTGTTTTATTTTTGTAACACAATCGGGCGTACTCCAGGCAACGGGTAACCTCGTTGTGTGCAAGCTAATCAATTTCACACTAGGTCAGGCAAAAAGAAATTGCAGAATGAATTCACCAAAAGGTGACTTCACTTTGGCAGTTTCACATCTGGCTGAGACACAGAAGAAGAAAGTTATCTGGCCCTCAAACCATTCAGGACTTTACAGAGAAGCATCAGCAAATTGAACCAGGTTTGTAGCAATTAGGAAGCCAATGTGAATCCTTATGAACTGGGGGGAGGCGGTTCCAGCAGCTAGACAAAAAAGGTTAATTATAGCAAGGGAATTCTGCACCAGTTGAAGTAGCCAGCCAAAACAGCAGGTGGTCAATTCACAACAGTCTATATTAGAAGAAGAGATAAGCCAAAAGAAACAGCCCTGTTGAGTCCCATCTCTCTCTGTTGCAAGTAACTACACAAAGAGGCAGTCTGGTGCAATAAACAGACTAGGCTTCAGGAGTGATGGATTTGAATCCCTGCTTGGCCATGGCAAGTCATGGAAGTAGGATGGTAAAATTACCTTGCCTTACATATACAGAATTAGGTAAAGGTCTCCCTTGTTCAAAAGCGAGTCATGTCTGACTCTAAGGGTGAAGTGCTCGTCTCTGTTTACAGCCAAAGAGCCAGCACTATCTGCATCTGCAGGCATTTCTGTGGTCACATGGCAGGCATGACTAGGTACTGCAATGCACAGAACACTGATACCTTCCCCACCAAATTGGTACCTATTTACTAGCAATTTCTTACTCTCAAACTGCTAGAATGGCAGGAGCTGGGACAGAGACAGGAGCTTACTCTATCATGCAGCACTCGGGTCTCAAACTGCTGACCTACTGACCTTCCAATCATCAAGTTCCACATCTTAACCCACTAAGCCACTGCAGTCCCCTTACATATATTAGGGTCGCTATAAATTGGATGTGACCTGACAGCACATAACCATAACCACAACATATCATAGGAGTAGGGATATATGTGCCTTCCCAATGTCACTAGACTACTACATTTACCAAGCCCAGCTATCATAGCTAAAGGTGAGGAATGATAAGGACTGCAATCTAAAGATCTTCAAGGAAAGATCAGCTCAATTGCTAGGCCCACTCTAGCCCTTCCATGTATCACCTTGGCTTTCAGGCCATCATCATTCCAGTCAATTGATGACTTATAGCAGTGATGGCCAACCTTGGCACTCTAGGTCTTCTTGGACTTCAATTACCAGAAGCCCAAGTTGGCACTCCTGCTGATCAAGGCTTCTGGGATTTTTTTATTTATTTATTTATTTATTCATTATTAAATTTAATACCCCGCCCCAATCGGGAGGACCCGACTCTGAGCGGCTTACATCCAAAATAAAAACAAATTCAAGAACAGCTGGAATGCCAAGGTTTGCCACCACTGACTTATAGCACCAAATGGCAACTTCTTCTACACATGAGCAAATAACCACACAATATTTGGATTTTGACCTCTCCAGTGATGATCCCCAACTGCCTGACCTAGGAAGACCCCTTCCAGACTGCTGTGGGTGTAGCAATTATGAATAAAACAAAAAAGGTTCAAAGAAACTGCATGCACACACTAGCTTCAAGTCATGATTTGTCTCACAAATTTAACCAAACATCCCCGAATAAGTGACAAAACCTGCCCTTCCTGGACTATTAGCTCTGCAACAAGCAACCAGAACACCTTATATGCCTCATGAGAAATCTGTACATGAGTCAAGAAGCAACAGTTAGGACAGAATACGGAATGATGGAGTGGTTTGGAATAGGAAAAGGAGTAAGACAAGGCTGCATTTTGTCACCCTGCTTATTAAACGTATACACAGCGCACATAATGCCAACGCAGCGAGAACAAATAGATTGATATTAGAATACAGTAAGTTAACCCTGACTGTTCCTTAGAAGGTCAAATAGAAAAAAGATGAAGCTAAAGTACTTTGGACATCAAATGAGAAGAGAGGATTCACTTGAGAAAGCCTTGATGCTGGGAAAGGTGGAGGGCAAAAGAAGAAGGGAGCAGCCAAAAATGAGATGGCTAGATGGTATTGTAGACGCAATGGGCACAGAGCTGGGCGGGTTGCGGAGGATGGTGGAGGACAGAGGTGCCTGGTGGGCAATGGTCCATAGGGTCGGAATCGACTGTGTGACTGAACAACAACACACTCAAAGGAAGCCAAACAGAAAGGCTTGCAAACATAAACAAGCCCTGTGGGATAAAGATTTGCAAGGTTCAGGATATATCTTGATAAGACATCACTGTTGAGCTTACATCCTGTTGTAGTAGTGTTGCCTTTTTGACTGCACTGTCTGGGCACTAAGTCAGCAGGATGTGTGTGCAGACACACCCTTGCAGAGCATTGCAAAAAAAAAAAAATGAGGTAGCTTTTTAAAACAACAACCAAAAACTGTGCATAACTCTAAAGAACAAAAGCATATTTATCACATAGACCACCACCTCCTTGAATTTATAAAAGCTGAGAAATATTCAAACAAATATGAGCCATCACAATTGAGACCAGGACTTTCTTACATGAAGCATGCATTGACTATTCTAAATCTAGGAAATTCCCCTCAGCCACAGCTATGCTATATAATGAATAAAAGCATGTTTCTGAAGTAAGACAAGATCTTTTTGGGACTCTGACGGCTTTCAATGGACATCTGTGGAATTTTAATTTTGTCACTCGGGAGTTTATCTTGTGATACATATGTAGTTTAGGTCTTGGTGCATTTGTTCATTGCTGTTCAGGTGTTGTTCAACTGAAATTTTAAACACAATTTTGACTCAGTCCTCTTCCTATAAGACTGAACAATAGGAACACATGGCAGACTTGGGTGGGTGCAAACCAGAACTTGTAACCACTTTCAATATTAATTTTTCAAATAAGCACTTGCAGCTACTAGTTATAGTCAAACCATCAAACCCATTCTATTCCTCTCCAAATGTTTTGGGTTATGATTTTTTTAAAGCACAGCTAGTGGTCAGGAATTATGAATGTTATAATCTAAAACAAGAGTTCTCAACCTTTTAAAGCCGCGGGCTGGGTCACGCTCCCTCAGACAGCTTTAGCGGCCGGATGGCCATTTTGCCCTTCTTCCATCACATGGCACTTTCTGGTGTGGTGGAGGTGGTGGTGGACCACATGAAATGGTATCCTGGGCCACATCTGGCCTGTGGCACCATTTCATGTGGCCCATCACCACCTCCACCACATCAGGAAGTGCGACCACAGGTTGAGAATCTCTGATCTAAAACAACTGGAGGCAACCAATTTGCTCACCTCTGTTGTGACCCATATATGGAAACTCAAGGATCAGGTTGCTGCATGCTACTAAATCTCACAGTCTCCCAAGTGTGGTGGCATTGAGCATAAGAATCACAAGAGAGAGAGAGAGAGACCCAGATTCAAATTCTCATTGAGTCACAAAGCTCTCTTGGTGATAATGTGCCACTCACTCACTTTTAGCCCAACCATCTTTGCAAAGTTGTTGTAAAGAAAAATTGAGAAGGAGGTTCTTTAATATCCTTGAAGGAACTGTGGAATTTTAAAAAAGCAGTTTTGTATGGATAAGAGGTGCGCATACATGGATGTGTTTCCTTTGCAGCCATTGCCCTAATGTACATGACTATGAATGATAGGGCAGAAAGGCATGCTGGCATTGCAGTGGCGGCGGTAGCGAAGGGCAATGCTCAAGGTGAGCAAAGCATAGCTCACAAGATGCACATGGCCCCAAGGCACGCTTGTAGCCCCTCACACTTCCAAGATGTTAAACATAAGCCACCAAAGGACAAGAGGGAGCTCTTTAGAGGAAAATGTTTGGGTAGGGAGGAGGGAGGCAAGGGTACAGTCCTCTGAAGACTAAAGATGGGTACGAGAAGTTCCCTGATATCACATTGGATGCTTTGTCCTTCTAGGGCAGCTTTGTTCAATTTGAGAGACAACAGCATCCGTAGCTTTCAGACAGAGAAATGTCTTTCTCATTTCCTCCCCTCACTCCCTGCTGACTCTTTCAGAGCCCTGGGGGTGCAGTGGTTGGAATGCTGCACTGCAGTCAAAACGTTGAGAGTTCAATCCTGACCGGGGTCAAAGTTGACTCAGCCTTCCATCCTTCTGAGGTTGGTAAAATGAGGACCCAGCATGTTGGGGGAATGCTAATTACCTTGTGAACCACCCAGAGAGTGCACTAAGCGCTACGCGGTGGTATGTAAATATAATTGCTATTACTAAACTGGGTCCTCCTTCTTCCGAAGCGTCTTCTATGGCAATGGACCACATTCCCAACATACGTTGGATCATGGAAAAAACAAAGGAATATCAGAAACAAGTCTACTTCTGTTTCATTGATTACACTAAGGCCTTTGACTGTGTGGACTACAACAAAATGTGGGAAGTAATTAAAGAGATGGGAATACCAGACCACCTTATATGCCTCATGAGAAACCTGTACATGAATCAAGAAGCAACAGTTAGGACAGAAAATGGAATGACGGAGTGGTTTGGAATAGGAAAAGGAGTAAGACAAGGATGCATTTTGTCACCCTGCTTATTCAACTTATACACAGAGCACATAATGTGCAATGCAGGGATGGAGGAATCACAATTTGGGATCAAAATTGCTGGGAGAAACAACAACAATCTGAGATAGGCAGATGATACCACCCTAATGGCAGAAAGTGAAGAGGACTTTAAAAAGCTCCTGATTAGGTTGAAAGAAGAAAGTGTAAAAGCTGGCTTGAGACTCACTATCAAGAAAACCAAGATAATGGCAAAAGGCCCTATCAGTCCCTGGAAAATAGATGGAGAAGAAGTAGAAGCAATAACAGATTTTACTTTCCTAGGATCAAAGCTCGCTGCAGATGGTGATTGCAGCCATGAAATAAAAAGGCGACTGATTCTTGGGAGGCAAGCGATGAGAAACCTGGGGAACATAGTGAAAAGTAGATATATCACATTGCAAACAAAAATTCGTATAGTCAAAGCAATGGTATTCCCGGTGGCAATGTATGGCTGTGAGAGCTGGACCATTAGGAAAGCTGAGCGCAGAATATATGCCTTTGAAATGTGGTGTTGGAGGAGAATTTTGAGAGTCCCCTGGACAGCAAGGAGAACAAATAGGTCAATCTTAGAAGAAATCAAACCTGACTGCTCCTTAGAAGGTCAAATAGTAAAGATGAAGCTAAAGTACTTTGGACATCAAATGAGAAGAGAGGATTCGCTTGAGAAAGCCTTGATGCTGGGAAGGGTGAAGGGCAAAAGAAGAAGGGGGCGGCCAAAAATGAGATGGCTAGATGGTATTGTAGACACAATGGGCACAGAGCTGAGCAAGTTGAGGAGGATGGTGGAGGACATAAGTGCCTGATGGACAGTGGTCCATGGGGTCGCAAAGGGTCGGAATCGACTGTGCGACTGAACAAAAAAAAAGGTCCTTATCCATGCTCCACTTACTCCTATTGAACTTCAACTCTCTTTACAGTTTTGACTATTGGATGTGCTGACTGGGGTAGACAGGAGTTACGGCCCCAAACACCCAAAGGGCACAGACTAAGGAAGGGAAATGTTTTGCAGACAGTTATCCAAAGGCTTCCTACAAGAGCCATGAGGCCCGACCTGCTGATTTTCCAACTGGAATTCTACCTTCTCCTCCCACTTGCCTGGAAGTAACACATTCACCCTCTCCCTGGGCCCCCTTATTTTGATCACACTAGTTCTGGGAAGCACAAAACACATTCAAACCCTGGCAGAAACCTTGAGTTAATCCCAGTCTCACTCTGCTGCTCACCGTCAAATTCCACAGTTCGGTCACAATGGTTTCCCTCAAAGGAAGTAAACAGGAAACATTGACATTGCAGGTGATAACAGTCAGAGCTCAAGAGGAAACAAACCAGCCATGAAATGGGGCTGGCCAGGAGAGTGGAAAAGGCAAAGGTCTAGGGCTGGCTGATAGGGATTTTAAATACATGTGCCCAACATACTCCCTGATGAGTTTAAAGGCTCGATCTACCCACACTGATGTTATTGTTTTGTTTCTTAAACTCATACTGGACATTAAAATCAGCTTTTAAAAATTAACATTGCCTGAGATTAATCAAGCAAAAGGAAAACAGCATCACTGTGCCAATTAATCAAACGCCACTCAGCAAGGAATTGTTAGCTTGTATGCAAAGGCCTACACAAATTAAACCATTTTCACTGCAGAAAGACCAACCTAAGGTCTCCTAGGAAGGAGTTCCAGAGGATACTGATAATAAACAAATAACGGACAGAATAAACCAAAAGGTATGTATATATTTTTGTCTTGTCCTAACCTTGGTTAAGATGCTGAATTTGACAACTGGAAGGCCAGAGTTTGATTCCCGTGTACTGCACGACTGAGTGAGCTCCCGTCTTCATCCCAGCTCCTGCCAACCTAGCGGTTTGAAAGCAAGAAATTGCAAGTAGATAAATAGGTACCACTTTGGTGGGAAGGTAAACAGCATTCTGTTCACTTAGGTGTTGATGCATGCCTGCCACGTGTCCACATAAATGTCCGCAAACACAGATGGCGCTGGCTCTTTGGCTGTAAACAGAGATGAGCACTGAACCCTAGAGTCTGATGTGACTGGCTTTTGAGCAAGGCTGACCTTTACCTTTACCTAACCTCTTAAAAAAATAAGTACCTGAGCATCCCCGTGTGACCATGCCAAAACCGCTCCAAATTATACATGATACTGGATACATGATTTTTAGTACTGTATCTTCTACTCACTCTGGAGTGTACAGGAGAACAGAACGCTGCAGAGGAATCTGTGACACCGGTAGGATAAGGAACATTGTACTGGCCAATACTGGGTACCCTCACTGTGACCCTACATATCTAAATACCAAACTCTGGCAGCACAATGCATAAGGGAAGGCTAGGGTTATTTCAGGGAAGTTTACTCTGCCATTGTTTTTATTAGGCAAATCAGCCTCCCTGAGAGTTCCCAAGAATACAGTTTGGCAGAGATCCTCTCTTGCCCAGACAATGGGTATACCGATGGTGTGACAAAAGCATTTTGGCTTCCACCTAACCTCTACCACACACTACCACAGTACTATCTTGTGTGCAACAGACTGAACTATCACCAAGAAATTGAGATTTCTGTTAAAACAAGTTTCCAGTCCTTTTTGACTGTGCTGAAAAATGCTATGCATGACTAAACAATGCCTACTACCTAAAGCTGGAACAGAAGTATCTGGCAGACTTTCTTGAACGTAAACTCTTGTGTGTATATATGTATGTGTCAGCAACAGAAAGAGTATGTCCTATGTTCTATCTCCGTTGCATAATTTCATAAGCTTTGTTCACCCCAATCCTTATTTTCTTCACTTTTCCTGATGTAGGTATCATCCCATTAAGGCCACTGCTTAGTTTGTTCTCCACTCAGCAGCCATCGAGTTTCTTCCTGCCCTCCCTCTGCTAGTTAGGGCTTGCCATAAACCTGTTAAGCTTTAAGGCAAATCAAGGTTTTGGGGAGTCGGGTGCAAAGCAGGATTAGTCCTCCAGAATTAACCACAGACAAGGGGTCAGGGCTGAATGGTTCTTATTCAAACAAAGACTCTGTATTTAACACCCACAACCCAAGTTTGTTTGTTCTTCATTGACTGTTAACATGAAGGCTAGTACTCATGGCCCACTTGCTAGAAGACAATGTCAAGCATTGTAATTGAGCCCTGTTTACTTAATACATCAAAAGAGAACCTTAATCACATTCTTCATAACCACTTCCAATTGGAGAGGCAGTCTTGAGACATAACAAGCTGCCAGTTTTGCAACAAGCTGCCTTTCTTATAGCAATGACGCTCAGTTCATGAGATTTACCTAGGTGTCCAGAAACACAGATATAATGGCTGGCTGAAATGTACAGGTCTAAAGGTAAGAGAATTCCCCTGCCCCCATGCTAGAAAAGTTAATGCTTCTGGATTACAGCCATTAGAATCCTTCAGCTGTAGTCCAAAATAACAAAACTTTTTCCAAATTCAAACTCTGATAAGCACACAGTCTTCCTTGCTTTGCCTGACTGTGCAGAGGTTGTGCTCTCTGTTTGCCAGGTGTCCAAACAGTTTTGGCAGAATGACTGTGCCCTCAGGCCATGGCCATTCCCTAGAGACCTCTTTTCTCTTTGCTCAGGTGAGTGAATGAACAGCCAGAGGAAAGCAGAAATGGGTTAATCTGCAACCTGCTGGAGAGGCAGCTGGTCCCCTGGGAGGCCTTTGATGATAGTGATGGCATGTAATAATGAGTTGGATAGTATGCTCCCTCCTTCCCATTTCATCCTGGGAAAAGGAATGTGGAATGTACTACCAAGAGCCCTTTAAAAAAAAAAAAAGATGTAGAGCAGATGCATTGAGGAGATGTTGTCTTGCAAAAGTTGTCAGGATGTGATCTAAACAGGGCTGTTGACAACATGACTTTTGGGGAGACTTCTGGTGGTCACTAATTCAGACAGACACCCAGTGAGGTGCAGAAGAAAAAATGTCAGACTAAGCACAAGAGACTTAGATTAGAAACCTCCACTCAGCCATGGAAACTCCACAGCAGAAGTCAGTGGGATAGAACTGGTCAGACTACTCCTTAAATACACCTTACCCATCTCCTTACTAGGTTCAGTTTAAGTAGGTTCTTACTTGTTGGCACAACACACACACAAGTGATAGGATTGCCATAACTTGGAAATGATTTGCCCGCTCATATCAACAATAACCAGGTTCATTCTCAGGCATTACCAAATAGGACCAAGAAGAGAGTTTCTTAAGAGAATCACTCCTGATTGATGTGGAAGATTGGTAAACTGATGGTCTGCTTCTGTGAAGCAGCTCTTTGGAAATCCTGCTCCTCAATGAATTTGGCCCAAGAGACTCTGCTTCAGTCCACAGATTTGAGGAAGAAAGCAATGGTCTAACAAAATCTCCTCACAGAATAAGTACCATTAGGCTATGCTAGACTTCTCCAGATTCTCTCCAGATTACAACTCTGATTACAAGCCTGGCATCAAAAATGCATCATTTGGCTGGGAGCCATGGGAGTTGTAGCCAATCATATCTAGAGAGTGTCGGATGAGGGTCAAAGGTAGCACCAGGGGGCCAATTCATGCAGCCTTATAAGATGCACCATAATACATGCGCACAGACTCCAATGAATGAAGCCTGCAAGGTTTATTGCAACCAGATTCTTAGAAACACAAGGCCAGAAGGCACTGGAAAGTCCAAGTCCAATCCTAATACCTGGATATACTTCAGGTCTTCTCATGGATAAGTCTTCTACGATAATCTGTGATATGACATCCTGGACAACACAGAACCTTAATGCACAAGCTACTGCTTATAAGTAGAATTTCCTAGTCAGACTTCCATGCTTTTACAAATCCTTGCAAAGAAGTTGAAATTGTTCAGATTACTCCAGTCAAAAGGTAAGGATGAGATGAGAAGTTATACAGGAGGAATGTGCAAAACACGAATCTGCATTTTTCAAAAGTGTTTCAGTGACTGAATACCAAAAGCATTTCTCTCTCTTCTTCCATAAAAACAAAAATAATCACCCAGAAGCTCTATCCTTAGCTCTGGAAAGTGACGCCGAAGAGAAAAAAGGCAGAAGGTCTGGATAACTAGGCAGAGAGAGGATGCTTCAGACCAAAAAAGACAAGAAGGAAGAACATGTTGCAGAAAACATGTGGCTGTTGCCAAAATGTTAAAGAGTTTGTGCTGCTTTTCCTGTAACATACAGCAGCGACTACCTCATACTGTAACATTGCGGCCTTCTGCAATTTCCCTTGCTACACTGGTCACTGAAGTCAGAAGTAGTGACAGTGAAAGGCAGATGGTTGGGACAGCCTAACGGGACGACGTTGTGTGTTATTACAGAGAGGGAAAGGAGAATAAAGCCACTCCTCAGTGAGATAAGCAAGAGTAGATTTTTGCACAGAATAACCATAAAGGCCATTTAGTTATGGTACTTTTTTTCAAAACAATGTCCCAGGATCAGAATTTATTCATTCCACATAACTGGGTGTACACCTTCTTCATTATTGCATTTTTAAACAGTACATTAAATATTTTATACTTACATGCATTCCATGTTTTAATTTTACTTCTTTTATTTATTTTCATTATAAGGTCCATGGAGTCTCATTCCCAGGGAAAGGAGGGTACTAAAGCAAGTAAATAAGTAAATGCCTTTTGTACTTGGAACCAACAAATTAAATTCTTTAAGTAGCTCAATTTTGCATTACAGTGGGCAATACATCATTTGTGACCTAGTGAAAATTAAGGGATTAGACATAGAAAAGGTGAGTTTCAGGGGGGGGGGGGATTGGACAGCAGAGTGTAGGAGCAACACATAATAAGGAAAGGAATTTGAAAAGTACAGGGGGTTGCTGATCCTATTAAACAATTTGGGGGGGAGATGTTTTGAGAAATTCTTGCTGATCAGATGAAAATCACCCAGAGGATCTATCAAGGATCCAGATTTACCTTCTGTCCAGACTCAAACCTGTATTTGCATCTCCTCTTGTTGAAGTTTCAAAACTTGTAATCCTTCCCTTGTCCCTTTGCCATCTTTCAGGTCCAAACTTTAGCACTCATTTCACACAACTTTTACTGGAAGTACTCCATCTATAGAACCCTGGGAACTGTAGTTTGCTCTAGGTGTCCCATAGAAGGACCCCATCCTACTCAAATATTTGATACCAAACAGTCAAGATTGAGGGCAGAAGGCAATTGCTGCAATGGAAGATATCAACAGCTGGGCTAAGGTCAGTGAGAGGCTTTGATCTGATTTCTTATGCAAGCTGATTCCCAGCTGCAACTGAAGACCCCTTTGGAAACTCCACATATGTCCTGCTAAGAGTATGAGCTCCCTGTTGGAGTGGAGTCAGAGCAGGAGAAAAAGGGAATGTGTGTTAGATAAATCTAGTATACAACTTTTCACAATCTGCTGTTCTCTAGATGGGCTGGCTTACAACTTCCATCATGCCCAGTGAGAGGTGGATGGATACTCTAGTACAGTGATGGTGAACCTTTTGGAGATCAAGTGTCCAAGGAGGAGGAGGCGTGCAGGTAGACACTGCATGTATGCATGCACCAATGTGACTCACCAGTGTGCCTCAAGCGGTGCATGTGTGTGCGCACACATCTGCTGCCTCCCAGGTGGGATTTTAGCCTCCCCTCTCACTTCCCCACTGGTGGAGGGAGAGGGGTGGATGGGTAAGCAGTGCTACTATTGGCATTGGCAGCCTGAGGCGGCACTTGACCACTATGGCACACATACCGACAGAAAGGACTCTGTGTGCCACCTCTGGCACATGTACCATTGGCTCACCAATACTGCTCTAGTCTAACATAGCAGAAGAACACTTATTTCAGGAAGGCAAATTGGGAAGAAACCTGTGATTTAACAGGAGTGAGTAGTACTTGAAGGATATGATTGCTGAATGGCATTCTTCGAAATCTACATTATGTTTACATTTCCTCTTGCCTCTGGCACCACCCTGAATCTGCATTATGACCTTCCTGGTTCTTTTCCTTTCCTTTATTCTCCTTGACAGTAACATCTTAAAATGAAAGTTAAAATATGTTAAAGGACTGTCCATTACTTCCTGTTTTGCTACCTTTTCCAGAATATTTTGGTTACACATAACGTAAAAATACTTAGCAAGAATCAGACGCTCACGAGTTACAGCCCAATCTTATTCCCCTCCCTGTTCTCCTTGCCCTGGCAGCTAAAATCCAGTGTTCTTCAGATTGGTGTTGGCTTGCCTTCATCAAAGCCACAGAAAGAGAGAGAGAGAACACAACGCCCCACTGCCATCTGGGGCTAGGCCAGCAGAGTGGGGAAAGGAAGGGGGGGTACACAGCTGGATGACGAGCAAAGAGAACTACGGGCTCTAGACTAAACCAGGAACAGACAGTCCCTGATTGCCATCCTCAGAGCTCTCCCCCCACAAAACATGAGGTTTCTCCCTCAGGGAAACAAAGGGAAGGAGGTGTTTGACTGCCTCATCGAAATCTTCTGTGGTGGGAGCTGGGTGCCATCCTCAAATCTAGACAAGCATGAAAACTCTTCCCCTTTAGACCCATTCCTTCAGCAGACACCCTTCATCAGGAGTCATTTTCATCTCACTTGGCCTGTATGCCCGATCCCATCAAACATCTCTTCTTGGCCCATCTCTAGTGCTCAATGGCAATTAGTGCACTCTGCGTCCCCTTCCAGCCACCAAAAGACCTTTCAAACAACTCCCTGCTTATGGGTCTCTGAAAGACTCTTCCCCACCCCTTAATAATGGGTGAGAATGTCAAGTGGCCACTCAAGTCACTTCCCTTCCACCTGTGAAACTGGTACACTCAGTGGTCACCCGCCAGGGTCCCTCCTTGTAAGAAGGAATGCTCAGAAATATTCATCTTGTGCAAGTAGTTGGGTGGTAGGACCAGCCTCTTCGACTTTTGATTAAGTTCATGCCATCAAGTTGATTTGAACTTACAACCTGCTCAGCAGTTCTTACGCCAGGGATTCTCAACCTATGGCCCATGGGCTGGATGCAGTCCACAGCACCATTTAACGTGTGTCCCCACCACCTCCACCACGCCTGGAAGGGTCATATGGTGGATGAAGGGCAAAATGACTATCCAGCCCCCGAAGCTGTCTGAGGGAGTGTGACCTGACCCCTGACTTTAAAAGGTTGAGAACTCCTGTTTTAGGCATAGAGAACTGAAGTGGCCTCCTAGTCCTTTCATCTAAGGGTGTTCTGGGATTGTGCAACTTTCTCAAGAATACACAGGCTGACTATTTTCCTGGAGACAGAGAAGAATTCATACAAAGATGCAAAAATCAAATTCACTGCATCTCTTCCAAACACACTCACATTTTTGCACTGAATTCTGTTCATATTTCAAACATTTCTTTCCTATCTTACACATTTACTGTGCTTCCCCAAAAATAAGACACTGTCTTATATTTTAAAAAACTCCAAAATATGCACAAGGTCTTATTTTCAGGGGATGTCTTATTTTTCCATGAGGAAGAAGAATACAGTACACATTTATTGCTGGAAAATTTATTGGGGAAAAATAGGGGGCTGTCTTACTATAGGAGGAGGTCCTATTTTCAGGAAAACAGGGTAGCTACACATTTTAATTGATGCATGCCTTCCCCTACTGTGACCAAAGTGTGCTTTTGCAGGGGGAGGTGTTTGCTTCCCAATGTAAGTCTTTTTGCCTCTTTGTTGTTGACTATATGCACACTGTACTCCTCAAAAGCCTTGCAGATGTGTGAATGCTTGAGGCAGCATGTCATTCTTTTCACAATCAACCTGTGGGATGTGAAAACCCTCTCCTCCAAAATGCCAAATCCAGCAAGATTTTTTATATCCACAACCTGTGATCCTGTGTCCTCTTTCTTCCAACACAGTCTTTGAACATATGCAGGGCATTGTGAAAATCCCCATTTGTTCTTGCTCATTAAAGAATAAATGGTACAAATGCTCACACCAGGGAATGCATCACACATGCATTGTACAGTATATACCATTCTTGCAGATTTCATTCTCAGTAATAACAATCATGCAAAACTGGATTTAAGTAGAAGTGTGCAAACTTTCTGGCCCCAAGGGGGTGGGAAGTCTGTTCACACAAATGCATATGTTAATACAGCCTGTGTATGTAGGATTTGTTGTTGTTCGCACAGTCGATTCCGACCCTTTGCGACCCCATGGACCATTGCCTGCCAGGCACCTCCATCCTCCACCGTCCTCCTCAACCAGCCCACCTCTGTGCCCATTGTGTCTACAATACCATCTAGCCATCTCATTTTCTGCCTCCCCCTTCTTCTTTTGCCCTCAACCTTTCCCAGCATCAAGGCTTTCACAGTTAACATTCAGGGCTACATGATCCACATATAAATGGGAGTACCAAGTCTATCTCAAATTAGGGTGGAGTTTTCTACCTTCGAATGAACCCTTTTTGTTTTTCTGGTCAGTCAAACTGGAATCCTTTCATTAACCAATGGCTCCTCATTTCATCCAAACCAAGAAACTCTGACGAGCTTTCAGAGAATCTAGTGACCCATAAGTCCCCACTCATCCATATATCTTACATATCTAGTGTATCTGTGTGCCGTCCCTAATTTTCACTGCATAATATTATGCGACACCATGTTCTGTGAGTCATTGCCCTCAACAGAGCTTAAATCGGCCGTCTTTCTCTGTGGTGGTGGTGGTGAATAATACATGCATAATTGACTATAGCAATAACATGGATGGATAGGGACTTATGGGCCACCCTGTATATTAAGCCACACTATCAAATATGACCCATATGTTTGTGCCCAGAGCCTGAGCTAATATGCAAGTTTTGTCCATGACTTTTGATATAATCGTTTACTCATCAACATAAGTCACCACTTCATGTAGTAGTCAGTCCCTCCCTCCCTCTCTCTCTGCCTTCCTTAATTTTCTTCTTTGCATAATGGGCTAATCAGCAACAGTCTGCTGGGAGGTAGAGAGGTTATGGACTCTCTAATTTCGTAGTATATTTGTGGGACAAACAGCCTGCCCCACCCAGCCCCACAGAGGCACAAAACTTGCCAGCAACCCACCCACACAGCTAGTAATTATCTACCGTATTTACTAAGCCTGAAGATGGCGACTCTTTCGTTCTTGCAGATAGCACAAAGGATAATTCAGAGCAAAAGGAAGAGTCATCTCTATCTAGGAATTAAAGAGGGCTAGATTTAGGAATGACAAGAAATCCTGAGTCAATTCACTTCTTGCCTCCCTTGGTACTATGCCACCCTGTTTTGTCCCACCAACCCTGGGGAAGTTTAGGTCAAGCAAGAAAATAAATGTTCCACTTAGTATTATGTGCATAGTAGTTAAAGAATGCTTCTGATATAGATGTAAAATACTTTTTGCAAAACCTTTTTTTAAAAGCTTCCATGGATTAAAGGTCTGAGTAGTCTACAACTTCTGTGTTAAAGCAGTGAGGAGGAATGTGTGCATCTCCACACATCTATCATCCTTTAACACTGATTATTCAAGCTAGGAGAGATGAGGATTGTAATCTAACAATACCCAGGGGGGCACAAATTCCCTACTCCTGTGCTGAACACTAGCCGCCAGATGCCTTATGAATGTTACAGACCAGGCATAAGAGCAAATATGTTCCTTTCCTGTTCATTCTGAAATTTCTAACAAACAAGGGAGTGCTGCCACTGAACATGACGCTTCAACTGAGGACTCCCTCAACACTTTCAAATAGCAGTTTACCTATTTCCCACTGGGGCTAAAAGGTAAGATGACAGTTCCAGTAGCAGCAGCTTCAAAGCAGATCTGATGCCCAGGAGTATTCTTTTTAGATACTCAAACTATACCCCTGTTCATATCTACATGTAAATCCTAGGCCCAAATCCTCTTGTGCCGTTTTACTGGGATAATCCTAAAAGTGTTGACTGTTGGAAGTCTATTATTTTGAGTTGAAAAAATAAACATAGATACCATTTGCTTTTTTTACATACAGAGACACATAATTTGGTGCACCGCAGAGGGATGAGGTTATTTATTAACTTCAACAATTCTCTTCAAAAGTTATTGTTGCTGGTACAACTACACAGGAAGATTTTGGCCCCAGTGTATTGACAGCTGCTTATTCCATCAGCAGTAAATAAATGCTACACTGGCTTCATAGGACCTGCTTGTGTTTTCCCACTGTAAGTGCTGCCTCCCTGCCTTCACCGCCTCTTGGGCCTGCCATATGTTCCTCTGGGCATCATTTGTCGGTGAGGGGGCGGCGATAAAAGCTAACAAACTACTGGGATTAGGAAGGCATGAGATTCAGCCACTTTATTACAGCGCATGGCAGCTTCTGCAATGATTGCAGACTTCTAGCCAGGCAAGTGCAAAAGAAAAGGAAATATTCCCAACACAGCAAAATGCAAGGGGCTTAATGGTCAAAGACACATTTGGCATGTTGAAGGTCGCAGGTTCAATTTCCAGTGTTCTCCAATAGGACATGGTAGGACTCCTGCCTGAAACGCTGGACCACCACTGCTATGAGTCAGGGAGTACAATAATGCCACAGATCCCATAACTGGGAGAAAGGCAGCAATAAAATTAAATTAAACACTGGGTGAGAGGGGCCTGACAATCTTGGTGTAGTATCAGACAAGACAGACAAGGTAGCACCAAATGAAGTGAAACCTTAAACCTCTGATACAACATAGGTCAGTGATGGCGGACCTATGGCACGCGTGCCAGATGTGGCACTCATAGCCCTCTCTGTGGGCACCTGTGGGGTCACCTCAGCACAGAGTTCACCCAACTCCTCTACCCAGCAGCCTAATGGGAGCGCTTCCTTCCCTCCCCTGTTGCCATGTTGGCACTTTGCAATAAATAAGTGGGTTTTGAGTTGCAGTTTGGGCATTTGGTCTCTAAAAGGTTTGCCACCACTGACATAGGTGAAAACAGGGGGAACACAATGTATTTTCGTAACATTCTTCACATCCATAAGGTTGTCCTTGCTCAAAATCCAGTTGTGTCTTACTCTAGGGGACGATGCTCATCTCTGTTTACAGCCAAAGAGCCAATGATGTCTGCATCTGCAGATGTTTCCATGGTCATGTGGCAGGCACGACTAGATGCCAGAATGCTGTTACCTTCCCACTGAAGTAGTACCTATTTATCTATTTGCAATTTCACTCTGTCATGCAGCACTCATGTCTTGGAACTGCTGATCTGCCAACCTTCCAGTCATCAAGTTCAGGATCTTAACCACTAACCCACTGCAGTCCCTTCTTCACTTCCATATGTGAGGTCATTCATACAATGTCACAGGCCCTTTTATACCCACTGTCGGAGGCTGGTTTATATGGAACCAAAACCTCAGCCTGTTCAAGTAACTACTGTCTATTATACTTACCAGGAGAAAGGAGAATCCCCCATCCTTTGAGAGACACAACGAGGATTAAAGGTGCAATATCTTGTAAGCAAAGCATACAAAGAGCATATTAAAGGGGTACACAGAGCCTCCTCGAAGATTGTGGTATTTTTGAACAACTATAATCAGGGTGTACACCAGACAATGGCAACCTTGTTGTGCCAGTTAATCTTTCTCACGTTAGCTCAGGCAAAAGGAGGCAAAGAATGAATTCACCAAAAGGTGGCTTCATTTTGGCAGTTTCAAGTCTGACTTAGATGCTGAAGAGGAAGAAGAAGCAAAGCATAAGCTTTGCCACTGACCTATGGTGCCTTCTCCACCCCACCCCACCCCACCTCTTCCATTCACAGTCTCCTAATCTAAATAACACAAAGGCACTATGACTTCCTGAGGCACCAAGTTAACCCTGTAAGGAACATTTTTAGTGGATGAACACCCAGGCCAATTGGAGAAGGAGCTCAAAGCTTCCAAATTCTCATCTGGCTTTCCTCCTGTAGGAATGGAGTCTGCAGCATTTTAGGCAACAACATTGGAAAAGATTGTGGGAACCTGGATTTATAGATTCTTTTTCAGAATGCATTTCTCTGTAGAAAAGTTGTAACAAAATGCTCACCTACTTTGAGGGATTTCCTCCCTCCCCAAAGTTTAATAGAACTTCCAGTCTTTCAGGGACCTGGCTGTGTTTATTATTACTGGAATGGCCAACCTAGTCAGCGACATTCACTGTCTGGGTAAGTACTTTGGGGAGAAATGGAAAGGAAGTAATAAACTAGATTTTTGTGTTCATGTGCACACATTTACATCTGTGCACATCCGCTTTGAAATGTACAAGAGGGGCAAAAATAAAGGTCTGGGACCTGTGGGTGGGATGGGGGAAGGACACACTGCAGAATAGGCAGATTGGAAACAGTGTTTTTAAACAATGATTCCTGGGGTACCTGAAAGGTAACTGTTGCCTTCTGTTTTACATTTCACTTGGTTCCCCCCTTCCCATTACTATTTTTCAGAGAGGTAGCCAAGTTAGTCTTTCAGCAACCATAAAAACAAAGCAAAAATACCCATGGCACTTTGAAGACTAAAACACATGTACAGGTATTTTCATCTGAGTTTTCACAGAGCCACTTCTTCAGTCACAATCATTTCCACAAGGAAGCAGTCACAGCACTTCCCAGGAGCTGCAGTTCTTAAGGAGTTGCCCTCTAGTCAGCCTAAAAGGCAGTGAGAGGATGCTTTCCAGGACGCACAGAAGCAGATTTTAGAAGACAATTTTTCTTTTTTGGACATTAAAAAATGAGAAGGATAACCTGAGATGGACTGGTGAGAGAAATGTAAATATCTGTAGGTGTGCACCTGTAGACTGGAACTCCTAGAATTCTCCCTGAGCTTTTTCTGGGAGAATTCTGAGAGTTGGGAGTCCAAAACGAATGAATCGCATTTCCTGACTAAATATGCAAGGAAACAGCTCCGATCATGGGACAAGGAGAATTACAGCCCATCATATATTAAAGCCATCATGTTGGGAATGGCTGTTTTTCAAAGACATTCCACCCATTCCTTCCAAACAGGCCAAATGGAGAACAAAAACCCACCAATGACAGGAACCATAAAAGAGGGAATGTCCCAGATTAACAGGGATCATTGGCACATAAACTGCAGACCTGGACAACCTGCCAGGAAGGGAATTCTGGCCTCAACCCATTCTTTGCTTCAACCAACCCTTCCTGCAATTTAATTTTTAAAAAAGTCAATGCAGTCACTTCCCGCCTTAGATTTCCTAACAGCCAACACTGCCTGGTGCTTCTCATCAAAATGCTAATTTGCAAAAGCTGCAGGGTTCACACTTTTAAAAGCTGGTGGAAACTTGCAGGGAAAGCTTATAGTTTTGTGGAAGAGCACATGCTTTTATGCAGAAGCTCCATATTCAACCCCTTGCCCAGAAGCTCCAGGTAAAATTAGTCTTTACATCCATACCCAATGAAGAAAATGGTGAAGCTGTTAGAAAATGGGCAGAATTCCATTCTATGTGTTTTGTATATGATATTAAACTATCCAGTTCATTTAACAATGGCAGATGCAAAGAGGCTATCGTCCAGATCCAATCTAGTAATCTATTGCTCAACAGTGCATTAAGAGCATAGGTGACCAAATCCCAAACACTCAGCACAGACCCATTCCATGTCAGATCTACTTAGACAGCCCTGTGATACTTACACAAAATAAATGCAGGAGGAAGGTGATACCATTATAGGATGCAGATCAGCTTAGCTATCTAGTCCATTATGTAGGACAGTGATGGCAAACATTGGTACTCCAGGTGTTCTTGGACTCCAATTATCAGAAGCCCAAGTCAGCACTCCTGCTGATCAGGGCTTCTGGGAATTGAAGTTCAAGAACACCTAGAGTGCCAAGGTTCGGCATCACTGCTGTAGGAGGTATGATTTTACAGCAAGGCTGGATTCAGCTTTGCTTCAGATTGCCCATCAACCAGAGAACTAGGATCACTTTGTAATTTCCATTTTTGGAATGTTTTCCTGCCTCAATTCCAAAAGGGTGTTGGACCAACTACATCCCAGGTTTCACTCCAGTAATATATGCCTGAAGCTTTAGTGAACATCCAATAAAAGCTGGGAGAAATCTGATCTCGCTCCTTTTGCAGAAACAAAAAGAATTCACTGGACAGATACTATAACAGAGCATGACATGACAAGAGGCAGCCAGAAAGATTGCAGACTATTGAAAAGACTGAAAAATTATCCAAACAGAAGGACACCATATGCAAATATAACCCTAAACCAAATAACACACTAACTGCTCCTGACAGGACAGATCAACCAATGCAGAATAAAAATAAAACATTGAAGAAATATTTCAGAGCAAATCCAACAAACTTTCTACTACTTATTAGCAGAATAAGAGGAAGACATAAAATGATGTAGAACTAGCAAAGCAGTGGAACAAAGGAAACAATTTGGGCAAACCACCAAGGAACGGTTCCTACAGCTCTTTAATAACTGCTGAATGAACAATCAAATTCCAATAATATGATGGAAGATGAAAGGAACCACTGTACTGAAAACCAGGCAAAGAACCATCCGACCCCAAAAGCTGTAGGCCACTCTCCCTAGTATGCCATTTATACAAAATCTTGGAATGAATGATATTAAATTGTCTAGTCCCTAAAACTGAATTCTTTTATTTCCAGAAGAGGTGTGCTTTAAACCTGGCCATAGCTGTACAGCTCAAATCTAATAGTTCTGAAATACATATAATAACTAGAGCAGCATGTCAGCCTTAAATTGACATCTGACACTGTCCTACAGGAACTGCTGCTCAAAAAGCTCACCTCCTTACTGAAGATCACAGATTAACAGAAGTGGTTCTCTTTCTCATTCAAAACCAAATATTCTTTGTTGAAATTCAAGGGGATTTCAAAAACAAATATTCTTTGTTGAATTTCAAGTAGTTGCTGGAAAAAACAGAGGAACTGTCTCCCCACAGGGTAGCATCTTGCAATCATAACTTTTTAACATTTACACAAATGATCAAGTGTTCCCACACTCCAGGAGTTTCATTTACACAGATGAGGAAACCTTTGAGTCCACCCAGCACCAGTTAATCTCTTTCCTTATATTATAAAAATAAGCAGTTGAAAGAACCCTTTAAAACACAGGTCTGTGCTTTCTACTTAAAGAACAGAGAAGAAGCTTTGAGATAGCTGGAAAGGCAAGATTTTGGAACATAGTCCTATCCCAAAGAATTTGGGCATTGCTCTGGATCAAACTTTGACCTACAAAAAACATTGTTGAAACAACAACAAACAGAAATTTGCTGCCAGAAATAACATAACATAGGAACCTGGCTAGGTCAGACCGGAGTGCACACCCACAAACAATAAGAACAACAGCTTTGAATCCTGTTCCACAGCAGGCAGGATATGCTAGTGCTATATTGCATGAATCAGTAGATGCCAAACAAGTGAATGTCACTCTTAATTAATCATGTCAGATTATTACTGACAGCCTGATATCTATCCCCACTGAAAAAGTGTATTACTGTACTGTATTTGGCTGGCCTTGCCCCACCAGAAGTATGTCAAGCAAAGAAATAGCAAAAAAGAACCGAACCCAACTACTTGGATCATAGACACCTACTCCTAGGTAAAGGTCGCCCTTGCTTGAAAGCCAGTTGTATCTGACTCTAGGGTTCAGTGCTTCTCTCTGTTTACAGTCAAAGAGCCAACGCTGGCTGCCTCTGCAGATGTTTGTGGACAGGTGGCAGGCATGTCTCAACACCGGAGTGCACGGAATGCTGTTTACCTTCCCACCGAAGTGGTACCTATTTATCTACTTGCAATTTCTTGTTTTCAAACTGCTAGGTTGGCAGGAGCAGGAATAGAGACAGAAGCTAATTCCATCATGCAGTACTCGGGTCTTGAACTCCTGACCTGCCAATCTTACATTCGTCAAGTTCAGCATCTTAATCACTTGAGCCATCACAGTCCCCAACCAACCCCTAGACATCAGCTAAAATTTAGGAAATGTTTTTGGGACAAATCTCAAGCTCTAAATATTAAATCAGAAGATATTAGGCTAAAACTATAGAGAGCAAAACCAAAACACCTTGTTGAATGGATGAAACCCAAAGAATATCTCCCATCAGGGCAAAACTCTGGCTGGACTATATAATAGACTTTGAAACTAAGTAGGAATCTCAAAGAACAATCCAGAATGAGAATACTTGGATAAAAGACACTTTTTCAGTGAATGTGGTGACATTCAATCAATGCAGCATTTATGTGAATGCAATTTATGCCTAATCATATGTACAAATGAAGATCTAATAACCTGCCAAGACAACGTGATTGAAATAGCCTGCTTCTAGTAAAAAAAGACTCATCATAATACTTTAATTTGTTTTGAATTTAACCTATATTTTATATACATCCATAATTTTAAATTGTTCAATATGCAGATACAAAAGAAAGAAAGTGCCTTTTTCTGATAGCATTAGATTTATAACATAACAAGAAATAACTTCCTTTTACAATGTAGCTCTTCAGTTAGAGCTATCACTGTGGCTGTGGTATAAATAAATGGAAGACGATCATACATTTGAAGCACTTGTTTATGTTATGCTGCTACAGATCTTTAAAGTACTGTAACTGTTTCAATTACTTTTGAGAAGTGAAATGGCACATATTTGGCAAAATAACCCTTGGAGGAGGAGGGAGAGATCTACCGGTACTCTTTTGTTAAGTTTTATGTCGACAATAGCTGCACTCCCATATAATAATAATTTCGTGTCAGAAATTATTCCGGGTTGAAAGGATTTTTGCAGAGAAACTCCACCCAGGTGATGCCCGAATGAGGCTCCTTTCATGTCTCCAAGACCTGGGACAGAGACGGGCACTCAATCCGTCATGCAGTACCCGGGTATCGAACTGCTGACTTGCCAGCCTTCCAGCTAACAAGGTGAGCTTCTTAACCACTGAGCCATTGCAACCCCTGTGAAGTGGCTGGATCCATCACGGCAGATTACTTGGCAAATAGCAACCATTATCTGTGGTCCTTAGCATTCTTTCTTCTTGTACTTTAGGAGGACTGTTTTTTGATCATTCTGTGCTACTTTCCTAGGGAGAGAACTGTACAAAAAAATTCAATACCTGAACTGACACCACACCCTCGACAGGGACCAGTTAGAGACACAATCTATTCCATTTTATCATCACATTTTAGGATGACCCACACCCCTTCCTGAAAGAGGCAACTAACTGTACCATTTCTTGCTCCGGTTCCACCCAATTGTAGTGGAAGATAGCAATAACAATTACACTTATATACAGCTCTGTAGTGCTTAGTGCACTCTCTGGGCAGTTCAAAGTTAATCAGCATTTTGCTCCTAACATGCTGGCTAATCATTTTATCAACCTTGGAAGGACGGGAGGCTGAGTCAACCTTGATACCCATCAGGATTGAACTCACAAGATTTTGGCTGCAGTACATCACCGTAACCACTGCACCACCAGGGCTCTTCCAAGATGTTACTTACATGCCTATCAGGCAACATTCATCTGCCCATCTAGTCAGCTTCTGTGTCTGTGACATGGCAGTGGAGGCACTACCTTGTCTTTTGCCTCAGGCAGCAAAAGAAATCTGGGGCTGGCAGCCATATGCAGGTGGAAACACCAGGGAGCAATTATGGCTTAGAAGAGAAGGGACGCTTTTCCTTCTCTGAGTGTCAAGCTTAAACACACCAAGGAACTTACACCCACAAAGACACCGATTGGCTTGGCACAGTTAAGTTCACAAGGGAGCTTCTCCTGCAACACAAAGTCCCACCTAACAAAAACATGCTCAGATTTCCACACTCTGCTTCCAGCCTTGTTCCTGTGACAAGCATAGTTATGTCATGTCAGAAGTGATGGTGATGTGAGTTAGGAGTGAAAGGGGTGGGTATGGGAAGACTGAGGACTATATTTCCTTGTTCCATCCCACCACTGCAAAACTCAGCACACCTACTCTTGCCAGGAAGCAGAAACAGAGCAAGGTCCCCATCACTGCATGGCAACCAGTCCCATCATTCCTAGATAATGGAAGGATAAGAGGCAGTGGGGGTGGTATGGTGGGCGTGGGCAGGAGGAAAGCCCTGTGTTGCACCTGAATTAAAGGTAAAGGTTTCCCTTGCTCAAAAGCCAGTTGTATCTGACTCTAGGGTTCAGTGCTCATCTCTGTTTCAAAGCCAAAGAGCCATTACTGTCTGCTCCTGCAGACGTTTCCGTGGTCATGTGGCAGGCATGGCTAGACACTGGAGTGCACGGAGCGCTGTTACCTTCCCACCAAAGTGGTTCCTATTTATCTACTTGCAATTTCTTGCTTTCAAACTAGGACTACTTTACAGTACAGTACTGTATTTCAAAACTTGGATGGGCAGGGCCAGCCAGAATTTCTGCTACCTGTTCTGGCAAACTGGGGGCAAGCCTGCTGAATCCCACCACTGAAAAGAGGAAAGGAGCTGGCTGGATAGCTCAGTGGTTTAAGGCATCAGATAGGGGAGCCAGAGGTGGAGAGTTTGATTCCCCGCTGTACCTTGAGAGAGAAGAGCCAGCCTATGTTGCCTTGAGCAAGCTGCACAGTCCCAGGGCAAAATCCAGAAGAAGATAATGAACACTTCTGCATATTCTCCACTTAGAAAACCTTGGAAAGGGTCAGAATCAACTTGACAACACACAGTTGTTACTATAGAGGAAAGGGATTCCTTCAACACCTTCAGTGCAATTTACTCACAGACAAGGACCCAAAGTTTTGCCAACTACACTGAGGAACATTAGTATCACAGCTGCCAGGTAAGAAAGCTGCCTTCCAAATCCTTCCTGAACCCTCATCACCAGGTTAACTCAGGTGGAGATCTGAGACTGAGCGATTTGGGTCTTCTAAACCCAACAGCAAACTTGACAGACTTTGTTTAAGATTCTTTTTAGGACATGATCGCCACACCAGAAGGGTGTGTACTAAAGACTGCATATTAGTTAATGCTTTAAAAAACAAAAGCCCCCACAGCCAATTATTTTGTACCTATAATTAGGGGAGATTTAAACTGGAAAGATGGAGGTCCCCCCTTCTGAACACTTATTCAATCTTTTTTTTTTTTGGGTGGGGGGTCAATATGTTTTAGCTCTCATCTCTGCAAACACAGCTCAAGAGCACAGCAGATAGTCTGCCTTGATTAATCCAGAGTGCAATTTAAATACATCCTCTGCAGAGGATGTATGTTTACTTGCAAATAATTAAGACCCTACAAATTAAACAAGACTCATTCCTAAGCAAATAAGACTGCAACCCAAACAGGCTTTCTGGGGAACTAACCCACAAATATGCACCTGGAGTTATTTCTGGCATGTCTGCATGTGTTTGTGGTGGCACCAGTGAAATGTGAAAACTATCTGCCATACACGCGGTATCTAGGAAGTGAAAACATTATGGTCTTCCCAGCTTTACTGGTCTCCTAAAGATGCTGCCCCATCTCTGTGACTCAGGACCGTGTTTTTTGGTTACTGGTGCATATATGGAGTTATGTACATGTACCAGCTTGGGAAAAGTTAACGTGCACTGAGGAGGACCTTATGTTGGCAAGAGGAAATGCTGTTAATGTGGCCCAATATTGGGCAGATGTCATATAGCCCCTTTTAACTCTATTTTGTTTTGAGATGTGTTAATTTTAGCTTTGTATGTTATTATATGCTGGTGGTGCCTCTGACAGGAATAAAGAAAAGAACTCTTTTGGACTACAAATTCCCAAAATGCACGCCAACCAACCTGGCTTCAAAGAACCATGGGAGATGTGGTCCAGGGGAAATATCATTCCCATGCTCTGAACAACCATTTTTAATCATCAGTGATCCACTGTCCCACCCCAGATGAGGGAGACGGGAATACGCAACCACATTGCTACTACCATCCTTCCAAGCAGCAGCTGAGTAAGAAAAAAAATGTTCTCAGTCCCCCGCTCTTTAAGAGAACAAGGCACATCCTGGCCAAAGAGGAAGGGAATCAATCTCTCTGAACACACTTTCTCTCTTTTTTGCCAGTTAACACCAATTTGGGCAGAGTCCAGCTCCCCAGGGCCGGATTATATGGGATAAAGGCGGACACTGCTCCACATCTGTGTCATTGTCCAGCACATTCAGAGCAAAAGAGTCGTCGGAGAAGCGGTTTTCCTTCCCATCTCAAGTGCTTTTTTTATTCACCAAACCCCCCCTCCTCCCCTTTCTCAAAGAATAAAGAAAGAAATCACAGAGGCACACAAGGCAACGCTGCCAAAGAGAAAACCCCGGTTTAAGATCGTGAGACGACTCAATTCCTTTTGCTGAGCATAACCTGGGGGAAAGGGAGGTGGGCCAGATCTGGCACCCGGACTCGTGCAAGGATCTATCCCACTTCGGATCTCCAACCTACTACTACTAAATCCAAGACCAGTCCCCACAAAAGGTCGGCTCTGGATTGCCACCCCGCCCCCAACTCGATCCCACCCCCCACCTCTCTAACAAGAACGGCGGGGGTGAGCTCCGATTACAGGAAATGCTTGGTCCCGAGCCTGCTGGGGGCCTGGGCTGACTTCGAGAGGCAAAGGCGGGGTTGGGGTGTGTGTTGGGGCACGGAAAGTCCTCCAGTCCTGGCCCTGTGGGGTTGCGCCAGGGCGCGTCTCTCAGAGAGGAAGAGCAGCGGCAAACAGCAGTGGCGCCGCGGCCAAGCAGCCTCCCGTCGTCGCCCCAGCGAGAATGGCGGGGTGCGCGTAACGCAAGCGAAGAGGGGGGGGAGGGGGGACACGGGACGGGACGGCGGGTCTGCAACCACTTAGAGCGGCGAGGGGAGCGGGCGGCGGGCCAGGCCAAGGGGAGAGGAGCCGGGAGCGGGGGGACCCCTCCCGCCTCGCCAATCCAGCCGCGTCCAAGGCAGTCCCGAACTCGCGAACTTCTCCTGGCGGGTCAAGTTCTCCCAACGCCGCCTCACACTTTCGGCCTTCGTGGGCGTGGGAGCGCGTTCCCGCCGCCGCCACCATCATCACCCCCCACACCCCCGAATGAAGGCCTCCCCGCAAGGCATAGGTTCCACCAAGGACACCCCCCCCCTTCATCTGCAGTGAGTGTGTATGAGTGTGTGTGTCAGTACGTTTGTGTGTGAGTGAGTGAGTGTGAAAGTGTGCGTGTGAGAGAATATTTGTTTGAGTATGTTAGAAAATGTGTGAGAGAGAGAAAAAGTGAGAGAATGTTTGTGAGAGAGGGTGTGTGAGAGAGAATGTGTGTGACAGAATTGGTGTTAGTGTGTGAGACAGTGTGCGTGTGAGAGAGAATGTGTTGTGTGTATGTATGTGTGAGTGTGCGTGCGTGTGAGAATGTATGTGTGTGTGAGTGTGTCAGTCCTAGGCTGTTCCCCTCTGCGTCCTCTCCTCCCCCCCCCCCGCTTCTTCTTACCTTCGCGCCTCCGGGAGGTAAAAATCCACCGAGAAGCCGAACAAGCTGCCCGGGGGCCCGCGCAAAAGCGTCGGCGCCTCCGCGTCCAGATTGAATCCCCGAGCGTAAGACAAGCCGGAGCAGAGGAAGAGCAGGGCCCGGGGAAGCATGGCTGGGGAGGCAGGAGGAGGAGGAGGAGGAGAAGGAGGAAGAGCAACCGAGGAGAAGGAGGAGGGGGGATGTCCGGAGCGAGGCGAAGCCAAGAAGAGTCCCTCAGCCGGCGACAGCCACTCCTTCCCGACGCCTCTGCCGCGTCCTCTTTCTCCGAGCAAGTCCGGACCGTGAGGACTCCCTCGTCCCCGGACTCCTCGCCTCCCCCTTCCCCGCCTTCCTTCCGTCCCTCTCGCCCACCCTCAAAAGGAGGAGCTTTTCCTCGCCGCTCCCCACCCCCCTTCCCCCCTTCCCTTCCCCTTTCCCCGCTCGAAGGGACGCGCGGGCTGGAGCTCATTACGCGGCCCAGGCAGCGCTGGGGACTTCTTGGAGAGGCGCCAAGAAAAGCGCGCGCGCGAAGATGAGGAGAAGTGGCCCTAAGTTTCGCCACCCGCCCGCCGCCTCTTTGGGATGGGATGGCTTTGTGAGGAGGGTATATATTGATAGAGGGAAACTCCAGGCGGGCTCTCCGGTGGAGGGGGGGCGCCCCCCAACAAGAATATTTCCCGCTCGGCTGGGAAAGCGGCCCGAACCTTCCCCCCCCCCGCGCGCCTCCTTCTCCGTCGGCTGAGCCAGAGTGGTGACGTCACGTTGGGGTTTTCCCTCCTCGGAGGCAACTGGGGCGCGCGCCCTGCCAATGTGGGGTCGAAAGGGTGGGCTGGGATTGGTCTCCTCCAGGCGAGCCGAGGGGAACGAGACGGAGTTCAGCTCGGCCAAGTTTGGCTGCTCTCTCTCACACACACTCTCTCTCGGGAGTGCGTAAATGTAAAATTTAAAATAAAACCCGTAGAACCGGGGGGGGGGGCGTTTGAGGATGGGCAAGTCTGGCCAGGCTATCCTGCTCTGGTAATAAAGTAGATCAGGGGTGCCCAAACTGTAGCCAGGGGGCCGGATCCAGGCCCGATGCCAATTCATCCAGCCCACGAAGCCCTTCATCACTCTTGGAAGCAGAAGTACCGCTTCCAGGAATTACGAGGGCGTTGTGGGCCAGATGAATTGGCATCGGGGGGCCAGATTTGGCCCCCAAGCCATAGTAACCAGCTCTCTGAACCACGTGATCGGCAGCCTGAAAAATTTGGGTACCCCTGGAGTAGATCTTACTGCCAGCGACTCAACCGTTAACTAGCCTGACCCACCCTGAGGACTAATGGCCTTGGGTGCCAAAGTCCACAGGGAAAGGTGATGGTCCCCAAGTGGGTCAAATCCCACTTAGATCCATCTTGATGGAAGGCAGCAGCTTCATCAATCCTGGCCTGGGGCTGAGGAGGACTTGGGGTGCCAAAAAAGGCTCGGGACCGGAAAGTGACTTGTGAAACTGGATCAGTGGTATTATTGGTTTCATGCTGCGATGTGGAAGGCAGATGAAAGCCCACGGAATTATATTGGCAGGACAGTCTTCGTGACAGATCGCCATGAGGAGCGCCAATATTCGGAATCAGATATGTCAGAAAAAGAAGGGGAGGGTGGCTTTCAGGGCCGCCTAGCTGAGGAGGACTTGAAGGAGAAGGGTGCCGGTTGGTGTAGTAGTGGGTAGAGCGGCGGGAGACCTGGGGGTTCGAACCCATGTCTCCCTCTCCTTGAAAGCTCTCTTGAGAGATGCCATCGGTCGGTTCTGACTTGGCGTGCGTCTTACAACAATCGGTTGGAGAGTGGGTCCGGTTAGGTTGCTGAAGCCGCTCTTCGGTTGAGCGCCGTGCTGCCCGTGACTACTCGGGAGTAAAGGCATGCAATTGAATGGGCTTGCTCATAAGCTTGCGGGCCCATCGCCCGGTTTGGGTTACCCTTGCTCTCACCGTCGCCGGCAATCCCGCCCTTTCCCGGCAGCGCATTCTCCAAAGTAAACGCAGTTGCTCTCGGGGAACCTCTGCCTGCCGCCTGCTTCGGCTCAAGCGGAGGCGATCGAATATCTCGGGCATCCTTGCTTGGGGGGGGAAGCGCATGTTCAGGAGCAGGCGCTGCATCCGAACAGTAGGCAAACGACAGCATTACGGCCGTGTTGGGCACTGAACGCGATGGGAGTTGTAGTCCAACGCATCTGGAAGGCACTGAGCTGCTGTCCTCTCAGGATCAGCCCAAAATGCTTTGACGCCTGGGCAGAAATAGCAATTACATTTAGATACCGCCCCATAGCGCTTAGAACACTTTCCGGGCGGTTCACAAGGAAATTAACATTCCCCTCCCCCCAACATGCTAGGTACTTATTTTACCGAACTAGGAAGGATGGGAAGCTGAGTCAACCTTCGATGATGATCCCCTGAGGATCGAACTCACAGCATTTTGGCTGCAGTAAAGCAGTTCAACCACTGCATCGCGCCTCTCACCCCACCCAATGGAGTCAGGGCCATAGCTATGATTCTAGATATGGGTGCAAATATGTTTATCAGGATGGGCAACAATGGTGTGTGTGTGTGTGTGTGTGTGTGTGTGTGTGTGTGTGTGAGTGAGATATATAAGCAGCCAGGAGTTTGAGGGCGGGCAAGTAGCCCACCATGACCACCTCCTGGCTATGGCCCTGGTGCAGGGAATGCAAAGCCAGTGGAGATGTTTTAGCTCAGGAGCAAGGAACCTCCCCCCCCCTCCCCTAGCACCCTTCCATCCCTGGTGGTGAAAATACAATTAAACAAGTCAAATAACAATTTGATGCTCTATGGTGCCCTGAAATTCTGCTGCCTGAGGCTGATACTTGACTCTGCCTAATAGTGAAATAGAAGGTAAAGGTTTCCCTTGCGCAAAAGCCATTCATATCCAACTCTAGGGTTCAGTGCTCATCTCTGTTTCAAAGCCGAAGAGCCAGCACTGTCTGCTTCTGCAGACATTTCCTTGGTCACATGGCAGGCATGACTAGATACAGGAACGCTGTTTACCTTCCCACTAAAGTAGTCCCTATTTATTACCTACTTGCAGTTTCTTGCTTTCGAACTGCTAGGTTGGAAGGAGCTGGGACAAAGACAGGAGCTCATTCTGTCCTGCTGTACAGTACTTGGGAATCAAATTACTGACTCCCACCTTTCAGTCAGCGTCTTAGCCATTTGAGCCACTGCAGTCCCTCAGTGAAGTAGAAAGGCTGCCACAAATTGAACCTTAGACCTTCCCCTATAAAGCAGGGAGCTTTCACCAATTAGTATATATTTGGGTGTACAGTACAGTATGTGTTTTCCTGGGAGTAAGTTACACTGAAAGCAAAGCTTACTTCTGAGTAGACGTGAACATGTTTGGCCCTGTCAAGTCTGCAATCTGTTTGAAATTCATACTAAAGAAAATAATACACCCATACATTTATTGCATACAATATTACTAGTACTGCCAAGAATGTCTTTTTAAAAAAAGGAAAATACAGTACTGTGAACTAAAATCTTTACAGTTTAAACAATTAAAAAATTAAAGAAAAAGAAACAATTGATGCTTTCTTAAATTTCATGGGATTTTACACATTCCATATGTGGCTAGTGATCAGCAGGCAGTGGAAAAAATGTTGGGAAGGGGCTATATTTTTCATTTTCAAGGACAGAATTCACTCACTGAAACCTCAAATCCTGTTTCAGCATTAACAAGGCAGTGTTTCTAATGGAGAAACAATAGGAGATAGAGAGTGAGAGACAGACAGGCAGGCAGGCAGGCAGACAGACAGATAGATAGATAGATAGATAGATAGATAGATAGATAGATAGATAGATAGATAGATAGATAGATAGATAGATAGAAAGGCCTGGCTCAGAAGGGGATGTATAATATGAACTGGAAAATAATGAAAAGAAAATAACCAGTACCATCATTTTTACACCTACAGTCTTCAATCTGAATATAAAGACTCCCAGCATTCTTGACCACTAGCCATCCTGACTATGGCTGATGGGAGTTGTAGTCCAAAGCAACTGGATGGCACCAGACTGGGGAAGCCTGCTTTATACAACATTAGGTAGTAGTCATGTTTGGATTTATGTTCCTATATGTAAGAAAGGATGTTCTAGAGCTGGAAAATACTGTGAGAAGGAAAAACAAAATGACCAAGGGGCTGAAGTTTATAATTTGAAGGGCTAGTTAATGGGGTGGTAAAGGAGAATTAAGAAAGGAAATGATAGCCACCCCCAGCACCAGAATTGGCTACAAACTCATTTGTGGCACCTGTAAATGGGGGAGGGGGACTACCAGTCCAGGCCCCCCCTCCACTGTTTGAAGGAGCATGACCTGGCTCCCAACTTGAAAAGATGGAGAACCCCTGCGATAGAGGCATAAAAATTGTACAGGACTGAAAATGGCTTTCCTCTCTTGTAATAATAATCATCCAGTGAAGGGAATAGGAAGAAATTCAGGTAAGCATTTGTTCTACATAGATTCCATTGGCCAACAATTTAGACTGCTTCTGGAGGAGGTTGGGAGAATTCAAGGAGAAGAAAAAGCCTGGTGATGGCTGCTAGTCAAGAGGTAGACAGGTTCTTACAGGATCACCAGTTGCTAGGGGACAACAGTGGAAGTAAATTATCTTCCTGACAAAAGTTACATTTTTTGGAGATTTCTGATGGTCATGCTAACTTCTAAGCCTTCCAGTTCCCCAGTTGCCTCCAGGGCTTTTGTTTCCTTGTCCATCCTTTCCAGGGCGGGCCCCAGGCAGGGAATGTAGGCAGCAGAAAGCAGCCACCTCCCCTCTGGCTAAGCCCATGGAAAGGACTGACCCCAGCAATATTACAAAACATTTGCTTAGGCGAAGGCTTTGGAAAAAAGGACAGCAGCCTCCCTGCCCTGCTGGGTGGAGGTAAGAATCAAAATAGTGACAGAGTGTTCCCTTGTCTGAGCTTCTACACCTTCCTTCCTGAAACCTTTATGCAAAACAGAATGGGGAAAGGAGATTGGCTTAGGTCAGGATACTGCCCACTATGAGTACTGCTGCTTGGTCTTTGTTGAGGCATGTGAAAAAGGCAGAAAGTGTGTGTGTGTGTGTGAGAGAGAGAGAGAGAGAGAGATGGTGCCCCTGAGTCTGTGCAAAGTTCCTTTCCTAAAGCTTGAATTTAACTGGCTGTTTACTCCTGGAATTTCAGCAATCTTGTATTTGTAATTACAGGAATGGTTTTCATTGACCTAACTACAGTGTACGATACTGTCAATCATAGGATTCTGCTCCATAAAATAAGTAATCTTATCAAAAATAACAAGCTTACTAAGGTCATTGGCAGCTTCTTTCATAACCAGAGATTCTTGTGATGATGAAAGGAAAGAACAGCAGATGGAGACTGCAGAAGAATGGACTGCCCCAAAGAAGTGTATTGTCTCCAATGCTGTATAATATATATACAAATGATCAATAGCATAGCAATGTCCATTCAAGAAACAATCTTTGATGAGGTAGCTGGAAAACTTACTGGAGCACTTGAAGAATTAGGACAGTATTATAACATCAACCATTTTAAAGTCTAATCCAAGCAAGACTCAAGTGTGTGCTTCCCACCTTCAAAACCAAGAGGCAAGGGTTGAGTTGGATGTTTTGTGGCAAGGGAACTGATTCCAGTATTGCCCAGCACCAAAATACCTTGGTGTGACACCTGACTGGACACTCTCTTTTAAGCAGCACTGCCTGACTACCAATGCCAAAGTTAGTACAAGGAACAATATCATCAGAAAACACACAAACTACAAATGGGGAACTCAACCACCCACTGCTGCACACATCAGCTTTGGCCCTGAGCATCTCCGTGGCAGAGCATGCTGCTCCAATATGGAATGCATTCACGCACACAAAACAAGTTGACATTGCTGTTAATGAAGCCATGTGTATAGTGACAGAATGCCTCAAACCTACACCAGTTGAGAAAATCTACCCACTTGTTGATATTGCTCCACCTAAGTTCAGGAGAGAAGTACTAGTGGACGCTGAAAGAACTAAGCAAGAGAATGATCCTCAACATCCTTTGAACAGATATGAACCTCAAGTCCACTGACTCAGATCCAGAAAGAGCTTTATGGCAAGAACAAAGATTGTTGAAGGTACACAAGAGCAAAACAAAATTAAAAGATGGAGGAAGGCGTTCACTGGGCAAAGAATATCATTAATGGAGGATATAGCTAAGAAACTTAGCCTCCCCTGCATCACATGGAGGACATTGAATAGGCTGAGGGTCAGAGTCTCTAAATGCAAGACCAACATGCTCAAGTGAGGGCTGCTGGCGGATAACAACACACAGTGTGAATGTGGATAGCTGCAGAATCTGGCTCATTTACTGGTCTGTCTATTGCTGCTAGAATCTAATAGGGAAAGTTAATAAATAAAAGTTAGATGTTGGTCACCGGCCATAATAAATTCATTCATTCATTCATTCAATATTAAATTTGCAGCAAAAAAAGGGAGCAACCAAAGCAAAAAAATAATTGACACCTCCTCTCCCTAATTTCCTTATAGATATTGTAGAGGCCACCTACTCTTCCAGTCCCCTTCCAGCTGCTGCAGTACTGAAGTCAGAAGGCCTGGCTCCCAGATTCTATCTCACTTTTGCTTGGTACTGGACTTCGGGTTTTCCTTCTATCTCCCCCAAATGCTCTGGCAGTCCCTCTGGGCCATGACTTATGATTTATTGATCATGCACTCTCAACATCACAGCCATGTTAGGAGATACATGAATGTTTTATTGATAAGCAGTTCCTGTTTCGACTGAAGGAAGGTGACTTCCCCGAAGCAGCTGCCAGTTCAGACTGATGAGAATCCAAAATTTTCTTTCTTTCTGGCTCTGGCTCTTTGGCTATAAATGGAGAGGAGCACCGACCTTAGAGTGGTTTTTGAGCAATGGTAAACTTTACCGTTACCCAGTTGGCCAGAACTGGTAGCAGAAATTCCAGCTGGCCCTGTCCATCCAAGTTTTGAAATAAAGTACAGTGGTACCTCGCTTAAAGAGCATAATGCATTCCACAGGATTGCTCCGTAAGCAAGTTTGCTCTTTAAGTGAAACACCATTGTAAGTGACCAATTGTGATTTCTGGTGTGTGTGGGGGGGATTGTGAACCCCGATTTATTTGTTAAGCGAGTTTTTTGTTGGTTTTATTTGTTAAGTGAGGCGACCATTCAGAGAAAATTCTGCTCTGTAAGCGAGTTAGTCTCTAAGCAAGGTGCTCTTTATGTGAGGTTTTACTGTACAGTAATCCTAATTTTGAAACTTTGAAACAGAGATGAGCACTGAACCCTAGAGTCGGTTATGACTGGCTTTCGAGCAAGGGAAACTTTTACCTAATTCAAATTTGGGTGCAAGGCAGGGCTTACCTCCTGGCCATGCCCACCATACCACACCCACAAAGTAGGTAGTAAAAAAAAACTGAATCTCACCACTGCCTTTATTTCTCTGTGGTTATGCCATGCTTCCATGTTTAAGGCTGTAGACATGTTGCCATACCATGCTCTACCAGTAGGGGTCAGCACTTCTTGACTACTGTAGCAGTGTGATGCTAGCCTCTCCCTACCCTTTGGGAGGTGTAGAAAATGACATAGGTAAAACTAATCATCACTAACTCAAAAGCTGGGGGAAAGCATTAAATTCTCAAATTCTCTTGAAAAGGATTCCTGAGTAAATATAAAATCCCACCTTCTTCTGCTTTCTTCCTCCCATAGACATGAGTACCAGTTGATCACTTTGTGTGATGGCACACAGATGAACCACTTGATCTCAACCAATTCTGTTGAATCCCCTTCTGTCTGAGACATGGAAATTTTTTACTCATGGCATTTCCTTTGCAATGGCTAGTGTTGCTGTTGCCATGTATGACTAGTTCCTGAGTGCAACAAGAGGTTCAGTGTTCTTCCATTGCAGATATTTGTAGGCTCTAAAGTTTATATTCACTCTTCCTTCCGGAAGCCAGACTCAGCAGCCTCTGGGGAACTGATGGCCAACTTTCTTTCTTTTTCTTTTTTTGACAAGCATATCACAAATTCATGTTCAATGTACGAGGCAATGCCACATCAGGGTGCAAAACTGCTGGTGTGTAATGCAGCTCTCTCCTGGGAGACCTTTTAATTTATTTTGCAAATCTCATCTCTAGTTGATAGAGCACAGTGGTAGATTTTTAGGTCATGGTACACATCATAGTCATCTCCTTAGCTACACTTTGAGGAGAGTCTCAAAATAAGTGCCAAAATCCTGTTGCTTAGCATAGTAAATTACACTGTAAATTATAGTGTAGGCTCATTAGTCTGGCCAGGTTATCCTGCTATGGTAATAGAATAGACCATACTGCCAGCAACTCAATGCTGAGTGTCAGGCAGTGGTTAACTAACCTGACCACCCTAAGGACTAGTGGTCTTGGGTGGCAAAGTGAACAGGGAATGGTGAGGGTCCGCAAGTAGACTAAATCCCACTTTAATCCATCTTGATGGAGCATGGCAGCTTCATCAATACTGGCCTGAGGCTGAGGAGGACTTTGTGTGCCAAAAGGGCTCAGGACCAGAAAGACAAACATTCAGCTCCTAGCTGGCATCAGGTCTGGTCTAATGAGTCTTGCTTTTGTGAAAATTGTGAAGTGGTAGCCATGTTAGTCTGTGCAAGCATGTCAGAGAGTAAACAAAACAAAACATTGTGGCACCTTAAAGACTAACTCCTGTAATTTTAATGTTAGCTTTTGTAGATCAAGTCCACTTCATCAGACATAAGAGTGTGAGTTTCTCTTGCCTGGTAGAGCCATGTGTGTTTCACCCTTATAGGAGCAAGCTTCCCATTTGAAAAAGGCAGTCGTGGAAAGAGAAGCTATCAGTGGAAGTTGTGGCTGAGTGGACACCCTCTTTTAAGGACAGAGCTGATTATAATGAGAGAGGATCTTAAGGGCATAAGAGCTGGCTGAGACCTTTGTGGTCCATTGAGTCTCACATTCTCTTTCCCACCGTGGTCTACCAGAAGAACCACAGGCAGGACATGAGGGTGGCCACTCGCTATCGCCAAAGAAGAGACGAAACCAAACACTGTACAGCCTTGCAAAATTTATGTATGCTGATTTATTATATGCCTATTTGCATGTTTGAAAACAATTGCTCTCATTAAAATAGGAATAAAGTACACCTCACATTTTGTGCACCTAATATACTCAGTCTGTTTTGCAGGGATTGACAGACTACAGCTTTTAGCATCCCTCTCCACTAGCTATACAGCCTATGGCTGATGGGAGTTGTAGTCTCTCTCCCCCCCCACACACACACACCCCAAAAAAATCTGCTGGACCTTCTACCTGCTAAACAGGAGTCTCCTTTGACAGCCCATCCAATTTATGACTGTCTTCTGTAAAAATAGCACTTGTGGTCATACTCGCAACAGCTTTACCTGTTCCTTCTTACCTGCAATTGCTATTTGGGGACTCCTGAAAACAGGCATCTCCACATAGCCTTGAAAAGAGTGGGCCTTCAGATGGTGTTGGCCTGTACCTCCAATAATCTCTTCTTTTTGGCCATGCTGGCTAAGGCTGATAGGAGTTGTCGAATTATACAGCATGAGGATGATGCATGCACCATCATTAGCTGATGTTCCCTTGATTACCGTAATGCACTTTACATGGGGCTGCCCTTGGTGACCATTCAGAAGCTGTAACTGGTCCAGAATGCGGCTGCCCGGGTCGTGATGGGGTGCAGGCGTTATGCTCACACCTCACCATTGCTGCAGGAGCTGCACTGGTTGCCAGTGTGCCTCCGGGTGCAATTCAAGGTGCTGGTTATCACCTTTAAAGCCCTATATGGTAGTGGGCCAGGATACTTAAGAGACCGCATCACCCTAAGGACATCTGTCCACCCCACCAGAGCAGACCAGGGAGGCTCTCTGGTTGTACCATCGGCTAGAGAGATGCACCTTTCTAGCACTAGAACGAGGGCCTTCTCCGTGTCCCTATGGAACCTCCTGCCAAGTGAGTGGTGTCTCCAGACGGAACTGCTGCCCTTTGGGAAAGGGGTTAAGACCTGGCTGGCAGGGCATGTGTGGAGTATGGGCCAGATGGTTGCCTCAGTTTGTTGGCTCATCTAACCCCTCCCTCTCTGTGTGTGACTTGTTTTATCTCTTTTAATTTTTGTAACTTTTTAATCCTGTTTAATCCTGTTTTTATACCATGTTTTTACTGTGTTTTATGTGTTTTTAAAGTTTGTTAGCCACCCTGGGTCGTTGTGAGGAGGGCGGCATAAAGGTTTGATTAAATAAATAAGTAAGTAAGTAAGTAATAAATAAGACCCCTCTTCCATGAAGGAGTCTTATCTCTTTTTCCTCTGGAAGCTGCCTTAGGTAGCGAACAGATTATGGAGCTGCTTCTCACCCTGCTCAAGAGGGTTCACAGCACGTAAGTTTTTGTCAGCGAGCTCCCATGTTTTGTTACGTTCCCACCCCCCACCCCTTGCACTTCACCACAATAGAGGACATATTGTCTCTGAAAAGGAAGATACAGTTTTAGCTGAACATTTAACATTTTGCATATACAAATGCAACACTGGGAATTATTTTTATGATTTTGATAGAATTATGGTACGCCTTACCTGAAAGGGGGGGTTTGTGGGCAAATGATCTTCATATACCTGCACTTGAGACTGTTAGCAAGAAGCTCTCTGGGAATGAGCTACGTGATGGCCTATGGCAGGGTGCTCCAGATGTTCTTGAACTTCAAATCCCAGAAGCACTGATCATAAAAGAAACAACAATGGTGTAAGATGAAATAAAGGTAAAGGTAAAGATTTCCCTTGCTTGAGAGCCAGTTGTATCAGACTCTAGGATGCTGACTTGGGCTTTTGGTAATTGAAGTCCAAGAACACCTGGAGCACCAAGGTTGAGAAACCTTTGTCTATGGCAGTGATGGCGAACCTTGGCATTCTAAGTATTCTTGAACTTCCATTCCCAGAAACCCTGATCAGCAGGAGTACTGACTTGGGCTTCTGGGAATTGAAGTCCAAGAACACCTGGAGTGCCAAGTTTCACCATTACTGGTCTATGAATTCTCCTTTTTTGATGACTTTAACTTTAAATCACACCTTGGACTGGAGAACCATTCTGAACCATTCTGAACATCCTTCAAAACAAGTACAGTTATACCTCGCTTAAAGAGCATAATACGTGCCACAGGATTGCTCTTTAAGCAAGTTTGCTCTTAAAGCAAAACACCATTGTAAATGATCAATGGGGGGGGGGAATTGTGAACCCTGATTTATTTGTTAAGTGAGTTTTTGGTTGGTTTTATTTGTTAAGCGAAGCGAACGTTCAGAGAAAATTCTTCTCTTTAAGCGAGTTGTTCTTTAAGCGAAACGCTCTTTATGCGAGGTTTGACTGTACTGTTCTCTGTAAAAGCAGACACATGGCCTGGCTTTCCTGAGTTTCCCAAGTCCCTCACCTTCCTTTCACTTTAATCTGTCTCTGCAGTGGCTTGAGCTCATTCCTGGCAGAAGCTTTCAGGCTGGTTGTGGCAGACAACGGCGCCACAGCAGACAATCCGCCCTGGCAGGAAATAGCAGCCAGATTCCCTGTTTGCGTACAAATCCCTGAGCAGCCAGCAATCCTGGGGAAATGAGTGATGTGATGTGTGAGGATGCCTGATTCAATTGCTCAACAACTGTCTGGGAGACATACCCAACAACTCTTCCTGATGCTGGCTGTTACTTGTCCTCGGTTGCCATTTTCTAAAACCAGCCCCTGCTTTTGTGCCTTTAATAGCACCTCAGCTTCCAGTGTCAATTTCTGGAGTGAGTAGCCTTTAGTGCTCCAGATGTTTTGGACTTCAGTTCCCAGAAATGCTATCGCTCTAGGCCAGTGATAAGGGCTCATGGGAGTTGTATTCTAAAGCATCTGGAGGTCCAAATAGTCCATCCATTCCACCACATTAGCAGAAGACAGCCTGACCTAGGTGCTGATAAATGCTTCTTTTGCTCCAGAAAATATATGGCCAGGTTTGGCTTTGATGGTTTGTTTTAATATACAGTAGAACCCCATATAACGAATGCCTCTTATAGCAGAAAAAATCGTACAATGAAGAGGATTTGAAAAAACCATTGTGACCCGTATAATGAAAAATGTCATTATACGGATCACAATGATTTTTTCAAATCCTCTTCATTGTGCAAAACTTTTCATTATACGATGCGATGCATTTCTATGGGAAAAATCATACAATAGAAATCTCTATGGGAAAAATCATACATTTTTTTTTCATTGTATGATTTTTCCCATAGAGATTTTCATTGTACGATTTTTCCCATAGGGATTTTCATTGTACGGTGCATGCATCCTATAATGAAAAAATTGTATAACAAAGTGCCTCATCGAACAAATTATTTTTGTTATATGGGGCTGCAGTGGCTCAAGTCACTAAGACACTGACTGGGAGGCGGAAGGTCAGCAGTTCGATTCCCGAGTACTGCAGGATGGAATGAGCGCCCATCTCTGTCCCAGCTCCTGCCAACCTAGCAGTTCAAAAGCAAGAAATTGCAAGTAGATAAATAGAGACCACTTTTGTGGGAAAGTAACAGCGTCCTGTGCGCTCTGGTGTCTAGTCATGCCTGCCACATGACCATAGAAACGTCTGCAGAAGCAGACAGCGCTGGCTCTTCGGCTTAGAAACAGAGATGAGCACTGACCCCTAGAGTCGGATATGACTGGCTTTCGAGCAAGGGAAACCTTTACCTTTACTGTACGGCTTAGCAGACAACCTTATTAGTAGATTTGCTATTTGATCACCAACCACCCAAACAGAGACTGAAATCAAAGCATAGCTTCCTCACAACTTCTCCCCCTCTGAGCAACCAGCCCCCATCAAGATGGATTTAATCCACCTAGGGATCATCACCCTTTCCTGTGGACTTTGGCACCCAAGCCATTAGTCCTCAGGGTTTTCAGGTTAGTTAGCTGCTGCCTGACACTCAGCATTGAGTCACTGGCAGTACAGGGCCATAGTCAGGATTCTAGATGTGGATGGGCAAATATTTTTTCAGGGTGGGCAACAAAGCCTCTTTTCAATGCATTCCTATGGGAAAGCACACTTTGCTGGGGTGGGCAAACTGCTATCTCAGCGTGGGGCAAGACCCCCCTGGCCACACCCTGTCTACAGACCTGTGACAGTAGGGTATACTCTATACCATAGCAGGATAACCTAGCCAGACACCAAAAATTATGAAAAGTTATTTTAGGAGAGGCTAAAGTGTCAAAAAGGAGATGGGAAGACGTGGTGACATTCAGGAGGTTGAAAGACGGATGAGGGAAGAATCACTGCTTTTGACCAAGATCTGCCTTAAAACATTGGCAAAGACTGTGCCTTGCCAGCTCCCATTACTTGTACAGTAATACCCCGGATAAGGATTGTACTGTATAGCGCTAAAACCGCATAACGTTTCAAGATTTTTGGAAAAATCTTTTATCGAATAACGTGATTTTTAGCGTTATCCGGAACAATCGTGTGGGGGGGGAGGGGGGGATTGGGTAGAACATCTACCCAATCCAAGGCCCCCCCGGGCCCGCCCGCACGATGTTTGGAAAGGGTATGGGCCCCCATACCCTTTCCAAACATCGTGCAGGTGCGCGCCTGTCAAACGCGGCTTGGGGAGGATACGGAGAAAATCTCCGTATGCTCCCCAAACCGCGTTTGACGCTCGCGCGCCAACGCACCCAATGTTTGGAAAGGGTATGGTCCCCCATACCCTTTCCATACATCGTGCAAGCGTGCGCCTGTCAAACGGGGTTTTGGGAGCATACGGAGAAAATCTCCGTATGCTCCCCAAACTGCGTTTGATGCACGCGCGCCAACGCGCCCGATGTTTTTTAGCGTTGTTAAGGTGTATACCCAGGACAACACTAAAAACCGGATAACAACATGACTTGTGGAACCAAGTCATAACGTTATCCGGGGTACTAGTGTATAACCAGGCAGCAACCGGAGAGAAAATATAGGGTCTTCCCAAACCATTTATCTTCCAGGGAGTAATGGATTACAGATCCCACCATAAGCAGAAATTGTGGATGATGGGAAGTAATCCAACACATCTAGAAGAAACAAATATTCTGCTTAGCTTTCTCCAGCAACCAATGAGAAACATGAGTGGAATGTTTGGGGGATGAAAATAATTGCAGAGAAAAGGGAAGAGAATGCAGTTGCCAAACAATTTATAGTGTTTACACATGATTATGAAACATGGAACTAGAAGAGAGGATGGGTTTGTTTGAAGAAGCCTCCAGATTCTGAATTTTTAAGCAATGTGCTTGGCTTTACAGTTGTCCCTCTGAATTTATGACCACATGTCACCTTCCTTCTCCTTTCATTCTAATCCCCATTTTATTCCAGGCCTTCTGATACATTCCCCACCACTATCACCACAACCCAGCACAAAACATTCTTCTCTCTCTCTCTCTCTTTTCTGACTCTCACCCAGCAGCTGGCTATCCACTGTCAAACACATGCCCCCTCAGGCATGGCATACTGCCACAATAGTTCTTTAATTTCTACCAATCCCTCCACCTCTACTTTCATTTCTTCCCTCCTTCCTAAAGCCAAGTTGTTTGTCAACACATGCTCTCAATTTAAGGCTTGATCCCATAAGCGTGTCTTTATCCTCAATGGCTAAAGTTGCCAAATCAAAATTGAAAGCATTAAAAAGGATTAGAAGATCATCTGGGTCTCCTGATCTACCCAATACTGAAGAAGGCCTTTTGTAAAGCGCAATAATAGACAGAGAGGACAACCTGAACTTTGCTATCTTGATGCTGGGACTGGAATCTCTAGAACCATCCAGATGGCATGACTTTATTTTGGATCACAACTTTAGGAATCATGCTGGTGGTGGTGATGGCGGGGGCAGCAGTGACAGTAGCAGCATCTCATATTTTACAATTATTTTATATTTCATTGTGAGTCTAGTAGTCGAATTGCAGTGGCACCTTGCTTAAAGAGCATAATTGCTCTTTAAGTGAGTTTGCTGTTTAAGCGAAACACCATTGTAAGTGACCAATTGTGACTTGGGGCGGATTGCGAACCCCAATTTAGTTGTTAAGCGAGTTTTTGATTGGTTTTAGTTGTTAAGCGAGGCAACCATTCAGAGAAAATTCTGCTCTTTAAGCAAGTTAGTCTCTAAGCGAGGCACTCTTTATGTGAAGTTTTATTGTACTATTAAAGATGAGATTAGCAGTATCTCACTTTATCGGCTTACCACTCAGTCTTCATTCTGTTATATTTCTCTCCTTCCATTTCCCAAACAACACTCATAAAAGGGTGGTGCAAAGACCATTGGAGAAATTCATATAAGAAACAACAATAGTGTAAGATAAAATATAGGGCAAAATAGAAATTACACAAGGGCTAATTCCGCCTATAGAAGCAAAGATTCAGTCCTCTGCTATGCTACTTTTGTCATGGTTGAAATGGGGGCGGCATGTCGTGGGAATCTGTAATGGAGAATTCTGTGTCCTTCACTGAAGAGATCCCGTATAGGCTATCACTGGGCAGGACTTGCTCAGGAGTCAAACCATTCATACCTTCATGGTTTGGAAGAAATGAAACCTAATTTGTGATAGGCTTGTGATATTGTGTAGTCATTGGCTGCAATCCTTTAGGAGAAGGACCAGAAGGTGGAACTTGTTGGAAGAGATAAAAACCAGAGGGAAGGGGCAGAATGCTCTCTTGATCCGGTGCTCAACAATGAGTAAGTCATGTAAGGGCTTTTACGTTAAGAGGGGGGGCCCAGGACTTCCCCCAGTAGAAGGCTTTCATTGTTTTTATGTGCTTTCTGAACTTTTAATACAACAAATTCTTAGGTTCCTAAAAGTTTGTTTTGTACTTACTTTGACTACAATATACAGTACTACAATATACTTTTAAAAGACAAGAGGATGACTGGAGTGGTTACTTGGCTACATGCTATCTTACTTACAGCCTAGATTTAGGTCAGGAGACATGAGAAGGCAAGCTTAAAATTCTGAATTCAGGAGTGGTCCCACTCCTTTCTAGGCCAAGGTCCATCTAGTGAGTAACGGGATCCGGTGCAACTTTAGCGCTAGAGCACTTTTGCAGAATTTATTATTATTATTATTATTATTATTATTATTATTATTATTATTATGAAAAAAGTGAAGAAATGATAATGGACAAGAGCAATCGAGATGAATTAAACAAGAATTGTTCCTCTGGTGTGTTTGGAATGCTAACAACTTTCCCAAACCACTGTGCAACCATTCAAAACTGGAAGGGTGAACCATAAAAGGATTTGCAAAGGCAGATCATACAAATTAAAAAGAAGAAGATGGCAAAGGAAGGAAAAGGAAACTGCAAGTTGGACTGGAATGCCAATCACAATGCATTGCATCACCAGTATGGCTATGAAATGTTGATCAAATGTACAAGCCTAATGTGAGCAATCATTACAATCCCAATCAATTTCAATGGTTATTCAAGTTGCAAAACAAACCACAGCAGAACTAAATTGCTATGAATCAGCTTTTCAGTGTAGTCACACCTTCAGGCTCTCAGCCAGGTATTCCACTCCATGAGCTATCCAGACAGTCATAAATCACTTGGCAATTTGGAATGGGAATAATTAAGATGTCTCAAGTACTGGAAGCATGCATCCGATTAGCTGAGCTACAGTTCTTGAAAACTCATAACAAATGTCCCAAATGTTAAGGTGCCAGAGAACCCTGTCATTTTTGCTGAAATAGACTGACTTGGTTTCCTTTGTAATGACTATAGAGGACAATTATGTTCTTCCAGGATATCCAGCCCCTTATTTCATAAAGAAACATAAATGGAAACGAAGCAGCTTCTGCTGATCAATAAGGAAATCCAAAAATCCATTGCCAGTCAATACAATGAGAGAGGCAAATAAAATGTGTACAAAATTGGGAGCAAGCTTTTAAGATCTTCAGATGTTTGTACCAGGTTAAATGTTCTAGGAACTGCAGGAGGGTAGGATTGCTATTTAAGCATGACTAATGGCTTAGTGGTTAAGATGCTGAACTTGATGACTGGAAGGTTGATAGATCAGTAGTTCTAGACATGCTTCTTGGTCTTTTGGCTAAGATCAAGTGTAGTACCTTTTCTTATTGGTGTCTAGTCATGTCTGTCACATGACCACAGAAATATCTGCAGACTCAGAGAGCACTGAGTCACTCCAGCAGCCTTCTTCAGGCATCTCATTTCTGTGGTGACTAACTTTTGCTTAGATTTTGTTGTAAGTGTAAATAAGACTACATAAGAAATACAATGTTAAAAATATACAAATATAAATATATAAGCAACAATCAAAAATTGAAGATTAAGGCCAGAAATATTCCAGGGACAATGCACACAGAAATCAAACAAATATAATTAATTAATTAATCAATCAATCAATCAATAATTAAATGGGATTGGGAAGGATGTCCTGGAAAGCCTCTCTAAAGAGCAAAGTTTTAGGTTATTTCTTAAATATCCCCAAGGATGTGGAAAGTTCATTATGTCTGCAATTGCAACATTCCTCTCCTTACTCTGAGAATCACAGAATGGACAATCTCTGTCTACATTTTCCATTCCTTCCCTGTGTCCCACCCTTTCTCTTTTCTGGCTCCTTGATGATTGAATTGGCGACTTGGCAGTAGGAAAGGCTGGGAGCAAGGTTCATTTTTAAGGGATGAACAAAGGTAGTTAGGAGATTGTGGGACTTTTCCTCCAGAAAATTTCATTTCCAGCCTTTGCTTCTCTGCGTGTGATGATAAAGCTGTATTGTTTTACACAGCCTGATTTTGCCTTAAGCTTAGTCAATGGACCATAATGCTAAGTCACACATCTGTGAAAAACACTGAAATGTCTGATACCGCCGTAGCTTTTCTTTGGCCCTGGGGAGACAAAATAAATGGGCATGCCGCTGCTGCTCTATGGTTCTCCATAAACAAAGCTGTTGCTACTTTCAAACCCTCAGATAGTGGAGGTTCTTGAGACTCAGCCTGGAGCCACGTCCGTGACATGGCTCGTGTAGCGATAATCTGCTAATGGAGAGCACGAGGTCCCGGCACAACCAGGAGCAACATGAGGCCGCAGCAAGAGATAGGCTGCAGCCAGAGGAAATGAGGCTGTGTGAAGGCCTCTATTGAGGCATGGTGGGGGTTAGTGGGGACATTCATTGGCTTCCACCACCTGGCTAATTATGGAGATCTCCATCCCGGTTCTGTGTTTACAGTGAGCTTCCTCTGAGTCATCGCCTGTCAGCGGCACCTCTCAGTTACAAGGCCTTGACCCGGCCCCTTTGGCAGCCCTAGGATCATCATCCTCCAGACCCTATATAGCCATGGCAGGCAGACAAGAGCATGGAGTTCACCCTCCTGCTGGGGGGATGTTGTTCCCATCAAACGTACCAGCAGCAGCCAAACAGTGTCAGACAGCAGGATATAACCGGGTGGGAGGGAGCAGTGGAGGACCCTGAGTAGTGTGTGTGTTTGAGCTAATCGGGGATTAGGCCAGGCTGCCTTCTGATATCGGCCAGACTGGAGAGGAGAAAAGAGCCAAGCCTTCCATGTGGCACCCAAATAGGACCTTTTGCCAGGGCACCACTGCTTATATGGAAGGCTGCTACCCGCCATGCAGTTACTCTGGAGTAAGAACCACTGGTCATGGTGAATCTCAATTCTGAGTAACCTGTGTTTAAGATTGTACTGCAAACATTCTGTGGAGAGGGGGATCCAAAATGATATGAAATAGAGAACACTTCATTTCCCCTGGTCCAGGTGGCAGGATGTGTTGGGACAGCTCCCCTCTCTCCTTCCTCCATTCAGCTGTTCAAAACCAGTGCTCCACCAAATCATTTTGACAACAACAACTCCTAGTTTTCCCTCCACATTCAGGGAATTTGGGGAGGTGTCATCCCAAAACTAATGTTATCATTTTTACCAACTGGGGTCTGCCTAAAAATATTTTTAATTAAGCTGTATTTTATGTCGACTGTAAGCCACCCTGAGTCAAATAAATAAATACATACATACGTACATACGTACGTACGTACATACGTATGTATGTATATATGTATGTATGTATGTATGTATGTATGTATGTATGTATTTATTTATTTATTTATTTATTTATTTATTTATTTATTAGACTCAGGGTAGCTTACAGTCGACATAAAATACAGCTTATAAGTAGCTTATGAGTCGCCACGGCGAGTGGGCGGCAATATAAATTTGAACGAATAATAATAATAATAATAATAACATGCTGTTCATATTATTATTATTTTGCTCACAATGCCCCAGATCCCCATGGGCAGGGGGAACATGCATTTCAAAATAGTTCTTGATAACGTGTAATGCCAATTGAATGCTTCCCAGGCATATGCAGCCGGCTTTGGCCTTCCACTGGTTTCTTCATGGCCAATGTTGCCTCAGAAAGTAACTTTGGCTGGGGGATTCTTGGGATTTATAGTCTAAAAAGGTAAGTTTTCTGAGCATTTATTGCAGAGGTTCCCAACCTAAAGCCCACGAGTCGGATCTGGCCCCCAGGGCCATTTCAGGTGGTCCCCCACCCCACCCCTCCGAGGGCATTTGAGAAACAAAATGACCACTCCTTTGAAGTGTTTGGGACAAAAAGGCCATCCCCTTCATGCAGGCAGGGCAAAAACGGCCAACCAGCCCTCTAAGCTGGCCCCATGGCTTAAAAAGGTTGGGAACAGTGGTGGGATACATTTTTTTTACTACCTACTCTGTGGACGTGGTATGGTGAGCATGCCTAGGAGAAAAGCCCTGTGTTCCACCTGAATTAGGACTACTTTATTTCAAAACTTGGATGGGCGGGGCGAGCCAGAATTTCTGCTACCTGTTTTGGCAAACTGGGGCGAACCTGTTGAATCCCACCACTGGTTGGAAATCTCTGGTTTGTTGGTTGCAGTCCTGTTGTTTAGCATAGTAAAGTCACAGTAGAGTGGGCCCACTGAATCAATGAGGAATCATAGGTTCCATTTGTTCAAATAGCTGCAACATGTGCCAGGGACCTTACTCTTGCTAGGGCTGGCCTTATCTGGATGCAGATGTTATAACTTTCCTCACTTGTGTAAGATGATACATTTTGTGCTAGTCACACAATTTAGCAACATAACCTTCCCGTTTCCCCCCTGATAATCCCCTGTGTTCATTTCCCTATGCTGGATGGGTCCTCTGGAAATGTAACATCCACAGGTTTCCACTCCAGTGTGGTTCTCCACCATTCTGAAGTGGTGACCATACCATTTGCCTGAACACATTGTGACTACTAAAATGGAGCACTTTCAAACAGTCTACGGGCGGATGAGCCTCTTTAGGTAGGGTGATGGCCCCCCTCAGTGGAGGAATTACCGTTGGAAACCATCAAATTGGACCCAATGGCAAAATGAGCAGAGGAGGAACCACTTCACTATTCTGATTCCCAATGGTCATGGAGGCGGAAGAGGCCATGCCAGATGAACTGGCTGTGAAAGCACACTTTGTTCATATCCTCAAGGCTGTGGTAGTCCATTGCAGTCCTGGTGTTAAATCCTGCATGTCATGTTTCATATATGCCACAAACGATGGCTCTGTGATCATAGTGTGTGGGTCACTTCATGGCAAGCTGGGATCCACTTTAAACAAATTCCATGCCAATGGCATTTTTTCCTGCTTCAGGCAAAAAAAAAAAGCATTCTCTGATACGAGTTGCAATTAGCAACTATGGCCCTGTGGCTCTCTGATCACACCCTCAGACAAGACTGAGCTAGAAGCCAATAGCATCCACGTTGTACTTGAAAAGCTTCTAGATAGGCACACAAGCCTTTTACTCTTAAATGAGATGTGGGATGAAACAGTCTGTTTGGGGTAGAAAGAAGTCAGTGGAAGACCAGAATGTTCTGTAAGGATGCAAGTACACAGAGTAGCCTGAGAAGAACAACCCAGGATGGTTTATAGAACAAAAATTCATTTAACAGACCCAGCTGTGTGAAAATGAGGTCTTATTATAAGCACCTTGAATAACACACTTTGTCTGAAGTATACAAAAATGGTGACCATAAACTCTTGGGGTGTTTGTTTCCCAATGTTCTACACTCAGACTATATTAATCATATTAGCCCTTGTTTGTGCCTGGTCAATAATGATGGCAATAGTTAGTAACTCAACACAAACATGCCCCGTTTACAGCAAAGGCAAAGAAGAACACGCATTAATATGTTTCATTTCCAAAATTTTGTGCTAGAACACCTTCTTGTCTAACTGCTGTGCCGTAAATCATGTTATGATCCTTTTTTTAAAAAAGTGAATGGAAATAAAACTCTGAAGACCAAACTCAAGAATGGAAGGAAAACAAAGAAGTATACAGAGTGCCTAAAGGAAACAACAACGTGTGCCACAGACACAGTCAAGGGGGTGGTGATAGGAGATAAGAGCCTACCAGCGTCACCACAGATACCAAAGCCACACTTCTTGGAAATGAGAGAACAGCACTGGTACAATCTTTACAGCTGCAAAGAAAGTACTTTGCATCCCATTCTTTCCCCCAAAAGTCAGATCTTATGATATTCTTATACAGTATAAGCTTTAGCTGTAAGTTGTTCTGTCAGCAGGTAGTCAGACAGAAAGAATGCTTCCCCAATTTAAAAGACTTAATGCTAACATAAAAGCAGAAACATGGTGGCACCTTGAAGATTACCCCACATATCTCAGTGTGAATTTTTATGGATTACAAGCCAGTTCCTCTGACACATGGAAGTGACTATTTAGTCACAGGTTTATATTCAAGTCTACAGATATAGAAAATGAACTTCCAATTTTCATTTGGACCTCTTACACCATATACATTTGTATATAAATTTGTGGCAAAGTATTTCACTCCATTTGTTTGTTTGTTTGTTTGTTTGTTTGTTTGTTTGTTTGTTTGTTTGTTTGTTTGTTTGTTTGTTTGTTTCAATTTCTATCACTGCCCCACTCCAAGGACTCTGGGCAGCTTGCAAAAGTAAAAAGATAAAAATCACAAGATTAAAAGATTAAAAACACACAAGATTTAAAAGTTGAAAATTAGAATTAAAAGATAAAAAATTAAAAGATTAAAAAAAAAGTGGGAAGAGAGCTACCCAATCAGCCAGCAGGCCGGGGTCACATTCGTAGTACCCAACACCTGCCCTGCCAGCCAGGTCTTTAAACCTTTTCTGAAGGACAGCAGCTGTCTGGAGACACAAATCAGTAGGGCCGGAGCAGACACAGAGAAGGCCATCCTTCTAGTGCCAGAGAGATGTGCCTCTCTAGCTGATGGAATAATTAGAGAGCCTCTACGGTCCACTCTGGTGGGACAGACAGATGTTCTTGGGGTGACTGATGAGGTCTCTTAAGTATCCTGGCCCACTGCCATGTAGGGCTTTAAAGGCAATTACCAGCACCTTGAATTGTACCCGGAGGCACACTGACAACCAGTGCAGCTCCCAAAGCAGTGGTGTGGCATGTGCATAATGCCCTCATCCCATCACTACCCAAGCAGCTGCATTCTGGACCAGCTGAAGCCTCTGAATGATCATCAAGGGCAGCCCCATGTAGAGCATATTACAGTAGTCAAATCTGGAGGTGACCAGGGTGTGTGTGATCATGAGCAAGGAGTCCTGATCTAGAAGTGGGCATAGCTGGTGTATAACACGAAGCTGTGCAAAAGCCTTCCTGGCCATGGCTGCCACCTGCTCTTCGAGCAGTAGTCGTGAGTCTAGGAAGACCCCCAGATGACACACCGGGTCTGTTTGGGGTAAAACTGCCTCATCTAGAACCAAAGATGGTAGCTCCTGAGATAATGCAGGGCCCCTGACCCACAACCACTCAGTCTTGCCAGGATTCAGCTGTAGCCCGTTGTCCCACATCCAGACCCCAACAGCCTCCAGGCACCTGGATAAGACTTCAGCTGCATCAGTTGGATCTCCATGGGCTGAGATGTGTAACAGAGTATCAGCTGTATATTGATGATACCTGACCCCATGGGAACAGATGATCTCCCTCAGAGGCTTCATGTAGATATTAAATAGGAGAGGCAAGAGCACCGAGCCTTGAGGCACCCCATATTGGAGGGGCCTAGGGCTAGAACTCTCGCCTTCCAACCACACCGACTGGGTCCGGCCCTTCAGAAATGAGGAGAACCAGGACCACACAGTGCCCTGGATTCCTAATCCTTGGAGCCGATCCAGAAGGATACCATGGTCAACGGTATTGAAGGCCGCTGACAAGTCAAAAAGAGCAAGGACGGTGGAATGACCTCCATCCTGCTCTCACCAGAGATCATCCAACAGTGTGACCAATGCAGTCTCGGTACCATATCAGGGCCTGAAACCAGACTGAAAAGGGTTCAGATAATCCACTTCATCCAGGGTCTCCTGTAACTGCCACTGCCTTCTCCAAAACTTTATCCAAAAAGGGCAGGTTGGATACAGGGTCAGAGATGATGGGCTATAACCCCTAAATCACCTTATCATCCTAGATAGGGAATGCTAAGTAAAGTAACATCTTGATATGCTCATCCCTATGTTAATAGGCCCCATTCCTATGTTAATTGATATCACATGTGTCTATTTTCTATATCCTAAACTGGTCAAAACTCTCACCATTCAGGAGATATGCATAAAAATGTGTGACATGTATTTGCACTCATAGATTTTGACCCACAAAAGCTCCTGCTGAAACAAATCTGATAGTCTTTAAAGTGTCTCTTCAAAGATGAACACATTTCCTCTCTTTCCCTCTTATTTCAATCTTCTCCAGGTTTCTATACCTGAGAGCAGCATGATAGGATGCCTCATCCAGGCATCCCCTAAAAATCCTTTTAACACAGAGTAATCTCGGACACAAACATGCAAGCATTTTGCCAATACATCCCTTTAAAAAGTCAGTGAAAAAGAGCGACAGTGCAGAGGGGAAATACTCTTAGCTGACACATATATCTGAAATGCAACTCCAGGGAGTGATCAGAGCTTATCGTGTTCTGTGCTGATAGGGAACTTTTGGCTCACCAGATGTTTGTAAATGACTCCTACCATCATCTCTCACTATTGACCAGTCTGGATAAGGCTGATGGGAACAGGAGTTCAAGAACATTTGGAGTGCAGTGGTTTCCCCCTGCCATGACTGTATAACCTCCAGATTAGGCTTTGGTGGCCGTTAGGGTGATATGAGTCATTGTCTTGGAGGGGGTGTGTGGGTGTTGACGTGGTTGATTCCTCTGATTCAGTGTTTGTTCAACACAACACCATGCCTCATTGCAACATGAAGGAGAAGGAGAAGCAGCGATGGGTCTGATTAATGGGGCATTCCAGGCACCAGGGAATGGGTTATTTTATGCCTGGGGAACATATAGGTGCCTGCTTCTCAACTTCTGACTCCTGTCATGCAACGTCTGCACCTTGTCTTGTCTAGTCTCTCCATGGAACATCCTGGGGATTTTCTGCTGGCACAAGGCCCACTGACACCCCACCCCCTCCCTGCCACTGGCACATGTTCTTCTTTGCTCAGCATCTCAGAACAGCCAATTCATCCCCCCACCCCGTCTCCCAAATCCTCATCCCTCCCAGGCCCTAGGGATCCAAGTTGCGTTTACCATACAAGTAAAGGAATGTAAGATCCTCTCTTGTTCCTTCCCTGGAGAAGACAGGCAGAAAACGGGAACCCTCAACGGTTCCTTCTCCCTTTCCAGCCAGGGAATTTATTACTCAGAGCCTCACGGGCTGTTTGCTATTTCTTTGAAAGGGCATATTGGTGAGACAGTGTATATATGGTTGTGAAGGGGGATGCCCTTACTTTTGTTAGGACAGCGGAGGGGAGGGTGATCTAATGGGCTTCCTCAAGAGGACAAGGAGAAAAGGCCAAGCAAAGGCCAAGCTTTTGCTGCTAAAGGAGATGTTCTGCCCTCAGGTTCAGGGACTGATCTTGATGACAGAGTGTTTAAAATCCTTTTATTTATTGCTTGCAAAAAAATGGAAAAGTCCCGGATGAAAGTCTCACTGAATATATATCAATTGCATTCATATCCCACACCAAAGATGTCAGGGCCATTTACTCTCTCCAGTTTTATTGTTGCAACAGTTTTATGAGGGCACTTTGGCCAAGAAGTGGTAACCAAGCAGAGATCAGTGAATGAGCTTCGCTGCTGAGTAGGGATTCGAACCTGTCTCTCTCTACTCTGAGCCTTGTCACTTTAACTCAGGGGTGTCCAAAGTTTTTGGCCAGTCACATGGTTCAGCAGGCTGGTCATGTGGTTCAGAAGGACGGTCACATGGTTCCTCCCACCGGAAGCAAAAGTAAAACATGCCTTGCAATCTGTTTTGCAACAGGATGAGACAGATTTTAGGCTGCCATTTTCTCTGCTTAAACCAGGGATGCCCAAACTATGGCCTGTGGGCCAGATCTGGACCCTGACACCAATTACTTCCACTTCTGGGAGTGATGAGGGCAGTGTGGGCCAGATAAATTTGGTGTTGGGGGCTGGAACCAGCTCATGGGCCATAGTTTGGGTACTCATGCTTTAACCTGTACACCATGTTAGCCAATCACATGACTTACCCTGTAAGTCATTCTTAGCCTCTACTGAAGGAGAGTTCACTGTGATGGTGAGGATAAAACTCTCTGATCATGCTCAGAATCTATGGGCACCCCTTATGTAGCAAGCAGTGAGACCCTGCAATACTTGTTTGGCTTAGGCTACCTGTGAATGATGAAGACAGAAGACTTCCACTACCAATGTGATATTGGCTTCCTTTGTTTGTAAATATCTTCCAGCTGCCAAGAGCATTTTACCAGAAGGTTAGTAGTACCGTATATTTGTATGAACCATTTACACATCTATTGCTGCTACATGCTGTCAAGTTGTTTCCAATATATGGCAACCCTATGAACGAGGGTCTTCCCCTCTAGGTGTTTCTGTCATTAGTAGCCCTGTTCAGGTCTTGCAAACTCAAGAGTATGGTTGAGTCAACCCACTGTAAGTTAAGTCTGCCCCTCCTCCTACTGTATTCTTCTCTTTTCTAGCAAGTTTTGCCTTCTCATGATCTGCCCAAGGTAGGATTGCTCCAGTTTAATAATTTATTTGATTAAGAACCCATATATTTGCCTCTCTGCAGGGTATCTGCAAAGCTCTCCTCCAACACCACATTCCCTGTCCACTTTCTTCACCATTGTAACTGGGAAAGTCACAGTATGTGTGACCTTTGTCTTCTATCCAACAACATGCTCTTATGAAGCTTTTAGTTTCTTCATAGCTTTGCAAATGTACTAGCAGAAAATTTAGTCATCACTCTTGCAGGGAAGAAGGACACTCTACCACCCGCCACCAGAAAACAGTTTGGGCTTCCCCTGAAACTGCAACTTCCTCTCTTTTTGTCAGTCCTCCCTCCCTTCAGGAAGACAGATCTTACCTATTTTAATTTTTTTTCTTAGAAAGAGGGTAGCAATCCACAAACGTTCATACTGGAATAAATGGATGTTGTTTTGTTCTTGTTTTTGTGCTAACAGACTTTCAGAAGAGAGAGAGAGCAGTAGCCATAACACTATCTTCTCTGTTGCTGTTGTTGCTGCTGCTGCTGCTGCTCTTCTTCTTCTTCTTCTTCTTCTTCTTCTTCTTCTTCTTCTTCTTCTTTGGGTGTCGAGGGAGATACAAGGTTCTTGTTTTGGCACTTCTAGCTTCCTCCATCAGCATTATTTGGTGTTCTTAATGTGTCTTTGATGTTATCTCTCCACCTTTCTTGGGTTTGCCTTGCACTCTTTGTCCTTTTCCTCTTTTCACATAAGCCTTGTATGGCATGGAATTGAAAGACATTCTCTCCAAACAGGCAAACCACTTTATTTGTTTCTCTGGATTTAGTTTATTATTGGTTCTATTCCAATTATTTCCCTTATTCTGTACTGTAATTTCAATCCTGATTTTATCCCTTCTAGTCACTGCAGCAGCTTTCCTTAGATATCTCATTTCCATGGTGACCAACTTTCATTTATGTTTTGTTATCTTCTCAGTTATTGCTATATTATATTTTTAGAAGGCTTGTCTTTTTATTTAATTTGATGTACAGTACATGGATTTCATTTCTGTATGAATCACCCTGAGTGTGCTTGACTACACAGTGACTAAGAAATCTTAGACATAAATAGGCAAAAAATTAATGTTCTTTTTCACTGCTTCCAGGAGTGAGCGATAGAAATGAGAAATATGTTCTGAAGTTCAGCCCTGAGATGCCATGGTTCACATTAAAATAAAGAGAAGTCCATTAGTCTTTATAAAGTTTCTTCAAACAGGACAAAAGTACTTGTCAATACAATGGTACCTCGCTTAAAGAGCATAATGCGTTCCACAGGATTGCAATTTAAGCGAGTTTGCTCTTTAAGCGAAACACCATCGTAAGCGGCCCATTGTGACTTTCTGGCAGGGGGGAATTGTGAACCCCGATTTAGTTGTTAAGCAAGATTTTGGTTGATTTTAGTTGTTAAGCAAGGCGACCATTCAAAGAAAATTCTGTTCTTTAAGCGAGTTACTCTCTAAGCAAGGCACTCTTTATGTGAAGTTTTATTGTACTACCTCTAAAAGTCCTTAGTTCTGTGTTGTTGGTTTCAGCAGTTTCTCCATCTCCCAAACAATGTATGACTTAATCTGTTATGTTCAGTATCTTTTCCATGGTTTTCTGTGCTTTTTTTGTGTCTCTGCTGAAGGCATTGTTTATTTTGCTGTCTCTGTGTGTGTTTTTATAGTTCAGCACTATGGCACTTTCATTGGGAAGTTCATCTCCATTACAGAAGTTTCTGAAGGACAGAATTTAATTAGCTGACAAATGACAGCAGCAGGGAATTTGGTTTCCCCCTTCCCCTCCCCATCAAGGATTTCATAGTTTCCCCAAAAGAGAAACATTATTATGTTGTTTTAATGGAGAGCCTAGCATTTCCCAAACTATAGTGGAACCTCGGTTAACATAAATAATGTGTTCTCCGGGACGTTTCTTACGGTGAAAATTACTTTAACAGACTTTCCTATAGGAATGCATTGAAAACCAATTAGAGTGGAACCTTGGAAAACGAAAATACTGTAATGTGTTCCCTGAGTTATTCGTATAGCAAAAGTTTTCATTATGCAAATTTCCCAGAGGAACACTTTGATATACAATGTGGTTTTAGCAAAAATTTTAGCAATTTCCCATAGGAAAGAACTGAAAATGGGAAAAATTGCTAAAAATATTTCATTATGCAAGGGTGCCATTTGCATTTGATTTTTTTTGTTATGCGAGTTTTTAGCTACCTGGTCCCTTCGTTATCCAAGGTTCCACTGTAATCCATTCCAAAAAAATTCTGTAAACTGAGCCACTCTTTTCTATGGATTTCCTTTTGTTATGCAATTTTTATGTTAACTGAGGCATTTATTAACCGAGGTTCTACGGTATGTTCCTCAGAACACTGGTGGACTTCAATTCCAAGAAGCCTAAGTCAGTACATTGGCTGATCAATGCTTTGGGGAATTGACTTAAGCTTCTGGGAGTTGAAGTCCAAAAGCCAAAGATTGGGGAACAGACTGAAAGGTCGGCAGAAACTCCGCTCAAGGGACGCCTGGATGAGGCTCCTTTCATGTCTCCAAGAGCTGGGACTCAATCCATCATTCAGTACCTGGGTTTCGAACTGCCAACTTGCTAGACTTCCAGCTAACAAATCAAGTTTCTTAACCACCGCAGCCCCCTATTATTATTATTATTCATGGCAGTGAATGACAAATATACATAAATTACAATGAAAGCAAAATAATAAAACAAACACTAAAATAAACATTGTAAACAGTACAATAAACCCCAAATGAACCCAGATGGTGATGGATGAATAAGCAAACTTATAAATATGACATATAAATTCAAACAGAAAAACAAAACAATAATAAACCCTACATTATAATCCTTCTTACTGACAGAGAGTATCCACAAAGGCCTCCATGCAAAGAAAGATTTACCATTTCTTTTTGCTCATTTCCAAAATACTTTTTCTATATCAATAACTTCATTTCTTTGCTCTTTATCTGTATATTTTCTAACCACACATTTATTCTGATAATCTGTCTCTTTATTAATAATTTCTAAATCAATTCTTTTAAGTTTGCTGGGAATTTTCCACCTCAGTAATGTAATGAGGAACCGCTGGGATAAATATTTTTTCTATCTATTCCATCAAAAGCATGTTTTTAAAGGGAAGTTCTATTTTTTTAATAATTATGTGCATGAAGGCAACACTTACTGCATTCAAATGCAATTCTTGTGTTTCCACATTCAGCCATATTGGACTGTTAGACTGCCCTCCTTCGCAATGAAGCAGGACCAACTATGACCGATCAGTACAGAACTCAGCTTCTGTGACTGTTCTGAAGGCTTTAGCCTTTGAAAATATGATGTGATTCTATAAAACCCCTTAGGAGGGAGTTTAATTCTGAAAAGTAAGCTTATTGTGGCTGTTAAAAGAGTTTCTCTGAGCGTATGCAAAATATCTTTCCTTTCACTGCTCAGGCTAAGCACAAGTGACTCAACATACAAATTGAGAAGTTTGTCCTCTCCAGAAAAAGAATGAAGGTGATTATGTGGTCATCTTTTATAGAAGTCGGTCCTTCTAATATAAGACTGCCCTCTATAAAAGATAACCACATGATCACCTTCATTCTCTTTTTCTGGAGAGGACAAATTTCTCAAGGTAACCCTTCTTTGAAGACATCTTCTATAAAGATGAGTTGTCTAGTCTAAAGTTTGATCAAAAGATCATGAAGCCAGAGGAGCAAAACGAAAGCCCTTGGAAGTTGGCCATTCACAACTCTGAGAATAGGAACATTTCATAGGTAAATCACTGCCATTCTGTTTTAATTTTTTTAACAATTTATAATTTTACATCTGTACTTAGAGATCAGTATAGGTGAGTTCAGGTGAATCAGTTTCCTTTCTTTTTGGTGATCCATGCCTTCCTTTTAGGTGATGTCTAGGTGTCTCCCCATCAAATGCTGCTTTACAATGGCATAGGAGTTGAAGAATGGAAGCTCAATGTCATTGGGTTGCCCCGTGCCCCAATGGGGGCATATCCTACAGAGCATGGTGTTGAAATCCTCACTGCTCAAGCAATACCTAGAAAAATAGGAAAGATCCAATCTTTTTCAATGTAAACAAGAGCCCCCTAGGACATGCCCTTTATTAGGGGGTTTATACAGTGATGGGATGTTTCCGGTTCACACTGGATCGCCCAAACCGGTAGCAACCACCAGGGAAATTTTTTAAGGTGTCTGGTTCGGATGCCTCACCGGGAAATTTTTTTTTAAAAAAAAATTGGAGCCAAAATGGCTCCCGGGAACTGCGCATGCGTCAAACCTTCATTTGATGCATGCGCAGTTCTATTTTTTTAACTGTGCATGCGTCAAATGAAAGTTTGATGCATGCGCAGTTCCTGGCAGCCATTTTGGCTGCCGGGAAAGGAAGGGTGCAGGGAGCGCCTGAAGAAGCAGTGGCGGCCTTTCCACGCCTGGCCCCGCCAGGATGCCGTGCTGTTGCGGTGGTTTGCCACCACGATGGTTTGCCGCCATGACAGTTTGCCACCACGACGGTTTGCCACCGCAACGGTTTGCAGCCGCTGCGGTTTGCTGCCACGCCGCCGCACTGCTGTGCCAGCCGCGTTATTTGTGTTTGGGGTGGGTGGGTGGGTTCTTTTTTATTATATTTATTACATTTATTTGCGGGTTTGTGTTGTGGTTGTTTGGTTGTGTGTGTGTGTTTATTTTAATTTAATTTTATTTATTTAATTTAATTTTTATTTTTTTATTTTTTATAATTATTTATTTTGTTGGCCCCGCCCACAACGTCATAATGTCGGGTCAGCCCATGACATCATGACGTCATGACATTGGCTCCGTCATGGTGTGGTAGGAAAATTTTTGACATCCCATCACTGGGTTTATATAATTACTGTACATCACATTTTCAAGGGCCACTGCCCCAGAATAGTCACAGGAGCTGAGTTAAGGGGTTTTGGGGAATTAACAGGCTGCTGGACTAGAGTGGACTTTTAGCTCATCTTCAGCCTAGCACAGTTTGCTTTACATTCAACTTACAGTCTTAGGGGTAGAATAAATTCAAATAGTACATGGATTATTCTAGGACCAGGACAGTCAGGTTTGCATTATTTCCCACTGACTACATGATATTTATTTGTTATTTCTGTTTGTATTCAAACCATCTGATTAGGTATCTTGCTGCAGAGCCAGACGCTGGGAGTTGGATTCCCCTTTGTGCCTCCTTGACAGGGTTCAGACTTGATTATCTATTCTGTAGGATCTCTTTCAGCTCAGCAGTTCTAAGATGTTAATGATTATATCTCTCTAAAACAGGGGTTCCCAAACATTTTATGCCGTGGGGCTGACCACGCCCCCTGGACAGCTGAGTGGGCCAGGCCACGCCCCCGGAAGCAGGCACATTTGCAGCTGTCGTAAATGTTCCCACTTCCATGTTTATGACAGCCGCAGGTCTATTTATGGCTGACATAAATGCATCCACTTCCACCTCCAGGAGCGGAGACAGTGGCTGTGGGCCATGTGAAATGGTGCTGCGGGCCGTAGTTTGGCCACCCCTGCTCTAAACCTAGTAAAAGTAAAGGTTTCCCTTGCTCGAAAGCCAGTCGTATCTGACTCTAGGGTTCAGTGCTCATCTCTGTTTCAAAGCCAAAGACCGGGCGCTGTCTGCTTCTGCAGCCATGACTAGACACCGGAAGGCACGGAGCGCTGTTACCTTCCCACCAAAATGGTCGCTATTTATCTACTTGCAATTTCTTGCTTTCGAACTGCTACCGGTAGGTATATAGCAAAAAAAAAGGGGTGGGTGGGTAGGTGAGACTAATTTGAAAATGTGAGCAGAAGCAGAAAGAGAGAGTTTTAGCACTACTGTCCTGATTCATAATCACAGAAGAGACTTCATATGTGCAGAGTTTTCCTCCCCAGACAGCTTCTCTCTCTCTTCACACATTCAGATTAACTTTAAAAAAAGCCTGGATGAAGGTTAATATTTGTGTAACAGAGACTGATGGAGAGAGACAGAAACATTCTCTCTGTGTTTGTTTAAATGTGTAATATTCTCACTAGGGAAGGCAGTTCACTGACACCAGTCACACTCACTTTGATTCTAACTTTTGGTGACTCCCCAGCAAGGTTTCTGAAGTATGCAAGATAATTAAGGGGGGGTTCGTTTACCAGTGCAACCCCTCCAATGAATTTCTATGGCCAAGCAGGGGTATGAACCTTGGTCTCATTGAGTCGCAATCCGCCATCCAGAGAGATGCCACATAGTCTATAACTGTCTCTGTCTTTTTTCCCTCTCCCTGCCCCCCCATCCCATGTTAAGCAACTTTCAGGCATTCCAATAAAAAATATGAAGATAAAAAGAGAAACAGTCTGGAAAAGGGAAGCTGCTGCCACATCTGGAGTCTCTCCATGGGGTTGGGAATCCTGCAAAAAATCAGGACTCTTGATAATGTTGCAAGGCTTAACAGGTGGTGTGGTTAAGATTATCTCCCAGATTGAGCAAAACCACCCTTCAATTATATTTCCTATCACCAGAATCCTATTAGGGTCACTATAAGTTGGATGTAACTTGACAGACCCTTCATAAGAACAAGCATGCATCTGTTAGCTCTGTAAAAGGCTTGGTGAGCCTCAATTCCACCTGTGTGAGAGCCAGTAATGTCACGTGGGTTTCAGCCGCCTGGGGCTTAAGCCAAATTTGCCGCCCCCTGGTAGACGCTGGCACCTGCTCCTGCTAGGGCTTCTGGGAATTGTCATCCAAGAACACCCATAGCCCCCCTGAAGCCCCCTACATGATGCCACTGGTGAGATCCTTGACAGCTGCTTCTGGGATTGGGCGTAGCATCACTATCACCTGTGATTAGCATATGCAATTGCAGCACACAGCTACCTGCCCTGAGGAAGCGCTGGCTGTTCAGCAGGGTCATGCATAGGCTGGTCTGAGTGAGGATGAATCCATCAAGCTTTGACACATTCCAGGAATATATATCTTTCAGGTGTAAAGATGGAGAAATTATGGCTCTAATTTGTTACATGTGATAACTAGTCAACCTGGTTTGATGAATGGCCACGGTTAATAACATAACTGTCACTCTCTGTTAGCGAGTTCTGTGTTTAGTTTTCCTTCTGGCTTTGCTGTCTACAGCAGACTTGATCACGTTTATGCTAAATCAGACCCTGGAAAAATTACCTTTTGGGTTACAACCCCCAGAGTTCCCCAGACCAGCATGCAGCCTTGGGAATTCTAGATGATGTAGCACAGGGGTTCTCAATGTGTTTCAGCCGCAAACCAGAACACACACACACCCTCAGACAGCTGAGTGGGCTGGACTAGGTGCTCCCCCCCCCCCGCCGCCATAAATGCTGCCATAAAATGTGTCCATGGTTGTCATAAAGACATTTACAACAGGCATGGACTCATTTATGGCTGTAGTAAACGCGTTTATGATGGCCATAAATGAGTCCACTGCTGCTTCTGCCAGCTGGAGCAAGGTTGGGGGCTGGATTATTTGGTGCCACAGGCCTGATCCAGCCTGCAGGCTGTAGGTTGCAAACCCTTGATGTGGCATATAAAAAAAGTGGCATTCCCAATAAAAAAGGCATGTAAATCTATGTTTTTTGGACTATATCTTCCAGAATTCTTCACACATCTGTACACCCCTAATTTCCAAGCTCTGCACTTTTACATGCTTGAAATTCTAGGCAACACTCTTTGCATCTAGTGAAAGAAACTACACACCAAAAGCTCTATTATGCATGCATGAACATTTGCAGATACCACAAACTACCAGAAAGACAAGCAAGTGGGTTTTTAAATCAAATCAAGCCTCCACTCTCTCCAGAAGCCAAGTGATATAGTTGAGCCTGCCATGTTTGGGACTCAATGTGAGTGGAAGAGACTCACTGGAAAAGACCATAGTACTGGGGAAAGTTGAGGCAGCAGGGAAAGAGGAAGACCTAAGAGGAAATAGATTGACTCAATAAATAAAGCCATGACCTTGCATTTGTAGGAGCTGAGCAGGACTCTTAATAAAAGGATGTTTTGGAGGTCAGATATTTATATGGTCTCTATAAATCAGATAACACCTCGCAGCACTTAATGCTGGACTCTTTGCTGGTTTTTCTGCAGTTGACTTTCTTAGTAACCATTTGGGACCTTATTTAATTTTAAGAAAGTTTTTCAAAAACAAACCAAGCATGCTACAACTGTTAGACATTTGGGAGGGGTTCAGTCAGTAGTGTAGCATTGATTTCAGCCACCAGGGACATAAGCCAAATTTGCTGCCCCCTGATGGATGCTGGCACTTGCTCCAGCTAGGGCTTCTGGGAACTGTAGTCCAAGAATACCCATAGCCCAAAACGTGCTGCCCGGGGCAAACCACCCCCCTCACCCCCTTCCTACGCCACTGGATTCAGTGTAATAATCCTGACAGCAGCTGGGTCAGGTAGGCTGGGGCTACCATCCTGATATTTTAGGCTAGGTATAAACATTGTAACTGTGGTCTTCCATACATTTCAAATGGTATCTTTCATTCTTTAAGACTAGTCAAGTTAGGAAGAACTGAAGGGGGTGCAGATGAAGACCTCCAGAGGATCACAGCATGGTCCTCCCTTTAGGACTTGAAAGACTGCTTGGGGACAATTCCATTTGAAGTCTTCTCCAATTAAAGAACCATCTAATCCTATCCTAATTTAAAGCTACGGAAGGAAAATTAGGGGTGTCAGGGCTCAATGCAGACATAGAGGTCAGGTAACCACAGGTGTGTTAAAAACATGTTGTTTTGTTCTTCTTTTATTCACTATTAACCATAATTTGTGGGAAGTCAATACTTCCTGAATCCATGTACAGAGCTAGGACATTTCAATACTCATGTATACCTGGGTATGTGCAGTAGCAACACTAATTGATGCTATGTCCCATTTCCATTGGCATCCCTCACCTGTTTCTCTGTCCTATTCTCTCCCCTGCTCACCGCTCTTTTTCTCTGGGTTCCCTATGTCTTCCGCCCTTCTTTCTCCTGAAACCAAGCATCAAGCACTTGAGTTGAAAGATCAGCAGCACCAAATTTTTTTTTTTTTTTTAAATCACAATGAATCTAGCAATAGCATCAAATCCCCATGCTCAACTGGCAAGAATTTCTTGGGTTTGAAAATTTAATTGTCAGTGGGGGTGGGGGGGAACAGTGGAGAAAAAAATTATTTCATTTTAAGAGGGTGTCCCTTATGTTTTCAAAGATTAGAAATGGAGCGAACTCCCTTGTCAAAGGCTGAGATGGGAAACTATCCATGACAGTAAATGATAAGAGTGAGAAACATGAAGCAGTAAAGGTAAAGGTTTCCCTTGCTCGAAAGCCAGTTGTATCCGACTCTAGGGTTCAGGGCTCATCTCTGTTTCAAAGACGAAGAGCCAGTGCTGTCTGCTTCTGCAGACGTTTCCATGGTCATGTGGCAGGCATGACTAGACACCAGAGTGCACAGAACACTGTTACCTTCCCACCGAAGTGGTCCCTATTTATCTAATTGCAATTTCTTGCTTTCGAACTGCTAGGTTGGCAGGAGCTGGGGCAGAGACAGGAGCTCATTCCATCCTGCAGTAAGAGGAGTTAAATACTGTACTGAGGACATCACAAATGGTAAGTTGAAGACACAGTCATCAAGGGGCACCAATGCATTTAGCTGTTACCTAAAAATCGCTATCCCCTTTATCTCTGGCACAGGATGACTGGAGATGCATTTTGAAGTTAAAAAGTTCATCTACTGGCAGAGCCCCCCCTCCCCCCGAACCACAAAGATTTGAACTTCAGGCAAATATAAAAATGGTTTATTGACATGCATTTAATCAACAGAGGCCTGCTGCTGATGAAACCTTTGCCTGGCATAATAATCCACCCATGATCTTCCCTTCCTAATTCCCCCCCCCCCAAAAGATAGCTTGCTTCCCTACATAGCAAAGACATTTTATACATTCCTACTAATCTTAACATCTAGTCCTATTATCTATTATTACAATAAAGTTTTTACAATGGAACAATGTCCCAGCAGCAGGCTTTTCTTTCATAGGTAAATAGGTCAACTTCAAGTTACAATGGCAAGTTTACATGTAAATAATTGCATTACAAAAAAGATTACAAAATTCAGGAAAAATATAGAGGGGAGGAGGTGGGGGATACATGTCAATACAGTAATCAATGGCAGTGACATTGTTGAGGGTTCCCCAATGAACATGCTTGGTGTTAAGGCAGAAACCAGTCAGGAACGCAATAGGTTGTTTGACCAATCAACATCACTGGCAACTTTGGCTCTATCCTTGAAATGTGGTGTTTTGCATTACCCACCCACTTAACCTCATCCTGACTTCCAGACAAAAGACTAACTAGTATTGTGTACATATGGTAATTACAAAGACATGATAGATGCATGCAAGGAAATAATCCCTAATGCAAACTAAGATTTGGCCCCTGCTGTTGACTTCAGGAAATTTGGAGAGGGGTGTGAGGTCCTCCAGGCATTGGGGTTAATTGTTTCCTCTGAGACAGGGTGAGCTCTTGAATTTTAGAGAAAAATATTTTAGAAGAGTTTCCTGCTTTGGAAATATAAAATAGAATATGTTAGAGTCATTGTACAATAATTTTTAGTGATTTTGGTACATTTAATTGCAACCACCAATTGAGGATCAATCAGGTATCAAAGGGTTAAGTTTGTCATGCCTATAGCCAAGCATGGCTTGAAAGATGGAAAAACTGCATTTTTATTCAAACCGCTAATACTTTAAAGTCATTTTAGCCTAATTTTCCTTTTCCGCTGCAGCTTGAGTTTCAGGCAGAGGGAGAGGCAGGGAGGGAAAACCATTTTCAAAAAGCCCGCACTTTAAAGTTGAAGCCAATCGAGAGTAAATGAATTTTTAATGCCTTACTCTTGAGGAGACCTTCCCCGATCAGGTCCGCCACCAGCCCTTGACCAGACAGACCGATCCCAGAGCTCAACAAAACTTGGGGAGTGAAGATGTGATTTTTAACAATTATTTTAAACTTTATTCCAGCATTTAAAGTGTTAATCTTTGCCTCTGGGTGCCTCTGCTGTCTTCCCCCTTTGCTCTGAATTTTTTCTAATATTTTTCGGTTGCTGTGCTAGCAAGGAATCATTGAAAAGCATGTACAGTATTTCGATCCCTTTGAAGCTTGATTTAAGTCATTCAAAATGGATACTTTGTAACAATCACCCTGTCTTTTGAAGCACCATATTTGGATTCTCATTCATAAATAAGCTCGTGGGTCAATTGAGGATACTGTGTAGCAGTCTGTTCTCACAGAGAATCATTGTAGCATCTACTCCCGTTCAAGTGAATGGGATTTAAAGTTTGCAACAAAGCCAGTGGAGTTGATGGTATCCAAGTTGAACTTTTCAAAGCACTACAAAATGATGGAATCAAATTATTGCATTCTATATGCCAGCAGATTTGGAAAACAAAACAATGGCCACAGGATTGGAAAAGATCTGTATACGTTCCACTCCCCAAAAAGGGTAATGCCAAAGAATGTTCAAATTATCGAACAATTGCGCTCATCCCTCACGCTAGCAAGGTGATGCTCAAGATAATACAGGATAGACTGCAACAGTATGTGGAGAGAGAATTACCAGAAGTGCAGGCGGGTTTCAGAAGAGGCAGGGGGACTAGAGATCACATCGCCAACATAAGATGGATCATGGAAAAAACAAAGGAATATCAGAAACAAGTCTACTTCTGTTTCATTGATTACACGAAGGCTTTTGATTGTGTCGACCACAACAAAATGTGGCAAATAATTAAGGAAATGGGAATACCAGAACACCTTATATGCCTCATGAGAAATCTGTACATGAATCAAGAAGCAACAGTTAGGACAGAAAATGGAATGACGGAGTGGTTTGGAATAGGAAAAGGAGTAAGACAAGGCTGCATTTTGTCACCATGCTTATTCAATTTATACACAGAGCACATAATGCGCAATGCAGGAATGGAGGAATCACAATTTGGGATCAAAATTGCTGGAAGAAACATCAACAATTTGAGATATGCAGATGATACCACCCTCATGGCAGAAAGTGAGGAGGACCTAAAGAAGCTCCTAATTAGGTTGAAAGAAGAAAGTGAAAAAGCTGGCTTGAGACTCAATATCAAGAAAACCAAGATAATGGCAACAGGCCCTATCAGTCCCTGGAAAATAGATGGGGAAGAAGTAGAAGCAGTGACAGATTTTACTTTCTTAGGATCTAAGCTCACTGCAGATGGTGATTGCAGCCATGAAATAAAAAGGCGACTGATTCTTGGGAGGCAAGCGATGAGAAACCTGGGGAGCATAGTGAAAAGTAGAGACATCACATTGAAAACAAAAATTCGCATAGTCAAGGCAATGGTATTCCCTGTTGCAATGTATGGTTGCGAGAGTTGGACCATTAGGAAAGCTGAACGGAGAAGAATAGACGCCTTTGAGATGTGGTGTTGGAGGAGAGTTTTGAGAGTCCCATGGACAGCGAGGAGAACAAATAGGTCAATCTTAGAAGAAATCATCCCTGACTGTTCCTTAGAAGGTCAAATAATAAAGATGAGGCTAAAGTACTTTGGACATCAAATGAGAAGAGAGGATTCACTTGAGAAAGCTTTGATGCTTGGAAGGGTCGAGGGCAAAAGAAGAAGGGGACGGCCCAAGATGAGATGGCTAGATGGTATCGTGGAGACAATGGGCACAGAGCTGAGCGAGTTGAGGGGGATGGTGGAGGACAGGAGTGCCTGGCGGTCAGTGGTCCATGGGGTCGCAAAGGGTCGGAATCAACTGTGCGACTGAACAACAAAATTGCAATCTTTTGAAAAATGATTAAAAATAGATCTTTGCAGTTATTTACCTGCAAAGTGTTGTGAATGAGTGTGTATCAGTGTAGTGCTTTGGTGCATACATAAGTCTAACCTTGAAGTGGGTGGCAAATTAAAATAATGAGAGAAGTATTTTTATTGAAAATAAAAGTACAGTACTGTATAAGAAAATAATAAAAATGGTAATTTTAGATTTAGAGTAACACAGCTATACCATATAGTACTGATACAAAACATTGTGAAACAAACGGCAAGGGGGGACACACACACATGGAAGAAGGATGACCTAGTCATACAGTGGGACTAATGTCAGCACAGACAAGTCTCTAGATGCTTTATAATTCTGCTGAAATAATTTTTAAAAATCCCATGTTGTTATAGCTGTGTGAAGATATCAGCAATATGTGATTGTATGCAAATGAGTGCCACTTTTCTTCTTCTTTTGGCAATGTGTAAAAGTCGCCTCCCTACAGCTGCCTAACCTGTGTTTTAGGCTAAGGTTTAAGTGAGAAATGCTTGCCAATAGTGAGTTGTTGGCTGAAGAACAATTGCTATGTTACTTTCCTGCATGATTCAGAAGTCTCACTGGAACCAATGGGATTTACTCTGAGGTTGTGGAACTGAGGTGGCTCAGTGGTTAAAGAGCTTGTCTTGTTAGCTGGAAGGTTGGCAAGCCGGCAGTTCAAGACCTGAGTATTGCATGACGGAATGAGCGCCCATCTCTGTCCCAGCTCCTGCCAACCTAGCAGATCGAAAGTAAGAAGTTGCAAGTAGATCAATAGGGACCACTTCAGTGGGAAAAGATCTTGGGGACATGATATGAGCCTCATCTGGGCGTCCCCTGAGTGGAGTGTCCTCCAGCAAAAATGCTTTCAACCCAGAATAATTTCTGACATGAAACGATTATTATTATACTCTGAGTTAAGTGCTTTATAACCTCACAGTCTTAATCGAGGGCCTTTCCAGCCCACAATCTCCACTCTACACTGTAGGCTTTGTACGTTGCTCAGCCATGACGTCCTTTTACAATGGAAAATAAGAACGCTTGTTTTGCATTAAGTGAACAACCGATTCATAGTAATCACCGCAGTGAAGTGAGCCAAGTGTGTGCGTTCCATGGAGCTCCCTGCCAAAGTAGAGGGGTGGGTATGTTTTAAATCCAAAACTTTTGGAAACTTTATTAACTTTAAATGTATATGTTCTTGCAGACGCTGAAGGTATGTGTTCTGCTTCTCAGGCTAATAATATTTGTTCATTTTATGGTCATTTGATAGCACCCCCTCCAACCCAGAGTATTAAACCATACCAAATCTCAATTTTTGCCGGATTGTAAGGCACTGTTGCTTCCAGTCACAGAATAGTGACTGCCTGCCAAAATAGCTTCAACCTCCAAGTCAGCCCCCATGTCAGACCCAAGTTTTCCCAAACCTTGTTCACATATGCTGGGTTGGACTGTAGCCCCTCATATTGGCCATGTTATCCCATGTAATGCAGCATACCTGACAGCAGCCAGATTGGAGACAGCTTTTATTGCTCTGCCTCTATGAATGAAGGGAAATATGAGCTAAAATGATTGTGTGGGGTGGGGGGGAATAAATGAATGGGAACTAAAAAGGAAGGCAGAAAAATGGGTCTCTTGGAAAATGTGAAAGGAGTAAGGATGTCTATGGCTCAAAACAATAGACATTGTTTGCATTGAGCTTGGGGTTGGACTCGGTGGCTTCATAGGATTGTGTGTTCCTCCATAAAGCTGAGCAAAGTTCCATTTTTGGAATAAAATTCCCAGAATCTATCGTTGTCAGAAACAGCTTGCTTGTGATAATGAGCTTCAGAGTCTAATTTTACACATGCTGTAATCTTATACACCAGAGGTTTTCAACCTTGGGTCCCCAGGTATTCTTGGACTTCAGTTCCCTGAAAAACAAGTCAGCTGATTGAGGCTTCTAGTAATTGAAGTCCGAGAACATCTGGAGACCCATTGAGAAACCCTGCTATACACCACTGCCTAACAGTAAATATCATTGAAACAAAGATCTGTTCCTTTTGAGCACACACTTCCAATATGCCACTATGGACAATCTTATGTAAGTTTCGGCTCTTTCTAGACCAGTGGTTCCCAACCTTTTCTTGTGCCATGGCCCACATGACCATCTCTAAAATCCTGATCTCTCTCCCCCCCCCCCCCCGGTGACATGTAATTCTTATTCTATAAGGTGATTGGAGCATCTGAGTATATTCTTATATATTATCAATACTTTTGTGATTTATGTCTTATGTGTTATATGTAGGTTGTGGGGGTGGAGGGATTTTTTTTGGGGGGGGTGGGCCTCATTTAATGTAGGTTTTTTTCTTCTTAATTTGTTGTTGATGTTTCTCTATATTGTATTTTTGTATTGTGTGTTTATTTTGGGAACAAAAAAGGTTTTTAAAAGTGAACTTCTGTTCACGTGGTAGAAACCTAAAAGACCATTCACTGTTAATAACTCATTCTTGAATTGCCCCCCTTAACATTTAATTGTCCCCCTGTGGGGCACATGCCCCACGTTGGGAACCACAATCTTAGATTACATCTATTATCCCTTCACATGGGCTCTGGATTTGCATGTTAAAGTCTTGCTGAAATTTTACAAGGGTGGATGTAGTGATGGGCTGTTACCGGTTCGGACCAGTTCACCCGAACTGGTAGCAGCATTCTGGAGGGGAGCACTGGGGGGGGGGTAGAGAACCCCCAGGCAACCAGTTCAGTTGCCTCTCTGGTCGCCCTACGGAAGTGTATTTCCGGGCAGCCAAAATGACTGCCTGGAACTGCGCATGTGTCAAACCTCCATTTGATGCATACACACTAAAAAAATAGAAGTGTGCAGGCGTCAAATGGAGGTTTGACGCATACGCAGTTCCAGCATCCACTTTGGCTGCCCAGAAAGGGCACAGGCAGTACCTGGAGAAGTGGCAGCAGTGGCCTTTCCTCACCAGGCTGCTGCAGCGGTTTGCTGCCATGCTGCTGCACCGCTTCGGTTCCTGCCTGCCTGCCTGCCTAGTGCCTGCCTGCCTGCTCCCTGACCCCAGGCCAGGTAATTTTAAATTTTTAGTTAATTTATGTTATTTGTTATTTATTTTTTTTTCCCTTTGGCTTCGCCCACGACATTATGACATCATGCTGTCATGACATCATGTTGTTGACTCCACCCATGACGTCGGCTCCACCCATGGTGGGGTAGTAAAAATGTTGACAGCCCACCACTGGGTGGATGTGTGGAAATCAGAATTTGGGAATGAAGCTGACTGCAGCAGAGAAAAGAGCATTGTAGCAAATATTGGATATGTTGTTGATTCTCTCCAGATTCATCTACTATGTAAGACAGTGATGGTAAACCTTTTAGAGACCGAGTGCCCAAACTGCAACCCAAAAAACTCTTACCATATATACTCGAGTATCAGCTGAGTTTTTTAGCCCCAAAAGTGAGCCCCCAAAAGGGGAATCGGCTTATATTTGGGTCAATGACCACGAGGGTCCCAAGACTGCGCCAGTTTGAGATGTGCCAACAATTTAGTTAATTTTACCATATTTTCATGTATTTTGATTATTGAAACTCACTAGCAGCTGCTGCATTTCCCACCCTTGGCTTATACTCAGGTCTGTTTTTCTGGATTTTCAGGTCAAAATTAGGTACCCCGGCTTATATTTGGTTCGGCTTAGACATGCATATATACGGTACAGTATTTATCACAAAATGCCAACACAGCAACAGCGGAGGAAGTAAACACTCTCATTGGACTGCTGGGCAGAGGGACGGCCCAAACTCTGTGCTGGGGTGACTACATGGGTGCCCATAGAGAGGCCTCCAAGTCCCACCTCTGGCACACGTGCCACAGGTTCACAACCACTGATCTAAGATGTAGCATCTTGGGAAAATAGTAAGTGATGCCACGCATAGACTAGAAACCTTCAGATCAGGTCTTAGAGCTGCTGTGTTATTTTTTTATTTTTGAAAAACAGGCAGTTACATTCCATGAATAGCCAAGACGAGATCTGCCAATGTTGCCATTAAGTCTCTGTTGCTATGTTTTTATTGATTTCTTAGTTTTATTGTATTTTTTAAGTTCTTGACTGGTTGTATATATAGGTTTTTTTTATTGCTGTCACAGGCAATCTTATGAACTTCAGAAGGCAGAATGGTGGTGTGTGCATTGTTCAAAATGGGATTTTATGATGATTTTTTTCCTGAAGATTAGAAATCTTGCACGAAAATAGTTTCTTTTACAAAAATCAGAAAACCTGACCCACACATGCGCAAAATGCTGCTGTAAACGCACCCGCAGTTGCCATAAACACATTTATGACAACCGCAGGTGCCTTTACGGTAGCGTTTTGCACATGTGTGGGTGTGTTTTACTTCTGTTTCTGGGAGCAACGAGGGCAGCGTGGGTGAGATGATTTGGTGCTGTGGGCCAGATTCCGTCCGTGGGCCATAGTTTGGGCAAACTTGAGGTAGAAAGTCATCATCTGTTCCAAAAAACAGGGGTATGTGATAATTGCTAGTTTTGGTTGCAGAGAGAAAACACCAAAGAGTGGTGTTCATGATTTGGTGATATGAGCATAGTTGTGGGTCAGGTTTTAACCTCCTCTTCTCTCCTCTCACTCAGCAGTCCTATCCCCATATGCACATAGGGTAGCAATTCTCTGCATGATTCCCAACGTACCCCCGGACTTCAAGACTGATATGGTTGCTCACCACTGGTGTACAATTTATGTCATCCAATTTGTCTCTGGTCAAACAGGTTTTGAAAGAACACAGGAACCTGCAAGTGGACTTGATCCACGAAAGCTAACATTAAAATATAATGTTTGAAGTGGTAGCCGTGTTAGTCTCTGCAAGCATATTTGAGAGTAAATAAAACAGAACAGCAAAAAAAAAAAAGAGACAAAAAAAGTTGTGGCACCTTAAAGACTAACTCCTGTATTTTACTGTGAGCTTCATAAGATTTATATTAAACTATAACAGTTAGTCTTCAAAGTGCTACAGCGTTTTTGTTTTGTTTATTCTCTGATATGCTTGCAACACAGACTAACATGGGTACTATTCCAAACAACTCACCTGCAAAACAGGTTTACCAGATATGGACCATGAACTGCTATCCTGATGTACTGTGCTCTGCAATAGCTTTGATGCAGAATCCACGGTTTTTATTCAAAGGGTGTGATCTTAGGCAAGAGACAGAGGACTGAGGGGAAAATATGACTTCCCTTTACCATCCTATTTATAGCTGGTGAATTGCTAGAGAAAACAGTTAGGCTGTTACTTCAAGGGTGAGGCATTTGCGGCGTTTTGGGGAAACTCACTGCTGCTTGGTGTTTATCCTGGCACTTTCCAGGGCCATTTTGTACTAGTTGCCATCCCAATTCCCCAAAGCTGCTGGAAATGAGGCTACATCACCATATAGTCTGGAATCTTTCTCGGTTGTGCTGCAGGAAAGGGGGGAGGAGTAATATTGTAATATTGATGGGATGAACCTTCCATTTGTTAGTTTAGGTCAAGGTCTCCCTTGCTCAAAAGCCAGTCGTGTCTGACTCTAGGGTGTGGTGCTCATCTCCATTTACAGCCCAAGAGCCAGTGCTGTCTGTGTCTGAAGACATTTCCATGATCATGTGACAGGCATGACTGGAGTGCATGGAACATTGTTACTTTCTCCACTGAAGCGGTACCTATATATCTACAGCGGAACCTCGGTTAACATAATTAATACGTTCTCCGGGACATTTCTTACAGCACAAATTACTGTAACTGAATTTCCCATAGGAATGCATTGAATGAAATTTCCCATAGGAATGAATTGAAAACCAAAATACTTTAACCAAAATGAGGTTTCTCATAGGAATGCAGTGAAAACCAATTAAAATTCCATAAACCAAGCCACTATTTTCTATGGATTTCCTTTTGTTATGAGATTTTTATGTTAACTGAGTCATTCATTAACCCAGGCTCCACTGTACTGTACTTGCAATTTATTCCTTTCGAACTGCTTGGTTGGCAGGAGCTGGGACAGATGATGGGCGCTCACTCTGTCATGCAGCACTCCGGTCTCGAACTTCTGATCTGCCAACCTTCTGGTGGTCAAGCTCAGAGTCTTAACCACTGAGCCACCCTAGAACTGAGGTGGGTATTGAGACCACTTTTCTCTTCTTCTCTTGATTTACCAAAGACCAGGTTTTGCTACATCACTGGCAATATCTGTCCTTCTTTATCCTGGCCTTCTGAGAGGTTTTGCATGGAGGGAGGAGGTTCCTTGTTTTCAAAAGATGACACGAGCATGTGCATTGCCTTTCCTTTCATCCTCCATCCTCACCTGCTACCAATAACTGTCCATCCAGAGAGTAGTCAAAATGTCACTGCATCTATTCCAACCTGGAGTCATTTCAAGAATAAATCAGAACAATCCTGCTGTGTAATCCTTTGCTGACGAAAGGCAAAGCTAGGGTCGGATGCAAAGCAGGTTACGGGAGACATAAAAGCAGGAGTGGCTGTAAAAAAAGCCTTCTGTGAGATGAAATCCTGTGAGGTGAAACATCCGCTATATGTTTACTCAATGTGACCTTCTCCTAAATAAGTGCATTCAGTAGCAACAACCATCATGTGAGGGATTGGTGCTATATTATAAATATGCAGGGGTCAGGGCGAGTTTGTGCAGTGACAGTAAAGGTAAGTGTGATCACTAGCACTCTGGTAAGATTCAACTGTTGGTTTAGGGCAGGGATGGCCAGCCTTGGCACTTCAGGTGTTCTTGGAGTTCAATTCCCAGCAGGGCTGTAGCCAGGATTCTAGATTGGGGGTTGATGAATTTTTTTCAGGAGGGGCAAACATTTTCGAGGAGGGGCAACAATGTCACATTCACATATATAACATTGGGTTGGGGGGGGCGCTGATAGCTTAGGAGGGTTTTTGACCCCCTTGGCCCCCCTCTGGCTATGGCCCTGATTCCCAGAAGCCCAACTCAGCACTCCTGCTAATCATGGCGTCTGGAAATTGAAGATCAAGAACACGTGGAGTGCCAAGGTTGGCCATCACTGGTCTAGGGCAGTGGTTCCCAACATAATTTTTTTGCCCCACCTAAGCATCTCTAAAATTCTGATTCCCCCTGTGACATATAATTCTTATTATTTAAAAAAATGAACTCCTATTCATGTGAAGGGAACCTAAAAGACCATTCACTGTTAACAACTCATTCTTGAATTTTCCCCATTAAAAATCAAATTGCCCCCCTCTGGTGCATATGCCCCATATTGAGAACCAGAGGGGTAGGGCAAACTCTGTGCTGGGGTGACTGCATGGGTGCCCACAGGGAGGGCTCTGAGTGCCACCTCTAGCACACATGCCATAGGTTCGCCACCAATGGCCAAGTGCCCAAACTGCAACCAAAAACCCATTCATTTATCTCAAAGTGCCAACACAGCAACAGGGGAGGAAGGAAATGCTCCCATTGGGCTGCTGGGCAGAGGGGCAGGGCGAACTTTGTGCTGGGGTGACTGCATGGGTGACTACAGGGAGGGCTCCGAATGCCACCTCTGGCGCATGTGCCATAGGTTTCCCACCATTGGCCTACCATATCTCTTGGGCCATATATGCTTGTATTTATTTATTTACTGTACTTATTTATTAGAGAAAAACAGTGGCTGGACTGCAGAATCCCTTTTGCTGAGCTGGCGAATTCCTGGGAGTTTGAAAGGGCATTTGCCTTCTTTGAACCAAGGGCAGACAGAGAAAGTTATCTTTACTGCACCATCTCCTTCCTTTGGATCCTGGCAGAGCTTGACGGAAACTGGGTTCTAAACATTATGACAAGATCCATTGTTTGCTTTAAGAGCTAATGTTCTCCTTTGAAGTCTCTCTGAAATTTAAACATTGGCAACAGCATCAATTTCTGTTTTACAGGCACCCATCCCGAGAGCTTCTCTTCCTGATAAGGAGTCCCATACTGTAAGAGAGAAGGGAGGGAGGTGGGATTTGTATAAATACATCTGTTTACTTCTTGGAGGCTTCTCAAAACGTCTCTAGTACACGGTGGAAATCTTGGAACAGGAGATGGGGTGGGAAAACAGTGTCGTGCCACAGTGTTCCCTGTGAAAAGAAGTCAAGGAATGGATTAAGATAGAGGCGGGGAATGTCTGGTCCTCCAGATTTCTCTTGGTTACATTATCCATCAGTTCCAGTCAAGACAGCTGATGGTGCCAGAATCTCCCAACATAGATGCAATGTCTGGGGGGATTCTGGGGACTGGAGTTCAAAGGAAAGAATATTTTCAGGTTCTGTCTTTTCCTCTCCCATAGCCCTCTTTTCATTTTTCTCTGCATGTTTCTCAAGTCAGAGCATTTCAGCCACTGGCAGCTAGAGTCACGGAACAGCTCAGCCAAGCAGGGAGCCTTAAGGCCTGTACAAATGGGGGGAACGGGGACAAAGTTCCTCATGCTAAAAAGGTTCTCATCTTCATTGTGATCTAGCTTCTCTCTCAATTGAGTGATCTTTCCGTCTACACTGGAGATTTCTCTTCTCTTGTGTTAAAAGTCCAAACAGTATTTTAGATCACTCTAATCTGTCCCAATTCTGTGGTAGATTGTGCTTAAGATGCTGAGCTTGACTACTAGAAGGTCAGCAGTTCAAGATCTGAATGCTGCACAACAGAGTGAGTGCCCTTCATCTGTTCCAGCTCCTGCTGTTCTAGCTCCTGCTAACCTAGCAGTTGGAAAGTAAGAGATTGCAAGTAGATAAATAGGTACCACTTCTGCGGGAAAGGTAACAGTGTTCTGTGTGCTCCAGTGTCTAGTCATGTCTGTCACGTGACCATAGAAACATCTGTAGATGCAGACAGTGCTGGTTCTTTGGCTGAAACTGAAGATGAGCACTAGCCCCTAGAGTCGGACAAGACTGACTTTCTGGCAAAGGAGACCTTTACCTTTATTTTAATCTGCCCCCTGTTCAATTGGCAACACTATCCTTCCTACCCCAACCTCTACTCTTTTGTCCACAGTTGCCATTCACCAGGTCAAGATGAGTTTTCTTTTTTGCTTGCAAAGTGTGTAGCATAGCATTACAGCACTGCATCTTTGGAACCTCAGGAATTACATATCATTTGAAACCTTTCCAAGGAGAACATCCTTGGTGGAATAACATTCCAGCAGCATCATGGGTGTGGTGGTGGGAATGTGCATTTAAATCAGAAACAGGAGAGCATCAGGATATTGAAAGGACCACTCACTTGAGCTCATACAAAATTTCCTTCTATTTAGTATAGTGGTGCCCAAACTACGGTCCACGGGCCAAATCCAGCCCACTCACCCACCCCACGATGCCAATTCAGCTGACTCATGCTGCCTTTGTCACTCCTGGAAGCAGAAGGAAAACAAGCGTGCGTGCATTTTACTTCTGCTTCCGGGAGCGACGAGGGTGGCGCAGACCAGCTGAATTGGTGTCAGGGGCTGGATCCGGCCCATCCATGGGCCGTAGTTTGGGCACCCCTGGTTTAAGCAGAGAAAATGACAGTCTTAAATCTATCTCATCCTGTTGCAAAACAGATTGCAAGGTGCGTTTTACTTCCGCTTCCAGTTGGAGGAACCATGTGGCCGGTCCACTGAACCACATGACTGGCCTGCTGAACCATGTGACTGGCCCAGAGCCCGAAAAGTTTGGGCACCCCTGCTTTAATGTTACACTGCATCAGATACAACGCAGTACCAAAGGGCACTTCCACTTCTCATCCTGTTCCACTCTGTGAGAGGCTGAAGATAGCCTTGGGCTGACAAAGCACTCTGTGACACTTAAAGACTTGCATAATGTATTTCTCAGTCCATTCTCTGCATTTTAAATATCCTGTCCTTTGGGATCAGCTGCCATCAAGCTAACCACTGTCTACTCAGCTTCCCAAACAAGGACTCCTTTGGCTTTTCAAGCAAAGGCCTACTTCCTTCCTCCCTTTCGCCTCCCTTTCTTTTTCCCCCTCCTTCTCCTCCATATACATATTTTCACTTCCCAGTACAACTTTGGTCAGGAAATTGAGCAGTGTAATCCTGTGGGAAATCAAGAAAAGGGCTGTTGCAGGAGGAAATGACACACAGGAACGTTTGGTATGTGTTGCTAGCACATCCCAAAAATCACTGGCTCTCAGACGGGCCACCTGGATAGCCACATTGTGGTTGCTGCTGCATCCAGGAAGTGTTTTAAGCCATTGTCATGTCCTCTAGTTCATGGGACACAAAAGGGTCAGAATGAACATTGGAAAAGGATTCCTGTTCCAAGGCAGGGCACCAACATCTAGAGGTGGATCTGTTGACAAGTGCTAGGAAAATAGATGACACCTCTCTGAACATTACTCGTTTTCATGTTTTTAAAGTACTATATCAATTCTTTCATTTTTTGTGGGGCAGGAAGAATGCCCCAGTCTCCTCCTTTACTTATTCTGGACTCACATCCATTCCTCAATTCAGAGTGGGTTAGAAAGGCTGCTGCTTGCTCCAGGAGCTCAACTGACTAGCTACATGCATTTCCTTTGTCTACCTGTTTCCTCCTGATCTGAACTAGAGGATGTGACTTGGAGACAGACAACACATGTTGGTTTTTTTTAAATAAATAAATAAATAAAAGGAAATAGCCCAAAGGAAGCTGGCTGGAAAGCTCAGAGTTTTAGGAGTTTGGTTCCCCACTGTGCCTCCTTGGAGAAGGGTCAGACTGTGTAACTTTGGGCAAAGTGCACTGCCCCAGGATGCCCTTAGAACAATGGTGGCGAACCTATGGCATGTGTGCCAGAGGTGGCATTCGGAGCCCTCTCTGTGGGCACCCATGCAGAGTTCACCCTGCCCCTCTGTCCAGCAGCCCAATGGGAGCACTTCCTCCCTCCCCCAGTACAGAGCTTTCCCTGCTCCTCTACCCAACAGCCCAATGGGAGCATTTCCTTCCTCCCTTGTTGCTATGTTGGCACTTTGAGATAAATGAGTGGGTTTGAGGTTGCAGTTTGGGCACTCCACTCAGCCTCAAAAAGGTTCACCAGCATTGTGGTAAACAGTGGGGCCAGCTCTATCTTTAGGCAGCCTGAACAAGCTACCCTACATAGCAAATGTTGGGAGACAACTTCCACTGTCCCTCTGCAATCCTCTGGGTTTTCCTTTCTCTTGGAGATGAGAGCGAGAAAGGGTTTGTTTGTGTTTTTGCCACACAACTTGTTCTAGACCCCTTAAACTTCTCTAACGTTCTTATGAGTAGTTGAAGGAGAACTCATTATTCATTCTGAAATAAGGTTAAACTGCCAGTGCGATCCAGTCTGCTTCTGCATAGAGGGATGGCTTCTTGTCTTATGCTACAGGCTGCAAAAATATCTTTGGTTGGCTCCAGGTAAATTCCTGTGAGAAGAGAGTACTCACTGGAGAAGGCCCTGATACTGGGAAAGATCGAAGGCAAAAGGAGAAGGAGGCAGCAGAGGGTCAGAGGACTAGATGGCCTCATTGACACAGTAGGCGTAGATCTGGGCAAACTATAGAAGATGGCAGATGACAGAGGAGCCTGGCATGGTCCATGGGGTCACAAAGGGGCGGACCCAACTGTACAAGACAACAACAACAACAACAACAACAACAACAACAACAACAACAACAACAACAACAACAACAACAACAACAACAACAACAACAACAACAACCTTTTGTGTGTGTAGAACCAAGTGTGGGGAAACTTCAGCCCTCCAGATGCTTTGGACTGCATCTCTTTAAAAGTCATTGGCAGAAAGACACATTGAACCCCGATCACCCATGGGGGTAAAGAACATTTGACTCCCGGGAATATTTTGGATTACAGTTTCCACTGATTGTGACAGGTATGGCTCCAAAACATCTGATGAGCCAGAGGTTCTACTCCTGCAGCAAAGCAGGATCCGGTGTTTCCTTCTCCCACTGATTCCTTACTGCAGCCTTTCCTAGTCACTTTTTTGCATAAGTCAATATGCAAAACCTGCAGCTGTTTAGGAGATGGATGTTCTACTTGCAGTGTTCAATTTGTGGTGGAACAATGTTCAGGAGCCCCTGCAACACAACTCGCCCAGACTGTGTCCAAAGTCATTTCCACACAGGCAAGTCACCGCTGGTGGCTACCATCCTTCAGGGAATGCATGTGTCACCTGTATGAACCAGCCAACCCCCAACCCCAATATCTTATTTATATTCAAGGAATGAGAAAACCAACAAAGCAGATGAGTTAAGCTCCCTTTTGAAATGCAGTTCCATGCTGGAGGCCAGCCCAGGCCATTTGAATGATGTCTGTGCAAAGCAGCAGTAAATTTTGAGATGCTTTCACTGCAAGTCTTTGGGTGAATGTACAGATCTGAACCACATGGGTAGGTGAGAGCATGTGCTGGAGCGGGGAAGAGATGCCTCAAATAAATTTACCTGCATCGATTGTATTTCTACCAGCCACATGTTCACACAGCAAATGTCTGGCTTTCGGTGGAGGTCATTGGCTGAGGGTATGATCATGCTCTCTCCTCCCAATTCCTCTGTTCTCCCTTCTGAAATATACTTTTCTTTGGCAATGATCACTACTTTACTTACTCCAGAAAGGCAGGGATTCAGTGGTATTGTATAGGTTTGGCTAGCATGCTGAGGTTCAATTTTCTGGCAGCATAAGATATGACCTGGAGAAAACTCACTGCTTGTGTTTGCAGAAACAGTGCTGTTTGTGTTTGCAGATGTATACATGGCCATATGGCAGGCATGACTAGATTGCCCATGATGTAGGCTCTGCCCATGATGTAGGCTCCACCCATGACATAGGCTCCACCCACGGTGTGGTAGTTAAAATGTTTGCTGCCCACAAATCAAAGTCAGGGACTCACAGAAGGTTGCTGTCTGCTGGGGGAAAGAATTCCAAGGCAAAGGTGTTCCCTTGTTGCTTTTCTCTATATGGACCTTTGAACTCTGTCCAGCCCCAAAAAGCAGAGATTATTACCCTTCCTGTTGCTTATGAAAACACTTTTCTGGAAATGAAATGGAGGGAAGGTACAGGTCCCTTATCTTGCCAGCTCTTTCCTCAAGTTCAGACTCTGATTCACCCCTTAAATGGGTAAACAAACAAGACGGTTGTGTGATTCAAAGGGCCTCTCCTCCTAGAATAGCAGTGTACAGCTTTCCACAAAAATGTTATCTATATTAATAGTTCCCTTCCATTATCAAGGCTGGGTCAGTGGTGATTTGACTGTGTGGCATGCTAAAGCCTTGTCCAAAGAGGGAAAGTTTGCCTGAGTGTATAAAGGATGCCTTTGGTACACGTATGCATGAAGCTGTCTAATAACAAGTCACAGAATTGGTCAATCTAGCACATTAATTCTCTGCCATCCATGCCTGTCAGTGTCTTTCCAAAGTGTATCTCTCAGTCCTGTCTAGAGATGATGGGGATTCAAACTGGGACTTCCTGTGTGTGAAGTGTAAGATCCATCACTGATATATGGTCCTTCCCACACAAAGCCATGGATGGAAACCAATCCATCTCTCGCTCTCTCAGTATTATACTGCCAAAAACTCTGCTCATGATCTTAGTTTGATCCTGACAGGCCAAAGGTTGACTCAGCTTTCCACCCTACCAGCTTGCATGTGGCAAAATGCTAATTGCCTTATAAACCACCCAGAAAGTGCTTTAAGGACTAATACTAGGTCTGAACCTGGCTCAGGACATTTTGCTGGGGGGAGGGGGGCATGAACAAGAAGGCCCTTCCTGCTTCTGTCTCCCTACTGCTCCGAGAAGCCCACTGAATTGGGAGCTGAATGTTCGTTCGGCGTGAGTAATGGGATAATGTCTGCTGTTACAGTACTTCTCTCCTTATCTTAGGTGGAGCGATACCAACAAGAGGATATATTTTCTCAACTAGTATAGGTTTGAGGAATCCTATCACTATGCACATTGTTTCATTAACAGCAATATCAACTTGTGTCACATGTGCAGATGTGCTCCATACTGGAACAGTATACTCTGCTGCAGAGACGCTCAGCGCTAAAGCTGATGTACACTATGCCTAATGGTTGGACCAGCTCTTCTTGGCCTTCGGTTTCAAGAGTGGATAGGAGAACATCTGGGGAGGGCCAGTGCCTGTTTAAAAACTGCTTGCTGCTGGATGTTGGACCCTTACCCACCCGGCCTGGGGATGGAGGAACACCTGGGGAGGGCTGTTTGCTGATTCAGGAGATGATGGTCCCTTTGCCACAGTTGTCAATGTATGTGTTGGTCTTTTACATTTTATTGCACTATTACCTTTTATTGTATTGTTATATTTTATTGCATTGTTATTTTTGTTGCATTGTTACATTTTATTGTATTTTTTGGAATAGTAGCCGTGTTAGTCTGTGGTTCAGGCATCTCAAAAAACAAAACAAAACAAAATAAACAAAATAAAATAAAAAACACAGTATATTTTATTGTAATGTTTGATATGTTTTGATTTTTGTGAGCCACCCTGAGTCAGCATATGCTGAGTGGGTGGCATACAAATCAAATCAAATCAAGTTGCATAGGTTAAATGCTACCCATTTCTTCTTCCTTGTCTAGGCCAGATGTGAAACTGCCAAAATGAAGGCACCTTTTGGTGAGTTCATTCTGCAGTTTCCTTGGCCTGACCTAGTATGAGAAAGATTAGCTGGCACAAGGTGGCCGTTGCCCGGGGTAAGCCCAAATGTGGCTCAAAAATACCCCAATCTTCGAAGAGGCTCTTTCTGTGTACCCCAGCAACCCAATGTAGAAGTCATCTCAGCAATCAACCTGCTATATTCTCCAGAATCAGCTGCCCTTCATAATAAAACAGACAGGAACACTTTACTATCCTGTTTACGAAACACTTGTCCTCACACTAAAAATCAGCTCCCCCCCCCCCCGAGATAGTTTTACATTTACACATTCCCAGAGAGTCATCTTTTGCTTACAGTAGCTTACAGTCTCTGACAGCCTGCCATGGACCAGTTTTCTAACGTGGGATGTATGAGTAAACTGGCCACAGCCATTTCCTTCTTTTAAACCTAAAAATGCTTAACAAGGTGTTAGATCTGTCGGCAGATATGCTTGTACTTACTCCAAAATAGTGGCAGCTTGGCCACATTTCTCTGTGCTGACTAGCTGGACTGGCATTTATTTGAAGGCAGAGGTTGCAGAGGAAAGTGCAAAGGAAGAGATTGCACTATCTACAGCAGGCCTGGGAAACTTGAGCCCTTCCAGATGTTGCTGAACTACAGGCCCTACCAAATCCTGCTGATGTAGCTGATAGTAATACAATCAAACCTTGCATAAAGAACGCTTCACTTAAAGAGTAACTAGCTTAAAAAGCAGGATTTTCTCTGAACGGTCGCCTCCCTTAACAAATAAAACCAACCAAAAACTCGCTTAACAACTAAATCGCAGTTCTCAATCCCCACCACCACCACCACCAAAAGTCACAATTGGTCACTTACAAGGGTGTTTCACTTAAAGAGCAAACTCGCTTAAAGAGCAATCCTGTGGAACACATTATGCTCTTTAAGTGAGGTACCACCATAGATGCTAGGAGTATGTGTTCATCAGCCTCGGAAGGGCCACACAATCTCTGCCTCATCTGCTCACATGCCTCACCTTTTTGTGTGTGTGTGTGGGGGGGAGGAGTGGCACTGTGGCAGGGGGAATCCCCCTTTTATACAGAAATATTGTCACTATACTGCAATAATGTCACTGGCCCCTCCCAAAAAAAAGAGAGTGATGCCAAAAATAGGCACCAGGATAAGTGCCTATTTTCATATCATTTTATTTTAGAATGCATTTATTCAGTTGTTTTATTTTCATTTTGTTTTTGTTTTTTATTATGTTATTTTGTTATTTGCACATACACTGCCCAGAGTGGGAAATATCCCAAATGGACAGTATAAAAATGTAATAAATATATATATATTTAAAAATAGTTTTTAAAAACCCCACCACCATCAACAACAACAACCTAATACCCCTGGTAAAAATCAGAACTGGGAAAATGTTTTAATCACAACTACCAGCACACCCCAGGTAGTTTGAGCAATGGCTATGCTGGCTGGAACATTCAGGTATTATACTACAAAAAAGTAACTATTCCCATGTATTGGCAAGAGATCATTGGCTAGAGCTAGAGAGGAACATGGCCACTTGGCTACTGAATGATGCCAGGAACCTATGGCACGTGTGCCAGAGGTGGCACTCAGAGCCCTTTCTGTGGGCACCCATGCAGTCATCCCAGCCTAGAGTTTGCCCCACCCCTCTGTCCAGCAGCCCAATGGGAGTGCTTCCTCCCTCCCCCAGCACAGAGTTCACCCCACCTCTACTCAGCAGCCCAATGGGAGCGCTTCCTTCCTGTGCCCAGCAGCCCAGTAGGAGTGTTTCCTTCCTTCCCTTTTGCTATGTTGGCACTTTGCGATAAATAAGTGGGTTTTGATTTGCAGTTTGGGCACTTGGTCTCTAAAAGGTTCATCATCACTGGTGTAGACATTTTACAGTTTTGACTCAATCAATTTATTTGTAAACTCCATTATTCAGAAGACCGGGTATGTTTGTCATCTTCTTTTTTATTTCTTTTCTTTGTATAATTAAACACTTTATTTTAGTAAGTTAATATTATTTTGTTGGTCACTTCTATACATATCTGATCAAATAAGTCGATCCTAAAAGAAATCAACCCTGACTGCTCATTAGAAGGTCAAATAGTAAAGATGAAGCTAAAGTACTTTGGACATCAAATGAGAAGAGAGGGTTCACTTGAGAAAGCTTTGATGCTGGGAAAGGTGGAGGGCAAAAGAAGAAGGGGGTGGCAGAAAATGAGATGGCTAGATGGTATTGTAGATGCCATGGGCACAGAGCTGGGCAGGTTGAGGAAGATGTTGGAAGACAGAGGCAATAGTCCATAGTGTCGCAAAGGGTCAGAATCGACTATGCCACTGAACAACAAACAAGATTTGGTTGGGCTTCCTCACAAATAAGGGTTCACAGCAGCCTTCCTTGACCTGCCATGCCCCAGATGTATCAGACTCCAGCCTTCATGAACCTTAGGCAGCTGAGGCGATGGGAGGCATAGTCTAAAACAGGGGTTCCCAACCTAAGGCCCATGGGCCAGATCCGGCCCATGCCACCATTTCATGTCTCCAACAGCCTGCCACAGACCAGTTTTCTAACGCAGGATATGTGAGTAAACTGGCCACAGCCATTTTCTTCTTTTAAATGCCAAGGGCATTCGAGAGAGAAAATGGCCACCACCACCACCCTCGTGCAGGCAGAGCAAAATGGCCATCTGGCCCTCGAAGCTGACTGAGAGAGCGGGACCCGGCTCCCAGCTTGAAATGGTTGGTCTAAAACATTGGAGGGTGCCAGACTGAGGAAAGGTTGCATTGAAAAATAGACAAAAATAGCACTTCCAGCTTAAAAACAGCAAGCCTGCCTGGAATGTCTTGCAATATCAACATCATCACTATCATCATCACTTCCAGTATCCACCCTTAAAGAGGTAGCAAGTGTCGTATTCACTCTTGACCATGGCTTAAATGAGACTTGACTGTTTTCCTCAACTGCTATATAAGTGAATAGCTGTCTTCTGACCTTTCTCCCTCAGATGCTCCACTGGTTGGCCACCTGTTTAATAGGTCTCACCCCCAGCAGCAATTCACAGAAATAGCTCATCCAAGTTTTTCTCCCCATCAGCAGAAACACATCCTCTCCATGGACTAGGAAGGGTGACGTTACCACTGTATAACAACAAGAGTTTACCTAGGACTCCACTTTGGCTACAGCAGCAGATGTTTAGGGATGTGTCATTCTCTCGCTTATGCAATAGATTTATGTTGCTTCTAAAAGGCTGAGAAGTCAAGCCTACCGTTAGGGCTTGAGGGATGGCTCAAGTGATTTTGCTGGCTGAGGCAATGGGCAAAATGGGTCTCCCTTCATTCCATGTTCCGGCACCGGAATCTAGTTTCAACACTCCTGATAGGGCAGCTGGCTACTTTGGGACATGCAAGCCTGATAGTATGATAAGGCTAGTTTTGCCCTCCAGGAGAGAGAAATAGCCTGGGATTCTTCAGGCAGTGGAGGGTAAGGCTACGAAAAATGGCACTCCCAGTTTTTGCCATCTGAAGTGTTTGCCTCACTTTGCCTATTGGTAGGATAAACCTAGCCAGCCTTGGAAGATGAAAGAGATTTGCAACACCCAATCCTCTCATATTTATTCAGAAAGTCAATCAAATCATGTTCAGTGGGATTTACCTCTAGGGTGATGGTAGTGAATTAATTCTCTGGCTGAAATCCAGTACTAAATTGCAACTAGAGTAGACCCATTGAATCAGTGGGGATTTAAAGAGTCTGCACTTCTATAATTTAAATTTAATTCCATAGATTTATATACCTCCCTATTCAATGGACTCTGGGTGGTGTACACAAGTTAAAACCAATATAAAACAATTAAAGAAACCCTTACAAACATAGCAATATCACACACACACACACACACACACACACACACACACACACACACACACACACACACACACACACACACACACAGTGCCATTTACTATCTAAAAACAAATATAAAATTTATAAAACCTTAACATTAAAAAATTAATTATAGGAGGGGGGAGCCTCAGACGAGCCAGAAAGGGGAGCTTGTTGACAATCCTGACCCCCAGAGTCCAGACCTATTTTGCCAACCATGTCTTCAATTCTTTCCTAAATGGTAGCAACTGAGCCTAGAGGCATAGTTCTACTGGGAGGAGGTTCCATAGTGTGGGGGCTACAACCAAGAAGGACTCCTTTCCTTGTGCTGGAGAGGCGAGCCTCCCCAACAGATGGTACCTGAGGGATGCCCTCTCGGTTTGCTCTCACTGAATGGGTCGAAGTCCCATTGATTCAAGCTGGCCTACCTTCGATGCAAATTAGCACTGGATTTCAGCCACTGATCTTGACTTAGACTTTTGCCTTTGAGGAGGAAATGCCTGAAGCTGGCTTGGAGTTATGTGTGTTCCTATAAATCTCCTTGGATGTAGGCTCCCAAATGGCCAGTCCTCAGCAACAAAGCCAAAGGCACAATAGAGCCCCTCGTTTGTTTGCCTAATTCCATGCACTTTGTGCTGCTTTAGCTGGGCAGGGCCTCCCTCTCTCATTTCCTTTGCCCATTGTTCTAACTTTTTCAATATAGGGAAATACATACAAATGATCTGGTTATCATTGCCAAAAAAAACTTGCACTGATCGGGGCTGGAGCAAACATCTTTAAATAATAATGTCAAGGAAAATACATCTGTCACCGTACATGTTCATTGGAGGAGTAAGAGAGGGGAGTTTGTCCACCTCCCAGAATCTTTAATTTGGATTTTCTTTAATTACTTCTCTTCAGCATCACATTATGGGGAGTGGTGGACAATTTGTGCTGCCAACAGTGCAACAACTACAGTCAGCTGAACAACCCATAGGCATCATTAACAGACTTTGCCCCCACCCCACCCCCGCGAATTATTTCTGCAGACACCTTCCTCTGTCACATACCAGAATGCTTATTTTCCGTGTGTATTCTATTGTCAGTATTTTGCAGCATTACTTGCAGCATTTTTCATTCAGGAGGTGCTGATTTGATTCATGAGACATCCAGGAGACAGCTTTTCAATGACAGGTCGTCCCCTACTGTTGCTGTTTGCCAGGCACAAGTCCCTTCCAAGTGAAAGAACGTTATAATGCATAAGGACATCTAGTGGTTTAGTAGTGTCATGTGTTATAGAGAAATTAAGATTTTCCAGGCATTGGGGGAAGACATCTGATTGGCAGGAAAATGTGCAGACATTATTATTTTTTTTGCTTTTTAAAAAAAGTGTTAAGAAATTATTGGCATCAGAAGCTCATGCCTATTGAACCTATAGATCAGTGATGGCAAACCTTTCAGAGACTGAGTGCTCAAACTGCAACCCAAAACCCACTTATTTATCGCAAAGTGCCAACACAGCAACAGGGGAGGAAAGAAGTGCTCCCATTTGGCTGCTGGGCAGAGGGGCAGGGAGAACCCTGTGCTGGGGGAGGGAGGACGTGCTCCCATTGGGCTGCTGGGCAGAAGAGTGGGATGAACTCTGTGCTGGGGGAGGGACAAAGCACTCATATTGGGCTACTGGGCAAAGGAACGGGGCAAACTGTGCTGGGGTGACTGCATGAGTGCCCACAGGGACGGTTCCGAGTGCCATAGGTTCACCATCGCTGCTACCGATGTTGCCAAAGCTTCTAGAATTCAAGAACACAAACTGGCTCAGTGGGGTTGCAATCAGACAGCAAGAAAAGTGTGTATCTGATTGCATCCAGATGGGTTCCATCGGAGGGAGAAGTCTCCCTTAAAATGACCCTTCCATCTGTCAGGGAATCACTCTAACCCAGACCTCAAAAGTAGCAGCCCTACATTAAATCATAAAGGTCCAGCTTGGGCTGCCCAAGTTGGGCATAGATTGGAGTCAGGCTAAAAGCCAATTCTCTGTATGTCTGTATGTCGTGTGATCACTGGGAAATAGATGCTTGACCGCTTCACAACTAATGCTATGTAGTATATCGGGCAGCAAGGGATCTCCAGCAGTTTTGGTCTTAGGTGAGTGCTTCAACATCCTCCCATGTAACTTCTAGGGTCTTTAAGTCTCCCATGAAAATTCTTCTCCATGTATTTCGAGGGCATCCTCGTTGTTTGGCACTAGGAGGGGGGCAACCTATTGCCACCTTAGGGGTCCTTTTTTTTTCATATGGAAAATATGGTATGGCGTTTCGAATCTTCTTTGTGCAACGATGTTATGTAATTTGCACAAGCCACTCCTTCAAAGCACCTCCTCATTGGTAATATGGTCAAAATAGTGGATATTTAAAATCCATCGGAGGCATTTCTGTTGGGATCACTATGGAGGTGAACAAATGGAGTTTAATTTTCAGCGACATAGATGGTGAGGACCACTTCACAAGCATTTCAAAATATGATCTATTTCCCCATGTGATCATGAGTTCATGAACTAGACTTCCCAAAAGATGACACAATGAGCTGAATGCACCGTTATCGTACATGCAGCCACAGAGCAGGACTCGCAGAAACCAGACCACTTTTCTGGCAGTCATTGGGTATAAAAGCTTAGACTTGCCAAGTCAATTTTGAATTGAGTGTGGAAATGCCAAGTGGCTTCTGAACTGTGCGCTGAAATACTATCTAACAAGTCAATTCTGAAATGAGGTAAGTGGAGGAGGTTCATGCAACTGCCCTCTTGCTGTCACTCATAATCCAGCTTCCCATAGGCAGCTAAGGAATCTCTTGCCCTCAGATGCATGAGAACAATGGCCGGGGTGTCAGCTGGCTGCACAGCTGATCTAAGGCCTCAGTTGGGACAGCTGGATTTGGAAGGTGAAATGAATGTGGATATGTTGGTCTGAGATGCAAACTCCTACTATCCTTTGCAAGACTGCAAACATGATATCAGGATGCAGTTCTCAGACCTTGTTGCTGTCACCTCAACTCAGTTTCCTGGATTCATTTTTTTTATCATTATGAAAAATGACACAGTGTAGTGCTTCTGCAGGCAGTCAAAGATCATTCTCTTTAAACAGGCTTTTGGGGAATGAAGGAGTTGCATAGAGAGGTGCTTTTAATGCAGGATCATGTTTCCTTCGTTTTTCTTTTCTTTGATTAATTTAGCTGCTGTTACTGTAGTTACATTTAATTGAACTTCAACATGATGATTTACATATCTTCCCTTTAAAAAATTTTTTTGTAAACCACATTAAGTTATTCCATTTGGATAATGCTGAGATATTAATACAAATCTATGAAATAAATACACATTCACTGTTAGTCCCAGTTTTTGCTGTCTAGAACGTGATGGCATGGCTCCACCACACTCTACCATGATTCACTCAAGACCCAGTTTCTCCCTGTGTGTTCCTTTTATCTCTTTCAAAAGAGGCATCATATGTTGAAGTACCTCTCCGATATTTCTCCAACCCTGCAGTTAGGAAGACAAAAGCCTGTCTCAGTTTTCATCTTTCCTACCTTACAAGGACTCCTGCACAGCAGTTTCCCAAAAACTCTGTAGCCTTTAAGAGGGGGTTGTGGCTCCTATGGCCAACCTTTTCTTCAAGCTCGTTGTTAATGTTTGTGTGAAGGCCATAAATCTGCCTTAGCTTTGTATGTATTACTGAACGTGGATAGGCTGATAAGACCCTTTTTCCATGAAAGATTGCTCCTTGGTTTGTTTGGCCGCCTGTTAATACATCATGAGATTCTATGAGCTATCGGCCTCATTTATTGAGCTGGCCTGCTGTGTGAATAGCCGACTGTATGATTTTCTGGGTCCTCCCACCAACAAAAGCAACATATCCCTTGATGATACGAAATCTGTAATTAGACCCAGCCACAGTATAAGGCAGCCAAGCCAACTCCCAAACAAAATTTCATCCTAAATCAGAACTAAGCAAGGGGGAAGGGGGCGGCAGCAGGTGACCCCACATGACAGCACATTTACTCATGCTCCCCTATGCAAAGACTATAATTTCTTGCAGTCCCTACTGCCAAAAAGCATGTTTGTTGTTGTTGTTCAGTCACACAGTCGAGTCTGCCCCTTTGCACATATGGTATTTATATGCCTTAATTTATTGGGCCTGTGTAATTTGATGTAGAATTAATTATATATATATGTCTGCCTTTTAAATTAGAAATAAGGAATAAAACAACTCTTCTTAGATACTAGATCAGGGGTAGGCAACCTACATCCCATGGGCCGGATCCAGCCCACAGCGCTAAATAATACAGCCCCCACCCTTGCTCCAACCACCTCCACTGCCAAAATCAGCAGTGGACGCATTTACGGCTGCCGTAAACAGTCTGGCTCTGTCAACTGTCTGAGGGAGCATAACCTGGCCCTCAATTTTAAAAGGTTGATGACCCCTCAACTAGACCAAAGGTAACAATCTCATAATTTTAGAGTAAAACCTGTGTAAATTTTAATTGACAGAAGAATAGATAAAGAGATGGATAGGCAAGGTTATGGGGGGGGGGAGCAAATCGTCTCCAGGAAAAAGCAAGATTTCTGGCAGCTGCAGTTTAGGTCCCCCCCCCCCCAGCCTGTTGCTCTCCAAATGTATTGGACTACAACTCCCATTAACCCAGCAAGCAAGGCTTCCAGAAAGAACTCTTCTGGGGATGGATTTTGCCTGTTTGTGGTCCCACCCTTCCTTCCAGAATTTGGCTTTCCCCCAAGAGAAGAGCAGTTTGTTTGTAGATGCTTAGCAACCACAAGCAGCTGCCTGTCCCTTTTCATATGCCTGGCAAAATGCACAAAGAGGTCAGCCTGGCCTATCATTACTAGTGAACATGAACTTGGACTAAAGAAGCACAATCTTAAAGCTTGCTTGGAAACTATTAAATGCCAATCCCTAGCATCATATATGACAATATTTTGCTTTTGAAAAGCATGACAGTGGTCAATCAAACGGCATTATGGCACTCTGGTTGCGCTTAGACTTGATTTCTTTCAGTACTCTTCCTTGTGTTCCAGCAGTACTGGCCAAAGATATTTTGGTGCCTGAAGCAGCATGTAGATGACAGTCTTGGATTGGACCCAGTGATGGGCTTCAGCAGATTTGCACCAGTTCACCAGAACCAGTAGCAGAAATTCAGGTTGGCCCTGCCCATCCAAGTTTTGAAATAAAGTAGTCCTAATTCAGGTGCAACACAGGGCTTTCCCCCTGGCCACGCCCACCATACCACGCCCAGTGTAGTAGTAAAAAAATATGAATCCCATCACTGATCAGACCCCAATCCTTGCCCTTGTCATCTATCTGCAACCTCGCAATGGTTGGTCAGTTATTGGCACTACTGAACAACCAGGTCAGTTTTCTGCTCTGATCTGAATGAAATGAAACACAAGGGTGTTATACGAATGAAAATGAGAAATACTAGGTAGCCCCGTACATGAGGAACACTTCCAGGAGAAAGCTCCCCAAGACTCCCACCTCACTACTGGCTGATGTTTGGAAGAAACTCTCTGTTTGCTGTAAAGATCAGCTCCAGTGTACCAGATTTCCTGGATCTATTGATCCCATTCTACTTTGTTGTGTAGACCTCACTCCTGTGTCAGCCTGCCCACAAACAGGAGCAAGTGAATGTAACTTTGCGCTCCTCTTTACCTTGTGCAAGAATGATTTAAAATTTAAAAGCAATATTAAGCTAAGATGCTGACTGGGAGGCGGAAGGTCAGCAGTTCGATTCCCAAGTACTGCAGGACGGAGTGAGCTCCTGTCTTTGTCCCAGCTCCTGCCAACCTAGCAGTTCGAAAGCAAGAAATTGCAAGTAGATAAACAGGGATCACTTTGGTGGGAAAGTAACAGTGTCCCATGCGCTCTGGTGTCTAGTCATGCCTGCCACATGGCCATGGAAATGTCTGCAGAAGCAGACAGTGCTGGCTCTTCAGCTTTGAAACAGAGATGAGCACTGAACCCTAGAGTCAGATACGACTGGCTTTCGAGCAAGGGAAACCTTTACCTTTACCTTTACTATGTGAATAAAGTGTGTCTGGGTGGTTTCAGAGTTCACATAGGGCTGCAGTGGCTCAGCTCACCTTTTTAGCTGGAAGGCTGGCAAGTCAGCAGTTCGAGGCCCGGGTACTGCATGATGGATTGAGCACCCATCTCTGTCCCAGCTCATGGGAACATGAAAGGAGCCTCGTTTGGGCATTCCCTGAGCAGAGTTTCTTCTGCAAAAATCCTTTCAACCCAGAGTAATTTCTGACACGAAATTATTATTATTATAGTGTTCAGATTTACAAAAACCTGTCCCAAACAGGGGGAGAAGAATGATAACCACCTCCTCCTACTTTTCCCATGGTGAAGGATCCTGGCATGAACGAATAAAAAGCACCAGCCTCTCTGCCAGTGACTTTAACACAGCCATTCTTGAACTAAAGAGCTTCGGCAAAGACAGAAAACACTGAGCAACTATTTGCAATGAGTCTCACTTCTATTTTCTTGCTTTTGAACAGGAATGGAGACATTTTTTGCCTTAAATCTATTTCGCTAGGCCCATAATCTCACCAGTGCAACGGCTGTCTCTCTCATCGCCACCCAGATGCAGTTTCATGAACGGCAGCTTTTAAGTGAATTATTATGGGCTGTACTTTTTGTGTGTGCATTTCAATCACCTCAGACCTCTGGGCTTACACTTCTCCCTCCTAGCCCTATATGTGTATATAAACCTGTCAAAGGAAGTTAACAAATACTTCCTCTGCCAACTATGGCAACACTTGGTGAGCTGATGGAGTGCCCAATGTCCTCATTAACATTCAACAGCTTTTAAGCCGCCAACCCCCCCCCCCCATTTTCCTCCTTTAGATGTTGGGAGTTTGAGGGGGGGGGGAGAGATGCTCTGGGCTCTAGAAGGGTCTGGGAAAGATGCCCAGTGACACGTGTAGCTCATTAGCTCTGGCAAAGGCAGCAGATGCAGGAATAATCCCTGGGGCACTTGTGGGGTGGGTGAGTGGGTGGAAATAGAGTTTGGGAAGCTGATTGGAAGAAGCTCTCCAGCCCCACATCTCTCCTCCTTCTTCTCCCCCTGAGATGACTCATCAAGGAATCCCATCCCCAGCTCCGGCCTTGGGTCCAGGAGAGGCCCTCAGCAGGGGAAGAGAGGGAGAGGGAAAGAGAGAGAGAGAGAGACAGAATGGGGCAGGTCCTAGGAGATGATGAGGGGAAATATAAACAAACACACCAGTAACCATGATGACTTCAGGCTGGGAGAGTGGGAACTGAGGTGGGGTCGACACTGGAGCATGTTTCTCTCTCTTTCTGTCTCTCCTGTTTCAGTTATAACATGGTCATCATTGTTCTGATAAGCAAGAGGGTGCAAACTTGACCGGATGGGCCAGGATTGTACTGCTGACCTGGCAGGGGAAAACATAAATAGCTGATTAGCAGAGTTGTACAGAGTGAAGGCTGTGCCTTAGCAAAGTTTCCTTGGTTATAAAAATAAGAAGAAAATGCAAACAGAAGTGATAATATATATATTTTTAACATGCAAAAAGCACAGATTAGTGGGAAACTATTTTGGCTCCGTTCAGTCACTGGTGCAGGGAGTGGGAACAGCTTGCTATGGAACCAATGGCTCCTGGGAGAGGAGTCACCATGAGATCATCCAGAGCAGGGGTTCCCATGGGCCGGATCTGGCCTGTGGCACCATTTCATGTGCCCCCTCATCCAAGGGCATTTGAGAAACAAAATGGCCATCCCTTTAAAACTGTTGCGACAAAATGGCCACCCCCATTGTGCAGGCAGGGCAAAATGGCCATCCAGCCCTCGAAGCTGACTGAGAGAGTGTGACCCGGCCCACAGCTTGAAAAGGTTGGGAACCCCTGATCTAGAGTGTGGAAGACTGAGGGGGCTACATGTCTTCCCCATGTCCAGCAGTAGGTGAGCTCAACTGTGCTCTCTGTCCCAGAGTGTCACCAGAAGCTAGGAATGCTGTTTTATATATAGAAAACCCCAGGAAAGGGGGTGGGGGTGGTTCTTAATATATCAGGTTAGGGCTCATTCAAATACCATGTGATCATTTTAGGGGGGTTGACCAGAAGTCACAGAAAGTCACGGGGGAGGGGGTTTTAGCGTGAAGTCACATGACTCCAAAATTATCATAGCTTTTCGCATACAGCTAGCCATAGATCTATCTTCAAACCATGTGATGGGGGGCGGTCAAAGGTCACAGAAAGTCACAGAGGGGGGGGTCAAAAAGTGGCCTATTTTAGGTAATGTGGTATTTAAAAGAGCTTACAGTACAGTTATTACTGTTAAGCACAAATATTTCTAGAAAATGTGACAGTTGGCCCTTTCTCCCCTTATTTGTTTATTTGTAGTGACCCAGTAAAGTTATTACAGTACTGTATTATTATTCCTCACTTTTGCAAGCCCTGCTGCCACTTAAACCTTTGGCAGTTAATTAGCTCTGCACCATAAGCAGACTTTGCAACTACTAGCTGTTTTAATACTGCTAAGAACAAGTCAACCTCATTAATTATTATCCTAACCCAGTTGCAAAACCAAAGTAGCTAAATGATCAATGTGTAGAAACAAACCTATTTACTGAACCAATAAAACGGATCAACTCAGAATTTTGTTCCATTCTCTCCATGCCATTTGCTATTTACTCACTTGTAACCCATTAAACTAACCGTCCACCAACTACACAGTGTAGCTTGTAAGGAGTTATTGGCTTGTTTCCTAATGTTAGTTGTTATTGTCTACAGAGCAGACCCACTGAATCAACTGCTGAATGGTAAGTCAACATGTATACAAATCCCTGTGAGTCAGTGGGTCTACTCTGGGAGAGAGTCTACTCTTGGTAGCAATAGGACACTTCTTATGTGTACTGCTTGCCTGAACTGGCAAACTAAGGAGAGAAGGTCAAACAGCTGGCACATCATAGAGCAGTGATGGCGAACCTATGGCATGCATGACAGAGGTGGCATTCGGAGACCTCTCTGTGGGCACCCGTACAGTCACCCCAGCACAAAGTTCACCCCACCCCTCTGCCCAGCAGCCCAATGGGATTACTTCCTCCCTCCCCCTGCACAGAGTTCTCCTGCCCCTCTGCTCAGCAGCCAATGGGAGCACATCCTCCCTCTCCCGGCGCAGAGTTCACCTCTGCCCAACAGCCCAATGAGAGCATTTCCTTCCTCCCCTGTTGCTATGTTGGCACTTTGCGATAAATAAGTGGGTTTTGGGTTGCAGTTTGGGCACTCAATCTCTAAAAGGTTCACCATCACTGTCATAGAGGCATTGACAGGTACATTGTACTATGTGGGTTTTGGATTTATGCAGATATGGAATATTTTCACAGAGCCAGCCGTCCTAATATAGGAACCCAGGACCTTCTGCAGGCAATGCATACATTCAGCCACAGAACTGTGGCTCCTTCTGCCCCCACTTTGAGACTGTCTGTGAGTTTTTGCAGGCTCTTGTCAAATATATGAGCTTGTTACTCATTTTTATTGATGACACAGTTATTACCTTCTGGCTACCACTTGTGCAGATGTTCTGCAGAGATACAAAGCAGGCACTAGGTCACAGTCACAGTAGCTATCTTGACAAAGTAGCAAAAAGAAACCACAGCTGCTATCTTTATTTTTAGATCAGCTTTGTTTAAAAATAGCTTTGGAATGACAGAGCTGTCAGAACCAGCCATGCATCTTAACAATGCCCTTAGCTTTAGTAAAATGTAGAAATGTTGGTATTTTGGGGATTACAGCTTCAAGAATCTTCTAGCTGGCACTGGGTCTGCACTCACTGGCTGAAGCATTCTGAAAGTTGTAACCTAAAAGGTATCTTTTCAAAGCTCTTTTCAAAGCTCATCTTATTGACACATGCAAAGCCTTAGGGTGCATGCTTCATATAGCACAATTTGGGATACATAGATGCTCTTTTGTATTCAGAGTCAAGGCCACACAGTACATACATCTCTTCCCCCCCCCCCATTATGTAAATAAACAGGGATGACCATTCAGTGCTATACTTGGTACCTCTGGCTACAGAACAGAGGTATAATAGTTACTCTAGATTCTTTTGGCCTGAGCATACATGTGCTATTTCCTGCATTTCAGCAGCCCTTGATGGCTGTTGAATAACTACCCAAGGATCTTGCCAAATTCACTGTGTTCCTTCTTGGCACACCCTTCCAAATGAAACAGTCTTCCCTTCTTAACCCAGCAGCTTAGCTTCTCATACCCTATTAAATGTTATTGTTCTGTACTATTTGCTCGCTTCCCACTTATGATGACCCTGCAGCTTAATTGTGATGATCCTGCAGCTTAATAGTCTCCAAAACGTCTTTGTCATTAAAATCCCAGTTCAAGTTTGCAAGCTAGTCTTTGTTTATTAAATCAATTTCTTGTTCAGTTTTCCTCTTCTTCCTAGAGTCTTCTATTGTCCTTTCTGGCAAATTTAGTCTTTTCGTGATAAATTGTTATTGCTATGTGCTGTCAAGTCATCTCTGGCCTATGGCAATCCTATGAATCAGAGCTTTCCAAAATATCCTGGGCTCAACAACCCTGCTCAGCTCATTGAAACCCAAGCCTGTGGTATCCCTCAGTGAGACAATCCTTCTCATATTTGGTTCCCTTCTTTTCCTGCTCCTTTCCGCCTTTCCCAGAAGTTCTTGCCTTCTCAAGATGTGCCCAAAGTAGAAAAATGATAAGTATACAGTACAATGGCCACAGTTTAGTTCAGGGATTCTCAACCTGGTCCTGAGGCCCATGGGCTGGATGCAGCCCGTGACACCATTTCATATACCCCCTGCCTCTACCCCCACCAGGAAGTGCCATGTGGTGGAGGAAGGCCAAAATGGCCATCCGGTCCCCAAAATTGTCTGAGGGAGCGTGACAATTCTTAGGTAGGGTTGGTGGTTCCAGTGCAAAGCTATTACGTAGAGGAAGGATGTGTTACTTGGCACAAGATCTTATCTGTGTATCAGTAGAGAAAAAGATAACCATGTCTATTTCACATTAGTAAAGGTAAAGATCTCTCTTGCTCAAAAGCCAGTTGCATTTGACTTTAGGATACAGTGCTAATCACCATCTAGAGTCAAAGAGGTAGCGCTTTCTGCATCTACAGACATTTCCATGGTCATGAGGCAGGCACAACTAGATGCTGGAGTGCATGGAATACTGTAATTTTCCCACCAAAGTAGTACCTGTTTATCTAGTTGCAATTTCTTGCTTTCAAACTGCTAGGTTGGCAGGAGCTAGGACAGGCAACAGGAACTCACTCCAGCATGCAGTACTTGGGTCTTGAACTGCTGACCTGCTGACCTTCTGATCACCAAACTTAGTGTCTTACCCCCTGAGCCACCACAACCCCTTCCATTAAAAAGAACCAATTTAGTTGAACCAAACCCTTTTGTTTAACAAGGAACTCTTTACGCTACTTTCAAGAGACAGTTTCTTCACCATCTCAACAGTTCGAGCACACACTCTCTCTTTGCTGCATCATTATTAGTCCTTCTATGAACTATTAGTCCATCTCAGAAAAGGCTCTGGAACCCTGCCCAGATTTCAGAGTCAGCTGCAAAGTCTCTAGAGTCATCTCCAGTTTCTTCATTCACGTTGCAGCCCCTTTTGTCTTTCTTTTTCTTGCAATTGCACAGGGGCCCAAATCCCTTCTCCGGCCTTCGACACCAGAACTGTTCTCTTATCAACCTGCTCTCCCCAATAGGAGGACTTGGGCATTTGGCCAGTCACAAAGATACTCAAAACCTCATGGAAGCTCCAGTCCAAAGGTTTTATTTGGTCACTTCCACCCAGTTTCTTCTCTGAGGCTGCATTGGCACTCTCCTCGTTTGTACCTATCTTGGGGCTCACAACATCACCTTCCATGTCTCCCATTTCCCCCTTTTCCAGACCTCCAGGGGAATGTTGTCTGGACCCATTTACACTTCTTTGTCAGCCCATTCTTTCTCCATCTGGATCTCCTCAGCCTCCTCTGCCCACCCCATATACCACCTTCTTCTCCCTCTTCTCAACCAACCAACCAACCAACCAACCAACCAACCAATCTCTTCTACTGGAAATAAAGCTACATTTTTGTCACATATTGGTTTGTCCCTTGGAGCAGGAAACTAGGTTTCTCTTTTACTTCCTAATGCTTCCTTCTCTTTAGCAAGTGAACATTTCCTAACAACAGTATATAACTGACAATAGAGAATGTAATGAGTTAAGTCTTCCACAGCTAGTGACCTACAAATGCACACTCTATCTTGGACTGAAATGCCATGAAATCGCCCCAGTTCCATCACTGATTCCATTTGTTCAAAGTGCAATTGGGTGAAGGCTTTCCATTATTCCATTTTCATGGCATATGTTCTGCATTTTTCATATTGAGGCTGATGTTTTGTGCTTACTAACCGTTTAATAGTTTTTAGAAGATCTAATGTCAGTAATGTCAGATTGAGCTCCGACATTTGAAACTCTTCGTTTCTGGAGTTGGGACTGGGAAGAGGAGTATAGATATAGACACAACATAAATAACAACTTTAAAACATGGAAAATGTGTTAAAATTATTATTAAAGTATTATGGAAAATAATGCCTTTTCTCTCACTGGATGCAAAAAGGAACATACTGAATGCTAACATTTTGATTTAACAGGTTATTTCCAAGCATTGCTTTTATGACCAGAAGGTATTGCCTCAGCCACACTGTCTCTGGTGGATTTTAGGCATACTGTATCAGAAAACAAAAACCAAAGCAAGAACAAAAACAGAAACAGAAACACTGCCACCGCCACAACAGCAGCAGCAGCAGCAGCAGCAGCAGCAGCAGCAGCAGCAGCAGCAGCAGCAATAATAATAATAATAATAATAATAATAATAATAATAATAATAATAATAATAATAATAATAATAATAATAATAATAATAATAATAATAATAATAATAATAATAATAATAATAATAATAATAATAATAATAATAATAATAATAATAAACAAAAACACTGCAACACTTTAAAGACTAACTGCTATATTTTTACTGTTAGCTTTCGTGGATCAAGTCCACTTCCTCAGACAAGGAGTAAAACTTCCAGGCATGGTTTATATACACCAGATACAGGGGTCAAGATGTCACAAGGGGAAAGGATCACAAAGCAATGAGGTAAAGAGTAATCAAGCAGAATGACAGACAAGCATGCATATCAATACAGCTTCCTACAGCTAGCAATAACAATAGATCATTCAGATTAGTTTTAAATGTCTCCCTTTCAAAGAGGAGACAGAAAAAAATCAAATTTGTATTATACCACCTTCACTTTCCTTCCTGCAAATTCTCTTTTACAACATGAGCACAACAGGAAGTAACCAAGTAACAGCAACCAAGTAAGAAGTTAAACCAGAAAGAGGTTAAACTTATTAGTTTTGCTTGGCAACTTCACACTTTTAAGATTGAAAGGGAGACATTTAAAACTAATCTGAATGATCTATTGTTACTGCTAGCTGTAGGAAGCTGTATTGATATGCATGCTTGTCTTTCTGCTTGATTACGCTTTACCTCATTGCTTTGTGATCCTTCTCCCTTATTCACTGTGATCCTTTTCCCTTGTGAGATCTTGGCCCCTGCATCTGGTGTATATAAACCATGCCTGGAAGTGGACTTGATCCATGAAAGCTAACAGTAAAAATATAGCAGTTAGTCTTTAAAGTGCTGCAGTGTTTTTGTTTTATTATTATTTTTTGTTGTTTTTGTTTTCTGATATGCCTGAACCATAGACTAACACAGCTACCATTCCAAAAAATTCAATTATGGTGGATTTTAGCAAAGGCCACCTTTGCTCAAAAGCCAGTCATATCTGACTTTAGGTGCTCATCTCTGTTTTTTTAGCCAAAGAGCCAGCGCTGTCTGCATTTGCAGATGTTTTCGTGGACATGTGGCAGGCATGCTTAGACACCGAAGTGCACAGAATGTTGTTTACCACATGGAATTTGTCACTTGTTAAAGCAAGAGGCTGAGCTATAGTCATGTAGTCAAATTTAAGACTTTCCAAGGGAAATTAAAAGGCTATCATGAAGAAAAAGGTTTCTCTTCCCATCCATGCATGAATAAGCCCTACTCTCCTGAAGTTTCATGGGCTTTGCAATGCATTATGCACTCCCTAGACATTTAGAGTTGAGGGAACACCTTTTGGCCTTCCGTATTGTTACCCAAAAATTTGGGGCCCAGGTACGTTTCTCTGGCAGAGGTGTTAGAAAAACCCAAGAACTTACAACGAGACAGGTAAATCGATCAAAACAAGGTGATTTATTGGGAGCACAAGCAAAGGAGAGCTATTCAAATTTATAGTCTGGCCAGACCTACAATCTAAACAGCTACCTTCCCTCAATCGTTTTGAGGAGAAACCCTCTCGTGATCTCTGCTCACAAAATTTGGTGAACAGAAGATGGCCCCCACCCACCTCTAAGGGCTTATATCTGCTTTCTAGACTAGCTTCTAGGTGACAAGGGAGAGGGGATTGAAACTGGGAAAGAGGAAAGGCAATTAACATATTTTAATTACATGCAAACATAAAACAAAGGCAGCTCTGAGGTCAGGGACTTTAGTTACACAAAAGCGGCAGATTACAGCTATTGCTGAAAAAAACCGGTTATAGAGAGTTTACATTAGGTCAAAGGAGCATATTTGTGGTTGACAGGAATAACCAATTGCATGTAGCGGCGGGAAAACAGTGGATTCCGGCATGAATGGAGCCTCCGGACAAAATTGCTTTAGCGTCTAGCGTGTAAACAAAGAAACAAAGAAAGATGTTAGAATCAATATGCCTTAATCATTTAGTTAATGGGAGACCTTTGAGGAGAGAAGTCACCTTTTGTTTTTCCCTTTTAATCCTCTGGCTGTGTACGTGGGAGACGGGATGTCCGCTTGTCCCTGAGCTTGTCATTTTACTTCGCTTGCTTCCCCCCTTTTTCCTGATCAACTTTGGGGTTGTTCCCCACAGATTTTTGCTATGTTTTATGCTTGGTCAGTGTTCTAATCAATGTTTAATTGAACTTTAATCAAGCCAGAGGAATGAGTCATTCAGCTTCCTTTGTGAAGGAATTTCTGCTTATCAGAAAACGTCATCAAACCGGTTTTAAGAACAATGGAGGCAATCAGTGATTTTTAATCTCTCCCTCCCTCTGGAAAGGCCTCCCACTATGTGTATCCAAACTTTTGGCCTTTCCTTATTTTCCATGTGTGTGAGTGTTGTGATATTTATAAACGTTTTGATTAATTATAATGCTTTATCCAAAATTTCAGGTAACACTCCTTCCCTTTTCTCTCGGCGGATAATCTTTGAAAAGATTTCTAGAAGCAATCTGGGATTTCTGACAGGAATCTTTGAGAGAGATTCTCCGTCGAAACTGAGTGGGTCCTGATGTGGTATGCCCCCCCCCGGGGGCCCTGGTACAGCGTTCTCAGGGATTACAAAAAGGGGCACACACACACACAAATTAGAATTATAACTACAACAATCCCAAACCCCGCTATGAATAAATGTTTCCAACATCTGGGAGTAGGCCAATTAGCCAATTCCCCAGTGAAAACCCAGTGTTTTACTCTCAGTGGTGAGATTGTGGATGGTTTCGTCTGCCTGCTTGCTGTTAAATTTAGGCAGCACATCTATTTAAAATAAGGGGGTTGTCCAAACTACCAAATGAACATCCTAACATTCTATACATTCTACACATGTTTAGAAATTTAAACTAAAGAAAATACAGGAACACAGTTTGCTAGCAATATTTTAGAGAGAGAGAGAGAGAGAGAGGTAGAGAGAGAGAGAGAGAAACGAGGAGATAGGAATACTAATAATAAAAGACATGATACTCCTCCATTGAATTTTAGATATGCTCTGGAGCACTGTCATCCGTTCACTTTTGGGATCCAACACAGGGCTTCCACATCTTTAGCTTTTTCCTGTAGTGAGGGAGAGAGAACACAACATATCTCCCCAAAACCCTCCCACATTTACTTTTAAACTTTTATTCCTTAACCCTAGTAACAATAAACGACAACAAACATGCTTTAATGTACGGTAATACCTCATATAACATCAGTATGATGCATTAAGATCCCATGGGATGCTTCAGATAACCGCCAAAACCTTTGTGGTTACTATGCATCTCTATGGCTATGGCTCCCATAGGATCCTAACATGCATCGGGTAACACTAAAAATCATATAACATTAGACCTGTGGGGCCAGGTTTTAGTGTTATATGAGGTTTGACTGTACTCCCATTACATTCACTGTTTCCTGTGGATTTATGTAAGGGAATTCCTTAAGATTCCAGGTTTAGTAGGAGAAGAGGGCTTTTATTGTGCAAACCCCATACTTACTCCAGAAGCCACTAATGCATGATTCAATTGCAACTGTGAGTGCTTTTTTAGAGGCAGGAATTTACCTTCCTGGCCCAAACCAATGTAAACCAAATTAAATACTTTGAGCAAACAATTGTTTCACTCCCATCTGATCTGAGGAAGGTGCTGCTTCCCTACCAAATTCAGCCTCCCCCTCCCCTTTGTGAGTCTGGGAGTCTCCTAACTAATTTCTAAACTGGCCTCATTGTGAAATCTATTTGTTTACCTTTACCCTGTTTTCCTTCTGGCATCCTGTATAATAAGAATGAGGGTTTAACAAACGCACTGCAGATGTTTTTGAAATAACTTTATTGTTGGAGTTGCAAAGCAATCTTTATGGTTCAGTTTCTTTAACTAGGATTCTTAACTGGGGACGGTGCATAGGGACGCTCAAATTTCCTTAAGATTGTGCACTGGGGCGTGGTTTGGATGGCGTAGAGGAGAGCACGCTTTTCCTTTGCTCCACCACTTCAATGCGGTTTAAATGAGATTTGATAGCTAAAACTGGACACAAAGAAGATAAAATAGAACCTTAAACTGGGCGGACATAGGCGACGAGCGGCTAGAGACGACGAGTCGGAAAACAACAGAGAGCGGGGCACGAAGGGCTCGAGCTCCAAGCGGCGAGGAGGTCGAGGCCTCGGAAGGGGCCCCGATACGATCCGACGCTTGTAGAGCCGACCCGAGTGCCGGAGCAGAGAAGTTGGAAGCCGAAACTGTGAGAGAGCGGGAGATCGAGTAGAAGAGACCGAGTGGGGTCGGAAGCAAGCGGAGGTTTGTGACGCCTGAGAAACGAACGGCCGTTCGTGAAGCCAGTTGTCTGTTAGTGCTGCGATTAAAAAAAAAAAACGGAGGCTGAAGATCGGAGGTCTGTATGTTGGATGGGAGAGACCTGCCTGTGTGTGCCGAGTGTGGACTTTAGAAGGGAAACGGAGAAAGAAAAGGTGTCCTCGATAGCGGTGTGTGGGGAGTTCTTTTCCCCTTCTCCCTCTTCTTGACTCGCAACGAGAAGGGGGGGACGTATTAGAAGATTTAGAGGTTTTTTCCCTTCTGAAAGTAGATATAAACTGGACAGGCTGCAATCGACAAGCTTAAGGAACTTTCCTCGGTTGTGTTTCTTCGAACTAGAAGGCGATATATTAATATTGGAATTTGAAAAAAGGGGGAGAGGGGAGCTTTGAAAAATGGCGGCGAAGATTAAAAACTAAAAGCAGCAGCAAGAAGCGAATCTCGACAACTTCCCCGCCTTCCGGTTTGAACAGCGAATTGTTATATTTAACCTAACTCAGTCTTTTTGTTGTGCTATAATATATATTGGAGCACACACTTAAAACTTGGACATAATTATTCTTCTGTAAAAACGGCTTGTGAGGTTCTTTTAGAGAACTTATTCTATTTTGTCCGTCTTCCCCATACCTTTCTCCTGCACCATCGTCCTCTCCCTCCCCCCCCGGTTATTGCATCAGCTTCAAACTAACTCAAACACGACGTCCATTCCTTCTGCTGGAGTCAATTGAAATAAAATTAGTGGGAAGGCTATTAATCAACAGTAAAAGGGAGGGAATAAAAAGACTAATTTTGTAGATGAAAAGTTTGTATTGTAGGGATATTGAGCATTGAATATATTTTTTCCCAAAAGCATATATATATATATTTTCTTTCTTTCTCTCATCTTGACTCAAAAAAAAGACAATAAGGTTACTTCTGAAGCAATCAAGGGTTCTTATGAATATTTCTCCACCTCTTTACATATTACTTAGATAAGTTAATAAGGTTATTATTTAAGTTGATTGTACAATCACTACAAATTGTTTAACCTGTTTAATTGTTAATTGGACTTACATTTATTTTCAACTGAATAAGAAAATAAGGTAATTGTCTTATTATATATTGTTTAATTGGTACCAGATTAGCTTGACCAATTGAATTGAGTTATATTTGGATATATTTGGGTATCGGGATTTTTGAGAAAAGGAGACACATTATTAATATAATATTTCTTGGACAATTTGCATATTTGAAGACTACAAGATACAGTTAGACCAATTGAGCTTTGGGATCAAAGGGAAGTATAAAATTTGAATAATTGGAAAGAATAATAATAGTAATAAGAATAATAATAATAAAATAGAAAATAATAAAAATAAAGAATTGAATTGAATTTGGCTAAAAATAAACTGATTGGGATTAAATTTAACTGAACTTGGCAAAACAATCATACTGAAACAAAATTTAAAGTGTTTGATCCCACAGTTCAGTTGACTCAAAAGAAAACAGAAATGGAGGGAGTGAAAAACAGAGAGGAGGAGGAAGCGGCGAGACCTAAGACGAGAAGAGAGAAGAAAGAACAGAAGGAGCAGAAGGATAGACAAGACACACCAACACCACCACCTGTTGTGGAAATCTCAGCAATGGAAAACGTTCAGATGTTTGTTGAATTTGGCAAGTTTATCAAGAAAGTCGATTTTTTAGACAGGACACTGGTAGATAGCATGCAGGAAATTAGGAAAGAAATACAGGCCAGTAGTGAACAGATGAGAAAAGAATTCAAATTAAGTTGCGAGGAGATGAAGCAAAGTAGGGAGGAGATGAAAAAAGATAGGGAAAATGCCAAACAAAACTACCAGTCCCTGATGACAGTGGTAACAAATGTTTCAAAGGAAGTCACAGAAAACACCACTAAGATTAATGCCATGATGTCGGATGTATATAAACAGATGGATACTATCAAAATTGAGTTGAATGGACTATACATAGCAGACCAAGCTACGAATGTTAAAATAATAGCCCAAGATAAGAGATTGGATTTACTGGAAGAAGAGAATCGAAAGCAAAATATAGTGATCAGACAGATGGAAGAGAGAATACCCGATAAACTTAAAGAGCGTGTTGTTGAATGGTTAAACTCTTTACAAATGGGCAAAGATTATGTATTGGAAGATATTGTAAGTGCTTTCAGGTTAGGAGGCAGAAGGGGGAAAAAATCAAGTAGAAATGTGTTGGTGAAATTTGCGAATTGGGCTGATAAACTGAAAGTCATGGCTTTTATAAAAAAGGTTGGTACTCAGGCTTTGAAGATGGATGGCATAATTGTGGAAGTATATAATGATATCTCTCCAATGGAGAGAGTGTGGCGATATAAGATGAAGCCAGTGGCAAGATTCCTTTTAACTAAGGGTATAGTATACAACTGGAGATTCCCTCAGCAGTTGAGATTCTTTTACGAAAAGAAAAAGCATGTTATTGATGAAAAAACTGATGTTTTAGAATATTTTTGTCAAATTGGATTATTTAAAATTGCTTCTAGAGAATGGATGGATTTGAGAAAAGCGCTACAAACAACGGGAGCTTTGGAGAAGGATTCAGTACTGGGGGAGGAGTTGGAGGGAGCGGTAGGGGGGTCGGACACACTGGGGAGCCTAGTTTTATCGGAATAAAACATAATTGGTGAGCAGGGAAAAAGCGGGGGAAAATCAAAATCATACACTTATGCCAGACACCGCTGGCCCCACCCTCCCCTCTTTGGGATTCAAGGGCGGTACTCGAAAATGTAGAGTGGGGAGGAAAATCAATAAAGTTTTGGTAGGTAAGTCTCTGTATTTTGTTTTTTTTATGTTTTTTGTCATAATTGTTGTATGTAGGGTAGGGTGTCACGTGTCCAGGATGAGCAATTTAACATTCATACAATCTATAGATGGTAAGGGGATTTAAAGTATTATCTTGGAATGTAAAAGGTACAGGTTGTACTCTGAAAAGGAAGAAAATTCAGCAAGCATTAAAAAAAGATAATTTAGACATTATTTTTTTACAGGAAACACACCAAAAGTCACTGGAATCGAATAAGCTTTATGTGAAAGGTATGCAAATATATGAGATGGCAATAGGAACATCTAAATCCAGAGGTGTAGCAACTTTGATATCAAAAAGATTAGGATTTAATCTCAAGCAAAGCATTGCAGATCCAGAAGGAAGGTATCTAATTATAAAGGGGGATATTGACGATGAGGATATAACATTAATTAACATATACGCACCAAATGAACATCAAATAGAATTTCTAGATAAATTGACCGAGATAATAAAAAAGGAGGGTTCAGAAACCATGATAGTAGCTGGAGATTTTAATTTAATTAGGACAGAAATAGATTCCACAGGGGCAAGACGAGGTGAAAAAAAAGATCTATTGTCTAATTGGGCAAAAAAGATAGGATTGGAAGATGTATGGAGAGTAATTAAAGGGGATGAAAGAACTTACACCTATTTTTCACACGTATACAATATGTATTCTAGAATAGATTATTTTTTTGTTACAAAGAATTTAATTAAAAAAGTAGAAAATATTGAAACTGGTACCTTTAAGGAATCGGATCATGCGAAAATTATTATGGAAATAAAATTGGTTGGAATAAAAAAAATTTTTTATAATTGGAGATATAATCCCAGACTTTTCAGAGATCAAAATACCAAAAAACAAATGATAGAAGAATGGGGTAAATATTGGGAGTGGAATGATAATGAAGTAGTCAATTTTAGTACGGTTTGGGATACAATGAAAGCAATATTTAGGGGGGAATCTATAAAAATTGCAAGTATAAAGAAAAAGCAGGAAATGAACAGACAGCAGGAGTTGGAAGAACAATTGAAAACTAAACACGAGGAACATGCTAGAAGTAAAGATCCAAAGTTACTGGGAGAAATAATGAAGATAAAGAAAGAACTAGAGGGCAAAGATATGGAGAAAGTAAAGAAAGACTTAATATTTCTAAAGAGAGAATATTTCGAATACAACAATAAAAATTCTAAATTATTGGCAAGAGCTGCTAAAGAAAAAAATCTTAAGGGACATATTAGTGTACTGATAGATAAGTTAGGTAATAGATGTAATAAAAGTGGAGAAAAATTAAAAATCGTAGAAAATTTTTACAGTGATTTATATACGAAAAAACCTGTTAATTTGGATAAACTCCAGGAACTCTTTGAATCCCAAAAGATCAGAAAAGTAGAAGAAAATCATAAAAATATCATGGAGGAAGAAATAACAAAAAAAGAAATTGGGGAGGCGATAAGAAAACTCAAGTTAGATAAAGCCCCGGGTGAGGATGGACTAACAGCAGAATTTTATAAAGATTTCAAGATGATAGTAATTGGCAAGTTATACAAATTATATAATAAAATACTAGAGGGAGAAAAGACACCTAAATCTTGGAGTAGGACAATAATAACATTAATTCCAAAGCCAGGGAAAGATCCAGAGAAAGTTGAATCATACAGACCAATTTCTTTAATTAATCAAGACGTAAAAATTTTCACAATGATATTGGCAAAGAGAATGAATAGTTTCATTGGAGAATATATTGATAAAGATCAAGTAGGGTTTTTGACCAATAGATATATGTCAGATTTAATTAGGAAAGTACTGGATTTAACGGATATAGCAGAACGTAAAAAAGTAAAGATTGGATTTTTAGCATTGGACATATTTAAGGCATTTGATTCACTGCAATGGGGAATGATTCAGAAAATGGTAAGCTTATATGGATTTGGAAATAAATTTCAAGGTGTTGTAGCTAGATTATATCAACAAAGCACCGCAAAAGTCAAGGTTAATGGAGACTATACAGAGGATATACAATTAGAAGCAGGAACCAGACAAGGCTGTCCGTTATCTCCAGTCATATTTATAATGGCAATGGAGTTTTTGGCTAATGCCATCCGACAAGACAAGGAAATAATTGGTCTGGAAAACAATAAAATAAATCTTTATGCTGATGATACATTATTAATAATTAAAAATCCTAATCGGATGATAGACAAAATCTACCAACATCTTAACACATTTGAAGAAATTACAGGTTTGAGAATAAATTGGGAAAAGTCAGAAATGATATATATCAATGGAAATGTAGACGAGCAAAATAGAATTAGGGCTAAATTCAAAATCCAAATTAAGAAGTCAATTAGATATTTAGGAATAATGATATCAGGGAAATTTGAAGATCTTAAAAAATTGAATTATGGGAAAATGAGAAAAGAAATAGAAATTAAAATTAGACATTATAAAACTTTAAATTTATCTTGGTTTGGTAGAATAGCACTTTCAAAGATGATGTTATTACCAAAAATAAATTTCCTGTATGATGTTTTACCGATTAAACAGAGTACCAAGGAACTCCAAGAATATCAGAAATTGATAAATAAATTTTGTAACGGTGATAAAAAACCTAGAATAGTTAAGTCACTGTGGTATCAATCCCAGAGAGAGGGAGGATTAGGAATACCGAACATTCAGAATTATTATAGAGCTTTTCAAATTAGAAATGTCATCAAAATATTAAAGAAAGAAGCAACGAGTTGGGAAAGACTAGAGATGAAAGAAATAACACAATTGGATAAAGCATATTTTTTAATTGATAAAAAAAAGAACGTAAATATAAGAAATATTCAAAATAGGTTCCTAAAAATAACATTAGATGAATGGGACCGGGTAAAAAAACATATGGCCCCGGATGTTTCGCCGGCGTTGGAATTAACAGACTTTAATGATTTTCCTATTAAAATAGATGAAAAAATCAGGAATTTATTAATAGATAAAAAGATATTATTACTCAAGGATTGGGCAAAAGCATGTAAAGACACTGCTACAAAGAAAATTTTATATTCACAGTTAGGACTAACTTGGTTCCAAATTCTTCAGATAGACAAATGGAATAAAAAGAGAATACATAATAGAAGCTTAGAAAGGAAGTTTACAGACTTTGAGGAAATCTTGGTCCAGATTAGAGAAGATAAGATGGGCATTAAAGGGGTCATTAGTAAACTATATAAAATATTGAATAAAATAGGAAAAATACAGGAAATTCTTAGAAATATGTGGGAACAAGAATTAGGTCTAACAATTGGGGACAAATGGCAGGGTGTCTGGCAAAGAAGGATTATGAAAACTATGTCGGTTCGTGTCAAAGAACACAATTATAAATTGCTATGGCGCTGGTATCTGACCCCAGTCAGGCTACATCAAATGGATAGCAAAACGAGTAATATATGCTGGAGGTGTAAACAAGCAATGGGGACATATATACACATGTGGTGGGATTGTGTTACACTGAATGAATTTTGGGGAGGAATAGAAAAAGAAATTAGTTATATATTTGAGCAGAAGCTTGACTTGGGTCCAGAACCAGTGCTTTTGACAATCTCAGACAAAATTAATCTGAATAGTGAGGATAAAGAGTTATTGTTAATAATGATGTCAGTGGCCAGACAATGTATTGCAAAAAAATGGAAAAATGGATTAAAGGTAAAAATAGAAGATTGGTATAAAGAAATGTGGCAATTAGCACTTAATGATAAACTGACCTGGGAGTTGAATGTAAGGAAAGGCATAGTTCGGAGAAATAGATTCTGGGAAATTTGGAAAAGGTTTGTAAATTATGTCATGGAAGGTAAAGGAGGAGTTAAACCTGCACCGGAACAAAATAGTTTTTGGATAAGATAAATCAAAGCTATCCCTGGACACAATATACATAACACAGGGTGAATTGTCTTTATTGAATATTGTATTGTTTTTTTTTTTTTTATTTACTTCAATCAAGAATGTACTAAAAATGTAACAAACACTGAAGTATGATTTAAGAGTTTATTTCTGTAGTTGTAGTGTAATTATGTTATAGTCCGATGATGTGATTGTTGTTTGTTATTGTTTTTAATTTGAAGTGAAAATCTTTAATAAAAAAAAAAAAAAAAAAAAAAAAAAAGATTGTGCACTTAGTAGGATGAGAGGAAATTTCCCATGTGCGATGTTCCAACAATCTTCAGAAGCCACTCACACAACATACATGCAGACAAGACAAAATACAGCTATGCAATGACAGAACAGGCTATGCAGGGGCAGGGCACCTCTCCTGCCTTCCTTAAGGGAAATTTTGGCAGGGAGTTTGCCCAGAAATAACATTTGGCTTTATTAATTTTAATTAGGCAGACATCAGTTTGTGGTGTTAAAAACTTCAAGCTGCTCTTAAGGAGCAAGCTACTATGTGCTTATCTATTTACTATGCAAAACTTCTCCTACCTTTTTCCGGAACTCTTGTTGCAAGGTCCTGGGTTTGAATCACAATTTTTAAAAGCATTTTTTTTTTTCAGATCGAAAATCAAATGTGCTTCCTGGGGCTTTTGCGATTCAGTTAATTCAACCCCAGTACATGTGTGTATTGAGCCACATTATACAAAATCAAATTTACAGCAACCATTTCAGAAATGCATATGTTTTCAAAAGGTTTTAATAGGTTTATGTTCAAATTAACTTTTCACTATGGAGCAGCAGTTTCCTCCTTTAAAGCAATTCAGACAAGCAGAGCTTTGCACAGACATGATTCCAAGTTTCCAATTTAAACTTATCCAGATTATAACACATGCATAGCCCCTCTGTTTAAGCAAGTATCAGATTATACAGGACAATGTTCCATTTCCCCTGTGCCACACATTAAAGGTTCCCCTTTATTTTAATATCCATTATTTTCCTACTAGGCCATATCTCCTTTTATTTCTGAAAATGGGTCTCCACGTGCCACATTTAGAGACTGTTAAGGTATACACCAGACAAACCAAATTCTGAGTTAGCATGGCCCTTTTAAGATGTGGGCCAGATTTTCAAAATACGGTTTTGCATTTTAGGCAGATGCTTCTTGGCCCCCCTTCCCACAAAACTGGGTTCTCAAGTGAGACTCCAATTGTCCTTTTTCCCAGGGTAAAAGACAAGCCAAAACCTCCATTTCCGCTATCTTCATGCCCTGCCTTGGGACGAGACCTTGGGCCACCCAGAACTCCAGGATTTGCTCCGAAGGCTTTCTTGGGGTCCCTTGCCTATCTGCAAGTTTTCCAATTCAATTATAATATTGCCAGGTTGAGCTGAGCACTTTAAATGAAGCCGGGTAAAAGGGTGGTTGAGGTGATTTGCCTTCTTGCATTGATATTTTGTGCAGGCCAATTCTGCCTGCGGGGAGTACCCTAAATTTCATCCATATGTGGGGCGTATGGCCAGGTAGCAAACTTATGTTTTAAAATTAGCCTTTCATCAGATGAGGCTCCTTATTTCATATTTGTCAGCCTTGCTGGGACAGCAGGGTGACACAGATTAATTTGAGGCACAACGAAAAGGAAGAAAAAGTCCCCATTTCTTTGCCAACTAGGGCAGTGGAATCAGAATTTGGGTGGGGCAGTGCATATGCCTGTAATCTTAGACAGTATGCGACTCTGTTTACTTTAGTGGCCAAGCAGGAAATTCAACTGATGGCCAAGCTTAGTGGAAGAGGAAGGAGGGGCCGCTTTCCCCCCTTCAGGCTATTGTGAATGGAATGTTGTTTTTTTTTTTCTCAGCAGGAGGCAATTTCTTAACTTCTCTGCAGTGCTACAATGTTTGCACTCTGCACATGTTCTATGGAAAGTCCGAATTTTTACTTTGGAAGCCATTTCTTTAAAAGCAAATGCATTTCCAAACACATATTGGTTGCAGTTGGCTTTGTATGGGAAAGAGGGACCTTTCTGATTAATCCATCCCAATTTCCAACCCTTGCCAATCTCAATTTTATAGATATACCAGTCATTAAGTTAGTATATTTGTTTTGTTTTCCAATTAATTCCATTTTATTTGCTGCATTTTTCCACTATTTCTAAGTTCCAATTCCTAATTTCCAAAGCCTTTATTGCTTGAACTACCTACGTTTTTGTTTCAAATTCTGCTCAATTCTCCTTTGGGTCCCTTTTAAAGGGATTTTCCTGTAACTTCTGATACTTACTTAGTTCGATTTCGAGCCTTATTTAAAAGGCAGCAATGCATTTTGAACATTGCCATTTCCTTTATTCTTATAATAATTTACCATGTCCCAATCTAAAGGACAACAATAATCCCGATTTATACATTTCCAATCTCTGTCTTAAAGTTTAAACTAGACAGAGAAAGGAATAACATCATTTTGTTAACCATACTTTTTATATACTTTTTACATTATATTTACAGATCTGCCACATCTCCAGCATGCATCAGGCCTGGGTACTCTTTGGAAGCATAACTTCTTAAGGACATGCTTCCTTCCCCCTTGAATTAAAGCCTTCTGCAGAGCATGTTAATACCTCACAATGGCAGTTTAAAATTTCTAAGTTTCTAGTCCTCATTATTTACACATCACAAAAAATGCAGGCACACATTTATTTCGTTCACACACACACACAGGGTACCCTTATTCATTCATTCATCATACATGCATGCATATTTACATATATTACACATTCATTCCGTTTTCAAACTGTGTATTAGACCTCTTTTTTTTTTTTTCCTGCAATGTTCCACGCAATCGCTAGAAAAGCAAGGGAAAATGCCATGCTTTCTCAGACCTTAAGAGCCATGTTTTACTGTGGTTCTCAGGAGGCTGGAATTACCTGCCACCTGGGCACAATGACTTAATCTTATTGCTAATCATTCTTATAAGCCATTCCCAGGCTGCCTCTTATGGCAATAGCCTGGGATTCTTCCAATTTGGGCTGCCCTGTGTTCGAATTCAGTTACAATTTAACAGATTGCTTTAACTTAATTGGGGCTTTCCTTTTAGAAACAACGGACAAGTTAATTTATGTGGGTGCTGGGCTACCTTAACCCTTTGTTTAATCTATGACTGCTGTCCCCTTCAAGCCTCTCAGCCTGAGTGGGTTGCAGCGGGCTCAAATTTTAAATGCTTTTCTGTTCTGGTTTACTCCTTTTCATTCTGCTCTATTTAGCACCCCCCACTCAGCTAGCAGGGATGGATGGCAATAAACTATTTCTCCTTCCCTTTTCTCTTTTGACTGAGGGGTCCTGTTCTGCTTACTGTGTCCTAGCTTTCCCTTTTCCAACGAGTCCATTGAGATTGGCTCACTGTCTGTTTCAATTCGAGCTTTTAATTTTTACCTTTTTCTTTTTGATTTTATAGTGCCCAATTTTCCTCATGATTTCCTTATTTCACTAAGGGTGCCTTCCATCATTCCTTTCAGCCCGCTCACTCCTGCAACTCCAGGAACTTCCATCTGTTCCCAAGGTCCGATTTCTTCTACAACTCCCCTTCCCAACATGCCCCGCTGGGGCATGTCTGAGAAGTCCAGTAGGTTTACCTCTGCGGTTTAACCCACTGTAACCTGGGGGGGGCTGCAAAGTTACGGACCCCAGACTCTCCTGACTGGATTTGTTCCTTTTGCTGGCAGGGGTGGTGGGCATCAAGGGCTGAGGGGGCGCCCCAGATTTACAAGGATACCATGAGCAGCGGGTTTGAGGAATTAAGGAGCCAGAAGGTGCAATGGACCCAAAACGGTCCTCTTCAATCCTCCTCAATTGCCTCTCTATACTTTGGGGAACCCCAAATTTGGGAGGAGGATTAGCCTTCTCCCATTACAATATAAAGATTGCCCTCGCAAGGGTATCGTTCAAGGTTTTGTGGGTGCAGCCTCACGGAGAGCGCTGCATGTTCTGAGTCCCCAGATCTCCTCAGACTCGCTTCTAGCCTTCTAATAAATTCCTTTAGGTGCCTTAAACTTAAGTTGCCTTCTCTAGGCCAGGCGGGCCTCAGGTCCCTTTGAAAGGGGCCGGTCTTGGGTGCTTAAAAGTTTCAACCTCCATTTGCTCAATTTTAGACTTGGGTCCCACCAAATTCTTCCATTTCTTGAGGACATTGCTGCGTGGCGTCCCACCAGCCTTTTCCTCCTTCCAGCCCAGCCTGAACTCTCAAAAAGCTCCTCCCATTAGCTTGCCTTAGGCCTAGGTCTTGGTGCTTACCGAGTTACCCCGCGCAGCGAACTGGCGGGAGCGGACCACACAGATTCTTCCTTTTCTTTTTTTCGTCTCGTACCGGGAATCACCCGAGCCTAGAGACTAATTTAACCCTGGTCTCACGGGATGACTACCTCCGGTCTTGACCAGGTCAGCCAATCCGCCACGGGCGCTCAGTCAATTACTCTGGCACCCCGTGCTTCTGTGAGATTCCTCAACGGGAGCGACCCGGCTATTGGAACTCAGCCCAAACCGTAAAGACCCCAGTGTCAGGTGATGAATCTGCCAACTGGACCCTGAAATTTAAACTAAATTGCTCACGGGTGGACAATTCCCGTTCTTGCTTTTCTAGTGGTGGCGAAACTCACTAGTGCCCAATCTTTTGTGCAGCTCAGGTCCGTCAAACCGTATCTGCTGCACCACAGGGGTGGGACTCTAACCCACAATCCCTAATACCCGAGCTGCCACTCGGTGGGAAGTCTAGTTCAGTAGGCTTTTTCTTTCTATTAAGTCCAAATGGCTATTCTGTAAAAAACAAACTAAAAAAACAAACGATTGAACTATCTTGGCAAGAATTTCAAAGGGACCCCAAAATCAAAATTATACATTACCGATCCTGAAGTTTTCAGTCGCAGAGACGAAATGCCGATGAGTCTCTCAAAGTCTGATTGAAGATTTCAAGTAGGAGGTCGTTCTGGATCTTCTCTTCCTCACTTTGTGTCCTGCACCTCTTAAGGAGGTTGCAGGAACCAGAGGCCTTCCCGGGTTTCGGCACCAAAAACTGTTACCCAAAAATTTGGGGCCCAGGTACGTTTCTCTGGCAGAGGTGTTAGAAAAACCCAAGAACTTACAACGAGACAGGTAAATCGATCAAAACAAGGTGATTTATTGGGAGCACAAGCAAAGGAGAGCTATTCAAATTTATAGTCTGGCCAGACCTACAATCTAAACAGCTACCTTCCCTCAATCGTTTTGAGGAGAAACCCTCTCGTGATCTCTGCTCACAAAATTTGGTGAACAGAAGATGGCCCCCACCCACCTCTAAGGGCTTATATCTGCTTTCTAGACTAGCTTCTAGGTGACAAGGGAGAGGGGATTGAAACTGGGAAAGAGGAAAGGCAATTAACATATTTTAATTACATGCAAACATAAAACAAAGGCAGCTCTGAGGTCAGGGACTTTAGTTACACAAAAGCGGCAGATTACAGCTATTGCTGAAAAAAACCGGTTATAGAGAGTTTACATTAGGTCAAAGGAGCATATTTGTGGTTGACAGGAATAACCAATTGCATGTAGCGGCGGGAAAACAGTGGATTCCGGCATGAATGGAGCCTCCGGACAAAATTGCTTTAGCGTCTAGCGTGTAAACAAAGAAACAAAGAAAGATGTTAGAATCAATATGCCTTAATCATTTAGTTAATGGGAGACCTTTGAGGAGAGAAGTCACCTTTTGTTTTTCCCTTTTAATCCTCTGGCTGTGTACGTGGGAGACGGGATGTCCGCTTGTCCCTGAGCTTGTCATTTTACTTCGCTTGCTTCCCCCCTTTTTCCTGATCAACTTTGGGGTTGTTCCCCACAGATTTTTGCTATGTTTTATGCTTGGTCAGTGTTCTAATCAATGTTTAATTGAACTTTAATCAAGCCAGAGGAATGAGTCATTCAGCTTCCTTTGTGAAGGAATTTCTGCTTATCAGAAAACGTCATCAAACCGGTTTTAAGAACAATGGAGGCAATCAGTGATTTTTAATCTCTCCCTCCCTCTGGAAAGGCCTCCCACTATGTGTATCCAAACTTTTGGCCTTTCCTTATTTTCCATGTGTGTGAGTGTTGTGATATTTATAAACGTTTTGATTAATTATAATGCTTTATCCAAAATTTCAGGTAACAGTATGATGTCGAACTGCAACTCTATCATTCCTCATTGTTGGCTCTGGTTCCTGGGTGTGAAGGGAGTTGCACTCTACCAGCATCTCAAGGGCCAATGTTCTCCACCCCCTGATCTAGACATATAAACAGTTCGAAAACAGTGCTTTCCAAGCAAAGAGCGGTTCTGAACTCAAGCCTACCAGGAAACCACACCCTTACCCTTGGAAACCTTGACTGCTGATGCTTGAAGGCTGCATTGTAGTTGGTTGTGTTTGCTTCTAGTGGCATTTGAGGTGTGTTTACTAGGAAGCAAGGGAAGTTTTATGTCTCCCATAATACTAGGAAATGCTTGTGTTGCCAGTGATTAGCTCCTTGCAACGAGGGCTGATTAGTCCAGAGTCCTTATAAATAAGTTAAGTGATTATTCAACTAAACCAGGGTTGCCCAAATTATGGCCCATGGGCCAGATCTTATCCCCAACACCAATTCATCTGGTCCACACCTGAGAAAATGGCAGCTTAAAATCTATCTCCTCCTGTTGCAAAACAGATTGCAAGGCATGTTTTACTTTCACTTCCGCTTTTCACTGATCCATGTGAAAAGCCCATGGCCCAAAAAGTTTGGGCACCCCTGAACTAAACATTGCATCATCATATACACTACAATTGTTGTCTTCTACAAGGGTCAGAGGTGATAATGAAAAGAGATTATTCCAATTTAAGTGAAACTTGTTTGAAATCTTCATTGTCCTCATCAGCAGAGCATAGATCCAGGCATCTTCTTCTTCCGTGTCTAGGCCACATGAGAAACTGCCAAAATGAAGGCACCTTTTGGTGAGTTCATTCTGCAGTACCTTTTGCCTGACCTAGTGTAAGACAGATTAGTCAACAACACAGCTCGACTGTGGTTTAAAAATACCACAGTCTTCAAGGAGGCCTTTTCTGTGTACCCCAGATCCAGGAATTAATTATAAACAGATATCTCTTGGGGGAGCATAGCTCAGAGAACGTCATTAAATACATCCATGTGGGGCCACTTTCCAAGCTGTGGAAAATGCAGCTGTTCCTTGAGAGAAAGAGAAGTGCATACATCCACTTTATGCTACAAGGAATGCTGGGGGAAACAGGCAGGGCGTCTGGTCTGGTGGAGGAGGAACATGAGTGAGACGAGTAAGTGGACAGGATGGTCCCTGTCATCTGATTATGTCATTTACTTCACCCCCACCCCCAAACCTTCCAGGGCTGAAATGTCCTTCCTTTGGAGCTTCTATTGCAGCTGAAATGCTATTTTCAGCACATGTAAAACACATTCTTTAAGGATCTAGTAAATGTATATTCCTGTCTCCGGTCTTTGTCTGGCCTTGATCCACAGACCAGCAGGGGCTTCCTTATACTTGGCTGTCCTGGAAATGATAGCTTAGATAGCTGGAGAAATCACTGGAGAAATCACTTCTCCGCAAGCTTTGGTTTGGTTGTTGTCATCTGCTATCTTTATTTTAATATCCCTTGCCACCATCTGCCACCTCTTTAAGGGCTAGCTCTGATATCTTTGACAATGCAGATTTTGATTGAAAAAAATATTTTAATTAGTTGAATTAGTTTATTTAGAGGAACTATACATGACTCACTACCTTCCCTATATTATCCTGTCAACACTCTTGTGACATAGCTCAGATGGGTTGATAGTGACTCTCTGAAGATCACCCAGTGACCATGTGTGCCTTGAGGGCTAGGTAGGCTACTTGCTCTGAAGCTGCCTTCTTCACAGAGCTTGAAAACATTACTTTTTTTGGACTACAACTCCACAAATCCCCAAGCCAAGTAGCCTAACAGGTTGAAAAATTTTGAAAGCTGCCATATCTGAAAGCACCATCTATCATTTCTGGCCCATACATTCCCCCACTCCTTAAAAAACAACCCCCAAATTTGTTAAGGGCGTGGATTTTTATTTATTTATTTATTCAATTTGTACCGCTGCCACCTCGCTAGGGTGACTTCAGGCGGCTTACATCAGACATTACAAAACCCCACATAAAAACATCCCCCAATAAACATCATAAAACCCTAAGCTTAAGATCATTAAAGCTTTTGATCAACAATTAAAAAGCTAACTTAAAAAAAGCTACTTCCCCCCCCCCCAATGGCCTTTATATCAACCAATGGGGGGACACTGCCCCTCTGGCAGCACCCCACACCTGTTGAGCTAGCCATGTTTTAACCCCTTCCTGAATGGCAATAGCTCTGCCTGGAGGCGCAACTTGATCAGTAAGAGGTTCCACAGGGCCGGAGCAGATAAGGAGAAGACCCTCCTTCTAGTCTCAGAGAGACGGGCCTCTCTGGCAGATGGAACCCTTAGGGAACTCCTCCATCTGCTCTGGTGGGGTGGGCCGATGTCCTTGGAGTGATGCAGTCTCTTAAGTACCCTGCCCCACTACCATGTAGGGCTGCCAACAGTTGGAGTTCTTGGCCTTTGAAAGCTTGCATGAACTTGGAAAGCCCTGGACATAATATTCAATCAAAACTTTTATGTCAGATGTACAGAAAGCCGCACAGTGGTCACACAGGCATAGATATATACATGCACACCATACAAAGATATCTGAGCAAATTCCAAGTATCTAGATTTGATATTAAAATTTACATAACATGAAAAAATAAACTTCAAAACTCACCAAGAATAAAAATGTTCTTCAAGTTTTGTTTTTGTTTAACCTGGTCCCTAGCTCCAGTTGCTTATTCCCCTTTGTTATCTCAAGGCACTGCTTTAAGCCCTCCAAAATGCATGCAACTCTTTTTTAAGGAGTCAGGCTCATGGACTATATGTGATCCAAATTGGCACCTAGGAAATGTCTGACCAGTTTGAAGAAGGTGGTGTCATGTCTTCTTATGGATCTCCTCACTCAGGCATATCTGGCCATGGCAGCAGAAGTTCTTCAAGAAATCTTGCTGACTGCGTCAAACCAAAGCATTGGAAAAGTTGCTTATTTTGAGCTACATCTCTTAGAATCCTACAGACAGCATGGTCGGTGGCCATAATCATGCTGGTTGTGATTTATTAAGAGTCGGCAACTACTTCCAACTCTCCTACTCTTCCATGTTCCAAGAAATGTTATATTGGAGCATGGTTATAAGTTTGAGAATTGGCTAGATCAAATTATCCAGTAATGTCCAGAATGCTAACCTTCTTCTCTGATTAGGAAGAATCAAGGATGGACATTAGAAGTGAGCTCTACCAGGCAACTGAGATCCCGGTGGCTGTCCAAGGACGCCAGGTGCTGATTTCCAGATCTACATACATACATACAGTAAATGTTAGAAAATAGAACTTCTTATTTTTAAATGAATTGTTCTTAATATGAAATGTTAATATTGGACTGGAGACAAGATGTCCTTTGTGTAGATGTTTGAAGATGACTGGTATTTTCAACAAAATGGTGTAGTATGAAACGCTCCTATTCAGGACTCATGCCAAGCAGCTGGCAAGATAGCCATCTCATATTCCCTCTCCCCTTTCCACTTGATACACATTTTAAAGCAGAAGCAGACAAAGTTCAGCCACATGTCATCCCCTCTTGCCCTAATCGGTTCTCCTCTTTTTTTTCTGGCACAAAGCAAACAAAAATAATAAATTAAATAGTTTACTTTAAATAATATAAATTAAAACAAATTAAAGAAACATGTGGCAGCTTCTTGAAACTTTGTAAATCCCAAATTGTCTTTTAAATAGGTCACAGGTCTCAACATACCATTCAATTCCTCCAAATAGGCATTTTAAAAACCACAAACAGACTGTTAACTTCCAGTTTTAGTATTAAATGGGGGAATATTTCATCAGCCTGTGTGAATTCTGTAGGGTCCAGAAGGCAAAAAATGTCAAAGTTGCTCATTCATGTTTTGAATTCACTGAAATATCTCTACTAAACTTGACAAAAAATATTGTGGGGTGGGTGCGGAGAGGACTATGACATATCCCTCAGTCCTCCAGCCACTATGGCTGATGTCTGGCTAGGGGATTCTGGAAGCTGTAGTCCAAAAAAAGGAAAGTTTCAACAGTGATGGGATGTCCCCGGTTCCAGACGGTTCCCTGGAACCGGTAGGACCAATTCCGGAGGGTTCTCCAGGAGGGGAGTCCACTTTTGGGGCGTCCGGTTCCGGATGCCTCACTGAAAGAAAAAAAAAATTTTTTAATCGGAGCTAAAATGGCTCCAATTGACTGCGCATGCGCAGAAACTAAATCTGACGCATTGTGCATGCGTCAGATTGAGTTTCTGCACATGCGCAGTCAATTGGAGCCTTTTTAGCTCCGATTAAAAAAAAATTGTTTAAAGCTTTCAGGACGGCGGCGGCGGCGGCGGCGGCGGCGGCGGCACCAGCCCTCTGAGAAGGGTACCTCCCCCGCGGCACGTTGAGGGCTGCCTGGGCCGTCCGCTGCCGAAAAGCCCCATGCCCTGGGGACGCCTGGCGCGGCGCACCGCTGCCGCCGCCTCCTCCGCCGGGCGCCTGTGGGCTGGGTGCCTGCAACCGCCGCCCGCCGCCGGCGGAGCTGCCGCTGGCTGCATTCCTGTGGCCTCCTCCTTGGGCCGGTCCCTTTTTAGCCCGGCGGCGGTGCGGCATGGGGACGGCCCAGGGAGGCTCGGCAGCCGCAGCTGGAGCCACTGCCAGAGCCACTGCTGCCCGCCGCCCCTGGCCGTGGCCGGAGCCGGGCTAAAAAGGTACCGGCCCGAGGATGACGCCACAGGGGTGCAGGCAGACTCCGCCGGCGGCGGCGGCTATGGACGCAGTCGGGGTGCCGGGTCCCAAGAAAGGTAAGCGAGGGGTAATTTATTTGTGTTTTGGGTGGGTGGTTGTTTTTATTTTATTTATTTATTTATTTATTTGTGTCTGGGTGGATGGGCTGAGAGGGAGGGGTGTGTGTGTGTATGTTTATTTTTATTTTTTATTTATTTTTATTTTTGGCCCCGCCCACAATGTCATGACGTCATGACGTCGGCTTCGGCCATGACATCATGACGTCATGACATTGGCCACGCCCATGACGTCCATGACGTCATGGCGTGGTAGTAGAATTTTTGTCATCCCATCACTGAGTTTCAAGTATTCCTAACCTCTGCTTTTGCAATAATAAGCGAATTATGCCGTTTTCACTGTTTTATCACTCTCAGCTGCACTGCACTAGGAGCACCATTTTAGCATTCACAAAGGTTATTGCAGTCAGTTCACATAGTGATGTTGTCCATTGTAAAAATAATCTCAGATGTAATGAATGAAATCCTGCTGCACAGTTATGCAAATAGCTTACCTTTTGGAGGTAAATTGCCATAAGTGAAGAAATTTCTGTAGGCATAACCTATTACAACCTGAATCACACAATGTGGTTTGCAACAAATAAAGACCACAGAGACTTTTGTCCACTAACCTCAATGCATGACTAAAAGTTACACTTTTGACATAAATGTATAACAGGATTTCAGCCAGTGATGGGCAGCAACAGGTTCCCGACCCAACCCCCCCGGAGGGGGGGTAGCAAAATTGGGTAGCCTCTGGGCAGGGGGTAGCAAAATTGGATGGCCACGTCCACCTCCCTGCCCTGCCCCATCAGGTTTTGTCCCTGCAAGTGGTTCAAGGTCTCCCTTGCTCAAAAGCCAGTCCTATCCAACTCTAGGGTGGAGTGCTCATCTCCATTTACAGCCAAAGAGCCAGTGCTGCCTGTGTTTGCAGATGTATACATGGCCATATGGCAGGCATGACTAGATCGCCCAAGACATAGGCTTCACCCACAATGTAGGCTCCGCCCATGACATAGGCTCCGCCCACAGTGTGGTAGCATTTTTTTTTTTTTGCTGCCCACCACTGATTTCAGCCAATATCTACACAACAATCTTGCATAAGATTTTATACAATCTTGCCATCTGCTATCACAGAGAATCCTAATTTAGAATAAGGGCTGATAGTTCTCTGTTAAGGATCTCCCTTGCCCTCCTGCTTCCTGAATTACAGCTCCCAAGGTTTAGAAAGGACAGGAAATGATGGGCAAGCCTATTTCAATCTGCTATGCAGTGGGGGGGGGGAGGCTTAATTTGGTTTAAACTGTTCCCCATACAATCATCATGGACTTTTCCAGGTATCTGAGGCCACAATCTCCAACTGGTATCTATTCCATTGTTTCATAAAGAATTTCAAATACAGCTGTTCAATTTTTTCCTCATTTAAAAAAATGTTTATTACATACATAATGTAAAACAGAATTATGTCATAAAATGTGATTTCCCTGATTGATAAAACGAAAGCCAGATGGATGCTCCCTGGGTGAGACACAACCCAGGGCTTTCCCTGAAGAGCCTGTCTCACAGAGACACAAAGGCATATTTTACAACATTCCTAGCACATCATGCACTGTAGCAGCAAACAAGGACATACTGGTATAGCTAGCGGGAAGGAACAGACATTCAAAGATGTGCAAAAGCAAGCAAGATACATCCCATCTGGCTGCTGGGAAACCTACAAGGTTTACATGTGATGTTTCCAACACATATGGTTGGCTCCGGCTGGGTGGAAAGCCAAGTGATGGAGGAGGCTTGGAGAAAGGCAAGACCAAGAGGAAGGATGTAAAGCTAGCTTGCTGTGATGAGCAGCATTTATTATTTATTTATTTATTTAAATTTGTTTATTGCCTTCCTCCCCGAAGGGACCCAGGGCGATTCACAACACATCAGCATATCGACAACTATTTAAAACCAGTTCAAAAATTTAAAGTTTTAAAAGTTTTAAAAGAAGCTTAAAAACTTAACATTAAAAACTAGGCATTGTAGCTAGGTCGGAGGCACTGGGGGTCAAGCCATCCAGCCGGCTGGGGAAATTGATCCATCCAATCCCCAGACCTGACCTGCCAGCCAGGTTTTCACTCCTTTCCTGAAGGACAACAGCTCCGTCTGCAGGTGTAGATCTATTGGGAAGAGGTTCCATAGCATATCCTATTGGGCAATTCAGGAAATCAAATGGGGCAAAAGGAAGCATCTGTCAATGCCAGTATTGCACAGATGGCTGGCATTCAGTGTGTAATCACCAGTCTGCCTTGTCCGACTTCTAGTCCACCCACCGAAGGCTGACTGACGTTCAGCAGCCATGCGTAGCAGAAACAAACAAACATGTTACCATAAGCAACAGACACTAAACCACAAAAGTTATAAACATGGAAAGGGAATATTGATGTTAATGTTAAAACGCCATTGATTTAAATGCAAATACTGTACAGTAAAAGAAAACATAAAAGGGTTATGTAAACTGTGAAGCCCCTAGTACAGGGGTTCCCAACCATTTCATGCTGTGGGCCTGACCATGCCCCCTGGACAGCTGAGCGGGCCGGTCATGTGGTTGCTCCCACCCAGAAGCAGAAGTAAAACATGCCTGCTCATACACAGAACACTGCCATAAATGACCCGTGGCTGTCGCAAATGTGTTTATGGCAGCTGCAGGTCATTTACGGCAGTGTTCTGTGCATGTGTGGGCACATTTTACCTCTGCTTCCAGGAATGGCGTGGACAGCGTGGGCTGGATAAATTGGCATCAGGGGCCAGATACGGCCCATGAGCCATAGGTTGGGAACCCCTGACCTAGCAAATCAACTTCACTTCCCTCCTGACAGGAAGGACAGCTGAGAGGCTTCCCTTTCAGTTTTCCTACCAGGAAGCCTTTCAGTCAGCTGAGTGTGCTTCGCTCATCCTGTGTGTAACCAAAGACCAAGAGAGAGAGAAAGAGAGCAAACAGTTAAGAACAACTGTTGGGAGGAGGGGAGCATTAAATGTCTTCCCTGGAAGTATTTGAAACACTCTTTTCCCTGCATCAGACCTCTGTAGGGGCTGGGAACAGCATTGGACACAAGCCAAGAGTCTGTTGGCCTGTAATCACCATGGTTTTCCAAGTCCAAAAGATGTCATTACAAATCTCTTGGTTCCCTTGAGTTGACTTCTTTCCCCACCATTCCACCCCCCAACCCAGTTCAGAAATCCATGATTAGCTATTCTTCTCAGTTAAAGACTTATCATTTTTTCTTCTCCCTTCCTCATTTGGAAACTTTCTTTTTCACAGCATAAGCAACGCTTGATTTCTAAACATTGTGTTCATCTGATGGGATAATAATCTTCTTTTTTTTAACAACTTAGCTTTTCACAGTTAGGTACCTCCAGAGGTGGACTATGGCTTCCACTGTTCCAAGCCGGTCAGCTGTGCAAGCTAGGGGAAATGGGAGTGGCAGTCTGATTTATCTGCCGGACACACGTTTTGGGGAAGGGATGCCTGACTGTGGCAGGAAGTGATCAAGGCAGTCAGCTAATACAGTTGTACCTCGCTTAAAGAGCATAATGTGTTCCACAGGATTGTTCTTTAAGTGAGTTTGCTCTTTAAGTGACCAATTGTGACTTGGGGGGGGGGTTGCGATCCCCAATTTATTTGTTAAGCGGTTTTTTGGTTGGTTTTATTTGTTAAGCAAAGCGAACATTCAGAGAAATTTCTGCTCTTTAAGCGAGTTGCTCTTCAAGCGAGGCGCTCTTTATGCAAGGTTTGACTGTATCATATTAAGAATATGGGTTCAAGAGATGACTCACAAAAGATGTGCTAAGACTGCTGAATCAGGTCAAAGAAATCATAAAAACACATATCAGAAAACAAAATTAAAAACACTGTAGCACTTTAAAGACTATTTGCTACAGTGTTTTTTATTTTGTTTTCTGATGTGCCTGAACCACAGACTAACACGGCTATTATTCCAAAAGAATAAAAACGCATGACATTCAGAAAGCAAGATAATTACAGCCAGATAATGGGAAATGAAAATTTGAGATTGTTGCAAGTGATAATTCAAATGAAACTAAAGTACTTTGGACATCAAATGAGAAGAGAGGACTCACTTGAAAAAGCCTTGATCCTGGGAAAGGTGGAGGGCAAAAGAAGAAGGGAGTGGCCAAAAATGAGATGGCTAGAAGGTATTGTAAATGCAAAGGGTACAGAGCTGGGCAAGTTGAGGAAGATGGTGGAGGACAGAGGTGTCTGGCGTGCAATGGTCCATGGGGTTGCAAAGGGTCGGAATCAACTGTGTGATTGAACAAAAATTCAAATACATAGGAAAGGAAGTGCAGGAAGCAGAAGTACTGACTGACTGAAGAAACACGGAGACTGTTTGGGAGACTGGTTTAGATAAAAGTCAGCATCATTGTTTACAGCTGATGCATGCAAAGTCAGAGTAACCATGGCAATAGCCAAACTCCTCTAGGACAGGAAGGAGAAAAAAAGAACATAATACTAATTAGTCTCACCCTCCACCCTCCACTTCTTGCTTCACTTCCAGCATTGCCTTGTGTGACTACTGCTGAACCGGATTATGTCAGAATTGGCTTGATGAGAAGGGCTGTTGCCCAATCTTTTCCCCAACAGGGATGTTCCTTATTTTGTTTGTTCTTCTATGTAAAATTTAAAGTGATAAAAGTAATGAGTTTGGGAGATTGACACAACAATAGCAATGCCAACAAAAAAATTTAAGATTAGGTTTGTATGCATGTAACATCTCTCAAAAGTAAGTAAGTAAGTCATCATAGGCTGCAACTCCTATCTGAGAATAATTTTTTTCCTGAAGCAGGAAAAATGCCATTGGTGTGAATTTGTTTAAGGTAAATCTGAGTTTGTCATGAAGGGACCCACATACTGTGATCATGGAGCCATTTCCTGTGACACATATGAAATGAGACATGCAAGATTTTACACCAGGACTGCAATGGACTGCCACAACCTTGAGGTTATTAACAAGGTATGTCTTCACAGCCAGTCCATAGGCCATGGCCTCTTCCATCTCTATGACCATTGGGAATCAGAAGTCGTTCTTCCTCCGCTCATTTTGCCACTGAGCCCAATATGATGGTTTCCAGTGACATTTCCTCCACTGACTACCTAAAGAGGCTCATCCGCCCATAGCCATTGGACCCTGCAGGGAATCAGGTTATTTACCACCGCCCAATGCTTGGTGTTGAGTTGCTGGCTGTACAGTCTATTCCATTACCATAGCGCAGTGGTTCCCAACAAGGGGTACACAGCCCACTAGTGGACTTCAATTCCCAGAAGCCTAAGTCAGTACATTGGCTGATCAGTGCTTTGGGGAAATGACTTAGGCTTCTGGGAATTGAAGTCCAAAAACCAGCATTTGGGAAACACTGTGTTAGTGGGATGTCTGGCCAGACAAACAAGTAAGTAAGTCAGTCAGTCAGTCAAGTCAAGTCAAATAAAAGTCCTAATAAATGAAACCAGCAAACAAAGCAGAATCAAATATTGTTGGAGAATTTGGCCTAGGGATCAGCAACAAAGCAGGAAAACAACTCATACAATTCTGTGAAGGCGATTTTCTGTTTATTGAAAATACTGTACATGCTTCAGGCAAGTAAACAAATGACTGTACATATAGACATTACCAGATGGCCAACAAAGAAATCAAATAGACTGTGTAACTGGAATTAGGAGTTAGAGAAGCTGTATCTTTTCTGCCAAATCAAGGTCAGTAGCAGATTGTAATACTGCCATTAATTGTTTAAAAAAATAGAGTAAAGCTGAAAAAGAACAGTAAAAGAATTATATGCCAAAATATACTTTAAATAAAAATTCTGATGGTTTTGAAATACACATAAAGAATGATTTGCACTACTAAACTGATGGTGAACAGGAAAATGGATTGAATCCAAGGATACCTGTAGGGAAGGTTGCAAAAGACTATTCGTCTAGTTAGAAAGAAAAGTCTACAGTATATGTTTAACAGCAGAAACACTTAACATTGTTAATGACAGATGAAAAGCAAAAGTAAAAAGGCGAGAGAAGTAGGAACAGAGTCTTGAATACAACTTGTTAGTGCAAACAAAATGAAGAAAACAACAAATGAGGAAAAATAAGCAATCCAAGAAATAGAAGGGATATTAAAACCAAGATTAGGGGTATTGAAAGACCAAAGGGGAACATAACGATTTGACCATGATAAATAAAACATTAATAAGATAACCCACACTACTGTATTCCTTATTACTATAGGGATGAAAAGTTAATTAGAATTTGGCCTCAAACATTCTGGGTGCTCATTTTGCCAATCTCAAAAGGAAAGAAGATATGAAAGCTGGACAGCGAATAAACTGACGGAAAATTGTTGGAAATTTGTTATTGCAGGAGAGTTTTGTGGACATTCAGGACCTCTAGAAAGACAAGCAAGTGGGTTCTACATGGAGTCAATCTTGAACTTCCTCTGGAAGCAAAAAAAGACAAAATGAGGCTGATCTACTTTGGACACAATGTGGGAAAGCAAAGATTGCTAGGAAAAGTTGAGGACAGCAGAAGAGAAAGATGACATATGGGATTGAAGGAAATCATAGCCTTCAGTTTAAAGAAGCTGGTGGCACAGTGGTTTAACTGTTGTAGTGCAATCAAAAATTTGAGAATTCAGTCCTGACCAGGGGTCAAGGTTGACTAAGCCTTCAATCCTTTCGAGATTGGCAAAATGAGTACCCAGCATGTTTGAGGCCAAATGCTAATTAACTTGTGAACCACCCAGAGAGTGCACTAAGAGGTATGGGGTGGCATATAAGTGTGATTGCTTTGATTGCTTTGTTTTGATGAGGCTGCCTTATGTATGAGGGCAGTTTTATAAACATTATAAGTCCAGGAACTTATTCCACAGGCATAGAAGGCAGGAATGATCAGTTTTCAACATGAGCATCATCAGACTTGAAATTTGCCTTGACCTATTGCCCTCCCTCAAACCAGCTTTGCATGTGTGCCCATTATTCATCAATCAATCAATCATACAAGAAAGGAGTTCTGTGCATTCTCAGAGGTCACGCAGAATTGTCTAAAATGTTCTACATGTAACCTCTCAGTCTAGACACTAATTCCAGGGTTTATTCCTACCCTCTGCTAAACCAAAGGCCACTTGCCTTGTGTCAGTTTGGCCACAACCCTAGGCTTCCTGTTCCTCCTGAACACCCAAACCACCCCTTTCCTCAAACAACAAGAAGATCTCTCAAAAGGAATAGCAACAAGAACAGTGGTGGGCAGCAACAGGTTTGCACCAGTTCAGCAGAACCTACAGCAGAAATTCTGGCTGGCCCCGCCTATCCAAGCTTCGAAATAAAGTAGTCCTAATTCAAGTGCAATGCAGGGCTTTCCCCCTGGCCATGCCCACCATACCACGCCCACAGAGTAAGTAGTTTAAAAAAACTGAACAAGACGACCTCTCAGAAGGAAGCAAGAAATGTATGAGCAATGAGGCAGAGCCAGCACATGCTCCCCAGCTGAGAGCTATAAATCCTGCATCCCTGGGGGACCTTATGGAATGGAAAATAAGGCTTGTGGAGACTGAACAGTGTAGAACTCATATGCCTTCTCCCAGGATGTCTGTCGCCTGAGTTAGCTGAATATCCACAACCCTGCCAAGGAGTGAGCCTGGCTCCTCAAAGACCCCCATCTTTTTCTCCAAACGTCACATTTTTTTTCTTTCTCCATCTCTGCAGAGGAACCAGGCTGTTTCGTGTAGTGAACATGCACACAAAACCATTCTTTCCCACATGCTGCCTATGGCTGGGTTCTAGACCATGTTCTTTTCCTATAAGCTTCTGCATGTAACAGCAACTATACCAAAACCAAACTCAGCCCAAATCAGCTTTTATAGCCAGTGTGTGTGTTTTTAATGCATTACTGGACAGAATCACATTTTGCAGTGTTCCATACATGTTAGCTGTGAAATGGAAAAGATTCCCTCTGAGCTAAAAGATACAATTATTTATACATTATATTACAAAATCACCAAATTAGACATAGCACAATTGGAGCGCTAATAGCTTTCTCACCCTATTGCACTTCCCTTCCCATTTCCAGATGTCTAGCTTCCATATTCCCCCACCCATGTTGTCTAAAGAAATTCAGGAAGTAGATATGGTGTTGGAAAAGAGTCTTGAGAGTCCCCTGGACAGCGAGGAGAACAAATAGGTCAATGTTAGAAGAAATCAACCCTGACTGTTCCTTAGATGGACAAATAGTGAAGATGAAGATGAAGTACTTCGGAGAGCAAATGAGAAGAGAGGATTTACTTGAGAAAGCCTTGATGCTGGAAAAGGTGGAGGGCAAAAGAAGAAAGGGGCGGCCAAAAATTAGATGGTGTTGTGAATGCAGTGGACACAGAACTGGGTGGGCTGAGGAGGATGGTGGAGGATAGGGGTGTCTGGAGGACAATGGTCCATGGGGTCGCAAAGAGTTGGAATCAATTGTGCGACTGAACAACAACAACAACAACAACAACAACAACAACAACAACAACAACAACAACAACAACAACAACAACAACAACAACAACAACAACAACAACAACAACAACATCTGATTTGCTTTCACTGTTTAATTTACATTTTGGCTGTGAATAGAAAATGTAGGTTATCAATTAGTGTAAGAGTCTAAATTTGTTAATGCCATCAAGGTATGTATTTTATTAATGTCATTGATTCTATCTTGTATGGATTGTTCTGTTTGATATTATTGTTTTATGGATTGTCTATTTTATTCTTGTATGCCGAGGGTATAATACATACATACATACATACATACATACATACATACATACATACATACATACATACATACATACATACATACATACATACATACATACATACATACATACATACATTCATTCATTAACTTTTTGGAACTGTGCTCTGAGGCTTACGAGTGCTGCATGTGGCTGGAAGCTGCTGGTTATGAGATAAGTAAAACTGATTAAGGAGATTACATAGTGAGATAAATCTCTAAACTAGGAATGTAGATTATAAAGGTTCAGGATCTTATCAGATTCTACCAAAAGATGCTGATTTAGAAGGGCATAGACACTGCAGTCTGAGGGGGAAGTGTGTGATATTAATCTATGCTGGCCTGAGATCTGGTGTTGACAGAAGGTTGGTTCTTCACAAAGGACTTGTAAAGCAGATGTAGATCTGGAGTACAGTCTTCTGCAGGTTGGATTCTCTGAGTCCCTCTAAACTCCTATGTGACCTCAGCTTTGTATTTTAAGAAAAGGAAAATCCATATTCAGTGAAATAGTGAGCACTGTTGTGTACTGGAATCAGGAATCTTCAGGTTTCCCTATCTGGAATGAGCAAAATGGTTCACCTTTGGCCTTCCAGATGTTTTAGACCTCAGTCATCATTGCTAATGCTAAGAGATTCTGGCAGCTGAAGCCTAGCACATCTGGAAGGCTGAGAGTTGGGAACCACTGACCTAGCAAGAACTAAAGCCAGCCTGTCTTTTATATTCCTGACCCCTATTTGGCTGTTTCCCAAGAAGACTTCCTGTGCGACAAAGCTAATAAGGCAGATCCAGATTGTGTGTGTTTTGTGTTGTCAACTCATAACTGATCTACCACAAAATAAGTGAGATATTTAAGGAGTGGTTTTACAAGAACCATTCGCCCTCAAGTGAGTGGCTGGGCAGGAATTTGAACCTAGATCTCACAAATTCTAGTCTGTCCACTACATCCCACTGGGTATCCAGACTCAATTTTAATACTGCAATCATATCATCCCATTCTACTAACTGTATGATGATCCAGATAGCCCTTCCTCTGCTTTTCCTCTGCCTTCTTTTTATTCCATAAAATAACTCCATAAGAAGGAAAATATGAAATAGCTCTGCAATGTCTTTTGAAAAATAGAGCTAAAAGGTGTCAGCCTAAAAGCAGCTGTATAGTTGAGAAATCCACCATAAAATTATGTGGTTAAAATCTTTTTGCATAATGCTGGTGTAATCCTAATGATGTAACTTGTCTCGAGTTTTGAAGTCTGCTTAGACACTCCTCTGTTTTGTACCCAGTTATGCGACTCATCACATAACAGATAATATGTAGATTCAGATTATGAGGCAATTTACCTCCAAAAATTATGCTGTTAGCACTACGCCAGTGTAACTATGCAAGAGGATATTGGTCTGTGCCAAACATGAGTGGACAAAGCGGTAATGCAGTCCCTCCCTGGACAAAGTTGGTGCCATTTTGAGCTGTAGGGATGAGGAGCATGTTGCCCTCCAGGTGCTGTTGATTCGACTGCAACTCATCCCAACCTTATGTAGTCAAGCTAACAAGAAGTGTTGATGGGAACTGTGGTTCAAGGCCATCTGAAAAGGCTTCACACACACCCCTCCCCCAAATGCTTGTCACAGGAACTATTTAACATCCAGTTAGGCCCCTTGTCTTCAACAGAGAGGCATAGTGTCAGTGCCCTTTATCATTTCCTTTTATTTTCAGAGTTGAAATTTGAGTGATGGTCTTTATATAGCCAAAAGGGCACCACCCATCCAGGACAACAAGCTGTAGAGAAGGAATCAAGAGGCCCAGAGGGCTGGGAATTTCATGACACTGTTCAAATACAGGAGGACCCCTCGCTCCTCCCCCCTTTTATATTGTTTTGCCTTCCAGAAAGGATTCCACTTGATTCTTCTTGTCATACACACAAAACCCCAGAAAACATCAAAAGAGATTTAATTAGCAAAGTAATTCATTGTGTTGGCTCCAGTGTAGCTTCAGGAGCTGCTCTTGAGGAATTATACAAAACATTTGTTCTCCATTTGAACATAAATTTCCATTCCATAACTAACTGCTCCCCATCTCCACCACAAATGTTGAACTTATGTCACACCAGTCTACATCCTATACTCCTCAACTCCCACCTCCAGTTTTTAACCAGAGAAGCATTTCCAACTCATCTTTCAAATTCTCCTTAAGACAAAATTTTATTTCCTTGGCTAACAGCTTTACCTTACAAATACTTTCTCCATTGTTAATGGCCTTTCCCATGCCATCACTCTAATAATAACTGTGCATTGTCAAGTCAATTCCAATTTATGGTGACCCTTCTCAGGATTTTCTAGGTATAATCTGAAATGGATTATCATTCTCTTCTTTTGGGATGCTCCAGTATTGGTCAGCTCAGTCAAAGCTACACAGTCTGACTCTTCTCTCTAATGACACCATGGAAAATTAAACTCCCGCTCCCAACCCCTCCCTCATCAGCCACGTACTCTGATTCACTGAGCTACCCACAAAACATTTATAATTCTTAACCTTTCCCTTTTTCATGTTTCATACACACCATAAATGACCAATAGCATCTACAATCTAAGATGTCAGGCCATTTCCCAAACAAGGATCCAAGAGTCCAGTGGCTGTAAAATATTTACCTGATGAATCATCTGTCTTAGAACAAGCAACAACTAAATACATTTCCATATTTCCAGCATATGTGAGAAGATGGGAGTGGGGTCTTTTCTTAATGCAGATAGGTATCTTGTTCAGAGGAAGTTTAATAAGCAAAAGCCAACTTTCAAGAACAGGGTAACACACAAAGGGACAGAGTTGTATAGTGGTGAAAGTTTTGGACTGAGATTTCTTAGCTCCAAGGTCTAGTTCCTAGTGACCCTTGAACTTTTCTGGATGAACTTGGGTTAATCAGTCTGATCTGGTTTACATTGTGATGGATATTGTTTAGACTAAAGTGCGGAGGAGCAATAAGTAAAATTAACCAGTACATTAAAACAAAAATTTAAACACTTTCTTTCACTTCCTATTGCTGTCATATAGCAAAACCGGTGAAGCCAAACCCAAAGCAGTTGCAAAACAGAATGAAAGGTTTATTTGCAAGGATGAATCAATTCTCATCCACTGCCCTTGCCACTCTCGGAAGCAGAAGTAAAAATGTGCCCCATGCATGCACAGAACACTGCTAAATGTATTCTGTCCATGTGTGGGGCACATTTTTACTTCCACTTCTGGGTGGAAGGGACCACGTGACTGGCCCGATCAGCTGTCCAGGTGTGGACAGGCCCGCGGTCTGAAAACATTGGGGAACACTGCCCTAGACTCAAACAATGAAGTAGTAAAAGTGCCTGTGATCACAGGAATATTTGTTTCCATTGCACAACAGAGTTCAAGGTTCAATCATACAAAACCCATTGTGTTCCTTCCCTCTCAGACTTCTATATGAGAAGAAAGGAGACCATCTCTTGTTGTTATTAAACAAACTGGATCTTAGATCATATGCTGGTCTACTGAAAAGCCCCGGTGATCTAATAACAGATGCTAGTCTACCTGTTCTCCACATCGTGACAGAGAAAAACATAAATTTCCAAATTTCATAAATGACACATAGGCAGTGATGGGATGTTACCGGTTCAGACCAGTTCGCCCAAACCGGTAGCACCCATCAGGAGGGGGTTGCCGGAGGTGGTGGTAAAACCCTGGGTGACAGGTCCAGTTGCCTCTCCGGCCCCCGCTCCAGAAATGTATTTCCGGGCAACCAAAATGGCTGGCCGGAACTGCGCATACGTCAAACCTCCATTTGATGCATGCACAGTTCTATTTTTTAGTGCGCATGTGTCAAATAGAGGTTTGACGCATGCACACTAAAAAATAGAACTGCACATGCATCAAACGGAGGTATGACACATGTGCAATTTTTTATTATTATTATTATTATTATTATTATTTTTTGCTCCACTCCGACGTCATGATGTCATGTTGGGGTAATGAAAAATTTGACAACCCACCACTGCACATAGGCCTTTCTAGTTCTTTAAACTGTCATTTCAGTATAATTTGGTAGGGCTTCATTTGGTTTCATCCAGCCTGTCGTTCCTAGCTAATAATACTTGATAAATGGTAAAAATTATCTGGCAGAAACTGTACCTGTCCTAAGCAGCATCTTTATCTTCACAGCATTCAGCAAATGGACATTAACTTGAGACATGGCAAAAAGCAAGCCCTGATAGGAGTTAGTGTGTATGTTGAGGGCTATTTTACAACTATCACAGAGAGATGTTAGTACTGTATTATGAATTCAACAGCAAATCACTTTGCAGAATTGTGAATAGTAAGTGGTTTAGCCTGCTTATGGAAAAAGTCCTGGTAGAGAGGCACAAGATGGGAGACCAACATCCTTTTGCTGGAGGCAATCTTGTCCAACTAGGCAGATGACCTGCCCTTCCTTTTGACCCTCTTTACATCTGTTCAACATCAAAGCCCTGCCTATTACAAATGTCCTCAATTCACACCGGAAACTAGGGCCAAATGTTTCCCAGCATGAGAGTGATTAACCTGCTCCTCTCTTCCTAAGAAAGGTATGTGAGGGGCATCTTCTGATCATTTGGTGTCCATATGTCAAAAATGGGTGCCCAGCAAGTGAGAGAGATTGAGGGAGTGACTGGATGGATAATATGCTTAATTTGGAGAGAGAGAGAGAAAGAGAAAGAAAGAAAGAAAGAAAGAAAGAAAGAACAAGCCATTCCTCTTTCTTCACACCCCTGGTCAAGATTAGAGTTCATGACAGACTCAGATTTCAGAGAGAATGACAATGGGGGAAACTCCCAGATTCACCCAGAGAGAGGAAGAAAATAGGGCAAGACATGCTTAAAGAGACTGCACTAACATCTCCTCCCACCTTGGCCACCTCAAGATAGTTTGCTGCCTGAGGCTAAAGAGAGCATGGCGTCTACTTCCGTTCTATGCATATTTTTAAAAAGCGGAGCAGACTAGTAGTTGACTCTGTAGCAGTGGTACTAGGACTGCATTCTTGACTACACCTGAGGACTTCAGAGGCTTATTTAAGGGGTAAGTATAGACAGAGGCAACCTAGCAGTTTGAAAGCAAGAAATGGCAAGTAGATAAACAGGTACCACTTTGGTAGGAAGGTAAACAGCATTCCATGCACTCCAGTGTTGAGGTATGCCTGCCATGTGTCCACAGAAACATCTGCAGACACAGACAGCGCTGGCTCTTTGGCTATAAACAGAGATGAGCACTGAACCATAGAGTTTGATATGACTGACTTTTGAGCTAGGGTGACGTTTACCTTACCACTCTGTGATGTCAGGCCATGCCCTGGATTCTTGCTAGTCAGTTATTTGAGAGCAGAACAGAAGGTTGGAAGCCAGGGATGGACTACAGCACCCAGCATAACCCAGCCTTCCCCATCCTGCAAGGTCATGCTGGCTGGGACCTGCAGTCCAGAAAGGAGAAAGTGACATTTCCATGCTCTGTTCTTGGTAAGGTCACAAGATACCAGTGTGGCTCCATGTCTTTGTCTGCCTCCAGGACTGAAAGCAGAGTCCTGCACTGGTTATTAGAAGGAGCCATTGGGACCTGAGACTCATCTAGGGTGGGATGTTATGACCCGTGAGCTGCCTTTGCTCTGTGGGGAAACCATCTCGGAGGCACAGAGCAAGGATTGGGGATGCCCAAATTAGGAGACTCCCATCGATCACAGCCCTGATACTAGGCATTAGTCCAGGACGCCCAGTTCTTGGCCAGGAAAAGCAAAGAAGAACAACTATATATGGACAAGGAACATGTTACCATCCTCTGAGCCTGTCAGAGTCAGTGGATTTGAACTGCTGTGGGGAAAACAGCTGCAGAGGAGGCCTGAGGATTCAGTAGAGCCCAATGCAATTACCGTAGTGTACGTGTGAAACACACAGAAGAGCAAGAATGGGGAATGGCTGGCCATGGGGAATGGCTGGCCGGCCTTCCAAGTATTTTGGCTTCCAATTCCCATAATCCATAGGCAGCATGACTAATGTTAAGAGAGAGTGAGAGGTGCTGTGCAACAGTGGCTGGAGAACCAAATGTTCCCCATTGCTGTACATGATCAACTTGACCAAACTGTGGAGATTAAGAGGTCAAGGTCTCCCTTGCTTGAAAGCCATCTGTATCCAACTCTAGGATTCAGTGCTCATCTCCATTTACAGCCATGTGACAAGCATGACTAGACACCTGAAGGCATGGAATGCTGTTACCTTTCCCACCAGAGTGGTGCCTATTTATCTGCTTGCAATTTCTTGCTTTTGAACTGCTAGGTCTCAACGTTCTGACCTGCCGACCTTCTGATTGTCAAGCTCAGCATCTTAACCACTAAGCCACCACAGCTCCCTTCTACACACTTAATAGTTTTGCAAGGTTTCACTGGCATTTGTTTGCAAATTGCTCAGATTAGGCAAAGTAGTGAGTGGCTAAGAGGAGGGACAGGAGAGATCCCAGTCTGGACTCATTTCCTCTCAAGACAGTTCCATTGAAAACCAGTGTCAGGTTTCCTGAGAATCCTAGAAACACTACTAGGCAAAGAAGTTGACATTCATCACATAACCAGCGGCTGAGACAGCGCAAGGCCATGTACCTACCCCTGGATATCTTGACTCAGTATCATACTCACAAGCAATGCAAAAGATAGTGTGGTGTGAACTACTTCTTGGAGCATGGAGTCACTGTGGGTACATAACAGAGTTGGAAATGTTGTGTGCTCTACTTTTTAGAATCTTTGTTTTATGGCCAAGGTCTCAGTTGCATCACGATACTGCCTTCCTTGGCCTTCTCGCAACAGGTGGCAAAATACTAGGTGTGGTGACTGTGTTGTTTCCACCCATAAGGTGAGGCTTGGCTCCTTCACAGCGAGCGAGTGATTTCCCATACTTGACAACATGGCAAGATTTTTACAAACACCTCTCCACAGTGAACTGTGGTGGCTCAAGTGGTTGAGATGCTGAATTCGTTGACTGGAAGGTCAGAGTTTGATTCCCAGGTACTGCAGTGAGCTCCCGTCTCCATTCCAGCTCCTGACAACCTAGCAGTTCGAAAGCAAGAAAATGCAAGTAGATAAATAGGGACCACTTCAGTGGGAAGGTAAACAGTGTTCTGTGCACCCCGGTGTGGAGTCATGCCTGCCACATGACCACGGAAATGTCTGCAGAAGCAGACAGCGCTGGCTCTCTGGCTATAAACAGGGATGAGCACTGAACTCTAGAGTTGGAGATGACTGGCTTTTGAGTAAGGGCAACCTTTATTTTTTACCTCCAAAGTGACTAGCATCAAATCTTAGAAAGGGCTTAAATAATATCCTTAAAGTAATGGGAAGAAAGAATGGGAAGTGGTCTGATAATATTTATAAACATAATGGGCCCAGACACAGGAAGCTGGCTTAAAAGACTGCAGATGATTTGTCCTTCTCACCTTGAATTGTCTCCTCAGACCAGGAGTGGCTTTCCTAAAGCTCTAGCTATCTGTGTTCCTTCTGACTAGAAGTGATGGGGATCACAGTTGAAGTTTCCTGTATGCCAAACCTATATTTGGCTGCTGAGCTATGATGACTAAAATCATTTAAATGCTATAAAACCTTTGAGGAAAGGGCATAATTTTGTTCTTATGTGCCATCAAGTCACTTCTGATGTAGGGAGCCTTGTGAATTAATGACCTCCAAAGAGTCTGCTCAGGCCTTACAAACTAAAGGCTATGGCTTCTTTTATTGAGTCAAATCCAATAACTTTTGCTCTTCCTGTTTTCCTAGTGCTTTCTATTTTTTATTATTATTATTATTATTATTATTATTATTATTATTATTATTATTATTATTATTATTATTATTATTATTATTATTATTATTATTATTATTATTATTATTATTATTATTATTATTATTATTATATTTGGGTTTCTATACCGCCCTACTTGGCAGAGCCAACTCAGGGCGGTTTACACACATGTATAGTTACAGTCACAACATATCAATAGATCAATAGTCAATATCCAACGAAAATAGTCAATAAATAGTCAATATCAGTATCACCGAACATCAGCACATAAACATCATTACAGTAAAAGCAATTCAATAAACAGCAACAAAAAGTTCAATAAACATCAATAACAACAGTAGTTAAAAAATTTCCATACAAAGAAACAAAACGAACGCAGCTGTTCTTGCTCTCCCCGGTCCGAGGTCGGGGGAGAGCGGCGTCAGTGTCCGGCGGGGCGGCGGCGGCGGTTCTTAAATCCGCCAGCCCCGAACGCAGCTGTTCTTGCTCTCCCCGGTCCGAGGTCGGGGGAGAGCGGCGTCAGCCTAGCATTATCCTAGCATTATTGTCTTTTCATGTGAGTCTTGTCTTCTTCTTATATGGCCTTAGATTACGGTAGTCCTTTTTGCTTCTAGACTCTGTCTAGTAGTCTATAGAGAGAATTCAGGCTTGCTTTCACTCAACCCCCACTTAGGGACCAGAACAAGTTTTCCTGGCCTCCAAAGTAAACATAGGCATCAAAAGCCTACTAAGGCTGGCTCTCTGAAAGCCACCTAGCTAATCTCTGAAGACTGGATGAGTGGCAGACAGACCACTGACCGAGCTGTTAGTTGGCTGTTACATCTGAAGGGTAGAAGTAAAGTCAGTCTTTAACACTGCTTGTCTTGTGAAGATTCAGGTTTGACTCATTTGGTCAATCCATTTAGCTTTTTAATGAATATTCTCACTATGCAGTCCTGTCAAGTCAGGTCTCCCTTAACAAACTTTGCTGCCTAAGACATAGCATCAAGTGAAACGTTCCCACCCCCACTCCCTGGGTGGGTAATATTTAAAAATGGAGATGTTATACTGGAAACGCGAGACAGAAAATCCCATACAAATGCTTCCCAGTCCTAGGAGTAAATATTTAATAACAACTCAAATTAACAATATACAGTACTGTTGTTGTATGCCACTCAAAGTCTAAGGACTCAGTAGAGCTAGTCCTGTTGTCAGTGTAATACAACACTTTGTATGTTCGAAAATTAGACATCATACCAGTTGTGGGATTCAAGAATTTTTACTACCTACTCTGTGGGTGTGGCATGGTGGGCATGGCCAGGGGAAAAACCCTGTCTTGCACCAGAATTAGGACTACTTTATTTCAAAACTTGGATGGGCAGGGCCAGCTGGAATTTCTGCTATTTCTGGCGAACTGGGGCAAACCTGCTGAATCCCACCTCTGCATCATACCCAAGGCACTTGCAGCCTCAATCATGATGTTGGAGAGGCCACAATGGGAAATGGAGGTGGAGGAATATTATGCTGGTTTCTCATTGCTGCAGATTTGGCATTTGTCTACATAGTTGAAAAGAAACCAGCTGGATTTGGCTGAATAGGGTTGGTAGAAGGTCTGGTATGACATTTGGTGTGATCCTTATATCCAGATGGCATATGGACCTCAAGCGATCCTATTTGGTCTCCCAATGTGCCAATATTGTGAAGTGGTTTAATAAGACAACCATTTCAGGACATTGGCATAATAATCCCTTCCTTGGCTCTGTGGAAAGGTGGGGGGGAGGTTTAAGTGTGGAATAAGCAGTGAATATTTGCTGCATCACTTAAAAAAACACACCAAAAGACCTTTCTTTCTGGTTGAGAGCCTAGCCACAGGCAAACCAGGCAGAACAATCCTACTGGCACCAAAAAAGTAGAAGCCTCTTCAGCAGCCAGAAGGATGTGAGTAGGAATGCCCTGGGGGTTTTTTTGGTATGTGTCAGTGATTTTGTAGGATGATCCCTGTCCAAAGGAGTGAATCAATCCATCCCCTCAGGAATCAAATAGTTGGATAGATTCCCATCTGACAGCACGCTGGTTTGCTGCTCCTAATTCCAGTGGAACACATCCTAATCTACATTAAGCAGGATTTTATGGAGGATCCAAGTACATTAAGTGACCTTTGAACATATTGGCTAAAATCCTGTTGGCAGCTCTGCATGTGCAATGAGAAGAGCAGCGGCAGCAGTAAATCAATCCGGATTAAATGCTTCCTCTAGAAATTCTGGGATGCACAAGGCTTTATCGCCAGGGCCTCGACATCACAAAAAGAATCCTTTAATCAGCAGAGATTTGCCGCTGATGGTGACATTATTCCCATTGTGCGTGTGGAGCTATGCCACAGGATTTCGATCATGATGTCATCAATGATTCTGTTAACCCCAGCTCCCCAGATTTATTGGGATCAGGAATGGTTTGAGCAGAGGAAGTCTTACCTCCAAATGATGGAGGTGATACTTCTCCCACTTCTCCTACCACCTGCCAGGGCTTTGGACATTCCTCCATTATTATATCAGGCAAAAGGGGGTAGAAGAAAACAGTGTGTGGCTTGGCATGAGATCATTCACCCCTTGGTTGTGAGTTCAAGCTCCAGCATTATTAGGAACAATGAATCACTACTAATAATCAAACTACTAGACATGATATGAGGGTACACATAATGTCCGTCTGCCTCACAGCTCATTACTACAAGATGTCTGATCTGGCGAAGGTGACTCATGCCTTAGTTGTTTCTTGTTTGGATCATGGCAACACACTTTATGTGGGGGTGCCTTTGAAGAATATTCTTCAGCCTGTTAAAATGCTGCAGTCAGACTGCAGATTGGTTAGAGGCAGCATATAGCTTGCTTATAGCAACAGCTTCACTGTTTCCAAGGACAATTCAAAGTGTTGGGTATGACCTATAAAGCCCTTCGTGGTTTGGATCCAAGCATCTGAAGGTCTGTATCACCCCCATACCATCCTTTTCAATTTCTAAGATCTTCTGAGGAGGCTTTTCTTTCAGTTCCACCGCACTTAAAGATTTGTTTGTTAAGAACACAGGACAGGGTCTTCTCAATGGTTGCCCCCAGGCTTTGAAATGCACAACCCTATGAAGCCAGGCTGGCCCCATTCCTCTTGTCCTTCCTTCATCAGGCAAAGACCTACCTTTTCAGGCAGGCTTTTAAGCAACAATAGAGTTTTAAACTCTAATTTAAAAGGGGGCTGCAATGGCTTAGTGGTTAAGATGTTGAACTTGATGACTAGTAAGTTCGAAACCCGAGTGCTGTGCAATGCAATGGAGTGAGCTCCTGTCTCTGTCCCAGCGTCTGCCAACCTAGCAGTCTGAAAGCAAGAAATCGCAAGTAGATAAATAGATACCACTTTGGTGGGAAGGTAAACTGCATTCTGTGCACTTGGTGTCTAGTCATGCCTGCCACATGTCCACGGAAATATCTGTGGTTGCAGACAATGCTGGCTCTTTGGCTATAAATGGAGATGAGCACCTAACCCTAGAGTCAGATATGACTGGCTTTCGAGCAAGGGTTACCTTTACCTTTACCAAGTGACCCAGTAAAGGTATTACTCAACACTGATTATTATTCCTCACTCTTGTAATCCCTGTTGCCACTTAAGCCTTTTGGCAGTTAATTAACTCTGCACCATAAACAATCTTCACAACTTCTATCTGCTTTAAAGCTGCCAAGAACAACCTCCTTAATTACTCTTCTGATCTAATCGAAAAACCAAAGTAGCTAACTAATCATTAAGAAGACTCAAACGTATAGGCTGAGCTAATCAAAGCTGATCAACCCAAAATTGAATTCCTGTCATCTGTCCCAGTTCCTGCCAACCTAGCGGTTCGAAAGCGAGAAATGTATGCGCATCTACATATTCACCTGTTTTGTGGAAGGTAGAGGTTAAGTGAGGAAGCTGTACAATCCACTGTAATGTGAAAATATCTGAAAAAGCCAGAGATGGGGAAATCTACCTTTTCTTTGGGCTATGACTCCCACAGTCTACATCTCCGCTGCCCTAGCCCCCAGCCCCAGGCAGCATTGTAACAAGCATTGTAGTCCAAAACAGAAATTATCCCAACCTCTGGCTGCTCCACATGTTAAGCAGCTGCAGTCATAAATGTTGGCAGACTTAAATCCAACCATAGGTGCTGGAAGATTCCGGTCAACGGATGCAGAGTTCATACCAGTTTCTTGGCTTGTTCAGTCTCTCCAGGAAAGGTGAAGCGACTGCCAATAACCCAGAGGGGAGGGAAAATCGGCCCGGGGGGGGGGTTGTCCGGTGAGTGGAGTGGAGAGTCAACCAGCATTCTAGTTTGGCCCAGTCTCATTTTGGCTGAGGCTTTTCTGTCACGCGGCTGCCGCTTCTACAACAAAGCGGGCATCAGACAAAGCAGCCGGCTCCTTCCGCTTGCCGGGTTTGGCTTTTCCTTCGAGCCTTGGCAGCATAAACTGCTGGGCAGCCTTCCATATCCCTGTAGATCAGTCAGACAAACACAAGCTGTCCCCATGGCTTTTGCCCCCAAGCTGCTGCTGCTAAATCAACATCCTTTGCACCCCAGACACCAGAGGCACTGTGGCAGAAACTCAAACCTTGACGTGTGCGTGTGCGCGTGTGCGTGTGTTTTGAATTGTGATGGGAGAGCTTGGCCTAGAACAGGGGTGCCCAAACTACATCCTGCGGGCCACATCCGGGCCCCAACACCAATTCATCTGACCCATACCGCCCTTGTCCCTCCCGGAAGTGGAAGTAAAACATGCCCATACAGGGGCATTTTACTTCCGCTTCCGGGAACGAGGGTGGTGCAGGCCAGATGAATTGGCGTCGGGCCAGGATCCAGCCCACAGGCCATAGTGTGGGCATCCCTAATTTAAGCAGAGAAAATGGCAGCCTAAAATCTCATCCTGTTGGAAAACATATCTGTTGCAAAATCGATTGCAAAGCATGTTTTACTTCTGCTTCCAGTGGAAGGAACCACATGACTGGCCTGTTGAACCACATGGCTGGCCCGCTGAACCACATGACTGGCCCATGGCCATTCCTGCCCTAGAAGCTTAGGGTCACCCAAGCTTGTAGACTTATAGAGGAAGCAAAGAGGAATCGTCCAAAGGCTGCGAGATTGCTGGTGATGTTTATTGCTATTTATTTGTTATGGTTACATCTCATCTCTTTTCAGGGAGCCCAAGGTGGTGTACACAGTTCTGTTCCTCTCCATGTTGTTCTCGCTACAACCTTGTGAGGGACATAAAATGAAGGGAAAATATACTTGGAGCTTTTCACAAATGAATAGGGATTTGAACTATTCTCTACTGATTCTTGGGGACTGCAGTGGCTCAAGTAGTTAAGAAACCGACTGGAAGGCTGGCACGTTGGGAGTTTGAAACCCAAGTACAGTACTGCACAATGCTGAGATTGACAACCGAAATGTCAGCAGGTCATCAGTTCAAGACCCGAGTGCTGCATGACAGAATGAGCTCCCATCTCTGTCCCAGCTCCTGCCAATCTAGCAGTTCAAAAGGAAGAAATTGCAAGTAGATAAATAGGTACCACTTCGGTGGGAAGGTAAACAGCATTCCATGCACTCCAGTGTAAAGGCACGCCTGCCACATGCCCGCAGAAACATCTGCAGATGCCAACAGCACTGGCTCTTTGGTTATAAACAGACATGAGCACTGAAGCCTAGAGTTGGATACGACTGGCTTTAGATCAAGGGTGACTTTTACCTACTGAATCTTTCTCTTTCTCTTTAAGGAGTACAGTAGTTTTACCCGGACTAGTAAAAGTAAACGTCTCCCTTGCTCAAAAGCTAGTCGTGTCCAACTCTAGAGCGATGCTCATATCCATTCGGAATGTGTCACATGACCATTTCTGTGGTCATGTAGCAGGCATGACTAGACACTGGAGCACACAGAATGCTGTTACCTATTTATCTACTTGCAATCTCTAGCTTTCGAACTGCTAGGTTGGCAGGAGCTGCGACAGACGACTGGATCTATCCCCCAGGGGATTTACATAGCTGAGCTGGAATTCAAATCTTGCCCTCATGAGTCCGTAAGTAATCCATCTGTCTTCTGCACCATACAGTTGTACCTCGATTAAAGAGCATAATGCGTTCCACAGGATTGCTCTTTTTTAAGCGAGTTTGCTCTTTAAGCGAAACACTATTGTGAGTGACCAATTGTGGGAGGGATTGTGAACCTCGATTTATTTGTTAAGCGAGTTTTTGGTTGGTTTTATTTGTTAAGCGAAGCGAACATTCAGAGAAAATTCTGCTCTTTAAGCGAGTTACTCTTTAAGCGAAGCGCTCCTTATGAGAGGTTTGACTGCACTGGCAGCCCTGCAGTTGCATAAACTAAACAGAGAAAGCATCAAATTGCCCTGGGAGCCTTTTGGCTTTGGAAAGTGCTAGTCATTAATGGGGGACAAAAGACAATAGTAGGCAATTGGCAAGAGCAGATGAGCCTTTGTTCAAAAGACTTGGAATGTGTCACTGGCTTGACAGGTTTCCAAGGAATTACCTATATCCTCTGTGGAAGCCAAAACATGGGAAGGTGTGATTCTTAGGATAACAGTCCGTGCCAGGTGTCTTTCTTGGTGTAATCATCACTTCTAATAATTATGTCTTTGAATTTGCTCCTACTTTATAGTCTATCTCTCTCCTCTAACCATAAATACATATACTCTACATATCAGGAACCTGGACACTTCATTCTATGTACATGAGAAGTTGGGCACAAAAGCTCATGCTATAAATTAAGTGTCGGCCTTTGGCTATTTTCATGCTATAGATTACAATCAACTGCCCAGTGGGATATCTTCTGTGGCATTTTAAAGATTAACACAAATTATTTTAGCATGAACTTTTACCCAATATAGTCTGCAAAGGCTCATGCTACAATCAAGCCTACTGTTAGACTGGGTGAAGCAGCTGCCTTAGGAAGCATATGTTCGGATTACAAAAAGGGATGTTAACATATAGCAGGGTAGAGTTTGGCTTCTCCTGTGCCCTAAAATCTTCCACTCCTTTTAGGAAGATGCCTTCCCATCAGTAATAAAAGTCCAATGCGCTATGCATTGTGCCATGGAGCCGTGATTGACATTCATTGGCAGTGGGAAAGCTATCAACAACATCCTTGATACAGGTAATGGAATATCACTAGTTATTTAGACAGTCTAAATAGATTGTTCTATACCAGGGGTTCCCAAACTAAGGCCTGTGGGCCAGATCTGGCCTGCAATGCCATTTCATGTGCCCCCACCCCTCCAAAGGCATTCAAGAAACAAAATGGCCACTCCTTTGAAGCTGTTGCAACAAAATGGCCACCCCAATCATGCAGGCAAGGCAAAATGGCTGTCCAGCCCGCAAAACTGACAGAGAGCATGACCGGGCCCCTGGTCTGAAAAGGTTGGTGACCCCTGTTCTATACAATCAATAAAGTAGGTAATGAACAAGGACTAAAAAATGAATATTAAGAAATCCAAGCTTATGGAAATCAGTGAAAAGCATACAGCCTGAGTAATTAAATTAAAATATCCAAACTAAAAGTATGGCAAGTGTCGGTAAAAATAAACATTCGTATTTTATCAAAGGAACAATACAATCATAGCCACACGCTATGCATCAGCATAGATATGGCCTAAATTAGCTTTGAAAATGCAAATCAGTGTTACATATTAGTTTTTAACCATATGGCATGAAATCATGGATTGTAAAACAGGATACTACAAAAAAAATAAAGGCATTTGCAATGTAGATTTATAGCAGGAAACTAAGAATTACTTGTATCAAAAGCAGGAAAGAGAAGTGCTCCTTGGCTAAAGAACGTGAGAGACTGGTTTGGATGCAGCACAACATAATTATTTAGAACTTCCACATGCCAAGTCAAAAGCCAGAGTAAATCCCGCTCTTCAGTAGGGGAGGAACAACCAGAGGACAAATGTTGAGCTGGGACTAGCATTGCCCTACCTATGTGCTTGCTTTGGTATGTATGTGATACCTGTTCATCCCATACAATTGCAAACATTTTGTCTAATAGCACTGGAGGTCTCAACTACACTTTCCCCTACAGAATTTGCATTTGGAATGGAGATAGTGCTCTGTTCCTCTTAGAATTATACATAACTGTGTCACTCCGTTAGAAAAAGAAATCTAAAAGTCACAATATGATTATACCTTTCTTCTGACAAACCAAAAAGCCATAAAGATTAATGAGCCAGCTTTAAGTTCTCCAGAACTTTTCTAAGATGGATTCTAAGAATCTTCTGGTTCTAAGGAGATTCTGTGTGATGTGGTTTGTCTAGTGCTCCAGCCACATTTGCATTGTCCAACTTCGCCAAGGCAGGATAGTGAATTTTCCACGTGCCTCCGCAGTAGTGGAGAGCGTGGAAATAGCCTTTCCAAGCTATGTGCCTCACCACTTCTCCAGGAGCTGCACTGGTTGCCACTGTGCCTCTGGGTGCAATTCAAAGTGCTGGTAATTACCTTTAAAGTCCTACATGGTAGTGGGACAGGATACTTAAGAGACCGCCTCACCCCAAGAATATCTGCCCATCCCACCAGAGCAGACTGGAGGGGCTCTCTAGTTGTTCCATCTGCTAGAGAGGCGCATCTCTCTAGCACTAGAAGGAGGGTATTTTCTGTGTCCGCTCCGGCCCTATGGAACCTCCTGCCAATTGATTTGTGTCTCCAGCCAGAGTTGCTGCCCTTCAGAAAAGGTGTAAAGACATGGCTGGTGGGGCAGGTGTGGGGTACTAATAAAATGATATCCCTGGCCTGCTGGCTGATTCAATAATTTGCCCCTCTCTCTCTTGATTCTTTTAAATCTATTAATCTTTTAAAATTTAACTGGACTGTTCTGGGTTTTAGAGATGAATTTTCTTGTTGGGATTATGGTGTTTTCATATGTTGTGTTGTTCTGCAGTACTATATTAGCCGCCCTGAGTCGCTCTGCAAGTACGGCGGCATACAAGTTTGAACAAACAAATAAATAATAAATACATGTGGTGTAAGAAAAGAAACGCAGGACACTTGGGGGAAAGTTGACAACTGTTGTAGCTGCATTTTGCTACCTGGCCAGCCAGCAAAAAAAAAAAAGTGCTCCCCTACCAAAAAAAAATATCTAGTTTTTTGTGCTACCTGTTTAAGTGGGCTTCACATTTACCTAGATTTCCTCTTTCCCCATTCCCTGATACCATCTCGAGCATTGCCTGCTTCATCTCTGTAACAACGACATCGCAAGACTCTGTCCTGTGATGCCACAAGGTCTTGTCCCCTTAGTCCAAAGGTAATCTGTAACATCTAAAACAGGTGTTCCCAACCATTGCAAGCTGGAGGCTGGGTCATGCTCTCTCAGTCAGCTTCGAGGGCTGGACAGCCATTTTTCCCTGCTTGCACGATGAGGGTGGCCATTTTTCCCAACAGCTTCAAAGGGGTTGCCATTTTGTTTCTCAAAAACCCTTGGAGGGGTGGGGGGCACATGAAATGGTGGCCTGGGCTGGCCCCGGCCCACATACCTTAGGCTGGGAACCCCTGATCTAAAAGGTGGGATGCTGCAAAACAGAGTTCTTAGTCCTGTTAATCTGTTAAAAGCCCTGGTGGCACAGTGGTTAAACTGGTCTACTGCAGTCAAAATGATGTGAATTCAATTCTGACAGGGGGATCGAGGTTGACTCAGCCATCCTTCTGAGGTTGGTAAAATGAGGACCCAGCATGTTGAGGGCAAAAATGCTAATTAACTTGTGAGCTTAACACTTGGTGCTGGTGTGTGACCTATGTATGTTACTTGCCATCAAAGTAACTTCTAGCTTGCTGTGAGCCAGACTGGGTTTTCAAGGTTAGCAAGATGTTCTAGGAATGGTTACTATTGTTAGGCTGACACTTGATCCACTACACCACAGTGGTTGATGCAGTGTATCACATCCTGTTGATGAAATGTTCCTGGCTGGAGTCGGATACTTGTGGAAATGTTACCTTGTCCGCATTCACTTTCATAAACTGTCCAACTCTGCTTCCAACTTTTTTTTTATTTCCATGGATTTTCCAGTGAAATGGAAGGGCAGAATCCAGACACAGTAAACCACCTTTAAAGCCCATTGCCTTCAACTGTAGCGGGGTGCACATGCCCACATTTCTCTTGGTGATGCCAACAAGACTTAGAAATGAACTTACTTTGGTTGGGTGCTACAGCTTTCCTTTGCAATGTATCATCAAATAAAAGCAAAAGGGGGCGTGGGGTGGGGTGAAGGGCAAAGTCATCATCTTTTGTGTCCTGATCAAACTGTGGACTGCCAAAATGAAGCCACTTTCTTGGCTTTGTCGTTGCCCAAACTTCATCAGTTCATGTTTCTGGTAGTAACCAGCAGACCACCAAATGAGCCGGATTCTGTATATCTCCACATTTGCACCGTCCATCAAGAGCACCCATTTGAGCATGTTGGTCTTGCATTTAGGGACTCTAACCCTCAGCCTAACCCTCCAAGTGACATAGGGGAGGTTGGAAAGTCTTGTGAGAACTTGAAGTTACTCCAGGTTTAGATATTTTTTGGATTATAAGCTACTTCCTTAGTTGTGACTTAGACTGCAATTGTACACCTCACCAAACACAAAGGGCTGACCTCTGAATGAACACATGCAGCCTTATGCTTCACATCCTGGCCTTACAGCTTTCTGTGGAACTTGCAGGCCAATCCAATGTTCGATAGAGCAAGCTGATATAGTATATGCCAAGTTCCCACTGTGATCTTTGGGGGTGGATCTCAAGTATGTGCACACAGAGCTACTGTCTTAATTCTTAGAAGACTTGCAATGTTGTGTGTGCGTGTGTGTATGCGTGCGTGCATGTGTCCTCCATGCCACTCACTTAACCCAGGTCTTCACTCTAAAGGCAAAACCAGAAACCTAAATTGCTGGGTAGTAAACAATGCTTAGAAGGAAGAGGCCCTTGAGTTACTCCAGCCACTGCTGCCTTCCAGGGAAAAAGGTGTTTCCTGTGATTCTGCCAAGGGCAGGACTTTTTGTCTCCAGGAACTGGTCTGGAATGGAGGGAGGTGTGCTGTATGTATAACACGGCTGTTTATTCCAGCCATTGTGTAGAAGCTGCGTACGTCTGAGCAATAAAAATTGATGCATGGAATGGAAGTCATGGACAAAGAAACACTGTTCTCCTTGCTGGAAAGATGCAAACTTGGGGTCATTGAGTGCAGCTGAATAGTGAGAGCTAAGAGACTGGTGGGGAGGGGGGGAGTGCCTCTCGCTGTATCACATTATTTAACTGCAGGAAAGTCAGGGTGCTGCACAACTGATCTTGGGGGACATGAAAGGAGCCTCATTCGGGCATCTCCTGAGTGGAGTTTCTCCATCAAAAATCCTTTCAACCCAGAATAATTTCTGACACAAAATTTATTTAACTGCAGGGTCACTACAAGATGGGATATATATGGTTTCAGAGGAAGCATGTTTTACAGGACCCATTGCAACAAAGGGAGAGACAGTGGCTGTTCCCATGTCCTTTCTGCGGCTTTTTCTGTAGGAATCTAGTTGACCAATGGCCAATATTGGAAACAAGGTGGTGGCTTAGAGGGTGGGGCTGAACCTTTGAGATAAGAGCTGATTTGAACGACTAAGGAGGAAGAGCCATTCTAACCTCACTTCCCTGTCTGAACACAGAAAGCAACAATCTGGGGAGGAAAACTTTGACTATCACTATACAGTACATGGAAATGTTGACTGGCGGCAATCTTTTGTCTATCAAGACTGGGAGGGCAATTGCAGTCCACACTACCGGAGGCGGAACCTGATACACTCCATCTCTGAATTTAAGTCTGCAGCCACCATCTTGAAATTTACTTTTAACAGAAGAATTTGATGTGTGCATCTGCCTGCATTTGTCAGAACATCCATGGTTTTCCTGCAACATCCACAGCACTATGGTTTTCAAACTGATAAAATTGAGTCAGCTTGCTTTGTGTGTTTTTTTAATTGGTCTACTAAAAGTATAACTCACCCTTGCCTTGGGGTTCTGTACAAAGGGCAGCATGGCTTTATGTCTTTTTAATTTTCTGCATGAGCAGGAACCTTGAGAGTTTCCTCTTTGGACTGACACATTTTGGGTGAATGCAACAACAGACAGGGGATAGGTCTGAAGAAGTGCTGAGTCAGTTTTCCCATTAGCAGTTCCATATGCAAATCTCAAGTCCCAATTTCTTTTTCTTTTTTAAAGAAATTATTTTTTTTACAAAAAAAAATAATCTTACTTCAGCTTCACTGATAAGAACAAGGTTGCCCTCTAGCGACAGCCCCTGGATGGATGGTCAGAGTCTTTCCTTCCAGGGTATGGTAGAGTTAATGCCTCATCTTAAAATTTCTCTCTGCATGGAATATTAGATGCCTTTTCTGCAAGCAAATAGGCTATTGTGGCGGACTGTAGCCCAGTTTCTTCTGAAGAAGAGAGCTATAAGATCAAAGCTTAGGCCAAAAGAAGGGGATGCATTTGTGAAAGCTCACTTGGAAATCTACAAATTAATTTTTAAGGTGCTATAACCTTGTTTTCTTTTTCAATTTTGTTTTGCTTGGACAGACCAAATCAACATGTCATGTTAGTTTTAGTATGTTAGATTAAAGATGCTACAAGACTTTTCCTGCAAGTGGAAAAAGTATCTCCTCATTCAAAAACCTGATAGTTTTGCCATTGTTTTTGGGAAAATACAGCCAACACACAAATATACACAACTCCTATATACCGGCAGTATTTTAATGATTACATTATAGTAATTGTAATAATAAATCCTCCAATGATGATACGTTCCAATTCCAAAGAAGGGCAAAGCCAAATAATGTTCAAACTATCATACAACTGGGCTCATCTCACATGCTAGCAAGGTCATGCTCAAGATCCTACAAGCTAGGCTCCAGCAGTATGTGGACCAAGAACTTCCAGAAGTATAAGCTGGGTTCCGAAGAGGCAGGGGAACTAGAGACCAAATTGCCAACATTAGCTGGATCATGGAGAAAGTAAGAGAGTACAGTGGTCCCTTGTTTAAAGAGCATAATGCGTTCCACATAATTGCTCTTTAAGTGAAACACCACTGTAAGTGACCCATTGTGACTTCTAGTGGGGGGGATTGGGAACCCCGATTTAGTTACTAAGCGAGTTTTTGGTTGGTTTTAGTTGTTAAGCGAGGTGACCATTCAGAGAAAATTCTGCTCTTTAAGCGAGTTAGTCTCTAAGCGAGGCGCTCTTTATAAGAGGTTTTACTGTACCAGAAAAACATCTACAGTAAAACACTGGATAACGATTGGATCGGATAACGCTAAAATCGCATAACGTTAAGTAATCTGGGGAGGAGAATTGGATCGAATAACGTTAAAGTCCGATGGGATGGATCGGATAACAACCTCTAAAGCCTGTGCAGTTACAATGTATCTCTATGGAGCTTTAATGTTATCCGATCCATCCCATAGGATTTTAACATGGATTGGATAACACTAAAAATCGGATAACACCAAGACTTGTGGAACCAAGTTTTAGTATTATCCGGTGTTTTACTGTACTTCTTTTAATTGACTATACCAAAGCAGTAACATCGAGTGGATTTCAGCTGCCCGGGGCTGAAGCCAAATTTGCCGCCCCCTGGTGGACACTGGCTCCCACTCCCACTAGGGCTTCTGGGAATTGGAGTCCAAGAACACACATAGCCCAAAAAGCACCACCCGGGGATGGCCGGCCGGCCGGCCCCCTAGAGATGCTAGTGTACCAAAGCCTTTGATAGTGTGGATCACATCCCTGGTGCCAGAGGTATAGCAGGCACCCGGGCATGGCCTCACCTGCCCGCCCCCGCCCCCCTGCCCAGCTGGCCGTTGGTCGGGGGCTGGGGCTGGGCCCCAGGAGCTTTGGTGCAGGCAGCAAGGGGTTAACTGGGTCCCATGGGAGGGGGGGCAGCGGTGAGCCTAGATGGAGGGGGCAGCAACTTTGATTTTTCCCCTGGCAGCTGAAGGCTGCACGATGTCACTGGTGGAGCCAGCCAGAATTTCTGCTATCGGTTCTGGTGAACAGGTGCAAACCTATGATGCCCACCACTGGTTACTGGTAGCTAGTTACTTCAAAGAACTCAGGGGGGAACCCTTCCCAAATGTTCACATTTTCCTGAGTTCCTTGGAGGAAGGCCCAATAATAGACACAATTAATTACTAGGGAACAAAACAAGAGAAGTTAAACTGCATCACATAAATAAAAACACCAAAGGGCTGCAACTTGTTTAAAAAAGAACATATACAGAGAGATGTTCAGGAGTACCTCTGAACAGAAAGTGACTTAATTTTAAGTAAGCATGCAAAGGGTGGGTGGGTCGCTGGCTCTGTCATTCCTCACAAATTGAACGGCAAACAGAATGGGGCGGCCACTCTCCAAGACTGTTCACTTTGGAGCCAGGACCTCTTTTTATCAAGGGAATCTTGAAAGCATCCAAATGTGGTATTTGAGCATCAACAGCTGACAGAATATTTTGGAACTAACCAAGCTTCCTGCTTCTGCATTTCAAAGGACTCGGTTCATGGGGAGAGGGAAAGGAGGGGTGTGTCTGATTCCATTGTCTGGAGATGTGGGGGGGCCCAGCCTAACTAGTTGTTTTCGAAGGGTGCGTTATCAAGAGCAGTAATTTCCCTGATGATGCTGTTTGGTTCTTGTGTGATTTCCGGGCTCGGATTCCCTCGTGTCCATCTTGTAACCCTCCTTAGTCGATGTTCCCATCCACTCTTCTGCCTCCCATGCTGGATTTGCCTGGCTTCATTTCCGTTTGCTTGGCTTCCACTCTAGACGTTCCTGCCAAAATGATCCGCTGTCTACTGCGTCTTCAGTCCAGGCCTAACTTTTTCCTCGTGTGCGCTGACATTTGGGGCTGGGACTTAGAGGAGGAGACTTGCATGCGGTCATGTCATGTGGCTGTCTCAGCTTTAAATTGGAAAAAACGGTTGCGGTGCCCCCTCCCCTCCTCACCCTTTGCAAATAAACATGCATAACTCGGTGTTGGACTGCCGTTTAACAGGGGTGAAGTCATTTATTACTTTTATGCTGGTGGAAAAGCAGCCTTTCGAAAGGTTGCATAGGGCAACTAATAATAAACATCTCTTTTTTTATCTCAAGACTGCCCGTGTTAATATGCAGTTGCTATTTTTTGCTGTCCCATTTCACCCTGATCCCATTTCACTCAAATAGGCAAAAAGAGGGTATATACTTGAGGTCCACTCCCTTTGTGTGAGAAAGTAGGCAGCAATCCAAAAAGTCTCATCAGACGATTTCCCCCCCCCCCTCAAAAGAAGGCTGAATTCTTAACTTCCCCCACCCTGTTCCCATTATGTTCCCTGATGGAGGCTTAAGGTCTTTCACATTCCTCTAGCAAGGCAAAGTGATCCAATGAAACACATTACTTTATCACCTTTGCTGTTCTTTCCATAAAGCCTTTCTCTTCAGAAAAGCTTTCTCTCAATGACTAGCACTAGCTGTCTTAAGAGACTAGGACAGGGGTTCTCAACCTACGGCCCCGGGGCCGGATGCGGCCCATGACATTTCATGTGGCCCCCACTACCTCCGCCACACCCAGATGTGCCATGTGTGGCAGGTAGACCAAAATGGCCGACCAGCGCCCAAAACTGTCTGAGGGAGCATGACCTGGCCCTCAGCTTGAAAAGGTTGAGAACTCCTGGGCTAGGGGATTTTCTTAAAATGAGATTTGCTTCCACCTTGTTACATTTAAATGCACTGTACATTTCCTATTGTTTTTATGCACTGTTTTTAATATGATATGTATTTAATTGTTTGCGGCATCAGCTAATGAAATTAAGTAGTGCTTAACATTTATTTATTCATTAGTTAAGCTTCTATACCACCATCGAGCATGGTAGCGACTCTGGGGAGTTTACACAGGCACAAACATAAGTACCATATATACCGGAGTATAAGCCGACTCAAATATAAGCTGAGGTACCTAATTTTGACCTGAGAAACAGGAAAATAGATTGACCCGAATATAAACTGAGGATGGCAAATGCTGCAGCAGCTGCTAGTGAGTTTCAATAATCAAAATACGGTACATGAAAATAAGATGCATCATAAAGGAGTTTTCTCCATGCCGATTGAGATGCGCTGATGACAGGACAGGAGAAGTGGGTGGTGAAGGCTGCTAGGCACTGCTGCCTTTTTCCATTCCACTCAGTGACCCGAGTATAAGCCGAGTCTGCTTTTTTGATCTCATTTTTAGGACAGAAAAACTAGGCTTATACTTGAGTATATACAGTATAACACAAACAACACACATGGATTAATAAAACCAAGCACTTTATCACTTCTGCCAAAGAACTCTGGCATAGAGGTTTTGAACCTACGGCCTGTGGGTTAGATCCAGCCCACGCCCTCACTCCTTCCTCCTTCACTGTGACTGCCGTCACCACCCTTTACCCCTCTGCCTGGTTTGGCGTGTCCCTAATGCCACTGCATAGCAGTATGGATGTTGTAAGAAGGCTTACAAAATCCGCCCTGCTATGGATTGGTGTTAGGGGCACACCAAGTCAGGTGGAGAGGAAAAGGATGGCAGCAACAGTGGCAGAAGCTGAAGCAGAAGACACCTGCAGCTGCCCACATCCTTCCCCAATGCTGCTCTGGCCAAGCGCAGGCAAAGACAGGCAGGAGCCTTCCTTCACCCACAGCAGGCTGGGAAGCATCAGCGTCAGTGGCGGGGGGGGGGGAGTTGTTTGCAGACTGGACTGGAACCATGGGGGGAGTGTTTGCGGTAGCGGTGTGTGTGGGGAGTGTTGGTGGCAGCAGCATCGTGATGTTATGTCATGTGGGAGAGTGTTGGTGGTGGCAGGGGGGCAACAGTCCAGCCCACTAACAGTCTGAGTGGGCGTGATTATTATTTATTATTTATTATTTCAAATTTATATTGCCGCCCACTTGCCGTGGCGACTCAGGGCGGCTTACAGACAATACATTACATTACATTATAATATGTTGGGGTGGGCACAGGGGGAGGGGCAGCAAAGTCCTCATCCTGCCCTGGCTTCTTCCTCCCCTGGCAGTTGGTATAGGCACAGGGGGAGGGGCAACAGGGTCCTCATCCTGTCCCGGCTTCTTCCTCCCCTGGCAGTTGGTATAGGCACAGGGGGAGGGGTGGCAAGGTCCTCATCCTGCCCTGGCTTCTTCCTTCCCTGGCAGTTGGTATAGGCACAGGGGGAGGGGCGGCAAGGTCCTCATCCTGCCCTGGCTTCTTCTTCCCCTGGCAGTTGGTTTAGGCACAGGGGGAGGGGTGGCAAAGTCCTCATCCTGCCCCGGCTTCTTCCTCCCCTGGCAGTTGGTATAGGCACAGGGGGAGGGGCGGCAGGGTCCTCATCCTGCCCCGGCTTCTTCTTCCCCTGGCAGTTGGTATAGGCAGAGGGGGAGGGGCGGCAAGGTCCTCATCCTGCCCCGGCTTCTTCCTCCCCTGGCAGTTGGTATAGGCACAGGGGGAGGGGCGGCAGGGTCCTCATCCTGCCCCAGCTTCTTCCTCCCCTGGCAGTTGGTATGGGGACAGGGGGAGGGGCGGCAAGGTCCTCATCCTGCCCCGGCTTCTTCTTCCCCTGGCAGTTGGTTTAGGCACAGGGGGAGGGGTGGCAAGGTCCTCATCCAGCCCCGGCTTCTTCCTCCCCTGGCAGTTGGTATAGGCACAGGGGGAGGGGCGGCAGGGTCCTCATCCTGACCCGGCTTCTTACTCCCCTGGCCCCTAGCTTAAAAAGGTTGATACTCCCTGATCCAGTGGTGGACAGCCAAAATTTTTACTACCACACTGTGGGCGGGGCCAACATCGTGGACAGAGCCAATGTCATGATGTCATGATGTCATGGGTGGAGCCAATATAATATCATGGGTGGGGCCAACATCATGATGTCATGACATTGTGGGCGGAGCCAAAATAAATTAAAATTTAAAAAAATAAAATATAAAATAAAGAATCGGTATACATAAAAATAAAATAAAAACACACTACATAAATTACATCTCCACCCAAAACACAAAGAAAACAAACCCTAGTTCCTTACTTTTGCTGGGGTTGGGGACTTGGGGAGCAGCAGGTAGGTGGCGGCAGCCCAGCGGCATGGCCTAGCCTGGCCTGGCCTAGCCAGGCCCGGTGGTGCCGCTGTGGGAGCAGTGTTGGTGGTCGGTGGTGAAAGAAAGGCCGCCGCCGCTGCTCCAAGGATGCCACTGTGCCCTTTCCGGGGAGCCATAAATGGCTGCTCAGAAGTGCGCATGCGTCAAAATACCATTTGACACATGCACATTTTCAGTGCGCATGCATCAAATGGTGTTTTGACGCATGCACATTTCCAATCAGCCATTTTCGGCTGCCTGGAAAAGGAATCCGGAGGGAGGCCGGAGTGGCAACCGAACCAGTCCCTCGGGGGTTTACTACCCCCTGGTGAACCCCCCCCCCTGGATTTCCGCTACCGGTTCGGCCGAACCAGTCCGAACCAATAGCAGTCCACACTGCCCTGATCTAAAAGGTCAAGCATTCCCCACCCTGTTCTCTGCCACACTGGTTCTCACAACTGGCCTTCTGGCTCCAACAATAATTAATTTAACTCAAACACAAACCTTACCTTTTTCTTGATAACTGTAACAATTGTGTCAGACCATATGTCTGCCTTTCTTAAATTCCTTTAAATTCCTAACTGAAATTGCTTGAACAGGTTTCACATTAATGGTTTTTTTTAAAAAAAAATCAGGAAGATTCATGCTTCTTCCTTCTCTTATCGCCTCTTTAAACCTTATTACATCCTAAATAAGCCAGCTCAGTATATGAACACAGAGGAAATAACATCAATTCAAAATAAATACAATCAGGAAACCACAGAACACCTGATCCTCTCTAGTTGGTCCTTAAAGATATCCTGTTTATGAGAGATAATTTATTGTTTGCCTATAAATCTTCTGGAGGTGAATACCATGATGGCTTGCTGGAGAGCATATTATGTAACTGGCTGCAGAACCAGAGATTGGGAGTTTAGTTACCCACCGTGCCTCCTTGGAGAACAGCCAACCAAAGAAGCCATGCCAAACCACAGAGTCCTAGGGCATCCCCAAAAGAAACGAATGGTAAAACCACTTCAGTGTGTTGTCTACCTAAAAAGCCCCCCAAAAGGAATTGACTTCATGGCACACAGTTATTAGTAAATACAGTTGTACCTTGCTTAAAGAGCATAATGTGTTCCACAGGATTGCTCTTTTAGCGAGTTTGATCTTTAAGCAAAACACCATTGTAAATTACCAATTGTGGGGGGGATTGCTAACCCCGATTTATTTGTTAAGCGAGTATTTGGTTGGTTTTATTTGTTAAGCAAAGCGAACATTTAGAGCAAATGCTGCTCTTTAAGCGAGTTACTCTTTAAGTGAGGCGCTCTTTATGTGAGGTTTGACTATACCTTGATATATAATCAGTTTAACCCAGGAGTGCCCAAATTTTTCAGGCTGCAGGCCGGTCATGTAGTTTAGGAGGCCAGTCACTATGGCCTGTGGGCTGGATCCAGCCCCCGACACCAATTCATCCAGCCCGCGAAGCCCTCATTGCTCCAGGAAACAGAAGTAAAATGTGTCCATGTGACCACGTTTTACTTCTGCTTCCAGGAACAATGAGGGCTTTGTGGGCAGATTGAATTGGCGTTGGGGGCTGGATCCGGCCCACAGGCCATAGTGAACGGCAGGCATGTTTTACTTCTGCTTCCAGAAGCAACAAGGGCTTCAGGCGCGTTTTACTTCCACTTCCGGGAGCAACGAGGGTTTCGTGGGCCAGATGAATTGGCGTCGGGGCAGCTCCGGCCCGTGGGCCACAGTTTGGACAACCCTGGTTTAACCCATTTGTTTGACTCAACCAGCTTTAATGCAGTTCAGCCTTCAGCCTCCTGTAATGTTACTGGTTTCTTGTTTAAATTTTTCCGCAGGCCATTGTTGATGAATTAAGTGCAACTCAAAATTTTAATTGTTTTGACATTTATATTCTACTTTCCCTCCCTCTTCAAGGAGCTCAGATGTTAGCCAAATAACTTCTCTGTGAATTAGGTCAGGCTAAGAAACAACCAAGCAACATCAGCATCCGGATCTGTAAGATTAAAATCCCCATCCACCCCTGATCACACTTGATGTATGATGATGGGGCATGTAGTATAACACATTTGGAAGGCAGCAGCTGGAAAAGGTGGCAGTGAGGGTGAGGTAAAGAACAAATAATCTTGTTTTCAGTGAAGCAACTTGGGTGCGAATTCACAGCAAATGCATTTACATTTTTGGTGTAATTCTACAAAAGATAAAGAAAGCGTGTTGCCCTTTCCTTCCCCTCCCTTCCTCATTATGTGTTCCTGCACGGCCATGACTGAAAGGGCTGGAGTAGGCAGGGGACCAGCCACAGGTAAGTGGATGGTGGCAGCTGCTCAGCTGCCTAAAATAACTATGCAAGATTACTAAAGGCCTAGCAGCACTGAAGAGGGATTGCAAATACTGTACAGTAAAGTGATTTATTTATTTAAACCAGGAGTTCTCAGCCTTTTTAAGCTGGGGGCAGGGTCACACTCCCTCAGACAGCTTCAAGGGCCAGATAGCCATTTTGCCTTTCTTCCACCACATGGCACTTCCTGGTATGATGGAGGCGGTGGGGCCACATGAAATGGCGCCGATGGCCGCATTTGGTCCACAGGCTGCAGGTTGAGAATACCTGATTTAAGCAAATGCAAAAGGAAAAGAAAAGAAAAGGAAGCAGTAGGTTCTCTGTGCAAGGTACCCGGTGTGATGTAATGGGCAGACTGACAGACTAGGACTCAGGAGGCCTGGGTTCAAATCCTCCACCAACCATGGAAGCTCACTAGGGCTGTGACACTGGTAAAGCAATTCCTTAACTATCTCACTTACCTGGAAAACCTTGTTAGTCTGTTCTGACTTGAAGGCACATCACAACAAGAAGCTCTCTACATGCTCTAGATAGGGCTGTTGGGCATGGAAGTAGGGTCAAGGAATGGGAAGACTGTGATTTAAAAAAAAAAACAAGAAAAGAAATTGATGTTTCCCATCTACCCCCAAGAGAAGGAGATTTATTTTCCCTCTCCCCGTTGGCCTAAACGGGTTTCCTGCAGCACCTGGACTTGGAACTGTTGTTTGCAGCAGTGTTGGGAGTGGGCAAATGTGTTCCAAACCAAGGCATTCGCCCATCTTCCCACCTCTGAGACTTAGGTGCTATGAGAACACAAGAGGCCTTTCTGATCTGCATGCCTTGAACATTCCTTCTTCTCTGTCCCCTGAATCCCATTGCACCACACTCTCTGGTCACTTCTTCCCCTAGACTTGCAAGGAAGGAGAAAAGGAGCTGTTTGCAAAAGGGAACAGAAAAAGCACTGCTTTGAGCAAAAAAAGCAAGCAAGCTGCCAACTCCCCATCTGGTTTGCACTACGCCAACAGAACATAGAAGCATAAATCCAGCCCCATCACAGCTCTGGCTGAGAGAAGTTTCTTTCCTTGGCCTCGTAAAGTGCCAACAGGTGCAGTGAGCATGCTCAGCAGAGAAAGGGGGGCAGTGTCCATGCACGCACCCGCGCCTGTCACGGTGCAAGAAAGCACAGCTCTAGCCAATGTTCTCTAGAAAGACCCCAAGTGCCTTGTAACAGTGCAGGGAAAATGCAAAAATTGGCAAGGGAAGGCGGAATCTGATTCTTTAATTTTAATTTTAAAATAAGAAAGGTTTCTTGGAGGTTTACGGTTTGGAGCTTGTATCTTCAATGCCCGGTTTTGATCCCAGCATGAAAGATAATTCAAAGAACAGATGAAAAGGGACTTTGAGTCTGTCCAGAGAGCACCTCTCTCACTCAGGAAGCTTCCTTTTTTTAGACTACAGCACCCATAAAATCCCAAGCAGCATGGCCACGTTAGCTCAAAGGTTTCGGGAGGTATGGCTGTCCAAATACCCTAACCCTCCCAGGTACTGCTCCCACTTGGAAGAAGTCATGTGTACCTACAGTCTAGGCAAGGACCTCCAAATCAGAAGATCTCCATTCCAGGTGAACTCAGAGCACCAACATTTCTTATCCTAGAAATGACGGACAGTTCATGAGCTTCAAGAGACGCATCCTTGGGCTTTGACTGGGGAAGGACTTCTGTTCACAGACAGCTGCTGTTCCATTTTTATGGAGGTTTAAGATGGAGAAGCTCTCAAGGAGTGAGTCACACCCAACTCCTCAGCGAAAGAGCCAAGACCTTTTTGAAGGAGAATCCACAAAGGACTCTCCTCCCTTCTGGTACATATGAATAATTTGGTCTATTCACAAGGGGAGGGGAGGGAGAGAATGATGAATACACCCAGCCATTCCATAAATATAACTTCACAGTCTTTCTTGCAGATTTCTTTTCTTTTTCCACTCAAAACGTCCCCAACACCCTTTGGCCAGCTTGTTCCAGGACTTTCTGCACTGCTTGAGGGAGGGAGTGGAACAAGAAAGTGCCAGCAAGCCAAGGGAAGCGTCAATCCAAAAGGAAACAGATCACACCTCACTGCTCTTTTCCATCAGGCTGCTGATGAGTCTCCTGGTCTTGAAGAGTTGGGGGGCGGGGGACAAAGCACTGGCCACACTGTATGTGTGGCTGCATAGACACTTACACCCATTCAATGTTATATGGGTCGGCGTAGTCAAACATGACAATCCCATCATCTGTTCCAGCTCCTGACAACCTAGCAGATCAAAAGCAAGAAATTGCAAGTAGATAAATAGGTACTGATTTGGCTGGGAAGGGAACAGTGTTCCATGCGCTCCAGTGCCTAGCCATGCTTGCCACATGACCATGGAAACGTTCGCAAACACTGTATTCAGGCAGCGCTGGCCTTTTTGGCTGTAAATGGAGATGAGCACTGCCCCCTAGAGTCAGACACAGCTGACTAGAGCGAGGGAGACCTTATCTGGTCTGGGTGACTGACTGGCTGGGAGCAACCTGAAGTGTGGACTTTTGTGTGTGTAGAAAGGGGCAGGTTACTTAGAATCCCCTATATTGTGGGTAGAACGTTCGAGCAATGGTTTTCATTCAGCAGAACTGAGACTTTCTCAAAGAATGGATGTTGGAGTCAAGGTCCATGTCAATACCTTGAGATCAGAAAGATGGAGATTTTCAGATCTGTTACACTACTACTACTACTACTACTACTACTACTACTACTACTACTACTACTACTACTACTACTACTACTACTACTACTTTCTTCTTCTTCTTCTTCTTCTTCTTCTTCTTGGGGGTCGAGGGCCCAGTGTGAGGGAAAAGTCTAAAAATTTAACCTTTACAATAAGCAGGAGTGTACAGATTTGTGGTTTTGGATTTCTTCAAACAGAACGACCAATGGCCACCTCTGAAAATAATATTCCAGAAGTAGTCCTAATAACAGCTTTACTTGTTTAAAATTTTAATTTCAATGTGCCTTTCCAGAAGCTAAATGTCAGTAAGTATTCCACTGCCTCAACAACAAAAGGACCTATACTTTCCTTTCAAAACTAGGCTGATACTAGATAGTCTGACCTTGACCTTGTAAAACATTTGAACTATGACATCTGGAAAGCTTCACTAACATAACTAAGAGTTCATGGTATTTTTCAAAGTTTTCTACAGATGCATCATTACAAGACGATATTACTTTTTCTTAGGTTCTCTTAAAACTAAAGAAGAATATTTAACTTGACATTTTGCTTGCTAACAGGTGAAATGAACTGTATTGGTAATGCGAAAGCTTTGCATTCATCAGTATCATTGCTAGCTTTGATATCAAAGTGTGGTAAGGTTTTTGAAATTAAAGGCAATAATACCAAGTGTGGCTCTGTGGGCCTCTTGAATTCAGTAGACGAAGAAGATAGCTTTTTACAGGCATATCAGAAGACAAAACACTGCAGCACTTTAAAGACTAACTGTTATACTTTTAATGTGAGCTTTCATGGATCAAGTCCACTTCACCAGACATAGGAGTGAAATTTCAAGGCATGAGCTTATATACACCAGATACAGAAATAAATAGTAATCAGCCAGAATAACAGATAAGTATGCATATCAATACAGCTTCCCACAGATAGCAGTAGCAGTTTGTTATTCGGATTAGCTCTAAGTGTCTCCTTTTCAATTTTAAAAGTAGGAAGTTGCAAAACAAACATCTGGTATTGAGCATATGCTAATGAGTTTAACTTCTTATTTTGTGAGCACACCCTGTTCTGTGGGGCATGTTGTGAATGAGAATATTACAGGAAAGTTAGTGAAGGTAGTATAATACACCAAAATATAATCTATAAAATATATAGCAACATATAGCAATCTGTATATCAAATTTGATAATATCCCAGAAACCCTTGGCTAATATTCAAACCTCTGTGATGGGTGTACAGTAGATTGATGTACCGGTATTTGATTTCTGCTGTGTCTCTCTGGATCCCCACTTTTGAAATTGAAAATGGGACATTTAGAACTAATCCAAATAACAAACCAGAAATCATCTGCTACTGCTAGCTGTGGGAAGCTATATTGATATGCATGCTTATCTGTCATTCTGATTGATTACTCTTTACCTCTGTTTCTGATGTATATAAATTCATGCCTTGAAGTTCACTCCTATGTCTGATGAAGTGGACTTGATCCACGAAAGCTCACATTAAAATATAGTCTTCAAAGTGCTACAGTGTTTTTGTTTTTTGTTTTGCTGATATTTTTGGAATGTTTGCAAACTGGATGTTAAAGTTGGTTTTGTCTGGCTCAATGTGTAGTGAGAAGAAATCTTTACAAACCGAACAAGTAAAACTTAACTTTGTTAGAGATATAATTCTGATATGCCTGAACCACAGACTAACACGACTACTATTCCAAAACATTCAGCTTTTTACAGGTTGCTGTAGTTTAAATAAGCTATTTGTTATTGCATAGCAAAGGCTTCAAATTGCTTTCTCCTAAAAGAAAGTCTTGAGATGGGCGTGCTAGTTTTATCTTACAGGATAAAAGAAAATTATTCTTTGCAATTGTGGATTTTATGAAATTCCAGCACAGAAGGCATTTTGAGTGTCTAGTGAAATAATTTGTAATCTTGAGTCAATCAGCAATCCAAATGGAGATTGTGGCCAAAAAATGAGAATAAGACTGCGACTCAGAAGTGTAAAAATGAAGGAGCTAAAGGAAAGTATAAAAGGAGTGTCATTGGAAGCCAAGACCAAGATTATCCATCCTCATGTATTCTCAACCACTATGTAAAGGTCCTAGGAAGAAAGACAAAGAAGTGGGTTCAAGAGAAAATCAAACCTTAACTGTCTCTGGAGGCCAAAATGATACTGCTGAGACTGTCCTACTTTAGGAACATCATGAGAAGGAAAGAATCTCTGGAAAAAGAAATGATGTTGGGAAAGCATGAAAACAGGAAGACCAAATGCCGGATGGATTGATTCCCCAAGGGAAGCCCCAGCTCTGACTTGCAGGAGTTAAGCAGGACTGTTGTGGATCTTGAATTCTGGAGACCTTGAATTCATAGGGTCACCATGGTTCAGAGACAACCTGATGGCATGGAACAACAACCAGAAGTAAGGGGAATCCATGGCTTTGTAGACCATTCACTCCTTAAACACCACCTGAGGTACCATAAGATATGAGAGGACTCATGACAAAAGACACCTTCTTCTACTAACTACTAAGAATTTTAAAAAAATTTACCATGGAGAGAAAATAAGATTTAAAAACAAAATGTATGTACAAGAAAAAGCTCAGGTGAAGATCTGAGGAAGGTGGAGAGATAATATCAAAGAAACATTACACGAACATTAAATAATGATAGTGGAAGTCACTAGAAGTGCCAGAGCAAGAATTTTGAATTTCTCTCGCTACCAGAAGGGGTGAAAGAGGAAGAAAAGAAGAAGAAAATCTGAGGGGAGAGACTGCTGCTGCTGCTGCTGCTGCAAGGGGCAAATGGGATAAGAGGTAAGTTGGAGGGAATCATTGCAAACATACTCAGTAGATTGGGTGGGATTCCCACCAAAACAGTACATATCAACTCGCAAAGATTCTGAAATGTTATCCAGAAGCACAATAAGCCTTAGAAGGGCTGAGTCACAGAGGATGTGATCTAGGCTCCTATTCATGCCCCCTAAAATTCAATTAGCCTTCCTCACTCAAGCTGCATTACTACGGACTCATGTTTAGCTTGTGATCAACGAAAGTCCTGAGGTCCTTCCTCATATGAATGAATGTGCTCACACATGAACCCTCTCACCCATTCTCCTCTTTCTCAACTCTCTTCTCTTTCTTCACTTTTCTCTCCATCTTCTTCTCCTGCTTTCTCATTTCTTTGGTATCCCCCCCTTTTCCCATCTCTCTTTTTTCCTTCTCTCTCTTTCTGTTTCCTCTTGACCCCTCATCTTCCCTCTTTTTCTACTTTTCTTCCATTTTCTTTCTTCTGTCTCTCTTCTTCTAGTTGCCTCCTATCCTCAGCCCTGCCTCTTATTTTCTTTCAAAGGAATTTCCACTGGCATTTAATGAAACTTTTTTTAACCCCCCCCCCCCACACACACACACCAAAACTAATATAGTGTATGAGCAATCTTGTTGAAGCTAAGTTGGTGGACATCTGGTCATGACTGGCATAAAATGCTGTCTGGAAATGCTGTTTACAGGGAGCTGAATTCATGTATGTGTGTGGGAAATGACACAAGAGTAAGAAACGAACAGCTAAAATAGAACTTCCGCTATAGTGATAAATAATGTATCCCTGAGCACTAGTTAATTCTTATGGATGGCATGGGAATGAGAGGCAGTTCCTTTGATGTGCTGCCTTTTATTTCTAAAGTTCTGATGAGGCCACCATGAGAAACAGACTACGAGGATAGATTGTAAACAATGGTCTAATCCAGAAGGACCATTTGTGGCACTCATTGGTAGAATGTCAAGCTTTACTGACTCACCAAAGGTTGCAGAATGTGGTGCTTCTGGTCTGGTCATCCATGCCAATCGGGGCTTGGACCCTTCAGCAGCTAAAGAAAGTAAAGGTGAGCATAGCCTCTTCCAGGAGATCAATAATGTTGTTGAGCATTGTTAAGCGGTAAGTGACTGCAATTCCTTTGAAGAAATTAGCTGGCATAATGGCTTTCCTCTAATTTATTTGGTTTCATCTCTCCTCCGTTCTTCTTTTGTATATCAGCTTTTTGGCTAAAGATACCACTCTCATACATTAAACCAAGTGTCACTATTCTGACACTTGATCCACATCTGAGGATATGAAGTTACTGAAAATGTACGGTTGCTTAGATGAGGTCTCAGGTTCCCCCCATCTTGTTTTGCCAAGCCCCCAGAAATCTCTACAAATGTAAGGAAAGACCTTTTATCATTTGAACTTTCTTGCTGAGATGTGAGGCAACTCTTTATTTTTAAAAGACTATCGTGCACCCTCTAGCAGGGGTAGGCAATCCGTTTTGGACTAATGCCAAAGCCAAGTTTTATGTAGTCCCCCTGGGGGACTATCACATTGCCTATCCTTGCTCTGTGGTTGCATGAGAGTTGTGTTGGCAGGGCAGGCCTGAAACTTTTTTAAAAAAAATTGACTGGCAAAGCAGTTGAAAATTATTTTTTCACATCAGCCCCCTTTCTCACTTTCACAGTCTCCAAACATCTTCATTTTCAGTCTCCCCTAGCTGTACTATGGGGCCTTAATGCAGCTTCAGGTCTAACTAGATGGTCCAATTACGGTAAATGTGCTCACTTTGAGATGTGACATTTATTTTATTTTACTTTTATTAAATTTATATACAACCACCTGGAGAAACAGATTTCCCACTCTTGGCTGTTCATAACATAATAAATGCACATATAAATGTTATAAATAACATATTAAAAAATCAAACATAGATACATAAATAGCAGGACTAAAAATAAAAAAATACATTGGCAACAGGTAGATCAAAACCACAGGCCAGTCAACTGAATTTTAAAGGTCATCCTGTGACATTGAGTCAAGCAACCAGACTAACCAAAGGTGTGCCATTAAAAGGCTTGTTTTATAGGTGAGTTTAAATGCTGTTAAAGCGGGAGCTTATCTCAGCTCTGCAGGTAGTTTAATTCCATAAAGTGGGTGCCACTACCAAGAAGGTTCTCCTCTTAGTTACCACATTTCTGAATACATTTGGTGTCAGCACCACCAGAAGAACATGTTGCAAGGATCTGGTGACATGGGCATTTAATAGTCAGGTAATAAGGTCTCAAATCATTTAGGGTCCTGAAGGTCAGTGTTGAAACCTTGTGACTGATACAGAATGACACTGGGAGCCAGTGAAGCCCAGCTAGATTTGGGAAGATGTTATCATATTTTCTCACCCCACATAACAACCAAGCTTCAGAATTCTGCACCTCCTGCAATTTCCGTAACAGGGACAAGGGCAGCCCAATATAGAGAGGATCATAGTAGTCAATTTTCGAGACTACCAGTGCATGGATCAGTTTTCAGGGACTTCCTATCCAAAAAGGAGCACAGTTGAATGATCATATGTAGTTAAAAAAGGTCGCTCTGGTCACAACAACTATGGTATGTCATGTCTTTAGGATGATATCAGGTATGTCATTTGGGGTGATCCTTGATCCACATAAAAGGATTGACCACGTTCTGACTCAAGTGTTCCTGTTTAGCATGATCAAACCATTTGTCCCTTTAAAGCAGGGGTTCCCAACCTAAGGCCTGTGGGCTGGATCTGACCCACAGTGCCATTTCCTGTGGCCCCCACCCTCCAAGGGCATTTGAGAAACAAATGGCTACCCCGTTGAAGCTGTTGGGACAAAATGGCCACCACCACCCCACTGTACAGGCAGAGCAAAATGGCTGTCCTGCCCTCAAAGCTGACTGAGAGAGTGTGACCTGGCCCCCGGCTTGAAAAGGTTGGGAACCCCTGCTTTAAAGGGAAAGCATCCCATGCCTTAAGATTGTTAAGATTGCTTAACAATCTCAATAAAAAGGAAACTTTCCCTTTAAATCTTTCTTTCCACTCACAGTTGAAGGGAAGGGATGGGATACTTAGCATTTCTTTTTAATTTTTTACAAACTGACACAGCACATCAGTGAGGCTTTGGGGGGTTAAAAAGAAATACAAAACTTCCTTTCCCTTCCCAGCTTTAAATGGCTTCTCACAAAGTGGGAAAATCCCTACATAGTTACTTCCTCGGGGCTTTCTCAAAAAGGATTGTGTCTCATTCCTAGCCAAATGAGGCTGGCCGGCCATGCAACTGTGCTGGGATTTTGGGAAGTGCAACATGCTGCAGCGTGAACTGCTGCATGCAGGGATCCAGCCTGCTAGCCAGCCATGCCCTTTCCTGGATATGCCATTCCCACCCACTCTCAGACCATCAACGGATATTATCTGTGCACAGCACCTTATTCCTAATTGAACTGTTTAGGTAAAAGTCACCCTTGCTCGAAAGCCGGTCTTATTTGACTCTAGGGTTCAGTGCTCATCTCTGTTTACAGCCAATGATCCAGTGCTGTCTGCATCTGCAGATGTTTCCATGGACATGTGGCAGACATGCCTCAACACTGGAGCACACGGAATGCTGTTTACCTTCCCACTGAAGAGGTCTCTATTTACGTACTTGCAATTTCTTGCTTTTGAACTGTTAGGTTGGCAGGAGCTGGGACAGAGACAGGAGCTCACTCTGTCGTGCAGTACTCAGAAATTGAACTCCGACCTTCCAGTTGTTAAGTAATTGAACTGTTTATGACCCTACTTTTTATATTTTCCTCCTTGACTTAAAGATTTATTTGCGATTTCTGCAACTTTCCCAAGCCTGTTAATACCCCTCCCTCTTATTTGTGGACGGTGCTATCTTAGTTACATAAAGATCCATATTCAAAGAAGAGATTCCCCATTAGGTACAGACCCCCAAAATTATCCTTTTCTACTAAAACTCCCAGAATGCCACTGCCCTATTACTATGGTAGTACTGGCTGAGGGATTCTAGGGAACTGCCTCTCCAAAAGTAATGTTATCAAACACTGCAAGGGAGGGGGAATTGCTAGTTCTGTCTTACTGTAATGGTTTTGAATAGCTTCTGTTCTCTTTTTAATCTTCCATTTCATTACAGAGCAACCAGAATAGCACTGAGACAAAAAAAATGCACCAGTTATGCCACAAAGAGTATTGGAGTTCTTGAAATCACAGCTGCCTTCTTAAACAGAGGGCAGACAACCCACCCCAGCCTGCCGTCTCTGAAAGTTAGCCAATTCCCTAGTTGGGGAAATGTGAAACTCTGAAATTCTCAAGTGTGGAGCCTTCCCACGAATCAGAGCCAGATATTTGAGTGTGGGCAGCTAGAACCACCTCCACACAAAGGCTGGGAATTCTCTCTGGACACAATGGGGGGGAAAAACACTGTGTCATCTTCTCCCCCTCTCCTGACACACCAAGGAGCTGGCCATGCTTGCCTCCCTGATTCAGAAGAAAAACATGCTTCTTCTTTTGATGGAGCCACAAGATTGACCTCAACTGATCAGAACCATGACTGACAGCTCAATTAAAAGTTTGTGGGCTGAGCAATTCCATGCTCAGGCACCTCATTCAGCCCTTGTTTCTTCCTTCCCATCGTCCTCTCTAGGCAGCTACAGAGTTGTGGGTTTTTTGTTTTGTGTGTCTTCTTGCATGTTTATCCTAATCAGTGGGTGGGCCCTTGGGCTGCTCTGTGTGTGTGTGTTCCTGCACAATCTCCACCCCACATTGGCCACTGTTGCTGGCTGTGTTTTCCCCCTAATTTCCCCATCCTGCAAAGCAACAGCTGATACTTGGCTTACACTTTGCATCTTCTCCAGCTTCCAGAGATGGAGGGCCAAACTAAACTTGATGGTCTCTTGTGTCAGTGTGTCTCCCTGCTTGGACGAGAAGATATTTCGTGTGTGTGTGTGTGAACAGGGAGCACTATAACAATAGTAAAACCACTCCTTAAACTTCTCATATACAGTACAGTAATACCTTAGATAATGTTTACCTCGGATAACGCTAAAATCGCATAACGTTAAGTAATCTGGGGAGGAGAATTGGATCGAATAACGTTAAGGTCCTATGGGATGGATCGGATAACAACCGCTAAAGCCTGTGGGGTTACAATGTATCTCTATGGAGCTTTAACATTATCCAATCCATCCCATAGGATTTTAACATGGATCGGATAACACTAAAAATCGGATGACACCAAGACTTGTGGAACCAAGTCTTAGCGTTATCTGAGGTAGTACTGTACTGTATTTTGGAAACCCTATTAGGGCTACCATGTCACATGTAACTATATGGTAGTGGGCCAGGATACTTAAGAGACCGCATCACCCCAAGAACATCTGTCTGTCCCACCAGAGTGGACCAGAGAGGCTCTCTAGTTGTTCCATCGGCCAGAGAGGCACATCTCTCTGGCACTAGAAGGAGGGCCTTCTCTGTGTCCACTCTGTCCCTATGGAACCTCCTATCAACTGAGCTACGTCTACAGATGGACTTGCTGTATTTTAGGAAGAACTTAAAAACATGGCTGGCAGGACAGGTATGGGGTCTTGGCGGTATCATGACCCCAGCTCGCTGGCTTGTTTGAGCTCCCTCTCCCCCCTGGTCTTTTAATCTTTTGTTTTTAAGTTGTTTTTAACTTTTTAATTATTATTGGGACCTGTTGATTTTTATAAATTTTAAAAACTTTTAAAATTTTATAATTGTAATTTTGAAGTTTTTAACAATGGGTTTGGGTTGGGTTGTATTATGCTTTTATGATGTTGTAAACCGCCCTGGGTCACACCGGTGAGAAGGGCGGTATAAAAATGTAAATAAATAAATAAATAATAGCACATAACAAAAAAACCCCACCATACATATTGTATGTGTGCATGTTTTTAACTATTACATGTAAATAATGTCTTTGTAGAGCCCTGGGCAAAACAAGTGACATCTCCCACTGATGGTGGCTGGAGAAAATAAAAGAATCCATGGGATGTTTGTGATTGGTGTTGGAGCAGGGCTCATGAGATGCAATTTCTAGTTCCAACCAAGTCCCCTCTGGCCCCTTATACTTTCTTAGCTCAACTGATAAATAAAAGGAGACTGATATGCCTCACTCTCTAAAGGCAGGAAGAAAATACTTTCCTAGCCCTGCTTGGCAGGAGAATGTGTGTCCTACTTTCCTCACCCACTTCCCGCCCATCTGCCTCTTTTCTGCTTTAACAGAGTGGCTAAGGATTGAATTACAGTTGTACCTCGCTTAAAGAGCATAATGAGTTCCACAGGATTGCTCTTTAAGTAAGTTTGCTCTTTAAGCGAAACACCATTGTAAGTGACCAATTGGGGGGGGGGGATTGCGAACCCCGATTTATTTGTTAAGCGAGTTTTTGGTTGGTTTTATTTGTTAAGCAAAGCGAACATTCAGAAAAAATTCTGCTGTTTAAGCGAGTTACTCTTTAAGCGAGGCACTCTTTATGCGAGGTTTGACTGTATATGCATATTATGGAATACCTGTTTCCATTAAAGGAGGATATGACTGAGGATCTCACTTGAAGGACCCTGAATAGGCTGAAGGTTGGAGTCCCTAAATGCAAGACCAACATGCTCAAGTGAGGGCTGCTGGCAGACAACAACACACAGTGTGGATGTGGAGAGATACAAAATCTGGCTCATTTACTGGGCTGCTGATTTCTACCAGAAACATTAAGATTTAATCTAGGCCAGTGGTGGTGAACCTATGGCAGTCGTGCCAGAGGTGGCACTCGGAGCCCTCTTCATGGGCACTCGTGCAGTCACCCCAGCACAGAGTTTGCCCCAACCCACACAAAACCACTTCTCCCTTTGGCCTCATTCAGTCCCACCACCTACAGCAGGAGTTCTCAACCTTTTTGAGCCAGGGGCCAGGTCACACTCCCTCAGATAACTTTTGGGGCCATATAGCCATTTTACCCTGCCTCCACCACATGGCACTTCCAGGTGTGGTGGTGGTGGTGCCACATGAAATAGCACCATGGGCTGCATCTGGCCCACAGGCTACAGGTTGAGACTCCCTGGCCTACAGTTTCACTGACAGGATACAACTTTCAAACCTGTGCAGTAATAAAGATCAATTCTGGATGTGCAGAGAATGCCAGACACCTCAGCAACATTCCCATATATCTCAGATGAAAAATGAGCTCCGCCCCCCCCCCAAATAATCCTTTTTTTAAAAGACTTTTTCTCCCTAGCCCAAACTAGCAGGAGAATGTGGGCCCCTCATCTGGCTCCTACTCCCTTCACCCACTTCTCACCCATCTGCCCCCTTTCCACCTTAACAGACGGGTGTGTGTTTTTTTGGGGGGGGAGGGTGGCATCATTATTGTTTTTTGTCTTTATGTACAATTTTGAAGGATCACAGTAGCTTAGCTGAGCTTGGCAACTGGAAGGTCAGCAGCTCAGGAGTTCAAGACCCAAGTCCTGCACAACGGAATGAGCTCCCAGCTCTGTCCCAGCTCCTGCCATCCTAGCAGTTTGAAAGCAAGAAATTGCAAGTAGATAAATAGGTACTGCTTCAGTGGGAAAGGTAAAATAAATACATTTTTTGTCCCGTGACATCAGCTCCTGCTTTAGAAGTTAAGGTCTAACTTTATTTCATTTGGATGGCCCTGGGCCCCAGTGCTCTCCTACCTTAGGGAGGCTGCCCATGCCAAAGTCAGTGCCAGGCATTTATTCCAGTGATTCTCAACCTGCGGCCCGTGGGCCAGATGCAGCCTGCTGCACCATTTCATGTGGCCCCCACCACCTCCACCACACCCAAAAGTGCCATGTGGTGGAGGAAAGGCAAAATGGCCATCCGCCCCCCGAAGCTGTCTGAGGGAGGGTGACCCGGTCCTCGGCTTAAAAAGGTTGAGAACTCCTGATCTATTCTAACCCGTCCCTCCTCTGCTGGCTAGGATTGGCAGCAGGCGGAAAAGGATGCAGGATCTTTCTGCCACCAACTGGCCACCTTGAACAATGCATCGCTTTTAAACTTCTGGGCAGGATTGCGTTGGGAAATTCAGATAGAGGCCAATAAACGCCTCCAACTCCCGGAGCTTCTCTGCAGCTGCACGGAAATGGCTGCAATCCACCCGATCCATTACCTTGACTTTCAACCCTGGAAGAAGAACAGCGGCGCTGGAAGAGATCCCACGGCGGTGGCGGCAGCAGCAAGAGGAAAACACAAGTTTTGCTAGGTGTAAAACAGCTGCTGAGAGCTATTGATCAATGCTGAATAGCTAATGACAATTTATTTATTTTTCTTTATTTATTCCACTTATATCCCACCCATCTGGGATGTTCTCCCACTCTGAATGCCCCATTGTGCAGCACTTGGTTCTCGAACTCCTGACCTGCTGACCTTCCAGTTGTCAAGCTCAGCATCTTAACCACTAAACTACCGTGATCTTTCAAAATAAAATTATACATAAACACAATAGTGATGCCCCGAAACAACACATATTGGCTACAGTAAAAGTTAGTTACTTATGAGAAGCTGTTGTGGGTGTGGAGGAACCCCATGGAGAGTAGTTAGTTGAGCATCCATTCATAGCTTCTCCCACAACAAATCATCTTGCTGTGTTTGTTTATACTGGTGGAGTGGGGGATTTTGGTCTTTGGGGATTCACTTTTCCTCCCATTTTAACACTTTGCTGGTTCAAGATTCAAACAATAATCTGATGTGCCCCCCCTCCCCAATCACACAGAAGCAACAGAACAGAGGTAGCATAAGTAAAGCTATTTAAAAATACTGTTAAAATGAAATTAGTTACACCATTAAAACTGTTTGGGACTAACAGACTAAAACAATCCCTTGCAAAGGGGTTTCATAGGATCAGGACATGCCAGAGTAGAAGCAAATACAGATACAGTATATTTAACATCACATTGATTCTTCCTGTCATTTAATGCCTGTTGCAACTCCTGGCTTGACATTCTTTCCTAGGGAAATATCTACAGAAGTGCAGCCCTTCTAATTCCAGAGCAGGCTTTAGAGATACACGGCTCTAATCTTACATCTAACCCAACATACAAAAGGGAAATTTGAAACACATAAAATAACCAGAGCAGAAATTGTTAGCCTTACAGCAGCACATGACACTGTCCTCCGTCAACTGCTGTTCAAAAAGCTCTACCTCCTTATTAAAGATTGTGGATTAACAGAAATGATTGTCACACTACTTCAAAACCAAAGAATCTTTGTTGAATTGGAAGGGAGGCACAGTCACTGGAGAAACCGGACACTTTCCCACAGTAGCGTCCTTTACTTTTCAATATTTAAACAAATGATTAACCAATGTTCCCTTACTCCAGGAATTTCATCTGTGCTGATCATCTTGCCTTGATAGTCGGGGGGGGGGGGACTTTTGAGTCTATCAATCACTAGCTAACCTCTGCACTAGAAGATCTTTATTATGTTATGAAAGCAACGAGCTGAAACCAACCCCTTTAAAAACACAGTGCCTTCAATTTAAAGAATAGAGAAACTCAGAGAAAGCTCCAAGTTGGCTAGGAAGGAAAGATTTTGGACACTCCCCTAACCCCACAGTATATGGGTGGGTGTCCCTCTGGATAGAACGCTGATCTACTTAAGGAAAACTCTGTCTAAATGCAAAATAGAAAGTTACCACCAGAAATAACTTAGGGGGGTTCAACTTTTATGGTGCGCTGCCATTTAGGCTAGACATAGCACCTGTGGATGCTAGTAATGGTGGAAACATCTGGTATGCTAAAGGGGCCAATGGGCTCCGTCAGCATCGCAGAAATTGAAAACATCTCCTTTGTGAACCTCTTGTAGTTCATTGTTACTGTGATGTATCACTTAGTTTAAATTTTAAAAAATTCTTTATGCATGAGTTGACAATCAAACCTGCACCCATAACCGCAGTTTCAGTTGACAATACACACACAGGAAATGTTGTTTAATTTATACTAAGCACTGCATCCAGTGGGCTCCAAATATTTTTACTACCACACTGTGCGTGTGGTATGGTGGGCATGGCCAGAGGGAAAGCCCTGCATTGCACCCGAATTAGGACTACTATATTTCAAAACTTGGATGGGCAGGGCCAGTCAGAATTTCTGCTATCAGTTCTGGTGAACTGGTGCGAACCTGCTGATGCCCACCACTGACTGCATCAGCTATGATCTGCAAGATGTTAAAAAAAAAATTCTCCTGACTGTTCACAAACATTCAGGGGAAGTGTTCAATAAAAGTTAAAGGGTGAGTTCCCATTCAGATGGGAGGAGTGTGCTGAAGGAAACATCATTCCTTCCTTCAAATGGGAACCAATGCTTTTTCAAATGATCCAAGCACCCATTTTGTGGAGAGTCTGGATAGTCCCTTACTTAGTTTAGTTGAGTCAGACTGGGATGCACAACCACAAACAACAAGAACAATTGCTCAGTCTCCATGCTACTCTATAGCTGAATATGCTAGTGCTGTATAGTAATTCAGCACATGCCAAACAGGTGGATGTAGCTCTTAATAAATTATGCAGGATTATTAGTGGCTGCCTGATAGCTTTCCCCCTGAAAAAGAATTATTACTTGGCTGCTGTTGTCCCTCCAGAAGTACATTGAAAGGTGCTAGCAAATAATAAATGAAATGAGGTAATACAGAGGCTAGGCTAAACTTACGGAGAGGAAAAACACACCTTGCTGAATGGATGAAGGCCAAAGAGTGTCTCCCACCAGGACTAGATTCAGGCTGGATCATCTGGAAGTCATTTAATGGATTTCAACGTGAAGTAGGAAGATCAAATAATACTCTGACACAAACAAACAAAAGGTCCCCATATAAATAAAGACTGACTGAAATCTCATTTCTTAGCAGAGGAAGTTGCAACAAAAGCCAGGCCACTTGAATCAATGAAGCCGTTGACACACCAAATCCCCATGGATTCAGTGGGCCTACTCTAGTGCAACTTGTTACACTGAGCAATAGGATTTCAGCTGTTGTGTTCCCACCCCTTCTCACATTCTTTTCTATCAGCAGAGAGGACAAATCTCTTTACAGTAAGACCTCACATAAAGAGCGCCTCAGAGACTAACTCGCTTAAAGAGCAGAATTTTCTCTGAATGGTCGCCCTCGCTTAACAACTAAAAATGACCAAAAACTCACTTAACATCTAAAAATGATCAAAAACTCGCTTAACAACTAAATCAGGGTTCGCAATCCCTCCTGCCAGAAGTCACAATCGGTCACTTACAATGGCAGTGGTGGCACTTTTTCTAAGTATTTCGCTTAAAGAGCAACTTGCTTAAAGAGCAATCCCATGGAATGCATTATGCTCTTTAAGTGAGGTACACTATATTTTTATTGTATTTTTTGACACAGCTCACAATCTTCTTTCCCTGGTTTCCTCCTGAAGTGCAGTGAAAATGCAACACAGACAGGTAGAAGTCAACAGTGTTTGCTTCCATGCCCACATCCCAAATCTATGGAAGCATAGCTCTCAATTTGCTATCAGCTCTCTTCCGTTTCCAACTCTTCCCACCATAGAAGAAGCCTACAGATGGGAGGAAATGAACCTTCAGACCACAAAGGGATTATGTTTTTTTTAAGCTTCAGAAGCACTGATGTTTGCCCAACGGGGCAGGGAGGAAAGTTAATTTCTCCAATTGAACACCAGGCTCATATTTAACTACCGATCTTCTGCCAGTCCCCACCCCTCTGCTGTCAGCAGCTGTTCTTAATGTTGGGTTTGGTCTTCCAGATGTTTGGAACTTCAATTCCCATCAGTCTCACCCAATCTGACTAATGTTATGGGACTTTAGGAATTGGTAAAACCACTCCTTAAACATCTCACTGAAATCACCGTTAGGGTCACTCTAAGTTAGTTCCAGTCTGATGGCACGGAGTGATATCATCTGGGTCACCAGTGGCAGCAGAACAAATAACTTCATGTAGGTTCACTCTAGACCAGGGATGGCAAACATTGGCACTCCAGCTGTTCTTCAACTTCAATTTGTGGGTGCCCAGACTTTGAGAGCAACCAACTGCAGATTAGTAAAGGTCTCCCTTGCTTGAAAGCCAGTCGTAGCCAACTCTAGGAGGCAGTGCTCATCTCTGTTTACATTCAGAGCCAGCACTGTCTGTATCTGCAGACATTTCTGTTGCCACATGCCTGTGGCACCGGAGCCCACACAACGTTGTTATCTTTCCCACCGCAATGGTGCCTGTTTATCTACTTGCAATTTCTTGCTTTCAAACTGCTAGGTTGGCAGGAGCTGAGACAAATGATGGGCACTAACTCCATCACGCAGCATTTGGGTCTCGAACTGATGAACTGATGACATTCTGGTCATCAAGCTCAGCATCTTAACTAAGCCACCGTGGCCACTAACTGCAGAGCACTCAAGCCTTTTTGCTGTCAGCTACTTTAGCATTTTTGGCTTGCTCTTTCCTTTTAACCTAGCAGGACCATGAAAGCTGAGGTTGAAGTAGCTGCTGTATCTTCACTCCCTCCTCTTTCCCCTTCAAAGAGCAGTGAGAACTGGACCCACAGGCAGAGGCAGATGGTGGAGAGTAGAGCTTCCCTACCCCAAAATCTCCAAGTGGGAACAACCCCATTTCTTAATTGGGTGAAGCTTCTTATGATCTCATTTGCCTTCTTAGTGACCCTATGACACAACACTGCTGAGAGGATCCAGCAGAATCAAAATGTGTTTTTGTATTATTCTTTGCCTACATCCAAGGAAACAGGACAATAATACAGTGTGAGATTTTGTAACCAGTGTCAAATGTTTAAGTCAACAAATGGGATAATTTAATGACTGAAGACACTTAAGTGTCCATGTTCAAATGTATACACTAAGTTTAGTTCGGGGTATATAGTGATTTATAAGATTTACAGTAGAAACCTACATATACTATACCCACTTAGAAGTCCCATTAAGTTTACAGGTGTTGTTATGTGCCATCAAGCTCTGACCAATGGCAAACATCTGAATGAGAATCTCGAAAATGTTCTCTCCTCAACAGTCCTGCTCAACTCCTGAAAGTTATAGTCTGTGATTCCCTTAGGCTGGGAATCAACCCACAATCACACTGGGCCTTCCTCTTTTCCTGCTGCTTTCTGCCTTTCCCAGCATTATTGTCTTTTCCAGAGAGTCTCACTTTCTCATGATGTGCTCAAAGTAAGACAGCCTCAGCTTCATCATTTGGCATCCAGAGAACAGGTCAGGCTTGATTTGTTCTAGGACTCACATGTTTTGATTTCTGGCAATCCAGGGTCTCTGCAAGGCTCTTCTCCAGTACCATATTGAACACATATTCCCCCGTTTTCTTTCTTTATTGTTCAGATTTTGTACCTACATGGTGATTAGGAATATAAGGGCGTGGATCAGAACAATCAAGTGTTGAGATACCCTTATTTCTTTCAGAATCATCCATAGTTTCTCATGATCTACATAGCTAAGGATTTACTGTAGATTGTATAGAACAGGTGTTCTCAACCTTTTTAAGCCAGGGGCCAGACAGCCATTTTGCCCTTCCTCCACCACATGGCCCTTCCTGGTGTGGTGGCAGTGATGGGAGGCCACATGAAATGGGGCCGCGGCGCACAGGTTGAGAATCCCTGGTATAGACTCATCTTCTGACATTCTTTGGCAGGCATCAGTAGCCACTGAATATTTGCAATATGATCTTTATGCCTCTTCTTTTTTTGGAATCCCACTTGAACATCATGCATTTTGTTCCATATAAGGTAAAACCCTTTGTTGCAGCACCTTGAGCATCACCTTTTTTGCATGGGAAATTTTAAAAAAGTTCCTATAGTTACCATACCTCTTGGCATCTCTTTTCTTGGGGATTAGAATGTATATTTTGTTTATCCAGTCTGTTGGCTACTGTTTTGTTTTCCAGATTTGTTGGCATAGTCTCATTAGGATTTTGACAGATTCAGTCTTTGTGACTCAGTATCCCATTCACCCATACTATTTCTTCCTAGTACTTCCATAGAGGCTTTCACTTACTTTCTATAATTGCAGGTTCGTTATTATAGGATTCTTCTTCAAAGAAGTCTGTCACTCTTTTATGTCTTCTGTACAGTTCTTCAGTATACTGTTGCCACCTTCTCTTTATTTTCTCTTGGGTCAGATAGCATGCTGACCACTGACCATGTATAACCACTGCACCAGGGGGTGGCCTGATACTGTGGGCCTTCCAAACAAAATTAGAAGACAAGACCAAGTTCTTGAAGAAGCCAGGCTTGCCTCCCTATAAGGTGGAACCTTCCAAACAGCCTCATTAAATGATCTCAAGCATGAGGACATCACCATATATTGGAAGACCAATTCTTCTAATCATTATGATCCAGGACATTGAGACCTCTAACGTTCAAAATCAGAATCTGATCCAGAAACAAACTTGGTAGCTGGTGTTAATGTCAGTCTGCTTTCTGTTATGGTTATCACCATTCCTGTACTGTACTTGCATACATTTACTCTTGAAATACAGATATATCAAATCCCAGCTTCTTGATTTGAAGGGAAACTGAATGTTAGTGGTTAAATGGGAAAACTGTCTTCAGTCCATTGTGAATCAGCCTGAAACTTTCTGCATTCTAGGGCATAGCATGCTTTGCAGCAATCTAATATGAAAGCCATTAAAGCATGGACAACAATAAGTAGTCCAGGTCTGCCAAAGCAGTGCACTCAGAATTGCCAGACAGGGATACACAGCATTGAATTTCCTCCATATGCCTCTCCAAGGATGTTCCATCTGCCAAGAACCTCAGATTACTTGCTAGTGGTCATTCGCAATAACCACAACCGGACGATCACATCAAAGCCTAATAACCTGATACATGAAAGAGCCCTTTCATCCTACGCATATCCCCTTTGGGCTTGTTTTCTCCATGTAAGCAAACAAACCAATTAGGAAGTTTTCCATTTGCCATGGCTTCCAACTCCCAAAGTTGGAACAATGGTTCACAGCTTCTGGACAAGACAGGATATTAAGCTACAGCTTGAAGCTGGTCTGTGATAACACCTTGCTCTGAAACTATTAATTATATCTGATTTCAACAAAACAACCAGCGGTAGCTAGCGGAAGAATTCCTGGTTTACTATGTGTGAGCCCAAACATCTGTTTCAGCATCTGTCGCATGAAGATCACGCTATAGCTGGGCTTACTATGATGTGATATGTCTGGAGCGTTCAGGTCAAAAGGATTCGTATTTTTAAAGTCCTTGTTACAGTCATTCAACAGGCCAAGTAAAGAACAAGACTTCAGCCATAGGTTCTATGAAAAAAGGACCTGTGTACGCACATGGGGGGAGGGGCTGTATGGATCATCTGACACTTCAATATAGGTACCAGCATTATGATGCATTCAGATATTATTAAAGCATTTATTTATTTATGGTGCAATTTTTTTAAAAATGCTTTAATTTTATCATATTTGAATGCCTCACCATGTTAGTCCATTATTACTTTGCCTTTGCACTGGTTACCAGAACACTGGGAGGTAAGAACAAATTATGCCTTATTAAGCAATGGCAATAGGACACCCTGTTCCCTTACATCGCCTGTAGGTGAATTTCAATTTAAAACAAAATACCTAAAAGAGGGCCAGAATTTTCCCCAAAGAGACTGGGCTTCCAACAGTGCTGTAGTTTGGATTGAGTAGCCAATTCTTATTTCCAAGGCCCGTTTTATCCTGCTGCAATCCATGCATTTAGCACCTACCCTACCTCATCTCACATTTGGGAAGACATCTGAATTCCTCCAGTGAAATTACATCATGAGGTTTAGTGGAGATGGCAAGAATCTGCCTGTCCCACTGCACAGGTGAGACTTCTAACACCAACATATGAAACCACCTCCATGCTAAACAGACATGAATCAAGGGAGATGAAGTCATTGTAAAGGCATCCACGCCTGTTGATTCTCAAGCCAGAGATTTGGGCACATGGAGGGCTTTGCACTTTAAGAAAATGTTATTGGCAGAATACTAAAGGCACAACTTTTATGGGTTAATATAGAGAACTCCCAAAAGCATGACAGATAACATCACACCTGTTTGTAGACATAAGAGGTATTTAATCATGGGAGGGCTGCAACTGTTATTTCTACTGTCCCTTATGTGCTCAATAACCTTAGTATTTCAATTAAATTAACGTAGAATTTGGAAATAACATCTTGCAAAAGGAGCAGAGCCAGGAGATATTTCTAATGTAAGTAACTAAGGCACTTAGAGGCTATCTACACCAGGCGTTCCCAAACTTTTCATGCTGCAGGCCGGACCATGCCCCCCCCCCCGACAGCTGAGCCGGCTGATCACATGGTTCCTCCCGCTGTAGATGCTGCTGTAAAATGCATCCGTGGCTGTCGTAAACATGTTTACGATACCACATGTGCATTTATGGCAGTGTTTATGGCAGGTGCAGGCGTGTTTACGCATTCATAGGCACATTTTGTGGTTGTCCTAAACTCATCAGCTTCCGCTTCCGGCAGCAGGCCACAATATGGTGCCATGGGCTGAGTCTGGCCCATGGGACATAGGTTGGCCACATCTGGACTAGAAACAACTTAATTGAGTCTTTCAGGCATTCATTTTATTGTGCAATAAAGTTCACAGGACTTTTTATGACCAGCTAAACTTTCTTTAAAATCAGAGGGCACAATCCCAATTAAGGCCTGCTGGTATTTAAATATTTTGCTTATATGGTTTGGTAAATATGTGATGGATGCGGGTTACCAAGGAGCATGGAAATTTAGTAACAAGTTAAGATTGGCTGGGAGAGAATCTAGGAGAATGGCATGCCAGAAAGGTTTAATAATTCAAAATTATGGGTGTTTAAGAAATATTGCTGAAATCCAGAACATTAAAATTATTACCTTATTTTTTTATCAGAAGTGGGCTACTTCAATACCATTGTCTTGGCCATTTATTAGATGCATCTTCCATGCAGTGGGCCATAAATTGCATGCACATAAATGCTGCAGATTGAATTTCTCCACATTCACAGAAAATTTGTTCTGCATCCAAATAGCCTCATTTTACTGGATTATTCCTTGATCTTATTTCTTTGCTTTGAAGCCCATTAGGTGACTTTTAGAAGGTCCAGCAGAATCTTGTCCCAATAGGAGATACTCTTGGGCATTCATCCATCCATCCAGCAAAGTGTTTTGGTTTTGCTCTCCACAGGTTTAGCCTCGCCTCTTCTGGTGTAGTGCTTAAGAAACGTGCCAAAACTTTCCCTCAGTTTTAACCATTATCTAGGTCAGGGAGTACTGTACTTGTCAGACAAGTACTGCAGAATGACACATTTGTAGTACAAGGTGATGTAACTTTGTCAACTACCAACTCTCAAACTTGGCTACCCTAAAACCTGGTCAAGAAGCAGCTGTTATTTGGAAATAGGGAAAATGGAGAATGAGAAAACTACTACTGTTAGATTAAAAAAAGGTTGCACATTTATTTTAGACATGAGCGATGTTATTGTGCTGTTATAATGTTATGTTCATTTTATATTTGGTAAAGGTAAAGGTCTCCTTGCTCGAAAGCCAGTCATATCTCACTCTAGGGTTCAGTGCTCATCTGTCTCATAGCAGAAGAGCCAGTGCTGTCTGCTTCTGCAGATGTTTCCATGGTCATGTAGCAGGCATGACTAGACACCAGAGCGCACAGAACGCTGTTTACCTTCCCACCAAAGTTGTTCCTATTTATCTACTTGCAATTTCTTGCTTTTGAACGGCTAGGTTGGCAGGAGCTGAGACAAAAACGGGAGCTCATTCTGTCTTGCAGTACTCGGGTATAGAACTGCTGACCTGCCGCCTTTGAGTCTGTGTCTTAGCCACTTGAGCCACTACATTATGAATAAAATATATTAATAAAAAAATTAATTTGGTTACCTTCTCAAAACCTGTGCATTTTGCCTTGCTCAAAATCTGCAACTAGCAGCTAAAGCTGGCATTCCTTGCACTGTCCGTTTGCACTCAGAATATATGGACTGAAAGCAACTTGTGTTATCATAACCACTCACTGTATAACTACCAAGGGGAAACTCTGACTTTTTACATTTGCATCCATACTAATTGAAATCACAGTCACTTCAAAGGAACTCTTTAACCCCATAATGGTGAACCTTGGCACCTCAGCTGTTCTGGAATTTCACCAGGAGTGCTGACTTGGGCTTCTGGGAATTGAAGTCCAAGAATACCTGGAGTGCCAAGGTTCACCATCGTTGCTTTAACCATTGTTGCCTCAGAGTTGTTCTTAGCTTTTCTCTAGGGCAAGATAAACATAAACATCAGCTAGCCAAAGCTAAAGGGGGTAAGTGCCAGGAATGGCAAAAGACAGAAGATAAAAGCATTATATTTTCCAAATGGAAGATTGGTTTTGCTTCTTAAAAAAAAAGTCAGACTAGCTCTCAGATGTCTTCATAACATTCCTATTTAAGGTAAGCTTGTCAAATTAAGAGTAAAAACAGTCCCATGAGAGAGTGTTCTTTACAAGGTTTAGAATGAGGCTGGATTACGTGAGAGATTTAACTCTTGGTGATCAGGAACAATCCTATAGTATGCACCAGAGTTAAATAAGGCAAGGTCCTGATCCTCTGTTTCTCTAAAAACAAAGGGTGATTTAGAAGTCCTTTTTATCAGCAATAGGGGAATGTTCCAATCACTGAGTAAAATCTGAAACATTTGCCTATTTTAAGGGATCCAGTGACACCCATCTGTCTCAAAGCAAACACCAAAGTGTCTCTTGCTGTGAGTATGGTATCTTACAGATCTTCAAGCCTATGGTGTATGTCATGTATTTGCAGCTCTTAATGCAGTGGTGTAGCATAGTAGGGGCGGTCTGCCCCGGGCGGCACTTTTTGGGAGCGGCAAAATTTCACAATAAATAATAATATCTTGTAATCTAAACTAAAAATTTGAAACATTTCATATTTTTCTACCTACAATTCGGACTGATTAAAATGAGTACGGAACTTTTTATTATTTAATCTGTGACGGAACCGGGGAACCCCCTTTCTTTAAATGAGTGTAGTCATCTCGCTCGCTCTAGTGACTGACAACACCGTCTGTAGCAACCAGTTGCCTTGTGGTAATTACCTGTGTTTTATTTTGTGCTCGGATTGTTCATGACGAATATTCAGTGAGAATTAATTCTTTCATATAAAGAACAGACTTCGATATTGTCTAATAACATCTGGAAATTAGGAAACGGTGCAGGTAAATCCCTTTGGGGTAGTCCATCCGTGATTTACAATAAATCAGAAAACATCTCACTTGCTATAGCCCAGTGAAGCAAGCTCTCCATGTTTCCCCCTGCAGTTCCACTTCCCACCACTTACTGTGCTGCCAAGGAAAAAATTATTATTAGTTTCTTTGTAGACAGCAAAATATTAATCTCATCAACGGGTACCTGCAGTTCCTTAGAACTTGTAACACAGTTGCCAGTGGGCATCACTGTTTACACAGGGTTAATTATTTCCCTTTCCAATGAAGAAGTTTCGCTAAAGCTAGGCGAGGGAAGCCCGAAAACGCCGCCGCTGCTGCTGCTGCTGCCGCGCCCTCCCGGCCCTCGTCACCGGCCGGGAGGAAGGAAGGAAAAAGGAGCCTCCCTGGCCGCGGTAGCGGCAGGACTTCCCCCGGCAGAGCATTCCTCGCCCCGCCGCCACGGAACACACCTGCGGCCGGGGGAAGAGACTACCGCCGTGCCCAGCCGGGACTCCCAACCTCCACCTCTTCCGGAGGCTATGTTCAAGGGCCGCGGCGGTGCCAGGACTCTCGATAATTGTTAAAAAATTTTGTGCATATTTGATGAATTTTGTAGTTTTATTGTTGTTGAGATTGATGCTTATTGAACTTTTGTGATGGAACGATGTTGAGTTATATATTGTATATTTATGTGATGTGTCTATGAATTTGTTGTTTACTCTGTGCTTGTGAACCGCCCTGAGTCGGCCCAGCCGAGTAGGGCGGTATAGAAATTGGAGTAAATAAATAAAAATAATAAATAAATAAAGGTCATTGGATACTGAAATTTAGCCTATTTCGCTCTTCCTGAGCAGATTACCAGGGAACCATTAATTTTAACTGTTGAACTATGATGTATACATTGTCCTCAAGTCCTGTCCCAGTCAGGACAAACTCATTTGTATTACACATTTGTATTTGGGCTGAAGGAAATTTCTCTTTGAGGGGTTTTCACAGCTTTTGTGCACCAGAGAAAGGACCATCACAGCTATTGTTTTGTTAATCTCTCCCAGAGGACGAACTCAAGTCCGCACACGTATTTACACAATATGTCTTTACAACAGATGTCGGTCTTACTCAACTGTATTAAATGTATAAATATGTGTTTTGCCCATGTTCTGAATCTTTCCGTCCTTAGGGGAGATCGTTGACACAGGTTCATGTACTGATCATTTTGATTATCAATAAATGAAATTCTGTTTCAACTGATTGTGCATCTTTCGATTTCCTTTCCAAGAGATCTGGGTAAGGTGGCTTTCACCTGGGACCTGCAGGGTCTTCGATTTAATGAGTAATTTGAACAAAACAAATTGGTCTTCTAAAATTATTTTATCAGTCTGAGCTTGATTTACCAGGGAGAGACGCTCCAACAAGTATCAAGGTTCTCAACTGTTTAGGACTTTATATGTTAATATCAAGACCTTGAGTTGGGCATAGAAACCAACAGGCAACCAATATAAGTGAGCCAGTGTCAGGGAGACATGATTAAATCTAGATCTAACTTCAAATATCTATCTAATTTATGAACAAAGCAGTCAGGAAGTGCAGGCTGTTATTTTTTCTTTGTGCTTTCACCATACCATACTTGCTCAGGGGGTAAGCAAAAAAGCAGAATCTGTAAGGTGAAACAGCAAGGGTTTTGCTGGGTTTCCACAATGCCAACCTTGAACATTTAGCCTTGGAAATCCAGAAACTCCCTGCATGTTCACTAAAAGTGCCAAAACAATATCTATCAGTTGCATTTTAATATTCACTGTAACTGTTCTTGAACTTCAATGACCAAAGAGGCAAGTGAATTACTAAAATTATTTTAATGAACTTTGCTTTTACATTCTTTAAACTTATATAGTAATATTTTGTAGGGGTCAAGAAAAAACTAACCATTTTAAACATTTACCAAATGAAATAACTACTTCCTTAGTGTGTAGAATTAGCATGCCAACAAAACAATATATAAATCTTATTAAAAATGACAAACTGTTTGGGGGACTTAAGCTTACCAACCAGGCTGTCTAAACAAAGGAATTCTTCAAATAAACCTCTCATCTTCATTAATCAAAGGAACAGGCCCCTTGTAACAGACCAACATGCTTGACAGATAACAGGCTTTTCAAAGAGCCGTTCTCAGTACAACAAAGTTTTGGAAACAAACCCAATGCAGTAAAATAACAAGTATTTAAAACCATATTCAGAACAAACAAAAATCCCTTATCAGTTTTAGCTGTGTGCCAAAAAAGAAAAGGCCCTCATGCCCTTTAATGGTAAGTATGTCCCTCAATCTTCCAATCAAGGAGTTTAGGGATTTCTTTTAAGTGAGAAATTCTTGTGATCTTCATCTACAAAATTCACTCTTGTTCTTGAAGACTTTCTGATGCTAAATGCCTATCAACTAGCATGCAATAAGACACCTATATTGTTAACAGTGGATAATGATCACTTGATAGCAACTGGAAGGAGTCATCAATTTCCAGCACCTGCAATGAAATAGAAAAGCAAGCAATTTTTAAACCTCAAAATAGAAGCTGCAATAATCTAAGCACAGGAAGGGTCAGGCAAACTGTATTTGAAAATCTACTAACATACCGGCCTTTATCTCCAGCCAACATTACCCACACCCTTTATGCAGTTCATTTGTGCAGACAGATGTGCTAAAACAACTTAAGCACTTTCCTGATAAATGAAAAACCGGAACTGTGGTTAGATCCAGATGTTGTCTCATTTGTACACTCAGATCTTTTAGCCATGCAAGGAGGCAGAAAACTGAATCAAGATTTGCACTACTCTTGAACAAAATGTCAAAATATCCTTTGCATCTCAGACGCATTGTTAGAGTTTTCGCCAATCAATGAACTGAGTACCCCTTCAAGTCAAGAAGATAAGCCAGGTGTTGGCCTTCCTTTGCTGAGCTCCACATTAAAATGACATGTCCGTAGGAAGAGCAACTCTGAAGCAGAATACTGTATTTTATATAGAGATGGTGGAAGACAGAAGTGCCTGGCGGGGAATAGTCCATGAGGTCGCAAAGGGTCGGAATCAACTGAGCAACTGAACAACAACAAACAACATATAGAGATAGTTGATCTTAATCAAAAGGTTATTAAACAGTGAAGGACCCTGTATACCTTTTGATAATTTCTCAGCTTCTACCAAAACAGTGGGGAGAAGAGAGACAAAGCTGCAATTGTTGGGTTGGTTGGTTGCACGTACTGTACCTGTGTGCTGAGATACAGAAATACCTAGGATAACGACTGCATTGTATAATGTTAAAATCAGATAATGATGCAAAATTTCTAAAGACATTTTGCATCGGATAACGATCTGTTAGCATTATCCGATGCAGTCGTTTGTAGCATCAGGGTGGCTGGAAAGCTGAATGGGGTTCTCTGTTCGACTTCCCAGACACCCTGCAGCTGCGGAGGCAGGGGTGGGGTGGCTGGAAAGCTGACAGGGGACTCCCCTGTCGGCTTCCCCAGCCACCCCACAACTGCAGAGGCAGGGGCGGGTGGCTAGGGAAGCCGACGGGGAGTTCCCGTCAGCTTCCTCAGCCACCCACAGCTGTGAATCAGGTCCGACCTCCCCCCCCCCCGGAGCCAGCAGGGGGGGCAGAGAGCCAGAAACGAGGGAAAAACATCATTTTTTCCGCCCATTTCGGGCTCCCTGATCCCCCTGCCAGCTCCAAGGAGGTCGGGGCACCCAATCCAAGCTATCTCTGAAGTTCCCCCACCTCCCTGGAGGCTGTAGCAAGCCAAAACGTCAGGATTTGAATCCCGAAGTTTTGGCTTGCTGCAGCCGCCAGGGAGGTGGGGGAACTTCAGAAACAGCACAGATCAGGTCCCCCGACCTCTCTAGAGCCGGCAGGGGGGGTCAGGGAGCCCGAAATGGGCAAAAAAAATCCATAAAATTAAAAGTTAAAAAGATTAGAAGTCAAAAAAGTTAAGTGGCTTTTAAAAACCGCTTGAGGCCAAGGGGAGGAGCAAAATGCTGTTTGGCATGATCTTTGTGTCCTTCAAAGTAGAAGCTGTAGCAGCCAATTCTCCTGCTTCACAGCCAATAGGCTGACCATCACCATGCTAGGGAATGCACTTCCCCAGGAGCTGGGAAGTGGTTTCTGGTTCTGAATATGCTCCACTTTGGCGATTCCGACTCTTGCAATTATCACCATCATTCTCAAAGTTCAATCTATTTCCTCCTTCTTAGGAAGCAACACGTCCAGGAGACAAACCCCTATTCCAGTAACTCAGGGCAGTCCTAATGAACCATGCCCTTTCCAAAGAGCAAGGAAACCTGTGTATGCAAGTTATGGAAACGTATACGAGCTGCTCTACAGAAAGTATTGTTCAACAGAAGGAACCAACTCTATGCATCTCCTATTAGTGTGGAGTTTTAGTTGTCACTTACTACACTTGCACTTTCAGCACATTTAATCAGATGCAGAATTGTGTCTAAAAGCAACCTTGTATATGAGTCAGCAGCTTGCAAAACTTCACACTAGCCACCTGCTTGTTGCACAAGTTACTGACGGTATTTGAAAAAAGGCTTTTCACCTAGTAGTTTCTGGATTCATTGCACATTTCAGCTAAAAACAAGGGCTGGAGACCCCTCCAGCTATTCACATCCTGCCTCTGTCACAGGCTCAGTGGCAGCGTCAGGCAAACTGTTTTCTTGATCACTGGCCCCCAATTATATATACAGTGTGAAGCGAATAAAACATTTGGAATGCAAACGTATGCTTTGTATAAATATCTCAGTACCGCAGTCTTCCTTAAACTGAAATCCCCAATCTACTAGAAAGGTTTGGACTTCGAATTGTGTGATCGTTCACTAATTGCCAAGTTAGCTCAAGTCAGTGGGAGTTGTAGTGCAAATAATCTGCAGGTCATTAGTTTGCAACACATCCAGGAAAGAAATTGCTGCTCCTGCAGGTATCTCAGGGTTTGGTGGACAGGGGCAGCTGATACTGAAAGGCAGCAGCTTCCCTAAAACCATTTTGCACCTATGTCAGCCATCAGACCACGTGTGAAGCTCAAATGGAAAATTCCACACACCATTATATCTGGCTCAAAAAAAAAGCACCCACCCACAATCATTATAGATTAGCTACCTAATTTACCTGCATACCAATAATTTATTGTGAACCTGCAATCCACAGGACCCAAATGCTCCTATTCACCGAACTGCAGCTTAGAACACACCATTTTAAATGTTCTTGTACACTAAATTCACAAATTTCCCACATATTTATTTATTCACATATCCTGAGGTGGGGACATGCAGCCCTGTTTCTGGCTCCTTCCCTTCAAAGTTTTCATTTCAAGAGACTGAAACCTGATCAACAAGGTATAGAAAGGGAGAATTCTCTCAGCAGGCCAGGGAATTAATGGATATAGACCAGGGGTTCTCAACCTAAGGCCCATAGGCCAGATCCGGCCCACAGCACCATTTCATGTGACCCCCACCCCCCAAAGGTATTTGAGAAACAAAATGACCACCCCTTTGAAGCTGTTGGGAAATGGCCACCCCCATCGTGCAGGCAGGGTAAAATGGACATCAGGCCCTCAAAGCTGATTTGAAAAGGTTAGGAACCCATGATATAGATTTGATGTAGAAGTTATCAAGGTTTTTTCATCTGCTGGACACTGCATGTCATGGTCTCTAAATCTGAAATCAGGTTGGCTATCTTTTTGGCATTTCAAGAAATATCATTTTATCCCCATAGGAAGAGTCATCATGACCAGAACTAGGCAAAAGATAATACTAACAGAGTAGGTTAAAGTTTGTACAAACAGGACTGACATCTGACACATTATGATTTCCAATGGTATTGAGCAGATGACTAATACTGTACCCATATATCTTGCACTTTTTAAAAAAAGGTGTTAAATATAACACATCTATCAAGAAAACAAAATAAGAAGTACCACAGTATTTTAAAGACAAATATACAAATTTTAGGGTTAATTTTTTATGGGTACAATCCACTTCTATTTGAAGAACTAGCCTCTAATTCCAAAAGCTCACCCTGAATCAAATTTGTTAATTTTAAAATGCTGCATTACTTTTGCTTTTGCAAAAACAGATGAAGCACTGTTAGTTTCCTCTCTGAAAGCATTCCCAATATGTAACACTATCCAGATGGCACAATAAGACAGACTAATAAAATCACAAAAATGATGTTTGAATTGCTGTTCTAAAACCAATTGAGTCAATGGTACCTTTTAAAGTACAGTACAGTGGTACTTCAACCTACTGAATGGTATAATGACTCAGTATTGAGAGGAATGAAAATGAATCAGCCCATCAGCTTATGCTGTTATCTGTTTTATTACCTTATGGAGACTACACTAATGCCTTTGGACTCCAGTTCAATGCTTCTGGATCCACAGAGAGGAAAAGACTGTTTGTACACCCACATTAGCAAGATGAGCTAAGCTGCACTTTGAAGAGTTGAAAGCTGACACTAAACATGCAGCAAAAAAGGTTTGGAAGCATCTTAACAATCAACATGTAAGCCTTACAAATCCAGACATCGACAGACTTTTAAGACCAGAAGAGATTCCCTCCTGTTTTTTCATAGGGGGAAAGACTAGACCCTCTCACCTTTATAAAATCCCCCAAAAATCATTTAGGAAAAGAGTACTTTTTCTTTCTTTCCCTTTGAATGCCTGCACATGAATGTCAAAAATGGTTTAATTTTGTCACTGTTCTCCAAAACCTAATCTAATGTATAACATACGACAAATTGTGTTGTAAAGTCTTGCTGTTTGTATTAACACAGGCCACATTCATTTACAGAGCTATTTTGCCTTAATGCCTCTCGCTGGAGCTGCTGGGGTGAAAAACACAATCTCTTTGAGGAAAGGATACATGTATTCTCCAACTTCTGACATATTTACCAACTCTTCCCAAGAATAGATCTGTCTAGAGCAGGGGTTCCCAACCTTTTCAAGTCGGGGGCCAGGTCACACTCTCTGTCAGCTTCGAGGGCCAAGTGGCTATTTTGCCCTGCCTACACAATGGGGATGGCCATTTTGTCCCAACCGCTTCAAAGGGGTGGCCTTTTTTATTTCTCAAATGCCTTGCTGATTAGGTCTTCTGGGAATTAAAGTTCAAGAACAGCTTGAGTGGCAAAGTTCACCATCACTGGTTTCCAACTCACAATCACCGAGTTACAATCCTGTTCCCTTCAAACATGAGCTGAACCATCCACTTAGACATCAATTGTGAGTCTCACAACATAATTCAAAGCTATTAAGCAATAAGTAATCCATATTCATGATGAGTATGGAACTTTTTCAGATGTGTGTGTTTTCATGTCAGAGATTACTCTGGTTTTCAAAGGAATTTTGCAGGGGACACCCAAATGAGGCTCCTTTCCTGTCCCCCATCATGCAGCTTTAGGGAATTTGAACCCTGTCCTTCTGGTCTCCAAGCTCGGTGCTTTTACCTACTGAGCCACTGGGGAGCTTTATCAGATAAGCTCCCCACATCTGAGGCAATAGTACCATGCTTTTCTGTTATTTAAGAGGAGGAAAACAGCTTGGAAAAGTTCGCTTGTTAAATGTAATTTGCTATAACTTTTTATCACTAACTTTAATTACCATAGTTGTTTGTATCAGAGCAGTCTACGTGGCCTAGCCGTGCAGTAAAAAGGCATCTTTCCATACACAGAGAGGCGATCTTTACATTCTGCCTTGTGTATGTTAAGCAGTAATCTCTGACACGAAAACACACATGTTAATAACCACAGGAGGTCACCTCCGTATAGAACAAGAAAGGGGAAAAGAAGAATGCTGGTGTCAGACATCCATCCATCCCTTCTGTTCCCATTCCGAGAAGAGACAAGAATATCTTCATGCCAACACATTCCTGATCGTCACAACACATGAGATCTAAAGAAAGGGAGAGTTTGAAAATCAAACCTAACACAGCTGCTCGCCATGAAGCTCCTACTGAATTTAACAGACATTAATAATGAAACCCCCACAACTGTTTTGAGCTCTTTTAAGTGCTTGTTACTATTTGTGCTCCCGAACAATCCCCAACTTGTATTGCAAGGGAGCTGTTTTTCCAAACACAAAAGCAAAGAGTGCCCTCTCTTGTCTGAGACAAAGCACATACAGATGCTATAAAATGCAGAAGGCAGGCAATAGTGGATCTCTAATAATACAGTTATACCTTGCTTAAAGAGCATAATGCGTTCCACAGGATTGCTCTTTAAGCGAGTTTGCTCTTTAAGCGAAACACCATTGTAAGTGGCCAATTGTGGGGGGATTGTGAAGCGAGTTTTTGGTTGTTTTTATTTGTTAAGCGAAGCAAACATTCAGAGAAAATTTTGCTCTTTAAGTGAGTTACTCTTTAAGCGAGGCGCTCTTTATGCGAGGTTTGACTGTAATAATAATCATAATCAAACATTATAGAAGCTTTGGGCATGCATCAATTTCTTGTTGACAGTGCAGTACAATTATCAATGAGAGCCCTAAAAGTTCAAGATGTTGTCCCAGTTTTTGTTTCTTAGAAGTGAGTGGGTGGCGAAACAGCAGGCTGCATCTGATATCATCCCCCAATCAACATACAAAGGGAACCAGGTATCTAAAAGACACTAAAGATCCACTTAACACCAATGAATAACAATGAAGGGTTCTTAAATCCTTACCAAACACAAAATTCTGCATTGATTCCCATGGTTTGCCTCTTGTCTCAACTATGCTAGTGTTACTTTGTAGACTGATAAATGACACTACAGTAGATTGCAGTAGACAATAAGAACTACCCTGGAAGTAAAAAGGGATGGCCCAATTCAAATTAGCCTTTGGAGCATAAAAAATACTTCAAATGTGGAGAAAATCCTGTTGTGTTTTACTATGGGGTTGCACTCTTAGTGGCTTCTTGCTCCCTAGAACACTGCAGGAGTTCAGGCAAATCTAGCATAACAAGTGTTCTCTAACTGGCCATTTGTCCAGTGTACTATTTACAGGTAGGGTTGCCAAACATCCCAGAAAACCGGGATTGTCTCGCATTCAAGGTCAGAAAAATTGTCCTGGCCATTTCAATAAAAATAATGTTAAAAGTCCTGGATTTTAAAAACTTACTGATTATGTATTATAACACACCATTAAAATAAATTCGAACTCTCACCATCAAACGAGCGATTTCCTGCCACACTGGAGTACACCTGGAGACAAACCTTAATGTCCGTGCCTCACCTATAAACATGACCAGTGTGTTTCCTGAAACTGAGGACGTTAATAGTTGACCATGACATGACTTCTCAGAAGTACAACAGATCATCTTACAGTAAGAATTAAGTGTTGTAAATAAATCCATTTATGTACTGATATATTTAATGTGAAAGTGTTTTATAGCTGTCTTTATATTATGGGTTTTTTAAAAGGCTATTTTGTAGATAACCCGCCCATTTTTGTCAAGTATACCTCTGTCCCGGTTTTGTGGGAGAGAATTATGGCAACTCTATTCACAAGTATAGAAAGCTTACCTACAGTTGTTAAAATTATTACAGAGTTTTGTAAACTGGTTCCAGTGGCCAAAATCCTTGCTAATTTAATACTCAGCTAACATGAGCAGCCCAAAGTTTTGCCAGCAAACTGCTGCATAGTTAAGAGAGCACTGACTGAATGCCCAACATAATCCAACACCCCACCGAAACGCAGCAATTTCCTGCTAAGAGTTCTGTGATTTTGGCCACTTATTTCACAGTATGTTTTATCATCAGCAAGGTTTTCTAACTTTTTATGATCAAAGCATTGTTTGTTGAGGCCCTAACAGGAAAATGCCTTAAAATGTTTGATGTTCAATTCCCATAATCACTTGACAGTGAAATATTTACGTGACCTATGCTATGTCACAACTTTCTTCATCAGTGATAGCATGGGACAAAGAACAAGAGCTTATGGTCCACTAGACTCCAAAGCCAGTGTGAACCATGGCTTTGTGTGAACTCTGTCATGAAATTGAACCCACTGAAAAAAAACAGTGATGTAGCCACAGTAATATCAAAACAGATCTATAAAGACTTCCAGTCATTTAGCACCTGTTGCCCACATACACACTGTAACTGAGGATGCATTGTCACCTTAAAGAACAGCATATAATTTGGGGGAATTCAAATAATAAGCAGCGCACTGTTAAAAGCATTATAGACATTGCAGATAGTATGATATATTGCTGAACATACACAATGGGAAGCACAGCACAATTTACTTACTATTCTTCCATGGAAGAGAATACGGCAAGGACCGGGGAGCTCGCAGACCTGAACCTAGTTGATTCTTATGTCCCACGGTTGTGCTTAATCCAGAGCTGGGGAAGGTGAGAAGAAACAAAAATCATGAATATTGATTTTATTGTACACAAGAAAAAATGTGTAAAAACAGAAATCTGTAAAAACACAGAAATCTACAACAAAACCAATAATGAATTCTAATGAATAAACTACCTCTGCAGATGTCCTCTCTAAAATATGACTAGACCTTAATTAACAGATTTCCACTTGCCAACCATGTCTACAGTGATTCTAATAAAAATTGTGCACAACTTATTGCAGGTACTACACACAACAGATTAATTCTTATTGAGACTCTACTAGCAGGTCAGCATTATTCCCATTTACATACACTCTCTGGTGACCACATTTCTAGGCACAAGTACCACACATAATGGAAATTCTGTAAGTAGTTTCTGTAATTTTCTGGCTGTTTCTTGCCACCTGTATACACAACTGAACGCCATGTCCTGGTTTTCTTAGTGCACTGCAGCCAGCCACTTACACAATTTTGGGCTTATGCTGTGCAAAGCCAATAGGAGCCTGCCCATGAAGGAAAAGTATAATAACAAAAGGCCGAAATAAAACTCTGGCCATTTAACTGTTAGTTATTAGTCTTGAGACATGCCTAAGCAGCGTTTCCATTAATGAGCTTACTTAGTCTAAATGTAAAAGCTAAGTACTATCTGTTCATACCGAATACGCTCAAAGTATCCCATATGCAAAGTTGGAATAGAGATGACAATGATGACACATTACACCTCATTTCTTGCCCCTTGCATTGCAATTAATTTCCAAGTCTGAACAGGAAAAGGCTACCGACTCCTTGTTGTTAGGAGTTATTCCTAATGGCTCATAAATTAAGCCTGTTCCTGTGGTCTTTTTCAAACAAAGGTCTGAAAGGAGATGCTTTGCAGCACTGAAAATAAATCAATAATTCAAAGGAAGATTACAAGGAGCCGCTTCAGCTGACAGTCTACTGAGATTTGAAAATGTCAACACTGAAAAATCTGAGAGAAACCTTATTAAGTAAATGGGGCCACCTGGATATATAGAATAGATTTTCTGTAAATGGGGGGAGGGGATTCAATCAATGTAGCATTTACATCCTACTACAGTACAAAAGAAGATATAGTGCCATATATACTTGACTATAAGTCGTCCAAAATATAAGTTGAGGTACCTAATTTGGACCTCTAAAACTAGGAGAATAGATTGAGTATAAGTCGGGGGTAGAAAATGCAGCAGCTGCTAGTGAGTTTCAGTAATTTAAAATACATGAAAATATGGTAAAATTAATTAATTTAGACATATGTGTGGGTTTTTTTAAATGTTTACGTTGACCCAAGAATAAGCAGAGTCCCATTTTTAGACCTCATTTGGGAGGCTAAAAACTAGACTTATACTTGAGTATCTACAGTACATGACTAAGATAATGTAACTGAAGTATCCCGCTTCTGGTCAGAAACAGTCTAATTATTTTAATATTTTGTTTGGAATGTTACCTATATTTTATATATGTTCACAATTATAAAATGTGCAAAGCCCTGATATGAATAAAAGAAAAAAAAAGACCTTATTATTAAACTCTGGGTCAGCTTCAAAGATGAGTTCCCAAGCCAAGGAAAGCACTACCTAAAGATCATTCTTAGGGGACAACATAAGGCCGTCTTCTCTGGGTTCTCACAAATATTGGCTGGGTATTACAGCCAACTGAAAATACCTGATAATCAAACCACTCCTCATCAAGAGCTACAACCTTGCCCCTATTTAAAAGATGAGACACAACTGTTTTGCCTCCACCCTGGAGCCGTTCCTGCACTTAGCAGCAGAATAAGGCCTAGCCTCACCACCAATGGATCATCCTCACAGCTTCACCAGACTATAAGGTATTCACAGAAGGGAAACTCAGCGCTCGTACAGGACCCTTCACCATCTCCCACCCTAACCTGAAGAAGATGGTGCTTGTTCCACTGTTGCAAACTTACCAACTGCAATAACAAACTCCAGACTGCTGCCCAACAGCCCTGGTGCTCAAATGATGAATGATGCTTGCAGACCACCATTCAAGATGAGGGAGAATGACGCTCACTAGAAAGGAGCTGAATAATTGCCACAGTGAGGAACACTGTTGGCTGCTGTTCCTGACCATTTAGTTTTAATGTATACGGTAACTAGCTAAAAGTTATAGGACTAACCATTTTGCTTATCCTTGCCTCATAAGCAAGAAGGCAGTCTGCCTGATTGTCTCATCTTAACTGTACATTAATGCAAAGTGATCATCAAGCTCCCCCTTCTGCCACAAGTTAGATTATGTGGATGTGAAATGTTCAAAACATGCAACATAAGCTATAGCACTGTCAGGCAGCAGGCATGCATCATTAGTCAAGTCATTTTACATGTTGCTACAGATGAATGTACAGTGGAACCCCGCTTTTCAGATGGCTTGCTTAATGGAAAAATTGCTATATGAAAGGAAATCCCAAGAAAATGGTGCCCTGCTTACCAGGAAAAAATTGCTATACAGAAAGTTTTTTGGGGTGTTCTGATGCTTCCTACAGTGGTGGAAGAATGTTTGGAGCATTTCCACTCTGTTTTTGAATTTTTTTCCCATCACTTTTTGGCACTTCCAGAAGCTTTCCCTACAACTAGGAAGTGCTGAAATCCCCTACCAGCTGTTTGGTGGGTACTTTTCCTGCAATTACCAGGGCTAGCCACTAGATGGTGCTGTCAGAAATGTGCCAAATATGCATTGCAAAGCAAAATATGGAAAAAGTTCCTGAGCTCAGAAAAAAGGCTTTTTTCTAACCTCCAGAATGGAAATATTGGTTTTCAATGCATTGATATGGGAAACCATGCTTTGCTTTAAGGAAAAATCGCTATTAGGAAACCCCCACAGAACGGATTAATTCCGTAAAGCAGGGGTTCACTATATATGCAACTTGCCTACATAAGCAGAATGGTGTGCAGAAATGCCAATGTTTTTCTTTCTTCAGAGGAAGAGCATCTCGACACTGCTTGGTCTTAATGGAGTTACTAGCCATCTAGCTGGGATGGTTATAGTGATTCCAAGAAACATTCTCAATTCCTTTGGTAAGGTTAATCCCTCCCTCTTAAAATGGTGCTATTTTATGTGGGGTAACTTGACAGAGAAATTCAGTAGAGTGACTGTAAGAAAAGATGATTATGCTTTATGGCCTGCTAGTACCATCTGTATGGGTAAGAAATGAACTTGGGGAATCTACTGAAGGGCACAACCTATTATTTACTCAGAAAGACCACTCTAGAGACTAGATTATAGTTTCTGGCTGACTCTTATTTGGGTTTGTTTCTAGGCATCATGTCTAGTCACCACCTGTAGAACTATGCAGTAGAAACCAAAACTTACAATCCATCACTACTGTCGAAATGGCTAAGATGGGCTAGGAGTCAGAGTCCAACCACATCTACGGGTTGTAATCTTACCTGTTTATAACACAGCGGTTTGTGCCCCACATGAAGACAGATCCTGCCTGATCCATTATATCTGCCAAGGCATAGAGAGAAAAGATACTGTTTGCATGCCAATCAAGAAGTATGAGAAGTAAAATAAACCACATTATTAAGCAAAATAAAGCCTGTAAAAGGAAGCAAACAGAAATTTAACAGGAATATAATTTATTATATTGTAAGATGTCACATTTTCTGCAGGGCACAGAAGATAGAAAATAATGGAGGGAGGAAGAACAGGTGCTATTTGTTAGTATATCTAGCATGTGTCAGTAAATTTTCATAGTACATTTTATGGTTTCAACAAGAGAATGCTTTTGGTCACAATTATTCCATTAAGCTATCTGCTATGTGGGTCTCACCTTTGTCCCAGTCTTCTTCGCATGGAGGAGGTTGCCACGAATTTATGACATTAATTTCTCTTCTGGGGTTATCCACTTGACTTGCTAGAAAAAATAAGATTCATCATCAAAAAGCATTTGTATAATTTTTGGAATAGTAGCCGTGTTAGTCTGTGGTTCAGGCATATCAGAAAACAAAACAAAACAAAACAAAAATTCCACTTCATCAGACTTGATCCACGAAAGCTAACAATAAAAATATAGCAGTTAGTCTTTAAAGTGCTACAGTGTTTTTTATTTTATTTTATTTTGTTTTCTGATATACATTTGTATAATGTTTCAATTGGCAGTAGAACCCCATTTTCTGGAAAAGCACATGCCTTTTTTCTATAGTAGAGGTTGAAATGGAAGCTAATGGTAAAACTTATACCTCATATTACCTAGTTTGTTTAAGGATATGGTGCATTTTGAACTTCTTAGCCATAGAGTAACACTGCCTGGAGTAAGTTCACCAGTAAATATTCTAGATGTTTCTATCCAAAGTGCAATTTCTAAAACAAAGATGATGTACCCAAAGCATCACAAAGAAAAAGGAGGCATCTTATCCACCAAATATGATTTTAAATTTTTATTCTTCAAACACTGCATATACCTGCAGCTAGCCACAAAGAGCACTGTATATTTTTAGGAAATTGTTTGTTTTACAGGCCACATTTCTCTCCAAAGGGGACTGAAGGCAGCTTACAATATTTTTTAAAAAATAAATTTAAAATGCAATATTTATACAGTTAAAAAAACCTAAACTTGCATAGTAAGTGTTTGTAACATATAAATGATTAGTGGGGGCTGCAGTGATTTGGTGGTTAAGAAGCCTACCTTGTTAGCTGGAAGGCTGGCAAGAAAGCAGTTCAAGGCCCGGGTACTGCATGACAGTTTGAGCACCTGTTTCTGTCTCAGCTACTGCCAACCTAACAGTTCAAAATGAAAAGATCTTGGTGGGAAAAAGATCTTTGGGACATGAAAGGAGCCTCATTCGGGCGTCCTCTGAGCGGAGTTCCCCCAGCAAAAATCCTTTCAACCCAGAACGACATGAAATTATTATTAATGATTAGTCAATCTTGTACCAAATTGATCTACAGTATTTCTTTTTTTTAAGCCATCAAACTTCTACTAAAGACGTTTACAAAACTGTTGTGCCAACCAATTATCTCAATTCCTAAATAAGAAGAGCAAAATCAAAATCCTAAATTAACTACGATGTACATCACATTTTAAAAAACTTCTGTAGTAGCACAAAAGCAGTCTAGATGAAAAGATGCTTATTGATTTAGCCCACATAAAGCACAAAATAAGCACTGAAGTATTGTGGCACCTTTAAGACTAACAGATCTATCAGTGTTATCTCTCATAGATTATAATAAGCTTCCTCAGATGCACAAGAAAATTTCAACCAGATGTTATATACAGTGTACATGGTTGGGAGGGATCTGTTAACATCTGTTTAGCATGCATGCTACTGTCACTTGAAAAGTTCATCATCTGTACTAATAAAGCTTTTATCATTTGTATCCTATTATATCCTGTACCACCCATACAACCATATACAGTCAAACCTCGCATAAAGAGCGCCTCGCTTAAAGAGTAACTCGCTTAAAGAGCAGGATTTTCTCTGAATGTTCGCTTCGCTTAACAAATAAAACCAACCCAAAACTCGCTTAACAAATAAATCGGGGTTTGAAACACCCCCCCCCCCATTGGTCATTTACAATGGTGTTTCGCTTAAAGAGCAAACTCGCTTAAAGAGTAATCCTGTGGAAAGCATTATGCTCTTTAAGCGAGGTACCACTGTACTTTGTGTATACAAATCTGCGTCCCACATTTTGTACAGCATATGTCTGAGGAAGCTGATATAATCCATGGATTCTCACTTTGAACTAGATCTGTTATGCTCAAAGGTGTTATGTTATTTTGAATTTGGTGTTTTATACATGTCTACATACAATTTTATTATTTATTTATGTTTGAATTTATATGCCGCCCCCTCAGCCACACAACTCAGGGCGGCTTACAAATTTATCTTCAAACATGTGTACATATCATATAAAAAATCAACATAATAAAACAAGTAAAACATAATACATATCATACATAACTGTTGTAGGACATTTTTAAACTACATTAAATACGACCTTTCATCCTGAACTACACATTCCTACATGGTGAGGTTTTTTTTTTCTTTTCTTTTTGCAATCATGTTCTGTGAGTGATCTGAAAATGGACAGATGTTCCATTTCTTTCTTTCTTTTCTTTGTTACATTATTCCTCTCCTCCAAAGAAAACTAATCGCATTGAGCTATTCCCATTTAAGGTTTGCAACCACTCCTGTGGGCCAAGATGGGTGTGTACACAACACATTAATTGTGGCTAACAGAGCTGGTGTCAACTGTAGGAGCTTCTCCTACCTTTCTGTACTACCTTTAACTGACACTGATACCAGGGTAACCTGTGGCTAAGATTAAATAAGATCAAAAAGCAGACTAGAGAGGGTTTCAGTTTCTGAAAGAAGAAGCCAGGTTAATCTTAAGCAGAGTTAGCAGTGGCAAAATATCACTTAGCCACAATTAAAAGTTAATTTTTAATTTATTATTTTCCTTTATAGGAGATTCTTCTCTTCACGAGGCCCATTAACAGCACTACGATACATGTAACAATAAAATATTCCAGAAAAATGACCAAGTACGCTAAAACCTAGCAACAACATATAGTATCATAAAAATTGATGCCATGTTAATTGGCGGTATAGCAATTCAAGCTTCTGAAGGCTAACCCAAACAACTCTGTCTTACATGTCCTTCTGAAACCCTGTAGCAGGGATGTCATACTTCACAGGGACTCAGGAAGATCTTCTTCAATACACTCTAGCCAGACTGCTTTGGTAATAAGAACCTTTAAAAAGGCAGTTCCAGATGACCTTAGTTGGGTTAGGGCAGTGATGGGCAAACCTTTTAGAGACCAAGTGCTCAAACTGCAACCCAAAACACACTTATTTATTGCAAAATGCCAAGACAGCAACATTAGGCTGCTAGGCAGAGGGGTGGGGCGAACTCTATGCTGGGGGAGGGAGGAAGCACTCCCATTTGGCTGCTGGGCAGAGGGGCAGGACAAACTCTGTGCTGGGGTGACTGCATGGGTGCCCACAGAGAGGGCTCTGAGTGCCACCTCTGGCACACATGCCATAGGTTCGCCACCACTGGGTTAGGGGTTCATATAGCTAATGGCAGTGGAGTAAAAGTGCAGTTGGGATGAGAATTCTCTCCAATTGTCGCCTTTAATTTGTACCTCCAGTAAGTGAAGGCCCATGCTATACTTACTTTCACTCTATGAGGCCACAGGGACTTATCAATGTGGCTAGATTTGCCCCATACAAGAGACTGGGTATTTCCTTTCCAAAACCACCCAAACTGTACTGACTGTACACACCAGTCCACCTAAATGCCTGCTGTCACACCTAGTCATTGTGGAGATACCCAGAATACTTCAATGTGACAGATCAAGCTAAGCCTTCTAATACACTGCAGGTTGGTTTCTTTTTATTTACTTGTCCTCACTTTGAGCAAGTGGACATGATAATGCATCAAGAAAAATTTCAGGCCATCCCAATAAGCAGGGCAGTTACAGAGAACATTCCTTGACCATATTAGAGTGGGAGATGCAAACTATTTTTCCACTACAATGGCCTAATCAGTTTGTAACACAGAAGATTGTGCTCTTTGCAGTTAAAGCAATTACTGTCAGTAAAAAGAAAATTGCCTGTTTAAACGAGTCATGTAATAGTTTTGACCATTATTTGAGTTTTATTGGAGTTACAGAAATTAATATTTTTATACCATCCTCTTCGCAAAAAGACCACTCGGGGTGGTGGATGTAGAAGCAATTAAAATATATACGTACTGTATAGACAATGCAACATAAATTAATTAAAATGTATAGAAAAGGTTTCCCTTGCTTGAAAGGCAGTCGTATCCGACTTCTAGGGTTCAGTGCTCATCTCTGTTTCAAAGCCGAAGAGCCAGCACTATCTGCTTCTGTTGACGTTTCCATGGTCATGTGGCATTTAAATATTTTATAATTTTATTGCCTTGCTCTAAACATTAGTAACACATTTTTGTTTCTGTTATTAATTGTATTTATTGTATTTGAAACAGTCTGAACATTTATTCAATAAAATATGTATCTATTTCTTAAGAAAGGTAAAAAAGCAGAGAAATGAAAGGGTAATTTCAATTTCCTGTACATTATTCCAATTATTATGTCACAACTAGAGAAAGTTGACCAGACATGAAGCTATAATATAGTGGAATCTCGTATAACGAATGCATCAAACAACGAAAAAAATCGTACAACAAAGAGAATTTGGGGAAAAAAAGCTGCATCGTACAACAAAAATCTCTATGGGAAAAATTGTACAACGAACATTTTTATTTGTATGGCTTTTCCCATAAGGATTTTTGTTGTACATTTTTTCCCATAGAGGTTTTTTTTGTACAATGTATGCATTGTACAATGGAAAAAATAATATAACGAAGTGCCTCGTTATACGAGGTTTCACTGTATTCAATTTCCTTATCTGTAGTTTGTACTGAAAATGTCCTGTAGGCAAAAACCCGAAACTGACATTTGAATTCTTCACAAAATGGCAGAGAACATGGACTTTTTGTCCCCATCTGTATGCTTCACACAAGAGCTGCATTGGAGATGTGAGTGACTGTATTTATCCCTGTTGCTCACTGGCAAAGACTACTAAATTGTTTTCATCTTAATATGTATAATTTATAGTAGAGCATTTAACAGTAAAAATCACTGGTTCACAAAATTCAGTGTTCAAAGAGCTTTCAAGCTCACAAGGTAGGGTAGCATTCTACCTGCATCGCTCCAAGTCACAATCAGCAAAGCACTAAAGAATCAATAATGCATGTAACAGATTCTGAAATAACTTTTCAGAGATCAAGAAGGCATTCAACAGCCCTTCTGAAAAGTCAGCAGCAGGTATAAAAAGTTACTGCTTCCAACAGTCAACTCACACAAATTATCAGTGTCTTACCGATGTCTTGCTCAATGCCTCTTTTGTCATCACAGCTCGATATGTGTCGGCTGAATTCTTCTCTGGGGACTTGATGACGGGCATTAAATGGGCATGTGACCAGCTGCCGCACAATATCAGGATGGTTCTACGAGAACAGACATGCATTTGGCACCATATTCACAGTTATTATCCCTTATGGGCTTGAATAGAAGGCTTTGTTCAGCTACTTTCTTTTAAATCTGCCCACTACAAATATACTATGTATTATGCACACTACATTTTAGGGGAGACTTTATACTTATTTTAGTATTTTAATATTAAACTACGAAAAATGCTCAGAGTGGGAATAAAACTTCTCAGATGGGCAGTATAAAAGTGTAAACAATCAATCTTCCCTGTATGATGACAGATTAGGCATAAAACAAGAACAAACACACAAGTAGGCATCATAAAAATACATGTTGTTCAGTCACACAGTCGATTCCGACCCTTTGCGACCCTATAGACCATTGTTCTCCAGGCACCTCTGTCCTCCACCATCCTCCTCAGCCACTAGCAAATGAGTCTATCCTAGCTGCTGATGTCCGACTTCAACATGAAAATTTTGCAAAATCCTGTATGAGCAGCAGATGACTTATGTGGGGCATGCTCCATAAAAGAACACATTGTATTCAACATCAGTACCCACATTTAATCCCAACTTACCTTACGACACTTGACAAGATGATAGGGAAATCTACAAGCTCTGATTTGATGATTTTTGTCATATGGGCACTGTATTAGTTTATCAGGATCCAAAGCATCTGTTAGGAAAGAACATGTACAAGATGAAGGTTTGAGGCAAGGGTACAAAAGGCCAGTTTCATACGGCCAACATATGAGTATTTTTCCATCTTTCATAAGCACCCCACTCTCATTGCCCCTCCAACATTTTTAAAGAGTTCTGTTTGGAGAGAGGGGAGGAGCTCCAAAGGTCCCAAAACACAGCAATACAAAGCAAAGGTTGTCTCTCTCTCATTTTTTTTTTTTTTGGCCATTTTAAGCCTGGCATACCTTGATTATAGGCTTGAGGCTGACTACCCCTGATGAAATGTTTGCTGTTTTCTCCGTTGAAATGTACAAGCACACTAATATACAGTGGAATCTCATACAACAATCACCCCGTATATCAATGACATTACATAAAAATTAGGTTTTGGAGGGAAATGCCGTCTCGCATAACAATTTACCCTATGGAAAAAAATCCATACAACAACGTTTCAATGGGAACAACCACTTAGCAAAAAAAATCATTGTACAATGCATTCCATAGGCAAAATCGCTATACAATGTATGCATCTTATAGCAATTGTTTCATACAACAACGAGCCCTGTGGAATGGATTAAAATCCTTGTATGAGGAACCACTGTATTGGATTAAATCAGATAGGCAAGAAAAACAGTAATTCCTTGGTAATCTATAACCACAAAATAAACTCAAGTCTCGGAATGAGCTTCCGTCTTTGTCCCAGCTCCTGCCTATCTAGCACTTCGAAAGCAAGAAATTGCAAGTAAATAAATAGGGACCACTTCAGTGTGAAGGTAACACTGTTCCGTGTGCTCTGGTGTCTAGTAATGCCTGCCTCATGACCATGGAAATGTCTGCAGAAGCAGACAGCGCTGGCTCTTCGGCTTTGAAATAGAAATGAGCACTGACCCCTAGAGTCGGATACGACTGGCTTTCGAGCAAGGGAAACCTTTACCTCTAGTAGCTAATTAAACTCACTCAGAAGACTTGAATGATTAGGATACTAAAGAAACAAAATATAAGCAGCAATGCAATGCAATCCTGCAGATGTTAACGACCACATTTATGAAATAAACAAAAGCCACAGAGAAACCAAATCCCTGAAGTGATTCAATTAAGTGCAATTAAAAGAGTTATTCAAGGAAACTGAAAAAGTTCCACCATATTGTTCCCACTGGTCTTATAAAACAAGCAATCTCCATTTATGTGTCTCTCTATCAAGAGGCAGATTTACTGTGTTACGATTCTGCTATAGATCACTCTACTGTAATTCCAAGTGCAGGCAAGGGCCTTGAAAGATGAGATGAGACTGCCCTGGACTCCCAAAGACAGTGAGGGCTAATGAATACTGGCAGTGTGGCATGGGGGGGAGCTTCATTCTTTACAGCAGCGATTTTCAACCTCCAGCCCGCAACAACGTTTCATGTGGCCCTCCACCACCTCCGGAAGTGGCATGTGGTGGAGGAAGGGCAAAATGGCAGTCCGCCCCCCGAAGCTGTTTGAGGGAGCATTACCTGGCCCCTGGCTTTAAAAGATTGAGAACTCCTGCTTTACAGACAGAAAATTGTGGAGGATCTTATCATGTTATGGTTAAGAAAGACTCCTAAGTCAAGTCAATATCTGAAGGGCATATATGGTGTCTGGAATGAATCCTCTACCTAACAGAGACTTTTATGATATGCAACCTGAATCACCATGAAAAAGCCAAACATTGAAGAAGAAAAACTTGCAAAAACATTCTCAGGTTAAACTATCAGAATCCAAAGTATGAATCCAGTAAACCAGGGGTTCTCAATGTATTTCAGCTGTGGGCTGGACAACACCCCCTCAGACAGCTGAGCGGGCCAGATTGGTGCAGTAAAATGCATCCGCCTCTGTAATAAACATGTTTATGACAGCCACAGACTTATTTACAGCTGTAGTAAACATGTTTATGAAAGCCATGGACTCATTTGCGGGTGTAGTAAATGTATTTACGTGACCGTAAATGAGTCTGCGGCCAATTCCAGTGGTGGCGGCAAGATCAGGGGCTGGATTATTTAGCACTGTGGGCCAGATGCGGCCCACAGGCCATAGGCTGTGAACCCCTGGAGTAAACATATGTTCCATTTATATATAAGCTATTTATTTTATAGGCAGAATACACATCTCCTTGCCAGTTAGAAAAATGGCAGCCAAACTGCACCTATATTACTACTTTTTGGAGTTGCAGCTCTAAGTTGAAGCACTGTATATTTCTAAACAGAGGGGTTCAATTATGGTCACTCTGAATCCCTTTCTATGATACTGACAAACTTTCTGCTGAACATTGGGGTTGGGAAGGCCTTCAAAGCTGGACTGTACTTCTGAGTACTGTACACATTTGTAGCTCTCTTCCATTAAGTGAACTTAATGGATGGATCAATTTCTCCAGCTGGCTGGATGGTTTGACACCCAGTGCCTCCTAGCTACAATGCCTAGTTTTTAATGCTAAGTTTTTAAGCTTCTTTTAAAACTTTTAATTTTTGAACTGGTTTTAAATTGTTGTCAATATGCTGTTGTGTTGGGAATCGCCCTGGGTCCCTTCGGGGAGGAGGGCGATAAATAAATTTAAATTAAATAAATAAATAAACAAACTTCACAAGCGGAACTGATTCCTGTGGCCCCAATAAAACTCTGAATGGCAAGGATGCATAAAAACGCAATATGACATAATGTATCACATTTTCTTCTCCACTAGGAGATGGAAACAATATGGGTTGCAATACTCTGGAGGTGGCTCGAGAGATATGGAAGCTGAACAAGACTGTGGGAGGATGATTCCAACCCAGCAAGCTGAAGCCAGCTTGGATCTTCCATATCACATTACACTTTTGAAGTCTCTTTAGCTACTGAGTGAATGACAGATGATATCCAAAACTCTTCTCTAACTTGGAGCTGCGATATGACAGTCATTGCCACTGATTTCATGCTGAGTTTCACAGGCACAGTACAAGGTTAGAGTCTTAAACTCTTCCCTTTGGGGTAGGATTCTGGTAATCACAAAGTGCTGATTTATCACAAAGGCCAACTATAATCACATTATATTGCACTTATGTAGGATTTTCTTATAAAGGGCTTTTGGAGGTTACAATGCTTCTATCCCTCATTTTGTTTTCCACAAAATCTCACAGCTGAACATTGATTGAAACATATGAAAATCCTGCAAAACAGCAATTTGTACAATCTAAACCCATTTCCATCCAAATCAAATTCTTGCCAAACTCCCTGCTAGCAGGTTTTAATTATGTCTTATGCAGTTACTGGTGGCTCAGTGGGTAAAAGCACTGTGCTTGGGGACCATAAGGATGGGGTTTGATTCCCCGAGAGCTGCACGATGGGGGACATGAAAGGAGCCTCATTAGGGTGCCCCCTGCAAAAATCCTTTCAACCCAGAATTGAAAACACATTATGTCTTAATTTTCCTCTGGAAAAATCAGTTAGGTCCCCTACTACAACTAGACCTGCTTGTTGTCTTAATGATAACACCTTCTGCAGAAAGGGGGACAAATGTATTTTTATGGGGAGGCAATGCAGTTAACTCAAAATGTCTATTCCTCTGAAACCTATTGGTGCCTGTGATTTGATAGGGGTCTGCTAATGTTGGAGGGATTTTTTGTTAAGTTTGCTATTTCAGATTTGTAACACTCGACTGTAACTTCACATTTTCTTCCCTATCCATCAGCTACCCATTTCCTCTTCACTTCATGTTCGGCAGTGACACATATTTTCTTTAGCTAGCTAAAGAAAAACTGACCCATTGAAGATATCCATGAATTTAATGTCAGTCCATGTTGGCCCTAAGATTAGTCTGAATGTATCTTCTCAAAACAAGAGCCATACGACCCTGCTCTCTACCAAATTTCTTAGGCTGCGCAAAGAGGAAAAAACACAAAGAATTTATAATTTACCATAGCTGTCTTCTACAACATTTTGGAAATGGGTGGAACTTGGCAGAAAACGACGGTCCCAAGAGTCGCAGGCGTCTTCTAAGTAATACCTGCTCTAAACGCCAGGAGAAAGTAACAATTTTTTTGTTAATAAACAAATGAGGTCATACAGCTATAGCATACACAGAAAATAGCTGAGTACTATCAGAGTGGCTATTAGCATCTTTTAATTTCTATTCAGATCCCAAAAAGGCAACACTGAGGCACTGAAAAAGCTGGCCACTGTTAAAGATGGTTTTAAAAAATTAGTTGACCATGGCTTCTTTGTGGGTAGCATAGAAAATACAGATTTCTACCCCATCCCTCCCAGAAATAACAAAAATAATTACAACTGAGGTTACACTCTTCTGCCCTATTTGTACACTGGTTCAATTAGCAAAAAAACAAACAAACCAGAAAACAGTATCTTCTGAGGCGATTAGTGATAAAATATAATTTTATTATTTGGTTAATCTCACTCTGCAGACTCTACAACATATGATCTGTGACCACCAGCACAGCCTCTTCCCTCAGCTTCTATGGCAGTGAGCTACTGTATGTTAATAGGTCCACCAACACTAAATCTGAAAGTGTTTTTAAAAATGGGCTCAGTGGACTAAGTAAATAACCTGATTTTAAAAAGAAAGCCTGTAAACTAGATTCACTGCTCTCAAAGGTATGGGACAACCTGCATATATGTTGTGGACTCTGCCTTGGGGGTTTTTTTAATAGCAAGTTTTATCTCATAAGCCCACTACAATATTTTCAATTCCATGCTCATTAGGGGTTCAAAGAGGGCCGACAGTATTGTGCTGGCAAAGAGTGTACAAAAGATCTTTACTGCATATAGGTTTGGACTACAGATTTACTCAAGAGGCAATGGAGGACATCGTCTACCCACTTCCACCTAGAATGCTAGAAAGTCCAACTGTTAAAACCTTCTATAAAACTTTACACTAAAAAAATGTGGAACTCAATTGTACTTCTAAGAGGGATGGCTCTATGGACTCCTGACCTACGGGCTGCTGACCTACCCTACATGTCTATGCACTAGGGTTGTCTTGCAAAATATTTTGAATGCTGCAAACTTTAATAAACTATCATCCTCTCCATGTACAGTGGAACCTCAGTTAACAAACGCCTCGGTTAACACAAAAAAATGCATAACAAAAGGATATCTATAGAAAATAGTGGCTTGATTTACGGAAATTTTTTTGGAACAGATTAATTAGTTTTCAGTGCATTCCTATGGGAAACCGCATTTCAGTTAATGTATTTTGTTTTTTGATGCATTCCTATGGGAAATTGCATTCAATGCATTCCTATGGGGAAATCAGTTAGAAGTAATTTTTGTTGTAAAAAACGTCCCAGAGAACACATTAATTATGTTAACCAAGGTTCCACTGTACTTTTAAGCACATTTAACTTAATTTAAGAATCTGATTAAAACTCTTGAAACACATTAAACTCTTCAATTTAAAATAAATCTAATGCACTAAAGACATAGCACATAAAAAGCTTAGACAACATTTACACTCAACTACAAAGAAAAGGAAAGATATCTAACACGGCTTTGTGCTTCCCATTAGAGAAACCAAACACTTTATTTTGCTTTCTTTTTCCTAACACAAACAAAACCCTAGCAAAGGAGTTCTCAAGCTTTTTAAGTCACGGGCCTGGTCACGCTTCCTCAGACAGCTTCAGGGGCCAGATGGCCATTTTGCCCTTCCTACACCACATGACACTTCCTGGAGTAGTGGAGGCAGTGGGGGGCCTCATAAAATGGCACCGTGGGCCGCATCCATCTCATGGGCCACAGGTTGAATATCCCTGTTCTAATCTAATACACAAATCCAAACCTGTTGATTTCCAAGGTTACCAATTGTACATTGTCATGAAAACCTCTCGTATAAGGAGATTGACCAGAAATAAGATTTTTTTAATAGCAAAAACTCTCTCTCTCAAGTTTAAGTTTAAATCTGTCTGCAAAATCTTAGTGTAAAACTAGCCTTGTTGTTGTTCAGTCGCAGTCAATTCCGACCCTCTGCGACCCCATGGACCACTGTCCTCCAGGCACTCCTGTCCTCCACCATCCCCCTCAACTCCCCCAGCTCTCTGCCCATTATCTCTACAATACCGTCTAGCCATCTCATTTTGGGCCGCCCCCTTCTTCTTTTGCCCTCAACCCTTCCCAGCATCAAGGCTTTCTCAAGCGAATCCTCTCTTCTCATTTGATGTCCAAAGTACCTTGGCTTCATCTTTATTATTTGACCTTCTAAGGAGCAGTCAGAGTTGATTTCTTCTAAGATTGACCTATTTGTTCTCCTCGCTGTCCAGGGGACTCTCAAAACTCTCCTCCCAACACCACATCTCAAAGGCATCTATTCTTCTGCGCTCAGCTTTCCTAATGGTCCAGCTCTCACAACCATACATTGCCACCAGAAATACCATTGCTTTGACTATACGAATTTTTGTTTGCAATGTGATGTCTCTTTTCACTATGTTCCCCAGGTTTCTCATGGCTTGCCTCCCAAGAATTAGTCGCCTTTTTATTTCATGGCTGCAATCCCCATCTGCAATGAGCTTTGATCCTAAGAAAGTAAAATCTGTCACTGCTTCTACTTCTTCCCCATCTATTTTCCAGGGACTGATAGGGCCTGTTGCCATTATCTTGGTTTTCTTTATATTGAGTCTCAAGCCAGCTTTTGCACTTTCTTCTTTCAACCTAATCAGGAGATTTTTAAAGTCCTCCTCACTTTCTGCCATTAGGGTAGTATCATCTGCATATCTCAAATTGTTGGTGTTTCTCCCAGCAATTTTGATCCTTAAGGACGCATAAATCCTTTTGGTGCAGCACATTAACACAGCTATGCTGCATTTGAAACAGAACATTGTGTTTTGAGATAGTAGATCTATTTGGAAATATTTCTTTAAAGTAGCCTTCCAAATTGTAGAACTGAATGGCCCATTAAAATCTCTTTCAATAGCCAGGGCTTTGTAAATATCACAGGAAATTTTTATTTCTGTTTGTTATTACTTTTTTTGGTTAACTAATATCAAGGTGTTACTCCAAGTGAACATTTATACAACATTAGAAGTCTTTTTATTATTACTTTTTTATTGTTTTTTCTTTTAATTGTACTGTGTTGTACTTGTATGATATTGTTATGTACTGTGTTATGATTTTTTGTATGTCTTGTTAAATTTTCTTTAAAAGTTAATAAAAATTATATACAAAATTCTCTTTCAATAGGATGGATTTGAACTGTGTGGGTCCACTTAAACAAATCTTTTACTGAAGTTCCTAGAAATGATTGCTGTACCACAAAAACAATCATGGTGAAGGGGGGGGGGATGGAGCCAGTGATGGGATGACAAATTTGTTACCACCACTACATGACGTCACGACGTCATGGGCGTGGCCAATGTCATGACATCATATGCGGAGCTGACATCATGACGTCATGACGTTGTGGGCGGGGGCCTTAAAATAAAAAATAATTAAAAATAAAGTAAAATAAAATAAAATAAATAAATACACACACGCTCAACCCAACCCAACCACCCACCCAACCACCACACAAACCCGTAAATAAATTAATTAAATAAATAAATAAAATAAAAATTAAATAAAAATACAACCCCAAACACAAACCCCTCACTTACCCCTGGGAGGGCTCGGCAGGGGCGGACGGCCAGGGCAAGCCAGGTCTCAACTTGCCTGTGGAGGCTCAGAAGCCCCGGGGGAGGTGCCCTCCTCTGAGGGCTGGTGCTGCCTGCTGCCGCTGCTGCCATCTCCGCCGCCGCCATTATTGCCATCGCCGCCGCCATCGCCGTTGCTGCCGTCGTCATCACCACCACTATCGCCGCCACCACCATCGCTGCCGCCGTTGCAGTCGCCGCCGGTGTTGCCACCACCATCATCACCGCCGCCGTCATTGCCGCCACTACTGCTGCCGCCGCTGAATTTTTTTTAAATCGGAGCCAAAATGGCTCCGATTCTGTTTGTTATTACTTTGGCTCCGATTTACTGCACATGTGCAAACTCAATCTGACGCATTACACATGCGTCAGATTGAGTTTCTGCGCATGCGCAGTAAAATTGGAGCAAAAATTGCTCCAATTTTATTGCGCATGCGCAGAAACTCAATCTGACGCATGTGCAATGTGTCAGATTGAGTTTCTGCGCTTGCGCAGTAAATCGGAGCCATTTTGGCTCCGATTAAAAAAAAAAATTCTTTCGGTGTGGCGTCCGGAACCGGACGCCTCAAAAGTTGACTCCCCTCCCAGAGAACCCTCCGGGATTGTTCCTACCAGTTCCATGGAACCGGATGGAACCAGGGTCATCCCATCACTGGATGGAGCGCATGGTGGCCTGCAGAGAATAAAGTGGGACCAACCACACCTGCTCCAGTTCTGAGCAGCAACAGCCCAGTAAAACTTACATTTTTAGACAGAATGATATCGTTACTTCAAGGCACAAACAAATATGTGATTACCAGGACTGCCAAATTTAGTCAGTCCCACTCAACTGAGAAGACATTTTATTGATCAGATAGGGACTGCATGCAAAGGTGATGAATTTAATTTGAATATTTCTAAAATTTAAATGATTATTTCATCTTTTCTTATGCATCTTATACCACCTCATATTTAATCTATTAGTACACCTTTTTATACAATTATTTTATTCAGCCCAACTTAATGTATTTTATTTAATTCAACAATTGTATTTTATGTAATCCATCTTGTTATATTTTAAACTGATATGGTCATCAGACTAATCAACTAATAACGAATGAATGAATGACTTGGCTACAGTTGCCCCAGAACAACACATATTTCTGTGTAGAGCAGGGGTTCCCAATCTTTTCAAGCCAGGAGTTGCGTCACTGTCTCTCAGTCAGCTTCGAGGGCAGGACAGCCATTTTGCCCTGCCTGTACGATGGGGGCAGCCATTTTGTCCTAACAACTTCAAAGGGGCAGCAGGAAAATGGTAAGTTTGCACCCAAACGGAGCTAACACAACTACTTCAAACATACCTTGTAGTTCATTGTTGACATGACTTGTTTTCCTTTTTTAAAGTATCTTCCTTCTTCTACTACAACCAGGAAGACACAGAAACAGCAAACATGTCACCATATGTACAGCTATTAAGTATTAAAAGACAACAAAGACAACAACAAAGAGAACTCAAGTTTGATGCAGACCACTCACAAGCCAGACCACTTACCTCTGCTTGTATCAATCGCAGTGCATTCTTACTTTATTTTATTCTTACAATATGTTAGCTTTTTTTATGCATCAGGAAATTGCAGGCTTAATTCATCACTGGTTATGTACTAAATTATTGTTTCCTAGAGACGGACAGTGAATTTATTTATTATTCAAGCGGAGTTTCAAGCGGAGTTTTGGATTTGAAATATAACTACAGTAATTCTATCTTTCACAGCGCATACAGCTGCCACAAATAAGGGAAGCCAAGATTCAAAGAAAGGACCTCAGTAACTCAAGTGTTAATAGGCTGACTACCAAATTCATGTTCATTTTTATTACACAACCACATTAAAGATGAGCACAGTAACAGCAAGCATCCTAAAAAACATATTGCTATGACCCCTAGTCTTTTCTAGGTAAACATCTCACGCCCAGATTACTTTGGTAAGAGATTCACAACATTTAATGACTTATACAGTATCATGAAAAACTGTAGATTGTTCTGCAACAAGTGACTGTGCCTCAGCACTTGATTGTCCTTATGTCTAAACTGTATTGTGGGCAAGAAGCTATGCATAATAATAAATAGGACAGAATATGGATAGACAGAATGGTTTTCTACAGGTAAAGGTGCCAGACAAGGGAGCATTTTACCCCCTTTATCTGCTCAATCTGTATACAGAATATATCCTATGGAAAGCTGGATTCGATTAAATGAAGAAGTGGAAATTGGGGGGGGGGATTGGGGGGGATCAGTAATTTAGGATATACAGATGACACCATCTTGATAGCAGAAATGAGTTTAAACAATAACCAATGAAAGTGAAAGAAGAAAGTAACAAAGCAGGACTGCAGTTGCCCAGACAAAAACCATGACTACAGATGTACTAGACAACTTTAATGGTGACAATGAAAAACTAAAACAGTGAAGTATTTTGAATACCTAGGCTCGATCATCAAACCAAATGGAGACTGCAGCCAAGCAATTAGGTGACAAATCCTTGAAGAATTTAGAAAAGATCAAGTGTAAGGAGATGTCACTGGAGGCCAAGTTCATCCACGTTCTTGTACTCCAGATCACTCTGCAACAGAAGTGAAAGTTGGGCAGTAAAGAAAGGTAACACAAAATATTGGTTTGTTCAAAATACGGTGCTAGAGGAGAGTTTTGCGAATAACCTCCTAGATAGCCAGAGAGAGAAACAAAGGAGCCCCAGAACAAATCTAGCCTGGAGGCAAAAATGAGGAAGCTGTCCTTCTTTGGGCACATCATGAGAAGACAAGATTCCTTGGAAAAGCCAATGATGCTGGGGAAAGTGATGGGGACAACCAAGAGGAAAGAGGAAAACCAAACATCAGATGGATTACCTCAAGTGAGGGAAGCTACAGCCTTGGGTTCTCAAGAGCTAAAGAGGTCTGTTGAGAACAGGACTTTCTGGAGATCTTTCATTCAGTCACAGGATCACCCTAAATCAGACTTGATAATAAATACAATAATCCAAGTTAAAAATACAATAATCCAAGTTAAATTTTGGCTGGCGGGTCAAGTGTGGGGACATAGTAACGCAGGTTCCCACCTAGGATGGCTGATTTAAGGGCAGCCATCCCTCCCCCCCCCACACCTGGCATCTGTATCTGTATGTTTTTTAGCTGTTTTATCGGTTTTATTGCTTTAATGTTTTAAATTTTTCTATGAACTTTTAAGGTTTTTATATATTGTTATGACCATTACCTATGGCGGTAATGTAAGCCGCCCAGAATCGGGTCTTCCCGATTGGGGCGGGATACTAAATACGAACAATAAATAAATAAAATAGCAAAGCAAATCGGGGGCCAGGTCACGCTCCCTCAGACAGTTGAGGGGGTTGGAATGGTGCCCCCCCTTACGTTTACGGCTGTCGTAAATGTGTCTGGAGCAGATTTCGGCAGCGGATGGAGTGAGGACAGGGGCTGGATTATTTGGCTCTGCAGGCCGGATCCGGCCCATGGGTTGTGTACCTATGGTGTAAAGGGATTGAAGGCCAGCCACAAAATGTCCTACATCACAGGATATGTTTAGCAAAGCATGAGTAACCTCCTTTCTCATGTGGTAAAATGCGCATTTAAGGGCGCATTATCATCTTTTTAAAAGTTACAAAAGTGGGGACCCAGGAGTGGGTGGGAAGGCAGGTTTCAAAGTGTGCCTCTGCTGGCGTGCCCAGGTTTCCAACCGCCTCCCCTGCACGCTTGTAAACTCGTGTGAAGAGAACAGGCAACGTCTGAAATAAAGCAGCAGCAACAACAACAACATCATGATAATAATAAACTTCCTGCGATTAAATAAACCCAGAAGAATGAACTTCAAAACATAAAGAGGGGGAAGAAAGGGAAATAGAAAAGGAGAATTATGTCTGGATCGGCCGTCCTTCTGGGCAGGAGCCATTCACACGTGCATGCAGAAAATGGGGAGGCAGAAGGGGGAGGCGAAATTTAAAAAGCAATTATTTCTAACCTCTGTCTCTTAAGTCATACACACACACACATCCAAACAAGAAAACACGAACAGAAAAGAGATTCCCCAAGAGTACACGTGAAAACCTCGGGTTAGAGATTCGCGTCAGCCAAGGGGGGGCTGCTTCTGTTCCCACAACCGAGCCGGGCAGGAGGCAGTTCGTGGGGTGGTTGGGGAGGGAGAAAGCGAATCCTTTCCCGGCCACTGCGAAACCCCGGTGGTTGTGTGGGAAAGGGGGAGAGGATGATGATGCTTCTCCACGTCCAACCCCCTTAAGTTTCTCGGCACACAAACACACACACAGCGCTTGGAAAGATAAATAATAAATGCTTACCACCTCCGGGCTTCCCCCTGAATAAAAACAGGAATTAGTGTATTAACGGGTGGGGAAGACGACAGAACTTTTCCAATTAGACGTTGGGACCTTCCAAAAGGAAAACCTCATTAAGAGATGGCGGCGGGAGGGCAGGGCCGGATCCTACAGAAACGCCTCCACAGGAGACAACCACATCTCAACACACCCAAACACATGCACACCGGTGCAAAAAGTGTCTTTTAGGCCGCCCTTACATCTCCCATTTCCAGCCAAATGACCGGGCATACACAATTATGTACACACTACAAAGCCAACTTCTCTATATTGACCACCTCTGTAAGTTGCATCTTGACCACCAGAACCCTGACAAACTGAATTTACGCTTTATAACTTGACCATTTGACTCCAGTCAGCCACCAGTTAGGTTACAGTAGTTTAGTTTATTATGGCATATTTGTTGTTTGTTTGCTTGTTCGTTTTGATTTGCTGTGTGTTCTGTTGTTTGTTTTCTGTTTGTAGCATCGGACGCTGAGAAAACTAAGGAAGAGAATGGGTCCTCAACATACTCTAAATCAGGAGTGCCCAAACTACAGCCCACAGACCAGATCTGGCCCCCCAATGCCAATTCATCCCACCCCGCTGCTCCCGGAAGCAGAAGTAAAACATGCCTAAGCATGTGCAGAGGTGCTGTAGTAAATGCACCTGTGGCTGCCATAAATGTGTTTACAACAGCTGCAGATGCATTTATGGCAGCATTCTACACATGCACGGGCATGTTTTATTTTTGCTTCCGGTGGGAGAAACCACGTAATCAGACTGCTGAACCACGTGACCAGTCCACAGCCCGAAAAGTTCTGCTGTAAGTGGATATGAGCATCAAGTCCGCTGACTCAGATCCAGGAAGACTTTATGGCAAGAACAAACATTCTTGAGGGTACGCAAGAGCAAAATCAAAGTAGAAGATGGAGAAAGGAGATCCCTGGACAAGGAATAAGATTAAAGGAAGATATGGCTGTGGAAGCCAACCTCCCCCTATGTCAGTTGCAGGACCATGAATAGGGTAAGGGGTTTCAGTGGTGGGCAGCAACAGGTTCGCACACCCCAAAAGGAGAGGTAGCAAAACTGAGTGGCCTTTGGGCAGGAGAGTGGTGAAATTGGGTGGCCTTCGGGCGGTTTTTTTTTTAAAGCAAAATTGAGTGGCCACACCCACCTCCCTACCCTGCCCCATCAAGTTTTGTCCCTGCAAGTGGTTCAAGGTCTCCCTGCTCAAAACCCAGTCATATCTGATTTTAGGGTGCAGTGCTCATCTCCATTTACAACCAAACAGCCAGTGCTATCTGTGTTTGCAAATGTATACATGGTCATATGGCAGGCATGACTAGATCGCCCATGATGTAGGCTCCACCCACAATGTTGGCGCCACCCACGGTGTGGTAGCAAAAAATGTAGCTGCCCATCACTGGCTGCACTGCCTAAAAGTAAGACCAACATACTCATGTGGGGGGTGCTGACAGACAACAACACATAATGTGAATGTGGAGAAATACAGAATCCGGCTCATTTACTGGTCTGCCCATTACTACCAGAAACATGGATTGATGAAGACATAAGTTTGGCCAATGACAAAGCCAGGAAGGGGGCTTCATTTTGGCAGTCCAGGCTTTGATCAGGACACTAAAGAAGAAGTGGGGGGAAAGGCCTAAGGTGAGCATTTGCAGAAGAATTACGGGAAACCTGAATGGTCCCCTCTATGGCTAGCACATGTGGAGGCACAGCAACCAACGATAAAGTTGTGTGTAGGGAGACATCAGTCTTTCCACATACAGGCACAAAGTGCAAGCATTCACACACACATCCAGAAACTGGCCGGCTTTCCCCTAAAACAGAGTTTTCCCTCCCACCCTTATTCATTCATTATTTAGGGATAGAAAAACGCACCTTGCCTCCAATTTAAGGAAAGGCTTGACTTGCAATTGCTTGGTTCTCTGGATGTCATTCAAAACAGGGCTGTTGGCTTGCTCACGAACAGCACCATGATAGGGCTCTTAGTTTAGCTGGAGGAGAAAGCAGGCTGATCCCCTCTGTCTTTAGTACAGAGGCATCTAGGAGCCCACTAGCATGGATCTCCTTAAGCCTGAAGCAGGGCAGTGGGCAGTGCTCCATTCCCCCCCTCCTTAGGTAAGCAAGCAATCAGTTAAAGATGAGAAGAACTATCCTAGATTATCCCAAAGGAAGGACCATTGAATCAAGCGTCATCTTCTCCCACAGTGGTTGACTAGATGCCTCTGGAGGTAAGCTCACAAACACGACTTAAATACAAGTTCTTCATCCCCTTCCCTAATTTTGAGCTCCACCAACAGGTTCAGGCACTTAAGGCACTTCTTTGGGGGTTATATTTGTATATGGTGTCTTTTTGTTTCCATAGTTGTTTAGTCTTTTCAGTCATTTCCAAGATTTCTGGCTGTTTCTTGCCATGTAAAGCTCTGTTACAGTGGTTATTCACTTTTTGTTCCTGCTGGAGTCGAGATTAAATTTCTGTAATTTTTACTGTATGTTCACTGAAAAAATTAACTTCAAAATGTGAAATATTATCTAAGTACAGTATTAGAGTGTGTTTCCAGGATGAGACATGAGATGTAGTTAGTCTGGCACCTTCCCAGAATGGAGACATGAAAACATTTCAAAACAGTGTGTTGAATTTTTGGGATTAGATCACCGATGCTCTTAATACACTGTTGAACTATATAGGCTCAATGACAATAGATCTGGATTATAGTCTCTCGGCCTCCTGCCATTATTGAATAAACGAGTAGTTTAGGATCATGTATCGTCATCGTCAGTTGCAACTCAATTTGAGTAAGGTATACATTTTTTCCTGCCCCAGGGCACCAGAAAACCTGGACTTGGAGGCTGGCTGGTTCTGAGCTACCTTCGTCCTCCAAGGCAAGCAGGAAAAATGCCACTGGCATGAATTGGTTTAAGGTGGATTCCAGCTTGCAATGAAATGATCCACACACTATGATCTCAGAGCCATCTCCTGTGGCACGTATGAAATGAGACATGCAGAACCTTAACAACATGACTGCAATAGGCTGCCAACAGCCCTGAGGATATTGAAAAGGTGCGCCTCTACAGCCAGTCCATCTGGCATGGCCTCATGTATAAGGCACATTCAATGGGATTCTGCCCATTTATTAACAGCTTTACCATTTTCAACATTGTGTTCATTCCCCTAAATGTTGCTATGGCTGTTTAAATCTCCAAAGAGGAAGTGAGTGTTTTCCATATTAGATGGCTCCATGAAGCAGAATAATGTTTATAAACATTATACATGCAACCAGTTCAACCACCAATATTTCTAGTTGTCTTCTTCAGTATAGTCTGTTAAGGGGGTTATAATACTGGGTCTTATAAAAATAACACTTCCATACTGCACGTGGGCTTCTCAGCAGCTAAAAACATCCCAGGAATTTTTGGTCAATGCAAAGCAAAATCAGTCTCTGGGCAGTTCACAAGTTAATTACCGTAGCAATATGTTGGATATTCATCTTACCGACCTCGGAAGGATGGAAGGCTGAGTCAACCTTGATCCCTGGTCCGGATCAAACTCACAACCTTTTGGTTGAACGACAGCAGTTTCTTAGACACAAAGGACATCACATTTCTGTTCATGATGAAGTGAAGGGTTCCTCTTTGGATGAAGAAATGCCTTCTATATTAATAAAAACTGTCATATGTGGTCCTTAAAGGAAGCATCAGGTCATTTTGTTCATCCGCAAACTTACAGTGCAAGGCTTCTGGATCAGAAGGAATGGCCATCCCTACACTGTTGCCTGGGGGATGCCTGAGTCTACTTGTAGTGGCTCTCCACTTTTTAAAGAGGCTCCTTCTATGTCTCCCAGGTGATTTGTCTATGTGTAAGAGACAAATTAATGCTATCTATTATTTGGCTGAGAACAGACATAAAGATAATTGTTTCTTTATTATTAAATAGCATTTAATGTCGATAGATTAATTGTCCTTAACAGCATTCATATGAAGGCTTATCTGGCTTTGCATGGGGATCTGTACTAGGCCTTTAAGATTCCTGGGGCTCAGATACACAAGATAGACCACTCAGTTCCCACCTGTTCCCTATAATACCTGTGTGGCTAGAAGATCTACAGGTGTGTATATTTATATCTTTATTATAATCACTGATCATCTGCAGGGGTTCTCAACCTACAGCCCACAGCACCAACTTATCTGGCTCACAACCTTAGGCCAGCCACAGGAATTGGCTGTGGACATGTTGAGGGCAGCTGTAAATTGGGGGGGGGGGCACCAGTCTGGCCCCCTCAACTGTCTGATGGCGCCTGACCTGGCCCCCGACTTAAAACGGTTGGCAACCCTGGAGATAAAGGATCACTACAGGTTATCCTACCTTGTGTCCTGGTGCCTCAAAAGATTTAAATAAACAATACTGTCCCTAAATAACTCTCTGGATGATGCAGAATAGACTGGCTCTGCAAAATTTACACATCCAAGAGTGAGATGGAGAATATATCTGTGGCTTTCCTTGAATTGGGACTCTGGCTACTCCATTACTCTGTTTCGTCAGAATGGCCAGATAAAATAATTTTCCCAAACAAGGCATGATCATGATCTGGAATAAAACAAAACTGTATCCACAGCAAATGCCTCGGGTTCGCCAAAGTGCTGAGACTAGTAAAACTATGTCTAATAAAAATGTTTGAATCTGTGTGAGTAAAAGTACAACTTTTGTTTTTGTGTGGGAAGAAGAAACCAAAGCACTTGATTTACAATAACCCTCCAAGAACTGAAAATACCACTCCTACTCTTGACCTGCTTTTATTTTGACCTTGTCAAGGATGCCAGCCTTGTTATTGCTGTTCAGTCGCATAATTGAATCCAACCCTTTGCAACCCCATGGACCACTGCCTTGAGAGGAAGATAAATCCCCTAATTAAGAGAGAAAAGGGGGGGGGGGCTTGAAAAGTGAATTGCTCTCTCCCTCTGTCGTACAGACTGGAAGCAAACCCCAGCCAGCCATGCTCACTAGATGAGTTCCCCTTTCATGGGATTATGATAAAACAGAGTGTTAACTAAAAGTGGAAATGACTAAATTTCCTGCAATTAGTTCCTTAGGATAAAGGCAGAAAGTAAAGAAATATAACCGACTTGTTAGCTAAGCAATAGAGAATTTCTCTCATAACCCTGACCCACTCATTGGTAATCTTGCAGATTGACTACTGCAATGCTCTCTATGTGAGACTGCCTTGTGTTTGATACAAAGATTACAGCAGGTCCAGAATGCAGCAGCCAGGCTGGTGGCAGGCTTAAAGAAATTCAGTCATATTTCCCCAGCCTTGGCAGGCTTGCACTGGTTACCTGTTGCCTACTGTGTGTGTGAAAAATAGTATGTGTGAGTTTGTGCTTTTAGCCACCGACCCAGAGTAGGAAAATCTAGACGTATAGGGCATAAATATAATACATATAAGAAACTGTAGCAACATTTATTTTATAACAAGAGTTTTAAAAGGAGTTGGTGGCAATAAAAACACATTTCAAAAATAACTTAGTTTTGCTTGAAATGCTTTGTCTTGCTTGCTTCTTCTTCAGGATCCCAAAACAAATTCTGTAATGACATTTGAAGTAGAATACTGTATTAGTTTTGACTACCTGTACATTGGCTTGTAATAATTCCAAGATATTCTATGACACCTAATTTCAGTAGCCCATATTAAGTAGCACATAACCCCTTCCTTCCTACAACTCGGGGAAGGGGAGATGCAACCCTCCAGATGTTTTTGGACTGGAATGCCAGTTTTCCTCACCTCTAGCTATGATGGCTAGGGTCGATAGGATCTATGGTCTAACATCATCCAAAAAGCTGGACTTTGCCTACCCCAGATCTATTCATAGCACAGTTAAAATTCCAGAATTTAACCACAACCAAGGAAAACTATGGAATATAATCATTATCCCTGTAGTAGATTTCACCCATACCTTTAAAATGGATAACTGTGACTCTGGCCATGGGGGCTGTATAGAAGGAAAAATAAGAGCATTATATATTAGGAACAAAACTTACAGCTAACTCTTATCATTTTTAGAAACATCTCTTAGGCAGTGTTAAGAAAGCCAAATGGCACTGAAAAGCTTTAAATAAAATCCAGCTTCTGAAACAATAGCATCCTTTTTTGCGAGATTGCTTGCTCCAGCAAATAGGCTCAGAGAAGTTTCACCTGTGTCCTTGCTTTTAAAAAAACTGGCATAAGATTTCAAATTTGACTATGGAACTTCATCAATATTTGGGACAATTAAGAAAGTATTCTGCCATCAATCTCCCACCAGCAATGGTCAACAGCTGAAGAAGCAGCTAACACTTTCAAGGAGGAACATTTTGATTTTAAAATGGTCTTGAGATTTAATATGCATTTTCTGCCTACATGTAATGGCAGTCTGCCCACTTACATTTATTCCCAAACCAAAAAAATGCAGTAAGTTTCAGGTCAAGTTGTTTTGTGAAGGGCAATTTTTGTTCTTCAGTCGCAGTCGATTCTGACACTTTGCAACCCTGTTGACCATTGCCCACCAGGCACCTCTGTCTTCCACCATTCTTCTCAGCCCACCCAGCTTTGTGCCCATTGCATCTACAATACCATCAAGCCATCTCATTTTTGGTTTACAAAAATGAAGGGCAATGCAGCATGCTAAATTACAACAACTTCTGGCCACAGCTAAGTTGAGGGCAAACCTCCCTGGTTCCTACAAATTGCATTCCTAATACCTGTGTGTGTTTTACATTTTTATTTTCTATGTTAATAACATTATGATTGCTGGCAGCACTTCAAAGTGAACCTCACCAGTTTTGCCTTTTAAGACAAAGGGGTATTTTCCAACAGGCAGCACCCATTTTAAGAATGACATTCTCATGGTGTTTTCTCAGTTTCTAATGGACTCAAATGACTTCAGGTCCCTAGATTTAAGCAAGAATTTACTCTGTGAGGCCAGTAAATGAAATCATATACCGTATATACTCGAGTATAAGCTGACCCGAATATAAGCAGAGGTACCTAATTTTGACCTGAGAAACCAGGAAAATAGATTGACCCGAATATAAGCCGAGGGTGGCAAATGCAGCAGCTGCTTAGTGAGTTTCAGTAATCAAAATACGGTACATGAAAATAAGATGCAGCAGAAAGGACTTTTCTCCATGCCGATTAAGATGCACCGATGACAGGACGGGAGAAGTGGGTGGTAAAGGCTATTAGCCGCCACCGCCTTTTTCCATCGCACTCAGTGACCCAAGTATAAGCTGAGTCAACTTTTTTGAGTTCATTTTTAGGACTGAAAAACTAGCTTATACTCGAGTATATACAGTAGTAATAATAATCATCTGCTACCCATAGTTAGGAGCATATATCTTCTTTTTACAAGCGCCCAGAGTCAATTGGCATATGAGAACATGTTATTTGCTAGCTAGGTTTTGGTTCCAATTAGCACTACAAGATGCTGCCAAAGATTTATTTAGACATACCTGGTACCAAAAATAAAAGGAACAGGAGAATTTTCAACATCTGGAGAAAAAGTAAACAAAAATGATTAGTCCTAAACCAGTGGTGGGCATTAGCAGGTTTGCACCAGTTCACCAGAACCAGTAGCAGAAATTCTGGCTGGCCCCGCCCAGTAGTCCTAATTTGGGTGCAATGCAGGACTTTCCCCTTGGCCACGCCCACCATACCACACCCACAGTGTGGTAGTAAAGTCTTTTGGAGCCCACCACTACTGAGGGAGCATGACCTGGCCCATGGCACAAAAAGGTTGAGAACCCCTGCCTTAGTATTTGGACACAATAACCTTTGAAGACTTAGGTCTGTGGGCAAAGAATAAAGGAAGACTGTAGTCTTCCTGCCCCAGGCATAATTCTACTGAGATGGAGCTCAGCAAAGTGGGCCTACCACGTGTGGTTACAATTCCATCAGCACAGCCAACATGAACGGAAGTGGGAGACCTAATGTTGCAACATTTGGTGGGCTACAGTTTACTCTAACACCTTTGAAGTATTTGCCAAGGACAAGGCTTAGGGGAGCTTCCGATATTTTCCACAAATTATAAGACTGCTGTGGTAAAGCAAGTATATATTGTGCCCCATTTGTGAACACTTTGGAGGTTGAAACTTACCAGCTTCCCAGTCTTCCTTTGAAGGAGGGGCATGGCAAGCTCCCACTTCTTTGACTTCATTCTGCAGAACAGTAGCTGCTACTAGCACAAGCAAACATTTAAAGAAAAATGTTAGAAATATGCTCATGGAGGTTACTTCTACATTAGGCTTGATTGTTTCAAGTCTCAAAAATTATACACTCCAAGGTGTATATTCCATATATCAGAAAGTAAACAGAGAGAGAGAGAGAGAGAGAGAGAAGACAAACAATGCTATGGTATTTTAAAGACTAACTTGCATTTTAATGTTAGTTTTCATGGATCAAGTCCACTTCAATCAGACAGAAGAGTAAGGCTTCATGGAATCAATTTATACACATCAGGTACACGTACAGCATGACACATAAATATACAAGCCACTGTGGTTTTTTACGACTGGTAATACCTGTTATTCGGATTAGTTGGGGAGCTTCACCCTTTTGAATTGCAAATGGTTAGTAAATGGATGCAAGAGAGACATTATGGCATTACACATTTTCTGAGGAGTTTACCCTTCATGTTTCTGTCTTTATTTCTGTCAGAGGTACTACCAGCATATAATAACTCTTCAAAGTAAATGGGCGTCTTTTACTTCCGCTTCCAGGAGCAACGAGAGCAGCGTGGGCCGGATGAATCGCGGTAAACCCATTTGTGTGGATTCATGGGGGCTTGGGCTTCTGGGAATTGCAGTCCAAGAACATTTGGAGTGCTAAGGTTCACCATCATGGGTCTATTGTATATTATATTATACCACCTTTGCAGAAACTACTCCAGTAGAATTCCCATCCACAAATCTTCTGTCTGATGAAGTGGACTTGATCCACGAAAGCTAACTTTAAAATACAGCAGTTAGTCTTTAAAGTGCCACAGTGTGCTTTTGTCTTTTGTTTTTGTTTTGTTTGAAACATGGACTAACACGGCTACGATTTCAAAAATATTCCATATAGCTGAGGATCTCAACCTCCCCTATGTCACTTGGAGGACCCTGAATAGGCTTAAGGTTGGAGTCCCCAAATGCAAGACCAACATGTTTAAGTGGGGGCTGCTGGAGTACAACAACACACGGTGTGAATGTAGAGAGATAAAAAATCCAACTCATTTACTGGTCTGCACTGAGGAAAACCTGGGTTTGGGCAATGACAAAGCGAAGAAAGTGGCTTCATTTTGGCAGTCCAGGGTTTGATCGGGACACGAAAGGGGAAAAAACCCTATTTCTTTGGGAAAGACTGTAAGGAACGTTGTTATTCACTAGCGATGAGAACAGGCAAGTCTCCAGATCTTATTAGATTTCATCTCATATTAGCTTTAGCCATCATATTACCACAATTACTCTCTAATAACCTCTGGATGGCCACAAGTTGCCTGCCTCTGCTACAGGTGAAATGTCCTAGCCATCAAATTCCTTGCATAAATTTTGTTACACATCACTAGATGTCAAACACAGAAAAAACACATCATAGTTATCAGCTCAATGGACTGGTTAAAAGAATAATTGCCTTACCTTCAGAGGCGACCGGGAGAACCTTATTCTCACAATTTGCAACGTGGAAGTTGAACTCATGTTTGGGAATTCTGTGACGGGCATTGTAGGGGCATGTTAATAGTTCCTTTGCAATCTTCATGTTATTCTGAGGAAGGGGGAAAGCAACAGAAATTGCAAGGTACAGAGCATGGCCATTTCTAGCAGATGATCCTATAAAGAAGATGTTGGTGTAGGAAAGATTTGTGTTGACTGAATTACAAGTCACAACTGAAGAAGATTCTTTTACTCCAGGAATTATTTCATTATGTACAGTGAGCCATCTTAAAAACAAAAACAAATGGTTACTCCACTTATACACTTTACTTTCAAGGATGACTTTTCCCTAGACCAGTGTTCCCAGCATGGAGTACAGGCCCCATAGGGGGACTTCATTTCCGAGAAGCCAAAGTCAGTACATTCGCTGATCAGTACTTTGGGAGACTGAAGTCCAAAAAGTAAAGGTTGGGAAACATTGTCCTAGACCAGTGATGGCAATACCTTTTAGAGACAGAGTGCTCAAACTGCAATCCAAAACCCACTTATTGTGGGTTTTGGATTGCAAAGTGCCAACACAGCAACAGGGGAGGGAGGAAACACTCCCATTGGGCTACTGGGCAGAGGGGCAGGGCGAACTCTGTGCTGGGGGAGGGAGGAAGCGCTCCCATTGGACTGCTGGGCAGAGGGGTGGGGCAAACTCTGTGCTTGGGCTACTGCATGGGTGCACACAGAGAGGGCTCTGAGTGCCACTTCTGGCATGTGTGCCATAGGTTCGCCATCACTGCCCTAGACCATTAAGCTTCACAATGAGGGTTCTTCTAAAAATGGTCTTAACTGCCATCTTACCTAGATTCTAACATGTCACCTAGTACTGTAGTAGCAATTACACTTATATACCTCCCCACAAGACTTAGTGCACTCTCTGGGGAGTTCACAAGTTAATTAGCACTTCGCTCCCAACGTGCTGGGTACTCATTTTATTGACCTTGGAAGGATAGAAAATTCAGTCAAGCTTGAGTCCTGGTCAAGACCAAACTCACAACCTTTTGGTTGCAGAACAGCAGCTTAACCACTGTGCCACTGTGAATTTCTTAGACCCAAAGGACATCACATTTCTGTTCATGGTGAAGTAAAGGGTTCCTCTTTGGATGAAGAGATACCTTCTATATTAATAAAAACTGTCATTTGTGCTCCTTAAAAGAAGCTTCTGGTCATTTTGTTCATAAGCAAATTTACAGTGCAAGGCTTCTGGATCAGAAGGATTGGCCATCCCTACGCTCTTGCCCACTTTTTAAAGGAGTCTCCCCGCTTAATTTGACTATATGCAAGAGACAAATTAACGCTGTCTATTATTTGGCTGAGAACTGGCATAAAGATAATGGTTTCTTTATTATTAAATAGCATTTAATGTCAATAGATTAATTTGGTCCTTGATAACCTTTCACATGAATGCTATCTGGCTGTGTATGGGAATCTTTACTGTGCTGTTAAGATTCCTGGGGCTCAGATACACAAGATACACCACTTAGTTCCCACCTCTTTCCTGTTCCCTACAACACCTGTTGTGGCTAGAAGATCTACAGGTGTATATGTTTATATTTCTATTATAATCACTGATCAGATAAAAGGTCACTACAGGTTATCCCACCTTGCAGTTGAACAACTTTGTGTCCTGGTGCCTCAAAAGATTTAAATGTACAGTACCTAAACAAATCTCTGGATGATGCAGAACAGACTGGTTCTGCAAAATTTACAAATCTGGCTACTGCTTTACTCTGTTTCGTCAGAATGGTCAGGGGGAAAAAAAAATTTCCCAAACAAGGCAGGATCATGATCTGGAATAAAAGCTGTATCCACAACAAATGCCTCGGGTTCCCCAAAGCGCTGAGACCAGTAAAGATATGTCTAATAAAAATGTCTGAATCTGTGTGAGCAAAAGTACAACTTTTGTTTTTGTGTGGGAAGAAGAAACCAAAGCACTTGATTTACAATAACTCTCCAAGAACTGCTTTTGAGCTGCTTTTATTTTGACCTTCTCAAGGCTGCCAGCCTTGAGTGGAAGATAAATCCCCCAAGAGACAGAAGATGGGTCCTTGAAAAGTGAATTGCTCTCTCACTGTCGTAAGGTCACAAGATCTGTAGCATCTTTAAAAGTTTGGCACTTCAAGCACACAATATGCAAATATAGGACAGTATGGATGTTCAACATGTTGCAGAAATGGAAATTAGAGCTCAAGCTTTCCTCTTTTAGGAGGTAAGCCATGAAATGTTTTCTTTTTGTGCAAATTCATGGCCCAGATCAATTTGCAAGCCATCTCTTTCTACTTCAGTGTGTGCCAAACTTTGTCAGAAATACCACCCCTCTGCAGGTTCCTCACCAATGCCCAGCGTCTATTTTCCTCTTACCTGTTTGCACTTCACCAAGTGATAAGGGAATCTGCTGGGTCTAATCTGGTGGTTCTTGTCATATGGGCATTCCATGAGTTTTTCTGAAGCCATGGAGTTGATGGGATGTTACACTTCCAATAATCTATTTAAGAATGAGAAGTTACTTAAGCATCTTGCCTTAAGTTTCTTGGCATGAGTAGAAGCCCTCTTAAGGATGGATGCACTAAAATTAACAATCCTGGATAGAACTCATTTCAAATTATCACTCAGTCATGAGTCTCAGTGTTAATTGTCTTTACATTCCCACTTAGACCAGGGGTGCCCAAACTCCAGCCCGTGGGCCTAATTGGCCCACTGCATATAATTAATGTGGCCTGTGGTGAGCACCCGGGCTTCACCATGGACTGCCGCCTCACCCGCCCAACTGTCAGCAGTGGGGGCAGTCTACCCCCAGCCCCAGCAGCTGTGTCCCGAGGGTGGGACTAGCCCACAGGGGAAAAAAAAGACTGGGCACCACTGATTTAGATCATGGAAATTCATTGGTAAAGGTCACCTTTGCTCAAAAGCCAGTCATCTCTGACTCTAGGGTTCAGTGTTCATCTCTGTTTATAGCCAAAGAGCCAGTCCCGCCTGCATCTGCAGACATTTCCGTGGACACGTGGAAGGCATGCCTAGACACCAGAGTGCACAGATACTGTCTACACCCTAATTAGCAGAAGTGCTGCTATTATCATTGCTGAAGAATCTCCAAACCCCATGTTGTCCAGTATAATTAAGCAGCAAAACTAGCCATGCACATATTTTTCAGCCTTACCCATAATCACTGTATGCAGATTTTAACCAAATCTTTCATACTTCTCCTTCCCTGCCAATAACAGAAAACTTACCTTCCTTATCTCAGCCTGCTCAGGAATGACAAACTGTAAAACCTCCCAAACAACCAAGGCTTCTCAACAGATGCTGAATTAAAACTGATGAGAAACTTCCAGTTACCAAGCAATTTAACTGTAGGCCCAGCCAATGAAATGGAACCAGCCTTAGTACCTTTGTGATGTCATTGCAATAAAGGCAATGGTGGGTAGCAACAGGTTCGCACCTCCCCAGCAAGAGAGGGGGAAAGCAAAATTGGGTGGCCTTTGGGCAGGGGAGTGACAAAAATGGGTGGACTTCGGGCAGGGCTATTTAGCGAAATTGGGTGGCCACACCCACCTCCCTGCCCTGCCCAGACTAACACAGCTACCATTTGAAAAGTTTTATTCTGTGCAAGTATATCAGAGAGTAAACAAAACAAAAAGACAAAAATGTTGTGGCACCTTAAAGACTAACTGCTGTAATTTAATGTGAGCTTTTGTGGATCAAGTCCTCTGGCTCTTTGGCTATAAACAGAGATGAGCACTGAACCCTAGAGTTGGTAACGACTGGTTTTCGAGCAAGGGCAACCTTTACCGAATAACAGAAGATCCCTGACTGGTATTCAAATTTCATGTCAGGTTTTGTCCCTGCAAGTGGTTCAAGGTCTTCCTTGTTCAAAAACCAGTCATATCTGACTCTAGGGTGCAGTGCTCATCTCCATTTACAGCCAAAGACCCATGCTACCTGTGCTTGCAGATGTATACATGGCCATATGGTAGGCATGACTAGATTGCCCATTATGTAGGCTCCGCCCATGAAATAGGCTCCACCCACAACATAGGCTCTGCCCACAGTCTGGTAGCCAAAAAATTTTGCTGCCCACCACTGAATAAAGGTATAGTGCAGTGATGGCTGACATTGGCACACCAGGGGTTCTTGGACACCTGGTGTCCCAGAAGCCCTGATCAGCAGGAGTGCTAACTTGGACTTCTGGTAACTGAAGTCCAAGAACACTAGGAGTGCCAAGGTTGGCCATCACTGGCATAGGGATATAAAAGGGAGATCGCCAAATAAGCAGCATTCAGTTTCTTGAGATTTTAGCATTGCTGCCTACAGTGTAGGCCCTTTTGATGTTATGATGGCAGATCCTTCAACCATAAATGCAAAGTAATATGCCATAGACATTTTAGGAATGAGTAGCAAATAGATCAGCATTGAAATTTCAACAGCAGCAATAGATTAAGCAGTGTAATTAAAAAGCAAGAGTGTCTCAGAGCATGCACAAATGGCATGTCCTGGAGATATGAAAATGAACTCAGAAAATTGTCAGACTGACAGCTTCTTTTTCCCAGATGTTTCAGGTCGGACACCTATCAATCCGATATGTAATCAAAGGCCCTAAGATACCACAGTTCTGGATGATGGGTTTATTTCTTTGTAACTCCTTCCCCAACGCAATATGTTCCAAATTTGGATTGCAACTCCTATCAGCTATTTAATAAATTGGTTGCTGGACTTTACAGGTTGTGGAGAATGTAAAACACACTGTAAATGTAGCTGCATTGACTATACAAAAAATTCTGAAACCAGTTGTAAAGTACTGTAATACCTTTACTGGCCCAGCTCAAAGGCCACACACTAGGGCAGTGATTGCCAACCTTGGCACTCCAGGTGTTCTGGAACATCAATCCCCCGAAAGCCGTGATCAGCAGGAGTGCTGACTTGGGCTTGTGGGAATTGAAGTCCAAGAACACCTGGAGTGCCAAGGCTGGCCATCACCGCACTAGGGTAAGAGCTTGCGAATAGGCAAGAATTCTTTAGCAAGCAGATGCTAAACTTAGCCCAAAGGTGGGGAGGGAGGGAGGCTACCATTGAAGACACACATTTAGTCACAGTCTTGAGAGGAAATATGCAAGGGAGTGTTAGTGCTCAGATTAGGCTGTCAGCTGGAACTAAAAGAGGATGAGATCCCTAGGCCTTTAATAAGGGGTGCAAAAGTAATCTCAACAAGTGTAGCTTGCAATTCCACCTTTTCAAAGTCTATTCTCCAGTCAGTTGTTTAAAAGCTCAATAAGTTTGTCTTCTTTTTCCACATGGTCACATATTATGGAACACTGTGATGGTTTCGAGGTCTGAGCTGCTTTCTTACAGAAGCCAGCAATAATTCACCATCTGTTTTTAAAACTATAAAAACAAATAGTTGCTTCACTCTGTCTCTGTTCTTAGATAAAATGCAAGATCTTCTGAAAGTGGAAAAAGAATTGAAGAGGAAAAAGATTTTTTTTAAATGTGCACAGTAGTGGAGATTAACTTTACAACACATGCTGGGTTAATTAGAGTTAAAAGGGAGTTTAACTCTCTTATCTAAAGGGATGTTGATGAACAACAGCTGAGAATTCTATGGATAGCCATTCATTCAATTAATCAAGAGCCATGTTTTACATGCTTAGCATACACTTGAGGCAGTGGTGGCACTGGCGTAGTGGGGGGATGTCAAGGGGCGGGCCGCCCCGGGCAGCACTTTGTGGGGGCAGTGGTGGCAGCACCCCGGACTTCCTGGCGGCTGGGGCAGGGAGTCCGCCATGGGGATGGGTGCCGGGACCCTCCATCACCGCCAGCACTCTGGGGCCCACCCTGGGCTGGAGGGTGCTGGGAGGGTGTGGGCCCGACGGTGGGGTGGGGACCAGGGGGTGCATTTTTCCTCCTCCACCACCTTCGTCCTCCTCTTCTTCAGGCTTCCTCTTCCTTATGGCCAGCTCGTGCCGCCGGGCAGTGCTGCACAGGGCCTGGGGCTGCCCTTGGTCCCAGGTCGAGACCCAGAGCCTGAGGCAGCACGGCGCAAGTCCAGCCAAGAGCCCACCGTCGGCGTCCCAGGTACGCAGCTGCCCCACCTCCAAGCCCAGCGGTGGCAGCTCCACCTTCAGCGGCAACAGCGCCCAGTAGGGCAGGAAGCAAGGCCGGTGGTCGTTGTGGCCCAGTATCCACAGCCGGAGCAGCGCTGGCCAGGCCAAGGACACACACCCCACAAGGCCTGGCCGGTGCTGCTCCGGCTGTGGGTGCTGGGCCACAATGGCCACTAGCCTTGCTTCCTTCCCTCCTGAGTGCCATTGCCACTGAAGGGATCAGCAAACTTGGCACTCTAGGTATTCTTGGACTTCAATTCCCAGAAACCCTCATCAGTAGGAGTGCTGACTTGGGCTTCTGGCAATTGAAGCCCAAGAACACCTGCCGAGACAAATTTGCTGACCTCTGTTCTAAACCAAGGGTATCCAACCTGCAACTCCTGAGTTCTTCTTGTTTAACTCTCCAACTTGCATGTTTGCTACTATCAGCCTTGAGGCATTTTCCCTCAGACCCACACTGCTTTTGACAGCTGTCAGCCTCCCTCTCAATTTTCTCCTCCATGCCCAAGACTTGATTGCTTTGTACCTTTTTTCCCCAACCTGATATTCTTCAAAATTAGACTACAACTGCAATCAACCCTTTACTAAGTTGGCAACTGTACTTTACAGTTTGTGGAGGATCCAAAGGCTTGCCTATCTAGCAGAGATGGGAAATGTGCATTTCTTCATTGATAAACTGGCACCAGAGTCCACCTTTCTCCCACTGATATAGGCAATAGAAAGACAAGTTATTCCCCACCCTTCCATCATTTAGAAGAAAGCAAATGAACACACATCCCCTTCTATTATGTTCACAGTGGTTTACTACCATGTAGATGTATTTGATTGATTGCAGATGTGCAAAGTAACATACCCTCAGTTTAGTTACCTAGATTAGAGCCTGCCTAGACAACCAGCAAATCTATTCTCCATAACATTACAAGGCAGGCTGATGTGCTTTTTTCTCCTGCATCTGAACACTTTGTATGCCACGATGGTCCCAGCCACCCCTAAAGTAATACATCATCAGCATATTTGAAATTATTGATTTTCTTCCACTACTCTTCACCTCATCTGAATCTAATCCAGCATCCCTTATATCAGTGGTTGTGAACCTATGGCATGCATGCCAGAGGGGGCACTCAGAGCCCTCTCTGTGGGCATACACGCCATCGCCCCAGCACAGAATTCACCCCACCCCTCTGTCCAGCAGCTCAATGGGAGTGTTTCCTACCTCCACAGCATAAAGTTTGCCCCGCCCCTCTACCCAGCAGCCCAATGGGGGCACTTCCTCCCTCTCCCCAGCACAGAGTTTGCCCCACCCCTCTGTGGTGCAGACAACAGCCTGTTGAGTTTGGGCACTCAGTCTCTAAAAGGTTCGCCACCACTGCCTTATATGTTCTGCATATAAATCGAACAAATGAATGGGTAAAATACTCTTTTGTTCAATTGATTTGCACTTTAGAAGCTATTGGGATTAGAATAACTAAAGTGAGCCACTAACATTTTTTTAAAGGCAGGAAAAAACTGGGCTCTAAAATCTTTCAGAACTTTTCCCCAGCTTAGACATTGCATAAAATGCCTAAAGGCAGAAGCAGAGAAGTTCAAAATTCATAACCTTTGCTGAGTTTTAATGTTTCTGTGTATTTTTCTCATTTTTTCCAAGATTCAGTCTGAAGAAGAATCCTGATGGACAGAAGAGTTTCTGATGTAAAAAAGCTTTTAAAATATGTCAGTAGACATATAATTATTATCTCGGTCCATATTGCTAGCGTAGCTCCTTTTAAAAGTCTGTGTGTAAGTCATATTGGTTCCTTAAAGGGATTCAGCTGGGACCCAGGAGTCATGGCACAGTTGTGCCTGATTGTGGGTTTTTATGGGGGAGGGAGAGATAACTTAATCCACAATAACCTAGTTGGGTTATACTGTATCTCTTAAACTGTCCCAGGGTCCATTTGACTTACAATGTTTCTGCCAAGTGACTCTCTCTCTCTTGTATCTTATCTGCACCTGCAAAAGTGAGGAAGAGAAAATCAGGTTCTTAGGATAGATATCTTGGTGATTTGCAGTAGATCATCAAAGTTTTGGAATCTTCCTTTTTAAACAAAACAGCTCCCCTCTCCCTCCCTGGTATTTTATATTGCTGAAAAAAAGATTACAAACACTCTTACTTCCTGGTATAGTACTCAGAGCAAATCCCTGGGCTTAGAATTATTTAATTTTACAAATACACACCTTTCATATTTGTCTCTAATGAATAGATCTGAGGATGGGGGAGGGGGAGAGTAGATCCTTCAAGCTGGAAATCTGCCTGCACTATCAGGCTGGACATACTGTTATTGTATAATTGATTACTGTCAACTCAAACCTATCATCACTTGCTCAAAAGTCCCAAGTTTTATGGGGCTTGCTCCTCAAATTGGTTTTTTTTTTTTTGAGGGGTGTGTGTGATGGTGGTGGTGAGGAGGGACAAGGTTTACATCCCTCAAGCAAAATTGGTGTCTTTGAGCCAACCATTCTGTCTCAGCCTAAAATTTCGGGTATAGTAACTCCCTCTGCCTTTCCCTGTGCTTCTTATATATGGTGCGGTATGTAAAGATGATAGGCATGCATCACATTGTTATTTTTCTTGCAAAGCTGCTGTGTGATAGACAAGAGTTCCAACAACTGGAAGCTTCAGTTGCCCTGGAGTTGCAGGATTCCCATGTGTCATGTACAGAAACCTGTCTGCCAGCAGGTTGGTGATCCTAATCTCAGCTGCCGCTGAGCAGAACTGATGGGGAAAATTGGAAGACAAATGTTCTGCTTTGACAAGCTGAAAGTAGTGTGATCTACAGAAGCTTGGCTTTGCAATCAAGCTGCTGCGCTTCTTAAGCAGCCTTCTCACAGGAAGTCCCAACCCCAAAGGGGAAGCTCTCTTCACCACTGCTCAAGGGGGAAGTGATGGTGTGACGCTTGTGCATAGCTGGAGACCCAGAGAAAAAGGAGCAACACAGAAACTGTGGAGCTCACAGTTTTTCTGGGTGTGGCGCATGGGTGGTACACCAACCTTTGAAAATCTTGCCTTTGTGTGTGGATGGTGGTAGCAGCTCACATTATTATCCCTGGGACCTTCTGGGTCTTCCTTTAAGCGACCAGCAGAGACAATTACTGACAAATTGGCACGGAGATGTCCCTGCCCTTGGTGTACCAGCACAAATTTGCGGAGAAGCTGACGATCCTTAATGAGAGAGGAAAGGGGGTTCTCATTCGTGTGTACAATATCAAGAAGGTAGGCAGTTATGTGATTCTGTCATTGGTCTTTGGGTTTTCCAGAACAGCAGATCCATTCCTAATTTTTAAGAAGGAAATTATAGGGTTTAGTGGGGTGGACGGGTGGGTAAGTGGGAGTTTCTTTGTCCTGTTCCAATGTTGACTTGAAGCAAAAGGAGATAGACAGGTTTTTTGGGCCTGACATATGGGTCATCAGATAGCGGAACTGCAGGTTGCTATTCTTAGTTTGAGGAAGCAGCCATAGTGGTGAGTTTCAGTAACAAATGGGCAGGACTCTCCTTCTGAGATGGTGAACTCTACCCTGCCTTTCCTTAAAGAAATGAGGTTTGTGTAAAGCTAAGCACAGTTCATAGCCTATCTTGTGTTTGTGTGTGTTTTCAGGAGAAGGTCCCTTTGACAGTGCTTGTGGATTTAGTGCAGTTGTTCCTAACCATGGGTCCCCAAATGTTCTTCAGCTACATTGCCAGAAATCTTGGGCAGTACAAGCCAATGGTGAAGGCTTCTGAGGGTTTGTCCAAGAGCATTTGGGGACCCAAGGTGTTGGAAGCCACTCAGGGTAACTGGGTAGGACTGTTTTGAGGACTATATGGGACAACAAAGGCCTCATGTGAGCTTCTAAGAGCAACTTAGAAGAAAAATGGGCAACCTTTAGCCCTCTAGAAGCTTTAGACTTCACCTCCTAGGAGCACAATATGTCCAAAGTAGCAAGAAGACCAAGACCAAACATTCTCCAGCCTTGGCTCCCTTAGAGGAAGGATAAAATATATGGAGTTGTTCAGTTCTTGGCTTCTCTTTGACAGATGGCCAGGGCCGTAGCCAGGGGGTGGCCAGGGTGGGCTTCAACCTCCCTGAGTTAGCAGTTTGCCCACCCTCAAACTCCTGGCTGCTTATATATATATGGCCTACAGATGGCCGAAAAGTAAGCAATGAAAATACCAAAGATGAAAGCTGTGAAGGACCTCAAGATGTGATAGCAAACAACCAGCCACCAGAAACAGCTGTTTTCTTGTGTGGTGAAGTTGCTGATGGAGGGCCCTGAGACTGGCTGCAGATCTGATGCCTTGCAAAAGTGCCTGTATTAGCTCCTCCTTGTCAATAAAGCAAATTTCTTGCCACATTTCTCCTACCCTTGAAGGAAGCAAAATGGAAGGCTCCAGCTCAAGGGGTTCATTGGTTGAGGAAGTGTGGAATGCTAAACATATTCTTCACCCAAACAGTGTGTCTGTTCATTCATGTTCATTTTATTTCCATCTGATTTGCTTTAGGAAACTTATCAGTATAGGCTAGTGATCGTGAACCTTGGCCTTCCAGGTGTTCTTGGACTCTAATTACCAGAAGCCTAAAGTCAGCACTCCTGCTGATCAGGGCTTCTGGGAATTGAAGTCCCTGAACACCTGGAGTACCAAGGTTTGTCATCACTGGTATAGGCGTTCAATGTCAGGATGCTCACAGGATGGCGGAACCCTGTTCCCTTGTAATCACTGCCAGCTACATGTATTTGTGAAATAGAAGACAGTGGGTGGCATTGTACTTAACTGAGCTGCAATGAGTGGATTGACATACACAAAGCATAACAGAATTAATTATCTACCATTACCCAGTCCCTATCTTTAAAAAAGAGCAACTTGTTACATTCCTCATTATATTTTTAAAAGAAGCACAGTCTGGAGGCAATTGTTTTAACATACTGACCTCCGCAAGAATGCCACATTCGATCTGATTCTTCATGTTTGTGGCTTCCATCTTGTAACTTGGCAGCAGAGGTGAATCAGTGAACTGAATCTTGATGGTGTAGAAGATCAGGAAGAGAATATTAGGCATAGAGTATGTTTCAGATATACCTTATCTTGATGGACTATTCTCTGACCAGCCCACATCAGATCACACTGAGAGGGGCTACTATTTATCTACAGTCTACACCGGTGTTTCCCAACCTTTGGTTTTTGGACTTCAATTCCCAGAAGCCTAAGTCAATTCCCCAAAGCACTGATCAGCCAATGGACTTATTTAGGCTTCTGGGAATTGTGGGCCCCATATTGGGAACCACTGATCTATACTGTCCTTTCTATTAGCCTCACTCTTTTGCTTAAATATAGACTAGATAGACTGTTGGAATCTTTGAGGATTCTTGACATGGGTGTTCCTTCTTGCTTCTGAGAGAAGGAAGAGCATATTCAGGTTTGGAAAAGGGCTTTAAATTGTTCTGAGAGATCCAGTCAGTGACATGAGTTTGTGTGGCTCAAGTCACTAAGACGCTGACTGGGAGGAGGAAGGTCAGCAGTTCGATTCCTGAGTACTGTACTGCAGGACGGAATGAGCTCCCGTCTCTGTCCCAGCTCCTGCCAACCTAGCAGTTCAAAAGCAAGAAATTGCAAGTTGATAAATAGGGACCACTTCGGTGGGAAGGTAACAGCATTTCATGCGCTCCGGTGTCTAGTCATGCCTGCCGCATGACCATGGAAACGTCTGCAGAAGCAGACAGCGCTGGCTCTTCGGCTTAGAAACAGAGATGAGCACTGACCCCTAGAGTCGGATACGACTGGCTTTCGAGCAAGGGAAACCTTTACCTTTATTGTTATCTTTGCAGACATGCATGGATTCCCGGACCAAACCAGCCTTCCTCAACGAGAAAACCATGGAATCATCCATCAAATTCATTAACAAGAAATTCCCCAGCTTGGATACAAGGAGTAGCACGGTGAGATGCATGGCCAGAGCTGGGGAAGGGGTGGTGATGGATGGATTATGGCACAGGGGAATAGAAAGCTTGTTTAGTGGGCTGGTGTGATTTATTTTCTGGTAATCACAGGACTCATGGGGAAATGTGCTCCAGCCTGCCCATGATCAAAGCTCAAGCTAAAACATTTGGTCCAGCTGTAGGGCCCTTGTGTTTTGGAGCCCAGCTGGAGCGATTTCATAGCCGGCAGCAGGATGGCTTTGAGGAAAATCACTCCCATTAAAACAAGGCTTCCCAATGTGATCATGCCTTTACTTACTGGACATTTTAAAACCACACTTCGTTTGCATAGGATAGTGTGCAGGTTTGAGAAAAACTATAACAGCACAAAAACACGCATCATACAGGAGCAGATGCAGTTCAACAGACATACTCATCCTAGCAGAGAGAGAGAAATATTTTCAACCAGCACCACAACCATTACAGATTTAGTGCAAGCTGCATCTCTAGAGAGAAAGATTTCATAACTGCTACCACAAACAGGAAAATGGTCTCCCTTGTTGGAGTACAGACTAGATCGGGGTGCCCAGACTTTTTGGGCCACGGGCCAGTCACATGGTTCAGGGAGCTGGTCACTATGGCCTGGGGGCCGCATCTGTCCCCTGGCACAATTCATCCAGCCTGCAAAGCCCTCGTCGCTCCTGGAAGCAGAAGTAAAATGTGCCCGTAGTTTGGGCAGATCTATATTTAGGATAGCCACATGGATCATACGAACAACTCAGAGTAATCCTTTTTGTTTAGTGTTTTCCTGCTACCGATGCCATCAGTCAACAATCCTCTCCTACGCTTACTGCTTCTGCCATCCAAATGATGGGCGGCAGGGCATGTGTTATTCAGTATTTTCTGAGTGTAGATAGGCAGATATGGGACTGCAGTGATTTGTGGTTAAGATGCTGAACCAGATGACTAGAAGGTTGACAGGTCAGCAGTTCAAGGCCTGAGTGCTGCACAGTAGAGTGAGCTTCCATTGCCTGTCCCAGCTCCTGCCAACCTAGCAGTTTAAAAGCAAGAAATTGCAAGTAGACAAATAGGTACCACTTTGGTGGGAAGGTAAACAGCGGTCCATGTCTAGTCATGCCTGCCACATATCCATGGAAATGCCTGCAGATGCAGATAGTGCTGGCTTTTTGGCTGTAAAACGGAGACGAGCATCAAACCCTATAGTCAGGTACGACTGGCTTTTGAGCAAGGGTGACCTTTTTACCCCTAGTCTTATAGGTGCTATGTTCCTTCTGGTTCCTCTTTTGTTACTACAGTCTAATATGGCTACCTGCTGGGTTACATTTTCAATAATAGAGTGTTTCATGGTCATATAATGCGTATGAAATTGCCTTAATCTAAAATCATGCCCTTGTTTGTTTTTCTTTACAGCAACATTTGGGCCCAGTACACAAAGACAAAGGAGATATTTTCCGGGCACTCGGTGCTTATTACCACACCTTTGTGGATGTATTGGAATTCCGGGTGTGTATCAGCTGGGCTTAGCCATATTGCTACCGTGGAATGCTTTTTTAGGCTTATGTCTTCTGGTTTGGGGATCTCTTCTTTGAATAATGGATTGGATAGCCAATATTTTACACTTAGAATTTGTCTCAGTCCTGTGCTCCAATGACATAGATAACTGCTGCCCTTCTTTACAGTCCTAAATAGTCCAGACTGGTCTACATAGAATTACTTGGAATAAACAGCACAGCGGTTAAGCTGCTGTACTGCAACCAAAAGGTTGTGAGTTCGATCCTGACCATGAATTAAGGTTGACTCAGCCTTCCATCCTTCCAAGGTCAGTAAAATGAGAACCCAACATATTGGGGGTAAAATGCTAATTAACTTGTGAACCGCCCAGAGAGTGCACTAAGCGCTATGGGGCGATATATGTGTGATTGCTTTGCTTTAGGGCAGGGGACATCAAAGTGTGGCCTGTCAGCTACATGTAGTTCCAGGGCCTCCAGTGAAGTCCCTTAGAAGTTCTTCAGATTCCCCTGGCTTTTCCATTGCCCATTTTCCTCCTAGAATGCAAATTATACTCTCTCAGTTTCTCCTATACAGTAAATGTAATTTTGATCCACAGTGCCTGTTTTTACACCCTGAGCCCCCACCACTCCCACCACCACCACCACTGCCACTAAAGGTGGCAGGACCACCCATCTGGCCACTCAACAATCTGAGGGGGCGTGAACCAGCCCCTGGCTTTAAAAGGTTGAGAACCCTTGTTTTATACAGTTGGTCTGTGCAATGGAAACTTCATTTCGTTGTCCGTCCAATGTCTTGATCTTGCAATTAACACATTGGACAGTCTTGAGCAAGTTTAGTGCCATTTGATTGCTAGTGTTATAATGCATAAATGGCATCTCTTCCATGCCGTATAGTTATACAATAATATGCATCATGTCTGTGCCCCGGCAATGCAAGTCCTGTTCAGAATAAAAACAATACAGAATCTAGTACTGTATACCAAAATAGGATGAAGATGAAGAAGTAGCCACATTTCTTTGTAGACAAACTAAGATAGCAGCTAAATAAATAATCTTGACACATTTGAGTTTACTAGGATAGCCACTTTCTCAGGAATTAAAAGACCTGTTCACTTTGAAAGAAAGAAAAGAATGCTGAAGTGTTTATTTCTGGTTTATAGCTACATTGAGTTTACAGCTGAATACATCAAACATCCAAGGATAGTAAAACAAACATTTTCCAGTGGCCTCAGAGCAGTCTTGAGTAAAACTGGAGTGGTTTAGAAAGATGGTGGCAAAGAAAAGCTTTCATATTTGGGTTCATACTTCAGGCCATCCTGGTTCAAATTACCATGAGGTGATTAGTCCTGTGAATAGAAGCCTGGATTGTTTGGTAAATAAGGGGAAAGCAAAGAGATAAGGGATGTGAAAAAATCAGTAATGGTAGGAAATGTATATGAAGAGCCCTTGTGGTTCAGAGGTTAAGCTGCCAAAACTCTGCTCACATTCTAAGTTCAAGCCCAGTGGGCTTAAGGTTGAATCAGCCTTCTGTCCTTCCAAGCTTGGTGAAATGAATATCCAGCATGTTGGGGGCAATCTGCCTGGAGAGTGCTTTAAGTGCTATGGGCTGGTTTTTATTTTGCTCAGTCACACAGTCGATTCCAACCGTTTGCAACCCCATGGACCATTGCCCGCCAGGCCCCTCTGTCCTCCACCATCCTCCTCAACCTGTATATAAGTATAATTGCTATAGCTATATATATATTATGGGTTCAGACATACCTTCTTATAATGTACTGAGCATAACATTTAATCTTGAATAGAAGGCATGAGCTCTGGAAACCAAGACACTAAGCAAAATGGTGAAGCAAATCCTGTTCTTTATTATAATGGTTTCAGTAATGTTTGCTTTGTTCTTTAGGACCATGTTTATGAACTGTTGAACACCATTGACACCAGCCAATGCTACTTTGACATAGTAAGTGTCATTTGTGTAACATAGAGGGGCTGTGGTTGTTTGGATGGTTCAAAAAAAAAAACACTGGCCACTTTTTTAGCACCATATGGACATTTGATTGCTTTACACGAATTGCAGACATTATGAGAGGTAAAATCCCTACTTACGAATGCCCCTACTTACAAATAATTCAAATTACAAATTGGTTCTGCACTGAAATCCATGCCTCGAGTTACAAACATGCCCCGATTTATGAATTAACTTTTTCCCCTCTGTGCTGCCTCGAGTGAAGCAAAAAATGCCATTTCCCCTATGGGTTTATATTTTATACACATGCAGCCTTTCAGAGCCTTGTAGGTGGCAGGAGAGTGCTTAGAGAGGAGTTCTTTGTCTGGAGTTTCAGCTCCAAAATTGCTGCTGGTTGCTGTTTCTTGCTAGAGTTTTCTGTCCATTTTCAAAGTTTCTTTTAAGGTAAGGAACAGCATTTTTGCTTATGCATGCTTTCCTTTCAATGCTGCTGTTGTTTTTGTATGGTTTGATTGATTTTTGGAGGGTCAGGATGGCCCATTTTGATTGTTGGAGGTTGGGGTGGGGCTTTTTCTTTATCTGAATGGAGATGCTTCGAGTTACGAACAAATTCGATTTACGAACAATCCCATTGAACTGAGTTTATTCGTAACTCGAGGTTTTACTTGTATGTTTTTGTTGTTATGCAGACAACAAAAGCCATACACAGCAAGGATTCAGCAAGAGGGTTCAACATACCAGGCAAGGTCTGGAGCAAGAAAGGCATTTACAGTAATACCTCGGATAACGCTAAGACTTGGTTCCACAAGTCTTGGTGTTATCCGATTTTTAGTGTTATCCGATCCATGTTAAAATCCTATGGAATGGCTCGGATAACGTTAAAGCTCCATAGAGATACATTGTAACCACACAGGCTTTAGCAGTTGTTATCCGATCCATCCCATAGGACCTTAACGTTATTTGATCCAATTCTCCTCCCCCGATTACTTAACGTTATGCGATTTTAGCGTTATCCGAGGTAAACGTTATCCGAGGTATTACTGTATCTCCAAACAAACTCACAGTTTGACTCACAATTAACCAACTGAGGAATGAACTCCCCTGTGGGATTTAGTCCATTCGCTATCAAATGAGAATTGAGGACTCACTGGAGAAGGCCCTGATGCTTGGAAAGGTCAAAGGCAAAAGGAGAAGGAGAAAGCAGAGCAGTGATGGGATGTAACAGGTTCTAACCAGTTCTCCAGAACCGGTAGTAACTTTTCCCAGTGTCCCAGAGAACCTGTAGTAGCTTTTGGGGAGAACCACCTTCGGGGCTTACCTTTTCACTGGTTCCCCCACTGCGCATGCCAAGCACTTGGTGTGCATGCACGCCTAGTGCTTGGCACATATGCACGGCCTCCTTGCTGTCCTCCCAAACAGGGAGGAGGAAGAGAAGCTGCTAGCCTGAAGCTCCCTATAGCCTGAAGCTTCCTATTTTTATTATTTTGTATTTTTTTCTTTGGACCTGCCCATGACATGACATCATGATGTTAGCTCCTCCCATACTGTGATGACATCACGGTGGGGTAGTAAAATTTTTGACATCCCACCACTGCAGCAGAGGTTGAGATGGCTAGATGGCACATTGACGAAGTGGGCATAGATCTGGGTGGAATACAGAGGATGGCAGATGACAGAGGAGTCTGGTGTGCTGTGATCTATGGGGTCACAAAGGGTCGTACTTGACTGTGTGACTGATCAACAACAACAACTCTGGGAGGTGGAGGCTCTTTTCTTCCAGGAGTCCTCCTACCCTTAAGGAGGCCTCTTCTCCTGAAGAGTCTTTCCCTGCAATAGACTATTTTGTCTGAGGTCTTTTACTCAGGCTTGAAACTTTCTCATGCAGTTGTTCTCCTTGGCTGGCAGGTAACTTAGCCTCCTCCTCTGACTCAGGCACCAACCTCTGGAGCTTCTGAGACCCTAGGGGTATGGAGTCTGCAGTATAAAGTAGTTCTTCAAGGTTTGAGAGAGAATAGTCTTTGACTCATTCTCTCTGGAGTGCTGCTCCATTGGGATTATAACCTTCTTGAAAGACAACTGGATCAATTCCTGCAGGGAGGGGGGAAAGCTGAATCCTACTTCTCAAAAAAACTTTTTCCTTCCAGAAAAAAATATAGCTTTACAGACACCAGACTGCTATTCCTATCAGTTCTAGCCAATCTGGACAATGGTGAGATTGGAGTATTTGGAAATACAAACATCTGGAGGGCCCCACATTCCTCACCCCAGCATAGATGATTGTGAATAGACCATGGTTATGCTCTGTCTTCCACTTTCCCGTTTTGCCAAATGCTTTTCATGCTGTTTCTGGCTTCCTGTTAGCCATGGTTATGGTTTATAATGTAATCTTCACAACAGATTTGGGAGCTAGGGTTAAATGTATTTTGGATTTTCAGGGAGTGAGTGAGCTTAATAATGGTTTACCAGTTTGTGCACTGTGGCAAAGGAAAGCCTTCAACAGTAAACTGTGAGGAAAATTAAACATCACAGAAAGAGGGAGAGTGCATCCTGTGGGTCATTAAAATGCATCAGGTGTGGTCTGGATGTGTGCTTTAACAGAATGGCTGTGTTTACACATCATGGTGTATGTTTAACCTTGGTTAGTTTCTTTAACATTGGATTATGCTACAGATAACCAATTTTCTCAATCCCTGGTTTGAATGTTTCAGGGTGGTTGAAAATCAATGATATATGTTTTTTAAAATCTTTTTTAAATCTTTTTTAATGGGATTAAGAAACCTGATTTTTGAGAGAGAGAAAAATCTATCTCAAGATAGTTTTCTATTTAAGATACCATATTTGCCGGCGTATAAGACGACTTGGCGTATAAGACGACCCCCCAACATTTCCACTCAAAATATAGAGTTTGTTATATACTCGCCATATAAGACTACCCCCTCTTCCGCACACCTCCGCCCTGCCCCTGCATCTCCCTGTGACCGGCACTAGTGTGCAAGTGAGCATGTGCAAGCTCTGCGTAGACAAGGGGCGGGATGGAGCGCCGCTGCTTCCCACTGAGCAGAACGGGCCGGTCATGCTGAAACGGCTAGCATCCGTCTCGCTTCTGATGCTCGCCGCAGCCATGCTGATGACCCGCCGCGGCCACACTGGATACCGCGCGATACTGGATGGTATGTAGAATGAGGTGGGCAGGCATCGGGAGGCCACTATGGGTACCGGGCGGGCATCGGGAGGCCACTATGGGCAGCTATGTCTATCCCAACTGAAGTGCACCCGGCGTATAAGACACACACACACACACTTGGAGGCATGTTTTTCAGGGGGAGAAGTCATGTTATATGCAGGCAAATACAGTACATTATAGTGCAAAGGTTATTTATCACGAAGAATTAGTTTTAAATTATGTAGCACGAGGCTGTATATTCATGCAATGTTTAACTTTTTTGGTAAATGAATTTTATTAATCCATTCACAATGCCATGCTTTTCCAGAGGTTTCTGTAAGATTATTTGGTTGTTTTTCTAGCTAGAAAATATTATTACACACGTCTAGTTTTACAGTTCTGGAAACTGTGAATTTATGTCTGCAGAGAGCACACACGCAGACATAAGGAGCCCAGCTCACAGCCTCACTGGAATTTTTTAAAAAGTGACTAGTTCATTATGCTTCTAGTAAATATGAGAACCTATACAGAGTGTAAGTCAATGCTAACCTTACTTTTATTTTTCCTTTCCTCACACCATTTTAAAAACATTTCTGCAGCATGTAAATTATGATTTCACCAAGAATTACCTTGACCTGATTGTCACCTATGCATCTGTCATCTTACTCCTTTCCCGTATCGATGATCGCAAATCCCTGATTGGGTTGTATCATTGTTCCCATGAGATGATCCATGGAACCAGGTTGGAGTCCACTTATATTATCAATATTTATCAATATTTAATTTATCTAGAGAAGGCATTCGCAAACTACAGCCCGTGGACCATACCCAGACCCTGACACCAATTCATCCAGTCCCCAACGCCCTCACCGCTCCCGTTAGTGGAAGTAAAACATGCCCCAAACATGCACAGAATGCTGCTAAATGCATTTTGTGCATGCATGAGGCACATTTTACTTCTGGTTCCGGGTGGGAGGAACCACTTGACCAGCCTGATCAGCTGTCCAGGAGGTGTGGTCAGGCCTGCAACCTGAAAACATTGAGAAACGCTGATCTAGAGCATGTCCACAGAAACATCTGCAGACGCAAACAGAGCTGGCTTTTTGTCAGTAAACAGAGATGAGCATTGAACACTAGAGTCAGATACGACTGGCTTTCGAGCAAGCGAGACCTTTACTTTTGTCTTTATACAGTATTCTATAAAAAAAATATGAAACACCATTGCTGGTATTGTACAAATACAGTTGGAGTAGTCTAAGAAGAATACATCTTTCTTTTGGCTGATGGGGAAAGGCCCAGTAGATGTACTTCTTTGGAGAGCATTTTCCCAGGAGACAAGTGGTTGTGCTTTTGCTTTGAAAAGTTTGGGTGCTTGCAAAGGAGAAGGATGGGTTGCTAACAAGCACTTCTGACAACTCATTGTTTATATGGTTCCAGTGATGCCAGCTACCCTCGGCTGGGTCAGATGATACTAGAGTACGAGCACCCTTTGCGTAAGCTGATGGAAGAGTTTGGACCCCATACCAAGGTAAGCTTTTTCTAGGAGAACTTTTCCAGTTGGATCTGGCACTCAACCCTGTTCTAAAGTAGCTGGTTTGTGGAGCTGGCATCCATGTGGCAATAGTTGCTAACCTACACAATAGGATCATGCTGCATTCTGTGTTCATTTTTTGTAGGGGTGCGTCAGATTTCGATAGGTAGCTGTATCATCACATCCTAGATGTGTCATCCTGTTTCATAGGCCAGAACATCACTAAGAAGCCTACAGGTTTTGTTCTGAACTTTATGGAGTCAGTCCATCTCATATATATTCCTCTCTTTCTGGTGCCTTCAACATTTTTTCTCAGAATTATCTTAACTAGTGACAGTCTGACCAGACATCTATGGTAATGAAGTACCGGTAGATTGTATAGCCAGCAACTCAATGCTGAGTGTTGGGCAGTGGTAAATAACCTGACTCTGTAAGGGGGCCAATGGTTATGGGTGGATGATCCCCTTTAGGTGGGGTGATGGTCCCCCTCAGTGGAGGAAATGCCACTGGAAACCCTTGTATTGGGCCCAACGGCAAAATGAGCAGAGGAGCCACTTCACTATTTTGATTCCCAACAGTCATGGAGGTGGGAAAGGCTATGCTGGATGGACTGGCTGTGAAGGCTACGGCAGTCCATTGCAGTCCTGATGTCAAATCCTGCACATCTCATTTCATATGTGCCACAAGAGATGGCTCCGTGATCATAGTACAGTATGTGTGTCACTTCATGGCAAACTGGAATCCACCTTAAACAAATTCATGCCAATGGCATTTTTCCTTCAGGAAAAAAAAAATATATACTCAGACATGAGTAGCAGCCAACAATGATGATGAATATGTTGTTTCTAATCACTGTAAGAGAGCAAAAACTCTGCAGAGAAGAGCCATTGTTCCTGCCCTAGAAGTGTGAAGAAGGAAATGCTCGCTCACAGAGCAAAATTGACAACAACTCTTGGGTATCTTCAGGCTTAAAAGTATGCAGTATGTCCCTTTGCATGCTAACCAACAGACACTCTTCCTTTTCCAGTCAGTGAGGGAGGAACATCACCAGCTCTGCCTTGTGCGGCGTCCCCAGGTTTTCCTAACGTCTCATAGTCTTTGATCCCAAGTCTTGAATTATCAATCCTGAGAGTGAAACTGCTGTCATTTTGTAGGATGATGATGGAGCGAGTGGCCAACTTTCAATGCCTGCTGCCTGTTCCTTTACTTCAGGGGTTCTCAGCCTGCGGCCTGCGGGCTGGATGCAGCTCACAGCACCATTTCATGTCCCCTCCCCCCATTGCCTCCACCACACCTGAAAGTGACATGTGGTGTTCCTATTTAATGTACAGGCGATCCCCATTGTGCAGGCAGGGCAAAAGGGCCGTCTGGCCCCCGAAGCTGTCTGAGGGCGCATGACCCGGCCCTCGGCTTGAAAAGTTTGAGAACCCCTGCTTTTACTTACATACTTGCCTCAGAAAAGAGAACACTGTCAGCCACTTGAAACCATCATGTTGGGCTCAGTGGCAAAATGAGCAGAGGAGGAACCACTTCACTATTTTGATTCCCAATGGTCATGGGGGTGGAAGAGGCCATGTCAGAGGGATTGACTGTGAAGCCGCACCGTGATAATATCCTCAAGGCTGCGGCAGTCCATTGCAGTCCCAGTGTTAAATCCTGCATGTCTCATTTTATACATGCTGCAGGAGATGGTTCTGTGATCATTTAATGGCAAGCTGGGGTCCACCTTAAACAAATTCACACCAATGGCATTTTTCCTGAAAATGATTTTCAGGGGTGAAGGGGATGTATACTCAGACACAAGTAGCCGCCGCCGCCACCGATTGTTGCCTTATTATGAACTCAAAGTGCAGCAGTCTTAGGTACTTATGTCCTTTCACCATTGATTATTTCTTCTTTATGAATATTACCCAGATTTGCTGTAGGAAAAAGTGGTCCCAAGACAGAGCATTTGCAAGGAAGAAGGGTCAGATGCAAGAAAAAGGTCTTCCTCTTCCTTGCATGCCCTGGGCCTATTGCAGTTGTCAAGGATGATTTAGGGATGTGCATCTGCCAAGATGACATGCTATTCTGTCCTTTCTCACTTGGTCCACCTGTCATTAATGCAGAAGAGTAGCGTGCCTTGGCGGGGCCCCGTATAAAAATCTTTTGGGGGCCCTTAGGAAGGGTAAAGATTTGTTTTGTTTACGCACTTTGGGGCCCCCCGTGACCCGGGGGCCCCGTATAATTGATACGGCAGATACGGCGGTAGCTACGCCTCTGCATTAATGCCTACTGCTAACAATTTTCTCTTGCCAGGGGGTGAGCAGTGCCCTTCTTTCGGTGCATTTCCTCTTTGCCCGGCGAAACCACTCGGCTGATCAGTGGCGGAGTGACCAACTTTTCAGTCTGATTAACAACCCAGCAGGCATGCTTGCTCCAGCCAGTTCAGACACGGTAAGGGGGTGGGTGGATGGGTGGATGAGGCTCTGCCCCTCTAGAACAGCCGAGCTTGGGTTTTTGCAAAGGTTGTCAAAGAGGCAGGCACTGTGTCCTAAAAGAACAAAGGCAACTTTGGAAAGCTCATGTCACAGGTGCTGTAGAAGGCTTTATCACATTCTGGGACAGAATCCAGCACTTCTCAGTATGCAGTACAGTTCCAAACAGAAGATCTTTATTGTGATGTCAACCTTGCTGGAGCTTAAAAGAAATTTGGTGCAAACAACATAGCTACTGGTAATGAGGTACTCTTCTTCTTCAGTAACAAAGGCATAATGAAAACACTTTTTAAAAATTGGCAGAATGGCTGAAATCTTCTTATGCTGTTATGCAAATGGTTGGGGAAAGCACCATACCAGTACCAGAATTTTCAGTGTGTAACCGAAACACCACCTGGTTTTGATCAACCTCGCAAGATATGGACTAGCCTTAATAGACTACGTACAGGGCACGGTAGATGTATAGACTTTTTGCATAAATGAGGGAAACTATCATTACTAGCATGTGAGTGAGGGGCACCATGACAGAGTGTGCAACATATTGTAGAACAATGTGGCCTTAGAGCATATGAGGGCAATAGAAAAGATTTTTTTAAGGGCAACTCCTGATGCAATTAAATATAGTCATACCTCGCATAATGAATTTAATTCGTTCTACAAGGCTGATAGCTATGCGAGTTTTTCGCTATGCAAGTCAGACTTTTTCCTATGGAAAAACTCACATAACGAGTGTTTCAAGGGGGAAAACTCACATAGCGAAAATTTTTCGCTATGTGTTTTCCCCATAGAAATGCTCGTTATGCGAGTTTTTCCATAGGGAAAAGTCCGACTCACATAGCAAAACATTCGTTATGCGAGTCGGACTGCTTAGCGAAAAACATGCTCGTTATGCACGTTTTTCGCTAAGTGAAACGCTCATTATGTGAGGTTTGACTATATGTAATTTTTAAGATGTTTGTTTATAAATTAATGTTAGGTCTATATCGTTTATATATTCTTGTTATATGTTGACTCAATGTGTACAAGTGCCATATGTTCAGTGATGGGCAGCAAAAGGTTTGCACCAGTTCGCCAGAACCGGTAGAAACTTTTCCCAGTGTCCCGGAGAACTGGTAGCGCCTTTGGGGGGGGGGAAAACCACCTCGGGGGCCTACCTTTTCCCTGGTTCCCCCACTGTGCATGCACGACAAGCACTTGGTATGCATGCACGCCTACAGCACTTGGCGCACATGCACGGCCTCCTTGCTGTCCTCCCAAGCGGGGAGAAGGAAGAGAAGCTGCTAGCCTGAAGCTCCCTATAGCCTGCTCCCCAGGGTAAGTGACTCATCTTTGGATGTGGGGTGGGTGGGTGTATTTTAATGTGTATTTAATGTGTATTTATTTTTAATGTGTATTTTATGTGTGTTTAATTTGTATTTTTATGTCTATTTAATGTGTATTTATTTTAATGTGTATTTATGTGTTTTTATGTGTATTTTTATGTATTTTATGTTTATTTAATTTGTATTTTTATGTGTACTTATTTTATGGGGTTTTTTACGTTGGCTCTGCCCATATCATTGGCTATGCCCATAATGTCATGACATTGGCTCCACCCATGATGTCATGACATGGGTTCCACCCACTATGTTGGCTCTGCCCACAGTGTGATAGTAATTTTTTTGGCTCCCCACCATTGCATATGCTAAATAAATAAATAAACAGTTATGCAAAGGGTGTAACCTTCGAAGGTGAATTGCCTCAAGTTAAAAAAAATCTCCATATACATTTTTTTGTTACATACAGAGTCACAAGACTTAGCATGCAACAAATAATATCTATGAAGATTTCCTAGGGTGAGGAAATTTACTCCCCAGTATCAGTCATGTCTTTTGCATAACAGCACAACAAGATTTCGGCCAGGGGACAAAAATGAAATCATCTTACTGTAGTGGTATGTAACCAGTCATGATTACTTTTAAAGTTTTAAAAAAGATATTTTTAGAGTAATTTGGGCAAAGAATGTTCACCCTTTATTCGATTTTCTTATCTGTCTTCATTTAAAATAGCAGTGCCTCAGTGCTTAGTGGGTAAAAGCACTGTGTTTGGAGACTGAAAGGACAAGGTTCAATTCCCTGAGAGCTGCACAATAGGGGACATGAAAGGAGCCTCATTCGGGCATCCCCGGCAAAAATCATTTCAACCCAGAGTAATCTCTGACACGAAAACTCACTCATTTTTTAAAAAAAGTAATGACAAGTAATGAAAAACAATAGGCCACACACTGAATAACAGGTTAATTCTCAAATATTTTATTGAATAAAAGCAACAAATCATTCTTACAACAGTATAATGAATAAGATGATATGAATTATTTTTTTAAAACTTTCCAAGCTCTAAATGTTTCATTTCACAATCGAGTTCTGGCTCTTCGGACATTCAAGTTAGAGTCTGAATAGAAGATGATTGCATCATTTAACTGCTCCACTAAATAATCCCATGAGTTCATAGCAAGGCCTTGCGGCTTCTGACTTTGTAGGAAAAAATATTGCACAGAAAGGTTGAGTGGGGAGTAGGCAGCAGGCATGAAAGTTGAGAAGGAGTAGGATGACTTTGGATGTGTGTAAGAAAATATTCTCTTTCCCTCCATACTTCTTCCTTCTTAGATGGCTTGTGAATACCTTTCTCTGGAGGCGATGGAGCGATGGATTTTGAGTAAGTCACCACCTTATTCTTCAGAATACCCTTATGCGGTTAAGATACCCGCTGGCCTCTAAAACCTGAACGCTTTGGATTTAGCTATCAAGATGACTTCTGTCCAGAGTCGTCCCATTAACCACAGCTCCATACTGTTAAATTTATGAGATTGATGCAGTGGGCATCCTCAACAGAGCTATGTACATTCTGCAAAACAACTCCAAAACCCATCCATCTCACTCACTATATATTTGGCATCAAGGTAAAGGTATCCGATGCAAAGAAGTACTGAGATTTATGATGTGTTTATTTAATTTGCATGATCTGTTCTGATCCCAGAAGCAGAGGTGGGTGAAAGATGGGGCTAGCTGGCCTGCAGAGGAGTGACGATCAGTGCCTCCTTACCTTGCTATTGATCACTATTTCCTCTTGCAGTTGGCTTCTTGCTCTGCCACAGTTGCCTGAGTTCTACACAGAGCTGCCTGGAGCTGTGGCGGGCAGCTCTCCGGGGCTCACTCTACATCACCCTAGTACGGGATGAAGTGATTCCAATTCACAAGGTTACGGAGGAAGCCTTCAGTGGTCTCAAAGGGTAAGTGGTGTGGAGAGGAGAGTTGGATCCTTAGGACAGGGGTGCCCAAACTTTTTGGTCCATGGGCTGGTCATGTGGTTCAGGGGGCCAGTCACATGGTTCAGGGGCCCAGTCACATGGTTCAGTGGGCTGGTCACATGGTTCCTCCCCGTGGAAGTAAAATGCGCCTTGTCATCTGTTTTGCAACAGGATGAGATAGATTTTAGGCTGACATTTTCTCTGGTTAAACCATGAGTGCCCAAACTATGGCTCATTGGCCAGATTCAGCCCATGACAGCAATTCATCTGCCCCATGCCACCCTTGTTGCTCCCGGAAGCAGAAGTAAAATGCGCCTGTACGGGCACATTTTACTTCTGCTTCCGGGAGTGATGAGGGCAGCCAGGGTCGGATGAATTGGAATCATGGGCCGGATCCAGACTGTGGGCCTCCCAGCTCCTCACTGTTGGCCATGCTGGATGAGACCTTCCAGAAATAGAAGTCCAAAAATAATAATAATCTGGAAGCAGAAGTTTCCAGCTCCTGTTATTGACATGTTTCCCCCTCTTTTTATTCAGAAGAGGAAACGTAGTTGCTTGAGATGGGTTTTCTTTCTGTAGAAGATATGGATTATGGCAGAATCAGTAAAAAAAAAAAAAAGGCCAGAAACATTGACTGAAATGTGGTAGTAAATTGCAACTAGAATATGTTCATTGAATTAGTGGGATTTACAGAGGAGTTGGTTCACCAAATACCTACTGATTCAAATGGGCCCACTCTAGTGGTGACTTGCAAGAGGATTTCAGTCATTGAGGTTTATTCTTCTACACTAGTGTCCAAGGTACAAGAAAAGTTGGGTCTACCTACCCCAGCATTTTCTAACCCAGTACCCTCCAGCTTTGTTGGACTACAGTGCTGCTCTTCTGGTGGCAATAGGGATTGCCATCCTATCCTTCTGGAAAGGTGACCTTTCTTAGACACTGTCACTGAAATCCTTTTAACTGAGGGGGAAATGACAGAAATTGAATCCGGAGCTTTCCTGCATGTGAAATATCTTTTGTACTATTTGCATGGATAGTAGTTACCAAAAGTGCTGCAAAAGTCCAAGAAGTCTTGGTTTGGCCATTTTTTTTTAAAATCATGCCAGACGCACACAAATGTGCTTTCTGGATTGAAAGGATTTTTGCTGGAGCAACTCAGAGGATGCCCAAAGGAGGCTCCTTTCATGTCCCCAAGATCTTTCCCCACCAAAGTGGTCCCTATTTATCTACTTGCAATGCAATGTCTTCAGTGATGGGATGACAAAAAATCTACTACCACGCCATGACGTCACGGACATCATGGGCGTGGCCAATGGCATGACGTCATGACGTCACGGCCGACGTCATGACGTCATGACGTTGTGGGCGGGGCCAAAATAAAAATAAATAAAAATAAATAAAAAATAAAAATAAACATACACACACACCCCTCCCTCTCAGCCCACCCACCCAGACACAAATAAATAAATAAAATAAAAACAACCACCCACCCAAAACACAAATAAATTACCCACCCACCCCAAATAAAAACCCCTCGCTTACCTTTCTTGGGACCCGGCACCCCGATTGCTGTCCACAGCCGCCGCCGCCGCCGGAGCTGCCTGCACCCCTGTGGCGTCCTCCTTGGGCCGGTACCTTTTTAGCCCGGCTCCGGCCATGGCGAGGGGCAACGGGCAGCCGCGGCTGCCGCGCCTCCCTGGGCCGTCCCCATGCTGCACCGCCGCCGCCTACAGCTTCCTCCTCCGCAGCGCGCGGCAGCCGAGCTCAAAAGGGACCGACCCAAGAAGGAGTCCACAGGGATTCAGGCAGCGGCAGCTCCGGCGGCGGCAGGCGGCAGCTGTGGACGCCGGGTGCAGGCACCCGGCCCACAGGCGCCCGGCGGCGGCGGCGGCAGCGGTGTACCCCGCCGGGCGTCCCCAGGGCATGGGGCTTGTCAGCAGCGGACGGCCGAGGCAGCCCTCAACGTGCCGCGGGGAGGCGCCCCCCTCAGAGGGCTGCTGCCGCCGCCGCTGCCCTGAAAGTTCTAAATGTTTTAAAAATCGGAGCAAAATGGCTCCAATTGACTGCGCATGCGCAGAAACTCAATCTGACGCATGTGCAATGCGTCAGATTGAGTTTCTGCGCATGCGCAGTCAATTGGAGCCATTTTCGCTCCGATTTTAATTTTTTTTCTTCTTTCGGTCAGGCGTCCGGAACCGGACGCCCCAAAAGTGGACTTCCCCTCACGGAGAACCCTCCGGGATTGGTCTTACCGGTTCCAGAGATCCGTCTAGAACCGGTGACATCCCATCACTGAATGTCTTGCTTTCAAACTCCTAGGTTGGCAGGAGCTGGGATAGAGACGGGCAATCATTCTGTCATGCAGTACTCAGGTCTTGAACTGCCGACCTGCAGCCATTCCAGCTAACAAGGCGAGTTTCTTAACCACTGAGCCACCGAGGTCCTTGGCCATTTGGAAGGCAATGATTTCCAATGTACCACTGACTTTTAAAATAAAATTTCTCTCTGTCAGCCTCAGTTCTCATTCCTTTACTAAGCAGACAAAGCAACACAGTCCAGGATGTTTTATAGGGTTTGGACTGTGACCCCTTCTTCCTCTGCCTCTCTCTTACTCTAGCTATGGGAAACGTGTAGCTGATATCAAGGAATGCAAAGAACATGCTTTGGCACACAGGTGAGAATGTGCTTTCTCCACCACTTCCTGTTGTCTGCTTCACATCTGCTCTTGTTCTGCTTTGCTCATCCTAGAGATTTTTCTGCAAGATTTCCAGACCGGGTCTGCTTCACGTTTTCTCCTGCAGCCACGTGTTTTTTTTTTTATATTTTGATTCTTAGCCTCATTGGAAGTGGAACCTCATATAATGAATGTCCCCTATAGCAGAAAAAATCCCATAACGAAAAGAATTGGAGGGAAATGGCGCCACTTATAAAGAAAATTTTCGCTATACAAAAATAGCACTCCCTTTGGGGAAAACTCATACAACTAAAATTTTCGCTATGCGATAAAGCATCCCTATGGGGGGGGGGGAATCATATAACGAAAGTTTCTATTGGAGACCGCTTAGCGAATTTTTTTTCATTATACGATTTTTTCCATAGGGATTTTTGCTATATGGGGGGAAATTGTATAACACAAAAAAAATTGCATAGCGAAAAGCCTTGTAGAATGAATTATTTTCGTTATATGAGGTTTCACTGTAATTGATTTCCTCAGTGCCCCTATTTCTGCAGCTTACTGCTTCATGAACTCTGTGGTGTTGGGATACTCACTTCTTAACTATATCCTGCATACACCGTTGAGTTAACAAGAAATCTCTTTTGAGGAAACATGGAGAGAAGAGATGGGCACCTCAGATTCTTTCCTTGACCCATTTGTGGGTTGAATTATACCACAGAATATGGATGTGGTCTTGAGTATGGAAATAAAGTTACAGCTGTAAAGTCCCAAGCTTCCCATGCATCTTATGTTACATTTTAAAAGAATGCTTTTTAAACATACAGGTCACCCTCTCATATTCATGGGGCCAGTATCCATGGTTTCAGTTATTATTCCACACCTCCACACCTCAATCGAGGTGTGGGGATACAAGATAAAAAAGGGGGGAAAACAGCACAAAGGGAATGATGAAGCGATCTTCCTACCTTTTTCATGTTGCTGCTGCTACTTTCTGAATGGGTTGTCCAGCCATTGAGGGAGCAGGAGCTTCTGCTGCCACCAGCGCCACCAGCGCTGCCTCCACTGCTGCTGTCCCCGCTGCTTCTACTGTTACTGGGAGAGTGTGGGGGGCATATCTGCTCCATTGCGCTCTTTGTCCATGCTCCCTCCATGGCATGCTTTAGCTGAAAACATGTGTTGGATGAAGACCAGAACAGAGTGGTCTTTGTCCATTGCACATTCCTGTCTAAAGCACGCTGTGGAGGGATCATGGACAAAGAACACAATGGAGCGGATATGCCCCCCACACTCTTCCAGTGCCAGTAGAAGCAGCTGGACTGTCGAAAACACAGCAAAACTGCTGCAATCGTCGTCACTGCTGCCTCCACCACCACCATGGTAAGTGATGTCTTGCAACTTCTGGTGGTGGGGATGGATGGCGCAGGATGGATTTTTTTTAGTCTAAAATGGCATGGGAGCCCCATTTTAGACTTACCAGACAGAAGGAAATTCTAGGGAAACCCACTCTGTAAAATGATTCCCACACACACACACACACACACACGAAAATGGGATGTGATTTCCCTTCTGTAAAACAGGATTTCCAGAAAACAAAGCATCCATAAAATGGGGTTTTACTGTACAGGTATATGTATTTCTATGGTGCATTAATAGAGCTGGCCACTAGTGGGCACTGTCTGCAATGTAATATTTACAAGGAACAGATGCAGACCTTTTAGTAGCTCTCATGTAGAATAATGGAGGCACAGGAAATGCTTGTCCTGCTTCTATGACTCAGATATGTGCTAAATATAGGGCTTACTGTTACCCCCCGTTTCACATATCTGTGAAAGGTTTTGAAATGTATTTTCTGCAGATACAATGGGCAAGCTGTACTTCTGAAAATTAATTTCACCGGTCATGGGGAACTTAGTGTCTTCAGAGTCATAAAAAAGAGAGGGTGTGACATGTAGACCATGTGTTCCAGGCTCCTGATACATAGGTACATGCACCTTTTTGAATGGTTAGGGAAAATGTCAGACACACACAATTTTTTTAATTAAATGGGAAGATGGAATTGTTGGTAATTTGGAAAGCTAGCATAGTTTTAAAGCTATGGGAAAGAGATCAACTATTTTCTTTGGGCCCAGTACAGCAATGCTGTCCCTATTCTGATTTGCTTGGCAAATGGAAACCTGCACTTCTATGTTTCTCGTACATGCTCATAACAGAACAGGCCCATCATCTTTATGAGTAAACCCTATGGTGGATTTCTTGACAGTGGGCAGCTGCACCGAGGTCGGCGTTATTTCCTGAGGAATGCTGTGAAGGAGATGGAGGCTGTCTTAGCCAATGAACCTGGGCTTTTGGGGCCAAAGGCAAGTGTAGGAAGTTGTTCGACAAGGATGATAGAATTGAAATGAGCTGTGAAATCAGGCTGTCTTTCACCTATGCTGTACATGAATTATGCAAACATACATATATGCCATTGAGGATGGGTATTTTATACAGGGTATGTTTGGATTAGCTAGATGGCAAAATAAGTCTGCTTAAGAGGTTGCATACATCCCACCTTGAATATATTTCATTTTTGTCTGACTTAACCTCTGGTCTGTCATTATCATATGTACATTGGATCGGTTCTTTGACAGTATACAAAACCAGTAGTACTTTTTGGAAGTAAAGTAACACAGCTGTTATACATGTACAGTAATACCTCGGATAATGTTTGCATCAGTTAACACTAAAACCGCATAACGTTAAGCAATCTGGAAAAAAAATGGATCACATAATGTTAAATCCTATGGGATGCATTGGATAACATTCGCTAAAGCCTGTGCCGGTTACAATGTATCTCTATGGAGTTTTAATGTTATCCGATGCATCCCATAGGATTTTAACGTTATCCAATGCATGCATTGGATAACATTAAAAATCAGATAACACTAAGATTTGTGGAACCAAGTTTTAGTGTTATCTGAGGTTTTACTGTATATCTTTATATACTGTACTTCATATACAGTTTTATGTATATATCTTTATATACACATATATGTTTATATAACTCCTGAGCTTCTACAAGTAATGATATATTTTCTGACAAGTGTTTTAGTAAAAGGTTTCGACTTCCACTTCTTTAGTCACTCTGATAAAAGTATGCTGTTTTCAATATGACAGTTACAGAACATATGAAGAAGGCAGGAGGTGAAACATTTTGCTAAAATACCTCATTTTCATTCTTATGAGTATAAAAATTAAATGCATCCATCATGGACCAAAGAAACCTTAATTGAGGCATTGTTCTAATTACACTGCATCACAAAGAAATAAATATTGTTTGCTATTTGGTCTAATCCAGGAGTTCTCAACCTTTTAAAGCCAGGGGCCAGGTCACGCTCCCTCAGACAGCTTCAGGGGCCGGATGGTCATTTTGCCCTTCCTCCACCACATGGACTCCTGGTGTGGTGGAGGTGGTGGTGGGCCACATGAAATGGTGCCACAGGCCACAGTTTGAGAATCCCTGGTAATTCATGTGTCCTATACTAAATCAAGTGCGCTGAATCCAAATCTGAAGTATGATTCTGCCTAGGACATCAGGATCTTAAGTTAGCAAATCTCACCCTCTTGGTTAGGTTCTTACATTGATCACACAGAGTATGTTTACCACAAATGTAGCAAAAATTGTCCAGTTTATTAACTCATCATTAGCTTAAAACACTCATTATGGCCTAGCTGTACTATCCAATAAGATGTTTTCACATTACAGACAAGCCTTTGGTCCATCTCATCTTATATACCTATTTCTGATGTCAGCTCACTGACTTGCCCAGGTGCTGCTGGAACATGCATGCCACCAAGGGACATGATTCAGCCGAGGTGGCAGCAGGCATAGTGGTAGCTGCAATTGTAATAATGTTCCCATGTAAAAATACATTACCCTATTACCAACCATTTGAACGGCTATAGCATGCCTTAAAATCTGTATGTGATAGGCAAAAAAAGCTTTTTTTTTAACCACATTCTCTCCCCCCCCCCCCCTCCATACTCCTCAGTCTCTTAGGCTTCTCCTCCTCCCATTGAAAAATGTGAAGAACATGAACAAGTACACAGCGTGGCTTTATCAAATTCCATTAATTTGAGCAATTGATTACCCTGATTTGATATTTCATTATGTAATGTAGAATTCAAGGTCTAACAGGCAATTTTAAAGAAAGTTTTTGGCACTCTTAGTTCCCAGTTTTTGTAAAATAGAAAAAAGAAAATGGGCTTTTCTTGAGTTGTTGATTGGTGAGAAGGTATATCTTTGATTGATTTCAGTTTATCTCCCATTTTTTACCCATGCCCCCAACCCCTGTCCATAACAGGCAATTTTTGTTTTCATGGCTCTGTCCTTCTGTCGTGATGAGATCACCTGGTTGTGCCGACATAGCGAACATGTTAGCAAAGGCAAAAACCCAGAGGAATTCACTGACAGGTACTGTATTGCGAAGGGGAATGTGGATGGAAATTAAATACTGTACAGGGGACTCTATCTAATGTCCTCAACTCAAGTGGGTTCTCTCCTTCCTCTCTTCTGATTCTCCATTGCTACACTGAACAAATGATAGGAGTGAGGAAGTGATTCATTTCAAATAGCTGTGTGGCAGGGAATTTCATCAGATCCAGTTTTTCTTACATCTATACAGCCAGCTATAGCTTCCACAATTCTGTCTTCTGAACAACGACAGGAGGCACAAACCAGATATATAATCTTGTCTTTGATTGTATCCTATTCTTCTAGTGTAGACAATTTCAGAGAAATGTCAGTATGGCTCTTGAACCCATAATTGTACCTTCACCCACCCACCTTCAGCTACTGAATTCATAACTACTGCAGAAAGCACTATAGCTCCTACAGTTTTAGAAAGTCACTTTCTGAAGTAATTAATACCTACTCCTTGCCATAGGGGCTTTAAAATAATTACTTACTCTTTCACAAAAATACAGTAAAACCTCACATAAAGAGTGCCTCTTTATGTTAGGCACCTCACATAAAGAGTGCCTTTAAGTGACTAACTCACTTAAAGAGCAGAATTTTCTCTGAATGGTCACCTCATTTAACAACTAAAACCAACCAAAAATTCACTTAGCAACTAAAACGGGGCTCACAATCCCCCCCACCAGAAGTCACAATTGGTCACTTACAATGGTGTTTCGCTTAAAGAGCAAACTTGCTTAAAGAGCAATCCTGTGGAACACATTATGCTCTTTAAGTGAGGTACCAGTGTAACTATATTTGCTAGCATATAAGACCCACTTTCCCCCCTTAAAATACACTGGAAAAATGGAGTGTGTCTTGTACAGTACTTTATATAGTGACCTATAGTGGGCTGTTTTGGTAATAATGGGGTCGTCTTATACTCGGATGCATCTTATACACTGACAAATATGGTAATTACATTGGTTTTTTAAATTCTTTTAAACGGTTTTATAATTCTTGTAAATCGCCCTGGGACCCTTTTGGGAGGAGGGCGATAAACAAATTTAAATAAATAAATAAAAATAAATTTTAAAAGTCATTATTTATTTATTTTACTTTTACATTTCTTTCTATTACTTTTTTGGGAAAGGACAGGGCTTAGAATTGATAAAGAGAAAGAAGCAGCCAGTAGTAATGGCCAAATTTATCCCATTACAACAATGAAGTACAGTAGTTCACTTACAGAGCAGCTTTATTAAGGCTGTCAAGAGATTAAACAAACAAAAAAAACCAGAACAAAAGACAAAAAATGTTGACTCCTGTATTTAAATGTGAGCTTTCGTGGACCAAGCCCACTTCATCAGACATAAGAGTGAGGCCTCATGGCATCAATTTATACACACTTCAGGTACACAGGGACACAACAACTGGCCAGCCTAACCTAACAGAATAGTAACATCGTATCTTTTTACAACTGACAAAATCCCCTGCTGGCTTTTTACAAAAAGAAAGAAAGGAGATCTCATTTTATATATAATATATATTTTCACTTTGCAAGTCCTGGTGGCTAGCAGAGGAAAAGGCTGCAGTGGTTGCACTGTGAGTTGGTAGTGACATCTGAGTGGATGTTATCCCTTGCCTTATCCTCCCTCTTATAAACTCACACACAAGGAAATATTGTGACAATAAAGAAATCTTCAGACACATACATTTAGTCAAAACAGAAAGAGAAAGATGTGTGTGCGTGTGTGTGGGGGGTATTGTCATTGCCTAATGAACACTTCCTTGTACGGATTTTTCATTATACGAAGTGTTCGTTATGCGGGCTACCACTGTATTTCAGAAATGGTTTTCTGACACATGCACATATGCACACAGACACACTTGAGTTTCTATGGATAAGCAAGGATTTGAACCCCAACCTCGAGAGTTCTGGTCCATCAGTCCATCTGCAACACCAGTCTTGCACTCAAAGGCTGCCATCTTAAAAACTGATAATTTGCACAAGCTTCCAAGGATTGTAGCCCACTTCATCAGAGGCACAAAGTGTGCCATCATTATTATGTTTTTTTTTTTGGGGGGGGGGGGGGTTATTGAACAAAAGTGAGAGTAAGTAGATACCTGTGGGTTGTATTCATGCCATTAGAGAGAATCAGCATGCAAATCCTTGTAATCATTATCATCATTTATACCTTTTGCCTACTGGTTCCTTCTCACTCTACTGACTGCAGTCTCCCATATCCCTAAGCATCTGCCAAATCTGATGAAGTTGGCTGTAGTTCATGGAGGTTTAAGCCAAATAAATCAGTGCCACTTTTAAGATGCCAGAAGACTTTTTGGTGGTTTTGCTGATTAAGGGTGAGATTCCACCGGCACTTTTAGTATGGGCTACTGTGACTGTTGGTGACTTAATGGTTAAGACGTTGTACTCAACAGCCAGAAGGTCGGCAGGTCAGCAGTTTGAAACCCAAGTGCTGCACGATGGAGCAAGCACGCATTTCTATGCCAGCTCCTGCCAACCTAGCAGCTCAAAAGAAAAGCAGCTCAAAAGAAAGAATTTGCAAGAAGATAAATAGGTACCATGTTAGCAGGAAAGGTAACAACATTCTGTTTGCATTGCGTGTAGTGCTGATCAATAAACTGCCCATAGCCATAGTTTTGATTGACTTCACACAGAGGCAAAGGGAAAAAAATAATCTCAGTGATTCATTTCAACAACGATAGTCTCCACAAAATATATACCCCATATATACTCAAGTACTGTATAAGCTGATCCGAATATAAGCCGAGGTACCTAATTTTCACCTGAAAACTCAGGAAAATAAATTGACCCAAGTGTAAGCCAAGGGTGGGAAATGCAAAAGCTGCTAGTGAGTTTCAATAACCAAAATTCATGGAAATATGGTAAAATTAATTACATTGTCAGCGTGTCTCAGTTCAGCATGGACTTTGGACCCTCGTTGTCATTGACCTGAGTATAAGCCGTGTCCCCTCTTTGGGGCTCATTTTTGGAGCTAAAAAATTCAACTTATACTAGAGTATATACAGTAATAATTTCATTTCCCCTGCTCCTTCCAATATTGAGGAGCCACTTCATGATGCCAGAAATTGACACTGGAAGATGCCATGGCAACTTTAGTAGCTGTAAGGCTCAATATTGGTCTGTTCCCCAAGATCTGCACATGCTAGGAGTGGATTAAACTAGAGTGCCCCATCCCAAACCTAAAAAAAATAGATGCCCCTGCTAAGAAAGGTGCAGGTAGGGTCTCTCAAGAAATAAATTGGTCTACTCTAGGGATCAGGTTGTCTGATTGTCAGAAAAAAGCATGAACTGCCGCGACCCTCACTCCCCATCCCATAGCACATCAAAAAGCAGGACAAATATGTTTGATCAAACCTTAGTGCAGAATGACACTTGTTCCCTCTCCACAGTTGTCTGGCTGAGTTGCTGTTTCTGATGAAGAAGCTCTGTAACTTGCTCCAGAAGCATCAGGCCATCATCCAGCGCTACCATGTACAGTACCTGTTGTATTATGATGTCCAAGTGCTCCGTGATATCATCCAGGTATGAAAGCTGCTAAAGAAAAGGAATCAAACCTAATGAGAGATGGTATCTTGAGATCTCCAGGAGCTCATGGTCTTAAGGTCCATCCTTTGCATCAATTCAATATGGCAGAAAGTAGTAGCAGTCAAGAAAAAGGAAGCTGGAACTCAGCCATAGTTGTCAGGGGTGGAACAGAGTTCTGCCTTTGTGGATAGTGTAAGAAGAACTGACATCTGTGATACCATGCATGGCACCCTCTTATTGAGCTTATGGGATTGCTCCAGAAACTCATCATAATAACTGCATGCCATCAAGTCAATTCTGACCAATGGCGATCCTTTCCAGATTTTCTAGGTAGAGAATACACAGAAGTGGTTTCCCATTCACTTCTTCTGGGATTGCCCTCAGACCATGCAGCTTGCCCGTTGGCTACGCAGCCTGCCCAAAAACAGGATGTCCTAAAACAGGGGTTGCCAACCTTTTAAAGTAGAGGGCCAGGTCACACTTCCTCAGACAGTTGAGGGAACCAGACTGGTGGTCGTCCCCCCCGCTGTAATAAACATGTTTACAGCTGTCGTAAACACATTTACAACATCTGTAAAGACGTTTATGACAGCCATAAACGAGTCCGCAGCTGATTCTGGTGGCAGAGGCTTGAGTGAGAGCAGGGCCCAGATCATGTGGGGCATATATTACTTACCCCTGTCCTAAAAGAAGAATAAACTGAAGCTTCAGTGGAGCAATTAAAAATATCTCCATTTTTCTCCGGTTAAAAGGTTTTCAGGTATCAGATGTTAAGAGAACGAGATCATTGTCTGAAATCATGTGGAGATGTTGCAATCAAAATAGGCAGTACTTGACTAATTCAGTATATGGCAGTTTCAGGGCAGAGGATATATCACGATTTTGAAACTGTAGAAAACAATGAAGGGGGTCACCGTAAGGTATTTTCCTTTCTTATGAAGCTTCCCCCTACTTGCTTATATTTATGGGAATTATGATGCTTGGAAAGGTTGAGGGCAAAAGAAGGGGGCGGCCAAAAATGAGATGGCTAGATGGTATTGTAGACACAATGGGCACAGAGCTGAGCGAGTTGAGGGGGATGGTGGAGGACAGGAGTGCCTGGCGGACAGTGGTCCATGGGGTCACAGAGGGTAGGAATCAATTGTGCGACTGAACAACAAAATCTTCCCCAGAGGGCACTTGAGGTAGTAACCTGCATTGAAACCCAACAACAATATTCATTCATATACTGTATAAGATTCCTCCAAGTGCAGATAAAAGGCTTAAATGTGAGTGATCTCTTCCCTCACTCCTTTGCTGAGTCTTGCTGCCTTTTGCAGGACCTCACTGTGTGCCCTGAAGAGGAGTCCATGATTATGTCATCCTTCGTGAGCTCACTCTCGACCCTCACGATCAAGCAAGGTAAGCTATGGTGTCAACTGAAGGTTGTTCTCTTTGTGTGTGTATCTGCATACATGCATACATGTTTGATGTGATGAGATATCCATTATAGTCCTTCTGCAGATGAACGTTTCAAATTGCTTGCAGAGAAAAGTAATTGGGGTGGGTTTCTTTACATGTGGTTCCTCCCACTGGAAGTGGAAGTAAAACATGCATGTACCTGTGCAGAACATGCCTGTGCATGCGCAAAACACTGCTGTAAATGACCTGCGGCTGTCATAAACATGTTTACGACAGCCGCAGGTCATTTATGGCAGCATTCTGTGCACATGTGTTTTGCTTCTGGGAGTGGCAAGGGCCAGTTTAATTGTCCCCATGGGCCATAGTTTGGACACCCCTGCTTTAGATGCACTCGTTGACCTGTCCTGCTTAATGCAAAAGTGGCAGTGTCTTTAAAGTGCTACAATAATTTTATTCCCCCCCCACCCCGCCAACTTGACTTCACCATTAGTATGTTAAAAGAATGAGGTATTTCCAAACGCTGCTATAAACTCCTCATGAGAAATAGAGCTTATTCTTCTTCTGTGTCTAGGCCAGACATGCAACTGCCAAAATGAAGGTAACTTTTGGTGAGTTCATTCTGCAGTTCCTTTCACCTGACCTAGTGTGAGAAAGGTTAGTTATCCAGCAATGAATAGTTGTTTTAGGAATAAGGTTCTTTTTCCACTGCGTTACTTCCTGAACTTTCTCATCAGTAAAGCTTGAGCTGTGTAAGAGTTCTCTGTCACTTTTCCTCTTCTCGTTTTGCTTTATTAACACTGCCTTTCCTTTTCAGTGGAAGCAAAGGAGAAATTCAATTTCACCGGGTTGCGGTTGGATTGGTTCAGGTTGCAGGTAAAATCCTCTCCTGGGTTTAACTCTTTCGTTTCCTCCCTTGCCCCCCACCCCTCACTATTCTCTATTTTAAAGGCAGGTGTGGTTTTCTCTACAAAAGCTACCTTCCCTTCCTGATACAGTGTGTAGTGGGGGCTCTTCCATCTAAACTGGGCTGTACATTGTGCTCACACACCAGGAGAACCTGATTCTGTGTCACTTCTTGGAGACTTCCTTCTTTCCTTCCTGTACCTTAGCCATGATAAAATTCCACTTTAAATGTGAACTAAGCTACTTTATTGAGTCCAAATTTGAGCAATTAATATTAGTAGCTACTATCTCAATTATAAACTGTGTTTTGTTGTTCAGTCGCACAGTCGATTCCAACTCTTTGCGACCCCATGGGCCATTGTCCTCCAGGCACCTCTGTCCTCCACCATCCTCCTTGACCCTCCCAGCTCTGTGCCCATTGCATCTACAATACCATCTAGCCATCTCATTTTTGGCCGTACCCTCCTCAAAAAAAGAACCAGAAAAAAGCAATAAGCAATGTAATTAGTTATTATTGTGAAACTGTGTAACAACTACCAGTAACTAAAAGGGAAAAGTAAAGGTCACCCTTCTCAAAAGCCAGTCGTATCTGACTGTAGAGTTCAGTGCTCATCTCTGTTTATAGCTGAAGAGCCAGTGCTGTCTGCATTGGCAGATGTTTCTGTGGATAAGTGGCTGGCATGTCTAGACACTGGAGTGCACAGAACACTGATTACCTTCCTACCGAAGTGGTCCCTATTTATCTACTTGCAATTTCCTGTTTTCGAACTGCTAGGTTGGCAGGAGCTGGGACAAAAATGGGAGTTCCTTTTAAACCAGGGGTTCCCAACCTAAGGTTCGTGGGTCAAATCTGAGCCTTGGTGCCATTTCATGTTGGGGGCCCTCCAAGGACATTCAAGAAACAAAATGACTGCCACTTTGAAGCTATTGGGACAAAATGGCCAACCCCCATCTAGCAGGCAGGGCAAAATGGCCGCCCAGCCTTCAAAGCTGACCGAGAGAGCGTGACCCAACCCCTGGCTTGAAAAGGTTAGGAACTCCTCTTTTAAACCATTATGATAAGGAGCAGAAATGGATTTATCCAAACTGAAAATATACTCACCCTACAGACAGGTCCATTGCAAGAGGGTGGGTGCCTGAGACACAATATAGATTCAGCTGACATAGCACCGGCCCTGATGCACAATAGAGTCTCTCCCTGATCTGGTCTCAGGAGTGACGCTGGAGTCGCCTCAGCTTGTGGCAATGGGGGATTTCAAAACCCCTGAGGGGGGCAGTTTGTCAGAAGCAGCTCAGGACCTCATGTCTAAAGTAATGATCACAGGGCTTTTCCAAGTAGTATCTTGCCCCACTCCTGTTGCAGGACAAACTCTTGACCCGGTTTTCTTTATTGGGTAAGTTGGTGATGATCTGGATGTAGAGGAACTCTCATTAGTTCTGTTGTGATAAACAGACCTCTACTTGGTAGGGTTTATTAGAACTCTGAAGAGGGTGGGCAGGCCAAGAAAAATGGGTGGGCCAAGAAAAATGTTCTACCCTAGGAAACTGATAGATTCCAATTGTTTCTAGATGGCTTTTGGGGAGTTTGTGGCATCTGTCAAGGCTTTTGCGAATATCTGGAATGCAGAAGTGGCCAAGGCTGATAACATCCTTGTTTCAAAATGTCTCCTCCAATGGATTGTAGTCAGACTAGCTCTTTGGCTTATTAGGGAGCTGGAGATGATGAGTCTGGCCAGGTTATCCAGCTATGGTAATAGAGTAGACCATGCTGCCAGCGACTTAACACTGTCAGACAGTGTTAACTAACCTGACAACCCCAAGGACTAATGGCTTGGGTTCCAAAGTTCACAGGGTTAAGTCCCACTTGAATCCATATTGATGGACGGCAACAGCTTCATCAATACTGGTCTGGAGCTGAGGAGGACTTTGTGTACCAAAAGGGCTCAGGACCAAAAAGTGACTTTTGGAACTGGATCAGTGGTACTATGGGTGTCACACTGCGATGTAGAAGGCAGATGAGAGGTCACTGCATTATATTCTCAGGACAGTCTTCATGGCTGATCGCCACGAGGATGGCCAATATTTGGATTTGGATAAGGCAGAAGGGAATGATGGAATGAGTGGGATGGAGTCTAGAATGACAGTGGTGAAAAATTCAGAGCAGATACAATAAATTGGAAAGCCTATTCTGTGGTAGTGTGGCAGTGAAGAAGCAATTTCTTCTCTGCCACCATTGTATCTACATAGAGCCATCCAGTGGAGGTCTTTCAGGCGGGTAAAAGCCTGTTGCACTTATGGCCTTGAGAAAGATGGTGACTACTCATTGGCCCATTGTGAAGAGTTTCATGGCACTTTGCTGATGAAGTAACTTGGATCTACTCTGAGTTAGAAGCTGTGTTGATGCAGGTCCTGCTGATATAACTTTGGCTCCTGCTTGTCAAGCTACAGCTTGAGGAGGTGAACAGGACTCTTCGGGCATGCTGGGTTCTTGCCCTTCTTGGCTTATAAAAGCAACCAGAGGGGGACTAACTCAGAGGGGGCTGAGTGGTGAATGCCTCCTTGGCAAGGCACCAGCATGCCTAAAGGGAGCAGTAGTAAGACCTGTTCTTTTTGCTGGGTCTCTCAGTGACTTTTGATACTATTGACCATGGTGCACCCTTCTGGGGTGAGTCTTAGAGGTACTGTTCCAGTCCTTCCTAGATGGTTGAACTCAGAAGATGTTGGGAGAATCCTGTTCAACATCCTGGCCATTGTCCCCCAAGTTATTGCACATCTACATGAAACTGATGGGAGAGGTTGCCTAGAGTTCTGGGGTTGAGTTCCAAGCTGTTCTCACTGACATATTGTCCCAAATCATTCCACTAGGCCTACACCAGCGTTGCAAAGGCCTCCTTGCAGCTGCGGGAGAATCAAAACATCGCCAAGGTGATGAGCCTTGTTGTCTTCCACACCAAGATGTTGGACTCTGTGGAGGAGTTGATGGTGGAGACATCTGACCTTTCCATATTCTGGTGTGTATTTGGCATGGATGGAAGTGATACAGCCCATAGATCAAATATGGGCAATGCAGAGAGTCTATAGGTGATGAAAACAATGTGGAACCCCTATTGTGTTTCTATACTGGCGCAGTGCAATTGATGTATATCTGAACTGGGATGAGTGAAAATTTTATTCAGATAGCAGCTTGATGTGTCCCAAGAAAACTTCCAAGTTGAAAGATGGCACATTAAGCCCATGTCTCACCAGTCATCCAAGTAGGTCACACAACTTCCTGATGGGCAGAATTAGTTTGTTTGTAAAACTAATATTATTTATTATGTAGAAAAAACTATTGACCCCTGTAAATCGTCTTTGGGATGTAATTTATTATGACGGGCAGGTTTAAATATCCCTTAAATAAAGATGTTTCATGGCAGACATGGCTGTGATGGAAGATGTACGATAAAATATTTTGAATGTCTAAAGTTAATAGATTCCTGCTGGCACATATCAGTGCATAAGATAATGTGTCTGGAGGTGCCTGCTCTTGATAGTCATTGTCTCCATTCATTTTACAGTTTCTATGTGCACTACTTTGAGAGGCTCTTTGCATTAACCATGGAGGACCCATTCATGTTGCGCTATGCCATAGCTTTCCCGCTCCTTTGTGCTAGCTTCAGCCATGCCACACATCCTTTGTGTCCAGAGGAGGTAGGTATGAATTTAATCAAGGCACGGGGAAGGGGTGGAGAATCAGGAGCTAAAAACACAAGGACTCAACTTGACAGCTAAAACCACTGGGGTTTTTCTACATGATCATTCTGCCTTTCCCTCCAGTAAATATGTAGTCTGAACTAGAAAAAAAAATTCTAGACTGAAATGATCTAAACCAGGAGTTCCCAACCTTTTTATGCATGTCCCCCAGACAGCTAAGCGTGCCAGACACACCCCTGGAAGTGGAAGTAAATGTACTTGCTTCTGCATTTACAACAGTCACGGGCGCATTTATAAATGACATAACTGCATTTATGCATGTGCAGGCGTTTTATGCGTCCACTTCCGGTGGCAGGTCACATGAAATGGTGCCACAGGCCGTAGGTTGGGAATCTCTGATCTAAACTCAATAACTAGATTCAGTAGAAATTGGATTTTATGCCCTGCATTTGCAAAATAATAATCTGGGTATATTGTATCTAATTTCTGTTACATCATTTCTATGTGGGTTGAAAGAAGTATTTTTGCATAAATTGAAGTTGTGCTCCTTAACATACTACCTAGGCTAGGGAAACAAACAATTTTAAAACGTGATGTGGTTCTTGTGCATTATCCAAAAATGAGGGTGCCCAAAAATATAAAAAACACATGAACTTTCAAGTTCTTCAGGGGTCTTCATCAGGATAGATATTGCAGAGAAAGGCAAAGTCTTAATAAGACATAGTAGAATTTATTTTTCTATCAGCCACTCAGTTACTTTCAGCTAAAAGCCACAATACCTTGTACAAAGTTTAAAAATAAGTGGTCTATGTTGAGAGAAAAGAAAATAAGGTTGACTTTTAAACCTCGTTGGCACCACAGCAAATATATTGACAAACTACAGTATTAAAACTAAACAAGTACATAAATTCCTGCCCACAACAAATAGTGCCTTCATAAAGGTCATATAAAGTTGACTATCTCCCACTAATTCCATTGCTATCCTATGGAATTTTGTCTGAGGAACACAGGAGAACACTTTGCCTTTGAGCAAATACGCATAAGGTTTGTTTGTTTGTTTATTCATATTTCTATACCGCCCTCCTTGCCAGGGCGACCCAGGGCAGTTTACATATCACAAAAAAGCAACACAATACAAACCAAAACCATCATCCCAGAACTTCAAAATTCTAACTATAAAATTTTTAAATATTTTCAAGATTTTAAAAATTTTAAAATCAGCCAATTCCCATCATAATTAAAAAGATTAAAAACTAAATCCTAGGGATAGAAGATTAAAAGACCAGGGGAGAGAGGGAGCTCAAACTAACCAGCAAGCTGGGGTCATGGTACTGCCAGGACCCTATAGCTGTCCCACCAGCCATGTTTTTAAGTTCTTCCTAAAAGACAGCAATTCCATCTGTAGACGTAGCTCAGTTGGTAGGAGGTTCCATAGGGCCGGAGCGGACATAGAGAAGGCCCTCCATCTAGTGCCAGAGAGATGCGCCTCTCTGGCCAATGGAACAACTAGAGAGCCTCTCCGGTTCACTCTGGTGGGACGGACAGATGTTCTTGGGGTCAGGCGGCCTCTTAAGTATCCTGGCCCACCACCATATAGGGCTTTAAAGGTAATAACCAGCACCTTGAATCGCACCCGGAGGCAAACTGGCAGCTAGTGCAGCTCCCGAAGCAGAGGTGAGGCGTGTGCATACCCGCCCACATCCCAACACCACCCGGGCAGCCGCATTCTGGACCAGTTGAAGCCTCCGAATGGTCAACAAGGGCAGCCCCATGTAGAGCGCATTACAATAATCTAGTCTGGAGGTGACCAGAGCGTGTGTGATCATGAGCTGTTAAGACTGCAGGCTATGTATAATACTCGCAAAGGTTCACTTTCTGGACTACAGTCACACAGTCATGTCTGACCCTTTGCAACCCCATGGACCACAGCATGCCAGGCTCCTCTGTCATTTGCCATCCTCTGTAGTCCACCTAGATCTACACCCACTGCATCAACAACACCATCTAATCATCTCATCCTCAGCCGCCCCCTTCTCCTTTTGCTTTTCCTAGTATCAGGGCCTTCTCCAGTGAGTCCTCCCTTCTCATTTGGTGGCCAAAGTAATTTTCAGCTTCAATATTTGTCCTTCCAAGGAGCAATCAGGGTTGATTTCCTTCAGGATTGACTGATATGATCTCCTTGCAGTCCAGGGGACTCTTGAGAGTCTCCTCCAGCACCACAGTTCAAAGGCGTCTATTCTTCTACGCTCAGACTTCCTTATGGTCCACTTCTCACAGCCATAAATCACTACTGGGAAGACCATTACGTTAACTATGTGGACTTTTGATGGCAGGGTGCTGTCTCTACTTTTTATGATGCTGCCAAAGTTTCCCATAGTTTGCCTCCCAAGAAGTAAGAGCCTTTTTATTTCATGGCTACAGTCACCATCTGTAGTGATCTAGATACTATAGTCCAAAAACCTAACATTTCTGAACTGTGTTTCATTACCTAAGAGCAAATACCACTGAATTCAACCTATGCAGTTTGGCCCGTCTGTGAAGGCATGGAGAATGGTGCCCAACTGGAGGTTTATGGCAGTGGACAAGGCACAGCCATCCTTTCCATTTGCACAGGGGTTAGAAAACCTGGCTCTCCAGGCGTTCGTGGACTTCAATTCACAGAAGCCCTGATCATCAGAAGTGCTGACTTGGGCTTCTGGGAAACTGAAGTCCAAGAACACCTGGAGAGCCAAATTTGTTGACCCCTGCAGTAGCCCAACCTGAGCTCAATCCTGTGTGACAACAGTGAAATAGTGGCCGCTGGCAACTGCCAGAGAGAGAAGTGAGCTCAGAGGCAAGTGGCAAGGGCAGGATGAGGCCCAGGCCTCTTTAGGATCTCAGATGCCAATTCTTCCTTCCCTCCCAGTATCCTCATCTGCGAAGCTGTGCCTTGGGACTTTGCAACGGCTTCCTGGAAGAGATGGCAAAGCAGACTTGTACCTGCATCCTGGACATCTGTGCTGAACAGTGTAACCTGAATGAACAGGTGAGGAGCCAGTGGGTGATATCTTTGTCAAATGCACTAAGAAATATCACAAACATACGCTAGCTCTTGACCCTGCCCAATCTTCGTCAGCCTGTGGGTTCCGCAGAGCTGGGAATGGTGCAAAATGAACAGAAAAGTTCCCAAAATCATGCCCTGGTGTGGAAGCCAAATTCCTCCCCCCCCCTTTTTTTTTTAAGGATGTTCCAAATGGGGGTTGCAGACTCAGATTCAAAGGTGGAGTCTTTCAGATTCCACCTCTAGAGGGTGTGGATTGGAATGGCTGCCCCAATCTTGATAGGAGAAGGTTTTCCAGTTACTCAGTCACTCTCTCTTCCTCTATTGGAACATGTGGTTCCTTTTAGACTAGGCAAATGTAGACTGGACGCTAGGCAAGTTGAATTAGAAGTATTACCTAGCGTTGGAGGGAGAGATCCTCCATTCTATTGGAGCAATGCTCAGTGTCCTTGCTTTGCTGAAAAAGGTGCTCTAGTTGGCTCTTCCATAGTTTGGCCAAAAAGGAGAAAGCCACGTGATCCTTGTATATATTCATTAGAACAGGGGTGCTGTGGGCCAGTCAAGTTGTTCAAGGAACCAGTCACTACGGCCCGGGTGCCAGATCTGGCCCCCAACACCAATTAATCTGGCTTGCGAAGCCCTCATCACCCCTGGAAGTGGAGGTAAAACACACCCGTACATGTTTTACTTCTGCTTCCAGGAGCGACGAGGGCTTCATGGACTGGATGAATTGGCATCAGGGACCAGATCCAGCCCCTAGGCCGTAGTTTGGGCACCCCTGCATTATAGGGAATTATAGGGAATTACTGGTTGGGAATGGAGTTGTTGGAAGAGCCTGCTGCCTGATTCTGCGAGATGTGGTTCAAAAATATTACTTTGCCAAACTCTGCTTAAATGCAGAGCAGAAAACTATTGGCCTTCTTAGTCTCTCCAGTGACTGCTGAAGTGTGAGGAAATTGATCATTCCTAGTATGCACAGAAGACTTTCAGAAACCCAGTGTGTAGGTTGGGAGGAAGTTTGGGGGTTAAGGGTTGCCATATACAGGTTGGAAGGGGTCCTTTAAAAAATATTCTATTGTCTTCTTGATGTTCATGGCTAAGTTCACTTCATTGTGTCTAATTTTCCACAAGAAAGCAAACCTTGCCCTTGGAACAATGGCTTTTCCCTCCCAATGTTTCACCCAGCCAGCTCCCATTGTAGTGTGTAGTGTCTGTAGTTCTTCTCCTTTTCTATTCCCTGCCCAGCTCTTGCCCAAACACTGTGCTGCCACTATCAGCAAAGCCCGGAACAAGAGATCTCGGAAAGCAACCTCCAGGAAGGGGGAACCAGAACGGGATAAACCTGGAGCAGAGAGCCTCCGAAAGGACCGCAGCCTGACGACCAAGTAAAGCAGTGATGGAAATGGCTAAGTCTCCCCACCCCATCTTTTTTAGATTGCTTTAAAACTCAAGACTAGGGCTTTTTCCAGATGGCATGTTGCTTTGCTGTTGTTTCTTGGTAATCCTTGTTAATGGAAGATCACAGGATTCATTGCGACTGCATCTCTCCCTGTGGCTTAGTGGTTAAGATACTGAGCTGGAGACTGGAAGGTCGGACTTCGATACCTGAGGGCTGCACTTGGGGACATGAAAGGAGCCTCATTTGGGCATCCCCTGAGCAGTTTCTCCAGCAAAAATCATTTCAACCCAGAGTAATCTCTGACACGAAATACATACATTGTGACTTGTGCAGCTCCTCCAGTGGCTTAATGGTTAAAATGCTGAGTTTGGAGACTGGAAGGTCGGGTTTCAATACCCAAGGGCTGAACTTGGGGACATGAAAGGAGCTTCATTTGGACATCTCCTGAGCAGAGTTTCTTCAGCAAAAATCCCTTCAGCACAGAGTAATCTCTGACACAACATTTATTATTATTATTATTATTATTATTATTATTATTATTATTATTATTATTATTATTATTATTATTATTATTATTTGTGTCCAATTCCTGGTAATCCTTGTTAATGGAAGATCACAGGATTCATTGTGACTTGTGTCCAAATGTTGTTATAGCTGTTGCTGGAGGTTTTCTTCCTCCCTGACATGGTTGCTCTTGGAGCTTTCAGGAGTGGAGCAGATGAGGGTAAGGAAAGGACCATGAAAATTACACCAGGGAGTTCATGGTTCCCTGCATACAGAACAGTGGGAGAGAGAGGAGAGACATGGCTTTCCATGCAGGCTCACATACCGTATATACTCGAGTATAAGCTGGCCCGAATATGAGCTGAGGTATCTAATTTTGACCTGAAAGCCCAGGAAAATAGATTGATCCATGTATACGCCGAGGGTGGGAAATGTAGCAGCTGCTAGTGAGTTCCAATAATCAAAATACATGAAAATATGGTAAAATTAATTACATTTTTGCATGTCTCAATCCAATGCGGTCTTGGGACCATCGTGGTCACTGGCCAAAGTATAACCCGTTTCCCCTTTTGGGGGCTCATTTTTGGGAATGAAAAACTAGGCTTAAACTCGAGTATATAAAGTATTTCCCGCTGCTGCTTCCTGGCACCACCTTGCCCATTGTGTTATTCTCGTCAGCAGCTTATGGGGAGGGGAAGATTTATTACAACTGGTGAACTGGCTTAATGCTATTGTTGTTGATGGTTGATAAGCACTGTAGCACCAAACTCCATCACTGGTACAAGGGTTAGGTAAAGGTTAACTGCTCAAAAGCCAGTTGTATCTGACTCTAAGGTTTAGTGCTCATCTCTGTTTATAGCCGAAGAGCCCCTGTGAACAAAGAATGGGGGGGAGTAGGAAGCTGGAGGGGAGGACATATATACACTTGTATGTAGCAAGATAGGAAGAATGTCATCTGGATGTGGAAGAAATTTTCAGTAAGATTTTCAATACAAATTTTCAATACAAATATGAATAAATAAATAAATAAGATAAAATCTGCATAGATCCCAAGCTTTACAGCGGACTTCTCAGACCTTGCAAAACTTACATCTCGAGGCAACAACTTTCCACATGGTCAGTGGCTTTGTCTACCGATTCTGCTCTAATCCACAGATTGGGACTACTTTTAACACTATACAGCCATACCATGCGAGGAATGTTTGGTGACTGGCAAGAAAAATGAGACGGTGCCATTTTTAGAATATGCTCTATAATAATGTAGTACTATACATGTACATAATTAACCCCACCCCACCCCAAATAACACATGGGGGAGATACATGATCATATCTTCTAATTTTGGTGTATACGTGGTTTGGTTTTTTTAAATTAAAAGCAACACAGGGGAGAGGACTCTAATTTTCTACTGGAGCAGCAGTTCTGGGGGATAGGTTGCTTAAACCTCCCACCCCTCCACAAACCATTTGCCTGACTAAAATAATTCTCCTCAAGTTGTACACAGTTTTGGTGGAGGAAAAAAGAAATAGGATAAGAATCCTTTAAGAGCACATCTTCTAGGCCAGGTGTGGCAAAAAGCAGCTTCAGAGTGGAGGATGATTTAACTAGAAGAAATATTGCATGGGCCTCCAAAGGTCCAGTTCCAGTTAGAAATGTGACCCCCATCAGTCATCATTTAGGTTTGCTAACGTCTAAGTCAGAAAAATCTCTTCCTAAGTCAGAAAAATCCCTCCCCGAGTCTCCTGTGTAATATCTTTCTCTTTTGTTTTGTATTTGGTATTTCTTTGTTGGAATGTATGAGCTGGACACACATAAATCATGGGTACCCAAACTATGGCCCATGGGCTGGCTCTGGCCCATGGGCCATAGTTTGGACACCCCAGGTTTAAGCAGAGAAAATGGCAGCTTAAAATCTACCTCACCCTGTTGCAAAACAGGTGCATTTTACTTCCACTTCTGTTAGGAGGAACCACGTGACCGGCCCACTGAACCACGTGACTGGCCCACGGAACCACGTGACTGGCCCATGGCCCAAAAAGTTTGGGAACCCCTGACATAGATGATCTTAGCCCGGAAGAGATAATATGCACAGCTACGGTTTGTTCTATAGCCATGCACGAGAGACTCTTCCAGTAAAAACTCTGCACAGTGCTGTAATGATAATTTTTGGAGAGTTTTGCTAATGCTACACCATGAAGCTAATAGTATCTTGGGATGGCTTACCCAGAAATGTGGCACAAGAAGGTGACTGTGAACAATCCTTGTAGCAACTGTAAGATAAATGGGTGATTGGGTTGCCATTGCTCAAAAGCCAGTTGTATCTAGGATTCAGTGCTCATCTCTGTTTATAGCCAAAGAGCCAGCACAGTCTGTGGTCATGTGTTTCTGTGGTCATGTGGCAGGCATGACTAGACACCGGAGTGCAGGGAACGCTGTTTACCTTCCCACCAAAGTGGTACTTATTGATTGCAATTTCTTGCTTTCGAACTGCTGGTTGGCAGGAGCTGGGGCAGAGATGGGAGCTCACTCTGACATGCAGTACTCTGGTCTCAAACTACCGCCTTCCAGTCATCAGGTTCAATGTCTTAACTACTAAGCCACCCCAATCCCTTTTTGGGTGATCAGGTTTTTTAAAAAGGGAGGAAATGCCTGCCAATGCGGGCTGGGAGATTCAGGGGGATATTCAAAAGGAACTTTCCCAAACACTGTTCAGAAGGTGTGTTCACCAAGACTTTTTCCCATCCCTTTTCTCCCTCTGTTCCAGAACAAGGAGTAAGTGGCATAAATGGCTTTGCCCATTCTCAGCACATTCCTCTTTTTCCCTCTCCTCAGCCTGGACAAGCTGCACCTCACGCTGACTGAGCTGTGCCAGAGCTTCAATCAAGTCAGCAGCATGGTTATATTTGAGCATACAGTGACACCAGCGGAATATCTCAGCAGCCAGTTGGAGACACGTCTCAGCAGGTATAGTTGCAGGGTGGAGGGGATACTTTTGTGAAAGTGATGAAACAGCTTTGGGCTCCTTTGCATTAGAGCACTTGCGCCATGGGACTTGGGGGCGATGAGGGGGAATCAAAAAAGAAAAGTTGCAGGGAGCACAAAGCAGGCAGTGCAGAAAAGGTGAGGCAGAGCCAAAGAGACAACACTGGAAGCGTATAACGAGGGCATCACAAGGTCAAAGAATTATAGCAGATCAAGAGGGATGAAGGTTGAAAATGGAAGGCAAATTGAATTCAGGAAAGGCAGACTTCCAATACCAGAACCCTTGCTCATTGTAAGTACCCCTGAGCTTGTTTCCCACAAGCTGGCAATGGCACATTTGCTTATACACTGAGAGTGCTCAGCTAGCATTGACCGTTCAGGGATGGCCTTATCCTGAAGTTACCAGTCAGAAAGCAAGTGTTGAGATAATAGAAATCTTGCATGCACCAACAATGGGCATCAGTGAGAGGAGGGCTTTTTGACCAATGCGATTGTCCTTTGACTTGTCACTCACATGGTTAGTAAATTTCTTTCTTCACCTCTAGCATTTGGGGCAAGCCCTACCTCTGCCATTGTTTTGTTAATAGCCCCTCTTCTTCCTCTGACCACTCTCCAAGCAGCACGCATGCAATGGATGCTAGATTCCTCCCCCACCCCTCTTCCTTCTGACTAGAACAACACAATATATGTAAATACACCCTTTTCTACTTTAAATGCTTCTAGAGTGATTTTGGCAACAAAAATTCAATTTATTTCACATTTGCTGCCTGTGTTGAAAACTGCAATTTTGTTCCTCTCCTGTTGTCATCATTTGCCATCCCCTTTTCATGCCTCAGCACATCTATCTCAGCTCCAAATTTGCAAGTGAGTGCAATGACCTGTGTTACTAAGTCTCAATGTCTCCTGGTCATCATTAAGAAAGCATTTTAAGTTATGCATCCTAACTCTGAATGGGAAACTTTGGCTTGAGGGGTAATACATAAATACATAGGTAAACATGGTGGATGCTCCCCTCTCTATGAATCCTCTTCTCTCTCTGGTTTGGGCTCTCCTTTTCCCCCAGTGCCATTTACATCTTCTCTTCCCATTCCCAGGAACTTGGTGCGGCTGGCAAAGCCAAATCCAAATTCATCAGAGTTGGCTCGCCCTTCGGAGGTATTGGCAGGCGTGCAGGCTTATGCCACGTCTCTGATGTCACTGAAACATCGTATGGGAGTGGACCCAGGGCGCCTGCTTCGCAACGTGCTTCTTCAGCAGACTCAATCCCTGGATGCAGCTGGTGAACAGACTCTCACCACCCTTTATACCAACTGGTAGGTGCCTACGGCCTGATAATGGTGTGGAGATGTACAGAGCTTGTGGTTTACACTGCACCTGTATAAGTCAGTGTGTAGTATTGTGTCCCAGTGGTCTGGGCCTTTTTCCCCTCTCGCAGTCAAGTTTCTCCTGAGATAAGTGATTCAGCAATCAGGTTGACCCAATTAAGCCTGTACTTATCCTTTAATGATCTACCACAAAACAAAGCTGAAGAAGACTATTTGAGGAAGATTGCATGCTTTTTACAAAAAGCTATTTGTCTGACTTGGGGAGCACATTTTGTGTGGAGCTTGTCATCTGGTTTGACCTTCAACAGTTGGATGTTTGAGATATTCAGCAGGTGGATTCATCCAAGTACAGTTTATGGAAAGGTCTTTAGTCACCAAGCAACCACAAGTGGACCTATAAGCTACATCATGAATTCTAGATATTGTATGGTTTCGTCTTTGTTAAAATAAACACTAGGCGTTAAAGAGGGAAGGAGGGAGGGCCATACTAGAAGTGCGCTGGGACTGGTGTTATTAGTGTCATGAGCTGTCAAGTCAACCCTGTGAATCAGTGGCTTCCAATGTCCCATTGTCAAGAGCCCTGCTCATGCAAATTCAAGGCTGTGAGGTCCTTTACTGAGCCAAATTTCATTAAATGCCTCCAGCATTACTGTCTTTTCTAGTGAGTCTTGTCTTCTTATGATTGGCCAAAGTGTGATCACTTCACTCTTTTTGTTTCTAGGGAAAGTTCAGGCTTGATTTGACCAAGAATCCACTTACAGTATTTTTATTTCTGGCAGGACATGTTATGTTCTGGCTGGAAAAAGTTGAAAAATCCTTAGGAACAATGTTCCCACTCAAAGGCCTCCCTATCTGTCTCCTCCCCCCCCCCCGTTTTTTCTGTGCTGTCCTTCCCAGGTATCTGGAGTCACTTCTGCGCCAAGCTAGCATGGGCTCCATTGTCCTTTCACCAGCAATGCAAGCCTTTGTCAGCACACCCAAAGAAGGGGAGCAGATCTTTAGTGCTGAAGAGTTTTCTGATGTCTCAGGTAAGTGAAGGTACACCCACTTTGTGTAGCATCTAGGAATAACTTGTAGTAGGGCCTTTCAACTTAAAAATCACAGAAAGTGAGTTGAGCTCCAGATGTTCCTCTAGATTGGGGCGCCCAAACATTTCGGGCTCCAGGCCAGTCACGTGGTTTAGGGGCCCAGTCACTATAGCCTGTGGGCTGGATCCGGCCCCTGACACCAATTCATCCAGCCCACAAAGCCCTCGTTGCTCCTGGGAGCAGAAGTAAAACGCACCCGTATGGGAGCAACCAGGGATTCAGAGGCCGGATGAATTGGCATCTGGGGCCAGATCTGATCCATGGACCACAGTTTAGGCACCCCTGTTCTAGATGTCCCTAGACTTCCTTGCTTGGGAAAAGTGGTGGATCCCACTACCAAACCTAATGTGGCTTAAGCAAATTTGGCAGCCAGAAACAGATGTAGCTTGTAAAACAAGAAGGAGAAAAATCCTTAAGCAGTGAGAAGTATCTGAAGGTACAATTAAACAGTGAAGTTATTCCAGGTTGGTCTGACCAAGTTATCCTGCTATGGTAATAGAGTAGACCATACAGCCCATGTCTCAACACCAGTCATCAGATGGTAGTTAACTAACCAACTGGCTGGCTGGACATCATGCTATGGTAATGGAGTAGATCAGTGGTTCCCAACAAGGGGTACACAGCCCAGAGGTGGACTTCAATTCCCAGAAGCCTAAGTCAGTACATTGGCTGATCAGTCCTAATTCGGGTGCAATGCAGGGCTTTCCCCCTGGCCACGCCTACCATACCATGCCGACAGTGTGGTAGTAAAAAAAATTTTTGGAGCCCACCACTGCCTCCAGATGTTTACAAATGAACTCAAAGTAGGATTTAGGTATGGGACTCCTTTGAAGTCTGATTCTGGAAATCATGAAAGACCACGCGTTATCATCGCTCTGCAAACTTGATGTCTTTTCAGCTGTAATGAAGGACTGTCTCTAATGTCTGGGTCTAATGCCTGATATTGTAACAAATGTTGACATGTGAAAAGAGGTTGGTAGCGAGATGAGGGGAAGAGCAAGGGAAGATGGCAACTGGAATTCAGGGATACATTTGAAGCAGAGGGTAGTAGGGGTATTCTTGTTTGGATGTTTTAGGGCAGGGGTTCCCAACCTAAGGCCCATGGGTCGGATCTGGTTACCAAGAACCATTTCATGTGTGTCCCCCCCTCCAAGGGCATTTGAGAAACAAAATGGCCATCCCTTTGAAGTTGTTGGGACAAAATGGCCATCCAGCCCTCAATGCTGACTGAGAGAGTGTGACCCACCCCCCAGCTTGAAAAGGTTGGGAACCCCCATTTTAGGGTCTCCTCCCAAATGTTTGCAACTTGAATGTCACTGCCCTGAAAGGTGCACCGATACAATAATCAGGAGACGAAGGGTTCCCCCCCCCCCCACTCTGTGATGGAACTGGATCTGAGGATGGTGGCATTATCTCACCATCTCAGTAAGTGGCAGATGAGAGGAGAAGTTCCAGCTCAGTTCAGAGGAGTGAGGAGTTGAGATGTCCTACAGAGATTGGATCACCTTGCTAAGGCCTTCGCTGTTGCCGTTGTGATCATAAGGGGAATCTGGCACCTATGATTGTGGGAATGGGATCGAAAGATTTGTGACACTGTGGTCGGTGCTAGATTTTAGAAAAGCCAGAAAATGAGTGGATGCCTTTTCCCCTCCTGTGCAGAGATGAGAGCCCTGGCTGAACTCCTTGGTCCATATGGAATGAAGTTCCTAAGTGATAATCTAATGTGGCATGTCACCTCGCAGATGGTGGAGTTGAAGGTATGGCACTAGGAGGGGAGGGAAGCCGGGAATGGGGGGGGGGGACAGGGATGAGGATTATCTCTCCCATCTCTGCATCCCAAGGCCTCAGGGTGGTAGGGATGCCTTCTGCTACTTCAAATATCCCATTCAGCAGCTGAATCAGTCAGTGCTGGATGACTGTCCTGGCAAGCCACCATCACCTAATTTTCTGATTTCTTCTAGAAACTGGTGACTGAAAATATGGATGTCCTTGTTCAGATCCGGTCTAATTTTTACCAGCCAGAGCAGATGGTGGCCCTGTTGCCTCGCCTAACAGGTAAGCTTGGAGATGTGTGTGTATGTCTTTGTTTGCATGTACACTAGTACCCCGAATAACGTTATGACTTGGTTCCACAAGTCCCGTCGTTATTCGGTTTTTAACGTTGTGCGATACATTGAACACACAATGTTAAAAAAAGCCCTGTTTCCCTGGAGGCTGCAGGAAGTGAGAACATCGGGATTTGAATCCTGACATTTTGGCTTGCTGCTGCCTCCAGGGAGGTGGGAGAACTTTGGAAACAGCTTGGAGCGGGTTTCCCCACCTCCCTGGACCCGGCGGGGGGGTCAGAGCCCCCAAAATTGGTAAAAAAAAGTCCGTTTTTTTTACCAATTTTGGGGTTTCTGACCCCCCCCCCCCCGCCGGGTCCAGGGAGGTGGGCAGACCTGATCCAAGGTGTTTCTGGGCTTCCCCGACGTCCTGAGCCAGTGCAGCAAGCCAGAATGTCAGATTTCGAATCCCGATGTTCTGGCTTCCTGCACTGGCTCAGGACGTCGGGGAAGCCCAGAAACACCTTGGATCGGGTCCCCACACCTCCCTGGACCCGGCGGGGGGGTCAGAGCCCCCAAAATTGGTAAAAAAAAGTCCGTTTTTTTTACCAATTTTGGGGTTTCTGACCCCCCCGCTGGGTCCAGGGAGGTGTGGGGACCCGATCCAAGGTGTTTCTGGGCTTCCCCGACGTCCTGAGCCAGTGCAGGAAGCCAGAACATCGGGATTCGAACTCTGACATTCTGGCTTGCTGCACTGGCTCAGGACGTCGGGGAAGCCCAGAAACACCTCCAGAGAGATCAGAGGACCCGATCTACAGCTGCAGGGTGGCTGGGGAAGCTGACGGGGACTCCCTGTCGGCTTCCCTAGCCACCCGCCCATGCCTCCGCAGCTGTGGGGTGGCTGGGTAAGCCGATGGGGGAGCCCCCCGTCAGCTTTCCAGCCTCCCCACCCCTGCCTCCGTAGCTGCAGGGTGGCTGGGAAGCTGAACGGAGAACCCCGTTCAGCTTTCCACCCACCCTGCTGCTAAGAACGACTGTATCGTATAACGTTAAAATCACGTTACTCGATACAAGATGTTTCCGAAAATCTTGTAACGTTATGCGGTTTTAACGATATACGGTACTCGCGTTATACGGGGTATTACTGTACCTGTATGTATATATTTATCTAGGCAGCTGTCTGGATAGCTCAATGGCTTAAATATATGGCTGTGTATCTTGGGAGAAGAGCCAGCCTGTGCTGTCATAGGCAAGCTGCACAATCCCAGGACACACCTAGAAGAAAGGACAGGGAAACCACTTCTGAATATTCTCTACCTAGAAAACCCTGGAAAGGGTCGCCATAATTTAGAAATCTCTCTCCCCACCACAACTCTATCAGTGACTTTATGAATGAGTGCCCTCAAAATGTCCTGTTTTTAACACCCTTGCTCAGCTCCTGGGAACTCAAGCTGTGGCTTCCTTTATGAATTCAATCCACCTCATGTTTAACCTTCCTCTTTTCCGAGCATCATTTTTTCCAGCAAGTCTTGTCTTTTCATGGTATGTCCAAAATACAATGGTGTCTGTTTATTCCATGGGTTCCCAACCTTTTCAAGCCAGGGGCCAGGTCACACTCTCTAAGACAGCTGCCAGGGCCGGATGGCCATTTTGCCCTGTCTGCATGATTTGTCCAAATAGCTTCAAAGGGGTGGCCATTTTGTTTCTTAAATACCCTTGGAGGCCACATGAAATGGTGCCAAGAGCCAGATCTGGCCCACCAGCCTTAGGTTGAGAACCCCTGGTTTATTCATTTTGGTTTCTACAAAGAATTCAGGCTTGATTTGCTCTAGGACCCACTGGTTCATCTTTCTGGCAGTCCATGGTATCTGCAAAGCTCTTCTCTAGTACTGCATTTTGATCTACTGTATATACTCAAGTATAAGCCGGGTGTTTTAGCCCCCAAAATGAGATTCAAAAAAAGTGGCTCGACTTATACATGGGTCAACAACCACAAGAGTCCCAAACCACGCTGGATTCGGTGCCGTTTGGCTTCAGGAGAAGGGGAAGAAAAACATATGTTCGATAGGCCATTACCACAGATGGCCACAAGAGGGCACAAATCACAATTTCCCATTTAAATGCATTGGAAATCAATTTCTTGTATTCTAAAGCTTTTCTGTTTGTATGTTCCCAATGCATTTCAGTGGGAAACCAAACCTGTGAATAAAAAGAAAAGGTTTCATTTACCTTTCTTGCCTTTGTTCCTGCTCCATGTGGTCAAATGGAGGGGGAAGTCATGTTTCCGGGTTGCAGGGAGAGCAAGAGGCTAGGCTAGAGCATCACTTCCTGCCTCAGTGCAATTGGCTTGCCTACCCATTTCCCCTGCAGCGCCACCACTGGTTGGTGGTGCAAGTACAGTTTTTTTTAAAAAGCAACTACCATAAACACTCAAAAACAAACATGCCCACACAAATGTTTAAATTAATTAATTTTACTGTATTTTCATTTATTGTTATTATTGAAACACACTAGCAGCTGCTGCATTTTCCACCCCCAACTTATACTTGGGTCAATCTATTTTCCTAGTTTTAGAGGTCCAAATTAGGTACCTTGACTTATATTTGGATCGACTTATACTTGAGTATATATACGGTAATCAAATTTTCAAGCTTCCCTAGCTGCCTACTTAGTAAAAATAAACTCAGGATTCCCTGTATGTATTGAAAATTGTGTGTCTCTTAGAAAGTTTGGTGAAAATCAGGACTCATACCACGTGTTTTTCCTAGCTGTAGAAAATGTCCTGAAAAGAATGACCATCGTTGGAGAGATCCTATGGTTCCGGGCCCTGGCTGAGGAGGGCCTTCGAGAGGTCAGTTCTTGCGCAAGTGTTCATGCACAGCCCAACTCTCAGTGCACAGGTTCTGGGAAACTCTCTCAGTAATATGAAGTGTGTAGGTCTCCTGTGTAACACATTTGGCACTGAGTAGCTGCCAGTGTTTCCTCTTCCTTTTTTTCACTGGGAGAAACTTCATCACAAAGTTTCTTTCACCTCTCCCTCCTGCCCGCAATTTGATTATATGAAAGTTATCCATGATTATTACAAAAAATATATATGCAAAAATTGTAGGAGGAAGGCGATACCTTTATTTGAGCACTAGAAATTAAAATGTTGCGAACTTTCAAAATCAAAGATTTCTTCTTCTGGCATGGCATGATATCTTCTTGCCAGGTATAGAACTTAGAAATGCACGTAGAACAACCAAAAAGTCATGTTGCTGTATCACCCCACCGTCTCACCCCCTACAGGGAACTGGGCATTTGTTCTTCCCACATGGCCCTTGATGAAGGATCAGCTTTCTCTGTGGCCAGACGTAGGGAACACAAAACTCCACATTCCTCCATTGGGGAGCAATAGTCTCAATTTGGTTTACACACTAGGTATGCCAATTGCAGTCCAATCGAAGTCCAAAGAAAGTCAATTAGAATATTACCTAGTGACAGGGCTGTGGCCAGGATTCTACATTGGGAGGGGGGACACCCTGCCTAGCAATCCTGTGTTTCTTGAATTTATGGTGTTGTTCCAATCTTAAAGTCCATGCCAGGCGGCTGTTCACGGTATCCACTAGTTCCACGGGCAAACAGAGGAGACTAGCTGTGTGACCCATGTTCAAATTACACAAAAAAAAAATGCAAATGTTGCAGGAGGAAGGCAATACCTTTATTGGATCACTAAAAATTAAAATGTGAGCTTTCAAATCAAAGATTTCTTCTTCAGGTAAATTACACAAAAGACACCCCTGATCTATAGGAAGGCCAGATCATAAAGCAGAGCAGTAAGGAATAACAGCACGCCTCCCTCTCTTTCATTGCCTTTTGCATTCTGACTTTGACAGGTTTTTGCCAGCCACTGCCCTTTCCTGATGGGCCCCATAGAGTGTCTGAAGGAATTTGTCAACCCTGACATGGACATCAAGGTATTTTCTCTAAATGCTTCAGCTTTTTTTAAAGTGTGAGTGACTCTTCTGCTACACAGCTTCATTCTCTGTGCTTCTCCCAAAGACTGCAGTATCAATTCTTTTGAACTTTGCTGTCCTCGATTTAATAGCAGGTTAGGAAGAAAAGTATGATCAGTGATATATATATATCATTTGCCACAACTTTCCGTGTTCTGCACTGGGACTCATGATAAAGGTTTCCCTTGCTCTAAAGCCAGTCATATCCAACTCTAGGGTTCAGTGCTCATCTCTGTTTATAGTCAAACAGCCAGCCCTGTCTGCATCTGCAGACATTTCTGTGAACATGTGCCAGGCATGCCTAAACACCGGAGTTCACGGAATGCTGTTTACCTTCCCACTGAGTGGCATCTATTTATCTATTTGCAATTCCTTGTTTCCAGCTGCTAGATTGGCAGGAGATCCAGGTATTACTCAGTTGCTAATGCCACATGACCATGGAAATGTCTGCAGAAGCAGACAGCGCTGGCTCTTCGGCTTAGAAACAGAGATGAGCACTGACCCCTAGAGTCGGATACGACTGGCTTTCGAGCAAGGGAAACCTTTACCTTTACTAATATTTACATACGTACATACATACGAGTACATTCAAATTTTCTGCAAGGAAAAAACCTCTAGAAAATGTGTATTTATTTTTTAGTGAAAATGCTACACCATGCCTGTACTCAGCATTGGCCCAGAATTCTTCTGCTCCTTTTCCTCACCTGTTTCTTGGTCTGAGCTGACTGTGTTCACCATGAATGTGGCCAGTAACGTTGCATGGATTTCAGCCGGCCGGGGCTTAAGCAAAATTTGCCACCCCCTGGTGGATGCCAGTGCCCACTCCCGCTAGGGCTTCTGGGAATTGTAATCCAAGAAAACCCATAGCCAAAAAAAGCACCGCCCAGGGCAGGGGACCCCGGCCAAACCCCCCCCCCCACACGCGAAGCCACTGAATGTAGCTAAGAAGAGGGGGCTGTAGAGCCAGGTTTAGCAGCTCTGTTTTTGCTTTTGACATCTAGTTCTTCCCTACCTGGCTTTCTTCTAGGTGACCTTGAGCATCTTTGAACTAGCCACAGCTGCCGGGGTCCCGTGTGACATTGACCCTGCCCTTGTGACTGCCTTTTCTAATCTGGCAAAGGGTAAGCCACAGACATCTCAGCAACATTTCTGTCATCTGTCCCATTACGGTGGAATAGAAGGACTGCAGTATCCCTTCTCTCATCTGCATAGCTGGATAGCTCCACAAGTTTGGTTTCTGGCTGCAGAGCCAGAGGTTGCTGGTTTGGTTTCCAAATGTGCCTCCTGGGGGAAGAGCCAGCTTGTGTAGTCTTGGCCAAGATGCACAGTCCCAAGAGCTCCCCGCAGAGAAAGCGAATGGGAAACCACATCTGAATACTCTGTATTCTCTTCCTCCTTGTGTTAATACTTAAGGTCTCCCAATAATTTTACCAGGCCCTTTTCTCATTCAACAACTTTCCTGTTTAAGCCGGAGTTTGGGAAGAATGCTTTAAAAATAAATTTTTTTTTTGGAATAGTAGCCGTGTTAGTCTGTGGTTCAGGCATATCAGAAAACAAAATAAAGCAAAATAAACAAAATAAAATAAAAAACACTGTAGCACTTTAAAGACTAACTACTATATTTTTATTGTTAGCTGTCGTGGATCAAGTCCACTTCTTCGGACAAAGAGTAAAACTTACAGGCATGGTTTTTATACACCAAATTCAGGGGGTATAAAAACCATGCCTGTAAGTTTCACTCTTTGTCTGAAGAAGTGGACTTGATCCACGAAAGCTAACAATAAAAATATACCAGCTAGTCTTTAAAGTGCTGCAGTGTTTTTTATTTTATTTTATTTTTTGTTTGTTTTATTTTGTTTTCTGATATGCCTTAAAAATGAAAGCGTTAAAGGGAGGCAGAACACCTGGCCAGATTATCCTGCTATTGTTATTGAGCAGTCCAAACTGCCAGCGACTCAATGCCAAGCATCAGGCGGTGGTTAACTAACTTGACATAACTAACCTGACAACCGTGAGGACTAGTGGCCTTGGCGAAGTCCACAGCAAAGGGCAATGGTCCCCAAGTGGATTAAATCCCACTTGAATCCATCTTGATGGAGGGCAGCAGCTTCATCAATCCTGGCCTGGGGCTGAGGAGGACTTTGTGTGCCAAAAGTGCTCAGGACCAGAACGTGACTTGCAAAGCTGGATCAGTGGTATGGGTGTCACACTGCGATGCGGAAGGCAGATGGAAGGCCACTGCATTATATTCGCAGGACAGTCTTCATGGCTGATCACCAATAAAGTATTCCGAATTGAATACAACACAAGAAGAAGACAAAGATAGGGAGGCAATAAGGGTCTATCAACATTTCTTTTCTGAGGTAGCAGACTGATAACATGGGAAGGTTATGTTTTTTGTGGGTAAGAGGGAGTAGGTTTAATAAATAGAATATGTTGTAGCCAATTGGGATATTTTTCTATGTTAAGGGCTTTTTAAACATTAATTAATTTAAAAACAGACATGTTAGTAAACCATTACTGATGTTGGTCACATCTCAACCAGGAATTAACTTTTTTTTTCTAGGAACAGTTAACATTATAATATTATTATTATTAAAAGTAAGGCTTCATGCTTGGGTTTAAATTGATGCAATATCTTACAGTGGGCTAGCAGCTGTGGTTTTTCTCAACATGGTGGCAAAGCAAAACAACAACAGCAGCTATAGTTTAATCTCCTTGTGTTGGCTGTCTTGCAGACCGAGGTCCCCAGTGGTTTAAGGCTGATTTCATACTCCTTGTGATCATTCTCAGCAGCCCTCTGGTCTTGGACTATTTAGGTTTTCTCCTTTCCATCCCCTTCTTGGGTAATTCCCCAATGGAGCTGCTGTCACTCCGAGTCCTGTTTCCAAATCCAGCAGGCAGCTAATGAAACAAGCTGACAGTTATAATTTCTCCTTCTCCTCTCAATGTTCTGGGACCATTCAAGGCTCGTCTGACCTTCCTCTCTTGCAGCCAGGATCTGCCTTGGCAAATGACCTCTTTCCTAATCTCTTGAAGGACTTGTCCTGACTTTCTCTGCTGGCTTGGTGGACCATAGTTGGGGGAGGGGGAGGCTGCTCAAAACTGGCTAATAGCCACTTTATGTCTATGCTGGCTGCATTTTTTTTTTTTTTTTTGGATAAGCAGTGCACAGTGCTTCCATCTTCCCCAAAGACTTTTCAGTTTTTTTCTGTGCTTGAGTTGGGTCTCACCAAGGACTTGAGTACCTCTCATTGAGCTTGGAAGATAGAGAGGCTGACTTTTTTTTTATTACAATGAGCCTGGTCAAGAATACTATGTTTGTGTAGGCTAGCATTAATTAACCTTCCCCAGCCTACTGTTTTTCCAGATGGGTTGGCTATTACAATCTAGCTGGGGGTAATGGGAGTTTTAATCCACAGCATCTTGGTCAGTGCTCCCCAACCTTCTGAGCCATTGGAGACCCAAGTTTGTTGACTACTGGTCTAGAGCAATGGTTCCTCAAACATGGGTCTCCAGGTGTTCTTGGACTTCAATTATCAGAAGCCCAAGTCAGCACACTTGCTGAGCAGGGCTTCTGGGAATTGAAGCCTAAGAACATATAGAGAGCCAAATTTGAGGAATCCTGAGGATTGAGGAAGTCTGATGTCAGCATATCGGCACATGATTTCTAACACATAGGCACATAAACAGAGAGGAGGAGGAACTATGGACCATGGCCCTTTGGAAAGTATTTCCTATGGAGATCCAAGGAACAGTAGACACAGTCCCTGCTGGGTCTCTTCCAAGCATCTCTCTCACAACTCCCTTCCACCCAAGCTTTTCTTCTTCTACAGCAGGGGTTCCCAATCTTTTCAAGCTGGGGGCTGGGTCACACTCTCTCAGTCAGTTTCGAGGGCCAGATGGCCATTTTCCCTTGCCTTGTATGCTGCTCTATTCGCCGAAGCAACTCAGAGTGGCTAGCAGCATAAATCACAAAATACAGTCTCACATAGCAAAACTTATCAAAGTATCATATAACAAAGTATCACATATCAGCAACACAAAAAAGCATCACATTTTGTCCCAACAGCTTCAAAGGGGTGGTCATTTTGTTTCTCAAATGCCCTTAGAGGGGTGTGGGGCCACATGAAATGGTGCCATGTCTACAGAGTACACATTTCAAGCAAAACCAGGCAGTTGCAGCCCACCCAGTGGTGGACAGCAAAAAATTTTGCTCCCACACCATGGGTGGAGCCTATGTCATGGGTGGAGCCTACATAATGGGTGGAGCCTACGTCGTGGGTGGAACCTACGTCATGGGCAATCTGGTCATGTCTGCCATATGGCTATGTATACATCTGCAAACACAGGCAGCACTGGCTCTTTGGCTGTAAATGGAGATGAGCACTGTACCCTAGAGTCAGATATGACTGGCTTTTGAGCAAGGGAGACCTTGAACCACTTGTAGGGACAAAACCTGATGGGGCAGGGTAGGGAGTTGGGTGTGGCCACACAACTTCGCTCCCCCCCCCGCCACCTGAAGACCACCCAATTTCACCACCCCCAGAGGCCACAATTTTGCTACCCCGCCCCTCCTGGGGGGTGCAAACCTGTTGCTGCCCACCACTGGAGCCCACCCGCCTTACTAGCTCCATTCATCAGATAATTTATCGGCCTGTCACAAATGCCACAGGTTGTGTATATTAAAAGGAGCCCAAACTCCATCCCTCTCTGTGTCCCTTTATTATTATTTTTTGAATAATATTTTTTTGAATATTAATTTTTTTTAACTGAGAGCATAAATCAGGTTTATTGCTGAATTTTTCTTGCCTCCCTCCCTGACAGACAGCCCTTCCCCAGAGGAGGATTACAAGATTGCCTGCCTGCTTCTGGTCTTTGTGGCTGTGTCTCTGCCAGTCTTGGCCAACGACCCTGCCTCTGTTTATGCCACTGATATAGATGGTAAGAAAGAAGGAGCAGATGCTCCAAACCTGCTGAGCTGATTATCTACATTATCTAACTTTTATACATTATCTGGCTAAAGCCAAGCAGACCTGAATTCAAGTCTTCATGCAATGCAGTCTTGAAATTCATTAGGTGACCCTGATGCAATCATGGCCTTTCTGCCAAAGTGGAATAGTCTAGATCAGGGGTCCTCAAACTTTGTTCCCCAGGTGTTCTTGGACTTCAGTTACCAGAAGCCCAAATCAGCACACCTTGTGATCAGGACTTCTGGGAAATGACTTCTGAGAACATCTGGAACCCTGATCCTAGATGACTGGAGAAAGGGTTTGTAAAACATTGCTCTATAGAGTAAAAAATACATGTTTTGCATTAAGGATGCTCTTTAAAAACATCCTTATTAACTGGACAACTCTTCCTCTAGGTCAGAAGATCAAAGGAGTAAGAATAACAAGCACCTTTATGGAGTGATTTTCATTAGGAAAATTCCACTAGAGGTTCTTTCCCTTGAAAGCCATCTTCACCAAGATAATCCCCCACCTTTTGGGCTACATTTTGCAGACAAGGGAGGTGGTCACTTGGCGATGCATTTTAAAAGAAACTAAAGATAGATTGGCTCTTTGCATGGTCAACATGACAGTGTTTCACATTGCAGAGCTGACTGTCAATTAATTGTTTTATTGACTGTACAAATGCATTCCATTAAACTTTTGGGTCAATTGAGTAGATTGGCACAGTCAACTGTTCTGTTTTTTGTAATGACAGTAATAATAATTGAGTGCTATCAGATCAAATCTCATGAATGATGACCCTTTCCAGGATTTTCTAGGGTAGAGATCACTCAGAAGTAGGTTGCTATTCCCTTTCTTCTGTGGGTGTCATAGGACTGGTCAACTTGCCAAAGGCTTCACAAGCAAGCTCCTCTCCACAAATCCACAATCTGGAATCAAACCCCTAATCTCTGGCTCTGCAGCCAGATATCTGACTCACTGAGTTATCCAGTCAGATTCTTGTTTTGTGTGGTGCTGAGAATTTGAAATCAATGGTCCAAGGGCATTCCTGCTGCAGCCCACTCACTCCCACGCACACACGCACTCGCGCGTGCACACACACACACACACACACCACGAGCCAAACTAGAAAGAAGGAAGAGATGGAGGTCTGAGCATACTGAAGAAGAGAGATCTTATTTCTAATGGTAATTTGGGGTCTGTTCACTGTACGTATAGACCAAGGGTTCCCAACCTACAGCCTGCAGGCCAGATCCAACCCCTGGGCCAAATTCATCCAGCCCTCAGGCTGAATTGCCGCCAGAATTGCTCCACTGTCAATGGAAGTGCCGAAATCGCTATGTTTTTGCACCAAAAACACCGCAAAAAGGGGCAAGAAATGACTTGAAAATGTTCCTCACTCACTCCCCCCTCCAAGGGAAGTGGCAGAGGTGGGAAAAAGAGCCAGAAACACAACGCAAATACATGCGCCACTGCCAAGAAGAACCACATGACCAGCCACTCAGCTGACTGAGTGGGCGTGGTCAGGTCCCTGGCAGGAAAAGGTTGGAAACCACTGGTATTGACCATATCTCTTCCAGGAAGTTCTTAGTTGAAAGGGGCCAAAGCTTACGTTTATATCGGGAGACTTCTGCACATCAGCTGACAGTGTCAAAGTCTACTTGTTGCACAAAATAAAAGGATACCAGTGGTTACTGGACACCTAAATGTTTGTACCTCTGATGTAATGCCTTCACAGATACTGTATATAAAGTTACATTTCTATGGTTTGGGATGCAATGGCTATAGGGTCTGTGGATGATGGGAACTGTAGTGCAACACATACAGTAGGTGCCAGGTTGGAAAAGCTAGTTGACTGTGTTTTGGAATCCTGTCTCTGTAGGATACAGTAATAACATCCACTGCCTAGCCAAAGCCATCATCCAGGTGTCGGCTGCCCTCTTCACAGTCTACAATAAGAACATTGAGACTCACCTCAAGGAATTCCTGATGGTAAGGAAAGCTTCAGCTCTTTACTGGAAACTCTTGGGTCATCCGCTGACAATTTTTTTTAAGTGAGAGAGATACCTGGAGAGGTGAACTTATTCGTTTATCCTATCTAGCCTTCTTCACTGCTTTTCCTAAGCTGTGGAACTCTGCTTGTAAACAGGACGTTGTCTGCAAACATCGTGGCAAAGCAAACCCCAGTAGTTTAATTTTCCTGTCTTATTTATTTATTATTATTTATTAGTTCAAATTTATATTGTCTTGGTTGAGTAGTAAAAGGAAATGTACATTTTGGCTTGAGGATGCAAAGCTGTGGAGCCACAACCATGTCTGGTGGAATGTGCAGCACAGCAGGTCATTGAAATGAAGTAGGATCTGCAGCACACAACAAACTGTTAGTTATACATACCCCAACTAACGGGTTGTTGTGTGCTGAATTTCTGCCTGGGTCACTCAAACAAATGACAGTAGATACTAACTCATTGGCAAATGTGTAATGCCATAATATTTGTTGCATCCACATTTTGTATGTTATGCATCAGTTTACAAGAGAAGTTTGTTTTGCAACCAATTGCAATAGGGGACCAGATTTTGCAGGAGGTTTGAATAATAATGGGATTTTGTCAGTTGGAAAAATATATGATGTTACTATTTTGTTAGGATGGCCAATTGTTGTGTCCCTGTGTACCTGATGTGTGTATAAATTGATGCCACGAGGCCTCACTCTTATGTCTGATGAAGTGGACTTGGTCCACGAAAGCTCACATTTAAATACAGGACTTAGTCTTTAAGGTGCCACAACATTTTTTGTCTTTTTTTGCTGTTTTGTTTTATTTACTCTCAGATATGCTTGCACAGACTAACACAGTTACCACTTCAAGGGATTATAGATGTTTTTCTGGGTCATTCTGGAGGTACTCTAGATACTAATGCAGAAACTAGTGCAGACCATATTAGGTGATTTCTCTCTAATTCAATTTTTCATGATACGGCCTACTGTCAGCTTAATATTTTGTTTAGGGTTAGGCCTCCATCTAGGGTTAGGTTTAGAGTTACTATCAGCTGTAGTGTTATACAGTCAAACCTCGCATAAAGAGCGTCTCACTTAAAGAGTAATTTGCTTAAAGAGCATGATTTTCTCTGAATGTTCGCTTCGCTTAACAAAAAAAACCAATCAAAAACTCGCTTAACAAATAAATCGGGGTTCGCAATCCCCCCCCCCATTGGTCACTTACAATGGTGTTTCGCTTAAAGAGCAAACTCGCTTAAAGAGCAATCCTGTGGAACACATTATGCTCTTTAAGCGAGGTACAACTGTATATGTTTTTCTGGGTTGTTCTGGAGCAACCTTTCTACTGAAGTGTCTGTTTCACAAACCCTAATGACTTTTCTGACTTCACGAGTGTGATTTTTCAACCTGCTCCCTAAACTCTGATTATTTGTACTGGGAAAATTCCTCAGGTCTAGGTAATGTTGACCGCAAGAGAACTGATGTTGTCTTCTTTTATTTTTCTCTGTTGTCTTCCTAGCTGGCCTCTGTTAGCCTCTTGCAGCTGGGACAAGAAACTGAAAAAATGAAAGCCAAAAACAGGGAATCCTTTTCACTGCTCATGCACTTGGTGAGTGTTACACAGGAGTAAGGGGGCTGAGTGGGTGATTCCTCCTATAATACACCAGTTATGAATGACAGCTACATTAGAAAAAGTCTGTCCAATCATAGACAGAAGCAGAAAACCTCTAGAACAGATAGACTAACAGTTTGAGATAAATAAATAAATGTTATGTCAGCAATTGCTCTGGGTTGAAAGGATTTTTGTTGGAAAAACTCCAACATGTCCGTAAGATCCTTGTACAGCACTCGGGTATCAAACCCCTACCTTCCAGTCTCCAAGCTCAGCATCTTAACCACTAAGCCCTTGGCATTTGAGATGTTGATAGATTTTCATTCCCATCACTTTTCACCTTGGGAAACACTGGCTAGAACTGATGGGAGTTCCAGTCCAACAACGTTGGGAATGCCACACTTTGCCAACTCATGTACTAGGACACGGGTTCTCAACCTTTTCGTGCCATGGGCTGGACCGCACTCCCTCAGACACCTGAGTGGGCTGGACACATGGTTCCCCCACCGTAAACGCTGTGGTAAATCATGACAGACACGTTTGCGCAGGTGCATTTACTGCTATCATAAATGACCCCATGCTTCTGGTGATGGTGGAGGTGGGGTTCATCTCCACAGGCCAGGTGATTTGCTACAATGGGCCAGGTCCAGCACACAGGCCATAGGCTACGAACCCCTGTACTAGGAGGAGAGACCTGCTTAGAGTATCGATTCTAAGCAGAACTGCTCATGCAAAACTACATCTTCACCAACTACCCTGATGTAATTTTTCACTTCTATCAAAATCTTTCTTAAAAACAAAAACAAAATATGAATCTGTCAACAGACAAATACATTAAATGTTGGGTGACTTTAAAGAAAAAGAACCTTCAGAGGTAGGCAAGTGATTTCAAACTTGAGAAAAAGCAAAGGTGATTGAATTTTGCTAGCTGCAAATCTGACAGCTTAGTGATAAAAAGAATGGCTAAAGGCCTCTTAAAATGAGTTCTCTTTTCATATGGTTCAATCTGAACTGCCTTGAAGGTGAAACATAACTGTTTCTTCATCCAAGGTATTTTACTGGACTGCAGTGGCTCAAGTGGCTAAGACGCTGACTGGAAGGCAGGAGGTCAGCAGTTTGATTCCCAAGTACTGCAGGATGGAATGAGCGCCCGTCTCTGTCCCAGCTCCTGCCAACCTAGCAGTTCGAAAGCAAGAAATTGCACGTAGATAAATAGGGACCACTTTGGTGGGAAGGTAACAGCATTCCGTAAACTCCAGTGTCTATTCATGCCTGCCACATGATGACCACAGAAACGTCTGCAGAAGGAGACAGCATTGGCTCTTCGGCTTTGAAACAGAGATGAGCACTGAACCCTAGACTCGGATATGACTGGCTTTCAAGCAAGGAAGAACTGCTGCATTTTGTCACCCTGCTTATTCAACTTATACACAGAACACATAATGCGCAATGCAGGGATGGAGGAATCACAATTTGGGATCAAAATTGCTGGAAGAAACATCAACAATTTGAGATATGCAGATGATACCACCCTAATGACAGAAAGTGAGGAGGACCTAAAGAAGCTCCTGATTAGGTTGAAAGAAGAAAGTGAAAAAGCTTGCTTGAGACTCAATATCAAGAAAACCAAGATAATGGCAACAGGCCCTATCAGTCCCTGGAAAATAGATGGGGAAGAAGTAGAAGCAGTGACAGATTTTACTTTCTTAGGATCTAAGCTCACTGCAGATGGTGATTGCAGCCATGAAATAAAAAGGCGACTGATTCTTGGGAGGCAAGCCATGAGAAACCTGGAGAACATAGTGAAAAGTAGAGACATCACATTGAAAACAAAAATTTGCATGGTCAAAGCAATGGTATTCCCTGTGGCAATGTATGGTTGTGAGAGCTGGACCATTAGGAAAGCTGAGCGCAGAAGAATAGACGCCTTTGAGATGTGGTGTTGGAGGAGAGTTTTGAGAGTCCCCTGGACAGCGAGGAGAACAAATAGGTCAATCTTGGAAGAAATCAGCCCTGACTGCTCCTTAGAAGGTCAAATAGTAAAGATGAGGCTAAAGTACTTTGGACATCAAATGAGAAGAGAGGATTCACTTGAGAAAGCCTTGATGCTTGGAAGGGTCGAGGGCAAAAGAAGAAGGGGGCGGCCCAAGATGAGATGGCTAGATGGTATTGTAGAGGCAATGGGCACAGAGCTGGGCGAGTTGAGGGGGATGGTGGAGGACAGGAGTGCCTGGCGGACAGCGGTCCATGGGGTCGCAGAGGGTCGGAATCGACTGTGCGACTGAACAACAACAAAAAAGGATATATAAATGGCTCCGGATGTAACAGACAGTGCTCTGGGCAACTTTTGACAAATTGGGTGGTGGGGCTCCCCCTGTAATGAAAGATGAGATCAGGTCTCACGGTGGATGTGTACGGCTTTCAAGGGACAGGCATGAGCTTGGATTTTCACTTTTCTCATCCTTCCATCCTTCCAAGGTTGGCAAAATGAGGACCTAGCATGTTGGGGCAAAAAGGCTAATTACTTTGAGATCCATCATCACTTTGGGTGAAAGCATCTGCTGCCAGCGTGATTTCTCTCCCCACCCCCTCCTGTCCAAGCACTGGTGCAGGAAGTTTCTCAGAGGGAGGCAATTGGTCCATAAATGATAAACATTCCTCTACTTGGCGGAGCGTCTCCCTCTTAGAACATCTTCTCGCATCACTCAATCTTCCCAGATGGGCCAGCTCTTGGTGCCAATGCTGAAATTGGCAAGGAAGGCTACGACCAGGAGAAGAGGCCTATGGAACTCCCTTCTGGTGGAACTGTGTCAGTTCACTTCTTTGCTGGCATTCAGAATAAAGTGTTTCTGTTTAGGGAGGCATTTGAGTAGGGGTAGTCACCGGATTAGTGTTAGGCTTCCTATTTGGACCCCCACCGTGAATTGGGTTTGATATTTGTATTTTATTAGGTGATTTATTATGTGATTTTATTATGTGTTTTTAATGTGCTTTTGTTAGCCACCCAGAGTGGGGTGACCCCAGATGGGCAGGATATAAATGGGTGGTGGTGGTGGTGGTTGTTAACCTCCTGGTAAAATTTACCTAGGTGTGGAATCTGGATCTTTTCACACTATGTTTGGTGAATTGCCAAGGAAGGGCATCCCTTCAGCGCTCAACATCTCTTTCCATGTGCTTCTTTCAGCTTGTGGAGGAGTCATCCTTCTTGACCATTGACATGCTGGAGACCTGCTTCCCTTACGTGCTGCTGCGCAATGCTTACCGTGAGGTCTCCAGGAGCTCTGCCTTGAGTCGGCTTTCTTCACATTAACTGCTCTCCCTTCCACCATAATGGAATGCAGCTTGGGATGTAATTGCCCATCATCCAGACACATGGAGGAAGAGTCCCTCATGGGGATTTGGAAGGCAGTGAATATGCGGTCTGAGCACCCTCTTGTAAGCTTGAACCTCAGGTCAATAATGGCTGTTTTATGTGATTGTTTGGCACAAAACAAAACAGGATGGTCTGGCCTGGGCCTGTATACCTGCCTGCTCAAAAAGTTGCACATTGATCAGCTGCTTCCAAATTCAGACCAGGGAAGCCTGTGTCCTTCCAGATGTTTGATAGACTGCCATTCCCTTCATTTATTGCCACTGCCTTTACGGTTTGGGGCAGGGGTTCTGGATCTAGCCCATGGTGCCATTTCATGTGTGTTCCCCCCCCCCCCACTATTCCAAGGGCATTCAAAAAACAAAGTGGCCACCCCTTTGAAGCTGTTGAGACAAAATGGCCACCCCCATCGTGCAGGCAAGGCAAAATGTCCGTCTGGCCCTCAAAGCTGACTGAGAGAGCATGACCGGGCCCCTGGCTTGAAAAGGTTGGGAACCCCTGGTTTAGGGACAGTCCAAACTCATTGGAAGAGTAACATGTCCCCCAGGCTTGAGCTCAAGAGTTTCAAAATGGTTTCCAGGTCCCTCCAAAGGTGCTTATTATTAACAGAGCAGAGGCTTACAGGTGGCACCCTTTCCAGTTTTTCACATTTTGATCATTTAAAAAGCTAGCTGTTGTGTTTCCTTTTGGCTCCTTTGGGATCCCATTCAGCCAAGGGCTTGGATCATTCCCTAATTGCCACCCTGCTTAGGCTTACATATTCTTCTCCTCCTGACTTCCTCCATCAACATTTGGACAGAAGGCACTTTCCTTTTAAAAACCTTCTCTGTCTGATTTGACTCTGCAAACAAAGTAGCATGAGCCTTGCACAAGTGCTATAAAGTCAACCTGTGGCTATGTAAGGCAGGGGTTCCCAAACTTTTTATGCCGCAGGCCTGACCACACATCCTGGACACCTGAGCGGGGCAGATCATGCCCCCAGAAGTGGAAGCAGTCACATTTATGGCTTTCATAAACGCACCCACTTCCACGTTTACGAAGCCGCGGCCACATTTATGGCTGATGCAAACACTTCCACTTCTAGGAGTGGTGAGGGTGGCTGTGAGCCACACTAAATGATGCTGTGGGCCGGAGCTGGCCTGTGGGCTGTAGTTTGGCCTCCCTTGATCTAAGACAGTGATTCTCAAACTGCGGCCCATGGCACCATTTCATGTCGCCCAACACCACCTCCACCACACCAGGAAGTGCCATGTGATGGAGGAAGGGCAAAATGGCTGACCAGTCTTCGAAACTGTCTAAGGGACTGTGACCTGCCCCCCCCAGCTTTAAAAGGTTGAGAACTCCTGATCTAAGGCATTAGTAGATACCCCAGGCCAGTGTAGATGGTAGTAAAGCATGATGGAAGCCTCAGCCACAAAACATCTGGAGGGCCACAGGTTACCCATCCCTAGTACAGTAATAGCAATAATCATAATTAATCTTGGCAATTTAAAAGCCCCTTATGTATCCAGAACCGTATATAACTATATATAATCTCACAGTAAATAGTTTCTGGGATTTTTCATAGTAGTAAAACATAACAGTAAAACCAGTTCACATTTTTATGTATACAGTACTGGATAACTGGTTCATGTGTGTATGTGGAATTACATCTACCTGAAAGCTTAATCAGGGAATATTGTACTTATTTTTCATGTAGGCCTTGAATTGAAAAGATGTCTTATGTGTTTTTCAAAATGCATTGAATTATTTTCTTTCTAATACATTGTTCAATAAAAAAAATTATTTCAATTGCTTCGTGTTTCTTAGAACAAAACTTAACTAGGCATTGTTATGTTACTATACATTACATTCAGATTATTATGAGATTTCCTGTCTGGCACTGCTTCTTACACAGTTTGGGAATAAGAAGTTAAGAAAAATTATGTTAAATCACTGGGTTTTTAAAACACCATGATGAGGGTAAATGTCATTATACCTGCTTGCTATTATAAGAGTTAGAGTTTCAGAGTATGCAATGGATTGAGACCAAAATCCCCACCCAATCACAAAGCTATACTGTATGTGTGATTCCAGACCAGTGATTACCTCCTAGACAGTCAAGATTATATGAGATAAGGCTGGGGACCTTACATTCTGCCCATCTTTGGGAAAGAGTTGATTAATTAGATGCCATAGCTTTGTGAACAAGCATTACAATCTAAAGAAAAGTTGAGTGCCTACAGCACAAGAAACCTGCAGTCTAACTTAAAATATTCCACAGCAAAGGTTGTAAAAGTCCCTTTTTGGGAGTGACATCTCCCTGAATTCTACTTCCACCACGATGGCTGAAATACCTGGATTATTCTAGGAGCTGTCAGCCAAAAAGGTAAATTTTCCAAGCTCTGAAAATGCTATAGAATTCTAGGTTTTTATTAATGTGTTTAAATGTTAGTGCAAACCATCCACTGGTTACTTCTATTTTGTTCTTTCCCACTCCAGCAACTGCTAAGCAAATCAGCATTAACTGAGACCTCATTCTAGTCATTTCCTTGACAAACCAAGGTTTGTTCTTGGCCTATAATTCCTAGTTTGTGTGCTCACTCTTCCTCCAGCCTCATAGCCATTTAAGTCTGATCATGATTATGTCAGCAAATCCTTATGCTCCAATCTTCCCAATTGCCACCACCACCACCACCCTTTTAAGTGGGATAGCCGCATCTTGGGGTTCAGGTATCCTGTCTATCCCTTCCTGTGTGTAGTCAGTTCTTCTGAAACACTTTTTGTTAAGTGTTGTTTTTCACCAGCTCTTTATACTTCTTCAAACTTGGAGTTCCCTTAAGACAGGGTCCCCTAATCTAAGGCCTATAGGCCAGATCCGGCCCATGGTGCCATTTCATCTGGGGGCCTCAGTCCTCCAAAAGCATTCAAGAAAAAAATGGCCACACATTTGAAACTGTTGGGATAAAATGGCCACCCCCATCATGCAGGCAGGGCAAAATGGCCATCCAGCCCTCAAAGCTGACTTGAGAGAGCGTGGCCCAGCCAGTGGTGGGATGTCAAAAATTTTACTACCCCCACCATGACTTCATCACAGTGTGGGCAGAGCTAACGTCATGACTTTATGATGTCGTGGGCAGACCCAACACCATGATGTCATGATGTTGTGGGTGGGGCCAAAGAATTTTTTTAAAAAAATTAAAAATAAAATAAAAATAAGCACACACACACAGCTCAATCCACCCACCCACAACACAAACCTGTAAATACAGAGAGAGAGAGCAAAAATTTTTGCTGCCCACCACTAGACGTGTCACAGTGAGGCTGGTGGAAAGTTTGCTAACAGCAAATGTCAACCTGATCTACAAGAAGCATAAATGCCATTAAATCTTGAAAAAGCTCACATCTGAAATGACGTAGAAGTAGACTAGCAACCAAAAGAGACAAGTGCAGTGTGTAAGACAATTTATTTATTTATTATTTATTTTTCCAATTTATATAGCTGCCCAACTCAAAACGACTCTTGGCTGCTCACAGAGTTAAAATCCACAAACACAATCTAAAACTTAAAAACCCATAAAAACCCCTTATAAGTACAGTACTGTACTACAGTAGCCAATAGCTAAAAAGGTGAGGGGTGAGAGAGCGATATTGCTATGTCAGCCAGCAAGCGGGGGTCACCACATCAACCGTTCCCCACACCTGCTTTGCCAGCCAGGTTTTAGTTCTTCCCACCCCCCACCACCCATTGGCTCATTTAGAGGAGGATCATTCATGCTTTTAAAAGTTTTTAACTAGATTTTTAATTGGTGTGGATGGGAGGTAGTTTTTCAGTGTTTTTATGAATTTTAAGGATTTCTGGAGTTGGGGATTTTATGTATGCCACCCAGAGTCGCTATAAATAAATAAATAAACTCTGGAGTCACAACTCGATTGGCAGGAGGTTCCTTAGGGCTGGGGCAGACACTGAAAAGGCCCTCCTTCTAGTGCTAGAGAGACAAGCCTCTCTAGCAGATGGCACAATAAGAGAGCCTCTCCGGTCTGATCTACTGGGATGAACAGATGTTCTCGGGGTGACATGGTCTCTTAAGTATCCTGGCCCACTACCATGTAGGGCTTTAAAGGTCATTATACCCAGAGTTGCACCTGGTGGCACACCGGTAGCCAGTGCAGCATGTGTGACTATGAGCAAGGAGTCCCGATCTAGGAGCAGGTGTAAATGGCGTATAACACAAAGCTGTGCAAAAGCCCTCCTGGCCACGACTCCACTTGCTCATCGAGCAGGAGTCGTAAGTCCAGGAGGACACCCAGATTACACACCGGGTCTGTTAGGGGGATTATAGCCCCGTCCAAAACCAAAGATGGTAGCTCCCAAGATAACGTGGGGCCCCTGGCCCATAGCCACTCAGTCTTGCCGGGATTCAGTTGTAGCCTGCTGTTCCCTATCCAGACCCCAACAGCCTCCAGACACCTGGATAGGACTCAGACTGCATCACTTGGATCACCACAGGCCAAGATGTACAGCTGAGTATCATCAGCATACTGATGATACCTTACCCCATGGGAATGGATGATCTCCCCCAATGGCTTAATGTAGATGTTAAATAGGAGAGGTGAAAGCACCAAGCCCTGAGGCACCCCATAATCTAGAGGCCTACAGTTGGACATCCCATCCTCCAACCACACCAACTGGGTCCGGCCCCTCAGAATTGAGGCAAACCAGGACCACACAGTATCCTGGATCCCCAATCTTCAGAGCCGTTCCAGAAGGATACCGTGGTTGAGGGTATCGAAGGCTGCTGAGAGGTCAAGAAGGGGAGGTTGGATACAGGCCGATAGTTGGCCAGTATCGTTGGGTCAAGCGCTGGCTTCTTAAGGAGGGGGTGCATCAAAGTAAGTTTCAGAGGTACAGGGAATACCCCCTCCCACAAGGATGCTTTAATCATTGCTTAGACCCAACTGCCTGTCACCGCCTTGTATGCTTTAACCAACCAGGCAGGACAAGGATCCAACAAGCAAGCAGTGGCATGAACAGATCCAAGGAGCCTGCCCACTTCCTCAGGGACAACTGGATCAAACCAATCCCAGATAGCATGGCAAGACTGTGAACCAGTCAGCTTCATACTCACACCATCCACACTAAGATTAAACTTCGAGTGTATCCAAGTGATTTTCTCTGTAAAATAGTCAGCAAAATCCTCAGCTGACCCTTGCCAACCAGGGCCAAGCCCCCCTCTACTGATAAGGGACCTAGTCACCTGGAATAGGGTTGCTGGGCGATTATCTGCAGAGGCAATAAGGGTGGTGAAATATTGACGTTTCACCACCTCTATCACCCAGTGGTGTAGTGTGGGCTTCAGCCGCCCGGGGTGGAGGCCTAATTTGCCACCCCCTTGGTGGGGCCCAGGACACCGCACATCACCCACTGGTGCCACCCAGGATGGGCCACCAGTGGTGTGAAATTTATCCACCCCAAAAAATAACACCCGGGGTGGGCAGCCCCTTGCCCCACCCCCACACTATGCCACTGCGCCGGCCTCCTCCTTCCCTGGGGATGCGGCATATTTACTTGACACAGAGCTGCTGGTGGGCTGGACCACGTGCCCCGCCTCACGCTGAAACATTTTGCCGCCCCCTGAAAAGTGCCGCCCGGGGCAGGACGCCCCCTCCCCCCATGCTACGCCGCTGCTATCACCACAAGGTAGGCTCTAATAGCAGCTCTAGCTGGTGTTCGGTTGGAGTCACTCTAAGTCTTCACCCAGTAGTGCTCTTGGCATCTATTTGCCTGTTTAACTCCCTCAAATCCTCCATAAACCATGGGGATGAGCGGGGATGATGAGCTTGGAGAGGCTGTAGTGGCACGATTATGTTCAAGGCCGTTGACGCCTCTTCGTTCCAGAGGGCTTAATGGATAAGATACTTAATAGATAAATAGAAAATGAAATAATAACTGGTACAGTATTAATGTCTGCTGTTCCAAAAATCTGTTTTTGACATTAGCTGAATCTCTCATGGTATTTCTTATAAGACCACATTTTGAAGTACTGTACTTAAAGATTTTTAGACACCACTTTAAAAAATCAACGTGCAATATATGTCACTGCCACCATGAAGACTCTGAATGTAAGTGTCCTCTATTTCTCTCTTTCCTCCGTTATCAATATTCTTGGAAATTTGAATAGTGGATAGTTTGCAGGCATCAAACAATATTGCAAAGGATTTTTTTTATCTGGAATGGTCAGAGTTAAGGCCAGTCTGGAAGATGTCAGCTGGTCCAGAGTAGGTGGAGGGGGTGGAATAAGGCTCTTGCTTTACTTGGCGGAAGGAATTGATGAAATAATACACACCTTTTTTGAACAAAGGATGTAGCAGTGAAGAAACCACTTTAGGGACCACACCACTTGCTCCACCGATCATAACCACCATTACATCATAGCCCATATCTATGGCACCCTCCAGAGCACGTTCTTTTGCCACTTCAGTGCAGCCCCTGATTGCAAAGTAGATGCTGCTCCCCAAGTTGTAGTAGGTACCAACTACAGGTATCCATTCTAGAACTGCATGGACTATTCTCTCTTTCTTATTAATGCAATCATTTGAGCTAGAGCGCCGGACTCTTGCAACTCTGTGGCATTGATGTAGCCAAGAATGGCCACCATGGTGTGGTAGGAAGACGCCGCCGTCACGAGCCACCACAAGGAAGGAACCAGTACCATTGGGGGCCACTCCAGCACAAGAGTCTCCAAGGTGTTGACAAGCTATAGCAGCTGTTAGAAAATCCTTGTAGTCTCGATAGATCTGGCCCTGCAGGAGTGCTCCATTCACCGGCCTGAGACCTCTGCAGTGCCAAGCCTGCTTGGGAGCTAATTGGTCCAGGTTGAACTGTAAAGCAACACTGCTGTTGTTTTCATGGAGGGGCTTCGGTGTGCTCTGGGCTCCTGCTATTGTAAGCAGGAGGTTTTCTGTTGCTGCCTCTCCTAGCTCTTTGGAGAGCTGAAGGACCAGGGCTTCAGCATGCGAGGGGCAGCCGGCACTTTGCAAAGCAAGCGAGAAAGACGCCCGAATAAGGTTCTGGGCAGTGCGTGGCACAGTGGCGAAATCTTCTAAGGCCTCAGGCATCAAGTCTTGACAGGAAACACCTTTCTGGGGCAACTGGAACTGGGAGGGTTTGGGGGTAAGAGACTGAAGGAGACTGCGGAGAGCGTAATGGTTTGAGTCAGAGGTAGACTGGTGGGTCCCATGGTCAATTTCTTTGGGGTTATCCATGGCCAGAATGTGCCCTTCCAACCCTGGATGCAACAAGAGGCCAAAGAAAGCCATGATCATCACAGGTGGCAGCAAATACATGTTGGATTGATTCCTTGTGTCCTGTTGAAAGAAGAAGAGATGGTGAGCCAGGAAAGTTCCCACTTGGACCCTCTTCCAGAAAAGCCACATACAGTAGTTCTCACTCCTCCACCAGAGTTCCCAGCCTAACTTGGTATTCCACTGCCCCAAAACTATAACATTGGGTCACCAGATTAGACAATGGAAGTTAGGCCTGTAGACAGATATCCACCAGGACATTTAACAGAGCTTCGCAACCTAAGGTCCATGGGCCGGATCCAGCCCATGGTGCCATTTTATGTGTCCTCACCTCTCCAAGGGCATTGAAGAAACAAAATGACCATCCCTTTGAAGGTGTTTGGACAAAATAGTCACCTTCATCATGCAGGTAGGGCAATATGGCTGTCCGGCCCTCAAAGCTGACTGAGAGTTTGTGCCCTGGCCCCTGGATTGAAAAGGTTGGGAACCCCTGACATATACATTGCCTTCCAGGGCAGACAGTGTAAAGGTTCCCTTCCCAAAATTGAAATAAGATATGCTTCCAGTACTGTTGGTTTTTCAACACATTGGGAGTTGGTAACAAATCCTATCTGTAGCCTCAGGCAGCAGCATTTCTTGTGCTAGCCTTCCTGCCTTGCTGGAGGCCACTAGCTGCATTTGATCAGTCACTGTACAGTCAAACCTTGCATAAAGAGTGCCTCACTTACAGAGTAACTTGCTTAAAGAGCAGAATTTTCTCTGAATGTTTGCTTTGCGTAACAACTAAAACCAACCAAAAATTCGCTAAACAAATAAATCAGGGTTTGCAATCCCACCACCACCACCACCAGAAGTCACAGTTAGTCACTTTCAATGGTGTTTTGCTTAAAGAGCAAACTCACTTAAAGAGCAATCCTGTGGAACACATTATGCTCTTTAAGCAAGGTATAACTGTAGTTCTTTGGTGTCTGGCAGCTTTTGGCCACTAGCCTAGACCTGTAAACAGCTGTCTGATGCGGAACTAGGAGTTAATGTTTACTGCTGAAAAACATTAGGGGGATCTTTACAGATGGCTCTCTCTGTTTCCATTACAACTGCTAGTGCATATTTCATAGACGTACACACTATTGTATTTCCTCAGATTAGAGATGGTATTTGGTATTCTTCAAATGCTCCTTTGCCATATCTGTGCCATAGGAGACAGCCATTTTCTGCAGCTGACTCAAAGCACTTGGCTAGCATGACCTTTCTCTCTTTCTCCAAGTGAGCAGCTAAAAAGCTATGTGGGATAGACAACAGTCTCATGTACAGAACCAGGTGTCTGGCTTACCTCAGAGCTGGGAACTGTCATTTTTCTATATGACAGGCTCAGCATCCACTAGCTAGCACAGCCAGTGGTCAGAAGGCTAAGGCAGCATTTCCCAACCTTTGGTTTTTGGACTTCAATTCCCAGAAGCCTAATTCTTCAAAGAACTGATCAGATGATGTGCTGACTTGGGCTTCTAGGAATTGAAGTCACCCTGTGGGGCCTGGGCCCCATGTTGGGAAACACTGGGCTAAGGGGTGTTAGGATCTGTTTTGGTTTATATTGTTCAGAGTTTCCTACATTTACTGTCTGACAGTGTTTTTTCCAGGACTTCTGGTTAATGGGAGGTACTGTATATATTCGAGTATAAATCTAGTTTTTTAGCCTCCAAAATTAGATCCAAAAAAGGGACTGGACTTATACTCGGGTCAACGACCCCGAGGGTCCCAAAACTGCGGTGATGAAAATTCAAACATACATTTTTTTAAAAGCACTAACACTACTGTAAAAATTTGAAAACATACCCTCACAAATGTCTGAATAAATTAATTGTACTGCCTTTTCATGTATTTTAATTGCTGAAACTCACTAGCAGCTGCTGCATTTTCCACCCTGACTTACACTCGGGTCAATCTATTTTCCTTGTTTTAGAGGTCCAAATTAGGTACTTCACCTTATATTTGGGATGTCTTATAGTTGAATATATACGGTAATTTATCCATGCAGTTACTGAAGTACTCTTTCTAGTATACCAGTGTGGTAGTAGATAGTGACAAACTAGGACTCAAGAGAACTGGGTTTAAATCCTCACTCATCTTCAGAAACTCATTTTAGGTGTGGATCAGGTAAAACCACTCCTTAAATATATCACTTTTTTCTTTCTTTCAAAGAGGATGTATTCTTTATATTCTAATGTCACATAGGCCAGTAATGTTAGGCACTCTCCTTCACTAAAGGACAAAAACTCCTGTGAGGAGTTTGGCAAAACTTATATTCACACAGGAAAAGGCTGCTACAGTTCTCTGCACACCCCAAGTCAGTTACTCAGAGCACCATTTCCTTCATTGGCTGAGGTAAATGTGACTGTCTTGTCTTAGACCAGCGTTTCCCAAACTTTGGTTTTTGGACTTCAATTCCCAGAAGCCTATGTCAATTCCCCAAAGCACTGATCAGCCAATGTACTGACTGAGGCTTCTGGGAATTGAAGTCCCCCTGTGGGGCATGGGTCCCACATTGGGAACCAGTGTCTTAGAGGGAGTGGCTTCCCCATCATGTTTCAGCCAGAAGCGTGTGGATTTCTGTGGCAGAATGTTTGGAGGAATAACTCTCTTGGTACGGATAAGGCTCCTTCAGAGCTGGAGGGGTGGATTCCTTTCTGAACCTTCACTCAATTCAGGATTAAAAGCAGTGAGGAAAAGCGGTATACTAAGGGCTCAATAGGGCCATGATGGCTTGGAGACTAGAAGGTCAGTATATCAGCAGTTCAAGACCTGAGTGCTGCAGGATGGAGTGAGCTCCCATCATCTCTCCCAGCTCTTGCCAACCTAGCAGTTCAAAAGCAAGTAGATAAATAGATTATGTTTTGGTGGGAAAGGTAACAGTGTTCCATGTGCTCCAGGATCTAGTCATGTTTGTCACAGAAATGTCTGCAGACACAGTACTGGCCTTTTGGCTACAAACGGAGATGACCCCTAGAGCTAGATATGACAGGCTTTCGAGCAAGGGAGACCAAGGGGTTGATAATGGTGGTCCAAAGGTTGAATGTGATGCAGGTGAGAGCACCCCATGGAGATAATCTTAGATGATAATACAGTACTGTAATTCCTTTACAACTGCAGACCTATGGATCAAGTCCATTATTGTGCCAAAGAGTCACAGTCGGAAATAAAACTCCCAACTTCAATCTACTAAATGTCTGAACTTCCTAAACAAACTGTTGGCAAACAAGCCAGGGCAGGATGAGGACCTTGCCACCCCTCCCCCTGTGCCTATACCAACTGCCAGAGGGGGAAGAAGCCAGGGCAGGATGAGGACCTTGCTGCCCCTCCCCCTGTGCCCACCCCAACATATTGTATTGTAATGTAATGTATTGTCTGTAAGCAGCCCTGAGTCGCCACGGCGAGTGGGCGGCAATATAAATTTGAAATAATAATAATAATAATAATAATAATAATAATAATAATAATAATAATAATAATAATAATAATAATAAAAAATCAGTCAACTTTTCTTTAAAAATGCAGAAGTTTTCAGCTGAGGGCTCCTCTAGGTGAGAATGTCAGGGCGCAGGGGCTTGAGCAGTCTAACTCGGTGGTGTGGCCCATCTCTTGTCAATGATGTTAGGCCGCGACTAAAACTCATCAAAGCATCCTCTGCTAGATCCCTTGGGCAAGGTGAAAGCCGAGGGCACACGTCGTGGTCCACACGTGATATCTAAATGGCTAAAAACTCACATGCAAATGGACTTGATTTCTTAAGTCCATTTGCACGTGCGGAATGTCATCACAGAGACATCTACCAATGCTCCTCGCTGAATAACAACTCTAAGGTATCCAAAATTTCATTTGTTGCCAGTGCTTAGGAAACAAGCTACTCACATCAAAGGGAACTAAATATCCTGGTCACACAACTATAGATCTATCAGTCATGTGATTGCATTTGTTGATACAAGATATCCCCACACCCCACCCTTTGTTTAATTGCTGCATCTGTGCTAGAAAGAGTCAAACTACAATACAGTATCTGCCATCTAGGGAAGAAGAATGTATTAGGCTCAATGTTTTGCTTTAAAAAAAAAAGCCTGTTCACACCATCTAAGACTGCCAATGGGATGAAGCCCTTCTTTCCACAAAAATTTGTACCTCTTAGGCTTGCAAACTATTTTTGCAAAGAAAATATGCGTAGGTGTGCGCTGTGCACACACTCAAAGTCAATGGGAAAATACATGCAAAATCAACTCCACACAGCAAGAGGGGAGAGTAATTTCTCACATCCATTGTGGAACAAGGACAAAATAAGAACACTGTGGCAGATGTCTTACAGCTGGAATTCTCAACCTTTATAAGCTGGGGGCTGGGTCACGTTCCCTCAGACAGCTTCGGGAGCTGGACAGCCATTTTGCCCTTCCTCCACCACATGCAGTGATGGGATGTTACTGGTTCGGACCAGTTCACCCGAACCAGTAGCACCCGATCAGGAGGGGTCACTGGGGTGGTGGTAAACCCCCGGGCAACCAGTTCAGTCGCCTCTCTGGCCCCCTCCAGAAATGTATTTCCAGGCAGCCAAACCTCCATTTGACACATGCGCAGTTCTATTTTTTAGTGTGCATGCATCAAATAGATCCCATCACCTTGGCAAACTACCTCCTTCAGAAGGAAGCCCCCCAAATTATTCCTCTACAGCAGTGGTTCACAACCTATGGCTCATGGGCCAGACTTGGCCCCAATGCCACTCCAGCTGGCCCGCAGCGACAACCCTGGAAAGGGGTGTGCCCATGCATGGGCAAACACATCCACACATTTGCAAATGCACCTGCTGCCATTGGATCCAGCCTGCTAAGCTGTCTGAGGGTTAGTAGTGGCGCAAAAACCTTGAGAACCCCTGCTCTCCAGAAACTTATTCCATACCAAATTTTTACTGCATACTATGCCCTCCGCTGTCTGGAGAGAGTTGGTGCTTACCTCCCTGGAGAGAAGTTGCCAATGCCCACAGCTTCAGGATGAGAATGAAGAGATGTTGTAAGTTCTAACTTATATACATGGCAAGCCTTGTCAGCAGACCCAATTGCAAAATGCAAATTTCACTGATAATTCCTAGCACATTCCATCTATCTTTGTAAGATCTTAAACCAGGGTGACCAAACTATGGCCCGTGGGCCAGATTCAGCCTCCAACACCAATTCATCCTGCCCACACCACCCTTGCTATTCCTGGGCACGTACAGGTGCATTTTACTTCCAGGAGCAGCAATGGTGACGCAGGCCAGATGAGTTGGTGTCAGGGGCCAGATCTGGCCCATGGGCCATAGTTTGGGCACCCCTGGTTTAAGCAGAGAAAATGGCAGCTTAAAAATCTATCTCATCCTGTCACAAAACAGATTGGAAGGCACATTTTACTTCTGCTTCCAGTGGGAGGTATCACATGACTGACCCGCTGAACCACATGACTGGCTCATTGAACCAAGTGACCGGCCCATGGCCCGAAAAGTTTGGGCACCCCTGTCCTAAATGGTATCTCTTCTCCCTAATTCTTGTTTCTTACCCAGCTTACTCCCATTTTGAGATGGGAGAGAAACAAAATCAGAATAGAGTGATCAATAGGGATGGGACTTGTATATTTAATGGACTTATCATCATCACCACCACCATCATCATCATGTACATTGAACAGGAAGTGTTCTCCAGCAACCTTGGTAATTTGGAACAACTTTAGCATTCTCCCAAAATGTTTTTCAGCATCCTCGTTCAGCATTTTCCGACGTTGCTGGTTACGATCATTCAATTGACTTCCTTTTTTTTAGCCATTGTAAGTTTTACAGGGCAGTGATATTAAAACTACATGTCCAATTCTTCTCACTTCATGCAGACTTGGGACCAGGTGAGTTTCTTCAACAGACTCAGCCAGGTAGACTTCCACCCCTACAATTTGGTAGGATCTCCCTAGTGCAAATTGCAGGAATGAAACACCATAGGTAGAATGAGGTAGAACCGCCCCTCTTATCTGCATTCAGACCCCACCGCCATAGCTTTGCAAGGAGGCAACCTCTGTCAGAAACTGCTCTCCCAAAGGGGTTTGCAATTTTCAGGGGATCTCATCCAGCAAAGGGATGCTTTTTACCTTGTGGATCAGTGAGGGAGCCAAATACTGTATAGGTAAATACATGTTCTTCCTCATGCTGCTATAGGGTTCTTCCGCATACTGCTATAGTTTCACCTGGGGAGTTCTTGCAAAATTATGGGGTTTATATTCTTCTGTGTCTAGGCCAGACATGAAACTGTCAAAACGAAGCTACCTTTTGGTGAGTTCGTTTTTGCAGTTTCATTCGCCTGACCTGGTGTGGAAAATATTAGCCAACAATACAAGGTTGCTGTTAAGCAGAGTATGCCCGATTGTGGTTCAAAAATGCCACAATCTTCTAGGAGGCTCTTTCTGGAAGTCCATTAAACACACAAGCCCCATATCCAGTGATCAGGGAAGGCAAAGCAATTTGGAAAGAAGTGCGGAGCGAGTGAAGCCTTTTTAGGCCATCAGCTCCTGTTTGCACAAGTGAGATCGATACCCATTATCTACAGCATACGGAGCAAACAAAGTTCAAAAGATGTGGGGGACCAAATGTTTCCTCACCCTGAAGCCAAACTCCACAGTCAGAATGCTAATCAAATGCTTGGAATATCTGGAACCAATAAATGCTATTTAAAATCACCCTGTTTGTATTGAAAGCCCAAAAGATGAAGGACGGTAGGATCACCAAGGACAATATCTGTTCCCCAACAGAGATCTCATCCTGATTTCTAGAACCAAGGTGTGGGAGGATAGACAAAGCAATGAAACCTCCAAGACACTTTATTTCTTTAGAATTAGCCATCCAATCTTTTGACAATATCCAAAGTACAACATCAAAGCACAATACACAGAAACATTGTCATCCTACCATGGAGGATGGAACCCAAGGGAGAGGCCAGTTGTCCGAACCACTCTGACTGGGTCTCTGCTTGGAAGCGGCCCAATGAAATCAACAGTGGACAAAACCAGTCAAGAAAAAGAAGAAAGAGCCGCTTAAAGCAACTGGCAGGGGAAGCAGGCATCTCTTTTTTGGGCGGGTGGGGAAATATCTCTTGTGGATAGAAAAGAAGGCAGCTTCTGACTCCATTCATCCCTGCCTTTCCCTCCGACTCCTGTTGGGATTCACCATTTAGTTCCTAACATCTAATATTAAAAGTATCCACACATTTCCAATTAGAAACTCCCATTTTTGGAAGGAACGATAGAGGTAAAACAATGCTGAATGGGAACAGCTGGAGGTTTACTTTAAGGCAGTGTGCTCAAAGGCAAGAGGACAGATTATGAGACCCCAGTCAGGCTCTGGTTTGGGGTAGAGACAGGGAGCAAAGCTGATCCACCGGTCAGGGCATGGATACTGTTTGGGAGGCTGGCAGCGGCAGGATGCCAATTGTGAGCTTCAAACCTGTAACAGTTTAAAGCAGGGGTGCCCAAACTATGGTCCAATGGGCCAGATCTGGCCCACAGCACCAAATCATCTGGCCTGTGCTGCCCTCAGAAGCAAACTAACTGTCTCAGTAACATGTACAGCCCCAGTTCATTTATCTATCAGTCATCTTCCTCCTCTTCCTCAACTCGGAGACGCTTCCTCTTGCTAGAAAGACGTGGCTCATTCTCTTCGCAGGAGCAAAACATGCATCCACAAAACGCTGCCATAAATGCACCCATGGCTATTGTAAACACGTTTTGTACATGCACAGAAACATTTTATTTCTGCTTCCGATGGGAGGAACCACGTAACCAGCCCATAGACTGAAAAGTTTGGGCACCCCTGGTTTAAAGGAACTTTCTCACACCAACTTGGCTCCGCACTCTTGAACTGTAGGAGAGCAGCAAAGGAATGGGCACGTTGGAACATTTGTTTTAAAAGGAGACCTTTTCCTATACCAAGAGTAACACTGCGACAGGGCAGAGAGCAGAATGTTTCTTTACCCTTTCTCCCCACCCAACTCAAAAGACTGCATGTTACTCTTTCTCACATCCAAGAGTTTGTTTGCCGCCCTGCTTTTGGCAAAACTAAAGTATTGAGCACGGAACGTATCGGGACTCTGACACTTTCCACTCTGATCCACCCAATACCCCATGTTTTAGGGCAGTGGTTTGAAGACCAATGGCCAGACATAGGTCATAAAAGAGGAGAGAAAAAGGAGAAAAGGTTGTTCCTTCAATTGATATCTTGTTCCTGCCAAGGCTATAAAAGCATTGAAAGTGATCGTCTCTCTCACTTTTTCCTGTTTCTACAAATCAGCTCCTACAAGTTCTTCCTGAGCTCAAAGGGCAGCCTTACTGAATTCCAAATCTTCTGGAAAAGAATCTCTCTCTCTCTACAGGAAAGTCTCTTTGGTCCGCGAATGCTCCTCAGGTGGCTTGGGGGAGTTTGGCCTGCCAGGAGCGCCATCGGTGACCCTCTCGCATGAAATCATACCAATGTTGGCCATTGTTGTATCCTCCTCCTTTAATAATTGCTCTCAGGCATGTTGCCTTGCATCCACTCCCACCTCACTTTCTCACGCACAACCCCAATGTTCTTCTCACCTTTCTGCTGACAGGCCCCCAAGTTCCTCTGTACCGAGATGGTCTTCCTCTGAAACTAAAGGGGAAGAGGAAGAAAGGGGTCAACACAAGAAAGGCCATGTCATCGCTTGATAGTAACAGGACAGTCTGCTGGTGGTAAGGCAAGCGACTTCTCCGATTAAACAATTTACCTCAGAGCTGTTTCATTGTTCAGAACTGTCTAATGTCCAATCAAGGCACTGGAAAGTTCCAGAACGATTGGCCACACCAACACCCAACCTGCAGTAACAGTTCTTTTTTTATTGTTGCATGTAACATATTAGTAAGAGATTAGGCTTGTTAGTTTCCATAGAAATATATATAAAGTAAAATATTCAGCCAAAATAAGACTTTTGTCAACAACTCTCTGCTACAGTCAGAAGTGGAATCGTCTACAGGCCAATGATACCAAAATAATGTTTTAAGGGGATAAGCATGTAGTTTGGGATAGAGACATGGTTTCAAATGTTCATTCAGAAGCTTGTTGTCCTTCACTGACTATATTGCCTCCAGCTTCTGTAAAGCAGAGCAATGTGACTCTAGGTCCAGGACTATTTGGTATGTGACTCAGATACTTGGAATGCAACCAGCTGTCTATGTTTTGTAGCCTTCCGAGTGCTTGTAATACTTCTAGATCCGAGATATGCAGAAAGCAAGGGATTCATTAAAGCTTATTGAAGATGAGTTGACTAGAACTTCTAGAATCTATGAACCAGCTTAGCAGTCACATGGATGGGAAGGCAGAAACAAGCTTCCAAGCTCTGCTCTAGTCTCAGGTTAAGATTCCAGTGGGCCAAGAGGCATAGCTGGTGCACTGCATCTATGTGTCTGTAATTCTTCCTTGGGCAGAAAGGAAAACGGCAGAATACTCAGCTATTGCAGACACTGGCCATGGGAACTGAGGGAGGATAATGTTGTGCCTGGCAACAGGCAAGGAAGGGTTGGGGGCAGGAGCTGATGTAACCTAGGGTTAGAAATCAGTATTCGATTCATGTGTATTTTGAGAAACGAAACTAAGCGAAAAGCTCTTCTAAAAAAGGCCAGTGAGGGACTACAGTGATATCAATTAGGAAACAGAACATGAGGCTGGGTAACTGATTAATCAGCAGTCTGAGGAAGTTATTTTGGACTAGGTTTTGTAATAAGCAAGGACTGGTGTTGGGCATTGATCTCCGGTTTTCACTGTCTACCACTTGTGTATGTATGTATTTAGACATCTAAATGCAAAGGTGTGCAAGGGGAAGGAGGAAAGTCTGTGTAGACACTCACAGATATAAGTACCCACCAACTCTGAAAGTGCAACTGAAGTAGATGTTAGGGTACAGAAAAGCCTGCCTTGGCATCATGTCTGCCTTTGAGATTGGAAGCTTTTGTAACTTCAGATTTTACCCAAAGTCACAGGCACAATCTTAAGAGACTTTAAACCAAAGGTGGTGCCAGTGGGGGGAGAGTTAAGGAGAGCGTTATCATTTGGACTTCCAGATGTTGTTTATTTAGTTATTCTTCCAATTTGTTATCCCGCCCCAATTAGGTAGACCCAACTCTGAGCGGCAACTCACATAATCAATCATTACTGACTTTGCTAATTAGAACAAACAAAAGGTACAATTTCACAATGAAAGGTCACAATATTTGGCCCTGTCCACCAACATTGTCGCTTTCAACGTGTGAGAGTACCAACCTTTAAAAGGTCCTGACTGTTCATTGGAGGCACAAATACTGTACTGAAGATGAAGCTAGAGTACTTTGGCCACCAAATGAGAAGAGAGGACTCACTTAAAAGGAGAAGGGGACGACAGAAGATGAGGTGGCTGGATGGCATAATAGTTGACCCAATGGGCACAGACCTGTGTAGACTGCGGAGAATGGCAGGTGACAGGGAGCCTGGCAAGTGGTGGTCTATGGGTTCATAAAGGGTCAGACTCAACTGTGCAACTGAACAATGAACAAAACAATTGTTTAAACTATAAAAGGGGGAAATGGGAGGCGGAGTTGTGCAAAAACTTAACAGCTCGCAATCCTGAACTTGTTTTTTTTTAAATAAAACCTCTTTGGGGAACAAATCCTCCTTGTTATTTTCGAAAACAGCAACGGCCAGCTTTTTATATCGTACATACTCTATATACTCGAGTATAGTTTTTTAGCCTCCCAAAATAAGGATAATAAAGGGGACTCAACTTATACTCGGGTCAATGAACCTGAGGGTCCCAAAATGAGGTGGTGCAAATTCAAACATACATTTTTAAAAAGCACTAACACGACCTTAAAAACTCAAAAACATACCCACTCAAATCTCTAAATTAATTAATTTTACTGTATTTTCATGTATTTTAATTGCTGCAACTCACTAGGAGCTGCTGCATTTTCCACCCCCGACTTATACTCGGGTCAATCTATTTCCCTAGTTTTAGAGGTCCAAATCAGTTACCTCGACTTATATTCGGGATGAGATATATTCAAGTATATACGGTATCTAGCATTGTGGCACTAAGTCCACGTTCTCTCACCAAAGACTAAGTAGGCCGTGCTCTTAAATCTTGGAGAAGACTGGCAGTGTAAATTTAGCCCTTAGACGCTGCAGAGCACCCATGGAAAGGGCTTGTGAATTCTGCCCATTTTGCAAATAGGAATCACCATTACAGGATAATGGCAGCCCCCAAACTGAAGGAAGGTGGTTTGGGAGTGGCTGTCATTTGCTCATGGCACACACTGCACTGCATCGGGTGACCCAAAAATATCTCCTGGCCACACCTCCGTTATGGAGCACAGTGTGCCCACAGCCCAAAAGCAAAAGTCCAACAAACATCAGCCTTCTTCTCTTGTCTATATGAATTTCAAATGGTCTTCAGGAACATCTGTTTAGAAAACAACTACATATCCTCTGGCTAAAACTGCTGAAAATATACTGTATTACACAAATGTATCAATAAAGAAATATATCTGTACAAAGCTGATGATCTTTCCCTAACTTAAATGGTGGTTGTGTGGTGGTGATATGATAGCACGCTGCTTATTCTCTCATCCATCTTCTTCCAAGCTGTTTATTCCTTTCCCTCTATTGAAATTTACAATGTACATCTTTGGGATTCATGCCCAGATGGTGTACTATTTTGTCAAAAATAAAATAAGCCACACTCCCAGAATATTGGAACAGACCCTTCAACTACATTTCACGCACCTTACCTTTCTGTGTGCTTCCCCTGTAGTTAGAGCCTTCTCTGTGGACACACACTCTGCCGCCCCAGCACATAGTTCACCACACCCCTGCCCAACATCCCAATGGGAGTGCTTCCTCCCTCCCCCAGCACAGAGTTCACTCCACCCCTCTGCCCAGCAGCCCAATGGGAGTGCTTCCTCCCTTCCCCAGCACAGAGTTCACCCCACCCCTCTGCCCAGCAGCCCAATGGGAGTGCTTCCTCCCTTCCCCAGCACAGAGTTCACCCCACCCCTCTGCCCAGCAGCCCAATGGGAGTGCTTCCTCCCTTCCCCAGCACAGAGTTCACCCTGCTCCTCTGCAGCACGGACAGCAGTCTATTGAGTTTTGACACTCGGTCTCTAAAAGGTTCGCCATCCAGCTTTGGTTTATTTTATTGACATGTTTGGACAGAGCTGAGCAGAGCCAATCTGAGCTGAGCCCTGCCTCGCGAGAGGAACAGAAGTGGCAACTGTCAAGGTGGAAGTTTCCCTTTAAGGTATGAGTTTTGAGCAGAGGCATGTGGCCGCCCATCCCAATAAATGGTAAATTCGATCCCTAGCACAGCTCTGATCAAAGCCAGCTGCAACCAGAGGTTCCAGGTGTTGCACCATTTCCTGAAGCTATTGTTTCGCCTATGTTAATGTTCTGAATTCATTAAGGGATTAAGGCTGCCTGGTGCTGGGGGAGTGAAGTTAAGGATACAGAAGGCCATTTGTCATTGGAGGAAAATTTTCTCTGCATCTGATGTACAGTTGTACCTCGCTTAAAGAGCGTAATGTGTTCCACAGGATTGCTCTTTAAGCGAGTTTGCTCTTTAAGCGTAACACCATTGTAAGTGACCAATTGTGACTTCTGGCTGGGGGATTGCAAACCCTGATTTATTTGTTAAGTGAGTTTTTGGTTGGTTTTATTTGTTAAGCGAAGTGAACATTCAGAGAAAATTCTGCTCTTTAAGGGAGTTACTCTTTATGCAAGGTTGAATGTATTTCAATTTGATTCATTCTCTACTTTATGATTCTTAATTTGATTTGTCTGTAGTTTGTGATACTGTTATTCATTCTGTATTGTATATGACTTGTTGACCATTAGTTATCCTTGGTTATGCAAACTTTGTAACAGTGGTAAACCTTATTGTTTTCTTTGTAAACTTTTAATGGCCATGTGTGAGATGTCTTTTGCTTTCTTTTGTGATTGTGTAAACTGTAATACTTACCTGACATGATTGTGGTAGTTAGCTTGCCCCGTTTATTCTTCCTTTTGTAACCTATAAAAACCCAGTCCAGACCCAGCTGTGCATGAGCCTTTTCCCATTTAGATAGCTTGGTAATTTACCGGGATTTTTGCTTAATTGAATGGTGCCTTCAATGAAATAAACATCCTTCTTTTTAAGGCATCTTAAGGTGTTTGGTCTTTATTTCAACTCTACCAGTGGCTACCTAGATTTAACCGTTAGTTTTTCCTCCATCGTCTAGCAACCTGCAGGTCACCTGTACTTTCTCGTTGAGGCTAGTAGATTTCCCACTCACCTCCATGGCATGGAGAGATTTTTTTAGGTAACACACTCTTCCTCCATCTTGATAGCAATTTAAGTCTTATCATGATTATGTCAGCAAATCCTTATGCACCAATCCTCTCACCCATCACCCCCCTTTTTAGATGGGAGACCCACAATAAAATGGTACAGGGAGATACACTGGAGTTCAGCTTTCTGTCTGTCCCTTCCTTTTTGACCTCTACCCCCAAGTTCACAAAATGGATGGAGTCAGTTCTTATGAGATGGTTTTTGTGAAGTCCCCAAGCCCAGTTTAGTGTTGTATTTCACCAGCTCTTTATACTTCTCCAAACTTGGGAGTTCCCTTAAGCCAATTCTCTGGGTTGCTTGTAGGTGGTGCCATATTTCATAAATAACAGCACTCATAGCCTGAGGTCAGAAATGTAAATAAAAGATTCAGGCAAAAATTGTTCAATAGCTTAAAGAGTGGTTTATTTCCTAAGCTTATGATCTACTTCCATAATTGAACTGCAGCAAGTTGCTGCATGGGCATTTGAGAAAAGCAAGCAAAACAAAATCACCGACTCTGTCTCTCCTTCAACGGCAGTCAACACAAGCACACAATACGTTGTGGTTCTGAAAGAAACCTCCCCCTGCTTTGCAGGCAGACAATACTGGACCGATGAAGGCAGCATGTGTCTCAGTGAGGCAGGTGGAAATTTTGCAGATGGCAGATGTCAACCAGTTCTACAAACACAGTAAAACACCGGATAAAGATTGGATCGGATAACTCTAAAATCGCATAACGTTAAGTAATCTGGGAAGGAGAATTGGATCGAATAATGTTAAAGTCCTATGGGATGGATCGGATAACAACCGCTAAAGCCTGTTCGGTTACAATGTACTGTATCTCTATTGAGCTTTAACGTTATCCGATCCATCCCATAGGATTTTAACATGGATTGGATAACACTAAAAATCCGATAACACCAAGACTTGTGGAACCAAGTTTTAGCGTTATCCGATGTTTTACTGTAGTATAAATGCCATTAAGCTTTGAAACACCTCACACGTAGAATGATGTGGAAGTGGATTAGCAAGCAAAAGAGACAACAGAAGTATTTAAGAAGATACATAATGAATATGTGGAAATGAAATAATAACTGGTACTATTGCCTGGTGTTCCAGAAACCTGTTTGAACATTAGCTAATTCTCTGCTGGGATTCCTTATAAAACTACATTTTGAACTACTGTACCTAAAGATTTTTAGACACCACTTAAAAAATACATACAGTCAGGGACGTGGGGGGGGGGGGCAAGGGGGCGGACGGCCCCTGGTGGCACATTTTGGGTGATGGGTGTTCTTAGACTACAATTCCCAGAAGCCCTAGTGGGAGCAGGTGCTTGCATCCACCAGGGGGCGGCAAATCTGGCTTAAGCCCTGGGCAGCTGAAATTCATGTGACTTTACTGCATACACTGTATGTAGCTACCCATATGATGAATAAGGCTCTTACTTCTCTTGTTGGAAGTAGTTGATCAAAGAATGCACACCTTTTCTGAAAAAAGGCTGTAGCAATGAAGAAGCCACACTACTTGCCCCACCGGTCATAACCACCATTGCATCATAGCCTACATCTATGATACCATCTAGAGCACGTTCTTTTGCCAGTTCTGCGCAGTCCTGGGTTGCAAAGTAGATGCTGCTCCCCACATTGTAGTAAGTACCAACAACAGGTATCCACTCTAGAACTGCATGGACACTTTGCTCGTTCTCACTGATACAATCATTTGAGCTAGAGCGCCGGACTCTTGCAACTCTGTGGCATTGATGTAGCCAAGAATGGCCACCGTGGTGTGGTAGGAAGACGCCGCCGTCACGAGCCACCACAAGGAAGGAACCGGTACCATTGGGGGCCACTCCAGCGCAAGAGTCTCCAAGGTGTCGACAAACTACAGCAGCTGTTAGAAAATCCTTGTAGTCCCGATAGACCTGGCCCTGCAGGAGCGCTCCATTCACCGGCCTGAGACCTCTGCAGTGCCAAGCCTGCTTGGGAGCTAATTGGTCCAGGTTGAACTGTAAAGCAACACTGCTGTTGTTTTCATGGAGGGACTTCGGTGTGCTCAGGGCCCCTGCTATTGTACGCAGGAGGTTTTCTGTTGTTGCCTCTCCTAGCTCTTTGGAGAGCTGAAGGACCAGGGCTTCAGCATGCGAGGGGCAGCCGGCACTTTGTAAAGCAAGCGAGAAAGACGCCCGAATAAGGCTCTGGGCAGTGCGTGGCACAGTGGCGAAATCTCCTAAGGCCTCAGGCATCAAATCTTGACAGGAAACACCTTTCTGGGGCAATTGGAACTGGGAGGATTTGGGGGTAAGAGATCGAAAGATGCTGCGGAGAACGTCATGGTTGGAGTCAGAGGTAGACTGATGAGTTCTAAGGTCAATTTCTTTGGGGTTATCCATGGCCAGAATGTACCCTTCCAACCCTGGATGCAACAAGAGGCCAAAGAAAGCCATGATCATCACAGGTGGCGGCAAATACATGTTGGATTGATTCCTTGTATCCTGTTGAAAGAAGAAGAGAATGATGAGCCAGGAATGTTCCCACTTGGACCCTCTTCCAGAAGAGCCACATACAGTAGTTCTCACTCCTCCACCAGAGTTCCCAGCCTAAATTAGTATTCCACTGCCCCAAAACTACATTGGGTCACCAGATTACACAATGGAAGTTAGGCCTGTAGACAGATATCCACCAGGATATAATTGCCTTCAAGGTCAGACAATGTAAAATTTCCCTTCCCAAAACTGAAGTAAGATATGACTGCCTGTACTGTTGGTTTTTGAACAAACTGGGTTTTGGTGACAAATGCTATCTTGTCTGTAGCCTCAGGCAGCAGCATTTCTTGTGCTAGCCATCCTGCCCTACTGAAGACAACTAGCAGCATTTGATTAGTCACTATACAGTAGTTCTTTGCTGTCTGGCAGCTTTTGGCCACTAGCCTAGACCTATAAACAGCTGTCTGATGCAGAACTAGGAGTTAATGTTTACTGCTGAAAAACATTAGGGGGATCTTTACAGATGGCTCTCTCTGTTTCCATTACAACTGCTAGTGCATATTTCATAGACGTACACACTATTGTATTTCCTCAGATTAGAGATGGTATTTGGTATTCTTCAAATGCTCCTTTGCCATATCTGTGCCATAGGAGACAGCCATTTTCTGCGGCTGACTCAAAGCACTTGGCTAGCATGACCTTTCTCTTTTTCTCCAAGTGAGCAGCTAAAAAGCTATGAGGGATAGACAACAGTCTCATGTACAGAACCAGGTGTCTGGCTTACCTCAGAGCTGGGAACTGTCATTTTTCTATATGACAGGCTCAGCATCCACAAGCTAGCACAGCCAGTGGTCAGAAGGCTAAGACAGCATTTCCAAACCTTTGGTTTTTGGACTTCAATTCCCAGAAGCCTAATTCTACAAAGCACTGATCAGATAATGTGCTGACTTAGGCTTCTAGGAATTGAAGTCACCCTGTGGGGCCTGGGCCCCATGTTGGAAAACACTGGGCTAAGGGGTGTTAGGATCTGTTTTGGTTTATATTGTTCAGAGTTTCCTACATTTACTGTCGGACAGTGTTTTTTCCAGGACTTCTGGTTGATGGGAAGTAGTTTATCCAAACAATTACTGAAGTACTCTTTCTGGTATACCAGTGTGGTAATAGATAGGACTCAAGAGACGGGTTTAAATCCTCACTCACCTATGGAAAATCGATGGAGGTGTGGAACAGGTAAAACCATTGCTTAAATATCTCACTTACCTTGTGTCAGCCTATCCAGTCATCTTGCTCTACTCTGGGTCTCCCTACGTTCCTTTCCCAAAAGGAAAGGTAACTCCCAAAGATTACCTAGCAAGAGAACTGGGCTGCAATTCCAGCTAAAAAAAAACCTCCCCAGAGCATCCTGCTCCTTTGGTATCCAAAACAGAACTGTCCCCTTACTCAAAATGGAGTTCTCTGCCCAACGTGATTTACTTTCCTCCAATCAGAGTTCTTCCTTGCTCTTCCAGGAGAACTTTCCCATAACATAATATTGTTTATACACCTGATGGACTCACAGCTTGGCGTAGACAAAACACAGCTTCAGCTAGGCTAGAGATAGAGAATGGAATTTTACTGAACTGCAAAACACCCAGTCTATTAAGCACACAGAGAGGAAATTATTTTTGGAGGCTTTTGGGAAACCAGGGTTCCTCCATCTTTGGACACGTTAAGGAAATAGGGTTCTTCCCATGACACCTTTAAGCCCTGTAAGTTAGTTCCAACTTGATGGCACATAGCTAACTTACCGTATGTACAATCCCTCTTGGAAATAAATACTTGATCTCTCAGAGAAGCAGTGGCCAAAATAGAGGGGGTTGTGATACACTATATTTAAATGTAAGCAACCTCCTAAAATGTGTGTGTAACAAAAGCATACATAATAGTATAAATATAATGAACGCTTAAGTGTATTTAGTGCTACTGATACAGTGGTAAGGAAAATGGAGGTAGGAGTAAATAAGACATGGTAAAGTGATGTACATCTTTGTATATAATGTCCTCACAGGTGAAGTTCAAAAGTCTTCTTGCCCCTCAGAGTGGCATTTTCCCCCCTGGTAAATTCATAGGGTTTGTGCATCGACCCCCCCAGCCCAGAAAAATGTGATTTAATCATCAATCTAAATGGAGGCTGTATCCAAGAAATCTGATTTAAGAAGGAATTAGAAGGGAATTAATGAAGGAATGAGAAGACATAGTTCAACGTAAGGCCGTGTGACTGAAGTCCAAGACCAAGATCGTCCGCACTGATGGATTCCCATTTGCCATGTAAGGGTGTAAAGAAAGACATCATGAGAATGGAAGGGTCTGTGGAAAAAATCAATGTTGAGAAAGACTGAAAGGCAGTAGGAAAAGAAGACAACCAAATATAAGATGGATTTACTCCCTAATGGCAACCACAGCCTTGAATTTGCAAGAGCTGGACAGCGCTGTTGAGGATATGACATTTTGGCAAACACTTTCATAGGGTCATCATGTGTCCGATGTGATTTGAGTACACTTTAACAACATAAAAGCCTTGTATAATACACCATAAGTTTTTAAAATGCCAACTACAAGTTGTACCTCGCTTAAAGAGCATAATGCGTTCCACAGGATTCTTCTTTAAGTGAGTTTGCTCTTTAAGCGAAACACCATTGTAAGTGACCAATTGTGACTTCTGGTGGGGGGCATTGCAAACCCCGATTTATTTGTTAAGCGAGTTTTTGTTTGGTTTTATTTGTTAAGTAAAGTGAACATTCAGAGAAAATTCTGCTCTTTAAGCGAGGCACTCTTTATGCGAGGTTTGACTGTACATTCACATACATCTACTAAAAATGTTTTTATGCAAAAACACAAGGGCTTTTTAAGCTGACGTTATTGATGACCAAAAGGTGCTAATGTTTTCATGCTTATAAGAAAACAAGCCACCAACCTTGTTTATACTTTCCAGTGGACCATATCAATGTATGAAAATGTTTTTTTTTTTTTCAAAAAGGATGCATTCTTTACATTCTAATGTCACAGGTCAGTCAAATTAGGCACTCTCCTTCACAAAAATGACATTAGCAGCATGTGATGAGTTTGACAAAACTTATACTCACACAGGAAAAAGCTGCTACACTTCTCTGCACACCCCAAGTCAGTTACTCAGAGCACCATTTCCTTCACTGGCTGAGGGAAATGTGACTGTCTTGTCTTAGACCACCGTTTCCCAACCTTTGGTTTTTGGACTTCATTTCCCAGAAGCCTAAGTCAATTCCCCAAAGCACTGATCAGGCAATGGACTGACAGGCTTCTGGGAATTGAAGTCTCCCTGTGGGGCATGGGTCCCACATTGGGAACCAGTGTCTTAAAGGGATTGGCTTCCCCATAATGTTTCGATCAGAAGTGCGTAAATCACGGTGGCAGAATGTTGAGAGGCATAATTCTCTTGGTACGGAGAAGGCTGCTTCAAAGCTGGATTCCTTTCCGAACCCTCCACCCATTTCCGTGCACAAATTTCCTTTTACTACTTTTTGCAAGAGAGAATTCCACCCTCATGGAAAAGCAGCAGCATTATTTTGAGGATGAATTGCTAGTTTGGGAAGCATGGAAGGAAGTGGAATTGCTTGGCCCCTTCAGGATTAAAACCAGTGGGGAAGAGAGGCACAAGAAGGGCTCAATTAAGGCCATGGTGGGTTGAAGACCAGGAGGTCAGTGTACCAGCTGTATATCAGTATGGAATGAGCTCCCGTCATCTCTCCCAGCTCCTGCCAACCTAGCAGTTCGAAAGCAAGAACTTGCGAGTACCGTAGGTACTGTAAATAGGTTCCACTTTGGTGTGTGGGAAAGGTAATGGTGTTCCGTGTGCTCCAACATCTAGTCATGTCTGCCACATGATCCATTTAGGCACCGGTCCCTAGTCAGACATGACTGACTTTGAAACAAGGGAGACCTTTAAGGGATATATAAAGATGGTCCAAAGGTTGAATGTGACACAGGTGAGACCACCCCTTGGAGATCTTAGGTGTCTCCCATAGGATTCTCTGTTGTTTTAGAAATTACAAGAGATTTTACAATCACCTTGGCAAACTACCTGTTTCGGAAGGAAGCCACCCACCCACATACCCCTCTATAGCAGGTGTTCCTCTATAGCAGGTGTTCACAACCTATGGACCATGGGCTGGCCCTAGCCCCTCCGCCGCTCCATCCAGCCCAGGGAACTGGATGTGCCTGCATACATGCAAACACACCCATACATGCACAAACACGCCCGCTGCCATTGCATCTGGCCTGCTCAACTGTCTGAGGGTGAGTAATCTGGCCCATGGCATGAAAACTTTGAGAACCCCGGCTCTACAGAAATGTCTTCCATACCAATTTTTTACTGCATACTATGCCCTCTGCCTCCCGGGGAGCGCTGCTTACCTCCCTGGAGAGATCCGAGTGCTCACAACTTCAGGTTGAGGGTGAAGAGATGTTGCAAGTTCTAGCTTATATACATGGCAGGCCTTATCAGCAGACCCAATTGCAAAATGCAAATTTCACTGATAAACCCTAGCATGTTCGTCCCCCGTGCCACCAATTTTTGCATGGTCCTAAATGGTATCTCTTCTCCCCAATTCTTGTTCCTTATTCAGCTTTACTCCCATTTTGAGATGGAAGAGAAACAAAATCAAAATAGAGTGGTCAATAGGGATGGGACTTTCATATTTAATGGACTCATCATCATCATGATGTCCATGAAACAGGAAGTGTTCTGCAGCAACCTTGGTCATTTGGAACAGCTTTAGCATTCTCCCAAGAGACATTAATGTTTTTCAACATCCTCTTTCAGTGGTTTCCGATGTTGCTGGTTTACAATCATCACAATCACTATGATCATCATTCAATGGACTTACCGTTTCTTTAGCCATTGTAAGTTTGTCAGGGCAGTGATATTAACCCTACAGGCCCAATTCTCCTCACTTCATTCGGACTTGGGACTGGCTGGGATCCTTGAACAAACTCACCCAGATGGACTTCCACCCCTATAATCTGGTAGGAACTCCAAATTATAACTTGCAAAAACAGTGCAAATTATGGGAATGAAACACCATAGTAGAATGAGGTAGAACCCCTTTCAATGCATTCAGCCCCCTGACTCCCCAATAGCCTTGCAAGGAGAAAACCTCTGTCAAAAAACTGCTCTCGCACAGGGTTTTGCAAGTCTCAGGGAATCTCAAACAGTGGGATGCTTTTTACCCTGCTGATCAAAGGAACAGTGGGGGAACCAAATATAGGTAAATACAGGTTCTTCCTCATGCTGCTAAAGGTGAGTTCCTTCAAAATTATGGGGTTTATTCTTCTGTGTCTAGGCCAGATGTGGCCTAGAAGGATTGCCTGCTCGGAGGGAAGTGATCTTAACTGTCCGTTCGGAGGGAAGTGATTGTAACTGAATACTCGGAGGGAAGTGAGTGTTTGTAATTGTTTTATGATATGCACTGATGATATTGATGTATTTGTTGGTATTCTGCTGTTTTGTTGCACTGTATTATATTGTATTTTCTATTGTATTTAATTTCAAATATATTGTGATATATTGTGATTGCTGTTAGCCGCCCTGAGTCGCGTAGTCGAGTGGGCGGCATGCAAATCCAACCACTCAATCAATCAGATGTGAAACTGCCAAAAAGAAGCTACCTTTTGGTGAGTTCATTTTTGCAATTTCATCTGCCTAACCTAGAGTGGAAAATATTAGCCAACAATACAAGGTTGCTGTTAAGCAGGGTATGCCCGATTGTGGTTCAAAAATGCCACAATCTTCTAGGAGGCTCTTTCTGGAAGTCCATTAAACACACAAGTACCATATCCAGTGATCAGGGAAGGCAAAGCAATTTGGAAAGAAGTGAGGAGCGAGAGAAGCCTTTTTAGGCCATCAGCTCCTGTTTGCACAAGTGAGATTGATACCCATTATCTACAGCATACGGAGCAAACAAAGTTCAAAAGATGTGGGGGACCAAATGTTTCCTCACCCTGAAGCCAAACTCCACAGTCAGAATGCTAATCAAATGCTTGGAATATCTGGAAACAATAAATGCTGTTTAAAACCACCCTGTTTGTATTGAAAGCCCAAACAATGAAGGACGGTAGGATCACCAAGGACAATATCTATTCCCCAACAGAGATCTCATCCCGATTTCTAGAACCAAGGTGTGGGAGGGTAGACAAAGCAATGAAACCTCCAAGACACTTTATTTCTTTAGAATTAGCCCAATCTTTTGACAATATCAAAAGTACAACATCAAAGCACAATACACAGAAACATTGTCATCCAACCATGGAGAAGGGAACCCAAGGGAGAGGCCAGTTGTCCAAATCACTCTGACCGGGTATCTGCTTGGAAGCGGCCCAATGAAATCAACAGTGGATAAAACCAGTCAAGAAGAAGAAAGAGCCGCTTAAAGCAACTGGCAGGAGAAGCAGGCATCTCTTTTTTGGGCGGGTGGGGAAATATCTCTTGTGGATAGAAAAGGCAGCAGCTTCTGACTCCATTCATCCCTGCCTTTCCTTCCGACTCCCGTTGGGATTCACCATTTAGTTCTTAACAGCTAATATTAAAAGTATCCACACATTTCCAATTAGAAACTCCCATTTTTGGAAGGAACGATAGAGGTAAAACAATGCTGAATGGGAACAGCTGTGGGTGTACTTTAAGGCAGTGTGCTCAAAGGCAAGAGGACAGATTATGAGACCCCAGCCAGGCTCTGGTTTGGGGTAGAGACAGGGAGCAAAGCTGATCCACCGGTCAGGGCATGGATACTGTTTGGGAGGCTGGCAGCGGTAGGATGCCAATTGTGTGCTTGAAACCTGAAGCAGTTCAAAGCAGGGGCGCCCAAACTATGACCCACAGCACCAAATCATCTGGACCACACCGTCCTCTGGAGCGGAAGTAAAACACACCCACACATGTGCAAAACACTACCATAAATGTACCCATGGCTATTGTAAACACGTTTTGCACATACACAGAAACATTTTATTTCCGCTTCCGGTGGGAGGAACCACGTAACCAGCCCAAAGCCTGAAAGGTTTGGGTACCCCTGGTTTAAAGGAACTTTCTCACACCAACTTGGCTCCGCACTCTTGAACTGTAGGAGAGCAGCAGAGGAATGGGCAGGTTGGAACATTCGTTTTAAAAGGAGACCTTTTCCTGTACCAAGAGTAACACTGCGACAGGGCAGAGAGCAGAATGTTTCTCTACCCTTTCCCCCCACCCAACTCAACAGACTGCATGTTACTCTTTCTCACATCCAAGAGTTTGTTTGCTGCCATGCCTTCAGCAAAACTAAAATATTGTGCACAGAACATAGGGGGACTCTGACACTTTCCACTCTGGTCCACACAATACCCCATGTTTGAGGACAGTGGTCTGAAGACCCATGGCCAGACATGGGTGCAAAGTAGCTGGCTCAGCAACATGTGCAGCCCCAGTTCATCTACCCATCAGTCATCTTCCTCCTCTTCCTCAACTCGGAGACGCTTCCTCTTGCTAGAAAGACGTGGCTCATCCTCATCGCAGGAGCCTGCAGGAACAAAAGCTAAATGCAGCATGTTTGGGACACAACTGAGGGTGGAAAGAATCACAGTGCAAAGTCACAGTGTCAGAGCGTCAACTCATGCAGATACACAGTAGGCAGCCTCCTTGGGAACAGGCATTCTGCTGCATTCTCTTATGGCGCAAATGACTGGATGAATCAACGACAACTTTTTATGTTCTTTTGGGTCCAGTCATTTCTCTCTCTTGTATCTTTTTATCCTAAATGCAGAGCAGAAGGGCAGCCACGTAAACATTGTCCTGCTCTGGCAGCCTCTTCACTGTATGCCCATGCTCACACTGGGGAGGGCCACTTAGACACGTGGAGAAATTCAACGCTGACTGGGAAGTGGAAGGTCAGCAGTTCAAAACCTGAGTACTGCATGATAGTGAGCTCCTGTCTCTGTCTCAGCTCCTGCCAACCTAGCAGTTCGAAAGGAAGAAATTGCAAGTAGATAAACAGAGCACCTCAGTGGGAAGAAAAACAGCGTTCTGTGCACTTCAATGTCTAGGCATGCCTGCCACATGTCCATGGAAATGTCTGAAAAACAAAGACAGTGCTGGCTCTTCGGTTATAAACAGAGATGAGCACTGAACCCTAGAGTCGGATACGACTAGCTTTCGAGCATGGGTGACCTTTACCTTTACTAAGTGTACGAAAGAAGATCAAATAAATGGCCACGATACCACTATTTGAAGACGCTATTGGTCAATAATAACCTAATTCTGCAGCACTCTGAAAAGAAAGACTTTCAACTGCCCATTTAGACAATAGGATCCTGGCAGCTTTTTCACAAACTAGGGATGAGTAGGCAGTGTGACATTCAGGGGAAGAAGGCTCCTGGGAGTGGCTATGCTACAGGGGTAAAATCTACCTTGGTGGTGGCTCTCCTCCTCTTCCTCCCCTCCACTGTCAATGATCAAGCGACTCCGTTTGGGTCCCGGAGGTTGCTGGATGGGTTCCTTCCTGCCAATAAGAATGGTGAAGCAAGACCTTTGAGAGTTTCCACCCTCAGTGCAGGACAGAAGACTACAAACTTGAAATTAATGCTCCCTACTCATAACCTTAAACAAATTTAAAACAAAAAACAACAACCTATTACCACTATTTTCCCTTCACCACAGACAGGCCTGGGCTGGCCCGGTGGGATACCAGGATGTGTCCCCATGCACCCCTACTTATAACTGAAAGGGCCACCCCACCATGGAAGCTTCCGCTCTAGCTACGGTTCCTCTCGCCAGGCTCCCCTTTACCCTGTGGGAGAAAGGCCAAACCACTTCAGCAGCGGCACAGAGCTTGGACCGGGGGGGGGGGGGGCATCCAAAATTATTATCATCTCCCGCTACTGCTGAAGTGCTGTGGACTTTCTTCCACAGGGCATAGAGAAGCCCAGAGAGAGCTGAAGTGGGAGCGGAAACTGCTGAGGTGGCGTGGCTCTTTAAGTAATAAGTTAGAAGTAGGGGCACGTGGCAACACAAGGTCAGCACAGGTCTAACCACAGGAGTTCATCCTTGGGTGGCAAAACATGTTAATTTCTCTGTAAGCATTTCTAAGAGGAGCAGAGATACTCAGCCTGGTAAAAGCATAGGTAAGAAGTGTCCAAAGCTCTTGGTTGGCCAATGATTTAACAAGAGGAGGTTAATACTAGGCAATGAACCATGGGTTGTAAAAGAGGAAAGGAGAAAAGGCTGTTCCTTCAATTGATATCTTGTTCCTGCCGAGGCTATAAAAGCATTGAAAGTGATCGTCTCTCTCACTTTTTCCTGTTTCTACAAATCAGCTCCTACAAGTTCTTCCTGAGCTCAAAGGGCAGCCTTACTGAATTCCAAATCTTCTGGAAAGGAATCTCTCTCTCTCTACAGGAAAGTCTCTTTGGTCCAAGAATGCTCCTCAGGTGGCTTGGGGGAGTTTGGCCTGCCAGGAGTGCCATCGGTGACCCCCTCGCATGAAATCATACCAATGCTGGCCACTGTTGTCCCCTCCTCCTTTAATAATTGCTCTCAGGCATGTTGCCTCATGTGTGCACCCACCTCACTTTCTCACGCACAACCCCAATGTTCTTCTCACCTTTCTGCTGACAGGCCCACAAGTTCCTCTGTACCGAGATGGTCTTCCTCTGAAACTAAAGGGGAAGAGGAAGAAAGGGGTCAACACAAGAAAGGCCATGTCATCGCTTGATAGTAACAGGACAGTCTGCTGGTGGTAAGGCAAGCGACTTCTCCGATTAAACAATTTACCTCAGAGCTGTTTCATTATTCAGAACTGTCTAATGTCCAATCAAGGCAGTGGAAAATTCCAGAATGATTGGCCACACCAACACCCAATCTGCAGTAACAGTTCTTTTCTTATTGTTGCATGTAACATATTAGTAAGAGATTAGGCTTGTTAGTTTCCATAGAAATATATATAAAGTAAAATATTCAGCCAAAATAAGACTTTTGTCAACAACTCTCTGCTACAGTCAGAAGTGGAATCGTCTACAGTTTGGGATAGAGACATGGTTTCAAATGTTGATTCAGAAGCCTGTTGTCCTTCATTGACTATATTGCCTCCAGCTTCTGTAAAGCAGAGCAATGTGACTCCAGGACTATTTGGTTTGTGACTCAGATACCTGGAATGCAACTAGCTGTCTATGTTTTGTAGCCTTCCAGGTGCTTGTAATACTTCTAGATCCAAAATATGCAGGAAAGCAAGGAATAAAGCTTATTGAAGATGAGTTGACTAGAGCTTCTAGAATCTATGAACCAGCTTAGCAGTCACATGGATGGGAAGGCATAAACAAGCTTCCAAGCTCTGCTCTAGTCTCAGGTTAAGATTCCAGTGGGCCAAGAGGCATAGCTGGTGCACTGCATCTATGTGTCTGTAATTCTTCCTTGGGCAGAAAGGAAAATGGCAGAATACTCAGCTATTGCAGACACTGGCCATGGGAACTGAGGGAGGATAATGTTGTGCCTGGCAACAGGCAAGGAAGGGTTGGGGGCAGGAGCTGATGTAACCTAGGGTTAGAAATCAGTATTCGATTCCTCACGTTCATGTGTATTTTGAGAAACGAAACTAAGCGAAAAGCTCTTCTAAAAAAAGGCCAGTGAGGGACTACAGTGATATCAATTAGGAAACAGAACATGAGGCTGGGTAACTGATTAATCAGCAGTCTGAGGAAGTTATTTTGGACTAGGTTTTGTAATAAGCAAGGACTGGTGTTGGGCATTGATCTCCGTTTTTCACTGTCTACTACTTGTGTATGTACTTATTTAGACATGTAAATGCAAAGGTGTGCAAGGGGAAGGAGGAAAGTCTGTGTAGACACTCACACATATCAGTACCCACCAACTCTGAAAGTGCAACTGAAGTAGATGTTAGGGTACAGAAAAGCCTGCCTTGGCATCATGTCTGCCTTTGAGATTGGAAGCTTTTATAACTTCAGATTTTACCCAAAGCCACAGGCACAATCTTAATTGACTTTAAACCACAGGTGGTGCCAGTGGGGGGAGAGTTAAGGAGAGAGTTATCGTTTGGACTTATTTATTTATTTAGTCTGATTTATATTGCCGCTCAACTCTGAAGACTCTGGGAGGCTTACAGAGAATAAATCCAATACAGTAATACCCCTGAAAATGATTGCACTGGATAACGCTAAAACCGCATAATGACGACAAATTTGGGGGGGGAAGATTTGCACCGGATAACCTTCATTTAAGCATTATCCGATCCATCATCATAAAGAAGTAAAGGAGGCCAAAGCTCCTCTCCCTGCCACTTCCCTCCCCCCCCCCAACAGTTTGGGGACTCCCCACACCCACCCCACTGCCTGCTCGGCCACGAGAGAATCCAGCCTCACCCTGCTTACCTTGCTGCACGCTCTGACAGCCAGCTGGAGGCTGGTTCTAGAGAACCAATCACATCTCTCTATTTCCCCCTTCCCTGTCTACAGGAAGTGAAAGAGAAAAACAGAAGCCTCCAGCTGGCTGTCGAAGCGTGCAGCAAGGTAAGCAGGGCAAGGCTGGATTCTCTCGTGGCCGAGCTGCGCGTGTGGGGGGGGGGTGGCTTTAAAGGCAGGGAGGTCTCTTTCTTTCCCTGGCTGCCTTTAAAGTGGTTTCTTAGCATTGTTCGATGCATGCATCGGACAACGCTAAAAATCAGATAACGTCATGACTTGTGGAACCAAGTCATAACGTTATCCGGGGTATTACTGTATCACATTTTAAAACAAATTAAAAACCCATTCCAGTTGTTGCTCAAGCGAAACTCCCATAATCAGTCATTACTGACTTTGCTAATTAGAACAAACAAAAGGTACAATTTCACAATGAAAAGTCACAATATTTGGCCCTGTCCACCAACATTGTCGCTTTCAACGTGAAAGTGGCAGCCGTTAAAAGGATATGGGTCTTAAAGAGGAGGGGTAGGATCTGGAGCGGAGAGGCCGTTGTAGTATTGTATCGTCAAACTACAGTCAAACTTCGCATAACGAATTTAATTCGTTCTGCGAGGCTGCTCACTATGTGAGTTTTTCGCTATGCGAAACAAACTCGCATAGCGAATATTCTTATGGGGAAACCCGCATAACGAGCGTCTCTGGGGGGAAACTCGCATAGCGAAAAATTTTCCCATAGGGAAAGTCCGACTCGCATAGCAAAGATGTTCATTATGCAAGTCGGATCACTTTTCGAAAAACCCGCTTGTTATGCGGGTTTTCCACTAAGCGAGGTTTGACTGTACATTTATTCCCCCGATACTTTTTCCCACTGGCAGGCAACTTACTGGCTAATTGTTCTTTGGTCTCACCCTCCGTTTCTTGTGGGGCAATGGAAGCAGCCACTTTTCTTAGTTGTCCTGGGCTCAATTTGGTTGGAATGCGCCAGAAAGATTCCTGTTGGAAGTAGAAAGGATGATAACCTCCGGTCACAGAACAGTAATCTCAACTTTGATGCCTCGTTTGCTCTCAAAAAGCCTCTTGCTGGGGCAGAACTGGCAAAGGTATATTTCTCAGAAATGACTGCAAAGTTCAGGCTCTCTTCCCTGGCCTGATTTAAAATAAAATAAAAACCCAGCTGTATAATCCTAAGAGAAAATACAGTGGTACCTCGCTTAAAGAGCATAATGCATTCCACAGGATTGCTCTTTAAGCGAGTTTGCTCTTTAAGTGAAACACCATTGTAAGTGACCAATTGTGTGTGTGTGGGGGGGGGGGGATTGTGAAACCCAATTTATTTGTTAAGCGAGTTTTTGGGTTGGTTTTATTTGTTAAGTGAAGCGAACATTCAGAGAAAATTCTGCTCTTTAAGTGAGTTACTCTTTAAACGAGACGCTCTTTATGCGAGGTTTGACTGTACTATGTCAAACTCAGACAAGGACAGCTAAGGGGGAAAATCCAAAACTTTTAAAAATAAATTAAAAAAAAAACAACCAGAAATAAAACTACAAATTGATCTTTTATATCAGGGGTTTCCAACCTAAGGCCCGTGGGCCAGATTCGGCTCATGGCAACATTTCATGTGCCCCCCACCCCTCCAAAGGTATATGAGAAACAAAATGGCCACCCATTTAAAGTTGTTGGGATAAAATGGCCAACGCCCATCATGCAGGCAGGGCAAAATGGCTGTCTGGCCCTCAAAGCTGACTAAGAGAGTGTGAATAGCAAAAAAAATTCACTAAGCGAGTTTTCCCCATAGAAATGCTTGTTATGAGAGTTTTTCCATAGGAATTTTTGCTATGCAAAAAAAAGTATATAGCGAAAAACTCGCTTAGCGAGCAGCCTCACAGAACGAATCATTTTCGTTATGCGAGGTATGACTGTATATATTCCAACACTTTCTTCAGCACTTAATTCTCTGTTGTTCCTCACTAATAATTTCGCCTACACTATCCACAAAAAATTGATGCCTGAAGAAGTTATCTTGAATCACAAAAGGTCGTGTAATGTTTATTAATTTTTTTAGTGATCCAATAAAGGTGTCCTCTTTTTCTTACATTTCTATTGTGTAAGGATCACGTGGCTGTCTTTGTTGGTTTACAGCTCTTTAAAAGTGTCCTTTTCAAAAGCAACAGCAGCAGCAGTAATAATAGCAACACAAAACTTCTGACTGTAAAAAGTGTCCAGGAGCTCAATGTTACGGGCATTGGTCTGTAGAACCAGAGGTTGGGAGTTTGATTCTCCCCCCGCCCCCAATGGCTCCTCAGGAAAAGATCCATGGTGGCCTTGGGCAAAGTAAACGGTCCCAAGGTGGCCAACGAAAAAGGGAACAGGAAACCACTTCTGTGTATTCTCTATCCAACCATAACTGAGATCGGCTTGGCAGCATTCAATTATTATTATTATTATTATTATTATTATTATTATTATTATTATTATTATTATTATTATTATTATTATTATTATTATTATTATTATTATTATACTGTATTCAGTCTTTACCCTCCAGGCAAGGAAAAACTACCTGTTCGGTGGCTGGGGCTCTCAAGCCCATTTTCCGCAGGAGTTTCTGGAAATCCCTGTTCTCCATGGCATCCTCGTTTTCTTCAGACAGTGGCACCAAAGGCACAGGCTGAGCACATCCTGGTAAAAGAGGACCAAACACTTTCCAAACTAGAAACAAAAGGTCGCCCTCGCTAGAAAGCCAGCCATATCGGACTCTAAGGAACGGTGCTCTTCTCTGTTAACAGCCAAAAAGCCAGCATTGTCTGTGTCTGCATCTGCAGATATTCCCATGGTCATGTGGCAGGCGTGCCTAGACACCAGAGCACACAGAACGCTGTTACCTTTCCTGCTGAAGTGGTCCCTATTGATCTACTTGCAATTTCTTGCGTTCAAACAGTTAGGTTGGCAGGAGCTGGGACAGACCAGGGGAGCTCACTCTATCATGCAGCACTTGGGTCTCGAACTGCTGACCTGCTGGCCTTCCAGTCGTCAAGTTCAGCGTCTTAACCACTTGCATCACCACCGTCTCATTTTCAAACTACTTTTGGCTAATCATACAAGATATAGTAGTAAAGAAGCCTTGACTATAGGGTCCCAGGTGGTGTTCAGCTCTTGGCTGTGGAGGAAATGAGGATTTAACTCTAAGCCTCTCTCCAGGTTCATTGAATGAATTAATGACACACCAAGGAATACAACTAAAAAACCAGACCTGTTCACCTTAAGAAGCCCACATCTTAGTCCCAGGCCCAGTGCCCTGTTTTATTTACCCTCCTCGTCTCGGTCAGCAGCTGTTTGGTTCAAGCAGTTCTGGAGCCACAGCAGGGGGGCAGAGAAACCTAAGTGGACAGAAGTGGGTAGAGAAAAGATGGATCTTGGATCATAGCAGGATGCCCAAAATATGGCCCATGGGCCCGATTGCCATCAGCACTAGTGCCCTACCATTGCCAGAAGAGCAGAAATCATGGCAAAAACGTGCTGGGAAAAAAAACAGTGGGGAAATGTTCTGCCCTTGTTCCTTCCTTCATGGGAAGCGGCAGGAATGGCAAAAAACAGCCCAAAAACATGTGCTGAATTCACATGCCGCCACCACCAGGAGGAACCACGTGCTCAGTTGTCTGAGGGGGCATGGTCAGGCCCCTGGTGGGAAAAGTTTAGGCACCCCTGGATCAGAGGCACGCCTAGACCTTGACTATCAATAGAGAAGATATAAGATGGTAAAATGGACAGTACTATTCCAGCACATGGAAGGAGGAAAGGGGAATCTGAATGTTACATAATTACAATTGTGCTGCATATAGAAGGATAATCACAGCAGGTAAATGGGTGCATTAGAAAGCCTTTCCCAAAGAACCAGTGGTTCTCAACGTGGGGTCCACACCTGACCAGTGTACTTCAATTTCCAGAATCCTCAGTCAGTACATTGGCTGATCAGTGCTTTGGGGGATTGAGTTAGGCTTTTGGGAATTGAAGTCTAAAAACCAAAGGCTGGGAAACATCCTATCTATAGGATGGCAGTATCTGTTCTGCCACCACAAGCTGTGTGTCCAAACCAACAGTAAGTGTGAGCCAGTTACCTCCAAAGCCGAATCAAAGACCAATTTTGTAAAACAGAGAAAAAGGTAAGCAAGATTTTGGATAATCTTAGGATTCTTTAGAACAGGGGTTCCTGACCTAAGGCCCATGGGCTGAATCCGGCCCACGGTGCCATTTCATGTCGGCCCCCACCCCTCCAAGGGCATTCGAGAAACAAAATGGCCACCCCTTTGAAGCTGCCAGGACAAAAATGGACGCCCCCATCATGCAAGCAGGGCAAAATGGCTGTCCGGCCCTCAAAAGTGACTGAGAGAGTGTAAGCCAGCCCCGGTTTGAAAAGGTTGGGAACCCCTGCAAGGCTTTTCAACATCTGGCCAGGTGGAAAGAGGCCAGAGGTCTTGCAGGGTGGTGGCCTGCTTGTGTACCACTGCTGATCCTCCAATCCTGTGTTCCTAAAGCAACTTGGAGCCACCAGATATTTTGTACAGCGACTTCCACTAGTTCTGGCCCCAGAACACCATGACAACAGACCAAAGTGTTACCTCTATGAGGATTGCCAAACTTTCTCACCTTCCTGCCTCAGGCTCTCTAAAAGTTCCTGGGAGTCTCTGTCTCTTGCCATTCCCCACTTTTTCTTCGTCCCTCCATCCGAAGATCTGTGGCTCAATTCTCTATCACTGTTGCCCTGGGCTGGCTCCTTCTCTTCATCACTGTCCAGGTCATCATCTTCCTCATCCTCCTCTTCCTCCTCTTCCTCAACGTCAATATCTGTCCCTGGCATGCCTAAGTTCCTGGAGAACTCGTCTCTGTTCTGAAAGGAAGGAAGAAAAACATATTTGTCACAGTGCGGAACCACAAAAGACACAACTCCTGTGTCTTGACAGAAATCAAACCCTCCTTCCACAGCCTCAACTCAGATAAGGTAAAGGTTTCCCTTGCTCGAAAGCCAGTCGTATCTGACTCTAGGGTTTTGTGCTCATCTGTTTCAAAGCCAAAGACCCACGCTGTCTGCTTCTGCAGACATTTCTATGGTCATGTGGCAGGCATGACTAGACGGCGCATGGAACGCTGTTTACCTTCCACCAAAGTGGTCCCTATTTATCTACTTGCAATTTCTTGCTTTCAAACTGCTAGGTTGGCAGGAGCTGGGACAAAGACGGGAGCTCATTCCGTCCTGCGGTACTCGAGTTATGCCTCAATTCAACCTAGACATAAATAGTCCCAATAGCAACACAGTAATTCCCTATCAGACTACCCCACCACTCCTACCTCCCGATGGACATTTAGGTATCTGGTTACAGAACCATCAATCCCCCATTGGTGCCTCCTGGGAGAAAGAGCCAGTCTGTGTAGCCCTGGGCAGCTGCATTGTCCCAGGGCTCCCCCTAGAGGAAAGAAATGGTAAACTACTTCTGTGTATTCTCTATCTGGAAAACCATGAATCTGACTTGACCTGAAGGCATGCTTTAATTAATTAATTATTATAAAATAATAATCTATCACTAGATTTACAGTTGAATATTGGTAGAAAATTAGCAGTTCAAGACCTAACCAAAGACCTAAGAACTGTTCAGGTAATATCTAAGTATATAGGCAGTTCCTAGTAAAGTTGCCTTGTTGGCTGGAAGGCTGGCAAGTCAGAAGTTCGAGACCCGGGTACTGCATGAGGGATTGAGCAGTCATCTGTCCCAGCTCTTGGGAACATGAAAGGAGCCTCATCTGGGCCTTCCCTAAGCGGAGTTTCTTCCACTAAAATCCTTTCAACCCAGAATAATTTCTGGCACAAAATTATTATTATAGTAAAGTTGTATTTTCCTGCAAACCTAGCAGTTCGAAAGCAAGAAATTGCAAGTAAACAAATAGGGACCACTTCGGTAGGAAGGTAACAGCATTCCGTGCACTCCGATGTCTAGTCATGCCTGCCACATGACCACAGAAACGTCTGCAGACACAAACAGCACTGGCTCTTCGGCTTGAGAAACACAGATGAGCACTGAACCCTAGAGCTAGATACGACTGGCTTTCGAATAAGGGAAACCTTTACCTTTACCTAAAGTTGTATTTTGTAGTTAGGATGTTCAAGTCCAATAAATCCAAAATTTCCAAATATCCAGAGTTCTTTAGGTATTGCTCCAAGGGTTCTGGACACTATGGGCATAACAACAGATTTCTTCCTCCCTAAATGCTCAACTTCAATGTGTAAATTGCAATATTTTGCTATTTTCTTCAGTTGTTTGTCCTCAATTCATGCACCTCCTGGTATGCCAATCTCAATAAACCAGACCATATTCTTTTCCACAAGAGATATCAGATGTGTCATGAGTCAGAGATCTATCTGTTTGAATTTTAAATAGATTAAATTTCAGATTCTCGAAGAAGAGGCTGGTAGGCAACAGATAGAGGAAGGAAGGCAGAAGACAGCATGGGAGGACACAAAAGGAACCAAGTAGAGTCACCCCCAAGGGAGGCCATCTTCCACAACCAGACAAAGGCCTTTCTCTTTAGCCAGGGCTTCACCTCAGGGACCTTTTTTGTTTTTAAACGAGGCTCCTGTTGTTTTTTCAATATGCTTTTAGAACTGTTTTTTTCCTACTTATTTTAATATATCTGTTTTTAATACTGCAATAATGTATATAAGTACTGTTTCAATATTGTGAACTGCCTTGAGTCTTCCTTGAGGAGAAAAGAGAGGTGGACGAATACAGAGAGACAGGCAGACAGAGGGAACAGGGGGTTTGGCACCCTACCGCACTACGGGAGCCGGCCTTGCGCTTGCGCTTCTTGTAAAGCTCTTTGCGGTCAGAAACAAGCCCCATGCCGAGCAGCTTTTCAATAACTCGGGCCTTGGATCGCTTTGCCGTGATGTGCCTCATCACATTACCTATGATATCTGTAAAAGAAGAAAAAAAAATAGTGATGCTAGTGTAACTCTCAAAGATGGTGGCGGCTGGAAGGGGAGGAGGATTAGAAGTGGTAGGAAGAAGTCGGTCACTGTTGGCAAACCTTTTAGAGACTGAGTGCCCAAACTGCTGTCTATGCTGCATCCTCACGCCAGATTTGAGCTGCCCGTCTTACCCGAGACAGGGGAGGGAGGAAGCGCTTCATTGGGCTGCTGAGTAGAGGGGTGGGGCAAACTCTCTGCTGGGGGGAGGGAGGAAGCACTCCATTTAGGTTGTTGGGCAGGATGAACTCTGCTGGGGGAGGAAGTGCTCCCATTGGCTGCTGGGCAGAAAGATGGGGTGAACTATGTGCTGGGGGAGGGAGGAAGTGCTCTGCTTGGGCTACTAGGCAGAGGGGCGGGGCAAACGCTGTGTTAGGGTGACGGCACGTGTGCCCACAGAGGGGGCTGAGTGACCCTTCTGGCATGCATGCCATAGGTTTGCCACCACTGAAGTAGGTTATGGGAAACTTCTTGGAACACATAACTCCAAAGATGCAAAGTTACCCTGATGTTAGTTTACAAGTGTGGCTTTAAGAGTTTCAGTCTTTTATCTTCCATCACACACACACCCAACCTGTCCGTTCCAGCCAACCCCAAGAACGGCCCATTACTATCTGGCCACAGACTCCAGCTCCTTCCAGTCAATCCCAGTCTCACCATCAGTGCTCTGGAACTCCTCAAAGAGACACCGAAGCTCCAGCTCCTGATCCTGTGTCCACAGCACGATGCGTGTCCCCTTCCTGTCAAAGAGAGAGCGACCACGCCAGCGATGAGGATGCTCTCCTCCTCACCAGGCGCCCTGGGCATTTCTCAGCAAGCAAAGAATCAGGGAGAGGGAACTAAGAAGCAGCAAGGAAAAATGATCAGCTTCTTAGACAAGAACCCTTCCTGAACTGAATCAGAAAGGCACAGCGGCTGCAAAACCCCACTGCATACAGAAGATAGAGAGGGACAAAGGTAACATACAACCCCAATTAAATACAGAAGATACCAGACATAATATTTGGCATTTTACTAACTTCAGAATTTTTCAAAAACTAATGTTCTGACTGATAGGATGTGAAAGCATCAAAAGCAATGCTTACTAGCAGATCAGAATCCAGAGGAAAGTACCTGAAGACTTCCTAGGTCAAGGAGGCAGGGTGTCGATGCCCTAAGCAAACCTGGTTCCTTCCTTACATCTACAGAAGCTAATTTCAAGTACTTTTATTTTGCACATATTTGCTTTTCTAAGTTTAATACAGCTTACCAAAATACAGTGCCTTTTCTACACAAAAACCTGCATTATCTAAGGGTGTGGTTTGGATGAACGTGTAAGATACAGATAAAGGTCACCTTTGCTTGAAAGCCAGTCGTATCCAACTCTAAGGTTCTGTGCTCATATCTGGTTATAGCCGAAGAGCCAATGCCGTCTACATTTGCAGACGTTTCTGCGGACATGTGGCATGCATGCCTGGTACCTATTTATGTACAGTGGAACCCCGTATAATGATTGCATCGTACAGCGATGGAATCGTACGAGTGACTTTTTTTAAAAAAATTGTATCGTAGAATGATTTTCATCATTGTACGATACAATTTGGAAAAAAAAGGCAAAAGCTAGATGGCTTTGGGGTGGTGTGGGGGAGCCTTCTCCTGCCCCCCACCCCCACCCCCGGGCCCCTTTGTGAACTGGCAGTGCTGGGCTGATTTTCTCCTGGAAAGTTATGTTCGGGGGGGGGGGGGGGGAGAAGCACAGATGGCACAGGCACTGCCCTTAGTGAAAGGGAACGAGACCCGTTCTCCATCACTGAAGGGCCGCGGTGTTGTCCATGGGGCTTGAGAGGGGGGGGATTCCCCCCCCAAGCTCCATAGATAGCACAGGCGCTGCCCTTAGAGAAATGGAGTCTTGCTGGGGCCCTGTTTGCACAAGGGGACCAGCAAGACTCCCATTTTGCTAACAGCGCTGGTTTGCCTTTGGCTAGATGAGCCCAAGGGGAAAGGGCTTCTCCGGCCAAAAGCAAACCAGCGCTATTAGCGAGAGGGATTCACTCTGGGGCCCCTGGTGAAACAACAGGGGAGGCAGGACGGATCCCCCTCGCTAACAGCGCTGGTTTGCCTTTGGCCAGAGAAGCCTATATGCCTATTTTTCTCCACTTTGCATAGAATAACTCAGTCTTACAGCAAGGGCAGAAAGGGGCAAGGTGAGGTATCACGGAATGAGAAAGACCACCCAGCATTTCATACTGTGTCTTGGCAAGTTGAAAACAAACCCCTTACCGTTCTCGAGGGAAATCTCGCATGCTGTTGGCCAGTCCCAAGCGTACCAGCTGCTTTGCCACTTGCTTACGTGTCCGGTCATGAGTGCTCAAGTGTGCCAGGATGTTGTTAAGGACATCTTCCCCTGATGTTGGAAAGTGGGAGAGGGAAAGTGTGAGTAATGGGACTGGACTAAAAGCAGCAGCAGAACTGGCTCTCTTTGATCTAAGAAAAGTAAAGATCTCCTTTGCTCGAAAGACAGTTGTGTCTGACTCTAGGGGGCAGTACTCATCTCCATTTACAGCCCAAGAGCCAGCACTGTCTGTGTCTGCAGACATTTTCATGGACATGTGACAAGCATGGCTAGATGTGGGAGCGCATGGAACAATTACCTTTCCTCCCAAACTGGTATCTATTTGTCTACTTGCAATTTCTTGCTTTTGAACTGCTAGGTTGACAAGAGCTGGAACAGAGACGGGAGCTCACTCTGTCGTACAGCACTTGGGTCTTGAACTCCTGACCTTCTGGTCATCCAGTTCAACTTCTTAACCACTAAGCCACCACAGGTCCCGTATCGAAGAAAAAGAGAAGAGCAAAATGCTCCCCACTTGAGACCAGTTAAAGAGTCAGGTTTGCTAAAAGCATCTGGGGGTGACTGGCCAGTTAGCTGGTGAATTTCCAATCACCACAGATTGGAAGTTTTCAACTTTTTCTGACCGAGACTCACTGTTAGTCATAGTTGCAATAGAGAATGGAACCACGTTGAATATTTTTATGAAAGTACTAATTCTTTCCTTCTTCCTTCAGAGTGGTAACATATAAAAGAGGCCAGTACACTTTTCTGAGACTACATAAAAAACAGATTACTGCAATCAAAGTTTGCCATGCCAGGGGAATGGACCACATCTATTAACAACAAAAAAGAAAAAGAAAAACATTGTGGCACTTTAAAGATTGTTATATTTTAATGGTAGTTTTCATGGATCAAGCCTACTTTGTCACAGTGAAGAGTCTGTCTTGCATCCATTTTCCTAATCATTTGCGATTCAAAAGGACGAAGCATCACAACTAATCTGAATAACAGGTGTTATCAGTTGTAAAAAACCCCACACTGATTTGTATACTTATCTGTTATGCTAACCAATCACTCTGTACCTGATATGTATACAACGATGCCATGAAGTCTCACTCCCATGTCTGACAAAGTGGACTTGATCCACGAAACCTAGTCTTCAAAGTGCTACAGCATTTTTATTTTGTTTATTCTCTGATAGGAAAGATTGCCTTACTTCTCTCAGTATGTGCCACCCACCCATCCAGCTACCAACAGCCTCAACGCTGTTTTCTTCTGACATTTCAACTCAGTCCAAGCTCTACCTTCCCCAGACCAGTGAACAAAACACACAGGCCTCCAATTTTGAGTCTCCATTTTGCACTATTGGACAAGCTCTTGCTCTGTTACCCCTTCCCCCAGTGTGGCCTGGTACCTTCCACTTCCTTGAACTTGTAGTAGAGTTCACGCAATTCCTCCTCCTCTTCCTCAGTCCACTGCAAAGCCTTGCAAGAATTAGAGCTGTACAAGGGAAGGAATGTTACACTCAGAAAAGTTCCTTGGATGAGTTTTTTCTTTGCTATCTACTATTCGTCGAAACAGACTTATAGCAAAGATAAAGTAGATAATAACCTTCCACAGAACAAATAGCTTTCAAGACCTCACCTTCCGTCTTCCCGTAGCGAGGTGTAGCCTTCAGACATCTCCCGCACCACAGCCGAACTCTTCCAGAATAACAGTTCCACGAAGACTTTTTTGTTAGTGGATGCCAATGCAAAAAACTTCCCCAGTAAGTATTTGGCAAAGGTCACCAGCTCCTAGGGTGGTCAGCAGAGAATTTCTTTTTTTAAATGTTCAGGGCTCAACATCTACTACTGCTCTAGCTTTTAGAACTATTCCATACCCCTCCAAACTGAAGAGGTTTGGACTTGCATTGTGTAAATGCCACAACAGTTAGAAGGATTTCTGACTTAAAACACTGAAGATAACGATGAAATAAATGAGTAGCAACGGATGTCTAAAACTAAAGTTATGGAATGTATTTTTCTTCTTCTATTGTGTCCAGGACAGACCTTAAACTGCCAAAATAAAGCCACCTTTTGGCGAATTCATTCCGTAGAATGGGGAGAAGCGTAGAACATAAATAATAAGAACAGGTAAGAAAGAAAGACTGGCAGGCATCTGAGTTCTGTCGCTTCAGAATTCATTCAAACCATGACATCACAACCCACTAATTAAACCAAGGATCCTCAACCTATGGTCCACGCACAAAATCATCCAGCCTGCAACCTCGCTCCAGCCACCGCTACCTCAATCCTTGTCCCCTCCGCTTGGCTTGATGTGTCCCTAACAGCGCTCCATAGCAGGGAGGATGTTCTAAGGCTTACAACATTCGCCATGCTACAGGGAGCCATTAGGGACACACCAACCCAAGCAGAGGGGGCAAGGATTGAGGTGGCGGAAGTGGAAGCCGTGTGCGTCTTTCCAAGGGCACACTCTGGCCTAATGTGGCTTTCCCGGCAGACGCACATGGCTGCCCATGTCTTTCCTAGAGGCCATTCCGGCCAAGCATAAGCCAGAAAGACACCCTGGACCCCTCCTTCACCTGGCAAGCAGGGGGCATGGTGGGTTGCTCCGGGTGGTCCCGCTGCCACCCCAAGCCTCCAACACTCACTCTCACGGCGACGGCAAGACCACCAGTCCAGCCCCTCAACAGTCTGAGGGGGAGGTGAACAGGCCCCCAGTTTTAAAAGGTTGAGGACCTCCTGAAAGCCATCTTTTTTATCAGATGGGACAGTGGCGAGCCAGCCTGGAAGTTTAACTGTTTATTCATCTTTGACATCACATGTCAAGAAGAGATGAGTGAGCCAGTCAAGAAAGAAGACCCCTATGGAGTCGGGGAGGGGGATTAATTGTACAGTTGTAATTATTATATCTTTTATTGTACTCCATTCTCTTGGTTCCTTTTTAGCCAAGGGGGGGATACACACAAAGAGCCTCCTTGAAGATTGCGGTATTCCTGTACACAATCAGGCATACCCTGGTAACAGCAACTCTGTGTTGCTGGCTAATCTTTCTCACATTATATCAGGCAAAAGGAACTGTAGAATGAACTCACCAAAGGGTGCCTTCATTTTGGCAGATTTACATCTGGCCTAGACACAGAAGAAGCCGGGGGATGTTGTTATGTATATTAAATGTAAGTTTTCCCCTTCCTTTTTTCAAACGGAGTGCCTTCTGAATCACTCTCCTCAGAAATAAGTTCTGACATATTTATTTCACACTGGAGAAACCCACCCTCAACCCACCTCCACCTCTGCAAATACAGGCACTCACACAGGGTGAGGTACGTGGAAAGGGCCCAAACCTTATAAGCCCCAGCAGCAGGGTCACTAAGGAGCTGGTTGAAGAGGCAGAAGACGGACAGCTGAAAGAGCAGGCCCTCCATCTTGAGATCACAGGCAATCCGGTGCAACATCTTGACAATGCAGTGGTTGGTATGGGTGCTGTTCTGCTGGTAGGTCTTGAGGAGCAGGGCGTAGGCCTTGACCACCTGAGCTGTAGCAAACCTGGACCCCCCAGGATGCACAGACATGTTTAGCAAATGAGAAGGGCAAGACACCTCTAAACAGAATTCCCCATATGTGTGAGTTGTTAACTCCTTGACAACACTCTGAGCCTTGCCACTGCTCTGGGAGCTGCACTGGCTGGCAGTATGTCTCCAGGTGCAATTCAAGGTGCTGATTATTACCTTTAAAGCCCTATATGGTAGTGAGCCAGGATACTTAAAGAGACTGTGTCGCCCTAAGAACATCTGTCCATCCCACCAGAGCAGACCGGAGAGGCTCTCTCATTGTTCCATCTGCTAGAGGGACACGTCTCTCTAGCACTAGAAAGAGGGCCTTCTCAGCGTCTGCTCCGGCCCTATGGAACCTCCTGCCAATTGAATTGCGCCTCCAGACAGAGTTGCTGTTAAAGGGTTAAAGACATGGCTGGCACGGCAGGTGTGGGGCACCAGTGGTATAGGGACCCCAGCCTGCTGGTTAATTTAGTAAACATTCTCTCTCCCTTTTAACCTTTCATTTTAAAAATTTGTAATCTTGTAAATTTTAATTGATAGTTTTAATGGGGCTTTTAAGATTATCATAATGATGTTGAAGTTTTTTAATATGGTACTATTATACTTATTGTAAATTGCTTGCTTATGTGAGCCGCCCTGAGTCGGGTTTTCCTGAGTGGGTGGCATATAAGTATGAAAATTAAATTAAATTAAATTAAACACAAAATGAAGTAAAAAAAAGAGAGAAGCCAAAGCAGCTTCCTAAAAGAATTTCAGATGTGTCATTTATTCTGAGTTCCTACCCCTTGTAATGGACAGTAAGTGGGTGGGTATAAAAGAGTGCCTGGAATGAGAATGCCAAAGGAAGGTTACCCTATGACAGAAGTTCCCAACCTACAGCCCGCGGGCAAGCCCACGGCACCATTTCATGTGGCCCCGCATCCCCTCCAAGGGCATTTGAGAAACAAAATGACCACTCCTTTGAAGCTGTTGGGGCAAAATGGCCACCCCCATGTGCAAGCAGGGCAAAATGGCCATCCGGCCCTCGAAGCTGATGGAGAGAGCGTGACCCGGCCCCTGGCTTGAAAGGATGGGAACCCCCGTTCTATGAGATCTGAGGCAGCCCTACATACATGAGAAGTAAAAGTCCGATGCTCACTCACAAACCCGTAACTCTCAACATTTGCTCACCGCTTCACATAGTCCAGGAAATTAAACTCCTTCTCTGACACCCGTACAGATGCCAACTCTTCCTCAGCAATTTCCTCCTCCTCCTCCTCCTCACCGGTTTCCTCAGGTTGATCTGTCACCTCTGGTGCTGCTTGCCCTGCATATGCTGGGGAAAGGGAGGGGAGGGTAACCAGCCCCACTCAGAGATAAGTGGGTACACCAATAGTCTTTAATGAGGAGAAAGGGGGTAATAAGAAAAGCCCTGGTAGCACAGTGTTGCTGTACCAAAAAGGTGGTATGATCCTGACCAGGGCTCAAGGTTGACTCAGCCTTCCACCCGTTTCCAAGGTCAGTAAAATGACCATCTAGCAATTTTGGGGCAAAATGCTAATTAACTTGTGAACCACCCAGAGAGTGCACTAAACACTATGGGGCGGTAGAGATGTGTGATTGTTTTGCTTTTTGCTTAATAATGTCACAGCCTTATTGATGGGGTAGTGATGAGCCATTATTCAGAGAAATGTAACACTGCACACGTAAACACTGGGAGAAGAGGCAGGCTGTGGCTGAAATCCTGTTGCTTGGCATTAAAAAATTCAAATTTTCAGATTATTTAAGTGTAAAGTGAGATACGGTAAGAAGAACATTGTGCGGATGCTGGGAAGAAACAGCTACGGAATTAGCAAAGGAAGATGGACAAATACCACAAGAGTCTGTTAAAACCTTTTGGGGGAGAGAAGGGACTGCATATATGTGTGGATGAAACAGTGGTCTGTTCAGATAATATGCTACCTGACCACAGAGATGCTGTTATACATATACAGTACTGTATAAAGGAGATGTGTATATGTGAAAGAGGGAGAGTTTCTTTCTGCTCTATCTAAGGCAAGTTTAGTTAGTTCTGTTAGAAGCAGTCAGTCTGAAGACAGAAAGTTGTGTATTGGTTTAGAGTGGAATCTTAGACTGCAAACAAGAGGTGTGAGGGAGTCAAGACCTGTGTGGAGAAAGATCTGTTCTAGGGAAGAAGGTAAGGAAATAAAGCATTTTTGGCTGGAAATTGTGTCAGATTCGGAATCTGTCATTATAAAGAACTCTTTATACTTTAAACCAGGGGTTCCCAACCTTTTCAAGTCAGGGGCTGGATCATGCTCTGTCAGTCAGCTTCCAGGGCCGGACGGACAGTTTGCCCTGCCTGCACAACGGGAGCAGCCATTTCATCCCAACAGCTTCAAAGGGGTGGCCATTTTGTTTCTCAAATGCCCCTGGAGGGGTGGGGGCCACATGAAATGGCACCGTGGGCTGGATCCAGTCTATGGGCCTTAGGTTGGGAACCCTTGGTTTAAACTATAAAAGGGGGAAATAGCAGGGGGAGTTGTGCAAAAACTTAACAGCTCGCAATCCTGAACTTGTTTTTTTTAAATAAAACCTCTTTGGGGAACCAAATCCTCCTTGTTATTTTCGAAAACAGCAATGGCCAGCTTTTTATATCGTACATACTCTATATACTCGAGTATAGTTTTTTAGCCTCCCAAAATAAGACTTATAAAGCGGACTCAACTTATACTCGGGTCAACGACCCCGAGGGTCCCAAAATGAGGTGGTGCAAATTCAAACATACATTTTTAAAAAGCACTAACACGACCTTAAAAACTCAAAAACATGCCCACGCAAATGTCTAAAATAATTAATTTTACTGTATTTTCATGTATTTTAATTACTGAAACTCACTAGGAGCTGCTGCATTTTCCACCCCCGACATATACTCGGGTCAATCTATTTTCCTAGTTTTAGAGGTCCAAATCAGGTACCTCGACTTATATTCGGGATGACTTATATTCGAGTATATACGGTATCTAGCATTGTGGTACAAAGTCCACATTCTGTCACCAAAGACTAAATATGCCATGCTCTTAAATCTTGAAGACTGGCAATGTAAATTTAGCCCTTAGACGCCCCAGAGCAGCCATGGAAAGGGATTGTGAATTCTTCCCATTTTGCAAATAGGAATCACCGTTACATGATAATGGCAGCCCCCAAACTGAGGAATGGTGGTTTGGGAGTGGCTGTCATTTGCTCATGGCGCACACTGCACTGAGGAAAGTGGGGGAAAGCACCACAGGGAACCAAAACTAAATCAACACAAATGGTACGTTGGGAAGGAACCCTAAAGCCTGCGGTTCCCCTTAACATTTATACTCTATATAGGGAGAATGGAAACTCACAGGGAAGGTTGGCAAAGAAGATTTGTCTCAGCAGCTCAGTTTCTTCATCTGGCTCGAGATCGGGTGACCCGAAAATGTCTCCTTCTGGCCACACCTCCCTTAAGGAACACAACAAATAGAAAAGAATATAATACAAAATATCCCAGTTATTTCTGGCACTTTCTTTGTTTCACGTCCCTGGTGAACAGTGATGGGCTTCTTCATATCCAACAGTGGAAGCAGGACTGAGAAAGAGCACAAGCATCACCCAGGCAGAGTCACTGCTATTGGAGTTGTTGCCTTGCCTCCATCCACATGGACACCTTTGTCAAGTCTTAAGCTCAGACATTCCGTGCCACTGAATAATGTGTGACAATGAAAACTCACAGCCCTGACAGTTATAATCCACAAGACGTCAGCAGGGCTGATCCATTCCTGAACTTGCCTCTATACCAGTGACTCCCAACATGGGGCCCATGCCCCACAGGGGGATTTCAATTCCCTGAAGCCTATGTTGGCTGATCAGAGCTTTGGGGAATTGTCTTCTGAGAATTGAAGTCCAAAAGAACAAAGGTTGGGAAACGCTGATTTATACCTTGCTGAGTGCAAGAGGGACAAGGCTTCAGACGTCCTGTTAGCCAGCAGGCTGTCTTGGATCCGTTTCATGGCTTCGGCTCGCTGTTCCTCCAATGGGACCTCAGATGCAGCATCAAAGGGAACCACGTCTTCCAAGGGAGGCTCAGAACCCTGGCAAGGGAAAGACAACAATGCTGGGTGGAAACGGCTTAGGAAAAGGAAGTCACACTTAGCACAAGAGTGCTGGATCAGCATTTCTTTATATAGAGAACATCTGCAGAAAAGCTAACAGATATCACAACGCTGAAATAGAGACCACCTGCTTTGCAGAATGGGCTGGCTTTGCTAATACAAAAATCTACTCAAGGAAGCAAAAGTCAAGGCCTGTCTTTGTCTCATACAGAACGGCAGGGATAGAAAGACCAATATGGAACATGTGAAGGACACCATTATCTGTGCCACATTACACATGAACTTTTGCAGCACTGCCAAGTTAGGAGTGACACTCAAGAGGTAGAGCACACGCTTTGCATGTAAGAAGTCATAGCCCGTTTCCAAGGGGCGCACAGAAAAGACTGCTGTCCTGAAACCTTGGAAAGTCCCTGCCAATCACTGCGGATCACAGGTAAGAATCTTGAAGCTGGAAATCTTGCTGCACACATCCCCTAGGGATCTTTTTTATAGATCCCTAGTACCTGCCAGCAGGACTATGGTGGCTTAGTGGTTAAGAAGCTGAACTTGATGACTGGAAGGTCGGCAGATCAGCAGTTCAAGACCTGAGTACCTTCACGACGGAGTGAGCTCCCATCACTGTCCCAGTTCTTGCCAACCGAGAAGTTCGAAAGCAAGAAATTGCAAGTAGATAAATAGGTACCTCTTCATTGGGAAGGTAAACACCGTTCTGTGCACTCTGGTGTCTAGTCATGTCTGCCACATGTCCACGGAAACATCTACAGACGCAGACAGCACTGGCTCTTTGACAATAAACAGAAATTAGCACTGAACCCTAGGGCTGGATACAACTGGCTTTCAAGCAAGGGTGACCTAGTACCTGGCAAGACATTCCATTTGTCCATACAGTCAAAACTTGCATAAAGAGCGCTTTGCTTAAAGAGTAACACGCTTAAAGAGCAGAATTTTCTCTGAATGTTCGCTTTGCTTAACAAATAAAACCAACCGAAAACTCACTTAACAAATAAATCAGGGTTCACAATCCCCCCCCCCCCCACAATTGGTCATTTACAATGGTGTTTTGCTTAAAGAGCAAATTCGCTTAAAGAGCAATCCTGTGGAACGCATTATGTTCTTTAAGCGAGGTACAACTGTACTGTAGTTGAGTGCTAAAGGGAGCAGTGGCCTCACAAAGCCTCCAAGGCAGATCTTAAGACGCTGAATGCTGCGATGTTTAGAACCAGAACACAAGACCAGAGATTTTGGCAACTGCAAAAGGAACTGCTTTCCTTGCTTTGAGAGCTGCAAACGAATCAACATCCATGAGTTTTAACTCCTGGACCGATCCTAATGCCTTCACTTCCAACTGCATTCTCCTACCTTTACGCAGTTAGTGATTTGTTCAGCCAGCTTTGGCCACATCTGCTCCAACTCTTCTGTAGTTCGAGGCTGCACACCTGTGCCAGCTGGACAGGCCTGGGGTTTCTTCTTCTTCTTCTTGAATTTCTTGCTCTGCAGCAAAACAAACCACTTAATTTTTTTTAGCCAGCTTTTAAGGGGAATGTTGGTATAAGTGTAGCATTCCCAGAATTGTCCACCAGAGATAGTTGAGCTCAAAAGCCGCCACCCCAAGATACCTGGACTACTAGGTTGTTCCTGCCTTTGCAAAACTTCTCCAGCATCTTCAAGAAAAGGTGAGTGGTCTCCACCAGATCTTTAAGGAATGACCTGGGCTGCTTTGTCTCGTCAAACTTACGGAAAAGGGCAAGGAAGAGTTCACGATACTCCATCATGTAGAAAATGTTATCTAGGGAGGAAAATGGATGGTGTCAGTGACATTTCAACACTTTGACAGAGTCAATCTCTTCCTTGTCTGTGAGAATAAAGAATGAGATTGAATACATTTGTAAACTTTTCCTTCCCAAACCTCCTGGATCTCTGGAGACCAAGGAGGATGAGACATAAAGGCCAACAACTACATTTTTCTTCTCCACAATCCACTATTTGCTCAGTAAGATCAATGTGTTCATCCCATTCTGATGCTCGGATACCTCCAGACAGCAAGGGTTACCAGAATTACTAGTAGACCTTCCTCTGTTCATCAAAGCAAGCAGGTTTCACAGTGCTTCCATGTGTCAAACATTGCTCATTAGGACTGGCTCCCAACATAAACAAGAAATGTGGGTGATTACTCCAGGTCACCGTGACGGCTAACCTTGGCACTCCAGGTGTTCTTGAACTTCAATTCCCAGAAGCCCTGATCAGCAGGAGTGCTGACTTGGGCTCCTGGTAACTGAAGTCCAAGAACATCTGGAGTGCCAAGGTTAACCATCACTGATCCAGCTTGTTGCCCTGTAGAGCACTAAACCAAGTTTCTAATTATCAAGATTTTAAAAAAATATTCACTTTTTAAGATGTGGCTACTTTGACACACAGCTTCATCTTGAGATCGGTCCATTTCATTCATCGTCAACAGCGATTCTTGGTAGGCCTTGAGAGCCAGATGCATCCTGAGAAACCAAGGAAAAAGGAGACGAGCTTTTTTTAAAATCACACAGAGATGTGGGAGGAAAAGATTCCTTCAAAGCCAGATGATGACGACGACAACAAACAACGACAACAACAAAGATTGGGAAGGCCACAAGTCCATGCACCAGGGTAGCAAGTTTCTTACCTTCTAGACCAAGACGTGGCTTCCTTCTTATCCAGGAGCAGCATTTCATAGTAATTGGTCAGGCTCTGCTCAATAAAATGAAAGGTTCGGACACTCACGGTCTCAGACACCAGCTGAGGCCGGAAAGAGTAGGCCCGGTTAAAGGCCATAAAAAAGGCCAGAGCCCAAAGGTAATATGTCTCATCGTGCTGCTGGGCTTTCTCTCGGATCAGATGATCCTACAGAAGTGGAGAGAAATGAGAGAAAGCCAAAGTCAACTTGCAGTAGTTGATCTTTTTTTAGTCTCCCTCCTCTTTGGGGGTCTTATTAGGCCTTACCAAACATTTGAAATTAAAAAAAACACTGGCAATTTAGTTTCCAACCAATGCTACATATGCAAATGTCCTCCTATCTGCTTGTTTTGCTTTATACATGCAATTTTAAAGACTGAATTGGACCATAAACTTAACCCTAAACAATTTTGAGTTTTGGGAGAAAGAAACAGGAAATGACAAAAGGGTACAGTAGTTAGGGATTGAGGGATCTGCACTAGCGCAAGAGTAAACACACAGTTGGTACTAATTCCCAGTGCCCATTCATTGTAAGCTAAATAATTAGCAATTTTCCAGTCTATTTGTAGTTTAAGTTCCACCCCAACTTTCAATACCTGAAAAAGCTAAAGCAGCTTCCAGATTTTTTTTAAAAAAAATCTTTAATGTGCAAAAACCATCTCGGAAACAAGGAAGAGACTCACGGTATCAATTAAATTATTAGCAATGGCAGTAAAAGAAGCATTTTTTTTAAAACAGGGAATTTTAAAATGTATTTTTCTCAGGAGTGGGTTGCTACTGTTCCATCTGCAATGCTCCCTTGCAGGACAGGGACTTCATTCTCACCTTGACCAGGTACATGAGGCGATTGTAGCAGTTCTCCAAAAATTCCACACAGAAGTCCTTGAGGAAAAGCCGCACATTGAGAGCTGACCTGCGAGGGGTGGCCTCAGGGTCACAGGCAAGCTGCCGCCTCTTTGGCACGCGTCGGACCTCCTTGCCCAGATCATGGGTGTAGTTCTTCACCTGTCCAGCAACAAGAAAGAAAGGGGGTGAAATGTGTGTGAGTGTGTGTGTGTGTTGAAGTCAGGGGGTATAATAGAGCAAGGGGCTTTCTCCCACACTACTCTCTTTTCCCTCTATAAGATCATCTTCTCTGGAGGTGCTACGATATCACTGTAAGGAATAGAAATGGTGGCTTGTGTTTTTTAAAACAATAATATAGCTTTACGAGTGTTGTTCACTGCAAAGAGAAGGTATGTGGCCTTCAAAGTTGTTGCTGGGGAAAGATCGCGTGGTAGACATAATAATCCTGTGTTCTAGGGAAACAAAACCTAAGTTTTGATAGACATTTAATACTATGGAATTCTTCAAATGTGGAAATTGTCAGAGGAGATAAAAAGAAGAAGGAGAAAGGAGGAGTCTCTTTTCGACATGCTTTGGATTGCTTTACATCAAGAGGGAATTGTTGCGTATAATAAAGTCAAAATGAAGTCCACTAATTTGATGTTACCAGGCCATAGTCTGAAACTAGAAATGGTTTTTATTGTCATGTGTGAAATGGCCAAAATGCAAATCATGTTCCTATGTTATAATCTTTTGAAACTTATCAATAAATTATGTTTGGAACCCAGAACCTTTGTATCTGGTGACTGGAGAGCAGAGCTGAGCTGGGAATGATCTAGTGCCTTGGCCAAAGCTACCACTGATGCATTTTTAAATATTTTCGAACTGTTCTGCTTGCCAGATGGTAACCCTTCACATTCACACTAGCCCACAAGCCAGGAAGGGAGTACCAGGGCCACGCAGGGGGTGCGGGTCCACAGTGAGGTTACAGGCTGCTGGCTAACTGGGGAAGATGACATGGCTTGTAGGGGGCAGAGGAGTTAACCCTTCCAGGCAGAGTGTGGTTAACCGTTAAAACTGCATGAAGGACTCAGCAGAGGAACTGATAATGACAATAGCTTCCTTCTTTAGTTTGCAGAATTTAGGAAGAAATTAACAACTCATGTTGTAACCTGAGCATTTTAAGTGGAATAAAAAGCATGTGAGCACAGATAGAGAGCGGGGGGGGGGGGGGGAGAGAGAGCTGCCAACATTTGGGAAGAGCCCTCCCACCTTCCTTGTTCCATAAGCTACAAAAGAACGAGCCAGTTCCTGCTGGGCCTTGAAATTTTGACAGAAAAGGTATATCAGTGCCAGAAAAAGAGATGAGAGGGAGCCTAAGGAGGCCATGTTGCCAATGGTCTGTGTGAGGAGTTTCACAAGCTGCTAATAGACAGACAGGGCAGAAATTCAAATACATAACTAGGAAACCCAGTTCAAATACATAACTAAGGAAATTCGGCGAGAGGTCAGCAGCTCGATTCCCGAGTACTGCAGGACGGAATGAGCTCCTGCCAACCAAGCATTTCGGAAGCAAGAAATTGCAAGTAGATAAATAGGGACCACTTCGGTGGGAAGGTAAACAGCGTTCCGTGCGCTCTGGTGTCTAGTCATGCCTGCCACATGACCAGCAGCGCTGGCTCTTCAGCTTTGAAACAGAGATGAGCACTGAACCCTAGAGTCAGATACGACTGGCTTTCAAGCAAGGGAAACCTTTATCTTATCTATTGCCAGAGTAGCCACACTCTGGCTTTAGGGCCAGCTACTAGAAGCTTTGGGCTTGCAGGCCAGATATGACCAGTGGCCATTCCTTCATCTGGCCTGCAGGTTCGTTCCACTGTTACCTTGAATCAGTTGATGCCAATAAAAGGCTATTTAAAGATATGCATCTCAGAAAGCTGGAATATTGTGACCTACTTGTGGGCAGGGAGGTATAGAAGTGACCTGTGCTCTACACATATGGCAAAAATCTGCCCATTTTGCTTTGGCCATGTCATTCGTGTGGTCACATGTCTCTCTGGCACTACAGCAGAGACCGTACAACTCTTCACAAACTGGGTTCATCTCTGGGAAAAAGTCACCCACACTCTTAGCAACTGGGAATAGGAGACATTGATTACACTGCACAACAACGATTATGCTACTGGGAATAACACATGTGATTTACATAATAATGAGTGTGCCGATTCCAAATCTGAACTCAGAATTTGCCTACCAGATACAGATTTTAAGGCATGCTATAGCTGTTCAAATGGTCGGTAATTGGGTAATGTTTTTTTTTACATGGGAACATTTTAACAGTTGCAGCTGCCACTATGCCTACTGCTGCCTCAGCTGAATCATGTCCCCTGGTGGGATGCATGTTCCAGGAGCGCCTGGGCATGTCAGGGCAAGTCAGAAAGTTGTTATCAGAAATAGATATATAAGGTGAGACAGACCAAAGGCTTATCTCTAGTGTGAAATCATTTTATTGGATAGCACAACTATGCCATAGTCTGTTTTGAGTCTGTTATTGGATAGCACAACTATGCCATGGTCTGTTTTTTAAAAAAAGTAGGCGCAGCTGTGTTAATAAACTGGACAATTTTTGCTACATTTGTGGCAACAAAAAGCCCCTAGTCTGGTTAATCTGGACCTATATTATACATATCCCAGACCAAAACTTGGAAAGTGATTGGGGGGGGGGGACCCCTATTGCAAGACATTGACGGTCTCCATAGCTGAGCAATTCTTTGGGACTTTATACTCATTACTAAAGGTTGCCCTTGCTCGAAAGCCAGTCATATCTGACTCTAGGGTTCATTGCTCATCTGTTTATAGCCAAAGAGCCAGCCCTGTCTGTGTCTGCAGACATTTCTGTGGATATGTGGCAGGGATGGCTAGACACCAGAGTGCATGGAACGCTGTTTACCTTCCCATTGAAGTGGTACCTATTTATCTACTTGCAATCTTTTTTGCTTTTGAACTGCTAGGTTGGCAGGAGCTGAGATAGAGAAGGGAGTTCACTCCGTCGCAGAGTATACGGATCTTGAACTGCTGACCTGCCGACCTTCCAGTCGTCAAGTTCAGCATCGTTACTACCTCTCTGTTAAAGACAGCTTCATTATATTTCCTCCTCCTTCATTCCAGACCACCTCTAAACCCCACCCAAAATGGCTTCAGCCCACCTACATTGTGTAGCCCCTTGTGCATCACGACATCTCTGTCTCCAATAGATTTCAAACCCTGGATGACGTAACAGCCACCAAAACGAGAGTGCCTGTAGAATGGGAAAATAAAAACACATCTGTCAGAATGGGAAACGGCAAGAGATCGAATGAAAGGCTAAAGAGAATGTTGGATGAAGAAGGGTGGAGGAAGAAACCCCAGAGGCTAAGCCTCTTGCCTAAGCCAGTTAAGCCTGTAGAGCTAAAAGAAGATGGATTTGAACTGCTGTCCAAGCCCCAGCAGGAGATTCTAGACCTCGGAAACAATTTAGATCAGGGGTGGCCAACCCTCGGGCCCGTGGGCCTAATCCGGCCCGTGCATATCATTAATCTGGCCCATGGTGGCTATTCAGGCACCTCTAGACCCGCCCACCATCACCGGAAGTTGTGATATATCACTTACTGCCGCGACCGTGGGCAAAAAACATTGCTTCGGAGTTCTTGGACAGCCGCTGCCACTTCCTAGAGCAGCAGGAGGCTTTTCAGAGCAATTTTGCTCAAGTTTGGAGTTTTTCTGTCGTTTCTCTGCTGCACTTTGGCAGTTCAAGCACGGCTGCGGGTGACTTCCAGCGCCAGGCAGAGCTTACGTCAGCGTCTGGGATCCCAGCGCAGAACCAGGAAGTCACCCACAGCCGCTGAAGCATGATTTAGACAACTGATTTAGACTCAGTTCTTTTTCTTCTGGCAGATAGCTAGGATTTTTTAAAAATTATTTTTATCTCCCCAACCTCCCCGTTTAAACTTTATTGCCGGCTCTAGACATTTTACTGTAATTTCATATTTTGAAACTATTCTGCCCAGTTTATTTTCTGGATGGCAGGGAGGTGTGTATGAAATCTATAATTTATATATTTTAAATTTTTGATATTTTTACTTCTCCCAGAGGTGTAAAACTTTGGCAGCTAATAGCTATATAAAAATAATTACACAGGTGAAAAGGAAGCCAAGATATGGACAACAGTAAATAAAGCCGGGGGGGGGGGGGGGAGGGATGAATCAAAAATACTGGCCAGCAGGTGGGGGAACCCTAGCTCTGTCCCAAATTGGGCCCTGGTGGTGCAGTGGTTAAACTGCTGTACTACAGCCAAAACGTTGTGAGTTTGATCCTGATGGGGATCAAGGTGGACTCAGCCTTTCATCCTTCCGAGGCTGGGGAAACGAGTACCCAATGTGTTGGGGGCAAAATGCCAATTACCTTGTGAACTGCCCAGAGAGTGCACTAAGCGCTATGGGGCAGGTATATAAGTGTTAATTAATTAATTAATATTAATATTATTAACATTAATATTAATATTATTATTAAACTTGCATGCCACTAATTGCTATTGCTAAAGCAGGGGGACTGAGGAGGCTTAGTGGTTAAGACCCTGAACTTGATGACTGGACGGTCAGCAGGTCAGCAGTTTGAGACCCAGGTACTGCACAATGAAGTAAAGCTCCCGTCTCTGTCCCAGCTCCTGCCAACCTAGCAGTTCGAAAGCAAGAAATTGCCAGTAAATAAGTAGGGACCACTTCGGTGGGAAGGTAAACAGTGTTCCATGGGCTCCAGTGTCTAGGCATGCCTGCCACATGACCACAGTAACGTCTGCAAACGCAGATAGCGCCGGCTCTTGGCTATAAACAGAGATGAGCACTGAGTCCTAGGGTTGGATATGACTGGCTTTCAAGCAAGGGTGACTTTTACTTTTACCTCTTGCTAAAGCAACTGTTCTGCATCCAGAAGTTCCCAAGTTCTATCCCAGATATCTCTAGTTAAAATGACAAGCTCCTTCTCTAAGGAGGGTAAATTATTTCCCTGGCCACAGTTCCTGAATACAGGGACAGTCCCCAATGGCAAGGGCAGCTTGTGAAACTCTTCAAAAGAAGGAAGAAGTGTGACTCAGACGCACAACCTCCTCATAGGTTCTGACCTGCTGCTCCGCTGGTGGACTCGGCTCTTCCTCTCAGCCAGTTCTCTGTGCCTTAAGGCTTCCAGCTCAGAGACATCTGTGTCCCGTTCCTTGTTTGTGCGGGCCTGCCCCGTTGCAGCCAGCTGCTCTGGTTTCTGTGAGAAAAACACAGGTTTAGGGTCTTCCGGCAAACCCAAGCAAGGCTTAGCCAGCCAAGCTCCTAGAACAACAAATCCAAAAAGACAGAGAAGTCTGCACCTGCCTCCGTTTAACTGTCTCCACCCTCCTGCTTGGAGAAAACCTATAAAAACATAGATCAAAACTGTGACGAGATCACCCCTCAAGGGTTAACATCTGGATAAAAGCAGCAAACCAGCCTACTTCCAAAGTGTGAACTGCAATTGTCCAAGTAGTCCACATTGCTGCTGCCTTATCCGAATCTGAATATTGGCGCTCATCATGACGATCAGCCATGAAGACTGTCCTGAGAATATAATGCAGTGGTCTTTCATCTGCCTTCCACATCCCAGCATGACCTCCATACCACTGATCCAGCTTTGCAAGTCACTTTCTGGTCCTGAGCCTTTTTGGCATACAAAGTCCTCCTCAGCCCCAGGCCAGGATGGATGAAGCTACTGCCCTCCATCAAGATGGATTCAAGTAGGATTTAATCCACTCGGGGATCATCACCCTTCCCTGTGCACTTTGGTACCCAAAGCTGTTTGTCCTCAGGGTTGTCAGGTTAGTTAACTGCTGCTTGACGCTTGTCATTGAGTCACTGGCAGTAGGGTCTACTCTACTACCATAGCAGGATAACCTGGCCAGACTGTGCTAGTGGCCACAATTCTAGCTGCACTCTGCCCCAGTGCCATTAGATAGTAGCCATTTCCCATTTGCAGATGACCATTTCTTTTGTATCAACACTCAGCCCTTCCCTTCCCATAGCTATACACTTTGAAATGCCACAAAGTTCCTGGGAATTTCTTAGCCACTTCCAAGGTAGAGACTGCACCAAACACCTTTTCCTCCAACACAGGCGTTCTCAAACTTTTAAAGCCAGAGGCTGGGTTACACTCCCTCAGGAAGCTTCAGGGGCCAGATGGCCATTTTGCCCTTCCTCCACATGGCACTTCTGGGTGCAGGGAGGTGGTGCCACATGAAATGGCACCGTGGACTGCATCCGGCCCAGGGACCGCAGGTTGAGAATCCCTGCTCTAACAGCCTAGTAACACAAACCATTCTTGGGTAGCCCCCAGCAGAAATCATAGCAGACCTAGCCCTGGCCCACTTTCTCTGTCCTAATCCTATTGGCTCCCTGCCACTGGCTTACCTGATCCCGGAACATAAGGGAGATGATTTCTAGCACATGCAGACTCCATTGCTGCTCGCTCTGGGAGCTGGCCAGGAACTTGATCAGGTCATCCATGCCGCTGATGTGCACGGCCCACAGCACACGGTCATGGGTGCTGGCATCATCATCAATATTCTGCAGTAAAACAGACCATACAGAACTGAGCATTTATGGACACATCGGTTTCTTGAGCCAGATAAACTTTGAAGTTTATTGAATGTGGAATCCAGGAAGTCTCTCATTTCAGACTGTACCGCAGTCCAGCAACAGCCCAGGGGGCAGCAAACTTGGCTCTCCAGGTGTTCTTGGACTTCAAATCCCAGAAACCCAAGTCAGCACACCTGATGATCAAGGCTTCTGAGAATTGAAGTCCAAGAACATCTGGAAAGCTATGTTTCCTGACCCCTGTCCTAGCCCAGCCTTTTTCACCCTGGTGGCCTCTTGACAGGCTCAGCAACAACTGTAAAGATCTCCACAGCCTCCTTATACAGTCCAATACATCTGGAAGTCACCAGGTTGAGAGAGGCTGAGATATAGCTCAAACCACTACATCTGCAACATGGGAACAATAATACAGCTGTGGCTCCTGTGGGAGCTACTGTTCCAGTGGTGGCTCACCTTGGAACTCCAGCTGTTTTCAGACTTCAGTTCCCAGAAGCCCTGATCACCAGATGTGCTGATGTGGGCTTCTGGGAATTGAAGTCCAAGAACACCTGGAGAGCCAAGTCTGTTAAACCCTGGGCTAGGCTAAAAGACTGTTGCTTAACTGCAGTACAGTCTGAAATGACAGACTTCCTGGCTTCTACATTCACTACACTTCAAAGTTTATTCTGTGCTATTCTAATGGACGTTACAAGGCCCATGTACTCCTTTAAAAACCCATTCAGAATCAACCTCAGACGGGCACCAGCCTTCCCTGGTGCCCTGCTCTTCACTCAAGTACCTTCTCTTCATCAGGATCAGCTGGGACATGCAGCACATTGCGGACCAGAAGCAGGATGCGCTCAATCAGCAGGTTATCCTCTTCCTGACGCTGTTCCCAGTCCTGAAAAATGGAATGGTTAAGTAATCACAAAAGACGTCCATGGACCATTGCTAGAGAAAGCTCCCTGGAGGAGGTGTCTTTCATCTCTTCATCAGCCTCTGCCACCCTAAAGGTCAACCCAGCTCACAGATGCTTCACCTGCTTTCACAAACATTCCAAGTGGCTGGTTACCTTTCTTTGGACTAATTCTCCTGCTTGATGAACACATGGACCAAGTTGATGCATAATGCTACTCCAACGTTAAGGTGTCTCCTATTTCTGAATGTGAGTCCATCATATAAAAAAGCTGTTTATTACACTGTTTAGTAAATGCTGTCAAGTCTCACCGGATATACGACGACCTTAACGGGGCTTTCAAGGTACAGTAAAACCTAGGTTCATGTAATTAATGCATTCTCAGGGATGTTTCTTACAGCAAAAATTACTTTAACCAAATTTCCCATAGAAATGCATTGAATGCAATTTCCCATAGGAATGCACTGAAAACTAAAATAAAATACATTAACCGAAACATAGTTTCCCATAAGAACGCACTGAAAACCAATTAATCCATTCCAAAAAAAAAATCAGTAAACTGAGCCACTATTTTCTATGGATTTCCATTTGTTATGCGATTTTTTGTTAACCGAGCCATTTGTTAACTGGGGTTCCACTGTATGTGAATATGTAAGAACTGGTTTTATCAGTGCTACCTCCCTCTACAACTGAGTGGGGACTTGAACTCAGTCTGCCACTCTAACCATTGCGCCACACAACCTTTTGACCTTTTTAATCTATTTTTTTAGTTTTTTGTAAATTTATAGTTTAAATTTTTTAAAATTAATTTTGAACCTTAAGGTTTTAATTTCTGAATGTGTAGGGGTATAGTGGGATTGTTTAGTTTGTTTTGCACTCATTATATATAATCTTTCTCTTTTTCTGTAAGCTGCCTAGAGTCAGGTTCGCCTGATTGGGGCGGGATAATAAATCTAGATAAATAAATAAATAAATAAAAACTGCAATCGTGGGTTATTGCCATATATGCTTATACCTTTTTTGTATTTAAAAAATGTGCCATATCTCTCCAGCTGCCCATTTGAAATAGGAGCTAACAAAAGGAACAGAAAAGAGCCTTCTTGTTGTGTATTCAACAAACTTTGGGTAATATAAACCAAGCTGAGTGTGACGTGGTACACTAGACTAGAAGGTCGGTGGTGGCTGAACATGGCAACTCACCAGCTGCAGCAGATCATATAGCTTCTCACTCAGCACCCCAAAGATCTTCTCATTGGCAAAAGCCTATGGATAAGGAGGGGGGAAGTGTATTAAACGAAACTGCAGTATCAAAACAGCAAAGAAAAGATTCCCAAAATGGCTATCTTGGATCAAGGGCAGACATCTTTCCATCATGGTGTCCAACACAGTTCTTTGAATCCCAATCTCTCTCATTTAGTTTTTCATTATCCTAAGGTCAGTTCCTAAGAACTTTAGTGGTTTAGTAGTTAAAACACTGAATTTGATGACTAGAAGGCCAGCACATCAGCAGTTCAAGACCCAAGTGCTGCTTGACGGAGTGAGCTCCCGTCTCTGTCCCAGCTCCTGCCAACCTAGCAGTTTGAAAGCAAGAAATTGCAAGTAGATAAACAAGTACCACATTGGAAGGAAAGGTAACAGCGTTTGGTGCTCTCCAGTGTCTAGTCATGACTATGGAAACATCTGCAGACACAGACAGCGAGGCTTTTTGCTTGTAAATGGAGATGAGCACCAGACCCTTGAGTCAGATATGACTGGCTTTCAAACAAAGGCAACCTTTACCTAAGGTGGAGGCTCTTCTCCTGAATCAGTTATGAACTTCACCCAGCCACTGAACGTGCCCAGGTATTCCTGTAGGAAAACTATGAAACTGTAGTAGCATTTCCCCAGAACTACAAGGAACACCAGCATTTGAAAAAGACTCTCTCAAGAAGCATTGGAATGGCCCCACAGCCCCAAAACAAGGCAGGAAAGGTGGTGGGTGGAGGAAAAATGCCTACTCACTTCCTTGTAAGCCTGGAGATAAGAGACGATCTGCAAGAAGTGATGGCGGAAGCTGGCATCCTCAGGAAGTTTACCAAAGCAGAGGACTGCTGGCTGGGTTAAATTTACCATCAACCTGGTAGGTAGAAGGGGGGGGGGGGGAAACAAATGCTGGTTCTGTCAGCTACTGAGAAATAACTTACCGTAAGTCCAATTCAGATGAATATTTTGAAACTACAGTAGCAGTGCTGTGATAAAGCTCTCAGGTGGAAGCTATAGATCAGGGATTGCCAATCTTTTTCAAGCCAGGGCCGCATCGTGCCCTCTCAGTCAGCTTCAAGGGTCAGATGGCAATTTTGCCCTGCCTGCCCAACGGGCTGGCCATTTTGTCTCAACAGCTTCAAAGGGGTGGCCATTTTGTTTCTGAAATGCCCCTGGGGGGCACATGAAATGGTGCTGCGGGCCAGATCTGGACTGTGAGCCTTAGGTTAGGAACCCCTGCTATAGATTCTGCTGGTTAGTCTGCTTTGTTAAAACAGGGTGAGGGTTAGAAGTAAGTGTGGTTATGGGCGTGGTGGTAGTGAGTGTGGCACCCGTTAATCATGGCACATTAAACCATAGCGATGCCAACAAATGTAATCATAGGTTGGAGGCCAATTAAGATCCAGGAAATTTCTGACTATGAAATGAATTGGGTCAGTTAAGAAACATATAGATGAGTCCCATAGCCTAGAACTGTGGTGGTGAACCTTGGAACTCCAGCTGTTTTTGGACTTCAATTCCCAAAGCCCTGATCTACAGGTGTAGTGACTTGGGCTTTTGGTAACTGAAGTCCAAGAACAGCTGGAGTGCCAAGGTTTGCCAACACTGGCCTAGAACTTTACCATGTCCATTTTTGTACTGTTCAACCTTATACTGTCATCTCCCACTTCCTCACACAATCAACCTCCTTGTTAAAGCTTAAGAATGATTCTAACCAGTTGCTTTTCCTTCTGTGTCAGTTACCTGATAACAGCATCAAAGAGCTGTTTTTCCTGAGGATACTGTATGACGATAGGTATGAGATCATTCTGTAAGATCTGGGCTGCCCCCAATTGCTGCCTAATATCCCGAGTCTCATCTTCATGACGCAGGTAGCGGATCAGGTCCTTCACACTCTCTGGAACAAGCAAGAAAGAACAGAAAGTGTGTATGAATGCAAAAGCACATGTCATTTCTATCCAACCACATAAAGCAATACAGTTGCTAGTTATACGTAAAAGCCAGACTATCTTTTGTTGTTGTTTGTTTGTGAGTCATCCAAGCAAGGAGACCAAAGTGAAGAACTCACACTGCGATTTTAGAAAATAAATATTAATAGGTATTATATACTGTCAAGCTGGAACTGCACTGTATTTTTAAAAACCCTTTAGGGGTTTTAAGGTAAGTGAAATACTTAAGGAGTAGTCTTACTAATTCTATGCCCTCCACCAGTTGAGTAGGGATTTGAGTCCAGGTCTCTAGAAGCCTTGGTAAAGTTAACCGTTGCCCTTGCTCGAAAGCTAGTTGTATCCAACTCTAGAGTTCAGTGCTCATCTCTGTTTATAGCCCAAGAACAAGTGCTGTCTGCATCTGCAGATGTTCCCATGGTCATGTGGCAGGCATAACAGAACACTGTTTACCTTCCCACCAAAGTGGTATCTATTAATCTACTTGCAATGTCTTGCTTTCAAACTGGCAGGAGCTGGGACAGAGATGGGAGCTCACTCCATTATGCAGCACTCAGGTCTTGAACTGCCAACCTCCTGAACTTTCAATCGTCAAGTTCAGCATCTTAACCATTAAGCCACCGCAGTCCCTTGTTTGAAGCCTAGACCCTACTTACTGGTATATTCATTTCACCACCTCCATTTCCCCTCCATGACGACACTCAACTCTCCTCATTTAAATACACATTCTATCCAGAGCCTTCATCCCTGGTCTCTCACCTAAGCAGTCCGGCTCTTTGTGGTAGATGTTCCCTTCCAAGAAGCCAAGGGCGCTGCACGTCGCCAAGAGTTCACAATTCATCATGTACAAGTCCATAAATCTCAGTCTAGCTGGAAAAGGGAAGCCTGTAAGGAAAAGACAGTAAATAAAACAACAGATCTATTATCCAGGTGCTAGACTGCTTGACAAAGCAAGAGAATTACCTAAACAATTAAAAGAATGTGATCACCTCTCTACAAGGTAGAAAAAAATCCCAGACAATGGGTTGCTATGGCTTCTGAAATTCTAACGCTAGTACCTCGAAATGTATTTTACACAGGCATAGGAGTGGCTGGCAATACAACCGTGAACGCTGGTCTTCAAAGGATAACAGGCTACCCCATTGGAGTCTGCTTTCTTTTAAAACATTTTCTACTTATTCATTTGAATCTGCAGACTCTGTATAAGATTCTCAAATGTATTATGGAATACCTACCATAAATACTTGACTATAAGTCATCCTGAATATAAGTCGAGGTACCTAATTTGGACCTCTAAATTTAGGAAAATAGATTGACCCTGGTATAAATCAGGGGTGGAAAATGCAGCACCTGCTAGTGAGTTTCAACAATTAAAATACATGAAAATATGGTAAAATTAATTAATTTAGACATTTGTGTGGGTATGTTTTTGAGTGTTTACACTGACCCAAGTATAAGTCGAGTCCCATTTTTGGACCTCATTTGGGAGGGGCTAAAAACCCCGACTTATACTTGAGTATATATGGTATTTTTCTTTTCAGTGAGGCATAAGCAAATATATGTGGGAGGATTTAAATAATATCTGTTGCAATAGCTGCAACACAGCTCCTGTACATTGGGGATAAATCATTTGCCACCTGGCACAGACTGGGGGCATCATCACCATCATGACACACAAAAATATCAAACAACGAATAATGCCAGGCTCACAATTCAAAGCAGAGATTCACTTTTAAAGGTAAAGCTAAAGTTCGCCCTTGCTCAAAAGCCAGTTGTATCTGACACAATACTATGATCAAAATAAAAGGAAACCAGCAGCCTAAAATGTCCACACAGACTGAAAAGGAAAACTGAGATGCAAGATCTGTTCAAATAGCCGAAAGGCAAGTAGCTTTTTAATTACTCCCTGCACAAGCACAGAGAAAACAAGACCAAGATTGTTTCCATTCAAGACAGCAGAAAAGATAGCAGAAATGATAAACAGCTCGCCTTGGGCTAGATCAGGTACTTTACCAAGGTTTCCCTCCGCCCTGAACACCAAGCATATGCTATTGATACAGAACACATTTTACCAGCAAATCCTTTTGTCTTCCCAGACTGTCATACACCCAAATGTGTGAAACACAGGTGCAGCTGGAACTGGTCCAAAGCCTGGGGAGAAGGCACACAACTAAGTAATGCTAACAACTGGCCAAACTCTCTCCTGCTAAAAAAGACCTGTTTTCCCCACCCACTTCCTGGCAACTCCCCCCCCCCCCGCCACTACTTTGTTCACACAGATTTCACATAACCTAGTTTATGTAATTGGTCTACTTACCTACAGTGCTGAAGATTTCTAACCTAATTTCCTCTCCTTGGGGTTATAACAACTAAGGTCACTATATATGTGGTGGGAGGGGAGGAGAACAAGGGGAACGTGTAACAATACACCGTGCTTTGCTTAGGACTCATGACCAAATCCAGTGGTACCTCAAGTTACAACTAGTTCAAGTTTACAAAATCTTCACAATACGAATGGAAATCAATTGAAAATAATGGCTCCAAATTACGAATTTTTCCAGAACAGATTAATTGGTTTCCAATGCATTCCTACGGGAAACCATGTTTCAAGTTATGAATTTTGGTTTTCAATGCATTCCTATGGGAAATTCGAGTTACACATTTTTCATAACATGAAAAATGCCTTGGAACGCACTGAATTTGTAACTCGAGGTACCACTGTACAACAGCAGCATCGTAAACGGATGGGTGCTAAACTCTGATGAGGGACTGCAATGGCTCAAGTGGTTAATACGCTGAACTTGATGACTGGAAGGTCAGCAGGTCAGTAGTTTGAGACCCGAGTACCGCATGACGGAGTGAGCTCCCCTCGTCTGTCCCAGCTCCCACCAACCGAACAGTTCAAAAGCAAATTGCAAGTAGATAAATAGGGACCACTTCGGTGTGTAGGTAAACAGCATTCCATGCGCTCTGGTGTTTAGTCATGCCTGCCACATGTCCATGGAAATGTCTGCAGACACAAACAGCACTGGCTCTTTGGCTATAAACACAGATGAGCACTGAACCCTAGAGTCAGATACAACTGGCTTTCAAGCAAGGGCGAACTTTACAACCTAATCTCTGAATGGCTATCCTTTTTCCCTTTTCTTTTCTTCTTTTCTTTCTTTCTTTCCTTCTTTTTTTTTTTTTTTGCAGGACTAGAACACTGGGTATCATTTTGGATTTGATCCCTCACAGAGGAGAAAGTCTGCCAAGCTGAAGCTCCGATCCTTACACTATTTGGCAATTTAACACAAACATTGAAAGCTAGCAGTTGCATGGCAACAGAACTTTATTACAGAACTTTATTAGCAGTGCATGGATCTCTCTACAGAGGCCATGATTCCACACATTATGTGGCAAACACAGAGCAGTCAGAGTATGCTCTCAGTAGACAGTCAATCTTGGCTTTCTGGTGAGAGTCCCGACCTGTATTTTTCTTGAGTTTTGTCTGACAAAGAAGCATTGGAAGCCTTCTCCCCCTTCTGGCATGTACGTTTTTTAACTAACTGCACAATGTCCACATAGACTGATGGAAGAGGAAAGAACCATGGGCATTTTACAAGCATCCTAGGGCTTGATTCTCATAGAGTAGAGCAGGACTCTGCCAGAAACGCGTTATGAAACCTGTCTTGTAGACCTCATTTAGAATCCTGATCTTGTGTTGTTTATCACCATATATGCAGCCCAAATTAAGACAATCGTAATTATGTAAAAATATCTGATTGAGTTACCACAAATGGCTTGGGAATGTTGCCAAGGAAAAGGAGACACATTTGTAAGCCAGGAATTGCCACAATTATCTGAGTGTGAGGTGAGCTCTTCAGGAATGATCTGATAATTATGACACCTTCCGCACTGCTGGTTTTTATCCTTTCACAAGCCACTAGGTCAGAGATTCTCAACCTGTAGCTCATGGGCCAGATGCGGCCCACAAAACCATTTCATTGGTATCCCACCGCTTCCACCACACCAGGAAGTGCCATGTGGTGTAGGAAGGGCAAAATGGCCATCTGGCCCCCAAAACTGTCTGAGGGAGCATGACCCAGCCCCTGGCTTAAAAAGGTTTACAACTCCGGCACTAGGTCTTCATTTATGCAACTGGCACAAGAATCAAGGAACAAGGTTTGAGGAAGTAAAAACTAAGCCGGCATTGCTCTTGAAGAACTAACTACTGTATCTATTATGGAAATAATCACGGTTTCCCATAGGAATGCATTGAAAACTTTTTTCTGTCCTCCGGAACAGATTAATTTGTTTTCAATGCATTCCTATGGGAAACCACATTTCAACTTATGAATTTTTCGTGATTTAACTTCATAAGTAAAGGCATTATTTCCAGTGGATTTTCATTCATAACTCAAAATGTTCGTAACTCGAACCGTTCATAACTTGAGATACCACTTTATGTGAATTCCTTTTATGAAATAGAGAGGCAAGAAGCTGAACATAACTTGGAAAGGCTACAATTTAAACCACTGTGAAAAGTCAAAATACCTGGGAGTAAAACTGGACCATGCTTTAACTTACAGACACCACTGTCAGGATATTAAGCAGAAGGTATGGGCTAGCAACAATCTCATCCGCAAACTTCCAAATACGACAAGAAGTGCGCCCTAATGTTCTCCATACATATCTCCATGTCCTGTGCTGTTCCATTATAAAATATACTGCTCCAGTCTGGAGAAATTCTGCCCATTCTAGTCAAGTTAACACGACCCTTTATGAAACAGGTCATATAGCTGCACTGTTTATGAGTGGAAGATCAGTAGCTCAAGACCTGAGTGCTGCATGACATAATGAGCTTCTGCCTCTGTCCTAGTGCCTGCCAACCTAGCAGTTCGAAAGCAAGAAATTGCAAGTAGATAAATAGGGACCCCTTCAGTGGGAAGGTAAACAGTGATCCATGCATTCCGGTCACGCCTGCCATATGTCCATGGAAACATCTGCAGATGCAGAGAACTGGCTCTTTCGCTTTAAACAGAGATGATCACCAAACCCTAGAGTCAGATACAACTGGCTTTCGAGCAAGGGTGACCTTTACCCAACCAATAACTATTAATAACATATTCTCACTCATGGGTATAGCACCTCCAAATGTAATAAGACAAGTAGCACCAGCAGATGAGAAGCAAGAAACAGACCCAAGGCATTCAATGTTTGGACTTCATCCATCAAGGCTGAAGTCAAGGAAGAGCTTCCTAAAAAGTACAGCACCAATTCCATCTTTAGCTGAGGTTCATCAAACTGAAGTATGGAAAAATATAGATACTATGCTAGCATTCCTCACCACAAAATGGAAAACATTATCACCCAGAGGGTTATGGGCAATGAAGGAGGACCCAGCAGATCACCATCTCAAATATGTGACATAGGTGACGCTGAATAGGCTGAGAACTAGGGTGACACAATCCAAAACAATCCTGAAAAGATGGGGCTGTATTGATAATGGTGAACAATGTGAATGTGATGAGAGCAACAATTTGAACATCTGCTAATCTGCAGCAATTTGCCTGCAGAGTGTGATATTGAGGATTTGTTTGAGGCAAACAACAGGACCATTCAAACTGGGAGAAGCAGAGTGTAAATACAGTATGTGAATACAGTACTGTATTTAGTTTATGTATGCATACATTTTTAGATGATGGGTGTATTTTTTTAAATTATGTTGGTCTTAAATTTTAGTGTTTCAGATTCAGATAAATAAATGAGGCACTGGAATACCCTCAGAAATCAAACCAGTTGCTCTCCTTCTTCAAGATGTTCACAGACTTAATCAGAAGTCTCATCTAGTTATAGCTAGAAGGAATGAACCCTCAAAATCGAAGATCTAGTTCAGGGGTTCCCTACCTAAGGCCTGTGGGCTGGGGCTGGCCCACGGTGCCATTTAATGTGACCCCACTCCTTCAAGGGCATTTGAGAAACAAAATGACCACCCCTCTGAAGCTGTTGGGACAAAATGGCCACCCCCATCATGCAGGCAAGGCAAAATGGCCATCTGGCCCTCAAAGTTGACTGAGAGAACATGACCCGGCCCCCAGCTTGAAAAGGTTGGGAACCCCTGATTTAGTTTCTGGCACCATAAAGTATTTTTCTTCCAGTCAAAAGAAGACCAGGATTCTAAACAAGTGGCTTTCTGTTCTAACGGTTCCTACAATGCACCGGCATTGATCCAAGCCTTCTTGGCGCACCAATGGTGCTCACTTAGGGAGACTGATAAACAGATTCCCATGCCTCCGGGTGCCTAGAACCCAGTTCCATTCAAGTTCCCAAGGAAACAAGTCACCTGGCCATGACTGATCCGAGCGAGAGCCTGTCAGAAGAAGCCGTTTTGGGTTACATAACAAACCTCTTTCTTGACCACAATGCAGACTGCTGGGAGTGAACAAAGCCAGGTAACAGCCAAGAAGTGGGTCAAGGAAGGCCCCCTGCTACAATACTCCCAGACCGACACAAGGCTTTGCAAAACATCTGGTGCCGACACTTCACCATAAGACAATCCATTCTCTTGTACAAAACAAATTCTGGCCACGTGTAGCAAGATCACAGGGACTGGCTAACACAACTACAACACTTCTGATTTCTTCCATCTGCAACGTTTATACAACTTCTCTGCATATGGCACTGTCATTAGCAACTGCAGCAGATTCCCTCCTCCCGCATATCCTTTGACAGTTTCCTATTCTGCACTTGTGCTTAACATGTCAAAAGAGTAATAGGAATGACTATTATGAGCGGAGTCTTAATAAAATATTTGGATTCTACAGTCAAGCATGTTGCAAATCTTAAAAAAGGAACTGATGTTTCTATGTGTCTGTGTAAAACTTGGGGGAAATAATTTGAGTAAACATTAAGGCATATAGTGTCAAAATAACACATGTCACACTGTGGAAAGCTAATTTTATTGATCTTGAACCGAACAAAACTTTGACATACCAATATGCAGTCATACATCATTTCTGCAAGAAAAGGTTGTTACACAAGCTTCTGGAAAGTCTCAATACTATATGACCTAAACCATCTGAATGGCAAAATATGTGGCACTATGAAGCTATCGTATCACAAGTGGTTATATATGGGTATATAAGAGCTGAGGTGCATTCAAAACCTTCTTTGAAGCTAGAGTATACGACTGATTACTAGGGGGGAAAAGAACGTACTTGAAATATAACATATGCTTTTCCCAAGTTAAAAGTGACAACTTTTATTTTGAAAATTAATTGCAGATGGACATGTTTTAACAAATGGACATGTAAGGAAGACATGAATAACATTACTTTTAAAAGATTAACATAATATCCAAACTCTGGACAGTCTGCATAGAAAAAAAGAGGCCCAACTCTAAAAGCCCTGGTGGCACAGAGGTTAAACCGCAGAACTACAAGCAGAATGTTGCGAGTTCAATCCTGGCACGGGATCCAGGTTGACTCAGCCTTCTGAAGCTAGTAAAATGAGGACCTAGCATGCTGAGGCTAAGGGGTGTGGTGGCTCAGTGGTTAGTAAGCTCGCCTTGTTAGCTGGAGGGCTGGCAGATTTGAGTCCTGGGTACTGCACGATAGATTGAGCACTTGTCTCTGTCCCAGCTCTTGGGGACATAAAAAGAGCCTCTTTTGGGCATTTCCTGAGCAGAGTTTCTTCCGCAAAAATCCTTTCAACCCAGTATAATTTGACACAATATTGTTGTTGTTGTTGTTGTTGTTGTTGTTGTTGTTGTTGTTGTTGTTGTTGTTGTTGTTGTTGTTGTTGTTGTTGTTGTTGTTGTTGTTGTTGTGATGTTTGGGGCAAAATGCTAATTACTCTTGAACCACCCAGAGAGTACACTAAGCGCTATGGGCAGTGGTGGGATTCAGCAGGTTCGCTCCAGTTCACTGGAATCAGTAGTAGAAATTCTGGCTGGCCCCTTTGCCCATCCAAGTTTTGAAATAAAACACATAGTCCTAATTCGGGTGCAACGCAGGGCTTTCTCACTGGCCACACCCAACATACCATGCCCACAGGGTAGGTAGTTAAAATTTTTGAATCCCACCGCTGGCTATTGGGCAGGTAAGGTAAAAGTCACCCTTGCTCAAAAGCCAGTCGTATCCAACTCTAGGGTTCAGTGCTCATCTCTGATTATAGCCAAAGAGCCAATGCTATCTGTGTCTGCAGACATTTCCGTGGACAAGTGGCAGGCATGACTAAACAACAGAGTGCACAGAATGCAGTTTACCTTCCTACCAAAGTGGTACCTATTTATCTACTTGTAATTTCTTGCTTTTGAATTGCTAAGTTGGCAGGAGCTGGGATGGAGACAAGGGCTCACTCCATCATGCAGCATTCGTGTCTCGAACTGCTGACCTGCCGAACTTCCAATCATCAAGTCCAGTGTCTCTTAACCACTAAGCTACTGCAGTCCCTTTACAGGGCAGATAGATAAGTATTATTACTATTGCTATTCAACAGGGACCTTTGAGATCCACTGTGCATTTACTCTCCACTCCTCCACTTACTCTCCATTTACTCTCCACTCCTAAGATGTAAGAGAGAAGACTATAGAGCAGTAATGGCTAACCTTTTAGAAACTGAATGCCCAAACTGCAACCCAAAAAACACTTGTTTATTGAAAAGTGCCAACACAGCAACAGGGGAGGAAGAAAACTCTCCCATTGGGCTGCTGGGCAGAGTAAACTCTGTGCTGGGGAGAGGGAGGAAGCAATCCCATTGGGCTTCTGGGCAGAGGGACGGGGTGAACTCTGTGCTGCAGTGACTGCACAGGTGCCCACAGAGAGGGCTCCAAGTGCCACCTCTGGCACGCATACCATAGGTTCACCACCACTGTCATAAACTGAAGCCTGGGAGAAGTATCAACGCCACCCCTTCCAGGACCATCTGCTCTCCATGCAAAAGAGCCCAATGTTGGTTCCAGTGCACATGTAGAGCTTCTTTAGCACAGTGGAAACTCAACTCCAGTCCCTTGGAGCTCAGAATATACATTTTAAATAAAACCTAATCCAGTTTAGGGACTGCGGTGGGTTAGTGGCTAAGACTCTGAAATTGATGACCGGAAAGTTGGCAGGTCAGCAGTTCAAGACCTGACTGCTGCATGACAGAATGAGCTCCCGTCTCTGTCCTAGCTCTTGCCAACCTAGCAGTTCGAAAGCAAGAAATCACAAGTAGATAAATAGGTACCGCTTTGGTGGGAAGGTAAACAGCATTCCGTGCGCTCCAGTGTCATGCCTGCCACATGTCCATGGAAACATCTGCAAACACAGACAGTGCTGTCTCTTTAGCTATAAACAGAGATGAGCACTGAACCCTAGAGTTGGATACAACTGGATTTTGAGCAAGGAAGACCTTTACTAATTCACTTTAAAAAAAAGTTAGACACAAAACAATATGGTGATGACAACCATACAGAGATAGTGTTCAATAGTATAAAGATCATGCTATCCCTACTATATATTTCAAAGTAGAGAGATATTCTCATTTTATCTGAAGAATAATCATCGGAAAATGTGACGTGTTTTGTCTGGATTTAGCAGACTCTAGAAAAATTTAAATGAATTATCCAGCATCTGAAAATGAGCTCTGTACAACTCCTCAAACTTATCCTGGTTGATGACTTATTTTTGTCTCCTTTGATAATCATAGATTTTCACCATGTGATTTACTACACATTGCAGAAACATAATCATGCTATAATTAAGCTGTCCTCATATCACATTTTCAAATTCCTTTTTTTCCTTTTGTAAAGGTCGCCCTTGCTCGAAAGCCAGCTGTATCCAACTCTAGGGTTCAGTGCTCACTGCAAATTAAGTTTGCACATTTAAGTTTCACGACACACAAATCAGTCTGCTGTTTAGCATCTAGTTAGTTTTTTAAGTAATTTTTATCTTTAGAAGTCTGATTTAGAAGCACATTTTATCTTTTTCTCATGCATAAGGAGCTTGTACAGTATTCCTACTTGTCAAAACAGTGATCACAAGAAAAAAGGACATGGCTTATTTCACTTTAAATGCTGTATAAAGGAGGAAATTTGAGCAGGAGTAGTTCTGAAATGTCCTTTCCCACACAATTTATCTTTTCACTCTGCTTGTATTTTTTTTCTGTTCTATTTACTCTTGGGAGGCAAGCGATGAGAAACCTGGGGAACATAGTGAAAAGTAGAGACATCACATTGCAAACAAAAATTCGTATAGTCAAAGCAATGGTATTTCTGGTAGCAATGTATGGTTGTGAGAGTTGGACCATTAGGAAAGCTGAGCGCAGAATAGATGCCTTTGAGATGTGGTGTTGGAGGAGAGTTTTGAGAGTCTCCTGGACAGCGAGGAGAACAAATAGGTCAATCTTAGAAGAAATTAACCCTGACTGCTCCTTAGAAGGTCAAATAGTAAAGATGAAGCTAAAGTACTTTGGACATCAAATAAGAAGAGAGGATTCGCTTGAGAAGGCCTTGATGCTGGGAAAGGTGGAGGGCAAAAGAAGAAGGGGGCAGCCAAAAATGAGATGGCTAGATGGTATTGTAGACACAATGGGCACAAAGCTGAGCGAGTTGAGGAGGATGGTGGAGGTCAGAAGTGCCTGGGGGACAGTGGTCCATGAGGTCGCAAAGGGTTGGAATCAACTGTGCAACTGGACAACAACAAAAATATCATGGCATAGGTTTGTTTTCCTTCTACACACAAAAACAGACACAGTTATTGAAAAGCTAGTTAAAATGCAACCTAACTGTCAAGTAACAGAACTCTTCAAACCAATCAGATTTTAAATCAGGGATTCTCAAACTCAATTTGTTAAGGGGAAAACAAGCTGCGCATAGGCTTAGTGATCATAAAACTCTGAAAAACAGTTTTATGAGTTCAGTCAAACAGCAAACATGCCTTTGCTGAGAAGGACAACAAAGAATAAATCACACTCTGTGCTCAAAAAATAAACACCAAATGAGAATAAAACAGTAATGTTTAAAGGGAACTACAGTACAGTAATACCTCAGATAACGCTAAGACTTGGTTCCACAAGTCTTGGTGTTATCTAATTTTTAGTGTTATCCGATCCATGTTAAAATCCTATGGGATGGATCGGATAATGTTAAAGCTCCACAGAGTTACATTGTAACCGCACAGGCTTTAGCGGTTGTTATCCGATCCATCCCATAGGACCTTAACGTTATTCAATCCAATTCTCCACCCCACATTGTTTAACGTTATGCGATATTAGTGTCATCCGAGGTAAACGTTATCCGAGGTATTACTGTACAAGCATGTAATAAGCCACAAATTTACAAGTTCATGGAAACTGACTAGGTATGCAACAAACGAGGTTGAAATTAGACCAGCGTCCCCCAAACTATGTTCTGTGGAACACTGGTGTTCCATAACAGAAGTCCCCAACCTTTTTTGCACCACAGGCCGTTTCATGCTAAATAATTTTTCCACGGACCAGAAAGTGGGTAGTGCGTGGGATTGGATGGTGCATACAGGCAGAGGACGGAGCCCTGCTGTAGTTAAACAATGTGGAGGAGGGGCCTGGCCACCTGCCTACCTGCTGTGTCTGAAGTCTGTGCTCAGTTCACCAGGCAGACCCGGCAGAGCACGTTGAGGGCAGAAGGCTGCCACTGGGGTTCGCAGCATCAATCACCCATGGGGACCCCTGCCATAGAGGACTGCAGCTCCCAGAAGTCTTCGCCTGCACAGCCAATACTGAAGACTTATGGTAATTGTAGTCCAAGAATACATAGGGACCCAAGTTTGGGAACCACTGGAAGTTATGCTGGGTTGGGTTGGATTGGACTAAACAGGGTTGCTTGAAAGCCTGGTCTGAGATTTGGATCCCATGTGAAAAGAGGAGGTGGTTTGGAGGTAAGAAATCACAGTTCACTTCAAAGCAAACCTTTTCAGCCCATTCCTCCTTCTCAGCCTCCCTGCTTCAGTGACATATCACAGCACTAGCCTCCACCGAACTGAAACAGCACTGGATTTTAAAGAAAAGAATAAAATTAAAAATACATTCATCTCCACCTCTTCTTCTTTATCCCTCCTGTGAGCAGCAGGAAAAGCTGGATTTTTTAAAAAAAATATTTATTTGAAGATGCCATATCATTTTATCAACTTGTCACCAAAGCAACAGCACTGGGTTGTAAAAGGAGGGGGGAATCACTCTCCACGTTTTTTCTATCACCCCCTCCTCTACAAGGAGCAGGAGAAAGGTGGAATTCCTTTTTGCATGCATTAGGAAATCACATATCACTTTGTTGGTTTGCCACACAGGTGACATAGCACTGAACTGTCAGGAGAAACGGATACCAGCACTGCTTTGGTTCAATACTGGAAATCATATGTTAGAAGCCAGACTAAAATGGAGTGGTCCTATTCACACACACACAAAAAGGTAGCCCCAACTAGGGGGTCCCCATAAAGATGCAAGTAGGCATATACAGTATGAGGGCCTGTCTGGTTCACAACTGCCTATATGTCATCTGGTTTCTGGGAAATGGAGCAAACCAGTCCATTCCCAAAGGATCCCAAAATGCAAGATAATAATCCTGACTAATCACACTCTAAGATAAAAGTCTGTTGCAACAAAACTAATTTTGCATTGCTTTAATGATTCACAAGATAAATCACAGGATTGGCTTTGATTTGGAGATGCAGTGCTCCACCACATTGCCATCTCTACAGGCACCCACTTTCCCTTCCTATCTTTGATGCAAATTTAAAAAGACTGGACTGCAAGCAACAGTGCAGCTCCCCTGGTGGTTAAGACACTAAGCTTGGAAGGTCGGGTTTCAATAGCCGAGGGCTGCACTTGGGGACATGAAAGGAGCCTTATTCAAGCATCCCCTGAACACTTTCTCCAGTAAAAATCCCTTTAACCTAGAGAAATCTCTGACACAAAATTATTATTATTAACAAAGCAGTGCTTCAAAAGCCTCCATGATTCTCAAGTGCTTACAATTAAATACCAGACATAGATGGAGGGACACTTGTGAAGAGGGTCAACAACTAGCATGAGTACTTTACGCCAACTCTGTTCCCTTCCAAGCACATAATCCTGGCAAATCCTGTTAGTACCCTGGACTGTGTTTTGATATAGCAGAAATTATCTGCCGAACCCTCTTGACCCTTTAGAGCCATAAAGTGAATTCATGAACACCCAGGATGGCTCGTACCAAACCAGACACATCCATTTTGCAAGGTATAACATTTCAATTTGGAAAGCTAAGGTAGCTATGCTGACTATTGGGAGGGGGCACCCAATATTCATGATAGTGCAATGGCATTATTATACTAATGTTTCACCCCGCTGGTTGGCCAAAGTTATTGGCAAACAAAGGTCTTCATATAATTGGAAAAGCAAAAAGCTAAAATAGTGACTCCAAGTAATAAAATATGCAATTAAGCACAGCTGGTTACTGTTGAGATAAGAAATAAATGTCAAATGAAAGAGAGTAAGTTCTTGGCTGAAGAAGCTGGTCGACCAGTTTTGGATGTAAGATAACATCATTGTTTCCCAACTGCAGCATTAAAAACATGCTCAAGTCATTCACCCACCCACCTCACTTATCAAAAGGGGAGCACAATGCACCAGAGCAAGGGAAAAATAGATGCTTCCCTTATTACAATTCTTGGCATCCTGCAGTTGGCATGGCCACCACCTGTGCTGGCTGTGGCAGCGGGAGGGGACAACACCCTGGACGCAGTGATCTTCAAAGTAACTTCTCCAAACTCGGCCATGCACCACAGTTAAAGGGGAAGAGATTCCCCTCTTTCTGAAGCAATGCCAAGTGCAATCCGACAGGAAACTACACTGAGCCCCTTTGATCAGGACTGTTGAGTCAGTGCTCATAAAATTGAACTGCAGCCTTCAACATTTAGAAGCCTCCAACAGTGCAGTTTATGTGTCTACTCAGAAGTACCGTAAACCGCATTGAGCTCAGATGGATTTAAACAAAGCTGCCTTCATTTTGGCATAAACAAAGACAGCTGTGTGATCCATACATAAAAGTTCACTATACAAGAATTAACTATACAAGAATCCTCCTAACTCCATCTAGAGACCTTCTGATGCTACTATTTCCTACTGCCCATGTGTTGAAAGGGTACTAAATGATGGGCACTGCAAGTGAGTCAAACACACGAGACCTGAATCTTTATTATTTGAAACAATCAAGAGTGACCTGCAATACATGTTGCAAGAAGCATTTCTTACCCCACATAACCAACTTGTCAAATATCAGATGAAAATATGAAAGACATTGTTTTGGGGAATGAAGATCCATTTTTATGTCATGCATTCTTAATTTTTTATTGGCTTTATCTTCTGATTAGGCCAGGGTGATTTTTTGTTTAATACAGGCTTGATTACTTTGCTCAAGATCCTATACAGTTATTCCTCGCTTAAAGAGCATAATGCGTTCCACAGGATTGCTCTTTAAGTGAGTTTGCTCTTTAAGCGAAACACCATTGTAAATGACCAATTGTGTGGTGGTGGGGCAATTGCAAACCCCAATTTATTTGTTACGCGAGTTTTTGGTTGCTTTTATTTGTTAAGCGAAGCAAACATTCAGAGAAAATTCTGCTGTTTATTTAAGCGAGTTACTCTTTAAGCGAGGTGCTCTTTATGCGAGGTTTGACTGTATTGATTTTAGCAAGTGTTTGCCTACTGATACTGTAGTTGTGTATCAATTAGCTATACTGTACTGTATTCATTACTGTTCATCTTGATACACTGTGAGGCATTTACCATTGTGCAGGAAAATGGCATAGAAATAAAACAGATAAACTATGACATTAAAAATTTAACAAATCAGCTGAATCCAACAAATCAGTTGAAGTAGATACCTGCAAAACTTTGGTAATCACATTTTTCAGAGCATTTCTGATCAGAATAAACCTGATGTCCTTTGCAGGTCTACTACATTTGTCCAATGCTGTAAGAACTGTGGTTAGTTAGAGGCTTAGGAAAGCATGAAGTCCCTTTACACTTGTGAGATTGTTGTTCCCCAACATCTAAGTGAAAAACCTTTGTGTTTTGGAAAATACAATGAAGCAGTATCTCGTGGTGGGGAGGCCTTTCTGGATCCCCCAGGAGGAAAGAAAACCTTATTCCTAGGGACACATTGAAAAATATGGTCCTAAAAAGGTGCTGAAATGCACTGATTCCTGGTGACAATGGAACACAGGCATACATTAAATGAGGGGTGCCCAAACTTTTTGGGTCGTGGGCTGAGCATGTGGTTCAGGGAGCCGGTCGCTAAGGCCCGGGGGCCGGGTGCGGCCCCCGACACCAATTCATCCGGCCCACGAAGCCCTCGTCGCTCCTGGAAGCGGAAGTAAAATGCGCCCATATGGGCGCGTTTTACTTCCGCTTCCAGGAGCGACGAGGGCTTCGTGGGCCGGATGAATTGGTGTCGGGGGCCGCACCCGGGCCTTAGTTTGGGCACCACTGCATTAAACCAAGCATGCTTGTGTAGTGACTATTTATTGTAAATAGAAAGACAAATAAATAAAGAAGGTTGTCATGGATCCTGTCCTCTCAAAGGTGCCGATCCGCAGACATTGCTTGGCTGAGCCCCAAGAGCACATCTACCCAACAACGAGGTTTCGCAAGAACAGCAGAAAATGTGCTCTTACCTTAAATCACCTTGGGATCTTTGACAGCAACCTGGCAGGATAGGATCCCTTTAGAAGGGCTGGCCTTCTCTCTCTCTCTCTCTGTTATTTTATATATATATATATATACAGTATAATGAGAAGCCTTTCCCTTCCTTGCAATGGGAGAAATAACCCACCAGCCAATTATGGCAGGAAAAATCAAAGGGAAGAAAGAGAAAGGGGCCGGCTGATCGTCAACCCGAGCAGAGTCACTGCGGGCTCTCTTTTTCCAACCAGGGAGCTATTTTAGAGCCGCAGCCAATCAGAGGCCGCCGAGCTGACGCAGGATCTGTTTTCCCGGGAAAAGATCCCCGGCCAATGGAAAGTGGCGCGCCAAGCTTTGCTTTGCGGTGCCGGCGAAATGGGAAACCCTTTTCCCTGCGGGAAGCGGCGCCAAACCTCGATCTCCCCGACCCCAAAGCGCTCCGGAGTGCCCAGTGCCACAGCCACTCCTCCCAGAAAGGTGGCCATTCTGTGCTCCCTCCTTGCCCGGTTGATTTCAGGAGAGTCTGAAACATCCCAAACCAGCCACAAGTTGACTAGTCAACCGGGACCAAAATCACAGTGTAACGCAGTGATTCTCAACCTGTGGGCCAGATGCGGCCCACAGGGCCATTTCATGTGGCCCCAAACCTCCACCACACCATGTAGTGGAGGAAGGGGAAAATGGCCATCCAGCCCCAGAAGCTGTCTGAAGGAGCTTGATCCGGCCCCCAGATTTAAAAGGTTGAGAACTCCAGGTGTAACAATCACAACACTCCTTCATGGAGTGTATAGAAAGATCTGAAACATCCCAAACCAGCCACAAGTTGATGTGCAGCTGACTAGTCAACCGGGACCAACGCTGAATCACAGTGTAACTCAGTGATTCTCAACCTGTGGTCCGTGGGCCAGATGCGGCCCACAACGCCATTTCATGTTGCCCCCACCTCCTCCACCACTCCATGTAAAATGGCCATCCAGCCCCCGAAGCTGTCTGAAGGAGCTTGACTCGGCCCCCAGCTTTAAAAGGTTGAGAACTCCTGGTGTAACACAATCACAACCTAGTAAACTGTTATATAGAAACAGCCTCTCCTCAAAGAGTGGTATTTCTGAACCACAATCGGGTGTCCCCAGGTAACAACCTTGTGCCAGCTAATCTTTCTCGCACTAGGTCAGGCAAAAAGAACTGCAGAATGAACTGGTCAAAAGGTGCCTTCATTTTGGCATAAACAAACAAAGACAGCCATGTGACCCACACAAAACAATCACAGGAGGAAGGTGATCCCTTTTATTGGATCACTTTAAAAAAAATCAAATATCTCATGGGCTTTCGTGATTCAAGATCACTTCTACAGACATGCATCAATTTCCTGTGGGTAGGGTAAGATAATTTATAAATGAATCTCCTAAAAGCTAGAGAAGATAGTCAGGCGTTTTCTTAGATGTGAGCTGTGAAAAAAACAGCATGCTGAATCTTTTCTCCTCCTGGATTTAACACAAGAAGCCAGGTGTCAGCATATTGCCTTCCCACAGATGGACTTTTGTCTGAAGCTGGACATCAAGGAAGTTAGTTTCCTTGATCCAATAAAAGATATCGCCTTCCTCCTACAATTGTTTTGTTTTGGCATTTTCACATCTGGCCTAGACACGGAAGAAGTCATTTCTACTTCTGGGTTTGTATATTATTATATGCTCATGGGTGCTTCTGTGTCAATTCCGTTCTCTCTGCCGGGTCTCTTTCTCCCCAACGGAGATCCAAATCCCTTCCTCCTGGCCATTCCTAAGAGCCCCAATCAAGAATAAGAGACCTGGTGGCGCAGGGGTTCAATTGCTGTACTGCAGCCAGAAGGTTGTGAGCTCCACTGATGGGGCACAAGGTTGATTCCGCCTCCCATCGCTCCGATGTCGGCCAAATGAGTACACAGCATGTTGGGAGGCAAAATGCTAATTACCTTGTGAACCTAGAGAGTGCACTAAGCCCTATAGGTAAGGTGCAGAAGTGGGGTTGTTATTGCTAAAAGGAACCAATTTCACTCGCCCCTTTCCAGTCACTCATTTCAGCGAGTTTTTCGAGAAATCGCTTCTCGTGCCTAGTGCGAGATGCTCAAACGAGCCGCCGCCACCCCCAACCTACTAACAACTCCCCACAGAGACCCAGGGCATTTCAAGCATGATCGGGCCACAACCAAGTCTCAGCTCTTGTGGTAAGCTTTTGGGCCTAACTTGGTGAGTAAGGGTTAAGAGATTCTTCCCCACGATAGGTGGATTCGGAGAGGCGACAGCTGCTGGACAGCCTATAGTGAGGAATGATTGATTAGCCAATTAACAGCCCTACTAAACATCAAACAGCTTGGTTTCAAAGGAAATATAGCTAAGGCAAAAAGTTCTGCCAGGTTTAAACCTTGTTTTTACATGAGCTCATGGTTAGTCATGTTTTGGCACTCTGACAGTTGGCAATTATATACAAGTAAAACCTCATATAACACTAAAACCTGGCTCCACAAGTCTTCGTGTTATATGATTTTTAGTGTTATCTGATGCATGTTAAAATCCTATGGGATCCATAGAGATACATTGTAACCACACAGGCTTTAGCGGTTGTTATCTGAAGCATCCCATAGGATCTTAATGTTATCTGATGCAATTCTTCCCCCCAGATTCCTTAATGTTATGCGATTTTAGTGTTATTCGATACTAATGTTATATGAGGTATTACTGTACCTTAGTTAATCGCAGTCTTCTCGCAATTAGCATGTATGACATAGATTGATTGTCTTAGAGAGACACGTCATGCCAGTCCTCGAATGCAGGAATAAATTAGGAGCCCTATGAGGGTTCTGGGCTTTTTGGGCTTTTTGCTTCTACCCTACACAAAGTCTCATGTCTATTTAATTACAACAAGCTCTGGTGGCGGCAGTGGTTAAACTACTGCATTGCAACCAAAGGTTGTGAGTTCGATCCCGACCTCCAAGACACAAGGTTGTCAAAATGAGGTTGACAAAATGAGGTTGGCAAAATGAGTACCCAGCATGTTTTGGGGGCAAAATGCTAATTAACTTGTCAACCGCCCAGAGAGTACACTAAACGCTATGGGACGGTATAGAAGTGTGACTGCTTCGCTTTGTTGTCCTGAGCAACACAACTCTCCGCCCTACAAAAGCACTTCTCTGCTTCATTCACTCCAATAAATAACAAACGGTCCTTAGCTGCATGCAAATGTATTCCGAAGCCCTGCAAAATTTAAGGGCATTAATTAATTTCCCCAGTAAAAGTGCTTCGGAATTTCGCCCCAATCCTATGCACATCTTGCAGAAGCCTGCCTTGCTAAAACCAATGGCACTGACTTCTAAGGGAAAGGTGCGCATGGCTGCAGCCTTTATCGCCTGCTCCCCATCCCCGGGCGCGGGTTTACCGGCTCCCGGCGGTGCTCCTTCTTTGTCCCGGTTCCCGCCATCACTTTCGTCCGGGGAAATGAACTTTCTCCTCCAGCGCAGGCTCAGAGTTATTTCCCCCGCCTCCCGAGCTCAAAATGGCGCTCAACTTCGCGCTAATTCCTTAGAAGGATCCAGCGCGGCCTTGCTCTTGCAGAGAGTAAGTGGCTTCAGCCTTGCACGCTTACTCTCAAGTAAGTCTCAGCCGGACACCTAAGTGCAAGCAAGCCAGCAAGCGCCGAGACGGCGGACACGAAGCTCCGCGGGCTTGGGCCTGATGTTGTGGAACTACAACTCCCATCAGCCTTTGCTAAAGTGGCCTAAAGTGAGCGGTGCTGGGAGTTGTAGTTCTCCAGCCCTACCTATCCCTTTTGTCAAAGGCTGCTGTGAGGCAAATTGAGTAGACCAGAGGTACCTAAACTACAGCCCGGGGTCCGCTTCCAGGAGTGACGAGGGCTTTGTGGGCCAATTGGTGTCGGGGGCCAGGGCTGGCCCACAGGCAGCGATGGGATGTAACAGGTTCTCACCAGTTCTCCAGAACCGGTAGTAACTTTTCCCAGTGTCCAGGAGAACCAGTAGCAGTTTTTTGGGGGAACCACCTTCGGGGCTTACCTTTTCACTGGTTCCCCCACTGCCCATGCATGCCAAGCACTTGGTGTGCATGCACGCCTAGTGCTTGGCACATATGCACGGCCTCCTTGCTGTCCTCCCAAACGGGGAGGAGGAAGAGAAGCTGCTAGCCTGAAGCTCCCTATAGCCTGAAGCTCCCTATTTTTATTATTTTGTATTTTTTTTCTTTGCCCCCCCATGACATGACATCATGATTTTAGCTCTGCCCACACTGTGATGACATCACGGTGGGGTAGTAAAAATTTTGACATCCCACCACTGCCCACAGGCCATAGTGACTGGTCCCTGAACAGTGGTGGGATGTCAAACATTTTACTACCCCACCGTGACATCATCACAGTGTGGGCGGAGCTAATGTCATGATATCATGATTTTGTGGGCGGGGCCAAAGAAAAAATAATTAAAATAATTAAAAATAAAATACTAGGTTGGAAGGAACTACACCACAAGATTGGCTTCATTTTGGCACTTTTCAACAGTTAAAGAAGTTAGGTACTAAGTCTTTGTCTAACCAGTTCTCTAGGATAATATGCCTTAATGTAAATGTAAAACAGCTGTATCTCCTTAAGGGTTCTCCAATTGGAGCAGCAATTGGAACAGCACAGGTGTAGCTTATGGATGAGGTAACTCCAAGACTTTGCTTAAAAAACCCAAGTCAGGCCGCCAGGCCTGCCAGCTGCCAGGCCTTTTTAGGAACGGTGGTAGTACGTCACTATAGGTAAAGGTATTAAATACACATTAAAATACACACAGACACACCACATCCAAAGGTGAATCACTTACCCTGGAGAGCAGGCTATAAGGAGCTTCAGGCTAGCAGCTTCTTTTCCCCCTCCCCGCTTGGGAGGACAGCAAGGAGGTTGTGCATACACGCCAAGCACTATAGGCATGCATGCACACCAAGTGCTTGGCACACATGCACAGTGAAAAGGTAAGCCCCGAAGGTGGTTCCCTCTAAAAGCTGCTACCGGTTCTCCAGGACGCTGGGAAAAGTTACTACCGGTTCTAGAGAACTGGTTAGAACCTGTTACATCCCATCACTGTATGACTGGCCCACGCAGTGGTGGGCTCAAAAAAAAAATTATCACCACACTGTGGGTGTGGCCAGGAGAAAGCCCTGTGTTGCACCCGAATTAGGACTACTTTATTTCAAAACTTGGATGGGTGGAGCCAGCCAGAATTTCTGCTACTGGTTCTGGTGAGCTGGTGTGTACCTGCCTTTGCCCACCACTGGGCCCATGGCCCAAAAAGTTTGGGCATCCCTGAAGTAGATGGTTGTGAAACTGGGGAACAAATTATATTACAGAGAAACTGGGCATAGTTTGGTTTTCAAGAAAGGACATAAACTTGCATTCTGTGGAGTCCTAGTGCTGTAAACTGGTTAACTTGAAAATGAATCCTTTCCAGAAATTATATGGAGCCAATAAATACAGGGCAAAGAAGAATCCAACTGTGCTTTACACTCTCTTCGGGGGAAACCTGATGGATTTTTATTAATTTTTAAGACCAAAACCACCTAGGTTTTCCTCTAAAGCTTTCAAGTCAAACCTTTCTAGGAGAAAATATCACAGCTGTATTGTGGTTTGGGCATCTTTGATAATCCCAGACATGTTGTAGACTGGGCTGCTGTTCTTTACAGACTTACACAAAAGTAGACCACTAAGCAACAGCCTTCCGGTGCCACCAACTGGTTTGGGGAAAATTCAATGAGTGGTTTTTTGAGAGGGGGCAGACCTTGGACACCTGAATTCCAAACTGCACCAAACTTGGAGAGGGTTGAGAGGAGACAGCAGAAGTGTTTGTTTGTTGTTGTTTGGGGGGGGGGAGTGTCTACAGGACTGTGGTGGCTTAGTGGATAAGATGCTGGATTTGACCTGAGTGCTGCACAATGGAGTGAGCTCCTGTCTCTGTCCCGGTTCCTTCCAGCCTAGCAGTTTGAAAGCAAGAAACTACATGTAGATAAATAGGGACCACTTCAGAGGGAAGGTAACAACATTCTGTGCACTAGTCATATATGTCTAGTCATACCTGCCACCTGGCCAGGGAAAGGTATGCAGACACAGAACACTGGCTCTTTTGACTATAAGCAGAGATGAGCACCGAACCCTAAAGTTGGATATGACTCACTTTCAAGCAAAGATGACCTTACATGGCTTGGGGGCCAAGTTATGCCTCCCAATGACTCATTGATTTCCCCCCCCCCCAAAAAAAAAAAAACCCAGCTGGTGGTGGCCTAAGACAATGCACAGTTGTTGTATTTCAACAGGCTTATTTCTGAGTAGACCCACCATATTTCCACACAGTGACTACTCCCATCTTTCCAAGCAAAAGGCTGACCTTGCTGTTTTAAGGCAAGGGGGGGGAAGTGTTGATTGTTTTTTAAAGCTAATTCCCCACCTTCTCTTCTCTTCACTGCTGATTGTCAGGATGGGGCCAGCCAATTTTGCAACTCTGGAAGGAGAGGCAGGGAGGAAGGTCTGCTCAGGTACTCGCCCTCCCATATCACAGTTTCCGCAAGCCATGGATTTATGGCTTTTTCTTCTTTCATGTCCAGATCTGGTGTGAGAAAGCTTAGCTGGCAAAACAAGGTTGCCATTGCCCGAGGTATGCCTGATTGTGGTTCAAAAATGTAAAAAGCATCCATGATCTGAATTTTATTCATTTGCATCCAATACTGGCTATCTGCCAAAGGGTTTCTCGGGAATTCACAATAAAATGTGAACACTAATAAGAATATAACAATCAATCATGTTAAACTGCAGTCCAACTTTAAAACAACAACTGTAATTTACAACAGCTCTAATTACATGCACAACATTAAACTTGCTAAAAGTTTTGAGGTGTTAAGCTGAAACAAATGCTAAAATTGCAAGTCACAAAAATAATTATGTGGCACTAAATGAGTCAGCAGGATTAAATTGTATCCCAAAAATAAAAAAACTAGAAAAGTAAACAGACCTCTCTAATATTTCACAAGTAGGCACATCAGTGTTACCAAACGTAAGTGTAATTAAAATATGTGAAGTAGCTAAAACCCACTAACTAATCTTACGTAATCAAGACAGTGATGCATGGTGAAAAAAATTATTTTGTGATTAAATAAATAGGTAAATGGGGAAGACAGAGCTTTATTCAGGTCAGATAAATTTGGAAAAGAAGCCAGAGAAAAAATTGCAGGAATTTGCTATGTGGATATAATTGGTACTTTATGTTTCACTTGAGTTGTCCCATGTACGCTGCAAACAAAAATTGAGTTTCTACCAACAACTTTCTCCCACAGACTCTAGGAACTTAAGATTTTGATATTTGGAGGCGATTATTCACTTCAAAGACCTGCAAGCAAGAGAGCTACAATGATTTGTGCTGGAATACAGTTGATATTAGTTGATATTCCATGGGAAGACGTGAAGCTCTCGTTTCTGAAGATGTGCATGCTTTATAAAAGAAAAAACATACTGTACATAATAAAACCCATGCCCATCTTTGCCACTTATAGTAAGGCCTTATTATGGAACATCCCTAATCTGAGAAACTTAGAATTATTTGTGACACACTGATTAAGCAGCAACTGGTTTTTCTTACCTTTCCTGTTTCTAAAATGTGTTGTGTTTTTGCTTCTGCCCCCAAAACATGCCATATTTTATGTATTACATAGTCAATTACTCTAAAATCCTTCCAGCAATAACACAACGCTGAAGGAGGAAAAGGCAACTTCTAGGACAGCAAAGGCATGGCAGTAGAAATGAAGATACTTTCCCTGCATCCTTCTGAGGAACATCTTGTCTTTGGCAAGGGCAAAACCATGTGGAGATGTTTATATGAGGTGTGTTTTTGCCGAGTGGGGTTTTACAGTACAAATTGACAAAGGATTGGATACGTGTTAAAATAATTTGAAGATATTAGGAGGTAAGAGGATGCCACATAGTGCCTTTTGTCTTTCCCTTTCATTCTTTTCATTCTTTTTTTCTTTCTCATTTCAAGAATGATGTAGACTAGGAGAGCATCTCAAGAGGGAAAGCAATAGTCAAATGAAAGCACATAGAAGATTTCTGGTTTGAAAGCCAAGAAAAAGAAATATTGAAATTAAGTTAGAATTTTATTTATTTATTTATTTATTTATTGGGGGGAATGTTTTTGCATCCTGCAAATGTAAAAGGGTGTTGTGGATTTCAGGGCTTAATTCCAAGTGTCAGGTTTTGAATTGTAAGTTTTGATTTCATTGATAAATCAAATTAAAACCCTTCATTGTCCACTCAAATATAAATTGGTTTTCTTTCACATTCTGTGTCTTAGCAACTTTCGCATAGTCCAGATGGGAGCACAAACCTTGCATCCTTTGTAAAAATGCTCTTAATTTTATTTGTAAAACAAGCACCAGACTTCAGACAACCTGCTTTCTTATGTTGTTCAAAGTCAGTGGTGGCGAACCTATGGCAAGCATGCCAGAGAGGACACTCCCAGCCCTCTCTGTTCGCATGTATGCTTTCACTTCCACCACCACCCAACACAGATTCACCCCACCTCTCTGCCCAGTAGCCCAATGGGAGTGTTTCCTCCCTCCCCCAGCACAGAGTTCACCTGCCCCTCTGCCCAGCAGCCCAATGAGAGCACTTTCTCCTTCCCCCAGCACAGAGTTCACCCTACCCCTCTGCCCTCAGCCCAATGGGAGCACTTCCTTCCCTGTCTGGGGTAAGGCGGGCAGCTCACATGCAAAGTAAGGGTGCAGTACAGACGACGGCCTGTTGAGTCTGTGGTGAAGGTGAGTTTGGGACCATCACTGTCCCAAGTATATTGCTTTATTCCAAACATTAGGAACAGAGGAACAGCCTGATTCTAAGAACAAAATGCCTTTGATTGGTCTATAGTGGCCAGCCAGAAATGATCAGGGATGTAAAGGCATCAGCCCTCTCTAGCTGATCTAACTGTTCCTGAGTATTGCCTCTGAATTATAGGAGTTACATGTTCACAGACTTACAACCTTTATATCTGTTTAGAAAGAACGAATGCAATGGGACTTACTCCCAGGTAAATGTATACAGAATTACAGCTTTATCCTGCTAGAAAATGCTATGGTAAAGTGGGCCCTGTTTGTAATGTGATAATGTCGCAATATAATACATGCTTGAGTTGAAATGAAGTTCTGATATTTTCAATAGGCTTGCTCCCAGATTGCACCTCTGTACAGCTCTATTCAAAAGGTCACCTTGGCAGATGGTATTTTATTTTTGGACAAGTATGAGTTTGTGTAATCTAAGCCTGAATATAAAAGATGTGTGTGTGTGTGCGGTTTTGTTTTGTGCCATAAATCTCATCCTTGATGTAAAATGTATTCTTTCAACTTTATCAAGTTGACTACTTCCCCTGATTCAGAGCTACCACCAAAAATTAATTATAGCATTTAATAAAATAAATCAGTCCCAAATAAGGTCTCTTGGTCTGTGAAAGAGAGAGGTACAGTTGTACCTCCCTTAAAGAGCACAATGCGTTCCACAGGATTGCTCTTTAAGCAAGTTTGCTTTTTAAGTGAAACACCATTGTAAGTGACCAATTGTGATTTTTTTGGGGGGATTGTGAACCCCAATTTATTTGTTAAGCGAGTTTTTGGTTGGTTTTATTTGTTAAGTGAAGCAAACATTCAGAGAAAATTCTGCTCTTTAAGCGAATTACTCTGTAAGTGAGGTGCTCTTTATGCAAGGTTTTATTGTATATAATTTGTTTGGAAAGGTAAATTATTCTGTGATCATCTACTCAGGGGAATAAAAGTCATGAACCACAAATAAATCATTGTCATCTAAGGAACAGGAAATCTTCTACATAGGTCGGTTTATTGACTTCTGTGTAAATCCAGAAATGTTGACAGGATTATCTGAAATCCTTCCACTGACTTTAAAAAAGTGATGTTGGATTCATACCAACAGTTTCTTAGTTTTGAAGGAGTCATAGACATCGTTTGTTATACCAATAGCTTCATCTAAGTACAGCCAGTTTTAGTTCTATCAGAAGCAACTGTAATGGACTCTAGATTCAGACTAGTAATGCTATTATTAGTCTTAATGAATGGGTGATGTAGTAGAGAAATTCTAACATCATATGCAGTGTCATATTCTTCAAATTGGTTTATAACCTCTTTGGATTTGATAATGGATATAATTACAGTACACGAGTTTCAACAGTGTGACCATCTGAATTCACCCCAATTTTTGCTACAGCAAGTGCAGTAGAATGGTTCCAGAAAAATCAATTCACATTAATATATTGGGGGTGGCGGTGGAATTATGTACTACTGCAGGATTTCTCAACCGTGGCCCCCCAGGTGTACTTAGACTTCAGTTCCCAGAAGCCCGAGTCAGTACACCTGCTGATCATGGATTCTGCAAACTGAAGTCCAAGAACATCTGGGAGCCCAAGTTTCAGAAACCCTGCAACTCAGTATGTCAACACTACAAAAAGAAGTAGGCTCATAGACTGGTCCCCTCAACTGTCTGAGGGAGTATGACCTAGCCCCCAACTTAAAAAGATTGGTGACCCCTGAGCTAAACCCATGACCACATATCTACGTGACATCATGTTGAGTAAGTTGATTAAAGGAATTGTGTGGTGACATTTTGCCCAATCAAACTTGGCTGCTCATCACCATCACCAGATGACCCCCAAGTTCTGGTACTACAGGGAAGTCAAATGTCATTTCTCTCCATTCTTTTCCACACAGTCCATATTCCTTATCCAATCTACTATTTTCCAAATGTTTTGAACCACATAATATCTCAAGTTTGTGTTTTTCTCAGATGATGAACTCTGTGGTCAAGTACATCTGAACAGCAGCAGAATAAAAGAGGCTTCTTCAAGTCTCAGCCATGCCCTCAAATCCCCCAAAAAAGTGTGGCCTTGGTTGTTTGAAAGATACTTCAAGGCTTTACTAAATTTTGTTGCCTCCATTTTGCACCAATGCCAGTTCTGTCCTCTGTGAGATTGCTTATTTGGAATTATGCACTGTATCAATATGAGGCTGTGTTACAGACTTCTAGCAAGGATTATCCCATTTACTTCTGTTTAGTTTCTGTTTTATTAGCCAGGTATCCATAACCTCTCATATCCACTCACCCCAAAAAATAAAAGTGCAATCAGACAGAGATTTGTCCCACTGTCTGGTCTGGTTTTAGGATGATCTAGCCTGAGACTATATTTAACCAGGAGTGTTGGGAAAGAACTTGTCACAAAAATGTGCCCCATCAGCAGTTCTTTTGACATGTCAAAGTGCTTCTAAACCAGTGTTTCCCAATGTGGGGCCCATGCCTGCAGAGGGGGACTTCAATTCCCAGACACCTAAGTCAGTACAGTGGCTGATCAGTGCTTTGGGGAATTGACTTAGGCTTCTAGGAACTGAAATCCAAAAACCAAAGGCTAGGAATAAATAAATAAATAAATAGGAAACACTGTTCTAAATGCTTTGTAAGACCTAGCTTCCTTTGTAAAAGCCATGCTGATTTTTCCTCAGTTAAGGTTTGTTCTTCTCTCTGCTCTATTATTCTAGTTTTAATAATGCTTTCAACTCATTTATATAAGATAAATCAAGGTAATAGGGCTCTAACATGCTATTGATTGATTCTCTTATGAGAAAAAATGTGTGGTGAATATTTTTAATGACAAGATGCACATTATTTTATTAAAGGACCAACAATTTCACATGTGAGTCCATTAGAGTAGGGAAGCATTATTTGAGGTTATCACCTTTGCAACTCCTTTGGATTTGTGATCAATGGCATCTCTCATATTCCACTGAATTTTGAAGTGGATAGAAAAAGTAATACAGTACATGACAGCCAATCACCATGACTTTTCAAAGCATTCTTGAGAAGTTGGAAGAAAAGATCAACATGATATGAGAAGAAACCAACAAGACCAGCATCTAAAGTCTTCTGTTCATGCCAGAGGAGTGTTGTTTTGTACTCAGCTTTGAAACAGCTGATGCTTCTGCCTCTCTAATGTATGGTAACCTGGTAAGCATCCTCCATGAATTGTCAATACTTTGTAGGGTTTCTTCTTACAAACTCATAGTATAAAGATAAAGGATTGGACTTTCTTCCTGTAAATAAACTGATCTAGGTATGGTTAGAACCTGTATGAAAGACCAGTGGAAGAAGAGAAACATACATTATCTTGAGCTTCATGGAAACAACACAGGATAAGAAATAATGGATGATCTGTGTACATTGATTAGCATAAATAAATACATTAAATAAAAAGTTTGGACTATTTTAGCTCAGAAACCTGTTTTGTTTTTAAGGCAGACTTGATGTTCTAGAGTAGGGTTTCTCAACCTTGGGTTTCCAGATGTTCTTGAACTAAAGTTCACAGGAGCCCTGATTAACAAGTGTACTGACTTGGACATCTGGGAATTAAAGTCCAAGAACACCTGGGGACCCAAGGTTGAGAAACACTGTTCTAGAGCAGGGTTTCTCAACCTTGGGCCACCACGTATTCTTGGACTTTAATGACCAGAAACCCCAAGTCAGCACACTTGTTGATCTGGGCTTTTGGGAATTGAAGTCCACGAACATCTGGGGGTCCAAGCCTTAGAAACTCTGTTCTGGAAGATATGGCAAGGTGCCATTTTAAATATATCATAATGCCGAAGAGTACTCAAAATAGAACCACACCAGGGCTTCATCGATGTACAATAGTAGGAAACTCCCAGTCTCAGGACTGGTGTTAGGGGCAGGCTTATTATCAGTTTCCGACACACTCAAGGCATAAACCAGATGTGCTAGCAGATCCTGCTGATGTTTACCTTGCTTACAACCCTACCACTGTCAGACCCTAAACCTGGTATTGCTACTGGTTGCTGGCACCCTTCTGGGGCCTAGACACAGCTGCTACTCTGCAGCCACCCATCCTTCCTTTAGATATGCTTCTCAAGCAGTGACAACATTTAGGGGGGAAGGTAGTACTATGCTAAGGGCCCATTTAGGCCTGGCAGCACACATGCCAGCCCTGCTTGGTTACTGCAATCACCAATTGCTAAGTCATGGTGAGGAAACCCCCCCCCCCATGGTCTGGTCCTAGGGTGCCACACTGTGGGCCAGTCACATGGGCTGTGGGCCAGTCACATGGTTCAGTGGGGGGAGTTACTATGGTGTGGGGGGGCGTATCCAGCCCTCTACACCAATTCATCCAGCCCGCGAAGCCCTCATCACTCCTGGGAGCAATGAGGACTTTGTGGGCTGGATGAATTGACGTCGGGAGCCGAATCTGGCCCCCGGGAGATAGTTTGGCCGGGCACCCTGGCATAAGCCTTGCCCTGGATACTCAATCCAGCTACTACAGAAATTAGGAAAAAAACAAGTAGGAGTAGATTAAATCTCAGGACACTACGCTTGGTTACCAGATACCACAACTCCAAGATTGTATCTTCCAGCTTCTAAACAATGAATTCCAATCTTACCGACATTATTATGTAACGCTATACTTTTACTTGGTTCATCTTCAGAAGGAGGAACAGCTACAGACATTGAAAGTATAGGGTTTGCATTTTAGAAAATAGAACACACTTAGAGCTGAGCTCAGCTATTCTGTTTCCCTGCATCACAGCCACTCCTACTCTAATCATTCCATTGTGGTCAAAGCTACTCTTAATTTTACCTCTTAGCTCCAGATAGTAAATTAGGAATATATTTCCTTGTTAGAGGACTGCATATCAGGTTTAAAATTGTTGGTGAGTGACACCTCAGATCAAATTGGTGTGTGTTTCAGATTCCTTCAACAGCAAGGCCAGTTTCAGGAAGTTTTCAGATGAAGGTCCAATAAATATTAGAGATGCCATCTTGTTCTCTGCTGGTACCTCTCCTTTGCTCTTTCACTGATCAACTGGCTTTTTTATTACCAGGAAAACCCATTCACGAGAAAAATATGGGGTAAGTGCACATTTCCCCTCAGGAAGCATGTAGGATAGGATGAGAGCTCTTCAATATGCTGTCCAAACGGCTGCTAAACTGGTGAGCTTTGTGGGGACATACCTGGTGGCAATAGGAGATAGCTGGGTCACTGAGATGCTATTGTAATATCCCACAGTACTGTACTCTGAGCAGCTTATCTTCGGTGGCTCACTGGTTAAGAGGTTTGCCTTGTTAGCTGGAAAGACTGGCAAGTCAACAGTTCGAGACCTGGGTACTACATGATGGATTGAGTGCCTGTCTCTGTCCCAGCTCTTGGGGACATGAAAGGAGCCTCATTTGGGCATTCTCTGAGTCAAGTTTCTTCCTCAAAAATCCTTTCAACCCAGAATAATTTATGTCACGAAATTATTATTATCAGTATGTTTTTAGTGCAACACTTCTGGGATAGGAAGAATTAGCTGGCTGTCCCATTTTTTTATTTTTATTTTTGGGTACTGCAAATGACAATTTTCTATTAAAATTAAAATAGAAAGCATCTCTTCTTCTAAAGAGGAACTCTTCACTTCGTTTTGCCGCAAACAGAAATGGGACATCCTTTGAGTCCAAGAGAGTCCTGGAGGAACTCATCAGCATTGACCAAAAGTTCCTGGGATGTATTTAGTTTGCCCTACAAACAACAAGGAAGTGCAATTTTGTAAGATGAAGCAGTATAATCCTCTCAGTGGGGTACAATGAACAAGGCAACATAGAAATCTTAATGGTTGAACTGGCTGTGTGTATAGTAACATGGATTTATAAATTACATAATACATAATTCTGCTTTAGGATGCTGTTTAATATGGAAAACCAAAACACTCATTTTCTAGATGGAGATCTTAACAGCCATAGCAACATTTGGGGCTATGTACAGCACAATAAAAATGGCAAAGCCATTATAAAATGGGTAGAATCCCATGCAGTGTGCCTTATATAGGTTCCTAAACTACCCAGTTCATTTAACCGTTTTGGAAGAGAGGCAAGAATGAAGTTCTAATTATTGTTAGTGAGCCTATCGCTCAACTGAGCATTAAAAGAGTAGGCGATTCAAGCCCAAACACTCAGCAGAGACCCATTCAGTGTCAGATCTTTTCAGCCATCCAATTTTAATTTCTACCATTCCATAGATTTCAAGAAAGGCCAACTGGGAAATGTTTACTACAGTACTAGACATAGCTCTGTATCAAACTGGTCTTCAATGAGAGAATTATGATTAATTTGTAATTTCCATTTTGGAATGTGCTCATGCCTCCATTCCAAGAGGGTACTGGGCCAACTATATCCAAGGTCTCACTGTGGGAATATAATACTTAGGTTATACATTACACTTTGAAAAAAATCCTTTCACTGAACAGACAATAAAAGCTGGGAGAAAATTAATCTCCAGCTCTTATAGAATCAAAAAGAACTCATTGGATAGGGCCAGGCACTATAACAGAGCTTGACATAGTAAGAAGCAGCTTGAAAACTGTTGCAAAGACTGAATAACAATCCAAACAAAATGACACTATGCAAATATAACCCCAAACCAAATAGCACACCAGCTGTTCTTGACAGGGAAGACCAACTCATCCCTAATAAATATAAAACATCAAAGGGGTAGTCTGAGTGAATACAAGGAACTTTCTACTTCCTTAATATTGGTTGAACTCTAGAGGAAGCCATAACAAAATGTAGACATGGCAAAGCCGTGGGATCCAATGATGTCCAAATTGAGCATTTTGGAGAAATCACAAAGGGACGGCTCCTTCAACTTGTTAAAAATGTTGGATGAGCAAACCAATTCCAGAAATATGGCAGAAGATGAAACTAATCAGTGTACCGAAAACCAGGTAAAGAAGCATCAGATCACAAAAGCTATAGGCCAGTCTCCCTACTATGACACTTATACATAGCATTTGAATGAATGATGTTAAATTGTCCAGACCATAAAACTAAACCTCTTCAATTTCAAACAGGCATTAGACCTGGCAAGAGTTGTATGGCTCAGATCTTAAATTTATCTCAGCATATAGAAGATGGTTTTGAAACACATAAAATAATTGGACTGGGATTTTACTTAATGTTCTAATACTATCAGACTAAAAGAAGCATAAACAGCCTTGGGAAATTGTCTAAGAGTATTACAAACTCCTTCCCTTCAAAGCATTTTTTCCATTTAAACTCTCAGCTTCCAGAAGCTAATTAGCACATTTATTTTTCAGCTGAAGTGGCCTTAGCAATTTGACTTAAACTTTGACTTAATTTGACTTAAACTTTCAAGCTGTTCTGAGTGCTGCTCTTGCCTATCTTCTAACTGCTGTAGCTGATTAAGACAAATTGCTAAGGCCACTTCAGCTGAAAAATAAATGTGCTAATGAGCTTCTGGAAGCTGAGAGTTTAAATGGAAAAAATGCTTTGAAGGGAAGGAGTTTGTAATATTCTTAGACAATTTCCCAAGGCTGTTTATGAACTGGCATTTGTTGACCTTATAGTGACATATGACACTGTATGCCATGAATTATTACTCAGAAAGCTGTACCTTTACTAAGATCACAGACTAACTGAAATGGTCACTGTTCTTCTTCAAAAGCAAAGGTTATTGGTTGAATTTCAGTGGAAGCACAGTCACTGGAGAAACCAAAGAAACGGTCTTCCACAGAATAGCATCCAGGCACCATTACTTTTTAACATTCACACTAATTATCAGCCAAAGTTCTGCTGCCCATCTTTAACTGGGTGTTACACTTGCAGCTTCCTACTCTGAAAAGACATTGACTATGAATCAAGCTTTCTCTGTAGTGACTCCTTCCTACTGGAATGCCTTCCTTCATGAAATATGTCTAGGCTCTTCTCTGCCATCCTTTAAGATGCTTTTGAAAATCCAGCTCTTTAGGGAAACATTTGGGGAGTTTCTTGGCTCCATATCTCTTGGAATAGCTGTATTATGTATGCCAGGGGTTCTCAACCTTTTTAATCTGGTGGCTGGATCATGCCCTCTCAGGCTGTTTAAGAGCCAGACTGGTGTCCCTCTGCCACCGCCATCGCCATACAGTGGTGGGACCATCCTGAGTCTCCACCATTCCCCACCACTACCGCTGCCGCCAACACTCCCCTCATGCCACTAGTCCAGCTAGGGTTACCATATCTCAGGACAAATCCTGAGATATGGTAACCCTAAGTCCAGCCAAAAACACTCCCACACACACTGACGCCGACCCTTCCCTGCTTACCAGCCTGCCATATGTGAAGGAGGGGTCCTGCCTGTCTTTGTCCACACCCAGCCAAACAGGCACCCAGGAAAGATGCAGGTGGTCACAGGTGTCTGCCACTTCCACCATCGGAGAGCCGTCCTTGTCCCCTCCACCTGTCTTGGCATGTCCCTACTGCCACTCTGTAGTGGGGTGGATGTTATAAGCCTTCTTACATCTGCCCTGCTATGGAACACAGTTAGGGACATACCAAGCCAGGCAGAGGGGGAAAGGATGGTGGCAACAGCACCTGTGACAGGAGTGGTAGTGAAGGTGTGAGCTGGATGGAATGATGCCACAGACAGAATCCACCCCATGGGTCATAGTTTGAGAACCCCTGGTGTATGCTGAGCACTTCTGCAGCTGTTATTGTTATTGTTAAAGTTCTGTTCCTGCTATATTACATCATTATCATTAATTTCTTTATTTCATATTAATTTTATGTCTTCATCTGACTATTTTGTTGATTATCCTTTTTGTCATCTTTAATTTATGTTTGTATATTATATTGCAAATCAACCAGACTGGTTTTATAATAGATAGGTGGGCAGGCGGGCAATACTCCAGGAGATTGATTTGTGTTGATTATCTTGCCTTGATGGTCCAAGGAGAAACTACATTGAGAACCAGCTGATGTTTGCTTTAGAATATCCTTTCTTATATTACAAAAACAACCAGCTGAAACCAACCCCTTTTAAAAAATCAGGTCTGTCCCTTTCATTTAAAGAATGGAGAAGTAGAGAGGAGACTCTGAATTAGCAGGGAAGCAAAGGTTTTGGAACATTACCCCAAAAGTATTTTGGGCCTCCCTCTGAATCTAACCCTGACCTACAAAAACCATTGTCTAAACATAAAATAGAAAGTTGCCAGCGGAAATGACATTCATAGGAAACTGGCTGGGTTGGCCTCAGGTGCACATCTGCAAAGAATAAGAACATCATTCATTTAAATTTATACCCTGCCCATCTGGCAGGAACAAGCACTCTGGCAGGTAAATGCAAACACAGAAGAAAAAAGGGACCAAACCCAGGAATAAAGATGGCAGTGACAAGATAACAAACAACTTACATTCCAGAACTAGGAGAAAGGTAACACATCCCTGAAAGCTTCTCTATACACTTCTGCATTCTCCAGCTTGTCAAAAAGCTGTGTAGAGGGGACCAAATGGTAGAAGAGACTTCCAAGCTGATGCTGCCACTACTGAGAAGGCCCAATTCCAGGTCATAGCCTTCCAGGCATCTCTTGGGATAGGTATTTGCAGCCGCAACACCTGGGAGGACCATGTAACCTGGGCTGGTTTAACTGGAATAGGTACGGTACTTTAAAAAGGTCCCAAGCAGTATATAGGACCTTATATTGTAAACCTAATACCCTAATTGGGTGCAGAAATCTACAGGCAACTAATGCAGGTTGGAGAGATAGTCAAACTCTCACACACATACCCAACATCAGCCACACAACCACATTTTGTATTTGATGCGGCTTTCATACTATCTTCAATGGCAGCCTTACATAGAGGACATTATAGTCATTCATTCACAAAGTTATCAAGATGTGAATATATGTAAAAGGGACTTCCTGTCTAGGAATTGGCACAGCCGGACAATCTGCTTAGATTTGGGGGGGGGGGGCTGATCTGCCCACAGAAGATAATTGCTTTTTCAAAGAGAATGATGAGTCCAGGATCATGCCCAGATCATGAACCTGATATTTCAGAGGGAGTGTGGCCCCATTCCGAAAAGGCCAATTTGCCCCAGACCTTTCAGGAGACCCACCTAACAGCAAAATCTCCATTTGAATGAATTCAACTTAAACCTGTTTATCCTTGTGCAATCAATTATCATGGACAATGGGGGCAAGAATCTGGACAGCCTCCTTTGCTGATGATGCAAAAAGGGAGATAGTGTTATGTGTCAGCAGCATATTGATGACAACACACTCCAACTCTCCAAATGAACTCACTCAGTAGCTTCATGTAGAGACTAAAGAGCTTTGGGAAGATGATCAATCCCATGTAGGATTCTATACGATTGGATTCACAGGATCTACAGTGGAACAACAGTTTTGTCTTTGTACTGCTTCATAGCAGAATATGTTAGTATTGTATGGTGTAAAGCAGCACATGTCAAACAAGTGAGTGTAGCACTTAATGAATCATGGAGGAATATTACTGGCTGCCTTTTAACCTACTCCTACTAAGAAAGTCTTTTATTTGGCTGGCATTGCACGTCCATAAATATGTTGAGAGGTGTTAGCAAACAGCGAATGACATAAGGCAGTGGCGGCGAACCTATGGTACGTGTGCCAGACGTGGCACTTGGAGCCCTCTGTGTGGGCACCCATGCATTTACCACAGCATAGAGTTTGCCTCGTCCCACTGCCCAGCAGCCCAATAGGATCTCTTACTCCCTCCCCAGCACAGAATTTGCCACGCCCCTCTGCCCAATTGGAGTGTTTCCTTCTTCCCCTATTGCCATGTTGGCACTTTGCGATAAATAAGTGGGTTTTGGTTTGCAGTTTGGACACTGGGTCTCTAAAAGCTTTGCCATCACATTACAGCACCAGACCCATCCAGTTCATGGACACCAACTCCCTGGATGACAACTAAAATCAAGGAAAAGTTTTCTCTACCTCTCTCAAGCTCTAAATATGAAACCAGAAGAGACTAGACGAGGGGTCAAGAAACTTTGCTCTCCGGGTGTTCTTGGACTTCAGTTACCAGAAGCCCAAGTCAGTACACCTGCTGATCAGGGCTTCTGGAAATTGAAGCACAAGAACATCTGGAAAGCCACATTTCCTGGCCCCTGGTCTAGACTAAACCTTAGAAGCGCAAAAACTATATACCTTGCCAAATGGATGAATGCTAAAGAGCATCTCCCACCAGGACTAAATAAAGTGGGGCTACTTGGATACAGAACAATTTTTTTTGTGAATGTGGAGAAATTCAATCTATACAGCATTTATGTACATGCAATTTATACCTCACCATTTATATAAAAGAATTGTTAGCAAATGACTGAGATAATGAAATTGAAATAGCCTACTTCTGGTCAGAAATATCCCAATTATTTTAAGATTTTTAAAAAAAACAATTAAAATTTTACCTATATTTCATATATGTCTATAATTTTAAATCATGTAATGCTCCGATATTATTAAGGAGAAACCCAGAGCAGCAGGAGTATTGGAGGCACTGGAGAAAATTAGAGTGGTTCCAAAGTGCCCGGTCATAAGAATTATTTTTAAAGAGGCTTCCAGGAGAAGCACCTGTAGTTGACCTTTATTTTTGGTTACATGAACTCTACTTTACAAACACAACCAATCAATTTCACATACAAACGTGCATTCACAGACACATCATCCAAGCAAGCAAATATACTTCTTTCCCCACATGGACACAAACACCATCCCTCCCCCATCCTACTTATAAATATTTTCCATGTGTATCTCCTCATATAGTCTCCCAGTCGTCTTGAGCCAAGCCTCTGCTACTTGCTGGCATACTCAACAGAGATGGAGCTAGGCCCAGATGATTAAGAGAAGTGGGAAGTTGAAAGGGGTCGGTGACAAAAGCATGAAGAAGTCTTCCAGCCTTCCAGCCAAGTTAGCAGTAGAAAGCAACACAAGGCATGAGGAGAGAGAAGAATGAGAAAATAATAAATCCTGCATTCAGCATGGCGTTGGACTTAAAAGGCTCCTTCCAACTCAGTTATTTTATGATTCTAAGTGGCGTAACTGATAAGATGTTAAAGGAGCACGAATGTTCCTTCGGGGTCTTTCTTTTTTGCACCAGGAGTGCCTGCACAAATGCAGCACGTAGCTGGCAAGGAGTGGACCGGAGAGGCTCTCTGGTTGTGCCATTGGCCAGAGAGGCGCACCTCTCTGGCACTAGGAGGGCCTTCTCTGTATCCGCTCCGGCCCTGTGGAACCTCCTCCCAATAGAACTACGCCTGCAAACGGAGCTGCTGTCCTTCAGGAAAGGATTGAAAACCTGTCTGGCAGGTCAGGTCTGGGGAATGGATCGATCAATTTCCCCAGCTGGCTGGCTGGTTTGACACCCAGTGCCTCCTAACTATAATACCTAGCTATAATGCCTGGTTTTTAATGCCAAATTTTTAAGCTTCTTTTAAAACTTTTAAAACTTTTAATTTCTAAATTGGTTTTAAATTGTTATCATGCTGATTGTGTTGGGAATCGCCCTGTGTCCCTTCGGGAAGGAGGGCGATAAACAAATTTAAATAAATAATAAATAAAATAAAATAAAATAAGGACTCCGCCAATCCATTTAGCACCTCGGGAGTCTTCCAGGAAGGGGAAAACCAGACGGAATTAATTCTCCTATGCCTTTTTCTGTGAAAACCATTTCCGACATACTTCACCGCAAAATAAAATTGAGTTTCTATAATTAGGCAATGGTTTCATTCCCCAGTCCACCCCATTTGCTTTCCCCATTCTATTCTCCCTGGGCCAGTCTGTCTGTCTTTAATGAAAGACTAGATAATGAGATGCCCCTTTGGACCTGTGTCTCCTAAAGACACGGCTTCTTCCTGGCCAGGAGCTACAACAGTCTGTATACCTGAGCCAGTGTTATTTCTCCCAAGTTCGCTCCTCAGAGAAGGGGTTGAACAAGCATGCTATGATCATTCTGCCACCCTATGGTCTCTGTTTATAGTGCTTCTGTCGTCATCTCGAGCTCAGCAGGCTCCTCCGGAGGGACTGGGGGGGCGTTGGTTTCAGCTGGCTTTTCACCTTTTAGGATGGAGAGGCGCTCGGAGACTCCACGCATACGGGGGAAGAGGACGAAGTCGTACAAGAAGCCACCTATCACACCGCCAAGGACAGGTCCAACCCAATACACCTGGAAAGAAGAGAAAGAGGCACAAGGAAAAGGGAAGCAATGAGGTCTATGTTGGGTGATCTATCTGTGTGCGTGTTAGAAAAGACACTGCAAGAAAATTGCCTCTGAAAACATCAGACCTTCTTTAATTGCTCCTACCATTCCAAATGTCTGGCCAGACATCCCACTACAATGGAGTGGACCATACAGCCAGCGACAAAATGCCGAGTGTCTGCCGGTGGTTAACTAACCTGACTCCTAAAGAGGCCAATGGCTACAGGCGAACGAACCCCTTTAGGTGGAGTGATGGTCCCCCTCAGTGGAGGAAATGCCACTGGAAACCATCATATTCAGCCCAACAGCAAAATGAAAGGAGGAGGAACTCTGATTCCCAAAGGTCATGGAGGCAGAAGAGGCCATGCCAGATGGACTGGCTGTGAAGGTGCACCTTGTCCATATCTTTAAGGCTGCGACAGTCCATTGCAGTCCCGGTGTTAAATCCTGCATGTCTCATTTCATGTGTGCCACAAGAGATGGCTCCAAGATCATGACAAGATAGTATCCACCTTAAACAAATTCATGCCCATGACATTTTTCCTACTTCAGGAAAAAAAAAAAGAATTCTTGGATACAGGTTGCAGTTGACGATGAACCATTCCAAAGAAATACTGAAAGAAATAGCACATTTTGGGATGGGGAAAACAAATACAGTATCACACTAGGAAGAACATTGTAGTACCTTATAGCTAATTTTAACTTGTGGGCAGGGGGAGCTACAGAGAGGACACAAGGCATTGTCATAGAGAAGCCTTATTGTAGGTGAGAAAACAACTGGGAAAAGTATGCCAGAAGTGACTTCACCATTTCAGAATGTCACAAATCAGAAACATGCCTTTTAAGTGGATTTTTTTAAAGGAAAGGAAACATTCAGGAATGCCATGTTGCTGTGAAATAAAAGGAAGGAAGAACTGGAAATCATGGAGTGCAACCATGAGGGAAGCGAGACCATTCCTGCAGCAGAGACTCCCACAGCATATGTTGAAGACTCGCCCATCACAGCAGTCTGGAATGATTCACTTCATAGGTAAGGTAAGGTAAAGGTCCTCCTTGCTCAAAAGCCAGTTGTATCCAACTCTAGGAGTCAGAGAAACACTTGAGGATTTCTCATTTTCTGTGATGGAAAGGAGCTTCTCCCAAACACACAAAGTAGAGCTTTAATAGATTCAGGCTTGATCAACTCGTAACACTTAAATTGAGATGTTACAATACTTAAACTGAGATGTTGTTACACATCTCATTATGATTGGCTTTACCCCAAAACACCACCTTACCCAGTGGTTAGTGAAGTTGCGGGTGATGACAGCAGGGGCAAAGGATCGAGCTGGATTCATTCCTGCTCCTGTATAGTGTATCTGCAAGAAAACAGGGTTGGGATGGAGAAATAGTTTCTCTTGTACAACAGCCATCTTTACCTCTCTTGAAACTACCCTTGTGCAACCCTTTTAATAAAACCTTGGTGGGATTTATGCGTAATAGTCTGTGTATTTCAACTCAATACCTATTAACTGATTGCCACACTTTCTGCAAAATTACAGCTGTATGGAGGAACTGTAGGTACTTTTAGTGACAGTGACAATTCACTCTAAAGGCAGTGCAACCTTACCCCTTTATTTTTATTCCCAGATATAGCTACTTAAAAATAAGGTAAAGACAAAGGTCGCCCTTGCTTGAAAGCCAGTCGTATCCAACTCTAGGGTTCAGTGCTCATCTCTGTTAATAGCCAAAGAGCCAGCACTCTCTGTGTCTGCAGATGTTTCCATGGATATGTGGCAGTCATGCCTCAACACTGGGGTGCATGGGAACTTAAGAGTACCAGCATGGAAATCCTCTTCCCTATTTTTATTTAAATGGGATTATGGGTAAGGGAGGACAATGCTATGAAGGGCTTATCTTATAAATAAGATAGAATTAGGTCAGGATGGTAATTACAGAGAGAGTACATCCCTGCCTTGCAGAAATATTGTAACTGTCATCACAATTCTGCTTTTGTCATGCCCCTGATTGACTGATTCTTTTTTGGGTAGATGACCTTAAACTTAGTGACCCAAATATTAGGAAAGAGCAGCCAATGTTGGTTGGATCTTGTGATCTCAGTCAGAATTGCCTTGAGTTCCTTCATTGGGGGAGAGGTGAGCTATAAATAAAATAAAAATAAACCAAATGATGATGGACAACTCTGAAAATGAGCAGTCACCAAATTCTAGGAAGCATGGATCTCTAAAGATGCCTGCTTTTTTGGCTATGAGATGCCAAAGTGTCCAACAGAGGAATCACATTTCTGTATTATTAGGGATGCTTAGGGAGAAGTCACTCCTCTTTGTTTGCTTATGGAACTACTGAGCTACCCATTAAAAACTCTACATGGACTTTAATATCAACACAGCACCACTACAAACTGAAGGAGCTTCTTCTAACCCCTAGGTAATATTCCTAATTGACTTTGATTTGGCTACAATTGGCACACCTAGTGGTTAGACCAAATTTGTTCCCCAATTCCCTGATAGAGGACTCTGGGTTTTTGATTGCCCCTTCCTCTGGCTACAAAGGAAGCTTCAGCTTTTTAAAAAATAGCCAACTGTGCAGATACCTGGCTTTCTGTGTTTGTTGAAGGGGGTGGTGGTGATAAAAGGTACAGCCACCTGCTGCTGTTTTTCAACAATTCACAGCTAAGAGACAAAACCTGGCTGAACATCCTGCCATGAACTTTTGTGACTTTCCTTTATAATGTTCGTACCCTATCCCCAAGTAATTGATGCATGCCTGAAGAAATAATCATGAATAATAAACGTTTGTGCAATGTTTGGTTTTTTAAAAAGTGTTCCTATAAAGGTACAGTATCACCTGCATTTATTTTGTGTATGGATCACACAGCTGCCTTTGTTTGTTCTTGCTTGAGGAGTCGCTGATGGCTTTTAACAACTTTGCTCTGAGGAGGGCCCTGAAAAACTTTAGTACTATGTGAAATAAGGTTTGTGCCCTAGCTTCCAGGCCTGTGGGTCCCCTGATTATTTATCTTGTCATTAGATCCATCTTGGAAGCAAAATGAAGGCCTCAAGATGCTGTTAGTACTACACGTTCCAGCATTCCTTACCACTAGCTATGCTGCCTACAGCTGAGTAGTAGTCTAACATCTACAAGGACACACCTTGGCCACACCTGGTGTAGAACTTTGGACTATCTTCTGACCTTCTGTTCTGTACTGACCCTGTGTTTGTATTCTAAACTGTCTTTAGGCTTTGTTTCTGGGGCTGAATTTCACTAACATTGTTCTATTTGCATGTTGCCTAAGGCATCTTGCACACTGAAACATTACCCCAAACAGGTGTCCAAGAGCGAGGGACAGTCCCACCACCAATGCCACAGATCCCATGCGTCCATTACGTCTCTCATCGTAGGTGGCGAAGATGCAGAGGACAAATTGCAAGGTCAGGAAGATCTCCACAATGGTCGCTTGACCTACATTTAGACTGGGGTTCATCTGCAGCCAGGAAGACATACAGAAGGACATAACTGTGAAGGAATAACAGACATTAGCACCTCATGTCACCTCCTTCCCATTAATGTATTCCAACACACTAACAATGGTCCACAAAAGTTCACATTTAAAAACATTTAAGGTGCCACAACATTTTTTGTCCTTTATTTATTTATTTATTTTGCTGTTCTATTTACTCTCAAGTATCTCTCAGTGATTCATTTTGTCAGCAGCCCCAAACAAAAGAAACGATTGATTTTATATGCTTTGTATCCAGCAGATGTTTGTGGAGACTGCTCAAAACATGGATGTGACGAAGTAATTAAAACATTTCACAGCTGCCTTGTGCATACCACTGATTTCAGAACTAGCTCCAGTCAAGTCAAAGGATTAACAAGGCTAAAGCCAACCCTGGTGTTAGACAGGATGAGCAAGTGCTTCAAGCAACAGTTATTAAAACACATAATGGCAGTCCTTAAGCCATTGCCCAGAAGCTTCTCCGCAGGAGAACAGATCTCTGTGTGTGTGTGTGTGTGTGTGTGTGTGTGTCATGTGACTCCTCAACTGGTCTTGTGCTATCAGTGCTGTTTGGGAATCAAGTCAGTTTCTATACATAGAATAAGTGTGGGATTGCCATCTTGTCTTTTGCCTCAAGCATTGAAATGATGAATTAATGCTATTGTGCCTTCAGTCTTCAACTGTTAAGTGAATCATCCTGTGGATGCAGGAAATATATAACATGGGGGAAATATGGATAAAGAAAATAGACTGAAAAAAGCTGTCCAACTTCAAATATTGCTCATTGTTCAAAAGCAGGAGTTGCTATCACTATTCTCGTTGCTTGCTACTCATATCCAAGTATACATTTTCCCTGGATAATGTAGGTGGATTGCAACTTGCCATGAAGTGACCCACACACTGTGATCACGGAGCCATCTCCTGCAACACATATGAAATGAGGCATGCAGGATTTAACACCAGGACTGCAATGGACTGCTGCAACCTTGAGGATATTAACAAGGTGCACCTTCACAGCCAGTCAATCTGGCATGGCCTTTTCCGCCTCCATGACTGTTGTGAATCAGAAGAGTGAAGTGCTTCCTCCTTCACTCATTTTGCCATTTGGCCCATAGCCATTGGCCTCTTTAGAGAGTCAGGTTATTTAACCACCGGCACTCAGCGTTGAGTTGCTGGGTGTACGATTCACTCCATTACTGTAGAAGGATGTCCAGCCAGACATAATCACTGCTCTAGTACTGCTCCATCACAGGCTGTCTTGTACAACAATTCATATTTCTGTGTGACACAAGCAAGGAGCAGAAATAAAATGACAAAGAAGAGAGAAACCAAAGAAGGAAGAAGTGCTTCTTGCAGTATATTTATCAGCTAGCAAGCCAACCTCTGGTTAAAAAGTCTAAGGAGAATTCACCACATCCTGAGGCAGTTCTGGTCAGTTGCCCTCTTACGAAAAACAGACAACACATTTGGACCATGGTCAATGTTTGATGGTAGCATTCCTCATGATTGCTTATTTTTCAGACAAACCACAACCAGCAAATCCATCTATCTCAGAGGACTTGGTCTTGAAGCTCCACATCATGGCCCAGAGTCATGAGCCTGGAATTTTGAGTGCCACAATCTGCTGCCTAATTTCCTAAGATGACTCTAGTACATGACAGTACATGGGATATTAAAGCCAAATATCAATTATCCGTCACACCATAGTTACTGTCAGTACTTAATGGTGGGGAACAGGTGGACAAGAAGGACCTTGATTAAGCCCATAGGACAATCTCTTTGTTCTCAACAATTTCAATAGTATCAGCAATTACACTTACCGGTATATCTCGCCCCATAGAACTTAGTGCAGTTCACAACGTAATTAGCATTTGTCCCAACATGTTGGGTATTCATTTAACCAACCTTGGAAGGATGGAAGGCTGAGTCAACCTTCATCCCCATCAGATCAAACCCACAATGTTTTGGCTGCAGTATGGCAGTTTAACCACTGCACTACAAAGGCTTTAATGCAGGGGTGCCCAAACTTTTCAGGCTGGGGGCTGATCACGTGGTTCAGGGAGCCAGTCACTAAGGCCCGGGGGGCGGATGCAGCCCCTGATGCCAATTCATCCAGCCTGCGAAGCCCTTGACACTCCTGGAAGCGGAAGCAAAACATGCCCATATGGGCGCATTTTACTTCCACTTCCAGGAGCGACGAGGGCTTTGTGGGTCAGATGAATTGGTGTTGGGGGCCGCATCCTGCCCCCGGGCCTTAGTTTGGGCACCCCTGCTCTAATAGTTATTATGAAACTGCTCACCAGAAGATTTATTTTTAAAAAAGCAGCTAAGGGGACAATTTACAAAAGATAAGAGGATATGGTTGGCAGGCATTGGGGGGGCTTCTTGAAATCAGCCCACTTCCAAAACACTAGCCTTACAAGAGGTTGTTTTCATACCTATTTCCAACTCATTTTTTTAAAATGTAGTTTAGACCTCATTACTGATAGCTCATTCTGTAAGTTAGCAGTGGAAGCTAGTAGTATATATTGGGTAATCATATACAGTATCTTCTTTCAAGGAGGATGTTCTTCATTTGAAAAGTTGCCACAGAACATTCCTCCTTCTGAAGGTGTCCTCCATTCGAAGAAGTGTGATGCTGGCTAATCTTTCTCACACTAGGACAGGCGAAAGGAACTGTGGAATGAACTCACCAAAAGGTGCCTTCATTTTGGCAGTTTCACATCTGGCCTAGATACGGAAGAAGAGACTTTCCATTCAGCACCAGCAAAGATGGGATTGAAAATTTACGCCTGGCTTGAGTCTGCACCTCCCATTTTGAAACTTCATTTTAACAAAGGAACCTGATGGCTACATCTAGCCATGATTTTTGAAACCTTGATGCTTTTTCTGCAGCATCTACAACTCTCTGGTGCATAGCCTAATGAAGAGTTGTGAATTGTTGAAAACTAGCTTTTGTTTGTGACTAGTAACCTACACAGAAAGGGCCTCCTTGAAGATTGTGGTATTTTTGAATCACAATGGGGCGTACCCTGGTAATGACACCCTTGTGATGCTGGTTAATCTTTCTCACACTAAGTCAAGCAAAAATAACTGCAGAATGAACTCATCAAAAGGTGCCTTCATTTTGGCAGTTTCACGACTGGCCTAAATACAGAAGAAGAACCTAATAAAGGCATCAAACCCAGCGATGTCGCTCTATAGTCTAGACAAGGTGGCCCAGTCTACTGATGAAGGTCCAGTTGAGCTGGTCTCCCACATGCCAGGATCGGTGGTGGACAGCAAAAAAAATTGCTACCACGTTATGGGCAGAACCTATGTCATGGGTGGAGCCTACATCATGGGCAGAGCCTACATCATGGGGATCAAGTCATGCCTGCCATATGGCCATGTATACATCTGCAAACACAGGCAGCACTGGCTCTTTGGCTGTAAATGGAGATAAGCACTGCACCCTAGAGTCAGATATGACTGGCTTTTGAGCAAGCGAGTCCTTGAACCACTTGCAGGGACAAAACCTGACGTCAAATTTGAATACCAATCAGGGATCTTCTGTTATTAGGTAAAGGTTGCCCTTGCTTGAAAGCCAGTTGTTACCAACTCTAGGGTTCAGTGCTCATCTCTGTTTATAGCCAATGAGCCGGTGGACTTGATCCACAAAAGCTCACATTAATATACAGCAATTAGTCTTTAAGGTGCCACAACGTTTTTGTCTTTTTGTTTACTCTCTGATATGCTTGCACAGAATAAAACTTTTTAAATAGTAGCTGTGTTAGTCTGGGCAGGGCAGGGAGGTAGGCGTGGCCACCCAATTTTGCTTTTTAAAAAAACCACCCAAAGGCCACCCAATTTTGCCACCCCCCTGCCCGAAGGTCACCCAATTTTGCTCCCCCCCTACCCTTGCCGTGTGTGTGTGCGAACCTCTTGCTGCCCACCACTGGTCAGGATGGGGGTGAAATGGCCAGTGCAAATAAAATGGAATGAAATGATGAACTAATATAAAACAAACTCCCATGTTTAACTCATAATTGTGAATTTAAGATTATTTTTCACCCTTAACACTGCTACAATGTAGGTCAGAAAAGAACACATAGTCACAGGATGCGGTCAAAAACAGAAACCTTTTTGTTCATTGCTTTTATGCAAGACCGAGATATTTGGATGCACTGTGCTCCCACATCAATTATTTAATTGTTTTTATAGCTTATTTTTGGAGTGGGGTGCGAAAATCTGATTCATCGTTTGTGCTGTTCCTTAGACAACAGGCAAGTTTGTGGTTTTGCCTTGTGAGTGGAAAATGAGAGAGGAGGTGAAAAAGCTGGAGAAGATGTGACAACTTGGAGGGTAACTAGAGGAAGAGAAATCACAAAGCTAGTTTTTACTCACACATATCTGTCTCATGGACTTGTTTTTGGGGAGTAGAAACTGTATGTTGGAGAGAAACAAACATCATGAGAAAGAATCAAGGTCCTCGGGTTTAAATTCTTGTATGATTGTATGGTAAAAGTAAAGGTAAAGGTCTTCCTTGCTCAAAAGCTAGTTGTGTCCAATTCTAAGGGTCAGTGCTCATCTCCGTTTACAACCAAAGAGCCAGCGCTGTCTCCATCTGCAAATGTTGCCGTGGTCATGCAGCAGACATAACTAGATGCTGAAGTGTGCAGAACGCTGTTACTTTCCCACCAAAGCAATACCTATCTATCTACAATAAAACCTCGCATAAAGAGCACCTCGCTTAGAGACTAACTAACTTATAGAGCAGAATTTTCTCTAAATGGTGGCCTCGCTTAACAACTAAAATCAACTAAAAACTCACTTAACAACTAAACTTGGTCACTTACAATGGGGTTTCATTTAAAAATCAAACTCGCTTAAAGAGCAATCCCTTGGAACGCATTATGCTCTTTAAGCAAGGTACCACTTGTACAGTACAGTATAGTACTTGCAATTTCTTGCTTTCGACTCCTAGATTGGCAGTAACTGGGACAGAGATGAGAGCTCAAGCTGTCATGCAGCACTCGGGTCTTGAATTACTGTCCTGCTGACCTTCTGGTCATCAAGTTCAGCGTCTTAACCACTAAGCCACTGTAGTCCATATGATTGTATATAAATGATTAAATAATTGCTGAGAGTAGAGGGTAGGTCTTAGTAATTAATTTCTGTTTAAAAGTTATGAATTGGATCATCTGTCACAAATGAAAACTGAAAATGAGAGTACATGTATAGGCTTTTTTGTGTTTTAGTCAGAGACAGTGGTGGGCAAAAAATTTACTACCACACTGTGGGCAGAGCCAACATCACGACATCATGGGCAGAGCTGATGTTATGACAACATGACGATATGGGCAGAGCCAATGATGTGAGCGGAGCCAAAGTAAAAAAATAAAAATAAAAATACAGTACACATAAAAATAGAAATAAAAAACATATAAAAATACAAATTAAATAGACATTACATAGAAATAAAAAACATAAAAATACAAATTAGACATTAAATAGAAATAAAAAAACGTAAAAATACAAATTAAAATAGACATTAAATAGAAATAAAAGCACACTACATAAAACACAGTGTTTTAAAACACACACACACACACCCCAAACACAAACCCTAGTCACTTACCCTGGCTGGGGTTGGGGAGCAGCAGGCAGGCGGCAACACCAGTGGTGAGGCAGACCAGTGACGTGGCAGCATGGCGCGGCCTGGCGCAGCCAGGCCTGGCTCGGCCTGGTAATACAGCCTGGCCCAGCAGCGCAGTCTGGCCAATCTCGGTGGTGCGCCATGACCTGGCGGCAACGAGGGAGCAGCATCAGTGGTCAGCAGTTGAGGGAAGGCCGCTGCCACCACTCCTCCAAAGAGGCCACTGAGGGCCTCAACAGCCAGCTGCTGCACCCTTCCTTGCAGCCCAAAATGGCTGCTCGTAAGTGCACATGCGTCAAAATACCATTTGACGCATGTGCACCTCCAGTATTCAGTGCCCATGCGTCAAACGGTGTTTTGACGCATGTGCACTTATGAGCAGCCATTTTGGGCTGCAAGGAAGGACGGCTGGAGAAGCAACCGAACTGGTAGCCTCCAAAAAAAGTAACCATCCCGGGAGGTCTCCCAGGAGGGTTACTAACACCCCCACCCCCAGAGACCACCTGGGATTTTTACTACCGGTTCAGTAGAACCGGTACGAACCGGCTGCTGCCCACCACTGGTCAGAGACTATACATTTCAGGAGAAGACATGCCTATTCTTAGATTTTTAGCTACCCATGCTTCTATCAGTTTTTATTTTCACACTTTGCCACCGTTTCTAAACAATTCTACATTGGCCTTGCCTTTTCTACAAGGAGCTTTATTTTTGGTGGGTTCACAAACAATTTTGTTTCATAGGAATAATACTGCACAATACATGTATTTGCAGAATTCTCATATCCAGATGTCAGTTTGGCATTTCATATCAAACCAATTCTCCAACTGTAAAGACACACTGGAATAAGGGTTGGACAGAAGGACAATCCAGGTTGAAAAGATTTTGAATCCCAAATGTTTAATTTGTAGGTTATGAATTTGAGCTTCAAATTTTGAATATTCAAATGTGAATTATCTGGGTGAAAATTCCACATTTAAAGATTCCAGAAACATACTGTAATTGCAAACAATGATTTCATGCACAGGCATTTTGTTTCAAATTCTTTTTGTTTACGTTTGAAATCAGAGTTGAAATTAGATAGCTTGAAATTAGAATTTTCATCCCGATAATTTACATTTGAGTATTCAAAATTTATAACTCAAATCCAAGATCTACAAATTAAACATTTATAATTCAAAGCCTTTTAAGCTCAGGTGAACGCCTAGGAAATCCTCAGCGGAAATACATATTCTTCTTGAACCAGTGGATATACTTTAAGTTTGTCTCTCTGATTATAATAGGATAAAATATTATGTAATAGTAAAATGTTTTTAACCAAGGTTTCTTCTTTTCCTTAAGACTCACCCTTTTCAGCAACTGACCCACTTAAAAAGGGGTGCTAGCCCTGTGTGTGTGTGTGTGTGTGTGTGTGTGTGTTTGAGTTGTAGTTCAGAAAAGAAATGCTTACAAGCTCTGAAAAACCATCTTCCTGACCATGAAATGGGAGATCATTAATGTTAGACACTTTATGTTGCATTATTTCAAAATATATCAAAGTCTTCCTGTGCAATGATCATATCCATTATTCTATGTGAGGAGGTCCCATGGGGCCCCAGTAGGAGAGGCTTCCAAATAAACACATTTAGAATTGTTCTGTTAGTGAATTGGGATTTAGGAGGCATCTTCTATAACAACTAAACCACAGGCACCTGATTCTGAAGTAGAACAGTCAAGTTAGTGTTTCAGATGTGGGCTAGCAGCTAAAAAATGAAGGGCATTTGCAAATAGAAAAAATCATTTTGCCCATCTTCCATCCCCTAGCATTAAATCAAGTACAGTACAGTATAAACAAAATCTCAGCCCACTGTGGGAATACAGTAATATTGTCATTCCATTTTTTTGATCTGATAACATTCTCACTTATAGCTCAACCAGCAGGTGGAAGCCTAACACGCTTGTAACTAAGAACAGCCCCATGAGCAGCAAATGTCACACAAAAACAAGTGAGAACTTCCTTTTAAATATCAACAAACCAGATTTACACTAGCCTTATCCAGTGATGGGATGTTACCGGTTTGGACTGGTTCGCGCGAACCGGTAGCACCCCATCAGGAGGGGGGCGCTGGGGGGATGGTAAACCCTGGGCGACCAGTTCAGTCGCCTCTCCAGCCCCCCTCCAGAAATTTATTTTGGGGCAGCCAAAATGGCTGCCCGGAACTGCGCATGTGTAAAACCTCTGTTTGACGCATGCACCGTTCTATTTTTAAGTGTGCATGCATCAAATAGAGGTTTGATGCATGCGCACAAAAAAAACAATTTCGCATGCATCAAACGGAGGTTTGATGCATGCACAGATATTTTAATTTTTTAATTATTTTTTGCTCCACCCACAACATCATGACGTCATGGTGGGGTAGCGGAAAATTTGACAACCCACCACTGGCCTTATCTGTATAATGGATGAAAAGCAGAATTAATCAAGGTAGTTCTACAAATATCTCACATAAAATTTCATTGATACCGCCACAAAATATGACAACTATGTGTCTCTGTGGTTCCCATCCCTCCTATTTTGCTCATCATTCTGATATACTGATACTGTACTCTAATTTGCATCAAACTCTTCCTTATATTTCTTCATATTTTCTCACTTTTCTTTCACAGGACACACATAGGCATATAAGAACTATCTGTGCTGTTTGGCTCTTGTTTGCTTATAATGCCAAAACTATGTTGCTAAAACATTATTGTCACCCTGGAGAACAGGTGGAACGAAAACAAAGCCCTTCTGTATCACCTATGAACGCAGAAACATCCACAATACAAAGCCTTAGACTGGAAAGTCGGTCCTTGGCCTTAGTGGTCCAGATTTTTAAAGACATTAGATCACTGATGGTGAACCTTTGCACTCCAGATGTTCCTGAACTTCAATTCGCAGAAGCCCTGATCAACAAGAGTGCTGACATGGGCTTCTGGGAATTGAAGTCCAAGAACACCTGGAATGCCAAGGTTTGCCATCATGGCATTAGATCCTCTTACATAGATAAGCAACGATGCTTCGTTAACTCTTAGCTACAAGGGTTGCCATCCTTCCTCCCCTGAGGAAGGGAAGGAAAACCTCTCTACATCATCACTTTACCGTGTTGAGTGCCAGGTCGCCCCGCAGCGCTTCTGGCGTGATTCCGTAAAGCACAGCTGCACCAGCCACGCCGCCCAACACCTGGGCTACCATGTAGAAGACGGCACGGAAGATGGAGAGCTGAGAGCCCAGCAGGAAGGCCATGGTGACAGCTGGGTTGAGGTGAGCCCCACTCACATGGCCTAAGGACTGCACCATGGTTGCTACCACCAAGCCAAAGGCCAGGGCCACCAGTAGGACATGACTGGGGCCATCCACCCAATGTAGTGAGGCCCCCAAGCCAAAGAGGACGTAGATCATTGTGCCAAAAAACTCAGCAAAGACAGCTCTCCAGAAGGAGGCTGAGCGTGCTTCCCTCATGGTGAGGCTAGAGAACCAGAAGAAAGGGCTGGGGCAGCAGTCCTCAAACTTCTTTCTGCTGCTGCTTCCCACCGACACACACACACCCCCAAAGCCCACCAGTTGCCTGGGTGGCTGGGAGCTTTATATGCCTTCCTAGCCTAGCCCAGCCCAGGAGGTGGGAACTGATGAGTCTGATTAGCTAGGGTCTCTTAACTCTTCAGTGCCCAGCTGGGGAGCCACCTCCATGCCCCTCATGAAGGACTGAGGACAAAAGGAGATCCACGGTCCTGCTACTGCCACTTGACCATTCATCTCTAATAAGTCAACCCTTGGTGGCTTTTTCCTTTTCTTTGGAAGCCAACCAGTGGTGGGATTCAAAAAAAAATTACTACTTACTCTGTGGGAGTGGTATAGTGGGCGTGGCCAGGGGGAAGCCCTGCATTGCACCTGAATTAGGACTACTTTATCTCAAAACCTGGATGGGCAGGACCATCCAGAATTTCTGCTACAGGTTCTGGTGAACTGGTGTGAACCTGCTGAAGCCCACCACTGAAGCCAGCTGTCTCTCAGCCAAGATGAGGCTTTGCTATGGGGGTTTTCTTCTTAGAAGCTTTACCATTACACCTAGGGACAGAATAGCATAAGGCAGGAGAGGGGGCTAGTTTGAGGTTGTTCTTTACAGTGTAGAGATTTTGATAGCCCCCTTTGCTACGAGTCCTACTCTCTGCCTTTGAATTGCTTCCAGGAGGGACTGCCTCAGCTGGAGATGGTCACTTAGCATTGTAAAGAGGCTTTTGTAGTTTTTCTGTATGTGATGCTGTTAAGTCTCCCCTTTGCAGAGAAGGGGACGGGTACACAGTCCTCATTTTGATGAGCTTCCAGATGGGAAAAGACCCCTTCAGCAGGAGACAGGGTAGCATACGGGCCAGCACTTGGTCACAGTCTGGAATGCAAGCAGAGCTGGTTAAACTAACTCTGACAGGCAGGCTTCCCCACCTCAAGCTGTTGAGTCAGCAATGCCTTTGAGAAGCTGGCCATCAGGAAAAGGCTGGAATGCCTGCAGGGATTTTTCTGGCGGCTGGAAGAGGCCAAGCACTATAGTGGCTTTGCACAAAGAGCATGCCCTACCGCAATACAGGGTGTCTGGCTTTGCACATTAAAATAATAAATAAATTTCAGATATTGGGCGGCAAGGATCTTCTCCTCCCCAAGGCACCCTAGGGAAAAGCCACATTTTAAGCTGTATAGCATTCACTCAGTGATTGAAAAACAGGCTACTAGGCAAATCAAACCAATAAGACATAGGCTAAAAACTTTATTCTACTAAAAATCCAAGGCTAGAGGGATGTATGCTTAAGGCACTCAATGCAAGTGAAGTTGAGCATGGTTTTATTTCAATAGGTCTACTCTGAACTTAAGGGAATGCAGTGGCTTAGTGAATAAGATGTTGAACTTGCTGACTGGAAGGTCCGCAGTTCAAGACCCGAGTCTCTGCCCCAGCTCCTGCCAACCTAACAGTTTGACAGCAAGAAATTGCAAGTAAATAAATAGATACCACTTCAGTGGGAAGGTAAACAGCATTCTGTGCACTCTGGTGACTAGTCATGCCTGCCACATGTCCATGAAAACATCTGCAGGTGCAGACAGCACTGGCTCTTTAGCTATAGATGGAGATGAGTACCAAATTCTAGAGTCAGATGTGACTGGCTTTTGAGCAAGGGCGAACTTGACTGTGAACTTGACCTTTACCTACTCTGAACCTAGCTCAGTCTTGCTCCAACCCATGATGCAAACATATAATTATCTTCATAGAGTCTCTCCACAGATCTCTCCAGTGTCTGTTAGAACAATTGAAGCATATTTGTGTGCACGCACTAGGCAAAAGTCCCAGGGCCTTCTGCAGCCAGTTGCCCCAACATCAGTCAATTGTTTATTTCTACAGTCTGCCTAGAGCTTTAAAAGGTCCTGTACTTGTGCCCCAAAGGTTCTAACACTAGCAGTTTGCACAACCAATGTGTTTAGAACATATCATCCATTAGAACCAGTGGCGGGCATCAGCAAGTTCACACCAGATCACCACAACTGGTAGCAGAAATTCTGCCTGGCCCTGCTCATCCAAGGTTTGAAATAAAGTACTGTAGCCTAATTCGGGTGCAACACAGGGCTTTCCCCCTGGCCATGCATGCCCCCCCCTACCATGCCCACAGTGTGGTAGTAATTTTTTTTTGAGCCCACCACTGGTTAGAACTGCAATTTGGGGAACAGCCTCATGCTGAGAGTGAAAATTACAGGATGCCTTTTCAAGTAATGGAACGTTTCCCTACCAAGTCCTGATTTAACCACATTTCACCTCTAGATGACTGCACTTTTATTCCACAATAGGAACCCTCACTTTCAGGACATGAGATGATAGAAGCATCCCTTCAAAGGTGGGTATATTCTGTATCAGGAATATCAGAAATACAACTTACAATGAACTGGGATATGACTTACAGCTTTTAAATTGTTTAACAATTAAATAATTAAATTAAGGAAGTAACAGCAAATTGATTCCTTCACTCTCTACTGAAATGAAGATGGCTGAAGTTGACCCTCAGTGCTGAATGCCTGGAAGTGCATTTCAGTAATGGAGGCTGACAGCACTGCAATAAATAACAAACATTGGATCCATAGCTCATCATTTTCTTGATTATGAAATGCCAGCAAGGGGAAATTTAAACAGACATCCAGTGGAACCTCGATTAACATAATTAATGTGTTCTCTGGGACATTTCTTACAGAGAAAATTACTTTAAATGAATTTCCCATAAGAATGCATTGAATGTAATTTCCCATAGGAATGCATTAAAAACCAAAATATATTAACCAAAACACAGTTTCCCATAGGAATGCGTTGAAAACCAATTCATCCATTCTGGAAAAAAATTCCATAAACTGAGCCAGTATTCATGGATTTCCTTTTGATATGCAATTTTTATATTAACCAAGCTGTTTGTTTACCGAGGTTCCACTGTACCCAGTAAAATTGCATAGAATTCAGCCGCCTAGGGATGAAGCCAAATTTGCTGCCCCCTAGTGGATGTTGGCACCCAGAGCCGCTAGGGCTTCTGGGAATTGTAGTCCAAGAATACACATAGCCCAAAAATTTCCACCCGGGCCCGCTGCCCACTAGGCCCCCCCCCAGCAACGCCATTGACTGTACCTTTCTCATTGGAAGAAGGACAACTTTAAAATACCTAACTTAGGATGTGACTACACTGAAAAGCTGAATTGGGGAAACTGAGGTCTGCTGTTGGTTGTTTCGCAGCTTCAGTTACAGTTGAAATTGATTAGAATGATCACACGACTGGGCTTGAGTTTTTTAAATCAGCATTTTACTGTCCACACTGGTGATATGACCGGCATTCCCATTGGACCTGTAAACCCACCACCACCATCTTCCTGCAGTCCTCTGGTCTGCCATCTTTTCTCTTTTTGTGTGTCCTCTCCTTTGCCAAATTGTTTATGGTCTCCTTTTATGGGCTGATACTTTTGAAGGGTTGCACGTTGTTCTGGAGAAGGTAGTGTGCCTCCGGGGAGAAAAACCAGTCTGTGGCATTGGGCAAAAGCTGCCCTAACTAATGGTAAACTACTTCTGCCTATGGGAGAGTAAACATAAAACGTTGTGGCACCTTAAAAGACTAACTGGTGTATTGTAATAAATGCAAAGAATTCCCTTCTGTTTTCTGTATTACTTTGTGATTGTGATATTGATACTTTTTGATTTGTTACTGTGATACTGATTTTTTCTGATACTGTGATGATTTGTGATGATTATATGTGTTGTATTATGATAATGTATCATAATTTCGAACCTCAAGGTTTTAATTTATGGATTTTCTGTAAGCCGCCTAGAGTCAGGTTCGCCTGATTGGGGCGGGATAATAAATCTAAATAAATAAATAAAAATAAAATAGTGGCATTCAATGCACAAGAGACAAATGTTTCTCATTTCATTTTCATCTGCATTGTTTCTTTTCATTTAGAATTTTCTATTTCTTTTTTATTTCAACTGAAGAGGTGCACTAGTGCTAAAGTAGCATAGCAGAGGACTAATTAATCACTCCTCTCGCCAGATATAACCACTGTATAATTTATATTTCATCTTCTGTCATTGTTCCTTTTACTGTTTTCTCCACTACCCTTTGCCACTGTCTGAGGTTATTCTAATGTCACTGAAGGCCACCTACTACATACCTGTCCCCACCCTTTGTGAAACACACATCTACATGGGGAAAAATGTCACATCGCCTGACATGAAAATATTAGAAGCTCTCAACTGAAACAAAAAAGGCCCATGGATGGGGTGGGGAGCCACAGATGGAATTGATTCAGCCATTGCATCATTTGGACAGCAAAAAAAAAATTAGAATCAATTTCACCAATTGTGTAAGAGAAGCAAATCCCAAGTTTTTGGATGGTGTAGTTACCTGTTGGGTGAAACAAGTACTACATTTTGTGCACTTTCAACCAAATATATTTGAGATTATTTTTCAAGCAAGAAATTACTAGTGGCGGTGTTATTTCATTGTTAGACAAAGTTGATTCTATATTCTGCAAATATTCAATATATATATTTGTTGGAATAGCTTAGGGTGTGTTTTTAACAGAGTGTGGGCCACTTCAGCCACATCACTGTGATGGAAACACCAACAATGTACCTGCACATGTCCTACATCTCCTTAAGCTAACCAGGTTCTTTCACATGCAGTGGAAAATTCACTACGAGCTCCAAAATCTGAGGACTCTTCAAAGCCAAACCAAAGTTTTGTAGTTCTTTTGCAGTGTCTTCAAAATGGTATAAATGGTTTGTCAAATTGTCATTCCTAGTTAATCCCAAAAATCCAACATGACCCGTTTCACTCCAAGCCTATGTTACAGTTTTGCAATCATTTTCAATTATTATTATTATTATTATTATTATTATTATTATTTCAATTTATATGCCGCCCTACTTGGCGAAAACCAACTCAGGGCGGCTCACAACATACAGTCAAACACAATATAACAGCTCAACAATGATACAATATAAAATACAGTGTAATGCAAACCTAATGCTTACAGCACCACTCTGCTCCCCTAAATAACAGAACTTGGCCTTTCAACTTCACCACTTTGGGGGTTGCTGCAAAGTGCAAAATCTGCACTGCAAAAGAACTGTGAATATCTGGCACAGGTTTGGAGTGAAAAGGACAATGTTGAATTTTGCAATGCTAATTAGGATCCTCAATTTGTTGGACCTTTTTTTGGGGGGGTAGGAACTGTAAAATGCTGCAAAAGAATTACAAAAAATTGGTACTGCTATGAATGGTTCCCAACGTTCAAGATTAGTACGCAACATATCAGAAGACCGGGAGGCAACTCTTCCAGTACTCCTCCCACTTGACAAATTTTATCCAATAAGAAAAAATACAGGAGGGTATTGGGAGCAGCAGCCATAAAATTTAATGGACAAGTCAGGGCAATACAGTGATTAAAAGCCTCATCTGAGATCATACCCAGTTAAGGTTTCAGGCAGAGGAACTGTCTGGACCAGACCATTTCTTTGGTTAGACCTGAGACATTAAAAGTTATATACTTCTTGCATGTTTTCCTCTCTTTTTACCCTCCATTTGTTCTCCAACTCACTGGCAATGCTGGGCCTTTTCTTAACAATTGTGGTGTCTTTTCAACCAAACAGGAGAGTAGGAAGGAGAGAAATCTTTCTCAGTATGACCTAGGCTTTGTATATTTTCCAGTCTATACTACTAGCCTGGCTTCCTAGATTTCTGTTTTAATCCTTCAGTCATTCAAATAGAAGGAGACACATCTTTCCCCTGCTATGGTGTGATAATTTTCTCCAAGTGTTTGCTCTTGCTTTAAAAGGGCTATAGCTGTAGCTGCTTCAGACTTCACTGCCACTAGCACAAAAGGACAGATCAGCAAGCATATACAAGTCTCCTTCTTGCCCACAAAAGTAGGATGCAATGTAATTTTGTTTAAACTAGACAGATAAAGGTAAAGGTCACTCTTGCTTGAAAGCCAGTCATATCCGACTCTAGGGTTCAGTGCTCATCTCTGTTTACAGCCAAAGAGCCAGCGCTGTCTACATCTGCAGACGTTTCTGTGGACACATGGCAGGCATTCCTCAACACCATAGTGCACAGAGCACTGTTTACCTTCCCACTGAAGTGGTACCTATTTATCTACTTGCAATTTCTTGCTTTCAAACTAGACAACCCTAGACAACCCTTTCCTAATTTTGAAACCGTAAATAGAAATCGATACCCGATTGGGTAAAAGAGGAAGTAAAGAAGAAGTACATAGAAATCAGCACATTAAAGCCTTTTTTTTAGTGACACTTGTCCTCTGTTTTACTAATGCATAAATGGCCACCCTTACTTCTAGCCTCAAAGTTAAAGTGCATAGGAGTCAATGTGTGCCGTGTTACTCTGACACCGGAGTAGGGAGATACCACAAGTTCTTATCCATCTTCCTGGCAGTGAAAATACAATTAGGTAAAGGTCAAGGTCACTCTTGCTGGAAAGCCAGTCATATTCAACTCTAGGGTTCAGTACTCATCTCTGTTTACAGCCAAAGAGCCAGCACTGTGTGCACTTGCAGACGTTTCCATGGACATGTGGCAGGCATCACTAGACACCAGAGTGCACGGAACACTGTTTAACCTCCCACTGAAGTGGTACCTGTTTTTCTACTTGCAATTTCTTGCTTTTGAACTGCTAGGTTGGCAGGAGCTGGGACAGAGACAGGAGCTCACTCCATCATGCAGTGCTTGGGTCTCAAATTGCTGACCTGTCCACTTTGTCATCCTGTCATCAGATTCAGCGTGTTAACCACTGAGCCACTGTAGTCCCTGAAAATACAATTAAGAACCATTTAAATATCCAACAATTTGCTATCCCTTCATGACACCTGGAATCTGCTGCCTTACTCTGCCTGAGGGGAAGACCACTCTGCCAGTAGGCTCCAGTGGTGGGGTTTCTGAGGGTTAACTATTCAGCAAAAGGGAGGAGGATAAATTTCCACCCCTCTGTGCTTAGAACAAGGCTTCTGGGGATATTTGTCACCACAGCATTTCATTGCAGGGGTTTAGTCAGAGTTGTTCCACAAGCTCTAATTCTCTCTGGGCTCCAAGGGATTTACCAGCCTGCTCAGGGATTGGGCAGGCAGGAGGGAAACAGCCAGGCCTGAAAAGAGGAGAGGATAATAGGACTTGCTTATCTCAGCACTTCTCCAGGCCCAGCTTGTTCCAGGCTTGCGGGGAGGGGAACCAGCCTTTGCGCCACACATTCATCAGGCTTGGGGGTGGGGAGAGGTTGGTTTAGGCCTGTTGTTTAACTCCAGTTATGTGGCAAACAACAAAGGGTACAGCGATTCTTATGAGGTGTTTCTGATGAAAGGGGAAATGAGACACAGACCAAAGGCAGGCATTTTGGAGGGTCATCAGATGAAGGAGAGGAGGAAGCTTCCTATTCTCCAAGGCTCAACCCACTACTAGCCACCATTTTTACACTGGGATAGACACCATGACACCTCATTCTTAACACCTCCTGTTCTACCTCACTGGATCATGTTTAGGGGCAGTGAACCCAGGAATCTCTGCTTCCAGCCTTTCCCTGGGTTATCCTATGAGACCTTCTCATTCTGTAACCAGGGATATAAACCAAGGTTCAGTGTCATCTTTATTGATTTGCACAACTGTCTGGCCAGGTTATCCTGCTTTGGTAATAGAGTAGACAGCAACTCAACGGTGAGTGTCAAGCAGTGGTTAACTAACCTGACAACCCTGAGGACTAACAGCCTTGGGTGCTGAAGTCCACAGAGAAAGGTGATGGTCACCAAGTGGATTAAATCTCACTTGAATCCATCTTGATGGAGGGCAGCAACTTCATCGGTACTGACCTGGGGCTGAGACATAACAAAAGGGCTCAGGACCAGAAAGTGACTCACAGAACTGGATCAGAAGTATGGAGGTCATGCTGTGATGCGGAAGGCAGATGAAAAGCCATGGCATTTTATTCTCAGGACAGTCTTCATGGTATGAGTGCACAAAAAGAGCCTCCTTGAAGAGTGTGTTGTTTTTAAAACACAATCGGGTGTACCCTGGTAATGGTAACCTTGTGTTGCCAGAATCTTTCTCACACTAGGTCAGGCCAAAGAAACTGCGGAATGGACTCAATGAAAGATGGCTTCATTTTGCCAGTTTTGTGTCTGGTCTAGACACAGAAGAAGAAAAATGATTTGCACTGCAAGACCAGCCTAAGACAGTGTCCTGTCTGAGCCAGAGGAAAAGATGAAACCCATCACCACCATCTGACAGCAAGTGGTTAAGCTGGCAGTTAGATCTTTCTTCCCCAGCAGCAGCAGCATCCACTTCTTTCTTGTTTTTATTACAATAAATTAACATGACTTACCTCTCTGCAAATTATATTTTTTTCTTTCTATCAAGGTAGTCCTAATTTGAGTGCAACACAAAGTTTTCCCCTGGCCACGCCCACCATACCATGCCCACAGTGTGATAGTAATTTTTTTTGCAGCCCACCACTGCCTACCAGGGTTCTGACTGGGTGGCACATAACTAACTTAATGTCCCACATCAATTCAAACTGCAGGTGAGAATTAAATCTTTTGAATATTGTAGTCCAGGGGGGTTTAACCTATGGCTTGTGGGCTGGATTTGACCCATGGTGCCATTTCATGTGGCCTGCCACCCTCACTCCCACCATCTCTGCTACCGCTGAAAGTGGCAGAAACAGCCATAAACATGTCCGTGGCTGTCATAAACATGTAAAAATGCATTTATGAAAGCTGCTTCTGCATTTTACGGCAGTATTTATGGCGGGTGAACCACCAGTCTGGCCCACTCCACTGTCTGAGGGAGCATGACCCGGCCCACGGCTTCAAACGGTTGAGAACCCATGTTGTAGTCTCTTGTGTTAATACCCACTTAACACCCCCCTTCCCCCCCAAAAAAACCCCAACAGATAGCAAAAGACTAACTAGGACTTTCCCCCCACCACACCAGTTTTCTTTCACAGGGACAGTGTTCAAAATGAACATTCCCCCCTTGTAGCACAAACACAGACTGGATACCCCACTTCAAAAATTTTGGTTGGGTTCCCACCCACCTGCCCTGCTATAGTCACAAACTACATAGGTTATTACTCATTAATGTATGGGGGGGGGGATTCTCATGTATTATTAGAAATTATCCACATGCAGAAAGACTGCTGTTAGCCTGCATTACTAACTAGTGAGGCTCTGCAGAGTTCACTGTTCTTTCCAATTTTGGCTTGAGGCTGGGAGAGAGTCACTCTCCTGCTTTTCTGCTTCCGCTGGCTGGCATACAGTATTTTAACATCTCCTGATGCAAAGATTGGACATGCTCTCCTTCAGAGGAGGCTGCCCAGTGAGCGCCTCTCTGTGGGAGTCTCAGCTCCATGTCCACCTTGGAGATATCCCTCTGAAGACACTTGTTCTTTATACACTTAAAAAACCCAATTCTTTCTTGTGTTAAGAGTGAGCTATGCTTTCCATTTTAACTCATCAAAAGTTGATCTTGGACACACACAATGTGGCAATTGCTATTCTATTTCTTCAATTCCTCTTGCCTAAAGTGTCTGCTTTAGCACTAGAGGATGGCTATGTTGGGTTTTCAACTGGGGTCTCAGTGGTTATGGAAATTTTAGATGCTCATCCATTTGCCTGCCACACATTGAGAGCTCAGTGAGCCCCCCCCCCCCCCCGGTTTCTGTCAAGTCAGCACCTAGCTCAGCAAAAACAGGACTTTATGTTAACCTCTGCCATATGCTCTCTCTTTTTCTATTCGTTTCTCCTTTCTTTAGTGAGGGCTTGCTGACTTGTTACAAAGAGCCAGAACAATCCTGTAAATGAAAACATGGTGAACAAAAGCCACCTCCCCACACCCTACGGCTGTCATGTCTCTGTCACATTTAATTAGTGTCCGGTGGACTCCTTTAGGTCCATAGATTGATAAATTAACATTATGGCAGCCATTTTGAAGCACATTGAGCAGAAGAGGAGGTAAAGATCAGAGGACAACTCAGTGGCAAAAGCTAGTAGAATTTCGAGGAACCCACTTTAAAATGGAGCAAGTGGTTCTTTCAAATTCAGGCAGCAAACTCACAATAGAGTTCACAATGCTTCAGGTTACAGGTTTATGAGGATTAAAAAAATTAGATTTGTCAGGTTGTGGAATGCATTCACACTGGCTTTAACAAAAGACACAATGGGGTCAGAAGACCTGTATTAAATAGCTGACTACTAATCGAATCAACCTTGACTTTTCATCCAATGGGTTGTGTTAGCAATTATAAAGCAATCATTCACATAGCTCATGTACCTATTTCTTCAGTAACAGTGGCTGAAACCCCATTGGTGTAAATTTATGCTGCATAAATTGGATGACATCATTATCTGGTGATGGAAATATTGTATTTAATTTAATGAAAAATTTCATCTCTCTTTCTTCATGTTATGAGGCTCCTTAGGGTTCCCTTTTGATCTTGAGAAACCTTTGGGGGGATGGGGATGTGTGTGATTTAATATCAGAAAATTGTGATTCTAGGCTTCCCTGCCTCACAATCTGGAATCTCCCAAAGGCTTGCCATGGGCAAAAGGGGTCCCTAGGAAGCTTTGGGGATTGAGAGGTGGGAAAAAATAATTTTAAAATTAAATTACATTAAATATTCTATTGCCAGACAATGTTGTCTCACTTATGCAGTATAAATTTACACTAAAGGGATTCTAGCTATTAAATTATCGGATGGGTTTTCATTTAGATAGGAGAAATGGAACAAAACAGTTCTGTAACTGACATCTAGTGGCTAAAACTAAACAAACACAGCAGCACCATACAAGGGCCACCCACAGAGGATTTATTCAACCTTCATTGCACTCATGCTGCCAATATTACATTGTGGATGTGTGTTGTTTGGTTATGTTTCTTGATGGATGTTTTTCAGCTGGACACTCTCTTTAGCAGGGATAGGCAACCTATGGCCCGTAGGCAAGATCTGGCCCATGGTGACAAATAAGCACCTCCACCACAGCCACCGGAATCAGCCACAGACTCATTTATGGCTGTCACAAATGCATTTACAACAGCCATGGATGCATTTACAGCAGCTGTAAATGGTGGAGGGGACACCAGTCTGGCCCCCTCAACTGTCTGGGAGTGCGACCCAGCCGACTTAAAAAGGTTGGTGACCCCTTCTCTTTAGGAAACCAGGTCTTTAGGACACCCCTTTAGGAAGCCAGATTAAAACCCTTTGCTGCTTCAGAATGCATAGGACCAATTTCCATGGCTAGAGAAATCTCTGGTAGATTTTCAATTCCTGGTTGTTCCTGTTTAAACACCAACTAGACTAGGTAGACCAATAGCAAGCAGCCTTCCAGCTGAGGCTACTTAAAATAGCTCCACCAACCCTTCCTTCAAAGGATGACAACTTGCTGAAACATCTTTCCTAATGGTGTTAAATGGGGAGTACAAGGCTAGTAGTTAGAATGCCCCAGAAATGCCAGTAAACACTTCAGGGATCAGCTTTGGCTTGAAAATGAAAAACTTTATTAAAGAACAAAACAGGACAGTAAAATGATTTGGCAAGCCAAAATGAAAGATGGAAAACCCCTTCCTGGAAGGAGCAAAGGAGAGGGGGCAGGCAAAAAACCTTGCAACTGCTAGGCAAGACTAGCACCCCATCCTCTCCCTTTATCTATGTGTAACTAAGGCTCCCGACCCTCCACGAGAAAAACGATTCACTGCAGCTCAGGAGAGATGGTCATCCTGGTCCACCAGTGCTTCAGCATCGGGTGCCTAAGCCCTAACCAACCCCATGTTGTTCAGATGGGGCAGTTATACCCCTGGCCCCATTTGCCGATGACCCACAGATAATGGAGGGGTGTGTGTGGATTCAGTGGGCTACCTACACAAGTGCAATTTACTATGCTAACCAACAGGATTTTGGCCACTGTATTCTATTTTTGTTCTCAGTGTAGGAGTTAATTAAAACAGTATGTAGTTCACAATGCCTATTAATTCTCCAGTAGCTATGCCCCAAATTCAGAAGTCCTAGGACTTCAAACAGCTGCAAGTATGTAGCTAGTTTATTCTTTTTGTCACAGTAGCTTTATAGAACTTTGTATCTGGCTTTGCTTTTAAGCAATCTGTAGTTTTGATATTATTTCTAGAGCCAAACCAAATCCACCAAAAAGTCTACACCTGCAGACTGGCAACGAGTGATTTATATATGGAGCAGAACTATGGTAAATCATCTCTGGGCTTGTACGGTAGGAAGAAGATGCAAAATGAAGATGCTATTTTTGAATGTTTCCCATTTGGGGGAAAAACTTCTGCAGTTAGAGAAAAGATAAGTTAAGAAAAGTAGTCTGAGCCCTTTTTGCTATAATTTTTTTACTGCAATTTTACTGCAAAGCCCAGAATATTCATAGACTAGCAACATTAACCCTGAAGTTTAAAAAGGTAGTCCATGAAGAGCTGTACCACTTTTCCTGTATCTAAACAGATCCATGGTCTACCTTAGGCATGCACAAGTCAAGAAGGGCAGATAAGTCAGTTGTCAAAGAGTTGTGCAAATATGCAAAATAGAGTTTCTGTGCCCAAGAATTAGACTTGTGAGCAATAAAAACCATGGCAGACAACATGCAACAAATATAATTCGTTGCAGCATAAAAGTTTTCTTGATGTGGATTATCCTGGTTTGCTAATCACCTGCCCGTAAACCCATTGAAAAGATGGTGCAAAACTATGGCAGTAGTTTCCAACTATGGTCATATTCTCCTCTTAAGTTCCTAATGACCTACCAAGCCCTCGCCCGTCTAAAATGGGCGGAGGTACATGCATGAATCTTTAGGTAAAGGTTTCCCTTGCTCGAAAGCCTGTCGTATCTGACTCTAGGCTGTCAGTGCTCATCTCTGTTTCTAAGCCGAAGAGCCAGTGCTGTCTGCTTCTGCAGACGTTTCCATGGTCATGTGGCAGGCATGACTAGACACCAGAGCACATGGAACGCTGTTACCTTCCCACCGAAGTGGTCCCTATGTATCTACTTGCAATTGCTTGCTTTCGAACTGCTAGGTTGGCAGGAGCTGGGACAGAGACGGGAGCTCATTCCGTCCTGCAGTACTCGGGAATCGAACTGCTGACCTTCCGCCTCCCAGTCAGCGTCTTAGAGTGACTTTGAGCCACTGCATGAATCTTTACATCACATCAAAATGGCTTCAGCGGGGAAGGAAAAGAATTTCCGAACAAACACCCTGAACTAAAATAAGATGGCGACTCCAAACCCTGACTAGTTCACAGCCTATGAGGAAGGGCGGGAGCGTCGGCTTGCCCTCTTTCAAGATGGCGACTGCCCCTCCTTTTCTCCCCCAAAGCGGAAGCCGTTCACGTGACGTGCTTTCTATTCTAAGATGGCGGCGCCCATATTGAGAGGAGCGGGGCTGCAAGGGCGGACTTTGCGCGGCTTTGGTTACCGTCTTGTGGACGAAGTGCCTCGGAGAGGTAGGAGTCTTCGAAATTTTATGCAAGTGGCTGCCTTGCAAGGAAAGGCTAGTGCAGCATCCGGGGTGCCCTTGCGATGCCACAGAGTCGTCCCCCCTTCTCTCTCCATCAGGGGTTTTGGCTGAGCGTCTGCCACTTTTTCTAGCCTTTAGCTGGATTTCACCAGACGTTTTTTGCCTTTGAACCAACATAACAAATAGATACAGTACCTGGGAAACGTTTCCTTTTCTCCTGCACCGAATAAGACATCGAAATTAAATTGTTACTATTAAAGAACTCGGAACATCTAACAGTAGCAATTAACTTATACAGGTATATCAGAAAACAAAATAAAACACACTGTAGCACTTAGGTATACCGCCTCAGCGCTTAGTGCACTCTGTGGGCAGTTCACAAGTTAATTGGAGTTTTGGGGGTCCCAACATGCTGGGTTCTCATTTTTCTGACCTCGGAAGGATGGAAGGCCGAGTCACCCTCAAGCCCTTTCACGATTTATTTATTTATTTGTTCAGATTTATATTGCCCCCCACTTGCCAAGGAGACTCAGGGCGGCTTACTTACAGTCAAAACAGCAACAGTGTTATAGCATTTAAAGATAGGACAAAACAGCATTCCTTTGGTCAAACAGAGAAGAGTTTATTATGCATAATAATGATTCTCATGAGTGTTGTCACTCCAAAGATGAGAATAACATCCATTGAAAGACAGAGCATTTTTATACAGTTCTCCACACATTTCTGTTTACTCAAAACGTCTTGACCTGATTGGCATGACATGTCATTGTCAAGTTACACAAATTATTATTTCATACTTTCATCATAACATTTGTTTACCCATTGCAGGGGTCTCAAAGGAAACTTAAGCAACATCTATTATTTGCAATCAGGGAACATACACTTCTTATGACCCAAGTCCAGGTCAACCTCACCATTTCTGATCATGGGTTACTTAGCAAACATTACTCATTTAATCATCAAGACTTCATTCTGGTCCACGTAAGCATTGCAGTTGCCCTTTGTAAGCAGAATTTCTAAATTGCCACGTCGCCTTAGTGCGGCCTTAGTTTCTTTAGCAGCAAGCAGCGTTTTGATTTCCATTTTATTCACATTTTAATTTCTATTATTTATTATGCTATATCAACAGTACAGTAAAAATCATAAAATACAAATCTGGTCTAACTTTTTATTTAGTGAGTAAGTTTTCTTGTTTTAATAAAGATTTTGGAGCTTTCCGAGCACCATTAATTATCAAAAGTGCAGCAGACGATCCTGGTGTAGAGAACATGCTAGGGATTGGCTTGTGTTTCATTTCAACGTAAATGGGGGTGGGGTGGGCAAACCTCGCATGGTTTTAACTAAATTTTTTGAAGTGGTAGTTGTGTTAATCTGTGCAAACATATCAGGGAGTATATAAAACTTAAATGGACTTGATCCACGAAAGCTCACATTTAAATACAAGGGTTACTCTTTAAGATGCCACAATATTTGTTGTCATTTTGTTTTGTTTTGTTTACTCTCTGATACGGTTTTAACTGTAGTTCTTCATAAATGCCATAGTCAAGATTAGACTAACATGTTACAAATTAACCTATGAAATCCTATTTCAATGCTTGTAATATTAACATATTTCTGGTTGCCCTTTGCTACTGGTCAGATATTTTTTCCTGTCAACACAGTTGACTTTTTCGACTGAAGGTTTGTTAAACCCCAGTTTTCACTGACAATGGTTCGTCAAGAATTATATTGTGCTGGTAGGATCTGTGGGAGTTGCAACTGCAATCATCTGAAGGGCCAAATGTTCCTCTTGTGATAAAGGCTGTTTTTTTAAAAAAAATCTAGTAAATTGCTTCTATTTCTATAGAGTCAAACATAGCACAGGAGGAAGAAATTCCAGAATAATTCCAGAGTAAAATTGTGATGTTAATATTTAGAGTGCCTTTCTGAGACACTGCCAAAATACAGCACTCATGTTGTCTTTTTTAATTTGCAGAAATCAGTTTCAAGCTAGATGAGAAAACAGCCCATAGTTCCTTGGATCTGTGCAAAAAGAATACTGGTGTTATCTACCGCATGCTTGGGATTGACCCCACCAGAGTTCCCCAGAACCCTGAACGCTTCAGGGACTGGGCTGTGGTACTGGCTGACACTGCAGTGTCCAGTGGCTGCCACTACTGGGAAGTGACTGTCAAACGATCACAGCAGTTCCGCATTGGGGTAGCAGATGAAGATGTTTCCAGGGAAGTCTGCATTGGAATGGATGATCGTTCCTGGGTCTTTGCCTATATGAATCGGCGCTGGAATGCCATGTTTGCTAATGAAACTACTCCCATCAGTAACATTGGGAAGCCAGAAAGAGTGGGTCTGTTCTTGGACTATGAAGGCAAGAAATTAAGCTTAGTGGAGATTAATAAGCATGAGTTTATCCATAGTATATCTGCTGAATTCCAAGGCCCCATAGTACCTGCCTTTGCCCTCTGGGATGGTGAGCTAATAACTCATTCTGGTCTTGATGTACCTGAGCAGCTCAATACAAACTGAAACCACAAGCCTAATCATGGATGTTCAGATGGATTCTTTACCCAGGAAACTAGGATGTTCACAGAGAACTGCATAACCAAAGCCAAAGTCTGTCTCTCCAGCCAGAGGTTTTCACTCTTCAACCAGCTTTCCTCTTAGGAAGATGTCTCAGTTCTACATTGAAAGCCATCCAGGTTTAAAAGGAAAGGTTTTACTCAGAGCAATCAGTGACAGGATCATATTGTAACTTTCTGATTCTCCCTTATTTCCTGGGGAGATTAAAGTTTGAATCAGGACACATGAGGCTTGCAGCAGGTCCCCCCCCCCCCCTTTGTATAGGAAAATACGCTAAAGGGATTAAATCTCAGTTGGAAGTGAACTAGAGGGGAGACTTAATCTTGATTGTTTGGAAGAGCAATTATGTGTTTCATAATAGCTATTTTGTTTCTGTGATCATCCATACCCTTTTTGTTTCCTTATCCTGAGGTTGGGGAAGGTGTGGTGTTTTATAAGTTCTTAGATTCAGCCCTTTGTCCTAGCCAGTGGTTGTAGATCAGTGATGGACAACTTTGGCACTCCAGATGTTCTTGGATTTCAATTCCCAAAAGCCCTGATCAGCAGGAGTGCTGACTTGGGCTTCTGGGAATTGAAGTGCAAGAACACCTGGAGTGCCAAGGTTCGCCATCACTGTCATAGATACTTGGTATGGCAGCCCAGGGACATTTAGAAGGCCAATGTTTTCCCACCCTTGCTTTATCTTGTCCTTTAATTACTTAAACAGCCTTCTCTTTTCATCAGGAGCCTCTCTTGGCACTCTCAAGATAGGAAGTTTCTAATGAGAAGCTTTGTCCTCTACTAGTGTAGGGGAAGACAGGCGTGCCTTGATCATAGCAGCTGTTCTCTTCCTGCCATATCCAGTGGAGATCTCACACACACACCCCTCTTGGGCTGACAAAAACTGCTGCACTTGGCAGTGTTATTGGAATTGCTGAATTTGGGAAACCTGTATTCAGAATCTTAGAGCAGCAGTGTTGGAATACAGCCAGGTTAGGTCTATGAGCCCAACCTGGAATATTTTGGGCAGGTGTTTGCAGGGAAAAAGGCACAGTCACGTTAATTAGAAGTCAGGTCTTGAAAGTCAAAAATGACTTGTTATTCTAAAGAGGTTTTGTTTTACAAGATTTAATCAAGATGAGTTGTTGTTTTTTTAATCCAGGAGGAAAAGTCCTCTCTGCGGAGTCTGCAGTATATCAAAGTCAATAAAAAGTGAATTTATCTAAAACAATGACTGGCCACTTGTGTTGTCCTGGGCTACATGTTGTTTGAAAGTCTCAATGATTTGTGAAAGGACTTCCACAATTAAACACAAAGTTTAATGCCTACATTGAATAACTGGTGTATAAAACTTGCAGCTTGGCTACATAGCAGCTGTGGAAGACTGTGCAGCTTCATGGTTTGAAATTGTATTGTGATGGAGTGACTATTTTTTAAGGAACAGCTGCTGAAAGGAAAGAGACTTGAGGGGAAAGACATCAATTCCATAAGAATGTTTTCTGAGGTTCACATACACACACATCATTTTACACATACCTGTACTACATTCAATGAAATGTCTTAGGTTCTTGAGTAAATATTCTTAGTATTGTCTGTAAATGTCTACTTCTACTGTTGCAATATAATTCAACCATATCTTGTCTATCATATAGAGGAGGAGGAGGCAACTCTGGCTCTCCAGATGCTACTGGACTGCATCTCCCCGCTTCCCCCAGTATAGGCTAAATTGGTTGGTCCTGATGGGATTTGCAGTCCAACATCATCTGGAGGGCTGGAGTCCCTGTCTGTTCTAGAATTACCCAGGAAGCTAAAACAAAGGTTTTGCTCTGTATCTTAAGAGGTGACAACCAAAGTAACTACCTTGTTCTCTCAAAAAGCATAACAAGCACTGCTGGAGGAGGGTATCTTCTTCAGTCTCCATAGTAGATGTTTCAGCTTACTTTTATTCAGTTTTTGTAAAGTGGAGATTGTTTAAAAGACAACAAGTGTGCAACCTTGCACAGAAAGCTTTTTCCCTCTTGCTGAATCAGTGCATGGTAGGACTTCTAATGTTTGGAAAAAAGACAACAGATGAAAATCTCAGAGGAAGTCCCACTAGAAAATACAAGACCAGTTGTGTAGATTTTGGCTTTCTCTAATAGGTTAAATGGCTGCGTGTGAAGTGAAGATAACAAGATCATCAATACAAGAATGTAAGGGCACAAATATACAATTAAACTTAAGGCTTGTATGATTGATTTCCTTCCATCCAAAGAACCACAAACTAGAACCTATTGCAAATACCATACATGCAAAAATACCGAGCCCTGAAATTTCTTTAGATTATGACCACAGATATCATATTTCAGCACAAAAATTAAAATTTACTCCACATTCACCTCTTTTCTGCAATACAAACTATAATGAAAAAATCATTTGTTGCTACTGTTAAAATATAAAATAATAAAAAATCATTTTGCCCCCTTCTGCAAATACCACGTGTAGTAGTACATCCTCTTTCTTTCAAACCCTGATGAGAACAGTGACTGCCACGTTAGGCTTCTCATGTCCCCTCCAAAATCTCTGCTTTGTTCTTTGATTGCATTCAGCCTACGTACCAATACCTGTTTGCGTCTGAAGTCCTAGCTGAGAGACAGACTTGAGCTCTACTGCAAAGGCTACAAACTCAGTTCCCTGTAGACTGGTTCACTTGTACCTGTTATGCCACTACATAATTATCAAGCTTTTCTAAGGAACCAACAAGAAGGGTGTAAACTGAAAGGGAGGAGTAAAAAAAGACTCAATAGGAAGGAGGCAAAGAAGAAGAAGGATGTCCTTCCTGCATCAGTTCCTGCCTGTTCCCTCTCAAATCACAAGTGACAATGGTGTATTTGTGGAAAATATGCAGCTAATGCAACAATCTTTGCTGGTCTCTGACATCACACCATGATTTCTAAATTATCCTTGGAAAGATCCTAGGCTGCTTCCTCAGCCTGGTGAGCTCCTAGTATGTCAGTGTCTTGGTAATCCTTGAGTAACTCCACCACCTCCAGGTGATTAAACTGGATAACATCCTCCAAGGCAATGTTCCCCCACCTGGAGAAAAGGCAGACAAGACAGTTGAAGAATAAAAGAACAGCAAACCACACTCTGTCTATCAACCCATCAGCATCTGGCAAATCAATCTTGCATTTCTCCATCTGAACTACTTGGGCTGTTGTGCTTCAGTCAGAGGCGTATCCAGTCGCGTAGCACAGGTTTCAGCCGCCCGGGGCGCAGGCCAAACTTGCCCCCCCCATCTAGGCTCAAACCACCACCACCCATGGCACCCGTCCCTGTTCCGCCCAGTTTGCCCTCGCTCCTCCCTGCCCGCTTGGATCTGCTCATCCCCAAGGCAGCAGAAACCCCTGCCAAAGTGGATCGGTGCCTTGTAAAAAAAATTCGTTGTGTCTTCTCTTTGAAATCCATGGCATTAGGGACCTCATGGCAATGACTACATTTCCCAGACTCCCTCAGTGCTGTGGGCCAAGGGAGTCTGGTCTGGGAAATGTAGTCATTGCCACGAGGTCCCAAATGCCACAGATTTCAAAGAGACACAATAGAAATGTTTTACAAGGCCTTGGGGACGAGCTGTAAGTGACGATGGATGGGAGGGGGGCGCCCCTGCTATACCCCATCTCCAGAGGCCGGGCTGTTCCACCTCCCCACCTGTCCTGCGCAAGGCAACGCCAGGTGAAGGCAGGCAAACCAGCCTGCCCAGACCGAGGGAGCGGCGCCCAGGTGCAATGCTGCCCAAAAAAAAGTGCCGTCCACACTATGCTACTGGGTGTATCAGAGAAGGGGCCTAAGGAACAAACCATGCTAGATAACTCATGTGCAGCATACCAACAGCACATGCTATGGAAGGAGACTCCTCCAAAGAACACTAGATGACCTCACTTGGCAAAAATCTTTCTCAAATGGGGAAACTCAGAACATCTCATTGTTGGAGCAGAAAGGAGCACTGCACCCTCTTATATAAAACAAAATTCAATGGGACATTGTGCCGTTTGTATTCATGTTTCCTAACATGTTCTACCTGTGGCAAACCCAATACGCAAGGACAGAAAGTATACAAGTCTTGTCAGGGAGCACTGTTAATGACAGGGCTTTTTAGAAATCATTTTGCTGTGAATCAAAGGCAAATTTAAGACAGATAAGCTGCCCTGTGGGCTTCCAAACCAATTCCACAGCGGCAGCATAGCCAGAACCAACTTGATGGCACAGAAGTCACCCTCCCACTCCTTTAGGCCATCTGTGTCTTGCTGCTGCAATCACACATAACATTTCATAGCTGGACTCTGTAACTCTGATCTGCAAAATCAAATGTCGTCCGACAGTTGAGTCACTTTCAGTCATCTTGGTTTTTAGTCCCAGGCAAGCAACAAAAATAAAAACAAGAGTGAGGTATTTCAAGCTTGCTTCTGTGGGTCCCTCTGCATGTGCCCCCTCCCCCCGCTAGCTAGTGCTCAATTTTTGCAGGTCTTTGAAAAAAAACCACTGCTTCCATGCTTTCACTTAAAAGCAAGGAATGCCAGAACTATAAACCTGCTTGAAACAAGGCACAGCATCCTCACATGCCTTGTTTTAAAGCAGAAGTGGAGGGGGAGGAGAAAAGGGGGGGGGTCAAGGTAAAGTCACCCTTTTGGCGTGGGTCCATCTTGTGGGTGCAGTGCGGGAATCATAGTCCTTCTGCTTCATGTACAAGGCTGACAAAGCAAATCTGGGGGGAAATCAAAAAAGAATGCAAGGTGTCACGCAGGGTGACTTGAATTCTGCTCAGACCAAGGGACCTCATCACAGCACTAGCTTTCCTGAGGGTTCATGGGCACACCTACCTCTGAAAAGACATTGCCACTGTGGGCAGCGAACAGAAGGTTTACACCAGTCTTGTTCTGAAAAATACCCAACATGGGTATGCATCAAAATAGTCTTTTCTACAACTATGCCAGTTTACATTCTGTGTCAGTCCCCAGAGTTCTCAACAGCTTAAATCTGATAGATGTTTTCAAATTTTCAAGATTTTTTGAGGGGGTTTAGAAACAAAAGAACTCATCTACATATTGAATAATGCAAAACCGAGTTTAGAATAAAATGCACACACTGAGAAAGCTTTAAGACAACCCTCGAAAGAGACGTGACAGTGCAGAACTTGCAGCATATGATAGTCAGGCAGTAATTTAAGCATTCTCGACACAGAATCTAGCTGGCTTTTGGGGAGTCATTTCCTGCTCTACTTCTGTTCATAACTTGTGTTTCTCCGTGTAGTTCAAATCTGCTAATCTCTCTCACTTCCTCTCGCCCATGTCAGATTCTCCTTGCTGGCTCACCACCCTAGATTGCTTTTCTAGCTTTGCCATTCTAACCCAACCATAGTTTCCTACACCCTTCTGCTCCTATCTCTCAGTACAATCAGCCTTTTGTTTCCTTACTTGAACATCATCTCTCTCTCTCTCTCTCTCTCTCTCTCTCTCTCTCACACACACACACACACACACACACACACACACACACACACACACACAGCATGTTTTCCCGAAAATAAGACACTGTCTTATATTTTTTAAAACTCCAAAATATTTTCAGGGGATGTCTTATTTTTCCATGTGTATACACACACACACACACACACACATGCACGCACGCACACGGGCGTGCGTGCGTGCGTGCGTGCGTGTGTGTGTGTGTGTGTGCGTGCGTGCGTGCGTGCGTGTGTGTGTGTGTGTGTGTGTGTGTGTGTGTGTGTGTGTAAAAATCTAAGTATGTACGTATGCTAAAATCTTCTGAGGGCCACAACAAATTTGATAGGTGGCCTATGTGATTTTTTTTCATTATGCAAAGCATGCTTTGTATAACAAATTTTCCTATGGGGAAATTTGTACTACAAAAATCTCCATAGGAATGTATTGAAAACCACCCAGACCTCAGGAAAAAAAACCTGAGAGAAATGTTGCTTCATATAACAAACATTTTCGTTATACAAGCCAACATTTTCCTTCAAATCTCTTTTGTTATATGAGTTTTTCGTTATAAGAGCCTTTCGTTATACGGGTTTTTACTGTATATTGTTAATGCCACTGAAGACTTTCATGGATCAAAATATTTAGCCTGGAAATAACAAGTTATAACTAATAAAATTTACTCTAAATAACTCTTAGACTGAGCTCAACCTCAAAGCCTTCCAGTTGAGTCCTTTCTCCCAGGCGAGTGTCTATCAAGCACAACTCCAAAAATGGAGAAGTATAGGATCTGTAGTCTAAGAAAGCAGAAGATTCCATCTCTATTAGCTGGATAGCCCAGAACTCTAGATATTTGGCTGTGGAGCCAAAGATTAGGTATTTGGTTCCCCACTGTGTCTCCAGGGAGAAGGGCCATTATGTGTGGCTTTGAGGAAGCTGTACAGTCCCAAGATGACACCAGAAGAAGGGAATGGTAAGTCACTTCTGTGTATTCTCTACCGAGAAAACCCTAGAAAGGGTTGCCATAAGCCAGAGTTGACTTGAAGGCACACAGCTACTTGAGGTTGAAATCTGCAGCTGAGACTGGTATTCCGAGGCAACTCACTTGGAAGTACATGTCAAGGGCTGACATCATGTCTGCTCCTTGTGGAAAACACTGTGGTGCAAAAATTAAAAGAAATTCATGTCAGATACTGAGAAGGAGGGGCAATACTTCTTATCCCAATTCAACACATTCTATTAACCTATCCAGGGGCTGCAGTGGCTCAAGTGGCTAAGATGCTGACTGGGAGGCGGAAGGTCAGCAGTTCGATTCCCGAGTACTGCAGGACGGATTGAGCTCCTGTCTTTGTCCCAGCTCCTGCCAACCTAGCAGTTTGAAAGCAAGAAATTGCAAGTAGATAAATAGGGACCACTTCAGTGGGAAGGTAACAGCGTTCCATGCACTCTGGTGTCTAGTCATGCCTACCACATGACCATGGAAATGTCTCCAGAAGCAGACAGCACTAGCATAACTGTTATTGCTATTTTGTAGTTTCTTATACAGTAAAACCCCGTATAACAAATTTAATTTGTTCCGCTGGGATAGTCATTGTACGATTTTATCGCTATACGATGCATGCTTCATCTAACAAATTTCTCTATGGGCTGCATCGTACAATGAATATCTCTATGGGGAAAAATTGAACAAAGAAAAAATTCACCCACCCAAGTTTTGAAATAAAGTAGTCCTAATTCGGGTGCAACGCAGGGCTTTCCCCTTGGCCACGCACACCATAACACGCCCACAGTGTGGTAGTAATTTTTAGTTTTTAAGCCCACCACTGGATGCATCTCATAAAGAAGCATTGCATCGTACAACAACAAAAATCGTTGTACGATGCAACTCCCCCCCAAAAAAAATTCCATTCAGTGTATGATTTATTCGTTGTATAATCCAATCATTATATGAGGTTCCACTGCATAGGCTTTGATTCAATTGTCAATATCAGGTAGATTCGACCTACCAGGCTCTCACCAAGTCAGTGGTTGGGTCTACTTGGGATTAAAAATTAGGTCTTTGACTGTAAACCTGAACAAAGGATTTTGCCATTGTTAATCGTACATTACTCATTACTGCACAAGTTCTTGGTTTTTAGGAATTGAAAAAATATTACTTTAGCCTTCATGGGATTCTAACTGGTAAACTGGAAAGTCTCTTAAAGCAAAAATACTCATTGGGCTGTCATGGCATTACAGATACACAATTTGCATTGATCACACATTTGTCTCAAGTCTAAGCCTACTGGGATGAGTGGGTTCTCTCTGGTGGAGCTGGGTAAACCCACTCCTACCATAATAAGCCCCTAGAATCCTGCTTCTTTGCCTCAAACTTCTTTCTTTCTTTAATCCACTCAACTGTGTACAAACCTCCTCCAGACAACAGTTGCGTCATTGTCTCCCTTTTCCAGTTCAGTACCTCTATTTTGTTACCTCACAAAGAATAATCTCTTAATAGTCCCTTTGGGTCCCTGGGGTTTCACAAACATAGCCTTTGTTGGTCTGCCTGACCTGCAGAGCCCAGACTGTTCCCTCTAGTTGTCATATCTTTTGTTGCTTCTGTCATTCCCTTTCTTAATCAGGGGTCCAAACCTCTTTCTTGACCTTCTGTCACTGCAGGAGTTTCCTATGGGCTTGGAAGTACAAAAGCGTTGATGAGCTTCGGAAGTTGATACTTGGGAGGGGACCTATGAACTTATCCAGGAATCCTACTTAGATACACAAGTCCATTGCCTGGATGGAAGTGGTCAGCCTCATTTTTTTTTCCTCTGCCACACACTTGCCAGCAGTGTCCTCCAAGACTCCTCTAGCCTCAGATTCTCTATCCTCCTCTTTCCAGACCTCAGGGGCGAATTCACCTAGTGAGACTTGTATATTTGGATCTATGCGCTCCTCTTCTGACTATGGTGGTTTAGTGGTTAAGACGCTGAACTTGACGACTGGGAGGTTGGCAGGTCAGCAGTTCGAGACCCGAGTATGGCAAGATGGAGTGAGCTCCAGTCTTTGTCCCAGTGCCTGCCAACCTAGCAGTTCGAAAGCAAGAAATTGCAAGTAGATAAGTAGGTACCACTTTGGCGGGAAGGTAAACGGCGTTCTGTGCACTCCAGTGTCTAGCCATGCCTGCCACATGCCCACTGAAACAGATAGAGACAGCACTGGCTCTTTGGCTATAAACAGAGATGAGCACTAAACCCTAGAGTTGGATACAACTGGTTTTCAAGCAAGTGTGACCTTTACCCCTGTGGTACAACTCCTCCTGAACCTCCCTCTGCCTCCTCTTTTCTACCTTTTTTGGGGGGGCTTCTTCCTCTCTCCCCTCCCTGGCCACCTTTATAGGGACTCTGGTCACATGACCTTTTCAGCAATCATCTCCTTCCCTAAGTCAACAGGTGACTGTTTGTGCAGAATTCCTTGGTCATTGCGGGTCAAGGGGGACTCCTCTCTGTCCAGATCACAGCCTTCTTTCACATGACACAAAAATGCTTCTTGTCACTTTGCAATTTATTTGGGAATAAAGGATGCCTGAAAACATGACCCGTGCTTCGCTTATTTGTTTGTTTATTTATTTATTTATTTGGCACCATCTTCTCTATGCAATTCTGTAAACAGAACCTGAACCAGATTTATACTGTAAACCAGAAGGCATTACCTGCCAATATTGTCAATCAGTTAGTTTCTCCAGTCTAGGCCCTGGAACCTAAGAATGTTTAAACTATAATGTTCAGACGGGATGGGAAGAGAAAGGCCATACTCACACAGCCAAACTTCTCAGTTTTTTTGCAGCCCATTTGAGAAAATGAAGGGAAAGAAGCACCCGTTTAGGTTAGCTGTGAATTTTCAAGTAGAGACAAGGAGCCTCAAGTTTGAGCTCAAATTTTGTACATCCGGTTTTTCAAAAGTGCAAGCACAGTGCAAAGTTTGGATCCCTGAGGAGATCTATGGGTAGGTGTGTACAGTATCTGTATATCTACACATGAGCTGACAGAGAAATCCTTTGACATCTGAATAGGAAACAAGGGACCCTCCTCTTTTATCCAGGAAAAGTGGTAAGGTTTGACTTTGTCTCTACTGAGAAAGACAGGCTGCACCCAGTCAATTCAGTCCTTCTAACTACACCCCAATCTGTGGCAAATGCCATAAAAGGCCAAACTGTATATTAACAGACAGCATATAAATTACAAGATGGAATTTACTAGTGTTTTAGATGGTAATTGTGGAATCACACTAGTAAATGAAGCCCATTTTATCTCCCAATGACCAATTACAAAACAAAGCAAGCTAATATGCAAATAATGGGGAAATATGTAAAGCTCTTGATGTGACAATTAAACATTCTCAGCAACTAAAGAATTCTCTCTTCTAACACTGGGCTCCTTGTAAATACTGCACCCTTTATGTGGCCCATATACTTAAACAAGAATCATATTTCACTAGAATCCTGAGCTATAATCTTCAATCTGACACCATCTTATGTTTCCTTTGGTTGCACCAAAGCTGATTTTTACACTATTTAAAAGCTTAGGCATTTCAGATATTGTTGGATTGCAATTCCTGTTAGAACTAGGCAGGACAGCCAAGAATCATAAATAGCAGGAATGGCAGGCCATAAATATCTCAAGCCCAAATAGTTTTCCAACTCTGCTGATCCCTCTTTGTTGACCAAGTTAAATGCTGCCCATGAGCCAAGAGCAATAAACCCACCACCAAAGGATAAGACCTTTGTTGTTGTTGTTCAGTTGCACAGTCGATTCCGACCCTTTGCGACCTCATGGACCACTGTCCTCCACCATCCTCCTCAACTCGCTCAACTTTGTGTCCATTGTGTCTACAATACCATCTAGCCATCTCAATTTTTGCCACCCCATTCTTTTGCCCTCCACCCTTCCCACCATCAAGGCTTTCTCAAGCGAATCCTCTCTTCTCATTTGATGTCCAAAGTACTTTAACTTCATCTTTACTATTTGACCTTCTAAGGAGCAGTCAGGGTTAATTTCTTCTAAGATGGACCTATTTGTTCTCCTCGCTGTCCAGGGGACTGTCAAAACTCTCCTCCAACACCACATCTCAAAGGCATCTGTTCTTCTGCGCTCAGCTTTCCTAATGGTCCAGCTCTCACAACCATACATTGCCACAAGGAATACCATTGCTTTCACTATACGAAGTTTTGTTTGCAATTTGATGTCTCTGCTTTTCACTATGCTCACCAGGTTTCTCATCGCTTGCCTCCCAAGAATCAGTCGCCTTTTAATTTCATGGCTGCAATCACCATCTGCAGTGAGCTTTGATCCTAAGAAAGTAAAATCTGTCACTGCTTCTACTTCTTCCCCATCTATTTTCCAGGGACTGATAGGGCCTGTTGCCATTATCTTGGTTTTCTTTATATTGAGTCTCAAGCAGATTTGGAAAACACAACAATGGCCACAGGATTGGAAATACAGGCACATTTTATTTCCGCTTCCAGGAGCAGCAAGGGAGGCATGGGCCAGATGAATTCGTGTCATGGCCCAGATCTGGCCCCCAGGTCATATTTAGGCCACCCGTTCCATGGGATTGTGCAGCCTTTTCCCTAGACACTAAATGTGGACCCAGCAAAGTCTGCCAGGCAGAATGATGGTACTCAGAAATTCCTCCCCCTTAACTGGCAACCTCCCTTTTACATTCAGATCCTGTCCATCTACGGTGCAAAGGGAAACCCCCGCAGATGTCTGAATCACCCTTTGCCAATTGTGGAATGTAGTTCGCCACCTAGAAAAGAGTTTTCCCCCTTCAAAAATCAATTTAGAAAGGGGGGGGGGATGCCCTGATGAGCAATCCACTCACATCTCAACCCTCTGCCCGTTTAACTGAGGGAAACCAAGCCAGCTTCCTTTGATTGACTATCCTTAAGGGTGCCTGCATTATTTTCTGTTCATTATTTCTGAGAGCAGCAGGCAGTCTGGAGAGGGAGTCTTTACAGGATCAATATTCTTGTGTGGGTTGGAAAAAGTACACACGGTTTTGCCACAGCTTTTCATTTTCAAGCCTGAACACTTGTTGTAGCAAAATAGATGAGACCGGACAGCAATTCCAGGTCGTACAGATTTCAGGCTCTTTTATTGCGCAATGGTTCACAGATAGTATCACTACTTAATTCTGAGAACCCTGAAGGGTTCAAGAAACAAAGTTTATATACACAGTAGTAAACAGGAAATGCATGGCCCTTCCACCATGTGGTGGGCTTAGAATTTTAACACCTTGGTATTGGCTCAAGGGACAATGGAATTCAAATAGAACACTTGTATTGGCTAATGGCCAAAATCACACATATATTCTCTACTATTGGGTAACTTTATAAGACCTCTATTCTAATGAGGAAGGGTCTACTGCATCAGCCTGGACAATAGGCAGGCAAGTTTTAGCAGAATCACTGTCACTCCACTTGAAGGTTATTGAGAGGGCAAAGATGGAGTCTCTTTGGTTTTATATTATTCTATATTCCGGCATACACTGAACAGAGAGGAGCCCCATCAGCAGCACTAGTTTTTCCTGACGAGAATATTTTCCACAACTACTTCTGGCCAGTCAGTTGACAAAATGCAGGCTGGCTTTTCCTTCAGTGGCTAATCAGAATATGCCTTGTCTGCTTTCTGCTGATAGCCATCAAAGACCATAAAACAAACATTTTTGGAGAAAGACTGGAGCACTGTGGGGGAAATTGTCCCTTGAGAGAGGGGACGATGGAGGGGAAGATGGAGGGAGAGGGAGCTGTTTTTTCTCTACTGCTTGCCCTGCATTTCCCATTACAAAGCCATTGTTCTATCCTGCAATGCAAGTTGTGCCTTCATGCTCATCACCCAACATGAAACACAGAGAACTCTGCCTCCGGATCTTCCAAACAACCCCTGCACTGTTCAGTAGTGAACAAAAAACATCACGACAATGAGAGACCTTACTGTTGAATTTCCAGCCTTCCACCCACAATATTATTACTGGAAATCAAGGGGAGGCAAGGAGCATCTGGTTCTCTCACTCCACTTATGCAGTAGTAGATGTTGAACAGACCACATGCCTTTCTATGGCCCCTTGAGATCCGCCAGGCTGAGTCCCTTCAGGCTCTTAGAAAACGGTTAAACATCTTACTTTACAAAGAGGCCCTTGCTGAAATCCTCCCTTAGGAAGTGGGGTTAAAATTTTTCATTCCCCCCCCCCCGTGACTTTATTTTTTATCATTTAAATGTTGTCATTCACCACCATCTGGATTTATGAAGACTTTATTAATTGTTTTATGATCCTTATTGTGATGTTTTCATTTTTTTCATCATTATGGTTTTATTTTAATATGTACTTGCTGCTCACCACCATAGGCAGTGATGGGATGTTCCCAGTTTGCACCGGTTTGCACCAACCGGTAGCAACATTTCCGGGTGGTTCACCGAACCAGTAGCAACCACCCGGGATTGTTGTTGTTGTTGTTTTGAGGCATCCGGTTCAGACGCCTCACTGGCAAATAAATAAATAAATAAATAAATTTGGAGCCAAAATGGCTCCCGGGTACTGCGCATGCGTCAAACCTTCATTTGATACATGCACAGTTCTATTTTTTTACTGTGGATGCGTCAAATGAAAGTTTGACGCATGCGCAGTTCCCGGCAGCCATCTTGGCTGCTGGAAAAGGAAGGGCGCAGTGAGCGCCTGAAAAAGCGATGGCTGTGGCATTTCCACGCCTGGCCCCACCAGGAAGCCACCCCATTGCGGTGGTTTGCCGCAGCGGCGGTTTGCTGCTGTGCCGCCACGCCACCGCCTCTGCTGCTTCCAAGGGTAAGTGAGGGGGGTTGTGTTTGGGGTGGGTGGGTAGGTTTATTTGTGTTTGGGGTGGGTGGGTTTATTTGTGCTTGGGATAGGTGTTTGGGTAGGTGGGTATATTTTTATTTTATTTTTATTTTATTTATTTCTTTATTTTATTTATTTACAGGTTTGTGTTGTGATTGGTTGGTTGGGTGGGTGGGTTGAGAAGGGTGTGTGTGTTTATTTTAATTTTATTTATTTTAATTTTTTAATTTTTAAAAATTTTTTGGCCCCACCCACAACGTCATGACATCATGATGTCGACTCCACCCATGATGTCATGACATTGGCCACACCCACGATGTCCATGACATCAGGGTGTGGTAGCAAAAATTTTGTCATCCCATCACTGACCGTAATACTTGGGACACTAAATCAAGGGGTATACAAGTATAGTACTGTATGAACAAACAAACAAACTGAACCACACCACATTCTCTTAGCTGACAGAGTGGAATGAGAGACAGACTCTGGGGGGTTTTCCTCCCCATAGCAGGGAGAGTAGTGTGCAGCCCCTTTTTAAAGCTCAGCCCAGATCTTCCTGTTGGGCATTAATGGGTAGATGTGCAGAGGTCAGGTTTTAGGTCAACATTTCTTTTTAGGCTGAAATACGGCAGTCTATTGCTCAGGTCAGCCCATGGGCCTAGACAGAGAAGATACAGCCCTAGTCACATGCCATCTATAGTTGTGCTGCAAGCATTCGATTAGACCAGTGTTTCCCAACCTTTGGTTTTTTGGACTTCAATTCACAGGAGCTTAAGACAATTCCCCAAAAGCACTGATCAGCCAATGTGCTGATTTAGGCTTCTGGGAACTGAAGACCTCCTGTGCTGCCTGGGCCCCACAATGGGAACCACAACATTAAGACTAAAAAAATAATAATCAGATGCCAGATAGTTAAGGTGGAAAAAGTAAATGCCCACACTTGATCTAGATACAAATTGGCAACCATGGGACACTGATATACAAATTGGTCTTCTGTAAGGCATCTCCCTTATGCCTGTCTACATAGTGGCTCATTTTGCACCATTTGAGATTTCCAACTTCTCTTCAGGTTTTTTTGAGGGATGAGGCTGCTGGAATTCTGAACATTGGATCCAAATCAAGTCCTAAGAGTTTTACTTATCCAGTGGTGGAGAAACTGAAGGAAGAGTCTCCTGAAATTTCTCTTGGCCCACCCATCTCATCCCAGTGACTTGTCATACCAACTATCATGTTCCACAATGAACATGCAATGAACATTCAATGGTTTCTTGAACTTGACACCTCCCTAACATGAGTCATCTTCAGCTCCAGCACTTTTTAAACTAGAAGTAAGATCTTCACATTAGATCATCATCACATTGTGAACAGAGCAATTATTTCCCTGCTTGGAATTTCCATTTTCACCATACAGTGCCAGAGCAACATTAGCATAATTTTCTCCCAGGAGGCATAGTGAGAAATCAAATTCCTAATCTCTGGCTCTACAGCCAGGCACCCAAGGGAAGCAAGAATAATCTGGAAATGGATAAGATGATTGAAGGGAAAGTATTTTTAGTATAGTATTTTTACTATAAAATGTTAGAATTTCTATGTCGGGTACAAATTCTCAGTGATAGCTCCACTGCCATATGCATTATTATGAATCATACCAACAGAAAAGTTCCCGGTTCAGTATCCCTCCAGTGCTAGGATCCTAAGCTGCTTTTTGCATCCAGTTCATGCAGTCATGAAGGTGTGGACCTGTTGTCCAAAAGCCCTTCCCTTTTAAAGCCTTGACCAAAAAGGAGGAAAATACGGATTAAATACATGAGCGCAAAGTTATGGTACCTGGAAATGGTCAGGCTGTATATCTGTATGGACACTCTCTCAGCAAGTACTTCATTGTGAGCGAATTTGTTGTTCTTCAGTCGCACAGTCGATTCTGACCCTTTGCGACCTAATTGACCATTGCACGAATACTCAAAGCACAGACTAAGGATCATGTAGAAATTGCAGGATAGCAAACTTAAAACCCAATCTTATGGCACTTCCAAGACTGCTATATTTCAGTATGAGCTCTCCTAGATTAAAATCCATGAAAATTTTGATCTGTGAAAATTCACAGTAATTATATTAAAGTGCCAAAATATTTTGCCTTTTTAATTTTTTTCTGTTAATTTAGTTGAGACAGACTGGAACAGCTTCTTCAGAAAGAACTAGGAAACTATGTTTGTTTGTTTTTAATGACAAACATTACCCTGTGTAGTTTACAACAAACAATAAAAATGAAAACCCCACCCACCAATCCATGCACAGAATATACACACTGTATATAAAATGCTTAAAAAGATAAAATAATAGACCCAATGGCAGTCATTTGTGCCATCAAGTTGGAACTAATCAAGAGCAAACCCAATTGGGCTTTCAGTGTAAGTGAGATACAGTATGTGGTTTTACTAGTGCCACTTCAACCACCATGAATTTCCATGGCCAACTGGGGAGTTGAATCCTGATCTCCTGAATCCTAGTCCATACCATTACACATTGAATACAGGCATAACTGCACTGCAGGTATATGAGCACGGAGTTTGTCCTGCCCCTCTGCTCAGCAGCCCAAAGGAAGCTTTTCCTTCCTTCCCTTCTGCTATTTTGGCACTTTGAGATAACTAAGTGGGTTTGGGGTTGTAGCTTGGGCACTCGGTCTTTAAAAGGTTTGCAATCACTGCTGTAGCATGAACGGACATGCTTGGCTTTCGAGCAAAGGAGACCTTCGTCTTTCTAAGGCATTTCAAATTCTGGTGGGAAGCACCATCAATACGAGTCCTTTCGAGTGCATCCGATCCAAGGTCGTGCTGTATGCTCACCGAGACAGGAACCGGCTTTCCTAGTGGAAAATTCCCGAGAACAAAAAAAGGAGCCCAGATCCATGGGGAGGTGTCGGTTCCAAACAGACCTAGACCATGGGTGGCCCCACTCTCCACTCCCGTGTCACTTAGACACATCCCCACAATCACAGCGGTATGACATGTGTTTTTGTTATACAGTACATCCCTTACTGGTCAGTGAGGTGCGGCTGTGAGTGCTGGTGGTGGCCATTCGCCGCATCTCTGCCGGGAGCCGAGGAGGAGATGGCCCGGCAGAAACCAGAGGGGCTGACACCCCCACCACCATAACCCCCACCACTGCCCTTCTTCTCCACCGGCCCCGAGTCTGATGAGGCTACGGCAGCTTCTTGGGCACAAGCCCGGAGGGAATGCATGGCTGCCGTTTCCCTCCGCTGCTGCTCAAGGGCCGGAGCGCCTCTGAAACTCCTCAGGTGAGCGCGGCGACAAGGATGCCTCAGGTGCGCTTCTTCCGAAGGGGGGCGGGACAAAAGACTATGCTACACACAGGTGAGAAAAAGAATGACGGACAGGAGCCCTGGCCTGTCAAGTAAAGGGGCAAATGCACATAAACCAATGAGGAACGAAGGGAGGAGTTTCATCCCCTCCACCTGTTTGTTCCTCCAGGTGAGTCACAGGGAGGGGCGGGGGAGTCCTTTCGAGGACGCCTCATTCATTGCCATCCAAGACCATTGTAAATAGTTTTCTGGCATTCGCGGGAATTTATTCTGCGTTTATTCTGGAATATAAAAGAAAAAGAACCATAGGAAAGGGAAAAAGCATTTGCTTCCATTTTTCTATTGTTGGAGTATTTTTAGGCATATTTATCATCATCCGTTTTACCATGTTAAAAAAAGAATGAGCAATACAGATGAATGTGCCTTTTGAAAGAGGCCTCTATATGTTAACATATAAAGCAATGCAGACGCAAAAGCAGGAAGTTGCAATACTCAAGTTTGTGGGTTTTGTTCTGCTTTCCAGAGTTCACATGTTGCAAAACCCACAGTTGTGAAGAATCCTCCCTGGGGGTTTGGAGTGAATGAGAGGATCTGTGTAAGTAGTGTCATACACTGCTACATAACATTTGACTTATAAGCTTTATATCTTGCCTTTTCCCCAACTCGGAATGAGTTTAAAAGCAAGTTTGGATAAAAAGGACAGTTGAACAAATTAGAACACTAAAACCCAGTTGAATTAAAAGAAGTTTAAAAGCACATTAATAAAACAGTTCAGACCCTTTCTCATCAGCGTTTCATGATAAAAAGGTATTTACCCTGCTGGCAGAAGGACAATAAGGAAGGAAATCAGCTCAGCTTCTTTCTATAAATCCATGGTTCCCAACATGGGGCAAAATCTGGGGGGAGGGGGTGTTCGAGATGGGTTATTAACAGTGAATGGCCTTTTAGACTTCCTCCACTTGAATAGGAGTTCACTTTTTGAATAAAAAGAATTATATGTTGGGGGAGGGGATCAGGATTTTAGAGATGTTTTTGTGGGGCATGGTCAAAAAAAGGTATAAAGAGTCCCAGTGTCTAGGAAGGTACTTTCTCTGGTGTTCCTCTCAGACCTTCTAGGTAGGACCAATAGAACCCTCACTGAACTCAGAACCTGGGCAGGTTTGTATCAGAGAACAGTCCTTCAGCTAGCCTAAAACCAAGCCAATAGGATTAACTAGATCAGGGTTCCTCAAACTTGGCTATTGATATGTTCTTGGACTTCAATTCCCAGAAACCCTGGTGTGCTGACTTGGGCTTCTAGGACTTGAACTCCAAGAACACCTGGAGAGCCAAGTTTGAAGAATCCTGCACTAGATTGTGGACAACACTTAAAAATGTAAACAAATAAGTAGCCAGTAAAGCTGTTGTTACATGAGAGCTATGTGCTCCATGTTACATGTAACCATCTGGCTATGCTCTTCTAGACCACCTTGAATTTTGCAATGCTTAACAAAGGCTGTCCTTACAGTAATCCAAAGAAGATTGCTATTGAGCTTTTCTTTATTCATGTCAGATGCACCACCAGCATGTAATGATATACAAAGCCAGAATTAACATGTCTAAAAACAAAATAGAATTTAAAAGAGCTAGATGACATCTGCCCAATATTGGGCCACATCAACAGCATTTCCTCTTGCCAACCTAAAATCCTCCTCAGTGCAAGTTGAGAGGCATCCTGTGCATTGAATTATATGAGATAGTTTGTACAGTACTTCTTCACATTCACACAGGCTGTCATCTATAAGGAATCCCCACTTTCTCAGATTATTTATTTAATAGATTTATATGCTGCCCTCATCCAGTGGACTCTGGGCAGTGTACATAGGCCAGCAAGCATCTCACTGACCATACAATGAAACAAGTTAAAAACCAGTATAAAAGACAATTTAAACATTCTTAAAAACATTTGGCAATATTGCCTACTGCTGTGCAATTTTGTTATCTAAAAACAAATATAAAATCAGCATAAAATTAAATTTAGCCCTTGATCTTCCTACTCCAGCATGCAGTCTATTTAAAGCTTTCCTGTTTAGGGATGTACTATCCTGATATCTTGCATCTGGTATGGTCGTTGTCTGCTACTCATATCTTCCTGGAGATCATTTTCTCAGCTGGTGGATGTGTCTCTGGTGACTCCACAAGCCGATCCTGGCATGGAACATGTGGCCACACACAGTACACTGAATAGATGGTGGAGGACGTGGTTGAGTTTGACAAAGCTTCTATGCTTGTTGCTTAGCCTCTTCGTGTCTGCGGTGTTCCCCTTCAAAGTGATCGGTAGCAGCAGAGATGTTTTGGCACCAAAGTGGGCGATCTTTGGCCATTGTCTCCCAATGAGTTTATACCTGACATCTTCATGGTTTGTTTCAGCTGATCGTTATGGCGTTTCAAAGGAGCTCCGCGAGTTCTTGTACCGGGGCTAAGTTCTCCATAAAGTATTTGGTGAGGGAGCCTGAAACCATCCATACAGTGGACATGCCCTATCCATCTAAGACGCTGGCCTATGATGGAAGCTTCAGTGCTGTTTACATTTGCTTTCTCAAGAACTGCAATGTTGGTGACATAATTGTCCCACTTAATATTCAGGATGTTCATCTGGTATGTGACTAAGGAAAAATGTTCATAATAATGCTTTCATTTACAGAGTAGGAAGTAAGGGTCCAATCAGAAGAAAATATTTGTTCCATTTCATTTAAAGTGCAGGTGTTATCAGCAAATGCCAGGGGGGGAATGGAAATGTTTCCCATTGAACAGTATGGTATTTCTTGAATTGCCTCTAGTCTATCCCTTTTTTCCAGATTTTCTTAAGTTCCTTCAGTTCAATGAAGGCTGCAATGATACGTACAAAGGTAGCCCAGTTTTACACAACATTTACCAGGCAGCTTGTTAAAACGAATGGGTTTAGGATAGCCTAACTCTGCTCAGAGTTTGCCTGTTCTTTGGGATTGAATTATCAGCTGTGATTGCTTCTAAGCAAGTATCGACAAGTATAAGCCGAAAGAAAGTATTCTGATACACCAGAAGCTGTCAGACCTGTTTCATTATTACAACTGGCTATTTATTTCAGGACAATTTGGGAGGAGGAGGAGGCTTTATTTAATCCTTATTTAAATGTATAATTTAAGGTCATTTGAAAGATCAGCCTGAATGACATTTGCAGAGTTTGGATTACAAATAAGGATGTTCATTCAGTGTAACATGTCTCTTTTGGGGGGAAACAAGGTCAAAAGGACATTCCTTTTGCAAAATAACATTAAAGACTTGCAATATCATTGCTTTTTAAAGTGGATACTGTATTTGTTTAATAATTTCTTCCAACATGAAAGAAGGGTCTTCTTGACATGCATAGTACAGTCTAACCTCGCATAACGAATGCCACGCATAGCAAAAACCTCGCATAACGAGCGGGCATTCCACAAACCGTTCTGACTCACATAACGAACATTTTTAATCCAAAACCGGCATTTACTATGGAAAAACAAAACAAAAATGTTCTTTATCCGAAACTGGCATTTCCTATGGAAAAACTTGCATAACGAAATTTTTTGTTACGCGAGTTGTTCCATAGGAATTTTTATTATGCGAGTTTTTCCATAAGGATTTTTGTTATGTGAGTTTTTCCATAGGAATTTTCGTTATGTGAAAAAAACTCACATAACAAAAAACTCGCATAGCGAGCAACCTTGCAGAACGAAATATTTTCATTATGCGAGGTTTGACTGTACTGTATAATAGGGGTTGGGGAAGAACATTTGAATACCTTTTAAGGAAAAAAAAATCCCTGAAAATAGAAAGATTCTAGGCCAGTCCTCTTGCTGCTGTCAACCTTCTACTGGCAGGGAGATATTTTATTTTAAATCAGAAAAAAATGAACAATTGTGATGCCTCCTTGTATACAGAACAGTGTGCATGCAGAACAAGATAATGTATTTTAAGCAGTAATTAAATATTCATTAGAATACTCCTTCCTTGTTACATACAATTTTTAAATTTTTGTTTGTTACAGTGGTACCTTGTGTTACAAATTTAATGCGTTCCAAGGCATTTTTCATGTTATGAAAAATTTGTAACTCGAATTTCCCATAGGAATGCATTGAAAACCAATTAATCTGTTCCAGAAAAAAAATTGTAACTCAAGCCATTATTTTCAATTGATTTTCATTTGTATTGTGAAATTTTTGTAACTTGAACCATTTGTAACTCAAGGTACCACTATATTTTTCTTTTATCTTTGTGGAGGCAACTATGCACTTGCAGGTAAAAAGTAACTTGAAACCCTTCTTTGTTAAGAGCCCTGTTGGTGAAATGGCTTAACTGTAGTACTGCAGGCAAAACTACTGCTGTTATCAGTTCAGTCCTGACAGGGCTCCAGGTTGACGCAGCCTTCCATCCTTCCAAGGTTGGTAAAGTAAGTACCCAGCATGTTGGGGGTGGTATATAAGCATAATTGCTGTTTTTTGTTACCACCGCCACCTTCAAGAGTCACTTTTCTGCTCAGTTAGATATTTTTTTGAATGTAGCTTCCATATGCTCTGGTCAGACAGAATGTACACCCATACAGGCAACCTGATACAGTGTCTCCATTGCTTCTAATTCTTTTCCATGTACTGATACAGGTGAATATGTTTTTCCTTGCAGATCATACCTCTGTTGTATGTTAACCCCTTAAATGAGGGATACTGAAGACACAAGAAGGTATCTTAGCACTTGGATTAGATTTATTTGTAAAGTGAGTAATTTGGTATTGGGGTATGTTGGGATTCCACACTTGTTGTTATGTGCTGTCAAGTCATCTCCAACTGATGGCAACCCTATGGATGAGACATCTCCAAAATGTCCTACCCTCAACAACCCTGCTAAGGTCCTGCAAACTCAAGCCTGTGGAGTCAATCCATCTCACATTTGGCCTTCTCCATTTCCTGCTGCCTTCCACCTTCCCCAGCATTATTGCCTTTTCCAGAAAGTCATACCTTCTCATGATGTATCCAAAGTAGGAGAGCCTCAGCATCATTTTTGCCTCAAAAACCGGCAATTTCCCCATTTCCTGGTATTTTTACAGGACTTTTATGAACAGAATTCTCAGGCAAATAATTAGTTTAGATCAGGGGTCACCAACCTTTTTAAGCTGGGGGCCAGGTCATGACTGGTGGTCCCCTCGCTGTTTATGGCTGCTGTAAACGAGTCTGCTGTTGATTCTGGTGGCACCTGCAGCAACTAGAGCAAGGGTGTGGGTTGGATTATTTGGTCCCATGGGTTGGATCCAGCCCACGGGCTATAGGTTGCCGCCCCCTGGTTTAGATTATATTTCATATAGAAGTTCATTAGTCCAGGTACTGATCAGAAAATGAAGCTGGAGATCTCTTTGAGATGGTGACTTACAGTTAAGATGCGGACTAGAAGCTTGCTCCTTGGAAAAAGAGAAGTGTTTGCCAGGCTTTTGGGGAGAGTAGGTGGTGCCAATATAGATTTCACCTGATAACTAACAACCTAGATCTGTGCCTAAGCCAACTGGTTTCAACTAACATGGGCATGGTTAACATTGCTGTGTAAAAAGACCAGGCTGCACCATCGACTTTATTCTACTCTATAGCTATGTAGGGGACTGCAGTGGCTCAAGTGGCTAAGATGTTGACTGGGAGGCGGAAGGTCAGCGGTTCAATTCCTGAGTACTGCAGGATGGAATGAGCTCCCGTCTTTGTCCCAGCTCCTGCCAACCTAGCAGTTCGAAAGCAAAAAATTGCAAGTAGATAAATAGGGACCACTTTGGTGGGAAGGAAACAGTGTTCCATGAGTCCAGTGTCTAGTCATGCCTGCCACATGATCACAGAAACATCTGTAGAAGCAGACAGCGCTGGCTCTTTGGCTTTGAAACAGATGAGCACTGAACCCTAGAGTCGGATACAACTGGCAGAGCACACAGAACACTGTTTACCTTCCCACCAAAGTGGTCCCTAGATATCTACTTGCAATTTCTTGCTTTAAAACTGCTAGATTGGCAGTAGCTGGGACAAAGACGGGAGCTCATTCCATCTTGCAATACAGTACTTGGGAATCGAACTGTTGACCTCCTGCCTTCCAGTCAGTGTCTTAGCCACTTGAGCCACTGCAGTCCCTTCTAGAAAGGAGAATAGACTACCAATTATCAATGAGTAAAGTTTTTGTTCTCTAATGCACAGTCTGGCCAGGTTATTCTGCTATGGTAATAGATAGACCATACTGCCAGTGATTCAATGTTGAATGTCAAGCGGTGGTTAACTAACCTGACAACCCTGAGGACTAGCAGGCTTGGTGAAGGCCACAGGGAAGGGTAATGGGCCCCAAGTGGATTAAATCCCACTGGAATCCATATTGATGAAGGGCAGCAGCTTCATCGATCCTGGCTTGGGGCTGAAGAGGATTTTGCGTGCCAAAAGGGCTCAAGGACCAGAAAAGTGACTCACGGACCTGGATCAGTGGTACAGGTGTCATGCTGTGATATGAAAGGCAGATTAAAGGCCACTGAATTATATTCACAAAACAGTCTTCATGGCTGATCGCCATAATTATCTCCAATATTCAGAATCGGATACGACACAAGAAGAAAAATGCATTACTGTTTCTATGCTGTGCTTTAGTCTTCCTCCTAGAAAGTGCATTTCCAAATTAAAAAAAAAGGTGGCATCCTAAATTTAATTTTGTAATAGAAAATTGGCTTTCATGTTCTTCGGCAAATCTGTCCAACAAGCTTTTTTGTTTATTTTTAATTGAGCCACTAGAGGGTGTAAGGAGTCTTTTTATTTTAAAAAGTCTTTTAAAAAGAAAAATAGAGGGTGGCTTGGAAGGTCACAAGAGCAAGTGTGGCCCCTCAAAGTCTAGAGCGTGGAGTATGTGGTCCTCAGACTTCCAGAGGGTGCCTGCCCTCATCAATAGCTGTTGTTGTTTCTTCTTCTGCTGCTGAATTCCAATCCGAATATTGGAAACCAGCCATGAAGACTGTCAGTGATGGGATGACAATTTTTTTACTACCACGCCATGATGTCACGGACATCATGGGCGTGGCCAATATCATGATGTCCTGGGTGGAGCTGACATCATGACATCATGACGTTGTGGGTGGGGCCTTAAAAATAAAAAATAATTTAAAAATAAAATAAAATAAATAAATAAATACACACACACACACACACACACACACACACACACACACACCTCAACCCACCCACCCACCTACAACACAAACCCGTAAATAAATTAAAGAAATAAAATAAAGGAATAAATAAAATAAAAATTAAATAAAAATGCACCCACCCACCCAAACACACACACACACACACCCCAAACACAAACCCCTCACTTACCCCTGGGAGCCCTCGGTGGCAGCGGACGGCCCGGGCAGGGCAGGCCTCAACTTGCCTGTGGGGGCTCGGTGGCCCCGGGGGAGGTGCCCTCCTCTGAGGTCTGGTGCCGCCTGCCCAGGCCGCCATCGCTGCCGTCGCCATCATCGCCGCTGCCCCTGTTGCCGTTGCCGCCACCACCACCGGAGCCGCTCCAAAAAGATGCGACTCCAGCTAAAAGAGGCAATGAATGGCTGTCTCTTACTGCGCATGTGCAGAAACTCAATCTCAAAAGTGGGTTCCCCTCCCGGAGAACTCTCCGGGATTGTTCCTACCGGTTCCAGGGAACCGGATGGAACCAGGGTCATCCCATCACTGAAGACTGTCCTAAGAATATAATGCAGTGGCCTTTTGGCATGCAAAGTCCTCCTCAGCCCCAGGCCAGTATTGATGAAGCTGCTGCCCTCCATCAAGATGGATTCAAGAAGGGTTTAATCCACTTGGGGACTCTAGCCCTTCCCTGTGGATTTCTGCATCCAAGACAGTTAGTCCTCATGGTGGTCAGGTTAGTTAACCGCCACCTGATACTCGGTGTTGAGCCACTGGCAGTATGGTCTACTCTATTACCATAGCAGGAGTAAAGCAGTGGGGATTTGGTGGTTCAACTTCTCTGTAAATTCCATTGATTCAAATAGGCCTACTCTAATTATCATTTATTGTGTTGAAGTAAATCACAAGGACAGTAGGCCTATTTCAATCAATAATAATTTCATGTCAGAAATTATTCTGGGTTAAAAAGATTTCTGCAGAAGAAACTCCGCTCAGGGAACGCCCAAATTACGTTCCTTTTGTGTCCCCAAGAGCGGGGACAGAGTCGTGTGCTCAATCCATCATGCAGTACCCAGGTCTCAAAATGTTGACTTGCCAGCCTTCCAGCTAACAAGGAGAGCTTCTTAACCACTGAGCCACTGCAGCCCCAATGGAACGTATGGACTTGATTTGCCAATCCCCAATGATTAAATGGACCTACTCTAGTGTGATTTACTACAGTAAGCGACAGGATTTCAGCCATCAAGTAGCAGTTACTGATTTAGAAGATAGCAGTGCATTGGATACAGTTTTAGGATGGGGAATGAATTTGCTTCTTGTGACTCCCATGTTCTTTTCCTGTCTTTGGTGTTGCTTCTTGTGTGTTTCTCTATATAATATCTGTTGTTGTTTAAGAAAATATATTTGTTCAATTATTATCTTGGCAGTGATACCAAACATAGCAGTGGAAATGTAGAAATACAAGTTGGTTGGTTGTTGCTAAGATGTCAGCTTCGTGAGGCTCCTCTCTTTAATTCATTAGTTGAATTCTTGTGGCTGAAGCAGAAAGAGAACTGTAGCACCACAGGCACCCCCAAAGATGATTGAGTCCAACTCATGTCAAAGCAGGAAATTAATGGCTAGAGCATCCCTGACAGATGACCATCCAAACTTTGTTTAAAAACCTCCAGTGAAGAAAGAGAGTTCATTAGCTTGGGTCCCATTCTCTGGAGATGCCAAATATAAACTAGCTACATCTTCAGAGTGACAGCCTTCAAATACACTATCATTTCATCGCCTAGTCTTCTCTAGGCTAAAGGTATTGAACTTCCTTAACTCTTCCCAGTATGGCTTCATTTCCATATCCTTTAACAGTGGCTTGCAAATCAATTTGTTCCTTCTGAAGAAAGTTACTGTACATACTCGAGTATAAGCTGACCTGAATATAAACCGAGGTACCTAATTTCTACCTGAAAACCCAAGAAAATAGATTGACCCGAGTATAAGCCAAGGATGGAAAATTCAGCAGCTGTTAGTGAGTTTCAATAACCAAAATACATGAAAATATGGAGAAATCAATTAAATTTTTGGTGCATCTCAATCCGATCCGGTCTCAGGACCCACATGGTCATTGACCCGAGTATAAGCCATTTCCCCTTTAGGGGGCTCATTTTTGGGACAGAAAAACTAGGTTTATACTCGAGTATATATAGTACTTGCATCTTCTGGTGTTACTGCAAGTGGATTTTGAAACATTCTTATTTCCTTTCCATGCTTATGGCAATTGGTGAATCTGTTCTGGAATTCCACCTGCTTGGAATGCGTGGATTCTCTAAATGTTCAGTATGCAAAAACACTTTGCAGTCTTTCTGCAAAAATACAGGCCTTTGACTCTCTTTTCCCTCCCTCTCTCTCTCTCTCTCTCTTTTTTTTGGCCAAAGCAGGCCAGACATCCCCTGCACCAAACCACAGAACTGCTTTGTCTTCTTTACACACATATGTACCATATTTGCCAGCATATAAGATACATTGGAGTGTAAGACACACCCTGGTTTTTATACACATTTTTAAGAGGAAAAAATAATGTTCTACATTTTAACTCCAGGAGGTGGGGAGGATTGGATGGATCGCCCGGGCAACATCACTCTTTTGGAAGCTGCACTTCGCCAGGCTCCTAGAGGTCAGTGGCGGCCACCCAACTGCATCAGGCTGGTGCTGGTGCTGGTGCTGTTACCAACGTATAAGACACACTCCTTTTTTCCAGTGTATTTTAAGGCGGGAAAGTGTGTCTTATATGCCAACAAATATGGTATATAACCTTCAATGTGGTAATGCATGGAGAGGCTCTGCTTGGCTAGTAGAGCACCCAGAATGGCCAAAAGGCTAGTGTGGAAGATAAGACTAGGAGGAGGGTAATAGAAGGAACACTGGAGACCAGAAGAAGCAGGGTTGCCATTGAGTTTTCTTGTAAGAAAGGGACAGGAATAACAGCTGGAGTTGGAGACATTTGAAGTCGGAAGAACAATGTGGACCCGAAAGGAAATACAGTAAAACCTCATATAACACTAAAATCTGGTTCCACAAGTCTTGGTGTTATATGATTTTTAGTGTTATCTGATCCTCTATGGGATCCATAGAGATACATTGTAACCACACAGGCTTTAGCGGTTGTTATCTGAAGCATCCCATAGGATCTTAATGTTATCTGATGCAATTCTTCCCCCCAGATTCCTTGATGTTATGCGATTTTAGTGTTATTCGATACTAATGTTATATGAGGTATTACTGTACCTTGAGGGTAATAGCAGCAAGCAGGCAGGTTGGAGGGCCACATAGAAAGAGCACAGGTGGGTACAGTTTGGGAACCCCTGCTTTATAGTACAGTATAGGGACTGATTCTTGCTCCTGATACAGTACTATTATCCATCTATTCCAGGGGTTCTCCACCTACAGCCCATGGGTCAGATCTGGCCCATGGCACCATTCCATCCAATCCTCGCTCCCACCATTGCTGTGGCCGCCGCCGCCGCCGCCGCCGCCGCCCCCGGCCTGGCTTGCCGTGTCCCTAATGCCGCTTCATGGCAGGGTGGATGTTGTAAGAAGGCAGAGGGAGAAAGGACAGTGGTGGAAGCAGAAGCAGCAGATGCACGTGGCTGGCCGTGTCCTTCCCTGTCGCCGCTCTGGCCAAGTGCGGGCAAGGACAGGCAGGACACCTCCTTCACCCATGGCAGGCTGGCAAGCAGGGAAACAGCAGTGTTGGAAGCATGGGGGGATTGTTGATGGCAGCGGCGTCAGTGAGGGGGAGTGTTGGCAGCAGCGGTATGGGGGAAGTATTGGAGTGCTGGTGGCAGCAGCGGTGGCATGGGGGGAATGGTGGGGGCTTGGGGTGGTGCCGCTGGTTGGGGGGACACCAGTCCGGCTCACCAACAGTCTGAGAGGGTGTAATCCAGCCCCCGGCTTTAAAAGGTTGAGAACCTCTGATCTATTCTAAACACACTAGAGCAATCCAGGCTGTTCCCTAAATGTCAGATAACTAAAAAAATTCTTCTCTTTCCCCTCCTCAAATACGAAAACAATACTATAGTCCAGGTGTTGGTATAACTCCAGTGATGGGATGTCACCGGTTCCAGACGGATCTCTGGAACCGGTAAGACCAATCCCGGAGGGTTCTCCGTGAGGGGAAGTCCACTTTTGGGGCGTCCGGTTCCGGATGCCTGACCGAAAGAAAAAAAAAATTAAAATCGGAGCGAAAATGGCTCTAATTGACTGCGCATGCGCAGAAACTCAATCTGACGCATTGCACATGCGTCAGATTGAGTTTCTGCGCATGCGCAATCAATTAGAGCCATTTTCGCTCCGATTTTCAAAACATTTAGAACTTTCAGGGCAGCGGCGGCGGCAGCAGCCCTCTGAGGGGGGCGCCTCCCCGCGGCACGTTGAGGGCTGCCTCGGCCGTCCGCTGCTGACAAGCCCCATGCCCTGGGGACGCCCGGCGGGGTACACCGCTGCCGCCGCCTCCGCCGGGCGCCTGTGGGCCGGGTGTCTGCACCCGCCGTCCACAGCCGCCGCCCGCCGCCGCCGGAGCTGCCGCTGCCTGAATCCCTGTGGACTCCTTCTTGGGTCGGTCCCTTTTGAGCTCGGCTGCCGCGCGCTGCGGAGGAGGAAGCTGTAGGCGGCGGCGGTGCGGCATGGGGACGGCCCAGGGAGGCGCGGCAGCCGCGGCTGCCCGTCGCCCCTCGCCATGGCCGGAGCCGGGCTAAAAAGGTACCGGCCCAAGGAGGACGCCACAGGGGTGCAGGCAGCTCCGGCGGCGGCGGCGGCTGTGGACAGCAATCGGGGTGCCGGGTCCCAAGAAAGGTAAGCGAGGGGTTTTTATTTGGGGTGGGTGGGTAATTTATTTGTGTTTTGGGTGGGTGGTTGTTTTTATTTTATTTATTTATTTGTGTCTGGGTGGGTGGGCTGAGAGGGAGGGGTGTGTGTGTATGTTTATTTTTATTTTTTATTTATTTTTATTTTGGCCCCGCCCACAACGTCATGACGTCATGACGTCGGCCGTGACGTCATGACGTCATGCCATTGGCCACGCCCATGACGTCCGTGACGTCATGGCGTGGTAGTAGAATTTTTGTCATCCCATCACTGTATAACTCATTCAAACTAGTTACAAAAATAAAAGCTGAATTTTTAAAGCTGAAAATGCTTGTGTGTGTCTTATATAAAATACCTTTTCTATGCTGGCTTACTTTCCTTGCACTCGTATTTTGGAATTTGCCTGGATAGTCTGTTTTAGGCGGGAGGAAGAACACATCATGTTTTCCTGTTTCACTCCAAGTATAAGTAAATTTAGACAACCAATAATGATGATATATTTTCACAGAGTAGCAGGTAACTCCTGGACTGGATTCCGTTTAGTGGCGAGTTTACTTGAAGCTGAGGCAGTGTAGAAGGATTAAAATAAAATAGTGCTGCCGATCTTGATTCCGGTGCTGTTGTTTCACAATCTCTTCCTCGAAGTCTAAACGAACCCTGGGAGGGCCTTTTCCTCAACTATTCCAAAGGCTAAAATTCCTAGAATTAGCTCTTTGGGGCCACTGCAAAGCAGAACCCTCTCATCCCTCCAGCCTGGACAGAAACTGACGTTCAGCCAAAACAAACTGGCCAGATATTTCCCAACCATTCTGCACTCCCCTTTCCTTGCAGATAGTTGGGCTGGCATCCAGCACATCTGCAGTTATGGTAGGCCTTGCCAGTTGGAAAACCCGGAGGCTACGAGAAGGCCTCTTCAGCCTGGCTGTTCCTCCGATACTGGATCCCGCCCTTTCTCTTCTAAGAAGGGCATTTCACTTCAAGGTGAAGTGGGGGGGGGGGAAGACATGGGTTTCTGTGACCTCCCTGGATCAGCTGAAGCAAGACACTGCCTCGAAAAAAACCACTGCCAAGTTTCAATCAGCTCGGAAACTTCTGCTTCAGAGTCAGTGCTCCGTATTGGGCCATGTGGAAGCCATGAGGAAGGCTGGGGGAGAGACTTCTTCAGTAGGCAGAGAGAGCATTTCCAGCTACACTGAGCAGTCACTGACAGTCCTCACTCCTCCAGGTTGTAGGACCATGGCTTCACAGTCCTCACTCCTCCAGATTGTAGGACCATGGCTTTTGATGCGCAGAGAGAGTTTGAGAGTCCTTGGACTTCAAACCTGGATACAACTCATTTGAAATTAATAAGTGGATGTCACCAATGTGTGTGGGGCGGAAGGGACTTAAATATTTCTCAGAAAGCCAGTCTTGCAGCATTATCTCCTTCACTCATTTGACATTTTGATGACGTTGTACGTTTTTGCTTCTGTATTGCTACAGATTAATCTAGAAACTCCTTGGTTACTTAGGAGCTATCAAACATACAGGATTCGCCTCTTTCATGTTCACTCCCAGTGCTTGTAACTATCTAGAAGTACCACTGTTTTGTAGGTAGATGATACCAGCTGAGCCTGCTAGCTAGGGCTGTGCAAATTTTGGCTTTGGCTCACGACATCAAAATTCAGAATGCAGCAAAACATAGATTGGGGGTGACTAGGCAGTGTCAAAAATAAGTAAATGGCAACATCTTCCCCTTTCCCCACGTTGTGCCACTCTTCCGCCCAAGGGAATAGAACGCTCAAAGGAAGAAAGGAGGATAGCATTGCAAGATGTCCATCCTCTGCTCTACCGATGGTATGGACGATCATAACTATGGAGTGTATATTCAGTGGCCAGTGCCTAAGAAAGAGGAAAGCATTGTGGTAGCAGCAGCCGGGTGGGGGGAGCCCCTTCCCCTTAAAAGTGGAGGAACATCAGCCTCAGAAAGGAGTGGGTTGGAAGCATTTCTGCCCACCCCGGGTGCCAAAATTGGTAGTTAGGCTCCAAATACATCTCAAACAAGCATTCCGCCTCACCACAGTTGCTTGAGAACATCTGTCCCACAGTGACTTAGGTGGCAACCAGTGACTTCTAATGAAGCATGCACACAACTATTCAAGCATGTGTTTACATGACCATATTAATCAGAAATTCTACTTGTGTCTCTTGAGGCTCACTCTCTGGTGAGTATATTTAGGATTGAAGGTTTTAAAAACAGAGGCAACAATCTTATGCATACTTACCTACCTGTAGACCCCCCCCCCCCTCAATGTTTTAAAATTTACTTCATAGCTCAGTGGCTTGGGAGTCGGGCTGTAGAGTCTGAGTTTGGGAGTTTGATTCCCCACTGTGCCTTCTGGAAGAACAGCCGGCTTGTGTAGACTTGGGCAGGCTGCGCACTGCCAAGGCAATCCTAGAAAAAGGAATAGTAAACCATGAAAAGGCTGGCTATAAATCATAATCAATGGCACACAATTATTACTATTGAAGATGAACAGGCAATCCTGCAAAATTGGGTACTAAACTTGAAGCTTTGTAGCTGAGAGCTCATCCACCTAGAACAGGGATTCTCAACCTGCGGCCCATGGGCCGAATGCGGCACATGGTGCCATTTCATGTGCCCCCCTCCAGCCTCGACTACACCAGGAAGTGCCATGTGATGGAGTAAGGGCAAAATGGCCATCCAGCCCCCAAAGCTGTCTGAGGGAGTATGACCCGGCCCCCGGCTTTAAAAGGTTGAGAACTCCTGACCTAGTAGAATAAACACTTACCATAGAATAGCTCATAATCTTGCTATTACATCATCAACAACAACAACAACAGATAAAAATTAAATAACATTTAGTATTAATGAAATTGATAAAATATTTGATTATAATAAGCCTCTTACTTCTGGATAAGCAACAAATACATATGGATAACAGCAAAGAAAAAGATCCTTTATAGAAGCTGGATTTCCACCAACAAGCATTCTCAAAAGTTGCAAAGAACCAAGCTTTAAGGTCAGTAACAAAATTAATATGGAATGTCATCCTCCTCAGCATACTCATTTCAACCATTGGGGTTGTTCTGAAATCTTTAATTGCCAATTTAAAACAGTTGCCAATAGCGGCTAATTTGCTTCCTGGAATTCAAAAGTTAGCAGTTTTGCAAATGGGTCATCTCAGCTTTAGGACTTGACCTCTCATTTTAAAGGCTGAACTCTTTGATTTACCCCCATGCACCAAAACACATTGAGAAATAAAATGTGCAAAACAACAACAACCCCTTTTTCTGGGGACACACTTTCTTGAGGCTCTTCTTCCTAATGGTATAGCCAGGGAGAAGGAATCAAACTCCTGACCTCTGGTTCTAAAGTCACATGTTTAACTCATTGAGCTACCAAGCCAAATAGATCCTCCTCATGCATCCCATTAAAAAAATTAAAATTACATTCTAAGAACAATTAGTATCCTGACTGCTAGCTCCCCTTAGGGAGAGATGTACATATCCAAGTGGAATTAGTTTCACTCTGTTGCATAAAAGAAGATCCATATATTTTTGGCAGTTGTTAATACATATCAAAGGTGAATAGCAACTATAACAGCTTAAGGAGAGAAAGAACAGGGTTGGCAACCAGCCCTACAGAGGGGAGGATCCCAAAATAAAAGCTATCCACCTGATAAAGCCTCATAAAGCTGTGGTCAGATGGTTGAAGCAAAGCATGCTCAGCTGGAGCAGGTAAAATCAGCTTGTGGAAGACACAAGTGTGCCAAACATCTGCACCACAGATGGCAATTTGATTCACAGGCAAGAACTGAAAAGGAGAATGTGCAAACACTTACAGACTGTGATGATCTATGTAGGCCAAATGAAAAATGCCGTGCTTGGGACAGAACTTCACTCAAGATGCATCCTGTGTGGCATTTGCTTGTCTGCAGAAATGATGGGAGAATCAATTGCTATCTGGTAGGTTTTCAACTAGAAGTGGATACCCTCTGCCCAAAACTTGGAGTTGGGCTTCCAGTTCTATAGTTCATGGACAGAGCACTTGTAAAACCCTCATCTGACATTAAATCCACTCTTTTAAACTTTACGTTTAAAAGTGGCTCAAGTGGTTAAGACGCTGACTGGAAGACAGCAGGTCAGCAGTTCGATACCTGAGTACTGCACGATAGAATGAGCTCCCATCTCTGTCCCAGCTCCTGCCAACCTAGCAGTTTAAAAGCAAGAAATTGCAAGTAGATAAATAGGGACCACTTCAGTGGGAAGTTAAACAGTGTTCTGTGCACTCCAGTGTCTAGTCATGCCTGCCATATGTTCATGGAAATGTCTGCAGAAGCAGTGTACTGCCTTTATAAGGCTCTTTGGCTTATAAATAGAGATGAACACTAAACTCTAGAGTCAGATACAACTGGCTTTCAAGCAAGGGTGACCTTTACCTTTACCTGGGCTCTTTTAACTTTTTGAAAATAGGCACCCTTTTATTTTTCTCCTAGTTATTTGGAAAGGAAAGGACAAGTGAAACTCAGAGTAGATTTTAGAAGTGCAGTAGAACCCCGCATAATGAAAAAAGTTGGTCCCACGATGTCTTTCGTTATGCCAATTTTTTTGTTATACAAAGCATGCCTCGTATAGCGAAAATCGCTATGGGAAAAATCGTACAATGAAAAAATTTCATTGTACAATGCATCCCATAGAGATTTTCATTGTACTATTTTCCCCATATAAATGCATTGCTTTGTATTACGGAAAAATTTGTTATATGGGGTATAATGGTTTTCACAAATCCTCTTTGTTGTACAAATTTTTGTTGTATGAGGCATTTGTTATGCAGGATTCCACTGTACAGCTATTAGTTTCTATTTGGAGTATAGGTGTTACTTTCAAAAAAAAATTTTTTTTCAATTCTTAAAAAACATATTACAAAGAAAACATAATACAAATACAGTGGTACCTTGCTTAAAGAACATAATGCGTTCCATGGGATTGCTCTGTAAGTGAGTTTACTCTTTAAGTGAAACACCATTGTAAATGACCAACTGTGACTTCTGGCAGGGGGGGGGGAGCGGATTGCAAACCCCGATTTAGTTGTTAAGCGAGTTTTTGGTTGGTTTTAGTTGTTAAGTGAGGTGACCATTCAGAGAAAATTCTGCTCTTTAAGAGAGTTAGTTTCTAAGCAAGGCACTCTTTATGTGAAGTTTTACTGTACAGTGTATACCCGTCACCCGGGGGACATCAATACTTTTCCAAAGCAATTATTCAAACAAATGCACATATTAAGACTATCTTTTTACCTATCTCCAAAATATCTTATGTTCATTTCTGGATTTAACACCTTTAGATTTTCCCAAGGTATATTCAATACATTCCCCACAAATATTTCAAATTCACTTTCTTTAATAATATATCTTTTCAGTTTCAATACACATGTTAATTTATCATTAATTACCAGGTTCCAGATCTCCTTATACCATTCCTCTAAACCTAGATATCGATATGATTTCCAATTCCTGGGTATTAAAATTTTTGCAACTGTCACCATGATAACAATAAAGTCTTTATTATGCTTATGGAGTTTTAATCCCCCAAAATCATTTAACAAAGCTATCCTGGGACACAATCGTATTCTAAGAGATAGTATATTATTAATTTCTTCAAAAACATTTATCCACATTTTATTCACCTCCTTACATTCCCACCATAGGTGAAAAAAAGTCCCAGGATATTTATCACATCTCCAACACCCTTCCTTATATCCAAATTCATAGTGGATTAATTGAATTGGAGTAATATATCATATAACAATGTTCTTTGATTCTTATTTTCATAATTCTTTGACTCCATATTTGATTCCCTTCTGACTCTATATGACTTTTCAGGTCTGATTCCCATATTTCCTTCAGTGATTTCTAAGGACTTCCCTATTCTATTAAAATTACAGTATGTAGCTCTTACTAACTATAGCTTTAAATGAAAAATGTTTCTGATGTAGTTGATAAATGATATCTTCAAACCTTGTCTATTCCCTGAATTATCTCCATTTCTGTACCCATTCCTCTCTCCATTTTTCCATCTGTACTTTTTGGGACCAATTCAACTGACATACCTTATAAATCTCTTCTCTTCCTTCCCTATTCCTAAATTTTTCTACCTATTCCTTTAACAATTTTAATCCTCTTCACTCCAACTCATCCAAGTCTTCATTTTTCAATTTGACTGGCATAATCTTTACCAGTACAGGTACTCCAGGGCATAAATCTTTCTTAATTTGTTGCCAAATCGCCAAACTACTTCTACAACTCATATTTTGCATTTTTAATAATAGTTCGCTTCCAATCTTGAAAAAAAACTTGTTCTATATTTTCCTTTTCTCTGTATTCTATATCTTTCCATATTATTTTTTCTTCAAACATCAACCTTAATATTTCTTTAACTTGGAAAGATATATAATAGACTCTAATATTAGGGATTCCCAATCCTCCCTTTTTTTAGGGGTATATCACTAACTTTTGTTTATTCTTGCTTTTTTTATTCCCATTACAAAACTTATCCACCATATTTTGCCATTTTAAAAAATTACTTATATGTAATATTTATTGGAACCATAGCTTTTAGATAGTTTATTAAAGGTAAAACTTTCATTTTGCATATTGCTACTCTTCCAAACCAAGACAAATTTAATTTGGTATATTTTCCTTTTTAAAAAAAATAAGTTTATTTATAATTTTCAAACAGAAATAAAAAATGACAAAAAATAATAACAATACAATATTACATTACAACAATACTAGAATCACAAAAAACCATAGCTAGAATAACACTTCAATTCATATTACAATTTTGATAAAAGAAAATCATTGACATGAAAGAAAAATCACCCATGTGCTATATACAATGTCCAGGAGTTACATCAATTCATTTTGCCCAAAAGTGAGCTTGTTCTGGTACAGGTTTAATTCCTCCGTTTTTAACTATCACATATTCCACAAATCTTTTCCAAATTCTCCAAAATCTATTTTCACGAACTATGCCTTTTCTAACATTCAACTCCCATGTCAATTTATCATTAAGTCCTAACTGCCACATTTCTTTGTACCAGTCTTCTATTTTTGTATTTAACTCATTTTTCCATTTTTTGCTATACATTGTCTAGCTGCTGACATCATTGTTATCAATAATTCCTTGTCTTCCTTACCCATCTTGCATTTTTCTGAAATTGTCAGTAGCACAGGTTCTGGCCCCAAGTCAACTTTCTGTTCAAATATGCAATTGATTTCTTTTCAATTTCCCCCCAAAATTCTTTCAGCTTGTTGCAATTCCACCACATGTGTATATATGTCCCCATTGATTGTTTGCATCTCCAGCAAACATTACTTGTTTTATTATCTAGTTGATGTAACTTGACTGGGGTCAGATACCAGCGCCACAACAGCTTATAATTATGTTCTTTGACACGTACAGACATAGTTCTCATAACTCTTCTTCGCCAAATTTCTTGCAATTTTTTTCTGGAATTATTATATCCAATTCTTGTTCCCAAGTATTTTTTAAGATTTCTTGTATCTTTCCTGTTTTATTTAACATTTTGTATAGCTTGCTAATAATCCCTTTGATACCCATCTTGTCTTTTCTAATCTGAGCTAAAATTTCTTCAAAAGCTGTCAAATCTCTTTCTAAACTTCTTTCATATATAATTTGGTATATTTTTCCAATACACTCTCTGTCTCTATTTTCTTTTTATCATAATTCAGTTTCTTTAAATCTTGCATATTGTCCCCAATATTAATACCCAGATATTTAAAATTAATTCTAATTTTAACATTGTGAAGTACCTTTGTTTTCTCGATATCTCTTTCCCTCTTATTGCAAACAATCATTTATGTTTTATTCCAGTTGATTATTAACCCAGTTACCTGTTCAAATCCATCTAAATGTTTTTTAAATCTTATCTAATATTGCAACTGGGTCTTTAACTGTGATCAGGGTGTCATCTGTGAATAAACTTACTTTAACATTTTCAATCCCTTCCAGCTCATTATCCCGTTTTATAGCATTGGCAAGCAACTCCATCACCATAACCATCACCAAAATCATAGGAAATAACGGGCATCCTTGCCTTATTCCTCTCTAGCACTATATCTTCTGTTACTCCATCAACTACAACTACAGCTTGATTTTTATCATAAAGTTTTCCTATCACATTTTGAAATTTGGTTCCAAAACACATTTCCCCCATCAGTTTCTTCTTCAGGGGAGCCCATTCCACTGAGTCAAATACAGTACTTTAAAGATGTCTAATGAAATCAGGCCTATTCTCATTTTCTTCCTATTAGCTAAATCTACAATGTTCATTAGTCTTCTTGTTAAATCACTCATTAACCTTCCTTTAATGCAAGGGTGCCCAAATTATGGCCCATGGCACCAATTAATCCGGCCCGTGCCATCCTCACCACTCCTGGAAGCAGAAGTAAAATGTGCATGAATGTAACATTGCCATAAATGAACCATGGTGGGTCATTTACAACAGCATTATGCGCAGCCACATTGTGCACTTATGCATGCACATTTAACTTCTGTCCCTAGGGACAGGAATCATGTGACCAGCACACTCAGCCATGTGACCAGCCCATGGCCCAAAAAGTTTGGGCACCCCTGCTTTAATGAATCCTATTTGATCCTTCTTTATATATTCCTCAATAAATTAATTTAATATTTCGGCAATTATAGAAGTGAATATTTTTACATCCTGTTTAATTGAGGAGATAGGACAACCAACTTTCATTTTATCCTTATCTGGCTTAGGGAACAGTACAATTAAAGACTGAGTCCATGAAATGGTATTCCTCCACCCTCTAGTATATAATTGAATATTTTTTTTCAACTTTGAGGCTAACATGTTTTGAAATGTTTTATAGACTTCAGGACCCATTCCATCTGCTCCAAGAGTCTTTCTCCACTTTAATTTTAAAATTACTCTTACAATTTCCTCTTCTGTGATTTCCTGCTCCATTCTTAATTTATGATTAGGTTTTATCTTTACTTCATTATGTCTACTAATATATTCCTCCATTTGAGTTTCCGACTGTTTGTTTGATTGATATAATTCCTTATAAAATTCTTGTACAATTCTAATTCTATCCTTCATCTGATTATATTATCTCTCTTCTCCCCTGAATAGTTTCTTCACTTAAATCATGGTATACCTGTATTTTCATCTCTCCTATCCTTAACACTGGTTGACCATGCTTTCTCAGATATTTCATTACTTGCTCTTTTTAAATACCCCGATACAAAGGTGACTATCAAGTCCCTGGGTCGTTGGTTCCTCCTGTAACCAATTTTAAAAATTGCCTTGATGTCTTCTTCTTTAATTGGACCTGAGTCCATTTCAAAAGATTGTAGCCAGTTAATCACCTTAGATTTCAGAGTATCTTTACCCATGTCAGGAAAATCTTTAATCTTTATATTTATATTTTTACTTTTTCTGTGAATGGTCTGGGAGTTTCACCAATTTTTAAAATTTCTTTTCCAGTAAATACTGATGCCTGAGAGAAATTTTGGCCAAATCCTTAATCTCAGTTTCCAAAATCTCTGTCTGTACGTTTAAAGCAGAAATTGACTTTTCCAATGATTGTATCTCCTCCCTGACCACATCTCTCACAATCTCTTTGATCTGCTGCTTCAACTCTTTTTATCTTCATTTAGTTTAGTTGTTACTTCATTTAGTTTCTTTATTTTTTTAAAAAAAACCCTTTCAGTCTGTCAGGGTCATATCTCCAGACCCTCTTTCCTTAGCAGATCTTTGTTTCATTGTAGCTGGCTCTTTGGCTTTGAAACAGAGATGAGCACTGAGCCCTAGAGTTGGATATGACTGGCTTTCGAGCAAGGAAAACCTTTACCTTTACCTTTAGTGGTCTTTTTAATGACTTCCTTACCTTCACTGGGCTCACTCTCAAACTCTCTGACCAGTCTTTTAAAAGCGTTATCATCTATTGACTCTATAGGCAGTGGTGGGCTGTCAAATTTTTTGCTACCCCACCATGGGAGGAGCTGATGTCATGGGCGGAGCCAATATCATGACATCATTATGTCATGGGCGAAGCCAACATCATGATGTCATGATGTTGTGGGCCGAGCCAAAGAAAAAAAATTAAAAAATTAAAAATAAAATAAAATAATTCAATAAAAATTAAATAAAAATACACATTAACATTAAAATAATCTACCAACCCACCCACCCACCCCAAACACAAACTCGTCACTTACCTAGCCTGGGGTCGGGGAGCAGGCACTAGGCACTAGGCAGGCACTAGGCAGGCAGGCAGGAAGTGCGGTGGTGCGGTGGCAAACCACCGCGGTGGCAAACTGCCGCAGTGGCGCAGTAGCCTGGCGGTGCGGTGCAGCCCGGGGAGGAAAGGCTGCTGCCGCTTCTCCAGGTGCTGCCTGCGCCCTTTCCGGGCAGGCAAAATGGCTGCCTGGAACTGCGCATGCATCAAATCTCCATTTGATGCATGCACACTTCTATTTTTTAGTGCGCATGCATCAAATGGAGGTTTGACGCATTCGCAGTTCCGGGCAGCCATTCTGGCTGCCCAGAAATACACTTCCAGAGGGCAGCTGGTGAGGCAACCAAACCGGTTGCCTGGGGGTTCTCTACCCCCCCGGCGATCCCCTCCAGAAAGCTGCTACCGGTTCGGGCGAACCGGTCCAAACCAGTAGCAGCCCATCACTGTCTATAGGTATTACTTTTACTCCTAAGCAGTGGAGGGATTCAATTTTTTTAACTACCTACTCTGTGGGTATGGTATGGTGGGCGTGGCCATGGGGAAAGCCCTGCGTTGCACCCAAATTAGGACTACTTTATTTCAAAACTTGGATAGGCGGGGCCAGACAGAATTTCTGCTACCGGTTCTGGCGACCTGGTGCGAACCTGCTGAATCCCCCCACTGCTTCTAAGAAGAAAGGAAGTGGTTAACAATCCATGCATTGTTTTTTAAGCAGTATGAAGTTCAAATATTAACTGCTTCTTTTATGTCTTCCTAATGCAGAGTAATCCCTACAGCCTTGTAAGGTAGACCTATACAACTTGTAAAGAAAGCTGTTGCTTTTTCAAGACAGCATTTGATGTCCACCTCTGCATCTTCATTTTGGGCAATCACACTGCCCAAGTAAGTGAACCTCTCCACTTCCTCTAGCCTCTGTGACCAGAATATGATTCCCTGTATCATGGTTGTGAAGTTCAAATGCATGACCTTTGATTTCTCAGCATTTATCCTAAAGCCAGTTGCCTTTGCTCCTCTGTCCAGGGCAGTTGTCGTCTGTTGTAGTTTTAGCTCATCTTCTTTGAGCAGACGATATCATTAGCAAAATCTAGGTCACCAAGGCAATCTTGGTCAGACCAAAGAATGCCAGTTTCCAGTGCTTCATGCTTATCTCATAACATAGTCAGGTTAATAGAACATAATATTTCTAGAAAAGAAGCAGTGAGAAGCTAAGTTGGGATCAGAACAGTCAATCAAAATAATTTTCTTTTCCTCATCTCCCAGGGTTTTATTTTAAATGCTGCCTTATCTTTTAACATTGTGTAATTTTAGTGGTACACTTACCTTGTTTCTATAAACTGTCTCAGAAGTTCTGCTGAGGAGCAGGGAGGGGAAATTTAAATCTCTAAAATGAAAAACAAACATACAGTAAAAAACCGGATAACGCTAAAACTTGGTTCCACAAGTCTTGGTGTTATCCAATTTTTAGTGTTATCCGATCCATGTTAAAATCCTATGGGATGGATCGGATAACGTTAAAGCGCCATAGAGATACATTGTAACGGCACAGGCTTTAGCGGTTGTTATCCGATCCATCCCATAGGACCTTAACGTTATTCGATCCAATTCTCCTCCCCAGATTACTTAATGTTATGCGATTTTAGCGTTATCCGATCCAATTGTTATCCAGTGTTTTACTGTATTTACATTCTTGGTAAATCTGGAAGGTTGACAACCAAAAAGAGTTTTTCAAGCCAGAAGGAAGAGCCGCTCTTGTAAAATGGTAGCATTTTGCAACCTGCAGCCAAATGACTTAGAATTCTAATTGCTAGAACTTTGGAGCCTTTTCAGGGGTTTGGGATAGGAATTGGTGGTGGGCATCAGCAGGTTTGCACCAGTTCGCCAGAACCAGTAGCAGAAATTCTGGCTGGCCCTGCCCATCCAAGTTTTGAAATAAAGTAGTCCAAATTTGAGTGCAATGCAGGGCTTTTCCCCTGGCCACGCCCACCATGCCACGCCCACAGAGTAGGTAGTAAAAAAATTTTTGGAGCCCACCACTGGATAGGATATGCAGGCAATTTCACCTACAGCAAGAGAGCTGTCTTCTGTCCTACTGGAGAATTGGTAAGGTGGGTAAAGGTAAAGTGTTAAAGATCTCCCTTGCTCGAAAGCCAGTTGTGTCAGGCTCTAGGGTTCAGCGCTCATCTCTGTTTATAGCCAAAGATCCAGCGCTGTCTGTGTCTGCAAACATTTCCATGGACATGTGGCAGGCATGACTAAACACCAGAGTGCATGGAACGCTGGTTACCTTCCCACCAAAGTGGCATCTGTTTATCTACTTGCAATTTCTTGCTTTTGAACTGCTAGATTGGGAGCAGCTGGGACAGATGACTTCTAGTCATCAAGTTCAGCGTCTTAACCACTAAGCCACCACAGTCCCTTGAGTTGATAAGAGGTGCACAAAATAGGTTATTTTGCCTCTTAGGTCTATGATTGCTGTTCATCTCAGACTGGAACTGTTCTTCCAGTTAATACTTAGGTCTGTTGAAGAACTGGCTTTTTGGTGCCATCACACTACAAATGGACACACTTCTATTTCTCTCTGAGCTAACAGAGCATCATTTAAAGCCAATGTTCTTGCTACAGCTTCTATTACTTGTCATCAGGCATTTTGACCTTTTTGTAGGACCTTGAGCTAAAGCAGCAAAGTTGGGCGAAAGGTGGATTTGGATCTACTGGAAAATCTCTGGGTGATTTTCAGTAGATCCCAAAGTCTCTGGTTTCTTACAGTAGCATTAATAAAAATGGGTAATCACTTGGTCTGCTGATGGAAGAAAGCTGGGTGAGAAATCAAGAACGGGCTGAAGATATTCTTTGTTACTGAACTTTGTGTGTGTTTTTCACACATCTGTACATAAATGTTGCTTAGCTGTTACACTCCTGGCTTCCTTATGTGGCTGTCTGAGTTGAATTTTAAAAAAAAAACATCAAGCCTGAAGTCTGTCCACTTGCTCTTTAAATATAAAGTGTAATGCTTTTAAAATCATTTTATAGTGTTGAGGGTAGAAGAATAAGGATAGAGCTTTGCCTCTTGCTTTTGCAGTCACCGCCTGTAACTGAACAAGCAATAAGTGGGGTGGGGCAGGGCATACACATCCTATAACAGTGATGGTGAACCTTTGCATTCCAGATGTTCTTGAACTTCAATTCCCAGAAGCCCTGATCAGCAGGAGTGCTGTCTTGGGCTTCTGGTAATTGAAGTCCAAGAACACCTGGAGTGCCAAGGTTCACCATCACGGTCCTATAACCAGTGGGGTGGTGATAAATTGGGAAGTGCAAGTGCTCATCAAAACAGTGCCAACTTCCTGGAAAAGTCCAAAACATCAGGCAGCTGTATTTGTCAGTACTGTATTAGTAATGAGGTTTAGCACTTCTTGTTTCCACTGGGGCTAGTATTTTATAAAGCTAATAGGTCTTAATTGCTCATTCAGATACTCAGTGTTACAACAGGAGTTGCTTGCAATTTTTTTTTACTGTTCCTAGGAGAATACATTTATTTATTTATTTATTTATTCATATTTCTCCACCGCCCTTCTCACCAAAGTGACTCAGGGCAGTTTACAAGTAATAAAAAAAAAAACACATGACAATAAAACACAAACACTACATAAAAACCTGAAATACAAAACTGTTAAAATTAAAATTTAAATCTAAAAAGATTAAAAGTACACCAAATGCTACATCTTACTAATCTTAGTAATTAAAAAGTAGAAGGAGAGAGGGGCTCAGATCATCCAGCAAGTTGGGGTCATTATACATTGTTCCCTGAACTATTGTATGGCTTTAAGTTGAGCTCCAAAGGAAGCCTTATGGAAGTGTCTGATGATGATATAGTTTTTGCTACCAAGAAGTCCCTGGGGCTTTAGCTCAGGAGACCTAGCTTTATTTCAGTGCTGCCTATTGCCAACCAAAAGCAAACAAGCAAGTAGGAGGACTGTTTGGTTCCAGGTCCCTTGGGAACCCTCCCTAAAAGGAATGCAAGAATCAATTGAAATTAAGTAGGCAAAGATGCTGTTTTTCCATCAAATGATGCTTGCTCAAATCAGACCAGCTATACAACCTAAGGCAGCTTACTCAGACCATTGGACTGTACTGTCACATTCATGAGGGATTCAGTGCCGGTTATAGAATTGCCTTGAAAGATGCTCTAGAACTTACAGTTTATTTCTATACCGTGTCACCCAAGATGGGAAAAGAAAAGCAGAAGTTATAGAAATGTTTGACTTGTGTGCAACCTCTTAAAACATGTCTAGGGCAATCTCAAATGCTGTCCTCAACTGCTCTGTAAAAGGAGAATTTTGCCACCTAAGAAATAATGTGATTTTTCTGCGGAAGAAACACGTTCTGACTCCTGACAGGAAACGACAAGAGAAAAAAAAGGGAAGCACCAGTGGCTTTTGATCTGAGCAAGTTGGGAATTTCACCTCCTCACATCAGGGTGAACATTTTCTTCACAAGCTACTGGTGGATGGAAGGTAAGCTAAAAAAGAGATCGCGTTAAGCAAGATATTGCTTTAAGGCAGGTAACTGGACAAGGCTAAAGTGGTGTCTTTATAGTCTGCTGTGGGATGTGGGGGTTGATGATTGAGAGAAGCATGTTAGAATCTGGAGCAAATGGACTGAAAAGACAAGGAGTGATGTCTTTTCAGATTGAGGATAAATCTAGAGGCCTGGCAGGGCTGACTAAAAGTCCTACCTAGGAGTTCAGCGCTGAGCAAATGGAAGAGAGGTTCTTCCAGTATTTCATCCGGTAGAGCCAAAATGCTTTAGAGAACATCCTCCTAGACTAGAAGTCCTAGTCTTTCAACACAGATTAATTACTATTTAACACCATTTAACCATATTCCTCTTTTTCTGTTTTACTTGCAGTTAGGTCAATTAAATAATGAGACAAGCTTGTTTTTTTTTTCTTCAGCACTCACAAGATGCTTTCAGTATATGCTGATTGTGCTGCTAGCCAATAAGATAGAAAGCCAGAAAGAAATGCCCTGGATTGTTCCTACTATCTTTTAAAAGAGAGGACCTCCTGTAGATTAAGCTTATCACAACATGAAAATAAGTGTCATCACCTGTTCATGTCTGCACACCAAGCTATTTTTTTAAAGCAGTGTTTGGTTGCAAAGTCTGAATCCTAATGCTGGTGCAGGCATGTAGGTTGCCATTGCTCGAAAGCTAGTCCTATCTCACTCTAGGGTGCAGTGTTCATCTCTATTTATAGCCAAAGAGCCAATGTTGTCTGCGTCAGCAGACGTTTCCATGGTCACATGGCAGGCATGACTAGACACACCATAGTGCACAGAACACTGTTAACCTTCCCATCAGTGGTGGGCAGTGACCAGTCCCCACCCCGTGGGCAGGGGGGTGGTAACATTGGGTGGCTTTCGAGCAGGGGTGTGTGGTAAAATTGGGGGCCTTTAGGGCAGGGTGGTAGTAAAATTGGGTGGCCCCACCCACCTCCATGCCCTGCCCAGCCCAGCCCAGCCCAGCCCAACTCCTCCTCCACTTCCAAGTCTGGGTGGGGAGCGGAGTCGATGGTCCAGAGACTGTGGCCTGGCCTTGGTGTAGCCACCTCTCTGGGGTCCCATTCCCCCTGCGTGCCATGCTGCATGCGTGTCATGCTGGGAGGAGGAGGAGAAAGCGTGGTTGGGCCCAGCATGGCTGCACCGCCCCCGCTGTGGCCCAGGCGCTCTCCTTCCTTGGCGTTAGCCCGAGTGTGGAGGAGGAGGAGAAAAAAGCAGCCGCCATCAGAGTCTATGATGAGGAATGTGGGCACTGGAGAATGCCACCTCAGGAGAGGGATGGCATCTCTGTTAATGCCTTCTAGCATTCTGTGAGGGAGGCGAGAGTCTCATTAAGGCTTTGGGGGTTGAGCAGTCTAACTAGGCAGTGTTGTCCATCTCTTGTCAATGATGTTAGGCCAGGACTAAGACTCACCAAAGCATCCTCTGTTGGATCCCTTGGGCAAGGTGAAAGCGCAGGGCAGACATCATGGTCTGCCAAGCCAGTGGGTGACGTGATATCCAAATGGCTAAAAAACTGCATGCAGACGGATTTGATTTCTCAGGTCCACTTGCACGTACAGAATGTCATCGCGGAGGTGTCTACCAATTCACAGACTCCTCACTGAATAACGACTCCAAGGTAAGGAAAGGTAATTGTTGCTCTGGTTTCACAGGTGAGAAATTGAGGCCATGCTGTTCTGTTTCTGAGGACCACTGGACCACAGACCTACAAGACAGGTTCCTTTTCGAGGTGGAGAGTACCAAAGCAACGTTCCTACTCCTTTCGACTTCCTTTGGAAGCTCTTTTAGCACCCTCTGACTCCACAGAATGCAGTATCACATGCAGAAGAGCTATGGACCAAGAAGTTACATTCTTTGGGGATACTTTCCTATTCCCCCCCCCCCCAAATAGCTTTTTCCATGAAGAATGGGGAACATTTTTTTTTTCTGTGTGGTTTGCACTGACTTCTCCTTTTGCAGCTGCTGTGTTGCTGCTTTCTAGATTCATAGCAGGAACGTTTAAAATGTTCTTGCTTTCATCTCTTGTTTGTGGTTTCTGAGAGTCATCTGATTAGCCTCAGAGAAAAATAGAAAGCAGGAATGGATGGTCTTTTGGCCTCCTTGAGCAGGCAGCTCAATGTGTTTGCATGTCGGAGGGAGAGAGGAAGAACATTGCTGCTGCCTGGGAAGTAAGTGGGAAAGAGTGAAAAGAGGAAAGGCTGGATGATAACTAAAGGATGGAATGAGGAGAGAGAGAGAGAGCTCTTAGTGAGAAAGAATAGAAGGGAAAGAAAAGAGAAGAGGACAAGAAGAGAGAGATAATTGTTCGGACAAAGGGAAACGTTTCTAAAGGTTTCAATCCATCTTAAGCAATTCCTTCTGCTAGTTGTGTATCTAAAGATTCAGATTCTGCACGAAGAGAAGAAGCCAGTTTCTGTCTTCAACAATTACATATGCAAATGCAGTCTTGTACATAAAAATTGTTATGTTGTTCGAGCTATCGTGGAGTCGGAATTAACCATAAAGGATACCTGCAGTCCACTGTCAGAGTAGTTTGTCGCCCCTGTTACTGTCATAGCTCCACCTCATGGGAAACCTGGAGTTTGGGGAAGTACTTTGACTTGTCTGAAAGGAAGCTCTCCTGCAGTCAGATTGCTATAACTGGGGAATGTAGATATCACCCCAAGGGTGTGATTTCATGTCAGAGATTAAAGGACAGTGTTGTGGGAGGAAAGTTTTTTGATAAACAAGTAGGGGCAGTAGGAAAGAAGGTGAAGCTAGAACTAACACCACGTGAGAAGGACCAAGAGCTATCAGTTGGGCTTAGCAGGTATCCCACCTGCCATACAAACCTCTCTGCCAATGCCGAAGGCCTTCTCAAAATGTGTTACAGTATATGTGTTTCCAAATATATTGCTCCCATCCCAAGAGCTAGCAATGGATGGGCCTTTTAAAAAGTAAATTTTGTAGTTCTCCAAGATGTATGCTAGCACTGATACGGTGCTACAGGGGCAGTGGTGGGCATCAGCAGGTTCGCATCAGTTTGTCAGAACCGGTAGCAGAATATCTGGCTGGCTCTGCCCATCCTAGTTTTGAAATAAAGTAGTCCTAATTCGGGTGCAATGCAGGGCTTTCCCCCTAGCCATGCCCACCATACCATGCCCACAGTGTGGTAGTAAATTTTTTTGGAGCCCACCACTGAACAGGGGTGCCTCACATATGGCTTTATAAATGTTGCTGGATGACAGCTTCCATGATTCCTCATCTAAGGACCAATAGAGGTGCATACCTTTAGGAACAAGGGAGTGACCATCACTCATTGGTAGACTGCAAGAAGAATCATGTTTGGACATCTTAAGGTGGGTTGCATCTCAAGTAGTAGAGTTAGAGCAGATCTTCATATGAGATTCTGAAGAGCTGCTGGTAAAATCAGAAGAGTGGCAGTTTTGGTCTGGGTGATCCAATGCTCTGACTTAGCAGAGTAGCTTCACATGGCCATCATGAACCTGGAAGCTGATTTTGTGCATGTAAAACATGTAGAATATGACTCTATTACTTTCTATTCTGTTCTCAAAAATAATTGTTTTTACTATTTACAGTGTCTGTGCAAACTACTACTACTACTACTACTACTACTACTACTACTACTACTACTACTACTACTACTACTACTACTACTACTACGCTTTTCCCCGAGCCTACTGCAGTTGCAGAGACCGCTGCGGGTGGGGGGTGGCTTTAAAGGCAGGGAGGAAAAGAAAGACCCGATTGGGTCTCTTTCTTTCCCTGCCTGCCTTTAAAGCAGTTTGTCCCTGAAGTCAGGGCTTTTTTAAAAGCGTTGTTCGATGCATGCATCGGACAACGCCGCAAGCGTTGGAGAGATAGCAATATCAGGTACAACCATTGGTGTTACCTTATACTTCCTCTGCACATCTGCTTGGCTTTGGTTTCTTTAGTCAGATCTTCACTTTTCTCCCCACTCAAAGATTATGAAGGCCAAGTAGGGACAGTTAAATACTCATGCATTGGCCTAGTAGTAGTAGTAGTAGTAGTAGTAGTAGTAGTAGTAGTAGTAGTAGTAGTAGTAGTAGTAGTAGTAGTTTGCAGAGACACTGTAAATAGTAAAAACAACAACAACTACTACTACTACTAGTAGTATGCAGAGACACTGTAAATAGTAAAAACTACTACTACTACTACTACTACTACTACTACTACTACTACTACTACTAGTAGTAGTAGTAGTAGTAGTAGTAGTAGTAGTAGTAGTAGTAGTAACTGTAAAGTTGGCTCTGACTTATGATGACCCTTTTCAGGGTTTTCTGGGTAGAGCATACACATAAGTGGTTTTCCATTCCCTTCTGCTGGTGTCACATCTTAGGACTGTGCAGCTTGCCCAAGGCCATACAGGATGGTTCATCTCCCTGAAGAAACAGTGGGGAATATAAGTCCCAACCTTTGGCTCCATAGCCAAATATCTAAAACACTGAGCTATCTTGTTGCCAAATAATAAAACACCCTTATATTACATTCTTAGTGTAAAAACATGCCTTGCCTCTTATAGAAGTTTCTAAATGGCAGACAGTATTGTGCTGCAAGAGCTATTTATTGTACAAAGAGAAACAAGTGAGAGAAGGGAGGCTTCTGTGAATCCAGGGTCAGCCTTCTCTTACTTTTCCCCATGATCTTTGCTCTGGACTTGCCTACTTCTGATCAGGCTTTACTGGCTTGGGTCATTCAGTTATATATTTTAATTCGGTGTATTTGAAATATTTTGATCAGACATAATACAGAGAAACACACTGCTGCAGGCTTACTCTTTTATGCACAAAGTCTCATCCGGAACAGTGACTTTCCAGAAACAAAGGAGAAATGCTTTCTCTGGGTCTGGCTAATTCTTAACTTTGCAGAGTGTCACAATTGTACCTCCAGTTTCAAACGAAGGAAAGTCTGCTGCCGCTGCTGCCAGATGTTTGCTAAACAAAGTGCTCTAGACTGTAATCTAAAAACCAGGTGGTGGCCTCAACAATTAATGGATAGGAATCTACGGTAACACACTGAACAGCTATCAGCTAACTGCCCCAGGGTATTACTTTCTGCCCTGCTAGGCAGAAATTCATCAGCCTAGGCATCTTATTGTTTTTGTTATTACTTATAATTTTATTTGGTTTGTTTATTCTTTATGTTGAATCTCTTATTGTTATTGTAAAGATTTTTTCAATTTGTTGTAAGCCACCCAAAGTGGGAGAATATACCATATGGGCAGGATATAAATACAATATGCACAGTGGTAGGCAGCAACAGGCTTGCACCCCCCAGGAGAGGGTGTAGCGAAATTGGGTGGCCTCTGGGCAGGGGGGTGGCAAAAGTGGGTGGCCTTCGGGCACGGGAAGGGGTGTAGCGAAACTGGGTGGCCACTCCCATCTCGCTGCCCTGCCCCGTCAGGTCTTGTCCCTGCAAGTGGTTCAAGGTCTCCCTTGCTCAAAAGCCAGTCATATCCAATTCTAGGGTACAGTGCTCATCTCCATTTACAGCCAAAGAGTCAGTGCTGCCTGTGTTTGCAGATACATGGCCATATGGCAGGCATGACTAGATTGCCCATCATGTAGGCTCCACCCATGACATAGGCTCCTCCCATGGCATGGTAGTGAAATTTTTTGCTGCCCACCACTGACTATACAGTACAGTATAAATAAATCTTAACATTGAAGGCTATGGGCTATTTGGTTTGATAACAGCATTTCTTGCACTGGTCAAAACAAGATTTGTTCTCATTCAATGTGGAACGCTCAGGAAAACACACTAACCTCACAGTGTAGGATGGGCAGTTGTGGTCATCCGTGCATCCCATGTAAAAAGATATGTCAGCATAAATTGACAATTCCATTTCAGAATTGCTTGGAGGGCCTCGGGAGCACTGTTCTGTGGCTTTCTCTTGGTCAGTACAGGCGTGGAGCTAAGGCCACCATTGCTCCTTCAGGATCTTGTCTTTATTTATTTATTTACCCGTCTTTTGGGGAATGCAGTGGCTTAGTGGTTAAGATGTTGAACTTGATGACAAGAAGGTCAGTTAGCAGTTTGAGACCTGAGTACTGCATGACAAAGTCAGCTCCCCCCCATCTCTGTCCCAGCTCCTGCCAACCTAGCAGTTTAAAAGCAAGAAATTGAAAGTACCATATATATTGTAGTATAGGATGAGTTTTTTAGCCCCAAAAATGAGCCCCCCAAAGGGGACACAGTTTATACTTGGGTCAATGACCACAAGGATCCCAAAACCACGTCGGATTGAGATGTGCTAACAATTTAATTAATTTTACCATATTTTCATGTATTTTGAATATTGAAACTCACTGGCAGCTGCTGTATTTCCCACCCTCGGTTTATACTCGGGTCAATCTATTTTCCTGGGTTTTCAGGTCAAAATTAGGTACCTTAGCTTAAATTTGGGTTGGCGTATAATCAAGTATATATAGGTAGATAAATAGGTACTGCTTTGGGGGGGGGGTGTTAAATGTGTTCCATGTACTCCAGTGTCTAGTCATGCCTGCTACATGTCCACGGAAACATCTGCAAACACAGACAGCGCTGGCTCTTTGGCAATAAACAGAGATGAGTACTGAACCCTAGAGTAAGGGGATGCAGTGGCTCAGTGGTTAAGAAGCCTGCCTTGTTAGCTGGAAGGCTGGCAAGTCAGCAGTTCAAGACCCCGCTACTGCAAGATGGATTGAGCTCCCGGCTCTGTCCCGGCTCTTGGGGACACAAAAGGAGCCTCATTTGGGTGTTCCCTGAGCGGAGTTTCTTCTGCAAAAAACCTTTCAACCCAGAATAATACCTGACACAAAATGATTATTATTCTAGAGTCGGATACGACTAGCTTCCGAGTATGGGCGACCTTTACCTTCACCTTAGGTAAAGGTCTCCCTTGCTCGAAAGCCAGTCGTATCCGACTCTAGGATTCAGTGTTCATCTCTGTTCCAAAGCCAAAGAGCCAGCGCTGTCTGCTTCTGAAGATGTTTCCATGGTCATGTGGCAGGCATGCCTAGACACCAGAGTCCACGGAACGGTGTTTACCTTCCTACTGAAGTGGTCTCTATTTATCTACTTGTAATTTCTTGCTTTCGAACTGCTAGGTTTACCTGACCTGCCTTAATGCGAGCACCACTTAGGTTGGCTTACACAATATATATAAAAATACCCCTCATAATAGATATATAGCAGTGATGGGATGTAACAGGTTCTTACCAGTTCGCCAGAACCGGTAGTAACTTTTCCTAGTGTCCCAGAGAACCGGTAGCAGCTTTTGGGGGGAACCACCTTTGGTGCTTACCTTTTCACTGGTTCCCCCACTGAGCATGCGTGCCAAGCACTTAATGTAATTTTTATTTTATTTATTTATTGTCTTGTTATAGTCTTGATATGTTTTTTACGATGTCCTGATATTGTTTAGTTTTCTTCTTTTGTAATTTTTGTGTAAACAGGACTGATATTTTGAATTTTTGGTTGTTGCTTTTTTATTGTTGCTTATTGAATTTTGATTCTGTAATTATTTATATTATAGTATTTTTGCTTTATTTCTTAGGATGTCTTGATATTTTGTAATTGCAATTGCTATTGTAGATATATGTGATATTTGTAACTTATCTGTAATCATTATTATGCTATGGAATATGGTATGTAATTGTAACTGTTTCTTCTGTTAGCCGCCCAGAGTCGCTCTACGAGTGGGGCGGCATGTAAGTCGAAATACAAATACAAATTTATTTATTTAATTAATTTATCTACAGGTTTGTGTTGTGGGTGGGTGGTTGGGTGGGTTGAGGGAGGGGTGTGTGTGTGTGTGTGTGTGTGCTTATTTTAATTTTATTATTATTTATTATTATTTATTTTTCTTTGGCCCTGCCCATGAAATAAAAAGGCGATTGATTCTTGGGAGGCAAGTGATGAGAAACCTGGGGAGCATAGTGAAAAATAGAGACATCACATTGAAAACAAAAATTCGCATAGTCAAAGCAATGGTATTCCCTGTGGCAATGTATGGTTGTGAGAGTTGGACCATTAGGAAAGCTGAACGCAGAAGAATAGACGCCTTTGAGATGTGGTGTTAGAGGAGAGTTTTGAGAGTCCCCTGGACAGCGAGGAGAACAAATAGGTCAATCTTAGAAGAAATCAACCCTGACTGCTCCTTAGAAGGTCAAATAATAAAGATGAGGCTAAAGTACTTTGGACATCAAATGAGAAGAGAGGATTCACTTGAGAAAGCTTTGATGCTGGGAAAGGTGGAGGGCAAAAGAAGAAGGGGACGGCCCAAGATGAGATGGCTAGATGGTATTGTAGAGACAATGGGCACAGAGCTGGGCGAGTTGAGGGGGATGGTGGAGGACAGGAGTGCCTGGTGGACAGTGGTCCATGGGGTCGCAGAGGGTCGGAATCGACTGTGCGCCTGAACAACAAAAAAATGACATCATGATGTCATGACATTAGCTCCGCCCACACAGTGATGACATCACGGTGGGGTAGTAAAATATTTGACATCCCACCACTAAGATATAGATATAGATATAGATCAGTGATGGGATGTAACAGGTTCTCACCAGTTCACTAGAACCTGTAGTAACTTTTCCCAGTGTCCCGGAGAACCGGTAGCAGCTTTTGGGGGGAACAACCTTCGGGGCTTACCTTTTCACTGGTTCCCCCACTGCGCATGCGCGCCAAGCACTTGGTGTGCAAGCATGCCTACAGTGCTTGGTGCGTATTATTATTATTATTATTATTATTATTATTATTATTATTATTATTATTATTATTATTATTATTTCGATTTATATGCCGCCCTACTTGGTGAAAACCAACTCAGGGCGGCTTACAACATAAAATCGAATACAATACAATATAACAGATCAACATGCACGGCCTCCTTGCTGTCCTTGGGTTGTGGGTGGTTGGATGGGTTAAGGGGTGTGTGTGTGTGTCTGTGCGCTTATTTTTATTATTATTATTATTATTATTTATTTTTTCTTTGGCTCCGCCCATGGAGTCATGACATCATGATGTTAGCTCTGCCCACACTGTGATGACATCACGGTGGGGTAGTAATTTTTTTGACATCCCACCACTGATATAGATATAGATATAGATATAGATATATAAGATAAGAATAAAATAATTCAGTGGTCACCAATAATATTCTTGCAAGTTTTAATTCTTGCCACCTTTGCTTCCCAGCTCTTCCGAGGCTGCTGTGCGGGGGGGGGGGGGGGCGTTGACGGGAGGCCTTAGGACCGCGCGGAAGGCAGACACCTTAGCCCTGGATTCCAGGCTGGCTTGCCTTGGTGACGTCAGCCAGAAGCCCTGTCTCTCTCCCCCTCCCTCCCTCCTCCCCCCCCCCTTTCTCTTTTCTGCATGTGTGGATGTGAGTGTGTGTGTCTCTCTCTTCCCCCCTCTTCCCCCTCCCTTCCCAAGCTTTGTAACATTAAAGTGAAAATGCTCCTTTCTGTGCCTCCTCGTGCTGGAATCGCCACTTTTGGCTACAACAAGAGCAACAAGAAGGTAATGTATCCAAATACTCGTGTGTCCCCCCCCCCCTTCTCTCACCCTTTGGCTTCCTATTGCTGAGATCTTGCAAACGTCCTTGGGTTAAAGAGGGAGGAGAAGTTGGGGGGGGGGAGAGAGAGGAAGAGGTGAAAAGAGCCCTCTAGTCTCCCCCACTTTCTCCCAGTATCCCAGCTGGGGTGGGGTGGGAAAAAAAGGGGGGGGGCAAAATCCTGAGAATTAATTGGGAGCGATTGACTGGTTTGGAAACATGGGGTTCCTTCTTCTCGACAGAGGAAACCACCTTCCATGGCTGGGCTGATCTTGGCCTCCCTTTCGTGATCCACTTCCCCGCTCCCCCCCAAAAAAATAAATAAAATAAATCGAAACCCCATTTGCAGACCTCCAAACCCCCTTGCCAAAGGGGCCAGGGTGTCCCCAAGGGCGAGTGAGGGGGGGGAGGGTGTGGGGGGGGGGAGAAGGGGGAGCAAATAAAATAAAATAAATAAAATCAATGCACGGGCAGGCGAGTGAAATCACTGCACTTTGGTTGTGACCCTCCGGTTTTGTGGGTTCTTCTTTGTGCCTCTTGGTGGGGGTCCAAAGAGAGAGACTGGGGTCTCCAGGAAGGAGGGGAGGTCTATGATTATGGAAAAGGGGAGGCAGCTCTGGTTGTAGGCTGGGTTGGTGGAGCGGGGTTTGAGCCAGGATTAGACCAAGGCCTGGTTTTCTTTTAAGCCTAGTCTCCTAGACCTTGCGGGTGGCGGCGGGGGAGACTTCAGAGCTGGCCCCTGTGACGGGAAGAAGGGTGGGTGGGTGGGGGGGCTCCTCTCGAGGTTAGGGTTCCCAGGAGGTGGTTTCGGAGGGCAAGCACGTGTTCCCAGGAACCATGTGCCATAAAACTGAGGCTCCCCTCCTTCCCATTCCCCGGTCCCAGGTGGAAAGGTTCTGCATGCTTGAGAAGATGGGGCATGTTGCTTATATGGGAGGATGCCGTGGAGGGGTGGAGGTGGGATGGGGTAATTATACCCCCCCTTCCATCACCCCCTCTTCCTTAGGCCTGTCACTAGGATCCTGAAAGGCCTCCTCGCCTGTTTTTGGAAAATACAGTACAGGTTGGCCAGCAGGGCTGGTTTGCCTGCCTCCTTGCTTGCTTGGCAAAGGCTGGGGAGTGGGTTGGCTTCCCCTCTGCCAAGAAGGTCTGGGCTATAAGCAGAGGCGTAGCTACCGCCGTATCTGCCGTATCAATTATACGGGGCCCCAGGGCCATGGGGGCCCCCAACTGCGTAAGCAAAACAAATCTTTACCCTTCCTAAGGGCCCCCAAACAAATTTTTATACGGGGCCCCGCCAAGGCACGCTCCTCTTCTGGCTATAAGGCAACATTACAGAGTGTTTTTGAGGTGGGGGAGGAGGAGAAAAAGCCCAATTATATCTCCAGGAGAAGGTGGCAGAGTGGCATAAGAATGGAGGGAGCTGAGAGTTCAGGATTGGGAATCCAGACTTAACTGGCATTTTAAAATACCTTATCACTTGCTGTTGAATCACTGTGTGACCTTGTATGCATATGTTGCGGAGCATAAAGCAGGGTGGAAGGGAGGGAGGAGGATACCTTGCTCCCCCCTCCCTGTCTTTTTTTGGGGGGCTGGCAGTGTGTCCTCTCTCCTGTGCTGAAGGTTCTGCAATGAATGTGCAGATTGTGGCCACTGTAGCAATAAGGCCTGATGGCAACCTGAGGGAGAGACCGAAGGCCATGTTTATATTATGAATGGGTGTTTCTCTGTATTAGCGATGGATGGGGGTGGCCCTTGAAGGATATAGGACTGTCAAAATCTCCCTGTGCTTCCCTTTCAACCTCTCTCTCAACCTGGGTGACATTTTCTCATTCTTGCCATGGGTTGGGGAGACATGTGTGAATGTTGGAAGAGATTTTTTTGTTGTTCATTCGCACAGTCAATTCCGACCCTTTGCGACCGAACAACAAGAAAACTTGCTGCTGCTTTTCTCCATGCAAGGCATGTGGCATGTATGCCTGTACATAGGCCATCTATTCCTTCCTTATGAACCCAACTTTCCATGTGTGCATACTGTTCTGGGTTTGTTTTAAAGTATTTCTGCTTTAAAAATTAGGTTGGCACATCTCTGGCTCATTTTGAATAGACTGGCATTTTGTTTCATGGGTTTGGTGTTGTTCATACATACTGATAATTATAGCAGGTACCTTCTCAGCGGGAAGCAGGGCAAAAAGGTGTCTCCTTGTCTTTGTACACACAAGAGTGCATCAGTGAGCAAGTGCAAATCTGGCATACAAATTTATGCCAGGGTTTGAAGTGGTAGCGGTGTTAGTCTGTGCAAGCATATCTGAGATTAAACAGAACAGCAATAATAATAATAATAAAATAAAAATAGACAAAAAATGTTGTTTCACCTTAAAGACTAACCCCTGTATTTATTCCAGGTGTGTTTTTAATTTGAATGATAGCTTCTGAATAAGTGTGTGATTCTGAGTTTGGATAATGGTTACATTCTGTGTCTCTCTCAGTGTGTTTAGTTATACAGAGAGTTTGGTGTATGCAGACTGATGCATTTGTATGATCTTGGGTAGAATCATGGGCCCCTTCCAACTCAGTTATTTTATGAGGTAATCTAGCCCAACTGCCTCCTCAATGTAAGAATCCATTTTTAAAAAATAGGGTAGCATGGAGGAAAAGACCAAAACCAGATCCCTCCAACAATGCATCTGGGTAAGATTACCCCTCTGAGAAGACCAAGAACCACTGTGAAGCTATATCTCAAAACGTTATCACAGACAGACGTCTAAATAGGATACCAGGGTTAGTGCGACTGAAAAAGATAGAAAGGTAGAAAAGACACTTAATTCAAGTTAGTAGAAGGGTAATATGTCGCCAGGAACAATGTATATGTGTGGTTGTTATGAGGACTTACAACATCCAAATCATTTCCTGAGCTGGCGGACTTTAGATAATAACATTATCATTGAAAATGCTTTGCGCAGAAATCACACCTGTGGATTGGGACCTTGAATACGTGTGTTGTGATCAGTATTGGGGTGCAAGACAAACTTTGGGTAAATAGGATTCAGAGTTATGGGCTGTGCTTCTCTGTACCTGACCACATATTTTGTTGATAATCCCACAGTATTTTTGGTCAGTTTTCAATTTTTATCTTTGGACGTGATGCTGGAGAATGTGATCTCAGGTGTTTCTGCCTGAAGTTGAGTTGAGTTTAGTCTGTCTTACAGGACAGGGTCAACTTTGGCCATCTTTGTGGATGTTCTGTACCAGGAAAGTGAGTAGGGGAACATGTGTCCCTGTTGGTTCTGCGTTACCTTTCTCAATGACATCAAAACTGGTATCCTCCTTAGATGTCTGTCTGGGATAAGATCTGAAGAAACAGCTTCTCTGTGGCTTTTGGCCTTCTTACAGTCCCCAGATAGTTTCGGGGGGGGGGGGGCTCTGATTGTTCCTCAAGGCTTGACCTTTTCCTCCATGCTACCTCATATAGCTGTATACATAAAACCAATGGGAAGGGTTGTTCAGCATTTGGGGTTTTGATGTCACTATAAGCCAATGATTTATCTCTTCTTCTGTTTAAGTACAAGGAAGCTGTTCTGGTTCCAAACCAGTGATAGATATTTTTAATGGCAAGAAATGAGAGCAAACAAATTTAAACTTAGACTGCAACTGCGTGGTCAAAAACCAGGGGATTTGCAGCATGTATAAAATGTGTGAATTCAAGGTCTGTTTTTAAAATTGATCACATGGTTCAAGCGCTGTTTTGAATCAGTTCAGCCCTTTTTTTGCTATCATTGTGCCTTTTTAACTCTTCTGTTGGGGAACTTTTACTTTTTCTAGCTGGAACTATTTGAACATGTTCTTTCCCATATGATTAGTTGTGTTATGTTCTTGTAAAGACAGGTGTCTGTAGGTGGTGTTTGGTGATGAAACCAATTTGTGCATGATACTGTATTCTATTCCCTGATTGTCCTCTGAATTTTTTTAAAAAATTGTTAACACTAGATTACCTTATCACCTGATTCAACATTATTATTTCCTGCATTGACACTACCATAAAAGGATCACCAGAGGTGGGATCAGAGGAAGGAAGGAAAAAAAGGGAGGCATTGGGCTAGATTTCAATTCACATCCAGGTATGACATTAAACTCCTGAATCAATCTGTAGCCTCAGTGTGAGCACCTACTGTGATTTCAAATATAATATAGCTTGTGAATCAAATGATAGCAAATCTAGATCCAGTGTAGTCACAACCAAAATCAAGCAAGGTAGAGGGGTTCCCATTTAACAGAAAGGAGTATGAAGGAATAGGTAAGTCACCCATTTAGGACAGAGTCATGCTTCCCTTGGATATTAAAATACAGTGGTACCTTGCTTTATGAACACTTCGGTAAATGTAAATTTTCACTTTATGGTTGAAAATCCATTGAAAATAATACCTCACTTTATGAATTTTTTGGAGCAGATTAATTGTTTTTCTGTGTATTCCTATGGGAAGCTGCCTTTCACTTTATGAAAAAAATTTGGAACGATTTTATTGCATTCCTATGGGAAATTGTGTTTTGCATAATAAATTTTTCATAATACAAAACATCCTGAGGAAAGCATTAAATTGGTAAAACGAGGTACCACTGTATGCATTTAGGATGCATGGCCAGATTCAGCCCTGAACCTGGATGCTCAAATTTGGGTGGTAATTAGGTGTATGTTTCCAGTTGAGGCTGATGCTCAAGCAGTGGTGCCCATATTTGCTTGGGGAACACCTGGCTGCAGTGATCCTTGCTTTGGTTATACCTCATTTAGATAGCTGTGAGACATGCTAGGTTCAGCAGTCTTTGAAAAGTGTTTGGAAACATCAAATAATTCAGAATGCTGTGACCAGACTGTTGATCAGGGATGGTTTACAGGAAATGTGTGATTTTTCTTGCTGCAGTAGTTTCATTTAGCTGTATTTCTGGACGTTTATGCATCTCTGCATGACTTGACGCCTGGCTATTTGAAAGACTGCCTTCCCTCTTGTGAATCCTCTTGGCTTTTAAGGTCTGTGACACTTAGCATTATTTGAAGCATGTTGGGTGGGAACATGAAAGAGGGTTTTCTCTGTCTTTCTGAGGATCTGGAACTGGCTGCCAAGGGAAGCTAAGCTGGTTCCCTGTGGCCTTGTCCTTCTGCCCCAGGCAAAGTTGTGTTTAATCATGCAGGTGTGTAGGCCTTTGACAAGCGTGTCTATTGTGGAAGGGCTTGTGACTGGTTAGGTGCTCCTTAAATCTTTTTATTATGATTTCCTTTGGCAGATTTTTTTTTTGGTATTACATTTTAATTAAGATTTTATTCTCAATCTATTTCTTACTGTTAGGGGCTTCAGCACCAGTTTGGAGGAAAAAGCAGGATATACATTCAAAAATACAGTGGGACCTCAGTTAATCAACAGCTCAGTTAACATCAAAATCACATAACAAAAGGAAATCCATAGAAAATAGTGGCTCGGTTTAGCGATTTATTTATTTATTTTTGGGATGGATTGATTGGTTTTCAATGCATTTCTATGGGAAATTGCATTCAATGCATTCCTATGGGAAATGCAGATAAAGTAATTTTCACTGTAAAACACGTCCTGGAGAATGCATTAATTACGTTAACCAAGATTCCACTGTAAATAAGTAATGTGTGAGATATTTGCATAAGCAACAAGACATATTGCTTACTTATTTTTAAATGTATTTCCTGCCTTTCCTTCCAAACTGGTGGTGCTGAAGCCACTAACAGTACAATATAGATTGAGAACAAAATATGTATTATTATTTGTTTGCTTCCTACTGCCTTTTCTATACCCATTTCCACATTCGCATGAGTGGTATAATACAGACACAAACAACTGACAGATGCTGGCTGAAGATCACAGATGCTTTGGTATATGCACATACATTGACTGAATCATGAGAAGTCACGTCAGCGATGAGTTTGCATGTTAACATTGTTTTTGTGAATTTAGGTGCGGGAATGATGGCAGCATACACAAAGAAGTGGCTTTAGCAGCATGATATGGAATCTGACTTTTTATGCAATGGAGTACCTGTGAAATCTGTAGATAATGTTCCCCAGGTTTTCTGGGTTGTACCTATGCATTCCATCTTCTAGTTTTTGAGGGTCTGCTCTGGAGGGAATATAAAACTGAGCTTTTCCTTAAAGCAGATGGGGGGAAGGTAAAGAACTATGTCTGTGATTCTCTGCAGTTAGATTTTATTTGGTTTTTGCTAATGTGTGGAAATACTGTACTCTCTTCTGGAAGTACTGTATATGGCTTTTCATACACAATGTGATTTCTTTGTTGGTATAGGTTTTATAAAGTTGTCAAAAAGCATTTAAAGTTCTTCAGCTATGGTTAGAAAGTGTTGCAAATGTTGAGAGATATTTAATCTGAATCAAAATAAATTTATTTGATTCCCCCTTTTAATTCTTATTTTTCTCCTAATGCAAGGCATTCCGAGTAATATACTTGTTTCTTACTTCTACTCCCTCCTCACAGATTATTTCTTCAAGACAGTTTATGTGATTTAATCTAGCCATCGGTTTTATCCTGACAATAACCTTGTGAGCTGTGTCTGAGTGGAGATAAATGTACTGTATATGCTGGCGTATAAGACTACTTTCCCCCCCTGAAAAACATGCCTCCAAGTTGGGGGGGGGGTCATCTTATACGCCGGGTGCACTTCAGTTGGGATAGACATAGCTGCCCATAGTGGCCTCCCGATGCCCGCCTGGTGCCCATAGTGGCCTCCCGATGCCCACCCACCTCATTCTACATACCATCCAGTATCACGCGGTATCCAGCATGGCTGCGGTGAGCATCATCAGCGAGACAGGGGTGCCAGCCTTTTCGGCATGACCAGCCCGTTCTGCTCAGCGGGAAGCAGCGGTGCTCTTCCCCGCCCTTTGTCTACGCAGAGCTCGCACATGCGCACTTGTGCACTAGTGCCGGCCACAGGGAGATGTTTAAATCAAATCTAATGTTCTTTTATGTTTTATTTGGTGTGTGGAAGGTGTGTGGAAGAGGGGGTAGTCTTATACGGCAAGTATATAACAAACTATATTTTGAGTGGAAATGTTGGGGGGTTGTCTTATATGCCCAGTCGTCTTATACGCTGGCATATACGGGTATATCTGACATACTGGGGCTGTGGTGGCTCCATGGTTAAGAATCTCGCCTTGTTAGTTGGAAGGCTGGCTAGTTCGTGACCTGGGTACTCCATGATGGATTGAGTGATGGATTGAGCACCCGTCTCTGTCCCAGCTCTTGGGGACATGAAAGGAGCCTCATTTGGGCGTTACCTGAGTGGAGTTTCTCCTGCAAAAATCCTTTCAACCCAGAATAATTTCTGACACAAAATTATTATTATCTGACATACTGAATTCTGAGTAATCAGCTTGCAATACTTAGCAGTAGCACTTACTCTTATATACTGCCCCATAGTGTTTAGTGTACCGTATTCTCTGGATGGTTTACAAACTAATAAGCATTTTGTCCCCAACATGCTGGTATTCATTTTAGCATCCTTGGAAGGATGGAAAACTGATTCAACTTTGTGCCTATCAAACTCAGATTGTGAGCAGAGTTTTGTCTGCAGTATTGCAGCTTAACTGCTGCACCACGGGTTCTTCCTTTGATCTGCTCACTTACTAATCTATTTTCTTCTTCTGAGCATCACACGTGCATTCCCCCCCCCTTTTCATTTTATCCTTCACTTTACCTTCCAACTTTTAAAAAAGTTACTAACATAAAAACAGCAGCAAAATTGTGGCTTGGCTGGTTTTGGGAAAACGTGTGCTGATGCATTCTAGGGAATAAGACACTGAACAATAGAACAGCCTGGTTCAACTCTGAACTCCATCATAAATTCACTAGGATTATTTCTCCACTTTTTTTAAAAAAAATGCCATCTTTGTTCATGCTTTGCTTATAGATAACATCACTGACAGCCATGTGCTGTGTATGTTGTTGACTTGTGTTTTTGCACACTTTTTGATATGTGGCAACTTGATTTTGTGGTAATATGTAGTTTGACCCCCAGCCTTTTTGCTGTTTATTTATTGGCAAAGTGCAGTTAGGTATCAAAAGGCTGCTGTGCCTTTAATTAAACACTTCCTGTTTTCAGCTTTGGCCTGTTTTTTGTTTGTTTGTTTGTTTGTTTGTTTCCTGATTCAAATATGAGTGGAAAATTAATCATACAGGCCTTAATCCAATTCTTAGTCTCAGCTAGAATACTGTATATCCATTGGAATCAATTATTCTTGTGTAAGTATTGACTTAATGAGTCCCATTTATTCAAAAATATACTGCATCTGAGACAAACTTAGACTTAATTCAAATGCTTTCGTGTAAATTTAAGTAAGTGTGCGTTATGTGCTGCTGCTTCTTTTGTGTTGCATGATGGCGTGAGCTCTCGTCTCTGTCCCAGCTCTGTCCCAGGTCAGACTTTAAACTGCCAAAGTGGAGCTACCTTCTTGGCTTTGTCTTTGGTCAAACTTAAATCCTCATTAGTACATGTTTCCAATAGTAAATAGACCAGCAAATGAACCGCATTCTATCTCTCCACTTTCACACAACATGTTGTTATCTGCCAGCAGCCCCTACTTCAGCCTGTTTGTCTTACATTTAGGGACTCTGACACAGCCTGTTCAGGTTCCTCCAAGTGACATAGGAGAAGTCGAGTTTTGCAGCCATATTATCCTTTAATATTATTCCTTGTTCAGTGTAATAATAATTTCCTGTCAGCAATTATTCTGGGTTGAAAGGATTTTTGCGAAAGAAACTCTGCTCGGGGAATGCCCAAATGAGCCTTCTTTCATGTCCCCAAGAACTGGGACAGATCTGTCATCCAGTACCCGGGTTTCAAACTGCTGACTTGCCAGCCTTCCAGCTAACAAGGCGAGCTTCTTAACCACTGAGCTATTGCAGCTCTTCCTTGTTCAGTGAGCTCCAGCTGTTATTCACAACCAAGTTATAGTGACTCTAATAAGACTATGAAGATAAGTGAGATAGTTAACGAGTGATTTTAGTTCCCTTGAATAGATGCTCTTAAATTTCACAAAAACAGTTTCTAATCTTGGCTTGGGAAGCAGAACTGACGTTAATTACTGGTTTACTTTGATTCATTTTAAAATATGGAAATTGTGATGCATCTTTGTTAAGAAATGAAAATTTAAAAACAGTGGAAGAAAGTTAATTAGTTAAATGCCCTCTTAGTGGGGTCAGAGACTAACAATCAAACAGTTAGGTCAGGCTTTTCAATGGGCAGTTAATCCCACTTTTCATTTTTGGTCTATTATTCATGCTCACCTGAAAGTAATAAAAATGGGAGAAAATGTTGCTAGAAACTATTGTTGCATGAATCAGGCAGACTTGTGAATAATCATAGGAGGATCTTTGGTTTGGAGAAAGGCATTGCTGGCCAATTTTAAGTGCCCATATGTAACCTCATGTTTTAATTCCAGCTTGTTCACGTGCAGAAATATAACACTTCAGTAACATTAAGAAAGCTCTAGTAGGCCCCCTCCAGATGTCCAGTTTGCTTCTGCTTAAGAGGTGGTTCGATCAGCCATTGATTCAGATTAGTTTAACAGATATGTATCATGTTAAACTGGAGAGTTGAAGCAATCTCTGCTGTTGTTCCCTTCCGTTTCAGGATTCTTTTCTCTTGCTTGGGAACTGCATTTTTGTTTTTCCTGGTTTTTCCTTTTAGTCAACGTGCTCCCTCTCTGTTCCTTCCTCTCAAAGAAGCCAGGGCGTGTGCATAGTTAGAACTCCCCTGACATCAGCTGTGATGTCAGTTGTGGGCGTTGCTGTCTGCAGCACTGCTGACTGTTTGTCCCTTTTGACAACTTCTTGCCAATTTCTTTCTCCCCTTGGGTTACTTCCATCGCTACCCCATCTTCTTGACTTGTTCTGAAAGCTTGCTGGGACACAGATGAAATCGGCAAAGCTTGTTAATTTTATGAGACTGACTGACTAAGGCAGGACTGTGTGGATTAGTGATTAAGATATGGAACTTGACTGCTGGTCAGCAGTTCAAGACCTGAGTACTGCACGATGGCGTGAGCTCTCGTCTCTGTCCCAGCTCCTGCCAACCTAGCAGTTCCAAAGCAAGAAAATGCAAGTAAATAAATGGGGACCACTTTGGTGGGAAGGTAAACGTCATTCTGTGTCTAGTCATGCCTGCCACATGTCAACGGAAATGTCTGCAGACGCAGACAGTGCTGGCTATTTGGCTGTAAACGGAGATGAGCACCAAACCCTATAGTTGGATACGACTGGCTTTTGAGCATGGGCGACTAAGAGATTGACTAAGGCAGGGATGCCCAAACTTTTTGGACAATGGTCTGGTCACACGGGGGAGCGTGCCGGTCACATGGTTCCTCCCACTCGGGAGCAAAGTAAAACGTACATGTGCATGCACAGAATGTGCCTGCGCATGCGCAGAACACTGCTGTAAATGACCCATGGCCATCGTAAACGTGTTTATGACAGCTGCGGGTCATTTACGGCAGCACATGTGCGGGCACATTCTGAGCATGCACATTTTACTTCCATTTCTGGGAGCGGCAAGGGCGACGTGGACCAGATTAATTGGTGATGCATGCCGGATCCAGTCCACAGGCCATAGTTTGGGCACCACTGTACTAAGGTGTGGAACTTTGGAGCGCATGATTCTGGATCCATGGGTAAAAGGGATCATATTTCCAACCTTATCAAATCCATGCTACACAATTTGTGTGGATAAACCCCTGGTATGTTAGCTACTTAGTAGGGCAGTGTTATGCTTTTGTCTCTCAGCCCTTCTACCAATAAATCTTGGATTAATAATGTCACTTGCCAGGGTTGTGTAAAGGTGGCAAAATAAGCACAAGGAGGTATTTGAATATTTTAAGCTCCCCTTTCCTTGTTTCCCAATCTGGTGTCCACCAGATTTATTAGACTGTACCTTCAGCACCTCCATGGTCTTGGTATCAAGGTTCTCTCCATGGACTGTCTTTCTTTGGGTCTGGCTGATAGTACTGGAAACTGTTCTGTGAACTCCCACCCACACTATCAGATCTCACTCTAAGATGTGGGGAAATGCATATATCTTGTCAGGGCAATGAAGGTGTTTTCAAATCACCTGCCACACTTGAAATGTTGTGTCTATTTCCCCCCCCCTTTTTGGGGGGGGGGGGTTAGCAGGAGTGAGATTAAAACACTTTGCCGTCTGTTCTTCAGTTCAGAAAACACTTTCAAATCTGTGGGAGGTATTGCTGTTCATTGATTCTTCTTGCATCACTGTTGGCATCCGATGCCTGATCTGCCTTGCTGAGAATTACAACTCTTTTCTTTTGTAATTATTCTTCTGAAGACAATTTCTAACCTTCATCCTTAGAGGAAGTTTGGAAACATAGAAGTTGTTAAGGGGTGGTTTCAGTTGTCAAAAAGAGAGTTGTGAATTCAAGGAGGGAGAGCTTTCCATGCTATGCGCATAACCCATGTTATTCTCTCCCTGCTTCCATACTGGTGCTCACCTTATATTTATAGCTTTCTCCTTCTCCTGCAGGGAAATGCATTTTGGCAAAAATGTTCCATGTTGTAAGGCAAGCTCATGTTTTATATTCTCCATAAAGCCGCAAAGCTGTAGTGCAGAACTGAAAGTTTCCCTCCTTAAAGGTATTTATCAGAAGGCTAAAATATAGGCCTACCCTATGAACATACTGTAGTTGGAAGTGACTTGCAATCATGGCTACTGGGTTCTGCACATGATGAGACTGCAATATAGTCCTCCATTTGAAGTCCAATTGAAATGAAGTTGGAGATTGTTTATATTTTCAGAGAAGTAAAAATTGCATAAAAGATGGCCTGCTCCAGATTTTGCAGATTATAGTACTGTATCTGGAGGTTGTTTGACTACAGGTGACAATCAAGACAAAATAAATGTGTATGTACATTTCGGGATGTATGGATGCTTCTCAAGACCTTGGTAGTAACTAGCTACAACTAATTGTAATTAATTTCCTTCCGAGTTAGCTAAGGCGTTGAACAGTGAAATTACAACTGTAGTCTAAAGAAAAGCAACATCATTCCTTTTGCAATGCAACTGTATCTGTTCAGTTACTTTCATAGCTACAGGGGTGTGACCTTCCCAGTGGGTGAGGAGGAATGCGCTATGGTTGAAGTGTTGTGGATGCTAAGGTATTACAAGGTGGAAAGGAGGAGCATGTAGTTTATACTGCAGGCCAGTAGCATTCAGATTTTGTAAAACAATTAATTATCAGAGGATTATAGAATACTTGAGTTAGGAAAGGGGCCTATTAGGTCATTGAGTCCAACCCCCTGCTCATCGCAGGAATCCAAATCCATCAGATCTGACAGACGTTTGTCCATATTTTCTCTTGAATGCTTCCAGAGTTGGAGTGCTCACCACCTTTCAAGGTACAGTCAAACCTCGCATAAAGAGCGCCTCGCTTAAAGAGTAACTCGCTTAAAGAGCAGAATTTTATCTGAATGTTTGCGTCGCTTAACAAATAAAACCAACCAAAAACTTGCTTAACAATTAAATCGGGGTTCGCACCCCCCCACACCAGAAGTCACAATTGGTTATTTACAATGGTGTTTCGCTTAAAGAGCAAACTCGCTTAAAGAGCAATCCCGTGGAATGCATTATGCTCTTTAAGCAAGGTACAACTGTAGTTGGTTCCACTGTTGTACTGCTCTAACAATTAAGATATTTTCCCTGATATTCAGCATATATCTGGCTTCCTGTAACTTGAGCCAGTTATTACAGGTTCTGTACTGTGGGATGACCGAGAACAGATCCCAACCCTCCTCTTAATTAAACCTATTATTGTTACTAAGGGGTGCAGTGGCTCAGTGGTTAAGAAGCTCGCCTTGTTACCTGGAAGGCTGGCAAGTCACAATTTGAGACCAAGGTACTGCATGACAGATTGAGTGCCAGTCTCTGTCCCTGCCCTTGGGGACATGAAAGGAGCCTCATTTGGGTGGTCCTTGAGTGGAGTTTCTTCCACAAAAATCCTTTCAACCCAGAATAATTTCTGGCATGAAATTGTTATTCTTACTACTACTTTTGAGAATCAAAAGGAGACATTGGATAATATCAGGAAAATACTTTTTTAACCTCAGAAACAATTTGAAATATTAATTTATGTGTTTGTTTAGAAAAGTGTTGGAAATAGTAAGAACAAGAAATACAATTTTGGAGGGATACTACTACATCTTATTCTGTGTCTAGGCCAGACGTGAAACTGCCAAAATGAAGGCACCCTTTGGTGAGCTCATTCTGCAGTCCCTTTTGCCTGGCCTAGTGTGAGAAAGATTAGCCAGCAACACAAGGTTGCAGTTACCAGGTACACCCGATTGTGGTTCAAAAATACCACAATCTTCGTGGAGGCTCCATAAATAACTGAATGGGTTATATTTTGGAACTGGTTCTCTCCCTTCCTGCCCCACTCCAAATGTGTTTATTTTTTGTCCCAAAATATCTCCAGAATGGTGAAAGTTGGCAACATAAGAGTTTGAACAGATAGTATTGATTCCCTGACTTAAATTAACCCATTGGTTATGTTTCTGTTCTCTCACTGAATTCTTTGTCTTTGTTGACCTGAAATATGTCAGAAGCAGTAAGAGCCAGAAATACAGACATTTGAACTGGTAATACAAATTCACTAAATTAAAGCAACCAATTATAATGGTGTCTCCGAAGCACTAGTTGAATCCACTAATAATTAGCTTTTACTAGCACTTGCTAGACTGGTTTGTTAAACTGGTATATGTTTGACGAGTATCAGGATGGGGAGAAGAGAGGCTGTGTGAAAGAATGAGTGTTGGTGAGGGTGGCGAGGTGGCAGGAGGTAAAGATATGAAACATAATCAGTAGTCATCTGAGTATTAGGGAGAGTACTTGGATGGAGAGAGAGAAAAGACATGTGAAAAACGAAACACAGCGATGGAAAAAGAACAAGAGCGAGAGAGACAGTGCTACAGTGGGAGCAGAACTAACCTGGACAGAGACATTGGTTAATTATAATTTTTGAAATGGTCACTGTGTTCGGCTGTGTTTCAAACATATCAGAGAGTAAACAAAACAAGTGTGGTTTTTGTGTGTGGCCACTCGTACAATGGATGCTAGGCCTGAAGTGTAAACTCATTAGCAAATGTATAATGCCACAATGTTTGTCTTGCATCCATCTCCTAATCATTTGCAATTCAACAGGGTGAAGCTTTACAAGTACAGTACAGTAATCTGAATAAAAGGTATTACCAGTTGTAAAAAACCACATTGATTTGTTTACTTCTCTGTTATGCTAACCACCCTCTACCTCTGTACCTGGTGTGTATCAACTGATGCCATGAAGTCTCACTCTTATGTCTAATGAAGTGGACTTGATCCACGAAAGCGACCATTAGAATACAGCACTTGGTCTTTAAAGTGCCACAATGTTTTTTGTCTTTTTGTTTTGTTTACTCTCTGATATGGTTAGTTATAGTTATAACAGCAAATAACAGGGTGGGTGTTTGGCCTTAGTATTGTAGCTATAATTAATAATAATAATTTCGTGTCAGAGATTACTCTGGATTGAAAGGGTTTTTGCTGGATAAACTCCACTCAGGGATTGCCCAAATGAGGCTCCTTTCATGTCCTCATTGTGTAGCCCTCGGGTACCGAAACCCGATCTTCCAGTCTCCAAGCTCAGCATCTTAACCATTTAACCACTAAGCTTTGCTGTCCCTCAAAGACCATATTTATTGTTATAAATTACAGGCTTTCTTTACATTTATTTTGTCCTGTTTTTGCACCTTATCACTGCCACCTCAGTTTAGGTTAAGAGTGTAGCAAACATTACTCTTGTAGCTCAATTAAAAGAGCTTTAAATAAACATTATATTCAGTATTGCACTGAAAATCCTCCTGTAAGCTCAGGACTGGAAAATCGGTCTTATCACTAGTTATTCTCACAGCCACCCAACTAGGTAGGCTGGGACTTGCTAGAGGCCAACTCAGGGTGTAGTTGCAAGGAGAAATAGATCACAGTTTGGATCATTTGTGGACCTGCCTGGTGTAATCTGTCTCCCAGCAATTACATGACCTGTGGGCAAATGCGTTCTGGCCCACCCTTTCTCCACACCCAGGCTAAATCTTTATGGTCCATCTATAGCAGTGGTTCCCAATGTGGGGCCCATGCCCCTCAGGGAGGACTTCAATTCCCAGAAGCCTAGGTCACTACATTGATTGATCAGTACTTTGGGATTTGACTTGGGCTTCTGGGAATTGAAGTCCAAATTCCAAAGGTTGGGAAACTTACCTATGTGGTCTTAACTTTTTTAGACCAGGCTGGAGTGATTCCCCACCAGAGGGGAGGGTGGCTTTACAGAAGATTGCTTCTGTTCAAGTGACTCTTTTGAGTGTGATCACACCCTTGCTCATCTTTTGTGATCCATTGATCACCGAATGAAATGAAATAATGGGCTTTTGAGAATGTCTGCCTTTTTTTCATATTAAAAGAAAGAAAATTCAACTCTCTGAATATTGAGAAGTCTTTGAAAACTCACCATGTAGTTTGTAGAAGTTCTGAATCCCAAATCTGTTCCTCACTCTTCATCACATAAGAGTACAGTATAACAATGCCTACAACTTAGAAGCAGATCTTGGATTCTTGTGTGTCTTTAGACAGCTGTGTCCTTTTGTATTCTAAAGCTCACAGTTAATTCCATCCATTTATTTGTCTCTTTTTCTTGGAACTCAAGATGACACCCAAAGATTTTGTCTCATATCTTCATTACAGACATAGGGAGGGAGGTTGGACTTCTCTAAATGCCTGTCAGGCTTGGCCTGAGACGTATTGTGTCTGAATAAGAAAATACAGTAAAACCTCATATAACGCTAAAACCTGGTTCCACAAGTCTTCGTGTTATATGATTTTTCGTGTTATCTGATCCTCTATGGGATGCATAGAGATACATTGTAACCACACAGGCTTTCGCGGTTGTTATCTGAAGCATCCCATAGGATCTTAATGTTATCTGATGCAATTCTTCCCCCCAGATTCCTTGATGTTATGCGATTTTCGTGTTATTCGATACTAATGTTATATGAGGTATTACTGTATGGTAAAAACAATGAAATGGTGCAAGAATGTTGAGTCCCCATTAGGATTCTGTATCTGCAGCCTCTTTGCTCGTTGTGTTTCCATAGGCAGAATATGTTATAAGTTCTTTGCACAATTTGAGAATGGGGAATTTATTCTAACTTGCCTCTGGATAAAGCAGAATAAAAATGGAAGTAACAGAAACATCTACATATACACCAAACAGTTGACTTTATGAAGTATTTTTGAAGTGTTTTTAATGATTTGATGTTGTTATCGTTATTAGGGATGTTCTGAATTGCCTTTGAAATGTTTTTGTGATGCAATATCTTGTAATTTTGTAACTGTGATATATTATTTTTTCTCTGATGTTGTATACTTTGTATCTTTGTTAGCAGCCCAGAGTCGCTTGGCGAGTGGGGCGGCATACAAGTATAATAATAATAATAATAATAATAATAATAATAATAATAATAATAATAATAATAATAATAATAATAATAATAATAATAATAATAATAATAATAATAATAATGGCACTGAGAATATTCTCTGCTTGAAGGGGAGGCCATCTGGCCTTCTAATCACTGGGCCCAGAGGCAAAAGATGGGTGTAGAAGAGGAGCATTTAGGAGAAGTGGACCTGGAAAAAAGCCTTTTGGGGATATCCAGGGTTTTGCCCTCTGACCTTCCACTACCTCTTTCAAGTGACCTTCAAGCAGAACTAGCAGCTGACCAGAGAACTAATTGACCTTGAAATGTAGAAACCAGTTTACACAATTCACCCACTTAATCATATTTCAAGGTTTTTGTCTCATATTCCAGCAATATCCGTTCCCACGGGATGAGGTATCATCAATATGCAGATGATACCCAGTTTTATATCTCGGCCCGTGAAGATCCAAGCGATGCAGTGGAAGTCCTTCCAGGTGCCTGGAGGCTGTTAGGGTCTGGATGGGGGACCACGGGCTACAACTGAATCCCAACAAGACTGAGTGGTTGTGGGTCAGGTGTCCTGCGTTATCTCAGGAGCTACCATATTTGGTTCTAGATGGGGCAGTCTTGCCCCAAACAGACCCGGTGCATAATCTGGGGGTCCTCTTGGACTCACGACTACTGCTTGAAGAGCAGGTGGCAGTCGTGGCCAGGAGGGATTTTGCACAACTTCTTGTAATACTGTATGCGAGTTACGCCCACTCCTAGACCAGGACTCCTTGCTCATGATCACACACACTTTGGTCACCTCCAGACTTGATTATTGTAATGCGCTCTACATGGGGATGTCCTTGGTGACCATTCGGAGGCTGCAACTGGTCCAGAATGCGGCTGCCTGGGTGGTGATGAGGTGTGGGCGGTATGCACATGCCTCACCTCTTTTTTGAGAGCTGCATTGGTTGCCAGTGTGCCTCCGGGTGCAATTCAAAGTGCTGGTTATTACTTTTAAAGCCCTATATGGTAGTGGGCCAGGATACTTAAGAGACCGCATCACCCTAAGGACATCTGTCCATCCCACCAGAGCGGACCGGAGAGGCTCTCTGGTTGTACCTTTGGCTAGAGAGGCACACCTCTCTAGCACTAGGAGGGCCTTCTCCGTGTCTGCCCCGGCCCTATGGAACCTCCTGCCAAATGAGTTGCATCTCCGTGTCTGCCCCAGCCCTATGGAACCTCCTGCCAAATGAGTTGCATCTCGAGATGGAGCTGCCGTCCTTTAGGAGGGGAGGGGTTAAGACCTGGCTGGGGGACATGTATGGGGTATGGGCCAGACGGTTGCTTCAGTCTGTTGGCTCATCTGACCCCTCCTCCTCTGTGTGTGTGTTTTTTTATATATAAAAAAAATCTTTTTAATCTCTTTTAATCTCTGTAAATTTTTAATCTTGATTTTTATACTGTGTTTTTATTATGTTTTAAGTGTTTTTAAAGTCTGTTAGCCGCCCTGAGTCCTTGTGAGAAGGGCGGCATAAAAGTTTGATCAAATAAATAAAATAAATAAACATGAGTTGGCTTCTGATTTCAGCTTTGGGTTCAAAGTAAAATATGCAAGGTACTGACACTGCTAAAGACCTCATCCTGCTGGGTCACAGTGACCTGTTTTATTCCTGGCTCAAGCCACATCTGCATACTTTTACTCATTGTTGTGTTTCTGCTGTAGTTTCCCTGTGGCTGTGTTTAAAGACTCAAAATATCTATTTAAATGTGTCTTTTCTGATGTTCTGGCCCATGTGTTTAGTTGCTAGTTCAATCATGTATGCCTTTCAAATTCCCCCAGTGTTTCTTAAAACATGTATAGAGACACAGGGCATGAATGCAGCTACATAACCAGCTACTTTTCTGCTGAGTGTTAAAATGCTGAGGAAGCAGAACAAAACCCTTTCAATTTGGAGCGAGGTGAGTGGCCGAAAAACAATTCTATCACATCCCCTTTACCACTGAAATAAAATTGTAGCAAACCTTGTCCTTAAAGACCAACCCTTGGATTATTTATTTATTTTATTTATTTAACTTATACCCTGTCCCTCTAGGAAAGACTTTCCTACTCAGAGCAGCTAACAGCATAAAACTCAACAACACAATCAGACAAAATTTTAAAATTTTCATATAAATACATCAGATGCATCAAAATCAAGAAAACCCTAAAGGGGAAACCTTTTTGTGACGTAGAGAGATGGGATAAAATGCCTAACAATTGGCCATTGGTAAAATATTCCCAAAGGCCTATTTAAAAAGAGTTGTTTTCATCTGTTTTTTTAAACATATGGAGAAATGGTACTTGACACAGCCCACTAGGGAGGGAGTTCCACAACATTGGTGCCGCCACCGAGAAGGCTCTCCTAGTCACAGTCTCCCTAGCTAATCTCTGGGTCAGCACCTGTAGATGCGCTTTCAGGGAGAAGCGAGCGATGTGGGATGTCGTCCTAAGGGGAAGATGTTCCACCAGGTAGGATGGTCCCAAACCATTTAAGCCTTTAAAAGTTAGAACTAACACTTTGTACCTGATACAGAAAGAAATGGGAAGCCAGTGCAGCCCTGCCAAGACTGGGGATATACGATCAATTTTTTTTTCAGTCCCATAATCAGCCTGGCTGCTGCATTCTGAACTCATATATGGGCATTTCCTAATTTTGACACCTCTCTCTTGGATTCACACCTTAATACAATGAAAGGGGTGTTGAATGTGTCTGGGGAATTGAGAAGAATATGATCAGGAGGTTAGACTGCATTCTAACTGTGGACTCCTAATGCTCTCACCCAAGGCAGGATGATCAGAATGGAGATACAGCACTTCTGCCCCCTTTCATAAGCAAGAGAATTGATTTTTCTAGAGGAATGTGGGCAGAGAAAAATTTGACTGGCAGATAAAGAGCAGCCGGTAGCAGCAGTAGTAGTGGTGGAAGGCGACACTGATAGAAGATCTTTTTTAAACGTCAGTGAAGTGACATTCAAGCTAATTGATTTTAGCACTGTGCAGAAGAAGACAGGGGCAAATGACTTTATGAATATTTTATGCCTTGAAAACTTTACGATGAGGCAGTTGAAAATGAAGTGTGACACAATGCTGGAAGATGAGACCCTCTGGTTGAAAAAGTACTATTTCAAAGCAAAGCATAGGCATGTCTAGCACCTGCACTAACAAAGCAGTAAAATTAACGCCGAAAGGATGTGCACGAAGGCAAATTTATAGTCTGATGCTGTCCAGCACATATAATTGAAGCATGGAATGTGAAAAGTAGGAAACAATGCAAGCTTAGAAGCACAAGACAAAAAATGGAACATTTGACTATTTAGATAATTTATGTGGTTTATGTGCTCTTTCTGGTTTATCTATGTAATTAATCTTATGCTTTGTTCTATTTGGGGCAGTAGCGTCGCTAGGGGATGGCCCCGGGTGGTGCTTTTTGGTCTACGTATGTTCTTGGACTACAATTCCCAGAAGCCCTAGGGGGAGTGGGCACCAGCATCCACCAGGGGGCGGCAAATTTGGCTTCAGCCCCAGGCAGCTGGATTCCACGCGATGCTGATTTGGAGTATGTTACATATGTACAATATACTGTATTGTATTTTTTCTTGGTTTATTAACTGTCCAGAGTAACTCTGTATGTTAGATGGATGAGATATAAATTGAATGAGTGAGTGAGTGAATGAATGAAGGAATGAATATATACTGCAGGGGTTGGTAGGTGAACAAACTAATGTAGACGGGAATGGGACATTCCAGTTATATACCATATATACTCAACTGTAAGTCGTCCTGAATATAAGTCAAGGTACCTAATTTGGACCTCTAAAACTAGGAAAATGGTTTGACTCGAGTATAAGTCAGGGTGGAAAATTCAGCAGCTGCTAGTGAGTTTCAGTAATTAAAATACATGAAAATATGGTAAAATTAATTTATTCAGACATTTGTGTGGGTATATTTTTGAGTTTTTACAGTAGTGTTAGTCCTTTTAAAAAAATGTATGTTTGAATTTGCACCACCACAGTTTTGGGACCCTCAGGGTTGTTGACCCGAGTATAAGTCGAGTCCCTTTTTTGGATCTCATTTTGGGGGCTAAAAAACTAGACTTGTACTCGAGTATATATGGTAATTGCAGTGTTTTAGCTTGGAATTCTCAAACTCAAAACCCCCCAAGTTGGCTCTAAGAGGGGGAATATTTGGAACAAGCAGTTAGGAGCTATAAAATAAAGCACAACTAAATAATAGCTGAAACTATGCAGCACAATGCTGCATAAGGCTGATGATGTTAAAAGTCACAGTAATTTTTGAGAAATAAAAAAAAATGTCCACTCTTCTGCTTCCTACCTCCGAAGTTCCCAAAGCTATCATGGAATCCCTTTCATTATGTAGGAGCTGTGAGAGTATAGGGGGAAGTCTTAAATTTCCAAAAATAACTGCCATTGTCATCCCAGGAGTGGCAGTTTTCAGGAATTAAAGATTTCTCCCTGTGCCATAACTGCCAATGGCTATGCCACGAAAGAGGGAATTTGATTTTTAAAAAAAACCTTGGGGCATTTTTGAGGGGAAAGAAAAGAAATCAGAAACTTTTATGTTTCTGAAAAATTACCATATATGATGAAGTCATCAGCCTTTTGTGCCATAGGTCCACGAACAGGATTTCAGCCAATATCTACCAGATTTTATAGAAAGCCTATGAACATAACCTGGGTTCAAGATGGATACAGTACACTGAAGAACCACAGAAAAGATGCAATGATATGCCAGATTCTTATCATGAAGAATATGCAGTTTTAGAAAATGAAATGAGGAGGCTTATTCTTGATTATTAGAAATGGATGTGAACGATGGGCAATGAAGAAAGGGGTCAAGTATAGGAAATGTGATGTTGAAGAAGAGCTTTAAAGAGATCATGGGCTGGCTAAAAGACAAAAAAGTGGGTTTTAGCTCAAATCAGTCATCTCTCAATAGAAGTCAAAATACTACACATAGATTGATTGATTGGTATTTTGAACATATCCTGAGATTCTTTGGAAAAGTCGATGATTCTGAGGAAGCTGGAAAGCAGTAAGAGAAGAGGAAGAGATAACATGAACTGGATGGGTTTAATAAAGTAAGTGATTGTCTGTCTCTCTCTCTCTTTTTTTTTTTTACAAAACCTGAGCAGTGCTCTGGATTGCTGGAGTTAGGATTGCCATAAATTGGAAGTAAATTAACAGCACGTAGAAATGATATGAACCAGTCAGTAGAACAAAATCAAACGTGGACTTTTTGAAGCCAGAAGACTAAAAGGAGCTCTGAAAGAATGTTAACCTAAGCTTTTGCCTCAGTCTGAGACCATCTATCTTGTCATCAAAATCACTGCAGTTTTTCACAGGTGGAAGGCAGATGAACTGCGGAAGAGGTATTTCAAAATTGTTGCTGCTATTATGTGCTGTCAGGAGATAACCAACGTAGAGTGACTCTAATAGGGCTTTTAAGGAAAATGAGATACAGTATTTAAGGAGTGGTTTTTACCAGTTACACACCCCAAGTGAGTTTCCATGGCAGAGCCAGGGAATTGAGCCCAGGTTTCCTGAGTCCTCATCTGTCACTATATGATACTGGATATTACTTGTATGCCATCAAGTCAATCCTGATTATGGCAACTCTTTCTGGAGTTTTCTAGGTCAAAAAGTGGTTTGCCATTCTCTTCTTCTGGATGGATGTGGGACTGTGCCAGTTTCCCAAGGGCCACACAGGCTAGCCCTTTTCCCAAAAAGCATAGTGGAAAATTGAATTTCAAACCTCTGACTCTGAAACCAGATACCTAAACCACTGAACTATCCAGCCAGCTGTTTCAAAATACAATGCATAAATTGTTACTCAAGGAAGGGGACTGCAGTAGCTTAGTGGTTAAGACACTGAACTTGACGACTGGAAGGTCGGCTCAAGACCGGAGTGCACTCCAGTGTCTAGTCATGTCTGCCACGTGACCACAGAAACATCTGTAGATGCAGACAGTTGGGCTGTAAATGGAGATGAGCACCATATCCTAGAGTCGGATACAACTGGCTCTCGAGCAAGGGCGACCTTGACCTTACTCAAGGAAGAGAGCCAAACCACCTCTTCTGCTTTTCTCTGGAGTAAAATAGACTGGTGGAGATTATTCATATTGTTAAGAATTGAAAGGTGCCTCTGGTACTTGACTGTGTAGATGTGGGGTGGGAACATAAGGATAGGTCAGTTAATGCCTATTAGTCATGATTATGACTAAGGAGAAAAAAAGAAAGGATGAAGGGTTGTCTATAGTTGAATAGAACCTGTTGACCTAGAGGAGTGATGGAGAACCAGAGGTGGCACTCTGAGCTGCTCTGTGGGCACCCATACAGCGAATTTCACCCCAGCACTGTGGACACCCCAGCACGGAGTTCACACCACCCCTCTGCCCAGCAGCCCAATGGGAGCACTTCCTCCTTTCCCCCAGCACGGAGTTCACCCGCCCCTCTGCCCAGCAGCCCAATGAGAGTGTTTCCTTCTTCCCCTGTTTCTATGTTTGCACTTTGCGATAAATAAGTGGATTTTGGGTTGCAGTCTGGGCACTTGGTCTCTAAATGGTTCGCCATCACTGACCTAGAGGCAGCACTGCCTGCAGAGGTAGGGACAATCAGCAGTGCAAGATACAGCTTTACTTCGTTTAAAGAGCATAATGCGTTCCACAGGATTGCTCTTTAAGCGAAACACCATTGTAAGTGACCAATTGTGGGGTGGGGGCGGATTGCAAACCTCAATTTATTTGTTAAGCGAGTTTTTGGTTGGTTTTATTTGTTAAGCAAGCAAACATTCAGAGAAAATTCTGCTCTTTAAGTGAGTTACTCTTTAAGCGAGACGCTCTTTATGCGAGGTTTGACTGTAGTTGCCTTCACCATCTTATAAGCTTCCCCAGAAGCATCCTGCTAGCCCTGTGATGGTGAACCTTGGCGCTCCAGATGCTCTTGGACTTCAATTCCCAGAAGCCCAAGCACCCTGTGAATCCACACGAATGGGTTTACGGCGATTCATCCAGCCTAAACTGCCCTCATCGCTTCCGGGAGCTACAAGGGCAGTGCAGGCCAGATGAATCACAGTAAACCCATTCATGTGGATTCATAGGGGGCTTTGGCTTCTGGGAATTGAAGTCCAAGAACATCTGGAGTGCCAAGGTTTGCCATCATGGTGCTAGCCTCTATGATTTACAGAAGGGTCTTAAGGGGATCCTTACTTCTGAAAGGTGTTTCCACGAAACTCCCCAAACAGTGGAGCTTCATTGTTTACACTTCCTGAAAGCAGGTCAGTGATTGCGAAGGGCATTGTGAAAAGAAACTAATGCTGACCATGCACCTATTTCTTTGGTATTGCTTCTTTAGTGACACAGGGAAACTTAAACAGCTATGTGTATGAAGTACTGTACCTGTACACTGTTTCAGAAAAAGAAACCGGCCATGCTGACTTCTTCTTCTGTGTCTAGGCCAGATGTGAAACTGCCAAAATGAAGGCACCTTTTGGTGAGTTCATTCTCAGTTCCTTTCGCCTGACCCAGTGGGAGAAAGATTAGCTGGCAACACAAGGTTGCCGTTACCAGGGCACGCCCGATTGTGGTTAAAAAATGCCACAATCTTGACAGGTGAGGATGATGGAAGTTGTAGTGCAGTAGATCTGAAAGTATTCCCTTCCCTGACTGCTTTTGTCCTTGTCTACTGTTCCACTCACTTCTGCAAAGTAGAATTGAGAACCCATAGATCAGGTCAAACCTAATTAGCTTACTATTTGCATAATGAATGTCATTTTGCATAATTTGTTCTTGTGTAGGGTGTCAAGAGCTGATTTTTCTTTCTTTCTGCAATCCTTTCTTTTAGAGTCTCTTCTAAATAACTCCACATACTTAAAGGGTGACTTAGAGCACAAGCCACCAGAAAGTCCTTGTCCACCAACTCCAAGGAAATGAATGTCTGTGCAGTGTAACAATTAAGGAATTCGCTTCCCCACCCACTCCTTCCCTTCCGGCCCTTTCTCTCCTAAACCTCACAATGGAGTCTGTCTTCTGCTACTCGGGACAGTACTACCAATATTCTGGGCAAAACATTTTAATAGAATAGTAGAAATGTTGAAACGCCGTTATGGTGCTTAGGTAGAACATTATGCAGTAAGTTGTATCATGAGGGAGGAACTTAATGCTGGAAGTATAGGAATCTCCAAAGCTTTGCCCTTAATACAGAGGCACCTAAAACAGAAAGGGTTCTAAAACACTTATTTTTGTTAAACTGACAACATGGCTGGTGCCCAGAAAGAGCCAGATTAGCAAGCTCTTGATAGAATAATAATAAACACCCTTATGTCTTTCATGTTACCTTCACTTGGAAACCTTCATTCTTTAAAAGTTTGTTGTTGAGAAAATAGTTTAGGAAATAATTTTATCTTGATAGCTATATGAAATTGAAAAATATTTGTATCTACCAGTTTTATCTTTGCACAATAAAGCTCTTAGAGCCGTGTGTGTGTGTGTGTGTGTGTGTGTGTGTGTGTGTGAGAGAGAGAGAGAGAGAGAGAGAGAGAGAGAGATTTTTAAGGGGGGCAATTCGAGACTTGAGTTATTAACAGTAAATTCTTTGGAAGCTTGTTTAGACCAAGTTCATGGTCTTTTAAGCTTCTTCCACGTAAATATGAGTTCACTTTTTGAATAATAAGAATTATATATCGGGGGAGGGGGGATCAGGATTTTAGAGATGTTTAGATGGAAAGTGGCAGGTCAGCAATTTGATACCCGAATACTGCAAGATGGAATGAGCTCCCATCTTTCTCCCAGCGCCTACCAACCTAGCAGTTTGAAAGCAAGACATTACAAGTACAGTAGAACCCTGCATAATGAAAAAAGTCTGTTCTGCGAGGCACTTACACGATTTTTTTCATTATACGAAGCATGCCTCATACAACGAAAACCCCTATGGGATGCATAGTACAATGAACAGGTTTTGTTGTGTGATGTATCCCATAGGAATTTTCGTTGTACAATTTTCCCCATAGAAATGCATTGTTTTGTATAACAAAAAAAATTGTTATACAGTGGTACCTTGCTTAAAGAGTTTAATGCGTTCCATGGTATTGCTCTTTAAGCGAGTTTGTTCTTTAAATGAAATACCGTTGTAAGTGAACAATTGTGACTTCTGGGGGGGGGGAGTGAACCCCACTTTATTTGTTAAGCGAGTTTTTGGTTGGTATTATTTGTTAAGCGAAGCGACCATTCAGAGAAAATTCTCCTCTTTAAGCGAGTTACTCTCTAAGCAAGGCACTCTTTATGCGAGGTTTTACTGTGCAGGGTTTAACGGTTAGCACAAATCCTCTTCGCTGTACAAAATTTTTTGTTATATGAGCCGTTCGTTATACAGGGTTCCACTGTAGATAAATAGGGACCACTTCAATGGGAAGGTAAACAGTATTCCGTGTCTAGTCATGCCTGCCACGTGTCCTTGGAAACATCTGCAGAAGCAGATAGCGCTGGCTCTTCAGCTATAAAACAGAGATGAGTACTGAACCCTAGAGTTGGATATGACTGGCTTTTGAACACAGCTGACCTTTACCCTTTTTAGGTGGGGCATGACCAAAAAAGGTTGGGAACCACTGGTGTAGATTTTCTGTATAAGATCTCCTCTGGAGAGGTCAAAATAAAAAAAATATTGCAAGATCTACATTACATGAAACAGATGGAGAGAAAAAAGGAGGGACGCACTCTCTCCCCCTTCCTGTCTCTCCATTCTTTTTGCAAAAGTCTAGCAATGTGGAGAAACACTAGAGAGGAAGCTGATATTGAGTGCAAGGGACCAGCTCTTAACTTCCTGTTCTGTTCTCTCCTCCGTGGGAAAGCCTATGCTTCTTACCCTTAACACTCTTCCTCAGCATGCACTTTTGGAGGAATGACTTTCTCACATAGTGCTGCATGGGGGAAGCCCCCGCTCTATTATGTCTAGGAAGTTCAAAGAGGAGAAGCTGTGCATTGTTCCCCACTGCTGGTGATAACCTCCATCTATTCTCCTTCAGCTAAGAGCCATTGGTCTGGTTAACTCAGGAGTTCTCAGCCTTTTTAAGCCAGAGGCCAGGTCATGTTCTCTCAGACAGCTTCGGGGGGCCCAGACAGCCATTTTGCCCTTCCTCCACCATAAGGCACTTCCTGGTGTGGTGGAGGCAGTAGGGGCCACATGAAATGGTACTGTAGGCCGCATCTGGCCCATGGGTCGCAGGTTGAGAATCCATGGTTTAACTTAATATTGTCCACACTATCCTTTCTTCGCCTGCTATCCTTCAGATTTTGAAGATGTCAAACCTCATGATTCCCTTACCTTTTGCCTTTTTTAGCTGGAGCTCATGGGTCTCACATACCAAAACATCTTGAAGGCTCCAGGCTATCATTGGCCTGTAATGTTTCTTAGGGGTTCTAGGGTGTGTTTTCCCAGCCCTTCTGAAAGAAGTGGAGGATGGGACCTTTTGTAGGCAAGCTTCATGCCCCACCCACGGAGATACACCATAGGTCGGCCTTGCTTGAAAGCCAGTCGTATCCAACTCTAGGATGCGGTGCTCATTTCCATTTACAGCCAAAGAGTCAGCACTATATGTGTCTGCAGACATTTCCATCGGCATGTGGCAGGCACGACTAGGCGCTGAAGTGCATGGAACACTGCTACCTTTCCCACCAAAGCGGTACCTTTTTATCTACTTACAATTTCTTTCTTTTGAACTGCTAGGTTGGGAGGAGGTAGGACAGAGCTCATTCCGTCATGCAGTACTCAGATCTCGAACTGCTGACCTGTTGACCTTCCAGTCGTCAAGTTCAGCATCTTAACTACTAAGCCACCACATCATATTTATTTTTTAATCCCCCAGTCTCCTTCCTTAATTCACTCGTGTGGAACCCTACTTGTTACTACAACCCTTTGAGGAGGCATTAGGTGTAGAGGAAGGAGGGTTAGAGAGGAAAGAGATTTGTGCCATTCCTTCTGCTGAATCTGGGGTTTAAAACTGCCTGCATTTCATCTAGAGCAGGAGTTCTCAACCTTTTTAAACCGGAGGTTGGGTCTCACTCCCTCAGACAGCTTCAGGCGCTGGACAACCATTTTGCCCTTCCTACACCACATGGTACTTCCTGTTGTGGTCGAGGTAGTGGTGGGCCACATGAAATTGTGCAATGGGCTACATCCAGCCCACAGGCTCCTGGTTGAGAATCCTTGATCTAAAGTAGACTGTGACCTGACAGCTGGAACTGGTATTTCCTGGCCTCCAAGAACAGGAAGAGATATGGCCAAGCTTGGGTTCTCTGTCAGAGATGCACAACAGCTCCTCCACCAGGACTGATCAAACTTCATTCACTTTCATTTCCTGTTGTGATCCAGCCATCCTCTGACTCAGAAGAGGACTTGAATTAGGGGGCACTCCCTATGCCCAGCCCAGTTCTGCCTGCACCCAAGCCCAAGGATGCCCTGAGCCAGGTATCTCAGCCTGGCCCTGGCCCAGGTCTGTTTTCCCCAGCAGCTGACCTGTCAGATCAGGAGTCTGGCTCTGATAGTGATCAGCCCTCAGTCAGGGAGAGGTCCAGGAAACAGCTACACCTAAGACACAGGCAGGCTAGAGTGAAGCCCTAAAGAAGGCTACCAGGTGATACTGATTAGCTGGGAGGCTTATTAGCAAGCTTCTTGCAAGCTGCCAGCATTGGTACAACTCTTGTGTGAAGACTGATATCCTGCTTGACTCCAGACTGCCTGCCTAGACCCTGACTTCTCTGCCAACCCTGATGATGCCCGTGGACACCCTTTGGATTAGACTACTGAGTTGGACTATTGATAAACAGACCTTGGCTTGGCTTTTGGACTGTGATATCTGGACTATCCTTGAACAAGACTCTCTGTGAAGTGCCACCGTGCGGCAACCATGCCTGCTCGGGTGGGTTATCACATTTCCCTTCAAATCCTTGCAAATAATGTAATTTATTAGCCTATAATTATTTTTTAAAAGACATTCATTTCCTAGCTGCCTTTCCAACACTGACATAGAGTGACGAAACAAACTCCATAGCCTACAAAACCAGAGAAAGGTAAAGCAGTGGTGCATTGAACTCAAGTGCCAAATGGAAGAAATCTATTTCAAGAGGAGGAATAAAAGGTGTAGGAATTGTAGTTTTTAGGGAGACAGTTTTGTCATGGTAGAGCTTACCATGGGCTCACAAGTTATACCAAATGTAATTAAAAGTCCATATGTAGGCTTTGTTATCTCTCTTTGCTGGACTCTTAACACCCTGTTGCAGTGCAGAATACATGAAGGATACAGGGAGGTATCTGGTTGGCTCATGTAAAGGAGGTAAGGAAGGGGGATGGTTAGGTATAAAAACGCAGAGAGAGGGTGTTTAAAAGGATAGAAGAGAGCGAGTCAGGGAGAGAATTGGCCCTAGAGAAAGTTTTCAGAGAGGAAAACTTTCTGAGGTAAATTCTCAGAGTGAACCTGAGGAAAACCTTCTGAGGTAAATCTAAAGTGATTCTGAAGTAAATCTAAAGAGATTGAGAAGAGAATCAGAAGAATAATAAAGGAAGGAAAGAAGAATTAGAATAAGTTAGAAGAATTAGAATAAATTAGTGAGTTAGATTATTTTATGCTGTGGGGGAAAGCCAAGCATTGATTTTCCTGAATCTATTTGAGTAGTGACGTACAGTAATACCTCGGTAACATTTACCTCAGATAACGCTAAAATCGCATAACGTTAAGTAATCTGGGGAGGAGAATTGGATCGAATAATGTTAAGGTCCTATGGGATGTATCGGATAACAACCGCTAAAGCCTGTGCGGTTACAATGTATCTCTATGGAGCTTTAACGTTATCCGATACATCCCATAGGATTTTAACATGCATCGGATAACACTAAAAATCGGATAACACCAAGACTTGTGGAACCAAGTCTTAACGTTATCCGAGGTATTACTGTATATAGTACTTAGTTACTTACTTTGTGAACAATATCTTTAATATCCTTTATGAGAAATAAACCTCAATTCTTTTAATAAATTGTTTATTTAAGGGAGGTGAAACAGAGTAAAGCCAGTTTAAGCTAGGAGAGGCCACACTGCTACCATTCTGTCCTATTAATATTTTCTGGGGATCACTTTGAGAGTGGATCTTCCAGGTTGTGACAAAAGGTAATATTTTGCTGGACCAGCACTCCATGGAAAACTGCTTGGTGTCTCAATAGTCCCAAATTGGAGCTGCCTGTGTATGGGAGACCCAGGAGGGGACAAGGAGAGGACTGAGATGGAGGGAGTTTAGTGCCAGCTAACCTTAAGGTAACGTAGGGCATGCGTTCAATAGGAAGCACTGACAGGTTTGCCCCCCATTTTTTAAGTTTGCAGAGCATGTAACTTGCATGTTTTTCTGGTTTCCTCATTTCCTTTTATTATACAGCAGGTGAGGTGCATGTTATAGTCCACATCTGGACTGAAAACCAGTTTTGGTAGGCAACCTGTGGGTGGTTCACTCCTGAAATTCTTGCAAAGTGTGTTAGAAGCATGGCAGATCCTGATCTCATCTGGCAAGGCCCTTCCTGTGCTTTCAGTTTTAAGTGTGGCTAAGGACTCCCAGTTCCAGTGGACTACAACTCCCACAAGCCCCAGCCAGCATGGTCAATTGCTCGCGAAGAAGTCAGGTGGAAAATATTTGGAAGGCTACAGATTGCCCACTTCTTTCTTAAGCCAAATTGCCTTGGCTTCTATCCAGTGTGACATAAGCAGATTGTTTTGCCCGTAGGGTGATAACTTCTTTTCTCCTTTCTACACCTTCTTGTATGTCTTCAGATCTGCGTAGGGCTGGGGTGTCTCCCAGCTCCTTGGATCAGATGTTCGTCTAGAAAGCAGTAATACAGTGGAGAAAGGCTCCCAGGACCAAGTGCAGGTGTTGACCTCATCTGTCTCTCCCTCTTAGCTTAGACTAGGGGTTCCCAAGCTAAGGCCCGCAGGTTGGATCCAGCCCGCAGCACCATTTCATGTGCCCACCCACCTCTCCAATGGCATTTGAGAAACAAAATGGCCAACCCTTTGATGTTGTTGGGACAAAATGGCCACGCTTATCATGCAGGCAGGGAAAAATGGCCATCCGGCCCTCAAAGCTGACAGAGAGAGTGTGACCTGGACTCCGGCTTGAAAAAGTTGGGAACCCCTGGTTTAGACGCTGTATGTACAATGATTACAGAATATGTGTTTTTGAGTTTTTCCTGTTGTCATAAAGTAGTCAATGAAAGCAATCATAGTTCCTGGCATATACCGCCCCATAGTGCTTAGTGCACTCTCTGGGCGGTTCACAAGTTAATTAGCATTTTGCCCTCAACATGCTGGGTATTCATTTTACTGACCCCGGAAGGTTGAGTCAACCTTGATCTCTGGTCAGGGTTGAACTCACAACCTTTTGGTTTTAGGACAGCAGTTTAATGACAGTACCACCAGGGCTCCTGTCATTGTCATGTAAAATGTTGGGGAGACTTGATCATGAATGGACAATTAAGAGCAACCACGAGTTTTACAAAAGAGCTGCTCCTGGTAGAGATTGAAACAGAGTTGGCTTCTTGCTATGAACATTACTGCCTATGTTTGTGGACTCTATAGACCAGTGGTGGTGAACCTTGGCACGCCAGCTGTTCTTGGACTTCAGTTCCCAGAAGCCCAAGTCAGTGCACCTGCTGATCAGGGCTTCTGGGAATTGAAGTCCAAGAACTGCTGTGGTTCCAAGTTTCGCCACCACAGTTATAGACGCAGCTAGGAGGATTATCCTTTGATGAGTGCCTGTAGTTGAGAACTCCCCACTTCACCACTGGGACGTGGGTGATTTCCTTGGGAGGGGGAATGCCCAGTTCAACTGATTCCTCAGAGGCAGAATCGCTCAACACAATTTGTTAGATAAGCAAATAGGCCATGCCCAACTGATTTAGACCTCCCTTGCTGTACTATCCACTGTGTTCTTTTGTCCTTTCTGGTTATTTGCCAAGTTAGGAGGTACCTTGTGTTTGAACTATGCAGAGCAGAAGAGGTAGAGCAACTCCAACCTGCCTAGCAACTGAGCAGGGAAGTGTTGTGTTACGCGAGTTTGTGATCAAGGTCCACTCTGTGTTTTGCTAAAAAAATCATTCAGTGCAGCAGGGCCAATTGTTCTCCCTGTGCAGGAATGACAGAGTTCTAGACTAAGAATGAAAACAGAGTTAAGAACTGTGTGGGTCTCCGGACATGGTTAGATTGCAACTCCTAGCAGCCTTAGCAGGTATTGTCAGTGGTGGAGGGTGAGGGGAACTGTAGTCTAGCAACATCTGGATGGGCACTCTTTCTCATTCCAAAACTAAGTAGGTTTAAGAGGAAGGCACAGTTGGAACAGGTCAGACATTAAAGCCAAGAAAACTTGGCTCGTCAATGATCTTTCATCATGAGGTTTGGATTGTGCTTGGGGGTATAGCAGAAGTTCCCAGCCTAAGGCCCGTTGGCCACATCTGGCCCACAACACAATTTCATGTGCCCCCTACCCCTCCATGGGCATTCAATAAACAAAATGGCCACCCCCTTTGAAGCTGTTGCGACAAAATGGCCCATTGTGCAGGCAGGGTAAAATGGCCGTCCGGTCCTCAAAGCTGACTGAGAGAGCATGACTTGGCCCCCCTGCTTGAAAAGGTTGGGAATCTCGGGCTAAAGAGACATGCATGCCAATTGGAAAGCAACCCAAAGATCTTTTTCTTAGAGGAACTTGGGGGAGAAAATCTGAGAAGAAACATGATACTGTACAGAATTATCAAATTATGAATGACATGGAGAGAAATTGATCTGTGATGGTTTTTCTGGGTAGGAGAAAGTTGTTCATGTACCATGGAAAGTAAGTAATTAATGGAGTTCTTTAGTGCGAAGAATAGTGATGACTATTCCTGCAGAAGGCTTAAATTACGTGGGGCTAGATTTGAGAGTTAGTTCCAGCTAGGAAAAAAAAAACCCTAAAACTATCTTGACAGGCTTAATCACTGGACTGAAAACAACAGACTGAAATTTAACAGAAATAAGTGCAAAATTCTACATTGGGGGGGGGGGGACCCAAATGCACAGTTACAAAATGGCGGGGGGGGGATACTTGGCTCAGTAATACTATGAATAAGAAGGATCTTGGAACTGTAGATCACAAGCTGAATATGAGCCAACAGTACGATGGTTGTAAAAAAAAGGCGAATGCTATTTTAGGTTTCATTAACAGGAGTCTCCAAACCCCGTGAAGTACTAGTCTCCCTATTTTTGGCACTAGATGCACTTCATTTAGAATTCTGAGTCTAGATCAGGGTGCTCAAACTTTTCGGGCAGCGGGCTAGTCACGTGGTTCAGGGAACTGGTCACAGTTTTACTTCCACTTCCAGGAGCAACAAGAGCTTCGTGGGCCGGATGAATTGGCTTTGGGGGCCAGATCTGGTCCCTGGGCCGTAGTTTGGGCACCCCTGGTCTAGATCATGTCACTGCAGTTAAAGAAGAATGCCAACTAACTGGAATAAGTTGAGAAGAGGGCAGCAAGGATGATCTGGAAATCAAGCCTAATGAGGAAAGACTGAGAACTGAGTATGTTTAACTTTGAGAATAGGAAACTGAGAAGGAATATGATCGCACTTTTCAAACATTTGAAAGCTACTCATAAAGAGGAGTGGCAGGATCTGTTCTTGACCATCCCAGAGCGCATGACCTGTAATACGGTAGTTTGAGTAACAGGAAGTCAGATTTTGGTTAAATATCGGGGAGGAAATGCCTGTCTGCTGGGGCACTGTGACAATGAAACCAGTTACCTGAGGAGGTGGTGAGCATTCCAATACTGGAGGCATTCAAGAGAAACCTGGACAATCATCTGTCAGATCTGCTTTGCATTGAGCAGTGACTTGGACTTAATGGCCTTATAGGCCCCTTCCAACTCCTGAAATTGTACGATTCTATGACTTCATGGTCTGTTTTGCAATGATCATTTGTAACTATTGCGCTGTTCTGCTTGTGTTGTCAGCTTTTAGGCTCAGACCTGGTTAGGTGGAAATGAAACGAGGTGGCTCTGGGATGCCAGAATATCAACTGTACCACACCCTCATTGTGTCACTGTTGAAGTATCTTGTGAGAGAACTTGTGATGTCATTAGATGCCAGAATCTTTTCCCCCCTCCCCTTCCCCACCTTCCCAGAAACATCCAGAAGCTGTTGTGTGAGATTCTAGGTTCTTGTCCATCTGGGTGTGACTCATCAGAGTGTCATCTCAGGGAGCGATTTAGCAAAGCAACTTTCATCCTAGCGTGGGAGATGTGATTCATATTTTTATTTTTTTAAAGTTGACATAAACTTACATAACTAAAAGTTTGACTGATAGTTTCTTAAAGTCAGAGAAGACCTTGGAAGTTGTGGATCCTGTATAGTGTAGAGATTAAAGGATAGGGGACTGTTGGCCTATTGCAGTAATGGTGAACCTTGGCACTCCAGCTGTTCTTGGACTTCAGTTATTGAAGTAATTACCCAAGTCAACACTCCTGCTGATCAGGGCTTCTGGGAATTGAAGTTCAAGAATATATGGAGTGCCAAGGTTCATCATCACTGGCCTATTAGCCTTATCGACCACAGTATCCTTCTGGAAAGGCTCCGAGGATTGGGGATGCAGGGCACTGTGTTGTCCTGGTTTTCCTCATTTCTGAGGGGCCGGACCCAGTCGGTGTGGTTGGAGGGCGAGGTGTCCAGCCCAAGGCCCCTTTGTTATGGGGTGCCTCAGGGCTTGGTACTCTCACCTCTCCTATTTAACATCTACATGAAACCGCTGGGTGAGATCATCCATTCCCACAGGGTGAGGTATCATCAATATGCAGATTATATCCAGTTCTATATATCTGCCCATGGGGATCCTAGCGATGCAGTGGAAATCCTTTCCAGGTGCCTGGAGGCTGTGAGGGTCTGGATGGGGTCCACTTTAAACCGGTTGGGCATCTAGATTTATGTCGTTGCTCCTATTTTATGGTACATATCTCACAGTTATGCAGCAAATCTAGGACCTAGCATGACATACACCTATGTGCATTTACATACTCATTAAGTCATAACTCGATTGGCAGGAGGTCCTGTAGGGCCAGAGTAGATACAGAGAAGGCCCTCTTTCTGGTGCTAGAGAGATGAGCCTCTCTAGCAGATGACACAATAAGAGAGCCTCTTTGCTCTGCTTGGGTGGGATGGACAGATGTTCTCGGGGTGACGCGATCTCTTAAGTATCCTGGCCCACTACCATGCAGGGCTTTAAAGGTCATTACCAGCACCTTGAGTTGCACCTGGAGGCACACCAGTAACCAGTGCAGCTTCCAAAGAAGCAGAGAGGCATGGGCATAACACTCGCACCCCATCACTACCTGGGCAGCCGGATTCTGGACCAGTTGCAGCTTCTGAATCAAGGGCAGCCCCATGTAGAGTGCATTACAATAGTCCAGTTTGGAGATGATCATAGCATTCTTACAAATGTGAACAGCACACTGCCGTTTCCTTACAAGTAAATGTATGACCAAACATTATAATAAAAAGCTCAATTAAAATTTTACTCAGTTGGTCGCATTCCTATGCAGGTAAACCTGATGGAGCAAGTTAGTGGCTGATAAACATGTTTTCTATGCACATAGATACACAATATGGTACATCCTGTTTAAGAACAGTTAAAACGTGATTGCTAAACTAATTTGTCCTCAAATAGCCCTGAGCATGCTAAGAATGTATCCCCCCCATGTTTATAGCCCCAACCCAGCAGGGATGAATTTTGAATCATATCTGTGTCAAAGTTGTTATCTTCAAAACGTTACGCTTGGGTGTTCACCTTACTGTCACTACTGAAAAGATTGTTTGGCTTATATTTTATGTTTTCTTGTTATATTTTACATGTTAATTTTAATTAACTAGCTTATTATATACTAACTAGAATTTTGTTACATGTCGGGTCTGTCAGAGGAGAGGAGAGCTCTGTATAAGTCTTCTGAGAGAGTTTAGGGCCAGTGTGATGTCACAGTCATTTCTCAGTCTTTTAGCGAGAATCAGGATTGCTATTAAATTAACAGTTGCAACAGGAAGGGCTTTGGGAATGATTTTAGATGCAGTAATGCTTTGCTCCATAATTGCCAAAGCAGAGGGACATAGCAGGCAAAAGAGTAAAGGCTATGGTTTGAGGGGTAGGGGATTTGGTCGCATGGCTCTTCATAAGTTGTATTATTGTTGTCACTCAACCCTTTTGCTTATTTTTACAACAAAAAAAAAAGGTAGACTTAAGACTGAGGGGCCATGGTAGCTTAGGTGTTAAGACCCTGATCTAGATGACCAGAAGGTCGGCAGGTCAGCAGTTCGAGGTCCAAGTGCTGTGTAATGAAGTGAGCACTTGTTGACTGTCCCACCTCCTGCCAACCCAGCAGTTCCAACGCATGAATTTGCAAGTAGATAAATAGGTAGCACTTCAGCGGAAAAGGTGACTGTGTTCCATGCACTTCGGCATCTGGTCATGCCTGCCACTTGACCATGGAAACGTCTGCAGACGCAGACAACACTGGTTGTTTGGCTGTAAATGGAGATGAGCACCAATTCCGAGAGTTAGATACAACTGGCTTTTGAGCAAGGGAGACCTTTGTGTTTACTAAGACCGAGAGATGGCAGTTTTCCTTGTCTCCATATTTGCCTTGTTGCCAAGGCAGTTAGGCTACCAAGAGGCTCTGCTCATATTCCTGGTGAGCAGCTAGATTGAATGAGTAGTTTGCGTAGGACATTCATGGGGATGGCCCTCACCGGTGTGAATATTTATTTATTTATTTGTTCAACTTGTATGCTGCCCCACTTGCAGTGCGACTCTGGGCGGCTAACAAAGAATCACAAAATATCACAATTCCCATAATACAATAAAAAGAGTTACAAAGTACAGTACAGTGGTACCTCGCTCAAAGAGCATAATGCATTCCACGGGATTGCTCTTTAAGCGAGTTTGCTCTTTAAGCAAAACACTATTGTAAGTGACCAATTGGGGGGGGGGGATTGTGAACCCCGATTTATTTGTTAAGCGAGTTTTTGCTTGGTTTTATTTGTTAAGCGAAGCGAACATTCAGATAAAATTCTTCTCTTTAAGCGAGTTACTCTTTAAGCGAGGCGCTCTTTATGCGAGGTTTGACTGTACTGTATTCTCTTCCTGTTGCTTCTCATGTTACACATTTAGCACAGACTTATCAGAAAGCTTTAGCATCTTCTTTGTTCAGAACTGGCTTTCCCCCCCAACTATGTGATCAGTACCTGTGTTTCTCTTTTCAACAATCCAGCTTTCCTGTTCTTGTGTCCTGCAAATGTCTATGCCTGTGTAAAACACCTGCATTGCTTGTCAGACATTTGTGAGGCCCTGTTGAGAAAAATGGAATATAAATGTATTGAATAAAGAAGCCCAAAAGGCCTATCAAAAAGTCTTTATGGTTGTTTTTCCGTGCTCTGAGATAAAAGCAGAATAAGTCCACTTGAATAAGTGTAGTGACTGGAGAGGCTGCCTGATAAGAATTTCAGAATATGTACTGTATAAATGTAATGACAGAGTCTAACTGTTTGTAGTCTGGCAAATAGACAAAATTGAACAACAAAGGATAGGTACAAAGACCTTTGGGAACATCCTGCTGACAATAAATTAAAAAAGGGCTTGTGAATTTACTGCCTATTTCAGTGAAAGTACCTGACCACCAAATACTGTACATGTTAAGCCTTTCTAGGTTTAGTTATCCCCCTTCACGAATATCTCAAACCTCCCCTCTCACAATTGCTACTCACAGATTCTGGCTGTTAGTGCCCTGAGGGCAGGTTCAGATAGCTGGACTCAGCCTCACACATCCTCAGTCCGCAGCGATGCAAAATAAGGAGTGGATTTTCAGAAATATTGAAACAATAACTTTTTTGTTGTTATGTGGCCTCTGGACCCACCACAGTGAAGATGAAAGGAAACACCAGGACCGTCAGCTTTAATCCAAGGGGTTTGTCAAAAGTGGAACATTAACTAGTCAGGAAGTACAGCCAGTGGTGGGATGTCAAAAAATTCACTACCCCACCATGATGTCATCACAGTGTGGGCAGAGCTAACATCATGATGTCATGTCATGGGTGGGGCCAAAGAAAAAAAATACAAAATAATAAAAATAGGGAGCGTCAGGCTATAGGGAGCTTCAGGCTAGCAGCTTCTCTTCCTCCTCCCTGTTTGGGAGGACAGCAAGAAGGCCGTGCATATGTGCCAAGCACTAGGCGTGCATGCACACCAAGTGCTTGGCATGCATGCGCAGTGAAAAGGTAAGCCCCGAAGGTGGTTCCCCCCAAAAGCTGCTACAGGTTCTCCGGGAGACTGGGAAAAGTTACTACCGGTTCTGGAGAACTGGTGAGAACCTGTTACATCCCATCACTGCCACTGGTACAGAGAGACAGACAGACAGACAGACAAAGGTTCCTGCTGCTTGTTGGATTTTGGGAGTTGTAGTCCAAAAAAGTGTATATAAACATTTACAAGCTCCTCTTTTACTTATTCACAACATCTATAGGCAAGGGGCTCCAAAGTAAACTGGTGTTTACTTTATAATAATAAAAACAAACAGACCAGAAGTCATCTGAATTACCTCTTAGTTCATTTCGTTAAAGGGGCTAGAATCTTATGACTCAGGCTGTTCCTAAATTTCTGACAGTTGAAATATGACCGAATGGTGGAAAAGATGAGGTGTGCTAACTGAATTTCATCTCTTCTCCCCACCTCCACTGGTCCCCTAGGACCGCCTTTGGAAGCATGTTGTGATCCCATGTCCTGTATCTGGGTGTCTTATACTATCTGGTTTTCTATTCTCCACATGAAAGTAAAAAATAACCATACTAGGTCGGAAAGTCCTATTGAGTAAAGATCTCTGCCCGAGGCCTTGTAGATATTTATTTATTAAATTTATATACCGCCCATCTGGGTGTTATCCCACTCTGGGGCGGTGAACAAACAGAAAGTAAATGACAACACTACAAATCAAAACCCACCACCAACAAATACATCATTAATTACACTAATATAAAATAAAATAATTTACAACAGAGGACATTGAAACTGAACCTAACCAGATAGTCTATTGACAAAGGAACAAATCCCTGAAAGATCTCCTTGTACAGGAACGGTTTTAATTGTTTTTTAAAGGTAGCCAGTGATGGGGCCTAGTGCAGTTCCGCCACAGTGTAGGTGGATAAAAACTTCCGAGCAGAGGTGGGTTCAATTTTTTTTTTTACTACCACACTGTGGGTGTGGTATGGTGGGTGTGGTGAGGGGGAAAGCCCCAAATTGCACCCGAATTAGGACTACTTTATTTAAAAACTTGGATGGACGGGGCCAGCCAGAATTTCTGCTACTGGTTCTGGCAAACTGGTGCAAACCTGCTGTTCTGAGGGAGAGATGCTCCAACAGATAGCATGGTCCCAAACCGTCTAGGGCCTTGTATGATAACATTAACACATTGTATTTGACACAGTAGGCAACAGGCAACCAGCGCAGACTTGCCAAGGTTGGGGAAATATGATCAAATTTCTTGAAGCCTGTCATCAGCTTGACTGTTGCATTCTGGACCCGCTGTAATCTCCATATCAGACACAAGGTCAGCCCCGCGTAGAGAGCATTACAGTAGTCAGTCCGCAAGATTACCATTGAATGGGTCAGTGTTATGAGAGACCACCTATCCAAGTAGGGGCGTAACTGTGTAATCTCCTGAAGCTGGGGAAAAACTGGCAGATTGGTGATGGTGTGAAATCCGAGCGATGTGCAAGAGGGGAGAGCTGCTCTTGTGAGGCTTTCCCACCACACTGCATTTGGCCACTGTCTGGAGAGGGAACACCCTTGGATTGCAGCCTCCAAATGCACATAATGATTATATTATGTCACGTCGATTCTGACTTAGGGCTACCCTTTCCGAGCTTTTCTATGTATAGAATATACAGTCTAACCTCGCTTAACGAGTGTTTCACTTTGCGAAAAACGCACATACCGAGTGGGTTTTTCAATAAGCGATCCGACTCGCATAATGAAAATTTTCGTATGTGAGTCAGACTTCCCCTATGGAAACGCTCGCATAGCGAGTGTTTGTTTCTATGGGGGAAAACTCATATAACGAAAAAAAAATTGCTATGCAAGTCCGACTCACAGAGCAAAATTTTTCATTATGTGAGCTGGACTTTCCCTATAGAAAACTTGCATAATGAGTGTTTCTATGGGGAAAACTTGCATAATGAAAAAAAAATCGCTATGCTAGTTTTTCCCCTAAAAAAGCTCGTTATGCGAGTTTCCCCATAGGAATTTTCGCTATGCGAGTCTGACTCACATAGTGAAAAACTCGCATAGCGAGCAGCCTCACAGACCGAATTAAATTTGTTCTGCGAGGTATTACTGTACCAGGTGTGGGCGTAAAAATATTTATGCGTAAGAAGCAGTGATTATGACATGTGAGAGTGATCTTTTTTGTCCCAAAGGCTCCATTCTTGATACTGTATGTATGTAGTTGTTGAGGCACTAAATTTTCAGATGTTGCATTAGTGACGTGGGTTAATTTTGAGGAAAAGGGGCCACATTTCAAGGGCAGAGTTTAATCGGAAGAGGAATCTTGGTTCTATATGCCTTCATTATTATTGGCTGCATAGGTGTATCGTTCTTGGCACGTTGGAAGTGTGCACGGTAAAAATACAGCCTGAAGGGATTGCTACATTTATGGCAGGAAAGGAGAAAACCTTTGAGTTGATTTTTTTTCATATTTGCTGTCAAAAGGCAGTAATAGTATGATCTGAAAGAAATGATAGTCTGTATCCACCGAAAGGAGACCTTTGCATCTTTTATTTATTTATTTAAAATGATATGCTGTAGTGGTGGAGACAGGCACCACAAAGCATGAGAAGGAACTACAGTAAAACCCTGTTTTATGTAAAAAGTCCATTCTGTAGCTTTTTACGCAATATGGTTTTTTACATAAAACATGGCATTCCCATAGGGATGCATTGAAAAAATGAAATAATGGTCCTGACTGGACCAAAAATAACAAAAATAAATAAAAAATAATCAGCACAAAGGGAATGTAAACGGAGTAATCTTCCTACCTTTTCCATGCTGCTGCTTTCTCCTGAGCGGGGTTTGTCTGGCCGTTGGGGGAACGGGAACCACCACTGCCACAGTCCCCACTGCTTCTACTGGGACTGGGAAAGCGCCCTGCTGCTTCTACTGGATATCTGCTCAGTTCTGCTCTTCGTCTGAGGTTTTCCGTGGTGCATTTTAGCTGGGAATGCGTGTAGGATGAAGACCACTTTCTTCGTCCGAGGTCCCCCTGCGACGTGTTTTAGGTGGGAACCCACATCGGATGAAGAGTAGTCTTTGTCCGACATGCGTTCCCAGCTAAAGTGCGCCACAGGGGGACCTCAGAGAAAGAGCGGAACCGAGCAGTCTTCGTCCTATGTGCGTTCCCAGTTAAAGTGCCCCATGGAGAAACCTCGGATGATGAGCGGAACTGAGTGGACATGCAGTAGAAGCATCCCCCCGTCGAAGCAGCGGGGACTCTCTATGTGGCAGAACTGGCACAATAGTTGGCGCTGCCTCCGTCACCACTATAGTAAGTGATGTCTTGCGACTTCCAGTGGTGGGGGCAGGTGGCGCGGGATGGAATTTTAAAGTCTAAAATGATGTGGGACTGTCCCACCAGAGCGGACCGGAGAGGCTCTCTGGTTGTGCCATCAGCCAGAGAGGTGCACCTCGCTGGCATGAGAAGGAGGGCCTTCTCGGTGACTGCTCCAGCCCTTTGGAACCTCCTGCCAATAGAACTATGCATGCAGACGGAGTTGTTGCCCTTTAGAAAAGGAGTGAAAACCTGGCTGGCAGGTTTGGTCTGTGGAGTGGATGGTTCAATTTCCCCAGCCAATTGGTTGGTTTGACCCCAGTATGCCTGTGTTGTAATTTTAGGCTTTAAATACCAAGTTTTTAAAAAAAGTTTTTAATTTTTAAAAATGATTTTATAATTGTTGTAAATCGCCCAGGGTCCCTTTTGGGAAGAGGGCAATAAACAAATTTAAATAAATAAATAAATAAAAATTTTAGCATTTAAAATGGCAGGCCTGCCATTTTTTACTTAAGAGACGCAAGAAAATTCTGGGGGAACCCCTTACATGAAATGATTTATTTGCGTAAAAGGAGACACGTTTTCTGCAACAACAACAAAATTGTTACATAAAACGATTTTTACGCAATACAAAGCATACATAAATCAGGCTTTTACTGTACTTTACTACTATTACTACTACTACTGTACATTATCCTTACTGAGCTGAAGCATATGGCTCTCTACTTCCTCACTTTATCGTCAAAACAACATCATGAGATAAGTTCAGGGCGAGCAAGGGAGAGTGTTGCCAGTATCACCCAGGTAGTTTTAGGACTGAGTGGGGAGCACTTGGGTCCCCCAAGTCATAATCCAGCCTTTTTACCACTCTCCCACACTGACTCTCATTGCACATAACTTCTGTTTCTGGCTAAATCCACTCTTCCAAACTGGCTTCCAAGCAAATTCGTTCTCTGCACTTTGCAGAACTTTACAGTCAAACAAACGGTTACCGGAATTTGGCAGTTTTGCAAAATCTTGGCTTTTCAGAGGGAGATGCCTGAGGCTGTCCAGTGTTATTTGTAGCAGAGGCCAACAGCTGCTACCAGCTGCTGAAAAATAAAATTCACCATGGGAAGATGAGAGGCATTAGGACCCGGAAGCTGCCTTTTAACTCCAGCCTTGGAGACTCTTTGTGGCTGAGGTTGAGCTGAAAGAAGCAGCAGGTTATGAATCACTTCCTCCTCTTATTGCCAGCATCTCCTGACACAGGGGCTACTATCCCTTTACCTCTTAAACACCCTAACTCAGTGGTTCCCAACAAGGGGTACACAGCCCACATTGGCTGATCAGTGCTTTGGGGAAATGACTTAGGCTTCTGGGAATTGAAGCCCAAAAACCAGCATTTGGGAAACACTGCCCTAACTCCTAAACTGTCCATCCTCCTCTTCCAGTAAAACCTTGCCAAATCCACACACACACACACACCTTCAGATTGCAGCTAAAACCATGAAATATTAGCAGCCAGATTTTGGGGAGCAGACCACCTTTGTGAATCACAGTTAGTTGGGACAATCACCATTATTCCCTTCCATAGGCATACAGGCACGTTTATTGTTCCAATGATTTCTTATAATAATGCCATTATTGGAGAAAATGTTGACAATGGCAGGCTGCAATAACAAATTAAAATCCGTCGCTAGCTGAGCAAAGAGCATTGCTCTCTAGAAGCACTCTTACAATTTCTCTGCAGTCAGAGCTGCAATAAACAAGGTGACCACCTTCCTTGCCACAAGAGGCCACCTGTAAACTGGAAGCAGATCTACTCTGGAACCATTCAGGACTTAATTCCAGCAAATGCCACGGCCAAGGACTTTAAAGGCACCAATGAATTGAATGTGAACAGTGTTGGGATCCTATGGCCGTAATGGCAAACCTTGGCACTTCACATGTTCTTGGACTTAAATTCCCAGAAGCCCAGGCCCCCATGAATCCGCTCCTGGAAGCGGAAGTAAAATGCACCTGTACAGAGGAAGGAATAACCCGGAAGATCCTTAACCGTACGGGCGTGTTTTACTTCCGCTTCCAGGAGTGACGAGGGTGGTGCAGGCCGGACAAATCGCAGTAAACCCATTGGTGCGGATTCATGGGAGCTTGGTTTCTGGGAATTGAAGTCCAAGAACATCTGGAGTGCCAAGGTTCCCCATCATGGCCCTGTGAGATAGTTCTCATGTCATCATTGGCAGTGCATGACTTGTTTCTCATTCTCTCCAACACCACTTCTTCTTGTGGCATGTTTTCCCCATATATCAATCTGAAGACATCTTCACAAACTGGGGGGGTGGGGGAGGAGGAGGAGGAAGAAGGCACACAATTATGCACCAACAATGGCGACTTCCCTCTCCTTACTATTGCACTGTGACCTTCTGTTCCATAGCTGCAGCTAGTGAAGAAGACGAAACTTCTTCCTTTTAAGCTCATAAGCCAAGCTGACATGTAGTGGTTTATTAAACCAATTCAGCAACCGTATCCCTGGCCATAGCCACCTGGCTGGCCTATAATGCAATTTAAATCCACCTCCAAAATATATTTTAAAATCATAAATTTTAGAACCATATGATAGAGATTTACATAGGCACTGATAGTGTTTCAGGAGAGTCTTAAAGGTGTTTTTAGTGTCTTTCATACTCTTAGCCAAATTGTATATTTCTTTAGTCAGTGATGGCGAACCTTTTAGAGATCAAGTGCCCAAACAGCAACCCCAAACTCATTTTTTTATTGCAAAGTGCCAACAAGGGAGGAAGGAAAATTATTTATTTATTTAGACATATATACTGTATATGGCCGCATCTATTGCCATAGCGACTCTGGGCAGCTCACAATTCATAACCCACAATCACAATAAACTGGTCCACTATCATTAAAAATTATTACACTAAAGAAATAAGGACCCAATTAAAAAACCCAGTATCAAAACATCCATAATGTTAAAATCTAAAATGGCAGTTGTTCTCATGGTCATATAAGCCAGCTGTGGGGGGAGCTGCTGGGCAGAGGGGTGGGGCGAACTCTGTGCTGGGGGAGGGAGGAAGTGCTCCCATTGGGCTGCTGGGCAAAGGGGTAGGGCAAACTCTGTGCCTGGGGGAGGGAGGAAGTGCTCCCATTGGGCTGCCGGGGAGAGGGGCAGGACAAACTGTGCTGGGGTGACTGCACAGGTGCCCACAGAGAAGGTTCCGAGTGCCGCCTCTGGCACACGTGTCATAGGTTTGCCACCACTGCTTTAGTATGTTAGAGTGTGAGTACTGGCTGGCAGTGGATTCAGCTGCATTCAGATTCTCAACCTGACCTTTTAGAAAAGTAACAAAGAAAGGGGAGATCCTTTCTTTGACCCCCTCAATGTCATCTGCCATTTCCAAGAGGAAGGTTTCAGTGTTTGAACTTTTTATATATAAGTGCTGTCATAATATAGAGAAGAAACCTGCAAAGGTAATCTACAGTCGGGCAAGTACAAAAATCAGAGGCTAGAAAGTCCAAACAGCAGTTTTTAAGCCAATCATACAATTTTGGAGACACTGTTCAAAAAAGCAGATTACTTCTTCCACCTGTTGCAAGGATGGATTGTTGCTCTTGGCTGCCCTTTTTATTTTTATGGGAAAAGTTTGGGAACATATTTGTTACAAGCAGGAAGCTGCCACGATGCGTTGAAAAACAGCTGCTCCACCCTTCCATCCTTTAAAAGCAGAAACTTTACTAGGAAAGCTCAGAGATTTTGCAAAAAAAAAAGTGACTTAAAATCACTAAGAAAAAGGAGACAAATAATTTGTTTAAACGGATTATCTGTTTGCTCTAATAGAAATACCTCTTCTTCCTTGCTTTTGGCTTGTGTACAAGGGACTGCGATGGGTTAGTGGTTAAGATGCTGACTGGAAGATTGGCAGGTCAAGACCTGAGTGCTACACAATGGAGCACATCTGTCTCAACTCCTGCCAACCTAGCAGTTTGAAAGCAAGAAATTGCAAATAGATAAATAGGTCCCACTTCTGTGGTAAGGTAAACAGCATTCCATGCACTCCAGTGTCTAGTAATGTATGTACTGTATTTATTATTTATAATTTATTCATTTATTTAGATTTATAATGCCTGCTACATGTCCATGGAAACATCTACAAAAGCAGACAGTGCTGGCTCTTTGGCTATAAATGGAGATGAGCACTGAACCCTAGAGTTAGATGCAACTGGCTTTTGAACAAAGGATCACACCCCTTTCCCTCCTCCCCCCTGAAAGATATCCTAAAGAGCTGCCCAGGGAGCTATCAGTAAACAAGATGCATAATAATTGAAACAAATAAGAATTTTGTTGTGTGACACTGAGAAGAGTCTAACATAGGTATAATGGCACATATGCCATTGCTTTTGTATTTCATCGTGACAGATTCCTGCTGGTGGCAAAGAAGTCTTGAAGCTTTCATAACATAAGGGACAACCAGGAAGATGGGTCCTTAGGCGCAAAAAATTGAGAATGAATCAGTATTCAGAGATGTGGAAAGTTAAAACAGCACACAGACCCATCGCTCCATTCGGTGGAGCAGACAGGAAGAATGTGCAGTTCTGTGGCTATTGGATTGCCACACAGCCGCTCCCATATCAGCCCTAGCAGGAAGAGATCTTGGTAGAGGAGAATGGGAAGGCACTTGTTATGAATCCCTGGTCCGGAAATATTGCAGTTTTTAAAAAAGAAAGAAAGCTACCATCTTTTAGCCTCTTCATAATCCATTTGAATTTGACATATTGCCTTTGCTGTGCTCTGAACAGGGCTACAAGATTCCTGTTTTAGGTTGGCTATAGCTTTCAACAGCTTCTGCTAAGGCAGAAGTGGGCTAATTATGATTTTCATGATGCTGTCGGGCTGTAACTGCCATTGTCTCTTATTGCTGGGTGCCACCACTAGGGTTAAATGTGTGAGTTGCAGTCCAACATTAGGCAAGGAACTTTTATATTATTTTTTGAACTACAGCCTTCAGAAGTCGGCAGGAATTTCGCTAACAAGATTTAATTTTTAAAAATTTTTTAAAGTGACTTAGAAATGAAGAACAGAGGCAATATCTTATATAGCCTCCCCACCCCTGCCTCTGTAGCTGCAGGGTGGCTGGGAAGCTGAACGGAGAACCCCGTTCAGCTTTCCAGCCACCCTGCTGCTAAGAACGACTGTATCGGATAACGTTAAAAATCGCGTTATTCGATACAAGATTTTTCTGAAAATCTTGTAACATTATGCGGTTTTAGCGCTATCTGGTACTCGCGTTATCCGGGGTATTACTGTACATGTATATTTGTCAGGTGTTCATAACCTGTGTAAGATGCATTATAACTCTTCATTTCGTCTACAAGAGCAGCCTATGTGCTTATCCCTAAAAGTACCCCCTTTAGATGCCTTTCATGCACTCATTTTAATTGCAGTTGCTGAAAAGTGAATTTAGAGCAAACTTACTTGTCTCTTTTAAAATTTCCCACTGTATTGGGGCATTTGTCTGGTGACTATTCTGCTAGTTTGCCCTAATGTGCCTGCAGTTGACCTCTTGAAGAATTTACTTACATTTTGCTGAGAACATACCCTCTTATGAAGAGTTTTGGCTTCAAATGTGCACACCTGCTCTTTCTGTCATGCCAGGAAAATTGTTTTGCAAAATTGTTGGCAATAGTAGTAATAACATTCAGAAGTGGTAAAAAGGGTATAATCCATCCAAATACTTGCCTATACCTACCTAGTTTGGATAGATAGTATTGTTGAATAACACCTCTGCTTCCTGGCCTGCTTGGACATGCTGGGAGATTTAGTCACTGACTGCTCACTTGAGTAAGAATACAATCCTCTTTGAACCTGAGATCCCAATGTTTCCAAACTATACAGTAATACCTTGGATAACGCTAAGACCTGGTTCCACAAGTCTTGGTGTTATCCGATTTTTAGTGTTATCCGATGCATGTTAAAATCCTATGGGATGTATTGGATAACATTAAAGCTCCATAGAGATACATTGTAATCGCACAGGCTTTAGCGGTTGTTATCCAATACATCCCATAGGACCTTAACGTTATTCGATCCAATTCTCCTCCCCAGATTACTTAACGTTATGCGATTTTAGCGTTATCCGAGGTAAACGTTATCCGAGGTATTACTGTAGATCCTTTCATACTGCTGGACCACCACTTATATCCATAATCTCTCATTTTGACAGTGGTGAGGGCATTCTGACTACAGTCGGACAGTAGCCCAACATTGAGAGGTGTAGGTTTCATCTAATAAAACTCTAGCAGAACAAGTGGATAAGTCTGAAGAATGTACAGCTCAGCAGATAAAGGCTGGAAACAAAAAAGATTCTAGCAGTTAAGTCCAGTGGATCACAGAAAAGGAAGAATCTTTTTTAATGACTTAGAGATGAAGAATAAAGGCTCTCTCACATATAGGATGAGTCTCGATGAAGGTGGATGAAGTAGCAGGGAGAATCTAAGCCTATCTGGGAGCTGCAAGTCGCTAAGGGGGCCTGTTTTGATGCCTAACAGTAGGTGATGTTTTAAGTCAGTGGTGGCAAACCTATGGCATGCGTGCCAGAAGTGGCACTCAGAGTCCTCTCTGTGGGCACCCATGCAGTCACTCTAGCACAGAGTTCGCCCCATCCCTCTGCCCAGCAGCCCAATGGGAGTGCTTCCTCCCTCTCCCCAGCACAGAGTTCACCCGCTCCTCTGCCCAGCAGCCCAATGGGAGTATTTCCTTCCTCCCCTATTGCTGTGTTGGCACTTTGCGATAAATAAGTGGGTTTGGGGTTGCAGTTTGGGCACTCGGTCTCTAAAAGGTTCGCCATCACTGTTATAAATGCTAGAACGTTAGTAACTTAAAATGTTTTAGTTCAGTATACCTGATTGCATGGGGTGTTTTACTTTCTCTTTGTTGTTTTTAAATTGTATTTCTCTTCTTAATACTGTGTTAGCCACTCTTGGAGCACAGGTTAATGTTGAACATGCTAAATAATAAACAGATGCTGTTCCGGTTTCTAGGACAGAAATTACAAATTTGGCAAATGGGATATTTCATACCTCTTACATTTCCAGATATCCATTTCAGAGTTTTAAAACGACACAGATGTAATGAGCCATCTGCCATAAACGGTGACAAAATCATGTCCTTTTCTGGCAAAATGAGACTCTCTGTGGGTTCTGAACCACTAAAAGGCCTTAAACCAGGGGTGGCCAATCTTGGTGCTGCAACTATTCTTTGAACTTGAATTCCCAGAAGCCCCGTCAGCAGCTGGAGTACCAGTATTGGCCACCCCGCCTTAAACCAACCATGCAGAAATATGCAGTTTTCATTCATCCTGTTGTTTAACCTTTCCTCTGCCAATGTCCTCATGAAAATCTCATTGGATCATGGAAAAAACAAAGGAATATCAGAAACAAGTCTACTTCTCTTTAATTGACTACACCAAAGCCTTTGACTGTGTGAACCACAACAAAATGTGGCAAGTAATTAATGAGATGGAAATACCAGAGAACCTCATATGCCTTATGAGAAATCTGTACATGAATCAAGAAGCAACAGTTAGGACAGAATACAGAATGATGGAGTGGTTTGGAATAGGAAAAGGAGTAAGACAAGGCTGCATTTTGTCACCCTGCTTATTCAACATACACAGAGCACATGTGCAATGCAGGGATGGAGGAATCACAAGATGGGATCAAAATTGCTGGGAGAAACATCAACAATTTGAGATATGCAGAAGTACTTTGGACATCAAATGAGAAGAGAGGATTCACTTGAGAAAGCCTTGATGCTTGGAAAGGTGGAGGGCAAGAGAAGAAGGGGGCTGCCAAAAATGAGATGGCTAGATTGTATTGTAGACACAATGGGCACAGAGCTGAGCGAGTTGAGGAGGGTGGTGGAGGACAGAGGTGCCTGGCGAACAGTGGTCCACATGGGGTCACAAAGGGTCGGAATCAACTGTGCGACTGAACAACAGCAACTCCAATGCATTTGTTTATTCCAAGAGGACAAGGAGTAGTTTGGGGCAGGGAGTTGGATTTAGTGAGGAAAGTGGCCCAGGGAAGGAGTAAGGATTAACCCTTCCAAAGGGTTCCATCCAAAGGTCTCTCCTTCCACTAGTAAGGCTGTTTGCAAATATTTAAAGAGAATGGGAAAGCAATCCTGTATCTCCATTGTCACAGCTAGTTTGGCTTTAAAACCTATGTCTGAAGACAGATGCAATATGCCAAGAAAATACCAATAATATATTTTCCCCATATCTTCTTTTCAGCTCTACTTTTCAACTGAAAGGCATTACCTTGACATACTATACGGTATACTTTTTCCCAACAACTAGTGTTGTCAGGCATTGAACAAGAGGATAAAGAGTAAGCAAGCTACAGTAGCAAAGAGGAGGGGGAAATCCTGTCTATAGACCTCATTGGAGGGCTTCTTCCTGTACACACACAGAATAACCAGCCATAGAGCAGTAGTCTAATGGCTCACCACGAGAATCCTAGTTCATCTTTGCTTGAAAACCAGTCGTATCTGATTCTAGGGTTCAGTACTCATCTCTGTTTACAATCAAGGATCCAGCGTTGTCTGTGTTTGGAGACGTTTCCATGAACATGTGGCAGGCATGCACGAAACACTGTTTACCTTCCCACCGAAGTGGTACCTATTTATCTACTTGCAATTTCTTGCTTTTGAATCCTTCTAAATGTGCAAACTGCTGAACTGGTGTGTAGCAGGGGTTCACAACCTACGGCCTGTGGGCCAGACCTGACCCCTGATGCTGTTCCATCTGGCCCATGGTGTCAACAGTGGAAGTGGATGCACATTCACAAATGCGCCCGCCTGCAGGGGGAAATCACATGTCCGGCCCTGCTCAGTTGTCTGAGATGGAGTTGTCTGGCTCATGGCGCGAAAACCTTAAGAACCTCTGATATATACTAACACTGTGGAGCAGTCTTTTGTAATGTTAATGGACCTGCATTATCCTTTCAAGACCAAGCCATGTTCAAATGCTTCAATTTACAACAAAGGTGGCTTTTGACAGTCTACTATTCTTAGAAGAATCAATTTTCCTCCTAATTGCTGTGAGGTTTGCTGCTATGCATGGCAGAAACAAGGCAACTTGGGGCGTGGGTGGGAGATGCTATCATAATCTCTGTTACTCAGTTAGTCTCAGGGCTTCAACCCTTTGAGCCCTGGCTCCATTATAACACTCCCCATAAAAAGGACGCAGGGTTTGAAACAGAAGAAGGCAGGCAAGGAAGCAACATCTTCCTTTTCCAGTCACCCACACAAAGTGAAATGGTGGTTTCTGCAGGGCATTTTGTTAGCTCTTCCTCAATGGAAGTGGATGGAGGCGGCAGCCCCGGTGATTAGATTAATCTGAGACAAGCAGCCTCCGGGCAGCAGGGATGAAACACAAGAAAGCAGAACAGGCCTTTCCATTGGCAACACAGATGTCTTTCAGTTCATATCGAAAGAGCTGCATATAGAGAGCTTCTGAAGAACCCGTGGTCAGATTAAGGATTTGTGAGATCTGGTTACTAGTCCCTTGTGAGTATTTAGTAGTAAGTAATTTCCCCCTCAAATTTACCTGCCTCACTGGCTGGTTGTGAAGGTAAAGTGTGGAATGGGAATGTCATATATAAAGTCTGGGGCAATTACCAGTAATTTCCTAATGATCACGCAGGGAAATATGCTCTGGACTGACCCTGATCCAGGGCCAAAACTCATTTTTTTTTGTCCAGCTGTAGGTCTTCAACTTTCAGGCACCAGGATGGAACAGTTCTCTGGCAGACAGGTGGGTCACATGAAGGGAAATTTCTCCCCTTAAAGCAGCCCTTTCTGGTGTGATCATTACAGTATATATATATATTTGAAAAAATTATATACAGTACTGTATCTTGATTGCAAGTCATTTGGGCATAGACGTTGAAGATGAGCTGTTCTTTAACCTTCTGAAGCCTTGATACAAGGCCAACTATAAGGCATTAGTAAATAATACTAATAGGGTTAGAGCTAGTCTCAGTATGATCCTAATCCCTCCCTTGCCACAGCTCCCCTGGTGGTTTAGTGGTCAAGGCGGGGTTCGATTCCCAAGAGCTGCACAATGGAGGACACGAAAGCCTCATTCGAGCATCCCTTGCAAAAATCCAGAGTAATCTCTGACATGAAAATGACAGCAACCTCCCTGCCTCCCTGTTGTTTGTTTTTTTAATGTTTATTTTTAATGCCTCTTTTAGATCTGCCTGGTTAACCAGTGCAAGAGCATTGTTTCCTAGTAACCACTTGTTCTTCTGCCCTGGAAGAATGGCTGTCTGGATTATTTAAGAAGGCTGAAGCTTTCTTGATTGTGGTGGGCCTGTCCATTTACTGTAGGACAGTTGCCCAAGGACAGTTGCTCTAATTATAAAGGTCACCCTTGCTCAAAAGCCAGTTGTATCTGACTCTTGGGTTCAGTCCTCATCTCTGTTTCATAGCCGAAGAGCCAACGCTGTCTGCTTCTGCAGATGTTTCTGTGGTCATGTGGCAGGCATAACTAGACACTGGAGCGCATGGAGCACTGTCTACTTTTCCCACCGAAGTGGTCCCTATTTATCTACTTGCAATTTCTTGCTTTTGAACTGCGAGGTTAGCAGGAGCTGGGACAAAGACAGGAGCTCATTCCATCCTGTAGTATTTGGGTCTCTAACTGCTGACCTCCCGCCTTCCAGTCAGCATCTTAGCCACTTGAGGCTTTCGCAAATAACTCCCTTTGGGGTGCATGTTCCTTTCCTCCAAGTTAACATTGGAAACTTCTTTTTTGTATGGGAAAGGGCAGGGATTACCTTCCCTTTGAGGAGTTTATCCGCTGTGTAATTGTTCTGCCTTATTAGAAGGAAGCAATTTTGGCCATGGTAAAGTCTTTCAAGGACGCAACAGGCAGCCTCTTCTGCCGATGAGTAATTGTGAGTAGAAAACTATGTCCTCTGTGGGTGGGGACTTTGTGCTCACAAGAAGCTTTTAAGTGTTGTATTTATTTATTTTCCATGGCATGCCAGCCTGCCCGGCACTCAGTTTAGGAACCATTGGATTACATAGCCTGTAATTGCCTGCCGTCTCTGGCTGACCCTATGAGTCTCTATTATCTAAATATGCTTGATATGGAAATGCCCTTGGGTTGGAATGCTTGGCTAATTGTTGGAAACAGGCATTGTTCTGTATCTCCCAAAACCCGAAAGGGATAAATGGATTCGTGAGCCAAAATGTTTATTTGCAGAGCTGATTTGTAGATAAAAATGGATTCTGTGGGAAGAGTATTTCCTGTCTCTCTATTGCTGCTTTCTCAGTGGCCTGGTGGCTAGTGTTTCTTATTGGGTAAAGCAGGCATATTTCTACATGGAGAACATTTTGGGAGAAAACGTGTAGAATCATCTCGCTCTTTCTCTAGCTCTTTAATGGAGAGGTTGTGAGGGTCGGGCCAGAGGAAGAGGGGTCCAGAATGCAGCAGCCAGGCTGGTGACAGGCTTAAAGAAATTCAACCATATTTCCCCAGCCTTGGCAGGCCTGCACTGGTTACCTGTTGCCTACCATGTCAGATATAAGGTGTTAGTGCTACCATATGAGGCCCTATAAAGTTTGGGACCTTGTTATCTGTTGGAGCGTCTCTCCCCAGAACAACTCCCCACATCACTTATTCATCACAGTCAGCACAGCTCCAGGTGCCAACCCTGAGGATGGCTAGAAAGTCTATAGCAGGCATTCTTAATCTACAGCCCGTGGGCCAAACCTGGTCCCTGATGCCAATTCATCCAGCCCCCGACGCCCTCACTGATCCTGGAAGCGGAATTAAAATGTGTTCTGCACATGCATGGTGCACATTTTACTTCTGCTTCTGGGTGGGAGGAACCACATGACCGGCGCCGATCAGCAGTCCAGGAGGCATGGTCAGGCCCACGACCCAAAAACCTTGGGAAAGCCTGGTCTATAACAAGAAATATAGCCTTCTTGGTGGCGGCACCAACACTGTAGAATAGACTGCGGGTAGAGCTGTGCCAAGCCCCATCACTGGATAGCTTTAAAAAACAATGGACTATTTAGCTTGCTGTTTGGAGCAGCTAAAGATGTTAATCAGACAGTGTCTCTGCTGGAGCACATCTGCACCCCAGAGTATTCCTACCCACACCTTTCTGGACCCTGTCAAGAAACTTCTGCTTTTTATGGTGCAGGTAGGCTTGGTTTGCTTTGCTTTGTCTCTCTTGTGTAGGATTGCTGGAATTGATGCTAAGCTAGCCTTTCAATTTGAATCGGCCAGTATTGTGAATATGGTTAATATCTTCAGGATATAGGCCAATTAATCACTTCCACTGCTTGGCAGAGTGCAGGGAAGGTGGGGGGGGGGAATGGACTGTATATATAGACTGTGGCTATTGTGCTGCATCAGTTATGAATTTAATCCCCCCCCCCTTTGTCTCATCCTAAACAGACCGGTTGAGAAACTGCAAGCAGGTAAATCCACACGGTGACATTGGTTGCAGGCTCAACCATCCTTCTAACAGAAGGCAAAGGTTTTTTTAAAAACATAACTGATATAATACATCAGTCAAGAGTCATTATATACCAGGGGTGCCCAAACTTTTTGGGCCGCGGGCCGATCATGTGGTTCAGGGAGCCAGTCATTAAGGCCTGGGGGCTGGGTGCGGCCCCTGACACCAATTCACCTGGCCCGCAAAGCCCTCGTCGCTCCTGGAAGCAGGAGTAAAATGCGCCCGTACTTCCACTTCCAGGAGTGACAAGGGCTTCGCGGGCCAGGTGAATTGGCATCAGGGGCCACACCTGGCCCCCGGGCCATAGTTTGGGCACCACTGTTATATACAGTCAATTCCCCCCTCACTTTTTCTTCTGTTTGCGAGCAGGGAGAGAGATTATTTTACCAGTATCATGAAGTGTCTCCCTCCTGCTAGTGTAGTTGTGCTCTAACTATGCTAAGCAACAAGATCTTACTCAGTGTGTTAACATGGCTTATTTAAAGGACAAATTAATATAAGATTTAGTATCAACATCATGAATGAAATTAATGGGATTTCTTTTTTTCAGAAAAAGGACACAAAGGTCATAGAAAACAATGGGACATGAGCAATGTTTGCTTTATCATTAGGAAATTAAAAATTCCAAAAATATTCTTAATATTTTATCATGACTACACTAGTACAAGAAAAAGTTGCTTTGGACACAGAGTATGAAGACAGAAAAAAAGGGTGCCATACCGAGGTGTTTAAGGAGAATGATACTGAAAACAATATTCCTAGGTTAGCTAAGGAAAACCTTTGTCAGGACTGTAGTTCTTAAACAGCTACTGATAAATGGATTTGCTTGTTCAAGTCATCAGTAGAAGCCAACACAATTGTCTCAGCTTTTTCAGAAAATCTGATGTTCATAGTGCTAAAAGCATATTCCTTTAGGCTTACGCTTGTCTTTTTTTCCTTTTTGGGAACAAGTTTCTTTTTCATTGAATTGCTCTTCTAATTTTTAAGCTTCTTGAATGCCTTAATGGAAATTACTTTTTTGAAGTCAATTTTTTATACTATTGAATTGGTCCTGGAACGTATCCAGTTTCTGAAATAAGAAATTAAAGTAGTCAGACCACATAATCATCCTGTTGACTGGAGAAGCTGTTTCATGGCGTATGCTGGGGGAAAGAAAAGATTTATAAAATGACCCTCAGGGAGAGAAATTAGTGTGGAAATCTGGAGATCTTAATGTAGTTGTGAATACTGTATCCTTGTGTTCAAACAGGTAAGAGTAGGAGTGAGATCAATCCAACTTCTTTCTAAAAGAGACCTTATTTCATATTTTAAGAGGGGGTTCTTGTTTAATATTTTGGGATTAAGAAAAATAGTTTCCCAGTGCAAATGTCATCCATTGTTCTTGCTTTGCATGTTGGAAGGGACAGTAATTTATGACAATCTGTATAGTCTGGTTTGCTCTGAATACCACAGGTTAGATATTAAGCTGAATCTGGCAAACTCCTATAATTACCTGTTGTTATTATACTTTCACTGTAGTTTGGGTTGTGAGTTGCAGCTGAGAGAGAGAGTATAGAATTTATTACTTACTGTACTTCTCTCTTGTGTGAGAGGAGACTATGTTGGAAGGGAGTCACTAGTAACAGTTTTGCAAAGGTCCACTATCAATAATACAGTTAGATGTTTATTTGTCTGACAGTTTGTGCCACATTCCTCATTGTAAACAACTGACTTTTGCTGGAATAGTAGTTGAGGAAGAATTTGAATGGCAGTAAAATTAACAGATATGGGGTGGTGACAGTGGAAAAGAAGGGCAAGAGGGGAATGAGCTGTGTCATGTGTAGATTTGAAATTTGACATTACACTGGTACCTCTATTTACAAATTTAATGTGTTCCAAGGCATTTTGCATGTTATGAAAAATTTGTAACTCAAATTTCCCATAAGAATGCATTGAAAACCAAAATTCATAACTTGAAACATGGTTTCCCATAAGAATGCATTGAAAGCCAATTAATCTGTTCCAGAAAAATTTGTAACTCGAGCCATTTATTTTCAGTTGATTTTCATTCGTATTGTGAAAATTTTGTAACTCAAACCATTTGTAACTCGAGGTACCACTGTACGTGAAGTATAGAGTAAATTGGTACCTGACAAATTAGTCCACCAGCATTCTACTTCCATTATCATTTTGCCTACCCAACTAACTTAACTATTCTTGCAAGCACAGGCACCCATCTAGTAAAAACCATGGCTATGATCTGCTAGAAAAGCAAGTTGTCAACCTCATAAATTATGAGAATCATACTTGCCCACCCAGGAAAAGCAATAGAGATTTCCATTAAAAACTTTTTTTTTACCATTTATAGAGTTTGGTCAGTTACTCCACCAGATAAAACTTAAAGGTAAACCTTTGAACATGAATGCCATAAAAGTCTATGCACTAACTGTAGACAAATTGGATGAAGAGATTGAGGAGTTTTATGATCAAATCAGAGCTGTGCTGAAAGTATATGAAAAGAAATGAAGTTACCGTGATTATGGGAGATTTTAATGCTAAAGTTGGCCAAGGTAAATAGAATGATATAGTTGGACTATATGGCCTTGGGGAAAGGAATGAGAGAGGAAACCACTGTGTACAGTTCTTCAGAGAAGATCGAGTGATCACAAACACGTGGTTTAAGATGCTATCTAGATGACTTTAAACTTGGAAGTCCCTTGCCGATAGTCCAAATAATATTGTCAGAAATCAAATAGACTTTGCTCTTATAAACAGAAGGTTTTGTAACAGCACCTTGTCAGCAAAGACCTATCCTGGAGCAGATATTTCATCAGACCATAACCCGTTAATACAAGGGTACTCAATCTTTTAATGCTGGGGGCCAGATCATGCCCCCTCAGATTGTTGACAGGCCAGATAGGTGCCGCCACCACCAAAGGCAGCAGCAGTGGTGGGAGGGGGGCTTGGGGTGGTCCTGGAGGTGGCAGAGCCACCCCGAGCCACCCATTCCCCCTGGTGGTGGCAGCTCCCCGAGCCACCCACCACTCCATCCACACCGCCCCTGCCACCAGTGACCACCCCAAGCCTCTTTCCTGCTTACCAGCCTGGAGGAGCTGCATGGCACCAAATCATTTAGCCTGTGACCTTGCTCCAGTTGCTGCTTCCGCTGCTGCCTTAATCCTTGTCTCCTCTGCTTGGCTTGGTGTGTTCCTAACGCCGCTCAGTAGCAGGGTAGATGTTAACATGGGCAAATTTAATTTGAAGCTATAGGGCAGTAATGGTGAACCTTGGTACTTCAGCGGTTCTTGGACTTCAATTCCCAGAAGCTCACATCAGCACACCTGCTGATTAGGTGTTCTTGAAGTCCAAGAACACCTGGTGTGCCAAGGTTTGCCATAATGGCAATAGACCTATTCTAGATATAACTTTCCATGCTAAAGTAAATTGCAACTAGAGTAGGCCCATGGAATCAGTGGAATTTAGGGAGGAGTTGGCTCACCAAGTCCCTGTTGATTCAATGGACGTACTTTAGTACTACTAACTACACTTGTTGTGTGCTGTTGAGTTGTCTCAAACATATAGTAACCCTATGAATAAGTGACTGCAAAATCTACTATCCTTGACAGCCCAACTCAATTTTTGTAAAATCAAAGCTATGGCTTCCTTTATGGATTTTATCCATTTTTTTTCATTTCCCCCCTGCTGCCTTCAACTTTTTGAGCATTACTATATATACTCTACTATAAGTCTAGTTTTTAACCCCCCAAAATGAGGTCCAAAAAGGGTGTTTGACTTATATTCAGGTCCCAAAGCTGAGGTGGTGCAAATTGAAACATAGTTAAAAAAAATAGCACGAACACTACCGTAAAAACTCTAAAACATACCCACACAAATCTCTAAATTAATTAATTTTACTGCATTTTCATGTATTTTAATTATTGAAACTCACTAGCAGCTGCTGCATTTTCCACCCCTGACTTATACTCTGGTCAGTCTATTTTCCTAGTTTTAGTGGTCCAAATTAGGTACCTTGACCTATATTTGGGATGATTTATACTCGGGTATATACGGGGTATTTCTTTTTGAGCAAGATATGCCTTCGCATGATTTGCCCAAATATGGCTTCAGTTTCATAATTGGCTTCGTTTGAACTAGGACCAAGTTGCTCAATATTTCTAACGGTCCAGGGTAACCATCATCTTTCTTCACTTTCTTCAATTATTACCCATATGTAATAATTGGAAATACAAAAGTGTGGATGATCTAGATCAGTGATGGTGAACCTTTTAGAGACCAAGTGCCCAAACTGCAACCCAGAACTCACTTATTTATCGCAAAGTGCCAATGTAGCAACAGAGGAGGAAGGAAACACTCCCATTGGGCTCCTGGGCAGAGGGGCAGGGCGAATTCTGTGCTGAGGGGAGGGAGGAAGATCTCCCATTGGGCTGTTGGGCAGAGGGGTGGGATTAACTGTGCTGGGGGAGGGAGAAAGTGCTCCCATTGGGTTGCTGGGCTGAGGGGCAGGGCAAACTGTGTGCTGGGGTGACTGCACGGGTGCCCACAGAGAGGTCTCCGAGTGCCACTTCTGGCAATCATGCCATAGGTTCGCCACCACTGATCTCGATATTGGTCTCCAGTGACACAGTATTACACTTGACAATTTTTTCTAATTTCTTTATTGTTGCCCTCTGAGTTTAAATCTTCACCTAATTTTTGGCTGCAGTCTCCATTTGAATTGATTGAACCAAGATGTACAAAATCTTTAGTGGTTTCAGTTTCTTTGTTATCAACACAATCTGTGTAGTTCTTCTATAGTCATGATTTTTGTCTTTTTAATGTTCTCAATGTTTATTCCTGTTTTGGCACTTTTGTCTTTCAACTTCATTAGAAGTTGTTTCAAGTCATTGCTGCTTTCTGCCAGTAAGATGGTGTCATCTGCATATCTTAAATTATTGATGTTTCTTCCGACACTTTTTATTCTTTCTTCCCACTAAGCAACAGGGTTTCAGCCAATGTGTCTATTCTTGACTTTAAGTCATTTTACAGCTATTTACAAAAATGCTCAATGATTCAATTTTCCTCTAGAAACTGAGGAAAGCCTACTGCATGAATGTACAGTACACAGAAAAGGCATTTCAGCCGTTGCAGTAGCAACAGTACTTGCTTGCTTTCTTGCTGGCTGGCTGGCTGGCTGGCTGACTGCTTGACTGTACAGTGGTATCCCGCATAACGAACGCTTCATATAATGTAAAATCCATACAACAAAGCATTTGTGTGCTCTGAGCTATACCCAGCATAACGAAAAAATACCCCCCCCCTTAACATAAACCTCAATATAAGGAACTTTTTTTTTTTGTTATGTGGGGTATCGCCCATTTGAGCAGCATAATGAAACAAACCACATAGCAAAGAGCTCAATGGAATGGAGCTTTGGTGTTATGCAGGGTTCTACTGTATTTATATTGCTGTCTCCCTTGACGAAGCGACTCCAGGCGGCTCATAGTTGCCATTAAAAAAATCAGTACAATACATTCCCACAATACAAACATTACAGAAACTCTTAAAACTTAAAAACCATTTAAAATACCATCCCATAAAATTAAAACCTGGACAGCCTTCATATAAGCCAGGGGGAGGGGGCTGCCACACCGGCAGTACCTCACACCTGCTGAGCTAGCCAAGTTTTTGGGCCTTTTCTGAAGGTTAGTAGCTCTGCCTGGAGGCGCAACTTGGTCGGCAGGAGGTTCCATAGGGCCAGAGCAGATACTGAAAAGGCCCTCCTTCTAGTGTCAGAGCGGCGACCCTCTGTGGCCAATGGAACCATTAGGGAGCCCTTCCGGTCTGCTCTGGTGGGACAGACAGATGTCCTTGGGGTAACGCAGTCTATTATGTACCCTGGTCCACTACCATGAAGGGTTGTAAAGGTCATTACCAGCACCTTGATTTGCACCTGGAGGCACACTGCCAACCAATGTAGCTCCCACAGCAGGGGTGAGGCATGGTCATAACACCCACACCCCATCACCATGCGGGCAGCCACAGTTTGCACCAGTTGTAGCCTCCAAATGGTCATCAAAGCCAGTCTCATGTAGAGCACATTAGAGTAATCTAGTTTGGAGGTGACCAGAGCATTTCCCTCTTGTGTCCCATAGTAATTGAAGAATAGTACATATCTGGCCATCCTAATCTCAAGAGTATTTCCCAGATTATTTGGCAACAGCAATAGCAATTACACTTATATACCGCCCCAACCACACTTGGAGTATTCTCTGGGTGGTTCACAAATCAGTTAGGTCCTCGTTTTACCATCCTCAGAAGGTTGGGTGGCTGAGTCAACCTTGGTCCCTGTCAGGATTGAACTCACAATGTTTTGGCTGCAATACAGTCATTTAATCTCTACACCACCAGCGTAAATCCCACTGAACAGTGGCAGGAATAGTTCTGTAAACTGTTTATTTTTCAACTTGGAATTGGCTTTCTTTCTTAAGCATCCTCATTTTAACTCTTGTCTCTTGACCCCCATTTTAACTTCTGTTCCTTTTGCTGTTCTATGCTGGTCTTGAACCGTAATAAATATTTGCTTTGCTTTGAATTGAATTGGCTTTCTGTTTGGGCAATTGATTGTTCGATTTGTTGATGGTATCCATATTTTCAAGATTGTACTCTGTGTTAGGGTCCTTCTTTTCTGATAAAATAGAAGCAGAAAAGAGCTTTCTGCATTTTTCCAGAAGAAGCGCCTTATTCTCCATTTCTTACACTTTATATACAAGTTGGATAAACTCAAAATGCTCACAGTTTTTTTAACTGGGAAGCATAAATAAAATACTGTACAGTCAACCTCGCATAAAGAGCCGCCTTCCTTAAAGAGTAACTTGCTTTAAAAGCAGAATTTTCTCTGAATGTTTGCTTCACTTAACAACTAAAACCAATCAAAAACTCACTTAACAACTAAATCTGGGTTCACAATTCCCCCCACCAGAAGTCACAATTGGTCACTTACAATGGTGTTTCGCTTAAAGAGCAAACTCACCTAAGTGCAATCCTGTGGGACACATTATGCTCTTTAAGTGGGGTATCACTGTAAAGTGGAACCTCATATAACAATCGCCCCGTATAGCAATTAAATCACATAATAATTGGGTTTGGGGGGGAAATGGCATCCGTCATAACAATACAAAAACAAACTTCTCTTGCAAGGGGATGTATCTCATCAAATGGATGAAGGCAAAACAAACTTTGTGACATTGCACATTACACATTTGCCAATTAGTTTTACTAGAATTTCATATATATTTTTTCACAAAACACTTATTGACCTACTATGGCTAGAAAGGTATGTGGGTTGCTTTGTGGCATTTCTGAAACTTGCGCAACAGTCATGGAAAGTTGCAAGATTGTTGAGAAGCGTTTTCATTTTGTAGCCAATCATGCAAGAATAGGTGTATCCTTCCTTTCATCAGTAACTGGATTTCCCCTCCCATTGGGTCCTGTGGGGGGTGGGGTGGCGGCAGTGGTGAGCTGGGGGGGAGCGAGTTTATTCTTTGCCCCAGGCAGCTGAAGTCTGCGCGACGCCACTGGACCCAGCCTTCTTCCCTTCTGAGATCAGTAAAATGAATACCCAGCTTGTTGGGGACAAAATGCTGATTACTTTGTGAACTGCCCAGAGACTGCTATGAAGGCAGTATGTAAGTGTAACTGCTATTGTTATTCCTATGGAAAACCCCAATTTCTTCACAGAACTTCACAGGTGTCATGTCACGATAAAGTGTGCAGCACTAGGATATTGAAAAATCTAATTAATGGTGTGTGCTGCTTGTATATCATAGCTGGGTGTATGATGAAAACCATCTGGTATTTTGCATTTAATATGGCTTAGGCACCAATATTATATACACTTAAAATGTGGTTAAGTTCAACTGAACTCAGATGAAGTTACTTTTTTGACATTTGTAGAATTTCAGTGGATGCTTTCTTACAAATGTACAGAAACAGCCAAACAGAAATAATTTAATATCACATTTGTCTGCTTTTTGTCCAAGCAGCTATTTCTGTGATACAAAAGGTTTGTCTAAAGGCCAGTCTACTTTGTTTTGTCTAAAGGCCTTCGCTGACGCTCCTAATTAGACAACTATTTAGTTTCAAGCAGACAATTTTTAACTGTTGTGTTAATTGTGTATGCTGCTGACGATGTAGACAGTGTCCATGAAACTACTTTAGTTTGTATAACGCATAACTTTGTTTCAATTAATATTTGCTGTGTAAGTTCTGCAATGGGAAAATTCATTTAAATCAAATAGTTATAATTATTTTTCCTTAGTGATTTAAAAGTCATGGCTGCATAGATACTTATCATTTGGATTTAAATCAACCCAGACTGTGCTTTAGTGATAGTGCAAACTATACAAAAAGGAATGCTGAATGTAAACCACTTTGGCTTGAAAAGATAGGTGCAGACAATACATCTTAATAATAAGGATATTTTAAAATTGTCAAAGTTCACTGCTTACCAGTCATGTAGAATTCTGGATTCTCACTTGTGTATTTATAACAACAAGATAAAAAGGCAAGCAAACCAGGAAAAAGAGGAGGGGAAAAAGCAGTGGCCCGCAGTCTGGAAATGTTCAATATATAGTCAAACCTCGCATAAAGAGTGTTTCGCTTAAAGAGTAACTTGCTTAAAGAGCAGAATTTTCTCTGAATGTTCGCTTCGCTTAACAAATAAAACCAACCAAAAACTCGCTTAACAAATAAATCGGGGTTTGCAATCCTCCTCCCAATTGGTCATTTACAATGGTGTTTCGCTTAAAGAGCAAACTCGCTTAAAGAGCAATCCTGTGGAACACATTATGCTCTTTAAGCGAGGTACCACTGTATATACCAATCGAGAAGAATGAGGATGCTGAAGAGTACAGTAATTATAGGACCATTGTGTTAATTTCCTATGCAAATAAAGTGGTACCTGGCTGAAGATTTTTCAATAATGATTTTTACCATATGTGCATCAAGAAATGGCTTGTGTTCAAGCATAGACTCAGAAAAGGAAGAGGTATTGGGAATTATTTTGCAGATATTTATTGGGTACTGAATAATACAAAAAAAAAATTATCAGGAAAAAATGGTTTGTGTTTTATATACTAAAGTACAGTAAAACACCAGATAACGATTGGATCGGATAACGCTAAAATCGCATAACGTTAAGTAATCTGGGGAGGAGAATTGGATTGAATAACGTTAAGGTCCTATGGGAGGGATCAGATAACAACCACTAAATCCTGTGCGGTTACAATGTACAGTAATACCTCGGATAACGTTAAGACTTGGTTCCACAAGTCTTACCATTATCCGATTTTTAGCCTTATCCGATGCATGCACCAGATAACATTAAAATCCTATTCAGGTGGATCAGATAACGTTAACTCCATAGAGATAAGCAACAGAGGCTTCAAGGGAAAGTCAAGGAAACATGCTGGAAACTTAAATAACTTTAAGAAATAATTGTCTAAAGGGTAAATACATTACAAAAACATGCCAGACGACCCTGACTTTAGGGGAACAAAGCCATACAGCATTTTTAAATTTTTGAAAATTTTATAAAGTGCTATTTTAAAAGATCTGAACAGAAGCTAGGAAAATGTTTTCCTTTAGAATCACCCCCCCCCCCCACCATTGCTGTAATAAAGGACGTTCCCTCAGGGCTTTGCAGGGTGTGAAAAGCTTAATTGCTTTGTAGGTGAAAGGTTTCAGTCTGCTTGTTTTCCATTGACAATGCATGAGGCTTGCAGAGCTACAATCTTGGGTTCAGGCTGTTTAGAATTTAAAGGGGAAACTTCATAAAGGAAATTGGGTCAAATTGTCTCTTTGCAATTATTTTTCTGCAAAGTGTTCTGGGTTACACTGGAGAAAGGGTCCTAAGCCTTTGCTTTGCTAAACTAGTCAGACTGGTTTCGCAAGCCTTTGTTATTCAAATGTCGCAAGCTTGAGAGCAGGCAGCCCCTCCCTTTCTCCCAAGAGAAACTGGTGAGCCACAGCCACACCTCAGGGAATTTGAGGCAAAGGTTATCTGATGGATCGGATAACGTTAACATAATGGTTAACATAATGGTTAACATAATGTTATCCAATCCAAATGTTTGCCTCAAATTCCCCAACGTTATGCGATTTTAGCGTTATCTGATCCAATCGTTATCCGGTGTTTTACTGTATCTCTGTGGAGCTTTAACATTATCCGATCCGTCCCATAAGATTTTAACATGGATCAGATAACACTAAAAATCGGATAACACCAAGACTTGTGGAACCAAGTTTTAGCATTATCCGGTGTTTTACTGTAATGCTTTTGACAAAGTGGATCAAATAAACTATGGATCACTCTGAAATAAATGGGCATGGGACAATATTTGATTGTCCTGATGTGTAGTCTGTTCTCTGCACACAAAGAAAGGCTTATTAATAGAACATAATATAGAGAAACAGGATAATTTCAAGCTGACGGAAATGTCAGGCGATGGTGGGTTTTATCTCCCTGCCTGGTCAACCTGTTTGCAGAATGTGATATGAAAGATCAGATAAATTCACATGATGGAGGAGTGAAGAAGTATTAGTAATTTAAAATGAGGTAATACCGTATTCCTGGCAGAAAATAGCAGTGACTTGAAATGTCTGCTGAATAAGGTCTAAAAAAAAGTATAAAAGCACATTGCTGTTGAATGTGAAGATAGGAATAGCATGATGACTATAGAATTACAAAATTTTAATATTGACAGCGAAGACATTGACTTGGTTGAGGATTTTCTATACCTCCAGTCAAAAAGAGACTGAAGGCAAGACAGCAGATTGATACTGAGACTTGTAAAGGCAGATTAAAATGCACTAGGGAAAAATCTTCAGGTACATAATGCTGGAGATTAAGACCAAAATAATTTGTATTATGGTACTTCTGATTTCTATGTATTGATATGAGAGCTGAACATTAAAGAAATCTATCAGGGAAGAAGAGTCATTTGAATTCTGATGGTGGATAGAGACCATGAACTGCTAGAAAGACAAATAAGCAAGTGCAACATCAAATCAAATCTATACATCCTTTTGTTGATATCGCTCTCATCTAAGGCAAGGAGAGAAGTAGCAGCCGACACCAAAAGAACTAAACAAGCGAATGGTCTTCACCCCTGAATGGATATGTGTTTAACTGCTGGCAGATAACACCATGCTCTGTGTATGTGTAGAGATACAGTATTCGGCTCATTTACTGGTCTGCCTATTATTACTAGAAACATGTACTGATGAAGACTTAGTTTTGGCCAATGACAAAGGCAAGAAAGTGGCTTCATTTTGGCAGTCCAAAGTTTGATCTGGACATGACGGAAGAAGAAGAAATCCAGTTTGAATTTCCCCTAGAAATTAAAAATGGCTAAATTTGAGGCTATGGTACTTTGGGCGCCATAGAATCATAGAATACAGTAATACCTCGGATAACGTTTCCCTCGAATAACGCTAAAATCGCATAACGTTAAATAAACGGGAGGAGAATTGGATCGAATAACATCAAGGTCCTATGGGATGTATTGGATAATAACCGCTAAAGCCTGTGCCGTTACAATGTATCTCTATGGAGTTTTAACGTTATCCGATACATCCCATAGGATTTTAACATGCATCGGATAACACTAAAAATCGGATAATACCAAGACTTGTGGAACCAAGTCTTAGCGTTATCCGAGGTATTACTGTAATTGAGTTGGAAGGGGCCTTTTTGGCCACCGAGTCCAACCCCCTGCTCAATGAAAACAAGACTTGCCGAGGGACGTAATAAAGCCAGGGAAGGTAGAAAGCAGCAGGAAGAAGACTTGATGTGAGGCTGATTGATTTAGTACAGAAAGCGTCAGCTTTTAGTTTGCAAGATCTGAGCAGGGCTGATATTAATAGGAACTTTGGAGGTTTATTAACGCATGGAGTTGCCATGAATCAGAAACAGCTTTACAGCAGAAAATGACAGTGCCAGTGAAGATGTGAACAGTTATTACAGGCATATCAAAAGAAAGTGCAAAGGCCTCTTGTTCCACAGAGTGGTTGGGACTGTGCAGCATATGAACAATTCTACCTCTGTTTGGTCCCTAGCTCAGGATTCCCTTCCGGCATGACTCTACTGGTGCTCTTCTGCCTGGGCTTATTTCATAGCCCTTTGCAATCCTGGCCTTAGGCTTCTCTTGAGTTGTGAGCCAGGCTTGCTGAATAGCACAACAGTTTGGCAATATGAATACTCCACCCAGAATTGTCCCCGTGGGCAGGGCAGCCGCGATGACTTCACTTTGCAAATGAACGCTGGGAATGGAGCATCCCGATGTACAGCCAAACACATGCATCTCTTGTCTGGTTCCACACATGCCCTGGAGCAGAGAAAGAACTTAGAAACGCTCAACAATCTTCCATTTGAAACTCTTCCTTCTCTTCCTCCCCCCCTCCCCCCAATCACAAGGCTTTGAAAATTACCGAATAGGTGTGTTAGAAAGAGAGTTGAGTAGAAGCAATGTTAGAAGCAGTAATACTGACATGATTAAACTCATGTTCACCATCATGTGTCCAGGTCAAACTTTACACTGCCAAAATGAAGTTCCCTTCTTGGCATTGTCGTTGGCCAAACTTAAATCATCGGTACAGGTTTCCTATAGTAATCGGTAGACCAGCTAATGAGCACAACTCATGAAAAAACATGAAGTGTCTCTGTAGCAGTGATGGTGAACCTTGGCACTCCAGGTGTTATTGGACTCCATTTCCCAGAAGCCCAAATCTCTGTGAATCCACATGAATGCTTTTACTGCCTGTACGAGTCACAGAGATGTGGGCTTCTGGAAATTGAAGTCCAAGAACATCTGGAGTGCCAATACAGTGGTACCCCGTATAATGAACGCTTTGTATAATGGAAAATTCGTACAAAGAAGCATTTTTGTGCTATTGGCGATGCACCATATAACGGGGGGAAATGTTTGTTATACGGATCGCTATTGGCGATACCCCGTACAATAAAAAAATTGTTCATTTTACAGGGATCACCAATAGCAATCTGTATAACAAACTTTTTTTCGTTATACGGTGCATCGCCATATAACCAAAAAAAGTATAGCGAAGAGCTCCATGGAATTGAATTTTTTTTCATTATATGGGGTTCTACTGTACTGTTAAATATACTTTTACTATATCTAGTAAAATGTTGTTTAGAAACAGACAAAGAGAGTATAACAGTGAAATACTGGGTCTCTAAACTAAATTTTAGAGGGGAGGAAGGCCTTAAAATAGTCTGAGTAGAAAGGGAGACCCTTCACTGGCTTTATGATAACACTAGGTAATGGTTGCCCTTGCTTGAAAGCCAGTTGTATCCGACTCCAGGGTTAGTGCTCATCTCTGTTCATAGCCAAGAGCCAGCGCTGTCTGTCTCTGCAGATGTTTCCGTGGTCATGTGGCAGGCATGACTAGATACCGGAGTGTACTGAAGTGGTCTCTATTTATATACTTGCAATTTTTTGCTTTCAAACTGCTAGGTTGGCAGGAGCTGGGACAAAGATGGGAGCTCACGACATCGTGCAGCACTTGTGTCTCGAATTGCTGACCTGCCGACCTTCCAGTCAAGTTCAGCATCTTAACCACTAAGCCACTGCAGTCCCATCATATTTATCCAACCAACCATATATTGCGTGGCAGCTGCCAACAGGAATGGGCTTCCTAACTAGACGCATGACATTTTTGCAGCAGCAAAATTGCCGCTTAGATACTGAGAAATACTTCCTGGAAAGAAGACGCCTGGATTTTTCGTAACGCATTAAGTAAGAGCCAAATGTTCCTTGTGCAAAAAAACAAAAACACGAAACACAAAAGGACAACCTGGAAGCAAAAGAGGCCCAGCTGAGAATGTTCTAACCAGATTTGCTTGTCGGCTGGTATGATTATGACATCAAAGGTGCCTTGGCCAATGATAGCGGTGCTGTTTTCCTTTTAACGCCGTTCTTTCTGATGGTGGCAGTGTTGGGGGGCTTCTGTTATGTCCAGTGGTTAAGATCCACCAGGAGGGTGGAACTTCTGATCATCCTGGATGAGGAAACTTCCTTACTTCTCCCCTTCCGGGGGCTGAAGGCAACTGATCAGAGATCTCTTTGGGTCAGAACGGGCAGGATGAGGGAGTTCTGCCCCTGGATTAGGGGGAGCCCTTGAAATGCCCAGCAGCAAAATTAATATGGCCACACACCTATCTTACAAATGTGTTCAGCTGTTTTTCTTGAAATTTTAAATTTCTCCAAGCCGGAAGGAGGAGAGAGAAAATACTGGGGGACCCTGGGGTTTTTATCTTGGAGACATCCTTATTGAATGCAGCCCAAAAGTGGATATATATTGTCTCAGAGAAACTTGTGCCAAAAGTCATTCTCTTACCTTCCACCTGCTTCCCCTACCCCCTCTCCGTACGACAGTGATGGCGAACCTTTTAGAGACCGAGTGCCCAAACTGCAACCCCACACACACTTATTTATCACAAAGTGCCAACACAGCAACAGGGGAGGAAGGAAACATTTCCATTGTGCTGCTGGGCAGAGAGGCGGGGTGAACTCTGTGCTGGGAGAGGGAGGACGTGCTCTCATTGGGCTGCTGGACAGAGGGGTGGGGTGAACTCTGTGCTGAGGGGAGGGAGGAAATGCTCCTATTGGGCTGCTGGGCAGAAGGGCAGGGTGAACTCTGTGCTGGGGGGAGAAGGAAGTGCTCTCATTGGGCTGCTGGGCAAACTCTGTGCTGGGGTGACTGCACAAGTGCCCACAGAGAGGGCTCCGAGTACCACCTCTGGCACGCGTTCCATAGGTTCACTACCCCTGCTACATGATATTCTGACCATGTCCTGCACAGTTGCAACTGGCTTGTTTATATCCTCAGTGATCAAAATCTAAGCATCTGGGAGATGCTGAAAGAAAGACGTAGGCATGATCCTACAGGTCTCACTTTGCGTCTGCCACGTGCTCAGAAGTCTTTTTAAAATTCTTTTTCCACAGTGCATTTGGTCCTTCCCAGACCCTGTGAGTCAATTTGTTTCTCTCTCTCTCTTCCAGCCTTATGTCTCAGTGGCCCAACAGATGGCACCCCCAAGTCCCAGCGGCAGCAATAATAACAACAGCAGCATCAGTGGACCAGGCGGCGGCGGTGGTGGCGGGGATCAGCTGAGCAAAACAAACTTATATATTCGGGGCTTGCACCCGGGTACCACAGACCAGGACCTTGTCAAGCTGTGCCAACCGTAAGTCGATGGGAGAAGAGGCTTTGAGGGGAGATGCTGTATTGTGGTGGGAGATGAAATGTTTGAGGACCATTGATAACTTAAGCGTCACACACCCGTCTCCCTGACAACCTTAGCTTTGCTGAAGATTCTTTTGTCACCTCCTCTTGGGGAGGGGTTCTCAAATGATGTCACGCTAATTAAGACTCAGTTAAATAGTTGCAATAGTGATTAGTGTATTGCATGAGAAACAAAACATGGGCAATAAGATTCCAAGGCTCTGAGAGACCAGGGGCTAGTAAATGAGATGCAAGAAAACAGAGATGGGCTGCTTGTAGACCAGCAGTTCTCAACCTTTTAAGCTGGGGGCCGGGTCACGCTCCTTCAGACAGCTTTGGGGGCTGGATGGCCATTTTGCCCTTCCACATGGCACTTCCTGGTGTGGTACAGGTGGGGCCACATGAAATGGTGCCACCGGCCGCATCCAGCCCATGGGCCACAGGTTGAGAATCCCTGTTGTAGGCTTTCAGACTACAGTCAGACTACAGTTTGTATCAATATAACCAGTGGTGAGTAGGATTAGTTTTGTAGTCCAAGAACATCTGGAGGGCCATGAATTGTCTATCTCTATCTTTATTGGGAGGTGTTTTGAGCAGTGGCTTGTAACCCAGATGTTCTTGGACCACAGCTTCCAGAAGTCTTTACTATTGGCTGTGCTAGCCAAGATTTCTGGGAGCTGTAGTTCCAAGCATATCTGGGGAACCAAGGTTAGGAACCACTGTTTTAGGGAAAGTAAAAGGAGATGGAATCATAACAGTAGAATTTATGGTGAGGACATTAATTAGGAAGAGGAGCTGCGATGGCTCAGTGGTTAAGATGCTTGCTTTGTTAGCTGGAAGGCTGGCAACTTGGCAGTTTGAGACCTGGGTACTACATGACAGATTGAGCACCTGTCTTTGTCCCAGTTCCTGCCAACATAGCAGTTCGAAAGCAAGAAATTGCAAGTCGATAAATAGGGACCACATCAGTGGGAAAAGATCTTGGGGACATGAAAGGAGCCTCATCGGATGTCCCCTGAGCAGAGTTTCTCCAGCAAAAATCATTTCAACCCAGAATAATTTCTCACACGAAATTATTATTTATATTAATTAGGAAAAGGGGACAAACATGTGGCAAATGTAGCCTGGAATCTTTCAAATTCTGCTTCCATTCAGGTCTAGCTTGGAGGTCAGATGAACCCTTCAAGAAGCCTTAAAACAAGTCAAACCAGCTTGCAATGACACTTACTCATTGTTTGAAGATAACCGCCAGTGAGCTTTTTATTCCAGGAAATGCAGTTTTTTGTGTTAAGGCAGGTCATGGAGCAGCCACTGGTCCAACTGTGATGGAAGGTTTCCCATCACTACTGACAGTGCTAGGGCCTTGCCCACCTGCCATATGTGGAAAAGAGAGCCACTGGAGCTGACTCCACTGCCGTCAAAAATGGTGTCACCCTTGAGTCAATGCCGAAGTGGCCGGGAAGCCTCTCTGGCACTGGCTGGGCAGCAAGGCTGTTCTGGTCAGAGGGGCAGCTCTAGTGGCTCTGTGTTTGCTGCATGTCAGATGCTCTCACCCCAGTCGCAACGCTGCTCCCCCCTGATAGTAGTCCTGGTGTGGTTTCAAAATCGTGCCAATGTGCACTTTTCAAAACTACACCAGGCTTTCATCGTGCGCCGTGACTGAAATCACTTCCTTTCAGTCTCAGACCTTCCCATATATGTAACTACCGCTTTGATGTTTGAATCACACACACACACACACACACACACACGGTAACCATTTGCAGCCACACCCGACACTTTTGCTATGGGCTGGGTGTCCCATCTTGGTCTTTTGTAGTCAACACTGCAGTCGGCACTGCAGTCTCATCGCTCTGATACCATGATCAGAGCTTGGGAAAGTGGCTTTGTTGGGCTACAGCGACCAGGATCTTCTGGGCAGCAGCCCTGTTCTTAGTGAGGTGCAGGGAACTATAGTTCAGAAAGGCAATCTTTCCAAGCTGTGGCCATGAGTAGTGGCCCAGGGAGGTGATAGGCTAGTGGTGACGAACCTATGGCACGAGTACCAGAGGGGGCACTCAGAGCCCTCTCTGTGAGCATACGTACAGCACAGAGTTCGCCCCACCCCTCTGCCCAGCAGCCCAGTGGGAATGCTTCCTCCCTCCCCCCAGCACAGAGTTTGCCCCACCCCTCTGCCCATCAGCCCAGTGGGAACGCTTTCTCCTTTCTTCCCAGCACAGAGTTCGCCCCACCCCTCTGTCCAGCAGCCCAGTGGGAATGCTTCCTCCCTCCCCCCAGCACAGAGTTTGCCCCACCCCTCTGCCCATCAGCCCAGTGGGAACGCTTTCTCCTTTCCCCCCAGCACAGAGTTCGCCCCACCCCTCTGTCCAGCAGCCCAGTGGGAATGCTTCCTTCCCTCCCCCCAGCACAGAGTTCACCCCGACCCTCTGCCCAGCAGCTCAGTGGGTGCACTTCCTCCCTCCCCTCTGCGGCATGGACAGCAGCCTGTTGAGTTTGGGCACTTGGTCTCTAAAAGGTTCGCCATCACTGTGATAGGCAGATGGCCACATCTTGTTCCCTCTCGGTACTTTGTGTAGGTTTTGCACCTAGGTGTTTTAAGTAGGGACGTGTGCCCCAACGGGCGCTCCCTGCCTGTTGTGGTTTATCTTGCCACCCTTCTCCAGTCCTGGCCTGTAGGAGACTCAGCCAGAATAGAGGGCTTGATGTTCAGAGGCTGAGAGGGGGTGGGGGTGGGCTGGGGAGGGGCTGTTCCTCATTCACCTCAGCTCACCCCAGCCTGGAATGCTGGATCCCACCCTAAAGCCACACTCAGCAAACAGGGCTGCTTCAAAACCAGGAATGGTGAGTGTGAGGGAAGGGATCCCAGAGCAGCAGCAGGAAGGAGGGGAAACAGATTGTAAAGTTGACTATTTGCTAGTGGCTGGAAAGTCTGGCTTGCATTTCGGATTGTGCAACTGTCTCGCTGCGTTTGCCTTCAGTGTCCATGAAGGGTCTCTGATCCCCCATTTGTGAGTCATTGGGGGGGGCCCTTATTTTCCCTCGAGGTTTCCTCTCCCTCATCCCCCTACCAGGGTGATCTGCCCCACTCTGAAGTCCTGTGGCTGGACTCCCTCGAGTCCTGGCTGGGAGGTGCCCGGACTTGGCTGTTGTTGGTGGCGGCTGGGTTTCCTGGGCTTGCCCTTTCCTGAGCAGGAAATCCTGCTCCAAGTGAACAGGAAATGTGGGGAGGGGGTGGGTAGTATTGGAGGGCAGCTGGGATATTCAGCAGTGGAAGTGGAAAGGGAGGGGGGCTGCAGGAAGGAGCGTGAGGCTCAGCTACTATCTCAAAAAGGCAAACTCAAGTTTCAGTGATTTGCATTCATGTTGGGGATTGGGGGGTGGAGGGGTCTCTGGATTTCACTGGTGGAGCCTGTGGGAAGGGGTGCCCTGTTTAAGCAAGTGGAAATTGCTTTTGGTGTTAGCAGAGATCTAGCAGGTCTTACTCTGCATTATAAGGTTTGGAAGGAAGGCTTAGCCTTAAGGGACGAGGCTAACCGATACACACACCGATACACACACGGGAGGAGTCAGTCGCATAAGTACAACCCAAAGGCTGTTTGTAATTGTACAAGGTGCTGGGCAGTTTCTCAGACACCGCTGGAATAACTGAGGCCCATTTTAAGATATTTCAAATGTGTAGAACTCCTTGGATTTTAATGTTGGAGCCACCTGGGCTCTGGTTCTAAAAACCCTACCGTTCTGAATGCGCCTGCAAAAGTGGAGGCTTAAAATCTGGCAAGAAATTAAAAGAGCCATAGCACTGCAAAAAGGCCAAATTCTAAAATCTTGAATTTGCAAATTAGCGTGGATTGGTTGCTTTTCTTTATTTTACTGTTCCTCTTACCATCAAGGATGATAAAGCAGGCCCACGTCTCCTGAGAAGTCCTTCCAAGTCATTCTCTGGCTTTTTGTTATTTCTCTAAGCACACTTTGCACCTTTAAAAACACTCTCTGTACAAGGGGTTCCCAACCATTTCAAGCTGGGGGCCAGGTCATGCTCTCTTAGCTTCAAGGGCCAGATGGCCATTTTGCACTGCCTGCTGTCCCAACAGCTTCAAAGGGGGCAGCCATTTGCCCCTGAATGTCCTTGGAGGGATGGTGGGCCACATGAAATGGCACTGGGGGCTGGATCTGGCCCACAGGCCTTAGGTTGGGAAGCCCTGCTCTATACCATCATAAGGACTAGGAGCGTGCTCTTTCACTGTTCCTTTCCCCCAATCAGATTTTTAAACACCATACCAGATATTATAGTTCACCTTTGAACAATAAATACAACTGCAGACACACAGAATGTATGGGATCTGGCTGCAGATTTTGCATCATGGCAGCATCTTCTTGATGTGGTTGAGCAATGCCCCCCGACTTCTTCTTGCCTGCTAGTCCTTTCCGAGTCGAGCTTGTGTCCAGGAGCCCTCTTTTTCTTTAGTGTTACCAGCTCAGTATGTTTGTCAGATGCCAATGCGATGATTTCCCCCTACTACAACATTTGAAGGAGAGCTATTAAGTCTGTAAGTGCACAGGGGCAAACATGGCTATGTATTGCTGCTGTGCCATTACCTGTGGCTCTCCGGGCACATGTCAGCCCCATATTGTCTGACTCCAGATGCCAGAGGGAGATGTGATAACCTAGCATGAAAACTGTTTGCTATGTGAAGAGGTGATAAGCTTCGATCAGGGGCCCGTCCTTGAATCAGAATTTTCTTCCCCCTTCCTTGCTCCCATAAAGCTCTTGGGTTGTCAGAAGTTGAATAGCAGGCAGAAAAGTTGCCAGGTGAAATAGCCTCTGCCATGAAGAAGCAGTGAGGGGGGAAGTGTGGTTGGGATTCCACCTTCCACCACCACCAGTTCTTCCAGTTATTGGACTGGGGTGAGAGACCTGCCAGAGGAGAGTGCAGGGCTTTTCGTTTGGCAGGTGGGTTGGTGAGTCTCCTTTTAGGAAACCAGCACTATCCGAGGGAGTGAATACCCATGGGATTACACCCGGCGCCAGGGCGAGTTCTTAGCACCTGCTTTTTGGACTGCCTATCTAGAGAATGAAGCATTGTCGTCATTACAGGAATGCTATTAATTTATTCCTTCTTCTTCACTCCTAGCTATGGCAAAATTGTCTCCACCAAGGCCATTCTGGACAAAACCACCAACAAGTGCAAAGGTAGGCAGAGCTGGCAATTCTGCTTCTGGCTCCATGGGGAGGTTGTAGTGACATGCGAAGGAAGGCAGGGAAAAGAGGCCTGGCAGCAAGGCTCACATTCCTGAAGTCTGCTTGTGGTTTGGGATGATTAGGAGCCAAGAGATTTTCCCTGCCTATTCTTTCTTTTAATCCACTTGCTGTCATCCGGGAATTACACTCTCTCTGTTCCTCCTCCCTATGAATAATATTTCTTCTCAGAGTTGTGGCTGTGCTGTCTTGGGATTTTCATTCCGTAAACCAGGGGTGCCCAAACCTTTCCAGCCACGGGCCAGTCACGTTCACGTGGGTTCCTCCCACTGGAAGCAGAAGTAAAATGCACCTTGCAGTCTGTTTAGCAACAGATATGTTTTGCAACAGGATGATATTTTAGGCCGCCATTTTCTCTGCTTAAACTAGGGATGCGCAAACTACGGCCTGTGGGCTGGGTCTGGCCCCCAATGCCAATTCATCCGGGCCACACCACCCTCATCGCTCCCGGTAGTGGAAGTAAAACGCGCCCTGATGGGCTCATTTTTTTTCCGCTTCCGGGAGCGACAAGGGCAGCGTGGGCCAGGTGAATTGGCATTTGGGGCCAGATCTGGCCCACAGGCCATTGTTTGGGCACCCCTGCTGTAAATGAAGCCAGTGGGAGAGATGAAGAAAAGAGCCCGGGTGGGGGAGGATGGGTTCCATCTGGGAGGTAGGGATGGGTTATCTGTATTGGAAGGGTGGTGCCAGTAGGGTGGGTGGAGAGCTGCATTCCTCTCATGCCAGACATTGCTAAGGAGAAGGAAGGAAGGGAAAGTATCTGCCTGGAGCAAAGTCTGGCAGAGGGGATGGGGAATCTCTCTGCTACCTTCAAGGCCCGAGTAAGGGATGCATCTTCCCTCACTTTCTTGCCAGGGTGTGCTAACCAGATGGGTTACGGTCCCTCTGGGTGGGTTTCCTAATTTTTGTTGTTGTTGGTTGGAGGGTGTGGTGCTGTAGGGATCAAAAAGTGTGGGGTGTATGGGAGGAATGGTTGGGGGTTCGCTGTTCCCTGGTAGGATGGGCTTGATAAGGCATGTGAACCGGAGGAAAGTGGAGTGGGTTGCGTCATCCCAAATGCAGCTCCTTCACCTCAGAAGTGGAATCCAACTCACCTCTCCTCTCCTTGATCCTACAGGGTATGGCTTTGTGGATTTTGACAGCCCCACCGCAGCCCAGAAGGCAGTGACTGCGCTCAAAGCCAGTGGGGTACAGGCCCAGATGGCCAAGGTAAGACCTTCAGGAGAGGGACAGCGCTCAGCACAGAGCGTGGCTTACCTTCTCAGCCAGCACTAGGACAAGCATTTCCCCTCTCCTGCCAGAGGGGAAACTGCCAAAATGAAGCCACCTTTGGATGAATTTATTTCTGCAGTTCCTTTCTCCTGACCTAGCGTGAGAAAGGTTAGCTGGCACAACAAGATGGCCGTTGTTGTTTGAAAATATCACAGTCTTTGAGGAGGCTCTTTCTGTGTCAAGAATAAAAACCCTACGCTAACATGAATCCCCTAAAACTTTCCCCCAATCCACTTACAAGTGCATTTCCCCATCCTTTATATGAAGGAACGGTGCTGTGGGTTTTTCCCCACTACATGTTTGTTCCATAGTCCTGTGGCCATATTGAAAGTGCACCCTTGACCCCTCAGCATATGGGGTGGAGACAGTAGCACGTATTCTGCTTGCCAGAAGCAAGCAATGTAGACATAACTTTGCTGGTATGTTGCTAGAGCAGGAAACGGAGTTTAGTTTTCCTGGACAGGCAGTGTTACGCTTGTGTTTGTGCTATGCGAAGCTCTGTGCCACATCTTTGTCCTGAGGAGGTGGACACACAGTCTTTGTCCAAACCATGGCTCCTTTCTCAAGACCCATCAATCCCAGCCTTTCCTTTAGCGTCCCCAAAATATGACAAAGGTCCATCCCAAGTATACAGTGTAACTGTTTTCTCTTTCTTTCATTCTGTGCCTGTATCGAGAGTTCTCTGCCTTACGTGCAGGGAAGTGGTGGGCTGGGCTGGGGGGGATGCCTGGGTGCCATAAGTAGACTGGACTTGAGGAGAGGAGGGGCAAGTTTGAAAGGACTGCATCCCGTGTGGTGGGCGGGACTGTAGGTAGGCCTGACTTCCTTGTTTCCATAGCAACAGGAGCAGGATCCTACCAACCTCTACCTGTCGAACTTGCCTTTGGGCATGGACGAAGCCGAACTGGAGTCGATGCTGAAACCCTTTGGCCAAGTCATCTCCACGCGTATCCTGCGAGATGCCAGTGGCACCAGCCGGGGGGTTGGCTTTGCCAGGTAAGGAGGGTGGGTGGGTGAGTTCATTGTCTTGCTTCCTGGTGCTCTTGCCTTTTATCACCTTGGCTTTCCATACCTGGTAGCTCGGCTGACCTTTTGGGACCCCTGGCACAGAACAGCTGCCTAGCACTGCTGTGCTTCTGCACGTTTCATTGTTGTTCAGTCGCACAGTCGAATCCAATCCTTTGGAAACCCATGGACTGCAGCACTCCAAGCTCCTCTGTCATCTGCCATCCTCCGTAGTCCACCCAGAACCATGCCCACTGCATCAACGATGCTGTCTAACCATCTCATCCTGTGCCGCCCCTCTTCTCCTTTTGCCTTCTAGCTTTCTCAGCATCAGGGCCTTCTCCAGTGAGTCCTCTCTTCTCATTTGGTGGTCAAAGTACTTGAGCTTCAGCCCATGGACAGCCCTTTTCATAGAGATACATGTTTGGTCTCTGCAGCTCTCTTTCCGCAAGGCAGTTCATAACGCAGTGACCTGTGGCCCCCCCCCCCACTAGATGAGAGTCGGGTTGGTCCACAGCCCTTTACCCAAGCTTTTGGTTTCCACAGAGACGTTCACACGGACACTTGCTTGGCCAAGCTCTCCTTTATCCCTGGGATGTTTGCCAGAGTGCTGAATGTCCCAAATATTCCTCTGCTTGGTGCAGGGGAGGGATTTGCATTTTGACTTAATAGCCTTTTCTGAACCGTTAGCTTTATTATGTTCATCAGGCAGATTAGCATCCCTTTCTCCACACCCCTCCAAAGTCACATTGTTCAGTGTATTGATGAGCAACGTGTGGCCCTCCAGATATTGCCTGACGACATCTCCCATCCTCTCTGACCATTCGTTGTATTGAACAAAGTTGCTTGCCATTGCAGTCTAACACTATCTGGAGGCCACAAATGGTTCATCCCTGGTTTAATGCGCCTTGTTATAGAATCCAAAGTCATTCATTCTGCTCTGAGTTTCCCAGTTTTCTCCCCACCCACCCTTTTCTTCAACCGGTGGCATGAACCACAAATTGAAAGTTTAACAGCACCACTTCACACAGTGAGGTTATCAAGCTGGGGTGGCCATCTGAACAGGCTCTCTTAAGCAGTATTATGTACAAGGGAGTGATGGAGCGAGAAACGAATAAACCCTGGAAAGAATGCAAGAGACTTAGGACTCTGAAAATGAGACAGTTGATAGAATTGACAACATCTGAGCAAATTTCTTGGGTGCAGGCAGTAGCAAAGTAGGTTACTGTTGTTATTTTCTATCCTACAGGGCAGGAAGGATAGATCTAAAGCAAAGCAAAAAAGCCACACTTATATACCACCCCATAGAGCTTAGTGCACTCACTGGGCGCTTCACAAGTTAATTAGCATTTTGACCCCAACATGCTGGGTACTAATTTTACCAACCTCAGAAGGATGGAAGGTTGAGTCAACCTTTATCCCGATCTGAATCGAATTCACAACCTTTTTGGTTGTAGGATAGCATTTTAACCACTCTGTCACCAGATCTGTCCCTTGGAATATATGGTCTCTTCCTTAAAACCTAAGAAATTCACTGAGAGTCATTAACTTGGCAGACTGCAAAAAGTCAGGATGGAAAGCCATCTCACTTTCCTGTTTCCCCCTTGATGTATGCATCCCTAGGTGGGCCCTTCTCTTGTGCTGTCCTATAATGCCCCCTGGTGCCAGGTTTTCTATTTTCTACCATAGTAGGCTTGGCTTCTCCTCTGGCTTCGTCCACGCTGTTCTCTTGTGCCCACCAAACCAATGAACCTGTATCTTTCACTAAAGTAATATTCGGAGCTGTAGGATAATAATTGCTACTTACATTTTTGTCCTGTTAGCGGTGGCACTTGGCTTGATTTATTCCAGAGGAGTGGAAACCTAGCCCTATGGGGAAAGACTGAAGGAACTGGGCATGTTTAGCCTTAGGACAAGGGTGCCAAAACTATGGCCTGTGGGCCAGATCTGGCCCCGATGGCAATTCATCCGGCCCACAAAATCCTCGTCGCTCCCGGAAGCGGAAGACCACAGCCCAGAAAGTTTGGGCACCCCTGCCTTAGGACAAGGAGCCTGAGAGGGGTTAGGATAGCATTCTTCAAATACCAGAAAGATGGTCCTAAAGAGGAGGAGCAGGATCTGTTCTCCATCATCCCAGAGTATAAGAAGCGTAATAACGGGTTGAAACTACATGAAGCCAGACATAGGCTGAATATCAAAAAAATGTCTTAGCAGTTAAAGCAGTACAACAGTGGGATCGACTGCCTTGAGAGATGGTGAGTGCTCCAACACTGGAAGCAGTCAGGAGAGAAATTGGACAGTCATCTGTTATATCTTCTTTGATTTGAATTCCTGCATTGTGCAGGAGGGGTTGGACTCAGCCTCAGCAAAGTCTATGATCCTGTGATTGTCGCTATTGTGATAGGAGATAAGAGAGGGCAAGTGGGGTGGATGGTATAATCCTTTTGGCTAAGCCACTCATCCTTTCTTCTTCACCCTCGCCACGTCTTGCATTATTATTCCCCTGGTCTTTGTGGTTGCCTGTGCATTAGAAGGAAATCATAGGTGTTGTGTGCCCCAGCATAATAGTAAGTGAACAATGACCAGCAATGGCTATACTGTAATGCTCTTTTTTTTTTTTTTTTTTGGTTGCCAAGCCTGTTCCACTGTTAAGGCGTGTTCTCTTGCATTCAGTTTTAAAGTCACCCCAAGCAAATGCTCCCTGGATGCTGGCTGTTTTCATGATGTTTCCAAATAGCATCCTTGGGCAGAGGTCCTGGGAAATCCTTTTCACAGGCTCAGTTCTGAGACGGTGATGTTGGCACCGATTCCTGGAGAAATACAAAATCGCTTCAAGACAGAGGTTCCCAACCTATGGCCCGAGGGCCAGGTGTGGCCCGCGGTGCCATTCCGTGTGTCCCCCACTCCTCCAAGGGCATTTGAGAAACAAAATGGCCACCACCCTTTGAAGCTTTTGGGACAAAATGGCCACCCCCATCATGCAGGCAGGGCAAAATGGCCATCCGACCCTCCAAACTGACTGGGAGAACATGACTCGGCCCTTAGCTCGAAAAGGTTGGGAACCCCTGCTTTAAGAATATGATTCTGTAAACACACAGGAGAGACTGGTAGCTGGATTTCTATTAGTGCGATACTTAGGATTACCACCTGCCCCTGCAACCTGACAGGGCTTTTGTGGGTGGCAAATAGCAATTCAAGAAAGAGAAGGCGTCATTTTCCTTCTTTGCACCTCATTATTGGGGAACTGCCAACCTAGCAGTTCAAAAGCAAGAAATTGTAAGTAGATAAATAGGGACTGCTTTGGTGGGGAAAAGATGTTGGGGACACGAAAGGAGCCTCATTCGGGCATCCCGTGAGCGGAGTCTCTCCAGCAAAAGTCCTTCCAATCCAGAATAATTTCTGACACTTAATTATTATTATTGGGGAAAATGCTTTACAGGTATTGACCATAGGATGCAACCAAGAGAAAGGGGCTATTTTCTCATCGACTCCTTTCCCAGCTGCCGTGCCCCAGGACTTGTTCTGTGCTCAGAATCAGAAGTAATCTTGTCTGTATTACTGTTGCAGTCCTTTGCCTGCTGCTACAGAGGCTGACATACTCCCTCCTTGCCTGCTTCATTTCGCTTTCTGCTCCCGCAGGATGGAGTCCACGGAAAAGTGTGAAGCTATCATCACCCACTTTAACGGCAAATACATCAAAACACCACCAGGAGTACCAGGTGAGAGGGGAAGGGAAGCCCAGGACAAGGGGGAGAGCATTTTGTGTAGCATGTCTTGGTGACAGCAGCTGGGATTTGGAGCTATTTTCAGAGTAACGTGATAAAAGACTTTCGTTGCAGTCGGGAACAGATCCAGTTATTTATTTGTATCTCCACTATTAACAAATAAAAGGGATGGGGAAAGGGCAGTTCTGCCTCTCTCCTCTTAACAGTGAAACTACAGTCAGCCTCACTCTTCTTCCTCTCCTTGTTGCACTCTGTTGCTCCAAGCACTCTTAGTTCTCAGCCTGCATTACTTCTGCGTGTCACTGGTTTGCACGGCTTGGAGAAGGACACGGGCATTTTGGAGGGCAGAACTGTTTGGAATACATCTTTCAGAATTTCTGAGCCACCCTGACCTCAGAAAAAAGTAAAAAAGTCTTGGGTTTAGGATTTTAGCTTAGTACAGTAATACCTCGGATAACGCTAAGACTTGGTTCCACAAATCTTGGTGTTATCCGATTTTTAGTGTTATCCGATGCATGTTAAAATCCTATGGGATGTATCAAATAATGTTAAAGCTCTATAGAGATACATTGTAACCGCACAGGCTTTAGCGGTTGTTATCCGATACATCCCATAGGACCTTAACGTTATTCAATCCAATTCTCCTCCCCAGATTACTTAACGTTATTCGATTTTAGCGTTATCCGAGGTAAACGTTATCTGAGGTATTACTGTAGTTTTAACAGAAGATTCATGTGCAGGAAGGTTTGGCTCACCTCCCACCCACCCCTGTAACATGTCTCTTCGCTTGCTCTGTTCTGTACGTGAATAATTCTTCTTTCATATCCTGATCATATTCTGGACTGTCAAAATGAAGCTACTTTCTTTGCTTTGTCATTGCTCAAACCCAAATCCTCATCGGTGCACGTCTGGTTATCTTGGAGCTAGAGGGAGTGAAACAGGAGTAGATGGTGTGAAGCAGTGTGGGTGGATTGGCAGATGGAGAAGGGAGGACTGGGGTGAAACCCCCCTCCCCAATAAAACCCCCACCTAAGAATAAAAGGGCAGTGGCGAGAATGTGATGAATGAAGAAGGCACAGCTCTTGTCTAGGAACCAGTGATGGGATGTAACAGGTTCACACCAGTTCTCCAGAACCGGTAGTAACTTTTCCCAGTGTCCCGGAGAACCGGTAGCAGCTCTTGGGGGGAACCACCTTCAGGGCTTATCTTTTCACTGGTTCCCCCACTGCGCATGCATGCCTACAATACTTGGCGCGTAAGCACGGCCTCCTTGCTGTCCTCCCAAGCGGGGAGGAGGAAGAGAAGCTGCTAGCCTGAAGTTCCCTATAGCCTGCTCCCCAGGGTAAGTGACTCACCTTTGGATGTGGTGTGTCTGTGTGTATTTTAATGTGTATTTAATACCTTTACCTCTAATGACGTACTACCACAGTTCCTAAAAAGGCCTGGCGGCCTGACTTGCGGTTTTTAAGCAAAGTCTTGGAGTTACCTCATCAATAAGCTACACCTGTGCTGTTCCAATTGCTGTTGCAATTGGAGAACCCTTAAGGAGGTAGAGCTATTTTACATTTACATTAAGGCATATTATCCTAGAGAATTGGTTAGGCAAAGACTTAGTATGTAACTTCTTTAACTGTTGAAAAGTTGAAAAGTGCCAAAATGAAGCCATCTTGTGGTGAGTTCATTCTGTAGTTCCTTCCATCTGTCCTAGTGTGAGAAAGATTAGCCAGAATAAGCTTAAAGCTCTGGTTGATTTGTGTTTGGGTTGGTTGGTTGGGTGGGTGTATATTAATGTATTTTTATTTTATTTATTTATTTTATTTACGGGTGTGTGTTGTGGGTGGGTGGGTGGTTTGAGGTGTGTGTATGCTTATTTTTATTTTATTATTATTTATTATTTTTTCAAAAACAATTATTTGGTCCCGCCCACATCATGACATCATGATGTTGGCTCTGCCCACAATGTCATGACGTCATTATGTTGGCTCCACCCACACTCTGATGACATCACAGTGTGGGAGTAAAAATTTTGACATCCCACCACTGCTAGGAACTTAATGTATTTGGAGATGATGCTGTTAAAAAAACACATTGCCTTCAAGAGTGAATGATGGTGCTGGAAGGAATAGAGGCTAGGTTCTGGGAGTTACAGTCCCAAAAAAAGAACATTTCCAAGGTGCGGAGCAAGGGCAGAGCTTAAAAATTAAGTTCCAGGCATGGGAGTGGGGATGACGTTCATGGTTGAAGAGATTATCTTTAATTTGGAACTGGAGTGCACTGATGGAACCAGGGTGCTGAAGAACATTACCAGAACCAGGAATGATCCAAGGTCCAGAGCCAGGAGAGAGCCTCGGTTTTAACCTCCTGTTCTCTCTCCCTCTGGGACTGTGGGGACTTAGTGGTTAAGACGCTGAACTTGATGACTCGGGTCAGCGGTTCGAGACCTGAGTGCTGCATGATAGAGTGAGCTCCCATTTCTGTCCCAGCTTCTGCCATCCTAGCAGTTAAAAAGCAAGAAAATTGCAAGTAGGGACCACTTTGGTGGGAAGGTAAACGGCGTTCCATGCACTCCGGTGCTTATTCATCCCTGCTACATCTCCACGAAAACGTCTGCAGACACAGACAGCACTGGCTCTTTGGCTATAAACAGAGATGAGCACTGAACCCTAGAGTCAGACATGACTGGCTTTCAAGCAAAGGTGACCTTGACCTTGACCTCTCTCCTTCTGCAGCACCTCCAGATCCACTGCTTTGCAAATTTGCTGATGGTGGACAGAAGAAGCGCCAGAATCAGGGCAAATATGTACAGAATGGACGAGCTTGGCCGCGGGAAAGTGACACGGTAAGGGATGGGGGGCTAGTAGGAAACGACAGCAGCCAGAGAGCAGCCCGTTTGTCCATGCATACATTTTCTTGCTTGGTCTCCACTGCCAATCTATGATGATGAGTTAAGGTTGTGTGTAGGGGTGGGGGTTTCATTATCCCTGCCTACCCACTGATTTCCCACCCTCTCAGTTCTGAGCAGTGAAAAGGGCTTGAATCTGATCTGCCACCAAATGAGTTACGCCTTTTATCTCCTCTCTGCTGGTGGAGAGCACCTGAAGAGGCAGTTGGTAGTCTGGGTTGAGATACCCGTGGGCCATATCTGGCACTTTGGATGAGTTGAAGGTACAGTTAAGGGTTCGCTAAGCAAGATGAGGCCTGCCAACTCCCAAGTAAAGACAGAAAAGCCATGAGCTGTTGTTTGGGATCCTGGTGAATCAGCTGAGAGAGAGGAGAAGTGGGTCTATAGATGAACTATCTGATGTTTTCATGCAGGGCGGGATGACCTTGACCTATGACCCCACAACTGCGCTACAAAACGGGTATGTTTTCTGCTTTCCCTGTGCCCATTACACCCTTGTCAGTTCTGGTCTTCGGAGAATCTGGATATGACCTTGTGGGGAAAGGTGGATGGATGTCCGTCTGTCCACCCATCATCCTTATACAAGCATCTAACTCTTTGCAGGTTCTACACAACACCCTACAGCCTGGCCCCTAACAGGATGATTGCCCAAACTGCACTCTCTCCTTATCTCCCGTCACCTGTTTCCTCTTACCAGGTAGGTGTCTGTCTCTTACTCTCACACTTTAGACCAGGGGTTCCTAACCTACAGCCCGTGGGCCAGACTCGGCCTGTGACACCATTCCAACTGGCCTGTCGCCGTCTCCTCTGCACCCAAAAGTAGAAATGGGTGCATTTACGTCAACTGTAAATGCGCCCGCTTCCCCTTCTGGGGGCATGGTCCAACCCGCTCGGCTGTTCTGAGGGTGTGGTCAGACTCATGGTGCAAAAAGATTTGCCACCCCTGCTTTAGACTTAGGGCAGCAAGAATGTTGGGCAGCCATCTGTCATATATATTTGATTTTGTTTCCCTCATTGTGCGCAGGAGTGTGTGTGTGTGGACTTGGTGCCATTATAGGCCTCTTCCAACTCTGTGATTCTATGATTCTGTGAAGGGAATGGCTCTAGAAAAACTGTGAGAAGGAAAGAGTGTGTGTGTGCCTGCTACCTTCTATTCATGTTCCTTCCATTCTGCTCAGTTTGCACCCTATACAGTAGCAAAATTCCCTACATAATTTAATTTATGTAATTTAAGAACATTTGTTATAAACATTTATGGCAACTTTTAAATATTGTTTTGACTTTAGCTTTAAAAATAAAGCACCTGAGACAATGTGAACAATATTTTAATGTGTAATGTATTTTTCTATGGAAAGGAGTGAAAACCTGGCTGGCAGGTCAGGTCTGGGGAATGGATGGATCAATTTCCCCAGCCGGCTGGATGGTTTGACCCCCAATGCCTCCTAGCTATAACGCCTAGTTTTTAATGCTAAGTTTTAAAGCTTCTTTTAAAACTTTTAATTTTTGAACTGGTTTTAAATTGTTGTCGATGCTTACGTGTTGTGAATCGCCCTGGGTCCCTTCGGGGAGGAAGGCGATAAACAAATATAAATAAATAAATAAGTAAATAAATAATATTGTTCTTACAGTTGATGGAGATGAGCCCCCAACATTATGAGATGGGGTGGCATCAGTAGCTCCCAATGTGGGGCCCACGCCCCAAAAGAGGAACCCAATTCCCAGGAGTCTAAGTCAGTACAATGGCTGATCAGTGGTTTTGGGAGTTGACCTAAGCTTCTGGGAACTGAAGTCCAAAAAGCAAAGGTTGGCAAACACTGGGTGGCATCATCATTAAGGACCAAACTAGCAGATGCATTGAATTCAGTCATGTAAAACTGAAGTCGAGATGAGCAGGTCTGCTTTTAAAGGCAAAAAAGGCGTGTTGTTGAGTGAATGTATTCCCTTATTGCCTTTCTTATTTCTTTCCTCCCTGGTGCCATCTTTGATGCTTTTCTCTCCAGCTAATTTTGGATACCAGAAGTGAAGACTGGGGTAAAAGGGGTTTTGAGGAGAGGTGAAAGTTGGGGCAGGGGTACAGATACCCTGACCAGCACACTCCTTTTACAGTGAAAACAAGGTGCTGTCTTCCCTGTTCTTATATATTACTAGAGGTGCTTCTGGTATTAAGTTCAGTGGTACTTTGCTTAAAGAGCATAATGCATTCCACAGGATTGCTCTTTAAGCAACTTTGCTCTTTAAGCGAAACACCACTGTAAGTGACCCATTTTAATTTGGGGGGGATTATGAACCCCAATTTAGTTGTTAAGTGAGTTTTTGGTTGGTTTTAGTTGTTAAGCGATGTGACCATTCAGAGAAATTTCTGCTCTTTAAGCGAGTTACTCTTTAAGCGAGGCGCTCTTTATGCGAGGTTTTACTGTACCAGTATATACTCGAGTATAAGCTAATATAATAAGCCGAGGTACCTAATTTTAACTTGAAAACCCAGGAAAATAGATTGACCTGAGTACAACCCAAGGGTGGGAAATGCAGCTCCTGCTAGTGAGTTTCAATAATCAGAATACATGAAAATATGGTAAAATTAAGTAAATTGTTGCCACCTCTCAATCCGGCATGGTCTTGGGACCCTCCTGGTCATTGACCCAAGTATAAGCCGTGTCCCCTTTTGGGGGCTCATTTTTGGGGCTACAAAGCTCAGCTTATACTCGAGTATGTACGGTAGGTTTCCTTAGCCTGCATCTCTCCAGGTTTTTGAGGTTGTGTTTTTGTCAGCTACACCCAACACTGCCACTGGTTAGAGATGAGAGAAGAGTTACAATAAAAACACCACCACCACCAGGAGTCACTGAGACAGGTGGAGGCTCACTTAAGCCTATAGACCTACTACCATCATTGCTAATTTGGGCCTAAGACTGTGAAACTGACCCAGAAAGTTTGTGCTTTGAATTTAGTCACACAGTCACTACATAACTTTAGTCTCAAGCCACCTTCAATGCATCCTTCATCAGAAGTATGGAGCTAACAATATATTGATCTATCTTTCTGGACTGTTTTAAGCAGGGGTTCCAATGGCCACCTGACCCATGAAGCTGACTGAGAGTGCGTGGCCCTGCCCCTGCCTTGAAAAGGTTGGGAATCCCTGGTTTTAAGGCTAGGGGGTATACCGTATATACTTGAGTATAAGCCGATCCGAATATAAGCCGAGGTACCTAATTTTGACCTGAAAACCCAGGAAAATAGATTGACCCGAGTATAAGCTGAGGGTGGGAAATGCAGCAGCTGCTTAGTGAGTTTCAGTAATCAAAATACATGAAAATATGGTAAAATTAATTGAATTATTAGCACATCTCTATCCAGTACGGTTCTGGGGCCCTCGTGGTCATTGGCCTGAGAATAAGCCAAATTCCCTTTTTGGGGCGCATTTTTAGGGCTATAAAAACTTGGCTTATACTTGAGTATATACGATATGTTGAATGTGCTATGTAAAAATGTATTATCCTTACTTTCATTATCTCTAGGTTCACAGTCCATCCTGGATGCACCATCAGTCATACCTCATGCAGCCCACGGTGAGAGCCTTTTCCTCCCAAACTCTCGGCCTAGATAGCATTTCTCGAAGGATATTTGGGTCATTGACTTGTAAGAGAGCCGCCCAGTTGGAACAGATCGTTTATGAATGCAACTGCAAAAACAGAAATAGCGTCACTCCCCTTGAACACTGGCAGACCTGTTTCAGTGTGAAATTGATGCAACACACTGAAATAAATTCCACCGAATTAAATAATCCGGGAAGGATTTACAGAGATAACACTGAAATTGTCGCCATAAAGGTGCCGCAATTGTTTTTGTTTGTGTCGTGGCCAAAAGATAGTAGTTGCCGCTGTGAAAATTGTGCAGATTTCTTCTGCTGTTGCTTCCCGTGCTGTCTGCCTTTGGGGAGTCCCCCTTGCTTAGAGCCAACATCTCCACTGCCAAGGGCTCCAGGCCCTTTTATTCAAAGGCCCTTTCCTTTGTTGCCCTGCGCCCATCGTCTTGCCTCTGATCTCTCCTCCCTGTTTTGCTAAGCAGGGGACAATGCTGACACCTGCCATGGATCATGCGATTTCCATTCAGCCCACCTCCATGATGGGACCCCTCACTCAGCAACTGGGCCACCTGTCCCTCAGCAGTGCTGGCACGGTAAGGGAGCCTTTTCCTCTGCCCACACCCCTTCTCCACTTCTGTAGGACTTAGATTAGCGATGGCGAACCGTTTGGGTTGCCCAAAGTACAACCCAAACCCCACTTATTTATCACAAAGTGCCAATACAGCAACAGGGGAGGGAGGAAGTGCTCCCATTGGGCTGCTGGGCAGAGGGGTGGGGCGAACTCTGTGCTGGGGGAGGGAGGGAGCGCTGTGATTGAACTGTTGGGAAGAGGGGCTGGGCGAACTCTGTGCTGGGGTGATGGCACACGTGCCCAAAGAGAATTCTCCAAGTGTCCCCTCTGGCACGCGTGCCATAGGTTCTCCACCACTGACTTAGACCCTTGTGCTTCCTTTTGACACCTCTTGCTCTTTCCTCCATAGTATATGCCAGCAGCAGCTATGCAAGGAGCCTACATCCCGCAGTACACACCTGTGCCTTCCTCTAGTGTCACCGTGGAGGTAAGTGTTCTTGTTGTCCTCTCTGTCTCAGCTAAGGGTTGCAGCTCCCCTAGAGACATGCCGCAAGGAGTCTTGGGTGCTTACTGGGATGAAACGATGCCTCCCAGTAAATCTCAAAGAGAAAACATTTAAGGAGGACTTCTGATCTTGCCCTGATGCACTTTCTTTGCTCGCTGTGCTTAAATGGGGGTGGGGTGGGGTGGCTGACCTCCAGCCTCTAGGGTAGCCTCTAGGCCATGGATGACCCTGGGGATTTCCTCCATCTCAGTCCCAATGACAAGAGGCACCCCAAGGGATGTAGTGGTAGCAAGGGGAAACCGGCCGCACTTGGAGGCATGACTCCTCCGAGAGTGGTCCAGATCCGAAGCTCCCCGTTGCTACACAGGGTTGAAGAACGGCACACAGAACTGGCCCATAAGTGACACAAAGGGAATCTCTTCATTGACAATAGATCGCCAGGGAATGCAGGTTTCTTCCGGACTCCCCCCCCCCCCCGTGTAGGGTTGGGTCTTGGAGAGTGGGGCTTATTTCATGCCCAGTGCCTCTGCCCGTACCCTTGCTCCAGAAGTGTGTTAGAGACACGTCTCTTGCACGGTGTAACACAGGCAAACTGTAGATCCCCAGAGCAGCATAGGTGGCAATAGACAATCCCCTGTCTGCTCTTTTGACTGCCCAACTGCCCTGGTGGCGCAGTGGTTAAACTGCTGTACTGCAACCAAAAGGTTGTGAGTTTGATCCTGACCAGGGATCAAGGTTGACTCAGACTTACATCCTTCCAAGGCTGGCAAAATGCTAATTAACTTGTGAACCACCCAGAGAGCGCATTAAGCACTATGGGGCGGTATATAAGTGTGATTGCTTTGCTTTGCTTTTGTTTTAACTCCTTTGTATGTGCCGAAGCATACCAGGATACCTAAGAAACCGCATCACCCTAAGGACATATGTCCATCCCACCAGAGCAGACCAGAGAGGCTCTCTGGTTGTTCCATCTGCCAGAGAGGCACACCTCTCTAGCACAAGGAGGAGGGCCTTCTTTGTGTCTGCTCCAGCCCTATGGAACCTCCTGCCAAGTGACCTGTGTCTCCAGACGGAGCTGCTGCCCTTTAGGAAGGGGGTCAAGACCTGGCTGGCAGAGTATGTGTGGGGTATGGGCCAGGCAGTTGCCCCAGTCTGTTGGCTCATTTGATTCCCCTCTCTCTGTGTGTCTTGTTTTAGCTTTTTTAAATCTTTTAATCTTGATTTTATATTATGTTATTATTGTGTTTTAGGTGTTGAGAATTGTGTTAGCCGCCCTGGGTCTTTTCGAGGAGGGTGGCATAAAAGTTTCCTACATACATACATACATACATACATACATACATACATACATACATACATGCACACATGCACACATACATACATGCATACATACATACATACATACATACATACATACATACATACATACATACATACATACATACATACATACATACATACATACATACAGAAGGAAGAAAAACAGGAGAAAGGAACTGAAGGGTATAATAAAGAGAGAGCAGCTTCAAAGAACCAGTGCCTGAAATAGTGGGAAGCACCCAAGGGTCAGGATGAGGCCACAGGCTGCCAGGATTGTTGATTGCTAGAGCAGAGCTTAGGGAAGTTTGGGGATTTGTGGGCCTAAAACTCATGGAGCTCCCTGGCCATCGTTGCTAGTGGCCCCACAGGCTGGAGAATCCAGGAAGCTGAATTCCAAAAGTAACATGGCCAAGTTCTGCTCTAGAGTGGACATTCCCACTACAGTAATGGAGTAGACCGTACAGATGAGTGTCAATGCTGAGTGTCAGGTGGTGGTTAACTAACCTGACTCCCTAAGGGGGCCAATAGCTACGGGCGGATGAGCACCTTTAGGTGGGGTGATGGTCCCCCTCAGTGGAGGAAATGCCACTGGAAACAACCCTATTGAGCTCAACACCAAAATGAGTGGAGGAGAAACTCTGATTTCCAACGGCCATGGAGGCGGAAGAGACCATGCCAGATGGAATGGCTGTGAAGGCGCACCTTGTCCATATCTTCAAGGCTGCAGCAGTCCATTGCAGTCCTGGTGTTGAATCCTGCATGTCTCATTTCGTGTGTGCCTCAGGGGATGGCTCCGATATCATAGTCTGTGGGTCCCTTCATGGCAAGCTGGGAACCACCTTAAATTCATGCCAATGTCATTTTTTCCTGCTTCAAGGGAAAAATGCATTCTTGAATACAAGTTGCAGTCGATAGCAAAAACAACGACGATGGCAAGCTTTAGAAACTCTTTTTGGTGAAAGCAAAGGACTAAACAGACCTTGATCAGTTTAGTTGGGTGGAAAAGTCCAGGGCAAGAGTGCCTTGCAATTCCCCTGATGGGTTTTATTTTTTGTCATTGTAGGAGAGCAGTGGTCAGCAGAGCCACGTGACAGTGGAGTCCCCGTCGGATCACGCTGCCTATTCGTATCAGTACAACAAGTAACGACAGGTAAGGCTTTTGGGGGTGGAAAGGGGGTGGGGGAGAGGAGGAGGAAGAGTGGCATCATAGTGGGTGACAGAATAAGTGAACCTTCACTCATCTGTGGGTTTGGTCCCAGCGTCATGAAACTCTTGGTTACTGGCTTTGTCTGCAAGGGCTGGGCCTAGATTAAGAGTCTCTGGCCAATCTCCAGGGATTCCACGTAGGAACTGATTTTGGGCATCTCTGCAGAATATTAAGCTGAATAAAGCTGCAGTTGCTTCATGTGGCAGATTCCAGGTGGCCTGGAGGATATAGTGGTGGTGGTGGTGGCGCCGGCCCTCTGGTCATTCCCCCTCTGTGGGAAGACTAGAGTTCTAGATGGCCTGGGCCCTACTCTTTACCCCCTCGGCTAGCATGTTCTCCGCAAGACCCGGGGGCGGGTGTTGTTCAGTGACCAGTCCCGAGGTAAGATTTAGTGACCAGTCTGGCCTGCTTGTGTAGGTGGAACAGATATAGGGAGAGACCACTGACCCTTCACATCAGACGCTGAAATGTCCGCTGCCCTACCCTATAGGATAAGAACATAGGAGAAGTCCATAGAGGAGAGTTTCACTTCCTAGTAGCAGGGAAATGTTTTGACTGTACTGCAGTCAAAACATTGCGAGTTCGATCCTGATGGGGATCAAGATTAACTCAGCCTTCCATCCTTTTGAGGTCAGTAAAATGAGGACCCGGTGTGTTGGGGGCAAAATGCTGATTAACTTGTGAACCGCCCAGAGAGTGCACTACACTCTATGGGGTGGTATATAATTCTACTTGTTATTGTCATATGGCAGGCTGTAAGCTTCTGTGCCTTTGATCAAATAAGGCTGCTGTCCGCAGAAGCCTGTATAGTACTAGAGTTAGTGGGTTCATCTTAAATTGGAACAAGATTTGGCCCCCTCTCTGGAGTTGAGGCAGCTCTACTCGTGAGGAGTTCTATAGGGCTCCCTCATGGAATATCCACGTTTCCCACAGGAATGGGAAGAGCCCCCCTAGCCCAGTGTCCACACCCAGGGGCCAAGAACCAGATGCCTCTAGGGGAGTGATGGTGAACCTTGGCACTCCAGGTGTTCTTGGACTTCAGTTCCCAGACCCCTAAGTCTTTATGAATCCACGCGCGTGTTCTTGGACTTCAGTTTCCAGAAGCCCAAGTCTCTGTGAAGCCACACGTATGTGCAGTAAACCCATTCTTGTGGATTCACAGAGACTTGGACTTCTGAGAACTGAAATCCAAGAACACTTGGAGTGCCAAGGTTCGCCATCACTGCTGTAGGGAGCGCCACCTCACCCTCCGTCTAAAAACTCTCCTGTAGCTGCATCCTGCCTGCGTTCCTGGCACTGACATAGGGCTGCCCTTGGCTACCCAAACACTGATGGCCCCAACTTCCATCAGTGTGCCTAAATCCTTATTAAAACTATCCACTTCATTTAGTGGCACTGAATTCTACAGTTCAACCAAGTGTAGTTAAGTGATTATACCGAGGTACACAGAAGGAGCCGCCTTGAAGATTGTGGTATTTTTTAACCACGATTGGGCATCCCCTGGTAACAGCAACCTTGTGTTGCCGGCTAATCTTTCTCACACTAGGTCAGGCGGAAGGAACTGCAAAATGAACCCACCCAACAGTTGCTTCAGTTTGTCAGTTTTACGTCTGGCCTAGACATGGAAGAAGAAGTGGTTATACCTGTGGGTGTCCAATGCATGTTGTAGGTTGCTGCCTTGCAGTCCCATTCTGCATGTGTCCTGCTCAGATTTGCTCAGGGCTCCTCCACCCATGTGAGCCCAGGTTGGTGGACATCGGGGTCTTTCCCAAAGCATGAGGGACTCAACAGCTCTAACTCAGTGTATAGTAAAACCTTGGGTTACGACGGAGATCCGTTCCAACAGCCTCTGACGTACCCTGAAATGGTTGCAAACTGGATCACAATTTCCCATAGGGATGCATTGGGGAGAAAAAACAACCAGAACAAAAATATTTTAAAAATACAAAAGCACCCCCCCCCCCAAAAAAAAAAACCAGATGTGATCCCCCCCCCCAAAAAAAAAATAAAACCAATGGAACAATCTCCCTACCGTTTCCATGCCGTTTGGGGACCTTATCCAACGACAACAACAGGACCTTTGGAGCAGTAAACGCTGCCTTCTGAGTTCGGGTGGGGTGGAAGGCATCCCTATTATGTACTAAAATGGTTGTTCAGGACTACATTTCCCAGAAATTTTTGCAGAACAAAGTGGCCAACACCACCATTTTCGGACATAAAATGGCTGCCTTCCACCCCGCCTGAACTCAGAGTGCAGTGTTTACTGCTCCGAAGCTCCCATCGCCATCATCGGATAAGGTCCCCAAATGGCGTGGAAAAGGTAGGGAGATTGCTCCTTTGGTTTCGTGGAGGTAGGGGATGATCGTATCCCAGAAATCAGTCGTAACCTGGGGAGTTTTTTTCCAGATAAATGCAAGGTCGTAAGCTGCAGCAAACGTAACCCAGAGCAGTCGTATGCCGGGGTTTTAGTGTGCTTACGGAAAGGGTGTACTGCGTGTGTCCAGGTGTACTTTTCTTCGCAGTTTGTATCTTAGCAAGGGCTGTGGCCAGAAACAGGAAGGGGGAGTCAGTGGTAAAGCAGGAGGAGGAGAGACCAGGAGTACTCACTGCAAGAGAGACGTGCCTGCCCACCCCCCTGCCACTGCCAGCCTGGCCTTGCAACCGCTGGTATGGATGGCCTCGTGGCTCTGCCGCCTTTTTGGATACAGCCCCCCAACCCCGAGTAACGCCTTCCATTTTCTCATCTCCCCCCCAGTGCCGTGGAGCAGCTCAGTTGTGAGCAAATCACTTCGAGGGAGACAACGTTTGTGTTTTGTTTTTAATTTGTGCTGCATTTAGAAGATGGAACCCGATTTTTTTTTGTGTTTTTTTTTGTTGTTTTGTTTTTTTTTTCTTGGCAAAGAAAAAAAAGAGGGGGTATTTTTGTGTGTGTTTTTTTGTGTTTTTTAAAGGAAATATCCGCAATAGACTTTTTGACACCGAGGAACCAAAGGAGGTTAGAGGGCTGGTGGTGAAAACAAAAAAAAAATAATTCCCCCCCGCCCCAACCCTTAGATGTACAGATGGACTAAGGACTATTTTAATACGAGGAAAACATTTTGTGTGTGTGCGTGCGTGTGCGTGTTTATTTTCTTGTTAACAGCGAAATCAAATGCTTTGGATGCCACAGAGTTCCCTAGAGGAGACCACATCGTTTCCCATCTCTCTCTTGCTTTTGGAAAGATGACGCCTGCACCTCCAGGAGAGAGAGATAGAAAGGAAAAAAAACAACCAATATTATTATTATTATTTTGCTCCTTTGAATTTGTTTTGTTTCCTTTGGTCATTTAAGAAGTTTTTTTAAAAGGACAAATATGCAAAAGTGTTTGAATAATTTTGGGGGGTTGTTTTATAAGGAAAAAAAACCTGATGCTCTGAGACAAGCCGCCCACTTTGCAGCTGTAGGATGAAAAATCAATGCAGACTCTTCTTCTTATTTCCCCCCCCCCCTTCCTTCCTTCTTCGTCGGGGTTGGAGGGGTGGGGAGGGATGGGGATTTTGCTTGGAAAGGATTATTTTATTATTTCAAGAGGGTCAATTTTTTTTCTAAAAAAGACAAATTTACAAAAAACACAAAAAAAGGAAATCTACAAAAAAATCTACAAAAAGTGGAAATATATTTAAAAAAAAGTGGAACTTTGGAAGGCAGAAAGAGGGGTTTGCGTCAAGAGGAGGCAAAGAGGATCCAGCTGGTGGCTTTTGGATGGACTGATTTTTTTCCCCTTGGCATAAACTTTGCCCCAGCTGAGAGAGAGAGAGAGGAGCCTTTCCTAGCAACCTCAATTTCTGCCCTCTCCCAATGGGATTTGGTGGTTCTCGTCGATGCTTTGGACTCGGATTTGAGCTTCTGCGCAGACCCTTCCTTGCTCTTCCTTACGGATCTTCCCTTCGCCTGCCCTGCCCTCCTGGATCAGGGGAACAATAAACTGACCGAGGAATCTGCCGCCACTGAGGTGTCGTCGTCACTTCTGGACTCTTGGACACTGAATGGATGCGTTGCCAGCAGCAGCAGCACTTCGTCCCCTTCCCCTGGGACTTACCTACCCACCCACCCACCCACAGTGCCTTCTGCCACCTGCGGTCCGGACTGTGCTACCGTATATGTTCCCTCCAGTTCCTGCATGCCTGTCAAACCCAGGTTCACAGGGCGACTCGTCTCTGGATCACCCCGTTGTGGGGAGGGGGACAGGCGCCGATGCTTCCAGCTGGTGGGGAATCGGGTGGGGCGGGGGTGGGGCGGTCTTTTCCAGTTGCTTTAAGAAATAAAATACAAACCAACCAGGGCACCTCTAGCACCTTTGCAGGGAGTGGCTGAACTCTCCGACCCCAGTGAAACGGAGATCATAGTTACTATGCACGTTCCCCCCCCCCATCCCACCCACCCACGCCCACTCCTGACTCTTCTTCCTCAATCCTTGGTTGCTGCCTCCTCAGATTCACAATAGCAGGACAGACACTGATGTGCAATAATTTGGGGGGGGGGGGTCCCCTCCTATACCGTGTGTTTCCCTGGAGAGCCGCCTGAAGGTACCAAGTGCTTTAGACCACCTGTGCATGCTTCCTCCCTGTTCCCTCCACCACCACCACCCCGTCCACCACCACCACCCCATTGCTTACCAACCCACCCACCCAGATGGTGCTAAATGTCTCTCTTCAATTCCACCATGAAATCACCCCCATCCCACCTGGCATGACGCTGACTTCCTCACCCTAGTTTAAAATGTTGCTTCTCTCTCTCCCCCCCCCCAAAGCCCAGTGGGAATTTGCTCATGAGAAATCTTGTCCCCCATCTTTTAATTTTTTTTATGTCCATAACTTTGAGGAAATCGCTCTTATGCAGCTGACAATCAGGGAGGACTCATTGTAGAGAGGGCATACGGGTGTCGTTGTGAACCAGGGATGGAGAGTGTGTGTTTGTGTGCATGCGTGTGCATGTGCATGCGTGCGCACAGGTGTGTTTCTGTGTATGCACCACCCATGTGCTCAGATTTTTTGTGGCAAGGTGGCATTTGAAGAAAAAGATCGTTGTGTAACTGGGGTTGTGTGCATTTCTCAGGCTGCTTGTATTTCCTTCCTTTCTTTTTTAAAAAAGATTTTCTAAAAATGTTTTTAAAATGTCCTGGCTCTGAACAGGAATTGGGTTTAAGCTCCAAGTGGAATGTTTGAGGTTTCAGAATGATATGGGTTAAATTATGTTTCCCCACCTCATCAGCAGGTGCAGTTACAAACAAGCCTTAGTTACTGGTTCATTTGTGTGTCCCTGCCCCCCGCTTACTGTTGGTGCCCTTTGATGGCTCTTAATAGCACAGGACAGTTTATAGCAGGGGTGCCCAAACTTCTGCCCTTGGGCCAGATCCGGCCCACAAAGCCATGTCATCCAGCCCCCAATGCCCTCACCGTTCCCGGAAGTGGAAGTAAAACACGTTTACGACAGTCACAGGTCATTTACGGCAGTATTCTGCGCATGTATGAGTGTGTAACACATCCTGCACATGCACGTTTTACTTCTTCTTCTGGTGGGACGAACCACGTGACCTGCCCGATCAGCTGTTTGGCGTGGTCAGGCCCATGGCCCGAAAAATTTTGGCACCCCTGGTTTAGAGAGAAGCATCTGCATAGTTCCCAACCTTGCTTAAGTATGGAGAGATTTTTGCATAAGTTTAGTGTTATCCCTGCCTATCATCAACCTGTTACTGGAATAGCTGGTTGGAGGCTTATAGCGGCAGAGGGAGGATTTCCCCCCCGCCCTAAGGGTGCTGAGCTGAACAGAAGTGCCTTTCCTTGGGTATGGATGCTCACCTTCCGCCGCTTCCTTTTCTCCACAAGCAGGGTTCGTGGGGATGCTTTGCCACTGGGAAGGACGTGAGAGAAGAGTTAGGACAAAAATGACCAGTAAATGGGGTTCCACGTCTCGTTGAGAATGGCTGTTCAAGCCCCCCCCCCCCCTCGAGAGATGGGTGTAGAGCAACTCAACATGTCAACACTCAACCTGTCATCCATATAATAGTCTTTTAAGTGGGATGGAAAATGAGAGGTGTATACCCGTCTTCTCTCCTTCTGCCCTACACTGCTAAAATTTAATCATCCTCCCCTAGGGATAAGTCTGCATCCCCAATGGGTTTAAAAAGTTTTAATCTTGTTTTTTTTTTAAAGCCAAGGTATGGTCTTGGTTAAGATTCCAGAAGTGTAGTGGAAAAACAGCTTACCTTCCTCAGTATTTTTGTTTAAGTTTTGGTGCAGAAAGAACCCTGTACCATGGGTAGTATCAGCCACTCATTACGAAGTACAAGCTCTCACCATGTCATTAATTTCAGGTGTTAATGTGCTGCTAGTCCTTAACCATAATTCAGGCATTCAGATGTAAAGTCATAATCATGGTTACAGAGGAGAAACCTTGCTTAAAAAGGACGGCCACCTTCATACGATCAAATCTTGGCTTATTAAAAAAAAAGCTTATCGTCATCCAGAGCATTCTTCAGCTTTGTGGAACCACAGAGTCACTGCTTTGCTTCTCTTTGAACACAAGCAGCAAAATAAATTGTGGAGCCACTATTAATCATTGCTTACCTCTTAAATTCATTGAGCAAAACAAAATCTAATCCTTGCTTGTTTTGAAACTGGGACCTGTAACTTCAGAAACACTCTGTCCTATTATGACCGGATTTGATCAACCAAATGTGAGACTAATTCTGTATGAACTTGCCTTCAGCCTTGTTTATTTAATATGCCCAGAAGTAGGAATGGCGAATACAAATAAACTCAGGCTGTAAGTCCAGTGGGACTTGATAATAAGTAAGGGTGCGCTCCTGCGTCCATTTATTCAGAATGAATTCAACACAAGTTACTTCTGATATATACAATTTTATTTCAGGAGCACAGTGTAGATCCAACAGGGAAGGACTATTCCCCGCATGGAAACAATGTGCAAAGTGGGTGGATTCACAGACATGCTTGACTAGAGACCCCATTGAACTGGTTGACTGTGTTTTCCATGATGGGCAGGAAATGCATAGCAGCATCTGAGGCTATAAGCTATGGGAGTGACTTGTCATTTATGGCAGAGGCAGAACAGGTGTCGAGGGTGTTTTGCATCAGAGGTTAAGATACTGCTGTGTTTGGTGGCTTTGAAGACAATCCTAACTGGTGCCCTCACCTCCGTGAATTAATTTCTCCTTTCAAAGTTGGGGCTGACGTCTGTAACCTGTTTAGTAGGGTTGTTATGAAAGCCATCTTCTGTATACTTGTATATGAATTACAAACTTTTTTTAAAGCATTGAATCTAAAAATTCATGTCAAAATTTCATGTGTTTTAGACTGTTGGTAGAATGATCCTTTCATTGTGCATACCTCTAGTCAGCTGTATAAAGTAGTTCATTTTGTTTCCTAAGTAGATATTTCCATCTTTGTATCAGTAACGTGTGTAGTTCCTGTTTTAGCTGCTCACATTTTACCTTGGTTCCTTTCCCTTATCTGTTGCCCTTTTGTCACTGTCCTGAAAGAGTTGTGTTTGGCATAAAGCATTTTACATATAGTTTTTAGTCTCGATCCTGGGAGGACAGTCCTTGTGCTGGGGGAAAAAATATCCCTGCATTTCAGATGGGCTTCACTAAATATACAAAAGCTTAAGAAATAAGCAACAAACGCATAGACTCACATGGCATGTTCTGTGTTGGATGTGCTTCCATAAGGCGCTAGGCAGTAAATGAACATACCTATGCTGGCACCCAAGTTCTCTAGATCTGGTCAAATAACTTTTGTGTTGCCTGTGTTTCTCATCCACATCTTCCCTTTCCCCAGTGGCTTGCACTGCAAGCTTATTCTGGGCGCCCTTCCTTCTAGTATGCTTATGACCCTCCAGTTTCCAGACAGATCTGCCATGCTTTCTCAGCCATCACCCTCTGGCCAATTGAAGTTCGACAGTAGAAGTATTCGTTAGACGAGAGGTTGTAGACACGTTGGCCTCCATATGCTCTCTTGCAGGAGGTTGTATTGAATGGTTGTGTGAAGCAAAACTTGGACAGTCTTGATGAAAGAAGGGTAGATTGTGGATATGATCCATTGGCGAGAGGAGCCTAGGAACTGGCCAAATGTTTACTTTGATTCCAATGCCCTTATCCTCTCTTTTGTTTACCAAAGACATTAAATAATCTGGTCCTCCCAGGAATAACAGGGTGCCATTCAGTATTTCTGAAGAAACAAAGCCTTGGGGAGGAGGGGATTTTTGTAACCAAATCACACCTGTTTGGCCAATGGCTGTGCTTGACTGGGAGGTTTGGGCATTTGTACTCCAGAGAAGCAGCATTTCTCAGCTCGGCACTCAGGTACTACATGAGTAGAATAGAGCCTCACAGGACCCAGTAGTATTCTCCAATGGTCCAACCCATCCAGAAGGGGGTAATAGTGGTGAAGCAGCAAAGAGCAGGAGTCAACAGAAGCCAAGGCAGAAGGGACCATAGAGTGGGGCAGAGATTATGATGATGTGATTGTATCTGGTGAAGGGAAGAAAGTGGGAGAAGAAAGCATGTTTGAAGGGATTTAGATGTAAAAATAAGCGGGATGCTAGGACTGGGCGTACAACTGTAAGAGAAAGTGTTGGATGTGTGCCGGTGAGTAAGGTGGCCGTGGAAACGCAGTAGCCCCACATTCATACTTCTTTGGCTTAGAAAGTTTCCTTAGGGTTTAGAATCTGTTCTCGGTCTCCCCAATCCTTCCTTAGAACACTTGTCTACCCATTCCTAAACCATCCTTTTAGTATTGAAAGGAACCATCTGGATTAGGGGGAAGTGTGTTTTTCCTTGTTATCCTGATCCATACCTTCACGCAGGGCAGGCAAACTTTGGCACACGCACACACACAGTTTAGAAGTTGCAGGAAAATTCTAGGCCTCCTTTGTTGTGGCACCTAGACATTTGAGTTACCCCACTCCCCCTTCCTGGAAGGAAGAGTTGCGACGGAAGGTCATGGCCAGCGTCTTCCTCCATCCCTGCCGAGGAGAGTGAGGTTAGGCTGCATTTATGGTTCCTCTTTGTTACATTCTGGGAGTTGCCACTGAGCAACGGTAGTCTTCTTTGACCATGGTTTCCCTGCCTAGCATGGGGATCAAACACAAGCTGGGACCTTTCTTTGAGCTGCTGAACTTTTTATACTCTTGTGCCTTGATTTCCCTTGTCCCATTCTGCCAGGGGTGGGTGGGGAGCCAGACCCTGCACTTTGCACTTCCAGTCTAGTTAACGCCTCCTCTCCCTTAGCCCGTTTGCAACACAAAGAGCCCATGGCCTTGTTCTGATCGTTGCGAAAAGCCCTGTGCTCTGCCCCAGCCTCCCTCTATGGACAAAACCAACACTTTGCCCATCCAGTGACCACCAGGCTGGAGGACGAAGCAACCGGCTGCCTCCCAAGATCTGGCAGACTGTGTAGATGAGCCTCAAATCTTGAGTCCAACCCCCACCCCGCCCTGCCCCCTTTTAAGTGCTGGTATTTTAAAAAGTGAGCTCTGTCGACCAGAACTCTTGCCTACCAACCCCCGGCTTTGCTTTGCAACCCCCTTCTCCTTGGACAGTGTTGGTGCCGTTTGGAAAAGACAAACCGGTTCATGACATCCCTTCATTGTTATGCTCACCCATTACAGTTGTTTTGTCATTCTTAGCTACACATCTACCTCACATGCACTTCCAGTTCATCTGTGTATCCTGAACCGGCCAACTGCACCTTCTCCAAGGGGAAAGCTCTTTGCCTCATCCTTAGAAAACCCTCTGATGTCCTCTGCTTCATTTAACAGGAGAAATGAGAGAGAGAGGGAAATGTTTGATTTTGACAAAGAATTACACCTGTGTTGCTGCTAATTACTAAGAGTTTTGTATATGTACCACATTTTGGTTTTTTAAATACCATTGTAGCCTGTGCTAGTTGGCTTATATGAACTTGAGCAGAAATGTTTGTTTGTCTGAAGGGGCATGGAACAAAGTTGGGCGACCTCACAGTGTGAAGACTCCGGGCAGATAATAAAATGAGTTGGTTGTTGTTGTTTATTGTAAAGGGCAAGAGAGAGGACCTTCGGCCATCTCAATCTTGAGGACTTTGCCTCCAAGAAACCCCAGTTAGCATGACCAGAGGTAAACTTTATGGGAACTGGAGTCCAAGGCATCTGGATTGCCAAAGGTCCACTCATCACCATGTGTTTCAAAGAGTTTTCTATCTATGCCAGTGATAGCCATTCATGGCACTCCAGGTGCTCTGGAACTTCAATTCCCAGAAGCCCTGATCAGCAGGAGTGCTGACTTGGGCTTCTGGGAATTGAATTTCAAGAACAGCTGGAGTGCCAAGGTTGGCCATCACTGAATCTATACTACTTGCACTCGAGAGGATGAATGGTTTCCACCTAGAAGACAGAACCAGGATAGGTAAATTGCTGCCATTATTTTGAAAACAATTTGTGATGGTTACACCCTTTCAATTTAAACAGCCAGATGCTGGCTTAGGCTGACCTCTTGAGTAAGCTTAAAACCAGAAGCACAAAATGCAGCCGGATAGCCACCCTTCAGAGCAGGTTGCTGTGAATGAATGGGACCCATTTGAAATGCTACACACACACTTAAGAGCTCCAGCTAAACACAAATTCAAAGTTTGGTTTCAGCAATAAGGAGAAAAAAGTTACTGACCCCAAGGGACAGGGCTCTACCTAACTAAAACCCCATAGTGTTTAACATCAAATTTTAGGAATGCCATTTCATCCCAAGTAGTACAGATTTGTATCTGACATCACAAGTAAAGGAGGTATGTTGAGTCCCACTGGATTGTTAAAAGTACCTTCAGGATCCAGGCCTGGCTCATAAAGCCAGACAGACAGACCACTGATTTGATGTAGGGCAACTGTTTTGGATTGCACAAATGATTACATATTTCTGCCTAAAGATACTTCTAAACTAAGGGGTGTAAAGCTGCAGGCTTTGTGTCACCTGGGAAATCATCTGCTCACATGGTCCTAAATAGATGCACTCTGAAACGGGCTGCAAGCAATCAGATACTATTCTTTCCCAATTCTATTGCAGAATTCAACATTCTGGCTGTTGTGATTGCCTCGTGGCTGGTAACTTGATGGAAAAGTCAACATTCTTTCAAAATGTTACCTTGGTAGTCATGGCACTGAAGCTATTAATCCTACAAATATGTGAATGGCCAAAGGGTGGTTAAACAAGAGCATCCCCTGGAAATAGTCTATACCAAGGGTGCCCAAACTATGGCCTGTGGGCCAGATCTAGCCCCTAAGGCCAATTCATCTGGCCCGCAAAGCCCTCATCACTCCCAGGAGTGACAAAGGCCGGATGAAATGGCCTCGAGGGCTGGGTCTGGCCCATGGCCCGGAAAGTTTGGGCACTCCTGGACTATATTGTTACATATGTAAATCATAATATCTGTGATTACATCCAACTGGTAGAATTGCAGCCCAGGTAGCATTCTTCTGTCTTCCTGTCTCAATCAATCAGAACAGCCCAGGGTGGACTGAGTTTGTGCTAAGATCTGCTTTGACTCAACAGAAGTCCCAACCCATGCTCCCATCTTGGACAGCTTTATCACTTGTCTGCACTTTCCTCTGGAGCAATATGCCCCCCCTTTTTTTGGTGGGTTTGATAAATTGCACTGATGCCTTCCCCTAAAGCAGATAGCAATAGACATCCATCTGTAGCAATGTATATCTTTTGTTAGTCCGTGTCTACCAGTAGACCGACCCATCTGTTGTGTTTTAAAACAATTCACAGTCCTGCACTGGGACATGTTGAGTCGATTTTTGTTTTAGAAAACAAAAAGCATCCCCCCACCTCACCCCAATTCTAAGAAACAGAGGAAGCAGAACTCGTTTGTGCCAGGCCGTGTTTCTGATTCAAGATACTCAGAACTCCATCTTAAAGTTGCTGGGATTCTCCAGCCCTGGCCCCCCTGTGTGCTTCTCCTTGCACAGACATGATGAGAGGCCATGACACACGCCATGCTTCAGTTCATTTTCTCTGCTAGTTTTATTTATATACTTAGGACTATTGTACAGGTGTTTTTTTAATTGAGAAGTTTCTATAGTTTTGTATCTTCCATGCTACAGCCAGGCCTATTTCTCTCTCTCTCAACCCTGTATTGCTTCCCTTTCTGTGGAGCTCTGACTGGTCTCATTTTGAACAAAATTTTGTTTTGAAATAAAAGATGGGGAAAAAACTTTTGTGGTTTAATTTCTTCTCAGGAAGAGTAACTTTAGAGTTTGCACCTAATGGTCATGGAGAGACGAGTGGGATATCTTGGTCATGAATTTCAGACAGTTTCAAGAAACTGAAGAGATTTAAAGATTACCTAAAAAACTGTCCTGATCTCTCAGTAAGACCTGGAAAGATGGATGAAGCTTGGCCATGTTTGGTCTTCTGTCTGGTGACTGCTAATGGGGAGCAGAGATACATAGTAGAGCGGGGTGCCCTAACTTTTCAGGCTGCGGGCTGGTCACATGGTTCCTCTTACCAGAAGTGGAAGTAAAACACGCCTTGCAATGTTTTGCAACAAGACGAGATAGATTTTTAGGCTGCCGTTTCTCTGCATAAGCTGGGGGTACCCAAACTATGGCCCACGGGCCAGATCCAGCACCCAGCACCAATTCATCTGGCCCTTGCCACTCCTGGAAGTAGAAGTAAAATGCACCTGTATGCTTCCAGGAGTGGTAAGGGCGGTGTGGGCCAGATGACTTGGTGCCGAGGGCTCTGGAGCCAGCCCACGGGCCATAGTTTGGGCACTCCTGTGAGAGTGTTCTTTCAGGTTAGTACTCCGCAACAGAGAGGCAACCAAAGGGCTTCACACAATATGTTTAATATACTGAAATGTGGAAGCTGAAACGTTTGCAAAACAGTAGAGCCTGGCCATACATGCATGGGTGCTTTAGATGAGTCTGGCAAGGCGATGGTGGGGAATGGAAAAATCCCGTTTTCAACCCACAAGTGGAAGGAGTATGTTGAAGAGGAGCAAAAGCCCAGACTTTTCCCAGGCATTAATTTTTGTTTTCCCTTTGAGAGGAAACCAATGGGACTATAGCATTGACAATGGAAGGATCTGTTATTCTAAGGTCACAAGTGTTATTTCATGGCAATAATAAGATCCCATCAAGTCAATTCTGACTTAGCTTGATCTTTTCTGAGGGTTTTCTAGATACAGTAATACCCTGGATAATGATTGCATCAGATAACGCATCTTTTTTCCTCCCTGTATTTAAACTACAGGGAGAGAACTGCTTTTGTCTTTCCCTCCCTGTATTTAAACTACAGGGAGGGGGAAAGAGAGATGTGATTGGTTCTCTAGAGTATAAATACAGGGAGGGAAAGAGACAAGGAGTCTCTGTGACTGCAGTAGGGTCAGGGGAAAGGCGGGTGCTTTTCCCCGACCCTACTGCAGTCGCAGAGACCGCTGCGTGTGGGGGGTGGCTTTAAAGACAGGGAGGTCTCTTTCTTTCCCTGCCTGCCTTTAAAGCGGCTTGTCCCTGAAATCAGGGCTTTTTTTTTAGCGTTGTTCAATGCATGCATCAGACAACGCTAAAAATTTACTGGTATCAAACTCCAATAGCAAATGATGTGATGCAAAACTTGAGCTTGTTGGTCACTGAAAGCAAGCACCGTTTGTCTCTGTGTTAAATAATCACTGTGATCCATGCAAAGCTGTGCCTGAAGTAGATAAAATACTGGTGAAGGCACACCAAGGTCAAGAGTTCTGCAGCTTTAGTCAAAAGTGGGGAACACAAGCTATGCAGACATGTTGCCACTGTGACATTTCTGTTCTTTTGGTTAAAAAAGTTTTACCCCTTAGGACTTGCCACACGGTTTCAAATGCAACAGTTCAATCTTAAATCAGAGTAGGGTCCTAATTTAACTGCCCTGTACAGTCAACGTCCATTCCAGCTGCCTTTCAGCTTACCTATTCTTGCCCACATCCCCTTCTGGTCCTTAAAACCTTGCAGCCTCAATCAGTCAACATAAGCTCCTCTCAGTTGTCTTTCCATAATGCAGGAGAAAAAATGAGCCAAAGGAAGTAACAGCACACTGGAACTAAAGGAAACCAGATATAGATTGAATATCAAGAAAAATAACGGTTAGAGCAGTACGACAGTGGAACCAACTGCCTCGAGAGATGGTGAGCACTCCAACAATGGAGGCATTCTAGAGAGAATTGGACAGCCCCGTCATATCTGCTTTGATTTGGATTCCTGCACTGAGCCGGGCGTTGGACTCAGTGGTCTAAAATGGGTTCTCAATCAATGGCTCATGGGGTGGATCCAAATAACCCAACCACTCCCACTACCGGAATCAGCCATGGACTCATTTATGGCGGCTGTAAATGATGGGGAGACCACTAGTCCAGCCCCCTCAGTGTTTTACTTCCGCTTCCGAGGGCAGCGTGGGCCAAATTGGCATTGGGGACTGGATCCAGCCCAAGGGCCATAGTTTGGGTACCTCTAGATTAGACAGAGAAAATGTCTGCTTAAAATCTATCTCATCCTGTTGCAAAGCAGATTGCAAGGTGCGTTTTACTTCCATTTCCGGTGGGAGGAACCACATGACCGGCCTGCTGAACCATGTGACCGGCTCACAGCCCAAAATGTTTGAGCACCCCTGGCTTAATCCAAGGAAGCTCTAGATTGGCAGTAGTCATGGATAGTAGAGGATGAAAGTCATCGGTCCTAAATAAACTATCACCCATAAAGCGTCCCATTGTTCTGTGCATGTTCACTCCCCATTAAGTGCAGTTTGGAGAGCAGAATGGGGAGATACTGTGTCTAGATCAGTGTTTAAATTGCCTAGAATCCTACAATAGCAATATGTCAGATGCCTCTGAAGAAGCCTTAATGGGCAAAACAGTGGGAAATACCAAGAAGTATAGAGATAGCACACCTGCTACTACCATAACAATAGTTCAATCTACCGTTGTTTGGAGGGAACAACTTGAGTAGCCATTTTCATCTAGTATTTTTTATCTCTAATGCCAAATGAGACATTAAAAATAAAGCTCTCCTGCATCCAGTTGAAGAAACCAGGTTCCTTCATACAAACAGACACCACGCCTAAAAGAAAATAGCGCTCTCAGATTAACAAAGGCTTAAATACTTGCCAATGTAATACAACCAGCTACATTTTAGAGTCCCTTGATTCAGCAAATAGTAAATCATGTCTATGATGATGTGTGTGCATTTCACCTCCAAAAACTACATTATTAGCCTTATGCCCCCATAATCAAACCAGAATGGTTCAGCACACTATGTGTACGCTACAGATAGAATCCCAATGGCTGAACAAATTCAGTGATCTAATCTGTATGCAGCATGACATTTGATTGCTCTACTTCTGCCAGCCATGGGAAGAAGGGTACTTGGAACAATAAAAATCTCCCCCTGCATGCAAATCAAACGGCTACTGGGAGTTCACCAAATATTGACTAGGAGAACATTTGTCCGGCCTCCCTTCCTCCCTTGGCACCAACATCTAAAAACATTTTCTCTTACAATGAAAGCACATGAAGATCCCCCAGATCTGGCACTTGATAAACAAAAACACTTCCAGGTCAATATTTTAGGGGATATTGGGACAAACTACAAAATGCCAGGGGAGATGATGTTCTGAGAGCATATATCCAAGCAGCTGTTTCAGACTTCCATGAGAAAAGACAACATTCCCAAACACATTCTTCTCTATCAAACATGGGTTGTTGGGTTTTTTTTGTTTTGTTTATTATTTGAAACTTGACAAGCACACTAACATCTGTACTTGTGGAAACATCACAAGGAAACAAACAGGAATTCTAGACTTTTTTTCTTCTTTTTAAACCTTATTAAAAATGAGGTTGGTCCTAAAAATATAGAAAGAAATCAATTTAAATTCACAAAAAACTGTACATTATCAAAAATTCACTAAAACAAACACATTTGGTTATTCATATAAAAAGTCTGATTCCCCTCCCCCCGCCCTCCAGCTGTTCAGAGCATCTCAAAAGGATGATGGGCTTGTTGGATCTTTTTCTTTTTTTAAATTTAATTTCAAATCAATATGAAAGGGGAAGAAAAAGCCAGAGGCTGAATGATAAGGCCAATTCTACTTGTAATTTGCAATTTTAGTTTTTAAAATCCAAGTAACTTTCAAACACAACAAGGTATTCATAAGCTGATTCAAAAGACCGTATCCCTATGAAGCTTGACATTGGGATAAACCTGGATTCATTCTCTAAGGTGTGAGGGTCTGAATCTAAAAATTCAAAATTTCTATAGCAAAATGAAAAAAGCAAACAAAAACAAAGAAAAGCCAAACAAAACCAAAACCTCAACAATTTACTTTTCTTAAACTCTAGAACTTTCTCATGACTGAGGTGGGAAAAAACAGATCAGGAAAAAATATTTTTTTAAAAAACCACCCAAAAGAAGTTTTGTTACAGCACAAGTTTAGATAAAATATAAATATTTATGCATAATATAAAGTCAGTTTCAAATAGACTTCAAATCTACCTCTTTATTTTAAAAGCAAAACCAAAAAAAATCCCCAAATTTTAAAATAAAATAATGTTTTGAGGTTATTTGATAGAAAAAGGCTACGTTTGTTGAAAACAAAGGGAGTGGGGTGGGAGAGTGACGCTGGGTGGAAGAAGCACAGCTAAGGGAGGTTTCGGTCTCCAGGCTACATCACCTGTGGTTAAATTTTACTTACATCAGTGCTCTTGCAATTGGATTGGTTGACGCGGATTGGGGGGAAAGACACACACACATATGCACACATGCACTTCACTCAGATGTAGCACAGGTGGACATCGGGAGGAAAGCCATCTCCTGGTGGACTCTGCCAGCCATTTATCTGCCCCTAAGTGATACCCGTAATTAACAATGGTTTTGAGGAGCAAGGCTGGATACAAAAAGCAGCAGGGGAGTTAAGGTTTGAGAGAGTGGCTTTCAGTGTTTCTGATCCACCTACAGTTGTGAAACAAAAGCAAAAAAGAATCGAGCAGTTTCCTCAGATTAATCCCATAGGATCCCTAGCTCTGCCTCAGACGTCAGAATACCGGATCAGCATCCTGGAACAGAGACTGGAGGTGAACCCACAAAAGCCCGCTTCTGTTCTATAGCAGATGCTGGGGTCTCAAAAGCCCAGGGCTCCTGAATATGGTACGGGAGCCGGTGATGGTAGTTTCCTGGGAAGTCACCTTGCTAGAAACTAACCACCCTTCTGCAGCAAGGTAAGGTGGATACCTTAAGATCAAGCTCGTAGTTGGCATACAGATTGGAAGAAGCAATCCACATACAAGGAGGGAATGACTGAGAGACTGTATTATGAGAGACAAGATGGCCTATTTTTGTTTTGTTAGTAAATGGCTGTTTCAGGGACTACCTTATTTAAAGACCACCTACTTATCTTGTTTAACATATGATCTCTATCCATCTCTTGCTTTAATAAAGAGATCCACGCAAGGGAAAGAGCAAAGGTTCTCAACCTACAGCCCGTGGGCTGGATGTGGCCCATGACACCATTTCATGTGGCCCACCTCCGCCACACCCGGAAGTGCCATGTGTGGCAGGGTAGGGCAAAATGGACGTCATGCCCCTGAAGCTGTCTGAGGGAGCATTACCCAGCCCTCGGCTTGAAAAGATTGAGAACTCCTGGGACAGAGACTATTTGGCTTCAGCCCAAGTGTCTGAAGCTGGCAAAGTGTCTGGCACCAAAATCTGAGTGCACACACAAAGGTGAGAGAAGAGGGAAACTGCTTAAAGCTCTTTTGCATCAGCATCTCGTTTAACTTGGCCATAAACTACCACAAGAATTGATCGTGTAATACTCAATACATTTCCAAGCCATCTCTATGGAGCATGCAGGAAATGCTCCAGGGGAAGTGTGTTTGCTGATCCATCACTCCCCAAAACTAGGCAAAATGAACATCTCACCTAAGCAGTGGCTGGGGCAAGAGCTGCAGTATAACCACAAAAATCCAAGATTAGCTAGAAATGATCCTAAAGCAAATGACAGATCAGTGCAACAGGTGCCCTGGCCTACATGGGGAACTCAACATGGGAGAAGAAAATTTGTGCCCTCTCCCCCTGAACAAGAGTTGAGAGAGGAAGTTGGAGAAAAAAGGCTAAAATGTTCACAGCATTCACAGGGGGTACATCTGGGTGTGCAAGTTGGGGACAGGAATTGAGGGAAATGCTTAATAAGCAATTCCAGACTTTAAGACTGAGAACAGCTGTGGACATTACACAACAATTCAGCTACTCTGGCTTCCTCTTTTTATATTTCCCATAAAAACACTGAAGTAGGAACTTGAACTAAGCTCTCCTTTACAATGACATGCATCTCATCCTGAGGGTGGTATAGATTACTCTTTTACTTGCTTTTGCATATAATGTCTGAAGCAGCACTTTGACTGAATCCCATTCAAGAAAGCCCAAAGAACCAATGAGTTAGATCCTGAAGATTAAAACAGGATCAGGAAAATAGAAAGTTCATGGGAAATTATGACAATTCTCCCATCATCTTGTCCTTCACCAAATCTGAGGTCCAGAGAACCATGAAAGGATGGAAGAACTATGCTTTCTCTGTTCCACCTCATTCTAAGGGAGGAAATACCTATGGTAGATTTGAGAGTTACATTCCAAGCCAGGAAAGAAAGAATCCTGTCATCCATACACATAAGACTTCAAAGCAAGTTCTGCAGACAGTAGCCATCCCTGAGGAACAATGCTAGGGAGTAATTTGGTGGGAGGAGGGGAGGACACAAAAAAACCAAGATCTCTAGATAGGATCTCCAGACAAGCTGGAATGGGGCACATCCCAAAGCCCATCTCATTCCTCCACAGATGCAGATTCTCTTATCTCTACTCCTGCAAGCTCTTGTACTTTGGTCCCTTGTATAACTTAGGGATACATTCCAGCATGTTACCCATAATTAAGAAAATGAGGCTTTTTCAAAGCAGAAAGGAATCTGACCTGGGATACCAGCTGTCCTGATGAAGTGAGGGTGGGTGGGTGGGGTGACAGGTGAGGACAGGGAGAAGCTTCAGTGGTTTGTGTGACTACAGGAAACAAGTGATGCTGTCGCCCGGATGGACACTTTGGATTATTCCCATTTTGTTGAACTTCCTTACAAACAAAACCTGAAATAAGCCAACTCTGAGCACATGTGCACAAATGTGGGATAGTGACCTAGATCAGGGATGTTCAACCTATGGCCCGTGGGCCAGATCTGCCCCTGATGCCAATTCATGTGGCCCACAAAGCCCTCATCGCTCCCAGAAGCGGAAGTAAAATGTGGCCACTTCTGGGAGTGACAAGGGCTTCACGGGCCAGATGAATTGGCGTCAGGGACCAGATCCAGGCCACAGTGACCAGCCCATGGCCTGAAAAGTTTGGGCACTCCTGATCTAGGTTAACCAAATCTAGGAGTTTAAAACTTTCTGCCTCCTTTATTTGAAAGGCTTCAGTAATGGTCACCTCTCAAAGGAAGGATGACTTCTTTGTTAAACAAAAGACATGTGGCTGGAAGGGATAACCCCCTTGAAAAGGGAGCAGGGCTTGCATTCCCAAGAACATAAATCCCTCAACATCCCACTCCTTCACCAAATGCACACCAACTTTAAGCAAGACTCTTCGTTCCTGTCAGGAGGGTCAAAGAATGAGGGAAGGAAATGGGCAGAGCTACAACTGGGCAGTTCAGGAGGGTAGGTGGAAAGTAGGGTTGAGATAGTCCAGAGGGTCAAGGGGTGGGAGAACAGAAGCAGCAAGTTTCAGTGTCATCAAAGTTGTCATTTCCAGAGGCAGGAATGATCTGCTTTTATACGTTTCCACGCAAATCTAAAACGGAGGAAAACTTAACGTCCACGTTACTGGCCATTAATGCATGGTACTGACACCGCACAGAAAAAGTGTTCTTACACATTCACTAAGAACTATTGCTATTATTTAAATATCCCCAGTGGGGTTATGGGTGGTTGCTTTTCCATTTGTAAATAGGAAACTTTTTTATTATTATTTGGCTTACACAGTCAGACAGCTTGTGTTACTTGGAGCAAGTAGGTGGGGAGAAAGAGGGCTTCTGAGGATCCAGGCGGTGAGGAAGGCCGCCCCACTGTTAAATGCCAATCCAAGTCCAGTCACCATGAAGGGGGGGGGAGGATTAATCAGCAGGTAGGAAGATGAACTCCAGAAGAGACAGTGTGCAGCAGAGAGGAAAGGTTTGGAGCTTCCCCTTTGGGTCCTCTCTCACTTTTCCCCATCCTGCCCTCTTCATGGGGCTGCCTCCTGTTTTCCCTGATAAAATTCCTCCCACCGGCTCTCAAAGAACTGGCGCATGATCAGCCCTGCCTGTCCCACCTCCGACTCATCCTCATTAAAGGTCCGGCAGTTGTCAAATACCAGGGCAGCATCAGCAGCAAATTCCTCACAACTTGTGTACCTATGAAAAAGAAAGAGCACGAATGACCTTCTAGGTTGAGAAGCTACACCACTCAAGGACAAACTGCTGCAGGCACTATAAAAATATATACATGCCTGAACTATAATGTTTTACCCATTTCTAATATCTATGGCCAAAACTTAGTTGTCATGGCTGAGTAAGGGGGCAAGCGCAGAAGCACATCAATAGCCACTTGTTAGTGCAACTAGTCACGCAACTCTCCTTGCTCCAAACAGCTGAAAAAATGGGAATACACCACTTATTTTATTTAAGATTTACAGCCACCGCCACCCACCCGTCCACCCACCCATATTATAGGATCTCAGGGTCAGGGTTAAAAGTTGTATAAAACAATTTTAAACATTTAAGATATTTAAGGCAATTTAAAATCAAATACAAAATTAAAACACTCAAACGTTAAAAGTCACCCTTGCTCAAAAACCAGTCGTATCCGACTCTAGGATTCAGTGCTCATCTGTTTATAGCCAAAGAGCCAGCGCTGTCTGCGTTTGCAGACATTTCCATGGACATGTGGCAGGCATGCCTAGACACCAAAGCGCACAGAATGCTGTTTACCTTCTCACCGAAGTGGTCCCTATTTATCTACTTGTAATTTCTTGCTTTTGAACTGCTAGGTTGGTAGGAGCTGGGACAGAGACAGGTGCTCATTCTGTCATGCAGTACTCAGCTTTTGAACTGGTGACCTTCCACCTCCCAGTCAGCATCTTAACCATTTGAACCACATTAAAAACATTGCACTTAAACCTTCACAGGCCATGATTCTCAACCCCCAACGGCTCTAATAAACAAGGAGGTCTTGACTTGGCACTGGAATGATTACCAGTGCTGGCACCAATAAACTCTCCAAGGAGAGGGGATTCTGTTCTGCTAGACAAGAAAAAGCCCCCCTCCCGCCCAAATGTCCCACTTAACAAATTGTTCTCAATGGGGAAACACTGATGAGGGCACCCCCGCAGAGCTTAGCGATCAGCCAGGTTTATATGAAGAGGGGCACCTGTTTATTTGCTTTTGACATAAGCTTTTATGGAGCATAGATCAATTTGACCTGACCGGGGGGAGGAATGGTTTGTAAGCAGTAAAGTCAGAAAAAATAAAATACAAATGTATATACAGTTATGCACTTATGCTAAAGCTTGCATAGAGTATGGCGCCACTATTTTAAACTTCCCCCTTTCCTCCGCTATGTCAATAAATAATAACACTTCATTCACCTGGTAACATGGATCCTTGCCCACTAAACCATATGACATAATCAATCTGATAATATTTAAATGCCTTAAGACTCTGTTGTTTTGTTGCAGCTGGACGGACATGCAGAACTACCCTTAAAGAAATAAAAACTCTTGTTCCTAAAATCACGCTCAGATGGATAGATTTTGCTCTCTTTCCCCTCCCTCCCCCCGCCCCAATGCTAGGTTTGTACACAAACTGCAGACCACTGCTTAGGGTAGCCATGCCCTTCACACCCTACAAGCTCGACCCCCTGGTCAAGACTTACCCGCCACGAAGCAGCCGTGCCCTCATTGTGGCAAAGTCCATGGGGTTTTTGATGATTTTCCGGTAGCCAGGCACAAGCCGCGAGTTAACTGGTTCCAAGAAAGGCCAAGCAGCTTCATGCGATTCCATTTCCATCAGAATGATCCTGACCAAATGGAACAAACATTGAGTCAAGGGCTAGTGTGACAGAATAACTCTCCCAAGGAATAGGGCTAAGATATCTGAATACACAGCCAATGCAAAGCAATACAAAGCAAGCAGAGAACTCACTCCAAAACTGGAAACTATGTAAGCATTCCTGCCTTTTGGCGATCAACTCCAACCTCCATTTAACTTAACTGGGTCTCACATATTTTTCTCCCTCCCCTTGAATGCTCCATCTGACTTCTCTCCCATGAGCCCTAACTTTATGGAAACACCTACTCGCAAAAGGTGAGGTCAGCATTTTGGCCTCGTGTTGATACTCTTCTCCGCTTGGAGGGGGAGAGGCCTTCACCAGAGTATCGGGATGGCACACTTGCAGAGCTGCTATGCTGCTGGGATGTGGCTGCCCGAGACCGAGGGCTGAGCTCCTCTTGTCCATAAAAAGTTGTGGTGCCACTGCCTTTCCGCTTCTTGCCACGGCGTGGAGACCCATAGTCCTCCTGGTGTTCTCCTTGCATCTATATCACAAGGGGGAAATGGGCAGGGGAGGGGAGAAAAGAAACAACTATTGTTTCCTGGACCCAGGTTGCCACAGCTGCCAAACAGTCTCCCAGAGGCAGAGAATACCAGGACTTCAGTGTCATCCACTAGGGATACTGCAGGTTCCCAGACAGACACGCACACACAGGCACACACAGACAGCACAACAGTGACACTCCCACCCCTGGAACACACAGCCTGCAGCATGTCAGTCCAAATCACAGAGGCGAAGGAAGGAAGCCCTGCCAATCAAGATGGAAAGCTCAGGGAGTTTGGAATGAGGCAGAGTCTAGCCCACATGGAGCCAGCACCTGAGCGACGCAGAGGGAGCAGAACCAGTCCCCAGCTGGCACCTCGGTCATCTTGGGCCGGTGGCAGTAGAGGTGGCAGCCACGGTCGCAGCTATCACATAGCAGCAGGTTCTCATCATCGTCCCCTTTTCGGCACACTAGGCAAGTCTGAAGGGCAGGGAGAACAAGGAGGGGTGAGGACCAGCCCCAAGCCAGCCAAAACCCCATTTTAGAAGGACAAAGGCAAAGCTGAGCCCTAAGTGGACTCCATTCTCCTTTGACCCTTGCAATAGAAACGTCTCTCCAAAGATCTGTGATCTGCTTGATTTCCTCCTGCGTGGGCTTAACTACACCTGCACCTCTAAGCCAGGAACACAAAAGAGGATCATCTTGCACCAACTGCTTACATGCATTTCCTCATTTACACTTGCTTACGTGTCCTACTCTGAAAATACCCACTCTGAAAATACTTATCCCCCAGCACAGTACCCCTTCCTCACCGCTTTGACAACGGACTTCTCCCAGGCAACAGAGCGCTCCAGTTGATAGATGCACAGAGAAACTTGGGCTGCGCTGTGGCATCTCTCCAAAGTCTGACGCCACAGCCGCATCCGGGGTGTGATTTCATATGTACTGCAGGGAGGGGAAAAGGTGTTGAATAAGATACTTAGATGCTACTCTGCTACTGAGAGTTGGGAGCTAGACTCAGCCAATCATCAACCCTGGAAGAATACACTCACGTTTCTGTGGTGCCCAGCTCCAGGGAACTGGGATTACTTAGCAAAGCTTTTTCTACCACCACCTCATGTGGAGGCCAGAGGGGTTCTCTGAGGTATCTTCGCTCCAGGTTCTGCTCCAGGTCTGCAAGGCGGAGGACTGCTAGATCCAAAGGGTTAGTAGTTTCGCGGTGCAGTGCTGGTCCTTCACGTCGGTTTTTAATAGTAATATCTTCTAAAAGTTCCAGCTCACGCTCACAGTACTGCAAGTCATTTCGAACAGAAGCAGGATCTGGACTTGTCCAACCCTGAATAGGAAGAAATAATAATAACAACAACAACAACCCTCCAAAAGGAACAATAACTTGTCATGGTAAAGGGGCTGGTGTATTCTAATGATGCTAGGAGCAATGCTAGGAGCTATGCTGTAGTTTCAGCAAAATTTAGTTTCAAGTTAACCAACGTTATTTTTACAAGAGTCTTGAAAATGGGCATGGAACAAGTGAAAAGCCTAACACAGAAAGCACTCTGAAGTTTTGGAAAACCTTTGTGGGAAAACAATATGGAGCATAATGAAAATGCAAAATGAATCAAAAAGGTTCGAAATCTAGTAAAAGCACATAAAAATGGAAGATATTCAGATAACAAAAGAAACAGTACAAGAACAGACAAAGAAGATCAAGAACTGGAGTGCTCCTGGTTTAAATGAAGTCCATTTATTCTGGCTAAAATCACTAACAAACTTACATGCAAGATTGGCAAACCAGATGAATCAGGTTTTGGAAACACTAGAAGGTGAAAAATGGTTAACAACTTGAAGGACACTCCTACTTTAGAAGGATAAAGAAAAGGGCAATGTACCTGTAACCTACAGACCAATAACTTGTCTGCCAACAACATACAAATTACTCACAGGCATATTTGCAAGCCAGATATACTGTATAGACATTTGAAAAATAAGGATTTGTTGCCTGTACAGCAGAATGTATGCCACAAAGAAATCAAGAGGCACCAAAGATCAGCTATTATTTTGCAAATTGATTTTGAAGAATTCAAAGAAAAGGCAAACAATTGTGTTTATGGCTTTAATTGACTATAAAGTGGCATATGATTCTGATCCACATAGCTGGATTGAGAAATGTCTCAAAAAAATTGAATTAGCAACAATGTTTAAAAATTTATGAAGACTTCAACAAAGTCATGGTGAATAAAGTTAATAGCCTATGGAGAAGAATTTGGTGAAGTTGAAATTAAGCATGGGATTTTTCAAGTGACTATCACCTTTGCTACTTGTGTTATTGATGGTGCCATTGACAACTATTTTGAATAGTACAAACTGTGGATATGAATGGGCTAAGGAAGGACTAATGGTTTCTTCAAGTAGTAAATACAAGGAGGAGGGTGCAAGGTGGAAGTAATAAGCTTAATTAAGAAGAGACCACTGTTAGGTTTCCTCTCTATGCTGCCCAGTTCTGGTTGAATGGCTTACCTTAATGTATTTCTCTTAGCGTAACAATCCTCACTTTTCTAATCACAGAAGCACATTAAGATCTTTGTTTGGGCTTTCAGTTGTTACATCAAAAATACAGTTTGTCAGAAACCATCAGGAGGACTGTGCAATGAATCAGGATGAATTCACCACATCAATAAAGGACAAGCCCTATTCAGGCATCCTTCAGGTATGTGGAGCTCAGACAAAGACCTGCCCATCTTCTGCCATTGTTTTAATCAAGATCAATCTTTATCATCCATGACCATAGGGCTTTACAAAATAAAACATCACTTAAAACATGTCATAAAATTTACTACTAAAAATCCGAGTACTATAGTCACTAAAACAAACCCAAATTCTTTTATCGTCTTACTAAAAACTATTCAGTAGCATAATGACTTTTGATAAAATTGGACTGCAGTTTCCTAGCTGCCAAAGCAAACGTGATAAAAGCCTGCTTATTAGCCAGCAGAGCGACCACTGTTTCTGCTGGAGTATCTTTAAAATGTGACTCAACAACAGAACTTACAAATCTTTCTCTTCAATCCTTATAAAGGACAGGTTTATGTCTTCAACCTGATTACATCCATAAACACACCTCAACTGGAAACCACCTTATATCTTCCTTCATGGTATGTAGAGGGCATCTGTTGAAATCCAAGTTCTGTAAAAGCTCTGCAAACTTGTGGGGAAAGTCAGTGCCTCCAGATAATATGGTCTCTTAACTTGAAGTTGGGATATAAGCTAGAAAACTGGGAGCCAACAGTAGCGGCCCTGGATTGGCATGCATCTACTTCAAAAATCCATTTTCTAAGAGCTTGGGAGTTGAAATAGAGAAGTGTATCCAATGTGAGTCTATAGTCCTTTCCATTGTTTATGACGGATTGATTGCCCTTCTCTGTCCCAGCTCTTGGGGACATGAAAAGAGCCTCATTTGGGCATCCCATGAATGGAATTTCTCCAGCAAAAATTCTTTCAACCCAGAATAATTTCTGACATGAAATTATTACCATAAAAATACCATAGCCCAAAGAGAGGAAGGGTTCTCTATTGGGCCAGTATCTCCTTATGAGAGAATCTTAATTTTTCAGGTCTTAGATCAGATAGAGAAGCTGCCAGAAAACAACAACCTCCTCCTTTCCAAAGTATTGCATTTCAATGATTAAAGCTCTGATAGAGGCCACAGGCTAACACACTCCCTTTATCACATGTGAGTTCCACACACTTCAAGCAAGACTGAATATGGCTATAAAGCGATAGAAGATGGGTGGGGGGAATCTTCACTTGGTCTTGGTACCTACACGGATCTGTAGGTCAGCCATCAGCACCCGCTGCTCTAGCTCTTCCACCCACTGAAGCACTAAGAGATCTGTTTCAAAAGCCCGTTCTGCCATCGACCACTGGGCCAAGGCTTCCTCAGAAACAGGATGGCCGACATCATCAGGATGAGACTGGAAAATGGGATCTAAAAGAAGAGGAAAAAAGAATCCATTGAAAAATGAGGAAAGTCATCTGGAAGTGCAGGCAGCAGAACTTACCATATCCCTCCAGCCCACACAACAAGAAGCTCTTACCATTGGCAGCTCGTGTACACACATCCCGTAGGTAATCCTTGTGCTTAGTAAGGTGCTTATGGAGGGCTTTTTCACGGATGCCTCGTGGGTGCAGGACTTGCAACAGAGTTTCCAGCTCCTCTGGATCTTTTAACCACCACCACCCACTCTGCATTTCTGTAAGGGAGGAATTGAAAGGGAGGGTGGGGAGAGAAGAGCTAGCTCAGAGGCTGGCACAAATATAATGAGCTACATACAGGAGTTGTAACACATTGCCATATGCAAGAGAGGAGAAGCCACAAAGATTATGATCTGTAGTGTGGAACTCTGTAGAGCTGTTTTAAAAATATCAGATTTATGGGGGGGGGGGGGTAATTAAAAATCTGAAAATTTTATTTTATTGTTTGTTTCGTTATGTTATTTGTATATGCACTGCCCAGAGAGGGAAATATTCCAAATGGATGGTATAAAAATGCAATCAATCAATAAAATGGAAGTTTCTACAAACCCCTACAAACTGAAGACTTTGTTCACCTATGAGGTGAAACTTCGAGGGAGGAAGATAGGGGTTCTCAACCATTTTGCACCACGGGCCAGACCGTGCCCCATCTGACAGCTGAGTGGGTTGGACACGTGGTTCCACCTGCCGTAAAATCTGCCATAAACCGCAGCAGCCACAGACACATCTGCGCAGGCACAGGCATGTTTGTGACTGTCGTAAGCGCTTCCACTTCCGTGGGTTGGATGATTTGCCACCACAGGCCAGGTCCGGCCTGTGGGCCGTAGGTTGTGAACCCCTGAACTAAGAGATAGAATTGTGACTAAAGACAATTCTCAGTATCTGTACTTCTAGCACTTGGAACCTTATTGTCTCTCCTAACAGTCTTCAGGCTATCTACAAGTTGCATCTAAGAAGATCTATGTGCAAGAAGATGTATCCACGTAGGCCAAACTACAGAAGAAAAAATAAAAACGCCGCTTTCTCCTACCTGGAGGAATAGGCTGTGCTGTCTGCTGTGTCAGGTATTTCTGCTCAATCTGCTTGAACAGTTTTGTGGGTGGGCGCCCACGTCGCCTTGGCAGCTCAGGAGGTTCCTGGGGCTTACTGGGAATGCCCTTGACTCTGGAACAAGTATTGTGGCTCCTGGAGCTGAAATGGAGAGGAGTGGAGGCCAGTGGTGGCAAGGCTGGGCTGGCGGTGGAGAGGCCATTCAGCTGTGAGGATGGAAAATCAGAATGCCTCAGAGCAGGCATGAGATGTCACAGAGCTCTTGATTAACACATCTATTATATTAGAATTGTCACCTTCTGAAGGGACTGCTTATTCCCAATCCCCATAATACTCATGTTTAGTCAGCTATAAAGGCCCGAAAGAGGCTTAGGTAACATTGTGACTGAAGTTTTAACTACTTGTCAATTGTTTGAGATAGGGACGTGATGACGAACCTTGGCAGTCCAGCTGTTCTTGGTCTTCAATTTCCAGAAGCCGTATGCACAGTAAATCCATATGTGTGGATTCACAGGGACTTGGGCTTCTGGGAATTGGTCCAAGAACAGCTGGAACGCCAAGGTTCACTATTGCTGAGATAGGGCATTGGAAGGAATGCATATTAGTCAGATAACAGAAGGGGACTATAATAAAGGAAAGTGAAATCTAAAAGAGATGTTTTAGATCAGGGAACTGAATGCAGACTCGTGTAAATGAACATAGTGGTTGCTCTACAGATTTGCACGAGGAGGAAAAGGAATTCCATCTCCAGAAACTGGCTAATTAAGATTCCTGGACAATCACATCCTCAGTGAAGGGTAGAGTTCTCTCCTCCAGCTGTTTTTCAAAAGTACAGTTCAACCTCACCACAGAAATGGGTGAAACAACCCTGTCATCTGCATAGGACCAAAATGTTGTGGGCATGCTTTCTCACCCTTTTTTCTTCCTCCCATTAAAGCGCACATGACAAGCAAATCTAAAAAGAAGTCTCTACTTAATATTCCACAGCCAATTAACAGCCAGTAATAACTATTTTGGACTAGTCACACCCTCCACAATAGCTATCTTGTGCTATATCCCAATATATACTCACAGAATTATTTCAAAATGCAAAATGCCCCCATGCACACAAAATGACTGGGCAGTCCTGCACCCTCAGCAGGAGTGAGCAACAGCTTTGCCACAGAAGGCAATATGTATGTGGGTGGCCAAGGACTCTATGACAATGGCTAAATGTCCTGGCCCTGTGGCAGGTGGAGCCAGCCCACTCCCTGTCCAAATACACTTTTTCTCTCTCTTAAAATCTTTTGCATAGCACAATGTTATCTGACTGGCTGGCACACTGCATTTCTCCGTCAATACACCAAACCCTCCTTTGGCACACCAGCAGAAGCACACTTGACATGATATGGGAAGGTTGTCCTTGGACATCCCCCATTCCCTCTGAATTGCACTCTCACCATTCCACCAGAGAGCAAAACTAGTCTTTACTAGGAAGCTCATTTTACACTGCTCTTATAATAAGGAAATTCCTAACCCTGAATATAATCCCGCCTTTTCCTAGGTCTAGTTCAATTATTGCTTTACCCTCAATGAACATGGTGAAAACACATTTTCCTTCCGACACCATACATGTCTGAACAAAATGCAAGCTAACCTTTGTCAGCAGACAGGTTCTAATTATTACCCTAGGTAAGAATAAAAATAAAATCCTTACCACTAATCCCAAGAGTGCTCATACAAGCTGTAGTAATCAAGTGGAAACAGATCACCGGCAGCTAAATTCCCTAAGAATTCAGTCTCCAAAACCAGAAGGCGCTCTCATTCGACTCTGAACTGAGTAAATCCCTATATTTCATCCCTTTGTCCTCGCTTTCCCAATGGTCCCACACCGGTTAATGGTGGCGTTTTCATTTACCAAACCTCTGGATGGTACTTACCTGACAAGAAGAACCCTTTGATTGGTCCTTGGTAGGTTGCTTGCAGGGCTGGGAAGCAGGTTTTAGAGAGGGTCGCTCAGTGGAGGTAGCAAATAAAGAATCATTATAAGGTGGCCTGGGCATCAGATTGAACCAGACCACCTTAGTTTCTGTGACATTCTCATCCTCTGCATCAGAGTCTGGCAATCCACCAGGTGGTGCTAAGTCTTCTTTGCCAGGGCTGCTATCTGGGGTGAGTACAGAGCTGTTAAGCAGTGAGGATGCCTGCTGTGTCTGGCTGAGCCAGGACAAGAATGCTGACTGGGTAAGGTCATGCTGGGACTGGCCCAAAGATACAGAATCGTCTAAAAACCCATTAGCAGACATGGACAGGGGCTCGAGTGATTTGGAGTCAAATGACTCTGACGGCAACAGCCCCGCACTGTCCTGCCACGGCTGGCCCCATGATCGCACAGGCGTGCAGTTCACATGATCAGTTACTGGTGGCGTGTCACTGGTCTCTTTTTTGACTGGTGACACTTCAGGCTTTTCTTCCTTCCAGACCTCTTCCTTTTCCAGTGTATTCTTGGACACCTCTGGCAGAGCTGCTTAGAGCGCAAGAAAAAATGAGACCTGAGTAGATTTTATCACTAGATGGTGCTCAAATGTAATTCAAAGTATGCTTTGCAGGCACAGATTCTATTTCTCCTGGCGTTAACCTACATCAGTGATGGTGAACCTTGGCACTCCAAGGGTTCTTGAACTTCAATTCCCAGAAGCTCTGATCAGCAGGAGTGCTGACTCAGGCTTCTGGTAACTGAAGTCCAGGAACACCTGGAGTGCCAAGGTTGGCCATTACATACCTACATATTGTACTACCCTACATGTTGTTCTTCTGTGGAAAAGAACTTCCACAGAAGACATTTCGCTACAGAGAAAGAATCTACTGATCTAACATTATGTATTGGTGAAATACAAAGAACAACTTGTTCTGCAGACACATTGCCCTCTTAGGTAAAGGTCGCCCTTGTTCAAAAGCCAGTCATATCCGATTCCAGGGTTCAGTGCTCATATCTGTTTATAGTCAAAGAGCCAGCACTGTCTGCAACTGCAGACATTTCCATGGGCATGTGACAGGCACGATTAGACGGAATCCTGTTTACCTTCCCACTAAAGTGGTACCTATTTATCTACTTGCAATTTCTTGCTTTTGAACTGCTAGGTTGGCAGGAGCTGGGACAGAGTTAGGAGAACACTCTGTCATGCAGTACTCGGGTCTTGAACCTGCCGAGCTTCCAGTTGTCAAGTTCAGAGTCTTAACCACTTGAGCCACAGCAGTCCCTCTTAAATCCTCCCAAATACAGCCATGTTATTTCTGTTCTCTCTTGTCTCTCTCTCACACACACACATAATTCAAAACATTTCCATTCCTTCTATACACTCTCCTTCTGTTCTCCAAATCATGCCAAGGATCTTCTTTAAACCTTTAGTCCTTACTATCTACTAGTGGAGCAGCAATCCGCTCCTTGTCAACTAAACTTCGAGAGCTTTGTATTCCTTTATTATTATTACAATATTTTTTTAAAACCACTAGGTTCCTTCATTCTAGGCTCTCCATACCTGCTGAAGCCTCACAACCTTCTACAAAGATCCCACCAAGATGGGGCAGGACCCAATATCTCCGTCGATATCGATCTTGACCCAGCGAAGAACCACGTAACAATTGTGAGGCATGGAGCAATTTCTTCCGAAAGAACATCTGGCGCTGCAGGAAAAATGAGAATGCTTATGAGTGCTGAAAGCTTAGAAAACAAGTTTCAATGTGTAATAGTTTGATGGCCAAAGCAAAACATGATGTACTTTGTAACAAATCCTAACATTGTTTGTAAGCCAAATAAAAGCTACGGTATACTTGGATATCTTGGAGTCCTTATTCAGCAAAGAATCCATGCATTGGTAGACGTCTCCGTGACAACATTCCGCACATGCAAATGGACCTGAGAAATCAAGTCCATCTGTGTGTGGTTTTTAAAGCTATTTGGATATCACATCACCCACTGGCTAGGTGGACCATGACGTGTGCACTCCACTTTCACCTCGCCCAAGGGATCCGACAGAGGAAGCTTTGGTGAGTTTTCCCAGCCTAACATAATTGACAAGAGATGGACAACACTGCCTAGTTAGACTGCTCAGGCATAACTTCTGAAGCTCTGAATTTTTTGAAAAATAAGCTATGCTACCTCTATTTATAATTAACTTTATAACAGAATGTATTTACCTTGGAAAGCTTTTCAATCTGCCTCTCCAACTCAGGCACAGTGGAAACAGGAATGTCATTCTGGTGAAAGAAACAAAGCAAAGCAATCACACTTATATACCACCCCATGGTGCTTAGTGCACTATCTGGACAAGTAAATTAGCATTTAGCCCCCAACATATTAATTGCTCATTTTACCAACCTTGGAATGATGGAAGGCTGAGTCCCCCTTGAGCCCTGGTTAGCATCAAACGCACAACCTCTTGGTTGCAGTACAGCGGTTTAAGCACTATGTCACCAGAGCTCCTATGAAGGTGTGTTAGAATCAAATTCTAAGTCTATACCAGGGGTTCCCAACCTACGGCCCATGGGCCAGACCTGGCCTGCAGCACAATTTTATGTAGCCCACCGCCACAGCAGGAAGTGGAAGCATTTATGACAGCTATAAAACATGTCCGCATATGCATAAACGTGGTTATGTCAGCTGTAAATGCACCCATAGCTGTTGTAAACGTGTGGGCGGAAGTGGGCGCATTCACTTCCGCTTCTGGGAGTGTGGTCCAGCCCGCTCAACTGTCCAGGAAGGGGGGGGACCTCTGGTCTATACCCTCAAATCTAGACTGACTGGCTTGGGAAACTCTGAAGTGTCCAAATGAGAGTGAACTAAAAATGATGTAGAAAAAGAGGAGAAACTTATGTCTACAGATAGCTAGGTGGAGATACTGTAATTTTTCTAAGCAAAGAGACAGAGGTCTCATTCCTGTTGTACTACTAGATGAAGGATTAAGCATCATTTCTGAATGTCTGAAATTTATGAAGAAGAACATTATATACTGATGAAAATAGAACAATTTTTAAAAGAAGATTTGCCCTATTTCAAAGTAATTCATCAGCTGGTGAATTACTGTTCTAATTATTCTTTTTTTGTGGGAGAAATACTATTCTCTCTAAACCTCCCATTTATTATCAGAACAGTCTTAGGATCACTGTATATTGCCCTCCTCAGCTGAAGCAATCCTGTTAACCACATACTTCATAGTCTTTCCGAACCTTGCAGGCTCTGCTTCTCCCTTCCTCCTCCATCTCCATGTCCTCAGTGGTACGTGAGCTTAGACTCCACCGTCCTTCCTCCAAACCTGTGATTTCTGACTCAGGACGACCAGTCTTCTTGGCTAGGGCAATCTTTAACCTGCCATGAAAAAACAAGGCAAAAGTTGTGGGGCGAGAAAGGAATACATAACAGTATAGTAAGGCCTCCCTTGCTCGAAAGCCAGGCATGTCGGACACTAGGGGTCGGTGCTCATCTCTGTTTACAGCCAAAGAGCCAGCGCTGTCTGAGTCTGCAGGTGTTTCTATGGACATGTGCCAGGCACACCTAGACACTGGAGTGCATGGAACACTGTTATCCTTCCCCATTAAAGCAGTATCTATTTACCTACTTGCAATTTCTTGCTTTCAAACTGCTAGGCTGGCAGGAGCTGGGACAGAGACGTAATCCCCATGCCCCAAAAAATCGAAACAAAGTGGCAGTCAGGGTGTTTGTAATGTTGCTTTTGTCTATGTTCCTCCATTTTCCAGCCTCCTCCAGGCTTTGTGCAGCCCCTGGCAGGTGTATGAGATGCAGTTTTGGACCTCGAGGCCACCTCTGTCTTACAGCAAAGAACTTTAGAACCACTACTCAGAGCAAGGGTGCCCAAACTTTTTCGGCTGCGGGCCGGTCACGTGGTTCAACCGGCCAGTCACGTGGTTCCTCCCACCAGAAGCAGAAGTAAACAACGCGCCTTGCAATGTTTTGCAACAGGATGAGATAGATGCTATTTTTTCTGCTTAAACCAGTGGGTGCCCAAACTCCGACCAATGGGTCGTAGTTTGGGCACCACTGATTTAAGAGAAAGTAATCCTAATCAGATGAAGTAGACTTGATCCTCAAAAACTAACATTAAAATACAGCAGTTAAGTCTTAAGGTGCCACAATGTTTTTTGTCTTTTTGTTTTGTTTACTCTGATATGCTTGCATAGACTAACATGGCTACCATTTCAAAAATTTCATAATTAATCAGGTTGAACCTGAACAAGTTGATATATGACCACCACTGTTTCCAAATAGTTTCTTCAAGTGACTCACTTAAGGGCAAAGAACTAAAATATATATATTATCCTCCCTTAAAACAAACAGTATTTCAACCAACCAAAGTTATGATGCTGTGGTCATAATTAGCTTTCATACCACTGTGTGAGACACTTCACTTTTAAAAAATGCGTGAAATATATATTCCCAGTTGTTTTTTCAGCTAACAGCCACCCAAAATCCACTAACAGCTCACTATTGTATCTTCGAGTTGGACTGGGCCAACATTAATTCTATTGCTACATACCTGCGTGACTTTCCTTCAATGACCCATTTATTTCTCCTGTGGTTAGACATGTTCTCTAGAGTCTTATCTATTTCACTGCAGGAAAAAGAAAAGGAAATTTAAAAAAACGAAATGCATACTACTGGATGAAATTGTTGATGTATGTGAGAAGAGGGATACAGATACAGTACTGTCTTGCTATCACAACTATGTTTGTTTATTTGAAACATACTATTCCAGGCTCACTCCCAGATAACTTCCATTTGAACCTGGCAGCAGCAAAGCCAGCTAGCCACCATTTCATTATTAGCCCCGTATGTAAGATAAGGACAGGTTTCACTTACCAGTAACTGTCGTTCTCCGAGTATGTTGTTTGGGGATTCACACTGATGGGTTCTGAGCCTGCGCTGAATCCTGAGCGGAGCTGGAAAGCTGATTGGATAAAGAGTTTTAAATGTGGGACCGCCCACCATGCCCAACCCCTTCTGGCGCCATTTCGCGCTCTCCCCTCAGTTTGATACTAGAGCTGCCTGCGAAGCATAAGGCCATCCCAGGCCGGCAGCCCTGAGGGGAGGTAGGGTTGGGTTGTGTGAATCCCCAAACAACATACTCGGAGAACGACAGTTACTGGTAAGTGAAACCTGTCCTTCTCCTTCGTGTTGTTTGGGGATGCACACTGATGGGTGACTAACAAGCTCACTTACTTGGATGGTGGGCAGCTGGCGTCCTGAGATGTAGGAGAGCGCGATGGCATCATGGATGGGCGGTCATCAACGAAGAGGATCAGAGACCAGCCGTCAGGATGGACCTGCCCCGTCTGACGTCAGGAGCAGACCTTGTGTCAACCCGATAGTGGGTGATGAAGGTGGAGGATCTGGACCAGGTAGCAGCCTTGCAGATGTCCTCCATCGGGATGCCCTCCAGGAACGCAGTGGAGGAAGCCAATGTCCTGGTGGAATGTGCCTGGACATGGGGAGGTGGTGGCAAGGACGACATCTCATAGGCCAGGTAGATGGTGCTTGAGATCCACTTGGAAAGTCTCTGGGCAGACAGAGAGTGTCCCTTGGACTTGCCACCATAGGCCACAAACAGTTGCTTGGCTCTCCTGAAGGACGCAGTCCTTTGTGTGTAGAACAGCAAGGCCCTCCTGACATCCAACGAATGCCACACTCTCTCTTGTGCAGACGAAGGATTCAGGAAGAATGCTGGAAGCGTGATGGACTGGGCCAGGTGAAATTCAGTCAGGACTTTGGGCAGAAAGGCCAGGTCCGGGTGCAATACTACCCTATCGGGGTAGAACTTGAGAAAAGGAGGGTCAGACCGCAGGGCTGCCAGTTCTCCTGCCCTCCGGGCAGAGGTGATGGCTACGAGAAAGGCAGTTTTGTAAGACTTAATGTCCACTGTAGCCATGGGCTCAAAGGGCGCCTTCGTAAGCGCGGTGAGCACAGCAGTGAGGGACCACTGAGGAGGTGGTATCTTTACTGGAGGGTAGGCATTACGCAGTCCCTGGAGAAATCTTTTAACAGTCTTGTCTCTGAAAGCGGAGGACAATACTGATGAAGGTGGGGCCTTGGCCACCACCGCAGCCAAGTGGACCTTTAAGGATGAGTGTGCAGATCCTGACTCGGCCAGGTGCAGGAGGTAGGACATGACATCCTGCAGGGATGGTGAGTCCACAGTACGGTCGCTGGATACCAGAAAGTCCATGAAGCGACGGTACTTGGCATCGTAGGACTTCCGCGTGGAAGGTTTCCTTGATAGTTCAAGGATCCGTGTTAGGTCGGGCGGATAAGCCAGGCCGTCAGGTGCAGGCTCGGCAGATCCGAGTGGAGGATCCGACCGTCCTCCATGCGGAGGAGATTCGGATCGGTGGGTAGGCAAAGGCGGTCGCAAGCCAGGGTTTGGAGCAGCGGGAACCACGGCTGGCACGGCCAGGACGGGGCAATCAGGATCGCCCAGGCATTCTCCGCACGGATCCGTACCAGGACCCGTTGGATGAGAGGGATCGGTGGAAACATGTACAGTAGTTCCTGGTGCCACGGCACCATGAAGGCATCGCCCTCCGATCCGTGGCCGATTCCTGCTCGGGTGCAGTAACGGCGGCACTTGGTGTTGGCCTGTGTCGCGAACACGTCTAGGTTCGGTGTGCCCCACCCTCAGCACAGACGGTCGAACACCAATCCGTCTAGTTCCCACTCGTGCATCGCCGTCCCTTTGCGGCTCAGGGAGTCCACATCGGAGTTCAGGGTGCCCTGGATGTGGACACCTATGGGGAACATGTGTACCTTCAGGCACCACTCCCAAATCTGGACAGTCAAGTGAAGGAGGGAGAGAGACTTGGTCCCTCCTTGCCGGTTGAGGTAGGCTAGGGTCATGGTGTTGTCCGAGGCGATCTGCACCACGCGGCCCGCTATTGATAGTCTGAAGGATCTCATCGCCTTCCACACCGCCAACAGCTCGAGGAAGTTGATGTGGTGGTTGGCTTCCGCGGGCGTCCAGACGCCGTGGACCCGTAACCCGAGGCAGCACGCACCCCATCCGTGCGTGCTCGCGTCGGTGGTGACTTGGACGGATGGTGCGGGAAGGGTGAAGAGTCTCCCCGCGGCCACATTGCGGTCCATTGCCCACCAGTTCAGCTGGCCTTGCAGCTCGGGAGTTGGTGTGAGCCACTTCCCGAGGTCGTCGTGGGTGCTGTCGAAGGAGGCGAGGAGCCACGACTGGAGCGATCGCATCTTGAGTTTGGCGTGCGAGATCACCGCCGTGGTCGACGCCATGAGTCCTAGCAAGCAGAGGGCGTCCCTCGCACGGATGTCGAGCAGATGTTTGGGCGGAGCATAGGCTCTTAGAGCCAGGGAGTCCAATACGGCTCCGATGTATTGTATTCTTTGGGTGGTGGTCAACTGAGACTTCTTGTAGTTGACCCGTAGACCGAGACTCTGCATAAGGGCCAGGCAATGGGCAACATCGTCCTTGGCTTTCTGTTGGGTTGGGGAGCAGACCAACCAGTCGTCTATGTATGGGAACACTTGGACGCCTTGCAGCCGAAGATGAGCAGCCACCGGCGCCATGCACTTCGTGAATACCCTCGGAGCGGTGGAGAGGCCGAAGGGTAGACATGTGTACTGGTAGATGTCGCTGCCCACCTGGAAGCGGAGGAAGCGACGATGTTCCCTCCTGATGGATACGTGGAAATAGGCATCCTTCAGGTCGATGACGGTAAACCAGTCCCCGTGGTTGATCAGTGGGAGGATGGAGTGAAGAGTCACCATCCGGAACTTCCTCGCGTCGATGTGTTTGTTGAGGAGACGGAGGTCCAGGATAGGACGCGACCCCCCGTCTTTTTTGTCCACGAGGAAGTAGCGGGAGAAGAACCCTTCGTGAGACTCCGACGCTGCAACCGGTTCTATGGCGCCCTTCTCTAGGAGAGCTGATAGTTCCTCCTGGAGCGGTGGGGACGGATCGGTGACGCGGACCCGTCCGACAGTAGGGCATTTCTTGAACTCGATCGCGTAGCCAGAGTCTAAGATGGTTAAAACCCATCGGTCTGTGGTGATGGCAGACCACGCCGATAGGTAGTTGGTTAGGGGACGGTAAGGAAGAGTCTCGGTCACGGAAGAGTCAAACGCGTTGCTTGCCCTTCCGTTCCGTCCGCTTACCAGTCTGGTGACGCTGCTGGTAGCGTGGGCGGCTGGGTTGTTGTCGTGGCCGGTAGGGCTGGTACCGGGAGTAGTCTCCCTGCCTCTGCGGTGGGCGAGGTTGGTAGGACGGGCCCCCCCTGCGACGTCGATGGCTGGTCCTGTTGGTAACGACTGGACCCACGGCGTGGAGGGCGGAGCTGCTTTATGGTGGCGTAGTCCCCCTTCAGCTCCCCCAAGGAGGTGTCGGTCTCCTTGGCGAAGAGGCCCTCACCATCGAAGGGCAGTTCCTCCACGAGCCGCTTGACGTCCTCCTGCAGGTCAGCCGAGCGGAGCCAGGCGTGGCGGCGGAGCTGGATGGCGGAGGCCAGGTTCTTTGCCTCCGACTCCATGACGTGGCGGCCGGTGCGGATCTGTTGGAGGGCGAGCTGGCTGCCCTCCAGGCAGAGTTTCTCGAAGTCCGCTTGTCTGTCCGGTGGCAGCAGCGATTTAAAGGACTCCGCCTGCTCCCAAAGTCGGCACTGGTAGCCGCCCATGGCCGTTGCGTAGTTGGATGCACGGAAGGACAAGGAGGCGTTGGCGTAGAACCTCCTGCCCAGTGCGTCCAGCTTCTTCCCTTCTTGAGTCGACGGGATGGGAGTGCTGCTGATTGGTGTCCGGTGTTGGGAGCCTTTAACCACTCGGGAGTTCGGCACCGGGTGGATGTGCAGGAAGTTGGAGTCGTCCAGCAGCCTGTACATGGAGTCCACCCTGTTGGACACCGAATGTGAGGATACCGGTCTCTTCCAGACCTCTTTGGCCACTTTGGCGATCTTCGGGAGCAGTCCCAAGCGGACAGGGACCAACTCCTTCCGGTCGGCCATGCCGCAGACAACATCCTCACATTCGTCCAGGGGAGCCTCCGCCCGGATCCCGAGCGTGGATCCGAGGCGGGTGATCAAAGCCGTGTATGTCTTCTGGTCCTCCGGCTGGGAGCCGTGGACGGAGCTGATGTTGTCGTCTGGGGATTTGTCGACTGCAACCGGCGGTGGCTGATCCTCCTCCTCCTGGTCCGACGAGTCGTCGGAGCCTCCCGACCGCTCCAAGACGCTGGGCGGTGGTAGGTAGGCCTCGGGGTCCGAGTCCGACCAGTACGGCCTGGCGGATCTCGGGTCGCTCCCCGGCAAAGGCAGCTGGTACGGAGGGAGAGAGGCCTCCTACCGCGCCTGCTCCACGCGTTGCCTCTTCGGTGCCGGGCCCTCTTCATGGAGCGGTGGTGCCTCCGTGGCTGGTTCGGAGGGCAGAGGGCACTCCACGAACTCAGACGGTGCCGGCTGGGGGCCCTGGAGCTCAGCGTGCAACTTCCGCACCATCGCCTCGATGAACAAGGCGATGAGGCTCAACTGGGGCGGCACTTTGGAAGCCGGACCAGGAGCCACGGAAGAGACGCGAAGAGAGGAAGATCTTCGCGGCGGTGGAGGTGGAAGAATCTCCGGTGACGGCGGAGGGCTGGGGACCCTCTCCGGCGTGGCGGCTTCCCGGGCATCGACCGACATCCTGCCCGGCGTAGGTGGAGCTGCAACCGGGGCGGATGCTAGGGAGCGTGGCGGCGAAGGGTGAGCCGGTCCTGGAGTCGGAGGGAGAGAAGACAAGGAGCTACGACGCTTCTTCTTCTCCTTTTTGTCTTTCTTCCTCTTCTCCTGCTCCTTCTTCCGCTTGAACAGTTCTGAGGCCGAAGGCCGGGAAGAAGGAGCGGAGGTCGAAGGAGCAGACGTTGAGGCAGCAGCCTGCTCTGGAGCTGGGGGAGCGAGTGCGGCCTCCATGAGGTAGGCTTGGAGGCGGTACTGGCGGTTCTTGATCGCGGCCTTCGAGAAGCCTCTACACACCTCACAGGTCTGGACCTGATGGCTCTCCCCGAGGCAGCGGAGGCAGCGCACGTGTCCGTCCGAGCTAGGGAACTTTCCCTTGCAGGACGGACACTGCTTGAATGCTGCCGCTGAGGCCATCCACCGAGGTAGATGGCTGAAGAGAAAAAATTATCCCGGCCGGGAGGCCCCGACATGAGATTGTGCAGAAAAACGGTAGAGGTTTTTTTTTTTTTTTACCGGCGGCTGAGGGCGAGCCCCCAGCCACACGAGGACCAAGGGATTGAGTCCCCTGGTCCGAGAAAAATTGTTGGTGTATAAAAATTAGAAGATTCTGAGACAATCTCAGCTAAAGAACTCACAGCTTTTTTTCCAGGCTCCTGCTTGCGCAGCGGAAAAAAGCAAACTGAGGGGAGAGCGCGAAATGGCGCCAGAAGGGGTTGGGCATGATGGGCGGTCCCACATTTAAAACTCTTTATCCAATCAGCTTTCCAGCTCCGCTCAGGATTCAGCGCAGGCGCAGAACCCATCAGTGTGCATCCCCAAACAACATGAAGGAGAAGCACATTTAGTGTGCAAGCTATCACAAATGCCTGGCTTCTTCTTCCTAGGGAGCTTCCCTAAGCAAAATGATCAACCAAAATCAAATTCCAAATGCTACTTGGATTGCCATGTTATTAATAAAGTTACCAAGTAATACATTGCTACAAACAACTTCTGCTTGGGCATAGAAGAGAGCAATTTAACACTGGGAATGAGTTCTCTAAGTACAGAAGAATTCCCTAATGTCATCTACCTAGACTACTGCTGTCTCATGATTTTATACAGTAATACCTCAGATAACATTTGCATCAGATAATGCTAAATAATGCTAAAACCTCATAATGTTAAGCAATCTAGAAAAAATGCACTGCATAATGTTAGAATTTTATGGGATGCACTGGATAATGTTCCCTAAAGCCTGTGCCGGTTACAATATATCTCTATGGAGTTTTAAAATTATTCGATCCATCCCATAGGATTTTAACATTATCCGGTGCATGTGTTGGGTAACACTAAAACTCGGATAACACTAAGACTTGTGGAACTAAGTTTTAGTGTTATCTGAGGTTTTACTGTATACAGGAATTAGTGGTCAACTATGCCCACTAAACATGGGTCTAAGACATGTTGATCTTTAGTGGCAACAAATATCTTTCCTCTCTCAGTTTAATACAAACAACAATGCTCTACCTGTATTATGAGTTGAAGCTAGGACATACATACAACCACAAGAAACAAGTTTTCAGAAATCTGCTTGACCTGTGACTACTTACTTGATGATAAGGGCACTGCTATTGAGTTCATTGACGAGGAAGGCCAAGACAGCAGCCTTTTTGTCTGGGGGAAGCGCCTGGAAGGGTTTGGTATGCAAATGGTCACATAGGTCCTCATCTGCCCCATAGGCTATGAGGAAGCAGCGAAGGATCTCAGACACAGTATCACGGTTCAGGCTTATCTCAGAAAGTTTCTCACCAAGGATTTTCAATGACTGGCAGGAAAAATAGAAGAGAGTAACATCAGCACATAGAAAATATGCATGCACATGCACAGAAAATTGTACCCATCACTTAAACAACAGGAAAGTTTAAAATAAGGTGATACAACTGACAAGAGGGACATGAAAGTACATGAGTAATTTGTCAGACAGAATCTCAAAACCATATACAGTGGTACCTTGCTTAAAGAGCATAATGCATTCCACAGGATTGCTCTTTAAGCGAGTTTGCTCTTTAAGTGAAACACCATTGTAAATGACCGATTGTGGAGGGGATTGTGAACCCCGATTTATTTGTTAAGCGAGTTTTTGGTTGGTTTTATTTGTTAAGCGAAACGAACATTCAGAGAAAATTCTGCTCCTTAAGCGAGTTACTCTTTAAGCGAAATGCTCTTTATGCGAGGTTTGACTGTACAGGTCTCAGGGCATCAATGTTCTGCATAGTTTCCTGTACGGCCTTACACTTATTACTGACTTTGCATAGTAAGTGAACCAAGACAGGTACAAAAATGTTCAATTTGTACATTTTATATTTTACATAATTAGTATTTCCTTGCCACACAATTTTTATCCATTTTAAGCACACGTTCAGAAAGGTCTAGAATAGATACAACTCATACCAGTTATGGTGAAGATATGCAAATAAATCATTGGGGAGAATTCTCCACGATGGCCACTCAGACACCTCTCTGGAAAGCATTTTGTCATTTTTATTTTTAAAACTAGTAACTGCAACCTCTCTATTCTAGAAATATAAACCTTTTAAAAACAAAATGAGATAGTATCAAGAACTGGATGGATCTGCTAGAAAGCATATTTTGCAGCTTACATGATGGCTTTGTCTAGAAAGCAAGCCAGAGTCCCTGAAACATTACCTTCCTATTCTTCATACAATAGATAAATTCAGCCTCTGCTATACAAGCAGTGGAAACCCACAGTAATTATAATGTAGTGATGAACTTGATACAAATCCAATATTATTTGCTTCTACAATGGTCTAAAGTGTTTTGCACTAACACTGCTTCACTAACCAAAATGTTTCCATTTCTTGTCATTTTGTCTGCTACAGAAAGGAATATTGAAAATTTTGAGTGCTGCGATCAGTGACCCAGATATACTTTCTTGCCATGTTGGCTCAGAGGACTTGGGTCTGTACTCTTCTGTCAAGTCAAACATTTGGCAAATAGTTTCTCCACCTGTGTTATTCATATAAATCACTGCCACAAAATCAAATTATCCATACGACATTATGTTTTAGATATTAGAGACTGTATCTTTCTTATATCTGGAACTCTAAGTACAACATAGGTGCAAAAGGCAGGGCAGTTGCTCCTAATTTTATTACATGTTTTAAATAGAGTGGATTCTACAAATGGATGGCTACCTCTTGTCAAAACTCTACCCGTGTAGTAATACCTTGGATAATGATTGCCTTGGATAAAGCTAAAATCAGATGTCAGGGAATTTGAGGGAAAAATTTGCATCGCACAATGTTAAGATAATGTTCTGCGATGCAAATGTTTGCATTTGCAAATGTTTGACATTGATCTCTGCCCAAAGCCCGCAGGGCTAGAGACCAGCCCTGCGGGCTTTGGGGCGGAGATCTACTGAGGCTCAGACTGCCGGGTTGGTTGGGGAAACACCGGGTGTGCCTGTTCTCCTCCCAAACAAACTGGCACTATGAAGCCTGCAGCGGTGGCATGGCTGGGAAGCAGTCAGGGGGCTCCCCATTCGGCTTCTCAGCCACGCCACCACTGCGCCCTTCATAGCAGCGGCATGTTTGGGAAGCCGAATGGGGAGCCCCCGGTCTGCTTCCCAGCCACACTGCTGCTACGATGCGCGCACTGGTGGCATGTTTGGCAAGAAGGATGGAAGGGCCCCACATCCTCCTTGCCAAACATGCACGCACACTGGCCAGCGTGTTTGGGAATGAGGATGGGCAGCCCCCCGATCCTCCTTCCCAAACACATGCACACCTGCCAGCGTGTTTGGCAATGAGGACGGGCAGCCCCCTCCTCCTGGTCTGAATGGGAGTAGAACACGCTTTCCCTCCCCAAGCAAAGCGGTGGTCTCACGCTGGGACCACTGGTTTGCTTGGGGAGGGAGGGCGCTTTTTCTCCCCAAGCAAACTGGATCGACCCCCTGTTCCCTTTCCTCTTCGGAAAGGGAACAGGGCTTTTTTTTTTAACGTTGTGCATCAATGCATCGCACAACATTAAAAACCGGATAACGGTCAGACTTGTGGAACCCAGTCTTAATGCTATCCTAGGTACTAGTGTATATTCCAATTAATGTTAACCAACTTTAGTTTGTTATACACCACGGTAATTGACTTTCTGACTCGTTTATTTAAAATAACACAGTTCAGGCACAAACTTGCATTTAGTTCTGTAATGTCAATCTAGGTCCATGATGGCAAACCTTGGCACTCCAGCTGTTCTTGAACTTCAATTCCCAGAAGCCCAAGTCTCTGTGAATCCACACAAATGGGTATACTGCACATACAGACTCACAGCTTACTTTCTCTGCTAGCAAATGGTCACCAGCAGTTCCAGTCCACATCCTACCAGAATAACCTTTCATTGATGAAAAACAACACAGAACACAAACACAAACCATGCTTGTGTGTGTATCCCAATTCCACATGGAGACAGGAAACAGGCTTTATGTACTTTGGGCCAAGCCTCCTGACACTCACAGCTTTCCGTTAAAAAAAAAACCTGTTCAAACTTTTGGGGCTTTTTGGGGGGCTTTACTTGTGCACAAAAACATGGAGCCAATGCTTCCCAATAGAAGCTAAAGGGATGACAAAAAAGATTTTCAGCATTTGGGTCAGAATTTTGCTACTCTGCATTGGTCACTGCCCTTTTCATGCCAGAACCTGGATAATGCACAATACCACATATTGTGTTATGGTATCTAGTCTATCTTGGGAAAGACCGTGTTATCAAGCAAGCACACAGTTGTAAAAATCAATACATGGTTTGTTTTTGTGTCAGAGATTACTCTGGTCTGAAAGGATGTTTGCAGGGGACGCCCGAATGAGGCTCCTTCCATGTCCCTCATCGTGCAGCTCTTGGGTATCAAACCCATCTTTCCAGTCTCCAAGCCTAGCACCTTAACCACTAAGCCACCAGGGGAGTTCCAAAAACAGATGTTGTAACAGTATTAGTATTTTCTGCACCAGACTGTGTGTACTCATTGTACATCAGCACTTCGTCCTGTACTCTGGATTCTGACATGACAGAATACATTGATCCACTATCTTACCTGACAATATGATGGAAGGCCAGGGTCGTAGAGTGCAGCCTTCACAAGCTTTACAAGGAGGTCCAACACTTCACCCAAACTGTCTCCTACATTGAAGAGGCCTTCTTGCAAAGTACTGAGACTGGGAATTTCTCTCGCTACATCAAAGCCTAGCACCTTGCCATAGTTGTGTAGAAATTCCACAATGGCTAAACAATCTGCAAAGGCATGGCTGGGCAAAACCAATCCAGGAATCCGAGAAAATTCTGGCAGAGGCTGGGGAAGAGAAAAATATCAGTACAGACAACGTGGAGAAGAACAACTAGCCCACCTGTTTTGTTTATTCAACCTGCAACTTCTATCTGATGCATAGCAAGCTCTGCCCTTCCAGATTTTTAGGAAATTATTAAAGACATTACTCTATACATCAGCCTTTAATAACATATCCCCTGCTGTTGTGAACTTTTAATTATTAAATTTAGATTCTCTTTTATTTTTATGTCAGTTGATCATCGCCATATTGTTTGTTCACTGTATGTGGGTTGGGTTTGAGGGCTGGCCATGGGGGTGGGGAGGGAGGAAGAATAGCAAAATCAAGAAAGATGAGGTGAAAGGTAAAGACAGGAGGTTAGACCACCAAATATTGCCACAAAGCATCTCTTTAAATATGCAAGTTCTATCTTAGCAGATATACAGGAAAACTCAAAATGTTCCCTGGAAAGTATTTCAAAGTATCACTTACAAAAATAAAGTAGCTGATTCAATTTTAATGTTTTGGAAAAGAACTAAATGAGTAAACAAAGCAAATAGCCAAAAATTCTGTTGTCTATCATACTAAATCACACTAAAGTAGGTCCAATTTATCAATGGGGATTTGGTGAATTTACTCTTCCATAAACTCTTTCATTCAAACGGGCCCCACTTTAGTGGCAACTTACTTTATCTTAATTAAGTTGCAGGTAGAGTATGCCCATTTGAATCAATGGAATACATAGAACAGTTGACTCACTAAATACCCTTGGATACAAAAGGTCTACTTGAGTGGAATTTACCATAAGTGACATGATATTGGCCAATGTGACACACGTTTATATTAGATGCTAGCAGTTTAATTATTTATCTTTGTCCCCACCTAGTAATATGAGGTCCCCAACTTATTTATCCAGCTTAATTAATCCTGATCATAGATCATTTACACTTTTACATTTTAATATGCTTCCATCTGTATTTAGAGAGTGATTATTTAAGATACCTACTCAGAAGCGTCTATATGTTAGGATAGGAATACTGAAACATCAGAAAATGCACTTTTAGAATGGCAATTATACGACCAACCTAAAAGTGACCTTATTTCTGCCTTCCCACAAATTAAGCTGAATGCTGAGATGTTTAAAATCATACTCTCAGATAAAAACACTGAACTGAGTGTAGCTGTTGCTAAATTTGCATGGAGGGCAACTAAAATACGGAGCATTAGAGAGAACCATTTAAAAAGGAAACAGGTTAATCACCGGCTGTAATGAATTTTAACTTTCAATTTTAATGTTATTTTAAACTCTACTGATTTATATGGCTTGGAATTTCAAGTATCCAATCTGTGCATCTATATATTGGAATGTTTTATTCTGGTTACATACCATAAAGAAACTTGCTTTTGTTTACAACAATGACTTTTTAACTTTTAAACTTATGTTAGAAATTAGAGATGCTATGTGGCCTCATTGCTTAGCTGTGTTTTGTATTTTCTTACTGGTTAGAAAGAAGTGCTGTCTGCATCTGCTGGTTCAAATGTTGTAGCAGTTATTGTAGCACAAATCTTAAAAACTGGTTTTATTCAATTTTTTAAAATTCTGAACGGATATGTTTTTAAATAACATATTTTAACTGCCTTTTAAGCATTTAATTTTTTATTTAAAAAATTCCTTCATTTTACTGTGATGGTCATTGTCCATAATAAAGTATGTGATTGATTGATTGACTCTCATCTTAATTATTTATCTTAGTCAACCAAACAAAAGTACCAGATTTTGAATTGGCAGCTGAGAACTGTGTATTCCACAGATATCTTATTTACAGTCCAAGGATGGTACCTGGTGCACAAAACTGGTACTGTGAGAACTCTTGGTATAAGTTTTTAAAATGCCAGTGTATGCCACCCAAATTTCCTTACTTTTTAGTATAAAACCCAAAGAGACCTAGAATGTAGCTACCTAAAAACATGGGCCTTATTCCAACAAAAGTTATTCAGTTAAATAACTTTTGTCAAAAACAAGTACAGTACTACACATCGAGTATAAAAACAACTCACTCCGTGCCTTCCAGGAGTTTTAGTTTACATACTACATTATCACTAACCACACTGATTTGAAATTCAGAGTCCAAAACTGGACAGCCCCATATTGGAGCATTAATCTAAGAATACAGTAATACCTCATATAACATTAGTATCGAATAACACGAAAATCGCATAACATTAAGGAATCTGGGGGGAAGAATTGCATCAGATAACATTAAGATCCTATGGGATGCTTCAGATAACAACCGCTAAAGCCTGTGTGGTTACAATGTATCTCTATGGATCCCATAGGATTTTAACATGCATCAGATAACACTAAAAATCATATAACACCAAGACTTGTGGAACCAGGTTTTAGTGTTATATGAGGTTTTACTGTAATCTGAAACACAGAAGCATTTTTGTCTGTGTATCATCTGAATCCTTTTGTTTTGGAGTTCACAACAAATACCTTAATTGTCAAACTCCTCAGAACTGATTTTTTTAAAATGTCCTTAATAGAAAGGCATGCTGGAGCCTCACCCACTGTAAATAATACCAAAAAACCTCATGTTATTTGCCTCTTCTGTCCTTAATTTCATCTGGCTAGTTTATTCTTAAAGACCACAGCTGCTTTACAAGAGGAGCCTCTCTCCCCATACATCACTGTGGCCAAACAGTTCAGCACACCTGGTGATCTCCTAGACACATGTCCTCAGTGGGCTTTTTCATCTCCTCTAAGATCATTTGCTGCCGCAGCCGTTCTTCCTGCTGCCTCTGGGAAAGAAGGTTCTTATCTATTTTCCGGGGATTCTTTGTGGGCACTGCAACTTTCTTTTCCTTGGGCTTCATTTTTTCTTTTGGCTTCACCTTCTCCTTCAATTTCTCCAGCTTAATCTTTTCCGGCTTACTCTTTTCTTTCTTTACCTGGAGCTGATGGAAAGACAGACATGTCACACTTTCTTTTTTCTTTACTTGGAGCCTGACCACTGTCCAGTTTCTTCAGCTACTGCCGCATGATCATGACCTACCTTAGGCTTCTTTTTTACTTCCTTAGGTTTGACATCTTTGGGCTTCGATGTCTTGGCCTCTTGCTTCTGTTTACCTTGAACCTAGAAAGACAATGTGACCGAAAATTCAAAACAGAAGATGCTTAAGAATTAAAGCTATTGCCATATCTTCAACAGAATAGTCCTGAAAACCTTTACCACAGACATGTATCAATTAAACATAAGGCAGCCTCACATTTCACTTGGAAAGTTACAGTCTTTTTGTCCCATACATGCTTTTAATAAGAGCATACCATCTCAAATTGGTTAGATTCACCATACAGTTAATTGTGGGAGTTGGCATCCTCAGATATCAGCTCTGATTTAAGTTTCTGTTCCTTATGATTTCAAAGAAATATCTAGAAAATGGGCAGGGTGCTATGGCCATCCAATTGCCCAACTGGAACAACTCACAGAATACCTTGCCACTGGCCCCCCTAGTTGCAGAGTTGAAGCCCAAAATATCTGGAGGGTGGAAGTTTCCCACCTCTTCCTTAGTAATGATAAGTATACATACATATTTTCTGATCTTTTATCCCTGGTTTTGTATCTCAGTTCCTCTCTACCACTGGTATGTCCAGAGATACACCACCAATGTAAACACAGTTATGCCAGCTTACATAATATTTCAGGTATGGGGTTCCATGGCATATACTTTGTAAAGTTTATCTAGTCTTGGAAGTATCCACAACCTCCCACCCTCCCTCCGGGCCCTTTCCACCTTGTCCAGAGACGGGCTCAGCTGCAGGCAGTGAGGCGCTGCTCCCCCCTCCCCCCAGGCCCCTTCCACCTCGGCCCAAAGGCCGATAAAAGAGCAGCCGACGGCGGGCAGCAAGAGGATGCTCCCGCCCTCCCTCCGGGCCCTTCCACCTCGCCCAGAGACAGACTCAGCTGCGGGCGGTGAGGCGCTGCTCCCGCCCTCCCTCCGGGCCCCTTCCACCTCAGCCCTGAGGCCAATAAAGGAACAGATGGCGGCAGGCAATCCAACCACAAAGAAGACCTTCCCCCTGCAGCCACTCCACCACCTGTCTTCAACTTTTCTTCTCGAGAAAAATCAGAATGTTTGGTTCTTGCCATAAAGCTCTTCCTGAATCTGAGCCAGTGGAATTGAAGCTCATATCGGCTCAGAGGATGTCAAGACCAATGGGACAAAAAACATCTGTGCCCGGACGCCTACAAAAGCTGCGCTGGGAGCACCTCCATCTCCTGGGACTCCGCCCCTGGCCAACGTATGAAAAGGCAGCCCAGGATTGCAGGACTTGCCCCACTGCCGCAAAGAGACCACCAGGGGGTAGGATTTTGCTGCAGCAGGACTTAATTGCAGTTGTGGTAGAGAGGATGTAGATTAACATTGGAATGGTATTTTGTACTGTATTGTGATTATATAGTATTGTCTGTTCTGTACTGAGTATTGTTTATGGATTGTACACTGATTACACTGTGTTTATATTTATTTTGCTGTACTGTATTTTATGATATTATGATATTGTATTGAACTGTTATATTGTATTCGATTGTATGTTGTGAGCCGCCCTGAGTTGGTTTCACCAAGTAGGGCAGCATATAATTAATCAAATTAATTAAATCAAACCTTGCTAGAAACCAAAAAATGAATCTCCCATAACTTAGTGCAACCCCAGCTCATTCTAGTTAACATTCCCTTTTCTATCTATGGAATACTATGAATACACTGATTCATTTTACTATAGGTACCTTTTGCTTCATTTTCTTCTTGACCTTGCTTATCTTCGCCTTATCTTCATCATTGGCTACCTCTGCAAATACATAACAGGATAAAGTGAGAATGAAATACAAATTAGAGAAACTAAACCAACCCACAGTTCCATAATTAACCATTCCATTATGTATTATAGGAGGGTACCACTTCTCTGAAAGGTGTAGCTTAGGTTAGTATGCTCTCAAGAAAAATCTCTCAGCATGTAAAATGAGACGATTCTTAAGCTGACATCAACTGTTATGTTCCTTCCACAAAATTTGTGGTATGGATTACAGTACTTTAATCCTGATACTTATTCTTAAGATTTACTCCATTAAATTTGCAAACTCTAGTCAATATAAACTAAAATGCTCTTGAACATGTTATAGATCAAATGCAAAAATCACTAGAGATCTCCAAATGCAAAAAGGTCTGGCTGTTAAGGCAATTTGTGAAACTTGGTGCAACTCTGCATCATACTTACTGCACTGTCTATTAATGCTGCTTAACATTCATACAGACATTCTCCTTGAGGAAATGTTCTATGTGTCCAAGGTCAGACTGAGTGCAAGAAAACATGTTTGAGCCTGAGACAGGATTTCATCTGCAGGCAAAGGATACATAATGCTCCCTATTCCTCTGTAGTCATTAAACAAATACTAATGACAAGCAAAGAAATGTACTGCAGTAAGTAAATCAGCAGTGAAATCCTGCCCCTCCCCACAGGGCAGGGGCATCAACCCTTCGTCCTCACTCTCAAGAAAGCATTCAGAATTCTAAGACAGTGTGGGAATGACACCGTTTCAAATTTGGTAATTACCAGGGAACCTCAGGATACCCAGCAATGCTCCAACCAATATTTTATTGCCATCTCAGCTGAGCTATAACTTTCTTGCATTTATAGTCCCTTCACCAACAAGCCAGACTTGATTGGGTATCCAGAGCATCTTAAAACCAGGGTTCTTTGCTTCTGAAGTATCCATGTATACAACTCACATGGAATTCTATTCATATTTCTAAATCTTTCAGCTACATTTATTTTGACATACAGTCAAACCTCACATAAAGAGTGCTTCGCTTAAAGAGTAACTCACTTAAAGAGCAGAATTTTCTCTGAATGTTTGCTTCACTTAACAAATAAAATCAACCAAAAACTCGCTTAACAAATAAATCTGGGTTTGCAATCCTCCCCGCCAGAAGTTATAATTGGTCACTTACAATGGTGTTTCGCTTAAAGAGCATATGCACTTAAAGAGCAATCCTGTGGAACACATTATGCTCTTTAAGAGAGGTACAACTGTATTTCTAACCCTCACAGCTGTGGAGACACAAAAGAAAGCACAGAAGACAGGGTCTGCAAGTGCTTTCAGTTCTTCAGGCAGAGCTCTCATGTTCTGTGTAGCTACCTGACCCTCCCCTCAAAGTCTCCATCACATTCTCTTACCTAGATACTCTTACTGCCCCTTGCTTATCCGTTCCTCTCTTCCTGCTGCCACACCGCTCCTTGATAAGAAATTCCAAATTTTGCAAAAACTGAAACATTAGTTTCCAGAAAAAAGCATGCAAATGGAGATTTACGCAGAATAAGCAGATTTGCATGCATCTCATAGATTTGCTTTATTTTTGAGAGCAAAAATTGAATTTTCTTGGTGCACAAAATGAACACCTTTGCCTCCAGAGACTGACAAACAACTCCTCCTACAAGCTAAAGTTCATCCTTGTGAAAGCAATTAGCATGCACAATGGGCTTGTCAAACTGGTACCTTGGACCTCCAGTTTCTTTGGAGCTCGGGCATCTGTCTTGCTCTGCGGATCAGGCACTCTGACTTTGGGAGGTCGGCCCCGGCCACGCTTCACCTTGGGCATCTCCTTAGCCTTGGCTTTCTCAGTATTTCGGGGTCGCCCCCGCTTTCCTGTGATAGCCTGGATACGTGAGGGGATTTCCTCAGATGATAGTTTCACCCATTTAAGGCCCTAAGAAAGAAAGAGATACTGTTTAAAGAAAATAAACTCTCTACGTACCTACTAACTCCAGTTATCTACAGAAACTTTTCCTCATGAGGTACTGCGCTTGTCTAATACTTCTCCCATCCTAGCTCTAGCATACACACAGCAAGGGCAGGCAATGTATATTCCTGTGGCCCACCAAGGACATTTCTGAGGTTCCAAACACTCCATACACCCCAAAATTTATTTATTTATTTTTTAAAAAATCTATCTTTGTTCATGAAATTCTCTTTCATGGCGCACAGAGCACAACTCTGCCATATTCCAAGGGGGAATCTTTTTTGTGCCCTTCCAGCCCCTCAAAAATATTTTAAATTTATTTTAGAAGTTTGGCCACTGAGGGCACAAGATCCCTTATTTAGTTATTAAAAAAAATTAATTTAACCAATTTTGTCACTTATCCTCTGACAAGTGGCTTTTTAAAAATGTCTATCTGTAGTGACTTTTTAAAAATTAAGAATTAAATAACAAATTAATTTTTTTAAAAATCACACCTCCCATTTTTAGCCCCTCTCGCTCAAAATACAGCACTCAGTCTAGTGGAAGATCTGGAAAAGCCCCTCTGGCATACCAGCATTCCTGAGTCTACAAATCTTGAAACAATGTTCCAAAATGATGAGATCCAAGGAGCCATAGTGCTAGATAACCAGCATGTGCGTGCTTTTGGCATTTGTGTTCCAAGAAACATCACTCATTATAGGAAAGCATGGGTGAGTTCTCAGGCCCAGGTCATAAAGTTTTAAAAGATGTATCACTATGGATGGATTCACCCTTGTAAAACTTTGTGCACAATTTCTCTTTGAAAAAGCACCTGTCATGGTTTTCTAATTAATTCCTAAAAGAGGACAACTGCAGCAAAGCTTGATGCTGACACAAGTAACTCCCAGCCCTGCATCAATATTCACCTCAGGTGTATCTCGCTCTTCAAAGAAATCTCCCACTGGCATTCGGGGGCTGAAGCTGAAGTTGTCACGGCGGACATTCTGCACAACGTTTCTACTCAGGTACTAGAAGAGAAGGAAGGCACCATAACGTGAATCAATCAGAAGCTGTGCAGCACCTAGCCTACAAAGACAGCACAATGCATGTTTCAGCCAATATGAGGTTTAGCCTCTTGAAAAGCCGAATGTCGACAAGATAGGTGTGCTGGCCAATCTATTCACTGGGAGTGCCTAATTTATTAAAAACCCTAATCTGATGCTATCTGGAGAAAGAATTAAAAAATGATACAGCTAATCTGATTTCCAGGTCACTGCTCCAGACAGAGGCCACAGTACAGTCATCACTGTTTCTGACCTGGGAAGCATGTTTTACCTTTATCACCTCTGGAAACTGCTTCATCCTCTTGCCACAAGGTCCATAGTACCAGGTCTCTCCATGCCAACGGTTACTGCCCTTCTTGATGCGCACCTCCCTTCTCCACCTGAGCAGGAAAAAGCCCTATTAAAGACTAAATGTATGTACAGTAATACCTCGGATAATGCTAAGACTTGGTTCCACAAGTCTTGGTGTTATCCGATTTTTAGTGTTATCCAACGCATGTTAAAATCCTATGGGATGGATCGGATAACGCTAAAGCTCCATAGAGATACATTGTAACTGCACAGGCTTTAGCGGTTTGTTATCTAATCCATCCCATAGGACCTTAAGGTTATTCGATCCAATTCTCCTCCCCAAAATACTTAACGTTATGCGATGTTAGCGTTATCCGAGGTAAACGTTATCCGAAGTATTACTGTACTCTAATTCTGTTTGGACTAGCACCATGACAAGGCAGAAACTTTGCCAAGCAGATAATACAACTTACCCATGTTTCAAGGGGTAGTGCACCTCTTCTACTGTGGCTATCCGCCTTCTTGGAACATCACCTGATCAGAATAAGTAACCATTAGCAATACCGACAACTGCTGCCTAATTCTTTAAAAGCTGATAATGCATCTGAGATATCTGAAGGAAAGGGTCCACTTACTTTTAGCTGAGACACTTTGTATTGAGACATCTTTGTTCTTCTTGTCTATCATAGATTTTGTGTTCTGTGGACAGCTGTTCTTGGCTACGTCTTCTACAGGGGCATTTATTGTTGCTGGTTCAAGTGGTGCTTGAGAACCCAGAAAATCTGAGCCCTCTTGCCCCACTTCACTCACACCTGCCAATTCCAGGCTGCTATCTTCAATTTAAAAAAAAAAGGACTATTAAATGGAATTGTAAAAAGCAAAGAACCCATCAACTAGGTAAAATGCAGCAAGAATTGGAGATTTTAAATGATTGTTTATTCATCTATCTACACACTTGGATTAATACCAAATGAATTAAATCTATTCTTACTTTGACTTAAGTGGAACATGTGTTGGGTGAAAGGCTGTGACCAAGGGAAGAAAAAATATTAAAGAGAAATATAACAAAGACACAAATGGGCTGGAATGACAAAAAAAACGCTTGGAAAGACATCTAAGACCTATCCTTTCCCTGATTGCACAAAGAACAGATTGCTCAGACTTTCAGATGCCTAAGCACACGTTCACAACTTCAAATAACAACCAGAACATTGCTCACAGATTTTTCTTGCAAAACAACCTTTAACGTTTTGCATCTCACCCCTAGTGAATACCTAGCAGTTGAACAGAACTCCGCAAGATGAATACTGGTAAAGGTCAGCCTAAACAGTCTTGTTTAGCCTTATCAGCTGGGTTCTTATTTATCTTCCTCTTCAAATAACCAGACTGCCATATGATTGCAATCGCTGTGTGAACAACATGATCCTCTGCACCCACACTCTGTTCCTATGGGGCAGTGGTTCCCAATCTTTTTTTGGCCATGCCCCATCTAAGCATCTCTAAAAACCCTGATCCCCTCCGCCAGTGACATATAATTCTTATTATTCAAAATTGAACTCCTATTCATGTGGCGAAAGCTTAAATGGCCATTCACTGTTAATAACTCTCGAGTTCCCCACCCCACAAAAAAATCGAATTGCCCCACGTTGGGAACCATGGCTCTAGGGTTAGGGCATAGTTTCTATTCTGCACTATGGCTATTGTAAGAGGTAATTCAAGAATCATCTTAGAAATAGATTTGGTTCTCTCTAAGGAGCAGGTCTCAAAAATCAAGTTAAGCAACTGGTTACTGGGCATAATAGGATATCTCTAGCATTGTGGAGTTGGCTGATTATTTTCACAAGACACAACAAATACAGTCCTCACCTATGTCCATTATCTTGTGGCATAATTTAAACCTTAATTTAAAATTCTCTTTACACATATACAGAATAAAAACATAAATCATTGTTCCAAATATTTACAAAACCATTTGTTCCTTCTTTGCTTAAACCCAGCCTATAAAGACTCAAGATTTACAAATCACTACATTTGGCACAAGACCTGAGCCAGTCTTAAAACGTGTATTTCACAATCCTGTATGAATTTTCACAAGTACTCAATAAAGACTACTATAATTGAAGGTATATTTGTGCTTCTTCATTAAAATAATTGGACAATAATGTCTAGAGAACAATACATATAAAATCAATAGTTCTTCCTCACCTTGCAAAACAGACTCCCCAAGAACAGGTGGCAAATCTGCACTTCCAAACAGCGAGTTGTCAGGCTGACTGTCATCTGCCAACAGACTGAAGGAGTCGGGGTGATTGAGAGAAGGGCTGCCAGGACACTCTAGGGCAGAGATGTCAGGAGGGTCCTCCAGGGATGACTTCCCACTCACCAGCTCAGACGTATCCATTTCATAGAGATCTCCAGTCCCTGGGTCTGAAAATCATTAATTGGAGATACAGCCATTACCTGTTATCTAAGAAAACAGCCTCATTCCATTATACTGTACTCCTAAGAAGAATAGCATCACCATCTATAATTTAATATGTTCAGTTACTAGAATACTGTATGATAGGGCAGTGCTATGCCTATTATCACAAATGCAGAAAGGCACATTGCTAAAGCCATTTGCCAGGTTCAAGGCAGAGATGACACCTTAAACAGGGACTTCCTGGCTCATGCAATTTTGTCAAGATGTGAAAAGAAATCATTAACTATTAAGTGCAAAAAGTCAACTCAGTAACTAGATTCCCACAATTCCTGGGGGATTTCTAAATAACGTGAAAAAGAAAGATTACTTTTACATATGAAAGGGTACTAACCAATAAGAAAATTATAATCAGTTTCTTACTACTTTTTATAAGTCTGATTAAAATTATGCAAGCAGAGCTGTTAAATAAGGAAAGACATTTTGGACTTGGGTGGAATCAGTGAGTCCATCTTCCATCATGAAACCTGGTGGACAACAGGTTCTTGCAACAGAATGGTTTATTAAACACAACCAATTGAACTAAAACAGAGAAACTACAAATTTCCATAGGGAAATGAGTTCATTTTATTCCCTCCCTTTGTTCTCATTATTCTATATGTCCTTTTCTCAGAGTTCCTTCACCGAGAAGACCGCCTTCCTTATTAGTCCTAACTAAGGTGGAGACAAGGGTAACAACAAGGACACTGCAGATCGGTGTCCCTGCAGGTCTTGGCAGCCTGGCTTGCCTAGGTTCACAAGAGTGGCGACTGTGGGCCTTCCTGTTGAAGTGTGGCCCTGCTGCTTCTGGCTCTCACACCACCACCCCCCGGAAGACTTGGCTAAGAGTCTGAACTTCTCAAACCAACAGATTGCTTCTGCTGGTAGGTGGAAGCTCACAATGCCCCTTATCCAGGGTTCAATCTTCCAGATGTACCCCGAGCCTCCTGGGAGGTTAAGGTTGCTTGAGAAGATGGTTGTCAGAGCAGTCTCCAGGGGATCTTCCTACATCCGCCTCTCTGGTCTGCTCCACTCCTGTTATCTGAATCTTCTGGACCTCTAGCGCTTCCTTTATATCTTCTACACTCTCGGGCCCCAACAAGTGTCCATCTCTGTGTCACCTAACACTTCATGTTGGCCCACCCTACTGGCTTCCTCTCCTCAACTCTTGCCCTGAGTCAGGCTGCTCCCCCTGTCCACTAGGGAAATGGAGGCTGGATACCTAGGAGTGGTCCAGAATTCCCACAAATCACGACTCCCTCCACATCCACAAAAGGGATGTGGGGGTATATCCCATCACTAGTATCAGCCACTTCTCTATCTTAATAGAGGTAATTTACATGAGATCTATAAAACAACAATACAGTACTGGAGAATATATACCCAGGATAATGAATTAGAAAAGAAAGACGACTACAAAGCTATTGAAAGGAATTACTGCACAAAATCCTGCTGCTTAGTGTAGTAAATCATACTGAATCAGGACCAGTGATACAATTTCTCCATAACTTCTGTTAATCCAAACGGACCTGCACAAACTGTGACTTACTGTGCTAAAGCAAGTTGGGGGACCAAAAGACAACCTGCTTCATGAAACAAACTCTTAGACCAGAGATACAGCTCCAAGGATCACCAACAGGCACAAACTGGCTAGTTCATACCCAACCCCTTTATATTCCCAATTTAACTTGTGGTCCCCATCAGTTTAGTGTTCCTTTGCTGCATGGTTTCTGTTTTATGCAACATTTTATGCAACATGCTGCCCTTTAGGAAGAATCTAAAAACATGGCTGGCGGGGCAGGCATGGGGTGCGGGAGGTATAATGACCCCAGCTCACTGGATGATCTGAGTCCCTCTCTCCCTCTACTTTTTAATTAGTAAGATTAGTAAAATGTAGCATTTGGTGTGCTTTTAATCTTTCTAGATTTAAATTTTAAATTTTACAGTTTTGTATTTGACATTTTTAGGTAGTGTGTGTTTTGTTGTGATGTTTTTTATTGCTTATAAACCACCCTGAGTCACTTCGGTGAGAAGGGTGATGGAGAAATATGAATAAATAAATAAATAAATAAATATAAAATAAAACATAACACTGCTTCAAATTTCTGGTATTAAGGTTAGACTTCTATCTACCATTAAGCAAGCGAGCAAAATCTCAAGAACTAATTCAAAACAGAAAATAGATGTAGGCACCATTAATGTATTTTCAGTCTTCTCTGACTGGAGATGTTAAGTGAGGTCAGGCTGATTAGTAACTGGATAGGAAACCATCAAGGAATACCGGAGATCTCCAGAAAGGATAATGAAAAAATGCTGCCTGATACTCTGGAAAGCCACTCACAGCTGACAATACTGGCTCACTTTAAGGAAGTTTCTTATACAGTATTCCTAATTTAATCCTTTTCAATGTTTTTGATCTGGCAACTAGCTACATTACCAAAGAGAAGAGGAAGACAAATGAACAGTCTTAGAATTCTAGCATGTGACTATCTATCCGGCCCATGGCACCAAATAATCCAGCCATTGCGGAAGCGGTGTAAACAGCCGTAAACGTTCTATGGCTGTCATAAACAGGGGGGGCACCAGTCTAGCCCCTCAACTGTCTGAGGGAGCGTGACTGGCCCCTGATTTGAAAAGGTGAGAACCCATAATGTAAGCACAGTAAGCAGGTTTCAGTAAGCACACAGGTAATACTAATGTAAAGCCTGTACATTAAGAATATGAGAAGGATACAACTATTCGCCATTTGCACGGGCAAAACCCCTTTGTGATTAGTACAGATGTTGCTAGCAATTATACTTATAGAAATGTTAGGAAACACAATCAAGACACCATCCTAAACCAGCAAATTGCACATAATTCCTGCTAAATACACAGAAGAGCGAAAAGGGGAGACATGTCAACTTCCATGCCTGCAATATCTGACTAAGGGAGGGAATTCCAGTAGTTCTGCTTTGTATGGCAAACAATGTTCTTTCAAATATCTATGAAAGGTACAAGAAGCTTCCTTTAACCTCCCCCCCCCCCAAAAAAAAAAAAGGATATCATGTTTAATACCTGGAAGAGACCATTATGTGACACTGCAGATTACAGTGATATAAAACATCAGCTATTTACCTCTGTCAAGTGACTCAAAAGGTTCCAAGGAATCCTCTAGAGGAGGAGGTATCCGAGATGCTTCCTCCAAAGAACAACCACCTCCAGCATCTGGTTCCAACACAGAAGCTTCCTGACTCAGAGGCTCACCAACCGGAGAAGAACCACTGTAGCCACACATTTTCAAATCTATAAAGATATTTTTTAAAAGATCTAATGTTCTTTCTATGCAGACATAAATTTGAGTTAGCCCCACATATTCCAAAATGGTTCCAAACAGATCCAAACAAAGCATTTATATCAAACTCCAAAATAGTTACATTGAAATATAACAGTTATTCTTTACAGTGCTACACCGTTTTTGTTTTGTTTATTCTCTGATATGTCTGAAACACAGACTAACATGGCTACTATTCCAAAAAATTCAAAATAATAAAGGCTCATTTCCAGCGGTGGACTCCCAAAAAAATTACTACCACACTGTGGGCGTGGCCTACTCTGTGGGCCTGGCTATGTGACTGGGTGGGCAATCTAATCATGCCTTTCTCAGTAATCTCTACCACACCTGTTTAAAAATGATAATTTAGGATTTTTATACATGTCATCAATGTACATAGCACTTAACAGAGTAACTTAAGCACACACAAAAAAGACAGAACCCGTTGTAAGATGCCTTTCTTCATTCCTTCTTGAATGTTTATGTAAAAAAGTATATATTTTTTTTACATAAATGTTAAGAAGAGTAGCCAAAGGTCATATCAGATGCTTCTGATCTTCCCCTCGGTGGGTATGGAAGTCTCCCAACTTCATGACAGAAAGCTCCACTGCTTTCCTGCCTACACATTCTGTGGGTACTCTGGGGTCCTGTTGCAGAAAGCTGCGATGCACAGGGTCTTAAACCCCCTCACACAGCCCCACACATGCCATGCCGTGCAGCTACATCTGTCTGGAGATGGCAAAATGAATTATCTCCCTTTTACCGGTATTTTGATGGAAGGACAATGTAAAACAAATATAACAGCAAAGAAGCCAGAAGAAAAGCACTGCTGTCTTACTTTCCACCTTAGTTGTTGTTAGCTGTGGGGGCCTTCCATATGTCAGTACCTCCTACTCTAGATTTTTGCCCTACAGACACTTTGGCTTCCTTTGTGAATTAATGCTCCTGTCTAAATATACGGTGACAATTATCTATTTTATCTTTAAGTAGTGATGAGTATATTTTAAAAAGAAAGTTTGACCCAGAGGCCACAAGGAAGTCAAAGTTCTTTCCCCATTTCTATGGATGAATTGTTCTGCTCCAAATTAATGAGTCTAGTATAAATTGAGCAGTGGCTCAAGTCGCTAAGACACTGACTGGGAGGCGGAAGGTCAGCAGTTTGATTCCCGAGTACTGCAGGACGGAATGAGCTCCTGTCTTTGTCCCAGCTCCTGCAAACCTAGCAGTTTGAAAGCAAGAAATTGCAAGTAGATAAATAGGGACCACTTCGGTGGGAAGGTAACAGCGTTCCGTGCGCTCCGGTGTCTAGTCATGCCTGCCACATGACCATGGAAATGTCTGCAGAAGCAGGCAGCGCTGGCTCTTCGGCTTTGAAACAGAGATGAGCACTGACCCCTAGAGTCGGATACGGCTGGCTTTCGAGCAAGGGAAACCTTTACCTAGTATAAATTACAACTATTACACTTATGGTGTACAATGCAAATAGTAACATGGAAAACAAGGCATATAGTGACTCCCTATTTTGACCTGGAAATTTCATTTTGTAAGATGCATAAGTGTCAAACTGTAAAGATTTGTGTCTATGCCATAATATGGAACAACAGGTGCATCACAGCATTTGATATAAAAGAAATATTTCTAGACCCCATATGCATATATTGTATTTGCATGACTTGTAAAATAAAACTATGATGCAGACAGCAATGTGCATATTATTTCCTAATTTTACAACCATGATTATATGTAGTAAACATTGGTCAGTCACAGAATTCACCATTTTCTTCCAGACTAGGGTCATGCAACAGAGAAACCACCACCAAAAAAGAGCCTCCATGCATATATCCCCATGCACCTTGAAGCAGCAGAGTTTTAGGCTAGAAAGGGTAGGAAAATAAATGTAAATTTAGGAGGAAAGGGGACCTTTCTTAGTCAAACTCAGAGGAGTGACTCCCTGGATTTGTTATACATGATGCAGTAGTTAAGCTGCAGCAGTGCAACCAAAACCCTGCTCACAATCTGAGTTTGATCCCAACAGATTCATGGTTGACTCAGCCTTCAAACTTTCCAAGGTCAGTAAAATGAGTACCCAGCTTGTTGAGGGCAAAATGCTAATTACCTTGTGAACCTCCCAGAAAGTACTCTAAGTACTATAGGGATATATATACAAATGTTATTGCTATTACTAAATTCTGAAATACGAGGACTTCTAAAGAATCACGATAGTAAGCAAGATAAGCATAGCTGTCATCCTGGGGTTTTCTACTAAATCTGCATCATAGCAAGGTGTTCAATTTGCCAGTCCTACAGCATAGTTAAAATAACCATTAGACAAACTTGTGCATATAATCAAAAAAATATTATATTCCATGAATAGATCTCTTCAAAGCTTGGAACTGTTACTTTTTAAGAAGCAATTCCTTGTTGTTGACTGGTAAAAATGATACATTACATTACTCCAAGTAGCATATTACTTTAGAATTATTTTAAAAGCCACACATATTAAATATATAAATTAACACTATGGAGCAAATGTTACTAAAAAGAGATGAGTGCTATGCCAATTTTGTTGGCAGTAAAACACCTATGCTTAATGAGGATGGTGCTTCCCACAAGTTAAGAAGCAATACTGCTTGTTTTCAATGTATTACTTCCAAGCTCTGTGTCTCCAAATAAAAAGTTTGGAAACCATATGCTGTTATACCTGGTTGGGTGCTCTCCAACTCCATACTACCCAACAGCCTGCTGCCATTTTCTGAGACTGCGGATGAAGTTTGCTTCACAGTCTCCTCATTGCCTGGCTCATTTTGCTGTGGAGAGAAGTCCTGGCTGGCAGAGCCAAGCATGGGGGATGGTTGTGGTGATGTATAGAAGCTGGATGGGCCATTCTGCAAGAGTTCAAAGTTCTGATCATCAGGGAATGAGTCATAGAGCTCTGCTGAGTCAAAGTTTAGACCCATGGCCCCAGGTGTGCCGTTGGCCCAAAATTCCTGCCCACCACCTCCTCTCAGATTAGTGCTATGACCTGGTGATCCTTGTCGATTGCCACCAGCAGTACCATTCAATGGATATGGGGAAAACAGTGGACTGTCCTTGAGGTTGCTGCCACTGCCAGGTGCAAACTGAGAGTAGTTCCAGAGATAGTCATAGGGATGGTGTTGGTGAGAGTTAGCAGAAGTGCGGGTCCCTGAAGTACTAGCATTAGATACAGTAGATATGCCATTAACATTCACATCTCCATTCAAACCTGCCATGAGAGGGGAAAAAAGGCATGATAAATGCAAGGAATACTGATGGAGTGAAATGTTCTCTCTACCATTTGCCTCTATCTCCTTTATCAACAAAAAAGACAGAATAAAGTGATAAGGCACAATAAAGAAAATATATCTTAACATGCTGTCTGAAAGAATATTTTCCAATTATTCTTTTCCCAAAAATCATGGGATATAGGTCATTATGCATATTTTCAAATGAAGATCTGAGACATCATTAATTCAATAGTCACTCATTATTTTTATTTACCATGATTCCCAGCATGTAAGATACACTTTCCCCCTTAAAATAAACTGGAAACCTGAGTCCATCTTATACTCCAATGCATCTTATACACCGGCAAATACCGTATTTACCTGTATATAAACACACTTTCCTCCTTAAAATACATCAGAAAAACAGTGTGTGTCTTGTACTCTGATGTGTCTTATGCGACCCCCCTCTCCCAGTAAAGATTGCTTTAAAATATTTAAAAGAAAATAATAAACTGTAACATGAAAAAGCAATTAAAACAATTATTCATTAAAACAAAACCTGGACAGAAACTGTTTAAAGCAAAATAAAATTGAGTTTAAAAATAAGAAATTGGATACCTCCCATTAAAATCCCATCCTTGGTGGCAAGTGACTCTCTTAAAATCTGTATGAGCAGGCAGATCATTTCCTGGCAGTGGAAAGACATCATAGTGGATGAACGAGAGTTTCACAGTATAAGAGCAGCCATTAAAAGGCCCTCCTTGTATCCTTACCATGTGCATCTGTGAAAATGTCCTTTTCCAAAGATCTTAAAAACTCAGGGAGTTCATATGGAGAGACATATTCTTTCTTGGACCTTGGGCTTAAGTCACCTAGGGATTTATAAATCAAAACTAGCACTCTGAATTGTGCTCAGAAACTGACTTTCAGCCAGTAAAGCTGTCATAATAAGAAATTTAACTTCTCCCTATAATCAGCCCATCAACAGTCTGGCTGCAGCATTGTATATCAGCTGAAGCTTCCAAGGCTGCCAAACATACATCACATGGCAGCAATCCAAATGGGATCCAGCAAAGGCACACATGGCTCAAATAGATAAAAAAATCTCCAGGAACAGGTACAGTTGACATACCAGTTTCAGTTGTGTCAACATATTCACAGTTTAGACATTGTCATGTTTGGGTAAGCAGGTTCAAGAATAAATCCAGAAGTACACAAAAGCTGAAAGCATGTGTACAGAATTGTGGTCTGATTTGATATAGGTTGAACCATCATTTCCTGATCTCCCTTTCAACTGTAGCATATTGCCTTCTGAAAATGACTAACAGTACAGTATCTTTAAAACCAGGATGTCATCTACAGTTTTCAAAACAGCCCCAAAGAGTTAATCATCCCTGCTCAAAGCCTTGAAACTTCCTTTAGAGAACTGCTACTTCTTGAAATTTCGAGAAATACCCATTCTCATTTTTTGGACCTTTATTTCTTGAGTATAATAAATAATAATAATAAAGTATGGATTTTTACATCAGCTCTAGTGTTGCTTACAGTTGTGGTATTGAAATCTCTCACAGCCCACCATAGACATCATCCTCACACACTGCAATCCTGCAAAGAGGTATTGCACTAATTCATCAGAGCCTCCACAAAGAAATGTACAGACGAATAAAACTGGAACATCTACAAAGGCTAGGATAGAATTATTATATGTGCAGTCAACACTGAAACCTGATAGAAAAACAAAAAGATCCTAATCCACTGTCCCACACTTACTTTTCCCTTGCTGCGGGAAGTTTACAGGAGATCCATTTGTATAGACATCCCCTGAGGAAGGAGTAGATTTCAATCCTGAGGCAGCAGGTGAAGAGGGAAGGCCAGTAAAGTTAAAATGGTTGTTTGCCTCCATTTCTGTGGGAAAAGAAAATACAAAATGTGTAACAGGAAGTTAAATATGCTATACAGATTCTTATTTATCAGTACTGTATATATATCTTATACAATGGTGTCAAAGACAGAGTGATGGACTAGGGCTCAGAAAGTCTGGGTTCAAATTCACTCACAAGCATTGAAACACATGGGGTGTGCGGAACTGGTAAAACCACTCCTTAAATATCTCACTTACCTTGAAAGCCCTATTAGCATCACTATAATAATTTAAAATAATTTAGCAACTAGTAACTGAATGATTAGTAACATTCTCACTAATGACTTCAAAAACACTGTTTTTTATAAGTCATTTTGCTGGATTTGAAATCATTTTCCTACACTAAGTCTATTTTTAAAATAATATTAAAAAGTAATTTTAAGAACACTGTTAAATAGATTAAAATGGCTAACACTATTTTTCATGAGCAACAGCTACTATGCTACTTTACAATATATATACTTTACAATATATAAGCTATCATTTCCTGCCCTAAGTTGTTTTCTTATGTACTTTTTCCTTGCAGGAGAAAATGACAGTCTGTCACTACACACTACAGGCTTGTTTTCTTGTGCTGAGCAACTGGAAGGTTTGGGAAAGAAGTGGGTGAGATAGAAGGAAAAACTCATATGGGTTCCACATTCCTATTATAAAATATATCAATTCTATTACTCTCACACTGTGGCCACTGCAAAGATGAGATCTGAAGCAGGAGCTTCCTGTTTCATAGTTCAGTCTCTCAGTTACTATGATATATAGTACTAGCAAGTCCAGGACTATGTTAATTAATACCAACAGGACAGTCAGAGTGCTGCCCTTATACGAAAGGCCTTGCATCCATTTTTGAGAGTTGGTGTTTACATCAAAAGCTGCCCAGCAACACCAATACTCTTTTATCTTGATCTGCAAATTAATAAGAGGGCCTATTGCTCTTGAAAAAGAGGCTTGTCATCCATATTGGCATGCCATCCTTTTTCAATATTCTCAATATTCTGCTGTTAAATTACTGGTTGCTATGCTTCCACTCTACTCCATTGCTTTTTCTAGGCCTCATATATATCAGCATAAGGCTACAAAAAGTATGTGAAAAGTCCATGATACAGGATTTATAATCTCCCTTAACAGTTTGTCTCTCATCCCACAAGGATATAAATGAACTTTCACCTTCCTGGATCTCTGGGGAACAAATAACTTCCTGCTACTAAAATTAATACCCCAAATAGATGCACTGTTCACAGTAGCTGGATAAATATAAGAAAGACACAGGTCACTTAACATAGGACCCAGCACATTCTCTAAATTTCCAGTGGGTTATTGTGGCTTCCAAACATGGCAATTTTGCCAGATCCCAGAAAACCTTTCCTTTTCAAACCGTGTCTTGATATGGAGTCTAAAGAGAAAACATTATAGATAGGCCTAGACAACTGCCAAGAGAGGCAGCATACGGATTAATGAGTGTGTTTTCAAGTTACAGACTCAGACTAGCATAACAATTCTCATCCATTGCAAATGTACAAATCACATTTTATTCATTAGATGGTAATTAATAATCACATTTTATATTATACACTGAATCTAGAAGCTTTACTTCAAAAACTCATAACCATCCAAATAAAGAAACAAATGTCACACACAGACCTAGCATGCATGGAACAATCTCTTGTCCAGCACTCTTTTCACAGAATGAAGAATATAATCCCAGGTCTTCACTTCAGCAATTTAATAATTATCATCATTGAGCTGAAAGGGAATCTGTGGATCATCAAGTCAACCATAAAAGAGGCACAGTTGGGAATCAAACTCCCAGCCTCTGATTCTGCAGCCAAAAACATAACCCACTGAGTTACACAGTGGTTTACTCCATTATGTTAGAAATATTCATTTCAGCAATATCATATGTAAAACCAATTCAAGAATTCCAGAATTATGTTGAATAAATATAAAAGGCTTTAAGATCTACTAGACCTACTCTCTCCATTGGTATTTCCTGACATCCTTCACAAGCAGAAGGAAACATCCTGAAGAACAGTCTACAAAGCCAGTGAAGAGTCTCCTCAATTTGTAAACTTGGAAATACAGTAAAACACCGAATAAAGCTAAAACTTGGTTCCACAAGTCTTGGTGTTATCCGATTTTTAGTGTTATCCGATCCATGTTAAAATCCTATGGGATGGATGGATAACGTTAAAGCTCCATAGAGATACATTGTAACCGCACAGGCTTTAGAGGTTGTAATCCGATCCATCTCATAGGACCTTAACATTATCCGATCCAATTCTCCTCCCCAGATTACTTAACGTTATGCGATTTTAGCGTTATCCGATCCAACTGTTATCCGGTGTTTTACTGTACCATGGTTACAAATTGCACAACAGAGCTCTACAAATAGGGGAACCAATCCTCTTCGAATTTATTATCTTATATTCATATAAACCAATAGGAAATGACAATACAGTGGGCTAGGACTAACACATTCCCCATCTTTTCACTTTTATTCAATCCTGAACAGAACTTTAATTTGCTGCAGCATCTGAAAACAAAAATGGGGAAAGGAACAACTTGAACACGTGGCAAACAGTCGTGTCGCGTTGGGGAGCTGTTTGTTCTATTATTATACTCTGAGTCCACTCTGTCTTACAGCTCTACAAAAAAGACAGTTTCTTTAAGAAACAGTTTTTAATTACCAATGCTCCTAGATACCCACACATATTGACAGAATCGTTGGAATTGTATGTTGGTACTTTACAAGCTTGTGCACATTACTAAGAAATACCATGCACACAATAGCATTTAACTTATGTAAATGAAATCTTACTGGAGCAGATCAGGGCCTCTTGTACTCAGCAAAATAGACAGAGGGATACACATAATCTCTTTATCTAGTCATATTGAACCCAGCTCTTCCTCTAGCCATAATCACATTCTGTGTCAATTAATTCAACAAAAGCTAACGTGCACTGGAAAATGCTCTGGTTTGTATTCACCTCTGATATTTCAACATGGAGATTGTCTAGTGCAGGGATATTCATCCTATGGGTTGTGGACCCCATCCGGCCCACAGCACCATTTTATCCAGCCCATGCTCTCGTTCCAGGTGTTGCTGCCGCCTCTACCTTAATCCTTATCCCTTCCGCTTGGCTTGGCATGTCCTTAACTGTGCTCTGTAGCAGGGAGGATGTTGTAAGAAGGTTTACAATATCCGCCTTGCTATGGAGCATCGTTAGGGACACCCCAAACCCGGTGGAGGGGACAAGGATTGAGGAGGAAGCACGCGGCTGCCCGGGATTTTCCCAGGGGCTGCTCTGGCCAAGAGTATGGGGAAGAACAACAACCAGGACCCCTCCTTACCCCACATCATGCAGCTCCTTCAGGCCAAAGGTGGCAGCGACAGGACCACCCCAAGCCTCCACCACTCCTCCGCTGCCACAAGTACCAAACACGACAGCAGCAACAGTATCATCAGTCCAGCCTGCCAATAGTCTGAGGGGGTGTGAACCAGCCCCCAGCCTAAAAAGGTTGAGGACACCTGGTCTAGTGTTACCAATCAAAAGGTATTGAACAATTATTCCATCTTTTTCTCCTTTAGCCAAAAAACAAAAGAATAGAAACATTACCAATTAAAAGCATCATCTAGAAGCTCTCATCTATATAAAATGTGGATAAGGCAGGACAACTACAGTACTGTTTATAACAAAAGCCTCATCAAGAAGCACACTAAGAGACATGAATGCTCCTCTGAATACTTCTAGCAACTGGCAGATCAAACAAAAATTAAGTAATATTTCTAGGGCCAATATATCATGGGAGAAGATCACACGAGAGGGGTGATTTACAGTTTGTTTACTAAATTTATATACTGCCCATTTAATAACCCATTACCCTGGGCAGTTCAGAAAAAGAGAATAAAAATCCTACCCCAAATCTCAAACCAGGGTACATAGAAAGAGCCTCCTCAAAGATTATGGTATTTTTCAACCACAATTGGGTGTACCCTGGTAACAGCAACCTTGTGTTGCCAGCTAATCCTTCTCACACTAGGTCAGGCAAAAGGAACTGAAGAATGAACTCACCAAAAGGTGCCTTCATTTTGCCAGTTTCATGTCTGGCCTAGACAAGGAAGAAGAAAATCTCAAACCAACACACAGAGTTTAAAGATACATAATATACAGTCAAAACTCACATAATGAGCGTTTCGCTTAGCAAAAAACTTGCATAATGAGAAAGTTTTTTGCTAAGTGGTCTGACTCGCATAACGAATTTTTTGCTATGCGAGTCAGACTTTTCCCTATTAAAAAACTCACATAACGAGCATTTCTATGGGGAAAACTCGCATAGCAAAAAATTTTCGCTATGTGAGTTTTCCCCATAGAAACACTCATTATGCGAGTTTTTCCATAGGGAAAAGTCAGACTCGCATAGCAAAAAATTTGCTATGTGAGTCAGACTCGCATAGTGAATTTTTCGCATAGCAAGCAGCCTCACAGAATGAATTAAATTCGTTATGCGAGTTATGACTGTACATAATACCAAAAAAATCAATAAGAATAATAAAACCCAATGGCAACCATTGGAATAAATCATAGATAAATGAATCGACAAAAGGACTAGCACAGGACAAAAATATTGGGGAAACCTTCCTTATATAGATCTGGTTTCACCAGTTTACAAAACGTTTTGTAGGAGACCTGGCAAATTTCCAAAGAAATTGAGTTCCATAAAGATGGTGCCACCACCAACAAGGGACATATCTTCACTCACACCTTCCGTGCCTCCTTTGGTGTGTTCTCCCATAACAGAAAGGTCTGAGAGGAACATGTAACATAAGCAGAAATTCCTTGGGAGAGATACTCCAACAGGTATTGTACTCAAAAACTATTAAGAAATAGAAAAAACAAATTGGAAGCAAACCTGGAGCCAGCATAAATGTTTTTCCTTTTTGCCTCCATTCTTGCAAGCAATTTTTATAGGAGTAGAATCTTATTTACCACCTCTCAGGATGCCTATGTGTATCAATAATCAACTATTTCACCAGAAATGCAACTCTGTGGATACTGCTGGCATATGACTAAAAGAAAACTCACTTGCAAAACATTACTGGCAGAGGAAGAAAATGAACTGAAATCTGGAGTCATTCTTAAGTGGAACACATGGAGTATCTAAAGTGAGCACTTAAAAAATAGTCCTATCAAATAAGATTTGGAGTGAAAGTTATCTTGCTTGCTGGACAGCCATAATGAACACAAGTAATTCAAGCTTAAATGACAGAAGATTGAAATCACAGGTGTCCAGCATTTTGAAAGGCTAAACTACAAGTTGGGATTGAACCATAGAAAAACTCTAAAGAAGAAGCCTACATACACCTTACCAGAGTACAGTACTGTACTGTATAAGCAAATGCTTTGGAGGAATCACTTCACTGACAGAGGGGGTAGTCAATACTAATCTGATGGCACTGAAATAGAACCAAAGCATAGAGTCTAGAGTCTTGAAGTTTCAAGATGGAGTAAACAGACACAAGCAGATTGGTTAAACCTTGGTTCTTATACAGTATTCCACTATGGATAGAGGAGACTTTTAACAGGTGAGGAACAAAGTACAGTAAAACCTCATATAACACTAAAACCTGGTTCCACAAGTCTTCGTGTTATATGATTTTTAGTGTTATCTGATCCTCTATGGGATCCATAGAGATACATTGTAACCACACAGGCTTTAGTGGTTGTTATCTGAAGCATCCCATAGGATCTTAATGTTATCTGATGCAATTCTTCCCCCCAGATTCCTTAATGTTATGCGATTTTAGTGTTATTCGATACTAATGTTATATGAGGTATTACTGTAACATGTTTTATTTTATCAAACCTGGTTCATAAATTTTCACAGTACGAAGTGATGTCCACCCTAACAAACAACATCCATGGCCATCTGTTCATACTACTGCCACATCTTACTGTGCCTAGATGAAGGCTAATATATCGTATGCATGTATTTATCTGTCAGAATAAAAGAGAAAACTTAAGCTAAGAAAAATGAGGAGGAATGGAAAGGATGTAAGGAGAACATTGTATAACAACAATGAGGAAAGTGTAAAACATGATCTAGACTGGGAGGGATGATTTTAATGGGACAGCCAGTCATCTTCTTACTCTTGAGTAGAGGGAACCAAACAAACTAATCTGTATATTACTCTGCATTTTAAGGAACATCACAATGGTTTTTGGCTTCAAGGTTGTGACAACTGGTTTTTGTAAACTGAAATAACTAAAACAAATTCTTTAAATCAAAAAGCCCTGTTGTATTACACAAAATAATTCCTTCTTGCTGCAGTGGTGGCAGGAAAGTGTTGGATCCTTTTCTCTGCATACACATTTTCTCTGAAGAACAATTTTACACTGTGAAATGTTGTAGACTCAACTCCCAAGGTTTTTTTTACCAACATTCTATAAAAGTACAAAATCATATGACAGAACCTGCCCAGAAAACATTAAGAGCACATTTCACAGTGTTCTTGCTCAGAAGTAAATCGTATAATCTTTTACTACCAGGCAGAAATGTTAACTGAATCAAATGGGATGCTAAAAAAGCAGCCCATCAACAGCAGGGGTGGACAAATGTGGTGCTCCATAAGTCGACAGACTACTGGAAGCATCACTAATGCAAAAATGAGCTGTATCCAACAGAACCAATAGTGAGGAATGCTGGGAGCTGTAGTCCAGTAACATCTGGGAGAGGAGCATTTTGCCAATTCCTGATCTATAGTTTGCCTGGGGAACCTGTGGATCTTCATTAGTCGTTGGTATCAGTATCATCAAGTCAATTCTGACTTATGAAAACCCTTTTCCAGGATCTTTTAGGTATAGAATACTTTAAAATGATTTAAACATTCCTTTCTCCTGATGGCACTCCAAGAGTGTGGCTGGCCCAAAGCTATAGACCAGCGTTTCCAAACCTTTGGGTTTTTGGACTTAAATTCCCAGAGGTCTAAGTCAATTCTGCAAAGTACTGATCAGCCAATGAACTGATTTAGGCTTCTGGGAATTGAAGTCCAAAAAACCAAAGGTTGGAAACACTGCTATAGAGGTTGGCTCTTTTCCCAGGAGACATTATGGTGAATCAAATTCTTGTCCTCTGGCTCTGCAGCCAGGTAGCCTACTCACTGAACTATCCAACAAGTGCTGTTAAGACTACAGCTTCTTGATCTTTGGCTAGGCTGGATAGGGCTGACAGTAACTGACACTCTGTAATATCTGGCAGGCCACATTTTCCCCTCCTCAATTTTTTAAAGAGGGGACAGAACATTTTAAGGAGCCAGCCCACCCCCCACCCCCCATCTGATATCAACTTCTGAGGTCAACTTAGATCACACATGGGTCTAAATCAATCTCTCCTGTACATTTCCTAGCTAAGCATCAGTCAGGATCAAATTATACATCCAAAACAGATATAAATATACCAAGTATCCATGAAATAAGCACCTCAGCCATAGCTTCTGTTTCATTGGTTCACTATCTCTTGCGTCAGGAAGCTTGTTTTCCTCCCTTCCCTCTCTCCCAAGTGTGCACACACACACACCTATATTACTGCAGTGTCATGCCAAGCTTCACCACTTAAACTGGGAGGCTTCTGTTACTGCAGTGGAGGAAAAAGGTCTGCTAACAGCGGAAGAGCTAATGCCCTTCCCACAGTTCCATTTCCACTCTCAGGAATCATTCACGTCTGTTCTAAGGCTATGCCACTTGCTGTCTCTCCTTCAAAAGTAATGGATCCTGGCCTGCTCCACCAGCAGCTGATACAAACATAACATTGCTGTGAATATCTCTTTATTGTCCAAGCAGCAGCTGCTTTTCAGCATAGGGACAGGCTGTGATGGATCAAGGTAAAGAGAGGTGCTCGGAAGGGACTCTAATTAAAGGGGAAGGCAAAATGCTTCCTAGGAAAGAAGCCAACTAAAATGGATGAATTAATTGCAGTCAACAAAGAAAAAAAGAGTTTAAAGAGAAGGGAGTTGTTTGACAGAAACCACACAGGCAGAGATAATGCTGAACAGCTGATAAAACCAGAAAAAGTCCCATTTGCATCTCAGGCGCATGTCTCTTTAATGAGCCAAATAGAAGCAGATGTCTAACATGTATACGGAAGATGGAACTACAGAGACTGAAAAGTGACAAAACTAACACAGTAGAATATGCCACACTGAATCGAGCCTGGAATGATTATGACATTAATTTAGGTTCAATTCAGATTTCCCAAGGCACAAGACAATGGTATTCACAAGTGCTTTCGCTGGATCACAGCCTTATTTTGTCATGATGTTGCCTTTTCTTAACTGCCACTTATAAAAGGGACCACAGAACATGGCACATACTTTCTCACAGGAATAAGACACTTTATATAAAAGCTGAAAATGTACTGTCCTAAACAGCCTGAGTTCATTTCAGTGTGCTAAGTTCCTATCTCCTATAGCTAGCTGGACTACTCGGTGATTTAGATATTTGACTGCAGTGCTACAAAGCGAAATTCAATTCTTCACTGTGCCTCATGGGAGAAGAGCCAGCCTATGTAGTCATGGGCTGGCTGCACAGACTCAGGGTACCTCCAAGAGAAAGGAATACCATTTCTGTGTATTCTGTCTAGAAACCTCTTAAAAGGGTTACCATATGTCAAAATTGACTTGACAGCACACAATTATTATTATATAAGCATACTTAATACAAAATTAGCTTCTATAAGTACTTCCTTATCATTACAAAAAATTATGAACCTGGTATTATTTTTACACAACAAAGACTAGAGGCTAAGTAATGCCCAAGGCATCCAACATGCAATGTTATGCATATGACAAAATTAACCCTTCTTCAAAATATATTAGGGATCATTCTCTTACTGAAGTGTTTCTTTTATGAAAAACAAGAGAAAATCTCAAATACATTTCAACAAGTCAGACATTTTAGCAGATGACTGCCAGTTTTAATTTAGTAGAGCATAAGTAAAGGTAAAGGTCACCCTTGCTCGAAAGCCGGTCATATCCAATTATAGGGTTCGGTGTTCATCTCTGTTCATATCCAAAAAGCCAGCGATGTCTGCGTTTGCAGACATTTCCATCAACATGTGGCACTGCCAGGCATGACTAGACACCAGAGTACACAGAACACTGTTTACCTTCCCACCAAAGTGGTGCCTATTTATCTACTGGCAATTTCTTGCTTTTGAACTGCTAGGTTTGCAGGAGCTGGGACAGAGACTGGAGCTCACTCTATTGTGCAGTGCTCAAGTCTTGAACTGTTGACCTGCCAACCTTCCATGATACAAATAAGGGAGAGATCAGAGCAGATTACAGGAACAATGCATAACCTTTTGTTGAACACTCATTCTTAACCACTAAAAGCTGATTTCTTACCTTCCAAGAAAAGTGGGGCACAAACTTTGAAGCAGGGTGGCAAACTGAGAAGAAAACAGGCCAATCTGGGACAGTTCAAGGGGGGCAGATTAAATCAGAGTTGCAGCTTTCTCTGAAGCCCTTCCTCAGTCACAAACTCTCACCCTGTGTCATAATTTAGCTTCCCAAGGCAGTGACTGGATGAGAGTGCTTCTACATTAGAGGAAGTTGGCTTTGGGCCACCTTGATTTTTCCACAGAAATGCCAGAAAAGCAAAGATTCTGCTTTAGAACCTAAAACAAGGACTTTCTTAATTTAGTTTGCAAGAAATGAATGACGGGAAGAAATTGTCTTCTTTCTAGAAGGTGATGAACTTACCCTTGACTGGCAAAATACCCCTATAAGTATACACAAGATTGGTTTTGCTTCTGTGGCATAGTGCCTCAAATTCCTCCTAAACAGAAGAAAGCTCTATGATTACCAATCAATGGTCCATGAACAAATTCCTTAAAAGAGGTTGTATATATTAGGCAGTTTATACCAAACTATCAAATGAGTTCATACTCAGTATTAGGGATGGGACTGTCAGGAAAAAAGAACTCTTAGTCCCAAAATTCAGCAGGGACCCCTATACTACTATGTAACTGCAAGCCATCAAATGGCAGGAGGTAGAACAGTCCTCCATACTGTTTCCATACCAATTTTTTCACTACTCCAAAAGGTGATTCACTGCTCATTAATGATTTTGGGAGTTGAAACAGTGCATGAGGAAACAAGTTGCCATGAAGGTAGCATCTTGCCATCTGATGGCTCCCAGACCCATAATTCAGCCAAAGGGTGAGGATAATCTCATCAAATTGAGGAACTGGGAATTCTTTTCCCCTGAAAGTCCCACCTCAGTTCAGTAGTATTTGAGAACTAAGTGTGGCAGAATAAACTAACTCACATACTAAAATATGCCTTAGAACTTCTTTTCACCTCCAAGTGCTATTGTCATGAGAACTGAAGCTGTGGAATACACAGACAAGGTTTCACAGTGACAGAACAACAACTATGGCTTTCCTCTTAGAATCTGCTTGGTGCAGACTGTTTTTCTCCACCACTATGTAAAAACACTTCTTTGGTCACAGCCATCTCTAACATGAATATATTTTACTAGACCATTGATGTTTTCTCTGATAATTCAATGAGTGTTAGGATAGGATGGTAGCAGCACCCTTCTGCCAGCAACGAAGTAGCTCAGTGGTTAAGAAGCTCACCTTGTTAGCTGGAAAGCTGGCAAGTTGGCAGTTTGTGACCCGGATACTGCATGACAGTTTGAGTGCCCATCTTTGTCCCAGCTCCTGCCAACCTAGCTGTTCAAAAGCAAGAAATTACAATTAGATAAATAGGGGCCACTTTGATGAGAAAAGATCTTGGGGACATGAAAGGAGGCTCATTCGGGCATCCCCTGAGTGGAGTTTCTCCAGAAAAAATCCTTTCAACCCATTTCTGACACAAAAATATATTATGGATATAGAATTATAATGCTTTGTTATGAGGCATAAAACAGCAGCCATATCTATGAAAAAAGGTTTTATGTACCTTCACTTCAAACAAGAGCACCAACTGGCTCCAGGGGACAGCCAAAAACTGAAGCCATATCTGGTTTTAAAAAGACATTTCAAAAAGCAACAAACACAACTGCCATTTCCCAGGCACTTTCTCCAAAGATGGGCAAGGAAACAAAATAAGACCATTTGTATGGCAACTAATAGATATTTAAGCTGGGAAGGCACTTCTCAGTAATCTCACAGCTGTTCACTGAAGGTTGACTATCCCTACATCCCATCTCTATACAGGTACTATTTGAGAACATACCCAAATCTGTTTACAGCACACTCACAGTTTCCTCTTATGATACTGTGACAAAAAATGCTAACCTTGAAACTTTTCAAATATGTAAACAACTACCATCAGAAATCATCCATGTGGATGCAATACCCCCTACCTATACCAACATGTTAAAGCTATAGAAGATTAACTGCAATACCAAAAACTACCTTTCACAATAACTATGCATTTTAGGACAGTCTCAAACTTGGAGCCATAATTCCAGAATTTTCATGTTCTGACTCATATAGGTGACAAAAATGGTTTTTTATTTAAACAACTGCTGAACTCAAGATAGCAATATATATTTGTATCCTACTGTAGGAACTAACATACTAATGAGACATTCTTTCCACAAGTTACATCACCAGGTACTGTATTCTTCTTCCTCTGCCGTATCTGAATATTTGTGTTCCTCATGGCACATTACCAAGTAGAGTTTCATAAAGGGCAATAGGAATTCTTAAGGAGTATATGCATAGATCCAATTCTAACAACATGCAGAAAGAAAAAAATATCCTATGTTTTTTTCACAAAAATGAACACAATATCATGCCAAGAGATGTTCATATACATCTGGATCACATTTCTGGTGTCTGCAAGAGCCCAAACAGTGGGTCTGTGCCTCCCCCACCAATTCAAGAACTTTTCCACAAAAGTATTGATTTCACGAGAATTACCAGACTCTCATTCCAAAACTGGCAACCTCAAGCCGTGATGGTGAACCTTGGCACTCCAGCTGAATTTCAATTCCCAGCAGCCCTGATCAGCAGGAGTGCTTGCTTGGGCTTCTGGGAATTGAAGTTCAAGAATACCTGGAGTGCCAAGGTTCACCATCACTCACCTAGAGGCTGCAAATTATAAAATACTGGTTAACACCCACCCCCAGCTGCAAGCTCAGTTGGCATTTCCCTCCCCACTTTAAAATTAACCTGCTGCTCCCTTCGTTGTTCCATGATAACATTCCCTTCCCTAACCCATTCTACAGAAACAAAACAACACAAAACAATCTAGACCAGGCCTTTCTCAGCCATCTCCATCCCTTTAAATCTACCACCCCACCCCAATCTGCTTCCTTAACCATTCCAAGCAAGCACCCTCTCTCCAAATTTATCCCACCAACCCCAATGCCGTCTTCAACGCCTCTGGACCGGTCCCGGGTCTCCGCAATCCATCTGCGTCGTTTTCCAAGGGTCGTCCCTGTAACAAGTTGCTGCCCTTTAACACGGGAAGAAGCATTGCCGAGGAGGAGGGTGATGATGCCGCCGCCATTGGCAACGGGGTTTCCCACAGGAGGAGCCTCGCTTTCAACTTTTTCCACCACCAAACCCTCCCCCCCCCCGCCGCAGAAAGGGGTTCTTCTTCAGCCTCTTTCCTACCTCTTCTCTCTCCCCCGCCTTCCCCCACTTCTTCCAAGGGAAAACAGCCCCATGATGGCCTTCCCCCCCCCTCAGCTTATTACGTCCTTTTGGCCAGGCTTTCTCCCACCGCCCTCGAAGCGAGGCAGCCAGGAAGGACATCCCTCTCCCTTGGATATCCAACGTTAACTAGGTTTCCTGTTTCCCTCGTCTTCCCTCAAAGACTTCCTCCGCTGCTGCTGCTGACTCCCCCCCCTCCCCCCAAAAAAAGAAACAATTCAAAAGCCGGCAGCCCCCAAGGAGCCGGACCAAACTTCTCTGGGGTGCTTTTTTCTCCCCCCCCCTCCCAATTCCACCGCAGCCAGCAGCCACCCCCAGCCTGGGAAAAGCACCCCACGTCCCACCCATTCACCTCAGAGGAAAGGTTTGAAGGCGGGGGAGGGTGTTTCCTCGGCAGACGTTTCTCTCAGAAGGTTTGAAGGGCGGCCGGGGGGGGGGGGGAGGAACACCCTCGGCGGACGTTTCCCTCAGAGAAAAGGTTTTGAGGGGGGGCTCCTGGGCGGACGTTTCCCTCAGAGAAAAGGTTTTGAGGGGGGGGGGACACCCTCAACGGACGTTTCCCTCAGAGAAAAGATTTTGAGGGGGGGGCTCCTGGGCGGACGTTTCCCTCAGAGAAAAGGTTTTGAAGGGGGGGGGACACCCTCGACGGACGTTTCCCTCAGAGAAAAGGTTTTGAGGGGGGGTCTCCTGGGCGGACGTTTCCCTCAGAGAAAAGGTTTTGAGGGGGGGGGACACCCTCGACGGACGTTTCCCTCAGAGAAAAGGTTTTGAGGGGGGGCTCCTGGGCGGACGTTTCCCTCAGAGAAAAGGTTTTGAGGGGGGGGACACCCTCGACGGACGTTAGTGGAAAGGTTTTTTTGGGGGGGGGGCTCCTCCTCCGTGGACGTTTCCCTCAGAAGGTATGCGTGGGGGGGGGCTGCTCGGCGGACATTTCCCTCAGAAGAAAGGTTTTGAGAAGGGTCTCCTGGGCGGACGTTTTCCTCAGACGGTATTTTGGATGGGGGGGGCGAGGTGTCGTCTCCTCAACGAACGTTTCCCTCAGAAGAGGTTTTTTTTTTGGGGGGGGGGTGTTTCCTGAGAGGACGTTTCCCTTCCCCCCCTCCCTTATTATCCAACCGCAACCGGCTCCCTCACCTGGGGGGTGGGGGGGAGGTTGTCAACCCTCGCCGCCGCCGCCGCCTCTTCACCCTCACATGGCCCGTCGAGGAGGGGGTCGAGCCCCACAGTGCATCACGGCCGCGGGGGGGAAGTGGATGGGAGCGGGAGGGGGGGGAGAGGTAAAGGAGGGGGACGACCAGGCCGACGGAGTTGAGGGAACAGGGCCAAGCGAGCCGAAGCCGCACCAGGGAAGGCCGCCCTCCTACGTCGTCGTCGTCGTCGACTCGGGACGGGAAGCAAAGCCCAGCCAACGAAACCAACGAAAAGGAGCGCGCGAGCGAAGGAGCGCGCGCCGGGGTGAGTGCGTCGGCCGCGGCCGCCTCCGGGTCCTAGCGCCTGCGCTGTTCGTGCTCTGACCTAGCAGCCGCACTTAATAGCGCCGGGGGGGGGGGCGAGTCTTGGAGCGTAGCCCGAGGCTGTGCCTTCGTCCCCGGATCCCCTTGCCGAGGACCGTAGCGAAGTTAGGGGGAAAGTGGGGGGGGGGGTCGCTGGTGGTTGTGTGCCTTCCTTTCCGGGATTCAAGAGTCAGGGCGGTGTAGCGAGGCGAAAGACGGACCCTCCCTCTTCGGAGCCGTGGGTTCGAATCCCGGCCATGGACAACGGAGGCAGTGATGGGATGTAACAGGTTCTCACCAGTTCTCCAGAACCGGTAGTAACTTTTCCCAGTGTCCTGGAGAACCGGTTGCAGCTTTTTTTTGGGGGGGGGCGACCACCATCGGGGCTTACCTTTTCACTGGTTCCCCCACTGCACATGTGCGCCAAGCACTTGGTGTGCATGCACGCCTACAGTGCTTGGCGCGTATGCAAGGCCTCCTTGCTGTCTTCCCAAGCAGGGAGGAGGAAGAGAAGCTGGTAGCCTGAAGCTCCCTATACCCTGCTCCCCTAGGGATATCCTAGAGAACTGGTTAGGCAAAGACTTAGTACCTAACTTCACAGTTGAAAAGTGCCAAAATGAAGCCATCTTGTGGTGAGTTCATTCTGTAGTTCTTTCCATCTGACCTAGTGTGAGAAAGATTGGCCAGAATAAGCTTTAAGCTCTGGTTTAAAAGCTCTGGTTGATTTGTGTTGTGGGTGTTTGGGTGGGTGGGTGGGAGTAGTTTAATGTATTATTTATTTATTTAATTTATTTACAGGTTTGTGTTGTGGGTAGGTGGGTTGAGGTGTGTGGGTGTGTGTGCTTATTTTTATTTTATTTTTTATAAATTTTTAATTCGTTTTCTTTGGCTCCGCCCACAACATCATGATGTCATGACATTGGCTCCACCCATGATGTTAGCTCCACCCACACTGTGATGATGTCATGGTGGGGTAGTAAAATTTTTGACATCCCACCACTGGGGGGGGGGGTACTGATCAAGCCTTTCATTCAGTATTTATTTACTTGAATTTGTATACCGCCCTCCTTGCCAGGGCAACTCAGGGCAGTATTCCAATGTCAACCTCCAATGTTTCTTCTGTTTTCAAAGCCATTAACTCTCATTCTTGGGGGAGGGGGGCTTCTTCTTCTTGGTAAATGAATAATGCGTTGCACTTCCATGGAATCTTATTTGCACTGGTTCCCATCCAGGTGCACATCATTTGAGCAACCAGTTCATAATCATCTTTATATGTGATGGAGCTTCATGCACCTCAGACACAGTATGGCTTGAGCGCTGGAACAGAGACATAGATTCAAATCTGCTCAAGTTAGGAAGCTTCTTCTGAGGCTGTGGTCATGGCATTATCCTACCTGATGGGATTGTTGTTAGGTAAAAGCTGGAGAGAAGCCATGTAGACTTTAGCAAGACAAATCAAATTCTTAAAAAGCTAGGAGGTGAATTGGAAAAAAATCAAGGGATGCACATGTTTGTGTGAACTGCCTGTCTTCCATACGTCAGCTTTTCCAGGGCTGAGTGCTGGCATTTTCAGAGCAATGTGTTAGCTTCAGCGTGGAATGTCTCCTAAAAGAGGTGGATAGGTATGCACTTAAGAGCAATTGCTGGGGGTGGGGTGGGAGGAGAGAGATGGATGTCTAGTCCCTTCTATATGAACAAGACACCATTGCTGGAATGGAGTGAGGGCTTTGAAAAAGCAAGAAGGGGAAAAGATGCAACTGACAGAAGGTGTGTCCTTTCATCTTAAGAGGCACAGGACTGCCAAAAGATGGATTTGTATTGCAGTAAAAGGTTCATGCCTTGGGAGTTTCTGAAAGGATACTTGACTGTCAAAAAACATCTGATGCAATGGTAAAGGCCATGGAGAAAATGGCAATGAGTTGAGTTAATATCCATCACTAAAAAAAGGAAAAAAAACATTTCCATTAGAAAGAGCAACAAGACTTCAAAGGAAAATGGGGATGAGTAAGAGAAGGGACTCGTTCCTTGTTTGCCTTATGATGTCATCACACTAAAAGAAATGGAGGGTCTCACTGGGGAATACAGAGTGAATGTTGTATGGCCATTTCCTGCAGTCAAAAATGTTGGGCTGCCCAGAGTCCTATATTTCTGGCATTAGCATGGAAGTGCAAGCAGGGGTATTAAAGGAATGACATACAGTGCTGAAAGACCTGTCAGAGAATCTGCAAGTTAGAGCAGTAATGACAAGTCACCAGAGACACGTGACGTGTGGGGTATAAATGTACAGACACTTGTAGACTTTTAAAGGAGTTAATGGAGTGACTACCTCTGTTGCAAGGCAGATAAGAATGCAGTTCCATGTGCAACAATTTCTAGAGACTCCATCCTGGATTTAGAGACTATCCCAGTGAAGGGGATAAACAGCTGGTTGTGATGCATAAGAGGAAACCCTTTGTTTTGCCTGCCAGGACAGTCGCTAAACTCCACAAAAGGAAAATGTTGTCTGTGCCTCTACTTTCTCAGCATAAGGATGGGAAAATTTTTTGAACACTATCTCTCTTTATAACTCGATTGTCAGTCCTAAACCCAGATGAGAAAGGAGGAAGGTTGGGTATCAAGTTAGCACCCTTTATTGCTGAAGAAGCAATCGGGAACCTTGCTGCCCAATATGCTTATGTGGCAGAGATGGTTGCCATGCAGCATGAGAAGGAACTACTACTATGAGATAAAGGTCACCCTTGCTCGAAAGCTAGTCATATCCGACTCTAGGGTTTGGTGCTCATCTCCGTTTATAGCCAAAGAGTCTGCGCTGTCTGCATCTGCAGACATTTCCATGGGGTAGGCATGACTAAACACTGGAGTGCATGGAACACTGTTTACCTTCACATCAAAGTGGTATCTATTTATCTTTCTTTTGACTTGCTAGGTTGGCAGGAGCTGGGACAGAGACAGAAGCTCACTAAGTCATGCAGGACTCAGGTCTCGAACTGCTGACCTGCCAACCTTCCAGTCATCAAAGTTCAGCATCTTAACCACTAAGCCACTGCAGTCCCTTCTACTACTACTTCTACATCTCCCTCTGTCCCATTGGCCATGTGATAGGGCTAATGAAATGCACAGGAACATTTGGAATGCCACTTATCCTCTATCCAGTACTGTATTATAAATCCTAACCACATTTGGTATGACCTGATGGATGCCCTGTGCTTCTTATAAAAATGTTGATGGAATGTAAGGGTCTTAGTCCATAATCCATATTGTGCTTTAGCCACTACATCTACTCAGCCATCGAAAGATAGGAGCTACTCAGCCATCGAAAGATAGGAGCTTTGCTGTACTGAGCAAGTTTCATATAGTCCACACTCAGTTTCTAGTAGTAAAATTCCCAGAGACTCATAGGGTAGCTTAGCCTGGCCCAGATACTTCTAAACTTTCAAGTTTCTTCATGTCCTATCTGCTGTAAATTTATATACCGTAACATCTTTTTTAAAAGCAGGGATAACTCTCTAGTTATTTTTAATGGCAATTCCTATCATCTCCGACATTGACTTTAACTAATCGTGCATTGTTAGCCATTTGTGTCTCAATTGTGCATTTAATCTGTGTTTTTATTTTTAAAAGTCTGTTTATGGTTTTATTCTATTGTTATTCTTAACCACTTTCAGTGCTATTTTTGCATTTATTTTATGGATGTCATAACTAAATAAAGCATGTGCAACTTTCTTTGGCAGAGAGAGAGAGACAGAGAGAGCTATAAGGTATTGCTTTCATACTGGTAGCCCTCCAACCATGGATTTCCACCTATACAGATTTTCCTCCTCTTCTTTTTTTTTAAAGCAAATGATGGAATTAAAGCCCTGCTATTGCATCTCAAGTCACTGGAAGTATGAGAACGGCAATGCCAATTTTAGTTTATTGTATGACAATCTACTCCATATAGCCCTCAGATTAAGCCAATTCGCACAGTTTTGAGGAAGAGGGATAGCAAACACTTCTTTGGAAAACCTTTGAGCATGGTGAACGATGCGTCCTTCAGGCATCAGGAGCTATAGGTGCCCAGTACAAATACCTGCTGCTGCTGCTGCTGTGTTCAGCTTCCCAGCTGCTAGTGATATTGGGAGCCTGGAGCTGCCGCCACAGCCCACCAGCCCCTCCTTTCTGGAGTTGCAGAGGCTGCTGCCAGCAGTGCCCACAGAAGGTGATCTCTTGTGGCTGCAAGAGAAACTGAAGCAGAAGGCGGGGAGGTGGGGTGGGTGGAGAAATCAGAGGGCGGCTGGAGGACACAGGAAGGAAGCACGCAGGCAAAATCCCACTACCGAGAGGGGAAGAAGGGTAGAAATGTACATACCTGTGCCCAAACACTGCTCAGGGGGAAAAAAGGGGGGGTTGTAGGGAGATCTGGACTCTATAGGGAGCAAGGAGGCGGGTGAGAAATGAGAACAAACCTTTCTCAGTTCCCACTTCGCTCCCTTCTGTGTTGAATCCAGCTGGCTGAGTCAGCCAGACAGCAGCAAAAACAACTCATCATTGTTATCTGCTCTCCTTGGCTCAGCCTCCCACCCCACAAGCTGAAAGGCGCTCACTCTCGTTAATTCATCATTGTTAAAGGTTTGACTGCTGCTCTGCGGCTGGAGAAACCGAGGTGCAGATCTGAGGGCAGCCATCTCAGTGGCCTCTCAACAGAGGAGAAAGATTCCCGGGGCTAAACCACCCACCGCTTTAAGCAGTCCTTCTCATAGGGCTTATACAGGCTTCTCCCGAAGGATGAGTATTATGGCTGCTTCCAAGTGGTTAGGACAAAACAAGGGCACACTCTCCCCTTCTGAAAGGGTCCTCCCCAATCAAGCAACCTCTGTCCCCAGAAGACTGGAAGAAGCCTGCCATTTTTGCCAGAGGTCTAGACTAGAGATGTAAAATGTCCAGAAATGATGAAGCTAGGCATGAGGGTGAAAGGGTTCCCCCCCCACTCTTGAGAGAAAAATAGAAATTTAAAGGAAGAATGAAACTTAGATAAAGGTAAAGGTCACCCTTGCGCGAAAGCAGTCATATCTGACTCTAGGGTGCAGTGTTCATCTCTGTTTACAGTGAAAGAGCCAACACTGTCTGCAGACATTTCCATGGCCATGTGGCACACATGACTAGACACTAAAGCATGCAGAACATGGTCACTTTCCCGTCGAAGTGGTACATCATATTACAGTCAAACCTCGCATAAAGAGCACCTCGCTTAAAGAGTAACTCACTTAAAGACCAGAATTTTCTCTGAATGTTTGCTTCGCTTAACAAATAAAACCAACCAAAAACTCACTTAACAAATAAATCAGGGCTTGCAACCCCCCCCCCCCCAATTGGTCACTTAACAATGGTGTTTCGCTTAAAGAGCAAACTCGCTTAAAGAGAAATCCTGTGGAACGCATTATGCTCTTTAAGCGAGGTACAACTCTACTACTACTACTACTTGCAGTTTCTTGCTTTTGAACTGCTAGATTGGCAGGAGCTGGGACAGAGACAGGAGTTCACTTGGGTCTTGAACTGCAGACGTGCCGACCTTCCAGTTGTCAAGTTCAGTGTCTTAACCATGAAACTTACTTCATGCTTACTTGAACAGATATCACTAATAGGAGGCAAGCAGTAGTCTACAAACAAAGAAAGCTATCCCTGCATGCTTCTCTCATAAGAATTCTGCACAAAATGTGGAAATGTATTTTGGATTTAGATGTATAAAGGTCTGTGATGAGACAGGAATGGTTCTCTGTTTCTACAGAGTGCTTCATGAATACTCTTAGGTTCAAATCTTAACACTTGCATCTTAAGACTATAGAGACTGCAGCGGCTCAGTGGTTAAGAAACTCACCTTGTTAGCTGGAAGGTTGGCAAGTCAACAGTTCAAGACCTGAATACTGCATGATGAAGTTTGCTCCCATCTCTGTCCCAGCTCCTATCAACCTCGCAGTTTGGAAGCAAGAAATTGCAAGTAGATAAATAGGGGCCACTTCAGTGGGAAAAGATATTGGGGACATGAAAGGTGCCTCAGTCAGGCATTCCCTCCAGCAGAAATCCTTGCAACTCAGAAAGCACCTTTGTGTGCTTCTGACACGATTAAAAATAAAATCTTAACATTGAACAGTTCCTGGTATTGTGAGTAATGTCTTAATAATTATTTCATCCACTTGAAAACAGAAAATATTTCATGGAAGGTTCTCCCACTATGTTTCCTTAAAGTGTTCACTTTTTCCACAGGAGGAAAACCCAAGAATTCTCTAGGGAAGGGAACATGCAGTGAAATAACTGGTTCCCAGAGTTCCCCCTCCCCTTTTGGTCTCCACCTCTCTACACACAGTATGCTATCCATAGATTTAGAGATACAGTATACAGTAATGCCAAAATGGAACCAAAGAAAATGTTTAGTACAGGACACAAGTCTACACATTCCTTGAGAACAGAGAGATGAGAGAAGCAGCACACTGTCAAAAATCTGTATATTTATAGTTCTATGAAATATAAGAATTAAAAATAGTTGGGTCATCCTATATCTGAAAAAGTAAAAAGTATCAATATCATATATCATAAAAGTTTGATAAAACTGTTGGTAAGCGGTACCGTGAAATCAGTATGTTAGGGTGGCTAGAGAGAAGCCCCAGGATTCAGGAGAGCTGGGTATGAATCCCTGCGTGGCTATGGAAACTAACTGTGGGTGGTAGCAATTTTTTTGTTGTTCAGTTGCACAGTCAATTCCAACCCTTTGTGACCAAGACTATAATCTCAAATGCCTGAAAACTCCATTAAAGTTGCTATAAGTTTGTTCCTACTTGATAGTGCACATCACGCTGCGGATTACAATGTCTATCATCCCAGCAGTGATAGGCTACACATCTGGAGGAAGGCAGCTAATCTAGAGGATTTTCAGTCCCTGGAAAATAGATGGGGAAGAAGTAGAAGCAGTGACAGACTTTACTTTTCCAGGAGCAAAGATCACTGCAGATGGTGATTGCAGCCATGAAATAAAAAGGCGACTGATTCTTGGGAGGCAAGCGATGAGAAACCTGGGGAACATAGTGAAAAGTAGAGACATCACCTTGCAAACAAAATTTTGCATAGTCAGAGCAATGGTATTCCAGGTGGTAATGTATGGTTGTGAGACCTGGACCATAAGGAAAGCTAAGTGCAAAAGAATAGACGCCTTTGAAATGTGGTGTTGGAGGAGAATTTTGAGAGTCCCCTAGACAGTAAGGAGAACAAATAGGTCAATCTTAGAAGAAATCAACCCTGACTGCTCTGTAGAAGGTCAGATAGTAAAGATGAAGCTAAAGTACTTTGGACATCAAATGACAAGAGAGGATTCACTTGAGAAAGCCTTGATGCTGGGAAAGGTGGAGGGCAAAAGAAGAAGGGGGCAGCCAAAAATGAGATGGTATTATAGATGCAATGGGCACAGAGCTGGGTGGGTTGAGGAGGATGGTCGAGGACAGAGGTGTCTGGCAGGCAATGGTCCATAGGGTTACAAAGGGTCGGAACCAACTGTGCAACTGAACAACAAAATTAATATGATAATTAAGAATAACATTTTAAACCCAATTTCCTCCCTCTTTGGCACTTCTATGGTATCTGTTATTCATGCTTCTCATAGAGACGAGGACACTGCTGATGATAGAGTCGCACATGTGCACACATCTGACGCTGAGTTCCCAGTTGTATGGTCTGTGTTGATCTTGCAGGTGGGAAAATAAGGGAGTTTCTACCACCCACTGTAAGAATATGTGCTTAAGCCACATCTGCGTTTGCCTACTTCATCTCAATCTACGCAGATTCTTCATTTTAAACAGTGAGAATATGGTGGCTCATCTTCCAGCCTAGAGGCAAACACCACTTGCAGCTAATTGTCTGCCTGACCAGCATTTCCTGAACTAGATTCCCTGCAGGGGGTGCCGGGATATACCAGACAGCCATTAAGCAAGAGCAGCGTGCATGCGTGCGCCTCCCCGTCCTTTTAAACCAGCAAGTGGAGGAAGAGGGCTTTCTGCTTGTCTTGTTTGCTAGAGGCGAAAGTAGGTTATAGAAGCTGCAGGAATCTTTGTGCATGATCTGCCATAAGATGGGTGGGGGCACATCTGGGAGGCTGACTTACTTGCAGAGGGAAGCAGAGAGACAAAACAGATGTGGGGGAAGCCATTGCAACCCCCATCCACTTTACAACTCTCCATGCTGTGATTCAAAAGGATAGTGACTACAAGACAACCGATGTTCACAAATTATTAGGCTTGGCCACATCCCTGTTCTCTGTCACTCTAATATTTGGATGGATATGTGAACTGATCCCTGTCTGCAAACCATTGGGCTGAATACTTATTTGGGTCTCTGCAGAAATGGTACTTCTTCTTTTTCTCCCGAGGGAGCTCCTAGCAGGCAAGCCACTGTTTCTCAACACCACTAAATGTAGCCACAGAAATAAGAATACAGTACACTACTTGCTTACCACACAGGCTTGTTGTGAAGGATGCTGAGAAAATATCTAGAAGCAGGGGTGCGGTGATAGGAAAATGAACTGGTTCAATCTTTGCTTTGCCATCAGGCTGACTTGTAGGGCTTAAGTAAGTTGTTATTCTCCAACCTAAGCAATCTTGGAGTTCAGACAATAAGTGGAGAAATTCCACAGCTTTTTAGAGGTGTGGAGAATTCATCCTTTCTACTCCAGAATAGAGATCTGGGTTGTAAAGGAGACAAAATTTCATCTCTCTGCTCTCTTTAGTTGATACATAGGCTTCTATCTGATCTGACTGAATCCAAGAAAGTAACAATACAATCGAGGACAACCCCAAATCTGGGGAAGGAGCCTTCTATCCCACATGCAGAAGTTGAATGGACTTGACTTCAGAGAAGAACTGGATATTGTACTTTGGCTTTTTGCTTCAAGATTTATAAATAAATAAATAAGAGAATGACCCTAGACATCTTTTGAACAGATATGAGCCTCAAGTCCGCCAGCTCAGATCCAGGAAGAGTTTTATGGCAAAAACAAACATTCTTGAGGGTACACAAGAGCAAAACCAAATTAGAAGATGGGAGGAAGGAGCTCACTGGACAAGGAACATTAAAGGAGGATATAGCTAAAGATTTCAACCTCTCCTATGTCACTTGGAGGACCCTGAATAGGCTGACAAGCGGAGTCCCTAAATACAAGACCAACATGCTCAAGTGGGGACTGCTGATGGACAACAATACACTGTGTGAATGTGGAGAGATACAGAATCCAGCTCATTTACTGGTCTGCAAATTACTGCACCGATGAAGACTTAAGTTTGGGGAATGACAAAGCCAGGAAAATGGCTTCATTTTGGCAGTTCAGGGTTTGATCAGGACATGAAAGAAGAGAAGAATAAAAAATAGATGTTAAAATGGTGGGGAGGGGGATACACTGTACAACAGCAGCATATTTTGAGTTGTCCTAGAATGGCCCAAACAGCTCCAACAGTCAAGAGAATGGAATAATAATAATTATGTGTCAGAGATTACTCTGGGTTGAAAGGATTTTTAGGGGATGCCTGAATAAGCCTTTCATGTCCACAAGTGCAGCTCTCAGGTATCGAAACCTGACCTTCCAGTCTCCAGCTCAGCATCCTAACCACCAGCAAGGATATTCTGAAGTGAGGGCTAGTGGACAAGGAAACACAGGGAGGAGAGCAGTCGCATTACAAAGGATTGATCATGCCAGTAATATTGCTCCATCACTCTGCTTTGAAAATTAAAGGAACTAGCGTGGTAAACTCATCATTAAAAAAATCAAGCAAGATTTCATCCACCTATATGCACACGCACGCACATACACAAACATGCACACACATAGTAAAAACCAGTTTTCCAAGAAGGGCTTTGGGAACTCTGGATATGCACGACTTCTCAACAGCCTTGCCAAGGGATGAATCAACTCCTAGACAGGAGTGTCCACCCAATCCATTTGCTCAACAGCAGCTGAAATGCTGAAAAAATCAACAGACACATAAACAAACCACAGGAAAGGATGAAGAGTAGCAACTTCAGTCTGGACAAGATAGGGCATGTTTCCATGGAATGTCAAGTCAGCAGAACTGCCTTTTTTCTGCATGTTGAAAGGCCTTCTCTCACCCCTCTTGGTCTGAATTGTTGCTTACGGATCAGCTGCTGGGAGAGATGTACATAGGGTCTAATGGCTCTGAAGAAGTGGTTTTGATTCAGTTCTGGATTTGCAGTTACTGGCTTGCTAGGTTTTCCTTGCTTGCTAATGCAATGCAGTAGTATGAAACATTGCAACAGGACCACCTCTGGGCAAATTTTACCCACAACCACAACCTTTGTAGGTGGATTTAGCCAAACTACTGTTCTCTATACCTCACCTCCCTCATCTGAAGGCCAGGAAGAAAACCCACCCCGCGATCCCGGACCCACCCACACCGACCTTTCTTCTTCTGTTTTGCTTTTTACGTGTGATAGCGAGGGTTATATTTATGTGCCATCAAGTCGCCTCCGACTTTTGGCGACCCTATGAATGAGCAACCTTTAAAATGGTTTGTCCTTAACAGCCCTGCTCTGCTCCTGAAAGCCTGTGGGTTCCCTTTCGTAGTCAGTTCATCTCAAGTTTTGCCTTCCTCCTTTCCTGCTGCTTTCCACCTTTCCTGGCATGACTGCCTTTCCCAGAGAGTTTTGCCATCTCATGATGTGCTCAAAGTGCAGCAGTCTGAATTTCCTCTTATTTTTTAATTTTAATTTTACTGAGGTTACTGTATCATATTACTGAGGATTATCTCAGTATTATTTCTTTCTTTCAGATGAGGAAACTGAGGTGTAGATTGTAATACTTCTAAATTGTTGTGAACAATTGCTAAGATCATGAATGGGCAATGTTTTGAATGTAGACTGGCTGTATCTTACTTAGATGTAAGGGTGCGCTATTTATGAAAAGCTTAAAAACACAACTTGCCTTGTTTTAAATGCTTAAGGCTCATGGGTGGCAGGGGGTTCTTCATAGCACTGAATTTCAAAATTCTACATAGTGGGGAAAGATTACTGTGCCCATTCTACAGATGGGCTTAGTATGATTTTGGTTAAAAGTCACCCAGGCAGACTTAGTGTAGTACGTATATCTGAGCACAGACTAAATCTACCGCTAGATTTAAAGGGACAGGATTGTTAAACACTATCAGAGACCAATGACTTCGTTTGTTTTGGAAGTATTCCTCCCTTGGGTTCTCCTGGGAATCCTTTCTTGAGAGTTTCCTCGGTTTTTTCTACCAGCCAGTGAGCTTTGCCAAATATGCAGATGACACTGTTTTACTGGCAGGAAACAACTATGACCTGAAATGACTTTTAAAGAAAGTGAAAGAAAAAATGCCAAAGCAAGACTGCAGTTGAACACTAAAATGACATAAATCATGATATTTGAAAGAGCAGCAATGAAGGAATCGGACAAGATCATAAAGTGGAAGCATGGATCCCTGGAGACCAAAATCAGCCCACATTTTTGTACTCCTGATCACTGTGTATGGGTACATAAGCTGGATAGTAAAGAAAGCTGACGGGGGGGGGGGGGGATATTTGAAATATATTACTGGAGAAGAGTTCTGGACTGCCAGAAAGATAAACTAATGAGTCTTACAGCACATCAAGCCCAAACAACCACTAGGTCAAGGTCAAGGTCAAGCTTGTTTGAAAGCCAGTCATATCAGACTCTAGGGTTCAGAGCTCATCTCTGCGTTTGCAGACGTTTCTGTGGACATGTGGCATGCCTAGACACCGAAGCGACTGGAACACTGTTTACCTTCCCACCAAAGTGGTCCCTATTTATCTGCTTGCAATTTCTTGCTTTCAGACTGCTAGGTTGGCAGGAGCTGGGACAGAGACAGGCTCTCATTCCATCATGCAGTACTCGGGTTTTGAACTGCTGACCTCCCAGTCAGCGTCTTAACCACTTGACCCACTAGAAGCAAAAAATGAAAAAAAATAAGAGGAAATTCAGACTGCCCCACTTTGAGCACATCATGAGATGGCAAAACTCTCTGGGAAAGGCAGTCATGCCAGGAAAGGTGGAAGGGAAAACGTGAGATGAACTGACTACGAAAGGGAACCCACAGGCTTTCAGGAGCAGAGCAGGGCTGTTAAGGACAAACCATTTTGAAGGTTGCTCATTCATAGGGTCGCCAAAAGTCGGAGGCGACTTGACGGCACAGGTACTGTGTCTCTTTCCTTCCCTCCCAATCTCGATTGCGGTGGTGCCTTGAGGTGACTCTCCCGGGCGCCCCCCTTGGGTGCGCGTCACCGGGGCTCCCCGGGTCTAAGGCAGGCAGGCAGGCATCCACCCTCCCTGCCGCTCCGCCACAGGCGGGGGGGAGAGGGCGGAGAAGCAAGAGGAAGGCGGCGGCAGAGGAGAGGCAGACAGATGGCTTTGCCTTGTGGGAGGCAGCAAGCAGCCCTTCCCCTCGGCCAGCTGCTGAGCCCCGGCCGGCCGTCCCTGTTTCCGCCAGCGATGCGCACCCGGCCGCCAGCGATGCGCACCCGGCCGCCAGCCAGCCAGCCAGCCTCCCCTCCCTACGGCTTTCGGTCCCCTTCTTCCGCTTCTCGAGAGTCACGGACGCCGCAGGGTCAGGGGAGTCCAGTCCAAGTGCCCGCCCGCCATCCCAGCGAGGCAAAGCGTTTAACTCATCCCAAACTGAGGGTTAAGGTCATTGGGTGCCAAAGATCACAGGGAAGGGCAATGGTCCATTATTATTATTATTGTTGTTGTTGTTGTTGTTGTTGTTGTTGTTGTGCTTTTGCTTTTATGACTATATTGACTGTATTATATTTGTTATATTGATATGTTGTTGCTTTCATATTTGATACTGTAACATTGTAAGCCGCTCTGAGTTGCTTCGGCAAGGAGAGCGGCATATAAATTTGAATTTAATAATAATAATTTATTATTATTATTATTATTATTATTATTATTATTATTATTATTATTATTATTATTATTATTATTATTATGATGTTCAGTTGCAAAGTCGATTCCGACCCTTTGCGAACCCACATGGACCATTGTCCACCAGGCACTTCTGTCCTCCACCATCCTCCTCAACTCTCTCAGCTTTGTGCCCATTGTATCTACAATACCATCTAGCCATCTCATTTTTGGCCGTCCTTCTTTTGCCCTCCACCCTTCCCAGCATCAAGGCCTTCTCAAGCGAATCCTCTCTTCTCATTTGATGTCCAAAGTACTTTAGCTTCATATTTACTATTTGACCTTCTAAGGAGCAGTCAGGGTTAATTTCTTCTAAGATTAACCTATTTGTTCTCCTCGCTGTTCAGGGGACTCTCAAAATTCTCCTCCAGCACCACATCTCAAAGGCATCTATTCTTCTGCACTCAGCTTTCCTAATGGTCCAGGTCTCACAACCATACATTGCCACTGGAAATACCATTGCTTTGACTATACGATTTTTTGTTTGCAATGTGATGTCTCTACTTTTCACTATGTTCCCCAGGTTTCTCATCGCTTGCCTTCTAAGAATCAGTCGCCTTTTTATTTCATGGCTGCAATCACCATCTGCAGTGAGCTTTGATCCTAAGAAAGTAAAATTTGTCACTGCTTCTACTTCTTCCCCATCTTCTTCTTCTTCTTCTTCTTCTTCTTCTTCTTCTTCTTCTTCTTCTTCTTCTTCTTCTTCTTCTTCTTCTTCTTCTTCTTCTTCTTCTTCTTATTATTATTATTATTATTATTATTATTATTATTATTATTATTATTATTATTATTATGTTATAATACAAATCAACTATTTGGTTCACAGTCAAGGACTGGAATAAAATTAACAGTTCAAGCCCTAACCAAGGACCTAAGAGGTGTTAAGGTAACGTCTGAGTATATATGCAGTCCCCAGTAGAGTTGTTTTTTGGAGAGTTATAATATTCAAATCAGATATAATTATAATTACAGTATATCCATCCTGGCCTGGGGATGATGATGATGGATTTTGCATCCCAAAAGGGCTCAGGACCAGTAAGTGACTCGTGGAACTAGATCAGTGGTACTATGGGTGTCACATTGCTGCAATGCGGAAGGCAGGTAGATGAAAGGCCACTGCCATAGATGATTTATTATTATTATTATTATTATTATTATTATTATTATTATTATTATTATTATTATTATTATTATTATTATTATTATTATTATTATTATTATTATTATTATTATTATTATTTTAGTTGCACTTATACTCTGCCTCTCTAGGGAAAATTAATCCTTACAGGAGATGGCTAACAACCTAAAGTCGCCCAAACAACAAACAGACATTTTAAAAGTAACCCCCACCCCAATAAAATTATAATAAAAAATAAGCTACAATAAAACCGACAGTAAACATGCCATAAAATTGGGACAGAATGCAGCAGACCCGTGTCCTAAGCTGCTGAACTGGGAAAGTATAAACTGGGCCCCAGTCAAAAAGCCATGGATAGGTGAAAGATTAAATCCCTCTTGAATCCATCTTGATGTAGGACAGCAGCTTCATCCATCCTGGCCTGGGGATGATGATGATGGATTTTGCATGCCAAAAGGGCTCAGGACCAGAAAGTGACTCGTGGAAATGTATTGGTGGTACTATGGGTGTCACGCTGCTGCGATGTGGAAGGCAGATAGATGAAAGGCCACTGCATTAGATTCTCAGGACAATCTTCATGGCTGATCGCCACGAGGATCGCCAATATTCCAAGTCGGATACGGCACTGAGAGGAGAAGGAGGTGGCAGCAAGTCATCAGCTGGGCAGTGTTTTGAAGTTCAGGTGAACCTGTTGGGAATGACTGCTCCTAAACTGCCTGGCCTTAAAATCCCATCCTCAAAAGAGGAGAGGGGAGGGTTGCTTGATGGTCATCTCCCCCACCCACACCCACCCGTCCTCTCAAAGGGGCTGGCAGCAACCACTTATTTATTTATGTTATTTATTGGCTTCCTTTTCTTCAAGGAGCTTGAACTGATATACAGGGAAATGTGCCTCTTCTCCATTTCTTGTCCTGGCCACAACCCCGGAAAGTAGGTCAGGCTCATAGAGGGGGGTGGAAAAGAGAGAGAAAGCTAAGGTCAGCCAGGGAAGTTTGTGTCTTGAGAGGATTTGACCCAGAGGGACACACACACACCCTTGCAAGTCTAGGTTAATACTGTAAGCACTACACCGTACAGGCAGTCCAACACACCTATTCCATGGGAGCAAAGCCACAGACTAAGGAAAGCTATATACTGTACAGTACATTTTAACCACCCTCATTTATGGTTCTACCCTGTCAGCTAATAGGGTTTTCCAGACATGTGAGATATTCACTAAGGGGTTTATTCCAGCCACTGCCAACAAGTTTCCATGCCCAAGCAGGGGGTTTCAGTCCAGGTTTCCAGAGTCTAGTGCACTGTCCACTACATTATACTGGCTCATTTGTGAACACAGACTCGCATGAGTGCCTACACATTTATGTGGACACAAGGCCATATTAAGTCACACTCAGGCCTTAAGCTGTGTAAATTTTTAGAAATCTTGCCATATTACCAACAACAACAACAGTAGAAGTAGAAGTAGTAGTCGTAGTAGTAATAATAATAATAATAATGATGATGATGATGATGATGATGATGATGATGATGATGATGTCAAAAATTCTGGCTTATGGTGACCCTTTCCAGGGTTTCTAGGTAGCGAATATGCAGAAGTAGTTTTACTTCTGGGGACACCCTGGGTCTGTGCAGCTTGCTCATGACCACACAGGCTGGCTTTTTGTCCAGAAGGCACAGGTAGAATCAAGCTCACGACCTCTAACTCTGCAGCCAGATACCTAAACCACTAAACCAGGGCTCCCCAACCACTGGGCCGCAGCCCGGTGCTGGGCCGCAGGTTGTCCCAAACTGGGCTGCATGGGTGGGTGGCTCTGGGAGCTCCAGTGCCATCAGGGAGCTTCTGCCCTCAGCATACTCTGCAGGGTCTGCCCAGAGGGTGGGGCAGGGGTGAGGGCTTCAGATACAGCAGATTGTCCACATTGTTTAACTGTAGTAGGGCTCTGCCCCTACCTGTGTGCAGTATGATGCCTCGCTGCCCAAGTCAGGTGGTATGGCTGGCGGGCGGCTGGGCCCCTCCTCGTTTCTGGCCTGCAGCAGGACTCCTCCCTCCACCTGTGCGCACTTTGTCGTATTTTGTTGCGCACTTGTGCTATACACTCTGTGGAAAGGTTGCTTGGCATGAAGCCAGTCTGTGGTGAGGGAAATGTTGGGGATCCCTGCACTAAACTACAGTACAGTATCTTGCTTTATAGGCTTCCTATAATCTGAAGTCATAAGGTGCAATTTACGTAAGCATGCATGCAGATCTAACATTGCTTGGGAGTATGCACAACTGAACACAGTAGGACTTCCACTTCAATTAAATTAAGAGCTCCAAAACATTACTTCTTAGAACTACAACTCTCTGGATCTACTATCCAGTATGGTAGCTTTTACAGGCTCTGATAAAATGCATAGGGTTGGAGCAAATGCAGGAGGAAGGCGATACCTTTATTGGATCACTTAAAATTAAAAAATACAATGTTGTGTGAGTTTTCGAGATCCAAAACCTCTTCATCAGGTGTGGAATGTTGTTTTGCCAGGTTAAAAGCTGCTGATGTTACATGGTCTGCCGGAAAGAAATAATCCAGTACTCACTTCTATTGGTTCCACAGCCACAAACACACAGGTATCTCTCCATGCGTACACACAGATCAACGTGTTCTAAACTATGGAGTTGTATAAAAATTCAAAAGGTAAGCAGATTAATTTGAACATGGAACAATTAACCAACAGGATTTCCCCTAAACCAGAGCTTTCAAACAAACCTCAGGAAACCATTCCCTCATCCCTACCCCATTTCATTCCTGGTCTTTCAAAATTATAATGTCTGCCCTCCTTCTCTCCAAGAAAGATGATGGAATATGTATTCAACCAACTCAAACTCTTTCTCTTCTATTCCCCAAGATTCTAAACTTTATTCCTCTCCCTGCTTCTCTTCTGAACAAATTCTTATGCACTCTAGCTTTATGCCACTTCATTATCAGGCTCAGATCAGTAGTCAGAGCAAAGTAAAGGACCTGCTCTTTCTGCACATCCTGTGAGCAACACTCCAGCCCCTTTGAAAAACTGCACATTTATGGGCATCATTGGAATACACATTATTCCATCAACACATGCATGCATCTTTGATGGGGCACAATGCATAAATCATGTACTCTACATTCTCAGTCAATTCAAAATACCATTGGCTCAGATCAATATTATATCTGTTGATTCAGGATAACATTTCATGAATCTGATGGAGGAGGTCCTAGCCCAAATAATTTTCTGCTATAATAAACATATTAATCTTTATGGTGTTACAATACATTGTTTTCATCTCAAAATTGTATTAAATGTTGGCTTATGGAATTTTTATTCAGACAGAAAAACATTCACCTGATTCAAGTATACTGGTATACCTACACCTGTCATTATATATATCATGTTATGCACTTGAGCTTAGGAACCTTTGCTCAATTATTTTAGTAAAGGAGAATGCAGTTTACATGAGGATGAAACACCAAGGCCTACACGTATTTCTCACAGGCCTACTCTGTAGAGACCCCAGAATATTTCCAAAATGTTCCTTATAAATGCTTGATTTCACGCCTTAAATCAGCTCAGATACCAAGCTGAACCATGGTTCATACTATCAGAGAGCTAGTTAAAACCTAAATGTCTATCTGTGGCTTGGCTGGAATGCTTGTGTGATCTTCCTCTTATATATTCCAACTTCTTCAGAGCCTAAGGATAATCAAATCATGATGTGAGGTTCTATACAAATCTCTGTACCATTCTGAACAGAACCTGTTTGCCTACCTGCATTTTCCCAAAGGAAAGGTGTTTGTGGGACCTTCTGCCTCAAGGTGCAGAATGGCTTGGAGTCAGGTATTCTTCACCATTGGGATGGGTCTTTGCTATGTCCATTTTGTACAAGAATGTTGCTGTATACATATGACCTAGATGCATTTGATGAGAAGCAACCTAACTATGAACTTGGAATGGTTCGATTTTGACAGATCAGGGAGGCTCATGGGGTATTTGTGAAGGATGCACTACCAGAGGACTTGAAAGCAGAGCTGCATTAAAAAAAAAGCAGTACCAGCTTAATGAGTGGCGGTGCTGGTGTAAATTTGGGCATCCACTGAGACCCAGTGGAATGGCATGGCCATTCTTACTAAGAGTCAGAGAACTGTCTCATTATGTTTTGCTGCCTAAGACAACAGGATGCCATCCTTTTGCCCCATATAATCTGGACCAGTAATTTAATGTCACTTCAGTATTTTGGGTCCCAGTCTAGCACCACACCTGTAAACAGGATAACAGAGAGGGTTCAGAAGAGGCTGTATGGCTCACAGACAGCTTTGTCATACAATGGAGACAAGATTAGGGAAATGCTGCTATATCACACTAACACACACCCCTCTTCTGTTGCCTGAAGCGATTGTGACACATTGCCTAATGACAGGGCATAAAGGAAGTATCCAAGAAAATGCTGGAAAGAGTCCTCTTTTATAATCCCACCTCTTCCAGACTATAGGTCAAAGGTCACTGAAGAAATACTGCTAAAATCCTGGCATTGACATGCTTGCTCATTCATTCATGAACTATGCAAACTCATTCACTCATACATTGATGGGATACAGGAGAATAAACATTCCAGCATTCATTTACTTGTAGTGGCAGTTAAGATGGAAAGAGAGGAGCAGCAGGATAAAGAAAACAGAAGCCAGGATACAATCCTACAAAACTGATCTACTCACACTTTTTAGTCTAAGCTGAAGGCTAGGCCATAGATATCCCAGGCATCAAACTCACCACCATTAATCAATGCCCCAAATTACGGAGAAACCCAACTTTGCTATTCTTTTAGCAGCAGCATCTGTCTTTCTCTGCTCTGAGTAACATCTGTTCTCCAGAAGCATTTTCTCCTTCAGGTAAACGGGGAACCTGGGGCTCTTGAACTCCCTGACAGCTTCCTCTGACCCATGAAAGCAGGGAGGCTGTAGTGTAAACCCTGCTTCCGGCATTGAAATTAATTAACTATTTCTAGGTAAACGCGTTGCTCCTTGGGGTGCAAAGACACCAGCCCACCCAACTTAGGGAAAAACCTCCCTTCTGTAAAGCAGAGAGGATAGACGGGCTCCCTTCACTTCCTCAGGGACTGCGATGGCTCGGTAGTTAAGAAGCTCGCCTTGTGAGCTGGAAGGTCGGCAAGTCGGCAATCCAAGACCCGGGTACTGCATGACGGAATGAGCGCCTGTCTCTGTTCCAGCTCCTGCCAACCTAGCAGTCGAAAGCAAGAAATTGCAAGTAGATCAATAGGGACTACTTTGGTGGTGGTGGGGGAAATCTTAAGAAGCCTCATTCGGGCGTCCCCTGAGCAGAGTTCCTCCAGCAAAAAATCCTTTCAACCCAGAAAGCACCTTTGTGTGCTTCTGACACGATTTAATAATATTAATATATTTTTCAAAAAAAACCACCCTTCCCAGATCGGTTTTTGGTCTTCCGGACTTAAGGAAAGCGTGGCGAGGGAGGGAGAGAGAAAAGACGACGACAACACCCTTCTCACTTTGGGACCCAGAGGATTCCCAAGGGCAGCTGCTGCAGGCAGAGGAAAGGGACACGGGGGGGGGGGGGTGGCGAGAAAGAGAAGTGGGGGAAACCTCCTCGCCGCCCTTTGATGGGGAAGGAAGAACTCCCCGGGTTCCGCTCCGGGATGGGGGGCAGCCTCCCCGCGCCCGCGCGCACTGCCACCCACGGGATGGAGACCTTTTCAGGACTCCCTTACCTGGCGGCCGGGGAGGGTCCTTCTCCAAGGTGTGTGTGGGGGAGTCCGGGGGGTTAGTTGGATCCCCCTTTCTCCTTCCCCCTCGGCGCCTTCCTCTCTCTCTCTCTCTCCCGGGCTGCTGCTGGGAGCAGGTGGTGGTCAAAGCCTGGGCGCTGATGTCACCCGAGTCGGGCGGCGGCTCCTGCCACCACCGCCGCCGCTGGGGCTCCCTCCTCCTCCTCCTCCTCCTCCCCATTCCCATGCAGGAGGCGGCCGAGGCCGAGGGAGGCCGGTGAATTATTTAAAGGTGCAGAAGCCATTTGCAGCCACGGGAGGATGCCAAAAAATAACATAAAAGAAGGGGGGGGGATAGCAATCGCCATTCCACTTCTTTACCTGCCCCTTAGCGCACTCTCTGGGCGGTTCACAAGATAATTAGCATTTTTGACCTCTCATTGTACCGACCTCGGGAAGATAGAGCCCACATCAGGATCGAACTCAGGACGTTCTGATTGCAGTACAGCAGTCTAACCACTGGGCCAACAGGACTTTTCTTGGTGGACCGACCGTAACCTTCCTCCGCCTGCCCCTTTCGCCTCTCGTCTGGGTGACCTAGGAGGAGGGTCCATTCTGCGAGGGGGAGCGCTATTCCTCCATAAGGAGATGTACCCCGTGACGCCTGTCCTGGAGGACGGGGAAGAGGGAGAGTCATGGTAGGAGGTGACTCTGGGCTCAGAAGCAAAGGAACGGCCACAGCTCGCCAGAGACAGGTCGGATTCCCGCCTGACGCGCCTGCTGATGCCCACCACTGCTGCCAGGGAGAGCCTACCTAACACGCTCCCTTGCTGGACCTGGTAGGATCACCTGGTGTGGATAAAAGACCTCGTGTATTTTTGGTCTGTCAGAAAAGTCCGGCCTTCACCCGTGGTCCAAACTATAACCTAGTCTGCAAGGCCAGAGTCAGCCATCAAGTTGTGGGGTAAAGGTCACCCTTGCTCAAAAGCCAGTCGAATCTGACTCTAGGGTTCAGTGCTCATCTCTGCTTATAGCCAAAGAACCAGCTCTGCGTCTGCAGACGTTTCCTTGGTCATGTGGCAGGCATGACTAGACACCGGAGTGCATGGAAGGCTATTTACCTTCCCACCAAAGTGGTACCCATTTATCTACAGTACTTGCAATCTCTTGCTTTTGAACTGCTAGGTTGACAGGAGCTGGATCAGATACAGGAGAGGAGCTCACTCCGTCATGCAGTACTCGGGTCTTGAACTCTGACCTTCCAGTCATCAAGTTCAGTGTCTTAATCACTTGAGCCACCGCAGTCTCTGTGGCAGAGAGTAGGGGACAAAACAACAACAACCAATAAGCCCCTGCTTAGCTCTGCCAGAAGCCCCAGCAAGGATAGCAGTAGCAATTTCACTTCTATACCTGCCCCATAGTGCTTAGTGCACTCTGCGTGGTTCACAAGTTAATTAGCATTTTGCCCCAACACACTGGGTACTTGTTTTACCCTCCTCAGAAGGATGGAAGGCTGAGTCAGCCTTACTCCCATCATGATCAAACTCACTATATTTTGGCTGCAGTACAGCAGTTTAACCACTACATCACCAGGGCTATTGGGATGAGCAATAATAAGGGGCAGTTGGAGTTGAAGGCCAAAATATCTGCAGGGTTGAATGTTCCCAGTTCTTGTTAAACTATTTGTTTAACCTCTCTTTTTCTTCAAGGAGCTTAAGGTTGGCAGACACTTAGGTCGTCCTCTGTATGGCTGCCCTACTCTAGATCTAGAAGGAGGCACCCCAGAAGCCCAGAGAAGAAGAATGTTAAGATCTCCAGTCCTTTTTAGCAGGAAAACAATTATAAAAGCTGTAGTAGATTCAAAGAGTTCACAAGCATCATATGAAGGACAAGCTAACTTGCAAATATAAAAATAATATGATATGGTTATGCAGTAAATGACCTAAAGAGGTCATACTGTGGGTTTCACAATAACGTTACCAGTGGTACAGGGGCGTAGCTACCGCCGTATCTGCCGTATCAATTATACGGGGCCCCCGGGCCACGGGGGCCCCCTACAGCAAAAATTAATTAAAACTTCCCAATTTTTTTTATTTCACAAGGGCCCCCCCAAACAAATTTTTATACGGGGCCCCGTTAAGGCATGCTACGCTTCTGCAGTGGTACCATTTTCCAGTGCCCAGCTAATTCCTCACACAGAATAACATAGATAGCCTTCTTTGTAACTAGCCAGAAAAAATAAAGGCAAGTTGCAAAGATCTTGCCAAGGCTAAGTCAGATATCCCAGGGATTCATATGAGGCCCTGTTTTATGACCCAGTAGGAGTAGAAAATGAGTGGCCTCATAGCCCTAATGGCAGATTGCAGCTTCCAGTGGATGGATGGATATAAATTGGAGGAGTCCCCGGAATCCTAAAAAGGCTGGAAGACCAACACATTTCCTATACCTTCAACGAGCCCCCAAGATATAACCAAGGAAAAGGAGGAAAGAAAGGGAGGCAGGAATAGACAAGGCAAAAATATGGAGTTACTGTATTTCACTTAGTCATACTTTGTTTTAATTCTGATAGGCAGTATATGTAAAGAAGGAATATGGACAAGAAAAGAGCACATATACTGCTGGTCCTTTTCTTCATGTCCGGTAAGGAGATTCTGCTTTGAATTCATTTCCATTCCTGCAAAGAGCAGCAAAATCTTTGAGGGCAGATTTACTGTATTCTGAGTTAATTTCCCAGTACGTATGTGGAATGAGCTTCTGACAGGCTCACCTAGAGGCCTTGCCATTCCCACTTTAGCAAGCTTTTTGTAAGATAATAGGACCAGTGGGATGAGAAGTTTAATTTGAATTGCCAGCTAAAACTCTACTCCTTTGTGTCTTCAATTGACAGAAACCCCTGCTGCACACCGTGGGCTAACTTCTATGTAGCACCCACAGGATATGTCTTGTTTCTATTGTGATAATCTGACATTCTTTTAAATTATTTTAAATATAAGTTTTCCCCTCTGCCTTTTGCTTTTGTCTTAGCATTTCACATACCATTTTTAGTAGAAGGCTGCAGCACATAAATGCTAAAAATAAAATATAAATTTTGAAATACATGAGGATTCTGTATTCTTTTAACTAATAGAACTTGAGTGAATGAACTAACTTAATTCATGCCTGAAATCCATTTGCTACTTTGGGCTGTGTAAACTGCCGTAGTAAAGAGACTGAATTGTTAATAAGAATAACAATATATAGAGTAGACCATACCACCAGTGACTCAACACTGAGTGTCAGGCGGCGGGTAATTAACCTGATAACCCCGAGGATTAATGGCCATGGGTGTCAAAGTCCACAGGGAAGGGTGATGGTCCCCAATGGATTAAATCCTACTTGAATCTATCTTGATGAAGGGCAACAGTTTCATCCATACTGGCCTGGAGCTGAGGAGACTTTGCATCCCAAAAGGGCTCAAGACCAGAAAGTGATTCATGGAACTGGATCAGTGGTATGGGTGTCATGCTGCGATGCAGAAGGCAGATTAAAAGCTACTTCATTATATTCCCAGGACAGTTTTCATGGTACGGGTACACAGAAAGAGTCTCCTTGAAGATTGTGTTAGTTTTGAACCACAATCTGGAGTACCCTGGTAACAATAACCTTGTGTTGCTGGCTAATCTTTCTCACACTAGGTCAGATGAAAGGAACTGCAGAATGAACTCACCAAAGGTTCCTTCATTTTGGCAGTTTCACATCTGGCATAGACACAGGAGGAAAAAAAACTGATGGACAACTGTGTGAAGCCCCATTCAGATTGGATCCATGAAATTTTAACAGAAAGCTTGGAAAGTCAAGCCTGTGCTAGCTAAGCCTTATTCCAGTTTCTGCTGTACGGCAGGAGGTTGTACTTATTCGGTAGTTAGAGAACACTCCCTGATACGGAACTTGTTCAGATATACCATTTTCCTGTGTTAGTTTATTATTTCACTTATTCTGAAACTCTAAATCTTGGTTTATATCATACCTCTTTCTAAATTGGCACTGAGTAAATCCTCTTGTTTAAACATCTCCACCACCAGAGTTTCATCCTTTTCAGGGAATCAGCTCTATATCAGAGGCTTCTTTTGGGCTGATGTACAATTCTCCAGGGATAGGCAATTAGCTGCTTGGTGATCATGCAATATCATATGCTAATAGTGATTGAAACTTCCAGTTTCAGCAAAAATTGCAAGAAGACCTCAAATCCCGGAGAGGCAAGTACTGTATGGGCAAAATGGTTAAAATGTCATTCTGATTGAAGCACTTGAGTGCCTTATCTTGCAAAGTCATTGTGCACCCAAGTCAGTTATATTCCGTTGCTAGAAAAAGCTGTCTAGCTTTTGCTAAATGGCAGAAGACAATATCTTTCCTAGTTTCTAGCCCTAAAGTTTGCTCCAGTTTTAAGGGAGATGGCAGGCCTCACATCTGCATAGAAATCACCACCTTTCAGTTCTAATATAATGGTGGTGCTGGTTGTCTTCTTCATCATCATCGTCGTCATCATCAATGTACAAAGAATGTTGACTGTTGTACAGAATGGTGGGTAGGTCTTAAGGACAAAAATCCAAGGGTCTCCTCTGGCCTGCAACAAGGGTGTTTGCATGGGAGAAAACATTGATTTTCGCCTCCAGCAAAGAACCTAGCTTGAACTACAGTTGTACCTCGCTTAAAGAGCATAATGCGTTCCATGGGATTGCTCTTTAAGCGAAACACTATTGTAAGTGACCAATTGTGGCTTCTGGCGGAGGGGGGGGGGAATTGCAAACCCCGATTTATTTGTTAAAAGAATTTTTAGTTGGTTTTATTTGTTAAGCGAAGCGAACATACAGAGAAAATCCTGCTCTTTAAGCGAGTTGCTCTTTAAGCGAGGTGCTCTTTATGCAAGCTTTGACTGTATATGTATACCAAACAAGAACATGTTACCTCCACAGCTGGGGGAGACAGTAATTAGTGGGACCCCTCCCCCCAGGGACTGCCTAGTGGTTAAGACACTGAACTTGACAACTGGAAGGTTGGCAGGCCAACAGTTCAAGACCCGAGTGCTGCATGACGGAGTGAGCTCCCACCTCTGTCTCTGCTCCTGCCAATCTAGCAGTTCAAAAGCAAGAAATTGCAAGTAGATAAATAGGTACTGCTTCGGTGGGAAGGATAACAGCATTCCATGCGCTCGGGTGTTTAGTCATGCCTGCCACATGACCATGGAAATGTCTGCAGACACAGACAGTGCTGGCTCTTTAGCTATAAACAGAGATGAGCACGGAAACCTCAAATTGGTCACAACAGGCTTTTGAGCAAAGGAGACATTGACCTTTATCTTTACCTCTCTCTCTCCCACCCAGCAAAAACATCAGGCTAAATTGCAATTCCTCTTTAGACAAGCTGGTTACAATATCCCAGATGAAACAATTGGCTACAATTCTGAAATAGATAGCTAAAATTCCTTAAACAGATGCCTAACATTCTGAACTGGATGTCTAAAATTCCTAAATGGATGGCTTAAATTCTGAACTCGATGTCTAAAATTCCTAAATGGATGCCTAAAATTCTGAACTGGATAGCTAACATTCATAAACAGAAGGCTTCAATTCTGAACTGGATTGCTAAATTTCCTAAACGGATGCTTAAAATTCTGAAATGAAAGTTTAAAATTCCTAAATGGCCGGTTACGATACTGAACTGGTCAGCTAAAATTCTTAAACAGTTACTGCAGCTTAAATTCTGAACTTAATGTTTAAAATTCCTAAATATATGCCTAAAATTCTGAACTGGATGTCTAAAATTCCTAAAAGGATGGCTATAATTCTGAACTGTTAGCTAAAATTCTTAAATGGATGGCTACAATTCTGAAATGAAAGTTTAAAATTCCTAAATGGCTGGTTACAATTCTGAACTGGTCGGCTAAAATTCCTAAATGGATGCCAACAATTCTGAAATGAATATTTAAAATTCTTAAATGGATGGATGCCTAGAATTCTGAACGGTCTTTCCCCTTTTCCCACTCAGCAGATGAGATTTCAGAAGCCAGAGCTAGAAAAAAGAGGAGGGAAGAAGAGATCTTAGCTTCTTCTCTTGTGCTGCACTGGAGATAGAGTACCCTGACCTCTCCCTATTGATCAGCACAACACAGGCTGCATCATCTTGCTAATTAAAGGGAGGGGGTGGAGGCGGGCTGGAAGAACCGCATGACAGGGATTTCCTGCTGCAAGAGAACAGACATTTCCAATGACAGAGCAAGGCCACAGATTCAGCACACCATACCACACATTCCCCAGCAAGCCAGCAGCTTCCCATGCAGGACCAAGGAAGCAGAGGAGCTGTGTACACTGTCCAATCGCCTGTGGAAGGGCCTGCCGGAATCTATTTTTAGTTCTGCATCTTGTGTCTGCCACTTTGACAGCTGCCCTTCGGTGCACCAAGGCTGCCCCAGGCAAGGGCTAGCATCCAGGGCTGTACCGGCCATGAGACAGTGAAACAGCCACAAGCAGCAGATGCCAGGGGGATGGGAGCAAAGGGAACCCTATGGGCCTGAGGTTGACCAGTTGGAAAGAGAAGGCAGGGCTCTAGTATATTTAATGGTTGGGGTTGGGAGAGAGGGATTTTCAGCCCAGAGTTGCCACACAAGGTGCATGTGTTAAAATTCCCATTTTCACAGAACTGTTTAAAGTTACAAAATGACCTGCTCCTTCTTTTCATATGTCCACCCTGAGGTCCCACAGCACACATTGTGATGCCCTCTAGATGTTGAGGACACAACTGCCTCTCTCAGAACTTCCTTTTTTTATGCTTCTCTTCTGCTGGACTACAGTGGCTTAGTGCTTAAGACGCTGAACTTGAAGACTGGAAGGTTGGCGTTTGAGACCTAAGTACTGCACGACAGAGTGAGCTCCAGTCTCTGCCCCAGCTCCTGCCAGCCTGTCATCTTGAAAGCAAGAGATTACAAGTAGATAAATGGGTACCTTCCGTGCACTCCAGTGTCTAGTCATGCCTGCCACATGTTCACAGAAACGTCTGCAAACACAGATAGCTCTGGCTCTTTGGCTATAAACAGAGATGAGCACTGAGCCCTAGAGTCAGATATGACTAGCTTTTGAGTAAGGGTGACCTTTACCTGCTGGAAGATGGTCATAATCACGGCCACTTAGGCTTTCAATAAGGCAGATGTTCAACAGTGGTGTTGTGTCAGATGATCCAAACCAATCTATGTTTTTAAGCATTCTTTTCTAACAGTAAGGGAGCATTGGAGCTAAAATGCAACCTTGTCTGACACCTTTAAAAGTAGGTATGCTCTTCATTAAGGAACCATTTACACCAGTTCGCACTTTCAGGTATGTATTTGAATATAGAGCTCTAACCAAGAATAAAAATCTAGGTTGCATTTTTAGGGTAACCAATTTCTCCCACAACACGTTTCTGTCAATTGAATCAAAGCCTCTTCTAAGATCTATAAATGCAGCAATTTTTTTTATTTCTTAGTTGTTTTGTGAGAAGGTGATATAAAATAAAACAATTGTCTATTGTAGATCTTTCTTGTCTAAAACCAGCTTGTTCCTCCACTAAAATATTATTTTCCATGACCCAGTCTACTATTTTGCTCAGCAAATGCTTGGCATACATTTTGGCCACTATTCCGATGAGTCTTATTGGTCTATAGTTTTTAGTGTCACCTTTGTCTCCTTTTTTATAAACTGGCACTATAATGGCAACCACCCATCCAATTGGAATGAAACCTGTATTATTTATAAATGTAAAAAGACCAGCTAGCAGAGGGGCCCACCAGTTACAATGAGTCTTAAAAAGCTCTGGAGGTAAAAAATCTTCCCTGGGAGTAGTGTTTGAGTAGTGTTTCTCACTGTTTCTGCATTTATTTCATTGGCTGTATGACATTAGCACTTCTTCTTCCATGTTTAAGCTAGACGTGAAACTGCCAAAATGAAGGCACCTTTTGGTGAGTTCATTCTACAGCTCCTTTTGACTGACCCAGTGTGGGAAATATTAGCCAACAACACAAGGTTCCTGTTACCAGGGTGCACCTGATTGTGGTTTAAAAAAAATATCACCATCTTTGAAGAGGCTCTTTTTGTGTACCGCAACATTCGTACTAATCATGAGCAAATCCAATATTCTGGTAGGAGTTTGTAATATTTTTTGTTTGGCCAGTAGGGCTTGGTTGGTTGCTTGGTTTTTTTTTTAACATGAATTCTGTGAACTTCTTGTGTTTTGGTTGGGTGGTCTGACAACTTTTGCAGTGTAACAAAAAATCATGTACAGTACTTTTGAGAAGCTGCAACACCAAAACTAAGGCACCCACGAAAATAAGGGTTATGTCATTTGAAAGATCGTCTCAGTGACTTTAAGAATTGGTAGAACACAAAAGCTGAAAATGCAAAGTAGCTTCGGAAAAGTGACAGTTTTGCTGGGGGGGGGTGTCAGTTGTCAGGGGGGCAGAGAAAAAACTACCCAACCAATTCAGATGATCCAAAGTGCGTTTGAAAGAGGAAAGATTAACCATTGTGGGGACACTTTCAGATTTGGAGTTGGACTTCAGAAACATAATCTATGAAGCACTTTACAAAAAACCACTCAAACAAGGTCACAAAAACCTAATAAATGGAGGGAAAACCAATTTAGAAATTGAATATGACAACTTCCCAAGGTGGATACAGTTCACATACAACATTTGGAGAAAAATGACACCATAGCAGGAATCCACAAAAAAGATAGTGAGGAAAAATGTGATTTGTAAAAATGACATTTCCTCGTGGGGGAAGGTGTTTTGTGGTGATCCAGCAAAAAACAACAATTACCAATCAAAGTGATCCAAAGTGCGCTTGAAAGAGGACAGAATAACCTTTCTTTTGACACTTACACAATTTGGATCGGACTTCAGAAACATTTTCTATGAAGGTTTAAAACAAAAAACACACTTTTTTCTAACCACCTTTCCTTCAAAAAAAAGTCTCTCTCCACACTAGAATAGATAAATTTGTATGAGAATGGATACACTGTAGGAAGTTTTTCCTTTGAAGTAACAACCACCTTCCCTTTTGGCTTCCCTCTTATTGAAAAACTGCTTTCAAGGAATCATGAAGGAAAAACTCTTTTTCTTTTTGGTTTGACTATTGAAATATTTATTAAAAAATAGATCCTTCGCAGTTATTCACGTGTGGTGAATTATTGTGTGCACAGTGGGCTGCTTATGGACATGTGTGCATAGTGGGTAGAGTCAGGGAGAATGGAAAATAAAGGTTAAAAGCATCTGTATTGAAAAATAAAATATAAAAATAATAAACACAAATAAAATTGGGATTTATGGTTTGGGGTTAACACATTGCAGCAGTTCAAAAGCAAGAAATTGTAAGAAGATAAATAGGGACCACTTTGGTGGGAAGGTAAACAGTGTTCCATGCCTGCCACATATCCATGGAAATGTCTGCAGACACAAATAGCGCTGGCTCTTTGGCTATAAACAGAGATGAGCACTGAAACCTAGAGTCAGATATGACTGGCTTTCACTCAAGGGTGACCTTTACCTTAGCTCAGAAAACCTTAGATTTTATGAACATTTTATGCAAACCTTAATTTTATGAACATAATGTCTTTATTTTCCCCCATTTGAAACATCATCCTTAACTAATGAATGAAATAAAAGAAATAAATGAACTAATGAGCATAATTCAACACATTGAATTCATGCAGTAAAGCCGTTACGAGTGTCCTTAGACTCTACCTGCAACTTTTTTTTTTGGTGAGGTGGGGAGGAGAGGTAACATTCTGTTGCATTCTTTTGCCTTGCTTTTGGCTTGTGCAAACACCTGTACCAATCTTTTATGGGCATGTCCAGATGACTTCCACCTGATGATGCACAGGACAGAGTTAAGCATGGGAGCAAATCCTTCTTTTGCTTGTCATCTTCTCACAATGACTACAACAGCCATGCAATTAGTTGCATTTGTAAAATATATATTTTCTCCTAATTTAGTGCTATAGCACTCAATGGCACTTGATGGATGCAGGGTTAATTCAAAAGCTTACTATGTCTTGTCATTTCTATGCTATTTCACTTGCTAAATGGTTTTTGAAAACAAGAGAGTGGATTTGAATTGGCGGGGGGGGGAAGAGGTGAGTGAGACAATGGCGATAATAGCAGAGATGGGTGGAGGAGAAGGGTGGCTGGATGGTATGTGATGCTTGAAACATGCTTTCTTGGGAGAATTACATATTTCTGTGTGAACTGTGGCAGGCTGCGATGTAGAGACGTTCATACCAGCTTGGTTCAAATAGATGTCTGTGAGGTCATGTCCGGTTTTAGAAAGAAAGTACAGTAAAACCCCGGTTACAACCACCTCAGTTTAAGTTTGCTGTATTTTACAACGGCAAATCCTATGGAAATGCCTTTCTGATTTACAATTTACGTATTTTTTTCAGTTTACAACGATCAATTCAGGACCTTTTTTTAAAAAAAAATTCAATGCATCCCTATTGATGTTATGGTTAACCATTTTTTTCGGGTTACAACAGTCTGTTGGAACGGACCTCCGTCGTAACCTGGGGTTTTACTGTAAACATCAAAGCAAGTCTGCATTTTATTTTATTTTTGTACATGATATGGAGGGAGTTGCCATCTTGCTCTTTGTCTCATGGCTCAAAATATTTTGGGGGGTTTTCTGACACAGTCATAACAGCAACATGTGAAGTGAACGTGTATGCAGATGCGGAGGATTAAAAGTGCTTTTCAACATAATCTGAAAACCCGCCAAAACTGGAGAGTTTCAGAAAAGGGCACCATAACAAACAAATCTTCCTTTGTAAAGAGAGACTAAAATAAATGAGTCCTATAAGAAACTGCCTTATATCAGGACCAGGTTGTATTTTTCTCTAGGATAATAGTTCAGGGTTTGTTTGTTTTTTAAATCACAAGAGCTCTTCAGGATTCAGCTCTTTGCATGGTCTGTAATCTAATTCATACCAAACACCAGAACTACTTGCATAGAAAGTGAAGAAAAGTTCCCTCTCTGTAAAGCGCTTGAAAATAAAACTCTTTGTGAGGGGGAGGGAGGAGATAGCATTTATAAAATGGTGAACAGAGGAGTTATCAGATTCACACATACCCCTTCCTCCTCCATCTTACCAGTGATCAAAGTCATCCTATCTAGTTGATTTGTGGGAATCTCTGAAGAGACTAAAGGAAGTAGCTCTTCTTCACAGGCTGCATAATTAACTTGTGGAATTCATTATCATGAGCTGTGGTGATAATGGTCATTAATTTGGAAGGCTTTGATAAATGATTAGACAAATTGAGGGAAGATAGGCTATCAACAATTATGAGCCATGATAGCTAAACAGAACCACCATATTCATAAGCTGTGCACTGCCAAGAATCAGATACTGTAGGGCAGCTTCTTTTGAACTCTTCAGAGCAGGAGTTCCCCACCTAAGGCCTGTGGGCCAGATGCGGCCTATGGTGCCACTTCATGTGCCCCATCCCCCCAATGGCCACCCCTTTGAAGCTGTTGGGACAAAATGGCTGCCCCCATTGTGCATGTAGGGCAAAACGGTCATCTGGCCTCAAAGCTGACTAAGAGAGCATGACCTGGCCCCCAGTTTGAAAAGGTTGAGAACCCCTGCTTCAGAGGCATTTCGCTCTTAAGCAAAGCAGGGGAAATGTATGCCAAAAAAAGTAGAAACAAGATGGAGACCAGTTATAGAGCCACAACTAGCAGAAGAACAGATGGGCTTCAGAAAAAAGAGAGGCTGTACAGATGCAATTTTTACGCTTAAAAAACTAATAGAGAAAAATATAGATTACAATAAGGATCTCTTTGTTGCATTTGTAGACCAAGAGAAGGCATTTGACAGAGTTGACAGGAACCCACTATGGCAAGCATTAGCCCAACATGGAGTAAGTGAACATTTTATCAGATTATATAAAAGCTTATATAGTGGTGGAAGAAATGTAGGTAGAACAAATCAAGGAATATCAAAACCCCGTGGAGTAACATCTGGAGTGAGGCAGGGATGAGTACTATTACCATTATTATTCATAGACAGCATAAGCAAAAAAAGCAAAGCCCAAGAATGGAATTGTCGACAAATTTTACTGGATTGTTGTGTTTTCACTGCTGTGTTAGCCGCCCTGAGTCACTTTGCGAATAGGGTGGCATGCAAATATGACCAATAAATAAACAAACAAACAATATCAATGAATTACTTTTTGAAGATCAGGCATTGATAGCAAGTACAGCTAAGGAACTACAGCAACACCTTACATCCATGAACTAATAATGTAAGATAAATAATATGGGAATCAATAAAAAGAAGCCTGAGGTAATGGCAATTGGAAGGAAACAGCATACTCTAGATATTGAGATAGAGGCAGTGATGGGATGTAACAGGTTCGCACCAGTTCGCCAGAACCAGTAGTAACTTTTCTCAGTGTCCCGGAGAACCGGTAGCAGCTTTTGGGGGGAACCACCTTTGGGGCTTACCTTTTCACTGGTTCCCCCACTGTGCATGCACGCCTATAGTGCTTGGCGTGTATGCACAGCCTCCTTGCTGTCCTCTCAAGCAGGGAGGAGGAAGAGAAGCTGCTAGCCTGAAGCTCCCTAAAGCCTGCTCCTCAGAGTAAGTGACTCACCTTTGGATGTGGTGTGTCTGTATGTATTTAATACTTTACCTATATTGACATACTACCACAGTACCATAAATACAGATTTATGTTTGGGGGGGGGGGTGTATTTTAATGTAATTTTTATTTTATTTATTTAATTTATTTACGGGTTTATGTTGTGGGTGGGTGGGTGGGTGGGTTGAGGTGTGTGTGTGTGCGTGTGTGCGTGCATGCTTATTTTTATTTTATTATTATTTTAAAAAATTATTTGCCCTTGCCCACATCATGACATCATGATGTTAGCTCCGCCTACACTGTGATGACATCACGGTGGGGTAGTAAAATTTTTGACATCCCACCACTGGATAGAGGGAACAAGTATAAAACAAGTGGCAGAGTTCAAACTCCTAGGAATGACATTTACTGAAAATGGCAAAATGGACAAAGAGCTTAACATATGGTGCAGTAAGGCAAACCAAATATTGGGAAAGTTAACTCTACTCATACAACACAAGGGAATACCAATCAACACAAAGAAACACCTCATACAAAGCATATTCATTCTCACATTATGTTATCAGTGCCAAACATGGACACTTACAACAAAACATAAGCAAAAGTTGGTCACCACAGAAATGAGGAAGGCTGCTGGAGTGACTAGAAGGGATAAAATCAGGAATGAGATTATAAGGGAAAGAATCGGAACTGAACTCATCTTAAACTACATGCAGAGACAACAAATAAAGTGGTTTGCCCATTCGGAGAGAATGTCTTGGAATTCCGTACCTTACAAACCATCTGTGGAAAGAGGACAAAGACCATGAGGCAGATGGAGAGGGAAGTTGGGAGGTAACATCCAAGAAATATTACAAGAACACAAAAATAACACCTCTTGCACCACTATCTTCTATGGTGGAGGCCACTGGAGGTGCCAGAACAAGAACCTTGCATCTCCCATGACACTCAAATAGGTAAAAGAGGAAGCAAAGAATAGTATGGCATTTGAAGAAGTCATCAGGATTGTCATCTTGGGGTTACAAAAAGGCTAAAGTCAGGTACTTCCACTTTTGCAAAAAGCTTTTAACTTTTTGTATATGTGTGTGTTGTTTCTGACTTCATAAGATTCCTGAAGTAGCACTTCTCCTTTTTTCTTCACCAAACCTCCCCCTTGCCAGCTTTTTGGCATGCGGAGTAACATCTGTCATCTTTCAACAACAAAAGAAAATTAAGGATTTTAAAAAAAAACAGCTATTGAACTAAACCAAAAGCCTAACACTCCCCCACCCCTGCACAATCTCTTTCCCACTGAATGGCTAGATGAAATTCAAGGCATTGTCTTGGCAGCCAGCTGCCCCTTTATTACTATGGAAAGAGAAGGGGGTCTCATTCCCCCCCCCCTTTGCGTTATTCAATTGGCCTTTGAAGAGGACTTGGTGGGGCGGACAGACCAAATGCTGAATGGACTCTCAGGGGGGTGGCCCTGGTTTCCTTCAGGCTGTGTCCCTATTACATGTGAGGTAGGTATCACAGGATGAACAGATTGCTGTTAGGAGTCATAAGGCTGTTGGAAGAAAAGGTTGTGGAGAACGGGATAGGATGCTTTTTTGAGGATGGTCTTGGTGGCTTAGTGGTTAAATTCAGTGAGCTCAACAACCAGGCCAGCAGATCAACAGTTTAAGACCTGAATTCTGCATAACAGAGTGAGTGCCCGTCAACTGTCCCAGCTCCTGCCAACCTAGCAGTTCAAAAGCAAGAAATTGCAAGTAGATAAATAGGTACTGTTTCAGTCGGAAAGGTAAGTGTTCCATGCACTCTGGCATCTAGTCATTCCTGCCACCTGCAACAGTGCTGGCTCACTGACTGAAAATGGAGATGAGCATCGCTCCCCTAGTCGGACATTGCATGACTTTCAAACAAGGGAGATCTTTACCTTGAGGTTGCTTCTGGGGGAGGCAACACATATATCATAGGGAATGGCCAAAAGCGGTGACTAGCCTAGCCTACCAGATCAAGGTTCTGCCTGCCTTTTGCCCCCTTATAGTCTTGGTGTATATGAGTGGGCATTAGGGTTAAGACTGGGGTAGGAAGAAAACATATGCTTATGATGCAATTGATGCTTTTTGCTGCAATTGTATTGTGAGGTTTGAGTTTTAGGGAAATCTCTTACCTCTTGAAGACACAATAGATGCAGTGAAAGAGCAAATAAGGATCAATTGCTGCCATTCCTATGCTTAGGCATGTCTGTGTCCTGCTTCCAATGTTAAGCTCTAGATGCAAGGCTCTCACTAACGATAGGACTGCAGCTACCAGTCAACTATGCTGGTTAGAGCTGACAGGAGTTGGTTTGGCACCTGATGGGTCTGGGTCACAGTTGCACCACTCTCTTCTGTGGTGGGAAACCCTGCAATATTATTGGATATGCCCTGGGTGTACTGGAATATACGAGGGGTGGACCAAGATCTTTGAAGGTCGTCGGCTACCTCTATGAATACGTAGGTCAGCACCATTCCCACTGGGACACGTTCACATTATAGCAGGTGCATGCTTAACTTTCTCTGTATTTTCTTCCTTTACATTTATATTCTTCATCCTTGCATAGGCTTAAGATCTAGCATTGTTCCAAACATGTTTGCAGACTTGGCATAAGTACATAAACATTATGCAGCAGTTATTGTACTTGTGAACGTGTCTTTCTTGTCTATTAAATTTTTACCTTTTAAAGCCAAGGGGGGGGGGGGAGGGATATGCAGCTTTAAGTAAACAGCTTTGTACCATCATACAAAGAGGTACCCTGTGTAAAAGTTAAAGATTGAACTCCCTTCAGGTGGTGTATAGGAAGCAGTTATTACCGAGGCAACATGGGAATTGTGGTGCCAGTTACAAGGAAATCGCCCCCGAGCTTGGCACTGTCTGAGGCTTAAAAATGGAACATTCTACTGAATCAACAGCTTTGGTTGCTTGGTGTTAAGCACAGCCTTCCAGGCAGGCTAAACAGGCCATAGTCTGGTATTATACAAGTAGGTAAAATAAACAAGCCTGTATCAGAGGAGACGTTGAACAACACTCATTTCTTCATGTGTGCATTTTGCCTAGTATGTCTAGTTGTATTTCTCAACTTTTGGTTTTTGGACTTAAATCCCAGAAGCCATTTCCCCAGAGAACTGATCAGCCAATGTACTGACTTAGGCTTCTGAGAACTGAAGTCCCCCTGTGAGGCATGGGCCCCATGTTGGAAAACACTGGTCTAGTTCAAAGTGCTCACAGGTAGCTTTTCATCCTTGCCTCAATCCAAGTATTCAGACATGGGTCGTTACTGAGAGTAAAACCTGCAACAATAATCCTAATGCAAACTAAAAAGGCGCTCCATCTCAATCAATCAGCTTGTAATATGTTGTAATGGCAGCCTGCTAAAACTCAAAGAAGGAGGTACCAACTCAAGACAGGGGTAGGTATGCAAACTGGGGCTTCTGTTGAAACTTACAGCTGTGTCTCTTCCTTTTCCACAATAAAACAGGAACTGCCCCAATGGTTTCACCAGACATTTTATTGGAAATGCTTAAATACTTTGTAGTCATGTTGCACAATATCTCACATGAGACAACTGGTGGAGATTTGACAGGAAACAGGTTTTGCTTTAGTAAAAGGCTCACGAATGCTCCTCAGCCAGTTTCTCAGCCTTTGTTACGGCCTCCTCAATGGGTCCAACCATGTAGAAGGCCTGCTCTGGGAGATGGTCATACTCTCCTGTAAATAAGGCACACAACATATCAGGCAGTAGAATTATTGGGATAGACAGAAAGAGCCTCCTCAAAGATTGTTCTCATTCTGACCCAGAATTGGGTGTACCCTGGGCAAAGGCCACCTTGTGCCAGCTAATCTTTTTCACACTATGTCAGGCAAAAGGAACTGCAGAAATGAATTCACCAAAAGGTGGCTTCATTTTGGCAGTTTCATGTCTGGCCTAGACACGGAAGAGGTGGAATTACTGAAGACTGTTCAGGAAAAGCAGCACTTATGTCAGAAAGGCTATGCCTGAAGAAGCAGAAAGCTATGAAGACCCCACCAGGTCTGAGAGTCAGTAAAAGTTACTAAAAATCTTTGAAGGCAGCACACTGCTTGCCTTTGGAATGCTATGGGGAGCTTTTAAGATGCTGTCTTACCTAACAGGATCTGTTGGAAGCCTTTAATGGTTTCTTTCAGGGGTACGAGCTTCCCTGCATGGCCAGTGAAGACCTCAGCTACTTGGAAAGGCTGCGACAGGAATCTCTGAATCTTACGGGCACGGGCCACTGTCAGTTTATCTTCTTCAGACAGTTCATCCATACCCAAAATAGCAATGATATCTTGGAGAGACTTGTAGTCCTAGAAACAAGCACATGATGAAGAAAACACTTAAGACTCCTGAGCAGAAAAAGCCATGCAACAACTAGTTTTCATTCTGCCATTCAAGTCATCACATGTACAGTAAAACACAGGATAACGATTGGATCGGATAACGCTAGAATCGCGTAACGTTAAGTAATCTGGGGAGAATTGGATCGAATAACGTTAAGCTCCTACGGGATGGATCGGATAACAACCGCTAAAGCCTGTGCGGTTACAATGTATCTCTATGGAGCTTTAACGTTATCCGATCCATCCCATAGGATTTTAACATGGATCAGATAACACAAAAAATCGGGTAACACCAAGACTTGTGGAACCAAGTTTTAGCGTTATCCGGTGTTTTACTGTATTACTAAAGAAACCCACATCTTGGGTTACATTTCAACTTTGTGTCATGTGCATCCTGATCAGCAGTTTCTCCACAGACCAAAGTAATTTCTTTGTTATATTCTGTCCCTAAACCAATCTCTTTCTCACCTGCAAGATCTTTTGCACCCCACGGGCCACATCATAATGCTCCTGTCCCACAATATTAGGGTCCATGATACGCGAGGTTGAGTCTAGAGGATCCACAGCTGGATAAATACCCAACTCAGCAATGGCACGAGACAGGACAGTGGTGGCATCCAAGTGGGCAAATGTGGTGGCAGGGGCTGGATCAGTCAAATCATCAGCAGGTACATAGATGGCCTAAGAGAGAACACAGAGAGCGAAAGAGGACAAAGACTTAGTATAGATACATAACTATCTGTGTGCCATCAAGTCAATGTTGACTCATGGTGACCCTTTCCTAGGTTTTATAGGGAAAGAATACAGAGGTTGTTTTCCATTCCCTCCTGCAGGGGGCACTCTGGGACTGTACAGCTTGCTCAGGGCCACACAGGCTGGCTCTTCTCTCCTGGGAGACACAGTGAGGAATCAAATTTTTAACCTTGGATTCTGCAGCCAGATACCTAAACCACCGAGAAACCCTGCCAGTTCTACAGATACATAAGACAAATAAACAGTTGAAGCATTGCTCATCAATAGTTTTCAACAACGCTTTACAAAGAAAAGGAAACAGCAGGCTGGGTTGTAGAGAGGAATGTAGAGTGCTTAAGGCAGCTATCTTTGTGTCATTCCCCCCCCCCCCCCGGTCATTAACAAAGCACACATACAACTTTAAGAGCACTTCAATTCTTAGCTGAATGACATTTTTCTAACATGTGTTACCTACCTGTACAGAGGTAATAGAGCCCTTTTGAGTTGTCGTGATCCTCTCTTGCATAGTACCCATATCAGTTGCTAGAGTAGGCTGATACCCCACAGCTGAAGGGATTCTGCCCAGCAAGGCTGATACCTGGAAAATAAATTGTTTCTGTAGTCCTTCCTTAACACAGCTGGCAAATATAAGATCCCTTCTTCATAGTTGTTTACAATCTCATGTAACTCTGGGACTGATTTAAAGTAACCAAAACACTCAAGCTACTTTCACTGATGTGCTTCTACTGGACTTTAATATATATCACTCGACATCTTACAAATGCTGTGAGCAAAAAGTCTTGGGTGGATCAAAGGCCCTTCTAAATAGCTGATTCCAACTAGAAACTATTGGCTCATATTCTCAGAAAGATGTTCAGAAGTGGCCCAATACACTAAGTCTGGCCAATCAGCTGAAGACTGAGAGCAACGTCCACCCATCACAAACATACCTCAGACCCGGCTTGTGTGAAACGGAAGATGTTGTCAATGAAAAGCAATACATCCTGTCCCTCTTGGTCTCTGAAATACTCTGCCACAGTCAATCCAGTGAGAGCAACCCTGGCTCGGGCACCTGGTGGTTCATTCATCTGCCCATAAACAAGTGCAACCTGAAGGATAAAAGAAAATTTTTAAATACTACAGTATTCATTTCCTACACATTAAGTGCAGATGTCCAGTTTCACTACAATAAATAAGTACAGAGCTGAATGCGTACTGAAGTCATTTACCCTATTCATTACAACCTATGAATGGTGGCTTCTCTACAAAGAACAGCCCATGAGACTTGATACTGAACTAAACAACTCCCCCGCCCCCATATAAATATCAATCCTTCCATGAAACCACAATCTTATACTATATAAAATATTTCTATGAAAGAGGGACTTCCAATTGTACAAGAAATGCTAATCAAGAAACCTCTTTAATCTAATAACTGAAACATTTTGTTATTTATTTTATATCAAGATTGAAAATTCAGAACTCCACCACTGGAAACCTGAAATGTAGGCTTCAAGATCTATACTGATCTAAAACGTTCCAATTTCAAGCTGTATCCAACCAAAGCAAAAGTGTCTTAGGGGACTGAAGCAACAGAGCGTAGCAAAATAGTCATTAATTAGAAGAGACTTATTAAAATCAGGTTTTATGACAGTGATATCTGATATATCCTATTGATTACAAAAGGGTCTATTATAAGTATTATTTACACCAAGCACTGTCTCTTCATGGCTGGCTAGCTTGACCATTTCCTCACCTTGGATGTGGTATCCTTCAAGTTGATGACTCCAGATTCAATCATTTCATGGTACAAATCATTTCCTTCGCGGGTTCTTTCTCCAACACCAGCAAACACTGAGTAGCCACCATGGGCTTTAGCAACATTGTTGATCAGCTCCATGATCAATACCGTCTTTCCTACACCAGCACCACCGAACAGTCCTGGGAAAGAAAACCTCTTTAATGTCTTTGATTACCTTTATTACTTTTAATTGCCTGATACACTCCTCATATCAATCCTGTTTGCCTTCTCAGAAAGATAACATTGCTTCAGCAATCTCAGAAGAACGAAAGTCATGGATATACTCATCAGTGAAGGAAACAAGAATAACATGAAGTCAGTACTGCATACATGATAGGCTGTTAAAGAGGAAAGAAACTACAGTAATACCCCGGATAACGTTATGACTTGGTTCCACAAGTCATGACGTTATCCGATTTTAGCGTTGTCCGATGCATGCATCGAACAATGCTAAAAAAAAAAAAAGCCCTGACTTCAGGGGCAAACCACTTTAAAGGCAGGCAGGGAAAGAAAGAGACCTCTCTGCCTTTAAAGCCACCCCCCACGAGCCACAGTCTCTGCGACTGTAGTAGGCTCGGGGAAAGCGCCTTTTCCCCGAACCTACTGCAATCGAAGTCTGCTTACCCTGCTTACCTTCAAGCTTCTCTTGCTTTTTCTCTTTATTTCCCTCCCTGTATTTAAACTACAGGAAAGGGGGAAAGAGAGAGAGGTGATGGGTTCTCTAGAGAACCAATCACATCTCTCTTCCCCCCTCCCTGTAGTTTACATACAGGCAGGGAAAGAAAGACTGAAGCACTTCTCTCTCTCCCTGTAGTTTAAATACAGGGAGGAAAAAAGACGCAACCACGAAAAAGACGCATTTTTTTCCTCCCTGTATTTAAACTACAGGGAGAGAGAGAAGTGCTTCCGTCTTTCTTTCCCTGCCTGTATGTAAACTACAGGGAGGGGGAAAGAGAGATGTGATTGGTTCTCTAGATTGTTTTTTGTATTTCTTTGACTGTACTGTATTTATATATATATATTTTATTATTATTTTTATGAAGGTCTTGTCGACCACATTGATTGTATTATACTTGTTATATTGTATGTATATTATGTTTTCTATTGTAATATTGTTAGCCGCTCTGGGTTGCTTCGGCAAGGAGAGCGGCATATAAATTTGAATTTAATTAATAATAATAATAATAATAATAATAATTAATAATAATAATTATTAATTATTATTATTATTACGATGGATCGGATAACGCTAAAAATAACGTTCTCTGGTGCAAATCTTCCCCCCAAATTTGTCGTTGTTATGCAGTTTTAGCGTTATCCGGTGCAACCGTTATTCGGGGTATTACTGTATGCTGGTAGCTAGAGAGCTTGAAGTACCAAACTCATAACTATCTGTCCCACATCCAGTATGGATATTCTTGAATAACTTACCAATTTTACCACCTTTGGCATAAGGTGCGAGAAGATCCACAACCTTAATGCCAGTGACAAGAATTTCCTGTTCAACACTCATTTCAACAAAAGCCGGGGCTTCAGCATGAATAGCAGCAAACCTGTAAGACAATGTTGATCACATTGTAAGTATTCTGCATCTTATCCTGGGCATTCATAGTACTTACAGATAACAGAGCCCAACTATCCACTAGAACAGGTTTGCTCTTTGAGCAACGATGAGAAACCTTAATGGCTTCCTTTATTTTCCTAATTTGCTACAATTCTAGCTTTTAATTTAAAAGAATCAAGCCTTCATGAACACAGAAATTAAGTTGACTGTGTAATATAGTATCTCTAATGCTAACTAGTTTTAGCTAAATTAACTCCTGGAGTAGGGATAACAGATTTTCAATCTATTTACTAGTTACCTTGAATTAAATTGGAATATCTAACCATGCATTTTAAAATAATATTTTACAACAAGCTGGCTTTCATTTTCTATAGAGGTACTAGACTTAAGAGAACACCAGTAACACGTTTATATATCAGAGTTTCTGTACTGCATAAAGTATACCTGTTAACATGAACTGATTACAGCAATGAATCTAGCATGCTAACATTGACCATTTAGTCTAGCATTTAGCAGTCAATTGCTTTACAACCAAATAAAAAGAAATACTCTCTAGAAGTAAAGATTAAACAGTGGTAACTGACTGCAACCAACTGTTGTTCATCTATTGAAAAAAACTTTCTGTTTCAGCAAATTACTGGTCGTTTTTGAGAGAAGGGAAATGGAGAAGTTTAGGCAATCCTCTCTCCTTTTGGGGACCCTTCAAAACTATTCCACAGGGCTTGAGAACCGTTTGAAACAGTATGGGAGATAGTAGAGGGAGCAAGAATGGCCAACATCACCTTGTTGTGTCAAACAGCCTTTTATCAGGAGACAGACACCAGCTGGATGTAAAAATACCCATAGAATAGCTGAGTCTTATATGTTGTAGGAGTGCTCTAGTGTCTAAACCAGGGGTGTCCAAAATATTGTTTGGGGGCTGGATCCGGCCCCTGACACCAATTCATTTGGCTTACATCACTGTTGCCACTCCTGGAAGTATAAGTAAAATGTGCCTGTACTTCCACTTCCAGAAGCGACAAGGATGTTGTGGGCTAGATTAATTGGTGTCAGGGGCTGGATCCGGCCCCTGGGCCATAGTTTGAGCACCCCTGGTCTAAACGATGAAGGCAAATAATAACACTGCTAAAAGCAAAGGTCACCTGAAAGTTAAGATTAATCAATGAATGCATCTCTGCTACCAGGATAGGAATAATGGCTGCCTCATAATTAGTTTCTCTTGTCCATTCTTACTGTTTCGTTGTTATTGGGCCTCTTTCATCGATTGGCTCTCCAATCACGTTCATGATTCTGCCCAGGGTCTCAGGTCCTACAGGGATTCTGATGGGTGTGCCAGAGTCCAAAACCTTCTGGCCTCTCACCAAGCCTTCAGTACCATCCATAGCAATGGTACGAACAGTATTCTCACCTGCATGGAACAAAAATATTATAGGAAATATTTTTCTCAGTAAAATCAGGGTCTGAATAGTGGAGGCACTTTTCTGTCTCCCAATAAATAATTTCTTCCCCAATGTGTTCATCTGCAGTTATAAAATATTAAGGGAAGGCTGGGGAACGCCTTGCTTTAAGAATTGCCTTTCAGATATTCCAGAGCACAACATGCATCATCCCTCACTTCTAGCAATGCTGGCAGTGTGCACAGAAAGAGCCTCTTCAAAGGTAGTGGTATTTTTGAACCACAATCAGGCATACCCTGGTAACGACAACCTTGTGTTGCCAGCTAATCTTTCTCCCACTAGGTCAGGCAAAAGGAACTGCAGAATGAACTCAGCAAAGAGTGCCTTCATTTTGGCAGTTTCACGTCTAGCCTAGACATGAAAGAAGAAGCAATGCTTGCTATACAACACATGAAGGGCCAAATATTCCATATCCTACACTGAAGGAACCAAGAACTTTTAACTCAAGGGGAGAACAACAATACAATGATGAATTATAATCTATTGAGACTAAAGTTACCTTTTATTGTCTACTCTGAGCAAACAATAGAGAACAAAAATCACTACCAAAACAAGTCTCACTCAACTGCTATGTTACTGTAAAATAACACATCTACAAAAGCAGAGGAATCTTTAGCATCCCATGATCCTAATTTGAAAAATCAAATGGCATATACGGTACTACCATTATGTCATAATTGTTGGGTTACAAATAGCAATGTCCCACATCTGTTGCACTTACTTAAGATTTAAACCAGGGGTAGGCAATCTATGACCTGTGGGCCGTATCTGGCTCACAGTACAAAATAATCCAGCTCTGGTCCTTGCTCCAGCTGCCAAAATCAGCCAGATGCATTTACAGCAGCCGTAAACACATTTATGATAGCCGCAGACGGCATGGGAACAGCGGTCTGCCCCCTGAACTGTCTGAGGGAGCGTGACCTGGCCCCTAAGTAATACTGCCAGCCCACCTGACTGCACACCCAGCTACCTTTTGGTTATGGGTGAATTTATGTTTCCTTCTCAGATCATAAATATGGCTTCAGCAAACTCAGAAGAACGAAAGTCATAATTAATTGATCATCAAGGAAGGGAAAACTGCACATGACTAACTGAGAGACCAAATATAATGACTCTTACCTAAATGCTGTGCCACCTCCAGCACCAGTCGTGTATCTCTGCCTTGCACTTCAAGGGCATTGAGGATTGGTGGCAGTGCCTCATCAAACTGGACATCCACCACAGCACCAATAACCGCAACAATGCGGCCAGTAGCAGCTCCTGCTTTGGGTGCAGGAGCTGCCTGGGCGGCATAGTTCCGGTCTGGAGGGGAAAAAAAGAAATAAGGGGAAGGGGAAAGGCAAATTAGATACTACATACGAAGTGTTTTTACTTATAACCCACAACAGTCAAGATTAAAACATTCATCCTAGGTGAAGAATTACAGTAAGATTTAGATTGGAACCTTTATTTCCAGCACGTTGAGTGACTCAGTGGTTAAGCAGCTCATCTTGTTAGCTGGAAGGCTGGAAAGTCAGCAGATCGAGACCCGGGTACTGCATGACGGACTGAGTGCCCGTCTCTGTCCCAGCCATTTTGTTTGAATAGTCCCACACAAGAGACTCTATGCAGACAAAATGGCTGTGATACCACTGTACAATAATGAGGCTGCATTATCCAGCCAGATCACTGCCCTTCAAAATTAGATCATAATCAATTTTCTTGTGAATGTATGGTGGGTATAATCGTTTCCTTGCTTAAAATGGAAGCTTTCCAGTCTTCCTACCCTGAAGTAACTTTATCTGTACCAGTCCTTATTTAACAAGCACCCACACACTGCAGTCTTTTGGTAAATTGTTAATGATACATCAAGGTCAGAAGGTCAACCCCCAATACCGACCACACAGGGATGAATCCAAGGTTATTTTTAAGAATGCTTTACCGCTATGTTGATAGTCACAACGAAATGCCAATAAACCTCCACAGTATTAGTAAAGGTTTCCCTTACTCGAAAGTCAGTTGTATCCGACTCTAGGGTTCAGTGCTCATCTCTATTTCAAAGCCGAAGAGCTAGAACTGTCTGTTTCTGCAGATGTTTCCATGGTCATGTGGCCATCAACTATCACCACCCAGGCAATTTATGAACGCAAGTAGAAGTCCTACCTTAGCTTCCACCATCCTTGCCAAACTTGGATACTATCTCCCATTAATCCCAGCCAGGAGGGCCGATGGTGAGGAATGCTAGGAGTTGCAGCCTGTTTGCCATATGATGCCCTGGCCTACCCCATAAGCGCCCTGGTTAAACTGCTATACTGTACTGCAGCCCGAACATTGTGAGTTCAATCCTGATAGGGATAAAGGTTGACTCAGCCTCCCATCCTACCAAGGTCAGTAAAATGAGGACCCAGCATGTTGTGGGAAATGCTAATTACCTGTAATCCTCTCAGAGAGTGGACTAAGTGCTATAGGACAGGTAAGGTAATGGTCTGTCTCCCCTGCTTGAAAACCAGTCGTGTCTGTCTCTAGGGGTCAGTGTTCATCTCTGCTGTCTGCGTCTGAAGACATTTCCATGGTCATGTGGCAGGCAGACTAGACACTGGAGCACATGGAGCACTGTTACCTTCCCACTGAAGCAGTACCTATGTAGCTACTTGCAATCTCTTGTTTTTGAATTGCTAGGTTGGCAGGAGCTGAGACAAAGACAAGAGCTGACTCCATTATGCAGTACTCGGGTCTCAAACTGCTGACCTGCCGACCTTTCAGTCATCAAGTTCAGCTTCTTAACCACTAAGCCATGGGGCAGGCAGGTAAATGTTATTACTGGTATAAGCAGCTTGCTACCTGTCGCTAATAAATATATATATACCAGACTGCGATTTTTCAGTCAGAAGATTTCTACCTCTAACATCCACATGCCAATGGAGGAATGGATGCACTTAATGCACATCAGGATCAAAGCTTCTGAGCCTGACTTGCTCCCTTTTGCTCCGTGCCATCACACAGAGCCACATATCCTGCCTGCACCAGAAAGCCACAGTTCACCCCTTCCACCAATCAACAGGATTCGACTCCTGTGTCCTTGACCAGGAAGGGCCCTCCTGTGTCCACCCTTCGGCCTCTCCCTGCATAGGCCAGGCCTCTTCTGGTGCCGTAATGGCTAAACCACTGTACTACAGCAGAAAGTTGTGTGTTCGATCCTGATCAGGGCTCAAGGTTGACTCAACCTCCTCCATCCTTCTGAGGTCGGGAAAATGAGGACCCAGGGTGTTGGGGCCAAAATGCTAATTACTCTGCGCTATGGGGCAGGTAGGTAAGTGTGATTGCTACTGGTCTTCTGCCATAATCCCCCCCAAGGGATCACAGCCTCGCCTCTCCCTTTTTTATCAGAAAGGTGCTTTCTGGGTTGAAAGGATTTTTGCTGGAAAAACTCCGCTCAGGAATGAGGCTCCTTTCATGTCCCCAAAATCTTTTCCACACCAAAGTGGTCCCTATTGATCTCCTTGCAATGTCTTGCTCTCGAACTGCTAGGTTGGCAGCCGCTGGGACAGAGACGGGTGCTCATTCCGTCATGCAGTACCCGGGTCTTGCAGTACCCCAGCTCTTCTTAACCCTTGTGCCACCGCAGTCTCTCCCTGAGGGCAACCCAAGGCCGAGTCTTCACCCTTGGCTCCGTCCTCAAGGGGGGGGACCCCAAAATCGAATAACGGCTCGCCTTGCCTCCCGCGGCCTTGCCTCGAGGTCCACACGCCCTGAGGAAAGCGGCGCAGCCACTGGACCCGCCCTCTCTGAGGCCTCCTCCTGCCACTACTAGGCCCCAAGGTGACCCCACCCTCGGGGGAGGCCTCTTTGCCCCGCACTTACGGGCCTCGGCGGCGGCCGCAGCAGCAGCCCGGAGCGGCCGCGGGTCCTGGAGCGGACTGGGCGCGCTCCGCGCCCCCCGCAGCAGGGAGGCGGCTGAAGAAGCGCAGCGGCGACCCGCGAAGCCCAACATGGCGGCCACCGGCTGAGTGAAAGCGCGGAGCCGCAGTGCCAGCTTTGCACCGCTTCAGGCTGAAGGGGGAGGGGCTGTGGCCTCCGGGGTTTGCGATTGGTTGAGCAGCTCGCGCCTGTTTGGCTCCCGCGGTTGTCACTCATCTGCTGGGGGAGGCCCGTTACTTGGATTCGACGGCGGAGGGGCGGGAAGAGGGCGGAGCTGCCTAGCTGACGCGGCATCTGCCCTATGAGAGCAAGGCCTGCTCCACGTCCTTCAAGGACGTTCTGCTTGGCAATTGGCCACCATTGAACACCCGCCTACCCAGCTTCGGAGGGTTATGATTGGGGGAGGCTAGTAAAGGCGGGCGTAATGTTTGAGAGCACTGTATTTCCCAGAGAGGAACCGAACACGTGTCTGAGCTTTGCCCTTGCTGTAAATGGAGGTTGTTGTTGGTGTCTCCTCAAATGTCAAAGGAGTTACACGTTGCTGCCCTCCAGAAAGACAGCAATAATACCAGTTCCAGATTCCACACGCATTAAAAAGGCTTTGAGCCTATAGGCCAGGGATGCCCAAACTATGGCCCGGAGGCCAGTTCTGGCCCCCGAAGCCAATTCACCCAGCTCACGAAGCCCTTTTGTCGCTCCTGGAAGCTGAAGTGGCGCATTTTACTTGCTCTTCCAGGAGCAAAGAGGGCTTTGCCAGCTGGATGAATTGACCAGGGCTGGCCTCCGGGCCGTAGTTTGGGCTCCCTGAACCACATGACTGGCCTGTGGCCCAAAAAGTGTAGGCACCCCTCCTATAGGCAGAGCCAGTGTGTGTGTACGCGCATATATATATATCGGATAACACCAAGACTTGTGGAACCAGGTTTTAGTGTTATCTGAGGTTTTACTGTATATATATATATATATAGGGGCCATTAGTTGGAAAGGTTTTTGTTAAGAAGTTCACATATTAGTGGTTTCCAACTGCAAATCCCAGAATTTCCCAGATTCCACGGTCTGTGAGGGCCCAGCCAGCCTAGTCAACTATTATTGCTATTACTGCGATAATAGATAGGAGAAAGTAAAAGTGCCTAGGGGTCACGGTGTTGCCTTCTGTTTTATGTTTTAGCCCAGGGGTGCCCTAACTTTTTGGGCTACGGTTCAAGGGGCTGGTTACTATGGCCTGGGGGCCAGATCCAGACCTGACACCCATTCATACAGCCCACGAAGCCCTCGTCACTCCCAGAAGTGGAAAACACGCCTGTAAGTGTTGATCCTAAAAGAAATCAACCCTGATTGCTCCTTAGAAGGTCAAATAGTAAAGATGAAGCTAAAGTACTTTGGACATCAAATGAGAAGAGAGGATTCGCTTAAGAAGGCTTTGATGCTGGGAAAGGTGGAGGGCAAAAGAAGGGGGTGGCCAAAAATGAGATGGCTAGATGGTATTGTAGATGCAAATGGCACAAATCTGGGCGGATTGAGGAGGATGGTGGAGGTTGGGTAACCTGGTGGGCAAAGGGTCGGAGTCGACTGTGCAATTGAACAACAACAAAAAAGAGTCTTTTGGGATTACACTCAGGTTGTGAGCAGTTTTGGCTGCAGTAATGCTCTGAAGCACTTTCCTCTCATAATTCTAGATCCTAGGATAATCCACTGAAATCAAATGGGAAAAGAAAAAAGCAAGGTACTAATTCATACAGCACATAGTTCTTTTGTGGAATCTGCCTCCATCTTGGACACTTTTATAAGAGGACTGAACAAATTCATACTGGATGGGTTATCAATGGCTTCAATTCATGATGGATCGGTATTCGTTATTGTTAGGTAAAGGTCTCCATTGCTCAAAAGCCAGTCATGTTTGACTATAGGGGGTGGTGCTCATCTCCATTTACAGCCAAAGAGCCAGCACTGCCTGCATCTACAGGTGGTTATGTGGCAGGCATGACTAGATGCCAAAGTGCATGGAACACTGTTACCTTTCCCACTGAAGTAGTACCTATTTGTCTACTTGCAATTTCTTGCCTTTTAACTGCTAGGTTGGCAGGAGATTGGACAGAGATGGGAACTCACTCCGTTGTGCAGAACACAGGTCTCAAACTCCTGACCTGCCAACCTTCTCATTGTCAAGCTCAGCGTCTTAACCACTAAGCCACCACAGCTGTGTGTAGTTATTGTTGCATGTTATCAAATTGGAATCAACTCATAGTGACCCTAATAGAGCTTTCAAGGTGACATTTAAGGAGTGGTTTTATCAATTTCACACCCGCAGTGAATTTCCATGACTAAACGTGGATCCGAGTCCAGACCTCCCGAGTCCTAGCCTGCCACTTTAGCCATTACACTGTACTGGGCATCCTTCCCATGCTGTACCAGAGACAATATCCCTCTCTCAATAGATGTGGAAGAAGGTATGATCAGGTGCTCTTGCCCTCATGTTCCACCTGTGGATTTCCCAGAAATAATTAACTGGCTGCTGTGTGAACAGAAGATTGGCTCAGAAAACTATGGATCTGACATCTAAACTACTGCAGGACAGAATGAGCTCCTGTCTCTGTCCCAGCTCCTGCCAACTTAGCAGTTCGAAAGCAAGAAATTGCAAGTAGATAAATAGGGACCACTTCAGTGGGAAGGTAACAGCGTTCCATGCGCTCCGGTGTCGAGTCATGCCTGCCACATGACCATGGAAACATCTGCAGAAGCAGACAGCGCTGGCTCTTTGGCTTAGAAACAGATGAGCACTGACCCCTGGAGTCGGATACGACTAGCTTTTGAGCAAGAGAAACCTTTACCTTTTAAATTACGTTAACCAGACAATGTACATGAAACTGATGAAAGTTTGATAGTGGTCTGATAGTATTTGGAAATATTTGAAGTTTCTAGAAAAAAAAACTATTTTTATAGTGTACAGTATTGCAGTACAAGACAAGATTTCCTTTTAGCTTATATTTTAGACTCTTTATTTTTATATACATAGCATTACATTTAAAACTTATACGAGACAAGGCAGATTTTTTATCTTTTCTAGAAATAAAAGCTCCTGACTTTGAAACTATACCAAGTGAGAATAAACCATGAGTTTAAAGAGAGATGGAATGGCTCCTTCCCACAGTTAACTAGAGCAGACTCATTGAGTCAATGAGACTAAAGTGTTAACATGACTATTTACCAGTTAATTCAATAGTCTTCTCTAGTTGGAAATCACAATTCAATTCAGGCCAACATTCTTAAGAAAAAACGGCCACGAGCACTTTACACATTGCTGCCCTGCAAGTTATGCACACAAGGACAATTGTCCTTAAACCAGAGGAGGGTCAAGAACAAAAACTATTGTTTTCAGGCAGAAAGGCACACATTTTGCCAAGGGAAGCAATCCCACCTTGGCAGATTTCTATTTGTAAAACAGCCCACAATTAAGAGATGAAGGCATCTGGTTTAAATGAGTTTTGGAGCTTAGAAATACATTAGGGAAATACTTATGAAGCATGAATCACATTTTCTCTTATGCAGATATATATTATAGCTCATTTAAGGGAGCTAACCTAATAAAAAAAGAAAAAGTAAATTGAGGAATCTGGTATACAAGGCTAGTTCTGTCCTTATCCTGAAGTGGTTTAGGAGTTCATGGGTTAGAATGGCACATCCTGATGTCAAGATTGCTTGATAGTCAGCTTGGGTTCTCAGTGAGGGCAGAATGTTAGTTGCTTGTATCATCTCCCTGTCAGTTCAGAGCATCCACAATCTCTGAGACATCAGAGTGCTAAAGTGTCCTTGATGAGGCGTCGCATTGTAGTAGTGACAGAGGTCCCAAGTGAGTCGGTGATTTGGTAAGAAATCTTGTACAGGTAGGGTTGGACATCTCGCAGCCCAGTATCAAATACATTGTCCACCTCAGATTGGGTAGGCATCTTGGGCAGGTACTCATGTCGGTTCATCACTTCCACAATATTAATTACTTTTTCACAGAGCTTCTCACCCACCTTCTCCCGACAGATCTGCCGCTCTTGTTCATTAGCCAGGCTCACCACATTCACTTTGATGGTCCATACTTCCCAAAGGATGCATTCATCGGAGAAGGGCCACCGTGACTTCTTCTTCTGGTAGAACTCGAGAGAGATCTGACCCATCCCATCATTGCCAGAGTTCCGCAATGCATCCTAACAAAAGAAGGGAAAATAGGTTCTTCCACTTTCCCTGAAGTGCATTGCAGAAATTGCTACTCTCTGCACTAAGAATCTACTGGATAAGAGTCATTGTGGTCATTGTGATAGTTCTGTGGTCAGAATCATAAATAAAATGACTTATTCAGATCTGTAGAGATCAAGTAATTGTTGCAGGTTGTTCAAATCAATATTTGCCATAAATGCTTATCTATGATACCAGTTATCAGTGTGCAGGATTGATTCATGCCACACCCATGCTCAAATCCTGCTGATTGAAAGCAGTAGTTTTTACTCTGCCTTCCAGCTAACAATTAAACAGTCACTGCTGCTATTCTCAAGACTGGGGATTCTCATGGGATGCTTTCTATCTGTGTAACAGAGTAACATGACTACTGCCCCAGTCTTTCTTTACGAACCCTACTTCCTGATGTCATTTTATTTTAACATGGCTATCGTTCACCATTGTTCCTTCAGTTCTGGGTTACAAATTTTAACATTCAAATGACCAAAAAGTAAGTACATCAGTCAGTTAGATCATTCGTGAAGCAAATCAATTAAAATCCATACTCGTCACATTACTAATTAGTATAAAACAATAATTTTATTTCATTCAAAGTATAACTATGCCATAACTATGTAATTGTAATATTTTGTATCTTTGTTAGCCACCCAGAGTTGCTTTGCAAATGGGGCGGCATACAAGTCCAACAACAAAGTTTGGACCCCACTATGTAGGAATTTCATGGCAGAATTCTAAATCTAGCCATTGAATAGTTAACCAGAACATGATGCCTGTGGAAGTAGGGAAAAATATTTCATGTATTATAAATTCTTCCAATTAAAAATGCTATTGGGATTTATCGATTCATTGCTTATTTGTTTTATGCCACTCTTCATTCTGTTTAGAATTTAGATGGCACACCCAGTAGAGAAAAGATAACCAAGTTAAAATATCTGGGTAAACAATCTTTTTGTAGCTTGAAGTTAACCAAAGTGCAAAATGGGCACAAGACAATCTCAGAAGAACAAAATCACTACCAAAGAAAATCCTTCATGGTTTTCAAGTAACAGGCATCTGTTCAAGAAGGGCCTCATCGGGTTTTCAAATCACTGTGCATGCCAAGGTTTATTCGTGGGTAAGTTTTACAGGCAAACAGTATAAGGATGACTATCATTAAACCAAGTTGATTGACAAAACATTTAGAAATGTGGAGCATATACCATGTAAAACTAGATGCTAAATTGCAAGACCCATTTATGGTGGTAAAAATTAAACAATTTTGCACAGAGATAGCATTGTTACCCCCAGCAAACTCACCGAAGTCTTTAAATAAGTACCTATTATATTCACGGGGTAGCATTTGTTTGTTTTCATGGAGTACAATGGCTCTACACTTCCCTCTCTACTTAACTTGTTTGTAGACAGTTATACAAGCTGGAGCTTGCTCCACAGCTTTGAACGTGGCATTCTGATTGCACAAGGAGTCTATGGATTTCTCTTCATGCAAGCAGAAAATACAGTGGAACTACACGTGGAGTGAACTATTCTGTCCATGGCTCCTTGCCAACAAGATACTGGCCCTAGTATTTTACTGGGGTCCTTCTTCAAGAAATGAGATGTTATCCAGTTTAATGTACAATCTCCACATACTGTTTTATATTGGTCAGAATAATTGAACTGTGCCTGGGGTGGGCCAAGCTTTCAGAGTTCCTGGTGACATCTTGGGGCTCAATTAGAGGAAAACAACACCTGTGAAAATGCTTATATAAACACATCTTTCAACTTCTGCATGACCATAGAACAGAACAAAAAGATGTTCTATAGATCCAAGCAGGGTTGGCTCTCAAATGGGTTGTGTATATCCTTCTTCACCTAAACTAAATCTGAGCAAAAGAAAGTTATCATGAGGAGCACTTTACTTGTATAAAGAATCACAGAATCACTGACTTGGGAGGGACCTTTTAGGCCATTGAGTTCATACCCCTGCTCAGTTCAGGAATTCAAATTCAAGTAGATCTGACAAAGGGTTGTTCAATTCTTTCTTGAACGCTTCCAGTGTTGGAGCGCTCATTACTTTTCAAGGCAGTTGGTTACATTGTCATATTGTTAAGAGGTTTTTCCTGATATTCAGCCTAAATCTGATTTTCTGTAGTTTCAGCCCATTATTACGCGTCCTGAACTCTGAGAGGGTAGAAAACAGATCCTGCCCTTCCTCTTTATGATTATCTTTTAGGTATTTGAAGAGTACATAACATATCCTTTCCTCAAGGCTAAACATGCCCAATTTCTTCAGCCTTTCCTCATATGGCTTGAATTCCAGTCCTCTAATCATCCTTGTTTCCCTTCGTACCTACTGTAGTGGTTGCATCTTTCTTAAATTGTGGGGCCAGAATTGGACACAATACTCTAGATCTGGTCTAACTAGCACCGAATAGTGGGGGACTAGTACCTCATGGGTTGTGGAGCCTATACTTCTGTTAATGCAGTCTAAAACAGCATTGGCCTTTTTTGCAATCACATCTCACTGTTGACTCATGCTTAGCCTGTGTTCCACAACAATTCCAAGATCAATCTCGCTTGTAATATTATCCTCTATCTTGTAACTGCATCTGGTTTTTTCCCCTCTAGGTGTAAAATGATGCACTTATCCCAGTTAAATTTGATAATTATTCTCTGCACTTTCTCATCCAAGTCATTCATGTAAATGTTGAAGAGTACTGATTGCTATTCACTGCTATAGGTTAAAATAAAACAATCTAAGTTAATTCCCCAAAGCACTAGTCTGCCAATGTATTGACTTAGGCTTCTGGGAATTGAAGTCCAAAAACCAAAGGTTGGGAACCACTGTACAGTACTAGGATATAACAAGGTGAAGAAAAATATATATAGGTTGGTATAGTATTGCACTGAGTGTGCAATAATACTGTACAAAGGACCTTATTTCTGAATAGGCAGGTTTAGGATTGGAGGGCCTTCACATTATCATGCTTTGGTGCGTCCCCTCCTGAAAAAGCCATCCCTCGACCCTACGGTACTTACCAACTACCGACCTGTATCCAACCTACCCTTTTTGGGTAAGGTCTTGGAGAAGGCAGTGGCGTGGCAGCTACAGGAAGTCCTGGATGAAGCGGATTATCTGGACCCTTTCCAGTCAGGATTCAGGCCCGGATATGGTACTGAAACTGCATTGGTCGCATTGGTGGATGATCTCTGGCGAGAACGGGATGGAGGTCATCCATCCGTCCTGGCTCTTCTTGACCTCTCAGCGGCTTTCGATACTGTCGACCACGGTATCCTTCTGGGAAGGCTCCAAGGATTGGGGATCCAGGGCACTGTGCTGGCCTGGTTCTCTTCATTTCTGAGGGGCCGGACCCAGTCGGTGTGGCTGGAAGGCGAGAGGTCCAGCCCTAGGCCCCTGCAATATGGGGTGCCTCAGGGCTCGGTACTCTCGCCTCTCCTATTTAACATCTACATGAAGCCACTGGGTGAGATCATCCGTTCCCACGGGGTGAGGTATCACCAATATGCAGATGACACCCAGCTGTATATCTCAGCCCGTGGAGATCCAATTGATGCAGTGGAAGTCCTATCCAGGTGCCTGGAGGCTGTCAGGGTCTGGATGGGGGACAACGGGCTACAACTGAATCCCAGCAAGACTGAGTGGCTATGGGTAAGGGGTCCTGCGCTATCTCGGGAGTTACCATCTTTGGTTCTGGATGGGGCAGTTTTGCCCCAAACAGACCTGGTGCGTAATCTGGGGGTCCTCTTGGACTCACGACTACTGCTCGAGGAGCAGGTGGCAGCCGTAGCCAGGAGGGCTTTTGCACAACTTCGTGTAATACGCCAGCTACGCCCACTCCTAGACCGGGATTCCTTGCTCATGATCACACATGCTTTGGTCACCTCCAGACTTGATTACTGTAATGCGCTCTACATGGGGCTGCCCTTGGTGACCATTCGGAGGCTGCAGCTGGTCCAGAATGCGGCTGCTCGGGTAGTGATGGGGTGCGGGCGTTATGCTCGTGCCTCACCACTGCTTCGGGAGCTGCACTGGTTGCCAGTATGTCTCCGGGTGCAATTCAAGGTGCTGGTTATTACCTTTAAAGCCCTACATGGTAGTGGGCCAGGATACTTAAGAGACCGCATCGTCCCAAGGACATCTGTCCGTCCCACCAGGGCGGATCGGAGAGGCTCTCTTATCATTCCATCGGCTAGAGAGGCGCATCTCTCTAGCACCAGGAGGAGGGCCTTCTCCGTGGCCGCCCCGGCCCTTTGGAACCTCCTGCCAACTGAGTTACGTCTACAGACAGAGCTCCTGTCCTTTCGGAAGGGCCTAAAAACCTGGCTGGCAGGGCAGGTGTGGGGCTCCAGGAATTTGGGGTCCCATGTTGGGTGGCTGATATGATGGGACAGCCACCCCTCCCTCACTCTTTTAAACTTTTAAAATCTTTTTAAACCTTTTAGATTTTTGTAAATTCAGGGTTTAATTCTTTTTTAATTGACTTTTAAGTAATTTATGAACCTTAAGGTTTTAATTTATGAATTTCTGTAAGCCGCCTAGAGTCAGGTTCGCCTGATTAGGGCGGGATAATAAATCTAAATAAATAAATAAATAAATTTCTGAAATAGGTTCCAAAAAGGAAAGCATAGTTTTTGTTCATATTTGTACTGCATCCTCCAGTGGCCTTTGCAGTGTAGTGGCATTCCTTCTACATGTACCTGATGTAGCTATCATACTGATAGCATGTCAAATTATTAGTGATTTATTACAGCAGATCTATTATATCTATTTTTTCAGATCTAATAAGTCTACTATTAAAAGTAAAAATGCAAATAGCACACACGTGTCATTTGGAAAGAGGAAATAGTTAATAATTAAGAATGTCTTCTCTTTCATATTCATGCCATGCACTTCAAAAAAATAAGAATGGAATTCTTGAAATGGCTTAAGTACTGTATGTCAAACAGAGCCCTTGGGAGAATCTGAGTCCATTTAAGGGTTTTCAAAATTGAAACTTGATCCACTTGGTAACTGGATCAGTCAGGCTTCTGACTTTAGACAAAACTTTTGTAGCTTACTCTTTTCCAGATAAAACAGCAGAAAGTCATGAGCTATCTATGTGGACAACTCCACAAAGTTATAAAATAAACAGGTTAGGTAACAATCATAGTAACAACAAACTTTACCTTGAATTCCCCAACAGCCTTTCTCAATGCCCTGTCAAGTTCCTCAGAAGAAACCCTGACATAGGTGAAATCAATGAAGTCACAATCAACATCTTGTGTGCCAACTGTTCCAATGGAATAGGTTCCTTCCTTCTTGTAATGGAATTTTCCTGTGCTGCGATGGAGAAGTATGGAATGCAGAACAGCCAGCATGGCTTCTTCAATTTGGCGACCCTCAACCGATATCTCTAACACCTCTGAACGGCAGTTCATTTTTGCTTTTGGAAAGGGTAACGGATAAGGTGTCCTCTAGTAAAAGAAGCATGCAAACAGAACATAGAATGATGATATCTACAAAGTGCAGGAATATCTAATACCAAAATCTTACTCTGTTGTATATATACAGTACAGTAATACCTCGGATAACGCTAAAATCGCATAACGTTAAGTAATCTGGGGAGGAGAATTGAATCGAATAACGTTAAGGTCCTATGGGATGGATCGGATAACAACCGCTAAAGCCTGTGCGGTTACAATGTATCTCTATGGAGCTTTAACGTTATCCGATCCAGCCCATAGGATTTCAACATGCATCAGATAACACTAAAAGTCGGATAACACCAAGACTTGTGGAACCAAGTCTTAGCGTTATCCGAGGTGTTACTGTATCTAATTATACCAGTGGACCAACTAGAACAATGGATTAGGACCCAGGAGAACAGGTAACTTTGGCCAGTCACACAATCTTAATCTGATCTACCCCATATAGCAATGATGGTGAACCTTTTAGAGAGCGAGTGCAACCCAAAACCCACTTATTTATCGCAAAGTGCCTACACAGCAACAGGGGAGGGAATGCTCCCATTGGCCTGCTAGGCGGAGCAAACTCTGTGCTTGGGAAGGGAGGAAACACTCCCATTGGGCTGCTGGGCCAAGGCAAACTGTGCTGGGGCAACTGCATGGGTGCCCACAGAAAGGGCTCTGAGTGACACATCTGGCACACATGCCATAGGTGTGCCACCACTGCCATAGCGCAAGGGTCCTCAACCTTTTTAAGCCAGGGGTTCAGAATGCTGGTGGGCCGGATAAGTGGTGGTGGGGAGTGTTAGGAGCTCAGGGTGGTCCTGCCACTGCCACCAGCAACAGCAGGACCACCGCCAGCGCCCACCTCCATCACACCCGGAAGTCTCATATGGTAGAGGAATGGCAAAATGGCCGTCTGGCTCCCCCGAGGCTGTCTGAGGGAGCATGACCCGGCCCCCGGCTTAAAATCCCCGACTTATACGGTTAAACTAAAGGAGCTGGCCAAGCCTACCCTGTGGTTCTGAGACAGACCGTGGTAGGATTTGAACCCATTACCGCGGTTCTGCTTCCCAGCCACCTCCCAGGGCTGAAGGAAAGCCGTGGATGGGGTCCGAAAGTTCCCTGGTCCTCTACAGCCACAAGAGGTTACCGGGCCAAGGAAGAAGGCCACCGAGTAACCATAGCAACCAACTGACGAGGCGCGCGCGATTTACGGGCGGGGGGGGGGAGGGCGAGAGGAAGCCCCTGATGGAGAACCTAATAGGAGACTCACCTGTCCCGACGCTGCAACTTCACCCTCCGCTCAGTCCAACTACTAAGACGGAGGGGGGTGTCGCTAAGCAAAGCTTCTGCTCCTTGCGAGCAAGACAGTGCTATTTTCCCTGGCAACTCTTCCTAGTGTGGCTGTAAAAACCCAGGCTGCACTTCATATAGGCATGGAGTGTCTCGCTTTCTACGATTTAAAGACATAAGGCTTTCCCCCCCCCCGCCGTTTCATTACTTGGTACACTCCAACAAAACAAACCGCGGCGCAGAGCCGGAAGGAAGTGACCCCCCTGCAACATCCGGGTCCTATGGCTCAATTCGGACCTCTGCTGCCCCCCAAAGGTTGTCAGAGGATTTGGTGGCGTGTTGTCGTTCTGAAAAGTCCCGTTTGTTGTTCTTATATAATTATTTATAAAATGCCTACCATTTTCTAAGCATTGACTCTACTCAGTGGTGGGATGTCAATTTTTTTACTACCCCACCATGATGTCATCAGGGTGGGTGGAGCCAATGTCATAACATCATGACATTGTGGGCGGAGCCAAAGAAAAAATTAATAATAATAATAAAATAAAATAAAAATAAGCACACACACACACACCCCTCAACCCACCCACCCACCCACAACACAAGGACAGCAAGGAGGAGAGCAAGGAGACAGTAAGAAGGCCGTGCATACGCGCCAAGCACTGTAGACATGCATGCACACCAAGTGCTTGGTGCACATGCGCAGTGGGGGAACCAGTGAAAAGGTAAGCCCCGAAGGTGGTTCCCCCCAAATGCTGCTACCGGTTCTCCAGGACACTGGGAAAAGTTAGTACCGGTTCTGGCGAACTGGTGAGAACCTGTTGCATCCCATCACTGACTCTACTCCAATATTGTTTGCGTTATCGAGGACTCTAATAATTTATAGAGGTGTTTTGTGCCCTCAAGTCGTCACCGACTCATAGTGACCCTAATGGGGATTTCAGGTTAAGTGATATATTTAAGGAGTGGTTTCAACAGTGGCTCAAGTCACTAAGACGCTGACTGGGAAGCGGAAGGTCAGCAGTTCGATTCCCGAGTACTGCAGGACAGAATGAGCTCCCGTCTCTGTCTCAGCTCCTGCCAACCTAGCAGTTCGAAAGCAAGAAATTGCAAGTAGATAAATAGGGACCACTTCGGTGGGAAGGTAACAGCGTTCCATGCGCTCCGGTGTTTAGTCATGCCTGCCACATGACCATGGAAATGTCTGCAGAAGCAGACAGCGCTGGCTCTTCGGCTTAGAAACAGAGATGAGCACTGACCCCTAGAGTCGGATACGACTGGCTTTCAAGCAAGGGAAACCTTTACCTTTACTTTGTGCCCTCAAGTCGTCACCGACTCATAGCGACCCTAATGGGGATTTCAGGTTAAGTGATAGATTTAAGGAGTGGTTTCAACAGTTCGCTGCCGCGGTGGCTTAGTGGCTAAGACGCTGAACGTGACGACCGGACAGTCGGTAGGTCAGCCGATCGAGACCCGAGTGCTGTCTGACGGAGTGACCTCCCGTCGTCTGTCCCAACTCCTGCCAAACTAGCAGTTCGAAAGCAGGACATTGCAAGTAGATAGAACAAATAGGTCAATCTTAGAAGAAATCAACCCTGACTGCTCCTTAGAAGGTCAAATAATAAAGATGAAGCTAAAGTACTTTGGACATCAAATGAGAAGAGAGGATTCACTTGAGAAAGCCTTGATGCTTGGATGGGTGGAGGGCAAAAGAAGAAAGAGACGGCCCAAGATGAGATGGCTGCTAGATGGTATTGAGACAATGGGCACAGAGCTGAGCGAGTTGACGGGGATGGTGGAGGACAGGAGTGCCTGGCGGACAGTGGTCCATGGGGTCGCAAAGGGTCGGAATCGACTGTGCGACTGAACAACAACAAAAATAGGGACCACTTCCGCGCGAAAAGTAACAATGTTCCGTACGCTCCCTGCATTTAGTCATACTTGTCACATGACCACGTCTGCAGACTCTAGCTGAAAACGGAAATGAGTACCGCCCTCTAGAGTCAAAGACGACTGGATTTCGAGTAAGGTCGACCTTTACCTTTTAATAGTTTCGCCTCACCCAGCAAGCTTCCAGTGCCAGGCCTCCTGAGTCCTAGTCCTTCACTTTGTCCGCTACACCACATTAATAATAATTTCGTGTCAGATATTATTCTGGGTTGAAAGGATTTTTGCTGGAGAAACTCCGCTCAGGGGACGCCCGAATGAGGCTCCTTTCACCACCCCAAGTGCAGTGCAGACCTTGGGTATCGAAATTCACAGAGTACTGTATTATATACTGTATAGGGTAGGATATGAGAGATGCAATTCTGTCCTTTTCCGAGGGAAAAAGCGATTTATTTTCTCTTCGGTAAGATACAGCACCACCCAGCAAGGACTATTTTATTTATTTAGTTAGTTATTTATTAGTTCAAATTTATATTGCCGCCCACTCGCCGTGGCGACTCAGGGCGGCTTACAGACAATACATTACATTATGGGGAAGGGGCAGCAAGGTCCTCATCCTGCCCTGGCTTCTTCCTCCCCTGGCAGCTGGTGTAGGCACAGGGGGAGGGGCGGCAAGGTCCTCATCCTGCCCTGGCTTCTTCCTCCCCTGGCAGCTGGTGTAGGCACAGGGGGAGGGGCGGCAAGGTCCTCATCCTGCCCTGGCTTCTTCCTCCCCTGGCAGCTGGTGTAGGCACAGGGGGAGGGGCAGCAAGGTCCTCATCCTGCCCTGGCTTCTTCTTCCCCTGGCAGCTGGTGTAGGCACAGGGGGAGGGGCAGCAAGGTCCTCATCCTGCCCTGGCTTCTTCCTCCCCTGGCAGCTGGTGTAGGCACAGGGGGAGGGGCAGCAAGGTCCTCATCCTGCCCTGGCTTCTTCCTCCCCTGGCAGCTGGTGTAGGCACAGGGGGAGGGGCAGCAAGGTCCTCATCCTGCCCTGGCTTCTTCCTCCCCTGGCAGCTGGTGTAGGCACAGGGGGAGGGGCAGCAAGGTCCTCATCCTGCCCTGGCTTCTTCCTCCCCTGGCAGCTGGTGTAGGCACAAAGGGAGGGGCGACAAGGTCCTCATCCTGCCCTGGCTTCTTCCTCCCCTGGCAGCTGGTGTAGGCACAGGGGGAGGGGCAGCAAGGTCCTCATCCTGCCCTGGCTTCTTCTTCCCCTGGCAGCTGGTGTAGGCACAGGGGGAGGGGCGACAAGGTCCTCATCCTGCCCTGGCTTCTTCCTCCCCTGGCAGCTGGTGTAGGCACAGGGGGAGGGGCAGCAAGGTCCTCATCCTGCCCTGGCTTCTTCTTCCCCTGGCAGCTGGTGTAGGCACAGGGGGAGGGGCAGCAAGGTCCTCATCCTGCCCTGGCTTCTTCCTCCCCTGGCAGCTGGTGTAGGCACAGGGGGAGGGGCAGCAAGGTCCTCATCCTGCCCTGGCTTCTTCCTCCCCTGGCAGCTGGTGTAGGCACAGGGGGAGGGGCAGCAAGGTCCTCATCCTGCCCTGGCTTCTTCCTCCCCTGGCAGCTGGTGTAGGCACAGGGGGAGGGGCAGCAAGGTCCTCATCCTGCCCTGGCTTCTTCCTCCCCTGGCAGCTGGTGTAGGCACAGGGGGAGGGGCAGCAAGGTCCTCATCCTGCCCTGGCTTCTTCTTCCCCTGGCAGCTGGTGTAGGCACAGGGGGAGGGGCAGCAAGGTCCTTATCCTGCCCTGGCTTCTTCCTCCCCTGGCAGCTGGTGTAGGCACAGGGGGAGGGGCAGCAAGGTCCTCATCCTGCCCTGGCTTCTTCCTCCCCTGGCAGCTGGTTTAGGCACAGGGGAAGGGGTTTGTTAGAGAGCAGAAGCAAAGGATATCAGTGGTATCCGAAACTCTAACCGTTGTGCAGAAAGAGGAATCAGCGTGGTCTACCTGTCCTGACCTAGGATGCACCCGGTACAATCTCCTCTTCTCTATTAATTGACCCCCTTGCCTTTGCTAATGAATATAATAACTTGTTTCGGAAGAAAATCACGCGGGATTCATAATGACTAACTCATCGGTGGCGAGCAGCATTACAACAGTTGCCAGTAGAGGTAAACGTCATGGCTTCACAGTACAGTATTTACAAGCAGATCCTGAAACATGAACATTGCGCATGCGCCCTCGACATTGCTGAAAACGGCGCCCTTGCTTACATAGTGCATCATAAACATGCGCCAGAGGGTTGTCGTCGTTCCCGGAAGTGACGTGAGGAGGAAAGCGGAAGTTGGTGGGCAGGTCTCTGGACGCCAATTCTAAACAGGAAATCTGCGCCGCGCTTTTAAGGGCGAGGGAGGAGTAAGTTGTGGCCGTTGATGTTTTTGTTTTTTTTTGGCTAATTTGGGAAACTAGCTTTAGCTTCTGAGGTAAAGTTAGGTCAAATTAACAAGATGGCTGCTGCTTCTCTATTCGTGTCTAGGCCAGACTTTAAATCGCCAAAACGAAGCCACCAACAAGCTGGGTCAGGATATCAAAATGTCTTTGGAAGATTTTTTGATATTTATTGTGGTGTCTGTTTTCTGAATGTTTTTATGAAACAGCTGGGGAAAAAGCTGACTATTTTTGCTTGAAATTGCACTAGATCTTATCATTGGAGAGAGGTTTTTGTGATTCGACTTGCTTTTCTTAGTACAGTCAAACCTTGCATAAAGAGTGCCTTGCTTAAAGAGTAACTTGCTTGAAGAGCAGAATTTTCTCTGAATGGTCGCTTCGCTTAACAAACAAAACCAACCAAAAACTCGCTTAACAACTAAATCAGGGTTCACAATTCCCCCCCCCCCACCAGAAGTCACAATTGGTCACTTACAATGATGTTTCGCTTAAAATAGCAAACTCACTTAAAGAGCAATCCTGTGGAACACATTATGCTCTTTAAGCAAGGTACAACTGTATCAGTTTATGATACTGGCAAAACTGAAAGTAACTTGAGATAAGATCGATAGCACTTAAAGCAGTTCTCAAAATTAAGTGTTATTGCTACTTATTTTACATGTGAATCAAAGACACGAAAGTTAAAATTAAAATATAGGACTAAGTCTTTAATGTGCCACAATGTTTTACTGACTTATTTCTTGTCTGATATCCTTGTACAGACTAATATAGCAACCACTTTGAAAGTTTGATTTTTTTAAAATGGTAGCCATATTATTCTGCAAGCTTATCAGTAAACAAAACAAAAAGGCAAAAATTGTTGTGACACTTTAAAAGACTAACTGCTGCATTTTAATGAGAATAAACAAAACAACAACAAAAGACAAAAAATGTTGTGGCACCTTAATGACTAACCCCTGTATTTTAATGTTAGCTTTCATGGAACAAGTCCACTTGGTCAGACAAGAGTGGATTGTCATGATATACACATATCTGGTATAGAGGCCCAGTGTGGCTGGCCGCTGGGCACACATCTGTTTGGTTCAACAGATGGGTATGCAAATCAATGAGTTCTTTACAACCAGCAATAATAATAATAATAATACAGTAATTTCTTGTCAGAAATTATTCTGGGTTGAAAGGATTTTTGCAGAAGAAAGTCCACTCGGAACGCCCAAGTGAGGCTCCTTTAATATCCCCAAGAGCTGGGACAGAGATGGGCACTCAATCTGTCATGCAGTACCTGGGTCTCAAACTGTTGACTTGCCAGTCTTCCAGCTAACAAGGCAAACTTCTTAACCACTGAGCCACTACAGCGGAAATAACAGAAGATCTCTGATGGGAGTGTTTGAGGAGTTTGGTTCTGTTTTTGCAAAATAAACATTCTGACATTACACGTCTTCTAATGGGCTAATTTTAATGTTAGATTTTATGGATCAAGTTCACTTTGTCAGACCTTTGCTAATAATGACCCTCTAGCTTTGGGTAGATCTCAGAAGGGATTAATTTTAGGTTGTGCAATAAAAATATTTATCTCCTATGTTTCTACAAACTGGGCTACTGTTCAGATAATTGTCTACATTGTAGGTATTTCGAACTAACCCCTCTTCCAGTCAGCAATACATACACCCATGTTTTTGGAAATACTCTGTCTTTTGAAGCACCTGTGTTGTAGAAAATGAGACAGTATTCCAATGTCATACAGAACAGGATATTTTATTGCGCAATAGTTCACAGAGAGTTTTGCAAGTGGAATCTGAGAACCCCAAGGGCTCCAAACACAAAGTTTATATACACAGTAAACAGGAAATACCTGACCTTCAAGATATATGGAAGGATCAGAATTAGGCACTTGGTACTGGCTGAAAGACAAAGGGATTGAAATTTGGCAATTCGTATTGGCTGAAAGCCAAGACCACAATTTCTATTGGGTGATAATTATCTCCTCATTCTCAAGAGGAAGGATTTCAATGACAGCATTATGAACAATAGGCAGGCAAGTTTAAACTAACTCATTCTGACTCAATCTTTAGGTCATTGAGCGGACAAAGATGGAATCTCTCTGGTTTTACCTTATTCTACCTTATTCTATCTTGCCTGCACTAGAACCTTCAAAGACTTTCTGAGGATAGACTTGCTGATCAGGGCTTCTGGGAATTGAAGTACAAGAACACCTGGAGTGCCAAGGTTCACCATCACTGGGATAGAACATGTGCCAGACTTCTGTTGACAATAGAGCTTTGCTGCTACTTGACTGGTGTAAGAAGGACTCTCTTTGTTAATCACAGTCCCTACTATAGTCTCTTGCACAATTTTTCGGTTACTTTGCTTTGACTTGTTGGCCTTTGTTTTATCAGCAAATTCTGACTTCCTTTTTGAATCAATATCCGTGAATTACACTGTAACAGGTATTTAGGGATTGTGCTTCTGAAGTGAGTCTGCTCTTTGCATCAGCTCAAAAGCCCAGCTCAACTTCTGGGCTCAGCGCAAGGCTGAATGGGCTGATTGTTGTTTCTCATTATATTCATTAGGAAATACTGTAGTTCTTTGCATAACAGTGTACAGTACTGCAGACTTGATGTTAGTCGCCATTAGGCCCAAGGCTGAACAGAAGATGTAGGAATGACAGGAAATACACAAGTTGCAGTTTATTCTTTCTAAATGTGCCTCATCTACCAGAGTGATAAATGATGCAAAAGAGACTGCTGTTGTTTGTGTATTTTTAAAATACATATTCTGCCTCAATCCCAGTTCAGGACCTGAAGTGAACCATAGATAAAAAGAAGGGGGGAGGGGAGAATCATAATATTTTTAAATAAGGCATTCATTAAAAACAAGTATTAAAATAAGCAATTTAAAAATAAATCAAGGGGGGGAACTGACTTTCATTAAAAGATCCTTTCTCAATTATCAGTTAGTAGCTAAAGGCCTTTCTAAATAAAAGGGTGCTTGCCTGCCTGCAGGAATAAAACACGTAAAATCCAGTTTAGGAGAAGAATTTCACAATCAGGGAGAAGCCACTTAGAAAACCCTCTCTTTTCACTTCCCATGTTGATGTATGTGGCCAGACTGAAAGAAAGGCTTCTGAAGATTTCAAGAAACAGGAGACTACTTGGAACTACTGTTCTAGAAAATCAGAACATGAAAGGTTACAGTGAAAAGCACAGCCTACGCCCAGATAAAAGTTCTTGCGTTACTGGGGAGACACAGAGAAATGGTTTGGAGTAGAAATATGTTACGATACTGGTGTATATTGAAAGTAAACAAATATTCAGATTTTATGAGGATCTTTAAGGCTTGATAGATTTTGTAATTCCCTTACTGTAAATGACTAAATTAGCACTTTGCCTGCATATAATGTTAGTCTGCAGCAGCTATCATTCACCCTGGGCAGTCTAGCCAAGGATAGGAGTTGCTATTCAACAAAATATGTGGCCAGATGGAGAGAGGACATAATTTATAACTTCACAGAAAGCATAAATATTTGGCCCCATCTCATTTTGTAGTTATACCTGTATTCTAGTTTTCAGGAAGCTTTAACTATGTTGCGTTACCTCAAATACTCTTAGATATTATAATAACAGTGATGGCAAACCTGCTAGAGACGGGAAACCCACTTATTTATGTCAAAGTGCCAACACAGCAACAGGAGAGGGAGGAAGCACTCCCATTGGGCTGCTGGGCAGAGGAAACTGTTGGGGGAGAGAGGAAGCTGTCCCATTGGGTTGCTGGGCAAAGGGGCGGGGCGAACATGTGCTGGGGTGACCACATAGGTGCCCACAGAGAGGGCTTCAAGTGCCACCTCTGGCACATGTGCCATAGGTTCGCCACCATTTTACTATAATATGATGAATGTGTAAAAATGTATGTTAAGATATTCATATCTCCACTCAGAACTACAACTCCCAGAATTCCATGGAAAGAGGGAATGGGGTTTATCTAGTTCCTAGTGTTGCTGTGTTTCTATGTCTTTTTTCTTTTAACCTAGTACAGACCCCCCACCTCCTCTATATCCATGGTCTCAGTATCCAGTTTTGGTTATCCAAGAGTTTTAAAAATATTCACTAAAAATTCCTGAAATACAATATAGTTGAAGTGGTAGCTGTGTTAGTCTGTGCAATATATTTGTATTTCTATGACACATTACCAGAGCTGTTCACTGTCTTAAATGTAATTGTTATAAGGAACAGAGGCAGATATATTGGTATCTCTCATGTTAAATGATGGAGTCATTTAAAACCCCTCCCGTCTATGACTCAGGTATGTACTGTATGTTAAATATAGGGTTGGCTGTTATCCATGATTTCAGGTATCTGCAGTAAATACAGTACTAGTCGTTGTTCAGTCGCAGTCGATTTCGAACCTTTGCCACCCTATGGACCATTGCCTGCCAAGCATTTCTGTCCTCCACCATCTTCCTCAGCCCACCCAGCTCTGTGCCCATTGCATCTACAATACTATCTAGCCATCTCATTTTTGGCCGCCCCCTTCTTCTTTTGCCCTCCACCTTTCCCAGCATCAAGGCTTTCTCAGGTGAATCCTCTCTTCTCATTTGATGTCCAAAGTACTTTATCTTCATCTTTACTATTTGACCTTCTAAGGAGCAGTAAGGGATGATTTCTTTTAGGGTTGATTTATTTGTTCTCCTTGTTGTCCAGAGTACTAGCAAAACTCTCCTCCAACACTACATTTCAAAGGCATCTATTCTTCTGCACTCAGCTTTCCTAATGGTCCAGCTCTCACAACCATACATTACCACCAGGAATACCACCGCTTTGACTATATGAATTTTTGTTTGCAAGATGATGTCTCTACGTTGTGCTGGTATAAAAGCTGATGTCTATTGTGTATTTTCATGTTCCATGCCTACTACAGAAGTCTGTGATCTACTCTCAAATAATTACAGATTGTGGAGAGGAAGGAGGAAGAGCTATGCTTTTGTCTTCGCTGAGATAGACAGCCTGAAAATAATTACCCTTGTCTCTGCTTTATGTAGAATTCTTAACTCCATTTTGTCTTTTTGACAGTCTGACTGCTAAGCTATAGGTGAGACATCCAACCAGATTTTCACACATTCTGCTTGAATTCCATGTTTTATACCAGCTTTGCCTAACAAAGAGCTCTAAAGAGCTTGAAAGCTCAACTTAATTGTAACTTTTTAGTAATTCTTTAAAGATGTTGTTTATCCTGTCTCTTTTCCTGTCTCTGGAGTTTTAATTGGCTCATGCCAAGGATTTTCTTTTTCTTGTTATCACCCTGGCTGAATTTTTTCTCATGTAAGGAGGTTCTTCATCACTTTTTCCCACCCTTTCCCCTATATTTCTGGCTTGAAAATAACTCACAAACCTTAACTGTCTGGTTACAGTACACAAGTTAACCAATTCATCTTTCCCCATGCAGTCTTAAAAACCATTCCTCTCCCCATCTGAGACAATGAGGTGGCCATCTTATACACCGTCGGTGGCGAACCTACGGCCCACAGGCCAGACCTGGCCCCATTTAATGTGGCCTGCCTCTGCCCTCACCACTATTGGAAGCAGAAGCAGACATGTTTACGACAGCCATAAAACTCGCCCGTGCATGCGTAAACGTGCCTGCAGTGGCGGGATGTAAAAAATTTTTACTACCCCACCATGATGTCATCACAGTGTAGGTGGAGCTAATGTCATGATGTCATGACATCGTGGGCGGAGAGGACGTCATGATGTCATGATGTTTTGGGCAGGGCCAAAGAAATTTTAAAAAAAATAATAAATGATAAAATAAAAATAAGCACACACACACACCTCAACCCACCCACCTACAACACAAACCCGTAAATAAATTAAATAAATAAAATAAAAAATACATTAAAATTCACCCACCCATCCACCCACCCCAAACACAAATCAACCAGAGCTTTTAAATCAGAGCTTAAAGCTTATTCTGGCTAACCTTTCTCACACTAGGTCAGATGGAAGGAACTACAGAATGAACTCACCACAAGATGGCTTCATTTTGGCACTTTTCAACAGTTAAAGAAGTTAGGTAGTAAGTCTTTGCTAAACCAGTTCTCTAGGATAATATGCCTTAATGTAAATGGAAAACAGCTGTACCTCCTTAAGGGTTCTCCAATTGGTTCCCCCCACCAAAAAAAGCTGCTACCAGTTCTCTGTGACACTGGGAAAAGTTACTACCAGTTCTGGTGAACTGGTGCAAACCTGTTTGTTTATTTATTAGTCATACTTATCGACTGCCCTCCTCACTGAGGTGACCCAGGGCGGCTCACAATTCATTAAAAACAACAACAACAACAATAAAACACTCTTAAAAACGTTACTAAAAAAACCCTTAATTTAAAACTTTAAAATCAAAATCTAAAAACTAATTGATGGCAAGCAGGGCTTAAATCAACCAGCGGGCTGGGGTCATAGTCCCTTCTGCAGCCCAAACCTGCCCTGCCAGCCATGTTTTTAAATTTTTCCTAAAGGGCAGCAACTCCGTCTGGAGATGTAACTCCGTTGGCAGGAGGTTCCATAGGGCCGGGGCAGACACCGAGAAGGCCCTCTGTCTTGTGCCAGAGAGATGCGCTTCTCTGGTCGATGTAACAACTAGAGAGCCTCTCCGATCCGGTCTAGTGGGACGGGCAGATGTTCTTGGGGTGATGTGGTCTCTTAAGTATCCTGGCCCACTACCATATAGGGCTTTAAAGGTAATAACCAGCACCTTGAATTGCACTCAGAGACATATAGGTGCAGCTCCCGGAGCAGTGGTGAGGCATGTGCATACTGCCCACACCCCAACACCACCCGGGAAGCCGCATTCTGGACCAACTGAAACCTCCAAATGGTCATCAAGGACAGCCCCATGTAGAGCGCATTACAGTAATCCAGTCTGGAGGTGACCAGAGTGTGTGTGACCATGAGCAAGGAGTCCCGATCTAGGAGTGGGTGCAACTTGCGAATCAAACGAAGTGCAAAAGCCCTCCTGGCCACGACTGCCACCGGCTCTTCGAGCAGTAGTCGTGCACCGGGTCTGTTTGGGGCAGCACCGCCCCATCCAGGACCAAAGATGGTACATCCCATCACTGTGCGCCTGCCATAAATGCTACTATAAATGCATCCATGGCTGTCGTAAACATATTTATGACCATCGCAGACACATTTTATGACAGCTGTCCAGGGTGCGTGTTCTGGCCCGTGGCGCAAAAAGGTTAGGAACCCCTGCTACACCCAGTTGTTTGGGATGTTTTATTTCTGAACAGGTATACATTTGCATTGTTATTATCTTAACTGACAATCCTTTGCTCTCCCTCCCACCCAAGATAAAGTGGTGGGTCATGTGTTATCAGTTTCCCTCTTGCCCAGGGTCATGTGCACACATTCTCCTTACCAATTACAGCCGGAACTTGACCGGGAGTTCAGAGAGGGGCGTGTTAACAGTGAGGGAGCTCACTGCCTCTCAAATGTCTTGTCTGTGGTCCAAAATGACTTTGTGTCTGGACATTTATGGTATGGGTTATTCGTCCGTTCTTTTTACAGTCAAGGGCATGGCTAAATCCAGACCGAGTTATTATTCCACTGGCCTGGTGTGCTCTGCCAAGTCATTCCCCAAGAAATGCCCAACAGGGAGAAGAGTCGCTGCTCTCTGAATGCCTTTCCTGTTATGCCTCGTTCCTTCCAGGTGGGGCTTTTCCATGGAGCTATGCTCACCCTGAGGCAGGTGACTGGTCACATGGTGAAGACCCTTAAGGGTTAGGGATTAGGAGAAAAAGGTAGATGCAGATTTGCATGAGATGGCAAGACGAGCCCAAATATGTGCTTCCATTGCTCACCCTTTCTCTCTTGTCAGCAATGCTGATGGAAGGTGTAGATGTCCATTCAGCTCCGGAAGAACATTTTGAGAGTTCCCAGGCAGCTGAAAAAAGAACTCAGGAAACTAAATATTACTAATACATGGAAGGATTGGGAGGTGAAAGATCAAGAAAAGGGATTAGAAATTAACCCCCCCCCCTTTTCCCCTTGAAGGGATAGAGACTTTATTTTCAAAAGTGACAAAGTCCTCAGCCATAAGGTTTTTCAGATCTCTTTATTCTTGATATCCTTTTATTCCTTAGTAAAGGTAAAGGCTTCCCTTGCTCGAAAGCCAGTCGTATCCGACTCTAGGGGTCAGTGCTCATCTCTGTTTCTAAGCCGAAGAGCCAGCGCTGTCTGCTTCTGCAGACGTTTCCATGGTCATGTGGCAGGCATGACTAGACACCGGAGCACATAGAACGCTGTTACCTTCCCACCGAAGTGGTCCCTATTTATCTACTTGCAATTTCTTGCTTTCGAACTGCTAGGTTGGCAGGAGCTGGGACAGAGATGGGAGCTCATTCCGTCCTGCAGTACTCGGGAATCAAACTGCTGACCTTCCGCCTCCCAGTCAGCGTCTTAGTGACTTGAGCCACTGCAGTCCCTTACCTAAAGATAAAAGTAAAGGTTGCCATTGCTCGAAACCCAGTTGTATCCAACTCTGCTCATCTCTGTTTATACTCAAAGAGCCAGTGCTGTCTGCATCTGCAGATGTTTCTGTAGACATGCTGAAGGCTGTTTACCTTCTCACCAAAGTGGTCTCTATTTATCTACTGGCAATTTCTTGCTTTCGAACTGCTAGGTTGGCAGGAGCTGGGACAGAGATGGGAGCTCACTCCGTCATGCAGTACCCAGGAATTGAATTACAACCTTCCAGCCAGCAAGTTCAGTGTCTTAATCAATTGAGCCATGGCAGTCCCTGTCTACATGGTCCCAGAAGTGTGCGATCACAATTGTAATCCTATATATGTCTACTGACCATGTGGTAAGATCTGGTGTTGCGGGCTGCCTGCACTGCCAGGGCAAAACAGTTATTCTAGTTCTCCCTCCCAAATTGATTTCCTGTGGTAATTAAAAAAGTGGAAGAAATTGCAGGAAATCACAGAGTGCATGCCTGTGTTTGGGGAAGAGAGTGCTTCAGCCCAACTGGCTGTGTGGATCTCAGTAATAAGACAGGAACACTTTTATTGCCTTTGACAGTGGAACATTGCCAGTGCAGAATAAGCATGGAAGCATGGGATCTCTGACCTCTGAATCCCCTGTAAAATGCTGTGAAGAAGGCAGGGCTCAATAAAAGACTCAACTGGGAACAGTTTATTAAATTGTGTTGTCAATTGTGGCTGGTAAGTAACGGAGAAGAAATATTCTACATACGTTCAAGAACAGATCTTGGTGTTTGAAATTTTCAGTTTTCAGCCATAGCTACAGTTGAAACATCTTTTTCCCCTTCCCATGAATCCTGAATTTCTGTTTCTTTGTCTGAATCAACACACCTGTCAGTGCTGATACAGTTATATAGATGTAAATTATTGCATTTCCCTTAATCCTAGAGTAGGCATGTAGGCAGCTAAGAATCCTGTTATAAAGAACCTGCAGTTCTAGAAAGTGAAAAAGCTGCTCTGAAGGTATTAAGAAGAAACAAATCACCGAGAGTGGATGGGATACCAATAGAATTATTACAAGCCATAGAGACCAAATCCATTAAACAAATCTGGAAAACAAAACTCTGGCCCACAGACTGGAAATGTTCAATATACATTCTAGATGCCAAGGAGTGCAGCAATTACAGAACAATTGCTCTAATTTCCCATGCAAGCAAGGCAGTGGTAGGCAGCAACAGATTTGCACCCCACGGAGGAGGGGGGTTTAGCAAAATTGGGTGGCCGTTGGGCAGGGGGGGTAGTGAAATTAGGTGGCCACACCCACCTCCCTACCCTGCCCCATCAGGTTTTGTCCCTGCAAGAGGTTCAAGGTCTCCCTTGCTCAAAAGCCAGTCATATCCGACTCTATAGAGTGCAGTGCTCATCTCGATTTACATCCAAAGAGCCAGTGCTGCCTGTGTTTGCAGATGTATACATGGCCATATGGCAGGCATGACTAGATCGCTCATTATGTAGGCTCCGCCCACAATGTATGTTCTACCCATGACATATGCTCTGCCCACAGTGTGGTAACGAAAATTTTTGCTGCCCACCACTGAAGCAAGGTGATGCTAAAAGTGCTGCAGCAAAGGCTTTCACCTTACAGAGAACAAGAATGTCTGATGTTCAAGCTGGATTCTGAAAAGGAAGAGGCACTAGAGATCACATTGCAGACACTCAGTGGATACTGGAATGTACCAAAGAATTTCAGAAAAAGATCAGCTTCTGATTTATAGACTACAGCAAAGCATTCGATTGAATGGATCGTGAGAAACTATGGGTGGTTCTGAATGAAATGGGAGTGCCAAAAGAATTGATTGTCTTTATTTGTAACTTATATTGTGGAGAAGAAGCTACCATTAGGACAGAATATGGAGAGGCAAGCTGGTTTTCTATAGGTAAAAGAGTCAGACAAGGATGCATTTTATCAACTTACCTGTTCAGACTATATGCGGAACATATAGGGAAAGGCAGGTTAGGTTCAGATGAAAGGTGTGAAAATTAGTAGAATTACCAACAATTTAAGATATGGGGAGGACACCGTCTTATTGGCAGAAAACAGCAATGACTTGAAACAACTTTTAATGAAAGTGGAAGAAGAAAGTGTCAAAACAGGGCTGCGGTTGAAACATTTAGACATAAATCATGACTACAGAAGAACGCACAACTTCAAGGCTGAAAATGAAGAAATAGAAATTGTGAAAGGTTTTTTTATCCCTAGGCTCAATCTTCAACCCAAGAAACCAGAAGACTGATACTTGGAAAGGCAGCGATAAAGGAATTAGAAAAGGTCATCCAGTGTAAGGACATATTGCTTCATACAAAGATCAACGTCATCCACACGATTGTATTCCCATTCTCCTTGTACAAGTCTAAAAACTGGACAGTAAAGAAAGCTGACAGGAAAAAAATGATTTATTTGAAATACGGTGCTGGAGGAGATCCTTGCAGATACCCTGGACTGCCAAAAAGACCAAAAAAATGGATCCTAGAGCAAGTCGAAGCTGAACTGTCTCTGGAGGCAAAAATGAAGAATCTGCAACTGTCCTACTTTGGGCACATCATGAGAAGACAACAAGCCTCTTTGTAAAAGACAGTAATACTGGGAAAGGTGGAAGGAAGCGAGGAAAGACAAAAGCAAGATGGATTGATTCTCTAAGGCAGGGGTTCACAACCTCCGGCCCACGGGCCAGACCTGCCCAGTACAGTAGTGGCCCACGGGCCAGACCTGCCCATGGCAGTGGCCCCGGAAGCAAAAGTGGATGTGTTTACAACAGCCATAAACACGCCTGCGCAAACGCGCCTGTCATGATTTGTGGCAGTTTTTATGGCAGGGGGAACCCACGTGTCTGGCCCACTCAGCTGTCTGAGGAGGTGTGGACTGGCCCATGGCATGAAAAGGTTGAGAACCCCTGTTCTAAGGGAAGCCAGAAACGATAACTTGCTGCTGTTGAGCAGGACTGTTGAGGACAGGATGTTTTAGAGCTCTCTCATTCATAGTGTCACCATAAGTTGGAGATGACTTGACAGTATGTGACAACAAGGCATATAGCGGATTATGCTATGAGACTCACATCCAACAAACTATTAACATTTTACATGCATAGGAAATATTTTCCAATCTGGATGTGTATTATGGGGAAATGTTCATTTGCTGAACGTTTTGTGTATCAGGCTAATGGGAAAGCCACAGGAGCGAAGGCCATTTAGAAAGGTGGCAGATCTCCCACAAATTCCTCCAATCCAAACTGTTCTACTCTACAAGCACAAGAGTAGCATGTCATTCACTGACAGCAGAGATGTGTGTGGTGAAACGTTTCTGTGCAGCTGAGGTCTGGGCCAGAACTGTGGCCAAGGAATGTCTCTTGTCTCATGCACACAAAAATTGCCTCAGGCTCCTCAGCTCAGGTAACATGTAATTATTGATAAATATAGGTGCGTTGCCAAGGAGTGGTGTGTGTGTGTGCATGCGTGTGCATGTACACACACACACATCTACCTCATAAGCAGGACGTAATTGCTATTCCTGCATGTGGCAACCAGTCCTGTGATTGCTCCAGCTTTAGCTCCCAAATTTGTCTTGCATTTTGCCTTAATTGCAACAATCCATTAAGGTCAGATAGTGGAAAATGGAAAGAAAGAGAGAATGTTAAGAGAACTTGAAGTTGCCCACAGTCTCTATTTATACAGGATAAGCAGTGTTTCTGTGCTCCTAATGAAAGCAACAATTTCTTAAAATGCGGAAATAGATTATTATGGAAGATCATTATCGGGATGATAGAATAGGAGATAAACTTAGCATAGCATTCACCTTTGTTTTTCAATTCTTGGAGAGCAAGAAAAGGAAAAATTTCTTGCTGGTTTTGATTTTGTAGCTTACTATCCTCCTCTAAAGATATTAATCTATCACTATGCCCCCCCCCCCATTTTGGTCACTCTCGTAATGCAACAGAAGTTAATTGCTTAGCTCCTGGGTAGATTTAAACCTTCTTCCTCTGCTGAATCTGAATACAGTAATACTTCTGATAACGTTTGCATCAGAAAATGCTAAAATCGCATAACGTTATGCAATCTGGGCGGGGGGGATTGCATTGCATAACATTAAATCCTATGGGATGCATCAGATAACGTTTACTAAAGCCTGTGCTGGTTACAATTTTTTTCTCTATGGAATTTTAACATTATCCATGCATCGGATAACATTAAAAATTGGATAACACTGAGACTTGTGGAACCAAGGTTTAGCGTTATCCGGAGTTTTACTGTATAGACGGTCATCATGGCGATCAGTTATGAAGATTATCCTGGGGACAATATTTTGTTTATTTGTTTGTTTATTACATTTCTATACCGTCCATTTGGGTGGTCTCCCCCGCTGGGCGGTGTACAAGAAAATATCAAATAACATGGCAGAACACACAGCAAATCAAAACAGACAACTGACAAATACGTCTCAATAAAATAAAATAACTGGCATCTGAGGGCATAGGGGATCAACCTGACTGACTAATTTATAGCTAAAGGGGCAACACCCTGAAAGGCCTCCTTGAACGAGAGAGTTTTTAATTGCCTTTAAAATACAGCCAGTGATTGGACCTGGCACAGCTCCACTGGTAGAGTTGTTCCACAGTGTTGGTGCCACCACCAAGAAGGCTCTATTTCTAGTTATAGACTTTTGAGCCATCCTCAGGGTCGGCACCTGGAGCTGCACAAACTGTGACGAACAGATGATGTACGGAGTTGTTCTGAGGGAGAGAGACTCTGACAGATAACAAGGTCCCAAACCATATAGGGGACTATTCTGCATACTACTTATCTCACAGGAATAGAGTTGGGATCCCTTTTTCATTTATTTGTTTATATTTGAAGTTTTAAGTCAAACAATGTGAACCAACAGAAACAATTGTTAAAGTTTGTAATTACTGTACAATTACAGAAGTAACCTCTACATCAATAATTACTCAAAGATAGAAAGCAAAATCCACTTAAAAAAAACTTGGTATGTTCTTACAATATAATGCAGTAGCCTTTCACCTGCCTTCTGCATCTCAGCATGACCCTTGTAACACTAATACAGTTCTGCAAGCCACTTTCTGGTCCTGAGCCCTTTTGGCACACAAAGTCATCATCAGCCACAGGCCAGTATAGATGAAGCTGCTGCCCTCCATCAAGAGGGATTCAAGTGGGATTTAATCCACTTGGGGGACCATCACTTTTCCCTGTGGACTTCAGCACCCAACGCCATTAGTCCTTAGGGCTGTCAGCTTAGTTAACCGTTGCCTGGTGATTGGTGTTGAGTTGGTCTACTGTACTCTATTACAATAGCAGGGTAACATGGTCAGACTGGGATTTAAACATCGGCACATCTAATTTTGCTGATTAATTATTTCACTTAGTGGTCCATGTCATAGTTTTGAAAATAGAGTCCTGTTCTCCTCTATACATCTTAGGTTGACCACTGGAAGGGTCTTGAACAACTGTTAAACCTAAATCCAGGAAGGAATACTTGACGGTCCTCTACCTGTTGTTGGGACTATAAATCCCAGCAGCCTTGACCATGGTGGCTAGGACTCATGGAAGTTAATCCAGTGACATGGCTGGAGAGCTACTCAATCCAGACAGCTCCCTTTACAACAAGTCTTGGTTATGACGACGACAACGACTATTTCATGCCAGAAATTATTCTGGGTTGAAAGGATTTTTGCTGGAGGAACTTCACTCAAGGGATGCACAAATGAGGCTCCTTTCATGTTCTCAAGATCTTTTCCAACCAATGTGGTCCCTGTTTATCTACTTGCAATTTCTTACTTTCGAACTGCTAGGTTGGCAGGAGCTGGGACAGAGATGGGTGCTCCATCCGCCATGCAGTACCTGGGTCTTGAACTGCCTTCCAACTAACAAGGCGAGCTTCTTAACCACTGAGCCACCATAGCCCCTAACAAGTCTTGGTTATCGGCTTCCTTTCACCACTGACAAGCAACTATCCCACCATTAAATTCCATCAATGGTAATGGGTTCAACTTGTTGTTTATGTTGGAGTTCCCCTGCTAACATTTTTATCTCATCAGGTTTTATTGTAGAATTTCTGCTATTGTTTTCAACTGAGTAAACTTCTTGGCTGTCTCTGGATTGCAATATTTTAATGGTGAGATTCTTTTGACTGACTTTCTAAAGCAATCTCCTATTCTGAATGTTCTACGTACAAAAGAGTAGAAATTACACAACAGCAAACTGACAGCACAACACAATTCATTCTTGACATTCACTCTGACGGATAAGACCAGGGGATCCCAGTTTTGTTCCACTTTGCATCTGTTATGTCCATCTTGTAATTTCCCCCCCTCTGTTAAGCAGGTAGGCAAATTTCAGTAATATAAAGATGCACACAAGCATTACAAAAACAGTATAATACTTGTTCCTTTTTACAGCTAGGAGGCAGAAGAATAAATATATATTATGAAGACAAGCACCTTTTCATCTTTGTGCTGGTTATAGAACTACAGTTGTTTCTCTAATGGAGCAGACTACGTGTCAATTGCTGATAATCTGAACTGCTAACCTGCATCTCTTCAGTGTTTCGTTCTCCTCAGACACCTCAAACATATTTTCTCCATTGACTTGCTAGTAACTGCCTGAACAGCTGCTACACTTTTAATAATCACCTGGCAGAAAGACAATTGAATAGGTAGGACTTTCTAGCTTTACCCATGTGGCAGCCCTGGTAGTCCAGTGGTTAAACTGCCAAACTTCAGCCAAAAGGTTGTGAGTTTGGTCCCGACTCAGCCTTCCATCTGTCTTAGGTTGGTAAAATGAGTACCCAGCATATTTGGGGCAAAATGCTAATTACCTATTGCCCAGAAAGTGCACTAAGGGCTATATGGGGAGATATACAGTATAAGTGTGATTGCTTTTGCTTTAAAAGCTGCCTCAAGAGTTGAAAGATCTCCCCTTGAGGAAAGATTACAATGGTCCAAATCCTGTATCTTAGTTTAGTAAATCCCACTAGAATAGACCCATTGAATCAATAGACATTTAGTGAGTCAGGCCTTCTATAAGGCCTGTTGACTCAAATGGATCTACTTTACTGGCAACTTATCTTGGAATGATAAATTGCAGCTAAATCAGGCACTTTTAAATCAACAGAATTTATAAAAGTACTGACGACATCCAGGCTGATTCAATAAACCTACTGTAGTGTGATTTACTATGCTAAGCAATGGGATTTTGACCAATGTTTATTTGATTAAGGAAAAAGGCAAGTGGGAGGAGTAAATGACAAACTTAGTTGTGGTGAGAAGAAATTGGATAGAGAGCAGTGCTTGTTTATTTATTTATTCATATTTATATGCCTGCCCACTTGCCGAGGCAACTTAGGGCGGCTTACAGACAATACAATCAATAAAATAATAATAATAAAATAATAATAATACAATCAATCAGTGTTGGTGGGGGTTCAGGGTGGTGGCAAGCCTCAGCCTCCTATGTTGTCTTCTTCACCCTTCTTCATAATAAAGTGGAACCTCGGTTAATGTAATTAATATGGTCTCTGGGACGTTTCTGACAGCAAAAATTGCTTTAGCCAAATTAACCATAGAAATGCATTGAATGCAATTTTTCATAGGAATGCATTGAAAACCAATTAATCGATTCCCAAAAAATTCCGTAAATGAAGCCACTATTTTCTATGTTTTTCTTTTTGTTGTGCAATTTTTATGTTAACCAAGCCGTTTATTAACCAAGGTTCCAATGTACTGGAAAATTGGGGTCGTCCAAGGAAAATGGAGGGACTGCAGTGGCTCAAGTGGCTAAGACACTGATTAGAAGGTGAGAGGCCAGCAGTTTGATTCCCAAGTACTGCAGGACGAAATGAGCTCCCGTCTTTGTCCCAGCTCCTGGCAACCTAGCAATTCGAAAGCAAGAAATTGCAAGTAGATAAATAGGGACCACTTCGGTGGGAAGGTAAAGTGTTCCGTGCGCTCCAGTGTCTAGTCATGCCTACCACATAACCACAGAAATGTCTGCAGAAGCAGACAGTGCTGGCTCTTCGGCTTTGAAACAGATGAGCACTGAACCCTAGAGTCAGATACGACTGGCTTTCAAACAAGGAAAACCTTTACCTTTACCTAAGGAAGATGGAAATATGGGACAGATAAAAGTAAGTTCTTTACATAGCACACAGTTAAACCTTGCTCTCACAAAAAAAGTACAGGTGGCCACCAATTGGGGTTATTTTAAAATTGGTTTACCTAAATCTATGGCTATCCTCAGTTGCTGCTAATCATGATGGCTCTCTGTTACTTTACATATCGGAGATACCTGTAGTAAGTTTCTAAATTTAAGTGGATGCAAAGCATGAACAAGAGGGCAATGCTACACTAGCTTCCGGCTTATGGGCTTTCCAGAACCATTTCACAGGTTCTGATGGACTAGATAGGTATGGCTTTGGTCTGCTCTTGCCTGGTTTTTAATGTTTGTAAACCAGTTAAACACTTTCCTGTGCAATTTCTAAAGGCACAGAAGAATCCTTCAAAGCCAGGAGGTGGCGAACCTGTTCTTTTTATGACTTCTCCACAGGTGTCATAGTCACAGCTGCCATATCTTCATTGGTTGCTGAGCTCCTTTGCATCCTTATGACTTGGGCCACTGTAGAGATGTAAATTAGCTCTAGAGAGGCCAGATTTCTCACCTAGGAGACAACTGTGTTGCTTAGTTATCCCCGGACCACTCCAGGATACAGTGTTCTGCCCTACAGTGTGCTCCTTCTTGCCTACAGGAAGCTGGATTCCATAATTGTGTAGTGTGCGTGGAAAATCCACTTGATTTGAATCTACTTAGCAGCTTTAAAAGTGGGTGTTAATTCCCGAGAGAAAGGGGATTCCAAAATAATTATCAGCTGGGAAATTGATCCTTTGCCTGCCTTCTCAGACGTGTTCTGTCCTGTTGAATTCAAAACCATTTACTGCTAGGTAAGTGTTTTTAAGATTGCAGGCTGTATATGACTCCTCCTTCAAAGGGTTAACCATTGCTACAGTGTGCCTTTAAAGCCCATGATGTGATAGATCAGGGGTGCCCAAACTTTTTGGGCTGCAGGCTGGTCACGTGGTTCCTCCCACCGGAAGCGGAAGTAAAACATGCCCATACATGTGGAGAATGCTGCCATAGATGCACCCGTGGCTGTCGTAAATAGCTGTGGTTGCATTTATGGCAATGTTTTGTCCATCCACAGCGTAGGCGTGTTTTACTTCTGCTTCCGGGAGCCGGATAATTTGACACTGTGAGCCAGATCTGGCCCACAGGCCATACTTTGGGCATCTCTGTTATAGATACAGTACTCTGAAAATTAATTATCTACTTATTAACAGCAATAATACAATTCAAGCAACTGTTTCAAAGATAGAAAATCAGTGATCTACAAATGATTGCATACAGTTTTACTGCCCTTAATTAAGTAACTTTATGTAATAAAAGTGTCCAATTTGGTTATAATCTCATCTTCAATTATTACAATTCATCTTTATAAATTCCTCCATATTTTTTGTCAGCTTCTAGGGATGGCATGTCTCCTTGTTTGACTTTGTGTAAGTTATAAACCTCTGCTGTACTTCATAAAAGCCATCTTTACATTGTTGCTGACATGATGCTCTCGCTTTATCAATTTTCCATTAGGTCAATTGCCCAAATCCCAGTTCATCATTGCGTAGTTGAGATTTCTGAGAAATACACTGCTGCAACCCATTGAAGGATTTCTGTTATTAAAAAGTTTATTGAAAAATAAAACAATTTTGAAATTCAGTTCAAAATCCTGATAGTGTACTGGTAGCAAAACAAATAGTTCAGTCTCTGGAGCTTTCTCCTCTCTTCAATTGCTCAGACATATACTTGGCCAGACTCTCAAATCAGAAGAACTTAGTGGTTGAAATGTACAGTATTGCAGTAGTAAATTGCAACTTCAGTAGGCATACTAAATTACTGCAATAGAAATGACATAGAATGGACTTACTAAATCCCTGCTAATTCATTTGGGCCTTCTTTTGTTAGAACCTACAATAAGATTTCAGCCAATATCTAGTTTAGTTTAATTTTGGGTTGTTTTTAGAAGATCACTGGTAGAGGCTTCATGTCTCCCATTTCTAATGAAATGGACCTGATCCACGAAAGCTAACATTAAATACACCAGTTAGTCTTTCAAATGTCACAACATTTTTGTTCTGTAATGCATCCCGAACAAAACCAAAACATGTACACCCTATATTGATATCTAAATTCAAATTTCTACGGTCATAGTTTATTGTGCATATGAGGAAATACAGTGGTACCTTGCTTAAAGAGCGTAATGCGTTCCACGGGATTGTTCTTTAAGCGACTTTGCTCTTTAAGTGAAACACCATTGTAAGTAACCAGTTGTGACTTCTGGGGGGGGGGGGATTGCAAACCCCAATTTATTTGTTAAGTGAGTTTTTGGTTGGTTTTAGTTGTTAAGTGAAGTGAACATTCAGAGAAAATTCTGCTCTTTAAGTGAGTTAGTCTCTAAGTGAGGTGTTCTTTATGGGAGGTTTTACTGTACTATAGATCCACAGTTGACAACTGTACAGTATATAGAAAACATTTTGGTAATAGGGGAAGCTATTTATTCATTTGCATTGTTATGACAGGATAAGCTTAACTTGGCTTTAAAATGCTGCATAATTATATATAGGCACTATTCTTCATTATATCTGGTTACTTAGCCTATACGGTATAACTGGATACCCAGTGTGTGATATAGTGGATAGAGCACAGACCAAGATTTTTTTTGGGGGGGAGGGGTTTGAATCCCCACTTAGCCATGGAAATCCACTGGGGAAGTGGAACTAGTAAAACTTCTCCTTAAATATCTCACTTTCCTGAAAAGACCACTGTCTTAGAGATGTCAGCTTGATGGCACTTAATAACAACAGCAGTTGATATACTTCTCCATTGAGACAGGCTAATCCTCTGTGTACCTTCTGTAAACTATTAACCCATCATAGTTACTATGTGACCAACAGGGGGAGCCATAAATCTAGATTTTTATATGGTTTTCCACTTGTTGGCATACAAGGGGAAAAACATATAGATTGGCGAATGTTATCTGATTACATGATCCATGTACAGTACTGTATAATCATAGAACACTGGCCAATTCAGACCTTGGGTTGTTCTGAAAGAAATTGGGTTGCTTCAGCATTTGATTATCCTGATGCACAACCTACTTTGTGCACTAGAAGCTACCCTTAGGATAGAATATGGAGAGACAAAATAGTTTCCCATAGGCAATTCAAATCTTGGGTTATTCTCAAAGAAATGGGGGTGCTTCAACATTTGATTATCCTGATGCATAACCTATTTTGTGCACTAGAAGTTACTATTAGGACAGAATATGGAAGAAACATCAACAATTTGAGATATGCAGATGATACCACCCTAATGGCAGAAAGTTGGGAAGGACCTAAAGAAGCTCCTGATTAGGTTGAAAGAAGAAAGTGAAAAAACTGGCTTGAGACTCAATATCAAGAAAACCAAGATAATGGCAACAGGCCCTATCAGTCCCTGGAAAATAGATGGGGAAGAAGTAGAAGCAGTGACAGATTTTACTTTCTTAGGATCTAAGCTCACTGCAGATGGTGATTGCAGCCATGAAATAAAAAGGTGACTGATTCTTGGGAGGCAAGCGATGAGAAACCTGGGGAACATAGTGAAAAGTAGAGACATCACATTGAAAACAAAAATTCGCATTGTCAAAGCAATGGTATTCCCTGTGGCAATGTATGGTTGTGAGAGCTGGCCCATTAGGAAAGCTGAGCGCAGAAGAATAGACGCTTTTGAGATGTGGTGTTGGAGGAGAGTTTTGAGAGTCCCATGGACAGTGAGGAGAACAAATAGGTCAATCTTAGAAGAAATCACCCCTGACTGCTCCTTAGAAGGTCAAATAATAAAGATGAAGCTAAAGTACTTTGGACATCAAATGAGAAGAGAGGATTCACTTGAGAAAGCCTTGATGCTTGGAAGGGTCGAGGGCAAAAGAAGAAGGGGATGGCCCAAGATGAGATGGCTAGATGGTATTGTGGAGACAATGGGCACAGAACTGAGCGAGTTGAGGGGGATGGTGGAGGACAGAAGTGCCTAGCGGACAGTGGTCCATGGGGTCGCAAAGGGTCGGAATCGACTGTGCGACTGAACAACAACAAATGGAGAGACAAAATGGTTTCCCACTGGCAAAGGTGTCAAACAAGGATGCATTTTATTCCCTTATGATCTCTTATGAAGAACCTGCAGTTCTAGAGAATGAAGTGAAAGTTACTCTGAAAATACTAGGGGGGAAAAAATCACCAGTAACAGATGGAATATGAACAATGATTTCAAGCCACAGAAAATGAATCTGTAAAAATTCTAACAAGAATATACCAACAAATCTGGAAAACAAAACAATGTCTGATGGATTGGCAATACTCAATATACATTCGAATCTCCAAGAAAAGAGATACCAAGGAATAAAGTAATTATAGAAAAATTACTTTGGTTTCTCATACAAGCAAGGCAATGCTCAAGGTGCTCCAACAATTTTTTTACCTTATATGGAACAAGAAATGCTTGATGTTCAAGCTGGATTCCAAAAAAGAAGCGGCACCTGAGATCATATTGCAAATATTCATTGGATACTGAAATGCACCAAAATATTTTTGAATTACATCATCCTACTGCATGAGACTACTGCAAAGCCTTTGACTGTGTGGATCATGAGAAACAATGGGTTGTTCTGAAAGAAATGAGGGTGCCTCAACACTTAATTGTCCTGATGCATAAGCTATATTACAGACAAGAAGCTGCCATCAGGACAAAATATGGAGGGACAAAATGGTTTCCTATAGGCAAAGGAGGCATTCTATTCCATTATCTGTTTATCTGTATGCAGAAAATATCCTAAGGAAAACTGGTCTAAATTTGGATGAAGGAGGAGTGAGAATTTGAGGGAGGAACAGCATTAAAGGTATGCAGATGACACCATCTTACTGTCAGAAAAAAGTTAACAATGAAGGCATCGAGATAGTGAAAGATTTTGTATATCATCATCAATCATCAGTCCAATCATCAACCCAAATGGTGACTGCAGCCAAGAAATAAGAAGAAGACTGAGTCTGGGAAAGGCAACAATGAAGGCATTAGAAAAGGTCATCAAGTGTAAGGATGTTTCACTGGAGAGCCAAGATCATTCACGCTCTTCTGTCACAATTTATAGATGTGAAAACTGGACAACAAAGAAAGCTGATAGGGAGAAAATTTATTCATTTGAGATATGGTGCTGAAGGAGAGCTTTGCTGATACCCTGGATTACCAGGAAGATGAACAAGTAAGTCTTAGAGGAAAATCAAGCCTGAATTGTCTCTGAAGGAAAAATGATAAAGTTGAGACTGTCCTATTTTGTATACATTGTGAAATGACAAGGCTCTCTGGAAAAAACTGTAATACAGTAAAACTCCAAGTTACAGAAGCCTTGATAAAGGAAAACTTGACTTAAAGAAGGAAATCCTGGGAAAATGGAGTCCCGAGTTACAGAGAAAAAAATCGAATTACAGAACGGGTTTCCCCCAGAGCACATTGTGTGTGGGAGGGTTTACAGTGCCACCCCCATGCCATTTTAGAGTCTGTGGGTTGCATGAAAAGTCATCTCTTGAAAATTTGAGCAGGTTTTTTTGGAGGAAGCCAGTGCCAGAGCCCAGGAAAGTGGTGCTGGAGCATTTCTCAAGCAGTGGAAAAGGTAGGGAGCTTAGCTGCATCTTTCCCAATCCCTTTTATTGTGTTTTCTGCATTTTTTATTTATTTTGATTTTTTTTTTTGGGGGGGGGAGGGTCACCATCAAGTCAGAGGTGACCGGATAGCACATAACCTGTTCAATCTTATGTCGAATATATATGGAAAGCAGGACTAGATCCAGATGAAGGAAGAGTGAAACTTTAAGAAAGAAACACCAATCATTTAATATATGTAGATGCTGTCCTCTTGACAAAAAACAGCAATGACTTGAAATGACTTTGAATGAAAGTTAAATAAGAAAGTGCTAAAGCAGGACTACAGTTGAACATTAAGAAGACAACAATCACGACTAAAGAAGATGACAAAAACCATGACTAAAGAAGAACTGGCCATGATAAAGGACAAAAACAGTAGGGACCTAACAGATGCAGAAGAGATTAGGAAAAGATGGTAAGAATACATGGAAGAACTCTACAAGAAGGACTTTAATGTCCCTGACAACCACAATGGTGTGATTGTTGACCTCGAGCCGGACATCCTGGAGTGTGAAGTGAAACAGGCCCTAGAAAGTATTACTAACAACAAAGCTAGTGGAAATAATGGTATTACAGTTGAGCTATTTAAAGCCCTAAAAGATAATGCTGTTAAAGTGTTGCACTCAATTTGCCAGCAAATTTGGAAAATGCAGCAGTGGGCACAGGATTGGAAAAGGTCATTTTATTTTCCAATTCCAAAGAAGGGCAATGCCAAAAAATGTTCAAACTACTGCCCAATTGTGCTCATCTCACACACTATCAAGGTCATCCTCAAGATCCCACAAGCTAGGCTTCAGTAGTATGTGGATTGAGAACTTCCAGAAGTACAAGCTGGGTTCCGAAGAGGCAGGGGAACCAGAGATCAAATTGCCAACATTTGCTGGATCATGGAGAAAGTAAGGGAGTACCAGAAAAATGTCTACTTCTGTTTCATTGACTACACCAAAGCCTTAAAGAGATGAGAGTACCAAACCACCTCACCTGTCTTCTGAGAAACCTGTATGCAGGTCAAGAAGCAACAATTAGGACCAGATATGGAACAACTGATTGGTTTAGAATAGGAAAAGGTACATGACAAGGGTTTATATTATCTTCCCAAGAAGGTAAAGTCTGTCACTGCTTCCATTTCTTCCTCTTCGATTTGCCAGAGAGTGCTGGGGTTGGATGCTATGTTCTTGGGGTTTTTTATGTTGAGCTTCAAGCCAGCTTTTGCACTTTCCTCCCCCACAATGGTAATTTTTACAACTAGAAAGGAACAGAAGGGAAGAAAAGCAGGACTGGGAATACTTTTTTAAATTGTTGATCACTCATTGGGCCCACACCAATGGCCTGAGGGAAAAGATGCCATGGCCTGGCAGGCTGCTGAGGACCTCACCCCCTCCTCTGGGCCTACACCAATGGCTTGAGGGAAAAGACGTCATGGCCTGGCAGGCGGCTGAAGACCTCGCCCCAACCTCCAGGCCCCCATCAACAGCCAGAGGGGAGTTAGTCTGTGTTCTTGTTTGGTTGTTTTGTGAGGTTGTATTTTATGATTGTTACTGTACTGTTGCTGTTTTGACTGTAAGCCGTCCTGAGTTTCCTCAGCAAGTGAGCGGCAATATAAATCTGAACATATAAAATAAAATAAAAATAATAAAATAATTATGGTACTGTATATTCTCGAATATAAACTGGGGTTTTTTTACCCAAAAAATGAGGTCCAAAAAGGGGACTTGGCCTATACATGGGTCAACAACCATGAGGTCTAAAAATATGGGTTTTTAAAGTTATTCGGCACTTTAAAAGTAAGTTTTGGGTCTTCCACAGCAAAAGGGTGCTATGCACCTGCCTCACCGCTGCTTCGGGAGCTACACTGGTTGCCAGTATGTCTCCAGGTGCAATTCAAGGTGCTGGTTATTACCTTTAAAGTCCTACATGCAGTGATGGGCTGTTACTGGTTCGGACCGGTTCGTCCGAACTGGTAGCGCCCATCAGGAGGGGGTCACTGGGGTGGTGGTAAACCCCCGGGTGACCGGTTTGGTTGCCTCTCTGCCCCCCCTCCGGAAATGTATTTCCAGGCAGCCAAAATGGCTGCCCGGAACTGCGCATGCGTCAAACCCCTATTTGATGCATGCACACTAAAAAATAGAACTGTGCATGCACCAAACCTCTATTTGACACATGCACACTAAAAAATAGAACTGTGCATGCATCAAATGGAGGTTTGACGCATGTGCAGTTCCGGGCAGCCATTTTGGCTGCCTGGAAAGTAAGCGCAGGCAGCGCCTCTACAAGTGGTGGCGGCGGCCTTTCCTTGCCGCACCGTGCTGCCCTAACACCGCACCACTCTGGCGGTTTGCCGCAGCAGCGGTTTGCGGCCACGCCGCCGCGGTTCCTGCCTGCCTGCTGCCTGCTTGCCTACTAGGTAAGTGACGGGTTTGTGTTTGGGGTGGGTGGGTGGGTGAGTTGAGGTATGTGTGTGTTTATTTTTATTTTATTATTTATTTATTTATTCTTTGGCTCCACCCACAATGTCATGATCTCATGATGTTGGCTCTGCCCATGACATCATGACATTGGCCCCGCCCATGATGTCATGACATCATGATGTTGGCCCCGCCCATGACATCATGGTGGTGTAGTTAAAAATGTGACAGCCTACCACTGCCTACATGGTAGTGGGCCAGGATACTTAAGAGACCACCTCACCCCAAGAACATCTGCCCGTCCCACCAGAGCGGAGTGGAGAGGCTCTCTAGTTGTTCCATCAGCCAGAGAGGCACACCTCTCTGGTACTAGAAAGAGGGCCTTCTCTGCGTCCACTCTGACCCTATGGAACCTCCTGCCAACAGAGCTGCATCTCCAGACGGAGTTGCTGTCTTTTAGGAAGAATTTAAAAACATGGCTGGCGGGGCAGGAATGGGGTACGGGTTGTACGACGGCCTGAGCTCATTGGTTGGTGTAAGCTCCCTCTTTCTTTTAACCTCTCTTTTAACTTCTTTTAACCTGAAGAGTGAGTTTTAACCTTTTAATTCCTTTATTAATATGTCTTTTTTAAAATTAAACTTAAATTTTTTTTGTTCTATACTTTTATTGATGATTTTATATGACATGTTAAACCACCCTGAGGTGCCTTGGTAAGGAGGGCGGTATACAAATTTGAAAAAATATAATAAAATAATAATAACAAAAGACTCTGATGTGCAATTACACAACTGGCCACAAGAGGGTGCAAATCACGGTTTCCCATTAGAATACATTGAAAATCAAGTTCTCCTGTTCTGGTTTGTTTTCAATTAATTTCTATGGAAAACCTCAAATGAAGAAAGAAGCTCTACAATGCAATCAGATCCCCCTTCCAAACTGGTGTGGAAAAAGAAAGGATTTTACTTACCATACATTCGTGCCTTTGTCCCTGCTCCATCTGTCCAAGATGGAGGGAGGAAGACATTATCCATCCTTGCTGGGGGAGCAAGAGGCTAGGCTAGAGCAACACGTCCTGCCTCAGTGCAACTGACCTGCCCACCCACTTTACCTGCAGCGCCACTGGTGGGTGGTGCAAGTACAGTTTAAAAAAAACATTCAAATAATTAATATTACTGTATTTTAATGTATTTTAATTACTGACACTCACTAGCAGCTGCTGCAATTCCCACTCTCGGCTTATACTAGAATCAATCTATTTTCCTGGGTTTTCAGTTAAAAATTAGGTACCTTGAGTTGGGAATCTCCCATTATGTGATGCCGGGTCTTGCAACAAGGGCCCTGTGCAAGTTCGATGGAAGCTCTCTATAGGTTAGGTTAAGTGGGGTGGGAGGTGGGGTGGGAGCTAGAGCTCACAGTTTGCTATTGTTTCAGAATTCTATATAAACTATTTGATTCATTCAGGGATGGGTACATAAACAGATGGATAATTATGTCTGGAAGTGGAAGAGGCTAGTTTAATGCTCCCTATGAGCGTATCACACTATAAATAACCTTGGTGAGGCCGAGTATGAAATCTAGATTTCAAACATGTGCCAAGGGATGGGTTTCACATGCTCTGTGCCAAAGAAAGAGTGAGAAAAATGTAGTTCGGACTGGCGCCTGACTTCTGCTTGGGCAGAAGTCCTCAACCTTTGAAGTTAAGAAAGGTTCAGTAAAAATGCTTTACCTTCCTTTGCCACCTTCTCCACCTGACCTGAAAGTCTTCCTAGTCTTGCTCTGGGTCTTCTATGCAGACCAGACCCCCCCCCACCTCTTGTGACACTTTTCTCACCTTTCATGACAGAATGAGTGAAGTTCGTCCCTTGACATGTTTCTGAAATCTGGGTTTCATTCCTAGATCAACTTCCACAGCTATTTATAATGTGCTGTGTCCACAAGCAGAAGATGCTGAGCTGAGATAAACGTCTGGCTAGATATGCCAGAACATCTTGTTCAAGTGCTGTTTCTTGTTCTTGTTTTGCTTTTGCTCTTGTCCAAAGCTTTTTAGAAGACATGTTAAAATGTTGAAAATACAGAGAAATCTCAAACGCTAGGTAAAATTTGAGCTTTACTGGAGCAGTTTTCAAAGAGCTAACAATATTTTTGTAGAGGTAGCAGGAGATGTTAGAGCCCAGGTGGCACAGTGGTTAAACTGTTGTACTGCAACTAAAGGTTTTGAGTTTGATCCTGACCATGGCTGAAGGTTGACTCAACTTTCTATCCTTCTGATGTCAGTAAAACGAGTACCCAGCATAGGTTGGGGGCAAAATGCTAATTAACTTGTGAACTGTCCCAGAGAGTACACTACGTGTTCTCCGGCGGTATATCAAAAACAAGACATGACAAAGCAAGAAGCAAAATCTAGTGGCACCCTTATCGCCACACAGTCTGCTTAATAAAGATGGAGATGGGTGTGGCACAGAGCTATAGGGGAAATGTACCATTCCAACCAGAGGAAGGCAGCCTTTCTCGCCCATTGGTATGGTTTGGGCACTGCTTCTTGCTCTGGGTACAGCACAGGGAACAGGAGAAAGGCTTGTGGAGTTTGTTAATCCCAGAAATTGTTACACAGAACATGTGCTTCAGCCAGGGCTAGAAGTGTGGTTGTTTCTGTCTAAATGCACAAAGAGACCACTTCCCATTGCATGGTAGCTTCAGTGACCATTGAAACATCTGACTTATCTATAGCTTGAGCTTGGAAGGAGCAAATTTCAAGAAACACTGTTACAGGTACTTACAATAGATTACCTCTGCACCAGCGCGTGCGTGCATGCCTGCACCTGTGTGTGTGTGTGTGTGTGTGTGTGTGTGTGTGTGTGTGTGTGTGTGTGTGTGTGTGTGTGTGTGTGTGTGTGTGTGAGTGATTTCTGTTGCAGTATAATACTGTGATGTTTATTTTGCAGTGCAAATAAACAAGGCAACATATTGTTCCTCATTTGGGAACAGCAAGGGGAACTCTTGCCCAATGGGTGTAATTCTACATAGTGCCATGCCAGACTTTCTCTTCTCTTCTCTTCTTTTTAAACTTTGAAGACCAGGTTCCATCGATTTTACGCCACACACGGAAGTGCAGGAGCGTGTCTGCTGCTATCCGTGTCATTCAGGATCAGGGTATAGAGTGATGGGATGCTTGAGCCACTTCAGAAAAAGTGTCACTGGCAGCCTCCGACACTTCCTGGAGTGATTAAAACATCACATCGCTCTCATTAGCCCTACCTCTGAGTGATGAGGTTAGCAGGAGACACAGGTCTGTGCTGCTCTTAGGGACACTTGTTTTCAAGTAAAGCAGAGAGCGAGAGAAAGAGAAATCCAGGCCATCTTATATAGTTAAGGCAAGCATTAGTACTTCTTCCTGTCTGCACCCACAGCCAGCTTTCTCATATTAAAACTGTCCTGGAGTGGTGACATCAACAAGTTATCCTCTGGGTCTTGCAACAAGGAGCAGATTGTATGTTAAAAATAATTTTCCATGCTCCGATTCCAGCAAGAGATGTTTTCCCCAGATTCTGCTGACTCAGGTGGGCTCGGCTTAACATCTGACTGTATAATTTTTCACAGATAAAATACTGGATTATAGTTGTTAGCGCCTCTGTACATATTTTGGCATCTCGTCTGGCAGAGTAAAGTAACACTATGATTGATTAATATGTCGGGCCCAAAATACTAGCCTGCTGATTGCATCATTTTTGGGGCATGAGATGCTTCTGTTATGCCTCCCCTTACAGGTCACCTTCAGTCACCGACAGCTAGCAGGTTACAAAGCATGTCTTTGGATTTATACTAGGAGCAATTTGCAGGCGCACATCTGTATCTAGTTTCTGTAACCACCATTGAATTCACTGCCACAGCACCTGATTATGGAAGCAAGGAGGGTTATACCAGTAGTTAAAAGAAACCCTGCAAATTCACTTTAAATATGGTATGTGAGGAACCTTTGATTTCAGGAAAAGCTTTCCCCATTTCTGAAAATGTTGGGTTTCTACAGAAGACGCCAAGGTCTCCTGTTTGTTTCTCACTAGCTCTGTTCCAGTCCGTGTTCATGGAGTACATAGAAAGAGCCTCCTTGAAGATTATGGTATTTTTGAACCACAATCGGGCATACCCTAGTAACGGCAACTTTGTTGTGCCAGCTAATCTTTCTCACACAAGGTCAGGCAAAAGGAACTGCAGAATTGACTCACCAAAAGGTGTCTTCATTTTGGCAGTTTCATGACTGGCCTAGACACAGAAGAAGAAGGAGGAAGAGAAGGAAGAAGAAGGCGAAAAGAACTATAGAATGAATTCACCAAATGATGGCTTCATTTTGGCAGTTTAGAGTCTGACCTAGACATGAGAGGAGGAGAAGACAGTATTCATTTTCTGAGCTTGCTATTGTTAAAGAGAGGGAGAAGTGGAACTCATAATAAAATGTAGCAGCATTTGTTTTCTACTAACTAGAGTGACAATAATCAGTTGATAAAGCAAGACTGTGGAGCAGAGGCGTAGCTACCGCCGTATCTGCCGTATCAATTATACGGGGCCCCCGGGCCACGGGGGCCCCCAACGTGCGTAAGCAAAACAAATCTTTACCCTTCCTAAGGGCCCCCAAACAAATTTTTATACGGGGCCCTGCCAAGGCACGCTACTCTTCTGCTGTGGAGGGGTGTGTATATTATATAATTATGGAATATGGCCCAGGAGATGACTTGTGGAAGGATGGGGACCTTAATAGTACCCCAACTTCCCAGTGAGGAGGAGAACAAATCTAAAAGCTCCTGAACGGGAAACCATCCCTCTCCCTTGTTCCAGGGACAGATATGATTAAAGAGCTCAACTGAAAAACAAAAATCTCTGCTTGCACTCCACATTCCTAGCCTTTCCCAATCCAGTGGTGGGCTGGCCCATCGGGCTACAGGGACTCAGCCTGGGGCACCCCCCCAAGGCCCTAGTCCCATGGCGCCCCTGCCCCCCTGGGTGCCAATCCAAAGAGCCAAGTTGAGATGTGATGCCTGGAACGATCAAGCAAATGAATAAGGCTCTGTGTTCCTCTGCCTCCGTTCTCCTCCTTTGTTGCCAAAGATAAGGTTACAAAAACAGCCCTGTTTACAGTGTGGCTTGGAGGTTGTAATTTTGCCTTGTAAGCAAGAGGTTGTCTTGTTCGAATCCCCAGAGAGGAGTTGAAATTAGATGGCGTATATATTTTGTTAGGGTTAAATGCTCTTACCACTCCCTGTCCAGTGCCCTGACTCAGTTCACCTACCCCCATTTCTTCATTCACATAGAAAACTGTCCTTTCTAAAATTAAGGTTATTTTTTACTTTGGAGATGTCTACTCTTGATATATGGCCCAGTTGAGATTCTGATCTCTGGGACTCTTGCAAAGAAAGTGTAATTTTAAACCTGTCTGAGAGTTCAATTGGGTCTCCAGGTCATTTGAGTACCCCCGTAGCACCAAACTCCTCTTGTGAGTGAGAGGCACAGGTTGGACTCCTCTTTCTTTCTCACTCACTTACACACACTCTCTGACACACAGTCTTCAGAGTGTGACATGTGGCTAGAGGGACTCTTAGCAAGATCAATTCCCACAAAAGCCTTTTTGTTTAATTGGGCGCTTGCATTAAAATGAATGACATGTTCCTGTTGCAGAAATAGCCTATACACAACTCAGTGTGATTTTGTTTGCTTTTAATGAAGCAGTGAGAATCTCACACTGGATTCTCCAAGATTGCTTCAGCAAACTCAAATTAAAAGACCAAATATAAAAGAAGGAAAGTGGGGGGAGAGCAACAGGAGAAGAATTTAATATGCACAATTGTGTATCATCCAGGCTTAGCTTCTCATCCAGGGGTGAAAAAATGCTGCAAATCTTATCTTCTATATAACTATTAAAACATAGGAAGCAAGTCCTCCAAAAATTATGACCATGGACCATTCCCAACATCAGATTAAGTTAATGTTCATCTATCCCAGGGGTTCCCAAATCTGGCCCTGGGCACCATTTCATGTGCCCCCACCCCTCCAAGGGTATTTGAGAAACAAAATGATTACCCCTTGAAGCTATTGGGACAAAATAGCCACCCCATCATGCAGGAAGGGCAAAATGGCCGTCCGACCCTCGAAACTTATTGAGAGAGTGACCTAGCCACTGTCTTGAAGGGATTCGGAGCCACTGATCTATGCATCTCAATCCTTTTGGTTTTTGCATTTTGCATGTATGAAATTGATCCAAAGATTGAGAACTACATGATACACAAGCACATATTATTTTGACCAGAAGTGATTTTTTTTGGTAAACACCCTGGCCTATGTTGTTTATTGTATTTTGAATTGATAGCAGTCATGTATTATTTCGAAAAGTTTTGACATGTGCAATGGCCTGTGTCAGAGTAAATTGTTTCTATGGGGTTTGGCAAATTTTTTGTGACCAGATAAATGGACTGACAACTTTTATTTTTAATCCAATTGTAGCGCTGTATCACTGAAACGATCAGGCGCTGTGTCACTTCAAAAGCATATACAGTATTTAAAAAAATGAACTGTTTGCAATATTAAAATAACCAGTGAATGAACTGAGGAAAAATCAGAGTGCCAAGGTACCAAATTCAGGCACTAGAGCTACATTACAATGGTTGTGCAGCTGGCAGTGGCATCTGAAATCATAACTTTTATTTTAAATTATTTGTTGCTGTTGTTCAGTCGCACAGTCGATTCCGACCCATTACGGCCCCATGGACCACTGACCGCCAGGCACTTCTGTCCTCCATCATCCTCCTCAACTTGCTCAGCTTTGTGCCCATTGTGTCTACAATACCATCTAGCCATCTCATTTTTGGCCACCCCCTTCTTCTTTTGCCCTCCACCCTTCCCAGCATCAAGGCTTTCTCAAGCGAATCCTCTCTTCTCATTTGATGTCCAAAGTACTTTAGCTTCATCTTTACTATTTGGCCTTCTAAGAAGCAGTCAGGGGTGATTTCTTCTAAGATTGAGCTATTTGTTCTCCTCGCTGTCCAGGGGACTCTCAAAACTCTCCTCCAACACCACATCTCAAAGGCATATATTCTTCTGCGCTCAGCTTTCATAATGGTCCAGCTCTCACAACCATACATTGCCACCGGAAATACCATTGCTTTGACTATAGAAATTTTTGTTTGCAAGATGATGTCTCTAGTTTTAACTATGTTCCCCAGGTTTCTCATCGCTTGCCTCCCAAGAATCAGTCGCCTTTTTATTTCATGGCTGCAAACACCACCTGCAGTGAGCTTTGATCCTAAGAAAGTAAAATCTGTCATTGCTTCTACTTTTTCCCCATCTATTTTCCAGGGACTGATAGGGCCTGTTGCCATTATCATGGTTTTCTTTATATTGAGTCTCAAGCCAGCTTTTGCACTTTCTTCTTTCAATTAACTTTCTTTAAATTATTACAGTTAGTCAAAAAAATGGAAGAGAAAGGTGATGCCTTTCATGGGGTCACTTAAAAAATTACACATTGTTGCAAGCTTTCATAATTCAAAGATTACTTCATCAGGCAAAATAATAATCATCATCATGGCATGTTGTTTAGACCAGATAAAAATGGTTAGGTGTTTCTGCTTACAGTTAGTCAGTCAACCAACCAACGAGGGAGTGGCTATCTTATTTGTTTTTTAAGTCAACTAGCATGTCTTGGGGAAGTTCCTGGAGATGGGCAGTGGAAGCTTTGCCCTTTTACTTCTCCAGTTTACATTCATTGCAGTGCAGCTAATTGCGGTGTAGCAGAAGGACTTGTGAGCATGTGTGAGAGAGTGTGTGTACATATCAGGCATGTGAGAATGAATGGGGTGTGGTCAATCTAGGGCAGCTCCCAAGATGCCTGTCCCAAGCCAGCTTGGCCCCAAAGGGTTTCCCATCCCTCGAGTTAGTCCCTCTACCTACACTACAAATATACATCTGTTTTGTGCCAGTACAACTCCGGTGGCTCCAGCCAAAATATCCTGGCAATTCTAATTAACTGAAGGTGCTGGGAACTCACTGGTATCTGTTGCCCATAGACTCTATCACAGATAAGATTGCAAACTTTTAAAAAAAGAAACAACTGACTCTGGTCCTGAGCCATTTTCACTGAAGACAGGAATAAATAGCAAGTCTTATCTCTACAGCTGGGGGCGGGGGAGCACCCCTCCATATACTGCTGTCACCTGAAAACTCTCTAAAAAGCAATCATTTCTTAAGTTTCTTTAAAAATAAATGAAATGGCCAAAGAGGTTTTTGAAGGAAAAAAGAGATTTTATCAAGAAAATCAATTATAACATAATATATGCATATACTATACAGTGGAACCTTGGTTAACAAACAGCTCAGTTAATATAAAAATCACATAACAAAAGGAAATCCATAGAAAATAGTGGCTCGGATTTTGGATAAATTTTTTTGGAGGGGGGATGGATTAATTGGTTTTCAATGTATTCCTGTGGGAAACCGCATTTTGGCTAAAGTATTTTGTTTTTCAATGCATTCCTGTGAGAAATTCGGTTAAAGTAATTTTTGCTGTAAGATACGTCCCGGAGAACACATTAATTACGTTAAGCGAAGTTCCACTGTATGGTGCTTGAATCCATGCAGATTCAAGGACCCCAATTAACAATTCAATCAGACTTATACACTTTTTGACAAACTACACACACACCAGATGGGACCGAAGACTGAAGGCATATTATATCTTTATCTTGGCATTGCATACATCTGGAATGTTCAGAAAGGCACAGTCATGTATGTCAACTTCACTTATAAATTATACAGGACTAGGACACAGGAAATTGGACTTGAGCCAGACATCCTAGAGAGTGAAGTCAGAAAGGCCTTAAAAAGCACTGCAAACAACAAAGCCAGTGGAGATGATGGTATCCAAGTTGAACTTTTCAAAGCCCTAAAAGATGATGGAATCAAATTATTACATTCTATATGCCAGCAGATTTGGAAAACACAACAATGGCCACAGGATTGGAAAAGATCAGTATACATTCCAATCCCCAAAAAGGGTAATGCCAAAGAATGTTCAAATTATCGAACAATTGCGCACATCCCACATGCTAGCAAGGTGATGCTCAAGATAATACAGGATAGACTGCAGCAGCACGTGGAGAGAGAATTACCAGAAGTGCAGGTGGGGTTCAGAAGGGGCAAGGGAATTAGGGACCACATTGCCAACATATGCTGGATCTTGGAGAAAACAAAGGAATATCAGAAACAAGTCTACTTCTGACTTTTGACTGTGTGGACCACAACAAAATGTGGCAAGTAATCAAAGAGATGGGAATAACAGAGCACCTTATATACCTCATGAGAAATCTGTACATGAATCAAGAAGCAACAGTTAGGACAGAATAAGGAAGGACAGAGTGGTTTGGAATAGGAAAAGGAGTAAGACAAGGCTGCATTTTGTCACCCTGCTTATTCAACTTATACACAGAGGACATAATGTACAATGCAGGGATGGAGGAATCACAATTTGGGATCAAAATTGCTGGGAGAAACATCAACAATTTGAGATATGCAGATGATACCACCCTAATGGCAGAAAGTGAGGAAGACTTAAAGAAGCTCCTGATTAGGTTGAAAGAAGAACGAAGACCTAGCAATAAAGTGACAGGGTGATAAACCTCTTATCTCAGCCATGTTAAAAAAAAAAGAGGAAAAACAAAACAAGTACCCCAGCAGGTACTTGGGACTGCGGTGGCTTAGTGGTTAAGATGGCTGGAAGGTTGGCGGGTCAGCAGTTTGAGACCTGAGTGCTTCACGATGGAGTGAGCTTCCATCTCTGTCCTAGCTTCTGCTAACCTTGCTTGACCTTTTTGATTTTTTTTAACCAACCCTTTGCTTATCTTCGAAAGCAAGAAATTGCAAGTAGAGAAATAGATACCACTCTGGGGGAACAGTAAACAGTGTTCCGTGCATTCCAGTGTCTAGCCATGCATGCCACATGTCCACGGAATCTCTGCAGACGCAGACGGCACTGGCTCTGTGGCTATAAACGGAGATGAGCACAGAACCCTAGAGTCAGATATAACTGGCTTTTGAGCAAGGGCGACCTTTACCTTACCGCAGCAGGAATCATAGTGAAAGGGAAGCTGAAGTGACGGGAATTAAATGTGGATTAAATGACCTGTAAGGGAAGGTTGAGCTGGTTGGATAGCTCATTGGTTTGTGTAACTGGCTGCGGAGCTAAAGGTGGGTACTGTAGCTTTATCTCCTGCTGTGCCTCCTGGGAGAAGCAGCAGCCTATATAGCCATAGGCAAGCTGCATCGTTCCAGACTGTCTCCTGAAGAAGGGAATGGTAAACCGCTTCTGAATATCCTCTGCCTAGAAAACTCTGGAAAAGGTCACCAGAAATTGGGGTTGCCTTGATGGCAGACATTATTTTGTTGTTGTTGTTCAGTTGCACAGTCGATTCCGACCCTTTGAGATCCCATGGACCATTGCCCACCAGACAGTGGTGAGGTCCAAAAAATTTTTTACTACCACATTGTGGGTGTGGTGTGGTGGGCATGGCCAGGGGGAAAGCCCTATGTTGCACCCGAATTAGGACTGCTTTATTTCAAAACTTGGATGGGAGTGGCCAGCTAGAATTTCTGCTACCGGTTCTGGCGAACTGGTGCAAACCTGCTGGTGCCCACCACTGCCACCAGACACCTCTGTCCTTATTTTAGTGTAAGGAAAAGTTAAGTAGCCCTCATCCAGCAAGATACTTTGAAGTAAACAAGGAATCAAAAATAAGATCGCAGTCATAGATCTGCCACATTACATCTACTTTCAGGACACCATCCCTCCAAATAGACTTCCTCAGAGCAAGGGCATTTGTAAGTCTAGATTTCCAGGCAGCTTGGTTTAGCCCCTTAGCTGTATTGTCATTCATCTCATACCATCCTTCTTGACTTGACTCTGTGCACGTGGGCATCTGGATGTGTGCATGAGCATATGTGTCTACCCAGTAACATTGACCAGTATGTAATGGTCAAAATAGTCTTTTAAAAATAAACATTTTAATTAAACAATAATTTATGTTACAATAATGAGTTCATGTGAAAGAAATATAATCTCTCTCTCTCTCTCTTGTCCTCTCTCTTTCCATGATTCTAATTTCATACTAGCCTATTACAAATAGATGGCAAATAAATTTTTATCCAGATTACTGCTGAGAACTGGGGTACACAGAAAGAGCCTCCTTGAAAATTGTGGTATTTTTGAACCACGAACAGGCATATTTCGGGCAATGGCAACCTTGTTGTGCTGGCTAACCTTTCTCACACTAGGTCAAGTGAATAGAATGAATTCACCCAAAGGTGGCTTTGTTTTGGCAGTTGAAAGTCTGACCTAGACACGGAAGAAGAAGAAGATTGCTGAGGACCAAATCGCTCTAATAATTCAGTTATACCTATCAGCTCCACAGTATGCTGATGTCATACTTAAGGACAGTGCTCAAGTCAACTCCAGCTAATCAAAATAGAAACATGGGACTGATCGCTTCAGTACCAGCTCCCCACCACAACTGCCCCTGTAGCCATGGTGGTAGTGGCTACTACAGCCTACAGCAGAGATGGCTAACTTTGGCACTCCAGCTGTTCTTGGACTCATATTCCCAGAAGCCCTGATCACCAGATGTGCTAGCTTGGGCTTCTGGTAATTGAAGTTCCAGAATAGCTGGAGTGCCAAGGTTAGCCACCAGGAGCCTACAGGTGGCAATGGTGAACCTTGGCACTCCAGGTGTTCTTGGACTTCAATTCCCAGAAGCCCAAGTCTCTGTGAATCCACACGAATGGGAAGTCCAAGAACACCTGGAGTGCCAAGGTTCACCATCAGGGGCCTACAGAAAGTGCCCAAGGCCAGAAGGAGGAGACCTTGTTCGTTTGAGTGGCAAAGGAACCAGCTAAGTAAGGTTCTCCACCAAGGTTACTTAGCAATGTCATCATTGCTCCTGCTGATAAATTTAGCCTTGACTTTGCTTATAAATTAATGTAAGCTGCAGCTGTAGGAGAGGGAATGTCTTGGAGGCAGGCTTCCCCGGAGTGTAAGAAGAGGCAGACGTGCCCTTTCTTCAGCACATTCTGTCCTAGGGAAAACTGCTACTCCCAGCTGCTTCCTGACCCTAGCCAAAAAGGCTGGAGTTACAGGCTCTGCGGAAGGAGTTTTGATCAAGATCACAGATATAGGAGATTGATCAAATCTTTGGCCCCAGAGAAAATATCCAACAGGGAAAGGACATTAAGATTAAGGGGGGGGGGCATTTTGAGTGCAGTGGAATCTTTATTTAGATGGATAGAGCACAAAAGCAGCAACAATTGCCAGGGGAAGTTCTTATCTTCCAGTTTTTGGGGACATCTCTCTTTTTCCACAGACACCTTGCAAATATGTTATCAGTGTGATTTACAACAGTGTCTTTTTGAAGGCCTTGATTCGCTTCACATCCTTGGATATTTCTTACTAATAGCACTCATGCATATTTGGATTAAGGGACTGCAGGAGCTCAAGTGGTTAAGATGCTGAACTTGATGACTGGAAGATTGGAGTTCGATTCCCGGGTACTACATGACGGAGTGAGCTCCTGTCTCTGTCCCAGCTCCTGCCAACCTAGCAGTTCGAAAGCAAGAAATTGCAAGTAGATAAGTAGGTACCACTTCGGTGAGAAGGTAAACAGTGTTCCGTGCACTCCAGTGTCTAGGCATGCCTGCCACATGTCCACGGAAATGTCTGCAGACGCAGACAGCGCTGGCTCTTTGGTTATAAACAGAGATGAGCACTGAACCCTAGAGTCAGATATGACTGGCTTTCAAGCAAGGGTGACCTTTACCTTTACCTATAGTTTGATTTCCCTTTCTTTGTTGTTTTGCCGCACAGTCAATTCTGACCCATTGCAACCCCATGGAGCACTGTCCACCAGGCATTTCTGTCCTCCACCTTCATCAGCTCTGAGCCCATTGAATCTACAATACCATCTAGCCATCTCATTTTTGGCCACCACCTTCTTCTTTTGCCCTCCACCCTTCCCAGCATCAAGGCTTTCTCAAGTGAATCCTCTCTTCTCATTTGATGTCCAAAGTACTTTAGCTTCATCTTTATTATCTGACCTTCTAAGGAGCAGTCAGGATTGATTTCTTCTAAGATCGACCTATTTGTTCTCCTCGCTGTCCAGGGGACTCTCAAAACTCTCCTCCAACACCACGTTTTAAAGGCATCTATTCTGTGCTCAGCTTTCCTTATGGTCCAGCTCTGACAACCATAAGTTGCCACCGGGAATACCATTGCTTTGACTATACGATTTTTTGTTTGCATTGTGATGTATCTACTTTTAACTATGTTCCCCAGGTTTCTCATCGCTTGCCTCCCAAGAATCAGTCGCCTTTTTATTTCATGGCAGCAATCACCATAATGTTTTGGGTAGCCTTTTAGGACACTGTTCTCAAAAAGGGGCTTCCACAGATAAGGGATGAGAAACGTCTGGTCCTCCATATGTTCTGGACCACTTCCAAATTCCATCAATCTGCCAAGCATGTAAGAGATGGTGAGTGATGTGGTTCAAAACATTTGTCTGGCCAAAGTTCCTCCTTCCCTTCCATAGAAAATAAGAATGGGTAGCTGAAAGGTGGCATAAAAACACAATGAGTGAATGAATGAAATGTAACAAAATACAGGTACTTAAAAGCTGGTTTTTAAACTACTTAAAATTTGATATATAGGAGACAGTATTTTACTAATATTCAAATTAATTGAAAATATAGGGATCATTTTTGAACAAAATATACTATATTCCTGGAAAGACTTAATATCAGAGATATTTCTCTTAGTTTTTATGTAAAGTTAAACTCTTTGAAGTTCAGTAATATATGTTAAGATATGGTGTGTTTCTGTGAAAGTCTAATTCTCAGATATTTTTGAATGCTCCTATTCACTGTAATGCAGTTATAAAGTATATCAAAGGGTAAACAAAACAAGACAAAAAAAATGTTGTGGCACCTTAAAGAGTAACTCCTGTATTTTAATGTTAGCTTTTGTGGACCAAGCCCGCTTCATCATACACAAAAACTAACATTAAAATACAGGAGTAAGGTGCCACGATGATTTTTGGTCTTGGTTTGTTTTGTTTACTGTCTGATATGCTTGCACAGACTAACATGGCTACCACTTCAAAAATGTATGCAGTTATAAAGTAGTGTGTCTCACTGTGTTCAGTAGGATGTGTGTGTAAAGTGCTGACAAATTGCATCCAAAATATGTCAACTTTACTAATATTTTCAAGCTAGGTGAGATATTTGAGTGATTTTAGTAGTTCCACCAACTGTTGGGTATAAAGGACAAAGATGAAAGCACATAGGTTAGTAAAGGTTTCGCTTACTCGAAAGCCAGTCGTATCCGACTCTAGGGGTCAGTGCTCATTTCTGTTTCTAAGCCGAAGAGCCAGCACTGTCTGTTTCTGCAGACATTTCCATGGTCATGTGGCAGACATGACTAGACACCGGAGCTCATGGAACGCTGTTACCTTCCCACCGTGGTCCCTATTTATTTACAGTTGTACCTCGCTTAAAGAGCATAATGCGTTCCATGGGATTGCTCTTTAAGCGAGTTTGCTCTTTAAGTGAAACACCATTGTAAGTGACCAATTGTGACTTCTGGTGGAGGGGATTGCAAACCCCAATTTATTTGTTAAGCGAGTTTTTGGTTAGTTTTATTTGTTAAGTGAAGCAAACATTCAGAGGAAATTCTGCTCTTTAAGCGATTTGCTCTTTAAGCGAGTCACTCTTTATGCGAGGTTTGACTGTACTTGCAATTTCTTGCTTTCGAACTGCTAGGTTGGCAGGAGCTGGGACAGAGACGGGAGCTCATTCCATCCTGCAGTACTCGGGAATTGAACTGCTGACCTTCTGCCTCCCAGTCAGCATCTTAGTGACTTGAGCCACTGCAGTCTATGTGAGATATTTGAGTGATTTTAGTAGTTCCACCAGTTGTGGGATGTCAAATTTTTCACTACCCACCGTGATGTCATCAGTGTGGGCGGAGCCAACATCATGACATCATTACATTGTGGGCGGAGCCAAAGAATAATAATAATAAATAATAATAAAAATTTAAAAAAATAAGCACACACACACACACACACACACACACACACACACCCCACAAGAACAGCAAGGAGGACAGTAAGGAGGTCGTGCATATGCGCCAAGCACTGTAGACATGCATGCACACCAAATGCTTGGTGCACATGCACCAGTGAAAAGGTAAGCCCCGAAGGTGGTTCCCCCCAAAAGCTGCTACCTGTTCTCTGGGACACTGGGAAAAGTTACTACCGGTTCTGATGAACTGGTGAGAACCTGTTACATCCCATCACTGAGTTCCACCAACCGTTGGGTATAAAGGACAACGATGAAAGCACATAAATAGTCATAAAATTGAAAAAAAGCACTGTCTGTGATAATTCTACCCACAGCAAAGTAGACATTCTTCAATTGGTGAGAAAAGCAAGGGATCCTCACAACTTTACGATGTTAATTAAGCCCTGCGGAGGCAGAAGAAAGCCCATCTGTTTGATATTGAGCATAGTTAACAGCATACTGTACATTAGAAAACACACTTAAAAGCACGGCTCTAAAAATCATAAATAGAAAATAAAACAATAAAACCATCAGTTTACATATAAATGTGCATAAACACATTTCTTTCATCTAATGATATGGATTCAGTTGATAAATACTGAAGCAATAAATCTCTTAATTGCCTAAATTGCCTCAAAAGTCAATTGCAAGAGGGATCACGCTGCTGCTGCTCCTCACATGATTTTTACCCGGCATTGTACAACAATTATTCTCCACCGTATCACTTAAGTTCTTCTTGCTTGTCTTATATTGACTCACTCACTCTGAGATCCAATTATACAACTCTTCAGAGTGGATTTAAGGATGGAAAGTTAAAATTCAGACTATTAAAATTTAAATCATTTAAAAAAAAGTTTTAATCGCTTTTTAGTTCTTGCCTTTTCCTTTTAAAATCCCAGTGTGATGGCAATTTTAAAACATGTCATAACTGAAGGATCTTGTTAAGGAGCAGGAGTTATGAATTCTAATTTCTAATTGTGAGACCACGTAATGATATTATTTTTTTTAAAAGGTCTGTCATCATTAGGACCCACCACTTCTTTGATTAGAGCTTGTGGTTTATGAGTTTTCACAGACACCTATAGAGATTACTGTATTTAGGTCAGTAATGGCCAGCAGCCAGTTTGCACCAGTTCGTGAGAACTGGTAGTAACTTTTCCCAGTGTCGCGGAGAAACGGTAGCAGCTTTTGGGGGGAACCACCTCGGGGGCGTACATTTTCACCGGTTCTCCCACTGCACACATGTGCCTACAGTGCTCGGTGCGCATGCACGCCTACAGCGCTTGGCACGCATGCGCACCTACAGCGCTTGACGTGCATGCGCACCTACAGCGCTCTGCCTGCCGAGCCAAGCAGCCATTCACTGCTTGGCGTGTGGCAGCGCAGAGGGTTGGGCGGCCACACACAGCCATGGAGGAACTAATACTCAGTCAATGGATCTCAGGAAAATTAGCATTTCCAAACTGGACTTGTTTCTCCAAAGCTACATACTTGTTAATAACAACAAACAGAAATGGGAAATAGCTGATTGGATTAGTGCTCTTTTTCAACTCCAACTACAATGATTCCTGGATCTTTCCACTCTCCTATTAACAGGAATATAAAGTTAGAGATTCTTGGAAGCTCTGCTACAATCTCCAGGTCTCCTTTCTTTTGTTTCCTTGTGTGAGGCTACTTCTTTCAGATTAACAACTTAAACTCTTTTACCTGAAGTTATTATTTCCTCTTAGAAATTGTATATTTTAGCTAAATGGGTAGTTGGATTTAATCACATGACTCTTTCTTCAAAAAAGGGCATTCCTACTTGAGATATCCTTGATATGTATTTTTCAGTCTTCTTACTGGAGTACACAGAAAGAGCCCCCTTGACGATTGTGGTACTTTTGAACTAGAATTGGGCGTACTGTGGTAACGGCAACCTTGTGTTGACGGCTAATCTTTCTCACACTGAGTCAGGCAAAAGGAACTGCAGAATGAGCTCACTAAAAGGTGCCTTCATTTTGGCAGTTTCACATCTGGTCTAGTCACAGAAGTAAGTCTTCTTACTCAGTATTCACTTTCAAATGCTGGAAGTAAGTTGCACTGAAGTAGGTCAATTGAATCAGTGGGGTTTGGGTTAGTCAACTCTTTTGTAACTTCTGTTGATTCAAATAGACCTTCTCTGCTTCTGACTTACAGTGCTAAGCAGCAGGTTATCAGTCATGGATTAAAGGGTTTTTGGAAGTGGAGGCAGTCTAGGCAAAAAGAGTTTGAAAAATATATATTAACATTATACAGTAGTAGGCAAAAATATAATTTTTGAAAGAAGTAGCTTTTGAAGAAGTGACCGTTGAAGACTGTGCAAGACAAAAATTAAAGTGAAAAGTAAAAAAAACAAGATTATTATGTCTGGCTCCTTAAAGACAGCTATACTTCACTGAGAGCGTTTGTGACAAATCCATTTCTTCAGATATTTATTTTAAATTTTCTGCGTGGATATTTTTGATGGGGAAAATCCCACATAATTAAATTGAGCCTTTTGGAGTAGTGATGAAAACAACTCGTTTTGATAGCTGAAATTCCTGGATTTCCACACCAGGGGAAATGTCTCTGGTCCATGTGCCACAGAGGTGAGGGTTGGCCGACCCTGGATTGCCTGGAAAGGAAACTCCCAGGAATTTCCCCCTTTAATTTAATGCCTGGTGCCTCTGACAGAGAAGATAACAGACCAAGACAACTACTGTAAGAAAAATAAAAGGATTTTATTTCACTGTATGCCAAGATATCAATGAATAAAAATGCCTCTTCACAGGTCCACCCTTCTAACTGCAAAGGATTGGGTCCAGAAAAAGTCTGGACCAGGGGTATTTATATATAAAAGAGTAGGGACCAAGAGAGGCGAGTAAAGGGACTGAGAGATAGCTGCAGCTATAATGTGGATAAGGTGGGCATAGAAAAGTTAGTTGCACTATTTAATTGCACCATACAAACAAGCATTATCATCAACAAAGATAGAAAAACATTTCAATATTTGAACAGTTACGTATGCAAATAAATCCATACAAGCACAAGCCCCATAATTATATGCACTCAATTTACATGATCCATCTAATGTATGCATTTAATTGCATAGTTCATATATGGTCAAGAGTCTGTCTTGGCTTTCAAAGACTCCCCCCCTGGGGGTGAAGGTCTCCCCACATAAGTCCTGTGGAAAGAGGTGTTCTTCCTTCTGGGCATGTCAAGAAAGGTCACATCATTGATAAGGTGTGGTAAGTCATTGTCCCGTGTCAGGTGTGGCAGTTGTCTGTCATCCTGAATCCATTCCGGGACGATTGGATTAGCCCCAAAGTCCTAAAGAGTCCATGATTATCTTGATGAGACATGGCTTGGGTACATTCCTGAACTGCTCAGCAAAGGCTATTACGTTGGTACTTTTGAAAAGGTTACATATTCCACATCTCACAAGTATCGTCCACTCATTTCCTGGGCTAAAACACAATGTTAAAACATTAGAAAACATATCACCATTATGTACTCAATATTAACACCACAGCTTTGTTGAGGGGAAAGTCTCTGATTTTTAGAGTCAAATAAAACTGACCCGGGCTCTCTACGTGATTTCTCTGACGAGATATTAATTTTTGAGTATAGTGACCCCCCCAACTTTATGTAATTAATCTGTTCTGCGGGGTTTTCCTTATAGCGATTTTCCCTTAAAGCGAACTGTGGTTTCCCATAGGAATGCATTGAAAAGCAATATTTCCGCTCCAGAAGTTAGAAAGGAGACAAGGAAACATGTTTTTTTTTCTGTTCAAACTCTTTCTAAAGTGGTGAAAACAAACACAGGGAAAAATTTCAAAGTGTACTTTGGAAAGAGTTTTGAGCAGAGGGGATACAATTTTTTTTGGCTTTTTAGCGAGTTCCGGAACTGATTTTTTTGGTTTGCAATTCATATTTGGCACATTTCTTACAGTGCCATCTAGTGGCCAGCCCTGGTAATTGCCGGAAAAGTCCTTGTCGAACAGCTGATGAAGGGAGGGGGGATTTTTGGCACTTCCTGGTTGCAGGGAGTGCTTCTGAAGGTGACAAAACCTGACCAAAAAAAAAAATCAAAAATGGAATAGAAATGCTCCAAACACCCTCCCACTGCTGTGGGAAGCATCGGAACATCAAAAAAAGTTCCATATAGCAATTCTTTCCCCTTGAAGTGGACTGTCATTTCCTATGGATTTCTTTTCCTGAAGCAAGTTTTCCGATAAGAGAGCTGTCCATAAAGTGGAGGTTCACTGAATTATTCTGTGTTTCGCTACTTCCCCAACTTCCACTTTCACTAGCCGCATTTCAGCTGTAATTGGATTATGGCCCTCAACTAGTGACACGTGTTGCCAATTAGCTTTGATCTTGTGAACCTGCTGCTTACATCGGTCACCGCCAGGGAGCAGTTTTATGTATTCTTATGGGGAAAGAGGGAGATTTGATGTTTGACTGATCTTCTGCTCCACTTGTGTTCATGGTGACGTGTGTTAGCTTGCATGTTTGTGTGAATACGCATGTGCAAGTGTGCTGCTTGTGCAAGCATGTGAAGGGGGGCAGGAGCAACCATCGAGGAAATTCTTTATTAAACATAATAACAATTCTTTAACAAACATAATGAAAGTGGATTTTCGAGATTCCATCTGTCAGTTTCATTTAAACTAGGTCCACCTTGCTCCCTTGCTGCAGCATCGTGGGCCTCTGATGCTGGTTGTTGATTGTGAAATTGGTCCTTGGCACAAGCAGACACAATTTGTATAACAAAATCAAGGTCCTTCATGGGAAATCCTACATATTTATAGAATGTATTTTTGTGAAAATATGGCAGAGGGTCCCAGATTACTTGGCGGTGATAAAAGGGAGTTGTAACTTGAAAAAGGTGGTGTGGAACACTGTTTTAAGAGCCATGGTATCCCTGGCACATCTAGAACGATGGTGACAGAAAAGGAGCTTGCCTTTGCTCTTGGTAGTACAGTATTCAGAGAGTTATGATTCATTGCTGTGAAAGGCACATTAGTGCAGGATGAAAATGCTGCAAACCCACAGGCTTAAACCACAGAAATAGCTTGGGGATTTGTGGTTACTCAATTAAGACTTATTCTGGATGCTCACAATGGATAGAAAATAAAACAAAGCAAGAAGAAAATTGGCTCAACAGTTATGAAAGGCTATGGGAAGCACAGCTGAGTCTAGTGAAAAAGCAGAAATGCTGCATGGTCCTTGCAGAGTTTAAGAAAAGAGAAAGGGAAATACATTTGTTGAATCACTGTTCCTTGACCTGTACATATACAGGTAGTCATAATCTTAAGATATTTACATCTGGAAGGGGCCCTATGGATCATTGAGTCTGACTCCTTCAAAAAAGAAAGCGTAGGGGATTGAACCCCCAACCTCTGGCTCCACACTCAGATATCTAAGCTACTAAGATATCCAGCAATCTCTTTTCTATGATAGCAGCATTGACATTATATATACTTCTAGAGATCCTCTAAATCAGGAGTTCTCAGCTTTTTCAAGTTGGGGGCTGGGTCACGCTCCCTCAAACAGTTGATGGGCCAGACTGGTGCTCCAGCTGCTGCCGCTGCCAAAATTGGCCACGGACTCATTTATGGCTGTTGTAAACAGCCACTTACAACAGCCATAAATGAGTCCGTGGCTCTTGTAAACGTCTTTACAAAAGCCTTAAGTGAGTCCATGGTTGATGGAACAAGGACGGGGGCCAAATTATTTGGCACCATGAGTTGGATCTGGCCCGTGGGCCATAGATTGAGAACCCCTACTCTAAATCAACCTTATTTTAACTCTTGCTGCTGTAAAGTTTAAACTTGTTTACAGAGTCCTATTGCTTTGTGTAAGCATTGCCAAACTTGTCACAGCTAATGGTGTCAAGCTGACAAAGTGCTCAACACATTTCAGTAGTGTGTCTGGTCACATATTCAGTTGCACAACCAAGGTATACCCTTCACCTTATCAATGGGCTACAAGTTACAAAAAACTTAGGAAAGGATTCTAGCCACTTATTTACTTCCACGGCTTCTTAGTCACTGAGGCCTACTTGTGTCACAGCCACATGTGGCTCTCATCCTAGCAATTTTTCCAGTGGCATTTTTGAGGGCCTCACCAGACAAGATGCTGTCTGTATCTGCAGGCAAACAGCTTACTTTTGTTTAGCAATTGGTCAGATGGGAAAACAGCCTGTATTTGGTTTTGTGTCTTATGTCTCAGGCATGTTGCTCAACAGCCAGCCATATCTGACTCTAGGGTTCAGTGCTCATCTCTGTTTATAGCCAAAAGAGCCAGCACTGTCTGAGTCTGGGGGACTTAAGGCAGACATGACTAAACACCGGAGTGCATGGAATGTAGAACTGGAGAAAAAAAATTGTGTGCTTGGAGTGACGACAGCCTAAGACAGGGGTCTCCAAACTACAGTCGATGGGCCAGATCCGGCCCATGCCATCAAATCATCTGCCCTGTGCCCTCACTTCTGTTGCTGCTTCCACCACCACCACCTCAATCCATGTCCCCTCCGCTTGGCTTGGCGTGTCCCTGCCAGTGGGGACAAGGATTGAGGTGGAAGCGGCAGCTGATCTGGCCGAGCGCTGCCTTCCTGTCGGTAGTGGGCAGCTGCGGGTGGTTTTCTCAGGGTCCACTCTGGCTGAGCACGGCTTTCCCAGGGGCTGTTCTGTCCATGTGTGGCTTTCCCGGCTGCTGCGGGCAGCTGAGCACTGCATTTCCTGCCCGAGCTCATGGCCAAGAAGGACAGCCTCGACCCCCTCCTTCACCCATGCCATTCAGCTCCTCCAGGAGGGGAGTGGATTGGGGGGGTTCAGGTTGGTCACCAGAGGCAGGAGTGGTGGTGGTGGGAGTGTGGAGGGCTCCAGCTGGTCACTGGCAGTGGTGTGTGTGTGGTGGGCTTTGCGTGGTCGCTGGTGGTGGTGGGGGAGTGGGGAGGGTTTGGGGTGGTTGGTGGTGATGGTGACCACGAGTGCAGCCCCTCAGCAGCAGTGGTGGGTTTTTAAAAATTACTACCACACTGTGGGCGTGGCATGGTGGGTGTGGCCAAGGGGAAAGACCTGCGTTGCACCTGAATTAGGACTACTTTATTTCAAAACTTGGAAGGGTGGTGCCAGCCAGATTTTCTGCTACTGGTTCTGGTGAACTGGTGCGAACCTGCTGATGCCCACCACTGCTCAACAGTATGAGGAAGCATGAACTGGCCCCCAGTTTAAAAAGTTATGAAAGGATTCTGGCATAAGAGAAGGAAATCCTTATAGGCCTTTAATGTGTGACCTGACTCTTAGAGGCGACTTACTCAACATATGGTTGTTTTCCACTCTTTATATGATAGAATAGCGATCGTATGGAAAAATAATGCAGAGATGTGTTTTTTAAGTAGCGTGTCTAATGTGAAGCTTCACATGAGGAAACTGGGAAGCATTGTGCTAAGTCATATGTTGTGACATGGTCCTGATCTGCGTTTTGCATGCATTCTTCTTAGGAGATAGAATTTCTAGGGTTTGGAATCTTTTCCAATTGTCTCAGTACTACAACATGCACGCGCACGCACAGACACACACACACACACACACAGACTTCCACAACAAAGGAGCCCATGTTCTGGCCCAGCCAGCCGGGGGTGGGTTGTATAACAAGGCGAAAGCACAAAAGGAGGCTGATGCATTGGGAACTCTGACAGCCAGACTTGCAAGGAGGCCCTTGTCTTCTGAGTGACCAAGGATTTCCTAAACCCACACGGCCAAAAAAAGTGTGGCATCCAGGCATGGAAAAAGAGAACAGCTTGGGATTCCATTCCTGCCTTTACGTCAAGATTCTCTTTTACTATTGTACAGCTTTGGAAATTAGCGATCAATACTAGACAGAAAGGCCTTTGTTCCCGAGAGGGCGGGTAGCCAGCTGTTTATCTCGGGCCATGTCAATGCCCCTCTTGTTAGCGTAGTTATTACTGTTCCCACCCCCCACCCCCACCCTCGTCCTTGCCCTCAGAAGCCACTTTGGAAGGCGCAAAGCCCCCAAAGGGTTGTGAGGCTTTTGCTGGTGGATAATATCTCCTCTAGAGTTTATGCAACCAGCTAGCAAATGTCTCTTGACTAGTTAGTGTCAGAAGAGCAGGGAGCAGCAATGTGAACATGTGGATTCAGCCACCTTGAGAACTGGAATGGTCAATGGGATATACTCTGCTGCGGGAGAAAATCACATCCAAGCTTAGCATAAGATTATTCTTTTTTAAAGAAAAGAGTATTTATTAGGGGAATAGCTTATGATTGGAAAGGTAAGAGAAATCCTAGATTTCTAGGCAACTAAAGAGTGGAATAGGGACAGCGGTGGCCTAATAGTTAAGATGCTAAGCTTGAGGATCAGAAGGTCAGTAGGTCAACAGTTTGAGACCCGAGTGCTACATGACAGAGTGAGCTCCTGTCTCTGTCCCAGCTCCTGTCAACTTAGCAGTTCAAAAGTAAGAATTTGCAAGTAGATCAACTGGTACCGTTTTGGCATTCTGTGAGCTTCGGCATCTAGTCATGCTTGCCATGTGACCACAGAAACATCTGCAGATGCAGACAGTGCTGGCTCTTTGGCTGTAAACGGCGATGAGCACCGCACCCTAGAGTCAGAACCAATTGGCTTTCGAGCAAGGGAGACCTTTAAACCTCTCGAAAAGGTAATATAGAAGCCTAGAAATTTGCTTTCTGCCAGCCAAACTCTTTCTCTATCAGAAGCTTCCTCTATGATTGAATTTAAGGCTGGGGTTCGTTAGATTATGTTTAAGTATTTGCAGCAGTTCAAGTAGTGTAGAGATTAAATACCACTTCAACGGAGGACTATTTAATTTGGCTAGACTACACTCCCAAAAATTAACCAGTGCTAACAGGATAATAAAAATGCAATATGCCAACGATACTGCATCACCTGCTCTCACACCTGAGGAGCTGCAACAGTCAGTCAATTGTTTCAAGAATGCATGCAATCATTTTGGCCTCACCATAAATGCTCAGAAAACTAAGGTACTTGCATAACCTGCCCCAACAACAGCCTTTCCAGGGTTCAGTATCACCATCTCTGATTTGACACTGGAACAGGTAGACCAATTTTCTTACCTTGTCTTGTCTAAAAACTGCACCTGTGAACAGGATGTGGGGAAGCGAATTGGTGCTGCCCATTCTGCCTTTGGACGTCTAACACACAGGGTCTTCATGAACAAAGATTTAACCACCCAGACTAAGCTCATGGTATACCAAGCTGTTGTTATCTCAACGTTACTGTATGGCTGTGAAACATGGACCCTCTATCGCCAAGACATCAAAAAAGCTTGAGCACTTCACCAACAGAAGCTAAGATCCATCGTGAACATCAAATGAGATGACTATGTCACCAACATTGCAGTCATTGAGAAGGCAAATCTAAACAGCACTGAAGCTTCCATCGTAGGCCATCGTCCTACGCTCTTTTGAAGCGTTATAAGTACCAGCTGAAACAAACCACAGAGGTGTCAGGTATAAACCCACAAACTTGGGAGGCAGCAGCCGAAGATTGCCCACTTTGGCGCCAATCCATCTCTGCTGCTACCGATCACTTTGAAGGGGAAGGCTGCAGACATGAAGAGGCTAAGCAACAAGCACAGAAGCTTCATCAAACTCTACCATGCCCTCCACCATCTATTCAATGTAATGTGTGTGGTTGCATGTTTCATGCCAGGATTGGCTTATTGAGTCACCAGAGACACATCCATCAACAGAGAAACTAATGACTTTCAGGGGGGAAAAGTATGCTCTGACACGAGTAGCTGCCGACGATTTGCTGCAGTCGATTTGAGAATAAATAACATTCCCTCATCTAATTGGGATCCAAACCATTCAAGATAAACATGGGTCATTTAGCCTGGATGAGCAAGGTTCTCATCTATGGGCTGCAAAGCTACCAGAGACCTCAGCACACAGCGGCTGACCAACTCCCAGACAACCCCTGTCCCTTGCCATGAGAGTGCTGGGAGTCATTCATCCTGAGAAGTAAAATGGCCAGGCTCCACTTAGTTGTAATATTTGGAACACATTTGGTTCTGACATGACCTCCGATCTGTTGGATCTGATCCAGTTCCTGTTGTGCCACTGTCATTGCAGCTGTCACCTCCCTGCCTGAAGCCCCTTGCCACACCTTTCAATAAATGTGCCAGATGCCAGGGCCGGCTCACCATGGCAGGGAGTGACCTGGGCTGTCAAATTGGTCTGCAACATCCCCAGCTGAGAAAGCAACAGGAAAAAGACAATTAGGACCCAGTTAGATCTATCAACTGGGCAGAATGGACCATCCTGATGGGTTTAACCTTCGCTGAACCCAAAACATTTAATGGTTTAAAACAAATGCATGCCACTGTTTTAGATTTCAGCCAGGTGAACCGCAAATGTGTCACAGTACATACTGCAGCCTGTAATAAAAATCAGAGTATTAATGCTATGCTTAGGAGCAGGCAGGAACACCGAACACAAATTAAGTCAGCTGTCAGATCATATTATGTGGGGAATTGTTTTAAAATCTTAAACTTATGTCAGATGGAGTACTGTATAATGTAGCTGCTAGGCATATTTAGTTAGAGAGGGCCCATTGTAGCTTCAGTGCCGTCCATCGTAGCTTCAGTACCGTTACCCAGAAAACCTGCTGTCACTGCATAGGACCCTTCTTTTTTAGAGTAGGAGAAAGCACTTGGTGAAAAGTCTCAGCAGAAGATCCCCAAGGCTTGTAGGATGCTGCGGGATTTAATTGGATTTTTTTCTCTTGATGGCTGGAAGGTTGGAAATTCGAGACCCAAATGCTGCATGACAGAGTGAGCTCCTGTCATCTGTCCCAGCTCCTGCCAACCTCGCAGTTTGAAAGCAAGAAATTGCAAGTAGATAAATAAGTACTGCTTCGGCGGGAAAGGTAACATTCTGTGTCTAGTCATGCCTGTCACATGACAATGGAAACATCTGCAGATGCAGACAGCATTGGCTCTTTGGCTGTAAACAGGGATGAGCATCACACGCTAGAGTCGGGTATGACTAGCTTTCAAGCAAGGAAGATCTTTACCTAGTAAATTCAGCAATGTAAATAGTTAAATACATCCTTGATGTCCTTCCCTTATTCTTTCCATATCAAATTTATGTGTTCATATTGGCCTCTACTAGACATTAATGTTTAGCCAATAAAAAAATTAGCCACAGTTAGGTCTCAGTTTACATCTGAATAGTCAAAGCATGGTTGAAATTAGTAATAAACCAGAATGTGAAATAATGGTTTGAAGTGAGTTTATAAACTATGATTTGCACTAACCAAGGATAAGCATTATATCCTTTTGTTAAGACAGTTCACCTACCTAGGTTCTCTGTATTTGGGTGTCAGGGAATGTTTCCCAGTTTTTGGTTTTTGGACTTCAATTCCCCAAAGCACTGATCAGCCAATGTACTGACTTAGGCTTCTGGGAATTGAAGTGCCCCTGTGAGGCATTGGCCCCATGTCGGGAACCACTGTCAGATAAGATCTGTCAGTGTCTCCTTAAAACATGTCCTCTCAAACTGGGCTTAGCTCAGCAAGCTGAGTAATGGTTTCTTGGTCAGTCTGGGATCTAAAGGAGGCAACAAAGAAAATAACCCCCAGCATTAACAAACCAAACTACTGTAATCCAAACTCTTAAATGTTAACTAGAAATCATTTTTGACATTTGCAACCATTGAAATACTGGTACTGTATATTATCCCTCTCACTATACCAGTATTTCAATGGTTGCAAATGTCAAAAAAGATTTCTAGTTAAATAACATATAAGATTTTGGATTATTTTGATTTGTTAATGCTGGGGGTTATTTTCTTGATGATTACTGATCATTTTAAATCACATCAATGATTCTTTTAAAAAACCATAAAGAAGGAGTCCCCAAACTTTTAATGTTGGGGGCCAGTTCACGCTCTCTTAGTCGGTTGAGGGGCTGGACTGGGTCCTGCCACTTCCACCTCCACTGCCATAACCGACCATTGCAAACCCCCCTCCTCCCATCACCACTGGAGACCACCCAAAGCCCACCACACTTCCCCTACTGCCACCGCCGGTGGTGACCACCCCAAGCCTACCACACACACACACACACACACACACTGCTTCCTTGCTTAGCAGCCTGGAGGAGCTGCATGGACTGGGTGAAAGAGGGATCCGCGCTCTTTCTCAAAACACCGTGCTCAGCCACCTGCAGCTGCCAGGAAAGCTGCACTCAGCCAAAGCAGCCCCCAGAAATGCCACACTTGGCCACAGCAGCCCCCAGGAATACTGTGCTCAGCCAGAATGGCCCCCAGGAATACTGCACTCTGCTAGAGCTACCTCAGGGAACACTGTGTTTGGCCAGAGCAGCCCCCAGGAAAGCTGCCGGTGGCCACCCACAACCAACGGGAAAGCCGCACTTGGCCAGAGTGGCTGCCGCTTTCGCCTCAATCTTTGTCCCATCCACTTAACTTGGCATGTCCCTGCTGGTGCTCTGTAGCAGGGTGGATGTTGGAAGCCTTACAACACAGTGATGGGATGTAAAAGGTTCGCACCAGTTCGCCAGAAACGGTGGTAACTTTCCCCAGTGTCCCAGAGAACCGGTAGCAGCTTTTGGGGGGAAACACCTTTGGGGCTTACCTTTTCACTGGTTCCCCCACTGCACATGCGTGCCAAGCACTTGGTGTGCATGCACGCCTACAGTGCTTGGCGCGTATGCACGGCCTCCTTGCTGTCCTCCCAAGTGGGGAGGAGGAAGAGAAGCTGCTAGCCTGAAGCTCCCTATAGCCTGCTCCCCAGGGTAAGTGACTCACCTTTGGATGTGGTGTGTCTGTGTGTATTTTAATGTGTATTTAATACCTTTACCTATATTGACGTACTACCACAGTTCCTAAAAAGGCCTGGCAGCTTGGCTTGGGGTTTTTAAGCAAAGTCTTGGAGTTACTTCATCAATAAGCTACACCTATGCTGTTCCAATTGCTGTTCTAATTGGACAACCCTTAAGGAGGTACAGCTGTTTTACATTTACATTAAGGCATATTATCCTAGAGAACTGGTTAGGCAAAGACTTACTACCTAACTTCTTTAACTGTTGAAAAGTTGAAAAGTGCCAAAATGAAGCCATCTTGTGGTGAGTTCATTCTGTAGTTCCTTCCATCTGACCTAGTGTGAGAAAGATTAGCCAGAATAAGCTTTAAGATCTGGTTTAAAAGCTCTGGTTGATTTGTGTTTGGGGTGGGTGGGTGTTTGGGTGGGTGGGTGTATTTTAATGTATTTTTTATGTTATTTATTTAATTTATTTATGAGTTTGTGTTGTGGGTGGGTGGGTTGAGATGTGTGTGTGCGTGCGTGCGTGTGTGCTTATTTTTATTTTATTTTATATTATTATTTTTATTTGGCCCCACCCACAACATCATGACATTGGCTCTGCCCACAATGTCATGGCATTAGCTCCGCCTACACTGTGATGATATCACGGTGGGTTGGTAAAAATTTTGACATCCCATCACTGTTACAACATCTGCCCTGCTATGGAGCACCAGCAGTGACATGGCAAGGCAAGTGGAAGGGACAAAGATTGAGACAGAGGTGGAGGTGGCTGAGGCAAGGGTATGGGCTGGATGATTTGATGCCGCAGGTCAGATCCGGCCTGCAGGCCATAGTTTGGGTACCCCTGCCATAAAGCAAACAGATTACAAACAATGCAATTAATTTATAGTGGACATTGGCCAATGTATTTTCACAATAATGTTAATGCAGTTTCCTTAATTCTACCCTTCCAATCTTTCAATGAGCATTGTATTTGAAAGACTCTCTCTTATTTGTATTTTGGGGGCTTTCCAATAATGTAAGCTCCAAGGATTTGAAATGGCCCTTTCTTCTTGAAACCTTGCCACCTGGTAAGGCAGGCGGAAGGAAAACAGTTGTTGGAACCTGCTTAGAAGGGACACAGGAATTATTGTGGCAATGCACGGTCTCATTGGAATCAGATTTCTTCCAAGTATAGTATGTACAGTCAGGGCCGGACACACCTTTCACAGAAAATCATTCAGGCATAGCCAAGTCTCATCTTTCATTATCTTCCATGCTTGTCTCAGTGCTAGGGCCTCATTGGTGTAGAAACAGGCGCATACTTCATGTACTCACAGTGTTTAGGCTGGGGGTGAGTGGGCTGGAATCAGAACCCCCGATTCTACTAATGAAAAAGAAGAAAATAAGACTACTGCCAGAGCCTACTGAATTTGAAAAGGACTGCGGTGGCTCAAGCGGTTAAGACACTGAACTAGATGACTGGAAGGTCAGCAGGTCAGCAGTTCAAGACCTGATTGCTGCACGACAGAGTGAGCTCCCATCTCTATCCCAGCTCCTGCCAACCTAACAATTAGAAAGGACGAAATTGCAAGTAAATAAATAGGTACCACTTTGGTGGGAAGGTAAACAGCGTCCCGTGCACTCTAGTGTTTAGTCATGCCTGCCACATGGCCACGTGGAAACATCTGCAGACACAGACAGTGCTGGCTCTTTGGCTGTAAACAGAGATGAGCCCTGAACCCTAGAGTCGGATATGACTGGCTTTTGAGCCAGGGTGACCTTTGCTAGTCCTATTGAGAGCAACAAGCAAATTGTATTTTGGGATGTGTTAACGAGACCATTATTTATAAGCCATGGGGTGCAGCAGCACTTCTCCTCAGCTCAGTGTTTTTTAGACTTCATAGAGGGAGCTGCTTTTAGTTGATCCTTCCCTCATCTGGAATGGAGATAAAAGAAAGCATTAATTCTAATTTAGAGAGTAGTAATCCTGGATGATACAGTCTTTTCCTTCAGAGACCTAGAGGTTTTTTTCCTTTTCTTGGTAGGGATTCTCCTATTTGGGGTCAGGGGTGTGCTGCACCTTGGGAGAGTGGTGGACAGGAAGTGATGGGGATGCCTCTTTGGAGGGTTGGGGGGAGAAATCTCATACATTCCCATTACCTCTGCCTGCCTCTGGGGGCGCCAGTCGCTGGGGCGCACTGGGATGAGTCCCTGTATTCCTGTAGGCCAGCACACCACTGGAAGGGTGTGTGTGTCAGATCTGTGGATCTGCAGAGTTCTCAACAAGGGAGAGATGCTATCATCGTGGCTTAATTTATTTATTTTTTTGGTACATGAACTTGCTTAATTCACAGACCCAGCTTTTCTGGCATCGCTCTCTGTTCCTGCGCCTGAATTTATGTCCCATTCCGCCCATGCTTTGTTCCACTGGAGCCTCAATGCCACCACTGTCCAGAATTACAGATACCCACGGTTGGCCAGCTTGCAAAGCATTTCCCTCTTCTGGCTCGCCTGCTGTGAAATGAGACGGATGGAACATTCCACACCCACAAAGCTGGACACTCAAATCTTACTCAGGGCCCAGCTTCAGAGACACATTAGAGACCCAAAACCATTGACAGTGTCAAAGTGTGTTCTTGAGAGCAGGAATGGCGCAGCGAGGCTTCCAGTTTTTTGCATTCATCACCTGTGGTCTCCCTTTCACTACTGCGAACAGAGGCCATTTGATGCTACCGCCTGTCGTCACGTGTGGGAGCATCCCACTGTGGACAGTCAGGTGTCAAATGATAGGAAGCTGCTGAGCCCCTTCGTTTAACCGAGTCTTGTCCATCCTTTTGCCACTAGCTCTGATTTTTCCGTGGCTTTTATGCATGCAGGATTCTTAACAAGCCCCGTCTTTTTCATTCAAGTCCTAACTAGGCCTGGCCCTGCTTAGCTTCCAAAACCAGACAAGATCAGGCATGTTCAGTAAAATTTCCTGTCAGAAAATACTCTGGATTGAAAGGATTTTTGCTGGAGAAACTGCACTTAGGGCAGTAGCGTAGCATGGGGGGGCAGGGTGCTGGTCCGCCCCAGGCGGAACTTTGGGGGGTGGGCAATATTTCCTAGCGGCCAGGCAGGGAGCCCGCTGTGGGGCCTGGCCATTGCTGTTCCGCCTGCGGGTGCTAGACCGCAATGACCACCGGCCTCGCTTCTCGCGCTCCTGGCCCCTGCCGCCACTGAAGGTGGATGAGCTGCTGCTGCTGGGCTCGGAGGTGACGTGCCTGCCACCTCGAATGCCAACTGTGGGCTCTTTGCTGGGCATCCACTGCCTCAGCCTCTGGGTCTCGACCCAGGATCAAGGGCAGCCCTGGGCCCTGCGCACCACCGCCCAGTGCCACGAGCTGGCCATGAGGAAGAGGGTGCCTGAGGAAGAGGACGATGAAGGCGGTGGAGGAGGAAAAAGCGCCCCCTGGTCCCCACCGTGGTACTATTTTGGATTTGATGGGGTGGGAGGGCGAGGCTAGGTGAGGGGGGAGCCGGGGGGGGGCAAGCCTAGGGGGGGTCGAGTTTGGACTGCGCCCTGGGTGGCTGAAACCCACGCTACACTGCTGACCCAGGGGATGCCTGAATGAGGCTCCTTTCATGTCCCCATGATAGTATTATTCACCTGCTTCAAAATGGGATAGGTTCTCTTGCAACAGTTAGGCAATAAAAAAGCTCATGAGTCCTTTTTGCTCTGAGCTTGTGAGCTTGGGTGCCAGCTCTGCTCAAATCAAGCTTTCTCTTCCTACAGCTCCACTTGCCCTGAGATTGATCTCTCAGTCTGGAGATCTACAGACACGGAGCAATTTCCTGAGACTTCTGCTCCTACCCTGGCACCTTGCAACCCTAGGACTCACTCACCCCAATTATAAATCTTTTCCATGACAATCCAGGTTTAGTGCTAAAGGTCTGTCTGAACAGAATGGCCTTTGGCCCACAAGCAGCGGGGTGGGGGTGGGGAGAGGGGGCTGCTTTCAAAGAGAGGCCCACAGCTAGGGAGCAGCCAGTCCAGTGCCACAAAACTTGTGCCCCGGCAAATGTGTCCAAGACATTTGGCAGACTTTGTCTGTTTCTCAATATTCATTATGTGCACACTTGCTCTCTGCTAATTTAATTGTATTAACTTAACTTAAATTAAATTAAATTGAAGCTAGTCATGCCTGCCACATGACCATGGAAACGTCTGCTGAAGCAGACAGCGCTGGCTTTTCGGCTTAGAAACAGAGATGAGCACTGACCCCTAGAGTCGGATACGACTGGCTTTCAAGCAAGGGAAACCTTTACCTTTAGGAACACATAACATAATGTTTGGATAACTTGTTGTTGTTGTTGTTGTTGTTGTTTGGGGGGGGCAACCATTCCCAGAATCCTCCAGCCAAGCATGCCCAGCGGAAGCTGTAATAAAAAGAAGTAAAACTTCAAATTCTAGCAAGCTTTCCCTTAATTTAAGAATTCCCAGTCACAGAAATGCAGACCATTTGGAAATATGTTGACAAATATGACAGAAAGGGAACTGTTTGCTCTTTATACCAGGAGTTCTCAACCTTTTAAAGCCGGGGGCCAGGTCACACTTCCTCAGATAGCTTCAGAGGCCGGACGGCCATTTTGTCCTTCCTCCACCACATGGCACTTCCTGGTGCCGTGGAGGCAGTGGGGGCCCACATGAAATGGCACCAAGGGCCACATCTGGCCACAGGTTGAGAATCCCTGCTTTATAGTCTTTGCTAGGCGCTTGCTGTTTCTCCAGGGCCTGCCACTTACACGGCAGCCACTTCCTTTATTTGCTTGCTCCCAGAGGCTAAGGCTGTTCTTTCTGCTCCAAAAGTGGCCGGATGCATCTGGATGACAAGCATAAAAAAGCCAAAGGACTTCATTGAGGCCAGACATTCAGAGGAGGAAGGAGAGAGAAAGAGAAAAGGGAGAGGAAGTCTGCTTATGGGACTGCCGGTCACCTTAGACCAGTGGTGCCCAAACTAAGGCCCGGGGGTCGGGTGCGGCCCCCGATGCCAATTCATCCGGCCCACAAAGCCCTCGTCGCACCTGGAAGTGGAAGTAAAACACGCTACGGGTGCTCACATTGTCTGCCCCAGGTCCTGCCAACCTAGAAGTTTGAAAGCAAGAAATAGCCGGAGGGGAGAGAGAAATCTATTATTGATTTAGAAAAATGTATTAAATTTTTTTGTGCTGTGTTGTTTTGCTGATTGTAAGCCGCCCTGAGTCGCCATGGCAAGTGGGCGGCAATATAAATCTAAATAAATAAATAAGAAATTGCAAGTAGATAAATAGGTTCTGCTTCGGCAGGAAAGGTAACAGCATTTCATACACTCTGGCATTTAGTCAAGCCTGTCACATGACTATGGAAATGTCTGCAGATTCAGACAGCGCAGGCTCTTTGGCTGTAAACAGAGATAAGGACCGCACCCTAGATAGAGTTGCCATAATTCTCTCCCACAAAACCAGGACAGAAGTACTGTACTGTATACTTGACAAAAATGGGCAGGTTATCTACAAAGTAGCCTTTTATAAACCAAACATAATATAATAGCTATAAAACACTTTTACATTAAATGTATCAATACATAAATGAATGCATTTACAACAATTAAGATGAAACACACTGGTCACACTTATCGGGTGGTGGTGTGAGGCGAGGACGTTAAGACTCTAATGTGGCAGGATATTGCTCATTTGATGGCAAGAGTTCAATTTTATTTTAATGGTGTGCTATAATACACAATGAGTAAGTTTTAAAAACCCGGGACTTTCACATGATTTTTATTGAACTGGCCAAGACAATTTTTCCTGCCTTGAATCCGAGACAATCCTGGTTTTCCGGGACGTATGAGAACCCTAACCCTAGAGTCAGATATGGCTGGCTTTTGAGCAAGGGTGACCTGACCTGATGCCAGTGCTATGCATTTTGAGAAATGAGATTCTGCATCTGTCCACATCTGCCTTCATACAAACATGACAGTTTAACCAGCCTTGTGAGATTTCTTTCCTTGTTGGACAAAGGCCTTTTGATAAAGGAATCCTTTGGAGAAAGGGACACCGCCTTTCCTAGCCCCACCCTGTTAGTGTGTTTGTGTCATGAGCCGTGTGAGGAAAAACACTTCAGCATGGAGGCACAGTGTTGGAGAATACGTCACTTGTTGAGTATTTGCTTGCTGACAATAACGGTAGCCGCAAATGTGGGCACGTGAACAAACACACCCATAATCAATAGAACCAAGGCACAAGGGTCTCCCTGTACTGAAAACATCTTTGCTGAGGTAATTACACCAAGCAATTAGTTCCACACTGTAACTTTTGAGATAGCGGATCAACTGAGAAGCCTGTGGCAGATCACATTGCTGTTGGGTATAGTGCCTCATTCCTACTTTTCAGGGCACTTAAATGTCTTGCATAAGCTGTCTAGTTATCCAACAGCTTTCTGCTTGAGAACTGGGAAGCTGATCTTCTGCTTAGGGGAAAGTTTCCTCTCAGACCTTGTGACAGTAACATTAGCAACCACTTGCCATTTGAAGATTGTTCTAGGATTAGACTGTCCTTGTGTTTTTTCAAGAACGCATGTATTGTCAGAGCCGGCTGGACCGTTAGGCATGGTGAAGCAGTCACTCAGGCAGCAAATGTTGGAGAGCAGGGCTGTATGGTCCAAGCAATCTGCCCTAGAAGCCCTAAGCTAGGGGTGCCCAAACTACAGCCACCTGTGGCCCCCAATGCCAATTCATCTGGCTCATGGCGCCCTTGTCGCTCCCGGAAGCGGAAGTAAAACGTGGCCAAATGGGTGCATTTTACTTCCGCTTCCAGGAGCGATGAAGGTGGTGTGGGCCAGATGGATTGGCATTGGGGCCAGATCTGTCCCACAGGCCGTAGTCTGGGCGCCCCGGTTTAAGCAGAGAACTTGGAGCCTAAAACCTATCTCACTCTATTGCAAAACACAGATTGCAAGGCATGCTTTACTTCCACTTCCGGTGGAAGGAGCCACATGACTGGCCCACTGAACCATATGACTGGCCCATGGCCCAAAAAGTTTGGGCACCCCTGCCCTAAGCTAATGTGCAACCTAAGTTGAAATAGAGAGTGGTTTTTCATCACCAGCATAGAATTAAAAATGTGTTGCTAATCCAATTAGTTTCTGTAGATGACATCAGGAGAAGAGGGGCAGGGGTATTATTTTGGTTGTTTTGTCTCAGGGTGTAAAATGTCTATATCTGGAGCCTCTTGAAGGCATTGTGGTGTCCAAGTCAAATGAGGAAAATGATAGTAATGGGAGTGTGAAAACAAAGGATGTTTAATGCTACCATTACCGAGTTTAGAGAAATGCCTCAAAACAGTACCAACCACAGGGCATTAAACATCTCTGCCAACTTGCTGACCCCTTGGGTGATAGGAGGAAGCAATCATAGCTTTTCCCTGTAGCCAGAACATGTTGTGCAGTTGAGAAAACAAGGTCTACTGGCTGTAACCGGTCAAGACAGGCAAAGATTTTCCATATGTTTGGACAAACAGAACGAAACACTTTTCTCTGTCCTCAGAACTCAACAACCGAAGCTCATTCAATAAGACCAGCCAAATTTATGCATTGGACATCACCACTATCTTAGTTTGCATCACGTACCCAGTCTAAATTCTTAACACATTTGCAAAGGAAATCCTTATTACCAGATACGATTTCCATATTGCATATGGCACAAAGACTCAGCAAGACTGGGCAGAGGGGAGTTCTGATTCTGCTGTTGTATCTCTGCATGATCTGCAATAAATTAGCAAGGATTTCTGTTTCCTGATGGTAGCTCCAAAAAGTGACTCTGATTTACACTGCTGACTTCAAGCAAGATTGGCCTAATCTAAAATAAATATTCTGTCCCACGTAGCAAAGAACAATAAGTACCATTTAGAGAAACAAATGCCTTAATTTCGTATGCAAACGCAAATTTAATTTAATTTTTTGATTTAATTTTAATTTTGCAATTTGTATAGCTGCCCAACTCAGAATGACTCAAGGCAGCTCACAGTATTAAAAACAATGCAACAATACGAAACACATTAAAACCACACCCATAAAAACCCAATTTAAAGTACATGAAAGACTGAGGATTAAAGATAGAGGATTAAAAGAGGGAGCGATGTTGCTGTTATTTTATCAGCCAGCAGGTAGGGGTCACCACCTCAACGGTGCCCCACACCAGCTTCGCCAGCCAGGTTTTTAATAATAGCGCCAGTTCTTTCCTGAAGGGCAGCAGCTCTATCTGGAGTCGGAGCTCAATTGGCAGGAGGTTCCATAGGGCTGGAGCAGACACAGAGAAGGCCCTCTTTCTGGTGGCACAATAAGAGATGGCACAATAAGAGAGCCTCTCCGGTCCACTCTGGTGGGACGGACAGATATTCTCAGGGTGACGTGGTCTCTTAAGTATCCTGGCCCACTACCTTGCCCACTACCATGTGTCCCTGGCCATTGATTTGGGTTCTGTCCCAGGGTTCTGTTTTTCCTGCCATGTGATTTAATTTTTACATGAAACCACTGGGAGAGGTTGCCTGGAAGGTGGGGCAGGGTCACCATTATACTGATGAGATACAATTTATCTTTCCCTTTCATCAGATGTCAAGCAGTGGTGTCATGTAGGGAGGCCCAGGGGGTGCCCCCACCTCAGGTGGCGCTTTTTTGGCTATGGGTGTTCTTGGACTACAATTCCCAGAAGCCCTAGTGGGAGTGGGCACTGGTGTCCACCAGGGGCGGCAAATTTGGCTTAAGCCCTGGGCGGTTGAAATCCATGCAACGTTACTGATGCCAAGGAAACTGTTTTGGCCATATACCATGGTCTGAGGTCAGTAATAGACTGGATGAAACTGAACAACGCAAAACATAATCAGGGCAAGACAATCCATTGACTTGATCTGGTGTGAAAAAGATTAGCCAGCAAAACAAGGTTGCCATTATCCAGGGTACACTTGATTATCGTTCAAAAATGTAAAAAAGTATCCACACTCTTCAAGGAGGCTGGAACTCAACTACCTCAGCTTTGACCCTGAGTGTTTCCAGTATGGAGCGCATTCACACATGCAAAACAAGTTGACATTGCTGTTAATGAAACCATCATAGAGTTACAGGATGCCTCAAACCTACACCAGTTGAGAAAATAAGATAAGGTGGGAAGCTTCAGCGGATGCTGAGAGAACTAAGCAAGAGAATGGCCCCCTGACACCCTATGAATGGATATGACCCTCAAGTCTGCTGGCTCACATCCAGGAAGAGCTTTATGGCAAGAACACACATTCTTGAAGGTACGCAAGAGCAAAACCAAATTAGAAAATGAAGGAAGGAGCTCACTGGACAAGGACTAACATTAAAGGAGGATATAGCTGAAGATCTCAACTTCTCTTACGTCACTTGGAGGATCTGGAGTAGGCTGAGGGTTGGAGTCCCTAAATGCAAGATCAACATCTTCAAGTGGGGACTGTTGACAGACAACGGCATGCTGTGTGAATGTGGAGACATGCAGAATTCGGCTCATTTACTGGTTTGTCGATTACTACCAGAAACAAGTACTGAAGAATATTTAATTTTGGCCTACAACAAATCAAGAAAGTGGCTTCCTTTTGGTAGTCCAAAGTTTGATCTGGACATGAAAGAAGGGCACAACAATGGTGCTCTGATCAGTCAAAGGACAGATCAGAAGTTGGGGAATTCAGTCTGTGCTTGATGAGTTTACAACTCCTGCTGGAAAGTCAGGTCTGCAATTTAGATGTGTAATTTAAATTTCTGCTGCAAATCCCACCTCATGCTCCAACGTGGTGCAGTGGAGACCTTGGCCATCTGACAGCTATGGTGACAGGGGTGTATTCACCTGGCAGGTTCAACCATGTCACAAAGGTGTCAGCTAGTGGTCCAGAACGGCCCTCCATTTTGGAACTGCACTGCAGGTCAGCTAAGTGGGGTTGGGTACTCTGGCAATGCACCTGGCCAGTGCATTGCTCTAACATGGCCAACTTCCACATGAGCCCAGACAGCTGTGTTGTCATATTTAAAATGGCTAAAAGAACATCAAAAACACTGGCCTCAATCCCCTGTGCACCATAGAACCTGACTATGGTAGCAGTAGGATCTCCCGATGGTGAGAAGCTGCTAAAATCTCATGTGAGATGATGCTTCGATCTGCCACATCAAACTGGATGTGTGAAGTATGGATCAACCAAGTAACCAAGTAAGTAATTTAGGTGTGGCTCTGAGCCTGGATGGCTTGGTTTCAGTGGTGGCCAGGAGTGCATTTATACACTTAACACCAATGTGCCAGCGAGACCATTAATAGAGATATTTGGTCTGGCAGTGGTGACACATGGGTATTTGAAGGAGCGGCTCTCCTACGTAAATCTGCCTAATCATGAAGATCTGCTGGTGAGGCCTCCTTCCATGTCTCGCCATTGAGAACAGTTCATTACGTGGAAACAGGACTTTCTCTGGCATAGCACCTTGACTATGGAGTTCTCCTTTCTTGGGGGATGGGGTGTGTGTGTCAACTGGACCTGGTCATTCGAGAATCAAGTTAACCCTGCTTAATTTATTAGAGATTTGAGGGTTTAAGGATCATGGCCTGTGCAGGTTTTCATACAATGGTCGTAAAGTTTTAATTTTGTGTTTTAAAATGTTCTTAATTTAAAATTCGTTTTTTAAACACCTTGTGTTTTAAATTTGTTTTCTACAGCTTTGTAACTCGCCCTAAGGTCTTGTGATACAAGGCAGGCTATAAATGTTTTAAATAAATAAGCATATCTTAATTTTCATCCTGCTTGGATTACTCCGACATGCTTTATGTGGGAGTGCCTTTGAAGAGTGTTTAGAAGCTTAAAATGAGTTCAAAGGGGTACAGTTAGACTTCTTCTCGCTGATGCTGGTTATAGGCATCGACGTCAGCTGCTATTCTTGTCAGAGTAAACATCCCCCCCCCCGAAAATAATTTTCACAGCTGATAGATGAAAAGAAGGACAAACAGGGAAAATGCCATTGGCATGAATTTGTTTAAGGTGGATCCCAGTTTGCCATGAAGTAACCCACACGTGGATTGCCTTGAGGATATTGACAAGTGCGCCTTCACTGCCAGTCCATCTGGCATGGCCTCTTCCGTCTCCATGACTGTTGGGAATCAGAATGGTTCCTTCTCCACTCATTTTGCCATTGGGCTCAATATGATGGTTTCCAGTGGCATTTCCACCACTGAAGGGTACCACCATCCCACCTAAAGGCAAAAAAATTTACTACCACACTGTGGGTGTGGTATGGCGGGCAAGGTCAGGGGAAAGCCCTGCGTTGCACCTGAATTAGGACTACTTTATTTCAAAACTTGGATGAGCCAGAATTTCTGCTACCGGTTCTGGCGAACTGGTGCGAGCCTGCTGATGCTCACCACTGCCTAAAAGGGGTTGAGTCATCAGGCATCACAACTGCCCTGTTACAGCAGTTCCAGTGACTGCCAGTGTGTTTCTGAGCACAATTCAAAGTGATGGTTGGGAGGGAGGGAGCAAATGCATAAGTAAGTAAGCATATATGTAGACAGTGGTTCCCATCCTTTTCCAAGTCATGCCCCACCTAAGCATCTCTAAAATCCTGATGCCCCCCTGTGATATATAATTCTTATTATTCAAAATTGAACTATTCATATGGAGAAAGCCTAAAAGGCCATTCACTGTTAATAACTTATTCTTGAATTGCTCCCTTAAAAATCAAATTGCCCCCCTGTGGGACGTGTCCCCCATGTTGGGAACCACAGGTGTAGGGAAGTAATGGTTATGACCTATAAAGCCCTGTACATATCGGATCCAGTCTAATTGAAAGCTTGTATCACTTCTTCTTCTGCCATATCTGAATCCGAATATTGGCGATCCTCATAGTGATCAGCCATGAAGACTGTCCTGAGAATATAATGCAGTGGCCTTTCATCTGCCTTCTGCATCGCAGCATGACATTCATAGTACCACTGATCCAGTTTCGCAAATCACTTTCTGGTCCTGACCCCTTTTGCCATGCAAAGTCCTCCTCAGCCCCAGGCCAGGATTGATGAAGCTGCTGCCCCAGGGCCATAGCCAGGATTCTAGATGTGGGTGGGAGAATATTTTTTTCAGGATAGGCAACAAAGCCTCTTTTCAATGCATTCCTATGGGAAACCATGCTTTGCCAGGGTGAGCAAACTGCTAAATCAGGGTGGGCCGAGCCCACCCTGGCCACCCCTGGCTACGGCCCTGTCCTGACCTCCATCAAGATGGATTCAAGTGAGATTTAATCAGTGGTGAGCAGCAAAAAAAAAATTGCTACCACGTCATGGGTGGAGCCTACATTGTGGGCGATCTAGTCATGCCTGCCACATGGCCATGTATACATCGGCAAACACAGGCAGCACTGGCTCTTTGGCTGTAAATGGAGATGAGCACTGTACCCTAGAGTCGGATATGACTGGCTTTTGAGCAAGGGAGACCTTGAACCACTTGTAGGGACAAAACCTGACGTAAAATTTGAATACCAGTCAGGGATCGTCTGTTATTAGGTAAAGGTTGCCTTTGCTTGAAAGCCAGTCATTATCAACTCTAGGGTTCAGTGCTCATCTCTTTTAATGGCCAAATAGCCCGTGGGCTTGATCTATAAAAGCTTGCATTAAAATACAGCAGTTAGTCTTTAAGAAGGTGCCACGACCTCGTTTTTTGTCTTTTTGTTTTGTTTACTCTCTGATATGCTTGCACAGAATAAAACTTTTAAAAATGGTAGCTGTGTTAGTCTGGGCAGGGCAGGGAGGTGGGTGTGGCTACCCAATTTCACCCCCCCCCCCAAAAAAAAACCAAGGGCCACCCAGTTTTGCTACCCCTCCATGCCGGGGTGTGTGTTTGCAAACCTGTTGCTGCCCACCACTGCTTGAGTCCCGGGGGGGGGGGAGGTGATGCATTATTATGATTAATTACTATTACTTAGCAACTCTGAGCCTGTCCAGACTGGTGCTTAGAGTGTGTTCTTTTCAGCTGCCAGGGGTTGGTCTGATTTCAATGAATCTGCATTTTGTAGGTTCTGGAGCACCACAATCTCTCCCCTAGCTCTTCTTTTAGAACCCCCATCAGGAGATTCTGGGTTTTTTTCCAGTGTTTGGACAGGCTTGCAGCCTTCAAAGGCTACTTCTGGAGTAAACTACTTATATGATGGAGATACTAAGGCAGGGGTGCCCAAACTAAGGCTTGTGGGCCGGATGCAACTTCTGATGCCAATTCATCCAGCCAGCGAAGCCCTCATCGCTCCTGGAAGTGGAAGTAAAACACACCCATATGGGCGGGTTTTACTTCCGCTTCCAGGAGCGATGAGGGTTTCGCGGGGCGGATGAATTGGCATTGTGGGCTGCATCTGTCCCCTGGGCTTTAGTGACTGGCTCCCTGAACCACGTGATCAGTCCATGGCCCAAAATGTTTTGGCATCCCTGGGCTAAGGTAATGGTGTAGGTCGCCCTTGCTCAAAAAACAGTCGTATCCGACTCTAGGGTTGAGCACTCATCTCTGTTTATAGCCAAAGAGCCAATGATGTCTGTGTCAGAAAACAAAACTAAACAAACAAAACAAAACAAAAAAACACTGTAGCAAAACACATTCCACCCCACCCACCCCTTAACCAATCCAGTGCTACAATGATTGGCAAAGTTTTAAAAAATCCAATTGCACTGTCCGTGTCCCTTTGCAGAGGAGTAGGGAAAGTGTCTCATGTACCCATATGGTGAATGGCTTGTCAGCTACTTCATCATACAGGCAAAGGTCACTTAGGGCAGTGATGGAGAACCTTTTAGAGGCCAAGTACCCAAACTACAACTCCAAACCCACTTATTTATTGCAAAGTGCCAACACAGGAAAAGGGGAGGAAAGAAACACTCCCATTGGACTGCTGGGCAGAGAGGCGGGGCAAACTCTGTGCTGGGGGAGGGAGGAAATGCTCTCGTTGGGCTGCTGAGCAGAGGGGGCAAACTCTGTGCTGTGACTGCACAGGTGTCCACAGAGAGGGCTCTGAGTGTCACCGCTGGCACGCGTGCCATAGGTTTGCTACCATTGACTTAGGGTGTTTGAATAGGGGTAGCACACTAAATATAATTTAGCTCTCCCCACCTCCTCGAGCAACCTGAAAAAAGAAAAAGAATTGAGACACTCTTAGTCTGTCTTTTCTGTCTGACTTTGGTAGTATTCTGGTCAACACCAATTACATCCACCAGCCAGGAGCTGTGGTGGTTCACTGGTTAAGATGTTCACCCTGTCAGCCGGAAGTTTGGCAAGTCAGCAGTTCGAGACCTGGGTACTGTATGATGGATTGAGCACCCATTTGTCCCAGCTCTTGGGGACATGAAAGGAGCCTCATTTGGGCATTACCTGAGTTGAGTTTCCTCTGCAAAAATCCTTTCAACCCAGAATAATTTCTGACATGAAATTATTATTATCCCACCAGCCTGCCCACCCTATGTTTAATAAAGGGTTGGGGAACCTTTTCCTGTTGGAAGGCCACTTGTACTTAATAATTTACAAACAAACAAATCCCACTTAATTTGAAAGTTACTAAAATAAAATAAATGTACAAAAGACTACCGGTAACACAAATGTATTAATAAAAATACTGTAAAAGGATTTGCTCTGTAAAATGTGTATTCAGGCAAATGGCTGCACTTAAGGACGTAGAAGGCCACATGTGGCCTTAAGGCCACAGGTTCCCCACCCCTAGCACAGTAGGTTCATGGCAGAAACAAGATTTGAATCAAAAGCTTCTCTTGCTCGCAGTGCAGTCATGTTTCATACATTGCATGGTGCCAGCTTTCTAAAGGCCAGCTAGAGTAGACGGCAGGTTCGATGTCAAAACACGAGATTGCAAAGACACATGACAGCAGAGTCTCTTAAGAGTTGCATTTTTTTGTTGATGGGTTGGTCGATTTATCCAGGCAGGAGATTTCTTTCATTTCTGGAAGCTGCGAATTAGCCTGCTTCTGTTTGGTGATTGGTGATCAGGAGAGAAGCGTTTACAAATCAACAGCGGACAGAACAGCTTGGAAAGATGGCGCACTAATAGAGCAAACACATTCTATCGCCTTCTAATTCTGAATCTAGCCTTCTGCCAATTCAGCCCTTAGCAGCAGCCTAGTAAAAATGGGCATATGCATAGGAAAAACTGGGGTGTAGGAATTTTGATCTGAAGAGTCCTAGTCTGATTTCTTTCAACACAGGGTGCAAAGTAGCCCCTTCTCATCGTAGTGGATTTCCATCTGTCCCAACTCCCCTGAGCCCTTGTCAACGGCAAAAGAGCAGAGCTGATGGTGAGTCACTGATTCCTCGGAGAGGGGACTCTTTTTTGCTTCCTCTCTGCACTTAAGCACCATTCTGTCGGCGACCTGATGAAACCCTTAGCCAGGGAGAGAGAGGGAGTACCATTACAGGCAGGACCCCCGCGAGCCTTTGATTTGGTGCCAGGTAGGGAGTTATTCCCGCCAGTGGGTGTTGAGGGGTGAGTGGAGCGATCATGATGCTGGGACTATTTTGGGGAGGACGAATCAACAGTGCAACAGGTGGCCAGGCTCACAGCTGCCGCCTGGGAGATATTACTTACTGTTCAAGGGCATCAGAGTTTCCACAGGGGGCCCTGTATCCCACCCACCTCTTGGCACCAATGGATCGGCTGTGCCCGTTGTGGGGCATATTTCGGGTTGGCAGGAAGGCAGGCTGGATTGGCTTTAGTTCACACTGAAAAGGCTCAACAAGGCTGTTCTTTAGACTAGAGAAGGGAATGCAGGTTTTGTAGAAGTGCAGATCTTCCCACTTCTAACCCATGCTGGATTTTCACACAGTCTACTATGCTATGGACTAGAGCTTTATACAGTCAAACCTCACATAAAGAGCACCTCGCTTAAAGAGTAACTCGCTTAAAGAGCAGAATTTTCTCTGAATGTTCGCTTTGCTTAACAAATAAAACCAATCAAAAACTCGCTTAACAAATAAATCGGGGTTCTCAATCCAACCCACAATTGGTCACTTACAATGGTGTTTCGCTTAAAGAGCAAACTCGCTTAAAGAGCAATCCTGTGGAACACATTATGCTCTTTAAGCGAAGTACAACTGTATTGTGGAAAACCTTTAAATACAAAATAGTAACGGGGAATACCTGTCTAAAATTAAATTTCAGACAATTAATGGAGAGAGAATGATGTGTTATAATTCTCTAAATATATCATACAATGGTCCCTCGGTATGTCTTAATCCAGATTTGGTTTCATTCTTGGCAAACCCCCTGGTATTTGGAGCAAAATGCAGACAGTGAGGGGTCCCTCCTCCTCCTCCTTCTGTGTCTTGGCCAGACATGAAACTGCCTAAATGAAGGCACCTTTTGGTGAGTTCATTCTGCAGATCTTTTCGCCTGACCTAGTGTGAGAAAGATTAGCTGCCAACACAAGGTTGCCATTACCAGGGCATGCCCAATTGTGGTTCAAAAATACCACAATCTTTGAGGAGGCTCTTTCTGTGTACCCCAGTGAGAGGCTGAAGAGTATGGATGGAGGAACCCATGCTCTTTTGGTCTCCCGGCTGCCTGGTTCAGATGCATGGCCAGCTGCTTTCTCCTGCTGTGTTGCCTAACAGAAGCAAGTCCATGAGAATTAGTGGGGTGGGTGGGAGGGTGGAGGGGTACCTCTATGACAACTGAATGTTTTACAATCAGATCCTTTGGGTGGGCTTCTGGAATTTGAAAGTGAGCCCTTGGCATTGGCACACGTTCCTTAGTGAAGTCATTTGCTCAGCATCTGGATTTTGTGAAAAGTGTTTCTGAAGATCTTCTTTAGGAACAGGAGTTTATAGCCTCTACCATAGTTTTACTCTATTTACCATTACATTGTTAATATATTTATTTTAAAATTGTGTTATTTTATATCCTGCTGCAATCGACATAGGTATACATGGTTTTCTTACTTCTCATTTTATTCTTGTAGTTGTAACACATGCACATATATACACACACACTCTCTCCATCTCCATCCATCCATCTAGAAAATTCAGGTTTTACAAAAATGTTTTATGTGTACTTATATAACAAAATAGCAACAATAGTGATACAATAAAACTGGATGCTTCCATTTATAAACCTCCAAGATTTTTCCACCAGCACTAGAACAGGAGTTGCTTGAAGAAACATGGAAGAATAAAAACATGCTCTTTGACACTGAGAGCAAAGTCCCAGATATATTTATCAACTGAAGTAGAGCTACACAACATAGAGGAATTGTCTCCAAATATGCAGTCTCTAAAATCCTAAAATAGAATAACAAATGCAATAATAATAATTTAGTGTCAGAGATTACTCTGGGTTAAAAGGATTTTTAGGGGATGCCCGAATGAGGCTCCTTTCATGTCCCCAAGTGCAACTCTCGGGTATCGAAGCCCAACCTTCCAGTCTGCCGAGTCAAGCAGTCATTCGCTGCTTGGAGTGTGGCAGTGCAGAGCGTTGGGCGGCCATGCACAGCCCCGAAGGAACCGGCGGCCTCCTTGCTGAGGCCCTCGGCGGCCTCCTTGCTGTCCTCCCAAGCGGGGAGGAGGAAGAGCAGCTGCTCGCCTGTAGCTTCCTACAGCCTGCTCCCCAGGATAAGTGACTCTCCTCTGGGTGTGGGGTGGGTGGGTATATTTTAATGTACATTTAATGTGTATTTATTTTTAATGTGTATTTTAATGTGTTTTATGTGTATTTAATGTGTATTTTTACATTTTATGTGTATTTAATGTGTACTTTATGTGTATTTATGTCTATTTAATTTGTATTTTTATGTGTACTTATTTTTATGTTTTTTTTACTTTGACTCCACCCATGTCATTGGCTCCACCCATGATGTCACAACATTGGCTCTGCCCATGACATCATGACATCATGATGTTGGCTCTACCGATGACATCAGCTCCGCCCACAGTGTAGTAGTAAAAGTTTTGGCTGCCCATCACTGGGAAGAAGGGATGGAAGCATTACACTGGGGAACAGTGATTTTGGTGCCTCACAATTTCCACCTATTTCTGGCTTTATTTGGGTCACTGATTCCAAAAATGCTTTCAGTTATGCCCCATCAGCTCTAGTTTTTTAGATATGGCTTATTCACATTAGGCCAATCTAACCATACTGGTTGCATATATAACCAGAGGCATAGCAAGGGTGTAAGCCACCCGGGGTGGAGTGAAATTTTGCCGACCCCCAAAAAATTTTCTGCCCACCCAACCTTTTTTTGGCCCACCCAAATATTTTCCCACCCCCAAAATAAGTATTATTAAAACAATCAATTTACGAATGGTGAGGCAAATACAAGTGTAGTCATAAGAGCAATGTATAATGACATCATCGCTATCTCATGAACTAGAGCTGCTTTAACAAAATGGATGGCATTTTCGGAATCAGCCGCACAAAAATGCCCAAAATCAGTTGAAAAATTTTAGGCACCAAGAAATTTTTTTTTTGTTCCCCAGTGTTATGTGTGGCAAACAGCATCCTCAAGACTTTTTAATATTTCAGTTGGGCATCAGTAAATGATGCCATTTCCACTGGAGTGGGGAACCCATTACTACCACAGGTTGCAAGTTTCTGACCTCATAAGTACACGACCAAGAGCACAAGACAAAACAAATGTGCCAGTATGTGCCTACATCTCAGGTGGGACAATGTAACATTGCTGTAGTCTCAGATGTTGCATGCTGGCATTTTTTCTCCAGGAATACCTCTTCTTTTGGAAGGACCACTACCAGACTCCAGGTCTTGAAGAGCTGTATATGTGAGCTCCCTCCCTGCCCCCATCTCCCTGTGGGAAGGGCAGGGCTGGAACGTGGGTTGTGAGCTGGGATGCCCAGGATCCTCTGCCAAGCTCTATTCGGAGCCACTTGTGTGTCAGATTAAAGAGAGCCTATTTGGGTGGTAGAGATAAGCTTGGCATTTGGCAGCTCAGCAGAACCCACAGGGGAAGGGAATGTTTTCCCCTCCCAGCCCATTGATAGTGAGAGAAATCAGGAGCCAAAGGGGATCTTCCCATGGGAAACATCCATGATTTCACCCACTGGAAACGTATATCCTCTAAAAGATATAAACAATTGTTCCTGATCATACTACATTCCAGCGGTAGTCAGCTGGTATCTGTGATCAAAACTGAGATTTTTTTTTAAAAAGCTGCTTTTTTACACCCTTCTGACAGATTGAGGGATTAAGATTAGCATTGGAAGAATGAAAACAGCTGCTCAGAGAATTTTTCTACCCGCAGGTATTCTTCATTTCACCGTGTTGTGATAAAATACAACTATATGATCTGTGAAAGCCGATGGGGCATAATACATATGTTCATATTTAAGGTGCTAAAAGGATCTTTATCATTGTTACTATTTATCCAAAAATAGTTTGGAAGAAATAATGCAAGAGTTCTAAATAAACTACATAGGATGCAAGAAGGAAAAGAAATTCCATGTGTTTCAGAACATTTTGCTCTATTTAATTTTATCAGTTGTCCAATCAATATGTTAAAGATATCCCAGAGCTCTTGTTTGTTTTCTCTATTTATCTTGAAACAAAAAGGGGAAAACAAGAGATCTCTTTCAGAAGATCCAAGAAATCAAAGGGAAATTTAAGCCTCAACTAGGAATGCTGAACAACCAGGAGAAAATAAAAACAATGTGGAAACAGTATACTGAAAATCTGTACAAAAGAGATAAAAGATGACAGACTTCGTTAAAGAAGTTTCAGACGCCGAAGAACTTGAAGTTCTATAAAGTGAAGTGAAAGCTGCTCTGAAAGTACAAGGAAAAAATAAATCACCGGAGTAAATAGAATACCAGTAGGATTATTTTAAGTCACAGAGATTGCATCTGTCAAAATCCTAACAAGAATATGTCAACAAATACGGAAAAAGAAAAGAATGACCCACAGACTGGTGGTGCTCAATATACATTCCAATACCCAAAAAAGGAGATTCCAAACAGATTGCCAAAAATTGGAAACATGGTTTGAATCTAAATTTGAGTAATTGGTACACTGATATTTGGGATATGGTACTTGACGAGAAACTCGCATGGGATCTAAATATTTAAAAAGGGATTTTAAAACAAAAAATATTCTGGGATATTTGGAAGCCATTTCTGCAACATACATTGGAAGAAAATGAAGGAGAGAAACCTTTGCCGGAGGTAATGAGTTTTTGGCAAAATAAATAAGTTTATAGGAGACAACTGGTAGATTCAAGAAATTAGTTTTATTGCACTAGGGTGTTTAATGTATTTTGTGTTACAAGAAAAATAGAAATACCATCTATATATGTATTTTTGTTTTTCTGTTTTATGTTTATGTATTTTTTTATTTTAAAAAAAAACTTAATAAAAACTATTTTTTAAAAAAGAGGGGGGGGGGAGAAAGGAGATTCCAAGGAGTGTAGTAAATATAGCACCATTGCTGTAATTTCCCATGCAAATAAGGTGATGCTCAAGGTGCTCCAACAAATATTTTTAACTTATATATAATGAGAAATTCCTGATGATCAAGCTGGATTCTGAAAAGGAAGAGGCACTCAAGATCATATTGCAAATATCTGTTGGATACCGAACACACCACAGAATTTCTAAAAACCAGGCTGTGCTTTATAGACCACAATAAAACTTTTGGCCACATGGGTTATAAGAAACTATGTGAGATTCTAAAAGAAATAGGAGTGCCACAACATCTGATTGTCCTGATGTGTAGCCAGTATTGTGGACAAGAAGTTAGGACAAAATATGGAGAGACAGAATGTTTTCCCATAGGCAAAGGTGTCAGATAAAGATGCATTTTATCCCCTTATCTGTTAAAGCTGTACATAGAATATATTATATGGAAAGCTGAACTAGATTCAGATGAAGAAGGAGTGAAAATTGGAGGAAGAAACAGCAATAATTATAATTTAAGATAAGCAGATGACATCACCTTACTGGCAGAAAGCAGCAATGACTTGAAATGACTTTTAGTTAAAGTTGAAATGATTTTTAAGAAAGATGGAAACAAATTAGAGAAGATACAGAAAAGGGCAACAAGGATGATCAGAGGACTAGAAACCAAGCCATATAAGGAAATGCTAAAGCAGTGATGGCGAACCTTGGCACTCCAGATGTTCTTGAACTTCAGTTCCCAGAAGCCCTAATCAGGAGGAGTGCTGACTTGGGCTTCCTGGAATTGATGTCCAAGAACACCTGGAGTGCCAAGGTTCACCATCACTGGACTAAAGGAAGTGGGCATGTTTAGCCTTGAGGAGACTGAGGATATAAATCTTCAAATATCTGAAAGATGATCATAAAGAGGAAGGGAAGGATCTGTTCTCCACCATCCCAGAGTGCAGGATGGGTAATACCAGACTGAAACTACAGGAAGCCAGATACAGGCTGAGTGAGTACGTATTAGGAAAAACACCTAATTTGCCGGCAGCACAAGGTTGAAAGATTAGCCGGCAGCACAAGGTTGCCATACGCCTGATAGTGGTTCAAAAGTGCCATAATCTTGAAGGAGGCTCTTTCTGTGTACCCCAGAGAACAAGATGATTCTTTAATATTAAAGCCATTTTAAAATTAGAACCAGAAACAAAAGTGCTAACTTTATTTTTAAAAGAACAATTTCTCAAAGTTCTCTTCTAAAGCAAAACTTGGGAAGGTGTGTCACCACCTGTTGTTTTGCCAATGACCACCAAAGGATGTGAAGGACTTTATTCTTTATGCTGGGGTGCCCAAAATTTTTGGGCCGTGGGCCAGTCGGTGGTTCAGCGAGCCAGTCACATGGTTTCTCCTACTGGAAGTGGAAGTAAAGCGCACCTTGGAATCTGTTTTGCAACAGGATGAAAGAGATTTTAAGCTGCCACTTTCTCTGCTTAAACCAGGGGCGCCCAAACTACAGCCCATGGGCCGGATCTGGCTCCCAATGCCAATTCATCCGGGCCGCACCACCCTCATTGTTCCCAGGAGCAGAAGTAAAATGCACCTGTACTGCATTGGGGGCCAGATCCAGCCTGTGGGCCATAGTTTGGGCGCCCCTGGCTTATGCTTTGCCACTTGGGTGGAGCAGGACAGTCCTGCTCTTAGAGCAAACCAAAGGATTCCCAGGCCCACAAACAAGGCATGGGGACTGCAGCAACCCTCCTTAGATGGAATTTATGTCTGTGTGTGTATTATGTTGTGAACCACCAAGAATGGAGTGCCCATTTCTTCAGGTGGTGGTATATAAATTTAATAAAAATTTTTTACAAAGCCTATTGAGAGATGACCAGTTTCTAATAACAGAGGTCGTGTGTGATTAGTAGCAACTGACAGTCTTGTTCCCCATGTTTCTCTGACTCTTACCACTCTCCTTTTATTTCCCTCATGTATTAGTAAACATGAAAGAAGTGCTTCCTTTTCTTTGTCCTGAACCTTGAACCAATTTCCAGGATCTATTTGCATGCAATTTTAAGTAGCCTTGCTATTCACCTGTCCCCATGCCATCAAGGAGGCAACAGTGACATCCACAGCATATTTTTATACCCCCCTTTAAAATATTGCCAACTCCTTCCATCTCAGTTACCCTTTTTTTGAAGGGGGAAAATGCTGCTGCTTCTTTCATGTCTCAATCAAAAGGGGGAAATGCTATGGCTTTAACATTACAAACATTGTCTGGGAACAGTCAGAGGAAGGGAAAACTTGACTGCCTAATCATGGACTGTCTGCTCAACTGCCACAGAACTTGGGCTTTAGTTCATAGGCACAGCATATGCGTTGTCAGTCAAAGATTCCAGGTTCAATTCCCAGATACTCCAGGTAAGGCTTGGCAAGGATTCCACTGGAGATCCACTAAGCAAGACAGATTAGGCATCTGACTTGATATAAAGCAGCTCCTTGTGTCAGAAACCCCATTTGTTTATATAACAATGTGCAACAGAAGTGACCCTACACCCAAGGAAAGCAAAGTTTATCTCCAGCTTTAGCTTTCCTCATCCCCACAACTTAAGACCCTTAACCAAAATAACCTCGGCCAGAAAGCAAAGGAAGAGTTTGGCCCCTTTTCCTCCTAAGGAGGAGAGCTCCTTGTTCAAAGAAGATATGTATTACCGGCCCATAAATATGAATAAGCACACAAGCGCTTAAACTTACATCTAATCAGGGTACTTTTTTATTCAATATATTAAATATATATATTAATAATTGGAAAAAGTCACATACTGGAAATTGGAAAGCAGGGATAGACAAATATAAATGTCAAAAAATTGGTGGACTTTACAATACAAAGTGTCTGTCTGTACACAGGAAGGCAGAAGGTTTCTTGTGGGTGTTGAGCGATGCGCCACCATCAACAGCTCAAACAGAAGAACTCCTCCTTCTCTTCTCCCGTCTGCCATTCATTCATCTGTATTTACAAAGCCAACATGCTGTTCTTTCTATATACAACTTTTACAAAACAAAACACGCACACACGTAACAAAACTTGACAGCCACTGACAAAGCAGTAGGCAGAAGCAAGCTGTCCAAAGGATGCGTGCTTATTTATGGAAAAATAGCCCCGGCTCCTGTGTGGTCCACTAAGGGACCCAGGGTGCTTTGATGCAAAGGGTTTTGGGAAGGACCAGTCCCTGTAACTGGGAGTGACCTCGCCACTGTGGCTGATCCAGGGCCTGATTTCATGGATCAATAAGAGAAGGCAAATCTCTCTCTCTCTTTTATCCTGAGTCCCTAACCAGCCTTTGACCATATAAAAACAAATAAAAACTGCAAAAGCCAACATCTTCCACACTTATTACGGAAAGCGGGTCTGTGCAACTGTATGGAATTCTAGCTGCTGGACGGCACAGAGAGTCATTGGCAAGTCACAGGAAAGGCAGCATTATATAGGGATGTTGTGCATGTAACCCTAGAAGGCACACTGGGATTTCCCCCACAAGGTTAAAAAAAATATCCAAGAAGTCCCAAGTTCAAAGAGAATTACATGTCAGTTCTGAATGTCCCAGTAATCTCTAAGCTTCAGAGTAGGGGGAAACAGAAGGGGCATGTGGTGATAGTAGTCTTCGGCATCCAAGCACTGGATTGAAATTTAAACCATTATTGTCTCTGGAAATGTTCCTGAAGTCTCCCCTCCAGATGGAGGGTGCCGGGGGAATACGCTCCACCATTTCCTCCTCAACTTGGGGAGGGTGAAGATGGCGAAACCCACCCACCCACCAACCCAATGCCCTCTCAAAAGAAAGCACCATAGGTCCATGGCAGTTCCCCTGTAATTTACTTCTCAGAAAGGTAGGGTGTCCATGAATATTTTATCCACAATGGGAGGTGGAGGCACCAGGTCTTCTAGCTTCAGGTAGAAAATGCGCTGTAGGCCTTGTGTGCAGAGGGTGCGGAGTTCAGGGAGCTTGCCTAGCAACTTCGAGAGGCAGTTTGGATGCACCTGCTCGTTGGTAGTGGAAGTCACATGGTCTTTAAGGCAACTGACAATGCGGTTCTGGAGATCTTCAACCTTCTTTGGCTCCTTCAGCCCATGGCGGTCTAGATTGGAGATCAGGAAGGAGGGCAGTGGGGAGAGGAAAGAGAAAAGTCGTTATGAAAGGTATCATTAAAGAAAAAGCAATAAAAACAGTAAAACTATTATCCTAAATCTGGGAGACACTTTGGGAACCCCAGCATTTCCCAGGTGGGTTTTTAAGATAGTCTTTAGCTGTAAATTGTTGTCAGAGAAGAGTCCTGGTCCAGATATAAATAACAAAGTAGATCACTCTCTTGGTAACTCCATCAAGCAACTCTGCTTTATGTTCAAACATGAAGAATATGTACAGAGCACATATGTACAAGCACTCTGGAGTTTCCTTCCTGTGCAATGATTCCATACTGCTCAGGGCTAAGGGTGAAGTATCTGTGGTTCTCCAGATGTTCTTGGACTCCAGCTGTCAGCAGGTCCAGCTCGCTTGGCAAGTAGTCAGGGATGGGGAAGTCTAACCACATCTGGAGAATCACAAGCTCTCCACTTCTACTCTAAGCTATTTTTCAGACTGGTGAATCCACATGCTCTGTGCCAATTCTGGCTATTATTTAGCTCTCATCAGTATGTTTTCTCTGAAGGCATCTAGAATTGTAATAGATTCAATACCAATTTAAACATATTTTTCAAGAAGTCTGGTGGTACCATCCATCCAATCTGACCACTCCTGATTATAATCTAGAATGGTGCTATACTCTTGGAAATTTGTCACATTTTGACCTTCTAGACTTTGGCATGTTACCCTAATGCCGTGATGGAGAACCTTGGAACTCCAGATGTTCTTGGACTTCAATTCCCAGAAGCCCCAGCCCCTGTGAATCCACATGAATGGGTTTACTGTGATTCATTCTGCCCACACCGCCCTCGTCGCTCCCAGAAGCAGAAGTACAACGCATCCATATGGCGGAAGGGTTAACCTGGAAGAGCTTTAACAGTACAGGCATGTTTTACTTCTGCTTCCGGGAGCGACGAGGGCAGCATGGGCCGGATGAATCACAGTAAACCCATTCCTATGGATTCACAGGGGCTGGGGCTTCTGGGAATTGAAGTCCAAGAACTGGAGTGCCAAGGTTCGCCATCACGGCCCTAATGTGTTTTTGTTGTTGTTGCTTGTGCATCCTAATCAACCCAGAAGTCCTAGTGACAACCTACCTGTGATTATGACAAGTGCTGCAAGGCAAGAGAAGGAGGGCACATCAATGTTCATTCGATGGAGGTTTTGGGAGAACTCAATGATGGAATCAATCCATTCCCCAAAGCCTCTGACACATTGCATACGATGCAGGACCACCCCATTGCAGAAGATCAGTTTGCCTTCTTCTGGCTTGGACCTGAAAAAGACAGCAGTGTTTTCAGGAAGGAATGGCTATTAATGACCCTTGATAGGAAACTTGTCTGGAACCAACCCCCCAAACATTTATTTTATTATTTATTTTATTTATTTATTTAGATTTATTATCCCGCCCCAATCAGGCGAACCTGACTCTAGGCGGCTTACAGAAAATTCATAAATTAAAACCTTGAGGTTCGAAATTACTTTAAAAAATCAATTAAAAAAGAATTAAACCATGAATTTACAAAGATCTAAAAAATTTAAAAAGGTTAAAAAGTTTAAAAAGATTTAAAAAGTTTAAAAGAGTGAGGGAGGGGTGGCTGTCCCATCAGATCAGCCACCCAACATGGGACCCCATATTCCTGGAGCCCCACACCTGCCCTGCTAGCCAGGTTTTTAGACCCTTCCGAAAGGGCAGGAGCTCTGTCTGTAGACGTAACTCAGTTGGCAGGAGGTTCCAAAGGGCCGGGGCGGCCACGGAGAAGGCCCTCCTTCTGGTGCTAGAGAGATGCGCCTCTCTAGCCGATGGAATGATAAGAGAGCCTCTCCGATCCGCCCTGGTGGGACGGACAGATGTCCTTGGGACGATGCGGTCTCTTAAGTATCCTGGCCCACTACCATGTAGGGCTTTAAAGGTAATAACCAGCACCTTGAATTGCACCCGGAGACATACTGGCAACCAGTGCAGCTCCCGAAGCAGTGGTGAGGCACGAGCATAACGCCCACACCCCATCACTACCCGAGCAGCCGCATTCTGGACCAGTTACTAAAAAGAAAAGAGAAAAGCACTGAGACGTGCCATGGAAGACGAGATCTGCATTGCTTTTTTAGCAGCAAGGTCTTGCCCAAATCAAGCTGCAACGTCCTTATTCATCTGCGTTCTTTCTCTCTCAACTGATTTTTCAGATTTCCCGCATCCACTGAAAGGACACCATAAGCCAAGAGTGTGGCCTGAAGCAAGAGTTCCACCTTCTATTCTCTGTCCAAAGGACAGCCAGATGTCCTTCTACAGATAAGACTACATATAGCCTGACCAATTGCAGTTGGCTTAGTGGTAAAAGCTCTTGCTTGGCACACCAATGGCCCAAGGTTCAGTTCCTGGCATTTCCATGTAGTGCAAGGAAAGAATCTTGCCTGAAGAGCATCTACCATGAAGAAGAGAGCAGATGTTGGCAACTAAGGGTATAAGGCAGCTTCCTATGCGCAACCCTGAGCATTTTTACTAGGAGACACATCCCACTCAGTTTAAGCAACTATGCCTTGGGTTTCTGTGTTGGGTATTATTTCTTCCCTTTGTCAAAAGAAGCAAGGATGATCCTCATCATCAAACTCCAGCATACTGTTCAGGATGCTAACAAACCATTCAAGAGCTGTGGGAGAAAGTTTCTACTACCTCTAATATGTTCTAGATCAGGGTTTCCTCCACCTTGGGCACCCAGATGTCCTTAGAACTTCAATTCCCAGAAGCCCTGATAAACAGATGTGCTGATTTGGATTTTTGGTAATTGAAGTCCAAGAACACCTCTGTGTGTGGGGGTGGGTGGGGGCAAGGTTTAGAAATCCTGCTCTAGATAATTCCTTCCACCCACCTGAGAGGGCTTCTTTACTTATAAGAAGCTTCCTTAATTTTGGCATCCAGAATACTTCTAAATATTATTTCTCCACCTGCTTCCTCAACACAACACATGACTTCCAAGGGTGAAAGGAACACACTTGACTAGAAAGCATCAGAGGCTGAGATGATGAACTGAAGTGTATTACTTCATGTCAGAATTGTGGAACTCCCTCAAACTATTAATGTTCAATTTTGTACACAGAAAGACAAAGCCTGAGAGGGGTATAAAACAGGGCTAAGGAACCTTTTGTCCTCCAGATGTTGATGAACTGCTCCTCCCATCCATCCAGATACATGAACAAACCCAGGGTGGATCTACATTTAGGGCAGGGATTCCTAAACTTTTCAAACCAGGGGCCAGGTCACATTCTCTCAGTCAGCTTTGAGGGCCGGACGGCCATTTTGCCCTGTCTGCACGATGGGGGTGACCATGTTATGTCTCAAATGCCCTTGGAGGGTGGGGCACATGAAATGGCACTGTAGGCCAGATCCAGCCCATGGGCCTTAGGCTGGGAATCTCTGTTTTAGGGCAATGGTTGGCAACTCTAGTTCTTCAAGTGTTGTTGGATTATAACTTCCATAAGTGCTGGCTGTAGGACATGTTGGTTAGGGCTGGCAAGAATTGTTGGCCAAAAACATCTGGAGGGACATAATCATCCACCCAGTTTTGGATAAGAGAAGATCACTGTTTGCTCAATTCATACTGTTGTTTTATATCGCCATACCTGTAAGCTAGCCGGAGAATGAAGAGTTCCAAAAAAGCAGATTCCAGAAGAAGGTCTTGATCCTCTTTTGGAAGTTCTAGAAAGCCCTGGATTTTTTCAGCCCATTTCCGGATTACATCCATTGAACCAGTTAGCAGGTCATAGAACAGCTGCACATCCACACAGTCCTCCTTCTCAAACTGGTATGAGACCGATTCCTGGAACTGACAGCACAGAGACAAACAAGATGGTAAAGAACTGATGAAATTGGCATTTCCCTTCCATCTCCCTTCTCTTTTTAGAAAGACAGTAAGATGTACACACACTGGTACAAAGCAGTCGACATCATAATGACAGGGAGATTAAGAACAATCTACTTAAGCCTCAAATGTGACTGTCCAGGTCCTATTTTCTAAGTATTAAACCACACCGAAAAGTCAGATTCTAGATTAGTCAGCCCAGCTGTAAAGAACATTCTCTGACACATGTTTTGACAGGTATGGTGCCTCTAGACCAGTAGTTCCCAACATGGGGCCCACGCCCCACAAGGGGACTTCCATTCCCAGAAGTGTAAGTTCAGTATATTGGCTGATCACTGCTTTGGGGAATTGACTTAGGCTTCTGGGAACTGAAATCCAAAGGTTGGGAAATACTGCTCTAGATATTTTGGACAACAATGTCCATCAGCTCCAGGCAGCATATGGCCAACAGCCTTGGTCTGTCACAGATTACTTGCTGAACTTCCTTCCTCCATAGCTATTAAAAATAACACAGCTCAGTCTTCCATTTTTCACGTGGCTGCCCCTACTGACTCACACCGCCTTTTCCCCAGAACAAGAACAAATTGTCTCAATGGAGACAGAGTGGGGTTTGGGGGGTAAAGCACTGGCTCTCTCTGAAGATGCCGCCCCCAGATTCATTACTGTCACCCCCTGCAGGGCACTGGGAGTGTAAAAGCCCTATGTTGATCTGCTGTACTCTAAGAGGAGGATTAGAACTTGGCTCCCAAAATATTTGACATGTTTGGCTAGTCATCAGTTTAACCCAACAACATCAGCATCAATGATTTCAGGTGATAGGTTTATTATACCTTGGAATAGTCCAGCTTCGTAGCACTGGGGACGGAATCGATGTGCGCCCTCACGAGAGAGGAGATGAGGCTGACCGGAGAAGTATCTTGAGCTTGTTTGGGTTTGGAGGGGAGACGGCCACGCCGACCTTTCAAGCTGTCTGTCCGCACCACTGTGAGAAGAGGGGGAAAACACCAGAGGCAGATGAGAAGAGAACATCCAACAAGCAAAAGTGACTGACAGGAGAAGTGTGTGGCTTCTTCTTTTTCTGCCATATCCAAATCCAAATATAGGTGATCAGCCATGAAGACTGCCCTGAGAATATAATGCATTGGCCTTTCATCTGCCTTCCGCACCGCAGTATGACCCCCAATCCAATGATCCAGTTCTACAAGTCAATTTCTGTTCCTGAGCCCTTTTGGTACACAAAGTCCTCATCAGTCCCAGACCAGGACTGATGAAGCTGCTGCCCTCCATCAAGATGGATTGAAGTGGGATTTAATCCACTTGAGGACCACCACCGTTCCCCATAGTTAGTTAACCACTGCCTGACACTCGGTGTTGAGTGGCTTAGGCCTTTTTAAATCAAGGAAAGAGGTCTGAACCCGAGTCAGAGCACCAGGTTCAGGCGTAACTACCACATGTTTTGCAAAAATAAAATGGGGGATTAGACTCCGGCATTCGGCCTGCATTTGCCGTTGTAGTTTGGAAAGGGGGATGCAATATTGGGCACAGAGTTTGGCTTTTGGAAAAAAATGCTGAGAGCCTTTCTTTTCCCTATTTCTGTGTAGGTCTTACTCAAGGGGAGACGCTGGAGGAAAGCAAATCTAGAGCAAAATCACCCTCTCACTTTGTATCTTCTCTCACTGGCTACTCAATGGACTTCTCAATGCATGAACTTCCTCCACCCCAACATGACATAGGAACAACAAAGCTGGAGAATGTAACTTTTTTGGGCCAAACCTGAAAAAATGGTAGGATGTTGTAGTCCCCACCACCACCACCACCCAAAAGACAACCTTTCCAAGCTCTAAAGAGAATTCATTGGTCAGGTCAGGGGATTCATGGCTATGTAATTAAGATCTATATCCCACTATGCAGCAAACATGCATAACTTGTTTGGCTCAGCAATCAGTATAATTGCCAATATAATTGTGAATTGCCTCTTTTTGTTTTAGTACCTGGTTGTAGCTTTTAGAAGATTTAAACTTAAATAATAGCTGTGAATGAGTAGCGAACCAGGTCAGATTGGGTAATAAATGCTGGCTGGGAGGTCATCTAACTTCTTTATTATGCAGACTATAATATTCACCAGCTGACTGATCCCTACTTAGGACAGGAGTGGCCAACCCATGGCCCGTGAGCTGGCCCCGGCCAACAGCACCATTTCATGTGGCCCTTGCCGCTACTGGCCATAAAACACACACACAGGTGTCATAAATGCATTTACAACAGGCACAGATGAGTTTTACGGCAGCATTCACAATAGATGGAACCACGTGGGGCGAAAAGGTTGGAAACCCCTGGCTTAGAAGAAGAGGAGAAAAGAATAGCTAACAGGAGAGAAGGGAGGGTGCCCTCACCTTCTTTGACCATTCCCACCACAAGGCACTTCTGGAAACGACAAAACTGGCACCGATTTCTCCGCCGTTTGTCCACAGGGCAGTCTTTGTTGGCTAGGCAGATGTATTTGGCATTCTTCTGTACTGTGCGCTACGAGGAGAAAAAGGAGGGAGGGGAAACTATTACACTCGGCTGCAGGAGAACATACAGCAACCGTGGCAACTGAAAGACAAAGATCTGTCTCTGAGTGATTTATGTATTGCAATGTTCCTATCAAATTGTGGCCTCTCCTTTCATAAGGGCAACCCTCCCAAGGGAAGGACACAAAAACAAGAGGGAAAAAACCACCTCACGAACCACGAGGGGTGCCGCTTCCAGACGCAGCTGTGTCGGCACATTTCAGCCTGTGGGTAATATTACTGTAACACCAGAGAAATGTGGTGATGAGAGATGGAAATGGCACGGGGGTAAGCATGCCAAAGAAACTGAAGCATCTCTTTTTGAGATGTATGAGCATCTCATCTCAACGAATGTTCCTCTTTCAGATCACGTGGCATAAGCCTGGGGCAGACGTATGCTAATCAGATTTTGAGATTGACTTGTCTGGAATACTAGCCCCAGTTGCAGTGGCCATGTTGGCTGGGGGATTATAGTCCAAGAAGCCCCATATGAACACAATTCCATCCCACTTATGCAACAGCTAATAAACCGTAAATTGTAGAGAGCCAGTGTAATGTATTGGACAGTTTCTCAGACTAGGACTCAGTATTAACTACATGCCATGAAGTCAGTTTCCAAGGTTCCCTAGGTAAAGAATACTCAGCAGTGGTCTACCATTCCCTGCTTCTGGGGACACCCTGGAACTGTTCGACTTGCCCCAAGGCTATCCAGGATAGCTCTTATCCTTGGATGCACAGTAGAAAATTGAACTCCCAAAGTCTGGCTTCACAGCCAGGTACCGAAAGCACTAAGCCAGTGATGGTGAACCTTGGCACTCCAGGTGTTCTTGAACTTCAATTCCCAGAAGCCTTGATCAACAGAGTGATGACTTGGGCTTCTGGGAATTGAAGTCCAAGAAAACCTAGAGTGCCAAGGTTAGCCATCCTGGCACTAAGCTATTCAGTCAGCTAAGATTCAGTACAGTACAAACCCTCTTGACCATGGAAGTTCACTGAGGGGATGGCACTAGAAAAAACATCCCTTTGATATCTCACACATTTTATCGGAATTCTACCAGGGCACTATAAGTTGCCATTGACTTGATGGCACATAACAGACAATAAAGTGTGTGTACTTTGGCTAATACCTGTACCTGTATAAGCATTTTTAATAAGCAAATTTCCTTAATAATATAAGAATACAGTGGTATCTCGCATAACGAACACATCGTATAGCAAAAAAATCGCACAAAGAAGCGTTCATTATGCAATGGTAATACCCCGCATAATGAAATCCCCCCCCCCCTTTATGCGGGTTTTTTGGTAACCGGGGTATACCTGCTTAATGGAAACCCTGGTTAATGAACATTTTCCCTCGTTATGCGGGGCATCCCCCATAGGGAACCGCATAGCGAAAAAACCGCATAGCAAAGAGCTCAGTGAAACAGAGTTTTTTCGTTATGCGGGGTTCTACTGTAATTACATTATTTTTACATGTTGTAAAGCTTATTCTGACAGCATGCTGACTTATGTATATTAACTTACATGCTGCTTTATGTATACTGGTTTGGGAAGTGCAAACTAAATAAAGGTCTCCCTTGCTTGAAAGCCAGTCTTATTCAACACTAGCAGGCAGTGCTCATCTCCATTTTCAGCCACAGAGCCAGCATTATCTGCATCTGCAGACATTTCTGTGGTCGTGGGGCAGGCATGACTAGATGCCAGAGCACATGGAATGCTGTTACCTTTCCTGCTGAAGCATTACCTATTTATTTACTTGTAACATCTTGCTTTCAAACTGCTAAGTCAGCAGGAGCTGGGACAGACGATGGGAGCTCAGTCCCTCACGCAGTACTTGGGTCTTAAACTGCTGACTTTCTGGTCATCAAACTCAGTGTCTTAACCATTAAGCCAAAAAGGTCTGTATAAAATTGTGAACCAAATCCCCGAACCCCTATTTTCAGCTAATGCCTCAGTTGCCATAGCCACAGATGCAGTCACTTCCTATGCTTACGTCATGTGACCTGATGGGTACATTGATGAAGCAAATTGAGCAGCTCTAGGGGGAAGGCAGTGACTCAAGTGGCTAAGATGCTGACTGGACGGCGGCAGGTCAGCAGTTCTATACCCGAATACTGCAGGATGGAATGAGCTCCTGTCTTTGTCCCAGCTCCTGCCAACCTAGCAGTTTGAAAGCAAGAAATTGAAAGTAGATAAATAGGGACCCACTTTGGTGGGAAGGTAAACAGTACTCTGTGCACTCCGATGTCTAGTTATTCCTGCCACATGACCACGAAAATCTCTGCACAAGCAGATAGTGCTGGCTCTTCGGCTATGAAACAGAGATGAGCACTGAACCCTAGAGTCAGATAGGACTGGCTTTCAAGCAAGGGTGACCCTTTACCTAGGGGGAGGAGTCCAATGTTAATGCACCACTTACCCAAGTCACAGCTCAACTCATGTATATACAGACTGTAAATTAAGTTCCCTAGGCAACCATGTCAGGTTGTTTTCTAACAGGGATGGCAAGCATACATCTGAATGGAGAGTCACATGATTGTTCCACAACCACGCCAGAGTCAATACAGATAGATCCCCACTTTGGCCTTAACTCACTTAACCCAACAGTATATGACGTTGATTGTGCTGTTTGCCCTTGAGTGCAAGGTTTTTCCAGCCAAATGCTGCCAGCATAAAAAGGCCCTCCCTTCTCTCCCCAGGGACCCCATTTCTGGTGGCTCTGGATTTTCAGAAGGGTAGCTGTGTTAAGTCTATCCCAGCAAAAGTCTCTTGTTAAACTTCAAACACTAGAACAGGGGTGCCCAAACTTTTCGGGCTGCGAGCCAGTCACACGGTTCAGCAGGCCAGTCACGTGGTTCCTCCCACCAGAAGCGGAAGTAAAACATGCCTTGCAATCTGTTTTGTAACAGGATGAGATAGATTTTAAGCTGCCATTTTCTCTGCTTAAACCAGGGATCCCCAAACTATGGCCCAGGGGCCAGATCCGTCCCCCAATGCCCTTCATCTGGCCTATGCCACCCTCGTCGCTCCCAAAAGTGGAAGTAAAAGGTGTTCGTACCCTGGGTGTTTTACTTCTGCTTTTGGAAGCAACGAGGGCAGCGTGGGCCAGATGAATTGACATTGGGGGATGGATCTGGCCCCTGGGCGTAAGTTTGGGCACCTCTGCACTAGAACTTATTCATAACTTCAGGGAAGAGGAAATCATCAGTTAGAGGGAAATTAGAGGTAAAGAGGGTAGGGTACAGCAATAATTTTTCACTATGATCAGGGAGCCATCTAGCAATAATATTAAAAGCTTAACTTTCAGAGAGGTAGCTGTGTTAAGTCTAATGCAGAAATAAAAACTCTTGTTCCACCAAACTAATATGTGTATCACATTATCAACTTCTGGAGAGGCTCTCTTCCGTAAAAGCTTGGGCCACAATCAGCTTATCAGTCTTTGAAGGGGCTATAAAACTCCCTTGTCACTAAAGCTGAAACAGGCTGTAATACTTAGGCAAATATTCATAAATATTCATAAAGCAACCTTGATAGTTAAAAATATCCTTCCATTAGTAAATTAATTACAAAGTGACATTGTAATTAACACTGCTAGTGGGCGAAACGCCATTTGCTAGATTCTGAGGGCGAAGGGCCACTAACAGAGTCTGCAAGATTACGACTGTAGTAAAAGCAGTAGTAAACAAAACACCTGTGCAAGATGGATAAGTCTTTAGAAATGTTAGCTGAAATCTTGGCAACCATATGCGTGCAGGACCTCTCCCTTCTGGAAAACAAATGGCTATGCTTACTACTCAAGCTCTGTCTGTGTTCCCCACCACACAAATCCCATCTCTGGCCAGCTTGGAAAAGACACAAGGAAAGGATTTATGCCACCTGTCTTCTCCAATGGTGTAGTGGAGCCATGGCGCACAGGGTTGAAGCCCCAGAGCTTTTTGAGTGTCTGAAACTATGACATCATCTATCATCTCCTCTTCAAGTTTCCCCGTTGGCTGCAGACACCAGAGAAGATGGGAGAGAAATGAATTCTCCCAGGAACAATATATTACTGCAAGGGAGGGAGGTGCCAATATTTTTTTTTTACTCCAACTCTTAGAATTCCTCAGGCAGAATTCTGATATGAGCTAATCCAGCTGTCTGCCTTTTTGAACTCTCCATGCAGAGAATCTCTATAGCTGGCTACTCGTACTGTCAGGTTGAGCATCTGCACTTCCAAATTTACTACAACATCAATGCTCTTCCTCTAAAAGAGCAGACGATGCCTGTTGTTTCTTACTTTCTGCAAACCATAAAGTGAATGAGATCTCTGCACAGGGATAGATATGGCTCCATGACCTTCTTGCCCAAACCACTTGTCCAGGAGAATTATTCTGCAGGAGGGGCTAATGCCATGATGGTGAACCTTGGCACTCCAGATATTCTTGGACTTCAATTCCCAGAAGCCCAAGCACCCTGTGAATCCACACGAATGGGTTTACTGTGATTCATCCAGCCCACGCTGCCATCGTTGCTCCCAGAAGCAGATTTTGCTTTGCACAATTTGCAGAACGACGGGCCGGGTGAATCGCAGTAAATCCACTCGTGTGGATTCACAGGGTGCTTGGGCTTCTGGGAATTGAAGTTCAAGAACATCTGGAGTGTCAAGGTTTGCCATCACGGATTCAAGGCATCTGGCTACTTGTACACCCCGTTGTGTTTCAGTGGTTTCAGCTTCATAATGGTTACTGATCTGTATACAACCCTTTGTCTGTGGCCTTCCCACAGCAAGCTGCAACCATTAGCATGCAATTATTACATTTATGTCCCAACCCTTTTCTCCAGTGAATTCTAGGTGACGTACATGGGTTTCCTTCTCTCCCACTTTGTCCTCACGGGCAAGGCTGACTAAAACTGGCCGAAGGTCAGCCAGTGAACAATGTAGCCAAGCAAGGATTTGGACCTAGGCCTCCTGGTTCCAACACGCCAACAAATGCACTACACAGGCTCTCTTACAAGGCAATATCCTTTGTAAGACTACACTTGGACAATGTTCTTTTGCCTGGTTACCCACAAGGGGTCCCTCAACATCCAAAGGAGTAAAAGAAAAGGAAAGACATCTGTGCTTGTAGAAACACCAGACTCTGGTTGTTGAAGGTAGAGTTTACAGGTCGGATAAACATGTACATCTCAGCCTTTATGAAAGACAGACAGCTTGATAAGAGCCCTCTCTTTCTGGCTTCCATCTGTTTTTGAGGCTGATGACCATCACGTGTCTTCATCTCTCTCCCTCTCTGTGGATTAGTTGTTCTCTACTACACTTCAGCCACCTTCTGATGTTACTCATCCAAGAAACCAGTTTTCTGCCTGTTCTGCATCTACCCTTAATGTTCCCTTCAGGGATTAAGTGCACAGCTAGTTTTTTTTTTTTAAAAAAAAAGGCCAACAACTCGACCATCCCCACATTTTCCTGCCACCTACCCCTGTGAAGGGAAGAGTTTTTACAAAGACCGCCTTTCTTTAGAGAGGCCAAGCTAAGGTCTGATGACTCACCCTTGTGGTCAGCCATCAACAACCAAGTCTCTCTACCCTCCCTGCCACTCCCTATACAAAGGGAGAGCTTGGCATCCCGGCATCCTTCTCACTGGCTACAGCAGCACAAAGAAGCCTGGCCTTTGCCGGCCCCAGTGATGCCCCAGCTATGAGGGATGGAAATTCTGGGCACAGAGGGGGATGGAGCTCCCATGGCCCTTACCTTGAAGAAACCCTTGCAGCCTTCACAGGTCCGCACACCATAGTGCTGGCACGAGGCGTTGTCCCCACACACGGCACAGCGCCCCTCGTTGGACCCGGAGCTCCGTGCTTTGCTTGCAGCAAGGGAACTGTCCATCAAGCCAGAGCCATCCAGGCCTGGCGAGGCCTGGCCGAGAGGCAAGGGAGAAAAACTCATGGAAGGGGAGGCCTGTGGGAGGGAGAAGACGTCTCCGTCCACCAAGCGTTGCTGGCCTGGTGGATGCATCTTCAGGGGGCTGTGTGGGGGGACCCCCGGGCTGTGAGCCGAGGGTCCAAAGGAAAAATAGGAGGGTTGGGTAGAACCACTCTTGGGGGGCTCCGTTGTCGTTGCTGCTGCCGTCGCCCAGGGCCTCATGCTGTCGTAGGTGTGAGTGGGGGAATAGGCCCCAAAGGAGTTCTCCCAACATGGCCCCTGGGAAGTCTGGAAGCTTGGTGTGGAAGGAGAAGGGACAGAGCACGGGCTGCCATAATAGTCCGAACCACTTGAGGACATGGTCTCGTCCAGTTGGCTGCTGAAAGCACCGGGGTAACAGCCGTAGACTTGGAAATCCTCCAGCTTGAAGGACGTGGCAGTGGGGTTGGCTGTGGGGATCTGGTAGAGGAAAGCGTCGAATTCGCCGGTGTAATTGTCCATGAAGGTGCTGAAGCTAGGCAGAGAAGTGGCGGGGGCTGTGATCTCTGTATTCACTAGGTCCATGGTGGGTTTGCCAAGCTCAGGGGTCAAGAGGTCTGCTGGGTAGCGCTCACAGGGTCCTCCGCTCTGAAGCAAAGTCCCATATTGAGTTTGGATACAGGGCATCTCTAGGAGCAAAAAGGAAGAAACAGTTCATTGTCAGTTCAGAGGATGCTCACTCATTAAAAAGGTCCTTGAAGAAAAGGCAGCAGAGTTGGTGTTGTTTCTATTATAGCAGGTGTGCCCCAGCTTTTTGGGCTGTGGGCCGGTCATGTGTTTCATTGGGCCAGTCACGTGGTTCCTCCTACTGAAAGCAGAAGTAAAACTTGCCTTGCAATCTATTTTGCAACAGATGAGATCAGATTTTAAGCTGCTACTTCCTCTGCTTAAACCAGGGATTCCCAAACTACGGCCTGTGGGCCGGATCCAGCCCCTGACACTAATTCATCTGGCCTACAATGCTGTTGTTGCTCCCGGAAGCAGAAATCATGTTTTACTTCTGCTTCTGGGAGTGATGAGGGCACTCTGGGCCAGATAAATTGGTGTTGTGGGCCAGATTCAGCCCACGGACCATAGTAAGATAAAGGATATCTGGACCAATTCCCTTTCCTGCAACTGCCAACAAAAGTAGATCAGCTTCACATGTGTCTGAATGGATACCCAAACATCTTGTTACTGCCATGCAGTTCCTTCCAGAAGAGGAACCGGCAGAATCACCAGGACTCTCAACTGCTTCTTGGTGCTTAGTGAGGTTTGCAGACCTGCCACAAGGGACACTGGTCTCCACTGTCCAGTGGAGGGCCAACCCTAGTTAAGTTCCTTTCTTGAAGAATCTCCTCACATCCAGAATGAGTTCTACAACTGCCAGAAAGGCTTCTCTTTCTGCACTTCTAAAATAGAAACCAAGGTAAATAATTATTACCGCCTGCTGTGATTCACTGTGTTCAAATCCAGCAACAGATGCTATTCAGGGCTTTTCACGGCACAGTAATTATTAGCTCCCTGTCCCCAGAGGAAGGCCTGATGTCTGCAAATGTAAGAGAACCAATCTCCGGAGATAATGCCAATCTAGGCGCTTCCATTACATGAGATGGAGATCTAATCTCTGGGACTGCTGTGCAGTTGGCAGACCACAAGGGCAGATGGGAGAAGGGTTTTCTAGCACTTTAGGAGGAGCCTCTGGTGAGGCATCTGAAGCTTTGTGGGCGTCTCCTGGCTGGACTAGACATTCCCTGTGCCATGTTGATAGTCCCTAGCAACCTTGACATAAATAAATCAATAGCCAGGCTGAGGAGCCTGATCTGTATCAGGACATTGAATGGCCGGGGGGGGGGGGGCTTTAATTCTGTACCCTCTACTACAGTCCTGATCTGGATCCGTCCTCCCAGTATGGGCATAGTGAAGGAGGAAGTATGGGCACAGTGAAGCAATAATGGTTCTGACAACTAGCCATCTTATCTATATCTTTAGAACTTGTTATGTAAACGTTAGAAGGCAATGCCTATCCTCTCACTGTGAAGCTTCATTGCTGGTTTCTGCAGATCCAGTAACACAATACAGCACAACAGATCATGTAAGATTCTTCTGGTCCTTTTACAAGGCTTACTACAGACGGTCACTGCAATAGTTAAAACAACAGCCCTGATGATGGACTGACTTTCTGTAGGACAACCTCTGGCTCACATCACTGTCGCCAAAGGTTTGATCCATATTCAGAGGAAAAGTCCTTTCCAGCCTCTGAAGTCTTTTCCCAGCTGGGATTCCACCTACCTGTCTGCGGGACCAAGACTCCTTCCTACCTTCTTTCTTCCCAACCTCAGAGGCTGGACCACTGACCTGTCTGCCCTGCAGTAAGCGACTTATGAGATACCACCAGAAAGCATGAGCTTCTTTCACCTCCTGTGAGCAATGCAACCAACACCTCCCACTCCACTTCTCACATTGTTTTGCCTGCCACCCAAGGAAGGCAAGCAGTGCAAGTGTTGCTATAACAACACATGAACCTTTCAATGTCAGAAGCCAGCCTTTCAAGAGTGATGTTGTTTTAACACACAAATTACCTCAATGTTAATGGGAAAGAGGTACAACAGAGGTCACCATCTGAGCAGCTAGCGGGTACGACTGTCTGCAGAGCAAGCTCTTTATACCAATTCAGCCCCCTGTGTGCTTCTTTTCTTTTGGACAGCTTGGTTTTAAACCAGGTGGTGGAATCTTTGGTCTTCCAGATGTTTGAAGACGACAACCCTTACCTCTGGCCACACTGACTCAGGAATTCTGGCAACTGAATTCCAAAGAATCTGGAAGGTTGAAAGTCTTTCACCTGTTTAAATATCTGAGACAAATATTGTCACAGAACACATCCAAGCTACAAAAGGAAAGTACCGCTAGAGTAACCACAGTGATTGAGCTCAACAGAGTTATTCCGGAGCCAGTAACACTTCCTTTAAAGCAGATCCAATTCGTGCTCCTGAGCTACACAAGTTGCCACCATGCAAACCCAAGTGACTTTCCCTGATAGCGGTCACAGGACCTAAAGGCTTAACAAGAGTAAGCTGTCCAGCTAGCGACTTATTTGCAAGTACCCTTCACACCAGGAGTTCTCAACCTTTTAAAGCCGGGGCCCGGGTCATGCGCTCTCAAATAGCTTCGGGGCCAGACGGCCGTTTTGCCCTTCGTCCGCCACATGACACTTCTTGGTGTGTTGGAGGTGGTGGGGGACACATGAGACTGTGTCATGGGCCGCATCAGGCCCAAGGGCCGCAGGTTGAGAATCCCTGCATCTCACATTAAGGATTGCTCATGAGCACCCTCTACTGGACTAAGAGAAAGTTAATGGATCCGTTTCTCTGCCATTGATTATACTGATTTTTAAATTTTCATGTCAGAAATTATTCTGGGTTGAAAGGAATGTTGCTGGAGAAACTCATTTCATGCCCCCAAGATCTTTTTCCACTGAAGTGGTCCCTATTTATCTACTTGCAATTTCTTGCTTTCGATCTGCTAGGTTGGCAGGAGCTGGGACAGAGAACGGGCGCTCATTCTGTCAAGCAGTACTCAGGTCTCGAACTGCCATCTTGCCAGCCTTCCAGATAACAAGGCAAGCTTCTGAACCACTGCAGTCCCTTATTATATTATATTGATGAAAAGACTCCTAACTTTTGAAAGCAAGTATCAGAAGCTATTGCTACTACTTGAGCTGACCATCTTCCCAAGCAGAAATTGATGGCTGTTTAAGGGGGAGTGCAATAAGCAAAAAGACTGCAAAATAACAGCAACATCTTATTATAATTGTGCACCATCAAGTCAATCCCACCTTATGGTAACCTTTTCCAGAGTTTCCTAGGTAGAAAATACAGTACTCAGAAGTGGTTTACCATTCTCTCTTCCTGGGGCCACCTTGGCACTATGCAGCTTGCTCAAAGTCACACAGGCTGGCTCTTCTCTTGGGAGGCACAGTGGGGAATTGAACTCCCAATCTCTGGTTCCACAGCCAGATACCTAAACCCCTGAGCTATCCAGTTCAGTTCTGGTCCCTGTTAATAGGCAGCGAACTCAACAAAGAGTCTTGGAGAAGCATGGCTGCCTAGAGGAATTCTGAGAGTTGTAGTAAAAAATTCACAATTCTACCCATTTCAGGTGTAAGCCTATTAGCACAGGGGAGAGATGTTGGTCTTGTCACAGATGCTCAACTCTTGTTACACACAAACAAGCAAACAAGCTGGCCATTGGTCCCTGTCACTATACAATTATCTTGTGTCTTTAACAGATATGCAATGTGCAGAAATTCCACTGCTGCAGCTCCCCAAGCGCCATCTGCTAGATTTTTGATTTGTTAAAAAGAGATGGAAACCTCAGTCTATACTGTGATTCCCCCGCCCCCCTTTAACCCGATGCTTACTGCCAACATTATCCAGGTGCCAATGTTAGCCTCATATACTATTATACAGACCTGGGTTCAAATCCCTGGTCTCACATGGAAACTCACCGGGAACAAATGACACTGGTAAAAAAACAACACAATCCTTAAATACCTCACTTACCTTGCAAATCCTATTAGGGTCACTATATATTAGTTCTGACTTGATGGTACATAATACACCCCATGGTAACCTTTCAGGAGCCCAGTGTGGATGCCCTCGCCATCTTAATTATTACGCATTTTAAAAAATCAATTAATTTCCTTGTTTTTCACCTTCCCATACTCTCTCTTTTTAAAGAAAGCATTTTGGAAAAGAGTTTACAAAGGCAAGAAGTTCTCTTATGTAAGCAGTGCTGCAAATACTATGCAGATTTGCCCAGAAATAAAGTCTCATTAAAATCAGCATTATTTCCTTCAGACAAAACACGTTAGCTTTGTGGAACAAAACAAATCACTCTTTGGAAGACAATGCCGGGCCAAGCATCATTTCATGAGAGGGACCCTCACATGGTAATTTCTATTTTGCATTCACTACTGAAAGAGCACAATATTCATACAACCAACTGGGTTTAAAACTGATCCACCCCATCTAATGTTATGATGCAGTGTAGATTGTAAAGGGGGGGGGGGTCTACAATGTAATTGCATTAACAACAACAGAAAATGCAACTGCAACAAGCTGACATTTTCTCCCTTTGAAGTTTTGTGCGCTAAACTAAAACAAGAGGAGCCCAAGTAGCTGTGAGAGGAGAAGGGAGAGAGGATGAGGCTGCCAGGTGTCTGAACTCAGTGCTGCACCTGTTGCTGAGAACATGCCTAGAACGGCAAGGCCCCCATGAAGCCACATGAAAGAGGGTAGGGTGGAACCCTTCTTGATTTATGCCCTGCACCATCTGCAGACTGGTACCAAGCTGCTTTGCAAATCAAAACTACTTCAAAGTAGTGAAGAAAAGCATCTCTTTTGAAAGGAAGGTTTATAACAGTTACAAAAAGTGCTTCAGCTTTTTCCTCTCAACCAACACCCATCACTTCAAAGCCTGGGAGATTTCCACTCTCAGCGCACATTAGGCTGGATCAATGCACATTAGGCTAGATCCAGACTACAGCTTGGTTAAGATAGCTGTTTCCAACTGCAGCTCCTAGAATTCTTCCTGTAGCTCAAAGAAGTACTTTTTCCAAGCTCCATTCCCTCACCTACCAATATGTATGGCAGTTATAATGAGCTTGGCTCTTATTGATTCCAGTGGCTCCCTTACATGTACGATGATGCTGGGATCCAACCTGTTGCCACAAATGTTTTCCAAAAATGTTTGGTAAGGGTTAGCTACCCTCAGGGATCTTCTATGAGTAGGAAGCTCTCCTTTGCAGAGAAGCTGGACAAGTTATGCAAAAGTCTGCAGCAGGTAGGATATGTTCAACTCAAGGAGGCAAACATCTGTGTAACAAGAGCTGCTCATGTCTAATTCAAGAGCAGAATTTAGGGCAGTTATCTGCCAACTCCTGGAATCCCTTGACGAATTCTGGAAATGGTAGATCTGAAAAGCAACTACTTGTAGTTCTGTCCAAGAGCCTAATCTGATAACATACATGATCCTTATTTATTTATTTATTATTTTGATTTATATTCCTCCTTATATAACTGTATAGTTACTGTGGATGGTATTTTCTCCCCTTCCAAAACACAGGTGTAAGGAAGAAGCATTCCCAGTCTTCCAAAGAAGCCTTCCAACAGTCCTAATTAGATGTAGTTAAATCATATCTCACTGGCTACATATCATAACTTTGCCCCTCAACAGATTGAATATAAACAACATCTCCTGCTTATCTCATGTTAGGAACTTTAGCCCCTCTCCCTTTAGAAACATCCCTCTCAGATTGTGGTAATAAAAGCAAAAAGAAAAAGGTAACAAATGAATAAATAAATAAATAAATAAATAAATAAATAAATAAATAAATAAATAAATAAATAAAGTCTAAGTCCTTCAGCTACTTGAACTTCACTCATAGACATCTGCCAAAACTCCCACAAGCTCTGGTTACAGCAACTTCACCCTTTAAAATGCAAATGGAGACGCTGAAAGCTGCCACTTTTGAAACAAGTGCACCATTATAGTTCCCTTCAACTCCCAAGAAGTTTCTCCTGCACACGGATTCTTCAAAGTAGAGAAGGAAACCAAATCCCCCACTTCCTCCAAAAACATAAGATCTGGAGAGAACTGATTCTAAGAAATTACCTTTCCCGGCCCAAACCATATGGGAGGCAAACAGCAAGGGGCCCTTTCCCAAGTTTTTAAAGTACTGTATGTCTCTAAAAGCTGCTAGTTACTACTGCCTACCTTACCTAGTTCCCTTGTTTAAAGTTGCCCCTGCCCCACACACCTCCTTGGGAAACCAGTCAAGTAGAAAATGCTGGAGGTTACAGCTATTTGGGGGGGGGGGGAGTGAAAAAGCAGATATCCCCACCTCTGCTTCTTTTAAAGACAGGGGTGCCCAAACTTTTCGGACTGCAAGTCGGTCACATGGTTCAGGGATGCCCAAACTACTTCCACTTCTGGGAGCGACGAGGGTGGTGTGGGCCGGATCTGGCCCCTGAGCCATTGTTTGGGCACCCGTTTTAAGAGATGCCTCCCTAAGGTTGCTGAACGTGTTTCTAAGCAAAGGACACTAACATACCACGGATGCCGACGATGGGACCCTAAACGACGTTTACACCCAGCCTGCCAGTCCTTCCTCACCTTGAGAGGCCCACCCACCCACCCACCCGCATCTCTGCCCCAACTTATTCCCGTCAGAACTTTCCAACCTGCAAAACCACCCTAGATGTTCAATCTCTCTCTCCCCCCAACCAAAGGTTCCGAAGTTCTTCCCGCCTCCCACAACGACACCCAGCAGATCTCCCTGTCAGTCAACTAAGACGCTGAACTTGACGACTGGAACGTCGGCAGGTCGAGACCCGAATACTGCACGACGGAATGAGCGCCCGCTCTCCGTCCCAGCTCCTGCCAACCTAGTAGTTCGAAAGCTAGAAGTTACAAGTAGATGAATAGGCACCACTTCGGCTGGGAAAAGTAACAGCATCCCGGGGTCCAGTCCAGAGGCGTAGCTACTGCCGTATCTATTATACGGGGCCCCCCAACGTGCATAAGCAAAACAAATCTTTACCCTTCCTAAGGGCCCCCAAACAAATTTTTATACGGGGCCCCGCCAAGGCACGCTACTCTTCTGCTCCAGTCATGCCTGCCGCATGACCACGGACACGTCTGCAGAGGCAGACAGCGCTGGCTCTTGGGGCTGTCGGCAGAGACTAGCACCGAACCCTAGAGTCGGATACGACCGGCTTTTGGAGCAAAGGAGACTTAGTTTTTTACCTTACCAATAACTCCCAAGGCATGCACGGCAGGCGACCGGCGTGGCGCTGCTGCTGCTGCGGGTCCTCCTGCCCGGTTTCCAAAACCCCCTTGGGAAGAGAGGACGAAGGGCGCTGCGGTGCTCCTCGGAAGCGGCCTGGCCCGGCGAGAGGTGCGCGCGGGAGCTGAGCGTGGCAGCCACTGGGGCTCGCCCAGCCCGCGGCCGGGGAGATCCTCTTAAGCGCTCCGTGACGCACGGGGAAAGGGCGGGAGCGGCGCGGGGATCCTCTGACGCACGCGCGCGCCCGGCTGCAGGGGCCTTCGCCTTACAAGGCCCAAAGGGGCGGCCGGTTCCGGCCCCCGCGGAGCCAGGGGGAGGGCGCGGAATGTCGGCGCGGGTGACGCACGCGGGGTTCCATTGACGCACGCATTGGCAGCCCTTTGATCTAAAAATAGCCACAGCGGGCCCCGGGCTAAAAATAGATAGAGCCCTTTTCCTAAGGCGGGCGGGAGAAAGCGGCGGCCCGGAGGGGGGGGGGCTTGGACGGGGGGGGGCAAGGCGGGAAGAACGGAGAGGAGAAAATAAGGCAGCCATAGGTCTCTCTTGCTCAAAAAGCCAGTCGTGTCCGACTCTAGGGGGCGGTGCTCATCTCCGTTTACGGCCAAAGAGCCGGCGTTGTCTGCGCCCGCAGGCGTTTCCGTGGTCATGTGGCAGGGCATGATTACCCCCCCCCCAATTCTATTACCTTTCCCGCCTAAGCAGTATCTATTTATCTACTTGCAATTTCCTTCCTTTGGAACTGTTAGGCTGGCAGGAGCTGGGACCGGCGGCGGGAGCTCACTCCGTCCAGCAGCCACTCGGGTCCCGAGCTGCTGAACTGACGGCCTTCCAGGCGTCAAGTTCAGCGTCTTAACCACTCATAAAGCGGTCATAGGAAGAGCTAAAAGGAGGGAGGGGGGGCTGCGGGGAAAGGCGAGGAGGCCTGGCCAAAGCAGGGTCACCGCGCCGGCCCCTCCTTCGGCTTTCCCCCTGTCCAGCATGGGGGGCGGTTCCGGGATGCCTCCTTCCAGCTTACGGAGACTGACACACCCCGCCTCGTCGTAGCTGCGTTTTGACCCGTCAGCGCGCTGTTTCTCTGCGGCCAATCTCGCCCCCCCCCCATCCCCAAATCAGGGCTTCTTCCCCTGCCAAGCCCTCGCTCTAGAAGCGCCCAAAGCGGCGGGGGAGCAGGGGACGATCCCGAACACGTCGAGCGTTCTCACCGGAGCCCCCATGAGGTGCGACCGGGACAGGGAATGATAAATGGGAATGGGGAGAGTACGGGGGGGGAGGGGACCCCAGAGCTTTGCGACACCCCGACAGACACAGAACTTTTGAACACGCCGATCGAGCCTGTGTACGTAGAGGTACAGATCAGAGAGAAAAATAAAGGGAAAGCCAGTCGTATCCGACTCTAGGGTTCAGTGCTCATCTGTTTCAAAGCCAAAGAGCCAGCGCTGTCTGCTTCTGCAGACGTCTCCGTGGTCATGTGGCAGGCATGACTAGACACCGGAGCGCACGGAACGCTGTTTACCTTCCCACCGAAGTGGCCCCTATTTATTTACTTGCAACTTCTTGCTTTCGAACTGCTAGGCTGGCAGGAGCTGGGACGAAGACGGGAATCGAGCTCCTGACCTGCCGCCTTCCATTCAGCGTCTTAGCCACTTAAGCCACTGCAGTCCCTTAAAGCGAGAAAATGGGGACTGATTAAAAACCTAATCGGAATTCCCAGCCAGCCAAATCCCGATTTGGACATAAGAAATGAAGGGGGAGGGAGGCGTCGGCTTCATTTCCGTGTATTTCTGCAGCAAAAAAGCGGCCCAAGGTTACGCAATCTGCCAGATGTAATTTTAGCCAGCCGGTCATTGTTTCTTTCTCCGCCCCCTTTCGACAGGCGCGTAAGGCCATAAATCACGAAGCAACCCTGATACATTTTCCGGGGCTTTGCCTTCAGTTAACCGACTCCTAGGGCAGCATGACCCACTAAACTATAAGGCTCGCAAAGGAAGGTCCCACAGACTGTGTGCCGACCAGAGACTGCCCGGGAACTTAAAAACCTTACGTTTTCATGTTGGAAAAAGGTACATCAATATTAAAGTGCAGCAACGTTTAAAGCAGATGAGGAAATAAATGCACATGCATCCTTAAAAAAAATTAACATTGCATCCAAATTACATTTTTAAAAGCATATGCATTTTAATCATTTTAGTTTATTGAACAGGTGGATGTTTGCTAAATAAAATATACATGAGCAACAATAACAACAATACTGTGCCATAAAGTCAATTCTGAGTTATGGTATCATTTCCAGGGTTTCCTAGGTAGAGAATACAACATACAGAAGTAGCTTACCACTCCTTTCTTCTGGGAGTGCCCTGGGATGGTGCAGCTTGTTCAAGGCTTCACAGGCTAAATCATGGGTGCCCAAACTATGGCCCATGGGCCAGATCTAGCCCACACCACCCTTGTTGCTCTTGGAAGTGGAAGTAAAATGTATGGGTGCATTTTACTTCCAATTCTGAGAGCAATGAGGGCAGCATAGGCCGGATGAATTGACGTCAGGGGCTGGATCTGGCCCATGGGCCATAGTTCATCCTGTTGCAAAACAGATTGCAAGGCATGTTTTACTTCCACTTCTGGTGGGAGAAACCACTTGACCGGCCTGCTGCCTGAAAAGTTTGGGCAGCCCTCAGCCCAATCTCCTCCCTGGAGGCAGAGTGGAGAATTGAAGTTCTAACCTCTGGCTTCAGAAACCTAAACTATCCAGCCAGCTAGCAAGAAATATAGTGTGTGCTAAGTATATCATTGTTACTCCCACCTCCAGAACCTTTCAATTGATGGGACCTGATTAAGAGTTTCCATAAGTCCACTTCATTCATTAGGGCTACTCTGGTGAAAACTAAGGCATGGAAGTTTAGCAGAATGTATTTAGATGACACCCAATCATCTCTGTAATTGCCCCTTCCCTTTCCACTAGGAAGAGGGCATATCTTTTCCCAAAGTGGTGTTTGCTACCAGCTCGACATTTTTCATAAAGCAATCCCTTCCTTATTTTTTTTAAAATCAGAATTTGCTGCCCAGTCAAGAGCTTTTAAAAATATATCTTACAGGCTATTTTAAATGTTTGCATGATTAAATATTGCACAGCTCTAAAAGGATGTACAGTACATACTATAAAGGCACTGACCCATATCTACCACCTATAGATTTACAGAAGCACATCAGAAGTCCAGAAGGGTTAACAACACTGAGCTGCGTAGTTTGTGGGAGATGCTGGAACAGCCCCAGCCAGCCAAGCAGTATTAAACATTTGTCTTTCTTGCCATGGCTGGCTGGCTTTTTTGGGAAACAGCCTAGTGGAATCCCCGGTGTATTTCCTCAACTACGCAAAGGGGGAGAGAGAGTCAAGGGTGATTAAGGAATCCAAAGAACCAGGTCATGCTTCTTTGCACCTGTATCTGACCATGTGGCTTTCACTGAATGACTCCATCCACAAAGTATACTTTAAGAGGGACGTCACTGGCTCACACAACTGCTCCTCAGAAGTGCACCTTTATCCCAAAGCACCTGATGGTTATTCTCGGGGGCCCTGCCCTCACCCTCCACTCCCATGTAATCTAGTTTCCATTCCTGTCTTCCTACTAGCAGGCCATCTCGACAGGTTCTAGCACTAACATGACCAAATAAAATCCAGCCAGTATTAGCTGGAAAGCAACAGAGCAGGGGACAAATGTAAATGTATCAAACCATGATTAGGTTTTTTCCAAGTGTACAGCTCCTTGAATCCCCCAATCCACAGAGCCAGCATTCTTGTGGACAAGGAGATTCTAGATGTAACAATCCAAAATGAGCTTTGCCTACTTCTTGGGATGGGGTGGGGGCATGGATAAATATACCCACCTTCCTACTACTACAGCTGCACTGCCAATCCAGATCTAAACCTTACCTTTGTAGCTGAGCTAATACAATATTTGTGATCTGGCCTCTATCCCATGAAAGCTTATGTCATCTTATAGACATTAAGCTTTTAAGGGAACACAAGACTTGGCTGCTTTTGGCTGCAACAGGCTAACATGGTTAGCCTTTGAGGAACTGTTCCATGATGTCACAGTTTTTCAACCAGTTCCTGAGAAGAGTCCCTTTGTACCCGACAGGCATACATGTTTTAGCCTACAGTGCTAGAACAAGTCACCCACATTTGTTATACACCCTTATGGGGCTATGGAGTTAACAATGTGTTTTTGTGACTTCTCATAACCCAATTAATGAAACAGATTCTAGTCCTTGAAAGCTTATGCAGCAATAAAATTGTGTTTATCTTCAGCAAGACTCCAAGAAAAATGGCAATCTGGAGTACTTATGAGAAAAAAGAAATAATAAAAAGATTCAATTTTGTTTGTTAATGCCCATTAAGATATTTCATAGTCAGAGGGTACATGTTTCTAAATACTAGATAATGGGGAGCAAGAAACAGTGGATGGGTGTAACTGCCTTAGAACCACATTTATGGGGAGCAAAGTGCTAGTCGAGATGTTCCTTGGTCCAGTTCAGGGAGGTTGCAATTATCTAATAGAAGCAGCGAGACTGAGGAGGAGTCTCCTGAAGAGTGAGCCTGCATATCAATACAATGGATACACCACAATAGGCTCCTTTGTATTTATATGCCAAAAGAGAACACCCAGGAAAGGGGGGCGGGGGAAGAGTACATAAAAATATTGGATGGCAAACTTCTGGAAGGAAAGAGACCAGCCTGTTTCAAACAACATCCTCTCCCCCCCCCCGGGGGGGGGAGGCGGCGGCGGCGATCTATACCCAACCTAAGTTTACAGTCATATCTTTTCAAAGTTTTAAGTGCAAAAGTCTTTAACGGGAACACAGTTTCATATATTGTTCCATGTCAATTGGCTTCTGGCTTCTAGAGATCTAATAGGGCCTAAAGGTATTCAAGGTGTTGTCTACCATTGTACTCAGTGCAAGTGAATTTCTATGGCCAAGTGAGGATTTGAACCCAAGTCTTCTGAGTCATAGTCTGATCCTCTATTCCAGCGGTGGCAAACCTATGGCACGTGTGCCAGAGGTGGTACTCACAGCCCTTTCTGTGGGCATCCACACCATTGCCCCAGCACAGTTTACCCATCCCATCTCCCCAGCAATCCAATGGGAATGCTTCCTTCCTTCCCCTAGCACAGAGTTCATCTGCCTCTCTGTTTCGACACTCGGTCTCTCAAAGGTTCACCATCACTGCTCTATCAATTATTTATTTATTTGGTGTGCTGACCCACAGGGATACAGGGACTCATCCAGGTGCGCCCCAGCAACTGGCATCCCCCTCAGAGGCAGGCAGAGGTAATGGGAATGTATGGGATTTCTCCCCCAACCCCCCAATAGGCACTCCCATCACTTCTTGTCCACCGCCCTCCCAAGGTGCCCAGCACACCCCTGACACCAGGCTGTCCCTCCCGTCTCACAGTCCCATCTCCCATAATGCTCAATGTCTTGACGAACATTGTCTAGCCTCCTTCTCTTCTCTAGGTTAGTGAGACATCAGCCCTGTTGTTCCAAATGGAATTTTGTAGGTCAAGCATAAAATACACTGAAAACTCAGCAGCTGGAAAGACTGATGTAGTTTCCTATTGTTAAAAATATTTTTACCCTCTAAGCCTCTGAGTCTGCTTGAAAGCCTCTCACATTTATAACAAATGCGTAACAAAATGCATTTTTATTGCATGTTTGATCTGAAGCCCTGGCAGGAATCCCAGAGCAGCTGGTGTGGAAGGGAATAGCATTCCTACTTGCTTCTTTCCAGTACTATCAACATTTTTGGCTTCTTCTTTTTTTAGGGCAAACCCTAAAATTTGAAGAATCTGAAATGGAACCAAGGTTGTCGCTTTATAAAAAGAAAGGGGGAAATGTGTGGTTTGTAAATATGGCCTTACAGGATGAAGTATATGGTGCTGTCCAGGAACAGCATGTTTCTACCATAGGTTGTAAACAGGGCTCCAGTTCAAAATAATTAAATTCCACCACAGGCTCCCCCCCCCCCGGGGGTCAGATGGCCCAGAAGCTTGAGGCTACTTGGAAATTTAAAAAGTAGAAAAGGCACCCTCCCATGTCTTAAAGACGGGCTCCAAGTCTCGGCTCTGTCTCTGACCCCACTCCTTAATTGAGATTATGATGAGAAATAAACTACAGTTTTGGCTACGGTGAAGTAAGCCAGGAAAAAAGCAAGGAAGGTGGGTGCTCAGAGACTTTGGACAACTAATTTCATCCAGAGGCCTGATGTGGGTTTCTAAAATAGAATTGCCTCTTGTGGCCATTTTGAGTGCTTTGAAAGAAGGCTAGAATAACAAAGTAATTGAATGAAAAATGATTGTATCAGATTACAGTATTTTGTTGTGTGTCATGATGGCAAGGAGGAAGGGACTAGACCGGGTGATCATCAGCACCAGGCAAAAGAGAAGAGTAGAAGAGAGAGAGTGTGTGGAGGCAAAGTAAGGTAATCAACCTCAAAGCAAGACTGCCAGTTTATTAGATGTATACATGCAGCAGCCTAATCCACAAACAGCTTCATTGGAAAGTTCCACTGAACCGAATAAAGGTACGTACTTCAGACTAAGTGGTTTGAGGCCTGCCAATGTCTAAGAATGAGGCAACCGCTGCTCTCAGGAAACATGGTAGTGTGGCTTGCAACCTCAAAGGAGAGGCAGTGGGGAAACCCACTCAATTCTTGCCTTTCATGAGCCTTCTTTCCTCCCTCAGACCCAAGAGGAAATATTAAAATTGTCAGGAGGAGAACCCTGTGAGGTAATGCATGAACAGACAGTACCCTGGCCAATGTGCTACTGCAAAACATTAACATGACACAGTTGGGTACACAGTATTGGTAAGTATGGGAACATTAAAACCAAAAAAAGAAGATTGAAGTCAGAAGCCAGCTATGATGATACACTCAAACAGAGAAGTTAAATAATCGAAGACTAAGGTGGCAAAAGTTTGGCCCTCCAGACTTTTTGGATTTCAGGCCCCAGAAGCCCCAGCCAGCAGAGTCAGTGGCAAAGGAGTGCTCTACACAGGAAGACATATAGAATACCTAAAGCTTCCCCATGCCAGGGGTTCTCAAACTTTTTAAGCCAAGGGCCAGGTCACACTCCCTCAGACAGCTTTGGGGACCAGTAGGCCATTTTGCCCTTCCTGCCACACATGGCACTTCCAGGTGTGGCAGAGGTGGGGGGGCACATGAAATGGTATCACAGGCCGCATCCGGCCCCGGGCCATAGGTTGAGAACCCTTGAGCTAAAATAATAATCTGAAAGCAAAGCAAGCAATCATATTTATATACTGCCCCATAGCGCTTAATGCAGTCTCTGGGCAGTTCACAAGTTAATTAGCATTTTGCCCCCAACATGCTGGGTAAATTAATTAGCATTTTACCCCCAATATGCTGGGTACTCATTGTACCGACGTCAGAAGGATGGATGGCCGAGTCAACCTTGAACCCCGGTCAGGATCTAACTCACAACCTTTTGTTTGCAGTGCAGCAGTTTAGCCACTGCACCACCAGAGCTGAAATAAACAAGCACATTTGGCACAGCTACTACAAGATGGGAACAAAAAAAAAAATCCTTTGGATCCCAGATACTCCGTAGCCCTTCGCTATAGCCAGCCAGTATTTGTAGACAACAAGAATACTGACTCCTTCCTGGGATGGGTACACAGAAAGAGCCTCTTTGAAGATTGTGGTATTTCTGAACCACAATCGGGTGTACTCTGAGCAACGGCAACCTTGTGCCGGCTAATCTTTCTCACACTAGGTCAGGTGAAAGGAACTCCAGAATGAACTCCCCAAAGGTAGCTTCATTTTGGCAGTTTCACACTTGACCTAGACACAGAAGAAGAAGACTGGGGTGGGTTGATGGAGTTGGGAGTCATATCTCTTTGGATCTTTCCCTGGAGATAAGACAGGGAAAGGCAGGCTTCTGAGTAAGTGATGCTTCCTTTTCTTCTATACATATGGTGCTGTTTTGGCTACATATCCTCCCTCTGAAGCAGAGAAATGGGATTGCTATTAATATACAATAGGAGAGCAAGGGCCATTTTAATGGCCTTTTGGAAAGAAAAAGGATAATTCTTAATACTGTATATATATTTTTTTAGAAAACAGCATACAATTAACAGGAGATACATAATAGGCCGCATCCGCCCCCCCGGGCCATAGGTTGAGGAACACTTCAGCTAAAATAATAATATGAAAACAAAGTAGTAAATGATTGCAGTTGTTTAGAGCAATTTGTTCCAGACTCACATCAGTTATGAAAAACTAGACCCTTTTGCAATGGTTCCATTAAATTAATGAGACCACTCTTTTACCCACCAGCTGAGCCTATTGAACAAGAAGCCAAACTGGCCTCCATTGCCAAAATGGATCGGACATTAACATCCGTAGCAACACCGTGTACCGCAAATCACAATGAAATCGTCCCATAGAAAAGAGCTCCCTGTTCCAGCACAGCATGGTCTCAAAGGGGAAAAAAATACTGGTTTGCAAATCCAGCGATCAGGGTTTCAGAGTGTTCTCAACTTACAAGTCAGATTTGAGGTTTTGGAACTGGGTGCCTGGGACACAGCAGGAAGAGCAATAAATACCTGCTATTACTATGAGTACTTTTGTACCCTGTGTCCTTTCCAGGACAAGCATTTATTGTCCTCCATCTCCCCCCTTGTCCCTTTCACCCATACCCAATTCTCATACACATCCCATCAAGATTTATCGACAAGGTCTTGCTCAAAGGTACTGCTGTCAAGAAAAGATCTGAATATAGCAGGGCCTTGTTGGCAACAGCCCATTCCTTGCATGAAGCTATCTGAGAAGATACAACAATGTGCACCCCAATCATTAAGTGCTTGTCTTTTTGAAGTGGGCTGTGGTTAATTAAATAGGTTGGGTCAAATGTTTATTAACTGGATTTTTTTGGGATGTTTTTATAGTACAGTAAGACCCTGGATAACGATTGCATCGGATAACACTAAAACCGCATAACGACGACAGATTTGGGGGGAAGATTTGCACCGGATAACGTTCTTTTTAGCATTATCCGATACAGTTGTTCTTAGCAGCAGGGTGGCTGGAAAGCTGAACGGGGCTCTCCGTTCAGCTTTCCAGCCACCCTGCAGCTATGGAGGCAGGGATGGGGTGGCTGGAAAGCTGACGGGGGTGGGTGGGTCCATTTTTTAACCAATTTTGGGGTTAAAACCAATTTTAGTCCATTTTTTAACCAATTTTGGGGTCCCTGACCCCTCTGCCGGGTCCAGGGAGGTGGGGAGACCCGATCCATACTGTTTCTGGGCTTCCCCAACGTCCTCAGCCAGTGCAGCAAGCCAAAACGTCAGGATTCAAATCCCGACGTTCTGGCTTGCTGCAGCCTCCAGGGAAACAGGGCTTTTTTTTAACGTTGTGTGATCAATGTATCGCACAACGTTAAAAACCGGATAACGACAAGACTTGTGGAACCAAGTCTCATCGTTATCCGTGGTACTAGTGTACTGAATTTTCTACTGATGGCTTATATTCCCGTTCATCAAGGCAATTTGGTTAGGAGCCGGCTCTGTGCAGATAATGTGAGATCAGAGACTAAGTCCTGCCCTCTTCCATCCAGCTGCTAACTAGCTGGACCATTCATGGAATCATAGGATAACTGAACTGGAAGGGGCCTTTTAGGCCATTGAGTCTAACCCTCTGCTCAATGCAGGAATCTAAATCAAAGCAGATCTTTCTTGAATGCTTACAGCATTGGAGCGCTGACCACCTCTCAAAGCAAATGGTTCCACCGTCGTACTCCTCTAACCATTAAGAACTTTTCCCTAATACTTAGCCTATATTTGGCTTCCTGTAGTTTCAGCCTCTTAGTATGCAACTTGCACTATGGGATGATGGAGAACAGATCCTGCTCTTCCTCTTTATGATCATCTTTCAGATATTTGAAGAGTATTATCATAACCTCCCCAGTCTCTTTTTCTCAAGGTGAAAACATGGCAAAGTTCCTTTAGTTTTTCCTCATCAGACTCCTTCAGAGTTGCCGCCAACTATGTGGGCTAGACAAAAAGGTCAGAGGAGGGGTCAGCACAAAACTCTTGCCTACCTCTTTTGACTTAACTGGCTGGTGTTGCTTTGAGCACTGTCGTGGGTTCATCTCAGAGCCTTTGCAAATGTAGAGGGTAAGAGGATATGATGACTAGACTTTATATCACCTACTTCAGGCTTTCTCAATGCTTTCTGGTCGCAGGCTTGACCAAGCCTCCTGGGCAGCTGATTGGGCCGGTCACGTGGTTCCGCCCACCTGGAAGCAGAAGTAAAATCCACGCTGCACATGTGCAGAATGCATTTGGCGGTGTTCTGTGTGCAGTTTTTCCCACTTCTGGGTTTGGCGAGGGCATCGTAGGCCTGATGAAATGGCTTTAGGGGCCGGGTCTGGCCCATGGGCTGTTGGTTGAGAATGCCTGGCCTACTTTAGGAGCCTTTCAAATACCACGTGACCTAAAATAGGCCACTTTTTGACCTCCTCGACCCTGTGACTTTCCATGACCTTTGACCGATCCCCCTACCCCCTCCCAATCACGTGGTTTCTCTGTTTCCCCTGATTTGAAGAAAAACGGCAGAAGCATGGCTGACCCGGAGCCTGAGGACGCCTGCCACCCCACCCCTGGACTCCCACCTGGTTGGGTGGGGTTTTTAAAAGCCATGCCGGCTCAAATGGGGGAGTATGGTCCCGCCCGGAGCCTGAGGATGCCTGCCACCCCATACCCAGACTTCCACCTGGCCAGGGAGTTAAAATTATGGAGTCACGTGACTTCATGCCACCACCACCCCGTAACTTTCCGTGACTTTGGTCGACCCCCTCCCCCCTAAAATGGTCACGTGGTATTTGAAAGACCCCTTATCCTAACCACCTCCTGCTGTCCTCAAACTCGTGGGTGCATTCACAGAAACCTTTCCAGTGGCTATGGGATGTACCCACTCAGTTTCCAAAAAACCTTGGCTACTTCACAAAAAAAGCCAGTCCTGATCTCCTACTCTACTGAGAGTGGCATGTTTCCCTCAAATAAATAAATAAGCTCTCCTGGTATATCACATGAATCTAGTCAGCAGCCTTTGTTAAAAACAGCAATAGAGCTGTTTGGTTAAGCTCTAAAAAGGTATAGGTAAAGGTTGCCCTTGCCTGAAAGCCAGTTGTATCCGACTCTAGGTTCAGTGCTCATCTCTGTTTATAGCCAAAGAGCCAGTGCTGTCTGCCTAGTAGTTTGAAAGCAAGAAATTGCAAATAGATAAATAGGGACCACTTCGGTGGGAAGGTAAACGGCATTCCATGCACTCTGGTGTTGAAGTTCCAAAGCAGCCCCTAAATTCTAACAGACAAAAACAGTTCTTTCCCAAGATGGAATCAAATTAAGTTCCTTTAATTCTCTTCGGATGACAACTACTCCGCCCGCTAGACTTCCCTGCTCATTGCATCTCACTTTACGGTCACAACAGGACACTCACGTGGACCTAGGAACTGCTGGAACCAAAGGCGACAGCTGAGGAATCAGGCAATTGTGCTTCATCTCTGTAACCCAGTGTAAATAAGATGAGCAAAGAGTACAAAATCCACCCATACTCCTGCAGAGTGTTCTGTACTATAATGTTCTCCAGTGCTCAGAGTTCCTGGCTGTGAATATAGTCTATTGATATCCTCTAGACGTGCGCAGATAAAGCAAAAGCAATCACACTTCTATACCGCCCCATAGCACTTAGTGCACTCTTAGGGAGGTTCACAAGTTAATTAGCATTTTGCCCCCAACATGCTGGCTACTCAGAAGGATGGAAGGCTGAGTCAACCTTCATTCCTGGTCAGGACTGAACTCACAACATTTGGGTTGCAGGACAGCAGCTTAACCACTGCACCACAAGGGCTCCAGTTTCAAACTACGCAGCCTTCCCTTCCCTTCCCTTGAGATTTTAACCAGCTGCATGGAAGTCACAATTCATATTTATGCCTCCTTGGGAAGCCAAGAGAAACATCCACGCCACTGCAGTGTCATTAACACAGGACAAGACTCAGACTAGAAATTCCTAAATGGTGATCTACTGCTCACAATTTTGGCCTAAGCCAGGAAGAATTGATTGGGGGGCGGGGGGGGGGGGAGGCTAAAACTCCAAGAAGAGTCAATAACCATACTAGCTGGAGACATTCCTGGGGTTGTGGTCCAATAATGTAACTTTTCCAACAGCGGCCTTAGAGCAAACTGCTCAGGGAAATATGGATTCCCTTCCTATAACCCCTACTTACCCACCCACCCAACCCCAAAAGCCAACTGGGCATGCAGTTAGGTTTTTACTCCAACAGAGAATATCCTTCATACACAGAAAGGCATCAGGAAAGCCCAGTGGGAAGTACATAGGGCAGGATATGGGGGTCTCTACCTGAAGTACCCTACTGCCACCCCCAGGTTTTAACTAGTATAAGAGTTTTGATTTGTGGAATGCCATTGAGATAGTCATTTTACTATTGTTTATTATTGTTATAGTATTATATGTGGACTGTTTTGGTTGGTGTTGTTTTTTTTTTATTCGCTGATGTTAGCCATCCAGAGTGGTGCTTGCACCAGTTGAGATGGAGTATTAATGCAAAAAGAGAAGGGGTGGCAGAGGACCAGATGGTTAGACGGCATCATTGACGCAGTGGGCATACATCTGGGTGGACTACGGAAGATAACTACAGAGGAGCCAGCCGTACTGTGATCCATGGGGTTGCAAAGGGTCGGACTCGACTGTGCGATTCAGCAACCACAACAAAATTAAACAAACTAGGGCCATAGCCGGGATTCTAGATTATTATTATTTGGGGGGGGGGGAGTCATGAAGGGCAAAAAAAAATATTTAGGAGGGGCAGCAATGTCTCACATATAAAAATTGGCACCAAGGGGTGGGTTGGGGGGGCTGTTCGCTCAGGAGAGTTTTCGTCCCCCCGGCTACGGCCCTGAAACAAACAAACATCCACCTAAACTCTTTAGCTACCTCTAGTTGATGGTAGGACAAGAGAGAGACCTGGAGTTAGTTCTCCTGAGTCTTAGCACATCAATACCAGTTTCTCACTTTAAGAGAGAGAAGTCCCAAATAAGAGGGAAAATGCACATTCTGCAAAGGGAAGGGGAATCTAAATGGGGCAAATGAAAGAGGTTTTGCCCGTCTTACCATCCCTGAGACAAAATGGCTTCTTATTTCTTTAACGAGTTCTCTTCCCCAAGGCAATGTGTACCCGTGTCATGTGCAGGCTGGGCTCACGACACAACTCTTTTGGCTGGCAGAGATCCAGGATAATAGCAAAGCATCTTTCCTGGCAACAGCCACAAAAACTGGGCCGTGGGAGGGGAGACAGGTGGGCAAAGTGTACACAAAAGCTCAGCCTGTGCTCTAAATTGGGCAAGTAATACATTTAGAGAAGAGCCCAGTTCTGCCAGTTAAGTATCTTAGTTTTTTAGGCAGCCATCCAGCAGTGGGCTGGTGTATTAGGACAAATGGGGCACTAAATCACCTCAGGCTACCCTCGCCCCAGCCAACCCATTTCTGCCTACCACTGTTATAGAAGTCCCACTTCTATTTCAATCCTGCTAATGTGAGCATGCACATATGAATGTTTGCTTGTCTATAGGTACAAATTGGCACTTTTGTGCCTGCTTCTGCCCCTTCTCTCTCCCCCCCCCCCCACTCCTAGGTTTCCAACCACCATTTCTTCATCATCCTTGTCTAGGCCAGACGGAAAACAGGTAAAATGGAGCCACAATTTGATGGGTTCATTCTGCGGTTTCTTTTGCTTGACCTAGTGTGAGAAACATTAGCTGGCAACACGAGAGAGCCGTTACCAAGGTACGCCCGATTGTGGTTCAAAAATTCCACAATCTTCAAGGAGGCTCTTTCTATGTACCTCCCACCACCACCACCACTGAAACCATCTGATTCTTTTAACGCAAACTCACCTATGTTTTGCCAAAGAATTGAATGGATAAAGTGTGCATTGCCCCTCCCTCATTTACCCAATTCCGGTTTCTGGGACCGCTGCCAATCTAATGTGTGTATGAACACACAACAAGGCCTTTGTTCAGCCACTCAAGGACAGCAGGGAGGGGATTGCCAGAGGTGAGCCTAAGCTTCATCTCAGAAGAGCGTCACAGCTTGAGAACAACCACAGGGAAGGTCCTTAAGCCATCTCCTCTAAAAGAAAAAAAAGTCATCTTTTCCATAAACCACAAAAGGTTTGGGTCCTATGGAGAAACTGAGTCCTTTATATAAGATTCCCCAGACAATTACGTGGTTGTAGTTATTTGTGGGTTGTTATTATTACTTGCACCTGCCAACTTAGCAGTTCAAAAGCAAAAAAAAAAAAAAAAGCAAGCAGATAAACAGGTATCATTTTGGTGGGAAGGTAAACAGTGTTCCGTGCACTCCGGTGTCTAGTCATGCCTGCCACATGACCACGGAAACATCTGCAGATGCAGACAGAGCAGGCTCTTTGGCTGTAAACGGAGATGAGCACCGACCCCTAGAGTCGGACACGACTGGCTTTCAAGCAAGGACGACCTTTACCTATTATTATCGCCGTATATACTCAACTATAAGTCGTCCCAAATATAAGTCGAGGTACCTAATTTGGACCTCTAAAACTAGGAAAATAGATTGACCCGAGTATAAGTCGGGGTGGAAAAATGCAGCTACTGCTAATGAGTTTCAGTAACTAAAATACGGTAAAATTCATTTATTCAGACATTTGTGTGGGTATGTTTTTGAGTTTTGAGTGTTAGTGCTGTTTAAAAAATGTATGTTTGAATTTATACCACCGTGGTTTTGGGACCCTCAGAGTTGTTGACCCGAGTATAAGTAGAGTCCCTTGTTTGGATCTCATTTTTGGGGGCTAAAAAACTAGACTTAAACTCGAGTATATACAGTATTAAGGAGTTTTCCTTCCAAAAAAGAGAGACAGACAATCTTGCCAGGTTCTTGTCCAAGACACTCGGCAACAGAGAGTTCTATTGGGGAGTATGAAAGGAGTGTTGCCTTTGATCAGCGTAGAATGTGATGTGCCCGTTTCTCTCTCCCTCTCATGCAATCCTGCAGGTGCAGCAAAACACCTTGTGCAGGAACCCCCTTGGAGGGCTGCCAGCCGCCGCGAAGGAGGGCAAGAGCCCACAGATGGTTCTAATCATTGAAAGGGGCCGGACCGGGAACAGGGAGTGGGGTTTGGCAGCCAGCACACTCAACGCACGCATGTATGCGTTCCAGAGGAAGCCAAGCCCACAGGGGCGTCAGCGACAGCGTAAGGGGCGTCCCACCCACTGCTGGACGTCAGCAAGTGGAGGGCCCCCGAACTCACGTCAGCAGGCCTCCAAAGTTTATACACGCCAACATCCATATATGGGCCATGCAGGGAATCCCTTTTGAATTTGGACTCTCCCCCCCCCCCAAAAAAAAAAAAAAATCCAAACATTTTTGGACAAGGCTTGGAAGAGGTTTAGTACCGCTGAAGCCAAAAGGAAAAAAAATTATGTGACTGAGCCGAGTCTGGCTGCGTTCCTTTCATTTTAGCACAGTTATGAAACAGTTTCTTGGGCCAGAACTGGAGGCAAAGCTAGGGAAAGTTAACCAGCTTGCACAGATTTTCAGGCCTGCAGAAATGTCGCTGGCCTAACAGGAGCGCACGGGTTGTTTCTGGAGACTGAGTGTCAAGCAGGGATGTTTGAGCATGCTGCCAAAATGCTTGACGACTGGAAGGTTGGCAGGTCAACAGTTAGAGACCCGAGTGCTGCACGATGGAGTAAGTTTCCGTCTCTGTCCCAGCTCCTGCTAACTTAGCAGTCCGAAACCAAGAAATTGCAAGTAGATAAATAGTGCTGCTTTGGTGGGAAGGTAAACAGTGTTCCATGTACTCTGGTTTCTAGTCATGTCTGCCACATGTTTGTGGAAATGTCTGCAGAGGCAGATAGCGCTGGCTCTTTGGCTATAAACAGAGATGAGCATTGAACCCTAGAGTCAGATACAACTGGTTTTTGAGCAAGGGCAATCTTTACCTTTACATACAGATCTAATCCCTGGCAAGAGGAATAATCAGGCTGCAAACTTCTGTTTAGGTATGACTTAATTCAGTTTATTCCAGGACTGGGGAACATTGAGCCTGTTGGATTGCAATTCTCATCATCCTGCAACACTGGCTATGCTAGTCAATAGGAGTTGCAATCCAACAGCATCTGAAGGGACACCCATTCCTAGTTTATGTCCTATGCTTGAAATCCAGGGTAGTTGTGGTGGCAATAGAAGGGTGGGTTCAATAAACCAATTGGCCCACTTTGCATAATGCACAAGTTAACTACTGTATGTGCATGTTTCATTCTCAAATACTGTACTGAAAGATCACTTCCCAACCAAGTCCTATTCAATCCTACTCGGCCCTCATAAAGACTAAACTTTTCATTGAGCATTGTATGCCAGATAACAAATCCCACCCCATGCTCACTTTATGTAACTGCAGATGTATCTCCTTCACATTTACAACAACATCATGCTGTGAGCCCATTCTGACCTATGATGACCCCTTTCAGTTTTCTAGGTAGAAAATACACAGAAGTAGTTTAACATTTCCTTTTTATCTGAGCATTGTGTGACTGTGCAGCTTGCCCATGACTGCACATACTGGCTCTTTTCCCAGAAGGCACACTGGGGGAATTAAACTTCAGTCTCTCACTCTGCAGCCAGATGCCTCACTCATTGAGCTATCCAGCCAGTTTTAACTAATTCACATAATCCTATGCAAACCTATAGCACATTTATTTGTTGGCAAGCTTTGACAGGAAAAGAGTTGCCTGTCTGAGGGCAATGATAGCCATTTAGAAAGCATAGAAGTCCTCTAAAATGTTAGTAAAAGTAAAGATCGCCCTTGCTTGAAAGCCAGTTGTATCCAACTCTAGGGTTCAGTGTTCATCTCCATTTATAGCCAAAGAGCCAACATTGTCTGTGTCTGCAGATGTTTCTGTGGTCATGTGGCAGGCATGACTAGACATGGGAGGGCATGGAACACATTACATTTCCGGCCATTGCAATTTCTTGTTTTCAAACTAATAATAATAATAATAATAATAATAATAATAATAATAATAATAATAATAATAATAATAATAATAATAATAATAATAATAATAATAATAAACCTTTTAATCAGAGGTTCTCAACCTTTTAAAGCTGGGGGTCAGATCATGCCCCCTCAGACTGTTGGCAGGCCAGACTGGTGTTGTCCCCGCCGTTGCCCCCACCCACCATTCCCCCGCAGGTGACAACAGTGGGAGGGGACACCAGTCCAGTTTGCTGACACTCCCCCCACATCACCCGCCTGGCCCACAAGCTCTCCCCTCCATGCCTCTGCCAGTTCCCTAATTACCGGCCTGCCATGGGTGAAGGAGGGGTCCTGCCTGTCCTTGCCCATCCTCGGGCAGAGTGGGACCCAGGAAAGATGCGGGAAGCCGCAGGCATCTTCCACTTCTGCCACCGACACTGCCGTCCTTGCCCCCTCTGCCAGGCTTGGCATGTCCCTAATGCCACTCTGTAGCAGGGCAAATGTTGTAAGCCTTCTTACAACATCCATCCTACTATGGAGCAGTTAGGGACACACAAAACCAGGCAGAAGGGGAAAGGACAGCAGCAATGTCAGTGGGAGCGAGGGTGTGGGCTGGATTGAATGGCATTGTGGGCTAGATCTAACTTGCGGGCCGTAGGTTGAGAACCCCTGCTTAAAATTTTAGGAGGGCTTTAAATAGCTACCTAGTGAGTGATAGATTGATGAACTAAGATTCAGAAAACCTGGGGTTGAATCCCTGCTCAACAGTGGAAACTCACTGGGGCATGTGGAACTGGTAAAGCCACTGCTTGGATTACCTAGAAAGTAGAAAGCCATTATTATTAGGGTTACTTAGGTCTGACTTGATGGCACATACCTAAGGGTTTAATGAATTGACAGTGAATGTTGCTTGGTAATCAGGGCTGTGACTAATTTCAAGAGAATGAGATTGTAATGAAGACCTTAAGACCCCTCTAAAAATTAATTATTATTTTTAAATCTACACAAAAAGTACCCTTATGCTTCTCTAGGGAATGTGTGGGAGGCAATTAAGACTTAAGTGTTTCTTCCTTGTTAGCTAAGCAAATGATCTATCTGTTCCCACAATATGGGCATTCATGTTCAAGGGTTTCAGATCTCAGCCTATATACTACAGAGTAAGCTCTACTAGAAAGTAGGAATTCCCACTGAATTCTGCACCAATAGATCACTTGTTGGGCTATTATTTGAGAGCATACTACATTAAATGAGATTCACTTCTATAAGTCACCGAAGGTCACACTGAAGGCAAACAGTTACAAGCAAACTTTCCTTTATTAATCTACATTCAAATCTAGCATTTCCCTCTCTCTCTGAAATACTATCATGTATCACAAAACAACTGATCCTCAATAAATAATGGATGAAATCCAGTTCTGCAGCAAATTGCCTCAAGTCAAGAAATGTCTGTAGTCATTATCGGTTGAGCAAAAATTTGCTCCTAAAAGCTACGCTTCGTGTATAATCACACGACATTATATCACTCAGTTATATAAATGATAACATGCTACAACCCAATATACAGTCAAACCTTGCATAAAGAGTGTTTCGCTTAAAGAGTAACTCGCTTAAAGAACAGAATTTTCTCTGAATGTTCGCTTCGCTTAACAAATAAAACCAACCAAAAGCTCGCTTAACAAATAAATTGGGGTTTGCAGTACCCCCCCCCCCAATTGGTCATTTAAAATGGTGTTTCGCTTAAAGAGCAAACTCGCTTAAAGAGCAATCCTGTGGAACGCATTATGCTCTTTAAGCGAGGCACCACTGTATCAAGAGTCACTGGAGATAAACTCAAAAACAGCTAACAAAAATGTGGAGGGAGGTAGATTCCATTTCATTACAAACACAAAGTGAAGCTATTTTTATGCAGTTGTCAACACTGCTCGGGGCTGTGGTGGCTCAAGTGGTTAAGATGCTGACTGGAAGGCCAGCATGTCAGCAGTTCAAGGCCCGAGTACTGGGCAACAGAGTGAGCTCCCATCTCTGTCCCAGCTCCTGCCAACCTAGCAGTTTGAAAGCAAGAAATTGCAAGTAGATAAATAGGGACCACTTCAGTGGGAAGGTAAACAGCATTGTAGGCAAGCCTGCCACATGTCCACAGAAACGTCTGCATGTGCAGACAGTGCTGATTCTTTAGCCATAAACAGAGATGAGCACTGAACCCCAGAGTCAGATACGATTGGCTTTTGAGCAAGGGTGGCCTTGATTTTACAACTGTGCTCAACCCATGAGACCACCAGGTCCTCATCCTCCGAATGACCAGGGTTAATAACAGAGCTGGTGATGTCAAATCGTTCTGCACCAACATTCAGTGCAAACCTGCTGCCTGTCCTCCACCCCTAACCCCCATGCAGCCAGTGCAGACAGATTGCATTCCCCCTATCAGAGCAGGTGGACTGCAGCTCATCCCGTAACAAACCTGTTAAGTCTGAAAGGTTCCACAGGCCTGTTTCACCTACAAGAAATTAAGTAAATCTGTGGTTTTGGAAAAGATCCGAATCATGGTCACCTTGCAGGTTTTTTTTTTAAAAGTAATAATGCCAAAGTGGGTACAAGAAGTACAGCTCCACTAGAATAGAAGACCTCAATTTGCACCTGAGTAAGATGTGGCATCGTGGACAGAGACTTTTAGGACTGGGTTTTAATCTCTGTTCAGCCATGGAAACTCACTGTGGAAGGATGGAACTGGTAAAATCACTCCTCAAATATCTCCCTTACCACGATAGCCCTGCTAGGGTCACCATAACTTATGACTTGGAGGCACCATAATAAGAAAGAAAATTAAGATAAAGACCAATCAAACAATCCTAGTTCCAAAAGATAATCTAACATATTTAGATAATCATAGAACTGCAGTTTTGGAAGGGACCCTATGGATTATGACGTGCAGCCCTTGTCAAAAAGGCACAGTGAGGAATCAAACTCCAAACCTCTGGCTCATGTTAAATTATATAACACTCCTGAAGAGTTTAAAAACCATGTGAAGAACAGATCTGTATTACAGTACTAAACTTAATTGCAAATCGAAAGAAAGAATTTGTGTTGTGTTTGGGTTGAATTTATTTTGTTTTATTATAAAACTGGAAATAGCCAGGGCTTTACAAGAAAGTGGGGGGGGGGGGAGGAGAGAGATTTTAAAAACAAATCAAAGTTTGCAAAGCAGAACTCTTCCCATTTGGCAGAAGGACCCTCAGACTTCAAAGACATAGTTCAACTTTAAATCCTTGTGGGTCAATCCATAAAAATCAAAAGGCCCTCAAGAAGAAATGAAAACCATGGGCATAATCCTGCCCTCCAGCAATTCAGAAAGACAATGCTAGACTCAACACATCACCCATTTGGTTTTCCTCTTTCCAGGCTGCCTTCAATGCTTCCTTATAGGAGTTGAGTCTAGTATTCCCACTTCACTGCACCCATGCTCATAGTAGTGCGCGATCTACAAATACCTGTACCTGGTTTCCTGTTTGGGAATTGTAAAAAGATGCAGTCTGCTGTTGTCGTCCCCATCTCCCCCCCCCCTCCCCAAGCATCAAAGATATCATGCCATGAATTTCTGGGATTCTTCTTTGTAGTTTTCCTACCCTGCCTCAAGAACTGGTCTTGAATCATGAAAGCTTGTAATGCTTGATTATTTTTTAAAAAGTGATCCTAAAAAAGGTATCACCTTCCTCCTGCATTTATTTTACTTTACGTATGGATCACACGCCTTGGCTTTATTTATTTATTTATTTACATTTTTATACCACCCTTCTCATCGGGGTGGTTTACAACATCATAAAAGCATAACATAATACAACCCGAACCCATTATCAAAAACTTCAAAGTTACAATTATAAAAATTTAAAACGTTTTAAAAATTTATTTAAAAAATCAACAGATTTCAATAATAATTAAAAAGTTAAAAACAACTTAAAGCTAAAAGATTAAAAGACCAGGGGGGAGAGGGAGCTCAAACTAACCAGTGAGCTGGGGTCTTGGTACCAAATACCTGTCCCGCCAGCCATGTTTTTAAGTTCTTCCTAAAAGACAGGAAGTCCATCTGTAAACGTAGTTAATTAGGGGTGTCCAAACTACGGTTCATGGGCCGTATCCAGTCCCCGACGCAAATTCATCCGGCTCATGAAGTCTGTTGCTCCCAGAAGTGGAAGTAAAACCAGGGGCGTAGCTACCACCGTATCTGCCGTATCAATTATACGGGGGCCCTGGGCCACGGGGGGCCCCAACGTGCGTAAGCAAAAATTAATAAAAACTTCCCAAATTTTAATTACGATGGATAAATATTTCTTTTAATTTTATGCAAAAAAAATTTCTTTTGTGAGAAATCTTTACCCTTCCTAAGGACCCCCAAACAAATTTTTATAGGGGCCCCCGCCAAGGCACGCTACGCTTCTGAGTAAAACACACCATACGGGCGCATTTTACTTCTGCTTCCTGGAGCAACGAGGGCTTGTGGACCGGATGAATTTGCGGTCTGGGACTGGATACGACCCATGGGCTATATAGCAACCGGCCCCATGAACCACATGACCGGCCCACAGCTGTAAAGTGTGGGCACCCCTGGCTTAATGAAGAGAGGAAGGAAACACAAGGCGACCCCCCCACACACACACTCCTTCGCTGGAATCCGAAAGGGAGGACAGCAGTGGTGGGATGTCAAAAATTTTACTACCCCACCGTGATGTCATCACAGTGTGGGTGGAGCTAACATCCTGATGTCATGTCATGGGCGGGGCCAAAGAAAAAAATACAAAATACAGTAAAACCTCAGATAACACTAAAAACTGGTTCCACAAGTCTTGGTGTTATACGATTTTCAGTGTTATCTGATGCATGTTAAAATCCTATGGGATCCATAGAGATACATTGTAACCACACAGGCTTTAGCGGTTGTTATCCGATGCATCCCATAGGATCTTAATGTTATCCGATGCAATTCTTCCCCCCAGATTGCTTAATGTTATGCAATTTTAGTGTTATTCGATACTAATGTTATCTGAGGTATTACTGTAATAAAAATAGGGAGCTTCAGGCTATAGGGATCTTCAGGCTAGCACAGGGATCAGCAAACTTGGCTCTCCAGATGTTCTTGGACTTCAATTCCCAGAAGTCCTGATCAGCAGGCATACTGACTTGGGCTTCTGGTAATTGAAGTCCAAGAACACCTGGAGAGCCAAGTTTGCAGATCTCTGGGCTATCAGCTTCTCTTCCTCCTCCCTGTTTGGGAGGACAGCAAGGAGGCCGTGCATATGTGCCAAGCACTAGGCGTGCATGCACACCAAGTGTTTGGCATGCATGCAAAAGTAAGCCCTGAAGGTGGTCCCCCCCCAAAAGCTGCTACCGGTTCTCTGGGACACTGGGAAAAGTTACTGACGGTTCTGGAGAACTGGTGAGAACCTGTTACATCCCATCACTGGAGGGCAGTCATTAGGACTCCGGTTTGCGAAGGACTCGAGGGAAACGGAGCCCCCCCAGCCCTACCTTTGGAGGAGGGAGAGAACCCATTCGACTCAATGGTCCTCTACTAGTTAGTAAGTACAGTAATACCTCATATAACATTAGTATCGAATAACACTAAAATCGCATAACATTAAGCAATGGGGGGGGGGGAGAATTGCATCGGATAACATTAAGATCCTATGGGATGCTTCAGATAACAACCGCGAAAGCCTGTGTGGTTACAATGTATCTCTATGGATCCCATAGAGGATCAGATAACACTAAAAATCATATAACACCAAGACTTGTGGAACCAGGTTTTAGTGTTATATGAGGTTTGACTTGTACAAGGTTAGAGGTTCAGTAGAGTGTCCCCCCCCCCCGGCCCCGGTCCTTCGCGGTTCCGGCTCTCACCTGCTGCTGGTGCCTCCCGCCTCCCGGCCGGCACTCTCGGGGTCCCTGCGAGGGCGGCATCCGGGGCGCCGCTCCCCGAGCCATCCTGGCTCCGCTGCACTGCCGCCTCCTACGCCTTCGCTCCGCTGCCTCTTCTTGTCGGGCGCTCAGTCGGGCGCTTTATTTTCTGCAAACCCCGCCTCTCCCCCCTCCCCTTGCTGGGGGGAAGGAGCCTCCGTGACGTCAAACGCCGGGCTCCATTGACGTCGTCGGAATCCCAGCCATCAATGGGGATAAAAATAGCCGCCTCCGGACCCGAAAATACTCCTCTTCTTCCCCCAGCAGCGCACGCGCGCTCCCGATTCGCCTGCGCCCGCCTTTGCTCGCTCTTGTCTCACTGCCGCCAGGGTGGAATGAAGGGTGGGGGGCGATTAAAAAGGACTCTGTAGGGACTGCGGTGGCTCAAGTGGTTAAGACGCTGGCCGGGAGGCAGAAGGGCAGCAGTTCCATACCCGAATGCTTCAGGGTTTGCTGTGGAATTGGTATGAAAAGAATCAAAGAAGAAAGTGCAAAATCTGGCTTTAGGCTCAATATCAAGAAAACCAAGATAATGGCAACACAACAGGCCCTATCAGTCCCTGGAAAATAGATGGGGAAGAAGTAGAAGCAATAACAGATTTTACTTTCCTAGGATCAAAGCTCACTGCAGATGGTGATTGCAGCCATGAAATAAAAAGGCAACTGATTCTCGGGAGGCAAGCGATGAGAAACCTGGGGAGCATAGTGAAAAGTAGAGACATCACCTTGCAAACAAAGCAGAAGTGCAGGCGGGGTTCAGAAGAGGCAGGGGGACCAGAGACCACATCGCCAACATAAGATGGATCGTGGAAAAAACAAAGGAATATCAGAAACAAGTCTACTTCTGTTTCATTGATTACACTAAGGCTTTTGACTGTGTCGACCACAACAAAATGTGGCAAGTAATTAAAGAGAGGGGAATCCCGGAACACCTTTTATATGCCTCATGAGAAATTTGTACATGAAGCAAGAAGCAACAGTTAGGACAGAATAGGGAATGGCGGAGTGGTTTGGAATAGGAAAAGGAGTAAGACAAGGCTGCATTTTGTCACCCTGCTTATTCAACTTATACACAGAGCACATAATGCGCAATGCAGGGATGGAGGAATCACAAATTGGGATCAGAACTGCTGGGAGAAACATCAACAATTTGAGATATGTAGATGATACCACCCTAATGGCAAAAAGTGAGGAAGACCGAAAGAAGCTCCTGATTAGGTTGAAAGAAGAAAGTGAAAAAGCTGGCCTGAGACTCAGTATAAAGAAAACCAAGATAATGGCAACAGGCCCTATCAGTCCCTGGAAAATAGATGGGGAAGAAGTAGAAGCCGTGACAGATTTTACTTTCTTAGGATCAAAACTCACTGCAGATTGGGATTGTAGCCATGAAATAAAAAGGCGATTGATTCTTGGGAGGCAAGCGATGAGAAACCTGGGGAGCATAATGAAAAGTAGAGACATCATATTGAAAACAAAAATTCGTATTGTCAAAGCAATGGTATTCCCTGTGGCAATGTATGGTTGTGAGAGCTGGACCATTAGGAAAGCGGAGCGCAGAAGAATAGACGCCTTTGAGATGTGGTGCTGGAGGAGAGTGTTGAGAGTCCCCTGGACAGCGAGGAGAACAAATAGGTCAATCTTAGAAGAAATCAAACCTGACTGCTCCTTAGAAGGTCAAATAGTAAAGATGGAGTTAAAGTACTTTGGACATCAAATGAGAAGAGAGGACTCACTTGAGAAAGCCTTGATGCTTGGAAGGGTGGAGGGCAAAAGAAGAAGGGGACGGCCCAAGATGAGATGGCTAGATGGTATTGTGGAGACAGTGGGCGCAGAGCTGAGCGATTTGAGGGGGATGGTGGAGGACAGGAGTGCCTGGAGGACAGTGGTCCATGGGGTCGCAGAGGGTCGGAATCGACTGTGCGACTGAACAACAACAACAGGACTGCGGTGCCTCAAGTGGTTAAGACGCTGGCCGGGGAGGCAGAAGGTCACCAGTTCGATACCCGGATGCTTCAGGGTTTGCTGTGGAATTGGTATGAAAAGAATCAAAGTATTTTTCAGTGATCACAAAATGTGAAAGTCAGTGCCAATCAGCCTGTCCTTTCCCTTCCCCTCCAATCCAGATGTTTTCACCCTGGGCTCTGTTAATTTCTACGTTTGTAAAATCACGGTGATTTGAATGGTGTTCTGCCTGTGTGACAGTTTGTTTCATTCTGCAAAAGGTCTGGGGAATACGACTTTGGATGGCTTTATAGTGACATCATAAGAAGGGGGCGGCCCAAAATGAGATGGCTAGATGGTATTGTAGAGACCATAGGCAGAGAGCTGAGCGAGTTGAGGAGGATGGTGGAGGACAGAAGTGCCTGGCGGACAGTGGTCCATGGGGTCACAAAGGGTCGGAATCGACTGTGCGACTGAACAACAAAAATGGTGACATCACAAGTTTGCACATGATGATTTGGGACAGTGGGAAATTGACTGCCATAGTTCTCTCTAATTGCCCCAAAGTATTTCTTTCTTTCTTTTTGATAAACAAACTATTGAGTCATGTGCTGCATTGCTAAATTAGTGTAGCAGTAAAGCACCTCTATGTGGACTGCAGTGGCTCAAGTGGCTAAGATGCTGACTGGAAGGCAGCAGGTCAGCAGTTCGCTATCCGAATACTGCAGGACAGAATGAGTGCCCGTCTCTGTCCTAGCTCCTGCCAACCTAGCAATTCGAAAGCAAGAAATTGCAGGAAAGGTAAACAGCATTTATTTATTTATTATTTCACTTTCTTTTGCCACCCAACTCTGAAGACTCTGGGCAGTTCACAGAAAATAAAACCAATCACATTTTAAAACCAATTAAAAAAACCATTAAAACTGCCACCAAAAATTACTCCGTGCACTCCGGTGTCAAGGCCTGCCTCAACACCTGTCCACCGAAATGTCTGCACTGGCTCTTCAGCTATAAACAGAGATGAGCACTGAACCCTAGAGTCAGATACAACTGGCTTTTGAGCAAGGGAGACCTTGACCTTTACTAAGCTGCGTTAGAGCGCAATGGAATTGCTATGGGGTGGAGGGGGAGTATTGGCAAATCTAGGGCTCAGGTTATGCACCCAGATTCTTCTTGCCCCACCTTACGTGGGTCAGGCAAGGTGAGCCCCCCTCTCTCCTCTCCTTCATTAATCCAACATGGGACAGATTGAAGGGAGAGGCTGGGTGAAATTTTAAGGAAGGACCATTCAGCGAAGCCTAGAATGGAAATATTGTGGAACTTAAAGAAAAGAAAAGGATTTAGATACGACTTGTTTTCAAGCAAGGGAAACCTTTACCTATAAGCACCTAAGAGAGACTGCTGGTTAGTGGTTAACTAAAGATGCTGAACTTGAAACTGAAAGGTCAGAAGGTCAACAGTTTGAGACCTGAGTGCTGCATGGTGGAATGAGCTCCTGTCTCTGTCCCAGCTCTTGCCAACCTAGCAGTTCGAAGGCAAGAAATTGCAAGTAGATAAATAGGTACCACTTCAGTGGGAAGGTAAAAAGCATTCCGTGCACTCCGGTGTCTTGTCATGCCTGCCACATGACCACGGAAATGTCTACAGACACAGACAGCATTGGCTCTTTGGTCATAAACGGAGGTGAGCACCGAATTTTAGAGTCGGGTATGACTGGCTTTTGAGCAAAGGCAACCTTTACCCTTTTAGCACCTAAACAGAAAACTTCGGTCCTAAATGTGATTTGTCTGATTCAGAGCAACTGCTGATTTATTTATATTTATTTAGAATATTTTTGCTCCATCTTTTTCTATAAAAGAACCCAAGGTGGCTTTAAAAAAGAAAACTAAAAGCAATACGTTTTTCAAATATAGGGCAAAATGGCCATCTGGCCCTCGAAGCTGACTGAGAGAGTGTGACCCGGCCCCCAGCTTGAAAAGGTTGGGAACCCCTGTTGTAAAGGAACATGTGGTCTTTGGGACAGCTTGGACCCAAGCCACTTAGGAATTTCTATGTCAAAACCAGCACTCTGAACTTGCCCAGGAACAGATTGGCAGCCAGTGTAGCTGCTGCAAAAGAGGAGTTATATGATCTTTGTAACCAGCCCCAGTTAATAATCTGGTTTTAGTGTTTTGGACCCACTGGAGTTTCCATACACTTTCCAAAGGCAACCTAATGTAAGAATGTGTTACAGTAATCCAGCCAGGATGAAGCTAAGGTATGTGTCACCATGGCCAGATCCGACCTCCAGGAATGGGCATGGCTGGCATGCTAGTTTTCACCAAGAACACTCCACCCCCACCCCCCCACTCCGGACCACTGCTGAAACCTGGATATCCAGGCTCAGAGATGACTCCAGGAACACAACTTAATGGTGCACCCGTGTTTTCAGAGGGAACGTTACTCCATCCAGCACAGACTGAATCACTATTCCTTGATCTAGCTTTTGATTGACCCAGAAGACCTCTGTCATGTCTGGATTAAGTTGCGGTTTGTTAGTCATCATCCAAACCATTATTGACACCAGACGTCAATCTAGAACTGAAACAGCTTTTTCTGGGAGTTTGATGAAAAAGAGAGAAAGGTGGGTGTCATATGCATCCCCCAAACTCCTGAAACCTCTCCTAGTCATTTCATGTAAGTGTTAAATAACATGGGGGGGGGGGTCAAAACAGCCAAACGTGGAAGTGCCACTCGACTGAATGAGGCCAATTTCTGAGTCAATCTGTTGGGATTATTTTGGAAGTCTGTCCTTCTGAAGACCACTAAACCCCTTACAATCTACCAATGGATTTTATTTGTAGGAAATAATGATGAGGATTTTGCTGCCCTTCCCTTTGAGGCCTGTAAATTAAATGGTGGACCGGTACAAGGGAAAGTGAAGGACAGCAGACCCTCCTTTCAAAGTTGTATACAGTTCCTACTTTCTGATTGTCTCCTGGAGCCTATGTTTGAATTACAGATATCTGTGCTCCAGGTACTCAAGAGGGAAAGTAAGTGATGAGACAGAAACTGTAACTTAGAAGCTTTTTTCTTAATTATTGGCCCAGATTTTCACTGAATGAGGTTGGCTTCAGAGTACATGTTTGGACAACATGAGATATGTTTTTTCTACCAGAGGGGAAGCTACAAATGGAACCAGAGGCGTAGCTACCGCCGTATCTGCCGTATCAATTATACGGGGGCCCCGGGCCACGGGGGCCCCCAACGTGCATAAGCAAAACAAATCTTTACCCTTCCTAAGGGCCCCCAAACAAATTTTTATACGGGGCCCCGCCAAGGCACGCTACTCTTCTGAATGGAACTCACCTTTCAAGCCTGCCAAATTAGTTTTTGGCTCAATAGGCAGAAACTCCCAGGTATGTTTCTTCCCTCTCTGGTTCTGAAAACACAACGATAATGATAAATGAAATAATTAACAATTTTTTAATCGTATCAGAAGCACACAAAGGTGCTTTCTGGGTTGAAAGGGTTTTTTGCTTGAGAAACTCAGCTCAGGGGACGCCCAAATGAGGCTCCGTTCATGTCCCCAAGATTTTGTAGAGCTTTTCATAATGCCCAGAATCAGTTGCCTAGGGAGGCCCTGTATAATTCACCTCTCGCTAGATCCATCTTCATCTGGACCTTTTAGATCAGGGGTTCTCAACCTTTTAAAGCCAAGGGCTGGTTCAGCAGAAGAATATGTCCAATTTTGGTGTATATAGGTGGTTTGGGGACTGATTTATTCTCTCCCCCCCCCCCCAATCACTCATTGAATTTTCCCCAAACCTGCTGCTGGAAGCCTAAAACAGGAATTCTCAACCTGTTTAAGCCGGGGGCCAGGTCACGCTCTCTCAGACAGCTTCGGGAGCCAGATGGCCATTTTGCCCTTCCTCCACCACATGGCATTTCCTGATGTGGTGGAGGTGGGGTGGGGGCAGCGGCGGCGGCAGTGATGGGATGCATCAGGTTCGCACCAGCTCGCCAGAACTGGTAGTAACTTTCCCCAGTGTCCTGGAGAACCGGTAGCAGCTTCTTCTTTTTTTTTTGGGGGGGGGGGGAAACCACCTTCGGGGCTTACCTTTTCACTGGTTCCCCCACTGCACATGCGCGCCAAGCACTTGGTGTGCATGTACACCTACAGTGCTTGGTGCATATGCACGGCCTCCTTGCTGTCCTCCCAAGCGGGGAGGAGGAAGAGAAGCTGCTAGCTCCCTATAGCCTGCTCCCCAGGGTAAGTGACTCACCTTTGGATGTGGTGTGTCTGTGTGTATTTTAATGTGTATTTAATACCTTTACCTATATTGACATACTACCACAGTTCTTAAAAAGGCCTGGCGGCCGGCAGGCCTAGTGGCCTGGCTTGGGGTTTTTAAGCAAAGTCTTGGAGTTACCTCATCAATAAGCTACACCTGTGCTGTTCCAATTACTGTTCCAATTGGAGAACCCTTAAGGAGGTACAGCTGTTTTAAATTTACATTAAGGCATATTATCCTAGAGAACTGGTACGATGACCATATCCATCTTGCAACATGGTGCTGCCCAGGCACTTATACTAACAGGTAAGTGACGGGTTTGTGTTTGGGGTGGGTGTATTTTAATGTAATTTTTATTTTATTTATTAATTTATTTAATTTATTTACGGGTTTGTGTTGTGGGTGGGTGGGTGGGTTGAGAGGTGTCTGTATGCTTATTTATTTATTTATTGCTTTTTTCTTTGGCCCAGCCCACGACATCATGATGTCATAATGTTAGCTCTGCCCACACTATGATGATGTCACGGTGGGGTGGTAAAATTTTTGACAACCCACCACTGGGGGGGGGGGGCCACATGAAATGGCACTGTGGGCCACAGTTTGAGAATCCCCGTATTAAACTATGACTCCTCATTCTGTAGAATTATAAGACTGATTCTAGTAAACTATGGAAGGGTCATAATCTGGCCTTGAGGAAACAGGACTCTGAGCTCACAGGTTTGTTACTTTAAGGATGGAGCAACATGCTACGTATCATTTCCTGGTTTTAAAAAAAATGCATAGTAGTGGTTGAAGTTACCATTTGGAGCCGAAGGCTATCAGCGGAAATGAAAAGCTGCCTGCTTGACTCTCTTCCTTTGTGATATTTTTTCCATTGAAAACTGCATATATCAACATATTTTTACCTTGCTGAGGAAAAGGATATGCTAAATGCTAACTTCTTCACAGAAGAGACTTCTGCTTTGAGGCATGTTTTCACTTCCCCAGGGTGAGTTTCTACTACATTGAGCTATCAGTCACCATTAAGTCCTCCCTCCTTTAATTGCAGTTGTCCAAGTGACAGTAACAGTTACAGTTGATTTTTAATCATGCTTTCCTCATGCTGCTCATACTCTCCCCAATACATCACACTGGCTCTCAAGTATCATCATCAGGTTGTTAACATACCACCATATGAGACAGTCAGCCTAATGTAGAGGTTCCCAAACTTTTCACTCCTTGGAACAGTCACATGGTTCCTCCCACTGTAAAAGCCATCCACAGCTGTCATAAACACATTTACAACAGGCACGGATGCATTTACGGCAGCATTTGTGACAGCATGGGCATGTTTGCACATGTGTGGGTGCATTTTATAGCTGTCATAAAGATGCCCGCTACCACTTCCGGGACTAGTGAGGATGGCCATGGGCCACATGAAATGGTGCCACAGGACGGGGCCAACCCATGGGCTGTAGTTTCGTCATCCCAACGGCCAGGGAAGAAGAAGCCAGGGCAGGTTGAGGACTTTGCCGCCCCTCCCCCTGCGCCCACACCAACATATTGTAATGTCATCTATTGTTTGTAAACCACCTTGAGTCGCTACGGCGAGTGGGCGGCAATATAAATTTGAACTAATAAATAAATAATAAACAATGAATGAATGAATGGTGAAGAATGAAAGGATTCCCAGACTAACACTATATGGAGGAGAGCTGTTTGTTCACCCCTCCCTAGATCAATTTTCCTCTGGACCAATTAGACCAGTGATGGCGAACCTTTTAGAGACCGAGTGCCCAAACTGCAACCCAAAAGACATTTATTTATCACAAAGTGCCAACACAGCAATAGGGAGTAAGTAAATGCTCCCATTGGTTTGCTGGGCAGAGTGAACTCTGTGCTGGGGGGAGGGAGGAAGTGCTCCCATTGGGCTACTGGGCAGAGGGGTGGGGTGAACTCTGTGCTGGGGGAGGAAGGAAGCGTTCCCATTGGGCTGCTGGGGAATAGGGGCAGGGTAAAATATGTGCTGAGGTGACTGCACAGGTGCCCACAGAAAGGGCTCCAAATGCCACCTCTGGCACCTGTGCCATAGTTTTGCCATCACTGAATTAGACTATGATTCATATTATCCCAAGGACTGTGGTGGCTTAGTGGTTAAGATCCTGAACTTGATGACTGGAAGGTCAGCAGTTCAGCAGTTTGAGACCTGAGTGCTGTGTTGCAGAGTGAGCACCTACCACCTGTCCCAGCTTCTGCCAACTTAGCAGTTTGAAAGCAAGAAATTGCAAGTAGATAAACAGGTACCACTTGGGTAAAAAAGGTAACAGTGTTCTGTGTGCGCCAGCATCTAGTCATGCCTGCTACATGACCACAGAAACATCTTCAGATGCAGACAGTGCGCCTCTAGAGTGATACACGACTGGTTTTTGAGCAATGGCAACCTTTACCAATGATTCCAGTCAAAACTCATGTTCACTGAGGACAATGAGGTTTATAGTGTGCTGGTTCTGGAGGCTTTCCATGTGGGAATGGCTGAACTCAAATCTGCTCAATGGGGAAATAGATACAGTATACCTTTTATTGGACTTCTGACTACATCAGTTTCAGAGCAAAAAGAATCTCCCACAATCTATTGCAGTGGCCAGTGCTGGCGGGGGCTGATTGAATTTTAGAGGCAGAAATGCCTTTATGCTATAGGTTCCCCATCTTTACAGTATGGAGAAGGGCTAATTTTGATGTTAGGGTGTGCGTCTCCTGGACTGTGACAGTTTTGCCTCCTATACATATTGTAAGTTATCCATATGACCCAAATGTCTTCCCAGCATTATTTTGGGAAAGGAATGGATTTCCATGAGGTTTGGATTTTTTTCTCAGTGCAGAAAAGAACAACAGATTTTTTTGTCTAATATATCTCCATACCGTTTTTGTTTAATTAGGAGAATTAAGTTTTCAACGTTGCAAATTAATGAAAGGGTTTCTGTTTGGAACTTCTAAACATCCCACAGGCTGCAGAAAGGACAATGCCAGGCCTTTTTAGGAACTGTGGTAGTACGTCAATACCTGTATAGGTAAATGTATTAAATACACATTAAAATACACACAGACACACCACATTCAAAGGTGAGTCACTTACCCTGGGGAGCAGGCTATAGGGAGCTTCAGGCTAGCAGCTTCTCTTCCTCCTCCCCGCTTGGGAGGACAGCAAGGAGGCTGTGCATACGCGCCAAGCACTGTAGGCATGCATGCATACCAAGTGCTTGGTGCGGATGCGCAGTGGGGGAACCAGTGAAAAGGTAAGCCCCGAAGGTCCAAAAAAGCTGCTACCGGTTCTCAGGGCCTGTGTGCATACGCCGACTCAGGGCGGCTCACAAAAATCACAAGAGATCAAACATTACAGTACAATTAAAAAAATGATAATACAATAAAATGTAACAATGCAATAATAATAAAAATACAATAAAAAGTAACAATGCAATAAAATAACAATACAGTACGATAAAATGTAATAGTGCAATAAAACGTAAAAGACCAACACATACATTGACAACTGTGGCAAAGGGACCATCATCTCCTGAATCAGCCACCAGCCCTCCTCAGCTGTTCCTCTTTCCCCAGGCTGGGTGGATGATGACTGATGGGCCTTACTGAGCCATTGGGCCTTGGATTCGAATTCTGCATTAACAAGACTTTCCTCCCTCACCCTTCTCAGGGCACCTCAGGCCTTGGGAATAGTACTGGGACTGTTGGTCCTCTTTGGTTCACCAGAATATGTAGCTGAATGGGTTTTTAAAAAAAGAAAGTAGTAATTTTGTTGGTTCAAAGAACAAGGCTGTACACACTAGCTCATTATGTTGCAAATTCTGACATAAGACTAAAAAGCTTCAATAAATCAAAGTTGTGACAGGTGGTGTGATTTGTCTCTTCTTCACCAGAGCATGAACTGGGACACTCTACAGCCCATCGAAAACTGGAGTAACACATTTCCCTGTTGCAGGTGGCTGACTCCCATCAACTCCTCTGCCATTACCTGCATGGTTTCTACGCCACTCTCTTCTTCCTCTGGTTTCTCCCCTGCACTGGTCTCATATGCCTATGGTAGAAACAAAATGATTTGGTATCTGAAAACAGGTAAATCAAGGAATCTTGGCTTTTACATTGGGGTCCCAAGTCCCTTGACTGAAACACCAAAAGAGTGTCCTTCCCTTCATATTTTTAGAAAGACGATAAAAGCAGAAATATAATAACTGGATTTCTAGGATATTGGCAAAAAGAAATACTTCTTTTTATTACATCCAGATTATTATACGGTGCTTTATATTTATGGTTCTAATTACTGCCTGCAGTAATGGGGCGGTATACATGTTGACTCAATACTAAAATAAAGAAAGGAAATTCTGTTAATATAGGAAAGAAGCTTGTGATCTTTGTGGAATGTTTTACTGTGTTTAGGGACATGTCACTTTTTACCCTTTACCTGCCTGAGATGTTGACCTGCACCCACTTAACCAAAATAAAGTGTCAATATCCTCCTGATATCCTTTTAATCAGGGGTTGCCAACCTTTTAAAGTCAGGGGGTGGGTCACAGTCCGTCAGGCAGTTGAGGGGGCTGGACTGGTGGTCCCCCCGCTGTTTATGGCTGCCGCAAATGAGTCTGTGGCCGATTCCAGCAGCAGTGGCTGGAGCAAGGGTGGGGGCTGGATTATTTGGTGTCACAGTCCAGATCTGGCCCATGGGCCATAGGCTGCCTACCACTACTTTTGATGAAAGGCTGTGAAGATGTATAAAGAAAACCAGAAGGGGAACACAAGACATGCTTAGGTTAGGCTCTACTCTAATCATACCTGCCACACGACCACGGAAACGTCTGCAGACGCAGACAGCACTGTCTCTTTGGGTATAAATGGAGATGAGCACCAGACCTTAGAGTTGGATATGACTCGCTTTTGAGCAAGAGCAACCTTTACCTTCACCTAACAGTAAGCCACAATGGGTCTCCGACAGCCATGAGTCCGGTGGTGGGATGTCAAAAATTTTACTACCCCACCGTGATGTCATCACAGTGTGAGCGGAGCTGATTTCATGACATTGTGGGTGGAGCCAATATCGTGACATCATGATGTGGGCGGGGCCAAAGAAAAAATAATAAAATAAAAATAAACACACACACACACCGCTCAACCCACCCACCCACAACACAAACCTGTAAATAAATTAAATAAATTAACTAAAAAATACATTAAAATACAACCACCCACCCCAAACACAAATCAAACAGAGCTTTTAAACCAGAGCTTAAAGCTTATTCTGGCTAATCTTTCTCATACTAGGTCAGATGGAAGGAACTACAGAATGAACTCACCACAAGATGGCTTCATTTTGGCACTTTTCATCTTTTCAACAGTTAAAGAAGTTAGGTACTAAGTCTTTGCCTAACCAGTACTCTAGGATAATATGCCTTAATGTAAATGTAAAACAGCCGTACCTCCTTAAGTGTTCCCCAATTGGAACAGCACAGGTGTAGTTTATTGATGAGGTAACTCCAAGACTGCTTAAAAACCCCAAGCCAAGCCACCAGGCCTTTTTACGAACTGTGGTAGTACGTCAATATAGGTAAATGTATTAAATACACATTAAAATACACACAGACACACCACATCCAAAGGTGAATCACTTACCCTGGGGAGCAAGCTATAGGGGGCTTCAGGCTAGCAGCTTCTCTTCCTCCTCCCTGCTTGGGAGGACAGCAAGGAGGCCGTGCATACGCGCCAAGCACTGTAGGCATGCATGCACACCAAGTGCTTGGTGCGCATGCGCAGTGGGGGAACCAGTGAAAAGGTAAGCCCTGAAGGTGGTCCTTCCCTCCCAAGAAAAAAAAGCTGCTACCGGTTCTCCGGGACACTGGGAAAAGTTACTACTGGTTCTGGCGAAATGGTGCGAACCTGTTACATCCCATCACTGCATGAGTCCAACAGCAGTTGGCAAACAGTATAAACATGCATGTTCCATTTGTAACCAGCCTTAGTTGTAACTTGTGCATGAACGTGACCCTTTACCTGCATCACCCCTTTCTATTTCATTCTCAAACGTTGCTGAACAAAGGGAATCCACAAAAACTACAATTTCTAGTAGTGAAGTTAAACATGTCACATGCCGCATTCAAGGACACAAAGCACGTCCACCTGCTGCTGAATGGGAGAATAACATCAAAGCAAAAGAGGACGCACACCTGTCCATGCGCCACCTTGTGGTGAAGCATACCTGAACCAAACATTGAAACCCTGTGCTTTGCCAGGAATTACAACTCCTCACTTGAAAACATTGCAGGTACATTGTGGGGTACAATTCCAACAGCATCGGAAACAATAAAACATACAACATATATAGCAACATTTAATTTTTTTAAATCTTATCTTTGGGACTTAGTTTTTAATCTTTTAATTATGATAATTAACTGATTTTTTTTAATTAAAAGCTTTAAAATTTAAATTTTTATAGTTGGGATCCTGGGATGATGGGATTGTATTGTATTGTGTGGTTTTTTATGGTGTTGTAGACTACCCTGGGTCGCCCTGGCAAAGAGGGCGGTATAGAAGTATAAAAATAAAAAAATAAACATATGTTGTTATATTATACCTCCTTCACAGAAGTAGAAGCCTCAGGCTTCCTTTCAGAACAAAGGAAGAACTTGGTGCTTGGCCTGGGGCAATCACATAAGAGATGCTAGCCTGAAGGGTAAGCTCATGAGTTAATGTGTAATGCCATAATGTTTGTCTTGCATCTATCTACTAACCATTTGCAATTCAAAAGGGCAAAGCTTCACAACCAATTTGAACAACAGCATATGTTATATAAGGGTTTGCCTTATGCCCCTGCTCTCCAAAACTTCTAATGATGGCATGAAATGGTGTGAGGCTCCCAGCTGTAGGATAGGGGCTATGGCATTTTGATTTTGTCTTAAGCTTGCCCTTTGTGACTGCCAACCTCACAGTTTTTGTTCAAAAACTCCAATTATGCTTACTTTAAGAATTAAACTCTTTTGGTAGTCCAAAACATTTTTTGCAGGAGGTTCTTTTAATGCAACCTCTGTGTCTTTAGCTATTGAAACATCCGAACTATGAAATATACTTTTCCTTTTATCTTCTGATGACTATTGATGTCTAATTGAAATTTAGTGAGGGCTGCTTGTTTCCAAGCCTTATATACAATCTGCAAATAAGGAGTGTTAATATATCCATTATGTATTTGCCAATGGTACTCAATTTGTTTGGCTTCTCCTAGCTTATTCCTAGTATGCTGAATCCTGTTCCTACTATGAACCTTTGTACAATTTTCCAGGAAGGCTTTAATTATGTGTTCTGTGACAGGAGATGACTAAATGATAATTTGTCAGGTCTCTGGCAGTCATCACACCAGCCATCACCTTGCCTGTGTTGTGGACCCTACTTCTGTTTCCGTGCCTAGACCAAATGTGAAACTGCCAAAACGAAGGCATCTTTTGATGAGTTCATTCTGCAGTTCCCTTTGCCTGCCCTGTGGGAGAAATATTACCCGGCAACACAAGGTTGCTGTTACCAGGGAATGCCTGATTGTGGTTCAAAAATGCCACAATTTTCGAGGAAGCTCTTTCTGTGTTCCTCCATGGACCCCATTGCCACCTAATTATATATGTAGCAGATGGTATATAGTAACTGTGCCACCAGCAACTGATTTGAGGAAAATGCAATGAGTGATGGGGGGGGGGGGATATCGTGGTCACCTGAACTCCAAACTTCACCAAACATGGGGACAGTTGAGAGGAATGTCAGCAGAAGATGCTGTCCAATTTTGGTGTATCTAGGTGGCTTGGGGACTGAGTTATTCCCCCCCCCCCCAAAAAAAAAACACTCATTGAATTTTCTCCAAACCTTCTGCTGGTGGCCTAAGACAGTAATTCTCAACCTTTTAAAACTGGGGGCTAGGTCATGCTCCCTCAGACAGCTTCAGAGGCCAGATGGCCATTTTGCCCTTCCCCCACCACACGGCACTTCCTGGTGTGGTGGAGGCGGTGGTGGGCCACATGAAAAGGTGCCATGGGCCACATCCAGCTCAAGGGCTGCAGATTGAAAATCCCTGGCCTAAGACTTTGGCACAGTTACTGTATGACCCCCAGATATGGTCCAGATAGCTTTGGACAATTGCTTATTACAGTCAGTCATTTGCCTTTGAAACTAAGTTGTGTGTTACATGCCTGATGTTATGAACCGTCAAGTGAAAACTAAATTGTAACAACCTAATAGGGCTTTTGAGGGAAGTGAGATATTTAGAGTCGTTTTACCGGTTCCACTCCTCCAGTAACTTTCCATGGCAAGAGGATATTTGAACCAGAGCCTCCCGAGTCATAGTCTGTTACTCGAGCTGTAATGCCACACCAGATATAGCGTTATGTGCCTACATAGGCACATAAATCTGGATATTAATGATAACGTAGCAGCAGAACTTGCTTCAGTAAAAAGCTGTTATTTGCATACTTTTCATTAGTAGAATTTTGTCCTACAAATCAATACAGTTTATTGTTTTTTCTACTTCTTGGTTACCAATGTCCTACAAAGTCCCCCTCACCCATGCCTCCAATATCTATTTAACTAGTAGGGTAGATTGTGTGGCAGCCTGTAATTTATAACGGAAGTAGGCAGCCTTGAACGAAGTGCACCTTTCTCTGTTGCTAAGATTAGTCTGTTTCATCACGATCTTCTAAGAGGTAGCCATGTTAATGCTCTTTTAACATGCACAACAGGAACTAAACAAAAGCATTGTCCCGTGGCACCATTAATACTAAAAGATTTATGTTGGTTGGAGCCTTCTAGGGGGGGAAGCTGCATTGACAGACATTTCAACCAAGATAGCTTTGGATGTACAGTAAAACCTTGGATAACGTTAAAACCTGGTTCCACAAGTCTTGGTGTTATCTGATTTTTAGTGTTATCCGATGCATGTTAAAATCCTATGGGATCCATAGAGATACATTGTAACCACACAGGCTTTAGCGGTTGTTATCCGATGCATCCCATAGGATCTTAATGTTATCCGGTGCAATTCTCCCCCCCAGATTGCTTAATGTTATGCGATTTTAGTGTTATTCGATACTAATGTTATATGAGGTATTACTTTGTATTTTCCAACCCTACAATTCTACGAGAGTGGGTATGGGTATTTTCATAGCATTCTCACCCATTCCATTCTGCTGTCATGGAAATATGCAGGGGAATCTCTGGGTGGAATGGGTTCTCCAAACTGATTTGTGGATTTTCAGCTAAAGAGCGCATCCCTTGACCCCTGGGGTCATGGATTTTGGGTTGTAGAAATGCATAGTATTTCACTTTGTGTCCCAGGTGTGATACAGGAAATTAGGAAACTGTTTAATGTTGTCAGACCTATTTGTTCATCAACATCAGCCTTCCAGAGTTTTTCATAGCTCTTTCTGCAGTTCCGGGTTGAATCAGGGGCTAGATCAGGCACCTTCATCATGGAAAGTATGCACTCTCCCACTAAGCTACAGGTCCTCCCAGTTTTAGGTATGGGAATCACAGGAAAGAAGAGATGAAACAAGAAGAAAATAGGTGCTCAGGAGAATGTAGTAACTAATCCAAGCTGAAGGTCAGACTTTTCTGGTTTCAGCAAGGCTGTGTTGTGCTGCCCCCGTGTGGGTAGAGTCTTTGGTTTAGTAAGCAGCTAGATTTCACAGAACCAATTCTGTGATTCTAGGTCAGTGGTGGCGAACCTATGGCACACAGGCCAGAAGTGGCACTCGGAGCCCTCTCTGTGGGCACCCGTGCAGACACCCCAGCACAGAGTTCTCCCCGCCCAGTGGTGGGATGTCAAAATTTTTACTACCCCACCATGATGTCATCACAGTGTGGGCGGAGCTAATGTCATGGGCAGAGCCAATGTCATGATGTCATGACATTGTGGGCAGGGCCAAAGAAAAATATGAAAAATAAAAATAAGCACACACACCCCCTCCACTCACCCACAACACAAACCCGTAAATAAATTAAATAAATAAAATATACATTAAAATACAACCATCCACCCCAAACACAAATCAAACAGAGCTTTTAAACCAGAGCTTAAAGCTTATTCTGGCTAATCTTTCTCACACTAAATCGAAATAATAATAATAATAATAATAATAATAGGTCAGATGGAAGGAACTACAGAATGAACTCACCACAAGATGGCTTCATTTTGGCACTTTTCAACTTTTCAACAGTTAAAGAAGTTAGGTACTAAGTCTTTGCCTAACCAGTTCTCTAGGATAATATGCCTTAATGTAAATGTAAAACAGCCGTACCTCCTTAAGTGTTCTCCAATTGGAACAGCACAGGTGTAGCAGGCTATAGGGAGCTTCAGGCTAGCAGCTTCTCTTCCTCCTCCCTGCTTGGGAGGACAGCAAGGAGGCCGTGCATGCACAGCAAGTGTTTGACGCGCATGCGCATTGAAAAGGTAAGCCCTGAAGGTGGTTCCCCCCAAAAGCTGCTATCGGTTCTCAGGGACACAGAGAAAAGTTACTACCAGTTCTGGCGAACTGGTGTGAACCTGTTACATCCCATCACTGTCTCCACCCCTCTGCCCATCAGCCCAATGAGAGGACTTTCTCCCTCCCCCAGCACCGAATTCACCCTGCCCCTCTGCCCAACAGCCCAATGGGAGCAATTCTTCCTTCCCCCAGCACAGATTTTGCCCTGTCCCTCTGCCCAGCAGCTCAATGGGAACATTTCCTTCCTCTTCTGTTTCTGTGATGGCACTCTGAGATAAATAAGTGGGTTTGGGTTGCAGTATGGACACTTGGTCTGTAAAAGGTTCACCATCACTGTTCTAGGTAAAGGTCACCCATGTTTGAAAGCCAATCATATCCAACTGTAGTGTTCAGTTCTCATCTCTGTTTATAGCTGAAGAGCCAGTGCTTTCTGCATTAGCAAAATTGTGCTAAGTCTCCCCCACCCCAGATCTTCTTCCACTTACATTGCAGGAGATAATGCACATTGATACAGATGTGATGTAGTGGTGTTTTTCTCCACATTCACATGTTGTTATTGCAGCAGATAAATAGCACAATTTCTCCAAATTGTCCTTAGATCATCCAACATCACTTTGTAATCTGTTCATAGACTTCCATGCTCCCCTTACGCAGCATGGTTCTAGCTGTCCATTTGTGCCTTCCATTCTGCCAGATGAGGAGTTCTGGCTCTCCATAGTTCTGGAGCAACAGCAATGCGCTGTGTTGTTCTGATCCCATTGTTTTCAAACACCCATGCTGGTGAGGTTCACAGTGAGTTGTTGATAGCTTGTGGAATAACTGTAGAACTAGTACACTGTTAACCAAATATCTCCTTTGCTTCCTAGTCAGTGCAAAAATGGCAGGTTAGATGAAAACAGTGTATGCAACAGTTAAAGAAGAGCGTCAACCAAGCCAGTGGCCCTTCATGGGAGAATTAAGAGTGGTAAGAGAATATATGTTTCCATGTCCCTCAGTGACATCTTTTAGAATATGCACCACTATTAAGCTGGATTCTTTAGGGTCTCTTTTGGGGTCCGAGGTAAATTTGGACCAAGTGCTCCAACTACTTCAGTCAGCTTGGGGTGTTTTGACAGGGAACCTAGATGATTCGTTTTTAAAATATAAATACCTTTGTTGTGCAAGAGGAGATGAGTTTGTGGAATTTTAACAAAACCTCTGGTGACACCAAACTAATTTGACACCGTGTAATTTTGCTGCCCCACCTCTAGAGGCAAAACATCCTAGCTACCTCCGCCCTTAAATTTGTGGGAGAGAGCAGCATACCACCTCTTCTCCTAAGCCAGTGATGGCCAATCTTGGCACTCCAGGTATTCTTGGACTTCAATTCCCACAACCCCAATTCAGCACTCCTGCTGATCAGGGCTTCTGGGAATTGAAGTTCAAGAACACCTGGAATGCCAAGGTTGGCCATCACTGTAAGCCATCTTTCTCCCAGGGTGGACATGGCCCTCCCTCCCAACTCTTACAAAAACCAATGGAGGAAGAGACCCATTATTACTTAAGGCAATTCTTAAAATTTCTACTTATTTTTGCCTTATGCTAGTAATGTTTGTCTGACCAGGTTATCCTGATATGTTGATAGAGTAGACAATACTGCCAGCGACTCAACGCCAATTGTCAGATGTTGGTTAACTCACCTGGCAACCCTGAGGACTAACAGCCTTGGATGACAAAGTCCACAAGGAAGGGTGACTGTCCCCAAGTAGATTAAATCCCACTTGAATCCATCTTGATGGAAGGCAGCAGCTTCATCAATACTGGCTTGGGGCCGATGAGGACTTTGAGTACCAAAAAGGCTCAGGACCAGAAAGAGACTAGATCAGTGGTATGGGTGTCACCCTGTGATGTGGAAGGCAAATGGAAGGCCCGCTATATTAAATTGCTCCAAGGACAATCTTCGTGGCTGATCACTTTGAGGATAGTCAATATTCAGAATCGAATGTGGCACTTAAAGAAGAAGAATGCTAGTAATATGTTATTAATTCATTGCTTTTTGTTACTTGTAATTATGAAATGCTATACTTAAAGAAACAGAAGAGTAGAAAATACTTTGAAATGACTTTTCCAAGTCCAATTTTTCAGAAGTAATAAGTAAACATTATTCATTATGTTGGAGCACGTGTGGGTTAAAAGCAGGCAAGTTCTACATGTCCCCCACTCCTGAGTTATTTGTTTGATTTGCAGGCTCCCATGCCTCATTTCTTATGTGGTAAGGAGAGCCCCAATTCCCCAACATAAACAGTATTCTAGAAACTGAAAGAGAGAGAGGCTTTAATGTAGCCCACATGAAGCCAGGGGTTGGAAAGTCAGGTAAAGGTGGAAAATCAAAAGTTTCCCATCTCTGAAGTGTAGAAACTGATGGTTATTATAGGTTGTTACATAATTTTGCCCAAACAGTATTGTTGATCACTCCATTGTCTCACAAAGTTATGACTTATAGGCAAAATTCCTCATAATACAGTACTTCCTGGCTCTTTATGTTCCTTGTACACTGTACCTGTTTGTATACATGGAGCTCTTGTAGCGCAGTGATTAAACTGCTGTACAGCAGCAAAAATGTCTGACATTGTGAGTTTGATCCTGATGAGGCTCTAGGTTTACTTGGCTTTCCATCCTTCCAAGGTCAGTAAAATGAGTACCCAGCATGTTGGGAACAAAATGCTAAATATCTAGTGAGAGAGTGGACGAAGCACTATGAAAATGTAACTGCTATTGCTATTAAAGTCTTCTTAACGTCTTCTTTCACATCCCACCAATATTTGAAGTGCTGTGTGATAGAATGAAGAGACAAACCTTTCCCTAGTTACATCTACCACTCACTACCTAGGGAGGTCCACCTTGTTCATTCTCTGGTGGCCTCCTGTGAAGGTGTAGGTCTTCATTCATGGGCAATGCTTAATTTCTCTTTTGGAGTTTTCTGTGCTTGTGTGTATGTAGAAGTACAATACTGTATATGGATGTACAGTATGTGGATACAGATATAGGTACACGGTATACTTCAAGATAGACAAGCCTTAGCACTATCAGTTAAAAGTTGTGCAGTTGCTCTGAGGGTGGGGGAGATAGAAAAAGCAGTTAAATACTGTACATCATGGATGCCCAAATTTTTCAGGCCACGGGCCAGTCACGTGGTTCAGGGGTGCCCAAACTACAGCCTGGGGGCTGGATACAGCCCTGATGCCAATTAATCTGGCCCACACCACCCTCGTCACTCCCAGAAGTAGAAGTAAAACGTGTCCGTACGGGTGTGTTTTACTTACCCTTCTGGGAGTGACAAGGGTGGCATAGGCTGGATGAATTGGTATTGGGGGCTGGATCTGGCCCTGGGCCGTAGTTTGGGCACCCCTGCTGTACATCATCTGGGCCTTTTCATAATATAGCATGGATGAGGCAGCACCTTAATTGGTTCTCTATCTCTTGGAAACTCTTCACATAATCACTGTTGTAATTTCCACTTTGTCCAGCAGATGGGGTCAGGTCAGGTGGGACCATGTCTTCCACAGTGGCCCTGGTGCTCCATTTCAATTCATGTTCCCATCATGTGAGCGAAAGTGGCTGAACATCAGGCTAGTTATCGTGAGTAGAAGCCCCAAGACCTACCAGTCTGCTGCAAAACACATTGGCCAGAACCTTACTGGTTTTTAAACATCTTAAACATGGAAGGTGCACATTGGGAGTGTGTTGTTGCTGCTGTTGTTCCAGCTATTTGTGGTGTGATCAGACAGACCTAGATTGCCGCTTTGGTTGCATACCCAGTTGTGTGACAGATGGTCAGAAAATGGCAAAACCCACATCTCTTCTGCCCATTGTGTTTTTCAGCAGGAATCTGGCCACACAGTTAAAATTAAGGAGTTCTGAACCTGCATATTTCTTTCCAGTATCAGATCTGAATAGAGATGTTAAGCCTTACAATAAAAATCCACTCCTCTTCCATGTCAATTTTTTTGCCCCCATATCAGCAGTATCTCTTGGCAAATGGAAACAGTGCATGAACCATTTTACTGTTCCTATTATTAAGCATTAAGGAGCCAAAATCCTTACAAATAGACTGCAAAATAATCACAGATTCTCCTACTAGATCCAGCTTAGGGACGAAATTTGATATGGACAAGATATCAGATGTGGATGTGACATTCTCAGTGTCCCTTACCATTGACTATACTAGCACAGCATGATGGAAGCAGGAGTCCAACAAGATCTGAAAGGACTATGAGTCCCATCCCATCTCTGCCCAAAGATCTATTGTGGGGGTGCCCAAACTTTTCAGGCCATGGGCCAATCACGTGGTTCAAGGAACCGGTCACTATGGCCTGGGGGCCAGCTCTGGCCCCTAATAGCAATTCATCCAACCCATGAAGCCCTTGTTGCTTCTAGGAGCAACGAGGGCTTTGTGGGCCAGATGAATTGGCGTCAGGGCCCGGATCCAGCCCCCGGGCCGTAGTTTGGGCACCCCTGATCTATTTCCTCCCCACTATCTACTAAGAGAACACTTGACGCTGAAGTGAGATTATTTAATTGTTTTATATTGGTTTTTAATGGTTTTATATTTAAGAGTTTTTTTAATTGTTTTATATTGGTTTTAACTTGTGTACACCGTCCAGAGTCCTTTGGATTGGGCAGTATATAAATCTATCAAATTGAATTGAATTGAATTGAATTGAATACTGCCTCAAACTAAAAAATGTTGTCATTTGTTGGATTTTTATAATAATTCATGTCAATGTTCTCTGCAAACAGGGAGTTTTCTGTTTATAGACACAAGTCACTTGAACTATGGAGGTTGGGCAAGGAGTAAATTTTGAGAATAGTCTAGGGGTCATTACAAACGTTTTGTTGTGTGGTTTACATAGGCTCAGATTTGCTTTGCAAATGAAGGGTTTACTACAGTATCTGTCTTAGCTTTAGGCATCCAGAGAATCAAAGGTTTCTTTATGATCAACACATTTGTCCCTCATGTTCATGGATAATTTTTCCCCATAAAGAGGTAGTGTTTGCCAAAGGCTAAATAGTGAGGGGGAATCTGGGAAAGATTAACACTATTGTCTCCATCTGGGGCTCTCGTTATTTTCAAACTCCCCATGCATTTCTCAGAGTCCGATACTTTTGTTCTGTTGCTCTGATCTTTTGGCATTTCCCTCCTTTTCCCTTCCACTGACGTCTTCTTTTACTTTTTTGGGGCAATGTTTAGATTATTTGAAAATGTGAGTATCCATCCCCCCTGTCTGCAGCCTTTTAATGAGTCTTTGATTAAAGGCCTTCCAAATTATTTCAGATGTCTTTGATTAATTAGATGCTAGCTAGGAGAATGTTGAGAGTATCCTGGACAGCAAAGAGAGCAAATAGGTCGATCTTGAAGGAAATCAACCCTAACTGCTCCTTGGAAGGTCAAATATTGAAGATGAAGCTAAAGTACTTTGGACAACAAATAAGAAGAGAGGATTCACTCGAGAAAGCCTTGATGCTGGGAAAGGTTGAAAGTAGAAGAAGAAGGGGGCGGCAGAGGAAGAAATGGCTAGATGGTATTGTTGATGCAATGTGCGCAGAGCTGAGTGGGTTGAGGAAGATGGTGGAGGATAGGGGTGCCTGGCGTGCAATGGTCCATGGGGTCACATAGGGCTGGACTCGACTATGTGACTGAACAAGAACAAGTTTAGGAGAGGCATGGCCTTTTCTCCTCACTACTCGGGTACTTGTCATTTACCTTCACTATACCCTGCCATCTTAGTGCACAAATACAAGTGATAAGACAAAGGAAGAAGAGCCAGGAGTTCTGGAACCTGGACGTTTGGGCTTACAGTTCCCATCAGCCAGAGGCACCCAACCCAGCCCCTTTGTGGCATCTGAATAGGAGAAAGCTATAAATAGTATAAAATCGAATAAAGCACCAGGTATTGATGACAATAGAATAGACAAGGCAGTTTGGTCCTCACACTTTGGAATGTCTCCTGCAATTAATGAACAACTGCATAGATGAACTTAAGATTCCTAAATTGTGGAGACAGATTAGAGTTGTTGCTTTATTGAAGCCCAGATGATCCAAAAAGCTACTGACCAGTGTCACTCCTTTGCACCTTTATAAAGCACTGGAACAGATGATTCACAAGCCTGTTTCTGAATTTATGGATGGAAAGATCATGAAGAAGCAAGTAGTTCTTCAGGCTGGGCATGTCATGTTGTGGCAAAATCCTTAACCTTATGTAACACATTGAGGATGGCTTCAAAAGAAAGCTAATTACGGGACTGTCTTTCATTGACCTAACTGCAGCGTACGATACTGTCAATCATAAGATTTTGCTTCATAAAATAATTAATCTTACCAAAAATAACAAACTTACTAGGGTCATTGGCAGCTTTCTTCAGAACAGGAGATTCTATATAATGATGAATCGAAAGAGCAGCAGATGACGGATGCAGAAGAATGGACTTCCCTAAGGAAGTGTATTGTCTCCAGCACTGTATATATGCAAATGATCAACCAGTTCCTGAAAATACAAAATTGTTCATCAATGTGGATGACATAGCAATAGTCGTTCAAGGATCAAGCTTTGATGGGGTAGCTAGAAAATGTACTGGAGCACTTGATGAATTAGGACAGTATTACAACATCAACCATTTGAGGCCTAATCCAAGCAAGACTCAAGTGTGTGTTTTCCACCTTCAAAACTGAGAGGCAATGGTTGAGTTGGATGTTACACAGAAGGGGAACTGATTACAGCATTGTTCAACACCAAAATACCTTGGCATTCTGCTTGACAGAACACTCTCTTTTAAGCAGCACTGCCTGAATCCCAAAACCAAAGTTAGTACAAGGAACAACATCATCAGGAAACTCACAAGCTATAAATGGGGAACTCAGCCATCCACGCTATGTACATCAGCTTTGGCCCTGAGCATCTCCGCAGCAGGATATGCTGCTCCAAGTTGACATCACTGTTAATGAAGCCATACCTATAGTGACCTGCTTCACTCTTGTTGTCGAGAGGGCTTGCTAAAGGAAAAAAGACAGTTAGTCTGCCAAGGAAGGGCAACAGCTCAGACATAACCAAGCAATTTGTAAGATTTCTATTGTTGCAGAATGAAATCTTCATGGCTTCTGAAGAGCCCACTCCAGAAAGCATACTCTCTTTTTGGTTTTGATTGCAGATTTATATGGAATTCATGTGAATGTTAATTCAGTCATGAGCCAATCTATCAGGTAAAACTGATAGCCCTACAAGAACACTTGACTCCACAACTTCCTCAAGAACATACATTATGAACTGTATGGCATTCCCTTTACTAGTGACTTGTCAGCTGCTTGGCTTGGCCTGGCCTGGCCTCTATAACATAGGCAGGGTGAGTGGAAAATAAGTTGATATAACACAGCTTTCCTTGTCAAACTGCACAGAAGGAGAAATCCAACAACTTCAAAGTAGAAAATACCAGCTTCAGCTGATAGCTGGCAATGTTATGGCACTTTTAGGAGGTACCTACCAAAAAGGAGGAGAGAAAGGGGTGGTGGGTGGGGACATGTCTTAACACAGAGGTGGGAGCAGGGAAAGGATAATAGATGTCTCCTCGGCTTGAGATATCTATAGTGGCTCCTCACCACCACAGGAAAAGCTGGAGGGTGGGAGTTTCCAAGCAGGAATTTCACAAAATCCCAGAGGAAACCAGGCCGGAAAAGAAGCCGCACTGAGCCTGGAATGTGCTGAGCAAGTCTCAGACACGTGTCTGTTTATATCCTTTAGAATAATAGGCTCAAGATGAGGTCTCACTCTTCCTTTCTCCCTTCCTTCAAGGCAACCCATTGTATGTATCCCTGTTTGAATCCGTGCCAAACCACTAGGGCAATGGTGGCGAACCTATGGTACGCGTGAAAGAGGTGGCACTCAGAGCCTTTTCTGTGGGCACTCGAGCCATCAATCCAGCACAGAGTTTGCCCCATCCCTCTGCCCAGCTCAATGAGAACGCTTCCTCCCTCCCCCAGCACAGAATTTGCTCTGCTCCTGTTTGGGCACTCAATCTCTAAAAGGTTTGCCATCACTGCACTAGGGAATTAGCTGGGGCCAAGGCCAGGCACCTAGTGGATAGAATTAATCTTAGGTCATATGACCAGGGGGTGGATGGTGTTTCAATCCTCCTCTTTTTGTACCATTGCCATCGGTGTCAATCCATTTGCATGCTGTGGACAGGACTCAGTCTTCAGCAGGGCTCCAATATTTCACAGTGCTGCCCTTTTTGAGCTCTCAGGAACTAGAATCCACTCAGCTATGACTGGGTATGAAACAAAAAAGGTTCACGAGGCCAAAAACCTGAGTTTCTTTCCCCCAAAACAAACATAGTTACTTTCTGAAGAACCTGCTACTCACTAGGCTGAATAATTTGTTAATGTGCCAGTATGGGTTAGCAGTGTCTACAACAGGGATGCCCAAACTTTTTGGTCAATGGGCCAGTCACGTGGTTCAGGGGGATGGTCACTATGGCCTGGGGGCCGGATCCAGCCCCTGATGCCAATTCATCCAGCCCGCAAAGCCCTCATCGCTCCCGGAAGTGGAAGTAAAATGCACCTGAACGTGCACATTTTACTTCCGCTTCTGAGAGCAGCGAGGGCTTCGTGGGCTGGATGAATTGGCATCAGGGGCTGGATATGCCCCCCCGGGCCATAGTTTGGGCACCCATGGTCTACAACATGTATGGAGTATGTCTCTTCTTCTTGTGAAGATTGATGGGGAGCTACTTGCTTGCCAGTTGATGGCAGCACCACACGGAGGGCTCATGTTTGGGCTTTGGCTGTTGTCTTTGATATTGATTGGAAAATATAAGATAATATACGTATAGCTAAGTAAAGTTTAAAGGTGAACAAATTAAAATGGGCTGGAATATAAACATCTGCAGAAGCAGATGTTTCTGTGGTCATGTGTCAGGCATGACTAGTCACCAGAGTGCACTGAACACTGTTTACCTTCCCACCAAAGTGGTCCCTATTTATCTACTTGCAATTTCTTGCTTTCAAACGGCTAGGTTGGCAGGAGCTGGGACAAAGACAAGAGCTCATTCTGTCCTGCAGTATTCGGGTATTGAATTGCTGACCTGTCACCTTCCAGTCAGCATCTTAGCCACTTGAGCCACTGTTGTCCAAAGCAAAGCAATAATGGATATAAATGCCAAGTCTGAATGTATAATAGCAGTTAGACTTCATGGAAAGATTTTCAACATAACCATAATTTATACCTGAGCTCCACTTAACAGATGTCAAAGAAGAAAACACTGAACGCATTTGTGTGCGTGACCAGGAGACATACCAAAACAGGATATGTTGGTAATAATACATGATTGGGAAGCAAAGTAGGAAATAAAGTAGAACCAAACATTGTCAAAGAATCTGGCCTATGAGACAGAAATGGAGCAGAAGAACAAGTTGTAGGTGTCTGTGAACTCCGTAACTTGATTGCAAGTACTGTACATACTTTAGCCCACTTGACAAACAAGTGTGGGTGTAGACATCATGGAACTGACAGTATAGAACCAAATAATCAGAAGAATATGAAGTTCTCTTCTCTTTACAAAAACAAAACCAGGAACGGACTGTGATACAAACCATGAACTGCTAATATGAATAAAATAATGTTAAGATAAAGACGGCCAATCAAACAACCATGGTTCCAAAATATAAAATATATTTAGATAATCTCTTAGGGCTCTTTCAAATACCACGTGACCCAAAATAGGCCAATTTTTGACTCCCTCCCCCCTCTGTGACTTTCTGTGACCTTTGACCGACCCTCTCCCCCAAATCACGTGGTTTGAAGATCTATGGCCAGCTGAACGCGAAAAGCAAATGATAATTTTGGAGTCACGTGACTTCACGCCAAACCCCTCCCCCTGTGAGTTTCTGTGGCTTTTGGTCAACCCCCCACCCCAATGGTCATGTGGTATTTCAATGAGCCCTTAGAACTACAGATTGGGAAGGGCCCCTATATATTTATCAAGTCCAGTTCTTGTCAAAGAGGTACGGTGAGGAATCAAACTCCCAACTCTGGCTCATGTTAAATTATGTAACATTCCTGAAGACTTTAAAAATGATGTGAAGAGCCAATCTGTATTACTAAACTCAATTGCAAATAGAAAGAAAGAAAGAAAGAAAGAAAGAAAGAAAGAAAGAAAGAAAGAAAGAAAGAAAGAGAAAATAAATGCAAGGAAGAGTGGAACACAGCAGGGGAAAACAGATCATCAAGCATGAGTTTGACTGATTCAATAAGGCAAGCCAATCTTGAGTTTGTAAGACGTGAGCAGAGTTGTAAATAGCAGAACCTTTCTGAGGTTATTATTTCATAGTATCATCACATGTTGAAAACGACCTGATAGTGGCAACATAGTTTAAACAGCCTGACTAAAACTGGGCTCTGTGGGTTTACAGGGAGGAAAACTATTGCTTGGGAAAGTCCTTGATTTGTAAGCAAGCTGTATGTTTGTTGCAAAAAATGTCTAAAAAGATAAGGCTCCCATTGGGCCTTGCTCTGCTTTCCCTTGATCCAACCTACTTGTCCTTAGTCTGGCCCTATGGAAGTAGCTCTGCCTACGGTCAAAAGGTGGCCCCCTTGAACCTTCTCTTGAAAAGTCAGGTCTGCGGTTTCTGAGATGCTCCAGTATTCATCCCTGTGCTGGGATATACAGGTTGCTTGTGGTGACCAGGAGTTCATTGGCTCAGCTCAAACCACTGTACCAGTTAAGCCCATTCCCTCCCCTGTCTGGTCTGGCTACTGTGGCACATGTCTTGGGTACCTCCTGCCTGCAATATTTGTGGCTACCTACGAAGAGTGCTTGGAAATTTCAGCTGGTTCAAAATGCTGAGCTGCTGACTTGGTTTAGGTTACAGGGAACATGTCACTTCCTCAATGCAAGAGTTTCACCCTTGCTACCAATTTGTTACTGGATCCTAGTCAAAGTGTGGATCATGACTTTAAAGTCCCCTTTTTATGTTTGAAAGTTTGTTTTACACCCTATATGGGTCTCCCTGACATTTAAGATTTTTTGGGGAAGTCCTTTTCTCAAAGCCAGTGCCCCCCCACACACACTCTCATTTTCAGTGGTTGTTCCCAGACTCCCACTCATCTAAGAAACCAGTTGGGCCCTACGCCCTCTCTTCTGTGGGTAGGCAAAGAACTTCCTTTTCAGGCAGGCTTTTAATTAGGGAAGCGAGCTACAGTGTTATTATGTAGTGCTTGTACATAATATTTTTCTCTCATTGATCTGAGATATGTATGTTTTTAAATGGCAGTGATGGCTCAAGAGGTTAAGACGCTGAACCCGATGACTGGAAGGTCGGAGTTCAATTCCCGAATACTGCATGACGGAGTGTACTCCTGTCTCTGTCCCAGCTCCTGCCAGCCTAGCAGTTCGAAAGCAAGAAACTGCAAGTAGATAAATAGGTACCACTTCGGTAGGAAGGTAAGCAGCATCCCATGTACTCCGGTGTCAAGGCATGCCTGCCACATGTCCACAGAAATGTCTGCAAATGCAGACAGCGCTAGCTCTTTGGCTATAAACAGAGATGAGCACTGAACCCTAGGGTCAGATATGACTGGCTTTCGAGTAAGGGTGACCTTTACCTTTACTATTAATATTTTATTTGTCTAGTTTGTTTTTTAAAATATTATATTTCCCCTGTGGTTTTGAATGCCTTTCATCCCTTTGTTGAGAGAAAGGCAAGTTATTCATAACATAAAACAAAATAGTTCAAAGCCAAAATTAGGCCTGAACAGAAGAAAGGCATCCCATCCTTGCTGAAACATTCGTATAAAGGATGTTACTTAAAAACAAGGTGCCCAGGAAAGATTCACACTGCCTTGAAGCTCAGTCTTGCTTCCAAAGTGGTGGAGGGAGTATACTCCATCTTTTTAAGCCCTCTCTGTTTTAAAATGATATTGTATGGAAAAGTTTGCTGGCCACCACAGCAAATTTAGTGGCAGTGAAAGTAGGGGCACCCAAAAATAGGAGAAGGAGGCCACGTGTGGCCCACAGGCCATCTGTTGCCCACCCCTAAGATACAAAATCATAGCATTTTTCAAACCCATATAACTGAAGGATGATCTATTTTTTTCTTTCAACAACAGCTTGATTTGCTGTAGTTGGTAGGTTGCAATGTTTATCTCAAAGTCAGGAAAAGCAATACTGTAGCTGCTGATCTCTACCGGTTGCAAGGCAAAGCTATGAGCAATAGGTAATATTGACAGTTCAAGGCATCTTTGGACTTTCTGTCCAGCATGTCTTTAACAGCCACAGGTCAGGTGGAAATGAGGCTGGTTAATTGTGTCCCTTGTTCATGCATGTTTATGTCAGGTTGAAGTTTTACTTGTCCTGTGACGCAGCTGCTGCTTCTGCTTCCGTGTCCAGGCCAGACATGAAACTGCAAAATGGAGCCATATTTTGGTGAACTCACTCCGCAGATCCTTTTGCCTGACTTCGTGTGAGAAAGATTAGCTGGCACAAAGTTGCCGTTGCCTGGGGTACACTCGATTGTGATTCAAAAATACCACAATCTTCAAGGAGGTACTTTCTGTATACTACGTATGACAGGAGTTCCCATCCTTTCAAGCCAGGGGCCGGGTCACACTCTCTCACTTAGCTTCAAGGCTCGGATGGCCATTTTGTCCTGCCTGCATGATGGGGGTGGCCATTTTGTCCCAATGACTTCAAGGGGGTCATTTTGTTTCTTGAATGCCCTTGGAGGGGTGGGGGCCCACATGAAATGGCACCATGGGCTGTATCCAGCCCACAGGCCTTAGGTTGGGAACCCCTGGCATATGATGTTGCTAGGAATCAGGTATAAACAGTGGTGGGTTGTTCCCGGTTCGCACCGGTTCACTTGAACCGGTGGCAAGAATCCCGGGTGGTTCTCCGGGGGGTAGTAACCACCCGGGATTGTTATTAATTTTTTTAGGCATCCGGTTCGGACACCTCACCACCACATAAAAAAGAAAAAAGAAAAAGAGAATTCAAAATTGGAGCCAAAATGGCTCCCAGGAACTGCACATGCGTCAAACCTCGATTTGATTGATGCACACTTCTAGATTAGCATGACGGTCTCCCAAGGTAAAACATGGTGTCTGGAAGGCAGAGCTTCCTTGTGATGGTCTTTATCGCCTCCCTAACAATTACTCTAAAAGTTTTCTGCCTGTCCTTTGTTTGATCCCTAGGCATGCCCGGGGTGCTGGGTGTGGAATGCTCTCTGGTGCTATATCCAGCTGCCTCCATACTTCACATGCCTTTATAAACCAAACTAAATGTGGCTTTTTGTCCTCAGCCTACTGGCTTGTCATAATAGGTTTGCATCTCCCAATGTCAGGACCTGTGTTGGCAAAGCAGGAGGCCCTGGAATGCAAGTTGTTGTTTTTGCCGTGGCTGGCTCTTTGAGTGCCAGGTGGGAAGTGCACACACAGAGGCAGATGCTCACTGACTTCTGGCACCCATTCCCACGGATGTAGGCAAGTGTGAAAGCCCTGTCAGTCCAAGGCATGCAGAGAAGAAGCAAGTGGAAACACCATGGCTTAGAATAGTGGTGCCCAAACTAAGGCCCGGAGGGCGGGGGCGGCCCCCGATGCCAATTCATCTGGCCCGTGAAGCCCTCGTTGCTCCTGGAAGCGGAAGTACGGGTGCGTTTTACTTCCACTTCCATGAGTGATGAGGGCTTCATGGGCCAGATGAATTGGCGTCAGGGGATGCACCTGGCCCCCGGGCCTTAGTGACTGGCTCCCTGAACCACATGATCGGACTGTGGCCCAAAAAGTTTGGGCACCCCTGGCTTAGAAGAACTGAGCCCTCTCTACTACGTAGTAAACCATTTCTCTCCCTCCCCCTTTGTTGTAATCTCTGCAAAAATTGTTTTTCAAAATTGTCCTCATCATTCAGTGCCAGAACTTTGATATATTGGTGATTTTTTAAAATAATCTACAACTACCAGCTATTTTGGCTGCCTGGAAAGGGTGCAGGAAGCACCTGAAGAAGTGGCAGCGGCAGCCTTTCCTCGCCAGGCCATGCCGCCAGGCCACTGCTGCCGTGCTGCCTGCCTGCCTAGTGTCTGCCTGCCTAGTGCCTGCTCCCCAACCCCAGGCCAGGTAAGTGATGGGTTTGTGTTTGGGGTGGGTGTTTGGGATGGTTGATTATTTTAATGTTAATGTGTATTTTTATTGAATTATTTTATTTTTATTTTTATTTCTTTGACTCCGCTCACAGCATTATGACATCATGACGTTGGCTCCACCCATGAAATCAGGATGTCATTATGTCAGCTCCGCCCACGGCGGGGTAGCCAAATTTTTGACAGCCAACCACTGCATCTAACCATATATAAAAATATACTAATTATTGTTTTAGTTTTACTGCCAGATAAATGTTTATAGGCTTTTTGGCCTCAGCCATTAAATGACCTGACTGATTCATTCATTTCATTTCATTTATTTGATTTGTATACCGCCCTACTCGGTACAACCAGCTGATCCCAGCTGTTGCACACTTTCAAATGGAGAAGAAGAGGGACAACATTCTGTTCTGCCTCAGGCAATGAAAAGTCCTGCTCACTGCCTTTTGAATTGGCCCCTTTCATCAGCAGGTAAGGTTCTTTCTTCAGCACCATCAAAAGCTTTGCTGGTTCAATTTTCCGCGTGCCAGCTTGTTGCTAAGGATACAAGAACAGGGCTAGTCTAAAGGTGGCAGCTGGCTTTGCTATAGGAAGAAAGAGGAAGTTTGGAAGGCAAGATCTGAGGTCTGAAACCATGAAGAAATATTTAGGCCAGACAGCTTCAGTGCCAGAGCACCTGGCATTTACCCACCCCAGTGCCAAGTCTTGACCTGCACCCGGTATGGGCATGGCAACAGATTGTAAGAAACCCACAAAAAGTTTAGTTACTCCAGGGAGACAAGCAGGGGCTGGTACTAGCACCTGACACTACTGGACAGCTGCTAGGCCTCAGCACCCCTCGCAAGACCCACTGTGGACACCTGTCCTTTACCCTCTGGCCACCAACATTTTTTTCCTCAGCTCTATGCCGTAAATGTAGTCAAACAGATGGTAACCATCTTAGTTAGCAAAGCAAAGCAACCACACTTATATACTGCTCCATAGCGCTTATTGCACTCTCTGGGCAGTCCACAAGTTAATTAGCATTTTGCTTCTGACATGCTGGGTATTCATTTTACCGACCTTGGAAGGATGGAAGAAAGGCTGAATCAGCCTTGATTCCTGGTCAGGATTGAACTCACAACCTTTTGGTTGCAGTACAGCAGGTTAACCACTGCACCATAAGGGGGTCCCTTCTAGAAAACAAGGAGATGGCCAGGGTAGGTAAATCCATAAGCTGCAAGCCCCCTCCCCCAATTTTGAGACCGCTCCCCATACCCTCCACCAATTAGCAGCCACTGCCAAATCTGAGCTGCAAACCTCACCACAGAGTGAATTCAAATCAAGATGCACAGGGTCTCCTCGTTGTTTAGTGTTTGTCTAAATTCTCACCATCATTAGCAACTGGGCCCCAGGTTGTGTGGGGCTGCCTTGGAGCATAAGAGGTGCCTAATTCCAAGCTATGTGATATTTCATGGCTTAGAAGTGGCTTCGCAGGATATCCGAAATCAAAGACGTTATGCTGTGTTCCTTCAAAATCAACATCCATTCAGACTCCCACCAGGGTGTCTCTTTATCACACAGCTGAGCCTTTACATATCCCCTCAAGGGAACTAACTGGTGGCTTGCAGGCCTGACCCAGGCCACCTATTCATGATTTTAAAAAAATATCCCACAAAGCTTCCCTGCAATATAGTGGATGGTGTGTACTTAGCCTAGAAGTGACACACAAAGCCTCTTTTGCGTTGACTTTGATCCAGAGCATCACTGCTTCTTGCCAAATATGGAACTTCTTGCTCCTCATCATTACATAATTCTTTTGCCAACAACAAGACCACTGACGAGTGGAGGAAATTGTGTGCTTGAAAGCGGCCAGTGGACCTGCTGAGCCCTGGTGCCACAGTGGTTAAAATTACTGTGCTACAGCCAAAACACTGTGAGTTCGATCCTGGGAGAGAACAAGGTCAGCCTTCCAGCTTTCTGAGGTTGGCAAAATGAGTACCCAGCATGTTATGGGCAAAATGCAAATTACCTGTAAACCGCCCAGAGAGTGCACTAAGCACTATGGGACGATATATAAGTGTAACTGCTATTACTATTGCTAACCATTGTCTGTCTGTCTGTCTGTCTGTCTGTCTGTCTCTCTCTCTCTCTCACACACACACACAGTAACTCATATCAGAGCATCTTCCTACCCCCACAGAGTTCCACATCCACACTGGCGTCATTCTGGTTTTTGCCTCTGCCACCACTTCCTCTTCTGTCTGTACACAAAAAAAATTCCACTCAGATTTGACACTTAATGGTTTTGGTTTGGGGAAGTTTCTGTCTTCTTCCAGACATGGTTTACCACTGAAGACTACTGGGTGACATGGGGAACACAGCAGTGGAGGTGGAATCCCGCTTGATGTGGCTTTTACTATAACCAGTGCAGTATAAAGGAAAATCAAGAGACCTGGGTTCAAATCCCTGCTTTGCCATAGAAATTAATTGGGCTGGTGGTAAGCAATAGTAAAATTACTCCTGAAATATCACATACCTTGACAATCATATTAGGGTTGCCAAAATAGGGACCAGTGGTACAATGGTGAGGGTGGGGCCGGTGAGCCAAAGAGAGAGCATGATCGGAATAGCAGGTTTCCCCTCCTAACCCCCTTCTTAGGACGACTATTGCATGCACACAAGCAGAGATTTTCTAACTATAACTGACGGTTCACATTAGTCATATGGTGTTGGCCACCTACACTTGGTAACGCAGCTCCCCAAAAGCCAAATGACGGAGATTTTAATATTCGTCATGCCGGAACTGCCATAAATAAATCTCCACAGAGTAATTCTGTTTGTAGGCATGGATTGTTCGAGATGTTTCCCTTATTGCATCTCAGGGGAAGAGTTGATATGGTATGTAATGAAAACAGAGAGAGAGAGAGAGAGAGCAAGAAGAAAAACAGATACTGTGTGGCAAAAGTAATCTTCCGTTCTTTTGCCATCTTGCTTGGGGGAACTCTCTACATCTACACCATCACCCCACCCTGCCAGCAAGCAGCATAATCATATTCCAGTTCAAAGCTTTGATCCAACAAGATCACCCATCTCTGCTTGTTGTACCTTTTCATATTATGCTCGTGCCTCACCGCTGCTGAGGGAGCTGCACTGGCTCCCAGTTTGCCTCCAGGTGCAATTCAAGGTGCTGGTTATGACCTTTAAAGCCCTATATGGTAGTGGTCCAGGTTACTTGAGAGACCGCATCGTCCCAAGGACATCTACCCGGACCACCAGAGTGGACCGGAGAGGCTCTCTGGTTGTGCCATCAGCCAGAGAGGCACATCTCTCTGGCACTAGAAGGAAGGCCTTCTCGGTGTCCGCTCCGGCCCTGTGGAACCTCCTCCCGATAGAGCTATGCCTGCAGACGGAGTTGCTGCCCTTTAGGAAAGGAGTGAAAACCTGACTGGCAGGTCTGGTCTGGGGAGTGGATGGTTCAATTTCCCCAGCCAGTTGGATGGTTTGACCCCCAGTATGTCCAAGTTATAATACCTAGCTTTTAATTAAGTTTTTAAGCTTTTTAAAGTTTTTAATTTTTAAGTGTTTTTAAAATTGTTGGAAATCGCCCTGGGTCCCTTTGGGGAGGAGGGCGATAAACAAATATTACAAAATAAATAAATAAATAAATAAATATTATACGATTTCTTGGGGAGAGGGCATGTGTATGACTTCAAATTAGTTTTCAAGCTGTTTGTTTGACAGGTTTCAAAAGGCTGTGCCCACCAGAATGTGTTTACTTACATCAGAAATTCTCAACCTGTGGACTGCAGGCCGTATGTGGCCCACAGCAACATTTCATGTGGCCCACTACCACCTCTGCTACATCCGGAAGTGCCATGTGGTGGAGGAAGGGCAAAATAGCTGCCCGGCCCCTGAAGTTGTCTGAGGGAGTGTGACCCGGTCCCCGGCTTTAAAAAGTTGAGAACACCTGACTTAAAAGGTTACTTGGTTGATCTGTACTTCACACGTCTGGTTAGATGTGGGGATTGAAGCATCATCTCCCATGAGATTTTAGCAACCTCTCACCACCGGGAGGTCCTACTGCTACCATAGCAGGGTCTGATGGCACATGGGGGACTGAGGACCATGTTTTTGATGCTCCTTTAGCCATTTTAAATACAAAGACACACCTGGCTGGGCTCATGTCAAAGTTGACCATGTTAGAGCAATGCACTGGCCAGGTGCATTGCCCAAATACCCAACCTCACTTTAGCTGACCTATAGTCTCAGAATGGAGGACCGTTCTGGATGACTAGCTGACACTTTTGTGGCATGGTTGAACCTGCCAGGGGAATACACCTCCACCACCATAGATGTCAGATGGCCAGGGTTATCGCTGTATCACTGTGAGGTGGGTTTTGCAGTGGAGAATGTGTTTAAGAAACGGAAATGTAAAGGATGGTTCTCATTTCTATGGTTAAACTTTCAATGCATAAAGCAGAAGCTGGTTGGATATCTCAATGAATTGGATATAATGGAGCCAGAGGTTGGGAGTTCTATTCCCCACTGTGCGAAATGAGCTAGCCTGCATAACCTTAAGCAAGGAACACAGTGGTCCCTGAGTACCCCCAAAAGAAGGTACAGTAATGCTAAACTACTTCTTAGTGCTCTATAGAAAACCCTGGAAATGATTGCAATAAATTGGAATTGATTTGATGCCACTTCATCATCATTATACTAGAGAAGCAACAGCCTGATTTGATTTCAAGGCTACAGTTTGCAAAAGTTGCCTTTTTGAGGCTATAGATCCCAAGATCTCACAGCTGGCATTGTCATTAGTGATAGCAATTACATTTATCCAGGCTCTATTGAAGATTAAAACAAAAGCTTACTGTGTGGAATCTAGTTTGAACTGAACTTGTTTTAAACTTAAAGAAGCCTGAGTGTTTACCTTCCCTCCCTGAGCTCAGAGGGCTATCCCCCCCCCCCCCGGCCCGGTAGTGCTTCACAGGTGTATTGCCTTGTTTGTTTTCTCTTGCACATGATGATATCATACAGGAATTGAGTAATGGAGTTTAGTGGAAAGCTTGAAAACAAGCCAATCATTGGGTGCTTAGTTCCCCATAAGTAAAAGTTCAAGGAAGACATTTCCTCAGATCATCAGCATTTCTATATAATTCTCGCCACAAAGCAAGACAGAGAGGAAGCAAAGCAGAAGACAGATTGCATAAGGTCATTCTGATTTTATCAGGAACCCAAGAGGTGGTGGGCTGTCAAAAATTTTACTACCACACCATGGGCGGAGCTGATGTCATGGGCAGAGCCAATGCCATGATGTCATGAAATCATGATGTTGTGGGCGGAGCCAACATCATGATGTCCTGATGTTGTGGGCGGAGCCAAAGTAAAAAATAAAAATTAAATAAAAATACACATTAAAATACAAATTAAAATAAATACAATACATATAAATACATATAAATTAAAATAAACACATATACACATAATACATAAATACATTAAATGCACATTAAAACAAACTACATAAAACACACACTTCAACCCACCCACCCACCCCAAACACAAACCCGTCAGTTACCTTACTCTGAGGTCGGGGAGCAGCAGGCAGGCACAGCAGCAGCAGCACAACCTGGCCTGGCTGGGCCCGGCAGCGCAGCCTGGCCCGGCAGCATGGCCTGGTCTGGCCTGGTGCACTGGTGCGCCCGGGAAAGGCCGTCGCCACCGCTCCTCCAGGCGCTGCGCTTTCTGGGCAGCCCAAAATAGCTGCTTGGAAGTATGCATGTATCAACACTCCATTTGACGCATGTGCACTTCTAATTTTCAGTGCACATGCGTCAAATGGAGTTTTGATGCATGCACACTTCCGAGCAGCCATTTTGGGCTGCCCAGAATAAACATCCGGAGGGTGGCTGGAGAGGCGACCGAACCGGTCGCCCGGGGGTTTACTACTCCACCCCGGTGATCCCCTCTGGATGGCTGCTACCGGTTCAGGTGAACCGGTCCGAACTGGGAGCAGCCCATCACTGAACCCAAGTCATTTTCTATGCAGCCAACATTATTTGTAAAGGTATTATTGATGCACGTTTGGGCAGACATGCTGCTATGGTAATGGAGTAGACTGTACAGCCAGCGACTCAACGCCGAGTGTTGGGTGGTGATAAATAACCTGACTCCCCAAAGAGACCAACGGCTACAGGCAGATGAGCACCTTTAGATGGTGTGATATCCCGCCCCCATGGAAGAAATGCTACTGAAAACCATTATATTGGATCCAATGGCAAAATTGCAAGAAATTGCAAGTAGGTAAATAGGGACCACTTTGGTGAGAAGGTAAACAGCATGTTGAAGCATACCTGCCACATGTCCATGGAAATGTCTGCAGACGCAGACAGCACTGGCTCTTTGGCTAGAAACAGAGATGAGCACTGAACCCTAGAGTTGGATACGACTGGCTTTCAAGCAAGGGTGACCTTTACCTAGACAGCAAAAATGTCTCAGGTTGAAGTGGGCTCAAAAGGGTCCCTTGGAACCATTCGATCCTTCTGGTCACATACAAAACAAAAATAAAAGGTTACTGTTTCTACAAGTACAGTCAAACCTTGCATAAAGAGCGCATCACTTAAAGAGTAACTCGCTTAAAGAGCAGAATTTTCTCTGAATGTTCGCTTCGCTTAACAAATAAAACCAAACAAAAACTCGCTTAACAAATAAATTGGGGTTTGCAATCCAGAAGAGTAGCGTGCCTTGGCGGGGCCCCATATAAAAATTTGTTTGGGGGCCCTTAGGAAGGGTAAAGATTTGTTTTGCTTATGCACGTTGGGGGCCCCCGTGGCCCCCGTATAATTGATACGGCAGATACGGTGGTAGCTACGCCTCTGTTGCAATCCCCCCACAATTAGTCGTTTACAATGGTGTTTCACTTAAAGAGCAAACTCGCTTAAAGAGCAATCCTATGGAACGCATTATGCTCTTTAAGTGAGGTACAACTGTAATTAACATTTGCCTGCCAGTGACCTTAAATCTGCCTTAAGAAAGAAACAGTGTGTTCTCTCTCTCTCTCTCTCTCAATCTCTCTTTACTGATGTTGGGAATGTCAAATTAATAGACCAATAATAAATAATGAAGGGGGGATTAAAGAGGTCGGAGCAGAAGAGAAGCAGATTAAGTGCTATATCCTGCTGGCAAGGAAAAACAAACCTAAAGGTAAAGATCTTCCTTGTTCGAAAGCCAGCACTGTCTGTGTATGCAGATGTTTTCGTGGTCATGTAGCAGGCATCACTAGACACCGGAGCACACAGAGCGCTGTTACCTTTCCCGCCAAAGCAGTACCTATTTATCTGCTTGCAATTTCTTCCTTTCGAACTAGGCTGGCAGGAGCTGGAACAGACGACAGGCACCCCTCCATCATGCCGCACTCGGGGCTTGAACTGCTGACCTGCTGACATTCCAATCGTCAAGTTCAGCAGCTTAATCACTACTCCACCATGGCCCCTTAAAAATAAAATAAAATCTCTCTTCCCAGAAAAGACGCCTGAGTTAAGGCCAGTGCCAGATCAGCCATGTAGCAGGAGTAGCAAATGCTACGGGCCCTGCGTCTCTGGGGGGGCCCGGGCCCCGCGCTCAGAATGAAAATCCAAATTTAAATATTCCATGCATTCACACGGATATTTAAAAAAGTTCACTCGGAGACTCGCCGATGCCTCATTGGAACATTCAATGTGTGACAAAGAGTAAAGATGCGCGCGCAGGTAGAGCCATCTTTTTGTCTGCACATGCATCTTATGCACTACTCTGTAGTAGTGCAAATTTGTGCTGAGTGGCAGAGTCGATTGACGTGTGAGCTGTACTGGTGTTTTATTTTATTTTTTGTTGTTCAGTCGCACAGTCGATTCCGACCCTCTGCGACCCCATGGACCACTGTCCACCAGGCACTTCTGTCCTCCACCATCCTCCTCAACTCGCTCAGTTCTGTGCCCATTGTCTCTACAATACTATCTAGCCATCTCATTTTTGGCTGCCCCTTTTTTCTTTTGCCCTCAACCTTTCCCAGCATCAAGGCTTTCTCAAGCGAATCCTCTCTTCTCATTTGATGTCCAAAGTACTTTAGCTTCATCTTTACTAGTTGAGCTTCTAAGGAACAGTCAGGGTTGATTTCTTCTAAGATTGACCTATTTGTTCTCCTCGCTGTCCAGGGGACTCTCAAAACTCTCCTCCAACACCACATCTCAAAGGCATCTATTCTTCTGTGCTCAGCTTTCCTACTGGTCCAGCTGTCACAACCATACATTGCCACCGGAAATACCATTGCTTTAATTATGTTCCCCAGGTTTCTCATCGCTTACCTCCCAAGAATCAGTCGCCTTTTTATTTCATGGCTGCAATCACCATCTGCAGTGAGCTTTGATTCTAAGAAAGTAAAATCTTTCACTGCTTCTACTTCTCCTCCATCTATTTTCCAGGGACTGATAGGGCCTGTTGCCATTATCTTGGTTTACTTGATATTAAGTCTCAAGCCAGCTTTTGCACTTTCTTCTTTCAACCTAATCAGGAGCTTCTTTAAGTCCTCCTCACTTTCTGCCATTAGGGTGGTATCATCTGCATATCTCAATTTGTTGATGTTTCTCCCAGCAATTCTGATCCCAAATTGTGATTCCTCCATCCCTGCATTGCACATTATGTGCTCTGTGTATAAGTTGAATAAGCAGGGTGACAAAATGCAGCCTTGTCTTACTCCTTTTCCTATTCCAAACCACTCTGTCCTTCCGTATTCTGTCCTAACTGTTGCTTCTTGATTCATGTACAGATTTCTCATGAGGTATATAAGGTGTTCTGGTATTCCCATCTCTTTAATTACTTGCCACATTTTGTTGTGGTCCAGACAGTCAAAGGTCTTAGTGTAATAGGTATCCTAAATCTTAAATCTAAGCAAAGGCCTCGTGACGGGGCCGTAGCCAGGATCCTAGATGTGGGCAGGTGGATGTTTTTTTAGGGTGGGCAACACAAAGCCTCTTTCCACTGCATTCCTATGGGAAACCATGCCTTGCCAGGATGGGCAAACAGCTAACTCAAGGTGGGCCAAACCTACCCTGGCCTCCCTCTGGCTATGGCTCTTGACACGATTTGCTACAGGCCTTGCACTGGCTTAATCCGGCGCTGGTTATAGCCTCCAAAAGGCGACCCAGAATGGTTTTCGGACAGGTACATGAGACAGGGAGAGATGAGGCTGTCCTCTGGCTCTCCTTATTGCTCCTCCATCACACGTCCTCCAATCGCCCTTTCTAAGAGCTCTCCAGCTCCCTTCCTGCATTGTTTCAAAAAATAAATAAATAAGGGGTTTAAACGCCCCCAACTCTCTCCCTCCCCTTCACAATCGGCGTCATCAGTCATTGCGTCTGCCTGCCTGCCACACATTCACCATTAGGTAACAAGCCTCCTCCTAAGCTCTTTTCTACCAGCAGGTGATTATTATTATTGTTATTGTTGTTGTTATATTCTGGTAAGGGGCAGTGATGGAAAGAGAGTTGTGTGGATAAAACTAGTATTGGGAGGGATTTATGGCCATAATTTGGAACAAGGCCGCCCCAAAACTTTATCACTGGTGGCAGAAAAGCAACTGCCAACCCTCTTAAGCAAGGTGCCCTGAATCTTAAAACGCAGCCAGAATGTCTTTGGAGGTGGGCACAGGAAGTAGAAACACCCCCAACAGAAGCTGCTCTCCCACTCACTATCAGTTTAAAAAAGGCATTAAATTGAATGTCAAACCACTTGCTGCTTTTTCATGACTGACCCCTCTCTATCTGCTGCCTGAGTCAGCTGTCTCACACTGCCTTATAGGAAGGCTCCCCCTGGATTTGCAGATAGTATAATGCTGGGAGAGTTCCTAATAGTAAGCATTGCTCTCAGGCCTTCAGCCACTGGTAAAGGTAAAGGTCGCCCTTGCTCAAAAGCCAGTCATATCCGACTCTAGGGTTTAGTGCTCATCTCTGTTTCATAGTTGAAGAGCCAGCACTGTCTGCTTCTGCAGATGTTTCCATGGACATGTGGCAGCCATGACTAGACACTGGAGTGCATGGAACGCTGTTTGCCTTCCCACCAAAGTGGTCCCTATTTACGGTATCTACTTGCAATGTCTTGCTTTGGAACGGCTAGATTGGCAGGAGTTGGGACAAAGGCGGGAGCTCATTCAGTCGTCCAGCATTCGGGTATCGAACTGCTGACCTGCTGACCTTTTAGTCAGCGTTTTAGCCACTTGAGCCACTGCAATCCCTTAGCCACTTGTAGTTTGTCCCTCCCTCCAAACACTGAATGAAACCATTTCAGTAGACCAAGCGTCCTTCTGAATGGCAAGAGAGGATAATAAAGAGAACTATAATACACAGTATTATGTTTATTATTGCAGAAGGGATGAGGAACCATGAGCTCTTCATACATTATTGAACTCAGACACCATCAGCCTCGGTCAGCATGCTCACTGTTCATGGAGGATGGGAGCTGTCGTCCAACAGGTCAGGTGGAAACTAGCTCCCCTGCTTTATGAGTGCGGACTAAAATAACAGAAAGTAGTGAACAAGGCAGGTGAGTTCTCTAGAAGATTTCAATTTGGGAGAAAGGAGTAGTGGCAGCAAATAAAATACAATAAAATAAAGACTTAAGAAATTTAGGAGAGAGAACGTGTCAGTTGGAATACAAATAAGATAAGTCAGGACCTGTTGAATGTCCACCTGTCATGAAACATAGGAAACCTAGTGCATGAAAGGTGGAAATGATGGTAACCTTATTGTAGCCTTTGCAATTAAAAAAACCCTCTGCTTGTTACTGCCTAGACTTCCTTGTCCTTGCATTGTTTGTGGCCTTGCTGCAGTAGGAACATCCTGGGCTAGAAGGGCCAGGTGTTAACCCAGGTGCCATGGTAACCAAGGCCAGGTGAGTATTGAGATAGGAGCAGCACCTGCTTTGTTGAGGTTTATTTATAGACTTGGATCCCTTCAGCTGCAGCAGCTCCCATCACACAGCAACAACCACAGGCTGCCTGATCTTACTTACACACACACACACACACACACACACCTTCAGGAGGTTCCCTGCAGAAGGAAGCCGCTCCATCCATCCACCCACCTAAGGGAGCAACAGGTAGCCAAAGGGCTCTTCCATGCCCTTTTAAGCCATTATCACCCAACAATTGGTTCTGGTTATCATTTTCTTCTCCTCTTGTTCATGTAGATGGGAAGAAAACACAGGAGAGGTGTGTTGCTTTCCCTAGCAACCTGGCACTTTCAGGGCAGGAATGTAGCTCCTGGGATCCTCCAGTGATGCAAGACACTCACGGCTGTTTTTCTGCCCAGAAATCCATGTCTCTAAGTGTGATTGTTTCTAAGGAAGTGTGCAAAAGAGTGAAGCTTTACAAGAGAATAACAAACTCTTTTTGGTACAAAATGCTAATTAACTATTGTAACTGTTTTGGAAATCTTTGTGGCCATCAGAGAGATTTGGTATTACTATAGTGTTGCCAACCACTTTAGTTTTACATTTGGCTCTGATCAAGGACAAATAAGCCAGTGAATAAACATGCAGGAGTGAATTGGGCTGTGTCAACATCTCTAACCATTAGCCTTAACAAATGTACTGATTTGTTTATGGAACGTTAGCCTTAAGCAACCGTGACTTCCGCATAGGGCAAACCAGGCCTCTTTCATTGGTTATGCCAGCTTGGAGATTTCCTTTTGATTTTGCCCTTTAAATTTCCCCCAGTGCCTGAGACCAATTTCTGTGTCAGTGGCACTGTTGGAATTTAAGATATTAGGCTTTGCATGCAACCTGAAAGCACTGCTCTGTCTGTTGCCTTTGCAGGAAAGGGTATCATGGCTTGTCCACAAAAGATTAGAGTGTGCGTATGTATACGTGTCAGACTGTATTTTAGAGAAGGCATTGCAAATCTGGAGGAAACACTAAGATTAAACACCTCAGGCCATGATGGGTTTCACAACTAAGGTGCCAACAGTTTCTACCTGCTCATGTTGTTGGGCTTCATACCGAGCAAAATGTCACTTCTTGATTGTTGCCCATCAAATGGTCACTAATGGCATAGCTACCATGTTGAACGGAATATTTGGCAGCCTTCATTGGAGGGGGGCAGGGGAAATGCAGTTCCTGTCTTCTCCAATCAGCTTTGAAGAGGCATGGCTTTAAGGGTCTTGGAAATCTGGACTTCCCAGATGTTCAGCAGAAAGGGATTTAAAATATATATACTGTACAGTATTCTTATTTTTCTTAAGACCTCCCAAACTCTCAGCTAAATGTGCCTTTCTAAGAACAAACAGTTGGTCTCAAGGCTAGCGGGTGACAGATGGGGGAGTTCATTCAAGTAAGCCACTGTAGCCAGGATAAGGCATAAGCTTCCTTAGACCCCCCACTCGCCCACCAAAGGCAGCCAATTAGTCTGCTGCCTATTAGGTGCTCACAGCAGAAGATGAAGATGGATATAATGGGGGCATGGACAAGATGATGATGAAGAAATAGCCCGTGTCATGTTGCTTCAAACAAAGGCAAATCAGGACCCTTCTTTTCACTCCACATTTGCCTGAAAGGAGGCGAGCTGTGTGGATAATGATTAACCCATTTTGCTAGGATCCTATCCTAGAATGCCTCCTTCCCCTCAAGCTGCTTTGAATTGTCATGTTCACACTGAATCTCAAACTGGGCATAGGTAGTAAAGGTCTCCCTTGTTCGAAAGCCAGTCGTACCCGACTCTAGCGTTCAGTGCTCATCTCTGTTTATAGCCAAAGAGCCAGCACTGTTTGCGTCTGCAGATGTTTCCATGGACATGTGGCAGCCATGACTAGACACTGGAGTGCACAGAATGCTATTTACCTTCCCACTGACGTGGTCCCTATTTATCTACTTGCAATGTCTTGCTTTCGGACTGCTAGGTTGGCAGGAGCTGAGACAGACGGAGCTCAGACCATCATGCAACACTCAGGTCTTGACCTACTGACCTTCCATTCATCAAGTTCAGTGTCTTAACTATAAGCCACCACAGTCCACCATAGGTAGTAAAGAATGACCCAAAAGGCATTGGCACAGAAGAATGGGCACAGCCAGGAAGGGTTGAGCATCCTGCTAGCCAGTTGCCCATTTTACCCAAGGATCATTGAGGATGGTCTTTCAGGGGAAAGGTCAGGCAACCTCCTTTTCTACCCCCATTCTACCTCTGAGCTTCCAGAGGCACTGTGAACACTTTTAAGTAGCTTACAAACACTTCAGCTCTAAGCCCCTAAATGAGGTATTGCAAGATCTCCCTGCTTGGCCTTGCCTTTGGGGGTCATGGTTGAGGGAAACATTCAGTGACAAACACAGGAGTCCTGAAAGAGGACATCCATTGTTTCAGCATCCAGTGCACCCCAGGGACTAACCGTGTGCTTCTTTCCCATAAGATTTTAACGGGCTCTGGCCATCAGAAGGTCCTACCGCTACCGTCGCCAGGTCCAATGGCACATGGGGGACTGAGTCCCATATTTTTGATGCTCCTTTAGCCATTTTAAATACGACAACACAGCCGGCTGGGCTCATGTTGAACTTGGCCACATTAGGTGCATTGCCTGAGTACCTAACCCCTTAGCTGACCTGCAGTTCCAGCATGGAGAACCATTCTGGACCACTAGTCGACACCTTTGTGGCATGGTTGAACCTGCCAGGGGAATGCACCCCTGCCACCATAGCCGTTGGATGGTCAGGGTCACTGCTGTGCCATGTTGAGGCAATTTGCAGGGCTCATTAAAGTCCTCAAAGCAAATGAGCATCGTGTTTTCAGGAGACAGATTTTAATCATTTACATGCATCCAGTGGTGGGCATCAGCAGGTTCACACCAGTTCACCAGAACCGGTAGCAGAAATTCTGGCTGGCCCCACACATCCAAGTTTTGAAATAAAGTAGTCCTAATTCGGGTGCAACGCAGGGCTTTCCCCCTGGGAAAGTGTGGTAGTCAAATTTTTTAGAGCCCACCACTGCATACATCTAAAGAATGACTTATTTCACGTCATGCCTTTGAAATAGCAGGTTCCTTCCCAAAATAAACCAAAAGTTCCCAATGGTGTAGCCTTCCTTTGTAGCAGGGATTCATCATCTCTGTGTGGGTCATGGATGGGCTTTAAGGGTCTTGTGAATCAGGCATAAAAAAGACATTTCCCTCCTTTCATTGTCCTTTACATTCATTCTTGTGAGTGGTGGTGGGGAGACTGACACCCCTTCTAATGGCAAATGATGTTAAGGCAGTGTTTCACTTTGAGGAAGGGGACTCTGTAGCTGTCATCAGATCATCAAAAGGAAAGATCCCCCAACAAGAAACGCTGCTTTCTAGGGAAGATGTTCTAGCAACCCGATCATTATGATTGCCCTTCAGCTTTCTGCAGTCAGAACTGTGCAATAAACAGTTATATTTATATACTGCCTCATAATGCTTAGTGTACTCTCTGGGTGGTTCCCCAGTTAAATCACATTTTGCAAGCAATATGCTGGGTACTCATATTACTGACCTTGGAAACATGAGTCAACCTTGACCCCCAGTCAGGATTGAACTCACAATGTTTTTGCTGCAGCACAGCAGTTTAACCACTGCAAAACCAGGGCTGTTGTACATAACTTTCCAGTTGAGACAGCACTCTTAAGTATAGTTAAAGACATCATAATAGTGGAAAATTTATTTGTTGATTCCTTTTCTGTGAAGGATAACATACAATAGTATTTTATGACACTAAATTTTTTTTTTGATCTAGCTGCATGGAAGTGGGATCCTAAGAATGTTATTTGGTTCATTTTAAAAAACAATGTTCTAAAATTTACACATTTCTTGTGAATAGAACAGAAGGAATCTGAGTGTAAATAACTTGCAGTGTGGGCGGCAATGAATCTGACAGTCTTGCATCCAAGGAAAATTCTTTGTGGGATTAAGTGGTTTAGACGGTTGCTTGTAAATCCCTGTGGATTCAACCAAGTTTGTGGCACTGGATTAAGGCTCTTGCTCCTGACCCACCCCCATACCCCAGTTCTGCATCTTTTACACCTACTGGGCTCATAGTTTACAATCGCATTCTTTCCATGCTGGGAGTAGCTGTAATCTACTACATTTCCTGGTGGAAAGGAACGATTCAGTTCATTTTTTTAAAAGGATGTATCAAAAATCCACAAATTTCTGTATAAACAGGACAATAATTCACAACTGTGAATGGGGGAGTAAGCAGAACTGACAGACTTGTCCTGCTTTAGTTCCTAGTTTAAAAATCCCAGCCAGTTACTGCCCCAAGAGGGGAAACAGCCCAGAAAATAAAGGAGCCCCTCTTCTCTGCTAGAAACAAGGCTGTCTCCTCCGATTTGGCCCTGAGCGTTGCTGTTCTTGAACCTAAGCAGATGCAGTCACTAAAGAATAATGCTGCTTAATTATTCAACGTTAGTAGATGAAGCAGCTTCTTCCGTGTCTAGGCCAGACGTGAAACTGCCAAAATGAAGGCACTTTTTGGTGAGCCCATTCTGCAGTTCCTTTGGCCTGACCTAGTGTGAGAAAGATTAGGTGGCAACTCAAGCTGGCTGTTGCCAGGGTACACCCAATTGTGGTTCAAAAATACCACCATCTTCGAGGAGGCTCTTTCTGTGTGTTGACAGGGAGTTAAACAGCAGAGAACATTTCTACGGCATATGTGGGGTGGTGAGTTGCTATTAAAGACACAGGAGCTGGGCCAGATCTTAAAATAAGGCAAAAGTGGCAATATGAGTTACAGCATCTCTCCACACAGGAAGTATCGCTCTGCAGAGATGTGATGGCACCTGCTCCTTCCCAAGCTAAACTTAACCAGAGTTGCTTCTGATCTAGGTTATTTTGGGCCATCCTTCAGAGCAGAAATGTTCTCTGTGCAATTAAGGGTAACCACGCAGGCATGAAGAAATGTTTAGGAACTCCCAGCTTTAACAGACTAGAGCAGGGGTGCCCAAACTATAGCTCATGGGCCAGATCTGGCCCCCAATACCAATTCATCCACCTTTGCCGTTCCTGGAAGCAGAAGTAAAATGCTCCCGTACGGGCACATTTTACTTCCACTTCCAGGAGCGGCAAGGGTGGTGTGGGTCGGATGAATTGGTGTTGGGGCCAGATTTGGCCCATGGGCCGTAGTTTGGGCACCCCTGGTTTAAGCAGAGAAAATGGCAGCCTAAAAATCTATCTCACCCTGTTGCAAAACAAGGCACGTTTTACTTCCACTTCCTGTTGGGAAGAACCATATGACCAGCCCATGGCCCGAAAAGTTTGGGCACCCCTGGACTAGAGGCTGCAGAAAAGCCAAAGCTTGGTCTCCAGGAAATGCAGAAGAATCACTGGGCTGCTTGAGTTCTCAGTATTGTAGCCAGCAGGGCCATTTCAATCCTTTGATGGCAGAAATCCCAGTTCTCATCTAGGAGAAAAGATGTGACTGCCTTCAGAAACTCATTCTCACCTCCAACTCCACCCACTGTAGTCCGTGCTGAACAGCCGCTCTTCTCCCCACTTCAGATTTACTCACACATTAACTCTTGGGACGTTTGTTGCACAAGATGTTAATGAAGTTGGAGAAACCGTGAAGTCCAATGAGGGATCCCACCCAATTTCTGCAGCCAAAGCACCACTTTGCTTTTAGAGTTCCTCACCACAGCCCATGAAAAAAGAGACCATCTGAATGCAAAAAAGCTGTACTGTATTTATCCAAAAACAGACTTCTGAAATTTGTGTACAACACCCACACCCCAAGTCTCCCAGCCCCTTGCTTGGATCCCAATTTTATTGCACCAACCAATCCCATCCCTCCCCAATTTTCTGCCTTGATTTCAACAAATGGGTGTGGGATCTCTTTTCAAGACACATTAATCCATTGTGCAAACCTTGGCCCATTTCTCCCTTTTTTTTATATGCTATGTGTCACCCACCCCCTCTCCTTCCTGTGTCTATTTCCTGAGATAAAGTTCAGCTCCAGTTGCTAAAAAAAGAAAGTTCCTTTTTTCGTTGCACTCAGCCATGGCCTTCCCAAAAGAGATACTAGAAATATTACTTAAAAGTAAGACTTTTTCAAATAAAAAAACCACCCCAGGACCAATTCTGTCCCTCTGAAGGGTTGACTTAGATCAGGGATTCTCAATCTGTGGCCAATGGGCCAGATGTGGCCTGCAGAACCATTTCATGTGCCCCCCACCACCGCCTCTACCACACCAGGAAGTGCTATGTGGTGGAAGAAGGGCAAAATGGCCATCCGGCCCCTGAAGCTGTCTGAGGGAGCGTGACCTGCCCCCCATCTTTAAAAGGTTGAGAATACCTGACTTAGATTAAAAACCCGTCATTTCACTCTTTCACCCGGAACTAGTTCGAGGAAAGCAAGAGACATTTCCCCATCTACAGCTGTTTTTGATTTCAGCTCCCAGAAGCATCAGACAGTGTGGGCAATGGTAAAGGATTACAGGACTTGTAGAGTAACCTATCAGAAGGGCCAAAGGTTCCCCCACACTTGTGAGTGGCCCAACACAACAGGCTCCCATTGGGCTGCTGGGTAGAGGGGTGGGGCAAACTCTGTGCTGGGGAGACGGTGCACATGCCCAAAGAGAGGGCTTTGAATGCTCTCTATGGCATGGGTGTTCCATAGGTTCTCCGCCACTGTTCTAGGTCATTCAGAAGACGTTACAGTGTTCCATGTCATTTCCGCTTCACTTTTCTGATATATTTCACTTTGCAGGGTTCTCTATCAGAATCATCTCTGCAATATTAAAATTCAGTTCCTGGCATCCACTGAAAATAACACGTCTTATCTGCACTGCACATGGGACATGGTGACTTCCCCACTTCCTCTTCTTGAGGAGCTGCAGTTCTGAAGGGGGAACAATTGGTTTGTCAAGCCGATCAGCCCCACCATAAATACAACATCAGCTAAATTAGAATATGGTCACACTCTGCAATCCTCTACTTTCTTAGGTCCAGAAAGCCTTCTAAACAGTGCTTTGTGCACCCACAAGAGAAAATGCATCAGAAAACAGCACTTTTTTCTTCCTCTTTTGAAAGCTGCTCTATAAGCAGTAAGGAAGGGCGAAAGAGTGTAAGCACATCTGGACTTTTTTAAGTGCTGGAGAGAGGTTGTGGGGAGACAGAATGGTGGCCTCTCAGAGTGATGAGATAGTCAGGATATGTCTCATGAAGAAAACTCCTCTGATCAGATTACAGATATAGCTTGGCAGCGCCAAAACTACAGCTACACACACTCATTGGCAGTAGAACACTAGAACTGGGAGGGGATTTCCCATACATTGCAGTTGCAACCAAACTGTGGATATTAGAAGGATGTGATATTAGAAGGAGGTGGTAAAAGGGTAGGTGTTGTGGAGCCCTGAGCCTACAAGGTGTGCAGCTAACGTCTGTCTTAATGTTAGATCCCTCGCAAATGGGTCAGAAGGAACCAAATAAAAGGGCCTACATCCTGAAAGACAAAAGGCTGGTTCAAATTAACCAGGTATGGCAATATCAAGTCTTCACCCACTACACCCCAACCATCATGGCTTCCTCTTGCATCATCCCACCCCTGCTGTGTATGTGTTTTGCCCTCCCCCAATTCCACATCTGAACTCTTCCATCCTACCTCTTAAATAAACCTGGAGCAATAAACTTCAAATGCTACTTCATGCCCTAGGCCTAGGTCAACATGCCAGTTCTGCTAATAGCCCTTCAAGTCATGAAACAACATCCATAATTTGCAATCACAGACCTTACAACATCTCCAGATTTTTTTTTAAAATAAAAAAATCATATTGGTTTAGAACTGGACGCAGTTTTCACCTCCCAGTTCCACCCTCTTTACCTAACCCCAGGTACCCCACCAGGAAGGAAACAGCCCAGTAGCATCAATATACTGGTATATTCCAATTCTGGGAAAATATTGTGCTTCTTTGGCATCACCGATTGCTTCATTCCTTTTCGAGATCTCCACCCACCCCACCCCAGTGCTTCCTTGAATATTCACTCCCCCGGCATGCCTGTAAGCTACCTTCCCCAAAAGTCAAGCTGCTTAAGCAGTTTCAAGGTCCACGATCTCTTCAGCACAACCTATGCCTCATACGTCAGTGGTTCTATACTTTTGGCTCACAAGATATTTTGGACTGCAACTGCCAAAAGAACCAGCCAACGTGGCTAAAGCTCAAAGTGACTAGTTGGCCCAAAACATCTAAAGGTAAAAGTGGAGAACGGCCATCAAACAGAGCACAGATTGCTAGCTGACATTTACGTCTTCTTGGAACCTCCAGTTCTTTGAACCATCCTGGCAGATGCCCAAATCCTCTTTTGCTGGTCAAATAAATAAATAAATAAATAGCCATATTTAAAAAAGGGAAGGCAGCCTGGCTCCCATGGTGTCCAGCACCACTTCCTCAGCGATGCAAGTCTTGTTACAACTGGCTCTCCTCTTCCTCCAGAGAACGGTTCAGCCCAGGGATGAACTTGAGAAGCCTCTTGCGGAAACTTCCATGTTTGCTCTTCCGGGGCCTGGGGGCTGCCAGGAAGCTCTTGGTTTCACACAGTTTGTCCCAGGAATGGGCCACTCCATTGCTGGTGCTGGGACACTTGACGCTGGCGCTACGGGTCAGCATAGGCCAGGGGCGCGAGGATTGAGCAGTGGCAGGGACAATGTCCAGGGAATCGGCAGAGTCAAAGAAGCAGGTCTGGTAGACTGAATCCTCACTCCCGTCGGTGGCCATGCTGACGCAACCCACACTGCTGTAGGTGCTGCTTGCGCCTGGCAACAGCATCCCGAAAGGTGTCGAGCTTCTGGCCAAGGCAGTGCCGTACAGGCAGGAACGCACAGACTCCAACGTGTCATAGATGCTGGGGTCTTTAACCACAATCCCTAGCAGAAAAAGAACAATGAGGTACATCAGTTTCTTTTAAATGAGGTCAGACCTGATCTTCTGCATTGGAGAGGGGCATGTTTTATCCAATGCCCTGGAGACTGCCTACGCCAGATTCAGGCCCACCTCACCCCCCTTGAACTCAACTGTCCTCAACCATCCCAAGTAAGTTATTAATGAAGCCATTCCTAAGATGGCTGGGGAAGGAGGATCTACTGGATTCAAAGTCTACCCACCCAGATGTTGATTCCACATGCTGCTTCCTTGCCGTAACTGTTGATCTGCAGTTCTTATGACCATGAGGAAGAATATAACGGCAGATCTCTTTTTCTGCCTTCTTGGACAGAGAGTGAGACCTATACGATCCTACGTGCTTTGAGATGTACGCATAGATATCCCAGGTTTATATTTTGTATTGCACTGAGAAAACAGGCAAATAAAGGCTTTTCTGGATCTGGAGAAAACCTGAGAGACATTCTGTGGTCTCCCCAGCTTCCCTACAAATACCAAATTCTTTTTTTAATAAAAACTTTGATCAAGAATTCCTCTTGTTTCAGAGGGTATGGATATATTTCTGTCATGTTTGAGGGCCGCCAAGCACTGCTGCAGCCTTCTAAATACTCCTAAGATTCATTTTTTAAACATATTAAAAAATATGTTTAAAAAATATGGGGGCCAGATCAGGCTCATGTGGCGTAGTTTGGGCACCCCTGGTTTAAGCAGAGGAGATGGCAGCCTAAAATCTATCTCATCCTGTTGCAAAACATATCTGCTGCAAAACAGATTGCAAGGTGCATTTTACTTCTTGTGGGAGGAACCACGTGACCGGCCCGCTGAACCACATGACTGGCCTGTAGCCCAAAAAGTTTGGGCACTCCTGATACAGACGTTCCATGAGAACAGCAGCTCAATTCTATTCTCTCAATCCCAAAACAGTGTGCTCTAAGTGTTATGAAAAGTAATTACCAAACTTTACACTTGCATGGCACTTGTATGCTACTGGGGTGGTGTGTGTGTGTGGAAGGTTCTGGGGGGGAGCAGTATTTGTAACTCTGAAGAGCCTCCAATGAACTTTAACACATTATTCATATAAAGGTTCATTTTTTCGCTCACCATGGAGTAGGCGTTGTTCCTGAACCATTAGTGACCGATACTCCCCCCATTTCTCGTAGAGTGTTTGCTGCAACAGAAAGAGATGAAGTAAATAATACTCATTTTATTACTCAGGTCAGTTTCTTCCCCTACTGTCTTCTAAAAGTCCAGTCCCTAATTTACAAATAGACACAGGCTGAGTAACTTCCAATCCCAACTACCAGGCTTTCAAAGAACTTTCAGGAAAGATTTGAAAGGCAATTTGGCGAAAATAGCAATACCAATTACACTTATATACCACCAGTAGTGGGATGTCAAATTTTTTCCTACCTCACCATGACATCATGATGTTGTGGACGGGGCCAATGTCATGACATCATGATGTCATGGTGGAGCCAACATCATGATGTCATGACTTTGTGGGCGGAGCCAAATTATTATTATTTTTAAAATAGAAAAAATTAAATAAAAATTAAATAAAAATACCCCAAACACAAATCAACCCACCCACCCACGCCAAACACAGACCCGTCACTTACCTAGGCAGGCAGCAGGCAGGTAGGAACTGCTGCGGCGCAGCAGCAAACCTCCACTGCAGCAAACCGCCGCTGTGGCCTGGCGGCCTGGCAAAGAAAGGCCACCACTGCTGCCACTTCTAGAGGCACTCCCTGCGCCCTTCCTTTCCTGGCAGCCAAAATGACTGCCCAGAACTGCAAATGTGTCAAACCTCCATTTGGCGCATGCACAGTTCTTTGCATGCACAGTTTCGGGCAGCCATTTTGGCTCCCTGGAAATACACTTCCGGAGGGGGGCTGGAGAGGTGACCGAACCGGATGCCTGGGCTTTACCATCATCACCCTGGCAACCCCCTTGTGATGGGCGCTACCGGTTCGGGCGAACTGGTCCGAACCGGTAACAACCCATCACTGATACCACCCATAATGCTTAGTGCACTGGGTAGTTTATGGCTAATTAGCATTTTTGCCTCCAACAATGCTGGGTACTTATTTTACCGACTTCCGAAGGATGGAAGGCTGAGTCCACCTGGGGCCCTGTCAGGATTGTGCTCACCACCTTTTGGTAGCAGTACAGCAGTTTAACTACTGCACCACCAAGGTTAGAGTAGACCCCTTTTAAATCAATGGAAATTACAGAGGCATTGACTCACCAAATCTGCACTGGCTCAATGGGCCTCCTCTAGTTGCAACTTACTAAGCCAAGCAACAGGAGTTCAAAAGGTGATTTGGGACCACAGTTTTCACAGTCCTCTCTTGAGGTTTTGGGAGCTATAATCCCAAAAATAACTCTTCCACAAGCTTGGGCCTTGATACATAAAGAGTTTCTCAAAATTAGTAACCTTTCTAGCAGACACTATCCAAAATGGTAACCACATAGGGGTAGAACTTAAATTGATTCTTTAATTTTCTTAATGAATTGTTTCTAATTGCCACTAAAGGCACTTAAACATCAGAAAGGTGGGATGAGATATGGGAAAAGTTCCTATTTTGGACTAGTTCCCAGAACGCCGCAACCAACTATGTTACTGTTCATGCCAGATTTTACAAACATAGTTTAAAAAAAGTAGCTTTTCCCATTTTTGGGCAGAATATATGTCGTTCTCTAAATAAGTAAAAATTGTCCTGGAGCTAGAGTCCAATGATGATGAATCTTTTAGAGACCGAGTGCCCAAACTGCAACCCCAAACCCACTTATTTATCGCAAAGTGCCAACACAGCAACGGGGGGGGGGGGGGGGAGGAAACGCTCCTATTGGGCTGCTGAGCAGAGGGGCGGGTGAACTCTGTGCTGGGGGGAGGGAAGAAGTGCTCCCATTGGGCTGCTGGGCAGAGGGGTGGAGCGAACGCTGTGCTGGGGTGACTGCACGGGTGCCCACAGAGAGGGCTCTGAGTGCCACCTCTGGCATGCATGCCATAGGTTCGCCACCACTGAGATAGACTGCTTTCTATATTTCATATGTCCTTTGTGGAAACATTACTAACCTTGAGATATTGCAAACGGGCCTCCAGCTCTGCCCTCCGAATTGACGTGCCATACAAAGTCTCTAACCTGGAGAGATTAAAAGCATGGTTGTAGACCCAATTTGTACCATCTCTGAAGAAGACATGCAGGTGCCGATTTTCTCCAACGCAACCAGTCCTTCTGTTACCTGAGCACATTTCCAGATGCCTTGATGATCTCCACAATCTCACGATGTCGGATCCCCTCAACATTCAGCCCATTCACACCAGTTATTGTATCTCCTGTGGGGCAGAGATGAACGGCAGAATTTAGGACAAGCCATTTCCTTATGAGGTTGTGAACTGTTCTTATGGACCAAATTCTGCTTTAGCCCAAAATGAACATCGGTGAGTGGGCAGCAATATAAATTAATAATAATAATAATAATAATAATAATAATAATAATAATAATAATAATAATAATAATAATAATAATAATAATAATAATAATAATAATAATAATAATAATAATAAATTTTGTTCCAGTGAAGAAAAAAAGAGGAAGCCAGTGGAAGTGGCTAAGTGCTGTGGAAACTGCATATGATTAGAAGCCTGGTAGTCTCTCTGCACATTAGCTCTATACAGGGTGCCTGTCAAAAAAACCTCTACCAATTCCTGAATCTCTTGCAGCTCCCAGAATTCTGGCTATGGAAATTCACCGAGCAGAAGTGCAAGAAATATGACTGTCTCATGCCTATGGCAGTCAGGTGCCAAAGACCTTTACACAGGAGACAAAAGGGCCCAACCAGGATTCAGGCTATTCTTTTGTTGTCTCAGATTCACCACCTGGAAAATTTCCCTTTCCCTCCTTTGGATTACAACTCTCAGAATCCCCCAGCCAGCATATCCATAGCACTGACAAACTGGCTGAAAGATTCTAGGAGTAAACATCTAAGAGGAACCTTATTAACCCATGTTCTGATATTATTAGGAATACAGTACGTGTTGGAACACAGCTTTATATTCTTAAAGGCCAGAGATTTACAACAACGACACAGAAGCAGCAGACCTCAGAATCCCACTGCTGATTCATACTTGCACAAAGGAAACTAGCACAAGTTTTGGTGGCAAATTACTGATAATTAGACGCTGGTTATGTTCATGTGCATGTGTCTGGTTGTGTAATGGACTACACAGCCAAGAATGTGAGCAACAACTCATTAACTCTTTGCCACCAACCTTTGAGATTTCCCTTATGCAAGCCTGGATTGACTGTAGGATTGTGGCCATCGATTCTCAGCTAGGGGCTGAACTCTCAATTTTGCAGCTCTCCTAAAAACAGTAGCACACACAGAGGTCTGGATGTGAATGCTTTTTAAAAATGCTTCCAGTTTATTGGGGAAGGAAAAAGAGACCTTTGTGATAACTAAATGCATGCAGTAGGAGTCACATGCCCTGCTCTTGGTTACCTTCAGCCTCCCTTGCAGCATGCCTGCTCTAAGGAACCATCCCTTTCACATGAAATGAATTAATACATAGAATCATAGAGTTGGAAGGGGGCTTTTAAGTCACCAAGTGCAACCCCCTGCTCAATGCAGGAATCCAAATCAAAGCAAGATCTGACAGATGGCTGTCCAATTCACACGCCTGAAGAGGACTGGAAGATCTCACCCCACAAAGATCCATAGTTCTGACTCTCTTCTTTCTAGGTTTGGTCCAAGAATTAGGAACTCCTTATTTGTCTCGAAGAAGTGGGGATATCCCCCCTCTTTGAGCTAGACATGCTGTGAGGCCAAGCAAGACAGTGGCTTCAAACAACAAATTTGGGTGTCCTAAAAGTACAGCAATTATTTACATATTGCTATCTTAACTATTTGCTTGGGGCGGAGGTGGGGAGCATTTGAAAGTAGGCAGTATGGAAATCTATACTGAGGCATCTGACCCCAGTTCTATTAACAGCTCAAGAAAGCAGTAAGACACATTTTCTGTTAGTTACAGACCAATAGAGTTGTAATTTTCAGACTTTCTGATCTACAAACACCATCATTCTCCATTCTGGGAGTTCTGCTAGTCTTACTGGCACCTTACAGTCATCAAAAACAAAAAAACAAAAAACAAAACCCAAAAGTCCCAACTCTATTGACCAGATGATTCTGAATTATATTTGCTCAATTTTTTCAGTGAGCTGCATCTCAAAGCAAGGTGTGAGAAAAGATGAAAGCTAAGTAACTATCTCTCTCCCCCCCCCCCCGCCTGCCCAAACAGTAAACCTTCCTCCTCTTCCTCTTACCAGGTTTAAGGCCTGCCAACTGGGCTGGGCTACTGTCATGTACGCGGCATACAAAGGTGAACATCTCCACATGTTTTGTGTCCTGGTGGTGTAGTCCATAGGTCTGAAAGGAGGCAAGGGAAGTGGTGGTGGAGGGAACATTATGAAATCAGACGGCAGCCACTTTGCAACATGCAAACTCTGTTGTATTTTGACCATTTTCTAACACAATAAAATCAAGCAACAAATACTTTCTAGCAACACAAAAATCCAGAAATATAAGGTGGTCACAAATAGATGGGGAAAAAACACCCAGAAACTCAATAGTTTTCAATAAGAAGATTAAAACACTGAAGAACAGACTACACTGACGTGTGAAAACTCATCATATTTTCAATGCTGTCCCCACAGTACTGTCTAATTCTAAGCTCCAGAAAGCTCTGGATTTCAAAGATTTTAAAAATAACCCCTCTATCTCAAATTTACATATTCACAAGTATGCTCATACATATTTCTGGAACACTCGTTAAAGCACATTGACTGTCATCCACTTACAGCACATGCTCATCCTCATGGGATACTAGATTAAGAGGACTTTCTCTGGGCAGATACTCACCTGAATCTCAAAGCCAAATGCCTGAGCCTCTTCCTTCTCTAGTGTGACCACTTTCCTGAAAAGTAGAAGGGAGAACATTGATACCAAGACAGTACCAAGGACAGCTACACATTAAGCAGCCAAAGTTTTATAGGTACAGTAATGTAGTTCATGGCTGCACACAGTGAACCTTGAACCTTGCATCCTCGAACTACCATATTACATGCCAAGATTAAGTCACAGTTCCCTCTTTTGCTAATTGTCCCCCAACCCAGACCCTTTTCATCTGTTTTCTTCCAAGTAATAATGATAATTTCGTGTCAGAAATTATTCTGGGTTGAAAGGATTTTTGCAGAAGACACTCCACTCAGGGAACGCCTGAATGAGGCTCCTTTCATGTCCCCAAGAGCTGGGACAGAGAGGGGCACTCAATCTGTCATGCAATAACTGGGTCTTGAACTGCCGACTTGTCAGATTTCCAGCTAACAAGGTGAGCTTTTTAACCACTGAGCCACTGCATCTCACTCTTCCAGACAGCTGAGTGGGCAGGTCACGTGGCTCCTCCTGCCATAAACCACTTCCACAGCTGTTGTAAACGTGTTTACAATAGCCACGGGTACATTTATGGCAGCGTTTACAGCAGGCATGGGTGTGTTTGACACAGAAGAGTAGCGTGCCTTGGCAGGGCCCCGTATAAAAATTTGTTTGGGGGGCCCTAGGAAGGGTAAAGATTTGTTTTGCTTACGCACGTTGGGGGCCCCCGTGGCCCGGGGCCCCCGTATAATTGATATGGCAGATACGGCGGTAGCTACGCCTCTGGTTTGACAGCAGTCATAAATGTGTCCACTTCTGGTCGCAGTGAAATGGTGCCACAGGTCACGTTCAGCCCATGGGCCATAGTTTGGCCACCCCAACCCTAACCCTAACCCCAGCAGCAAAGAAAGGGGGGGGGGGAAAGAAACATATAGGCTTAGCAGCAATTGATTCCCAAATCATGAAAGAATGCTCAAATCTCTCAATACTTAAGATGGAAATATGTATGATTGTCAATAGTAAAAGCTTCTTTGTGAACAACTGCTGAGATTTGAGTGAATTACAGTATTAATATCTTCTTGCAATAAAAGCTACATCACACAATTATTACAACTGAGTATTGCCTGTGTACATTTATATATATAAATGACTTTCCGGGACCTTTGACCAACCCCTCACCTCTAAATCACGTGGTTTCTCCATTTTCCCTGATTTGAAGAGAAATGGCAGAAGCATGGCTGACCTGGAGCATGAAGATGCCTGCTGCCCCACCCCCGGACTTCCACCTGGCTGGGGGGTTAAAAGCCACACCAGCTCGAGCAGTGGAGGATGGTAATTTTGGAGTCACATGACTTCATGCTGAACCCCCCTCCCCCCTGTGACTTTCCATGACTTTTGGTCAATCCCCTCTCCCCCTAAAATGGTCACGTGGTACCCTAATCCTTGTCACATCTCATGATTGAGTTGTTTATTTGGTATATATAATACTCCTCTGGTGAAAGGGGGGAAATCACTACTTTGGGTAGTTTACAATAATGTAAAAAACAGAAAACTAGAAAACACAAAACCTTACTGGGTAAGACATGTCCCCAGGATTATTTGTGGTAACATTCTTAGCCAAGGAGAAGGCATAACACTTTAGGTTGCTACAGGCTTCTGGCTTACACCCAAAGACCAAAATGAACATGAATGACAGGTTAACTTTTCCAACAGCCTTCATTCCCCAGAAACTCCTATTAAATTGCCTTAAGCCTTGCCCCACTCCTCATACATAACAGACATTTTTCCCCTGATAAGGGAAGTACTGAGACAACTCCAAGACAGCTGGACCTGAAGATCCTATACCAAATTGCTCTGTTTTAAAACCTGACATTTCTTTCACCTTCATTAGCAATGCTAAATCATTTTGAAATCCGTATATAAAGCAGAGGAATCCACATATAAAGGTGGGATGGGGACCTTCCCAAAGTAGGTCCGTTGGATTCATATAATTGGTATACAGAAGGAGCCTCTTCAAAGACTGTGGTATTCTTGAACCACAATCGGGCATACTCTGGTAACAGCCAACTTGTGTTGCCAGCTAATCTTTCTCACACAAGGTCAGGCAAAAGGAACTGGAGAATGAACTTCCCAAAAACTGCCTTTATTTTGGCAGTTTCATGTCTGGCCTACACACGGAAGAAGAATACATTGACTCATGACCATGAAATACACAGTATCTGTACTTGTTTGTTTCCAATCCAAGGTGGCCAGATTGTTAGTGGACTTCAAATCTCAGAAGCCCAAACCATTATAGCCACTGGCCAGGCATTTTGAGAAGTTGAACACCAGGGTCTAGAGACCCTCATAGGTTGGGAACCACTTGACTATAGGGATGGGGTCGGGAGTCTGTGGTCTTTTGGATGTCTGAGGCTAAAGCTTCAAAGATCCTTTGCCTTTTCACCAAGCTGGCTAGAGTTTATGAGAGCTATAGGCCAAAATAAATGGTAGGGCAGAGTTTCGCAGAAACTAGGTCTGTATCTGTTGCATATTCTCAGAGCTTTTAGCACCATGCTTTCTGAACTGCCCTCCCCAGACTACAAAATCTGATTGTGAAAAATATTTAATTTTGGACCTTCATCATCCTTTCAAATAGCTCTCAGAGATTAGGGAGCATACATATTTGATTTAAAAACACAGGCAGACACATTTGACTGGAAGCTAAAATAAAATCATGGAGCAACCCTCCAATAAATCATTAACAGGGACCAGGTGGCCTTCAAATCCAGCTGCATCCTGCAGAAGCAACCAAGGGGTGGATTGCCGTATTGCAAAGATCTTCATTGGATTGACCAATGAATGAACTGTTGTATTGGAGAGACAGCCTTCAACCAAAATTCACCAGCAGCTGCAGAAGTATATGCTGTGTAAAGAACTAACACAGGAACACTAAAAACAAGGCCACCGGGCTTCTCCAAGGGCTTTTGCTTCTTGAAGAGGACTCCTTAGTATGGAGGAAATGGGGGATTTATGTAGGTCAAGGACTTCGTTGTGGGTAGAACTGAGTATCCGAGCAATCCAGAGCAAACAAAGGGATGTGAGGCAGCCAAACCAGATCAACCTTCTTAATAAGATGCACAGCTGTCCTTGGGTGAACTGGACTCAGCAACCGGAGAAGGGAGCAGGGAAAATTAAACAACGAGGCCAAATTCTGTGCCTCCAGGAAGCTTCTAACAATGTAGTTCCATCAGTCCTCACAAATTAAAGGAACCAGTTTATACTGTTAGCACACAACCCAGGAGCGGAGCTTTTTGTTACTGTCTGGGGATTGTGGACCCCTTCAGACCCATCCATTTGTGGACAGCACAGTCACAATTTTGAAAAGGACTGTGCCAGAGAAGCAAATCCACTGAGGGGCCTCCGGGGATTTGTCCAGCTAGGGCAGAGGTCTATTATGAAAACTTCAAGACCAGAGCCATGTCTCATGTGGGGATCTAGTGGGAAAATTCCTCCCCCCTCCCCTGCAGAGATGGGTGCTTGACACAGCAAGACTAAACGTTATTAAACAGATGGCATCCTTTCCACCAAACCCCAAAGAAGACAAGAGGCTTTCAAAGGACAGAACTTGGGAAAAGCCCCCCCCCCCTTTTGTCCCTTGGATTTCCACTCATAGACCCCATCACAGGGGACTGGCTACGCTAGCTGGGGAATGTTGGGAGCCACCACTCTCCAAAAGCAGGTACAGTGGAACCTTGGTTAACAAGCGGCTCGGTTAACATAAAAATCACATAACAAAAGGAAATCCATAGAAAACAGTGGCTCGGTTTACGGAATTTTCCCCAGAACAGATTAATTGCTTTTCAATGCATTCCAATGAGAAACCACATTTCGGTTAATGTATTTTGGTTTTCAATGCATTCCTAAGGGAGGTTGCGTTCAGTGCATTCCAATGGGAAATTCAGTTAAAGTAATTTTTGCTGTAAGAAACATCCCAGAGAACGGATTAATTACATTAACTGAGGTACCCCTGTATTTAAAAGTGTATGAATGCCATGGCTCTTATCAACTCTGAGAAAATCCTTAAGCTTTCTAGGAAACCAGAGATGCTACTGTTTGTAATTGAAGGAAAACACACAGCAGCAGGTCTTCTCACCCAAAGACCATAAACTCAGCTGTGGCCACTACAGGGTGGGCATAAATTACACATCTGACTGCTGTTGATTTAACTCATCACAGCAGAAGAGATGGACTGGAGAGGGAGGTGGCATCTCAGAGGCAGCAGTGGAGCAGAAACACATGCTTCGTGGAGAAGCAGGTTGTTCTCCGTCTGACTAGGAAGCAGAGCAAACAAAGACCACAAAGTTACATGCCTGGCCTGACACATACAGATTGAAGTAAGAGACAGGAGCCATGCAACAGTCAAAGGACTGAGTAGACAATTCCACTCAGCACTCTTAAACGGCAGAAAGGAACAAAGGCACTTACCTGTGCTGCTCAGGCGACTGGCTGAGGGAGCGCCACTTGAATCCAGAGCCCTGTGGGAGCCAAGAGCAAAGGGAAAAGGAAAATAACATCACACAGTTAGTCAGAAACAAGAAAGGAGGTGTAGCTCATAAGTGCAAGTGTGTGGTTTTTTTGTCTCTTTCCGCCACACTGAGAGGAGCTATTTCATGCTTCTGAACCCATAAAAATGCCACAGAGGAAGAAGATCCAGAAGGACCCCTCACGGTTGGGCACCCCCCTCACCAACTGCTCCCCTCTACTACTATTTTCTATGACTCTATAGTAGTAGTAGTCACACCATTCTTTAACTTTGCAAATAGTAACAAGAACAATAATGACAATAACAGTAGTGATAATGCAAATGGGCCATGTTGAAATGCTGACCTTTTTAAGCCATGTGTTGTCAAAGACCGTTCAGCTACATGGGTTTGAGCCTCTAAACTTCTAAAGCTTGAGAAAGCCAGCAAGACAGGCGTAAAAGTGTCCGATTCCTGATCTCACCTTAGGCAAGTTTTACAAGGCAGCTTCAGACAAGTCAAAGACTTTTGATTAACTCTTTCTGTCACCAAGATGTGTTCTCTGTTGATGGTTATTTTTAACTGGGGGGCGGGGGCGGCAATTTTTTTGTGCTTTGTTATTTATAATTTATTCAGTTTGTTTATTCTTTTTGTTTAATTACTTATTGTATAATTTTTAAAAATGTGTTGTTAGCCACCCAGAGTGGGGGATAGGGTATAAATGCAGCAAATAAAATAAATAATAGATCGCCACGCCACACCACACCCTCCCAGTCATTTTTGCTATATTGGGTCAACCCTGGCCTACCTTACAGCAGCTGTAAATGGCAGGGGGACCACCAGTCCGGCCCCTCAACTGTCTTAGGGAGTGTGACCTGGACCCCTGACTTGTAAAGGTTGAGTGTTCCTGTTTTAGAGCTTCATCAACCCAAGCTACTCAATGAGCATCAAGCAAGATGAGTCGCCATTCATGTAATTGCTAGAAAGCCGGGGAGACTGGGACCCCATGAAGGCTGTTGGGGGTCTTTCTCAGTTTCCCCCTGGCACAATAAGGATAGCGAGAAGGCTCCCTGTGCTTAAGCCCTGTCACTAGGGAAAGCTCCCTCTTTAGAAATCTAACATTTTCATCAAATACAAATTACCAGGAGGGGCCAAACCAATATGGCACTATTTACTTTTAAGAAATTGTCATGCAGTGTTTGTGTGGTGGATGTCTTGTCACATTTGGCCCTAAGAGACCCAACATGAAGCTTTGCAGCTATTCACATTCTTTTTTTGTCCTGATATTTTCGGTCACTGCTGACTTTATTTCTACGTTCTCTAGGACCAGCTTTGGGAAGGTGGCACAAGCATTGTGGTCAGTGTTGGAATGATATTGGGAGATACAGGTTTCTGAACCATGAAACTCACTGGGGTGACTATGGTCTAGTAGTCACTCTGTCTCTCCAAGAGGCTAAAACTGAGAAGAGGATTGTTTATGCCACTTTGAACTTTTCAGAAGAAAGACAGGATGTCAATGTAAGTAACAAACAATTAACAAATGGAGAACTCTATTCCTGATTTTAGCACAGACCCGAACATTTGTGGCAATTTTCCTTGGAACTCTCCCCAGCCTTGTCAAATGTTTTGGACGCCAAGGCTACAAAATGGGTGAAAAAAGAGGTTCTTGTACCCGCCACTTGTTCTGATGTCAGGCATGCAAGCCCGAAGTCACATTCTGAACACTGCCGGCTTTTAAAGCCATATGGCTTGATGCCATGGGGAAATGAGAAAGCTTAGGCAGAGAAAGCCTTCTCTAACCCAAAGCTCAATTTTTAAATAAAATTATCCCTCCAGCTCACCCTAGACAAACCCACTCATTGTTGATTTTTTCAACAATGTGGCACACCCAGCGGGTGGTGGGAGCCAGGATGAGGAGAACCAATTAGGCAGATTCATTAGCATAAATAGATCCAACCACCCTCCGGAGGTGGGTGGTGGTCCCACATTCATTCCAGTTCACATTTAGCATTAAGAATGCCGGATATCTTGCCCTCAAGCACAGATGGGCCAGAAGTCAGTTAATGATAATGTTCCATTTTTTATTCAGTTTTCCACATTGTGTGTGCATGTCTGGTTGAAATGAACATGTTTTTTCTTTCTTCTTTTGGCAAGGAGCAAACCAAGATACAAGGCAGCAGGTTTCTATTAGAGAGCCACACATGCAATTGGAATTGATGTTTGAAAGCAACTCTACTTAGGGGTGATGTGGCCTCCATCCAGAGGACGGTTTACCCATCTATTCTTCTAGAGCAAGGGTCATCAAACTTGGATTTCCATGTGTTCTTGGACTTCAATTAGCAGAAGTCCATGTCAGCATACCAACTGATCACAGCTTCTAGGAACCAAAATCCAAGAACATCTGGAGAGCCAAGTTTAAGGAACCCTGGTCTAGAGGAACTCTTTTATCTGAAAGACACACACGCTGTGGTGAGAACAGGGAGGCACCTTGCCTAAAATGTCTAAAATGAGTCTCTGCCTTGCCTGGATTATAATTTTCTTATGATTGGTGGTCAGAACTTCAGAGGACTTAAATATACACTTCAAATAAAAACCCAACAGTGACTCTGACACTTAGGCTCAGTTTGAAGTATTCCTTATCATAGAGTTTGGACATATCACAACCTGTACCAACACTCCTCAACCTGATGCCCTCCAAATCTGTTGGTTTGCAACCCTTTAACATTTTTAGTTGGTGTGACCAGTGACCATGTTTATATACAGTTGTACCTCATTGAAATAACATAATGTGTTCCACAGGATTGTTCTTTAAGCGAAACACCATTGTAAGTGTCCAATTGTGACTTCTGGTGTGTGTGAGGGATTGTGAACCCTGATTTAGTTGTTAAGTGAGTTTTTTGTTGGTTTTAGTTGTTAAGCGAGGCGCTCTTTATGCGAGGTTAGACTTGTATGTAGATGTGAGCTATAGTTTCAAATGTCGAAGAGGCTACCCTGGGAATTAGTACTAATTGTAAACCAACCCTCTCTGAATACAGAGTCAAATTAACATTTTGTCCTAGGTTAGGAATTGTGTCACCCTTCACACTATTGGAATGCAGCTCTCAAACAAACTTAGCTGATACTGCCAATGGTGAAGAGGGTCATGGCACCAAGGTCCATATATTGTCCATCTGTCCCCTGGTTCAAGTCATCAGGTTGGAACAGGCTTATAGCAACCTAACAGGGCTTTCAAGATAAGGGACATATCCAAGAAGTTGGTTTTACCAGTTCCACACCACCCAGTGAGTTTCCACGGCTGAGATTCAAGCCCAGGTTTCTTGAACCCTAATCTATCACTCTGAGTACCCCATCTGTCCCCCATGTGGAACATATTCCTGCCTTGTGTCTAATGGCCTCATCACTCCCAAACACCTTAATAACAATGGGGTGGGGACACGCATTGACAAGTAGGCAAGGATATTCTTCAGTGTGGGTAGGTGTCACTAATGCTCCCCTTTCACTGCAAACTCTGTTATGCTCAGGATTTGATTCATTTCCATGTCCATCTGGCATGAAATCTGTGAATCAGCTATGAATGCTACAATCCTCACTGGGAGATGTACATTGCTAGAATGAGATGGGAGGATTTTGGTTTGGAAAGGGAGAAATCGTTTCTCCAAGATTTCCTTCATGTTTGCAAAGAACCTGAATATCCAAAGGTCACATCTTAAAGAGCCACATTGACTTGTTGCAGTGATCAGCAACGCCTTGTGGTATCTTAAAGACTGACATATTTATCCCGTGATAAAAGCACTTGTTTTTATTCTGGCACTGGGCTCTTAACTGTTTTCCTCTCCTTTTGCACAGCTATTCAAGTTCACCAGTGCACTTTTTCAAGCAACTAAAACAGAATCATCTGGCTTCAATCTCTGAATGAGGAGGTTGCTAGTTAGATGTACGTGTGTGTTTGTGGCACGAACAGCATATGTGCAAATAGCAAACCTCTTTACTGTTCAAAGACTGGAGCCAACTGACCAAACAACAGTGGCTAACAGAGCCTTTATCACATGGAGTCATAGAGAAAAAAAGAACATCTGGAGAGTAAACAAAGGTGGCTTTGCCAAAGGGCCTCCCTAAAAAGCCCAGATATTCAGCAGCAAAGGACAGAAGCTGCTCCAAATGGCAGCCAGCTGATGGAACTGGAAGGATGGTGGGGTTTTAGAGGACTTTCATTCTTCCCCCTCTCCTTCCCCACTTCTTACTTAGGTCCCTAGACCAGGAGTTCTCAACCTTTTAAAGTTGGGGGCCGGGTCACACTCCCTCAGACAGCTTTGGGGGCTGAATGGCCATTTTCCCCTTCTTCCACCACACGGCACTTCGTGGTCAGCGGAGGTAGTGGTACAATGAAATGGTACCATGGGCCGCATCTGATAATCCCTACCCTAAACCTGCAGATGCAAAAGAACAGCCTGGGACCTGCAAAGACAGCTGTCTCCATTGATAATTAAACACAGACTGCGGTGCAAACATGTGCTTACAATCATAAGCTGGAGGCCATGGCTCTGATGGAGAGAGGGAGACACCCTTCAGGGTGAGGACCCTGGGTGTGCCCAGTTGCTGGAGTTGCACAGCTGAGGGTAAGGAAAGCAAGGTGGTGGGTGGGTGTTATTCAAAATATATCAGGCAGACAACTCACATAGGGCTGGGAGAGCCTCCCTACTTTCCCCCCTCCTGGTAGGATCCATAAGAGACCAGATGCAACTTCTCTGGTGCAGTAGCTTTGAAAGTGAAATAAGCCCTGCTCTATCGCTCTCTCTCCCCACACACACACACACACAAACACACACGGCTGATGGCTCCATAAACACATTGGGCTTTTCATCTCCTGGCTGAGAACATGCCTGTTTCCTGCTGTGGGGTGAGGGAACTTCACCAGGGCCCCAGCTCTACAAAGATCACAGGCCACAAGATCAAAGACAGCTCAAGAACAAGGCCATCAAGTTAACACTAGCCTAGGACATTTTCTTCTCCCTGAGGCAAAGGGCAAGTGAAACACCCTTCAAGCCCCTCACAGAGCGGATGGGGAGGCAGAGGGCTCCACTCAGTGGAACAGACAAACCCTACAATCAGGCCTTCGCCCACACAAGCTGCAACATGATGAAGACAAATGGGGAGAGTGGTTCACCCCAATGGCCACAAGGAAAGTGCTTTCCGGTCCCAGGCAGGCTTAGGATCGCTTAGCTAAGGCTGATGGACCATATGGCTCTCAAGGTTGGTATGGTTTCCTTCCCAAATGGCAGCAGATGCTTAGATCGCCTCCTTCCCTCTCTGCATTTTACTGCTTTGTGCAAGAGATTGTACAATTCCAGCAATATTTTGGTGTGTGTTTTTCACCACCACTAAAAAAGGGAGCCTAAATGTCAGTAAAAGGAGATCTCCAAACTGTCAGAGCAATTGATCTGAATCTGATTGCCTAAGGTGGTTTAGGACAGGCCAGACAGCTTGATAAAGGTATGAGCCATCCTAGCTTAGAGAAACCATGAAGGGAGAGAACGAACTCCCTATGTCTGTGATGGTGAACCTTGGCATTCCAGATATTTTTGGACTTCAATTCCCATTAGCCCAAGCCCCCATGAATCCACATGAAGGGGTTTACTGCGATCCATCTGGCCTGCACCACCCTCATTGCTTCCGGAAGCGGACGTAAACATGCCCGTACGAAGGAAGAGTTAGCCCAGAAGAGTCTTAACCGTAGGGGCGCATTTTACTTCAGCTTCCGGGACTGACAAGGGTAGCGCAGGCTGGATGAATAGCAGTAAACCCCTTCATGTGGATTAACAGGGGCTTGGGCTTCTGGGAATTGAAGTCCAAGAACATCTGGAGTGCCAAGGTTCACCATCACAGCCCTATGTCATCCACCCTCAAAATCCATGCCAGAATGAACCTAGGTGACCCTTTGGGGGATTTAAAGAGTACAGTACTCAGAAGTGGTTTACCATTCCTTTCTTCTTGGGGTGCCCTGGTACTGTGCAGCTTAGCAAAGGCCACACAGGGTGGTACTTTCTCCCAGGAGGTACAGGGGGTAATCAAAACCCACACTTTTGGTTCTGTAGCCAGTTACCTAAAACATTGCTCTAACCAGCAAGCATCTTTAAGGAAAAGGGGGCACCTGACACACATAACCTCTCATTCTTGATGTTAAGAATGTGTGAATGCTGGGCACTCAAAATCTGTGTCAGAAGACAACGATAACCTGACTTTCTCGCCAAAGCCAAACAATCCCACAATTACGAACCGTCTTGTTCTTTGTGGTCTAAGGCCCCAAATCCTCCCTTCAGTTACAACATTCCCAGCTTCTAACTCCCCCCCCCCCCGGTTCCACCTATAAAATTTACTCTCATCCACAATCTGTCCAGCTACAAGATTAATCCCCACCCGCCCACCCCAGTTAATACCTAACAGCACCTCACTAAAAGTGATCAAGTGACAACCACAAATTTAGTCTGCATCAGCAGGCACCGCTTTTCAAGACCTCTGGCCTACATTTAAAGTAATCCTTCTCCAGATGTTGGGAGTATAAGACCCACAGGGCCTCATCCTTTCCCGTGTTGGCCAGGAATGATGGGAAATGTTGACCAACCACAAATGGACAGTCATGTTTTCCCACTTTTGCTTTAAAACTGACCTGTTCTTCTCGCTGTTAATTCTGAGGGATGTGAAGCTCCAACATCAGGAGTCGAAGGGATGCCAATACGCAACGTGGCCACAGAATGGCCACTCAAATTCATTCCCCTGGAGTACAACCAGCAGCAATTTTACTCCAGGGACAACTGTCATAAGGGACCTTTTTGAATTCACCAAAGGAATGTAGTCTTTTCAGTAGTCTGAAAGTGGTATTTGTAGGCCATAACAGAAATTGTTAACAAACATGAAAACAGTTCCCAGATTTCCTGCTTCAGTAACTCCACTTTTTTTTTTTTTAAAAAAAGCATCCATTTAACAATGGAAGGTAGCAAAAGAAGCAATCCGTGCAGGCATTTCATTAGAGCAACTGCTGCTAACCTCAAATGGTTTCTGAAAACAGCAGAGAAGACTTGTTTGGAAACAACTCCGCAAAGCGGGCCAATTAAGCTATCCACAGGAACACACGTTCCTCACTCGCACAATTATTCTCCTTCTTTACACTTTATGTCACTTCTGTTCTGAGCCACAGTGATGTCACGGTAGCCAAGGCGCTTTGGCACAGACGTCATCCTACCCCAGGGGCCAGTCTCCACCACCACCACCACCCCGTGCAAGTCCGTCTCCTCTTCCTTCCCCTTCACCCTGACCAGCTCTATAGCAGGGAACTTGTTTCTTCCCAGTTGCTGGCACTCAGTCCCTCACAGTAGGTCACACACAGAACACAAAAGTTCCCTTTCAACAGCTGTTATCTCTGCATGCAGTAGCAGGCTGCCATAGCCACAGGATACTATTATGGGATGTGGAGAGCCGAACAGGAAATGAGTCCTTATTTCCCCCAACTGTTTGCCTCAAAACATTAGTAGGCTTTTAAAGAGTTACTTCCAGTCAATGTTAAAAGGTCCACCATTTCCAACTATGGAAGAGCCTTATTTGGGGGAATTCCTAAAAAGCAACACATCCTCTTGCTTTTAAGTCCCACTACTCTTATTTCAATTAGGCCAAGACTCTTAGGATCAGAAACAAGAGACCTGTGGAACTTCCATCATCTTTCACCAATGGCTACACTGCCTGGGACTGGTGCGTGATATAGTCAACATCTGGAAACCTACCAGTAGCTCATCCCTTACTTAGATGAAAAGGGTACACGTCATGCTTCCTATGGCGCATCTAAGGCTGACAAGAGAAATTCCAGGTTATTTTTTTTGAGTATATTTTTTACAGATATTTGTAGTCCAGCACAGATACCCAAATTTACAGATGTACTACATCAGAGGACTTATCCATGAGAGATGTGTGAAGGATCGGTAGCAGATGTACCCACAGAGCAACTGGAGGTTGTTAAATATGGGTGGTTGTTAAATATGTTCAGAGAGGAACTAGAAAGGCTTAGGTCAGGGATTCTTAACCTGTGTCCCATGGTGCCATTTCATGTCCCCCCTGTCTCCACCACACCCAGAAGTGCCAGGTGGTGGAGGAAGGGTAAAATGGCCATCTGGTCCCAGAAGCTGTCTGAGGGCGTATGACCTGGCTCTCAGCTTTAAAAGGTTGAGAACTCCTGGCTTGGGTAAAGGCTGTCTTTGCTCAAAAGCCAGTTGTAGCTGACTCTAGGGTATGGTGCTCATCTGTGTTTACAGCCAAAGAGCCAACGCTATCTACATTTGCAGATGTTTCCATGGTCATGTGGCAGGCATGACTAGACATCGGAGTGCATGGAACGCTGTTAGCTTTCCCGCTGAAGCTGTACCAATTAAGCTACTTGTATGTCCTAAGAGTAGGGTCCCATTGCTTTCCTTCTTGCTGCTCCTTTATATATATTTAAAGTACAATATTTTGAAAGCAAGTGATTCTGCTCTTATGTATTTAAAAAAGTAAATGGGCATACGCCCTTTGTTAAGTGATGTGGTATGTATATATGTTGGTGCAAGTTTGGCCAGGTTATCCTGTTATGGTAATAGAGTAGACCATACTGCCAGCGATTCAATGCTGATTGTCAGGTGGTGGTTAAATAAACTGACCACCCTGAGGACTAACAGCCTTGGGTGCTGAAGTCCACAGGGAAGGGTGATGGTCCCCAAGTGGATTAAATCCCTCTTGAATCCATCTTGATGAAGGGCAGCACCTTCATCAATCCTGGCCTGGAGCTGAGGAGGACAGGTGTCATGCTGCGATGTGGAAGGCAAATGGAAGGCCACTGCGCTTTATTGCTCCCAGCACAATCTTCATGGCTGATCCCCATGAGGATGGTGAATAGTCTGAATTGGACACGGCACTGGCTGTTGGTGGCAGCCTGAAGAGACAGATGGCTGATGAAACTTTCAGAAAAGTAGGCCATTTGAATCTGTGGTCTGTTGCAGCAAAATAATAATAATACAGAGTTTCATGGCATTCTGAAGTTTAATTTGGCATCAGCATTTGTGGACTGTGGCTCAGCTCTGCATCTGGAGAGGGCTAAGTCCATAAAAACTTATGCTCAAAACCACCACACCTGGTGGTCTTCAAGGTGTGCAGATGTCCATGCTGTTTTACATAGCTACTGCAGTAGCATTCAACTAGGAGCTGAGCCCCAGTGTGAGTTTTGAAATGAACCTAAAGGAATAAAAGGGGCATCACACAGCCATTTCAGGGGAAGTGCTGTGCAGTACTTTCAACCACACTGGGAAGCAACAGATTTTGCATCAGAGGATTCTTCTTGAACAGAGTCCGGTTGTGGTTGGTCTATGATGCAAAATCTGCAGTTGTAGAAAGTGAAATGAAAGTTGCTTTGAAAGCACTAGGAATAAATACATTCCCCGGTTAGATGGGATACCCTTAGAACTATGTTAAGTCAAACAATATCCTAAGAAACATGGGAAACAATGGCTGGAAACATTTAATATAAACTCTGCTCCCCAAAGAGGAGATGCCACGGCATGCAATAATTATAGGACCATTACTTTAATTTCTCATTTTTTATATCTTAGTTCTATCATCCTTCCAAATGGAGATTGCAGAGGAAAAAAAGATTATAAGGTGACTTAGACTTGGAAGGGCAGCAATGAAGCAAATCAATCACACTTATTGACCACCCCATAGCGCTTAGTGCACTCTTGGGGTGGTTCACAAGTTAATTAGCATTTTGACCCTAACATGCTGGGTACTCATTTTACCAACCTTAGAAGGACAGAAGCCTGAGTCAACCTTGATTCCTGGTCATGATCAAACTCACAATTTTTGGGTTGCATCACCAGGGCTTCTGGTGAAGGAGTAAGAAAAGATCTTCAAGTGTAAGGATGTGATACTGGAGACAAAGAGCATCCACAATATTGTGTTCCTGATCACTGTGAAAACTTGACAGTAAAGAAAGCTGAAAGGGGGGGGGGATTCGTTTGACTATGGTGCTGGAGGAGAGCTTTGCAGATAACTCTGGATTGCTAGAAAGAAATGCAAGTAGGCCCTAGAGCAGGGGTGCCCCAATGGGCTGGATCTGACCCCTGATGCCAATTCATCTGGCTGGCGCACTCTTGTCGCTCTAAGAAGCGGAAGTAAAACATGCATGTTTTACTTCCACTTCCTGGAGCAACAAGGGTGGTATGGGCCGAATGAATTGGTGTTGGGGGCTGGATCTGGCCTATGGGCCATAGTTTGGGCAACTCTAGTTTAAGCAGAGAAAATGGCATCTCATCCTGTTGCAAAACAGATTGCAAGGCCTGTTTTACTTCTGTTTCTGGTGGTGGGAACCACGTGACCAGCCCACAGAACCACGTTACCAGCCCATTGCTCAAAAAGTTTTGGCATCCCTGCCCTAGAGCATATCAAGCCTGAGCCGTCGGAGGCAAAAATGATGAGGTTGAGACTGTCTTACTTCGGGCACATCATGAGAAGGCAAGACTCTCTGGAAGAGACAAGAAATCTGAGAAAGGTTGGAGACAGCCAGAAAAGAAGATGAATTAAGACATGGAAGGACTCCCTGAAGAAGCCGTAACCTTGAGTTTACAAAATTTGAGCAGGGCTGTTGAGAACAGGATGTTTTGGAGAACACCTGTTTGTAGAGTTGCCATAAGTCAGAGGCGACTTGATGACACATGCCAAAGAAATGAAGAACTAGGAAGCTTCTGAGAAAAGAAATATTTTAGGAAAAACAAAAGCTGTTTCTTAAGTTCTCATTTTCCATCCCTTTGAATGAAAATTCCGAGGCAGCCTTCCTCCATCTGACACTTGACGACAGCTTCCGTCATGTGGCAATCGTAGTCCAATACATTTGACAGACTTCAAGTTGGGGAATAAAAACGTTTACTGAAACTTTGAATATATATTTTTAGAGAATGGGTAACTTACTCTCCGCTGGATTGCTACCAAGTCTGATACTAATTTTGCCAAATGAACTTCTTTGCCGACCTCCCTTCAGCTCTTGATCAAGACACACATTTAAACAGCATGTTTTCTCTCTAGTCGGTAACAGAATTGCAGTAACAGGGTACAACCCCAAAAGAAAGAAATAGCCAAGCCCCATGCAGTTGGAGGTGCTGTTCCAAGAAAATGAAGACCCACCAAAAGCATGAGACTTGTATTTTCCTGACAACCTAAAGTTTTCCTAAGACGCCGATTTGTCTCTATAGTCTTACCTCTGGGTTTATTGCAGCACTACCAAAACAGAACACCAGGAATTGAACAGACAGACATTCAGAGACAATGTGGAACGTTCTTGGCCTCACTCCTTTTCTTTCAAACCGGATTTGTTACTTTTTGCCTTTTCCTGACCGCTAGCTAATAATTTATGCTAGGAGAGAGACACTATTTTGTATATAAACACAATGCTCTTAGCCACCTAATGCAGGAGTTCTCAACCTTTTAAAGCCAGGGGCTGGGTCACTCAAGGAACGCCCAAATGAGGCTCCTTTCATGTCCCCAAGAACTGGGACAGAGATGGACCATACTACAGAAATCGAATGCCCGTAACTTTCCAGAGTCATAATAAACCCCAGATGTTTCTACTGCTTTCAGTCTCTGTGTTCTGCTTAAGTTTTAAAATGACTCCTTGGGGAGAGAAAGAAATGCCACCCACCCAGTGTCTTTCAAACTCAGCATCAATTTATAGTCATGAACGCATTCTAGGAAGTTAGATTGAGCAATTAAGTGATCCAGCAGTTTCATTTCTCCGGGAAAGAGAGCAGGCATCTCAAAAGCAGCACACAAAGGACAGTCAGAGGGTCTGGGCCCCCACTTCCAACCACCAAGACCCAATGGAGATAATATTAGCCTGAAAAATAATAAAAAATGAATCTTGTTGGGGGCTTCTAGATGTGGGGAAATGACATATTCTTGCCCAATTTTTCTTTCTGAGGGAGCCTCATTTTGACCACCCTAGGATACAAGTCTTGCTAAGCAGGCACAACAGAGTGAACTCCCATCTCTGTCTCAGCTCCTGCCAAGCTAGCAGTTCGAAAGCAAGAAATTGCAAGTAGAGAAAGAGGTACCACTTTGGTGGGAAAATAAACAGCATTCTGTGTTGAGGCATGCCTGCCACATGTCCACGGAAACGTCTGCAGACCCAGCCAGCACTGGCTCTTTGGCTGTAAACAGAGATGAGCACTGAACCCTAGAGTTGGATACGACTGGCACTGAAGCAAGGGCAACCTAAGCACACAGACCATAGTCCAAGCTCAGAGCTCCCACTGAAGACACAGAAGAAACCCAGAACCGATTCCTGAGATATTTCTTATTGTGCCATTACTTGTTCTCTTGCACCTACATCCAGAGGTCCAAAATGCAGGAATCAGGCACACACGGTTAGTCCCACCATTCAAAGTTAAAGCCAGAGTATGTCATCTTCCCTTATCCGATTAATCAGAAACAGGAGACACAACGCAGAATCCCAGAATAATATTTTTTTTAAGTGGTAAGACAAAAGGGGAGGTTTGCTAAGTCATTTGCCAAGTCCAGAAAGGAATTTCCAAGGAAAGCTGAGCTGGGCTGGCAGGAGCCTCCAGCGCACGTTCAGGAAGGAGCCTCGCCCAGGGTTTGAACTCTTAGTCCCCAGACGAAGTTCAGTGTTATCTTTGCCTGGTAAGGAGTTCGGGACGATTCAAAAGTTCATCTCTTTTCCAACCCTGGTGATCTCCGCACGTCCCAAAGGACAGGCGCCGCCGGGGGGGGGGGGGGAGGCAGCAGGACAGGCGCAAGAGGAGCGCTTCCCGATCCAGTGTAGGGCCGGGGTGGGGGGCACAAGCGACAGGATCGTGGCCAAGATTCTAGATGGAGGAGATATTTTTTTCAGGAGGGGCAACAGACAGACAGACAGACAAGACAAGACAGACACACAGAGTATATAACACTAGAACTTTAACCGGCGTGGGGGAATAGACTGTTGGGGGAGGGGGTTGCCCCCCCCCCTCGCCAGAACTACGGCCCTGGAAAGAGAAGACTCTTAGTGTCCCGAAAGCCGGATCTCCCTCGCCCACCTGCCGCCCAGCCCCTTTACCTGCTCACCATTACTCCCCATCCCTTCGCCACCCTGAAAAGGCGCCGTCGAATCCCCGCGTCCCGATCCCACGACTATAAGGAACAGGAGGGCTCAAGTGAGTCCCCTCGGACCTCCGGGGCAGGCAAGTAGGGGAGGGCTATATATTAATGTATGACAGACCCGGCACGAGAGGAAAGGCAGCGCGAGTAACCGGGCGGCAACGTTTCTTGTGTTCTTTATTGGTTGTCACGGAATGATTTTATTCTGATCTTTTATATATATATTATGCTGTAGATGGATGGATGGATAAATGCCCTTAGTAGTGCTTGCATCAAATAAATAAATGTGTCCTAGGATTCCTCCCCGGTTTCAAGGTGTGTGTGGGGGGGGGACCGGTGGGTCTCGCCCATTCATAAGCCCCTCGTTTCCCCTGGCCGGTGGTGATGGAGAGGAGGCGGGAGAAGGGGGGGAGCGAACTCGCGGAGGTGGTGGCTAGCTGGGGACTTCTTGCTTCTCCCTCCAGCCCCCGACAGTAGCATGGCGCACACTCACCCGCCGGGCTCGGGGCAAAGTCCCCCCCGAGGCCGCCAGCGCCTTCTCCAGCTCCAGCTCGGACGCCCGGCTCCCGAAGAAGATGCCCGGACCCGCCACGCTGGACGCCCCTCCCGTCGCTGCTGCTGCTGCTGCCGCCGCCTCCTGCTCTGGCTGCCCGGGCCGGAGCCTCCGGAGCCTTCTCAGGGTCATGGCTGGGCCGGAGGGAGAAGCGAAAGGGGCGGCTGCCCTCCCCCCAAGCTATAAGGGCTCCGGGGAGGGCTGGGGGCGGAGCCTCGAGGAAGCCACGCCCTCCGTGGGGTAGAGCCACGCCCCGTCATTTTCCTCCCCTCTGGCACCTCCCCCACCCGCCAAGTTCCAGAGCCGGAAAGCCACGCCCTTTCTGGTAGACCCCACCCCTGGCAGCTTTACGCCCCGCCCACGTTCGGGAAAACCCACCCTTTTCTGAAGGCTTGGACAGGGGGTTGCGTTGGAAGGGGTGTGTGTGTGCCCGATTCATTGGTTCGTGGAGCTGCACACGTACATAAATTGTGGTAGTTTTTAATGGGGTTCTGGTGTGTGGGTGTGTGTCAGGCAGTTCGAGACCCGAGTGATGCATGACGGAGTGAGCTTCAATCTCTGTCCCAGCTCCTGCCAAGCTAGCAGTTCGAAAGCAAGTAAATAAATAGAGATTACTTCGGTGGGAAGGTAAACAGCGTTCCGTGCGCTCCGGCGTCTAGGCATGCCTGCCACATGACCACGGAAACGTCTGCAGGCGCAGTCAGCGCTGTCTCTGGCTGCAAACAGAGATGAACACTGAACTTTATGGATTTTTTTGGAATAGCAGCCGTGTTAGTCTGTGGTTCAGGCATCTCAGAAAACAAAACAAAATAAAATAAAATAAAAAACACAATAGCACTTTAAAGACTAACTGCTATATTTTCACTGTCTGATGAAGTGGACTTGATCCACGAAAGCTAACAGTGAAAATATAGCAGTTAGTCTTTAAAGTGCTACTGTGTTATTTATTTTATTTATTTTGTTTTCTGAGATCACTGAACTTTAGAGTCGGATACGACTGGCTTTCGAACAAGGGCGACCTTTAACTTCACGGGGGGTGGGAAATCCCAATCCCTGTTTTTCTAATAACTTCGAGACTTCTTCCTTTGAAGTCAACCACGGTTCACGGAGACTCCTCTCCCTTCTCCCGCCCGCCTCCCTCCTTTCCCGCGGACGCCCCAACGTTATTAATTGCAGCAAGACCTTTTGTTTTCCATTGTTCTGTTTTTATATTACTGTTTTTGTGGACCTCTTTCATCGTTGCAAGCCGCCCAGAGCGATGTTTGCACCAATTTGTGTGTTATCAAATAAATAAATAAACTTCTCCCCCTGCTTTTTGATTGCGATTAGGAACGAATAAATGGATGGTTCCGAAAATCCCAAGCGAATCCCCCTCGCCTCGCCTCTCGCCATCACCGAGCATTTGTTTGTGGCGAGGCACTGAGACCCAGAGACAGCTTCCAAAATACTTTCATTGCATTTTTAAGATACAAGTAAAACCTCATATAACGTTAAAACCTGGTTCCACAAGTCTTGGTGTTATATGATTTTTAGTGTTATCTGATGCATGTTAAAATCCTATGGGATCCATAGAGATACATTGTAACCACACAGGCTTTAGCGGTTGTTATCTGAAGCATCCCATAGGATCTTAATGTTATCCGATGCAATTCTTCCCCCCAGATTCCTTAATGTTATGCGATTTTAGTGTTATTCGATACTAATGTTATATGAGGCATTACTGTACCTGTACTGTACTCCTTTCACCGGATACAGACTTTATGTATATGGAACTGTACATTGTTATCATAACTGTACATTGTTATCATAATCAGCCGATCCCGTGTCTTATGTAGACAACATGGGATGAAAATACGGCCCAGAACTTCAAGTCGATCAATGTACAGTACGTGCAATCCATATTCAGATGTCAAGAGTAGGCGTAGATGTGCCCTTTTAAAAAAAACTCAAATTATTTCTGCGATTGAGAATGTGGAGGTGTCGCGCCCTCTGTTGACAACTAGTCTCAATTTCAAGAGACTTTTAATTGTGTGTTTTCCACGTGGTAACTGTGTTATTCCATGCAAGTACCATATATACTCAAGAATGATTCGGATTTATTCCCCCCCCCCCAATGAGTCCAGAAATGGGACTCGACTTATACTCGGGTCGTCGTAAACACTCAAAAACATACCCATGCAAATGTCTAAATTAATTATTTTTTACCATATTTTCATACATTTTAATTATTGAAACTAACTAGCAACTGTTGTATTTTCCACCAAACCCCCCCTCCCACTTATACTTGGGTCAATCTATTTCCCTAGTTTTAGAGGTCCAAATTAGGTACCTCAGCTTATATTCGGGAGGACCTATAGTTATATGGTGTATATCAGACAAGAAAGAAATTCCCTTGAAACATGTTTTGCCTTTTTGTTTTGTTTCTTGTCTGGTATAGTTATGGTGTGTGTCATGGGCTGCGAAGTGCAAACCGACCTGTAAGGGCCTTCCTAATGGGGGCTTTCAGTTAAGGAGTAGTTTCCAACTCTTTCCCATGAATTTCTGTGACTGAATGAGGATTTTGAACTCCGGTCCTAACTCCTCATCCTCACTACAGTCCACCAGGTAATTTGATATCTCCATTAGTAAAGGTCAAGGTCTCCCTTACGTCAGCCATAAATGCTCCTGCTTCTGCTTTCAGCGGGCATGGTCTGGCTCGCTCACCTGTCCAGGAGCGTGGCCAGGCTCGTGGCGGAAAAAGGTTGGGCACCCATGGTTTACTGCATGTAATTAAATGTTTATTTCAAGGAATTAAAGAAACAATGAGACTCATGCAGTGATGGGCAGCAACAGATTTGGAAAAAACCCCGGAGGTGGGTTAGCAAAATTGGGTGGCCTCTGGGCAAGGTGGTGGCAAAATTGGGTGGCCTTCAGGTGGGAGGCAGAGAAATTGGGTGGCCATGCCCTCCTCCCTGCCCCGCCTCATCAGGTTTTGTCCCTGCAAGTGGTTCAAGGTCTCGCTTGCTCAAAAGCTCATCTCCATTTACAGCCAAAGAGCCAGTGTTGTCTGTTTGCAGATGTATACATGGCCATATGGCACGGCATGACTAGATCGCCCATGATGTAGGTTCCACCCATGACATGGGCTCTTCCCATGGTGTGGTAGCAAATTATTTTGCTGCCCACCACTGGACTCTGTGTAATCTACACAGCATTAACTAACACTTTAAATTATATGTTATGTTGTTATTGGAAGCTTTTTGTATTGTAGCATGATTAGCCATAATCCTACTGATTAGTGACACCAGTGTTAAGTGCAGTGACATAAATTACAAATAAATTGCAGCTAGTCAACAAATCATGCCTTGTTATGTCTCAGTTACATGAGTTGGTGAGAGACAAGCAATACAAAGCAGTAACTTGTTGACTAGTAAAAATTCACAACTACACACAACGCTGAAATGACATAGAGAATCCTGGCCATTTAAAAATACAGTAGCTTTAATTGTAAACCTGTCTTAGACTGCAGTTTTGGAAGAAAGGTGGTGCCAGGGCCATTGCACATCCACCAGATAGATAGATAGATAGATAGATAGATAGATAGATAGATAGATAGATAGATAGAGAGAGAGAGAGAGAGAGAGAGAGAGAGAGAGAGAGAGTGTGTGTGTGTGTGTGTGACATTGTTGCCCCTCCTGAATCCCCCCACCCCAATCTAGAATCCTGACTAAGGCCCTGGGTGGCGTATTAAAAAGTTAAATAACCCATGAAAATTCATACTAAAATAAATCTGTTAAATCTTTAATGTGCCATGATAATTTGGTGTTTTTTTGTTTTGCAACACCTGTGAAGACAGACTGACAGCTAAAAGTTATTTTATGAACCTTAAGTACTTCGATTGTGCTGTAAGTAAAGGTTTCCCTTGCTCAAAAGCCAGTCGTATCTGACTCTAGAGGTCAGTGCTCATCTGTTTCAAAGCTGAAGAGCCAGCGCCGTCTGCTTCTGCAGGTGTTTCCATGGTCAGGCATGACACCAGAGCACACGGAATGCTGTTACTTTCCCACTGAAGTGGTTCCTATTTATCTAGTTGCAATTTCTTGCTTTCAAACTGCTAGGTTGGCAGGAGCTGGGAGAAAGCCGGGAGCTCATTCCGTCCTGCAGTACTCAGGAATCGAAATGCTGACCTTCCACTTCTCTAGTAGCTATTGCTTCATTGAAACACCATCAATTTCTTTTTAAGGCAGAACTTCTGTAAAACCCCCTTCTGTAAAAACCCATTAGAGATTTGGTGTAAAAAAAAAATTCTTAGTCCAGAAATCTCTCTGTTAATACTGGTACATATAACAAGTACTGTGTAAGTTTGCAGAGGATTTAAGAAAAAGTTTGATTAAGGAACTAGATAGGAAGGAAATATTAAGGGTAAAGGACTGGATGGAAAAGAGTTCTAATAGGGAAGAAAAGGAAAGAATGTTAGAAGAACTAAATTTACCTTGGTATAAAAGATTACAACTGTAAAAATGGACAAAATATTGGGTAAAATAAAATGGAGATTGTAGGAAATTAACATTGTTTGAGGAATTAGTTATACAGTTGGAAAGGAAGGAAATTACATCAATGTCAGGAAGATTCATAGTATCCTAGAGAAACAAGTAGCACAAAACAATTTAAGATCAATGTGGAAAGAGGACTTAGGGACAGAAATTAAAGAAGAGGAATGGAAAAGAATTTGGAAACAAAGAATAATGAAAAACATGTCAATTAGGATTATGGAAAATTGTTATAAAACAATCTTGAAATTGTACACTACTCCAATACACCTAAGTTATGATCCAAACTACAGTAAGAATTGCTAGAGGTGTAAAAAAGATTGGTGCTATTATAATAATGTGAAAGAAATGTGGAGGCAAGTGTTTGTAGTAGTAAAGCAAATTCTTTCGATACGCACACTGAAGTGTCCCAAAATAGCATTATTGAAATTTGGAGAGAAAAAACTAGGGAGAAAAAAAAGAAAGAAATCAACATGAGGCTGTGTATAGATAGCTAAGAAATGGAAAACTGATTGTAAAATTGAATTTGAAGAATGGTATAGGGAAATATGAAATATAGGAATAAATGGTAGACTAACATCAGAAATAAAGAGTGAAAAAAGGAATTTTAAATTGAATTTAAATATGGGGAGAATTTTTGGACTATGTTTTGGTAAAAGGGAAAGGAATAAAACCAAGACAAGAGCGTACATCATTCTGGAAAGAAGAGACAATTATAAGTTAAATAAACTATAGATTGAATAAAGAAATATTTACACTGTCCTACTGGGTGAAGGGTGCACATAGTATTATGGTATAATGTTATTTGTTACTGTTGTTTTGTTTATTTTAATATTTTGTCTTTCTTTATTTTGTATTAATAATTTTAATAAAAAAATAATAAAGAAGCACCACCAATTTTACAGGTTACTCTTTTATTACATATAGAAATAATTTCTTGTCTGCTATGAACTTGCTACCATCAAGTCTGCTTAATCATGCCTTGTTCAATTTCGCTGGGAAAGATGACATGTATCTCAGTTGCTTAATTTTGTAACTGTTTGTCAAACCATCTTTAAGTCTTTGCTGTTGATCTACTCCAGTTCAAGTGACACTTATTTACAGCTACCAAACTTGTTTGTTGTTCTCCCACAGAGAAACCAAAAATGATATGCAGTTGCTTCTACACAGAATTGTCCAAATTTGCTTTTCATGGTGTATTCATAATTAGAATTGTTCCTAGTTCTACTAAGCTGAAATGTTGAGGTCCAAAAATACAAAAAGTACAGTGGAACTTCAGTTAACGGAACTAATGCATTCTCCAGGAAATTTCGTACAATGAAAATGACTTAAACCAAATTTCCCATAGGAATGCACTAAATGCAGTTCCCATAGGAGTGCATTGAAAACCAAAATACGTTAACCAAAACATGGTTTCCCATAGGAATGCACTGAAAACAAATTAATCCATTCCGGGGAAAAAATATTCGATAAAACGTTCTACTATTTTCTATGGATTTCCTTTCATTATGCGATTTTTACGTTAACCAAGCCATTCGTTAACTGAGGTTCCACTGTACTGCACCTAACACCTGGAACTCTAGCTGTGAGGACTGATTTCATATCACTTCATGGTTCAAATTAAGAGATGAAATATGAGGGCGCAAGAACAATGCGGAGGTATTGCCTCCTAGAATGAAAACAGAGAGCTCAAAGCCATTATGATTTGATGGTGGTGTTAAGTGTTTGAAAGTACAGAAACTGCAGATTTACATCTCCACATGCATAACATTCATAGGAGAGTCACTCTCAGCCCGACCTACCCCAGAAAGTTCTTATGATAGGGGGACAGAACAGATGGTGCCTTGTGCTCATTAGATAATATACATATATAATATACTGACACAGAGTCTCAATATTTATCTTTTTCTTTATTTCAGTAACATAAAAATATACGCTTTTGAGCCCTGCAAACTTCATCAGGCTAGGTATATATTTAGAAGATCTTTTTGAAACAATTACTGTATGGTGAACAGATTGTTTTTAAGTCTTGATATTAAAAACAAAGTGATTTTTTAAAAAGAGCATTCAAAATATCTATTGGCGGTAGTAGCGATATGGTTGATCAGCTTCTAAAATCTCATAGGAACTCTTTGGAATTTAAATACAGTACTGTAATTCTAAATCCTTTACTAGAGGTGTGTGTTTTAAACTGCAAACTGCCGGAGAGGTAGAGCAAAAGTATTTTGAAGAAATAAAAATAAACGAAATAAAAAGTTCTTCCACTGCCATATGTGTTCTGAGAGTCTTTTGACTACACGTAGACTGAAGTATTGTACTGTATTGTTATTTAAGTGACACATTTCTATCTCGGCCTTCCAAAAGGTTTAAGCTGGCTAAGAAAGAAGAAATGATATGTAACTGTGGGTGTTGAGGATCCTAGTGGCCCATTCCATCCATACAATTCTGTGATTCTGTAAACAAATACAAAGGACACTAAAAGATGGACTCTGTATTGTCACTTATGGATCCCTAGATTTCTATGTGCTTGCATAGCAAGACTCTGAATTCCAAAGGTACAGAAAAAGGCCCCTTCTGCCTAGGGTTCCTCTATCAGGAACAGGGCCTAGCAGTTCCTTTTGACAATTTCTCAGAACATGTTCTCCTTTTGGGTGGCTTGGGCTCTCAGCAGCTGGTCTTAATTTTCAGCAATGAATAAACTCATCATAGACAGCAACACAAGAACTAGGTGCCTAGGGACAGCTGACTAACAGCTGTGGGAAGTTTGCACAAGGCTGATAGTTTTCATTTTGGAAGCAGTCATTGGAATGACATGAGTTATGCACCATTTTGTCTTTTGTGTTTGAACAACCTTCCTTCCCATTCCACCCAGTATTTAAAAGGAAATAGCTAAGATTACTTGGACAGTTCTTTGCGTTAGTATGATGCACAAACCTTTTGGCCAGAAAACTTTCATCAAACCCAGACTATCTGGCTGAGCTGGAACAGAGGTCTTGGAAAGAACTCTAGCCTTTTAAAAAAAATCAATCCAGAGAATGTGATTTCTATTTAAGCCGTACCAACAGTTGATCTATCTGGATTAAAACTGGACAATTTACGGGATTGTCAAATAGTTTGAACAGATAAGAGTCTCAATTCCTTCAACTGAGATCCAGGAAGAGGTTTATGGCAAGAACAAACATTCTTGAGGGTACGCAAGAGCAAAACCAAGTTAGATGGAAGGAGCTCACTGGACAAGGAGCATTAAAGCAGGATATGACTGAGGAACTCAACCTCCCCTACATCACTTGGAGGACTTTGAATAGGCTGAGGGTCAGAGTGCCTAAATGTGTGACCAACATGCTCAAGTAGGGCCTGCTGGCAGACATGTTGTGTGAATGTGGAGATACAGTACACAGAATCTGGCTCATTTACTGGTTTGCCGATTACTGCCAGAAACATGCACCAATGAGGACTTAAGTTTGGCCAACAACAAAGCCAAAAAAGTGGTTTCATTTTGGCAGTCCAGGATTTGATCAGGAAACAAAAGTGAAGTTCTTAAAAACCTATTGAACCACTTGTTCTCTGACAGTATAAGCAGTGTACTTCTGTAGTTTGCTAGTACAGTATATGAAAATGAAATAGGGAACTAGAAGTCTGTGAAAACATTACTGTAATATATTTATATTCTGTATGCTATAATGTGTTCTCTGTAGTGGACATACACATGAAGGATCTTTGCTCTGGAAACAATGACATTGTTGATCTGTGCCGACATTTCATGTGCTTCAAATGCCTGTTAAAAATAAAGGAAAAGGGTATTTGGGAAAACACTTTTGCATACAAAATTAAGGGCCAGATGGTAAGCTCCCCCCATCTCACACCCAAATTAACTCCCTAATTGCATTTGGCTGATACTTAAGAGGAGGTAAGGCACCATAATGTTGTTAAGGGATAAAGGAAGAACAGGGAACATATTCTGGAAACATGTTCTGCTCATGTGGTGAGGTTTTTAATCACAGAAAATAGGATGAACAGGTTACCTCCTCTTATTGCAAAGACCAGCTTAAAAGGGGTAAAATATATTCTTAAACTAATGGAAGCTGGGGGTGGGGGTCCTTAATTTTTGTTACACACATCCAGAAGGCTCCAAATTGAATAAGCTTGTTACCAGCACTGGAAATATCCTTCAACAGAAACATAAGATGACATTTTCACAAGAATAAACGATTTAGCTTTTATCCCCTCTCCTTCTTATGCTCCACATCTGTCTACTCTTGATTACCATCTAAAAGCCACACATGGAAGGGAAATATGGGGCAGACTGGACTTAGGTTACAAATGTTCTGAATTGAGAACAAGGAGCTGACCTTTATTCAACACTTATTTCCCAACTCTTAGACAGTTTCAAATGATACTGGCTGAAATTCTGTTGGTGTAGAAGAGGCATGATAATATCACCAGCAGGGAGAGATTTTCAGTAATAAAAGATTTCCTCCTTCCCTGCTGTAACTCTTGCTTGTGAATTATTCATTTCATAGGGTAGAAGCCATGAAAGCAATGGGATGGAAGAAGCAAGTCTTTCGTTACTAAATATTGTCGCTGCTGGACAATGTTGCTAATAGGGACAGATTTTCATTAATAAAAGACTTCCTCCTTCCATCCTGCAACTTCCACTCACTTTTCAAGTCAGAATAAAAAACAGGAGACCACGCCAGAGGTTTTGTTTACTGTTGAATAGCTCCTCCTACTGGTGATATTATCATCCTACCACAGAGACAGCTATGCCAATAGGACTTCAGTTATTTAAATAAAAATACAGTGGAACCATGGGTTACGGACACTTTGGGTAACGGGAAAATTGATTTATGGGGGGAAATCCATAGACAATAATGCTTAGGCTTATGGAATGTTTTTGAAACAGTCCCCCCCATGCATTCCCATGGGAAGCAGGGCTTTGCTTTACGGAATTTTTGTTTTCAATGCATTCCCATGGGAAAATGTGTAATGGATTCCTATGGGTGCTTCACAATAAGAAATTTTCCCTATAAGGAAAACCACATGGAGCGGATTAATTCCGTAACCTGGGGTTTTACTGTATATACATTACTGTAGTCAATTTGAGACAAGATTGATCAAGAGAGAAAAGATCAGAGAACTTATGTGAATAAAAACAAACTTTTAATATAATATACAACAGAAAATTGGACAGCTTTGTTTTTATATTAAAAAAAAGATTTCTTTCCTATATTACATGTATTTACAGTTGCATACTGAGGAGGTAAAGTGTCTAAGTGGCTATTTTACATTTTTTCTAGTAGAACATACAAAACCTGAAACAAATATGAAGGTCAAGTAGGAGCCAAGAACAGGAGGATGAAAAGAGGGTAGGAGGTAGGGAAGAGAGAAACAATTGTACCAACAACGATATATTCGGAAGCCAGTCTGCTATCTGCCAAAAATCTAACAGCACAGGTCAAGAACCCCTATCTTCCACTGTCTAGGTTTGAAAGAATTGATTAAGGGCACTAAAATGTTGAACTCTTCCATTTGGAGTTTGATTTTTCCAGACTCTTTGATTTGTATGTTGCTGGTTGTCTCCTAGCAAGAATAAACAACCTGAATTTTGTGCACGAAGCCCGATTGTTGAGATCATTGGATTTAAAAAACTTAACAAATATCTAGCCAGGCCTACTTTTTTGCATCATCATTCTCTTAGATGTCATACTCAGTATTAAAAAGAATTTGGGTAGATCACTGAAAAGCTGCATATTTTCTGCCAAATTTTCTTTTGAATCATGAAAAGGTGATTTTTAAAAACCCTGTACATCTGACATTCTAACACATTTTCTGGGGCAAATGAAATAGTAAAATCAGGAAAATTTGTCTCTCTTCCACCTGCTATAATTTGTACCTACAGCTAACTTCTACATGGGCAGGTAATTTATAATAGAAAAAATATATATATACATACAAGCACTGGGCTATGCCCCACCAAATAGGATAATTTATTGTGATACGCCTTAATCAACAAACTTTTTACTCTTCTCATATGGATAAAGAATGATGAAAAACTGATACATGCAGAGAGTTAATTCCTGGCCTGCTATTTTTTAGATATAACACATGAGTTCTACAAGGAGGAGATATCAGATGCCTATATAAGAACACAAATATATAAACTGTGAGAGAAAGAGAATGAAAGAAAAACAAATCATTGCAATGCATGAATTAGGTAAATGGCACTCCAATTCAAACTGCCACTATACAGAAACAGTGCTGATGGAGAGGTTGATTACCGATAACTGTAGTTTGAATGGTCACCTGTGAATTCACACGTGTGTGTGTGTTAAAAAAAATCCTGTGCATGCACAGACCCAGAAAGTTTTAGAGCTGTGATGGAGCCACAGGCTCCACCTACTCTCCACGGCATGCACAATTCCTGCCTAGTGATCCCTCAGTTCTGATACCACCAAACGCAGAATTAACCATGCATGACAAAACCTGGGGGAGGGTGGGTGGGATCTGTGAATTCACAGGTGACCACTCAAAACAACTATAGCCACAGGTAAGCAACCTGTCTTCGTTCTTCGTGACCCCAGGGAATGCACACCAATGGGTGAGTGCCAAGCTCACTTATTGGCTGCTAGGTGTCACTGCGTGACAAATGCCAAGGACCTGACGTCTGAAAGGAGTTCGCTTTCTTCCTGGTGTCCAACTTTTAGTGCCTAATAAAGGTGGATGGCTCTGACCAAATGGCCATCTTACAAGTGACTTCCAGGGTTGCTCCCCGAATGAGGGCTGAAGATGTCAGAACTGCCCTGGAGTGAGCTGTCGAACAATGCGGTGGAGAGTAGGTGGAGCTTGTGGCTCCATCACACCTCTGGAACATTCTGGTCTATGCATGCAGTATTTACCCTCCCATTGGTGTGCATTCACAGGGACCATGAAGAACCAAATAGGATCTACCTCTAGGCCTACAATGGTGAACCTTGGCACTCCAGATGTTCTTGGACTTCAGCTCCCAGAAGCCCAAGACCCTGTGAATCCACACAAATGGGTTTACTGTGACTCATCCAGCCCTCGTCGCTCCTGGAAGTGGAAGTAAAATGTACCCATGCGAGAGCATTTTGCTTCCACTTCCAGGAGCGATGAGGACAGCATGGGCCAGATGAGTCACAGTAAACCCATTCGTGTGGATTCACGATTGAAGTCCAAGAACATATGGAGTGCCATGGTTCACCATCACGGCTCTAGTCTTTGGATTTAGGATAGCAATAATATAGAAGTGAAATATATGTCAGAAATGATCTACAAAAAATCTTGAAGTCTTAAGGGAAATCTTAAGAGCAATGTCCCTACATTAATTTCCTATACCACCAAATTTTCATCCTATAGTCCATAGCACAGAACTTCAAGGAGAAATTATTACCCTAAGATTCTTATATTTTAAATCAAGGAGGATGCAACAATGGAATGTTTGCACATGCAAAATGCATGCGTACCTCCCAAAACTTTTGTGCTCTTCAACCTCCAGTGTCAACAACAAAGTACAAACCTTTTCTCATTCACAAAAATGTACAGTCTAAATAAACATCAGGATGATTCTCATCTTAGATCTGAGATGGGATGATTTCGGTGAGCTTTGTCTCTCTTCTGGAAATGTGTGGTAGTTTCTGGTTCAGAAATGATCAAAATGAAATTACAGAAAAGGTCAAGTTTTACAATCAGAAGTACAAATTCCACATCTCCTTCCATGAATAACAGTGCCTGAGATTTCAAAACACAACCTTGGTAAGAAGCAGTAGTTTGTTTCAACCCAAAGAAGAACATTGATTCCAATGTATAATACAACAGTTCATCAACTTTGTACACTACACAACTGAGGACAAGGGAAGAGGAGGGAGGGGAAAAGGCACCTACCCCCCCCCCCCCACCATACACCAACATCCACCCACACAGACAACAAATACATAATATTTTATAGTTCTTTAAAAAAACACCCAGTTTCAGAGTGGAGACACCTCCCCTCAGATATCAGGGTTCAAGATTTGAGTAGAAACAGTTCCAGTGTAAAATTGAGCGGTGAGCATTTTTTTCAGGGTTTTTTTTTGCAGTGATTTCTTTAAAAACAGAATGAGAGGTAATTATCAATTTTACTTCTCTTACAAAAAATAGTAAAAAAAGTTAAAATCCAGACCTGCCCATTAAAATAAGAATTAAACAAAATTAATCAAACCACTCCAGTTAAAAGTTATGGCTTCAGGAGTTATTTACCACAAACACCCAATCCCCACACAATGGAGTTTTAATGAATTATTTGCACCATAATACAGTTTCGGGCTGTACCAACACAAAAGTGACAGCCAAATCAGTTTTATTAAACCCTGATCATTTAACTGAAACAAAATGCATGCATTTAACTTATCCCCCCCCCAACTCCCCATGTGACTGACCGTCACTTCCAGAATATGTATATTTATATATATTATTTACACATACACACACACGTGCGCGCACGCACACTCACACACATTTAAAAAGAAACACAGACAGACTTGTTTTATTGTTATCCATTCCTCAGTGGATAAATCTTGCCAGGAAGTCTCTGAATGCATACTTTCCATATTTGCTTTAGTCCAGGGTTTTCAGGCTGCAGGCCACTCACGTGGTTCAGGGAGCCGGTCACTACGGCCTGGGGGCCAGATCCAGCCCTCAATGCCAATTCATCCGGCCTGCAAAGCCCTTGTCGCTCCTGGAAGCATTTTACTTCTGCTTCCAGGAGCAACGAGGGCTTTGTGGGCCAGGTGAATTGGCATCGGAGGCCAGATCTGGCATACCTGCTTTAGTCTCTTGAGAAATTCAAAATGCTTTCTTCTGCCAAAGGCACCTTAAGAAATGAAAGGGCAATGATCCTATACAACTAGCCTCTTTCTTCAGCCCTTCTTTTACTTTGTTCCCTTTAAATCGGGACCAGCATCTGAAGTTAAGCTGTCTACAAACCACCCTCTTTGCTAGGCAGTTGTTGCTACTCAACATTACCATTACAGTGGATTCCTGAAATATAAACAAGAGCGACAACATCTATTCCCTACTTTAAAAGAGGGGAAGGATGGCAGTGAGACCATTAGTGAAGTGCCCCGGTAGGCATAACCATTGGCAGGGCCAACACCTACCCCTCCCTAGTGAAAAGGTAACATAGCTATTGCTGAACTAGTGAACAAAATGGGCACTAGCACCAGCAATTTGCAAGAGGACATTCTATATTTTCACATGCACAAGAACACAAGTGGATACAAAACAAACCTGGGGGCACAGGGAACACGTACCTTTTGCACATGCACACTTTCTGAATACCAACCGTTGCTTCAGATATGCCAAGCTAGAAATGTGCCACAACCTTCATGTGGCCAGACAAGGAAGCACACAAGACTTGTGTGTGTACCAGTTGGCCCTTAAGAAATTCCCACCTCACACATCTTGCAGCATTCAAGAAAGTTTTCTCCTCTCCCAATCAACAAGATTTCTCCAAGCAACATGTCACTAGAATTTACAGGGATTTCCATCAAAACAAGGGCTACAGCTGTGGCAAATCTCTCTCTGTACAATCCCCTCTTTACAGTCTTTGGAGGGGATTAGTAAAAAAAATGCATTTCACTCCTAAACCAGGAAAGGAGCGAAGTCTATGAACTCCAACATCCTCACCAAACCACCCACAGGCCATGTTGTCCAGCCGATAGCAGCAGGCTGTGTAGAAATACGAGGTAGGCCTTCTTTATCATCATCAGTTCTAACATGGCAGCTTTTGTGCAGTTTCTTTAGGACAGAATTTGCAGACTAAATTTTCACATCTTCCTGGACGCTGAGCTGAGAGAGCGTTTTCTTGATGCGCAAGGCTGTGAGACGAGCTGCCCCATTAGCATACCAGCACTCTCGCATCATTTTCCCCATTACTCGCAATGCCTAGAACACAAGTCGAGAAGGTCATCAGGCATTTATTTATTATTATTTATTATTCATACTTATCAACTGCCCTCCTACCCAAGTGACCCTGGGCAGCTCACAATTCATAAAAACCTCCACAATAAAACACTCTTAAAAGCATTCCTAAAAAAACCCCTCAATTTAAATCTTCAAAATCTAAATTAAAAACTAATTGAGGGCAAACGGGGCTTAAATCAACCAGCGGACTGGGGTCATAGTCCTTCCCACACCTCATACCTGTCCTGCCAGCCATGTTTTTAAATTTTTCCTAAAGGGCAGCAATTGTCTGGAGACGCGACTCCGTTGGCAGGAGGTTCCATAGGGCCGGGGGGACAGGGGGGGGGGGACACACCGAGAAGGCCCTCCGTCTTGTGCCAGAGAGACGTGCTTCTCTGGCAGATGGAACAACTAGAGAGCCTCTCTGATCCGCTCTAGTGGGATGGGCAAATGTTCTTGGGGTGAGGTGGTCTCTTAAGTATCCTGGCCCACTAACATGTAGGGCTTTAAAGGTAATAACCAGCACCTTGAATTGCACCCGGTTTTGGACGGCAAACCCCCCCCCCCAATTTCCCAGAATCCATGAGAATCCAGCTCATTTACTGGTCTGTTGATTACTGCCAGAAACATGCACCAACAAGGACTTAAGTTTGGGCAACAACAAAGCAAAGAAAGTTGTTTCAGCTTTGGCAGTCCAGAGTTTGATCAGGACATGAAAGAAGACCTCCCAGAACTAGACTGCGATTCTCATATTTTTACAAGAATTCCCTGGGCAGAATTGTGGGAGGGGCAAAACACAAAATGGCACACCAATAGCAAAAATTGTGACTTCTACTCCTTTCTTTGTGATTTCCTCACAAATTGAAATTAAAAATATCTGGCTACTTGTGTTTCTGTGATATAGCCTACTTTCTCCATGAGCTGAGATAATAATATACCAAGAGGGTCAAGTGAGTATTCCCTCATGTACAAATATTTCAGTTAACCAGGACAGTGAAACACTGTGAAATGTTCATGTGAAACTGCATACTGAATTGGTATTTGGGTAGGGGGCAGATCAGTGGCGTTGGGTGGCACCTTTTTGGGCTATGGATGTTATTGGACTACAATTCCCAGAAGCCCTAGCGGGGCAGCAAATTTGGCTTATGCCCTGGGCGGCTGTAATCAACACTACACTACTGGGGCAGATTGTTCAGAAAACTGCTACACTACATTTGATCTGGACCAAATGGTAGAAAATATCTAAGGTTTGTTAATTATCTTTCAAAGAAAGCAAAAAATGTGGATCTTCAGAATCACCATAGATGTTGTTGCTATGGTGGAGAAAAAAGGACCTAGAACAGGAGTTCTCAACCTTTTAAAGCTGGGGGCCAGGTCACACTCCCCGACAGCTTCAGGGGCTGGATGGCCATTTTGTTCTTCCTCCATCACATGGTACTTCCTGGTGTGGTGGAGGCGGGGGTGGGGGCAAATGAAATGGTGCTGTGGGCCACATAAGGCCCGTGGGCTGCAGGTTGAGGATCCCTGACCTAGAAGAAAAGGCTAGGCATGTGCAGTAGGCACAGAAGGAAGAAGGCTCTCAGACTGTTAGTTCTGGAACGTCCCATGAATTGTTTAGTGGAGGCACAAAACTCACTTTGTATGAATCACAGAAAAGACTTCAGGCAATTTATCACCTTGCTTCTTGTACTTTGAAGCTCTGTCTTAATTTTAGAACAGCTGGCTTTATTTGAGACAAACAGAGCAAGCCTGGATACCAATGCTAATTTTATCTGATTAAGTCAGTGACGGTGAACCTATGGCACGCGTGCCAGAGGTGGCACTGTCGGCACCCCACCACAGAGTTTGCCCCACCCCTCTGCCCAGCAGCCCAATGGGAGTGCTTCCTCTTTCCCCACAGCACAGATTTTGCCCTGCCCCTCTGACTAGCAGCCCAATGGGAGCATTTACTTCCTCCCCTGTTGCTGTCTTGGCACTTTGCGATAAATAAGTGTTTTTTGGGATGCAGTTTGGGCACTCTCGTCTCTAAAAGGTTCACCATCACTGGATTAAGTTGCTCAAGGCAAGAACTGTAATGCATTTAACTTACTGAAAATATTTTACATAAAGTTTCAATAAGTAGGTTTGCTTACAAATTGCAATAAGAAACCTGAATAAGTCTTGTTTAGTGATCTGTATGTCCAGCACTTCTATGTCCAGTGTGGTGAAAAGGAAAATTATTTACTTCAAGAGTGAAGTGGTAAATGAACTTCTTGTATAACAATTGTAGCTGAATACTTAGTCAATGCCTGAGCTAAATGTGAGAAACACTACTTTAAAAGTAAAAAAACAATTCTGCTGGCTGTTCTGTACAAGATGGAATTTTTGGTCAATATCAAGCTTCTGGATTGGGGTGGTGGAAGCTGATTTTTGCAAAACTAGGTCATTTCAGATATAAAATTTACTCTGGTTTTGGAAAAAATAACGCAAGATTATTTCTGTTAGAACAAAGAATATAGTCTGCTGTTCCTGGAGACCATCAAGAGTAACAATTCTCATTTGATCCTAGATTCTTTTGGGAGTGGTGATGTAAACAGCATTATTCCCCCACCCTTAATAACATTCTTAATCATTACGGTAAATTATACCTCATAACTGTGCCACCAGTTGGGAATGTTGGGCCGCAGCTTCTGGTCACACACAACCTTTCTCATTTCTTCAATGGAAGGATCAGAAGGTACAAGATCATAGTATGGAAGCTGATATTCCTCATGGATACCTGTAATGGAGGGGATGGACAAAGAGAATAGTTGTCATTCTACCTATTAACATTTCTCACAGATATCTTAACTCTTGTTTAATCTCACATATCCTTCTAAAGCTGACAAGAGGAATTGCATGCATAAGTAATCTGAAATTGAAGTCTACAAACAAGAACCTGGCTCCTATTAGCAAACGTTCAAACTGCAACATAGCAATACCATGCCACCAAATGGTCCTTTTATCTTTTAAGAAGGCCAGAGGAAAGAGGAATCAGGCTAGCTAGGGGTTTGCTGTGCTTTTTCTTGCTAGGGACATCCCTCTGGTTTGTCTAGTTCAGATGGGAGGTGATTTGAACCACAGAGGTTGTAAATTCCATCTTGGTTGTTGTGAGAAGAACAGATGTGGGATTGAGGGCTGGCCAGTGTAGAAGACCACAGTCTAGATGTCTCATATCTATTCTATGCTCTAGCCTTCTTCCTCCCTCTCAGGTATGAGGTAACCAGCTTAGACATTCCTTCCACTATGATTCTACTGCTGGTTAACACCAGCTCAGTCCTGAATAAGTCCCAGGTGATCTATGAACTAGATGTTGACTGAAAAGGCTGGCCTGGCATGTATCACTGAGACCTGAGTGGACACTGAGGGGGGAGTCACCATTTCCCTGATTTGTCCTCTGGGTTAAGCCATCCAGCACCAGGCTAGGAGGTGGAGGTTTGCCATTATCCATGTACAGTAATACCTTGGATAACGTTTACCTTGGATAACGCTAAAATCGCATAACGTTAAGTAATCTGGGGAGGAAAATTGGACTGAATAACGTTAAGGTCCTATGGGATGGATCGGATAACAACCGTTAAAGCCTGTGCAGTTACAATGTATCTATATGGAGCTTTAACGTTATCCGATCCATCCCATAGGATTTTAACATGGATCGGATAACACTAAAAATTGGATAACACCAAGACTTGTGGAACCAAGTCTTAGCGTTATCCGAGATATTACTGTATATAACAATGCTGTTGGCAGGATCTCCACCTTGTTGAGTTTGGGTCTTGAGGGTCTACATGTACCATTGAGCTCCAAATCAGGATAGGCTGGCTACAGCACAAGAAGGTGTACTGATCCCTCCCTGCAACCCAATGTTCTCCTTTCAAAACCTGCCAAACTTGGTCTCAATGGCATTGCTGAGATCTCCCAGGGTAGCTCACCTGGGGGATTTTTAATATACACATGATGATTGTAGTCTTTGGTTTGGTTTCTGAGTTACTGAAAAACATGAATTTCATGAGCCTATCTCAACATATGTTAGAGCCCACTCATGTTGCGGGACATACACTTGACCTGATTTTTACAGCAGGACAGACTGATGGTGATCTGAGGGCACTGATTAGTTTCATGATCAGATCACTGCTCACTAAAATTTGGACTTGCATTTTCATCCCCCACCCCAGTGATGAGAAGGGACTGATTAAGATGGTCTGTACCCAATGGTATTCTATAGGGTAGTAATGGTGAACCTTGGCACTCAAACTCTTCTTGAATTTCAATTCCCAGAAGCCCTGATCTGCAGGAATGCTCACTTGGGCATCTGGTAATTGAAGTCCAAGAACACCTGGAGTGCTAAGGTTTGCCATCACTGCTATAGGGCCTCGTAGGGGTCTCTGACTAATTTGGTTGGTGCTCTTGTCGAAACCAAGATTGCCAGGTAGAATGCTATTGGCCCAGAGTAACCTAAACAGCCTCTCTGTTGTGGAGCTTGCCCCTCACTGTGATTCATTGATGAGTTGCAGATGATGTTGAATAAAGGAGGTTAGAGTGCAAATGGAAGAAAGCTTCCTCAGATGCAAACTTGGTTGGAGTGAGAAAACTGTCCAAAGAGTATTCAGACTCTTCCAAAAAGACTCATTTTACAAAATAAATCAGTGATGCCAAGAATCAATACATGGAACAAGACCCTCATGGATCTTGCTTCCTCTGGAAGCGGACTTAATTCTTTGACGTTATAATTTGTGATAAATTTGCAGAGATTAGGAAAGCATTAACTAGAAATCCAGCTTTCTTGGTGGTGGTGGTGGTGCCAGTGCTTTGGAATGCTCTCTCACCTTAAATAAGACTCATTCCATCTTAGCCTTCCATAACGCCTCACCATGGCAACATCTTGCCACTACATTAGAGATTTTCCTCCACTAAGTTCTTTGTTTTTGGTTGCTACCTTTGTTACTGTTTTTGATTTGGTTATAGTTCATGCATATCATGTAATTGGGGTTGGAGTTTTCTATATACAGTAATACCCTGTATAACATGAGTATCATATAGCGCTAAAACCGCATAACGTGACAAGATTTTTGGAAAAATCTTGTTTCAAATAACACGATTTTAACGTTATACGATACAGTCGTTCTTACAAGCAGGGTGGGTGGAAAGCTCTACAGAGGCAGGGGTGGGGAGGCTGGAAAGCTGACGGGGGGCTCCCCCGTCGGCTTACCCAGCCACCCCACAGCTGCGGAGGCAAGGGCGGGTGGCTAGGGAAGCCGACAGGGAGTCCCCGTCATCTTCCCCAGCCACCCTGCAGCTGTCGATCGGGTCCTCTGATCTCTCTGGAGCAGGCAGGGGACACGATCCAAGCTGTTTCTGGGCTTCCCCGACGTCCTGAGCCAGTGCAGCAAGCCAGAATGTCAGAGTTCGAATCCCAACATTCTGGCTTGCTGCACTGGCTCAGGACGTTGGGGAAGCCCAGAAACAGCTTGGATCGGGTCCCCACACCTCCCTGGACCCAGCGGGGGGGGGGGGGGGGTGTCGGGTCAGAAACCCCAAAATTGGTAAAAAAAATGGAATTTTTTTTTTTTACCAATTTTGGGGTCTCTGACCCCCCCCCCCCCCGGCCGGGTCCAGGGAGGTGGGCAGACCCGATCCAAGCTGTTTCCAAAGTTCTCCCACCTCCCTGGAGGCTGCAGCAAGGCAAAATGTCAGGATTCGAATCCCGACATTCTGGCTTGCTGCAGCCTAAAAGAGGGTGGGGGAAGTTCAAAATTAGCGCGCATCAGCTCTAGGGAGGTTGGGAGACCCGATGCGCGCTAATTTTGAAGTTACCCCACCCTCTTTTAGGCTGTAGCAAGCCAGAATGTCGGGATTCGAATCCTGACATTTTGCCTTGCTGCAGCCTCCAGGGAGGTGGGAGAACTTTGGAAACAGCTTGGATCGGGTCTGCCCACCTCCCTGGACCCGGCCCGGGGGGGGGGGGGTCAGAGACCTCAAAATTGGTTAAAAAAAAAACGCCCTTTTTAAAACCATTTTTGGGGTTTCTGACCACCCCGCTGGGTTCAGGGAGGTGTGGGGACCCGATCCAAGCTGTTTCTGGGCTTCCCCGACGTCCTGAGCCAGTGCAGCAAGCCAGAATGTCGGGATTCGAACTCTGACATTCTGGCTTGCTGCACTGGCTCAGGACGTCGGGGAAGCCCAGAAACAGCTTGGATCGGGTCTGCCCACCTCCCTAGACCCGGGGGGGGGGGTCAGAAACCCCAAAATTGGTAAACAAAAACGGACTTTTTTTTTTTACCAATTTTGGGGTCTCTGACCCCCCGCCGGGTCCAGGGAGGTGGGGAGACCCGCTCCAAGCTGTTTCCAAAGTTCCCCCACCTCCCTGGAGGCAGCAGCAAACCAAAATGTCAGGATTCAAATCCCGACGTTCTGGCTTCCTGCAGCCTCCAGGGAAAAAGGGCTTTTTTTTAACATTGTGTGATCAATGTATCGCACAACGTTAAAAACCGGATAACGACGGGACTTGTGGAACCAAGTCATAACGTTATTCGGGGTTCTATTGTATTTTATTTTTACAATTTGTTTACACTGCCCATAGTGTCATTTATATTAGATGGGAGGGATGTAAATAAAATAAATAAATAAATAAATAGCAAGAGAACCACAGTGGCTGACGCAGTAGTAGTAGTAGTAGTAGTAGTAGTAGTAGTAGTAGTAGTAGTAGTAGTAGAAGATTGTGTACTGGCATGTATCTGCTGTTTCCATGATTCATCAAAATGCAGATGGAATGAGAGAGTCTAAAGTGCAGGATGTGAGAGGGCACTCCCATTTCTTATTCTACTATACACCTATTTTCATTCAATTATACGAATAATCGGTTTCCCTCAATCTAAGTTAATAGCCCAGAAAACTTAAACTTTAATCTCCACTATTCAAAAAATGAAATAATATGCAAATTGCTACTTAATTTGAAACAAATCATTCAGGCACACATACAAGCTTGTAAGATTTGTAATATTTCTTGCTTATGCATCAGTGCACTCAAGATAAAAAGGGACATTCAAAGCCAACTGTATCCTTAAACTTCTATGCCAAAATAATAATAATAAGAAAAAAATTACCTCCTGAGTTGCATCTACGAGCAATTTCCCAATAAACAAGGCCCAGGGCGTAGATATCAGCACATTTAAATGAATCAAAATGCTTCATGTTTATCGTTTCATCGAGAACTTCAGGGGCCATGTAACTGAAGCAAAGTAAGAACCAGATTAATTGCAATGGGATTTACGGGCTATATTTTCTGCATACAGACATCTAACGCACTACACCAGGGATGCCCAAACTACAGCCTGTGGGCCGGATTGCTGCCAACGTCAAAAGGACCCCAACATCACTAGAAGTGCCAAAAATGCCGTGTTTTTGCACCAAAATCATGGCAGAAAAATTAAAAAACAAACAAACACCAAAATGTTCCTTCATCGCTCCCTCCTCCAAAGGAAGCAGTGGAAGAGGGGAAAACGCCCAGAAACGCAGTGCAAATTCACGCGCCACCACTGCCAGGAGGAACCATGAGACCAGTCTGCTCAGCTTTTGAAGGGCATGGTCAGGCCCCCAGAGGGAAAAGTTTGAGCACCTCTGCACTACATTATTTTCATCTCATCTGCTGGGGGGTGGGCAACCATTACCATTACCATTACCATAATTAAGTACAATACAGAAGCATCCTTGCTTACATATGGCTCAGTAACTTTGACATGAATTCTCTGAAGAAAAAGGAATCATTTCAGAGAAGTTTTTAAATTTTAAAATGCATATATTACTTGACTTTCAGTTAAAACATTCAACTCTACCCAGTAGTTTCAAACCATCTCATTACATCGTAAATCGCAAAGAAATCCAAAACAATAGAATAACAGTCCTACAGCAGTGGGGCAAACCTACCAAATTATCAAAGCACCTGCTGGTCATCTCTAGACATCTCCAAACACCAACAACAATCTGGAGCAAAAGGTCACTTCCCAGAAGGCCCCATGACTCCACTGTGCTAAATTAGCTAAAATCCAGCTGCTAGTCCTAACATGGAAAAATACATTGAATCAAATGTAAATGAACACTTATTCAAGTCCCAGGGATTCGATGGGGCTAGCAACTGAATTTAGCCCTAAGAAATCTGGCTATTTGCCCTATAATACTTTTGTGAGGGACTATACCCAGATCTAGAAAAGCTGCAACTACTGCAATAACTATTGATAGAACCAAGTGTACTAGTTAAGGTAAAATACACAAATCAGAACTACAACTATGACATTAAGTTACACTTAGAAAGAGCATAATTTGTTTAGAAATACATTCTTTAGGGGGGAAATGATTAAATCTATGTGCAAATTCTGTTTATTCATGTAGACAGAATATTGTAGCAGTTGCTGAATTCTTGCATCAAATATTCAGCTCCTGTAAAGCATGATCACTGTAACTAAAGTGTAAAAACTATTTTAATCTGATTACATTTTACTACAATGTTTTTTTAAAAAACAGTTTCACAATACAGTATTAGTTAACCATACTGTTTTGTCTCTAACATTAATCTCAACATTAAATCATAACTAAAACGTTGGTTTGCTGTTCTAGCAAAGCTAATGCTTTACTATAGTGTTATTTCCTCAAGTTCATTTCTGTTGTTCAAATACTCAACTCTAATATTGGAGCTACGTAACATTTACTAGAGTTAGCAGATAAGTATCTGACAACAGCCATAATGTCAGAACAGAACACTAACTGGCCAAAGGGTTAGAAAGAAAGAAGGATGGCCTAAAGGAGACATTTACAACAACCTCCAACCTCACATTTATCTACACAAATGTGAAACTGACATCCAGGTCTGGACATCGACTTGTGCCTTACCGTTTTGTCCCAACCCTCTGATTAGGTGCAATATCAATTGTATCAGTCACAGAGTCATGGCGGACGGCCAACCCCAGATCTGCAATCGCACAAGTCCCATTTTTCTTTACTAGTATGTTCTTGGATTTCAAGTCTCGGTGTGCGATACCTGGTTTTCCTTTAAAAAGCATAAAGAGAATGGATTTTTGCTCTTCTGTATGTCAGTCAATAATAATTTGCCATGAATAAAGCAAAAAACAGGAGGGCATCGCACCAGCCAGGTGAAATCTACAAAGTGCCAAAATGATAATCCTAGGCTAAAAAAAACAACTAGTATTTTTTGTCTGATTTGTTACACCTACTTTAGCTGCAATGCAAACTGCAAAACTTTCCCACTATTATCCTGTTATTGTTATGATAGCAGCCCTGCTCAAATGTATTTCCTGTCTCATTAAGTCAGGAGTGCCCAAACTTTTGAGGCCGCATGCTGGTCACATGGTCATGTGGTTCCTCCCACCCAGAAGTGGAAGTAAAATGTGCATGCACGTGCACAAAATACACCCGCGCATGGGTAGAATGTTGCTGTAAATGACCCGTGACTGTCTTAAACACCAGTCATCATTTGGGCACCCCTGTGTTAAGTCACGGTTTAGCATCTGAGTAGCTGTTGCAATTGCTCTGCTCTCTCCTCACATGTTCAAGATGCCAGTTTTGATCAGCTCAAACTACAGGTCTCTACCATATTAAAAAAGGAAAATGAAGACTTCATGCTAGTTTACCAAATAGATTCTTAAACCATCTGTGGTCCCAAAGCTTATTCATGACTACTTGATATTCATTTAAGAGGCTGGGAAACACTGCTCTACAGTTAACGTTTCAATCAACCAGTTTTGGATTGCATTCTAGTTTCATTCCCATCCCTCTACAGCAGGGGTCAGCAACCTACAGCCCAAGGGCCAAATCCAGCCCACAGCACCAAATAATCCGGGCCACACCCTCACTCCAACTGCTGCCGCCACCACCACCAGAAGCGGCTGCAGATGCATTTATGGCAGCCACAGGGGCATTTACGGCAGGGGACCTCCAGCCCAGCCCCCTCAATTGTCTGAGGGAGCGTGATTTGGCCCCCAACTTAAAAAGGATGGCAACCCCTGCTCTACAGTACTGTTCTTCTTACACCTTAAGAATGAATTCTTTTTAGCTCAAACCAAATAATTATAGAAGCTTCTCTCTTTTTCTAACTGACTACAGCAGTATTTGTATGTTTCTTACCTTGGGTTCCCACAATCTCCATGTGCAGATGTGCCAGTCCACTGGCAGCAGACAAAGCCAATTTAATCATCCCCTCAATAGTTACTGTGTAGCGGTTCAGGTAATCAAACAGAGACCCATGCTCATGGTAATCAGAGACCAACCACAACTGTGTCCAAGTGCCATTATCTATTGGCAAGACAAATAAAGGATGGTGCATTAAAATTAGTTCTAGAATCTACTTGAAAACATGTATTATTAGCTGCCATTGTAATACAGTTGAGAAAAATCTGTTTATTCTCAATATACTAGTACAGATGTACTAATAAGAAATGTGCTTGCTTCAGATTCATTTTGTTCTCCCAATTTATTACTATTTGTAGTACAGTAATACCTCGGATAATGCTAAGACTTGGTTCCACAAGTCTTGGTGTTATCCGATTTTTAGTGTTATCCGATGCATGTTAAAATCCTATGGGATGGATCGGATAATGTTAAAGCTCCATAGAGATACATTGTAACGGCACAGGCTTTAGCAGTTGTTATCCGATACATCCCAAAGGACCTTAACGTTATTCGATCCAATTCTCCTCCCCAGATTGCTTAACGTTATGCGATTTTAGCGTTATCCGAGGTAAACGTTATCCGAGGTATTACTGTATTAAACTTAGGAAATGGCCATCTTTGATTGTCTGTGACCTGGCTGCCAAGATACAGAACTATGTAGTGGTGGAACATAGGAATGTCATACTTGAAAGCAGCAATAGTTTCCTGCAATGTGAACCATTGAAGAGTAAAATCCTTTACTGTAGCATCACTGTGTGGGAAGAAAAATAATGTTGTTTCTGGGAGCCAAAACAAACAAACAAACCACACTCTATCTTGCACATATCTGTACGCAATTAGGCTATCCAATCACTTTAATACTGGTCAATTCTGACCTGATTAGGCAAAACAAATATTTTAACAGTAACTATAAAAGTTAGTGCTAGTAGTGCTTCCTTGTAAGTCTATCAATTTTGTAAGAGGTATACAAGATTGGGTTAGACTATGAGAGCATTTTTCTATATACAGTGGAACCTCAGATAATGATTACATCAGATAACGCTAAAATTGGAGAACAATGCAAATTTTTGTAAAATATTTTGCATTGGATAACGATCTTGTAGCATTATCTAAGGTAATCGTTCATAGCGGCGGCATGGCTGGACTCCCTGTTCGGCTTCCCAACCACACCGCTGCTATGAAGGGCGCAGGGGTGGCGTGGCTGGCAAGCTAACTGGGGAGCCCCCTTTTGGCTTCCCAGCCATGCTGTCACTACGAAGTGCACAGCAGTGGCTTCAACCCCCCAACCCAAGTGCCAATCACACACTGTGATCAGCACTTGGGTGGGGTGGGAGAAGAATAGGTGTGCGAGCAATCGCAGAGGGCTAACCCAGTGAACGATCGCCCTTTGCTTGTGAAAGGAACACGGTTCCCTTCATAAGCAAAGGGCTACCCCAGTGTGGAATCGTCCTTTGCTCACAGAGGGAATGAGTGTTCCTTCTGCAAGCAAAGGGCGATCCCACGCTGAGACCACCGGTTTGCTTGGGGGCGGCGGTGCTGCTTTACCTTTCCAAGCAAACCAGATCAACCCCGTTCCCTTTCCTCTTCGGAAAGGGAACAGGGCTTTTTTAAACATTGTGCAATCAATGCATCGCACAACATTAAAAACCAGATAACATTATGACTTGTGGAACCAAGTCATAACATTATCTGAGGTACTAGTGCATACTGAAACAGCTATACTGATACAGAGGTGTCAATTTTAAAATGCTATGGTCACATGATTTCTATAACAGTAGACACCTCACTGTTATGAGCTTCTTAAGTCTGGAAACATAACCGCTTAAACCAAACAGTAGAAGCCAGATGACCTTGGCTGGCACAAATGAAGTCCTAGAGCAGGGATAGGCGACCTACAGCCCACAGCGACAAATAATCCGTCCCCTCCCTCGCTCCAGCCCACAACATCAGAATAAGCCTTCGACTCATTTATGACAGCTGTAAATGGCAGGGGGACCACCAGTCCAGTCCCTCAACTGTCTGAGGGAGCATGACCTAGCCCCCAACTTAAAAAGGTTGGCAACCCCTGTCCTAGAGAGAAGATAGAACCAAGTGATGCTAAGAAAGGTTTTGCTTGAATAACCTTTACCATTCGCTTTCACAAAGGAAATAAGAGAGCCAAATTCCTACTAAAATTCAAAAGAGGAGCTGCAAAATTTAGAAGGAGTAATTTTAAAGCAAAGCCAAGCAGAAGCAATATGTATGCTGGTTTGCAACAAAACTTGGTTTTTCAAAGGAATTATTCAAACTACCTGCCTGTCCAAGTGAATGCTGAATTAAAAGCACACCAGATTCACATGCTGAATTGCTCATATATTCCCACAGGACTAATATGGCCCTTTCCTCTTTCATACAAGAGCTGCTAACTAAGGGAGACTACCATAATCCATCTGAAAGAGGAAAGTGAAGCAAGCTTTTAATTGTCATTTTTGAAGTGGTAGCCATGTGAGTCTGTGCAAGAATATCAGACAAGAAGCAAAAGAAAAAGAAAAATGACTCAAAAACAGTGTGGCCCTTAAGACTTTAAAGTGCCACAACGTTTGAATTTTCTTTTGTTATTACAGTCAAACCTCGCATAAAGAGCGTTTCGCTTAAAGAGTAACTCGCTTAAAGAGCAGAATTTTCACTGAATGTTAGCTTCGCTTAACAAATAAAACCAACCAAAAACTCGCTGAACAAATAAATTGGGGTTTGCAGTACCCCCCACAATTGGTCATTTACAATGGTGTTTCACTTAAAAGAGCAAACTCGCTTAAAGAGCAAACCTGTGGAACGCATTATGCTCTTTAAGCGAGGTACCTCTGTACTTTTGTTTTGTTATATCAGAAAACAAAATAAAAAACACTGTAGCACTTTAAAGATTAACTGATATATTTTTATTGTTAGCTTTCCTGGATCAAGTCCATTTCTTCAGACAAGGAGTGAAACTTACAGGCATGGTTTATATACACCAAATTTGGGGGTTAAAGGGAGAAGGGTTTGCTCAAGCAGAATGACAGACAAGCAAGCACAACAATACTGCTTCCCACAGCTATCAGCAACAATAGATTATTCAAATTAGCTCTAAATGTCTCCCTTTCAATCTCAAAGGTGCAGAGAAAGCCCAATTTGAAAACTTACTTTCATGAGGGTCTATCTAGAGCTCCATATTGAGGTGAGAGGCATTAATTGGCAAAAATCACCAGTGGCAAGTCAGCAATTTTTGGGCATTAAAGGCTTCCCTTGCTGTTAGGAGGCTGCCAAAGGCTTTGTTAGGACAACAGTAGCTACAGGGATCCTCAGAAATGATCATGGTGGGATAGAAAGCTTCCAATTAATGTAAATTAAACTTTAATGGTGTCAGTGGATGACTTAATGAACTTCGATTAGCATAAAGTTGCACCAACAGGATCTTGCCTGTTGGTTTTGTGGTGCTGGAGAAGAATTTTGAGAGTACCCTGGACAGCAAAGAGCACAAATAAGTCGATCCTGAAGGAAATAAAGCCTGACTGCTCCTTGGAAGGACAAATATTGGAGATGAAGCTAAAGCATGTTGGACACCAAACGAGAAGAGGAGTTACTCGCAAAAGCCTTGATGCTGGGAAAGATTGAAGGCAAAAGGAGAAGAGGACAGCAGAGTATGAGATGGCTAGATGGGATTGTTGACACAATGGGTGTACAGCTGTGCAGGCTGCAGAGGATGGTGGAGGATAGTGTTGCCTGATGGGTTGGACTTGACTATGTGACTGAACAACTGTCCGTTTGTCCATCTCTGTGCATGTGCACACGTGCGTGCATATATACATTGCAATTTTCACTACATAAAACACACAGAAACTTTTCATGACACCTTATCAGTGCACACATCATACATCAATACCTTTATCAGTACCATCATATTAGAAGACAGTTTATAGCCAGGCTTCCACAGAAAGTATAATCTTAAACTTTATAAGTTTCAGCCACGCTGTCTCTTAGCGTGCATATCACATACCAATGTTAAGCTTCAAAGATACCTGCAACTCTTGTTTGTTTAGTGGAACATTTAAGCAGCAAGGTACCTTTGTTGTCCGCAGCAATAAACCCCAGAATATTCTCATGGCGCAACATGACAGTCTGGTAGATCTCAGCTTCTCTGAACCAGGATCGTTCTTCCCGTGAGGAGAAGATTTTCACAGCAACATCTCCACCACGCCACCGACCACGCCACACTTCCCCAAAACGACCTTTGCCGATGATTTCTTGAAGGACAATCGTTCGAGCCACAGTGCGCTGGACAAAGAGCGGCAAACCTGCCAGTCCAAAGTGCAGATTAAGAATAAAAACAAAACACAGCCAGGAGTAAAACATTCAGGAGTGCAAATTAAAATCTTCCTAATACTATTAAGCACTAATGTGTCAAAACTACACTACAGATGACCTTTAACAGAAAAGGTGCTCAAAGCTCTCAGTGACTGCCAATGCTTGGTTTCCTATTCAGATCAAGCATACAAGAACATTCAGGAAAATAGGGAAATGGAATTAAGGGTTTAATTTTTATATTTCTCTCTTGTGATTTAAATACAGTAAAAGCTCGGATAACGCTAAAACTTGGTTCCACAAATCTTAGTGTTATCCGATTTTTAATGCTATCTGATGCATGTAAAAATCCTATGGGATGCATCGGATAACGTTAAAACTCCATAGAGATACAAGCTTTAGTGAATGTTATCCGATGCATCCCATAGGATCTTAAACGTTATTCAATGTAATTTCCCCCCTCCCCCCCCCCCCAGATTGCTTAACGTTATGTGGTTTTAGCATTATCGGATGCAAACGTTATCCGAGGTATTATTGTATATTAAATGCAATTGTTGTTCTTCTTCAAATGCAGTATCCATTCTGGATATTGGCTATCATCATAGTGACAGGTTTCCTGTTCTCTTCTCCTGGGAACAGTTCTTTTGAGGGCCTTCCTCACTAATCTCTCAGGTTCTTCAGCCATGAAGTCTGTCTATATCCAGGGCTTTTCTTCCCAAGGACCTTCCCTTGCATAGCGAGTTGGGAGTATTCTATACTTCATGTTGTTCCTCATGATATGCCCAAGGTATTAATGGGCTTAAACAGTTCTTGGTCTTTATCCATCTGGCGAAACATTTCTACATTAGTCACATGGTCAACCCACAATATCCTTGGCAGCCATCTGTAGCTCCACATTTGAAAAGCTTTGATTTTCTTTTCAGATGCTTTAGTCAACATCCAAGCTTTGACTCTATATAGCAGTGATGGCGAACCTTTTAGAGACCGAGTGCCCAAACAGAGGGGAGGGGCAAACTCTGCTGGGGGTAGGAAGGAAGTGTTTCCACTGGGCTGCTGGGTAGAGTGAACTCTTGGGGGGGATGCTCCCATTGGGCTGCTGGGAAGAGGGACTATGGAATTTTGTTAAATGCAAAATAAATTTAACTTAAAAATAATTTATAAAGGCGACTTCTTTAATGGTCAAAATTATATTTAACTAAAATTGAAGGAGGGAGATATATAACAACTCTAGGCACAAAATAACTTTGGGGGAAAGGGAAGACTTTTTTTCATGTGTGTTATGCATGAGTTCATGGCAGCTGCCAAAAACGGTCTTGAAAAATAAATATGTGGCCTCTGTGTTGGATATTGTCCAATACAGCCTTAGTTGTTCGCCCGTCTCTCTGGCTTAACCCTCATGTCTGTAAAATGGGCACAATGGGTGACTTATAAGATTGATGTACATTTTTCCCCAGGGGAAAAAGCATTCTGAATAATTTAAATGACATACTAAATTACTACAAAGGTTAGAACCAATGTTACAATAAAAATCCACACTAGGGAATGGTAGCAGAGTCTCATCACTTTACAGGAACTGGTTTAATCAGAGCACAACTCACTTTTGAACATTAAAATTTACATCCACATTTTATAATCTGGCAGCATTAAAAGAAAAGCTTTTTACTTTAGTTATTCTTTTCACTTATATGCATGAATACCAATGTGTGGGTACCTGAGCCAGAGCCAGAGGTAGACAGATCATATACTAGATCTTGTAGGGTTTTGTCCTTGGATAAGCACATCTCACAAGATGGATCTTCCATGTCCAGTCTTTGACGATTATGATATACTCGTTGATGATGATGAAACACAGAAACAACTATGATCATGATGACAAACACAAGAAAGACTGGTCCTGCAATAACAGCCACCAGCTCCACAGGTCCCCAACCAGAAGGCGTTTCATCAGGTTTTCGTTGTCCTTAAAGGAAAAGAAAGGAATAATGTATCAGAATCATATCTATCTATCTATCTATCTATCTATCTATCTATCATCTTGGGTTTTTTTTAAAGCAGTGTGTTGAAATATCTTACTTTAATGGTTCTGAAGGTAAATGCTAGAGAGTGAGGAAAAATCCGATAGGAATTTACAGTGGGCATGTGAATGACTTTTGGGCTCCTACGTTCTTCCTTATGCTGCATGTGACACAACATGCACACTATAGGAAAGGGCAGGTTCCAGTCAAAAGGCTCAGCTCTTGATAGTTTCAAACTACAGTGCTGCCTCGCTTAAAGAGCATAATGCATTTCACAGGATTGCTCTTTAAGCGAGTTTGCTCTTTAAGCGAAACACCATTGGAAGTGACCAATTGTGGGGGGGATTGCAAACCCTGATTTATTTGTTAAGCGAGTTTTTGGTTGGTTTTATTTGTTAAGCAAAGCGAACATTCAGAGAAAATGCTGCTCTTTAAGCGAGTTACTCTTTATGCGAAACGCTCTTTATGCAAGGTTTGACTGTACTCTGCATAGGTACAAAATAATCCCATGTGTGACTCTGAGGCCATGAAGAATTGGCATTCATTTCTGTTTTCATCCAGCTACCACTTATCACTTCTTCCTAGCCTGGATGTGGGTCCTATAGTTGCAAACAGAAGTTGATATCTCACTTTTTCTCATTGCAACTGTGCTAGAGAGAAGGCAGGCGCTCATAACACTAAATGAAGTGCTCAAAACACTAAATGGTGATTTAGTATTATGCCCCTGATCATCATCATCATCATCATCATCATCATCATCATCATCATCATCATCATCATATTATTATTATTATTATTATTATTATTATTATTATTATTATTATTATTATTATTATAGTAAAATAAAGTGATTCTTGTTTTCAACTGTTTTATTTTGTTTGAAAAGTCTTCGCTCATGTTGAAGACAGTACAAAATGGAATATTGATGCAGATTTAGAAGACAAGGAGGATGGTGACCACTGTTCTATTGTTCTCCCACATCAAATTCAAAAGTCTTTTTCCTGTTGTTTCTATGCTCAAATAGATAGGACAAGAGCAACAGCTATAATACTTTGAACAACTATGTGGCAGGGGAAACACTTGATAGCTGTGGTTATTTTAGTTGTTGCAATATCTTTTGGAGATAGGAACTACAGTACTACTTAAACAAAAGCTTTACTTCAATATACAGCAATACTCTCTTTAATGTGATGGTGTGTTTAATGTGATGGTGTGTTCATTATTATTATTATTATTATTATTTATTTATTTATTTATATTTAATATCCCGCCCCAATCAGGCGTATCCGACTCTGGGCGGCTTACAAATATCAGAGTTAAAAGCACAATCAGGAATACAGAATCCTATAGTTATAAAACAAACTGAGCAATCCCCTCCTACCTAGGCACTTTACACTTTAGTTTAAAACTAACTTAAAAATTCCGTCTGTAATCTATAAAATACTAAAAAGAAATTGTTGCAATCTATTCACTTCTACAACTAAAAAGCCCCATTTCAATCTCACTACAGTATTTGGTTTGGCCAACATTAGTTAAAATGTAACAAACAATTAACTCTGTCTTAATGTTCTCTAAAGAACTACGGTAGTACTGTATTCTCATTTTAAATCTACCATGCCAATAAGCTGCTTGTTTGTCAAAAAATAAAAATAGGCTGTAAAGAAACTGATATCCACAAGGGGGATCCAACACCATTCTCAGTTAGGTTTCTCATGCTTAGCAAGTACTGTACATACATACAAAAAACCCTAGTGTGGCAGCATTCACGCAAGTAATGAACAGAAATCTAAAGCCCTGTGTTGATAGCAAATGTATGAAAATGAGGAAATCGGCATTTAACGGGAAATCGTGCAAGGTTTTTTTCTACATTCATTCCATATGATGTGTGTTCACAATCTCATATGCCTCGGCTTATATATACAGTAAAACCCCGGGTTACAACCGCCTCGGTTAAAGTTTGCTCTGGTTTACAACAGCAAATCCTATGGAAATGCCATCCTGGTATACAAATTTTTAATGTATTTGTTCGGTTTACAACGATCAACTCGGAACCATTTTATTTTTCAATGCATCCCTATGGATATTTTGGGTTATAGTAATACCTCGCATAACGAATTTAATTCGTTCTGCGAGGCTGCTCACTATGCAAGTTTTTTGCTATGCGAGTCAGACTCGCATAGCGAAAATTCCTATGGAAAAACTCGCACAATGAGCTTTTTTAGGGGGAAAACTCGCATAGTGAATTTTTTTCATTATGCGAGTTTTCCCCATAGAAACGCTCGTTATGCGAGTTTTCTATAGGGAAAGTCCGACTTGTATAGCAAATATTTTTGCTATGCGAGTTGGACTTGCATAGTGAAAAAAATTTTGTTACGCGAGTTTTCCCCCATTTTTCGTTATGTGAATTTTCCCCCATAGGGGAAGTCTGACTCACATAGCGAAAATTTTCGTTATGCAAGTCGGATCGCTTTTTGAAAAACCCGCTCGTTATGTGAGTTTTTCGCAAAGCAAAACGCTCATTAAGCGAGGTTTGACTGTACATTTTTTTCGGGTTACAATGGAGGCTGTTGGAACGGGCCTCAGTTTTACTGTATTTTATTTTCTATTCAAAAGAAAGCAGCTCTGACATAAAGAAGCAATTCAATTCCAGTTACATTTTTTAACCCACCCACATCCCCAATTATTATTATTATTTCGCAATAGCTGGAAAATATTGAACAAAATACCATATATACTCAAGTATAAGTCTGGGTTTTTTTTAGCCCCCAAAATGAGGTCCAAAAATAGGACTCGACTTAGACTCAGGTCAACGTAAACACTCAAAAACATACCCACACAAATGTCTAAATTAATTAATTTTACTGTATTTTCATGAATTTTAATTACTGAAACTCACTAGCAGCTGCTGCATTTTCCACCCTGACTTATATTTGGGTCAATCTATTTTCCTAGTTTTAGAGGTCCAAATTAGGTACCTCGGCTTATATTCAGGACAACTTATAGTCGAGTATGGGGCAGCTAATATTCTGGAGAGTCTTCTTACAGTGTTTGAATTGCTTTTACAGAATGTTTAAATTTACTTTAATTAGTTGTAATCTATTGTAAATTGTAAGCCCTACTAGTGGCAAAATAATAAATGCTTTATATAAATAGTCAGGTCCAGAAATATTGGAACAAGGATAACATTTTTGTCATGTGGCCTTTGCACCTCACCAGAATAAAGATGAAAGAGTGAGCTAAATCAGTATCATCAGCTTTAATGCAAAGGGGTTGACAAAAATGAGGCATTAACTATTGAGGAAATACAGCTATTAGCAGACACAGACCCACATTTTTGGTGGCTCAGAAATACAGTAATAGAATAAATGGCTGACAAGCAATTATTAAAAGTAACATTCATCTCATGGGAGTTTCTGGTGGAAATCAGGTAAAAACTGGGTAGGTGACATTTAGTCCCTATGAAAATACTGCTTTCTCAAAAACAGTATCTATGGCTTTTGGCTTTGGTAAATGAAATATGATTTTTTAAAAAGGCCACACATTGGCTATTAATCTGCAATATCATTACTCACAGAAAAAACATTTACTCCCTATACTGTTGGTTTTTTTAAACTGGCCAATATCTTGTTATGGTTGCAAGTGTAATGCAAATGGAATAACTTCTGGAGTTCAATTGCCTCAAGTATAGACATTACCTGTTTTGTGCCTTGAAGTGTGACTCAGCATACAACAATGTGTACACTGACTTCTTACTCCAAGGCATTTTGCCCCCAAAAGCTATGCCATTTGCCTTACAATGGTGTAAAATCCCAGAAGAATTCTGACTATTGTGACATTTTAATAAGTATACTCTTTGATGGTTAGGTGCTTCCCTATGAGTTTCAAAGAAGAGAGTGACTGCTCCATTCATCACAGCTCACCATTAAAGAACCAAGTAAATTCAAAACAGCATGATTACTTTATTTTTAGATATGAACCGAATATTGCACAACAGCTCTGAGAGCCATTGCTGAAGCATAATAGATAAATGTAAGTTTAAAAAATGAATTGAAACAAATCACACTCCTAAGAACTAAACTAGATAGGGTTTTTGAGCTGTGATTTTTCTTCAATTTACTTACCACTGGGTACCATAAGATCAATTTTATTACAGTAGTCTGAGTAGCAGCAGTGTGTGTTGCGTACATCCTCTGAACTGAGGCAGAAGAAGGGTTTTCCAGCAGGAATCAGCTCCCCTTTAGGGATACAGGTCCGGACATGATGTTTCATTCCATTCACATTTGTTATGGAGACAATGCAGGCACCATCTGTTTCACATGTGGCGTTGGCTTGGTTACATTCAGAACACATGCACACTAAGGCTAAAGAAGCAGAGAAGAGAAACAAAATCTGTGACAAACTCTTCCAGTGACATTATCTGTGCCCCCAGTGACCCTAAAGCAGGACTTCGCATTGCTTCAAAGTTGTACTGAAATGGAACCAGGTCTAAAATGAAATCAATAATATAGTAGTTGTGTTAGATTTCTGAACCCTGACAGCCCACAGGTTATTTTAAAGATATTGCATCTGTAAAATCCATTAAAAAGAATTACTTATTCAATTATTAGCTCCTGAAAACTAGATCATGAACTCCACAGACACCAAGAAAGAGAAAGGCTCTACTTTCATTTATAACTACTCTTCACAGGAAACACACCCTACTTAAGAGATGTTCTGTCTATTCAGCTTAAGAAAATTATCTCCTTAATGCATTCACTTTTCCAGCACAGGTGCAGAATGCTGAAATATATGTTGTTCTTAACTTAATCATTTGCCTACAAGAAAAACTCCTTGAACCACCAAAAACATATCTGTCGGGGGGGGGGGGCAGAAATAATTTGAAATTATTACTAAGAAAGTTAAAGAGGGAAGTGTAAAACCAAGATCGCAGTTCAACCTGAAGAAAAATATATATACAATTTTAATGCTGATTATAAAGGAATATTTAATGCTGCTAATGAAACTGTTATAAGATTTGCTATACGGATCACTAGTACCTCGGATAACATTAAGACTTGGTTCCACAAGTCTTAACGTTATCCAATTTTTATTGTGGTGTGATGCATTGATCGCACAACTTTTTTTAAAAAACAACAACACCTGTTCCCTTTCTGGGTGGGCAAGACAAATCCTTCACTGTTGACCGTTCAGTTACGTTTGCAAGCCTTTCAGTCTGGGATTCGTCTTGCCCTTCCTGTTGTTTCAGCAGGGGAGGCAGGGAGGGTGGGTGAGGGGAGTACAGGCTCCGGTTCAGCCCTCAACCCAAAGGCAAAAGGCAAAGGCAGAGAGATTCTCTCTCCTTCCCTGCTGAAACAACAGAGTGGGCAAGACGAATACCTCACTGTTAGCCTTTCAGTGTGGGATTTGTCTAACAGTGAGGGATTCATCTTGCCTACTCTGTTGTTTCAGCAGGGGAGGCAGGGTGAATCTCTCTCGCCTTTGGGGAGATCTCTGCCCCAAAACCCACAGGGTCCAGCCCTGCAAGCTTTGGGGCAGAGATCAAAGTTGGAGAATTTGAGGCAAATGTTTGCACTGCACAACGTTATCTTAATGTTGTGCGATGCAAATGTTTGCCTCAAATTCCCCAACGTTATCCGATTTTAGCCTTATTCGATGCAAATGTTATCGGAGGTATCACTGTATTTTGGCTTGAGCCATCAAGCTGAGACTGCAGTCAAAAGATAGGAAGATTGAGGCTTCCAAGGTTGGCTACAAAGAAACTCGGAAAGATCAGTAAGTGGGAAGGATGACACTGTGAACAGAGGTTTAACACTTCCCTCTAAGAGACAATTTCTACACACACACCACACTAGCTTATCATCAGAATGAAACTGCTACAAATATGTTTTACTCCTGAGGCCAACGGCCAAGTTATAGGGGAGGAGGTCGTTTCCACAAAACTGTAACTAGGGAAGGAAGATTTTAGCCTTCCCTTTGTACACAATGCTGTATAAAGGCAACTCCAGTGCATGCACATGTGTCTAGTATTTCATTTTTAAAACTCTAGACAACCATGTGATTAAAACAATATTAGATTTCTCCCTTAATCTCAAAGGAATTCAGATACTAGTAGGTGTATAGTAAAACAGACGTGTGTGAGAGGGGGCAGGCTTGGCTCAGAAAGTACCATACATTCCCTGCAAACCCTAGCAAACTCTAGTCTCCCTTGCTTGAAAACCAGTCGTGTCCATCTCTAGGTGACAATGCTAATCTGTTTACAGCCAAAGAGCCAGCGCTGTCTGTGTCTGAATATGGTTCCATGTTCATGTGGCAAGCATGACTAGACACCGAAGTACAGAGAATGTTGTTACCTTTCCCGCTGAAGCTGCACCAATTTATATACTTGCAATTTCTTTCTTTTGAATTGCAGGAGCTTGGATAGATGACGTGCACTCGCACTATCGCACAACACTTGGGTCTCAAACTGCTGGCCTGCCAACCTTCCAGTCATCAAGATCAGCATCTTAACCACTAAGCCACCGAGGTCTATTCAGCTTTAACTTTGCCTTATAATATGCATTTTACCCCTATACACTTTACCGTTGGGTCAACAGCCCCAGAAGAAGTTAGTTTCCCAGGGAAGAAGAAGCCAGGGCAGGTTGAGGACTTCGCCGCCCCTCCCCTTGCACCCCCATCAATATATTGTATTGTAATGTAATGTATTGTTTGTAAGCTGCCCTGAGTCGCTTCGGCGAGTGGACGGCAACATAAATTTGAACTAATAAATAAATAAAACATTCAGACCTTTCCTCTTGAATTCAGTAACTGGCCTAGGACAAACTGAATTCTCACAGCATCACAACCTCCCAGAAAAGTATAATATAGATGTACCTTGCAACTGTGTAATAAGGAAGGGATATGCACTCATAGTTAAATTCAGATGATCTTTCAAACAACAGTTTTCCTGATGGGAAATGTACGATTCTCACAATTTGTTCCTAAATTATATGGTTCTTTCCAAGTGCACTTTACCTCATCATTTTAACTAGGCAAACTATACCTGGTGGTAATTTCAAATCTATAATAAACACATCCACTTTAAACCACGGCTAACATTGGCCTAAAGCCAAGAGACAATAAACCACAGAATCTCAACCTCAATTTTCCCTCATAGTGCAATAAGGTGCTTGAACTTTCCCCTTCCCAGTTCTCCTTTGTACATACAGTGCTTCCATTTCCCCAACAAGCAGGCTCAATTGAAGAAAGAAGCTTGGCTAGGGTAAAAAAATTAAGCGAAGCGACTATTCAGATAAAATTCTGCTCTTTAAGCGAGTTACCCTTTAAGCGAAGCACTCTTTATGACTGTACTGCACAGTGAAACCTCGCATAAAGAGCACCTCGCTTAGAGACTAACTCGCTTAAAGAGCAGAATTTTCTCTGAATGGTTGCTTCGCATAAAAACTAAAATCAACAAAAAACTCGCTTAACAACTACATCGAGGTTAGCAACCTCCCCCCCAGTCACAAACGGTCACTTACAATGGTGTTTTGCTTAAAGAGCAAACTCGCTTAAAGAGCAATCCGTGGAATGCATTATGCTCTTTAAGCAAAATACCACTGTACACAACATTAATTAACTCTTTCCCCACATAATCCCTTAAGAGATTTCCTGTCTCAGCAGTTTCAGATCTAAGAACATATGTCTACCAAGACTGCATACAATTTGATTTTACTTCTTAAAGGAAAGCAGTATCTTTTGCATTCAACAAGGCCACAGAAATATGCTGTACCATTGGATAAAAGGCTGCATTCCATTTATCACTCATAAAATAAAACAGTTGTCAAAGTTCACATCTCAAGCCTCCAAGCAGAACTTGTTCCTCTCTTAAGGTGCCTTGACAAAAATATTGCCAAATCCCAAGCAGCAAGGATGAATTTAATAATGTCAAGGAGAGAGTGGGTGAGTTTAATAAGCATACCAGACTTTCTATACCAGTCATCAGATCTTGTTATCTCAAAGGATATACAAAGCATATGCATACTTGTTGCAGAATACCATACAAAAAGTTAGATGTAACTTAAGAAAGCAAAGACATTTTCAATGGCTCACAAGCAATTAATTCCTCACTAGAAATGTCTCTAAATATATACAAATTTTAAAACTGTCTAGCTAGTAGGGACCCTATGGATCAAGTCCAGCCACTGTCAAAGATGCACAATGGGAACTGTACTACCAAGCTCTGGCTCTGCAGACATATTCCTAAACCAATGAGGTATCCAACAGTTATCATATTGAAAAGTCATTATAAGGCAAGGGTCCCCAACCTAAGGCACGTGGGCCAGATCAGGCTCCCAGTGCCATTTCATGTGGCCTCCACCCCTCCAAGGGCATTTGAGAAACAAAATGACCACCCCTTTGAAGCTGTTGGGACAAATGACCACCCCTATTGTGCAGGAAGGGCAAAATGGCCGCCTGGCCCTCGAAGCTGACTGAGAGTGTGACCTGGCCCAAGGCTTGAAAAGGTTGGGAACCCTTGTTATAAGGTCAAGTTAGTTCAGAATTGCCTCTTATTTCATTTTCAGTACTATTTGCTGTGACTATACAAGTTTGACTATACAAGTTTTCCTTCTGCTGTTATAAACACAGGCCATTGCCTTTCATAATTTGTTTTCACATATTAGAAAAGGGCAATGATAGAGCCCTGGTTATAATAGGTTTTTCTGACTGCAGTCTTTACAGGTTTTTCCTGCTGAAATGAGTAAGAAGCACAGTGCTGGAATGATAGGCAACAGAAACAGTATGGTCTTGTTTAACTGAGTGATTCTCAAGAAACGGGATAAACATCAATCTGAGTACAGTAATACCGGATAACATTAGTATCGAATAACACTAAAATCGCATAACATTAAGCAATCTGGGGGGAAGAATTGCATCGGATAACATTAAGATCCTATGGGATGCATCAGATAACAACCGCTAAAGCCTGTGTGGTTACAATGTATCTCTATGGATCCCATAGGATTTTAACATGCATCGGATAACACTAAAAATCGTATAACACCAAGACTTGTGGAACCAGGTTTTAGTGTTATCTGAGGTTTTACTGTAATTACATTAAGACCTTCTACATACACCTTTCAGTTGTAACTGGATACAGCTTTCTCAGTTCTCTCCCTTCTCCCCCCCCCAAAAAAAAAAAAAAATGTTCCATTATGATTTAGTAAAAATGTTACTAGATATGGATTTTGCCTGGGCAAGTGTTATATAAGGCAAGAGATCTGCAAAGCTTGTTATACACTAGAAGAAGAAGAAGCTAAAAATAAAGTTTTTCTCTCAAGAGTCGTTCACAAGAGATAAACATAGATTAGTACTTCAGCCTTGCTGTCTGGCACAAGGAAATATCCAGTCTATTTCGGGACTAGAAGGGTAAAAAGGGAAATCAAAACTAAAAAGATATGACTGTTTCAAGGAGGAGAGAAATACTATGCATTTAAATTATACTTACTTGGAAAACCTACTTTATTATGAAATTTAAAAAAATGATTTAATGGCTACATTGTAAGACTACTAGATGAACAAGCATTTGTTTACAAGTCCTGATTCCACACTGCCTGTGACAGGGCTTTCTATTTAAGCATACAGGGAGCCTGTTTCTATTTTATCTTCCTTTCATTGTAAATCTTGATCATTCATGCAAATACCCATTGGCCAGAGCCTGAAAATGCTGAGTGTGAAAAGATTTACCATAAGTTAATTAGATGCATTAATATTTGGAAACATCTACAGATGGTGGATTGATAATGAAGCTTTTATCTTTAATACCACATATGTGACACTACTTTCCCCCATAAAGAGACATTAGCTTAAAAGCAGGGGTTCACAACCTACAGCCTGTGGGCCAGATCCGGTCTGCACCACCAAATAATCTGGCCCCCACCCTTGCTCTAGCCCCCCTCGCCGGAATTAGCCATGAACTAATTTATGGCCATGTAAATGCATTTACTACAGCTGTAAATGAGTCTGCAGCCATTGTAAATGTGTTTACAAAAGCCATAAACGAATCCGCAGCCATTGTAAATGCATTTACGACAGCCACGGACACGTTTTATGGCACCAGTCTGGCCTGTTCAGTTGTATGAGGGGGCGTAGTCCGGCCCACAGCTGAAAAACATTGAGAACCCCTGGTTTAAAGCCTTCTAATTGTGGACCTCATTCACATTATCCTCCTCAACCCTGCGCTGAAAATTACTATACATTTGATAGGAAGAAAACCGTATAAAACACGCATGTATGCAAAATGCAAACAGTGCAACAAGAAATGCAAGGCCTAGTGACCCGAATGAAGCAACAGCATGAGAAGTAATGTGATGAAGATGACAAACGGAACATATTTGAATAGGCAAGATCTTCAGGTTCATAAAAAGTTCAATTTTGTATTTCTTAAAGACTGCCTTGAGAAACTGTCATGTCTGAGAATTTTTTTACTTTTTTCTTATTATTGCATGTTCCTGTCATTTTGATACAGTTCTCATGAAGAAACAAGGAGCTCATTCTTTTTGGGCAGTGTTTTTTAGCAATGAATATAATGAGTAATACTAAATAAGCAGAAATGGTGAGGTGTAAAGCTAGTTCACCTTCTCATGGTGCACCCTGGATAATGCTAAATGAACTAGCACTCGCTGGCAGCCAGATAATCACTACAATCTCTTGGCTAAGTACATATGAGTCTCAAGTTTTAAGTTTTCTTAATAGCAATGACAAACAAAATTATCAATGGTTCTTGTCAAGACCAGAGGACTATAAAATTAGGATACTGTGTCCGAATTTGCAGCAGGAGTAAATGCCAGCTTTTACATAAGATTTTAATAATTTTAATGTTGCTGTAGTTGCACTACAGGAGACACACAGAGACAGCGAGGAAAGGCTTTATGCCAGAGGGAAGATACCTGAATATGATATTATTGGAGCAACATACCATCACTCTCACAGAGTTGCTACATATGCAAGAAGCAAAATAGAAGATATTTATCGTATGTCAGTTTCCACAGAAAATGCCATACAGTCAAACCTCGTTTAACGAGCGTTTTTCTTTGCGAAAAACTCGCATAACAAGCGGGCTTTTCAAAAAAAAAAAAGATCATATTCGTATAACGAAAATTTTCGCTATGCGAGTCAGACTTCCCCTATAGAAACGCTCGCATAGCAAGTGTTTCTATGGGGGGAAACTTGCATAACGAAAGAAATTTACTATGTGAGTTTTCCCCCTAAAAAAGCTCATTATGCGAGTTTCCCCATAGGAATTTTCACTATGTGAGTCTGACTCGCATAGCGAAAAACTCGCATAATGAGCAACCATGCAGAATGAATTAAATTCGTTATGCGAGGTATTACTTTACATGAAGTTACAATAAAAATTGGGGACTTGACTATCTGTAACATCTACAAACCCCCAGATATTTTGTGGCCAGTACATGTGCTGAAAACACACAGAAATCCCACTGTATTTGTCAGTGACTTTAATAGCCACCACACGAACTGGCACTACAGAGAAAATGATGTCAATGGGGAATCATGGTAAGATGGGCTGAAGAGAATAATATGCACCTAAATTTTGATGCTAAAGATCATGGCTCCTTTAAGTCAGCAGCATGGAGATGGGAATATTGGAACAGAAAGGACCTGCCTCTCAGGTAGGCTGCAACGTTCTTCTGGATTGCATTTCTCTGGCTGGACAACCCAGGCCTCGGATATGTGTAGAAAAGGTAGCATTAGGCCAAATAACCACTCCAAGTCTCTTCAAGAAACCCTGGTTTATGTTTTGTAATTGTGAATGAAAAACTCAACTCAATTATGGTAACTTGAAATATTCTGCCAGATTTTCCACACAGTCAAAACTGACCAATACTGGTTGAGATTGGAATAAGTATCCTAGTAATAACAAGCATTCCTCGACCACACTGGAATTTTCAACAAAACAAAACAAATTGGATGACTTTCTCTGAAGATCTAGACCAGTGATGGCAAACCTTTTAGAGGCTGAGTGCCCAAGGAGGCGGGGAGAGATGGGGGGAAGTGGTGCCTGCCAGGCTGTGCAGGGCAGGGCTTCCTCTTGATGGCTTGCATGCCAGGAGAAAGGCTTCTGATGTCACTTCTGCCACATGTGCCGTAGGTTTGCCACTACTGATCTAGACAGAGTTCTTGGATGGACCCTTCCTACTTGCAACAACTATGAGAGGTTTATAGGAGCAATTATCAGCACTGCAAAGAAGCCTATCCCCATAGGCTACCGGAAGGAATATGTCCCAGAATGGGATGATACAAATGAGGAATTGTATGAAGAATTCCAAAGAACTAGTGATCAGAACTGGTGATCGAGAAGTGGCTGGCCAGCTAATTCACAGCCTGGATGCTACTGGAAAAGGTGGATGGAAAGACGGGGAAGACTGATTTAAAAACCTTTAGCAGGAAAGCTTGGTTCTTGTTATGTAAATTGGGAGGTGGAAGTTGTATAATATGAGAAAGTGCAATAATTGATCCAAATCACATAGCATCCCATATTATAGTAACGACAAGAGGAAAAAGCCATAAAAAAACAACAAAACAAGTCAATGGGAACTTAATTCCCTCAGAAACTCTGAATGTGAGGATAAAGTATACTCATAAGACATTTCAGCTGGTGAAATCAAAAGGGCTATAACAAACATGAAACCCAGAAAGGTACCAGGCTTTGACGGCATCCACCCAGAGTTCTTTATTCACATAGGGAAATACTGTACACAACATTTTGGATAGAACATTCAATTCCCTTCAAAGATTAGGAGATATTTCCCCTTAAACTTAAACATGCTAAAATTTAGCATTGTTAAAAGCAGGTAAACCGGCAGATCAACCTCAAAGTTATCACCATGTAGCCATTCTCAGTTCCATTTACAAGCTGTTGGAGCATGTACCGGTACTATATAATAGAAATAGTACTGTAATATTTACTAAGATTCCAATTGAACAGGCTGCTTTTTGTCGTAGGAGAAGTTGTGTGGATCAGATATTACCACTAACAATGTTTATATAAGCAGGTTATCAGAAGAAGCTAAAAACAGTCACTGTTTTTATTGATCTGTCCACAGTATATGACACGGTGTGCACCAGGCCCTAATATATAAATGTTTGAAAACTATAAAATGCCAAAGAACTACTAAACTCATCAACAGTATGATCAGGGACGATGGCTTCCAGGTTATTTTTGGCAACAAGATGAGTTCCAGAAAAACCCTCAAAAATGGCTTACAGCAAAGCTTGGTCTTGGCCCCATTGCTCTTTGCACTGTACAGAGTGGCCTGTAAGTTCCTACCCATTCACATACTGTATGTTATAATTGGTGTTCCCCCCCGAAATATGGCTGATTTAAGTCCATGTACATTTGAAGAACATATTGTCACAAGTACATGAGCGCAAGAATACTAGTGACACCCTGGATACAATAAATGGCAAATTTAGAGAAAGATTCAATAGGGACTTACAGGCCACCCTGGCTGACCTACCAGATACAGTACACAAAGCAGGAAGTTCAGGTATGCTGATGACTGGGTGCTGATAACTACCAGGCATAGGTCATTTGAAACCTCAGAAGAGATCCTTCCAAGTGATATCTCCATAATGACAAATTACTTCCTCCCATAAATGGTGCCTTAAACCAAATGTCACCATGACAGAAGTTGCTTGCTTTTATCTGAATAATAAATTACCACATAGAGAATTCACAATATATTTGGATGGGAAATGCCTTGGTCATAATAAAGAGCTTAAGTACCTGGCCATCAATCTTGATTGTATTTTGGCATTTGAAACACACTTCCTAAAAATAGCAGCAAAAATTAAAACAAGGAATATCATATAGAAAATATGCTGCACAACTTGGGTATCCTCAGCCACTACTTTACGAACGTCTGCATTAAGTCTAGTTTACTCCACAGCAGAATACTGAACCGCCATTTGGTTAAACAGCGCACATTATATCCAGAACAATTAGGTCCACACCTACTTACTTGCTTTCAGCATTAAGTAACATTCCTGCGTCAAAACTTTGCAGGAAAAATGCTCTTTGAAGAGCGCTACAAAATAGTTCAGAATCCAGAATTACCAACAAATTCTGACATATTAGACCTGAATATTAACAAACTCCGCTCAAGACATCTACCTTTATCCAGTGCCACTACTCGAGTCAATGAAGAGCTCAACTTGTAGGACGCGTGGAGAAGAGAATGGTTGGGAAAAGTGCCACACCTGTTCCAGAATTTACAATGTGTAACCGAACTCCACCTGATTTTGATCCAATCTTGCAAGATATGGGCTAGCCTTAATAGAATATGTACAGGGCACTGTAGATGTGTGGACCGTTTGCATAACTGGGGGAAACTACTATCACCAACATGTAAGTGCAGGGCACTGCGACAGACTATGCAACATATAACACAACGATGTAGCCTTAGAGCATATGTGGGCAATAGAGATGATTTTTTAAGGACGACTCCTGGTGCAATCGAATACAGTAAAACCTCATGTGAAAAGCACCTCAATTAGAGAGTAACTCGCTTAACGAGCAGAATTTTCTCTGAATGGTCGCCTCGCTTAACAAATAAAACCAACAAAAAACTTGCTTACCAAATAAATTGAGTTTCACAATCCCCCCTGCCAGGAGTCACAACTGGTCACTTACAATGGTTTTTCACTTAAAGAGCAATCCCATGGAACGCATTATGTTCTTTAAGCAAGGTACCACTGTATATAAATTGTTCAGATGTTTGTTTGAATGCTTAAATTTATATAGTTTATATATTTTTTCTTTCTTGTTATATGTTGACTCAGTGTACAAGTACCATACACTAAATAATAAATAACAATAGCAGAAATAGTATAAGTAATAAAATAACAATAAGCATTCTGTTTGTTTTAGGGGAATCCATCATCAACACAAAGGATTCAGGAAACTATCCACCTTTGGGATCACCATCTCCTTTCTCTTCAGTTTCAGAGTTAATAATCTAGGATAGTGTTTAATTCACATGATACACACCACACACCCACAGTATATCACATATAAGAATGAAAAAAGTCAACCATTTGGAACCACCATTGATAAGTTTGCAATAACAGCCAGCAGATTCAAAAAAAGAGTTCATTGATGAAAATATTATCCAGTCTGGTTTACATGACAAACTCTTCTTTCTGTCTGATTGAAAGATCACACCTGATTAATATGGTTCAATCACTGAGACCAGGATACAGTTGTACCCAGCAGAGCAGATGTTGCAGGGAAACTGCTGGATAAAATAGTATGAAGTATATATCTGAACTCAATAACGGAACAGACAAAAGCTAACAGGCTGAAACTGAACCCTGACAAGACAAAGATTTTGGTGTTTGAGGGGCCTTCTGCCAGACTAGGAGGCCTGGTCCCTACCGTAGGTGGAACTACTCTTACCCTTAGAGACCGAGTTCGCAACCTGGGGGTCATTACTACTCTCCTTTCAACAACAAATATCAGCAGTGTCCAAAGCTGCTCCCCCCCCCCCCCCGCTCTGGCAGATTGCAGTTACACTCCTTACTTGGACAGACACTCTCTTGTAACCCTGACCCACTCACTGGTAATCTCATGGATTGAATACTGTGAAGATCTCTATGTGGGGCTGCCCTTGTGTCCGATACAGAGATTACAATAGATCCAGAACGCAGCAGCTAGGCTGGTGACAGTAATAAATAAATTCAATCACAGCCAAAATCCTCAACATATTATGAGCATCTTGAAACACATTTCTGAAGCTTTAAACAAAAAACAGAAAAAAATAGATCTTTTATTGCTAATGTTGTTGAAAATTTGAAAATAAATGAGCGAGCACTTAAAAACAAAACTAATCACTGAAAGAATTAAAATACAGTGGTATCTCGTTTAAAGAGCATAATGCATTCCACAGGATTGCTCTTTAAGCAAGTTTGCTCTTTAAGCGAAACACCATTGTAAGTGACCAGTTGTGACTTCTGGTGGGAGGTATTGTAAAACCCGATTTGTTAAGCAAGTTTTTAGTTGGTTTTATTTGTTAAGCGAAGATTCAGAGAAAATTCTACTCTTTAAGTGAGTTACTCTTTAAGCAAAGCACTCTTTATGGGAGGTTTGACTGTAGAAGTATTGTATAAAAAGAATAAATGGAATAAACACAGCTCATTTTCTCACAAATATTATCAATGTCCAGTACCAGAAACAAACCTTAAGTGATGAGGAAGAGATGTTAGCTATGGCATGGGTAACCAGCATCCATCTATAATGTCATTTATAATAAATGTCAGAGCTAAGGCGGAACTATTCAAGAAACATGTTTGCTGATGATGTTTTAAAGAAAGCCACACCAGTGAACTGGTAGAATTCACTTAAGCACTTGAGTTTAGAGATTGTTAAAGGAATGATTTCACTCTTAACACCAGTAGCTTCTTCTGCTGGCGTAGGAAGAATATTCTCTTCCTTTGTACTAATTCATTCTAAATTGAGAAATCATCTGGGACTCAATAAAGCAGGAAGGCTTGGTTTTTTCCCCAGATTTTGAGATGAAGATGAGTGAGCTACAGAGGAATAACTAAATACTTTATATAAAACGCACGCACGCACGCACACTCTTATTGTTTTAGATAAATAAAACAAAAATTATTAAATTGATTACGGTAGTTTTTTCCTTCCAATAAAGTGCAGCAGAAAAATTGCACAAATATGATAAATTTATTAAACTGAAGATAGTCTACCTCGCAATAATTTCATAATTAGATTTGTAAAAGCCTACAGGATTTCTGATTGTCACCCATATTCCACATTCCTGTTGGTTTCAATGGGAGGGAATCTGTTGAAAGAAAAAAAAAACCTTCAGGAGGAATAAGCTTGGAAGGCAACAGAGAGCTCAAAGTCTCCAAGATCACAAGTTTCCAAAATAAGGGTTTGGGTTTCTGTGTTAAACCTATTATATGAGTTTGCAAATTTTACTTTAGTTTTACACATGCTTCATTGTACTGAATTGTATAGATCCTATTTTCCTGAATCTGTTTTTTTATAATGGAGTTGTGCATTTCTAAAGGCATTGTGGTGGCTTAGTGGTTATGATGCTGAATTTGAAGGTTGGCAGATCAGCAGTTTGAGAACCGAGTGCTGCATGACAGTGAGCTCCCGTCTCTGTCCCAGCTCTTGCCAACCTAGCAGTTCGAAAGCAAGAATTTGCAGTTGGATAAACAGGTACCGCTTGGGAGGGAAATGTATTGGTGTTCCATACATTCCAGTATCTAGACATTCCTGCCAAGTGGCCACAAAACTGTCTTCAGATGCAGACAGTGCTGGCTCTTTGGCTAGCAACAGAGATGAGCACCAAACCCTAGAGTCAGATATGACTGGCTTTCAAGCAAGGTTGACCTTTACCTATCTATACAGTAATACCTCGGATAACGTTTACCTCAGATAACGCTAAAATCGCATAACGTTAAGTAATCTGGGGAGGAGAATTGGATCGAATAACGTTAAGGTCCTATGAGATGTATCAGATAACAACCGCTAAAGCCTGTGCGGTTACAAAGTATAGTAATACCTTGGATAACGCTAAGATTTGGTTCCACAAGTCTTGGTGTTATCCGATTTTTAGTGTTATCCGATGCATGTTAAAATCCTATGGGATGTATCAGATAACGTTAAAGCTCCATAGAGATACATTGTAACCACAAAGGCTTTAGCGGTTGTTATCCGATACATCCCATAGGACCTTAACGTTATTCGATCAAATTCTCCTCCCCAGATTACTCAACGTTATGCGATTTTAGCGTTATCCGAGGTAAATGTTATCCGAAGTATTATTGTATCTCTATGGAGCTTTAACGTTATCTGATACATCCCATAGGATTTTAACATGCATCGGATAACACTAAAAATCGGATAACACCAAGATTTGTGGAACCAAGTCTTAGCGTTATCCGAGGTATTACTGTAGTATATTTCTAATAGTATAAACGAATCAGTAATTGATATAATTATAAAACTAATCTAAAACGTTATTTTTAAAAAAGAAACCTTCATCTTGCTGTAAATATTATTATACTAGCAAGAATTTGTCTTTTTTGTAGAAAACCTTGATTTAAATCTGGTCTTACAGACTAGTGATTTAAATCAAATCCACCCTGCAATCTAAATCTCATTTTTTCTGTATGTCTTCTTGGGAGGAAGTTTCTCCATAGTGCATAGCAGTTATAGGAGAGGCATCCTATACAACATAAAGAAGCAATGCAGCAGCTTCTTACAGGGAAGTCTTGCAAAGGAAATGAAGTTTAGAATGCTATACATTCTCAGAGGCCTCATCTTTCTAATAAGTGCATAAAATAAAGGTGTTGGCAGCTATGAGCCTGTGAGTGGCAAAAGAAACTCCCTTTATAGTCAATATGCTGTGCTCCAACTATTGTTGGATTAAAATTAAGAGCTTTGGTGCTGCAGTGGTTAAACTACTGTACTGCAGACAGAACATTGTGAGTCCAATCCTGACCAGGATGCAAGTTTGATCCTTCCAGGTAGGTAAAATGAATACCCAGTATGTTGGGATAAAATGTTAATTAAATTGTGAACCACTGAGAGTACACCAAGTGCTATGGGGTGGTATATGTGCTATGGGGTGGTATATAAGTGTTATTGCTACTGTATCCTTCGCTCTTGTCAATACTACGCTCAACAATATCTAGAGAGCCATACTTTGCTCAGTCCTGCTATATGCAACTGAAATGTTTCATTCTGTGCATAGTTCATCTGACTCTTGAATGGAGCAATATATACCTTAGGGACTGTGGTGGCTCAGTGGAAGGTCGGCAAGTCAGCAGTTCAAGACCCAAGTACTGCATGACTGAATGAGCACCCATCTGTGTCCCAGCTCCTGCCAACTTCGCAGTTCAAAAGCAATAAATTGCAAGTAGATACATGGGGACTTCTGTGGGAAAACATATTGGGGACATGAAAGGAGCCTCATTAGGGCATCCCTTGAGCACAGTTCCTCCAGCAAAAAATCATTTCAACCCAGAAAACACCTTTGTGTGCTTGTGACATGAATACACAAACACACACACACCTTAATAATAATAATTTTATGTCAGAAATTATTCTAGGTTGAAAGGATTTTTGCTGGAGAAACTCCACTCAGGGGATGCCTGAATGAGGCTCCTTTCATGTCCCCAAGAGCTGGGACAGAGACAGACGCTCAATCCATCTTGCAGTACCTGGGTCTCAAACTGCCAACTTGCCGGCTTTCCCAGCTAACAAGGTGAACTTCTTAATCACTGAACCACCACAGCCACTTATATACCCCTTTAAGTATTACTATTACTTTTATACACTGCTGGTGCTCCAAACTGCTTACAAAAACTTGTACTGGAAACCTGAAAGAGCTATAGTAATAATGCAGTCTTGCTTGTCAATAAATAAATAAATATGTCAATCTGAACCCCACCAGGGGAGGCATAAAGATACAATTGAGTAGCCAAAATGAAAAATGGGTGGGTGTAAAAAGCAACACCTGCAGTTCTAGCACTTCAAGTTCTGACTAGTGACATGGGAAAACTCTTTCTGCATCAATAAAACTAAAAGTGAATTTGGTATTATTAAAATAATTTCACCTTAGAGAATATTCAGAAACCAGCAGGCATTAAGGGGCAAATACAAGTTATTTTCACAAACCCACTGGAACACAGCTGGCACTGTTTAAGTAAGACCAAATCATTAAAAAGCTGAAGAAAAGCAAAATTCAATCCAGGCTTTTCAACAGTTAAATGGTGGAGAGGGAGAGGGAGAAGGCACCACTTATTAATTTGCAATTCTTTAAGAAAAAGAAAACTCCTGGATTGGACATAATAGGACTTCCTGTGATTAAGATCTTTATCTACACTTTAATAAAGCGTCTAAAGATGCACTAAAAGAAAGGTGCAGCCCAAGTTTTATTCCTTAATTGTATTTATATATTTTTGGCAGCGATATGTCCAACATTTTCCTCCAAGACAGATCCAATCTCAAACAAAGCTGTTTAAACAAGCCTAACATTAAATTTCACAGCTTCAGAATTGAAGCTTTGTTCTTACTCAAGAGATCAGGGATCATTAGAGACAGTACAAAGACTTGCTATAAATCTGACTGATGGTGTGAAGGCATTCAGTTTTGCCTCCCTGTCCCCACCTCCCTCTACATTATTTTAAACTTATCTGTCATTCCACCATTTAAAACTTTCAGGGTAGTACAGTATATGGTTTTTAAAAGTTACGCAAAAATACAATGAAATGCAGTATGAAGTTAAAAGGATGAGCAGCCACAACAAATCAAAGAAATCATAAAAAGGCTAAAATCAATTACAAAGCATGTTGGGATGCCTGAGCAAATGAAAAAGAAGAATCTTGATTTCCAAAAATTATACTGAGACCAATAAGCTTCAATGGGGAGAGCAGTCCTAATATGAGGTACCAAGGCTAACAAAAGCCCTATTTCTGATAACTGTTTCCAGTTTAAGACTATTGGAAAGGGCTGGAAATCCTCTTCGGGTTGTAAAATAATTATGTGTTATAAAGATGAATCCAATTTATGACAATCCTTCCAGGGTTTCCTAGGTCTACAGTACAGTACTGTACCTGTATTCAGAAACAGTTTACAGTTCCTTTTCCCCGAAGGGGAATCTGGGAACTTGCAGCTTATCCAAGGTTACACAAACTGGCTCTTCTCCCACAAAACCCAGCAAGAAATAGGTAATCAACTCATTACTGTATTAGGGTAGGGTTTTTGTGTTTTTGTTGCCAAAAGAGCAAGCACCTCTTATGACAAATGATTTGTGTTTACAAAATAGGGATACAGTCAAACCTTGCATAATGAGCATTTCGCTTAGCGAAAAACTCGCATAACGAACAATTTTTTTGCTAAGTGGTCTGACTCGCATAACAAATTTTTCACTATGTGAGTTGGACTTTTCCCTATGGAAAAACTCGCATAATGAGCGTTTCTATGGGGAAAACTCGCATAGGGAAAAATCCAACTCGCATAGCAAAAAATTCGTTATGCAAGTCAGACTCGCATAGCAAATTTTTCACATAGTGAGCAACCTCGCAGAACGAATTAAATTCATTATGCGAGGTATGACTGTACATAGAAGTTCTGCATGTCATTCAGGAGGTCTCATTCTATGCTTGATCTTTTGGTACCCTTTCACCCTTTGTGAAATTACCTGGAAAATTTTTCATTCAGTAATACTTAAGAGCGCTGTAAACAGCTGATACCCAAGACTGAAAGCCCAAAACAGGGGAGTAGGAATTCTGAATCTGACAATGCAACGACAAATGCTTTTACCTTCAGGCTTTATTTGTGGTGCCCTTGATCCTAGATCCTTTTCTGTGTCTGCCTTTTTTCTCGATTTTTTGGGGAGGAATCCGCACCCACACATTTCTTTTTTTGCTACTGCTACTGCCAGGTATTTTGCTTGCTGCAGTGTGCTTCCTTGGGGTTAACACCCTCCCCAACCATTTTTGGATTATTTTTACTCCTGCCACTGCTTGTTGGACTGAAGAAGAGAAGGCACTGAATAGTAAGGGGGAAATAAGTCTCCCCAAATTCTAATACTTTTGGTTGTAGGGTGACTTTGATTGTATTTTATGTCTTTAGCTGCTTGCTTTTCTTGATGTTTAGGGAAAGGGGGTTGTATGTTTTTGATGTTACTATTCTTTTTTGGGGGATGACATTCTTCAATTTAAAAAAATCATTATTTGATTAATTTGCTGTGTTTTTAATCTGTAAAGTGCATATTTTGATGGAGGGTTGGGACTCATTTCTTTCTTTCTGGGGGGGGGGGATATGAGAGTCATGTGGGTGGACTTTGTGATTGTGCCAGTGTGCTACTAGGCTCTATGGGTAACAGTTGTTGATAGTTGGGCATATCCTTGATATTGTATTGCTGTTGGTTGCTTCAATGAACATGTTTATATATTTGCCAGACAGCCAATGCCTTGCTAGATGCTTCCTTGTCTTTCTTCCACTGTGCTGGTGCTGCACAACCCAATCTGTTGTGATAGATGCTGGCACTGATTCTCTGTTGCCTTGCCTCTACTTTTGGGGAGTAGTTTCAAAAGACTCATTAGGGTTCTGGCAGCATTGTGGTGGCTTAGTGGTTAAGAGGCTGAGCTTGAAGACTGGAAGGTCGGGATTTGATACCTGAGTGCTGCACAATGGATCTTGGGGACAGGAAAGGAGCCTCATTCGGGCGTCCCCTGAGTGGAGTTTCTCCAGCAAAAATCCTTTCAACCCAGAGTAATTTCTGACAGAAATTTATAAGGTTTCTGGAGTACCAGAACAAATAAATGAAGAAACAAGAATGGGAAAAGTTGAAGGCGATTTTCCCTTTCATGTCAAAGAAAGCACCAGTACACACACAAAATGTAAGTGAAAGAGGTAACTCCCAAAAAAACTTTAAACAAAAGAATATGAACTTTTTCACTGTGTACATCTTGATGAGTTATTTAGTATAAGACAATTAGGTACCTATGTCACAGTCTAAGTGTAAACAAGGGTGCTGCATTTCTACTCCAAATGTAGGTGATCATCCCTTGTGTTGATAAAATTGCCAGTACTGAAGGGATAATAAGCTTTATATTAGGACTACAGAGGAAGGATTGGAAGCAAAACCACTCCAGATTTTATGAATAAATTTTTAAGTACCTGGGAGTTTCTTATTTCCTCAACATTTATCAGAAATACCTGGACACACATCTGAAGAAGACTGCAGACTTAACATTTTCTATTCCTGAAAATCTTATTAGCAGGATTCATACTAGTTTTCTTGGCAATGAGCCATACTAATCAAGTGATTAGGATCAAATATTCCATGAAGCCCAGAGCAGTAAGAGCAATTTATGTGTGGAATTTTTTTTCTTGCATCTTGGTGCCAGCAAGCCAGTACTGTGTTGTGCTAGGTATCTAGATACCATGTCCAATGGAGTCCAATACATTGTGCACTCTAATGTAGAACTGCAACAACAAGACTGCAAAGTTTTACAGGACTCTTTACTCTGGGCCTGAACCAACCATTCTACATATATAGTACAGTAAAACCTCGCATAAAGAGCACCTTGCTTAGAGAGTGCCTCGCTTAAAGAGCAGAATTTTCTCTGAATGGTCGCCTCACTTAACAACTAGAACCAACCAAAAACTTGCTTAACAACTAAATCAGGGTTTGCAATCACCCATACCAGAAGTCACAATTGGTCACTTGCAATGGTGGGCGGAGGGGCCGCCACAGCAACCAGCCCCAGGGGACCTTCTCCATCTGCACCTGGGACCCTGCCCCTGGCTGGGGGCTTTAAAGGCTGCTATGGCGTCAGGTGGGGGGATTTTTTGCTGCAGCTGCCCCTGGACTAATTTTGGCTGGGGTATTTAGGCTGCTGAATTAGTACTGTTGGAACTAGTACTGTAATATGGTACTTTTTTGTACCAAATATTATATTTTGTTGTATTTGAATATTGTATAAACTTTGTGTTGTATTGATTATATTGTATACTTGTACTATTATTTGTATTACTTGTATTATATATATATTGCTCTCTAGCAGCTTTTTGGATGAAGACTATCATCCCTAAAAGAGGACATGTGGCCCCTCTCTACTCTGAATGTTTGTGTCCATTTTTCCAAGGTAAAAATGGAGAACCAGTCTGGTCAGGTTATCCTGCTATGGTAATAGTAGGATATTGTGTTTTGATAGTTATTGTGTATTGATAGTTATGAGGTGTTTGATATATTGCGTATTGACTTATCGTGTATTGATTTATTATGTGTATTGATCTATTATATGGCAACTACTGTACTTCTTGCTCTGTTATATTGTATCCTAATGTATTTTTGTTGTATTGTAACTGTGTGTGTGTGTTGCATGACTGTGAGCCGTCCTGAGTCAGGTTTCTTTGATTGGACAGGATATAAATTAAAAAATTAAATTGAATTGAATTAAATATCCTTTAGGTATATTTTAAACTTTTACACTTTCTAAACCTTTTAAAACCTTTTAGATTTTTGTAAATTTATAGTTTAATTTTTTAATTGATTTTTAAAGTGATTTTGAACCTTAAGTTTTTTATTTCTGAATTTGTAGGGGGATTGTTTAATTGTTTTGCATTTATTGTGTATAGTCTTTCCACTTTTCTGTAAGCCGCCTAGAGTCAGGTTCGCCTGATTGGGGCTGGATAATAAATCTAAATAAATAAATAAATAATTTGATAATGGAGGTAGATCAGATATTTGCTTGATGTGCATATACCATTTGAATGAAAAATTACACCAAAAGGCATTGGGAACTCTTCCTAACTTTAGGCAACCTTATTTACCCTGATCCAGCTTGTTCCAACTGAGGCTCTGTACAACCCCTACGTGTTGGATCTAGTTTGGGAGATCTGATTTCCTAATTCCCTCTTTGTGGTGAAATTCATTGGATGACTATGGGTCACTTTCTTTCAGCTTGACCTGCCTCAAAAGATTCTTGTGAGGGAAAGTAAGATCAATATACTATATACTGTATTACCCTTAAACTCATTAGAGAAAATACAAAGGTAAAAGGGTACAAAAAATTTCAATCAACCGGGAATTGAGAAAGAGTTGGGTTAAAAAAAAACCCAAAAGCTACAGAGTCCTCATCTCTGATACAAAATCTCATAAACAAAGACCTCTACTTTTTTCATGTCCTGATCAAACCCTGGACTGCCAAAATGAAGCCACTTTCTTAGCTTTGTCATTGGGAAAACTTAAGTCATCAGTGCATGTTTCTGGCAGTAATCACCAGACCAGTAAATGAGCCAGATTCTGTATCTCTCCACATTTACACAGCATGTTGTTGTCTGCCAACAGCCCCCACTTGAGCATGCTGATCTTGCATTCAAGGACTCCAACCCTCAGCTTACTCAGGGTCCTCCAAGTAACATAAGGGAGGTTGAGTTCCTCAGCTATATCATCCTTTAATGATGTTCCTTGCCCCAGTAAGCTCTTTCCTCCATCTTTTAATTTGGTTTTCATCTTGTGTACCCTGAAGAATGTTTGTTCTTGTCAAAAAGCAATTCTTGGATCTGAGTCGGCAGACTTGAAGGTCATATCTGTTCAGAGGGTTTTGAGGGTCATTTTCTTTGCGTAGTTCTCTCAACATCTGCTGCTACTTCTCTCCTGATCTTAGGTGGAGGGGTGTCACGGAGCTATGGCAGTGGTGTAGTTCCCACTCTGAAGGAGGAGGAGGAAGCAGCAGCAAAGGTAGGGAGAGTGCTCCATTTAAATTCCATTTTCCCCCAATGCATCCCTATGGGGATACCTCGATTTACGTAAAAAACTGAGTTACGTAAATTTCTATGGAACTAATTTTTTACATAAATCAGGGTTTCACTGTATATATTAAATTATCAGCTGCAACAAAGGGCAATAGTTAAGTTACATGTCTTGCCTCTCCTAGGCTAGGGAACCAAATGAGGGTTCCATACCTGAGGAACCTGGAATCAGCACTTCTGAGCTCCATGACTAAAATGAGCATTCATGCTGGATTTCTAGAGTTCAACAGCCACTGTGAATGAATACAATTATTTGAACTCCTTTCTTTTCCCTTACAGGTGAGATTTAAACAAATTCTCCTCCCTCTGCAGTAAGACAATGGCTGAAATCCTGTTGGTTGGTGTAGTAGGGAGGAACTAAAATAGGCCCATTAAATCAATTGGGAATTTAGTGAGTCATCTTCTCCATATGTTCCACATCTTCCAATGGGCCTACTTCAGCTCATGAGTTCCACACAGAACTAGGAACTAAACACATCATATTTCCTGTATTAAATATGACTATCACTTGCTTATCAATTTGTAAACCATAACAGGTCTTGATTATTCTCATAATAACTTTTCTCTTTTAAAAGAAAGTTAATGAAATGTATTACTTCTCTTCTCTCTTCATAATACTATAGAAAAATATCCTGCAAATGCAAAGTTCTATATGACATACTTTTCATTTGGTTTCTAAATGAAAAGCACTCACCGGAGTCTAAAATTATGAGATGAGAAAAAGGAGGTCTCAAATCTCTTCTATGTGGAATTATTTTGAGATACAGAGGCCCATCTCTCCAACCTTTTCAAATCAGGTACTGTATAGTAAAAATATATAGTAGAAGACAGGTTCTGAGGGTTGGATAAAAAAAAATTCTATATATGGTACTGACTTTCAATCTTAGCAGATACATCTGGAGGTGCTGTGAAATTTCTTTTACTTGTTGAATTTTATGCTGCCTTCTATGAAGTGAAATTTCATTTTGGAGAAATTATCTCTTTCTTGACTGTTCTCTTTGAATGCAAGAATTCAGAATTATAAATTCAGTCCTTGTGGAGGAAGAAGCAATCTTACTCACTAACTGATAGCATCTGAACATTTGTCAACTTACACTTACTACAGAGTGGATATTTCATTTGAGGTTATGTGCAACTGTAGTTGCCACCAGGACATTCTAAAAGGGAACATCCAGCCTCACTGCCACCATTTCTTTTTTGTGCTGAATGAGAGAAATCATATGTCTAATAAAGATATGCGCACACACACCCTAAAAGAGAGAGTTCAAGAACATCTTTTTGGACAGAGAATTCAGCTTTCATTAAAGCAATGCCTTTCTTGTAAAGTAATAAACTGTACATTATGTTCCATTCAGAACTAATCAAACTTGAATAAATAATTATTCTAAGAAGGTATCAGCAACAAAATATGGCAGCTTGCCAATATAATATTGTTACAGTGAAACCTCACATAAGAGCGCCTTGCTTAGAGAGTAACTCGCTTAAAGAGCAGAATTTTCTCTGAACAGTCACCTCACTTAACAAATAAAACCAACCAAAAACTCGCTTAACAACTAAATCGGGGGTGCAATCCCCCCCTGCCAGAAGTCACAATAGGTCACTTACCATGGTGTTTTGCTTAAAGAGCAATCCCATGGAACCAGTGGTGGGATGTCAAAAATTTTACTACCCCCACCGTGATGTCATCACAGTGTGGGCGGAGCTAACATCACGATGTCATAACATCATGGGCAGAGCCAAATAAAAATAAATAAATAAAATAAAAATAAGCACACACACACACCCCTCAACCCACCCACACACCCACAACACAAGGACAGCAAGGAGGACACGCAAGGAGGACAGCAAGGAGGCCGTGCATATGTGCCAAGCACTGTAGGCATGCATGCACACCAAATGCTTGGCGCGCATGCGCAGTCGGGGAACCAGTGAAAAGGTAAGCCTCGAAGGTGGTTCCCCCCAAAAGCTGCTACCGGTTCTCCGGGACACTGGGAAAAGTTACTACCGGTTCTGGCGAACTGGTGAGGACCTGTTACATCCCATCACTGCATGGAATGCATTATGCTCTTTAAGCAAGGTACCACTGTATCTCGTTTTCTCCAGCAGTAACCAAGTTTTTAGCTCTTGTTTTTCCTCAACCACATAGGACAAAACGTTACTAAAAAACAACCATAGAAATATCAGATTGAGTCATGTTTTCATAGAGCGTGACTAGTCAAACTATTTGAAACTTGAACAAAACATAACAGCACAACAAAAAGCTATTGAAAACTTTTTTTGATAGCAAGTCACAAGAAACATGTTATTGTTATTCAACAATAAGAATACTAAAGCTTCACACAGCTCAAACTCTTCTCTTGCAGGGAAGCAACAAGTTCACAAACTTCAAACTTAACCAGTACACTTCCACAAGCGTGTTTTGGTCAAAAGGGCAGTACAGTATATCATTTCAATAAACAAACAAACAAACATTCAATTGTGAATTGTGCCACACTCATCTCTTATCAAAGAGTGCCAATAAAAGCAAAACAGCAAAGCAATCACACTTATATACTGTCCTATAGCACTTAGTGCACTCTCTGGGCAGTTCACAAGTTAATTATCATTAATTAACCCAACATGCTGGGTACTCATTTTATCGACCTCAGAAGAATAGAAGACTAAGTCAACCTTGAATCCTGATCAGGATTGAACTCACAACCTTTTGGTTGCAGTACAGCAGTTTAACCACGGCGCCACCGGGGTAGAAACAGCTACTGACTGGTAAAACAAAGCAGCCAAAGACCACGGGAGTCAATTTCCTGTTCCCCTTAATTTTTAAAAATACATTAATACCTCAGATAATGTTTGCACCACATAACGCTAAAACCACATAAGGTTAAGGAATCTTGGGGGGGGGGATTGTATCACACGTTAAAATCCTATGGGATGTATCGCATAAAGTTTGCTGAAGTCTGTCCAGGTTACAGTGTATCTCTATGAAGTTTAACGTTATGTGATTCATCCCATAGGATTTTAACATTATGCTATACATGTATCACATAACATTAAAAATCAGATAATGCAAAGACTCGTGGAACCAAGTTTTAGCATTATCCGGGGTATTAATGTAAATACACATTTTAAGGAAATCAGTACAGTACTGTATAAACTTTTCAAAGCAGTATGAAGCATGACACTGATGGACAAGCTCAGTATTTTAAGTAATTCATATACAGCGGTACCTCACTTAAAGAACATAATGCATTCCACGGGATTGCTCTTTAAGCGAATTTTCTTTAAGTGAAACATCATTGTAAGTGACCAATTGTGACTTCTGGCAAGGGGGATTGTGAACCCTGATTTAGTTGTTAAGCGAGTTTTTGGTTGGTTTTAGTTGTTAAGCGAGGTGACCATTCAGAGAAAATTCTGCGAGTTAGTCTCTAAGCGAGGCACTCTTTATGCGACGTTTTACTGTACATATTTATTCCAACTACCGTAAAACCTCTACATGGAAACTCTTTCTTTCCATGAGGTTATTTGTACAGTACTGTATGTCAAAAAAAATTGTATGTTGAAAACACATTGCATTACCAGAAGAGGCCATAAGACATCACTATATTTTTTGTATGTCAAGTTTTTCCTATTAAAAATTTGTATGTCTAATTTTTTTAGTCAGGATTTCTATTTGTATGTTGAATTTTTTTTGTAAGTCGAACCATTTGTATGCCGGGGCTCCACTGTATAATAATTCCATATTTAATTATTAGGAGAAAACCATTAGATCTTTTGAAACCTACTGTTATTTCCTGCTGCGGGTAATTTGAGAGTTTATTTAAACAAGCCCCCAAACTGGAAAAACCATTTGAAGAGACATCCAAATGAATTGAATTAATGCCTTAGTTCAGTTATCACAGGAAAGCTAACTAAATTACATCAACTGTCAGCCACAATCACCCTTGCAGGTGACAAGGTAAGGGAAAGGATTAGAAAGGTCAAAAGAGCATATCAACAGTTTTCTGTTCAACCTAAAAGGAATGAGATTACTTCCAGTTCTTTCAAATCTACTGGTCTGAACAACACTAATGTGTTGCCAAAATATTCAAGCTGCTACCTTGTAAATGCTTTCATAACTGTTAAGTTTTTTTTCTTACAAGCAAAACTGTGTTACCTAATCCTCAAGAAGAAAACAAAGGAGATGTATAATGCAATCCTTTGCATATTTAGTTAGAAATAAGACCCAATAGGTTCATCATGGCAGCCACACATTTTAACTATTGCACAGGAGTATTGCCTAAAATTGGAATCCTAAAGAGAATCTCTATCCACTAATTTGCTAATGGCTGGTGTTTATGCTGCTGTTTTCCGATCATCTATTAATTTCACATTGCTTGGCCAGATTTACATTTTTACAAGTGATACTTTTATTGATAATACATTGATTTAAAACACAGTTGTTTTAAACTAACCTTAAATAAAACAATAATACAGTATGTAACATTTATTAGAACTAGATCATACTGAATTAGCACTTGCTTTCAAGCAAACATATTAAAAAGTGGGTCATAATGATGCAATACTATGTCTATCAGTGTTTCCCAAACACTGGTTTTTGGACTTCAATTCCCAGAAGCCTAAGTCATTTCCCCAAAGCACTGATCAGCCAATGTACTGACTGAGGTTTCTGGGAATTGAAGTCCACTAGTGGGCTGTGTACCCCTTGTTGGGAACCACTGGTAGGTAGTATAGTATATTTCTTCCTCATTCTTTTAAAGTAGGAGTTCTCAACCCTTTAAAGCCAGGGGCTGGGTCACGCTGCCTCAGACAGTTTTGGGGGCCGGATGACCATTTTGCCCTTCCTCCACCACATGGCCCTTCCTGGTGTGGTGGTGTGCCACATGAAATGGCACCACGGGCCACACTGGCTTGAAGGCCGCAGGTTGAGAATCCCTGTTTTAAAGGCTATTAGTTGATAAGAGATTTTCTCATAATAAATCAAGGTGTGTATGTGTTTTCCTTCTACTAAATGCATCTCTGGCAGAGGGCTTTTTGAATTGTAATTTAGGAAGAATATTTCAGTTTAACCAGTGATGGGATGACAAAAATTCTACTACCACGCCATGACGTCACGGACGTCATGGGCGTGGCCAATGACATGATGTCATGACGCCATGGGCAGGGTGTGTGTATTTTTAAATTTTATTTTATTATTATTATTATTATTGGCCCCGCCCACGACGTCATGATGTCATGACGTCAGCTCTGCCCATGACGTCAGCTCTGCCCATGACATCATGACGTCGTGGGCGAGGCCAATAATAATAATAATAATAATAATAAAATAAATTTTAAAAAAACACACACACACACACACCCTCAACTCACCCACCCAACCAGATAGCAACATCACAAACCCGTAAATAACTTAAATAAAATAAATAAATAAAATAAAAATTAAACAAAAATACAACCACCCACCCAAAACACAAATAAATAGCCCACCCACCCCAAATACAAAACCCTCACTTACTTACTTCCTCCTCCGAATGCCGCAGGAGCTGCTGCCGCCGCCATAGCCGCCGCTGCCCGCCGCCCGTCGCCACGGCAGCAGCCGGCCTGAAAAGGCTCCTGCCCAGCCAGTCCTTCCACGCTGCCCTTCCTCCCGATGGGTGCCCGGTCCAGCCAGCCCAGGCCACTCCGGCTAATGGGATCTCCAAGAAGGCGGAGGTGCCCAGGCCGTGAGCTCCGTGGGGCTGGAGCGCTACCGCGGTGAGCAATGCCACCACCGCTGACGCGCCCGGGCAGGGCCGCCCAAGGGGGGCAGGCAAGCTGCGGCGGGGTCTTCGGAAGGGACGCTGGCTGGGGAACTGCAGGACTAACCTCCCATCACCCCCATTCTGGGAGCGGGAGCCTCGGGATGCCAGCCCAGCGCCGGTGCCCCTGCTGCCCTCCCATCTCGCTCCGATCGGAGCCCCCCTCCATCTCGGGGGAAACTCAGCCCCAGCAGCTGCCGCGACAAGTCAGGCAAGGTGGGTGGGTGGGTGGCAGGGTCTCCGGTGCATCCCACACATCCCAAAGGCCCAAGGAGGAGGAGGAGGAGGCTACAGGCGGCGGCGGTGGGCTCAGCAGCGGCGGACGGCCCAGGCAGTCCTCAATGTGCGCATGGGGGCTCGACGCCCCGGGAGAGGTACCCTCCTCTGATGGCTGGTGCTGCCGCCGGAGCCGCCCTGAAAAGGTGCAGCTCCGACTCCAAAAGAAAAATAATTAAAATTGGAGCCAAAATGGCTCCAAATGACTGCGCATGTGCAGAAACTCAATCTGGCGCATGCCATTTTTGCTCCAATTTAAAAAAAAATTCTTTCAGTGAGGCATCCAGAACCGGACGCCTCAAAAATTGACTACCCTCCCGGAGAACTCTCCGGGATTGTTCCTAACGGTTCCAGGGAACCGTATGGAACCGGGGACATCCCATCACTGAGTTTAACCAATGTCAATACCATACTAGTATTTCCCTTGTTTAAAAAAATGGTAATAAAGAAAGCTTTAAATAAATCTGATGGGAATTCCTAATACAGTAAAACCTCATATAACGCTAAAACCTGGTTCCACAAGTCTTCGTGTTATATGATTTTTCGTGTTATCTGATCCTCTATGGGATCCATAGAGATACATTGTAACCACACAGGCTTTCGCGGTTGTTATCTGAAGCATCCCATAGGATCTTAATGTTATCTGATGCAATTCTTCCCCCCAGATTCCTTGATGTTATGCGATTTTCGTGTTATTCGATACTAATGTTATATGAGGTATTACTGTAGTAGAATCTCTTCAATGCTATACTGCAGTACAGTACTTGTAATGGTAAACAATTAGTCTTCAGAAACCACAACATAAATCCCTTAATAATTCAAAAGATTAAGCTTATAACCTGGAATTCCACTACTCGGAAAAATGGGGAGGTCTTCTCCCAGTCTCAATCTACAAGCTTTACTTTCAGATGCAGAAATTGCCATGCAGAATTACTGTCTGATCATTTTCTACATTCTCTTCCTCTAAAGCCTTTTATAGCTTCGTATCTAAACCAGAAAATGCCCTAGTGAAACACTTCTTTATTGTTATCTCTCCCAATTAACTGAATGAGGGCACTGTCATATTCTTTCTCTACCAAAAATCTAGTTTTTTTTTAAAGCAGGAATGGAAAAACTGTGGCCCCTCCACACACTGCTAGACTATAATTCAATCAACCCAAGCCAACATTGCCAATAGTGAGGGAAGGATAGTCCAATTGCAAGGGTACAAGTTGCCTATCCCTGTTCTACATAATCTATTAGATCATTTTTAGCATGTGATATCATTTGTATTTATGTATTTCCATATTCATAATAGAATGGATGCAAATACTGTACAGTAACAGTATTTTCCCCCAGCAGAGCTCCTGAAGGAATGATAGTAAGTAAAGCTGTGCAGGACCAGAAGACTTATACAGTCCACTACTCTGCAGTTGCCTATGGAAGATCCACAAACAGAACATTAAGGCATAACAATCTCATTTCTCAGCAACTGACATTCAAAAGTCGCTCATAGCAGCCAGTGATGGCCTTATCCTCTATATCTTTATCCAGTTCTTCCTTTAAACCTGTACAAGTCAACAACCATCTATCTCTACATCTTATAGCAGCAAATTCCTTAGTTTAATTACATGCTGTGCTTTCTCTTATTTTTCCTGAATCCCTCATTATTCACCTTCATTGGGTGATTGGATATTATAGATCAGTCAATTCTAATTTGCAAGGGACCAGGCTTCTTCTCCTGACCCAGTTTCTGTATGTTATGCATAAGCGAAGTCAAGACTCACCTTATATTAAATTGGGCTGATTAATGTGGTACAATATTTACAGCTTGCATTTTTTTCTCTATCATGGAACACTAGACAGCATACACAGCAATCTGAGATCAACTCCAATCACATCCCTAATCAAATGCAATCTTAATTGCTTTCTTCTAGATAGCTAATGTTAGATTATGACCCAGGCAGAGATGTGATGGGATGAAACTGGGGGTGGTGATGGTGAGGAACAAGTTTTTTCCTCTAAATGCTAGGGTCTCCCCTACCACCAAAAAAAAGTTGAATTATGAAATATTTTTCCATTCTGAATAAAATACTTTAAATAAGGTGATTCTATACTTCTATTTTCTTCACAAAGAAATTGTTGTGGTTATCTCAGAAAATGTGGCTGACAGATAAAAGTTTAACTAAGGGAAAAACCTTTAAATTTATCACTGTGTTTTCTAAAAAGTGCTTTGTGTGTGCTTAATGCTGCAGAGGGGAATACTCTGGAATATAACATCTTTTTTGTTTTATGTTGATGTTTCCAGCTTTAACCTCATTTTTCTGATTCTCACAAATGATATTTGCCACATCAATTAAAAACACTTAAAACTGGGCTAAAAATTTTAATTGACTAGATCAGTGATTCCCAAACTATGTTTTTGGACTTCAATTCCCAGAAGCCTAAGTCAATTCCCCAAAGCACTGATCAGCCAATGTATTAAGGCTTCTGGGAATTGAAGTCCACTGATGGGGTGTTGGGAGCCACTGGTCTAGATAGACCAGGGGTGCCCGAACTATGCCCCGGGGGGGGGGGCAGATCACGTGGTTCAGGGAGCTGCTCATGAAGTCCTGGGGGGAGGATGCGGCCCCCAACACCAATTCATCTGGGCCACAAAGCCCTTATTGCTCCTGGAAGCGGAAGTAAAATGCACCCATATGGGCGCGTTTTACTTCCGCTTCCAGGAGCGATGAGAGCTTTGCAGGCTGGATGAATTGGCCTCAGGGACCGCATCCGCCCCCCAGGACTTCATGAGCAACTCCCTGAACCACGTGATCGGCCTGCAGCCCGAAAAGTGTGGCCCAAAAAGTTTGGGCACCCCTGAGATAAGACTTTTTAAAATAATATGCTCAACATGTGACAGTTCTAAAAGAAAACAAAGTCATGTGTAATATAGTTTGATTTCTAAAGCGACCAAGTGACTAGATCTGAAATTGTATCAAAAAGTATTGCTTATTTTTCATTTTTCTACACCATTTTCATTTTTCCCTTGAGGAAAAGAAACAGGAACATTCATATATTGCCATGGCTTCAAAATTTCCAGAAACGTTGCATTTTATGCCCAGGTGACAAGGGAGATTCATAATGAAGGACACTTGAGAAGCAGCTGATTGGTGACCTAGCCAGAATGTCATACCATTTAGCCATGTGGCAGAAATTACATGGGTAAAATTCAATCCAGATTCCAACATGTCAAAATAGGACTCCCTTTTGAAACAAGCTTTTTGATTGGACTAAGAGAAGTACTGTATTACAAAGAGACTGGTTTGGTGGCAAGACAGATAGCCTTACCATCTCTGTCAATAAGGGTGATGCCCTAAATAACTGCCTTTGAACAGGCCTGCAAATAAGGAACTAGATTTTGACCAGCTCATTGATAGTGTCTCTGCTGAGACATCAAAGGAGAATCTGGAGTCATCAGGTTTGCCAAAGTTTTATGATGAAACAAATCAGTCAGAACCAGGCTATTTGGGGTGAACAAGAGGCTTCATGGGGACGTGCTTTAAAATGAAAAAATCTAGCACTTGGCCTTCTCAAAGCTAAAATCAATTTGGAGTTTTGCACATATGCACCCAGAGAACTAGAGGGTTACCACATCAATTAAAAGCTGGTCTTGAAACCATCAACCACTAAAAAAATCTAATCTGCAGAAAACCACAGAAACAGCGAAAACTCCGGAGCCTCCGAGTCCCTACCACCTCCATGATCATCGCAAGTCACAGAAGATGATGACGACGACCCTTCCCCTCCTTAAGAAAACAAGAGCGAACGCTACCTAAGCTTTCCGTCGTCTACCTCAATTACAGTAAAACCTCATATAACACTAAAACCTGGTTCCACAAGTCTTGGTGTTATATGATTTTTAGTGTTATCTGATCCTCTATGGGATCCATAGAGATACATTGTAACCACACAGGCTTTAGCGGTTGTTATCTGAAACATCCCATAGGATCTTAATGTTATCCGATGCAATTCTTCCCCCCAGATTCCTTAATGTTATGCGATTTTAGTGTTATTCGATACTAATGTTATATGAGGTATTACTGTAATTCATTCCTCACTTCTGCGACAGCCATTGCTGTCCTAAGAGGCTCCCCTCCCCGAAAGCAATTTCTGGTGTGCCCCCCCCCCCCCAAATCCCCTTCTCTCACACAGATCCGTCACACCTTCCCGGCTAATCTTTTTTTTCCACACCATTTCTGTTTTGATGTGGGACACGAAAGGAGAAAGAAAAAGCCCCTTGCCCCATACAACCGCGGTGTGCCCTCTCTCTTCCCCACCCCTCCCAACAAGGCGCCACTCGGTCCCTGGGGCCGAAATCCCTGAGGAGGACGAGAGGGACAAAGGGCCGCGGAGCACCGAGAGACCAAGGAACCCCCCCCCCTTTTCGCCATCTGGCCCTGGGGCTCAAGAAGGCAGCCTTTTTTCGCAGGGGTGGGGGGTGCTCTACACCAGCCTTTTCACACAGACCCTCGAAACACGCGCCCCAAAGACAACCCCCCCACCACAATCATCATCATCATCCCCCCCGGGTGTGTGTGAAGAGAGGCTCCCCCAAGATTGCCCGCCCCACCCGGAGCCGAAGCCACGGCCGCCATGTTGGATGAGGCTCCGCTTCCTTAATCTCACCTACCTCCCCCCCACACTCGCCGGCCTCACTCACTCACCTTGGGCCCCTCGGTGGGGCCCCCCCAGCACCAGCACGATAACCATCAGGCCAACGGTCGGAGGGAGGAGGGGGCGGCGAGCCAGGCGAGCCCAACCCGCCGCCATGGTGACGGCCTGGCAGCAGCCTCTCTCTCTCAGTCTTATTACCACCACCACCACCACCCCCCCTTTAAAAAAAAAAGCACGTTTCCTTCCGCCTCACGCGGGCTAGACGGTTGGCGGCGGCGCGAGACCACTCTGGCTGAGGCAGACACACAAGGGGAGGCGAGCGCGCGAGGAGGGGTGGGGGTGGGGGTGCGGATTGAAGGAAGAGCCCGCCGGTCTTAAAGGGGAGGTAGCGCTGGGGCTAGATTAGAAGGTAGGCTGAGACAGGAAGGGAGCGAGCAGGCACCGCGGGGTACGCCGACAAATAAACCCCCCGGGTGGGCTGACAAAAGGGCAGGGGGAGGGAGGGAAGTGGGCGCGCGCGCGTTGGGGTTGGGGTGGGTTGGGGAGGGCGGGGCAGCCTCTGGCTTTGCAGAAAGGGGCGGGGCGCCACCGCAAGGTGGACCCTGCTTCCCTGAATAGGTGTGTGGGGTCGGGTGGGAGTGACCCTGTGTCACTGTGTGGGATTGTGTTGCACAGGTGCACTCCTCGACCACACAGATGCACAAATTGCTCGAAAGCCATATCCAAAGCTCGTCTCATGTTTCATAGCCGAAGAGCCAGCGCTGGCTGCTTCTGCAGACGTCTCCGTGGTCATGTGGCAGGCATGACTAGACACCGGAGTGCAAGGAACGCTGCTTACCTTCCCACCAAAGTGGTCCCTATTTATCAAATACCATAGTAAATACAAGTAATAAATAAATAAATAAACTTGCAATGGTTTGCTTTCGAACTGCTAGGTTGGCAGGAGCTGGGACAAAGAGGGAGCTCATTCCATCCTGCGGTACTGTATTCGGGTACTGTATTGAACTGCCGCCTCCCGGTCAACATCTTGGCCACTTGAGCCCCTTTTATTATTATTATTATTTATTACACTTGATACCCCGCCCCAATCGGGAGAACCCGACTCTGAGCGGCTTACAAAACACTAAAAATAAAAGTAAAAACATAAGAAACAGTTTACTCCAATAAAACATCAGTTAAAAGGTCATTAAAATATTACCACAAAAATTAAAAACAGTACACAGTCCCACTTCCAGACCCAGGTTGGCAGTCCTTTAAATAAGTCACCCTACAGATTGGAGCTTTTGATTGAGCAAGTCACATTGGCAACTGCTGGAAATTACTCTCAAATCAACTGTATGAAGAAAAAACCTCAAGAAGGACTCATATACCCTTTGTGCAGTGATGGGATGTAGCAGGTTCTCACCAGCTTGCCAGAACCGGTAGTAACTTTCCTCAGTATCCCGGAGAACCGGTAGCAGCTTTTGGGGGAACCATCTTCGGGGCTTACCTTTTCACTGGTTCCCCCACTGCTCATGCATGCCAAGCACTTCGTGTGCATACATGCCTTCAGTTCTTGGCACGTATGCACGGCCTCCTTGCTGTCCTCCCAAGCGGGGAGGAGGGAGAGAAGCTGCTAGCCTGAAGCTCCCTATAGCCTGCTCCCCAGGGTAAGTGACTCATCTTTGGATCTGGTGTGTCTGTGTGTATTTTAATGTGTATTTAATACCTTTACCTATATTGACATACTACCACAATTCCTAAAAAGGCCTAGCAGCCTGGCTTGGGGTTTTTAAGCAAAGTCTTGGAGTTACCTCATCTATAAGCTACACCTGTGCTGTTCCAATTGCTGTTCCAATTGGAGAACCCTTAAGGAGGTACAGCTGTTTTACATTTACATTAAGGCATATTATCCTAGAGAACTGGTTAGGCAAAGATTTAGTACCTAACTTCTTTAACTGTTGAAAAGTTGAAAAGTGCCAAAATGAAGCCATCTTGTGGTGTATTCATTCTGTAGTTCCTTCCATCTGACCTAGTGTGAGAAAGATTAGCCAGAATAAGCTTTAAGCTCTGGTTTAAAAGCTCTGGTTGATTTGTGTTTGGGGTAGGTGGGTGGGTGTATTTTAATGTATTATTTTATTTTTTAAATTATTTTTATTTTTTCTTTGGCCCCACCCACAATGTCATGATGTTGGCCCCGCCCATGATGTCATGATGTCATGAAGTTAGCTCCGCCCACACTGTGATGACATGACAGTGGGGTAGTAAATTTTTTTACATCCCACCACTGCCTTTGTGCATAATCCAAGCTCTTATCAACCAAATCCAGCTAGAATGTCAGAATTTCCTGCTGCTAGCAGATGCAAACAGATTCAGACCAGTAAATGTTCTTTAGTTGGAAACAACTTGCCATGATGGCATAAAATTGGTGCAAGGAAACTGTCACCACCTCTGGCCAGAAGACAGCAGATGTGAAATTTTTAGCCCCCACTTGCACCAGTGGGTTTCCCCTTTGGCCGGGATTGGGCAGGATGCCTCAGCTGAATGTATGCACCCACCACAGCCAGGGGCACAGTTGGCCATTGTCACCTCATCCCACTTCTTCCCTGGCACCGATTCTTGTGCAGTTGCTAAGGGTTTGACTCGGGCAGATTTCTTTCCCACTTACCTGGGCGCTACCTCGGCTCATTTTTAACAAAACATATTGTGTTTTATTATTTATTTATTTTATTTATTTATTTATTTATTATTTACTCCAATTTTTATACCGCCCTACTCGGCTGGGCCGACTCAGCCCAGTTTTGGGGTGGTGGGTGCAGTTGCTGCGGTGAGGATGACCTACTTACAAATGAGAACCGGTGTTGGATACAAGGGATCCCAAACAGGCGTTATCCTTGACTGAAGAAGCAAGTCTAGGGAAATGGGTTAGTGAGAGTGAAGCAGTTCTGATCACAAGCACATTCCGATGTTCAAATATTTCTCATGGGACAATATTTGTCATGGGACAAAATTTTTCTAGCTGCATTGGTGTTCTCTTGCTGCACCTTCAGTGGGAAGAGAGGGAGAAATAGACCTTTGTTTTTTGAGAGGAGGAGGGAGAGTGAGAGAGAGTGAGCACAAAAGTTGGTAAGAAAGATGGGGGTATTATGGGAATGCCTTCTTTTAAAGTATACAGTTTGCTATTCAGCATGGGCTGCACAGAAAGAGCCTCCTCAAAGATTATGTTATTTTTTGAACCACAATTGGGCGTACCATGGGCAACAGCAATTTTGTTTGGCTGGCTAATTTTTCTCACACTAATTTAGGTGAAAGGAACTACGGAATGAATTAACCAAGGGGTGGCTTCATTTTTGCAGTTTAAAGTCTGACCTAGAGATGAAAGAAGAAGACTGCTCATCATAAGTTGCCTGTGGCAACCCCACAGCATGGTAATATATAATCACACTCTCTTCTCTGATGGTAACTTAGTATTGGCTTAAATAGGTGCCTGTTTTTCTTTAATCTTTGGCTTGCCATCGTGCAAGCCAATGAACAAGTCAGGCCGAGCGCTGTGCTGTTTACTCCCCCCTCCCACAGGGTATCAGCCAGTGTTTGTATCATGCTTCACGCACTGCTGGCTCTGTGTGAGATGCAGACAGGACACTAGATACCCCTCCCTCTCAACAGCTATTTTCAGACCCCAACCATTTACACTAGATATGAATTCTTGCTAGCTGTAGGGCAGCTTCGGTCCCTCTCTGAACTCTCTTTCAGGCCCACAATATTGATCTGCAGGGGACGCCTGTTAAGTCCTTGTAGTATTTTTAATTAGTTTTTTTATAGTTTTTTTATGTTTTAGACTGTTATGTTGATTTTAATGTTGTGAGCCGCCCAGAGTTGTTTCGAGTTGGGTGGCTATATAAATTGGACAAATAAATAAATAGATCCTGTTTGGGTAAAAAAAGGAAAGCCTGAGCTTCATTCCTCCTTTTTGCTGTGGCACACGTGTGCTGCAGTAGTAGCCCCTCGGGAACAGATGTGCTGTTGGAAGAGTTTTGTCGTTGGAGACTTAACAGAAAATCCCCATCTTAAATTCTTTCTGGAGGCTCAGCTCATGATTCACTGGAGGAATTTCTCATCTGTATGTGTGCATGCAGTTGGGCAGAGATACAGCAGGCCTCCTCCAATGCATAAGTCAAAGAGCATGCATGGCCAGCTGTAAGGCTCTGGCCAAGAGAGAAACGTAGAGAGATGGCAAGTAAGAGGTGGGTGGAAAAGAGGATTTATCTGTGGGAAGAAAAGGGGAGACATTTCTGGAGCATATTTCTGATATATAATCCAAATGAATTTGTTCCGTCCTTTGTTGTTCTGAAGACATTTATCTGTATCCATAAAACACAGTAGTAGTAAATGTTTGCAATTGCCAAAGGAGGCCAGCATAACCCTTTCCAACATTTTGTTTCACCAGACTGCGATGGAAAGGGAATAAAATTATTCCTTCTTGCTCTTTTGGTTGTTATTAATGTAGTGAACAAAATCCTATTGGTTATCCATGCCAGCATAACTGCAGTGGCATAAACTGTAGTTGGAAATTGCTGCTAATTAATGAATCGCCACTTGTATTCCTCATTATTTATTTATTGAATTTCTATACTTCCCATCTGGGTGTTATCCCACTCTGGGCAGTGAACAAACAGAAAACCAATAACAACAATACCCACAACAAATAAAAACCAACCAGCAACAAATACATCACAAATTAGACTACAATACAACAGTTGTGTGACTGTGTGGTGATGAATACATGCAGCATGTTGTTGAGTAGTAGCAATTTGCTGCCCCATTGCACATATGCTGATGTAGAAATATTCAATAGGCCTCTGGTCAATATTCCAGTATTTTCCACAAAGTCACACGGTACTTCCTCACTATGGTGTATAAATGACGATGAGGTCTTGAAGTCTAGGCCAGCAGGGCGTCAGTTCTGCTAGGTTCTACCAAACAGATAGGATTTCAAGTATGACCCTAAAGGTGGACTGTATGTGTTTGCAGTCCAAGGTTCAGGCTATAGAGAGGTTCATCCAGTGGTGGGCAGCAACAGGTTTGCAGCCCCTCGGGGGGGGGGCGGCGGCGGCGGCGGCGGCGGCAAAATTGGGTGGCCTCTGAGCAAGGGGGATGGAAAAATTGGGTGGCCTTTGGGCGGGGTGGTAGTGAAAATGGGTGGCCATGCCCACCTTCCTGCCCTGCCCCGTCAAGTGGTTCCAGGTCTCCCTTGCTCAAAAGCTAGTTATATCTGACTCTAGGGTGCAGTGCTCATCTCCATTTACAGCCAAAGTGCTGCCTGTGTTTGCAGATGTATACATGGCCATATGGCAAGCATGACTAGATCGCCCACAATGTAGACTCCACCCATGACATAGGCCCCACCCATGATGTAGGCTTCACTCATGACATAGGCTCCGCCTACAGTTTGGTAGCAAAAGTTTTTGCTGCCCACTACTGGGTTCATCCCCACCAGGTTGCCCACCAGGTAATGAACTGGCTACTTTGGGCATGACAACACTGGAGTAGTTGCAGTTTGTGTTTGTGGAGGTACTGTCTACACTGAGGAAATCAGGGGTTTTCAAAGGATTTCTATAATCTCCAATGAACACGTGGCACTTCATAGAATCATATAAACAGGCAGATCTTTGTCTTTGGAGAAAGTTTAAAAATTTGGAATAATAATTTCGTGTCAGAGATTACTGGGTTGAAAGGATTTTTGCTGGAGAAACTCCACTCAGGGGATGCCCAAATGAGGCTCCTTTCATGTCCCCAAGTGCAGCCCTTGGATATCAAAACCCGAACTTCCAGTCTCCAAGCTCAGCATCCTAATCACTAAGCCACCTGGGGGAGCTGCAAAATTTGAAATGTTAGCATTGTACTGGGATTCTTAATAGTCCCCACAACTGTTTTTCCTGGTCTTGGTGAGTCCAAGTATGATAATACTCGAGGCCTCATGCTGAATGGTAGCAGTAGCCAAAAGTCAAATTATGAAGGGATAACTCGGGAATGAAAGACGAAACATTCTGCACAAACATCTAAAAGTGTGAAAATCGAGCGCTTCCCTGCAAGAAGAGACTGAGGCATATCCTTCCTCATGAGGTTGGAACCTCCATGCCTAGAACATTTCTCAGGTAGACCTGGTTTATTGTGTGTCCTGGATCTTGTCCTGTCAGTTGCAAGGGAATGAACTACAATAATCTTAATACAGAGCAGCCTGATTCCTCATCCCTGTCAGGCAGGATTCTCAACAGTGACAAAAGCAACTGGTAGTAAAAGGAGAATAAAGAAGCAACAGAAGCAGAGAAAAGTCATTTAAGGCAGTGAAAATGGAAAACATACAACAGAAACAAAGGCAGAATATAAGAAACAACTTGAGGGTAAATTAAACAAAATAAATAAGACATGAATTAGATTGAGATGAGTTGTCTCAACCTCAGTCCAACCCTATTAAACTCTTCTGTCTTAGTGTGACACTCCTCTGTATTTTCTGTTCCCATTTCCTCTCTGAGAGAGCTTCCTTCTCTTAAAACCATAGGCATGCTTTTCTTGCTCTTAGTATAAAAGGATCCTATGGCTAGTGTCTCTATTTTTTAGCCCAAATATGTTAAAACACCACAAATGTTTAAACAACAGTACAGTACAGTACAGTACAGTACAGTACAGTATGTGCTTTATCTCTTATCTGTGGGTTTTACAATGCAAGAGGCTTATGAAAAGGCTGAGAGGCAGGAGAGATGTTCAGGAGATAACTAGACAGCTAGTTTATTTTCCGCTCCCCCAACTGACAGTGAAGAAAGGGAAATTGTTTTGCAGATTCCTAGATTTAACTCAGGGGTGCCCAAACCTTTTGGGCCGCAGGCTGGTCATGTGGTTCCTCCCACTGGAAGTGGAAGTAGAATGCACTTTGCAGTCTGTTTTGCAACAGGATGAGATTTTAAGCCACCATTTTCTCTGCTTATACCAGGGGTACCTAAACTACAGCCTGTGGGCCAGATCTGGGCCCTGATGCCAATTCATCCAACCTCCGCTGCCCTCGTCGTTCCCAGAAGCTGAAGTAAAATGCATCTATATGGGCACATTTTACTTTCGCTTCTAGGAGAGATGAAGGCAGTGTGGGCCATATGAATTGGTGTCAGGAGCCAGATCTGGCCCATGGGCTGTAGTTTGGGCACTCCTGGTTTAACGTATGGATCAACGGAACTCTTGGGACAGCTGTTGTTTGCTTATCACATTTGTTCTCTTTAGAAAGTATAAGTGGAGGTTTTCAATTATTTTGCCACCTGGAAGGCCCTAAAATGCCCAAACACATCCCCTCCTCCCCCGCAGTTCATGTTCTGTGTTAGGAACAAGGCATAAGTGACTAGTAATTAACTAAAAGTTCATTCCCTTTTTGGGTTCTTTATAATATTTTGCAATATTACTGGAATCAGTGATGGGGCGGGAAATCACAAATTCCAGGAAATATCATTGCACCATCCAGATTTTTATCAGAGAACCAATCTTAAAGAGTCATTTAATGAAAATTTTTGGCCTGCATACTTCCTTTCTGCCTAGTGTTTGTGTGTGTGTTTGATGGTGGTGGGGAAATCTATCATTTGATGGCTTGCAACTGTTTGCTTCTGCTATCAGCAGGAAATTCTGACATTCTAACTGGATTTGGCTGATAAGGGCTTGGATTATGCATGAAGGGTATATGAGTCCTTCTTGGGGTGTTTTCTTTATACAGTGATTTGAGAGTAATTTCCAGCAGTTGCCAATGTGACTTTCTCCGTCAAAAGCTCCAAACGAATCTGTCCATTTCCTCTTGCACATCAAAATACGACAAGCCCAACGGTGCCTTAAGAAAGCCCTATTATTCACTCTTTCTCTGTTACATAAAGCCATCACATTGGCTGGCTTGCATCCTTTATTTTACTCAAAAAGGCTAGAGAAAACTATTTTGGGCTGCTACAACATCCCCAGATCTCTGACAGTTGGAGCTGACAAAGGTTGTCATAGTCCAGGAGTTCTCAACCTTTTTAAGCCAGAGGGCTGGGTCATGCTCCCTCAGACTGTTTTGGGGGCTAGACGGCCACTTTGCCTTTCCTCCACCACATGGCACTTCTTGGTGTGGTGCAATGGTGCCACCGGCCACATCCAGCCTACAAGCCACAGGTTGAGAATCCCTGTCACAGTCCCACTTGTTCTCGCTTCCTCTGCTAAACCATATGGAGAGCTGAAGGCTAGCCCAGAGATGGAAACTTAATCCCTCGATGTCTGGAAGCTCTTCCTTGCTCAAACCAGCATCCAGATTGTATACAGTTGGTACGAAAGTGGTTATTTGAGCAGTTGTAACAGTTGAGTTTGCCACTGGTGGTGGATGTTGTCCTGCTGCAAAAGATTTGTGAAATGAACACCAGCCAACACATTCCTTCTGCGTAATAAGAATATGTGCAGAGTAGCTCTGACTCTGTCCATTTTACAGTGGGAGTAGGTACTTCACTCTGTCATTTGCGAGTATGGTACCTATCTCTGCTCTGTACCTCAGTTGCTGGGGATCACACTGAGATGGTGACTGTGTAGTTGGCACGTATGCCAATTGATTGCCTCCTGTGAGGATAGTATGGTGATAAAGAAATCCTTGATCTCAGCCAGCAGGGCTTACTTGGGTTCTTATGACCACAGGCCAGCCTTGACACAAGTTGGAGACAAAAAAGACTTCATAAAGAAGTGTTGCTTCCCCACACCCCGGGTGTGGACAGCACTTTTGTAGTAGTGGTGGTCCAACTCTGGTTGCTTAATATAGTAAATTACATTAGAGTAGGTCTATTGAATCAATAGAGTTTGGCAAACCAACTTCTCCATTGACTCAGATGGGCCTACTCTTAACTGCAACTTACACTATACAGTATATAGTAAATTACAGTTAGAGTAAACCATTTGAACCAATGAAACTTAACATCAGAAGCAATTCAGTTACTGGTAACTGAATTCAGTGGGTCTACTTTAGTGTGATTTACTGTGAAAAGCAGCATGATTTTGATCAGTGTTTCTAGAACCAGGATCGTAAAATGGTTAAGTAGGGGAAAATCTGGAGATGAGACAGAAAAGAACAGCAAGATAGATACTAGATCTGGGCGTGACCTACATGCAGTCTCTTGAGTTTTTCCAGTACTGCCAAGAAGCAACAAGTTTTCAAAAGCATCTGACAGATTTTCTTATCAGGGCTTTTTCTTTTAGCAATGCAAAATTCAAGCCTGTTGGTGGCTCTCTTTGGCATGAGCTCATTAGGAATCTGGGGACTTGTTTCAGCCAGATTTCACTTGAGACACACACGGGTAGACTCTCTCCTTAATGGACACAGTGGGGCCAGTTGGGCCGTTTTTCATGCAGTTAAACATTAGATCAAATCTTCTTGCTAAAGCAGAGAATGGAAAAGTTGTTCCAAGATATATGTTCCCGTGGTTCAAAAACAAAACAAAATTGCAGTATTTTATTTATTTATTTATTTTTCCAGTTTGTGTTGCCGTCCAACTCCAAAGACAGCTTGCAGAAGGAGTCCCAATCCAGGAGCAGGCATAACTGGCATATCATGTGAAGCTGTGCAAAAGCCCTCCTGGCCACGGCTGCCACCTGCTCTTTGAGCAGGAGTCATGGGTCCAGGAGGACCCCCAGATTACGCACTGGGTCTGTTTGGGGCAAAATAGCCCTATCCAGCACCAAAGATGATAGCTCTGGAGATAACGCAGGGCCCCTGACTCATAGCCACTCAGTCTTGCCAGGATTCAGTTGTAGCCCGTTGTCTCCCATCCAGATCCTGACAGCCTCCAGACACCTGGCAAGGACTTCCGCTGCATTGCTTGGATCATCACGGGCTGAGATGTATTATACTTTTGGGGCTATTCTACCTGTAGATTTCCTGCACCAAGCAGGAAGCCAGAACGGATCACCTACAACACTGCTTGTGACTGTGATTCTTTGGAAACGGCTTCTAGTGCCAGGAAATGATGGGGGTTGGGGTAGAGCAGGACCTCACTTGTGCCTTTCAGCACAATGTTACCGTAGTAGATGTCTAAACTTGAACAACCAGTATGAAAGCCAGAAGTTCATGCATCTGGGCAATTACAAACATCACACTGAGATTATTATGTGAGAAGTCTCAACTGTGTGTCAACAGCTGCATGCTGTAACATGTGAAGCAGAGAAAATAAAGTGTGAATGCCTTAAAAGATAGTGTGTGCCAAACGTCTCACCCAATGTATTCACTGTGTGTATGGCCTGATTTACTTCATCTACCAGCTTGCTCCAGGAGGGGCTAAAAGTTATATAATAAGCCTGAGCAGATCATTGGGGTGAGGGTGGGGATTTAGTGAAAGGGGTAAACAAACCCCAAAGACATGTTTGGCTTGATATGAGATCTGAGCCTGCTAGAAACAGAGTTCTTGCATGTTCTGGCCAAAGACAGAGACTCAATCAAAGAACAAACTCCATTATTTATCTGGTTAGTTGATGGAGAAATAACCCACAATGTTGGTTCCTCATGAGTTTGCCCAGCATGCTAAATGGACCAAATAACCGGTGTGTTATTTAGTCCCTCATGTTGCAATGTCAAGCAGAAGCTCCTAAATGTACAGTATGTGCCACAAAACAATGCATTCTCTAAAGGTAACATATTTCATGCAACATTTCGGTCTGCATAACAAATGAAGAGCACAATGGTTATGCTCAGTTGGAGTTGTCATATTTAACCTATAGTTGAAGTTTTTGAAATGGTAGCTATGTTAATCTGTGCTTCAAACATATCAGAGAGTAAGCAAAACAAAATTAAAAAGTGGCACTTTAAAGACTAATGTTAGCTTTCCTGGATTAAGTCCACAAATTGACTTGATTTTATTTATTTATTTATTTATTTCCTTCGACTTATTATCCCGCCCAATCGGGTCAAAAACCCAACTCTGGGCGGCCTGCATGAAAGCTAACATTAAAATATAGCAGTTAGTCTTTAAAGTGCCATTTTTTTGTTTTGTTTACACTGATATATGTAGCCCAGTTTTCTCTTCCTGAAATTTAGCATGCCTTTGCTTTTATTGGCACTAGTGCCTATGGAGACCAGAGAGATTCTATTAGTTTCATATTTAGGTAAAGGTCACCCTTGCTCGAAAGCCAGTCGTATCCAACTCTAGGGTCTAGTGTTCATCTCTGTTTATAGCCAAAGAGCCAGCGCTCTCTGCATTTGCTGATGTTTCCATGGACATGTGGCAGGCATGACTAACCACTGGAGTGCACGGAACGCTGTTTACCTTCCCTTTGCAGTGGTCCCTATTTATCTACTTGAAATTTCTTGCGTTCAAACTGCTAGGTTGGCAGGAGTTGGGACAGAGATGGGAGTTCACTCCATCATGCAGTACTCGAGAATCAAACTCTGACCTTCCAGTTACCGAATGGAGCATCTTAACGCTTTGAGCCATGTCAGTCCCCTAGTTTCATATTTAGCTTAGTCTAAAGCTTGTCCCTGAATTTACACTTTGCACAGATGGACTTTTTGTCGACGCATGGAATGATTTATATTTACTTTCTCCTAATCAGAGTTGTTTGGGATTCAGAAAGTTATTAGATACAAATGTTATTGATTTGCATCTGCAACGTCTGATTAAAATAAATACACAGCAGAGCTTCTGTGCCAATAAGGGTTTGGGGTACTGCATCCAAGTGTTCCTGGCTTATCAGTATGTTATCTTGTGGCTCAGTTCAATGTCCACTTTTGGAACTGGAAAACTGATTAGGTCCTTAATGAACACATATTTGTTCACCCCCACAACTTGATAATACACCCAGCCTGAACCACAAGAAAGCAGAAGCTTCCTCTGCTAGTAAAAACAAAACACAGAGCCAGCCATAATATAGTGTACATACTTATAAAATCCAACTGCTGTAAAACCATGCCAGCTGCTGAGCTATGAGGAACATAGGCTTCAATCCACAGGCCCGTTAGTAGGGCAGTCCTTTCTTGTCCTCCCCAGTTGAACCATCCATGCCACTTTGGAGGTTCTTCTAGCTAGCTCTCTAGAGCAGTTTTGAAAGGCATAACAAGAACAGTCTCTTCTGATTCGGCTGATGGAAACAGTTCAATTAGTGGAATGCCCTCACCAGATCTCACCTAGAAGAAATAGCCTTAGATCCTACCACTGGTCAATCTCATTCAGCGTCATACAGCTACTCAAAGGTTATATCATCTACATTTCCCATCAATCCTAGCCAGTGAGTATCCAGTTGATGGTGGATTATGGGAGTTGTGGTTAATGAAATTTGCAGGACTCTATGTCTCCTTGATCTGTGCTAACTGGCAGCAGCCATATAGGATTTCACTCTTTTCCAGCATTATGTGGAGATGCTACTGAGCCTGAGACCCGCATGTACTTGTGGATATTCCTTAACATCCTTTGCTTGGGATTACCTTCTAAAGAGAAATAGCAGGAGAGCAAATATGAACTACCATTGAAAAATCCGTTTGTATTCTACATCTTGATCTTCCATTGTACAGTACTGTACTTCTGTCTGCATAACAGTGGATCTTGATGTAATGGAAAATGGATGTAAGGGATCCTAAAGCTTGTTTTGGATGCTTGATTAGTGCACCTGTAGTATCCTATGTGTAACAATTTAATAACACTTTTAAGTTTTTTGGGGTATGTGTAAAACACTTATGTACATCTAAAAGCAACCTGAGGTGGGGCCTAATTTCTTTGATGGTGATGAGACTTGTGCACCTATAGACATGTCTAGAGTGAGAATGTTACAATATTAATAGGGAAATCGAAATACTGAAAACATTTTAGAAAGCATATATTTGATGGCAGGAATCCTGTGTTCAAATTCAAATCTCTATCCTTCAGCAAATAAGTCAGCAAATTCTGCTAATCCACAGGTTGGTTTTAATTTTTGAAATAGTAGATGTGTTAGTCTGTGCAAACATTTCAGAGTAAACAAAACAAAACAAAAAAAGCAAAATCTGTTGTGGCACCTTAAAGACTGACAAAGTGGCCTTGTTCCACAAAGGCTAACATCAAAATACAGCAGTTAGTCTTTGAGGTGCCACACGTTTTTTGTTTTTTTTCTTTTCTTTCACTCTCTGATAAATTGGGTTTAGTAGCCTATCTTTTCAGTCACCAATAATAATTTCATGTCAGAAATTATCCTGGTTTGAAAGGATTTTTGCGGAAAAAACTCCGCTCAGGGAAAAGCCCAAATAAGGCTCCTTTCATGTCCCCAAGAGCTGGGACAGAGACGGGCACTCAATCATTCATGCTGTACCCAGGTCTTGAACTGCTGACTTGCCAGCCTTCCAGCTAAGGCGAGCTTCTTAACCACTGAGCCACCACAGCCTCTTATTCAGTTACTTACAACCTAAAAGAAAATTGGATCAACTGTTACACAGTTTCTGTAATAAGTTTGTTTAAGTTTAGTGGCTATTTATGAGGTCAAGGTGCATCCTACAGAGAAAGTTGCTGACTCTTTTTTTCTTCCATTGTGTTGTAATTCTTCCTTTGTACATGCTTTATCCTTTCCATTGTGTGTTCCCTACTTCCATTATGGAACACCTGATTTGCAGTAGTTGGTCCACCATCCCCCCCATATACCCTGAACAATGTAACTTACTGGATAAAACCCCAAACAGCAATACTTATGGGAAAATATTTCTGCAGTGTTGTGCATGAAAAAAAAGTCTTGCCAACCTGCTGGAGACAGTTTTATACATATTTAATAAATATAAAACAATTTCTGTGCAAAATAATGACGTTTTGGCATCAACTTGAGCCTTCCTTGTGAAATGTTGTTACAAGTCTTTTCACTTAGGCTTGCTCACGTGTCCTGTCATTGATATATTACATGCAAGTATTGGTATTTCTAATGAACAGCAGCAACAGCACAGGATCCAAACATGACCCTTTGGTGAGCACCGCCATCTATGTCAGGAAGGCAACTCCTGCTGCTTTTGCTGTGGCAAGTCTCTACTAAGGAAGGCAAGGCAGCGACAATCAATTCCTTGGAGGTGCACATTTGCAGGTGTACTGAATGAACTGCCACAATCTCCCACTTAACCTCTTCTGTTGCTCTTTGTGTCTTGTTCTTGCATTTTAATGCTCTCAGGTTCAGCCTTGAGGGAGGTACAAATGCTGTAACCCTACCCTGCTGCTGCCTCCAGTCCTTCCACCCCCAAAGGGAGCTCTTCAAGGCACAAGGCCAAATGTATGTATACTGTGCATCTCCTTAAGCACATGGGGGTGGGGAAAGTTTGGACTCATACAGATGGCTTATAAATATTGCACACCATGCACTGAGTGTAATGTTTCAGCCAGATGTTATTTTAGACCATGGTCTCCACCCAACCCTTTGGTCACCTAGTCAAAAGTATAAACATCCCACATTGATTGGCTTAGCATTTAGAAGCCTTTTGTCTTCTGTTGAACTCCGTAGCCGGCTTTTCTTAACATCTCGTTGAGAGGTGGCTGCGCAAAAGGAGGTATGGAAGATGGTTGTCAAATCTCTTCCTAAGTGCATAAGATCTGCTCTTTGGACAACAGCACGGTTGAGAAGCAGCACACACAGTGCTTGCCTATGTTTTGGGGTTTGAATCCCAGCTGATCTCAAATGTACAGTGAACCAGGGTTTTTGCTGAATCCTGTTGGTCAGGTACTGGGAAACACCAGTGGAATCTGCTTGTCACCTTTCAAGCACAAAGTCAGGTGAACTGCCTTAACCATGTTTTATGTGGTGCAGGTCCTTGGCTATGGCCTGTATCCTATCTTTCTTCTCCCACATATGTATACCAGGGATTTCCTGAATTTGCCATCTAAGAACAGACAAGATCTGCTTAGGAAGACAGGAGCATTGGCCACTGAATCAAAATTCTGGATCTAATAATGCTAAAATTTGATTTGAACGTGAACAAAAGCAGTCGGAGAAGAATACAGTTGCATCTGCTCATGGAGACCTCTTGAGATTGTTGTTTTCTAGCATTGGCTAGTTTTCAAACAAGGTTTGCAGCCACCGCCACTGTCATTGACAGGGGCACTAGAGAGAGGCTTGAGTCACTTATGGGAAGGACCATGAGCAAAATCCCCTGCCTGCAACATCTCATCTTTCCTCCACTTCGCTGTGTGTTTCCACTGCTGTCCCTGATAGTGTTCAGAAACTTAGGAAGGTCTCCTGATTACACCTAAGAATTAATGTTGGGTGTGCAAGGGGGAACAGCAGCAGAAATGGGGCACCCCATGTTGCTAGAGAGTGAATTCTAGCCTTCTGCTAGTGGAAGCATGCTGTTAGATTCTGTGCCACACTGACAGATCAAGTTTCCTTCGTCTTCATATATACCAGTGATGGCCAACATTGGCATTCCAGGTGTTCTTGGGACTTCAATTACCAGAAGCCCAAATCAGCACTCCTGCTGATCTGGGCTTTGGGGAACTGAAGTCCAAGAAGATCTGGAGTGCCAAGGTTGGCCATCACTGATATATACTCGTGCTCATATATGCAATCAGCTGTAATGTTTGTGTTGCACTCACCATGCCCTCCTCCTATCTACATGCATTTGAATCCGGTCCTATCTTGATATGGGATCTTTCTCTTTCTCTCTTGTATACACTACATGGCATGTGCAATTCAAAACTCACACAAGCAGATCCTCCAGACCCAATCTAAAAACTAGCTCATGAATGACCCTTAATTGGCGTTTCCACAGCTACACCCTTTAGGGCAGAGCAGCTGTGCAGTTTCCAAGCAGGATCCCTTTCTCCTCCTCCTCCTTTTTCTTCTGGGCATATATGGCTAGACAGGCTGGCGTCAGGTTACACATCCAGGGAGGGGTGGGGGTTATTTATATTAATGTATGCTTCTGGGAGAGTGTTGGGTATTGCCCTCTCCCTTTTGTTGCTAGAGAAAACAAATTAGGGAGGCCCCAAGCCGGCATCTGTTCCATGAAATTTTCCCTGCAAAGGATCAATCCCAGTCATGGGGTCTGTAGCCCAAATCCTCTTGGCTAGATTTCAAACAAGGTTTGCAGCCGCTGCCGCTGCCATTGAGAGGGGCACTAGAGAGAGGCTTCAAATTGGGGTGGGAGGGTTTGTAGCAGAGAGGGGTGACCTTGAACCTTCATGCTTAGCCAACCCATCAGACATTTGATCTCTGGTCCCTGTGCTGCTCCCACAGTGAGGAAGGTTGCTTGGGCATGTCAAAGTCCTTGCTGAGCTTTTTCAGCGTCTTTTTAATCCTCAGAGCTGTAAGTCTGGCTGAAGGGCTCTGGAACCAGCATTCTTTCATGATCTTAGCCAAGGCAGACAAAGTCTGGGAGGAAGGATGGCAAAAAAAAAAAAAGGGGGGGGGAGTGGATGGAGAGAGAGAGATTGTTGTTTTCGTGCACAAGCAGAGTTTAGATTTGCAACCAGTATCATTTTATATACATAGAATTACGCATGTCTATGTGTTTGAAAAACCAGAACACCGGTCCTCTCTCTCAACTTTGGGAGCCTCCACATTTACCTGAAAATCTCATCTGAAAACCCAGAGTCTGCAGAAATGCCAGTCCCCAGTTGGCTTTAGGCCATAGTGTGGAAAATGTCATCCACTGTGGCCTCCCAGTAGAGCATCCAGAGTTTGTGGGAAGCAGATAATGCACAGAGATGTAATCTTAAAAATTACCTTATGAATGCCTCTGGAACAAAACCCGAACAACCGCCAGCACTCCTATTTTCAGCAGAGATTGCTTATACAGTGTTTTGAAGGGTGCACAAAATACCACAACTCAAAGAAATGGCGTGTGTGTGTGTGTGGGGGGGGGTACTCTGGGGTCGTGGCAAAAATTGACTGTTGAATGTTTATTCAGCTAACACGGCTACTATTCCAAAATATTCAGCTTAGTCCTCTTTGTCAAAAGCAGTCCAGTGGTGCTTTCTTGTGAGAGTTTTATCTCTGCCAACTAAGAGATGGCCTCAATTTGGCCAATGTGGGTAGTTTTATTTTGTATGAGAATAAGCAACAGGTTAGGAAAATCAGTTTGGGGAATTATATTTCCCAGAAATCTTGTGGTTGTTTTGTGTGCATGTGTATGGTGGCGACATGCCATACAAGGAAAAGTGACATTTCCTCAGCTCTGGAATAAGCAGAAGAGTTGGTGTTGAGTCTAATGACCAGGGCACTTCTGTATATATCTCATATTACCTTCAGATGAATGCTGCATTGATGCTTTCCAAAGGGTCTAACTGTGGCAAGTGAAACATACACAGAGGGTGTAAAAGGCAGGTGCCAGATCAGTCACTATGCTAGAAAGTGCAAACATGGCCGGCAGGTGTTTGGGTATCAGAGTGTAGGTCATGGATTGGGAACTTTTTGCCTTGCAGTTGATTTGGGCCACTGCTCTCACAGTGGACCTATAGGGTATTAGGTGTTTTAGTCCCTACCATCTGTATCCAAAGGTGTCTGACTTCTGGTCTAGGGCTTTGCACACACTATCAATTTATAGCCGTATCATGGTGGAAGTCCTTTTTATAAACACACCTTTGTCCATACATAGGTTTTCCTTTGAAGTTCAGCAGAATGTGGGGAAGGGCAGTAGAATCAAAGAGCGTTGGCTTGGGGGAAGGGCGGTAACAAAAGGAGGGTTCCCACTTCTTCCTTGTTATACAGATTTAATGACTGCTTGAAAAGAGCTATGGATGGGGAGTGGAGGAAGGTTGCCTGGTAGTCACATGCTGTTTGAGAGGAGTGCTAGCCAAGGGCACTATGGTTAGGAGAACAACAGAAGAATACCAAAATTCTGGAGAGAAGCTTTAATGCTAGGCTGCAGTCAAGAATCATGGGAAAATGAAATTCTTGAGGAAAGTTAGTAACTGCTTCTACTTGGAGCAGGAAGCAGCTGCTGTCTATAGTTTTTTCACTGTCTGAGCTCATCCACCTGTAGCTGTTGGTATGGTTCCCTCAGTGGAGGAAATGCCACTAGAAGCTATCATAACTGGGTCCAATGGCAAAATGAGTGGAGGAGGAACTCTGACATTTTTCCTGCTTTAGGGGAAAAAACGCATTCTGTGATACGAGTTGCAGTCCATGACAGGCTGAGCTCAGCAGGAGCCAGCACTCTATCTTTCCTCTTCCCCAGTAGCCAGAGAAGAACCTGTATTTTCTCCTTGGTTTGTTGGGGACAATTAGGTTGTGAAGTTAGGAGGTCACACCAAACCAATGGGGGGATAGAAAATCCAAGAGTTGCCGTACTTGCTCTGCGCTATGCTTTCATGACCAACTCTAGTCGTCCCAGAACCTTGACTTTGTTGTGATGTCCAAACAAGAGTCCCACAGTCCCCACCACAACTGTGTATTCCTTTACCTAAATTGCCAGCCAGAAACAAATCGGGATGTGTCTTCCAGTTACAAAACATATTTTTGTGAGCGACTGTGGAGATCATTTGAAGAAAAGTGGGGGGGGGGGGGCAGAGGCTTTGTTATAGTTTTTTGTCATTATTTATAATTTAATCTGGTTGAGTTTATTGCTCAAATTTAACTTTGTTTCTTTAATCTGTTGTACGCAGCCCAGAGTGGGAGAAAATCCCAGATGGGCAGGATACAAATGTAATAAATAAATGAATAAAGTAAATCTTTAAACTCATTAAAAGTAAAAATAAAAAAGCTAGAATTTAAATGATAAAATTGTAGCTATTTGGATAAAATCTACAGCTATCCAGTTCCTACAACAACAGTTGGATGCAAACACAGCAACCAAGTTGGGCCAAAGACATGGAATAGAATATGCATTGTTTCTTTTTTCATTTCTGGATTATACAGGGTTGGATGGTTGTGACTGTGGAAAATATGTTTGCAACAAGATTCCTATTGTCCTTTCACATTCATGAAATACATTTTATATGGATTGCTTCATTCCAGATTTATAGGCCCACTACTCAAACTCATTAGTGTTTATGCTTGCTATCAGAATTAATTATATGCAAATAAAATTAATTGTAGGCCTGAAATCATCAAGTTGTGCCTTTCACCAGTTACAAGGCCCCCAGTTTCAGCACTGTACAGAAATAATAATAATTTAGTGTCAGAATTTATTCTGGGTTGAAAGGATTTTTTGCTGGAGAAACTCTATTCAGGGGACGCCTGAATGAGCTTCCTTTCATGTCCCCAAGAGCTTGGGCAGAGACTGGTGCTCAATCCTTCATGCAGTTCCCAGGTCTCGAACTGCTGACTTGCTGGTCTTCCAACTAATAAGGCAAGCTTCTTAACCACCGAACCACTGCAGTCTGCTCAGGACCCTTACAGGTCTGATAAAGCTGGGTCTGAACTGCCATTTGGTTTCTCATAATACCACCTTAATCCCATAATCCCACCTGCTGTGGGAGCTGCATTGGCTGCTAGTATGCCTCTGGGTGCAATTCAAGGTGCTCATAATGACCTTTAAAGCCCTACATGATAGTGGACCAGGGTACTTAAGAGATCAAGTTACCCCAGGGACATCTGCCTGTCCCACCAGAGCAGGTCAGAGGGGCTCCCTGATGGTGCCATCAGCTAGGAAGGCTCACCTCTCTAGCACTAGAAGTAGGGCCTTTTTGGTATCTGCCCTGTGGAACCTCCTGCCGACCAAGTTGTGCCTCCAGGCAGAGCTATTGACCTTCAGGAGAGACCTTAAAACCTGGCTTGCAGGGCAGGTATGGGGTGCTGTGGTAACCCCACCTCACTGGCTAATATGGGGACCACCGGGGTGGTGGTGGTTAAGTTGTGGTTGTTGGGGATGGTATTTTAATGGTTTTTAAATAAGGTTTTTATTATTTTATACCTAGGTGATGTTTTTTATATTTGTGAGCCGCCTGGAGATGCCTTGGCGAGAGAGCGGCAATATAAATTCAAATAAATAAATATTCTCCTTTCCTCTAGTGGGGCTGTGGTGGCTCAGTGGTTAAGAAGCTCACCTTGTTAGCTGGAAACCCAGCAAGCTGGCCGTTTAAGACCAGGGTACTGCATGACAGATTGAGCACCCATCTCTGTCTCAGCACCTCCAACTTAGCAGACTGAAGTAGATAACTAGGGACCTCTTTGATGGGAAAAAAGATCTTGGGGACATGAAAGGAGCCTCATTCGGGCATCCCCTGAGAGGAGTTCCTCCAGCAAAAATCCTTTCAACCCAGAATAATTTCTTACACAAAATTATTCTCATTTCCTCCAGTGGCATAAATGGCTCTCTCCTCCCCACAAGGACAAATGAGGGTGGTCAAGGGGAGAGAGAATGGCGCTCTTCCTCCCTTTGGCTTCTTAGACTGCAGCCTGCACAGCCCACACATGTTTGTGTTCTTATCTTCACTGTTTTCCTTTTTCCTGGCAATGGCGGACACTTTGCATCTAAGTACCAAATCCTCCACTACCGCCATTTATTTATTTATTCATACTTATATGCCGCCCTCCTCAAAGAGACCCAGGGTGGCTAACAAAGCCATCCTGCCAGAGTAGAAGTACTGTACTCTGAGCAACCTGGGGAACATAGTGAAAAGTAGAGACATCACATTGCAAACAAAAATTCGTGTAGTCAAAGCAATGGTATTTCCGGTGGCAAAGTATGGTTGTGAGAGCTGGACCATTAGGAAAGCTGAGCGCAGAAGAATAGATGCCTTTGAGATGTGGTGTTGGAGGAGAGTTTTGAGAGTCCCCTGGACAGCGAGGAGAACAAATAGGTCAATCTTAGAAGAAATTAACCCTGACTGCTCCTTAGAAGGCCAAATAGTAAAGATGAAGCTAAAGTACTTTGGACATCAAATGAGAAGAGAGGATTCGCTTGAGAAAGCCTTGATGCTGGGAAAGGTGGAGGGCAAAAGAAAAAGGAGGCGGCCAAAAATGAGATGGCTAGATGGTATTGTAGACACAATGGGTACAACGCTGAGCGAGTTGAGGATGGTGGAGGACAGAAGTGCCTGGCGGACAGTGGTCCATGGGATCGCAAAGGGTTGGAATCGGCTGTGCCACTGAACAACAACAAAACTCTGAAGTGATTGGCCAGCCCTTCTTTCAGGTTGTGTTCTGGGGCTATGCAGTTTGGCTAAGTCTGCACAGAAGGGAGGACATATAACCCCCATCAGCCACATGCTATGGGGCGATCTTTTCTGTCCCCTCTACTCAAAGACCCAGGAGGGATTTGAACTCCCAGACCAAGGCTCTGCAACCAGGCCTCTCCTCTTTGCTGAGCAGAGTTGCTGCTTCATGGCTATAAAAACCTCAGATGCTAATCAGATACCAAGGGTGGCTGAAGGGGGAGGTTTGGATACCAGTGCTTTTCCTGTCCATCTTTGACACCTGAGAGGGTCAAAGGTCGAGGGAGCTGCCTAAGGCTATCCTGCCTCACTTCAAAGCTATAATGCAAACATCCATTGTGCAGCCTGGCCCACCTAATTGCTATAAATGGCCTTGGTCTCTGGTCATTGAATAAGTTACCTCCTCCTCACTGCAGGCCAAGTACAAGAATTTACACTTGGAAGATCAATTGATACCCAAAAATGGTATGGAATGTTTCCTTTGTTTCCTTCCAGAAAGGGTTAATAATGTCCCAAACCCCTCAGTGTAGCCCATAATAAGAGTTTATTGCCTCCCCCTCCACCTCCTGATTAGAATAAAACTGTCCTTTCTCAGAGAGGATAAGAATTGCTTTACTTGGCTGTAAGGTAAAGGATACCCTTGCTGGAAAGCCAGTCATATTCTACGCTAGGGTTCAGTCCTAATCAGTGGTGGGATTCCATTTTTTATGCCCTACTCTGTGGGTGTGGTATGGTGGGTGTTGGCCAGGAGGAAAGCCTTGTGTTGCACCCAAATTAGGACTACAGTAGTTTATTTCAAAACTTGGGTGGGTGGAGACAGCCAGAATTTCTGCTGCTGGTTCTGGCAAACTGGGGTGAACCTGCTGAATCCCATGACTGGTGCTAATCTATTTACAGCCAAAGAGCCAGTGCTGTTTGCGTCTGCAGACGTTTCCATGGACATGTGGCAGGCATGACTAGACACTGGAGTGCACAGAACACTGCTTACCTTCCCACCAAAGTAGTCCCTGTTTATCTACTTGTAATTTCTTGTTTTTGAACTGCCAGGTTGGCAGGAGCTGGGACAACATTCCATGGTGTAGTACTCAGTTCCCGACGTGCCGACCTTCCAGTCGTCAAGTTCAACGTCTTAATTACTAAGCCACTACAGCCCTTACTGGACTGCAGCCCTCCCCAGAAACCCCTGCCAGATGTTTTTGAGGGGGGGGGGTTCGCTGCCTTACTCACCAGATCTGAGTACAGACGATTGGGGATTGTGGGAGTCTGCTGGTCAATGCAAACCACTTTCTTCATATCTTCAAAGCTGGGGTCTGAGGGCACCAAGTCAAAGAAAGGAGGCCTGTAATCTTCTACTATCCCTGCAAGAGGAAGGTGGGAGAAATAGGCTGATTGAGGTGATGGGTTGCAAAAGCACACAACCTGGGTTCCAGCGTGCTGGACTGATTCATAATTATTTTGCAAATGCACGCAGCAGTTACCACAGCGCACAGGCTAATCAGCTCTCCCCTGCAGGATTATCTCTACTACCACCCAGCTTGTTTGGTTTTTAACCACTGTTCAGCCAATTTTATCTACAGTACAGTATTTCAAATTTCTTCCATTCCTGTTCCCTCTGGCCCTTCTGATTCTACTGCTTCCGCTTGTTTCGTGTCCCTGTCAAACCCTGGACTGCCAAAATGAACCCACTTTCTTCTCTTTGTTGTCGTCCAAACCCAAGTCCTCTTCGGTGCATATCTCTGGCAGCAATGGACAGACCAGTAAATAAGCTGGATTCTGTATCTCTCCACATTCACATAGCATGTTGTTGTCCACCAGCAACCCCTCATGCATTTAGGGACTCAGGCATTTTGGGACTCCGACCCTCTCAGCCTATCCAGGGTCCTCCAAGTGATGTAGGAAAGGTTGAGTTCCTCAGCTAAATTCTACTGCTAAATTCACTAGAGCTGGGGTGCAGAAATAGGGGCCCTGGAGCTGCATGCAACGTGTTTCTTTTCATCTTACAGTCCTTCTCCAACCCCCAACTCTCTTTTCCAACCAAAAAGGAAGCAAAAACAGAGCAGTAAAGCCCCCCCAAGAGCGGCAATTCACCTTTTTGAACAAGTCAACCAGTGACGGGATGATACAATTTTTAGTACCCCACTCTGACATCATCACAGTGGGGGTGGAGCTAACGTCATGACATCATGGGTGGAGCCAACATCATGACATGATGTAGGTGGGGCCAAAAAATTAAAAAAATTAAGAAATAAAATAAAAATAACACACACCCACACACCCCTCAACCCACCCACCCACCCAAACAACCACAACACAAAACCATAAATAAATAAATAAATAAATAAATAAATAAAATATAAATTAAATAAAAATACACCCACCCACCCACAAACACAAACCCCTCACAATGTGGACCTTTGAGGCTGACATGCCACCCTGACTACACCCTCTTCTTCTTCTGGGCTGCCGCCTGTGGCCTCCGCCAGGCGCTGAGGCCCAGGGCTGCGTGCAGAGGGTTGTGGCTGGGAAGCCCTGGGCTGCCCGGCTAGGCACGCCGCTGCCGGGCGCCGAGGCTCGGGGCCACCTGCAGAGGGTTGTGGCTGGGAGGCCCTGGCCTGCCCGGCTAGGCATGCCGCCTCCTCCTAAGTCCTCCGCCCCCGCTGGAGCCACTCCAAAATGGTCCGGCTCTGGCAAAAACAAGTGCGCATGCTCAGAAACTGAATCTGACGCATGCACGATTCAAAATTGCAGCGCGCATGCGTCAGATTGACTTCTGCGCATGCCATTTTGGCTCCAATTTTTTTTTTTTTTGAGGCGTTGGAACCGGACGCCTCAAAAAAAGGACTACACTCCTGGAGAACCCTCCGGGATTGTTCCTACCGGTTCTGGGAAACCAGTTGGAACCGGCATCATCCCATCACTGAAGTCAGCTGTTCGGAAGAGTTAAGAAGAGAGAGACTACTGTATTGCCATGATGATAGCCAGCATCCAGAACAGAGGCAGGGTTGGACATGTTTGGATAGAAAAGGGGTCGCTGGGAATGCCAAAATAAGCTCTTTCATACTTTCCACGTCTTTCTTTCTTACAAAATAAGTTCTTTCATACATTTCATGTTCTTTCATACATTTCATGCTCTTTCATACATTTCACACACTTTCATAGTTGGCTTGGACAAAGACTTTTCTTCATTGCAAATGTTTCAATCTGCCACTCTAAATTTCATAGTTTTTGTGGCTTCCCCAAAAACAGCTGAAGCTTCCTAATGACCACTGTTGAGATCATCACCTTGCTGATACTTTTGCATTTCTATAGCACTTCACTTCCTCCCTCCCCCCATATTTCTGCCTCCTGAGGCATCCCTGAGAAATTATTGAGAGGCAATGAGAGGTGATGATTAAGAATGCTCTACTGGCATCTGGGAATGTTCTTTCTCTCAGGGCAGTGAAGTTCAGTGTGTGTCCTTAGGCCACTCTCCCAGGCTGAGCAATCCCACTTGACTTGTTAGGCAGTAACTATGCCATTGTTGGGCTCATTGAAGAAAAGGCAGGATATACATTCCACAAATTCTTCTTCAAGTGCAATATCCGATTCTGAATATTGGCTATCACCCTGGCAATCAGCTGTGAAGATTGTCCTGGGAAGGCCTACAGTGGCTTTCTCTTTGCCTTCTGCATTGCAGTGTGACATCCATGCCACTGTCCACTTCTGTGAGTAACTTCCTGGTCCTGAGCCCTTTTGGGACAGAAAGAAATAAACAAATACAGTAAAAACCCTACTTATCAAAAAAGTCTGTTCCGTAGGCTTTCCCTTAAATTGTTTTTTTATGTAACTCATAGCAAACCCATAAGAAAAATTATGGTTTTTTTACATAACTCAAAGCAAACTTATAGGGGAAATGAAATTTTTATGTAAATTGAAGCAAACCCATAGGGAAATGAATTTTTACGTAACTCAAAGCAAACCCATAGGAAAAAAATCTTTATGTCAATTGAAGCAAACCCATAGGAAATTGTGTAAATCAGGACATGGTTTTAACACAAAATCATTATGTAAGTCAAATTTTATGTAACCCAAGGCCTATGTAAGTTAGGGCTTTACTGTATTCTATATAACATAAATGCAAAGCTTATGCCAAATAAAGCTTCCTAGACTTTAAGGCAGGTGTTCCCAATTTATGGCCTGCAGGCCTAATCCAGCCTGTGGAACTAATTAATACGGCCTGCGGTGGGAACCCCAGCACCTCCAGAAGCTCCCCCACCACTGGAAGTCGCTATACCTCACTTAACGCAGTGGTGGCAGCAATTTCAGCATTCTTACAGCTTCTTGTACAACTTCCGCCACTTCCCAAGGTAGCGGGAGGCTTTTCAGAGCATATTCACTCCATTGTGGGATTTTTTTTGCCACTTCTCCACTGAGTTTCAGCACCTAAATGGCAATTGAGGACTTCCAGTGTCAGTCAGAGCTTACGTCAGCATCTGGGTTCACACCACAGAAGCAGGAAGTTCCCAACTGCTGCAGTTTGGCTGCCAAAATGCAGCAGAGAAGCAGCAAAAGAATCCTAAACAGAGCAAAAATGCTCTGAAAAGCTTCCTGCCACCCTGGACAGTGGTGGAGGTTGTGCGAGAAGCCGCTAAAATTGTGCTGCTAGCGCTGAAAATGTAAGCAGTGGGCGCAGGAACTAGCCCCTGGCAGGAAAAGATTGGATATTCCTGCCTTAAGGTGTCACAAGGCCCTTTGCTATCTAGCCATCCCATAGTCCAGAACCAGGGAACACACAATGGCCATCCAGATGATGTTGGAACCCAGTTCCAAACTATCCCATCCAACCTGTAAAATGGTAAGGGGATCATGGGAATGGTAGTTAGTTAACATCAGGCAGGGGGAGCAGAGGTCTTCCATCCCTGTCTTAAGCTCCCCATTACATGTGCTATTGTTGTAACATGACTGCATAACTTAGTGCTGTTATGGTGAACCTTGGCATTTCAGATGTTCTTGGACTTCAATTCCCAGAAGCTCAAGCACTCTGTGAATCTACACGAAGGGGTTTACTGCGATTCATCTGGCCTGCACTGCCCTCATCGCTCCTGGAAGTGGAAGTAAAATGTGCCCGCACAATTCTGAGAGCTTACCATACGGACGTGTTTTACTTCCGCTTCTGGGAGCGATGAGGACAGTGCAGGCCGGATGAATTGCAGTAAACCCATTTGTGTGGATTCACAGGGTGCTGGGGCTTCTGGGAATTGAAGTCCAAGAACATCTGGAGTGCCAAGGTTCGCCATCACACACTTAGTGAATTGGCTGCACAATAATTGTAGAAGAAGCTAACCCTGTCCACTCTCCTCGACAATGAATGCAGGAGGAATTGTAACATCTGAATATTTACTCATTATTTACTAGTTCCTTTTAACCCATCTTCCCCTCAATGCCAAGTCACATACAGCAGCCCTGTATATGGGTTTCCTTCCTCCCTTTATCTTGACAGCAACCATATTTGGTAGATCACACTCAGAAAGAAAGAAGACCAACTAGCCCAAAGGCATCTAGTGGGGGCATGAACATGAATCTCCCAGATCCCAACCCCATACTCTCAACAGCAACACCATACAGTACTCAGTTCTCAATCGTGGAGAAGTCTAAAGATGATTTCCATTTCTGACACTAGCTGTCCCAGACACCACTGACAAGAATCCTTGCCAAGATACATACACTACATACCACTTTTCTTCCCTAAGAGAGAGATAACCCTCTGTGAAGGCACCCTCCCCTCATTCTATCCTCTTAGGAGAGGTGTTAATGATAATTTCGTGTCAGAGATTACTCTGGGTTGAAAGGATTTTTTCTGGAGAAACTATGCTCAGGGGATGCAGCTCTACTCGAGAGGTGTTTACCAAATCAAATGGGAACATCCCATCTACATAGTTTCTGCTTTACAGCCATGATGACTTTTATTCCTGTCGACACATTAAAATATGTATTGAAATAATTGCACAGTTATAGCAAATGCCTAATAAAAGTTATCCCTAGAGATACATTTTCATCTACCTGTCATTACTATCATAAGGCACTGACACATTTTTGGAAACGTATATAACTTCCCAAAGGAGTACAGTTCAAACTGTTTTCCCCCAAACTGTGTTCAGAAAAGCTCAGGGAAGGTATGAATTGCTTCATGCTGACAGATGAAGGCACACACAATGTCATCAAGGCATGTAGATTTCAGGGGTTGAGGTGCAGAAATTTATCTTCCTGCTCCAGCCTCCAGGACTGTGAGAATTTTCCCAGCATGCTGTCAAGCCCTGCAGAAGTTATCTTCAAAATACAGACAACTTGCATAAATAGTTTTGTTGATGTCTTTAATCATGCTCAGATTTGCCATCATTTAACCTCAAGCATTTTGCTGTCTATGTATCAAAGCAGCAGTACTCTAGTGTTAGTTCTCCAGAATTTTGGTCCCTTGTGCCCAGTGGTGGGCAGCCAAAATTTTTACTACCACAATGTGGGCGGAGCCAACATAGTTGGCGGAGCCAACGTCATGACATCATGGGTGGAGCCAACATCATGATGTCATGGGTGGAGCCAACATCATGATGTCATGGGCGGAGCCAACATAAAAAAACCCATAAAAATAAGTACACTTAAAAATACAAATTAAATAGACATAAAAATACATAAAAATACACATAAAAACACATAAAATACACATTAAAATAAATACACATTAAATAGACATAAAAACACATAGAAATACAAATTAAATACACATAAAACACATAAAATACACATTAAAAATAAATACACATTAAATACACATTAAAATGCACCCAACCACCCCACATCCAAAGGTGAGTCACTTACCCTGGGGACCAGGCTATAGGGAGCTTTCGGCTGGCAGTTTGTTTTCCTCCTCCCCGCTTGGGAGGACAGCAAGGAGGCTACACATGTGCACCAAGCACTGTAGGCATGCATGCACACCAAGCGCGCATGCACAGTGGGGGAACCGGTGAAAAGGTAAGCCCCCGAGGTGGTTCTCCCCCCCCCAAAAAAAAAAAGGCTGCTACCGGTTCTCCGGGACACTAGGAAAAGTTACTACCGGTTCTGGCGAACTGGTGCGAACCTGTTGCTGCCCATCACTGTTTGTGCCCCACAAACCCTAGCTAACCTGGTCAATGGCAAGGGATCCTAGTGAGAACTGAAGTTCAGTGTATCTGAAAAGGGAAAAGCCTGAAGAGAGAACAAGTTGGCAGTTCGAGACCCAGGTACCGTGTGATGAATTGAGTGCCTGTCTCTGTCCCAGCTCCTGGCGACATGAAAGGAGCCTCATTTGGGCGTTTCCTGAGCTGAGTTTCTTCCGCAAAAATCCTTTCAACCCAGAATAATTTCTGACATGAAATTATTATTATTACTAGGCAAATGTTCACAACCTGGCACCCTTTAGCCATATTGAAATAGAACTCCCACAGCGCCATACTATCATGACATTGATTGCAGTGCTTAGAGAGGATGGGAATTGTAGTCCACCGAGTCCAGAAGATGCCAAATTAGGGAAGGGTGAATTACAGATGATGGGAAGCAGGGGGCAAAAATCTGGAATTGGCCTCACAGTGTTCTTGGTTTCGTGGAAAGATTATTAAATAGCTGAGGCACAGTAAATGAGGCACAGGCAGTAAGTGTTCAAATGAAGTTGTTTTCAATTTCCATCTGGGGAATACACACAGCATGACCACTGTTTGCTTTAGGAACAAAGATTTCGCTTATGGAACAAATATCATTTTCAAGGAAGCATCAGGATGCTGAAAATAGCCAAGTGTCCTACAGGTAATCCCACTGTTCCCAGACACATCAAGGCCAATATGCTTCACAGCTGTTAAAGTCACCAGAGCAGTAGTATGATCAGCTTTCTATGCGCTCAGCACATAACCAAGATTTATGTGTAAATACAGAGTGATCCCCTAGAATCAGACCAGTGCTGGCTGAGACTGATAGAAATTGCAGTTTAACAGTAACTGGAGGGATTACGTGCTCACCCTGCATGAAACCTGCTGATACCAGGATTTATTATTGAGAGATTTCCAAGTCATAAGCAAGACGATACTTTTTTTACTATCTCGTAATCAATTCTCTTTACCCCTGTTAAGTGGAAGTCTGGTTCCAGAGATCCTGCCTTGCCAGTCATTAAACAATTTCCCTGGCTGTCAGTCTATTTCTAGCACAATTCTGAGGGCTTACCTTTAACACCCTTAATGACTTGGCAGGCAGGTACTTAAAGGAGCATCTTTTCCAGCCTTCTCTTTAAATTGTGACTGGAAGTAAACCAGCAACCAAAGAAATCACTTAATTTTGTAGCAAGATACAATCCTGGGCACCAGCCCTGTTTAAGAGCTAATCAACTCCTTCTTCTTTTTCTGCCATATCCGAATCTGAATATTGGCTCTCCTGATGGCGATCAACCATGAAGATTGTCCTGAGAATCTAATGCAGTGGCCTTTCATCTGCCTTCCCCATCGCAGCATGATCCCTGTACTGCTGATCCAGTTCGGCAAGCTACTTTCTGGTCCTGAGCCCTTTTGGCACACAACGTCCTTGTCGGCCACAAGCCAGTATTGATGAAGCTGCCATCCTCCATCAAGATGGATTCAAGTGGGATTTAATCCACTTGGGGACCATCACCCTTCCCTGTGGACTTCAACACACAAAGGCCCTTAGTCCTCAGGGTTGTCAGGTTAGTTAATCGCCGCCTGACAGTGTTGAGTCGCTGGCAGTATGGCCTACTCAGTGGTAGGACTCAAAAAATTTTTACTACCTACTCTGTGGGCATGGGTATGGTGGGCGTGGCCAGGGGGAAAGCCCTGCGTTGCACCCAAATTAGGACTACTTTATTTCAAAACTTGGATGGGCAAAGGGGCCAGCCAGAATTTTTACTACTGGTCCTGGGCGAACTGGTGTGAACCTGCTGAATCCTACCACTGGGTCTACTCTATAACAATAGCAGGATAACCTGGCTAGACTGCAAGCAATTCCTAGAAATTATCTAAATCTTAACTTGGCAACTAAACGTCCTTCTCTGAGTCTTCCCACCTTCTGGCACCAGGAAGGTGAAAAGACTAGAGAATACAGCCAGAGAGCTGCGTTACTGCTTGTTTGGGATCACCTTCCCAGTGGGGCTTGCCTGATGCTCCTCCTAACAACTTGGTAGGAATACAGTCAAATCTCGCATAAAGAGCGCCTCACTTAAAGAGTAACTCGCTTAAAGAGCAGAATTTTCTCTGAATGTTCATTTTGCTTAACAAATAAAACCAACCAAAAACCCGCTTAACAAATAAATCGGGGTTCTCACACCCCCCCCGAAGTCACAATGGGTCACTTATAATGGTGTTTCGCTTAAAGAGCAAACTCGCTTAAACAGCAATCCTGTGGAATACATTATGCTCTTTAAGCAAGGTACCATTTGTATGTAGAGATTCCTTAGTTGCAGCACCTATTTTAGCATTTCTAGCATTCACTGGTTTTAATTTAATTGCTTGTGTTGCTTCTCCTGTTGTTGTTTTTTAAAATTACTCAAATGCCTTACTTTGTATATATATCTGAATTATATTTTTTAAAATAGAAACTTGTTAGTTGTTTTCATGAGTTCTCAGCTGAACATCAGCACCCATTTAAAATGAATGAGTTACAGAAATCACATGAAAACTTTCATAAGGAGGTATTGTTGTGCCTCTTACTGTTACTAACATGATTATTTGCTCATCTGACAGAACCCAACACACATGCACATATTTTAGGAGTGAGCAACCTGTGGTTCAGAAGAGGTCGCCGAGTTCCAGTTCCCATCATCTTTTACTATTGCCTGTGCTGGGCTGCCTAGCTGGCTGAATAGCTCAGTGGGTTAGGAGCAAGAGGTTGGAAGTTCTATTCCCCCGCTGGGCCTCCAGGAAGAGCCCCCCCCCCCCCGGCATGTTCTTGTGCAAGCTGAAAAGTTCCAGAGTGCCACCAGAAGAAGGGCATGGGAAGCCACTTCTGAATATTCTTTATCAAGGAAAGACTGGATAGGGTCACCATAAATTAGAAATGACATGAAGCACACAATTATTATGATGGTGGGTTACCTTGACACTCCAGTGAATTAAATAGCCAATTTTGGATTGTTGACATACAGTATTCCTTTTTACAAAAGCAATGTATGCAATTAGATGAACATAAGTAGAGTCATCTTGGAATTATGAAACACTCTCTAGTTATTGTTCACAGCTAGTTTACTGAAGAACACACCCAAGCTTCTTATTTAAGTAAGCAGACATGTACATGACAAGCAGAGGGGCACAGTAAATGTACATCATTACATGTGTTAGTTATAATATGTTATATAAGGTATGGAACGCCTACGCCACCTGCACCATTTGGACTGGAAACGTGTGTGAAGCTTTGTGCAGAGTATAAAAGGTTGGCTAAATCATTGATGGGGGGCCTTAGATCTAATTATGGATCCAAGACCATGCATGCATGCATGATGATATACAGTAAAACCTCGCATAAAAGCTTAGAGACTAACTCGCTTAAAGAGTAGGATTTTCTCTGGATACTCGCCTTGCTTAACAACTAAAACTAACCAAAAACTCGCTAAATTGGGGTTCACAATCCCCCCCCCCAGAAGTCACAATTCAGCAAGGAGAACAAATAGGTCAATCTTAGAGGAAATCAAACCTGACTGCTCATTGGAGGGTCAAATAGTAAAGATGAAGCTAAGGTACTTTGGACATCAAATGAGAAGAGAGGATTCACTTGAGAAAGCCTTGATGCTTGGAAGGGTCGAGGGCAGAAGAAGAAGGGGACGGCCCAAGATGAGATGGCTGGATGGTGTTGTAGAGGCAATGGGCGCGGAGCTGGGCGAGTTGAGGGGGATGGTGGAGGACAGGAGTGCCTGACGGACAGCGGTCCATGGGGTCGCAGAGGGTCGGAATCGACTGTGCGACTGAACAACAACAAAGTGGTGTTTCATTTAAAGAGAAATCCTGTGGAACACATTAAGCACTTTAAGTGAGGTACCACTGTACCATGATCATGTGATACACTAGCAGCTTGGATAACGATGAGACTTGGTTCCACAAGTCTCATCGTTATCTGGTTTTTAACGTTATGCGATGCATTGATCGCACAATGTTTTCCAAAAAGGCAGGCAGATCGCAGTGCGTGATCGGTGCTTGGGTTGGGGGTTGAAACAGGCACGTGCCCATTCAACCCCCCAACCCAAGCGCCGATCACGCACTGCGACTGTAGCACCTGGGTAGGTCTGGGGACTTCAGAAATAGCATGGATCGGGTCCCCTGATCTCCCCAGAGGAGGCAGGGGCTCTGGAGAGCCCGAAATGGGCGGAAAAAACTCCAGTTTTTCCACCCATTTCGGGCTCCCCACCACCCCTGTCACCTCTGGGGAGGTCGGGGGACCCGATCTGTGCTGTTCCTGACCTTCCCAGACCTACCCAGGCAGTGCTGCAAAGCAAAACGCCGGGGAAAGAACCCCTATGTTTTGCCTTACAGCACCGCCCGGGTAGGTCTGCGGACCACATTCCCTTCACAACCAAAGGTCTATCCGACATTGGGATAGCCCTTTGCTTGTGAAGGGAACCCCTACATCTGCAGCTGCGGGGTGGTTGGGAAGCCGAACCGGGAGCCCCCGTTCTGCTTCCCAGCCACCCCACCGCTATGAACGATTACCTCAGATAATGCTAACAGATCGTTATCCAATGCAAAAATGTTTTCAAATTTTTGCATTGTTATCTGATTTTAGCGTTATCCGATGTAATCCTTATCCAAGGTATTACTGTACAGTATTGTGTTATGTTATGATTGAAAAACTTAGATGAAATTCTCTTTTCCCATTTCAAAACCTCTCTGGCTGTTCTATTTACTTAAAGGTTGTTTATCTCTTAGAGAGTGGAAGTGACAACAGCAGAAAAACGATATGTGGGAGGGCCTCATGTTACCCATTCCTGCCCTGCTTTATGCATATCCTTGGAAATCCAGTGGGGCTTACTATATTATAAGGAGACATAAGATTGTAGCCAAGTGTATGACAAAAGATATACAGTAATACCTCGGATAACGTTTACCTCGGATAACGCTAAAATTGCATAACGTTAAGTAATCTGGGGAGGAGAATTGGATCGAATAACGTTAAGGTCCTATGGGATGGATCGGATAACAACCGCTAAAGCCTGTGCGGTTACAATGTATCTCTATGGAGCTTTAACATTATCCGATACATCCCATAGGATTTTAACATGCATCGGATAACACTAAAAATCGGATAACACCAAGACTTGTGGAACCAAGTCTTAGCGTTATCCGAGGTATTACTGTACAGTATATATCCACTCTGTGAAGAACTCCAAATGCCTAGAGACAACCAATCTAATTTCCGATAAAAGACCATATTTCTGAAAACAGTACATTACTAGTCATATTTCACAGATCAAACATATCTGCAGACATGTTAAACAGAACATGAAATGCAAAAGCAAAAACATTATGGACTCAAGCAGTGTCTGATGGCCACAGAACTTAGAAAGCAAAAGACAAAGAACAAAGGCAGGCAGTGGCAGTCTCCTTTCCATGAGCCTTCTCTGGTTCTTACACTGTACACAGAAAGCGACTCCGAAGACAGTAGTATTTTTGAACCACAATCGGGCATACTCTGGTAATGGCAGGCTTGTGTTGCTGGCTAATCTTTCTCACACTGGGTCAGGGAAAAGGAACTGCAGAATGAACTCATGAAAGGGGGCCTTCATTTTGGCAGTTTCATGTCTGGCCTAGACACGGAAGAATATTCCGCAAACTACCACTTTCCTGTCCCAAAACCAGTCTCTAGAACTAATGGCAGGGAAAAGGGCATCCAGAGATCTGCTACAGCATGATGTGGCTTCTCTGGGTGGAAATGGTTTTCAATTGAACAGGGCCATGGCTTCTCAGAGGCTACTGATCTCCATATCACCTAGAAGACATTTTAATGCAATCGGCTGCAGTGACCATTTGTGATGGTAAACCTGGTGAAACTCTGTGGATGAAAAGTGTAAAATAGTAGACTTTGCTTTCTGTATATGCTAGGGGTGCCCAAACTATGGCCTGCTGGCAGGATTTGGCCCCAACACCAATTTATCTGACCTGCACTGCCCTCATCACTCCTTCTGCTTCTGGTGGGAGGAACCACGTGAGCATCCACCTGAACCACATGATTGGCTCATGGCCTGAAAAGTTTGGGCACCCCTGGTATATACTTTTACTGAGTCTCATGCCATTAATGGTTTGTTTGCTAACAGTCAATCTGCAAGATCTCTTGTTTTGATCGCAAGCAAATGCCAGCTTTGGAAGATCCCACTCTACATGGGTTCCAGATTTCCTGGCATTTTTATTCAGGGGAAATCTGAAGGTACCCAACCTGAATGTATGTCAGAAAAGGATTCTTACATAAAAGAGAGAAACAACTTTTACCCCATATCTGAAAATTGCCCCTTATTTATTTATTTGACCTACAGCAGAAAAAAAAGGGACAACCAATTTTCAGGTACCCCAACCCAGAGGCATGAATTGGATAGCACATTCCCCACCCTAAAATGCTGCTTGTAGGGCCTCAGGGCTTGTGAATCTCCTGCCCGAGTGCAGAGAAGTAATAATGATCAATTATGACTAGTTCCTCAGAATATTAAACATAATCTACTGTATCTTCACCTGGAGAAATCCTCTAGTACCAAAGGCTTGGGCTAAGGTTGTGGGGTGGAAAATTCGTCAAACAAATACTGTATTCATTTTGTCTAATGGTAAGGTGGGCCCTGGGATTCTCCTCTTTGGACTTTCAAAACAGATCTAAGTGTGGCTCTAATTCTGAGGGAGAGACTAATGTCTCTGGATGTAAGAAAATAAATAACTCTTTCTTTCAATTTAAAATTGCCCAATATGTTTCAGCCTGAATTGATGGCCACCTTCACTGCCTATAAAATTCATCCTGTATATTATTGCATTTAATTGCCAAATGTAGGCATTATATTTTATACATTCCATTGATTAGTTATATCTTGCCAATGAACTGGACCTGTGTGCAGACCAAATAAAGGAAAAAGGTCTAATCTGGACCACAAAAATCACAGAAATGTATAAAACACAACAGCTACATTTGTTTATTATTATTATTATTATTATTATTATTATTATTATTATTATTATTATTATTATTATTATTATTATTATTATTATTATTATTATTACTATTTCAATTTAAATATTTTAAATGTAATAATATGCTGGAAGAACATTCTAATAATAATAATAATAATAATAATAATAATAATAATAATAATAATAATAATAATAATAATAATAATAATAATAATAATTTCATGTCAGAAATTATTCTGGGTTGGAAGGATTTTTGCAAAAAAACTCCGCCCAGGGGACACCCAAATGAGGCTCCTTTCATGTCCTCAAGAGCTGGGACAGAGACAGGGGCTCAATTCGTCATACAGTACCGGGTCTCGAACTTCCGACTTACCAGCCTTCCAGCTAACAAGGCGAGCTTCTTAACCACTGAGCCACCCCAGCCCCAACGTTCTCATTGTGAACATCGTATAACATTTTATATAGTTTTATGCACTGTAATGTAAAAATGGTAATGTGTTGTCCCCTGTCCACCTTTCTTTCACTGTGTATAGGCCAAAATAGGTTGAGCAATTTAAAAACAAAATGTGATTTATTATCTTACATCTTGAGACTTCAGTTTCTTCTTTAGAATCAGATTTGTTGGAGGGACCAATTCCTTTTGTTTCTAAATGTGCCCCTGTCAGAGAGATTTGGGTTGATTGTGCCCTGGTGGAGCAGTGGTTAAACTGCTGTATTTCAGCCAAAATGTTGCGAGTTTGATCTGATGGGGGATCAAGGTTGAGTCAGCCTCCCATCCTTATGAAATTGAAAAAATGAGTACCCAGCATGTTGGGGGCAAAAAATGCTAACTAACTTGTGAGCTGCTCAGAGGGTGCACTAAATGCTATGGGGTGGTATATAAGTGTAATTGCAATTAACAGGAGGCTTCTTTGGGTAGACCTAGCCACCAGATTTCCCTTAATGCCTCTAGTACCACCTGGTGGCCAGAATGTCTGCTTGCCTTGAATCTCTTGCCAGGGATCTTTGTTAACCCATTCCATACTACATGGCTTTATACGTCTCTCTACCCCAGGGGTGCCCAAACATTTCAGGCCGTGGGCCAGTCACCAGGTTCAGTGGGCTAGTCACGTGGGTTCTCCAACCGGAAGCAGAAGGAAAACACGCCTTGCAATTTGTTTTGCAACTGGATAAGATAGATTTTAGGCTGCCATTTTCTCTGCTTAAACCAGGGGTACCCAAACTACAGCCAGTGGGCCAGATCTGGGCCCTGAAGCCAAGTCCTCCAGCCTACACCACCCTGGAATGGGCACATTTTATTTCTGCTTCCAGGGGCGACAAGGGTGATGCAGGCTGGATGAATTGGCATTGGGGCCAGATCTGGTCCACAGGATGTAGTTTGGGCACTCCTACTCTAACCCATCAGGGGCCAACAACATGTTTTGAATGTTTACTGTCCTAGTCCTCAACTACCACACTTCTATTCTGTGCTCCTGCTAAAAGGAAGCTAGAATGTACTGGCTGATCAGCTTTGTCTGGCTATCCCTAAGCCCAAGGAGCAAATGTTTCCTTCTATATTTTGGGTTCCAGCCAGACTAAGGTATAATTAGTGCAGACCCACTGAAATGAATGGGTCTGCTCTGCATATGACTATGATTAGATCAAATTTATTGTGAAAGGTCTCATATTGGACTGAATACAGTACTTTAAAAGCCCAAAGAATAATCCCATGGCCTCTTTAAAATGGGCTTGGTTCATATTGCCTCAGTTGATGCACATTTATATATATATGTATATATGTGGTGGTGGTGCGGGGATGGGACTTCAGAAAGTCTGATCTTAATAGCAATTGTAGAACAGAGTCTTTAACTGATAACGAGGGCATACTAGTGGAGATAGATTTATACCTCTATGATGATGAATAGACTTTGTCCAGTCCAAATAGAAGAACAGATAGAGCTTCATGAAGGCCAGAAAGAAGAGAAACTCAAAACTTCAGCCAGAAAAATATGTCTAAAGAACAGTCAACAAACAAATAAGAATTAGTCTGTACTACTACCCAGCTCTTGTTTGCTTAGAAACTCACCTAGCTGTAAGTTTTGCACCTTCCCTGATGAGAGGTTAAAGTCTATCTCTTCTTATACCTGCTCTTTACCAAAGCTATTCATGGCTCTACTGGTGTTAATCTGCTTATCTCTGCTATGATGCCTTTGTCACATCTCAAACACCCTGTTAAATTATCAGACTGCTATTAGGATTAAAACATGCTAGTAATGTGAAACATTTCTATTTCTCAGAAGCTCATTACTACCCCCCAAAATGTACATAAGCATCTGCTGAGTCAACTGTCCATAACATAAGATGCAACGCATATCTGTAAAACAAGGTTTATTATTTCAGGTGTCAGGAGAGTGTTTATACCAGGACAGACTAAAACCCTGTCCTCACCCCCCAAAAACTTAAGTCATTTAACAGTTAACAGGCATCTACTTAAAGGTCATGAACTCTGTATCTAATAGGTTTATTAACTGGCAGTGTTTACTCTGAAGGAGAGATAGGATTAGCCTAGCTAGCCAATCTGTGCCTTAACAAGAAGATTCTTTTGCTTTTAATTTATTGACTATTTTCTGTTAAGCTCCTGTGACCAGGAGGTTGGCAGAAATAAGAACTGCAGAAGAGGTGAGAAAGCAGGTCTCCTTTTCTTTGATTTCCATCCACAGGAAGGGCAAAATATGGTGGACCTAATTGTTATTAGGGGTGCTCCCAAATTAGGGTTTTTATTCTGAAGTTGCTCATCCTCCTTTGCAAAACTTCAGCAGTCTTTAGACCAGGGGTGCTCAAACTATGGCCCACGGGCTAGATCCGCCCCCTGATGCCAGTTCACCTGGCCCATGCCGCCTTCATCACTCCCAGAAACGGAGGTAAAACACACCTGCATGGGTGCATTTTACTTCCACTTCCGGGAGCGACAAGGGCACCATGGGCCAGATGAATTGGCGTCAGGGGCTGGATCTGGCCCACAACCCATAGTTTGGGCATCCCTGGTTTAAGCAGAGAAAATGGCGGCCTAAAATCTCCTGTTGCAAAACATACCTGCTGCAAAAGAGATTGCAAGGCGCATTTGCTTCTGCTTCTGGTGGGAGGAACCACATGACTGGCCCACTAAACCACGTGACCAGCCCACAGACCAAAAAGTTTGGGCACCCCTGCTTTAGACAACAACCGGCTTTGATTTGTAAAACCCTACCTGGACCCCATGTACTCTGATTGCTATTTCTATCTTTTCCCCTGGTCATGAAGATTGGTTAGGATGGAAATGCAGAGTCACTGTCTTCTGATGATTAGAACTAGAAGCCCTCTTCTGTCCAGAACTTAACTTCACAGTATCTAGAGGAAGGGTTCCCAACCTTTTCAAGCCAGGGGCCGGGTCACATTCTCTCAGTCAGCTTCGAGGGCTAGATGGCCATTTTGTCCTGCCTGCACAATGGGGGTGGCCATTTTGTTCCAACAGCTTCAACGGGGACTGCCCTTTTGTTTCTTGAATGTCCTTGGAAGGGTGCTGCAGGCTGGATTTGGCCTACAGGCCCTAGGTTGAGAACCCCTGATCTAGAGAAACAGCAGGTCTATAATGGTCCAGAAGGGGAGATCTTCCAGGCAAAGCATACCAAGTTTCAGCTAAGGATGCAACCTTTCAAGAAGAAAAAGCAGAAGCACCAAAGGAAAGCAAGTACTTCGCTGGCAGTGGTATACTTTGAAGTGCATACCCTCATAGTGACATTCCTTTTGGCCACATCTGCGCCATAGCAAGAACCCAAAAAATGTAGTCAGCTGGGTTCATCCATATCAACCAGCCAAACCTAGCAGTTTTTGTCTTATCGAGCAAGATAATCCTAGCTTTATTCAACTGCTTAAACAAGACCAAGCACCATCCCCAAATATTTCTTACGATAACTGGTACAGCTCACAATATAGTGCAGGGGTGCCCAAACTACGGCCCGTGAGCCGGATCCAACCCCCAACGCCAATTCATCTGGCCCACGAAGCCCTTGTAACTCCCGGAAGCGGAAGTAAAACGCCCCTGAACAATATGACTGGCCCACAGCCTGAAGAGTTTGGGCACCCATGATATAGTGTTTTGGGGAAAATCAATTTCCCCAGGAGGGAAGCAGGATATTACATGTATGCCCAGAGGGAAAAGAAGAGATTGAGAGGGAGACGGAGGCAGACATTTATCATTGTTAATCAGAAGGTTTTCCCCCTGTAGGCCCTGGATCTGTCCTAGAGAAGACTAGTGACAAATCCTGTCAATTTCAAGAACTTCCAACTCAGCTGGAAGTTTTTTAATTTTAGACAAATTAGTTTTAGCTCTGAAATTGACATTTTTAAAACAAAACTGTGGGAATTTCTTTGAAAAACTGATAAAATTACAGCCTGCATATTTATTAATTTAAATTCATTGTTGTTATGTGCTATCAAGCCACTTATGACTTATCATAATCCTAACAGAGGTTTTCGAGGTGTAATGGAAAGGTTTATTATTGCCATTGTGCCAGATATTTTCATGGTTGACTGAGAATTTGAACCTAGATCTCCTAAATCCTTTCATAAATCTATATTTGTTCCCACTTAAAAACATAATCACAAAAACTGGTTGAAATCCTCTTGTGTAATTTATGCTCCAGAAGGGTGATGAACAGAGGGCGATTTTCAGTAATTAAAAACTTCCTACTGCTCTCCTGTGACTTCCCCATTTTCTATGTAATCCCTTTAATTGAGAGCCATGGGAACCACAGGAGAGAAGGGAGAAGACTTTAATTACCAAAAAGAAACCTTACCTGTAATCTCATCCAGTAATGGTGATTTTTGGTAATTAATAATGATCAGATTTTAAAAACTTTTTTGGTTGTAGATGCATAATTCTCTATTCCTGGAATTCTACATGACAAGCAGATGCCTTAGAGATATCTAAACATGGCCCACCTCAGCTAAGCATAGCTCCATCAAAGCTTTCTGTTCCTGCCCTAATACTAGCTAGACTATTTTTATCTGAACAGGAATCCCTTCCCTAGTAATTGAAGACTTATTCCTTCTGTCCTGTGGCTCCCATGGCTTCCAAACAATGAAAGAGATATCACAGGTGCATAATACAGTAAGAAAAGCCTCATAAGAAAAAGTAGTATGTTTTTGATTACCAATTACTGCCTACAACATGATCACCCTTCTGCAGGTACAAGTGATGCAACAGGATTTATCCTAGTATTTTCACAGTAAATCCAGAATGGAGGAAATGGGTGAAAGCAGTGGTGGGCTCCAAAAAAATTTTACTACCACACTGTGGGCATGGCCAGCGGGAAAATATTGTGTTGCACCCAAATTAGGACTACTTTATTTCAAAATTTGGATGGGTGGGGCCAGCCAAAATTTCTGCTACTGGTTCTGGTGAACCGGTGCGAACCTGCTGATGCCCACCACTGGGGGATAGGCTGAATGATCCCACAAGTCAATCAGAGCCATGCACAGGTAGTTTCTACCCCAGTTAAGAAAAATGCACAGCTGGAGTCAGATCCAAGAGACAAGGTGGTATGCTTGACCAAAGTATAAGTATTCTTCAACTGTAGGCTGGGGTACACAGAAAGAGCCTCCCCGAAGATTGAGAATATAAGATCCATATATGAAAAGAGAATAAGGACAAAGAGCACGAGGCAAACCCAGAGGAGGATGGAGAAATAACACAAAAGGCACATTGCAACAACCTCAAATAACATTAGTTGAGGCCACTAGAAGTGCAAGAATAAGAACCATGTATCTTGACACTTAAAGTGGTAAAAGAGAAGAGGAGAAGGAAGAAGAAGATTGTGATAATGATTCATGGGTCTATGAACTCTGTACCAGGTACAGTACCACTTTATTTGCAACTGTGTAGGGAGGAAGGTATAGGCAGAGATTACCTGCATACACTCTGAACTAACAGCTTCTCCTGAATGAGTGTAGTTAGGTGTTGTTGTTTAAAAAAAACCTCAAACTAGTATAAGACAAATACAAGAAAGAAAATAAATCATCTACTAAACATTCAAAGATATAATAAAACAAGCTGAAGAGACAGGATGGGAGTGGGAGAGAAGCAAAAACCCCACATATTTACATTTGAACTGTGCACCCCAATCCCAAGATCATTTGGGAGTAACTACCTACACCAGGGGTGCCCAAACTACGGTCTGAGGGTCGGATCCGCCCCCAATGCCAATTCATCTAGCCCACGATGCCCTCATCACTCCTGGAAGCAGAAGTAAAATGCGCCTGTACAGGCGCATTTTACTTCCGCTTCCAGGAGTGACAAGGGTGTCTCTGGCCGGATAAATTGGCATTGGGGGCATATCTGGCCCCTGGGCCGTAGTTTGGGCACGCTTGAACCACATGAATGGGCCACAGCCCAAAAAGTTTGGGCACCCTTGACCTATACCTTCTACATCTGTGGAGCCTCATTCCCACTGCCTGTACTGAATAGTTATTTTGTGCTGAGCTTTTCCCTTCACCTTTACCAAAACAAAACTGATAAATTATTATTTGTGACATCTTCGCCTACTGTTCACTAAATGTGCTCTGCATTTCCTCATGCCATGCTTTATTCTCCCAAAGAACCCAGAGGGTTGGTCAGGTTGAGAGAGGATGGATGGTTCAAGGCCACCCATGGATCTTCATTGATATGTTAACTCAAATTTTGTTGGTTCTGCTCCATGATGCTAACCATGACTCCATGTTGGCTCTCTTTTAGCATTCATGCCATAAAATCTGCAAGAATCAAATGGAAAGATAAAACAATGTTGATTCCCACAGTGTGTGCATGTGCGCGCGCACATGCGTCATGTTAGTTGGCTGCCCACTACAAAATGAACAAAGAGTTCCTGCGGCATCTCAAAGACTAACACATTTTATTTGGCATTAGCGTTCACAAGGACTGCAGTGGCTTAGTGGTTGGGCCTAGCAATAGAACTCTATAAAGAAATGACCTGATTGTAACATAGCTGAAAAACACACATTACCTAAAGCTGGCACAACCTGACAAGAAGCTAGACAACTGATCCATTCTGTTTTGTGAATTTCACAACTCAATGGGACATTTAGAGCAGAACACATGTACAGTATAAGCAGCAAAATGTGGGTGAAAGTGTGGATATGCCCATCCCAAAAGCACAGCAATAATAGTTGTACGTTTCCAGAATTAGGTGCTCTATCTCTTCAGAATCCGAAACAGGAATTATATTAGTCAATAGGTACTGCGGTGTCCAGCTCCTGCCAACATACCAGTTCGAAAGCAAGACACTGCAAGTAGATAAATAGGTACCGCTTCAGTGGGAAGGTAAACAGTGTTCCATGTCTAGTCATGCCTGCCACATGACCATGGAAACGTCTGCATATGCAGACAACGCTGGGTAAACGGAGATGAGCACCAAATCCTAGAGTCAGATACAACTTGCTTTTGAGCAAGGGCGACATCTACCTTTTTACCTATAAGTGTTCACAAACTGCAGCCTGCTTGGTGTCTACAACTACCTGTGCCAAATGAATGTGTGGAGTTATCAGGTGTTTTATTATTGCTAATCCTGAGAACGATGTGATGCACAGAGAAATCACCACTGTTTTGCTCTAAGGTTGTCTCTGCCTAAATTCAGCTCTAAAAGAGCATCTGCTTTGCCTGCAGCTAATTCAGAATTGCAGCTTGCAGGCTAACATGCTGCCTAACCAAGCCAATCATTTTAAGGGTTCTTCCCTAAATGTCTGTGACATTGAGGGGCAGCATGGAGGGAGTTGGGGTGGTGGAATAGATGCAATAAGCAGCCACTTGGAGACCTGGGCATTTTTACCAAGGTAGGAGCCTTGCTGCTCTTCCCTTGCTGGATGGGCCCTGAAGGAAGCAACCAGGAGTTCCTTCGCTGTGGCTCATTGCCAGACTGAACTGCGATGCTGCTTGTTTCCTAATCAGAGCTGAACAAACAAAGTCCTGATTGAGCCTAATAGTCCTTTTAATCAGTGCGCTGGGCGCTGACACTAGATTACAGTGTTTATAATTTGCAGCTAATCATATGTGTGGAAAAGAGCGGAGAGAGAGAGAGAAGAGCAAAAGAAAACAGTATCCTACAAGACCGGTCGAAAACCTTCACACTCACAGGCCTGTTTAGTGATTATTTCTGCACTGGGAGCCAAGCGGGAGGGAGGAGGCGGTGGTGCCAGGCCTCCAGTTCCAGACTCTGGATGCAGCTGCTATTGTCAATCCGAAAGAAAGACTTAGAGATTTTCTTTTCGACTGGGCTGGGCCACCTGTGGCCCTCTGGGGATTGCGAGAGCCCATTTCTCAACACCCCTGAATGCTGCTGGCCACACTGGCTGGGCTGCAGAGAAATAGAGACCCACTTCTTCTTTCAAAGAACTGGTGGATCCCCTGCAGGGCTGATTTCTAAAGACTTCTTCAAGGCAACATATTCAAGGTCCCTTTGGTTGTGAAGGGGGCAGGAGGCCCATTTTTAGAAATTGTGTCAGAATCACACGAAGGTGCATTTCTGGGTTGAAAGGATTTTTGGAGGAGGAACTCTGCTCAGGGGATGCCTGAATGAGGCTCCTTTCATGTCCCTAAGATCTTTTCCCACCAAAGTGGTCCTTACGTATCTACTTGCAGTTTCTTGCTTTCGAACTGCTAGGTTGGCAGGAGCCGGGACAGAGACAGGTGCTCATTCTGTCATGCAGTACTTGGGTCTTGAACTGCTGACTTGCTGACCTTACAGTTAACAAGGCGAGCTTTTAAACCACTGAGCCACTGCAGTCCCTAGGAGGTCCATTGGGGGGCGGCGGAAGCGCATCAGAAGCCTGTCTTTGCTGGGTATGAATCTTCAATGATGCGCCAGCTGCTAGTTACACCAAGTGCAGAAGGGCCGGTCCTAGTATTAGGCAAAATAAGGTTGTCATGGGTGGCAGATACTAGGAAACAGCATCAAGGTGTTGGAGGAGAGGATATGTCCTACATAGGCTGTCTTGTACTTCCAAGACCCCCTCAAGTGCATTGGAGGATACTTTTCGATCCTCAGTTGCTGGTCTAGTCTCCTTTTATACAGAGAATGCCAGGAGGTATCTTCCACTTTGCTTCAGACAGCAAAATGTCTTGAGCCAGCTTTGCTATACAGATTTTACTGCCTCACTGAGCACTGCAAATATTGCTCTTCAAATGTCCATGTCAAAAAGTTAATCCTGGAAGGAGTGGCAGATGCAGAAGGCCAACTTGCTATGAGACAGAGGCCAGGATAGAAAACCTTGTAATTTTTTAAAAGCTCTTGGACACCCCAGAAATTATACAAACCATCTGTGGCAAAACTGGGTCACAAATATGGAGAACAGGCTGCCTGACTTGTGTAACATCTTGCCCGATAGAAAGATCTGCAGATTCCAAAACCTTTGCCTTTGTTGGTAACTTTTGAGATGGCCCCGTAATGAATGGTCCTACCTGATACAAGTTTTGGATACTAATATCCTTGACAGCCAAAGGGAACCTCTGGGTAGAGGTGGGCTATCTTTAGGAGAGAAGGGATGAGCAATGCTAGCAGGCATTATGTCCTCTCATGTTCTGCCTGTGAACACCTCTGTGAACATCTCCTGGACCAGGATGGACCTTCATGCAGATGCAGTAAGGCAGGGATAGTCTTCCTTGCTCTTGAACAACAGAAGTTGCTGACTGAGGAGAGGGACCCAAGAATGCATAATGGAAAGAACTAAACAGGTAAAGCTTAGGAAATGGATGAGGCTGTGGCCTAAGGCAGTGAAGAATGATCTGTGGCCTCCTGAGGTCTTAGACCAGGAGTGCCCAAATTATGGCCTGCGAGCTGGATCCAGCCCCTGATACCAATTCATTCAGCCTGCGCCACCCTTGTCGCTCCCGGAAGCAGAAGTAAAACACATCTGTGCACCCTTGGTTTAAGCAGAGAAAATGGCAGCCTAAAATCTATCTCATCCTGTTGCAAAATATACGTGGTGCAAAACAGATTGCAAGGCGTGTTTTATTTCCACTTCTGGTGGGAGGAACCACGTGACCAGCCCGCGGTCTGAAAAGTTTGGCACCCCTGTCTTAGACTGCAACTCCTGCATCCCACACCAGAGGGTATATGCTGGTAAAGGGCGATCAGAGCAGAACAACTGGAGCACCACAACATGCTCACTGCTGGCCTGGGATGTCAGATGTTGGCAAATGAACCAATCCCAGTGGTGGGCATCAGCAGGTTCGCACCAGTTCACCAGAACCGGTAGCAGAAATCCTGGCTGGCCCCTCTGCCCATCCAAGTTTTGAAATAAAGTAGTCCTAATTCGGGTGCAACACAGGGCTTTCCCCCTGGCTACGCCCACCATACCACACCCACAGTGTGGTAGTAAATTTTTTTGGAGCCTACCACTGACCTATTCTTAGAGCTACTCTCAGAGCACAAATGTTGAAACAAACAAACACCAGAATGTATTTAGAGCGGAGAAGCCACCTGAATACACGTTATCTGAGAGTTGTGAGATCTCTTCTGGCCATAGTTTTTTAGAGTTGTCCTCTCTCCTGCCTAGCTATGTGTGTGCAGTGGTGGGCTGTCAAAAGTTTTTACTACCCCACTGTGACATCGTGATGTCATGGGAGAAGCCAACATCATGACGTCATGGGCGGAGCCAATGTCATGACATCATTATGTCATGACGTTGTGGGCAGAGCCAATAAAATAAAATAAAATAAAATGGCTGCCTGGAACTGTGCATGCATCAAACCTCCATTTGATGCATTACGCAGTTCTATTTTTTAGTGTGCATGCATCAAATAGAGGTTTGACGCATGCGCAGTTCTGAAATACACTTCCGGAGGGAGGCTGGAAAGGCGACCGAACCGGTTGCCCGGGGATTTACCACAGCCCCGGCGACCCCCTCCTGATGGGTGCTACCAGTTCGGGCGAACTGGTCCGAACCGGTAACAACCCATCACTGTGTGTGTGCCTTCCCCAGCTGTTTCCTCCTTACCATTAACAACTGTTCTCCGGGTGATCTCCCAGAGGACTAGGCCGTATGCCCAGATATCCGTCTGCTTGAAGGATTCAAAGCAATCCATGCGAATCTGTTCATCCAAAACCTCGGGTGCCATGTAGCGCTTTGTGCCCACCCGTGAGTTGTTCCCAATGTCCAAGAAGTCGCCACTCTGGGAATGCATGACTGCCAGGCCTGTAACAGTAACAACATGACAGCTATTATAAGGAGGCTCCTCTGGAACCACAGACACCATTAAGGTATCTCCCTGAAGACAAACACAGCCTTCGAAATGCCACCAAAGCAGGATCTGGGACAAACAATATGGCCACATGTCGGAGTTTCTGCATGTGACACGAAAAAACACTGGGTGTCCCTGACCAGAGGGAACACATTTTGGACAGGCTAGAAATTACTGGAGAGAAAGAGTTTTATACATAAAGCAATGGTTTAGCTTAGCAAATGCTCTTGAGCTTTAACTTCCATCACTCCTGATCATGAGCCATGCTGGCAGGGGCTGCTTGGAAACGGAATCCAGCAGAATTTGCTATTCAGGTTTTCTACTGCTAGGAGAGGAGGATGGTCATGAATTTTGTGGTGTTTACAATATGGCTCTTTCAGGGGGACATGTAGGCACCCCAGTCTGCTGCAACAAAAACAAGAAGACTAACCAAGATCAATAAGAGAGACTATTTGGCATAATAATAATATAATTGAGTTGGAAGGGGGCAATGAGGTAATCTAGTCCAACCCCCTGGTCAATACAGGAATCCAAATCCAAGCCTATCTGACAGTTGGAGGTCCAATCTTCTTTTGAATCCCTCCAGTATTGGCCTACACATGGAAGAAGACTATACTTCTGTTAATTCAGCCTAAAATAGCATTTGTCTTTTTTGCAGCCACATCAAACTGTTGACTCATATTCAGATTGTGATTTCATGTACTGACACCCGTTTAATCAGGTACATCTACTGTGTCTGATGAAGTAGGCTACAGTCACTAAATGCATTTGCCAACTAAATCATCAGAGCTTGGAAGTTGCCAGGTACTAGTAATGTTATTTACATAAAAAAGGGATTCCCAGCCTTTTCAAGCCGGGGGCCGGGTCACGCTCTCTCAGTCAACTTTGAGGGACGGCTCGCCATTTTGCCCTGCCTGCACAATGGGGGTGGTCATTTTGTCCCAACAGCTTCAAAGGGGTGGCCGTTGTGTCTCTAGAATGCCCTTAGAGGGGATGGGGGTCCACATGAAATGGCACCATGGACCGGATCTCCACCACTGGCCTTAGTTTGGGAACCCCTGACCTATAACATTTTAACAAGGGTTCTTTTTTTATAACATGTAGCAAACTGACATTTCAGAAATTATGTAATGAGTGGGAACTATATCATTGGGTCTTGGTGTGCCTAATTTCCAGTTACTTTTTAAAGATCCTTTTTAGGACCATCTCATGGATGGAATTTGAACAAATTCATTATTTGACCATTCACTTTCAAGCTCTGGTAATGACTTGAGAGATCCAAGGGCCAGAAACCAGGAACCTGTTTATATTCCATATCTCAGAAATGTTCCTCATTCATGAAGCTGAGGTGAGGAACCAAGCAGGATCTCCAGTTTGTTGGCAGAGCCTAGGTCAGTGGTGGCGAACCTATAGCATGTGTGCCAGAGGGGGCACTCAGAGCCCTTTCTGTGGGTACGTGCACTGTTGCCCCAGCACAGAGTTCAACCCACTCCTCTGCCCAGCAACCCAATGGGAGCGCTTTCTCCTTCCCCCAGCACAGAGTTCACCCCACCCCTCTGCCCAGCAGCCCAATGGGAGAGCTGCCTCCTCCCCCCAGCACAGAGTTCAACTTCACCCTGCTCTTATGTGGCATGGACAGCAGCCTGTTGAGTTTGGGCACTCAGCCTCTAAAAGGTTCACCATCACTGGCCTAGGTGTCTCCTGACCTCTACTCACCTAGATCAGCAATGCAACACTGCTTATTGTTCTTGACCAGGATGTTCCTGCTTTTCAGGTCACGGTGAGCAATGGCTGGCTTGCCCTGGGTCCCAAAGATTTCTATGTGCAGGTGAACAAGCCCACAGATGATAGAGGCAGCCAGTCGCAAGCAAGTCTCCACATCCAGCACAGTGCACTGCAGGTAGTCATAGAGGGAGCCGTGCTCGTGGTAGTGGGTGATCAGCCAAAGCTGGGTGCTAGAGTTCCTTGATGTCATGTCAGAAGCGATGAATCCTGTGGGTGGGCAAAGTGCAAAGAGCTCAGGGGTGGCTGGCCACAAACAGGCACGTCATGACTGGAGAAACACAACATGGGTATCCACGCTGAATGCTGAAACTGAGTGTGTTCACCACCTTTTCTGTCCAATGCAAAGAGCCGGAACAAGTGTCTGTGTGTCTAGACGAGTCTGTGAAACCTGAACAGATCCCACACTGATTCGGTGGGTCTACTCTAGTATGACTTACTACACCAAGCAACAGGATTTTTATACTCTTGAGAATAAAAATCAATGACATTTTTCCTACATGAGATCTGGAGGTGGTATGATGCCAATGTGACTAAATCAAATTAACCATAATTATACACGCGAGTGTTGGAGGTGTAAGGAACAATTTGGGACTTATCTTCATTTATGGCGGGGGTGCAAAGTGATAAATAATATGTGGTGAAAGGTGTTTGGAGAAATTAATATGATATTATTGATTAAACTACAAATGAGTCCCAAAATTACATTAATAATGAAGTGATGTTACTTTAAACACAAGAAATAGATGATTATAATTATGGTTATAGCTAAAGGTAAAGGTTTCCCTTGCTTGAAAGCCAGTCGTATCTGACTCTAGGGGTCAGTGCTCATCTCTGTTTCTAAGCCGAAGAGCTAGCGCTGTCTGCTTCTGCAGACATTTCCATGGTCATGTGGCAGGCATGACTAGACACCGGAGCGCATGGAATGCTGTTACCTTGCCACTGAAGTGGTCCCTATTTATCTACTTGCAATTTCTTGCTTTTGAACTGCTAGGTTGGCAGGAGCTGGGACAGAGACGGGAGCTTATTCCGTCTTGCAGTACTCGGGAATCGAACTGCTGACCTTCCGCCTCCCAGTCAGCGTCTTAGTGACTGGAGCCACTGCTACAAGACTAATAATTGCTAAAAATTAGAAGATAAACATCTCAGGGGGGCTACGGGAATGGTACAAGGAAGTATGGAACATTGCACTAAATGATAAATTAACATTTGAATTAAAATTTAAGAAAGGAGAGAGAAAGAACAATGAGTTTGAACTTATATGGGGAGAGTTTGTTGACTATGTCTTTCAAAAAGCAAAGAGAGTTAAACCAAACATGAAGTCACAAAATTTTGGAAATAACAGACCGAAAATATGAAAATTAGAAAGAATAATAGTTAAGGTCCCAGGTGGCAGGTACAAGGTGGTTATGTAATTTAATAATTAATGTGTTTAAATAAGATTATAAACAAAAAGATAATTCGAAAGGGACAGATTATACAATATTGTAGTTACTGGGGGAAGCGTATGTGGTGTATTTTGTAATTTTTTTAATTAGGTGTTCATGTGATTGTTTTAGTATGTTTTGTATGTTATCCAAGGTAAATAAAAATATTATTTATTTTTTAAAAAGAGAATAAAATCAATGATATTTTTCCTACATCAGATCTATTCCAAAAACAATCTCTCTCTCTCTCTCTCTCTCCCTCCCTCTATCTATCTATCTATCTATCTATCTATCTATCTATCTATCTATCTATCTATCTATCTATCTATCTATCTATCTATCTATCTATCTATCTATCTATCTATCTATCTATCTATCTATCTATCTATCGAGAGAGAGAGAGAGAGAGAGAGAGAGTGGCTGTGTGAATATCTGTTTCATTGCTAACTGGAGCAGTGTTCTCTGACTTCTAGTCTGAGCAGATGATTGATGTGGGAAACAGATGGTTTTGGTTGTGGATGCTGCCCAGAATACAGGAATAAGTACCAACAGTTTGCTTACATGCAGTAAAGCACAGAGAACCAACTTCTTGGACTACAGCTCCGAGAATCCCACAGCCAACATGACGACTAGAGAGTTTTGTGATCACCTGGGATCATTAGTGCACCAACATATCTATGACTGATGTTTCTGAAAAGCCAACACTATTGTTTCTGCTTACCTAAGATGTTGTCATGCCTCAGTAGCACTGTATTGTAGATCTCAGTTTCACGGAACCATGACTGTTCATCCCGAGAAGAGAAGATCTTGACAGCCACGTTCTCTCCATGCCACATGCCACGCCACACCTCCCCATAGCGTCCTTTGCCTGTTGGGATAAAAAAAATCTTCATGCATGGTTTTCTTTATGCTTAAAAGTTCTCCTCCATGAGCTGGTGTGTGTAGTTCTCAAAACATGCACCTGTAGACCCACTGAATCAGTGTATCACAGAGTCCTCATTGTATCATAGCTACAATGACTACAAAAACAAATGGCTCACTTTTGCCAACCCTCATCATCCTGCTGTTCTATCTGTGACCAAAAATAGCACAAACCTGGGAATCCTTTGTGGGTGCCAAATGTGGGACAAACACAAAAGTCTCCTGACCTGGATCTCATTCTTGACAGAAAGGCAACATATCAATTTAATAAAGCCATCAAATTGTAAGTTCACCTGTCTGATGGTGACATGCCAAAATGGCCTCTTTTCTCTGTGCCATGTAGTCCATTCAAAGAATCCCTATCAGTCTTGATCTCTGCAAGGTTTTGATGATGCTACCTGCTCTAACTAGATGAAGAGCCAAAACCAGAGGATTTGTGGTCTGGTTGGGAAAAGGTGTATGTGTGTTATTTATTCCATAACTGAAGGTGAAGTCAGACCATCTATTGGATTCAACGCTCATATAGTCTTAGATGTTGAATGGGGAAGCAGACAACAGCTACATCCTTTTACAATCTAAAGGCAGGAAGCAAGGAGTTTGTATACTCACATTCCCCCAAGAATTGCCCTCTCTGAAGCTGTAGCTTTCTATGTGGCTGAAGTGGAGGCGGTGGCAGCAATGCAATTCAAACCCAGACCTCCTGAACTGATCAACAAATTTACCCATTAGGTATGCCAATTGGTCCAAAAGGATGTAGCTGTTGTCTGCTTCCCCATCTAAGACTAAAGCCTGGCTGGAACTACACTGGCCATGCCATGATATAGCCTGAAGAAGTAACTATGAGTTATGAAAGCTTGCAAAGTTTGGAATTTTTAAAGTGACCTGAAAGAGGTATCGTCTCAATCCTGCATTTGTTGGAATAGTTTTATAACTGTTTTCAAAACGTTTGCCAATTTAACACATTGAAATATCAGTACCGTACGTTTTATAAGCTTACCCCTTTAAAAAAAAGATACAGTATTTGAAATCTGAGATGAAGGGCAAGATTCAACTAGTTCTTAAGGGTTCCATTAGATGAGAAGCTGATTTTCAAATGACAGGCATGAGCCCTTGAAAAGAAAAAATGGTTTATACTAACATGAGTTTGTTTCCACCCACATTCAGCAGGAAACCTGTGTCATTTGCCTATGCATTGTTGGACAGCAATTCCCATCAGTCCAAGCCAACATACTTAACAGTGAGAGACCATGGGAGATGACATCCCATAAAAGCCAGTGGTGTAAGTTCATCAGACAGCTGGGAATTCGGTTCCTGTTTCCTGCCAATTAATAAATTACCCTCTTGGTGTGATGTACATGCTGTTCTCTTACCAACACATTCAACCAGGGTGATCTGCCGAGCTACAGTTCTTTGGACAAGGAAGGGCAGCCCAGAACCACTGCCAGTGGTGCAGTCATCATTCAGAAAGTCCTGAATACAATGGGAAACAAGCAATGATATAGTGTAGACATCCCTTCCTTATTTGCCACCCTATCCTACACAACCTCTACCTACAGTACCGAAGTCAGTCCAGTACCAAAGTCAGATCTGGAATCAAGTTTTGTTTGATTTTAGAAGGCCTCCCACCCCTTAGAAGAAGGACAATAGCATTAAAGGCTTCCTTTGGGGAGACATATCATAGACCGGAAGGCAACAAACTTTTTGTGGCTCTCCAAATCTTAGGTAAAGATAAAGGTCACCGTTGCTCAAAAGCCAGTCATATCCGACTTTAGGGTTCAGTGCTCATCTTTGTTTGTAGCCAAAGAGCCTGTGGACATGTGGAAGGCATGCCTAGACACCAGAGTGCATGGAACGCTGTTTACCTTCACACCGAAGTGGTACCTATTTATCTACTTGCAATTTCTTGCTTTTGAACTGCTAGGTTGACAGGAGCTGGCACAGAGATGGAAGCTCACTCCATCATGCAGCACTCAGATCTCGAACTGTCAACCTTCCAGTCGTCAAGTTCAGCATCTTAACCACTAAGCTACTGTAGTTCCCTGCCATTCTCAATCTTGTCAGCATATCTAAAGGCAATGGAACTGGGATCTGTAGTCCTGCAATTTCCAGAAAGCCAGAACCTGCCTCTCCCTGCTATAGGCAAATACTGCTGTTTTACTGTCGGAGGATAAGCCACGACACAGATGGAACAACTGGATCACAGGGGAAGTTAAGGGAAGACAAACAGGCAGAGGCAAACCTGGCAGCATTGGCAGAGAGACAAGACCAAGGGAGAAGCAACCCACACAAGCGCCTGTAGCCATGTTTGAGACTTAACTAGGGCATTTTCAACCATGGAGCTGTTGACTTTCCTGCCAGAAGGCCTCCTTGGCCTAGTTTTAGAGGGGCTACTGGGAAAATGGAGAGGCTTGAGCGGCCTTGAAAGGAATTTGGATTTAAGGGCAGGAGTGGGATGGAGGTGTTGTCCTTGACATCTGCTTACATCTAAGGTGCTGTCACCAAGTGCAGACGACTTTAGGATGAAGTCCATATCTCCCAGCTCATCGTGCCCAAACTGCATTTGTCTCTTCCGGCCCTGGGCCACTTTCCATAAGAAGAGCCCCACTAAGGCACCAAGGAGAATTATTGTGAACAATGGAACCAGGGTCACCAGGAGAAGATTCTTCAGGGATAGGCCCTGCTCTTCTTCGCCTGCTGGGAAGACAAGGGAAAGAAAAGAGAGAAAGAAATGAAGCCCTTTGGTAACTACTGCCTCTTCTGCAGAATCCATGATGGATCCTGCAATGCCAACTACATGTTATCAGGTTCATGTCCAGTCTCAGATGCACCTAAAAGAGACCTCTGAGCTCTAAAATATTGCCATCAGCATCTTTATTCTGCTCAGGGCCCACCAATCTATCTCCACAGGGGTAAATGTTTTTCTCTTCCCACTTTCTTAAAAAAAAAAAAGTTGCAGGTAGAGTCTAAGGACACTACCGTCAGGGAATTCGATGTGTTGAATTATGCTCATTAGTTCATTTATTTCTTTTCTTTCATTCAATAGTTAAGGGTGATGTTTCAAATGGGGGGAAATAAAGACATTATGTTCACAACATTAAGGTTTTCATAAAATGTTCATAAAATCTAAGGTTTTCTGTGCTAAGGTAAAGGTCACCCCTGATTGAAAGCCAGTCATATCCCACCTGATTCCTATCTACAAGCTCAAAACATCAGTTTTTCCTTGGGGGAAAATCCCTACCGAAACTACTGCTTCGCAGGCATGAATGGACGACTCATAACTTTTAGCATGTCTTGAGTAACAGGGTAAGCAAACCAGAGATTTTTTAGTTATGCTTCCCCCAAACAGTGATTTGCCCCTCAAGAAACAGAAAAGTTATTATAAAGTCTCTGCTTAAGGCTTGGAAGTTGAAATGCTCCACAGCACACAGGAGAGACTCGTGTCATTCCCCTCCCTCCCTCCCTCTCTGTGGGCATGAGGGTCTCGGAAGGAGGAGACATAAGGAGACACAGTACCTGTCAGGTTGATGGAGAGGTTTGAATTGCACATGGTGGAGCTGCAGCACTTCATGCCATAGTTCTCTTGGATGGAGCCTCTGCACATCTCAGACTCAGCTCTCAGACACCCTTTCCTTGGGATGATTTTCCCATCCTGCCGATGCTTGCTTGCAAAACACAAGACCCCAGAACAGGTGAAGTTTTCTCTGCAGTTAGTTGCTTCCTTATCACAAACGCACGTCAGATTACCTGCAAGAACATGAAGACACCCCAAGTGGAAGTATGGCAACAAGCATGGGAAGCAAGGTGGGATCTGGTACTGCTTTCTCCAAGGAAGGGCCCAATTTTTGAGCAGGAGTTTGAATGAAACAAGAGAGGGGGCATCAATGTCTCACAAGTGCCCAGGATGGGTTGTCTCATGCCCATGGAGTTCAAGAAAGAAAGCAACAGCATTTACTTTACACTTATATACCACCCTATAGTGCAGGGGTGGGCAAACTGCAGCCCATGGGCCGACCCCGGCCCGGGGCACCATTTCATGTGGCCTGCTGCTACCCTCACTGCTACTGGAAGTGGAAGTGGCCCATGTGTGCACAAAATGCTGCCGTAAATGAACCCACAACTGTTGGAAACACGTTTACGACTGCCGTGGATGGGTTTTATGGAGGGAGGAACCATGTGAGCAGACTACTCAACCACATGACAGGCCTGTGGCACAAAAAAAATTGGGAACCCCTGCAACCGTGCTTAGTCCACTCTCTGGGCGATTCACAAGGTCATGAGAATTTCGTTCTCAACATGCTGGGTACTCATTTTAGCAACCTTGGAAGGATGGAAGGCTGAGTCAACCTTGAGTTCTATCAGGATTAATCTTGCTATGTAATCCGTTTTGGCTGAAGTACAGCAGTTTAGCTACTGCACCGCAAGGGCTCTTCAAGAAAGGGCAGCGTCTTGGTTCCAAGTATTGGGAGAAAGTCAGGATAATTAGATAAATAAAGGAATGAAGTTTGAAGGAGACCTTCTGAATGCACAGGATAATAGGGCCAAACAGTAGCACAGCAATCGCTATGCTGAATTTGCTTATCCCTGAGGAGACATGCAGAGAATTGACTTGTGCTTTGTATTCTTGGCAGGAAAATATCCAAATTGGTAAGCATTACCTTTGATTCACCTACTCTACTCTTGGTCCCTCCTCCTCCTCCTCAGTGCTCTAAACCAGTGTTCCCCAACCTTTGAGTTTGGGGCTTCGGTTCCCAGAAGCCTAAGTCAGTACATTGGTTGATCAGTGCTGGAGGAAATGACTTAGGATTTTGGGAATTGAAGTCCAAAACCCAAAGGTTGGGGAACACTGCTGTAAACCTTTCTTTCGCATTGCAGCCTCTCCCCAAACCTATTCCAAATGGAGATTTTGTCACCAGGTGAAACAATATTCTGGACCCCTCCTCTATATGGGGATGCCTATCTGCAGTCTGCTCTAAAAGTTTCTTACCAATGGTAGCGCTTTGGGTGAGACTCAGGATTGCCAGGAAAAGGCCCGCAAAAATTCCTTGCAGCATTTTGCCTGTAGAACAAAAAGCAGAACAAGTTAATAATAATTCTAATGTGAACTTTCTCAACCTACCCTTAAAACAGTACTGATTTCAGTAAGTGATCTGTGGTGTTAATATTTTTAGTCACATCTACTTGTATCCACTATGGTGTAATGAACAGAGGGATGGACTCAACGGGGTGTGTGGAAGGGTCACTTTCCCTGCAAGGTGTACTTCTTTCCAGTTTGGAAGGATGTACGCCTTTTGAGTCATCTGATCATACCCTCAGTTGCCTGGAATATCTCGCCAAATTAACTCTATAGAAATGCTCATGGGACCACAGCTTAGAATAGTTACTTTCTCAAGTTATGGTGATCACTTTGGCTGGGGAAAATTTGGGAGCTGTGGTAGAGGAGAAAATGAAAGTGACACTCAAGCTAACTTTTATTGGTGTTACACAGTAGGAGACAGTGGAGGGACTTCCTTTGAAGACAGTACGTAAGCTGCAGCAGATGAAAAATGCTGCACCCAGACTAGTGATGGGTGGCCAAAATATCACCTGTATGTCACCTGTCTTGGTCCATTTGCATTGGTTACCTGTTAAGTTCGGTGCCCAATTCAAGATTTTAGCATTAACATATAAAGCCCTTCCTGATACTTGGTGTAGTCTCCTCTGGATAGACTCAGCCTGGACCACCCGGCTTTCTCAGGCATCTGGACTCTGGGTGTCCACCCACCCTGAGGGAGGCCTGGAAGATGGCCACAAGAAATTGGGCCTTCTCAGTGGTAGCCCCAGCTATCCCCAAATTTTCACCTTGCTCCCTCTCCTCAAGTATTTAGGATGGCTGTTAAGGCTGAACTTTTCAGAGAGGTTTTACAGGACGTCCTGCCTCCCCCTGCGGTACATGTATGACACAAATTTATTTTTGTCTATTCATCTGCCAAAAGGAAACAAGAGATAATGCTGGAAGTTGAACCTACCAGGGCAAAAAAACCCCAAACATTTAATCAGCTACTGAAGAAGATCAAAGGACAATTACAAATCTTTGCCAATAATGAAGCAACTAAATTGAAGCCAAAAAGACAGGAGTGAACAGAAAGTCTGATTCCGCACAACACATACAATTAGAAAATCGAAAGTTAGGAATATAAATCCAGGTAAACAGGAAATTGTAACGTATAGCTGTCTCCCTCCTCTTCCCCACCAGTGCTCTTGGGCATCTGCCTGGCCTTTCTCTCTCTCTCTCTCTCATGCTTGCCTTCACTTGCATGTGCACACACACCCGCCCATGCACTCTTCTGGAGGCCTGTACAAGATTTGTGTGCCTCTTCCCTTTCACGTGTCGTGGCCATCACTCTCTGTTGTGTGTGCAATGTGCCCACCCTCACTCCTTCTCCCTCCCACGCTTTCATGGTGTCTCTATTAGGCATGAGCTTGCCCCGCTTCCCTCGTACTCTCTCTCTCCCTTGCATATGTCTTCCCTCTTTCTTCCCTTCTGTTGTCTCTTTCTCATAGGGTCCATAGTGCTTGCCTAACAGAGATTTAGATATATATTTTTTGGGGGGGGGGGGAGGGGAGAAAGTGTGCCTGCTTAAGGAGAGTGTGTGAAGGGGGGTAGGGGTGAAAATTCAGAGGGCTAAAAGGTCCAAAACGGCTACCGTTTAGGAAAATAGCATACCGGTAATACTATTCTTGTTTCTTCTTCTTTAAGAGCTGTATCCAATTCTGAATACATTCAAACCTCGCATAAAGAGCGCCTCGCTTAAAGAGTAACTCGCTTAAAGAGCAGAATTTTATCTGAATGCTTGCTTCGCTTAACAAATAAAACCAACCAAAACTCGCTTAACAAATAAATAGGGGTTCACAATCCCCCCCACAACTGGTCATTTACAATGGTGTTTCGCTTAAAGAGCAAACTCGCTTAAAGAGCAACCCTGTGGAACGCATTATGCTCTTTAAGCGAGGTACCACTGTATTGGCTATCATTATGGTGATCACCCATGAAGATTGTCCTGGGAGCAATATAGTGCAGTGGCCTTCCGTTTTCCTTCCGCATCGCAGCATAACACCTGCACTACGGATCCAGTTCCATGAGTCACTTTCTGATCCCGAGCCCTTTTTGGATTGATGAAGCTGTTGCCCTCCTAGTGGGGTTTAATCCATTTGGGGGCCATCACCCTTCCCTGTGGACTTTGCCAACCAAGGCCGTTTCTTAGTCCTCAGGATTGTCAGGTTAGTTAACTGCCACCTAACAATCAGCACTGAGTTGCTGGCAGTATGGTCTACTCTACTGTATTACTATCGCATGATAACCTGGCCAGATGGATAATACTATTATGCCTTTCTTATTTAAAATGGTCACACAGTGCAGGTATCACTTTAATTCATTATTTTCCCATCACATCTGCCTAACAGATTCTTCCATGCCCTGTTCCATATTGTAAACGTTGCCTGAAGAGACAGTGCAGGATGGAGAGCTCAAAGACCTTAGTAACCAAATCATGACATGAGAAGTGTTCAGAGCCCCCTGACAATTCCAGCTGTAATACTGGGTAAAGTTTATTATATCCCCTCCTGCTTCCCCTGCTCCTAAGAGGTGGATTTCCAATCTGAGATGCTTTCAGAGGTTGTTTGTATAAGGTACTTTATTTGGACCACAGGTTCCAGAATCCTTAGCCAAGCTGCCTTTGAGAATCTGGAAGCAAATACTGTAGCTACATAATGTATTATTTCCAAGCCTTTGTTATTGTCAGGATCTGACCTTAAAGGGTGCTGAGTTTGCCTTGCAGCATCTGGTGGTGATACTTTTCTTGGCTTTGTTCCAAACTGTCCTTACTATGTCCAGAGGTTGAGGCCCATTAAGTTGATTGCAGAGACTCTAGGGTTTTATAGCTGGCTTGTCAAGGATATAAAAATACTCTTTGCTAGAATCTAGAAATATTCCAGCTGTTCCACGGAGGAGACATGAATGAGAAAGACTCTTTTCAAGGGAGACGACAACTTGTTTGTTCATCTCCTTTTTGCGAAACAGAAAATCTTGCCAAGCTAAACTCATGAAGTTTTGACCTCATTACCATTCTCTTGCAAACTTTGGAAATGCAGAAAACGTGGGTCCTGAGACTCCGGGACCTTTTTGTTTTGCGTTGCCTGCAGATTTCTTAGCACAAATAAACTGAGTCTCCACTTCCTGCTATTCACAAATTCCAGCCTGCAGCCAGGGCGTTCCAGCCTGGACAGGAATCAAGATTGTTTAGATTCTGCCCTTGATGGGAAGGGAGAAATGGAGACATGTAAACAGAAATCTGTAGGATTGCAAAGATCTGTTACAGATCATAAGCAATGTGGCTCCAGCCATGAAGCCGCCTGGTAGGGCCACAACACTGTCTCCACCTCAGGAACAGGTTGTTGTTGTTGATCCTAAAGAGGAAACACAGGCTAGACATTAGACATCATGAGACCCAAAAAGAACACTGAAATATCAACAACTAAGATTAGCTTGACAAATCAAAAGCTAGAAGTAGTTGCTCTCCTTTCTTCTGTGGCACAAATCCCCCTTTAACCATGGCTTTTAACCATGGCTTAGCATTGGGGTGAGTGACAGTGGCCCACCAGATGTTGTGGGGCTGCAACTCCCATAATTCCTCACTAGGCATGCCAACTAGAGCTCATGGGAATTGCAATGCAGAGGTATTTGGAAGGCTGCAACTTTGTCCAGTCATGCTAAGAATTACATCTGTGGAAATTGGGAACCCAGGGCTCACTCCTTAGTCAAAGCTGAAAACAGCCTACAAAATAGGCTTATAGCTAAAAACAGAACTCTGTTTACCATCAACCACTATTATCACTGAGTGGCTAATGAACACACACAAAATCAGTGAGAAATGGGAAGGGAATTTGTACCTGAGGGAAAATGGATTCTGAAGGAAGATTTGTGATGTACACTATGGGGATCCCATCTTCTGTGTTAGTTTTTTGGGGTAGCAAGTGCTGAACTGCACCCTGAAGGCCAGTCCAATGCCAAAAGAAGCATTTGTTACAGCAGCGTTTCCCAAACTTTGGTTTTTGGACTTCACTTCCCAGAAGCCTAAGTCAGTTCCCCAAAGAACTGATCAGCCTATGTACTGAATTAGGCTTCTGGGAATTGAAGTCCACCAGTGTTCCATAGAACATAGTTTGGGAAACATTGCATTAGAGCCCATGGGTCAAGCTGAAAACTCTAGCATGAATAATTCCTCAAATGGAAGGAGCACATAACATCAAGTTTCAGACCGTTCACGTCATAAATCACTCTAAAGCTGTGATGGTGAACCTTGGCACTTCAGATGTTCTTGGACTTCAATTCCCAGAAGCCCCAGCCCAGACCGGATAAATCATAGTAAACCTATTCATGTGGATTCACAGGGGCTGGGGCTTCTGGGAATTGAAGTCCAAGAACATCTGGAGTACCAAAGATCACCACGGCTCTAAAGGGTCTTGGAGAACATGACCAAAGGGCCTCATTTGGACGTCCCCTTAGCGGAGTTTATCCAGGAAAAATCCTCAACCCAGAAAAATTTCTGACACAAAATTATTATAGTGCCATAAATTATCTCTCTTAAGCTGTCTAAGCTTGCAGAATGTATAGCTCTCAACATGCTTCTCCCAAGTCTGCAACTGTTTCCAGTCAGTTATCAAAGGATTTTGGCATGCTGCCATTGGTTTTGTTTGAACCTTTTGAGCTTTCAATTTTCTCTTGGGTAAATGGGTCTCACATCTGCCAGGTTTTCCTCATCATTTGATGCCTCCCTGGAGGAACTGGCATCAGTCCTCCTTCCCAAAGCCTTCACAAGAGTACTGTCAGCGCTAGACCATTCAGTTCCACCTGTTTACTGAAGCCCTTTGGCTGCAAAATATCATCTTCTTCTTTTGAGATGACTGAGCGAGGTGAAGCATGGCATTTAGACTGAAGAGTCACAACCAATGGTGGGATTCAAAAAAAATTTACTACCTACTCTGTGGACGTGGTATGGTGGGCATGGCCAGAAGGAAAGTCCTGCAAGTAGGACTACTTTATTTCAAAACTTGGATGGGTGGGGCCAGCTGGAATTTCTGCTACCAGTTCTGGTGAACTGGTGTGAACCTGCTGAATCCCACCACTGGTCACAACCTTTCTGAGACAGTACCTGAAGCCCTTTTCAGATGTCACAGCCTCCAAGTGGGTAGGACTTGAACCAGTATGCGTTTTGAGATGTGCATGAATATCCCACCCCACTCCACGTCTGCACAGTCTGTCTTATAACAGACCTGAGATAAGTGAGTTCAGGAGAATATGCTCACAAGGGGCACTGCAAACCTTTGTTGTGGAATATGAATTTCTATCTAACATTCAAACAGAATGAGATTAGGACTTACTTGCATCCCCACATTACCACTATGCTTCAAGTACTGACCAGTTTCAGGCATAATGCTTAAACAGGGCTTGCCTTTTCTCCACCTTTTTAATAAAACAGATTGTGACTACTATATATACTCAAATATAAGTCTAGTTTTTTAGCCCCCCCCCCAAATGAGGTCCAAAAAGTGGACTCGATTTATCCTAGGGTCAACGACCCCGAGGGTCCCAAAATTGAGGTGGTTTAAATTCAAATATGCAGTTAAAAAAACACTAGCACTACTGTAAAAACTCAAAAACATACACACACAAATGTCTAGATTAATTAATTTTATCATATTTTCATGTATTTTAATTATTAAAACTCACTAGCAACTGCTGTATTTTCCACCCCCAACTTATACTCAGGTCAATCTGTATTCTTAGTCTTAGAGGTCTAAATTAGGTACCTCGATTTATATTCAGGACGACTTATAGTTGAGTATATACGGTATTTACTTTTCTCTGAGCAGGACTCAAGGTTGACTCAGGCTTCCATCCTTCTGAGGTCAGTAAAATGAGTACCCAGTGTGTTGTGGGCAAAATGCTAATTAACTTGTGAAACCCACCCTCCCCCAGTACACTAAGTGCAATGGGGCGGTTTATAAGTGTAATTGCTATAGGTCAGGGATTCTCAACCTGCAGCCCGTGAGCCGGATGCAGTCCAAGGTGCCATTCCATGTGCCCCCCATCACCTCCACCACACCTGGAAGTGCCATGTGGTGGAGGAAGGGCAAAATGGCCATCTGGCCCCTGAAGCTGTCTAGGGAGTGTGACCCGGCCCCCAGCTTAAAAGGTTGAGAACTCCTTCTATAGGTAGTTGAACTGTTTTTCCCAGCATTCTGTAGGTTATGCCAGCTAGCTCTGGTAAGAGCCACAGTATAACAACCACTGCAGGGTCAACCTTTGCTCTTTCCTCCATTACAGGGAAACGTATCTCATTTTATAATGTATATATGACCCTAACATTCATATTCATAATCCACAAGAACTAACATGAACACATTTGTTTCTTGTACACATTATTCTCTTCCTTACTGAACAGAGATTTGAGTTGGCTATCCTTTGGGTCAAACTTGGCCAACCAGCTGCAAGCACCTGGATGTAAAAGAGGGCCATGGAACTATTTTTATGTCAATAGCCTCATTCTCTGGAGGAAAACAATTGGGGTCAGAAATCTGTAAAGTATGAGAGGCAGAAGTAGTCCTGAGGGAAGCCAAAATCAAAATCTAGTGGAACCAGATCAAAGTAGGAAGAGTTATGCCTCTCTTCAACTTTTTTATTCATAGTGATCACTAACTTTTTAATGATAGTTATTATTATGAGCTGTCTGTTGATTTCAATTTATGGCAATGTTCCCTAGGGTTTCTCAGATGAGAGCCTTGTCAGGGCGCAGGGGCTTGAGCAGTCTAACTAGGCAGTGTTGCCCATCTCTTGTCAACGATGTTAGGGCAGGACCTAAAGCTCACCAAAGCATCCTCCGTCAGATCCTTTGGGCAAGGTGACAGTGGAGGGCACATGTCATGATCTGCCTAGTCAGTGAGTGATGAGATATCGAAATGGCTAAAAAAAAAACCCGCATGCAAATGGGCTTGATTTCTCAGGTCCATTTGCATGTATGGAATGTCATCATGGAGGCATCTACCAATGTGCAAACTCCTTGCTGAATAACAACTCCAGGGTATCCTAAAGTACTAAAAAGTGGTTTACCATTCCCTTCTGTGGGTGCTCTAGAGAGGGTGCCAATCTGTTGGCTAAACTGCATTCTTGGCTGAATAGTTTAATGCCATGATGGTGAACCTTGGCACTCAAGGTGTTCTTGGACTTCAATTCCCAGAAGCCCAAGTCAGCACTCCTGCTGGTCAGGGCTTCTGGGAAATGAAGTGCCAGAACAGCTGGAGTGCCAAGGTTCATCATCACTGGCTTAGTGGTTTAGGAAAAGTTTGGGAGTTCAATTCCCCAGTGTGCCTCCTGGGAAAAGAGCCAACCTGTGCAACCTTGGGTAAACTGCACAGTCCTAGGATGCCCCTACAAATAGGGGATGATAATTTACTTCTGCGTATTCTCTATCCAGAAAACCCTGGGAAAGAGTTACCAGAAGTCACAATTGACTTGATGGCACATACCTATTCTGCATTGCTGTATTTTATTGTGCTCTGTTATTGTAAACCATTCTGATCCTGCTTTATGATTAAAGGACTGACAAGTGTCAAAATTTGTATTAAAAAAATAAACCTGGCATACTGAGACCAGAACAAGACTATATTAGGCCACATTTAGCTAGCAGTTCCTATCACACTTAGCATCTATAAAGCACTCTGGAATGAAAAAGAAAGCAAATTACTCTGAGATTCCCACTCCGCCCCCCTTCCCCAGTGCATTTCTTCCCACGCTTCTTTATTTCTGCTTTCTTCTCTTGGACAACTCAGCTGCTTTACAGACTTCTCTTTCCTTCATGAGAAACCCTGTAACCTTCTTGATTTTCCAACTGGCCTGAGCCCTACTTCTCACAAACATTCTCTGACTTGGAGTCTGTAGCCGCCTTCTTTCATCTGTTGCTTACCAGACCCTCTTTCCATGAAGCCTTGGGACTCATAAATCAAGTCCTTCTGTAAATGTGTTCCAGAAATTGGGAAATGGCTAGACAACCGCATCCTGCACAGAGAGGAGGTCAAAGTGAAAAGAGCGAATGAATAGAAGTAGATTTTGGGGAGGGAAAGTATTGTTTGAAATGACAACCTCCATAATTTCCAGATCTACAAACAGTATATTTGCACTAAAGCTTGGTCTGGAGTTGACTATTATGTTTTTATCCATGCAGTTGTTTCATATTTGGAAGAAGGAAATCTCAAGGTGTCTAATGGCCTTAGTCCTACATAAAAAGAGGCTTTGTTCTTCTTATGAAATCAAAGAATGAAGATCATCTCAGATATTCACTTGGAATAGAAGTAAAGACACACATAAAATTTAACACAGAACAAACAAACAAAAACCATCCAAATGGCCTGTTCCTGAGTGGCTTGAGAGTGGATGGAGAGTTGGGAAAGTTATATCTCAACCTTTCTCAAATTCTCCTTACAGGCACACACTCTTTTCACTGGTTATCTCACCACTTCCCAATTTCTGGAACACATGTATAGGAGGACTTGATCTTTGCGTCCCAAGGTCCCATGTAAAGAAGATCTGGTAAGTAGTATACACAAGAAGGCACCTTTGTGGCTTATTCTCCAAAGACCTGAAGGTGGCCAATGTTGATGGATAGTAGGACTAAGGTCAACTGGAGAATAAGGAGGTCACAGGCTAGACGTGTTACAGTCAATCATTTTAATCAGGGGTTCCCAGCCTTTTCAAGCTGGAGCCTGGGTCATGCTCTCTCAGTCAGCTTCGAGGGCCAGACACAAGGGCCAGACACAGCTTCGAGGGCCATTTTGCCCTGCCTGCACGATGAAGGTGGCCAGTTTGTCCCAACAGCTTCAAAGGGGAGGAAATTTTGTTTCTTGAATGCCCTTGGAGGGGCGGAGGGCCACATGAAATGGTGCCATAGGCAGGATCCAGCCCACAGGCCTTAGGTTGGGAACCCCTGAATTTAATATTATTTCCCCTCTCTCTACATAGACATATCAACAACAATATGGAAATACATACTGCACTCCTATTTATTGTGTTTTTTGGTGAGGCAAAATGGTACTTTCCCCGAGGCAACTGGAAGACCACTTAGGGGACTAGGATTCTGAGCTTGATCAAGTTTTGATCAGATTCAGCAGAATTTTTAAAAACTTCCTTCTCCTTAAACCTTTAATGACATTGCGCTGAGCAGGAAGTGGAATCACTTCACCAAGCTAGAACTTGCTTTTGAGTGCAGGATTTTGTGGTTGGGTGGAGTGAGTGTTTGCAACATTTGGCTGAATGAACGTTTTCAGGGCACACGAAAGCACACAGATGAGGTTGCTAAAATGATGGGATAGTAAAAATGCGGTTTGAGGCTTATGAGCTGGCCACATGGCAAAGCAAGAACACCAAGTGCTGTTTTTATCCTGCAGGAAGACTTCTTCACATGACAACTTGAATCACATTTTGCACATTCCAGCCTGCTCACATGTCTTGACTATAATATTTATTGGGTATTCCTTGTTTATAAAGAACATAGGAAGTTGACTTAAACCATGATCATTTAGTGCAACATTGTCAATTTTAATGGGAAAGATCTCTTCAGAATCTCAGGCAAGAAAGAGTCTTCACCAATATTTATTTATTTATTTATTTATTTATTTCCATTTACTTTCATTTCTGTGGCACCGTTTCCCCACCAGGGGACTCACCATCGTGTTCTAACTTAGGGATTCTCAAAATCTGGCCCATGGGCTGGATGTGAACCAGGGCACCATTTCATGTGGTTTCCCACTGCCTCCACCACACCCGGAAGTGCCATGTCGTGTAGGATGGGCAAAATGGTCGTCCAGCCCCAGAAGTTGTCTGAGGTAGCGTGACCTGCCCCCTGGCTTTAAAAGGTTGAGAACTCCTGTTCTAACTGGATATTTACCACATTGAACTTCAGCCTTATGTAGGGTGGCCATATAGAAAAGAAATGAAGGATTCTGCTCTTGCAATAGTTATGTGGAACAGGGAACTTCAGCAGGTGGCACTAGTTATGTGAGCTTTTGTTGTTGTTCAGTCGCACAGTCGATTCCAACCCTTTGCGACCCCATGGACCACTGTCCGCCAGGCACTTCTGTCCTCCACCATCCTCCTCAACTCGCTCAGCTCTGTGCCCATTGTGTCCACAATACCATCTAGCCATCTCATTTTTGGCCGCCCCCTTCTTCTTTTGCCTTCCACCCTTTCCAGCATTAAGGCTTTCTCAAGCGAATCCTCTCTTCTCATTTGATGTCCAAAGTACTTTAGCTTCATCTTTACTATTTGACCTTCTAAGGAGCAGTCAGGGCTGATTTCTTCTAAGATTGACCTATTTGTTCTCCTTGCTGTCCAGGGGACTCTCAAAACTCTCTTCCAACACCACATTTCAAAGGCATCTATTCTTCTGCGCTCAGCTTTCCTTAGGGTCCAGCTCTCACAACCATACATTGCCACCGGGAATACAATTGCTTTGACTATACGAATTTTTGTTTGCAATGTGATGTCTCTACTGTTCACTGTGTTTCCCAGGTTTCTCATCGCTTGCCTCCCAAGCATCAGTCGCCTTTTTTATTTCATGGCTGCAATCACCATCTGCAGTGAGCTTTGATCCTAAGAAAGTAAAATCTGTTACTGCTTCTACTTCTTCCCCACCTATTTTCCAGGGACTGATAGGGCCTGTTGCCATGGTCTTGGTTTTCTTGATATTGAGTCTCAAGCCAGCTTTTGCACTTTCTTCTTTCAACCTAATCAGGAGCTTCTTTAGGTCCTCCTCACTTTCTGCCATTAGGGTGGTATCATCTGCATATCTCAAGTTGTTGATGTTCTCCCAGCAATCTTGATCCCAAATTGTGATTCCTCTAAAATCCTCTCTTCTACACAACTGTTAAAAGTACAGAAGCCCTGTTCTCCATTCCATTGCATCTGAGTAGCCTACTAGCCCTCTTCCTGCAAAGGACAAGTTTGCTCTACATTGCAATAGCAATAATATTTATATACCACCCCATAGCACTTTGTGCACTCTCTGGGTGGTTTACAAGTTAATTAGCACATGCTGGGTGCATATTTTACCGCCCTTGGAAGGATGGAAGGCTGAGTCAACCTTGATTCCTGGCCAGGATCGAATTCACAACCTTTTGGTTGCAGGACAGCAACTTTACCACTGCACCACCAGGGCACTACCATTGCACTATGGTCCCCTCCTCTCCCTTGTGATTTTGTGATTTGGCTATTTGGATTTAGCTGGTCCATGGGGTCGCAAAGGGTCGGAAGCGACTGTGCGACTGACCAACAACAAAAGATTTGAAACTTTGGCAAAGAGGCATGATGAGGGATAGTGGGAGTTGTATTCTTAAGAATATTTGTAGGGCTGCAAATTCCCAGCATCTGTTCTGCACTTTGCAGCAGTGGTTATCTTCATCCTATTCAGGGCTGCTGCTTTATAGCTGTCAAGATCAGTTCAGAATAGCCTCTGGCTCTAATCTAATCTAATCTCAGACAAAAACAAGCCATGATCATAATTAGTTAGGTTTAATTTAGGTGTAAATTAGAAGCTAGTTCAAAAGCAAGACATTTCAAGTAGATAAATAGGGACCACTTTGGTGGGAAGGTAAACAGTATTCAGTGCACTCTGGTGACTAGTCATGCCTGCCATATGACCACAGAAACGTCTGCAAACGCAGACAACACTGGCTCTTCAGCTGTAAACAGAAATGAGCATTGAACTCTAGAGTCAGATATGACTGGTTTTCGAGCAAGGGTGATCTTTAACTTAGAAGCAGAATCTCTCTCTCTCTCTCTCTCTCTCTCTCTCTCTCTCTGTAACTTTTTAAAGCTAAAGCTCGCCAATTCCCCCAGCCCATATAACCTCTGTAAGATTCTGAAAGCTGTTAGCTAGAAAAAATACCCTTAGCAAACTCTTCTCGTAGGTTTATAATAATGATTTTTGATAAGATTCTGAGAAATACTCCATTTAAAAAGCCCTATGTAAGTGCTAACTATAATTCTGTGGTTAACAGTCTCAAAACCTCAAACATGTTTACTAGTTCTGCTTTTTAATGCCAAGACAGCACTCATGGCTTGGTTTCTTTTTAAAAAGACACACACAGATTACAATAAAAATATAGCAACTAGTCTTTTAAAGTGCTATAGTGTTTTCTATTTCTATTTTATTTTATTTTGTTTTCTGATATGCCTGAACCACAGACTAACACAGCTACTATTCCAACAGATTTCCAGAATATATGACTACAATGATGGCAATGACAACTACATTATTATTATTATTATTATTATTATTATTATTATTATTATTATTATTATTATTATTATTATTATTATTATTATTATCATCATCATCATCATCATCATCATCATCATCATCATCATCATCATCAATCATCATTTCATGTCAGAAATTATTCTGAGAAGAAACTCCACTCAGGGGATGCCTGATTGAGGTTCCTTTCATGTCCCCAAGATCTGGGACAGGAACTCAATCTGTCATGCAATACCCAGGTCTCGAACTGCCAACTTGCCAGCCTTCCAGCTAACAGGCTGAGCTTCTTAACCACTGAGCCACTGCAGCCTACTTGAGCAATGATTTTGGCCTTGTTTCAAGACATCTGCCTGGAGAATTTCCCACAATTGCAATTATTCACACAGTGATCAGTGCAGTGTTTAAATCTGTCGTGATAGCAAGGACAAATGACATTATTTCCCACTGTTTTAATATTAATGCCCACAGAGGTTACACAAATACATTAGTGGTTTCAGAGGCAATGATAGTACTTTTTACTTTTCAAAAAGGCTTTTTTATGGTTCGGGGTTGGATTGTCCATTTTTGGCCTTTTTTTTCAATTTTAGAGGAGAATTAGTAGGAATAAAAGTGATGATGATGATGATGATGATGATGATGATGGTGATGATGGTGATGATTATAATGATGATGATTTCATGTCAGAAATTATTCTGGGTTGAAAGGATTTTTGCGGAAGAAACTCTGCCCAAGGAACACCCAAATGAGTCTCCTTTCATGTCCCCAAGAACTGGGACAGAGATGGGCGCTCAATCTGTCATGCAGTACCCAGGTCTTGAACTGCCAACTTGCCAGCCTTCCAGCTAACAAGGCGAGCTTCTTAACCACGGAGCTACCACAGCCCCTAATGATGATGATGATACATTAATTGAAGAGTTAGACATGTTATCAGATGACAAAATAAATCACATTTTAGACCACTTGAGGCACGGTCTAGTGCCAGATATTTCCCAGAAATCATATGATATACAAGAAATAGTATTCTATTCAACCCCTGGTATGTGCCTAAGCTGGAACTTATTGGTCTACTCTGTTAGGGCTACTCTGTTTTGGAGCTAGGCTAGAGTGATTCCTGAATGGACAAAAGGGCTTGCAAGGAGATCTCTCCTGTCAAAGCGACCCTTTCCAGTGTAATCAGACATAATCCTTTCTTTCTGTCTGATTGTACCTTTAGTCCTTTTAGATTATGTTTTCCAGCTCTGTAATTCATTACAACAGGCAGTGTTGACAGCCACTAACTAAGATAGTTTTAAAAGGGATTCAGCACATTCACAAAGAAACATTAAGCTACAATGGCTCCCAGATTATGGGAATGCATGGCAGAGAAAGCTGATGCCTACACACCCTGCTTGTATGCTTGACAGAGGCATCTGTCTAGTCACTGTTAAAGCTGTCAGATATGGTTCCGCTGTTAGGCAGGGTAGAACAGCCCCCTTAGAAACTGCTGCAGCCACATCAGGAATAATAGAGCTGTGTAGTGGGAGAGAGTTGTATCCACCACTGTCAGAGATGGTTCCGTAATCTACCATAATAATAATTTCGTGTCAGAAAATATTTTTGAGGGAGGAACTCAGCTCAGGGGACGCCCAATTGAGGCTCCTTTCATGTCCCCAAGAGCTGGGACAGAGATGGGCACTCAATCCGTCATGTATACTAACAAATAAATTTCATGTCAGAAATTACTCTGGGTTCACTAGGTAGTGGAGAACACTCTCCTCATCATAGTTCAGGACGGACACAACATGCATTACCATGGCTGTCTCATTGTCTTCTGCTTGTTGAATAGAAGGTACTGTCTTATCTTATCCTTCATTTGAGGCAGCAAAATGGATTGGATCCAAAACTGAAGATTAGGTGGATTTCTGATCTCAGTCATGTCTCTTCCACCTTAGATCCTCCACTTAGAGCAGGGGTGCCCAAACTATGGCCAGATGCCAATCCATCCAGCCTGCGGCACCCTCATCGTTCTCATAAGTGGATGGGGAATGTGTACACCAATGCACATGCATGTCTGGAACCACTTTGGGAATGATGCAGGGGCTTTTGCGCATGCATGGGGGTGTCTGGAACCATTTCTGGGAGAGGCACAGGGGTGTTCGCGTATGTGTAAACACCCCATGCCACTCCCGAAAGTGGTTCTGGAGGTGCATGTGCAAAAACATCTGCTTCCGGGTGTGTGGTCAGGCTTGCTCAGCTGTTCTGGGGTATGGTCAGGCATCCCTGGTTTAGAGCATCTGAATGGCCCATCAAAATTTTAATCTTGTTCATCACTGTGTTAGTTCATAGCCCTCACAAAGCAGTTTGCACAGTAAAATATAAAATATACTAAAAATAAAATAATAAAAAAATTCAGCAAAAACTGAGCCAGATGTTCTACCTTAACATAATATTAAGCAGATCAACCACTTAGAAAGAAAGCAATACAAAAACTCCTAAGGAAAGAAATGTGAGACAGATGGCGTTGAAGGGCTTTAAAAAGATGTATTTTAAAAAAACCTAACCTATATTTAGAAACTCCATAATCAGGGGCCACCACAGAGAAGGACTGTACCTAGGACCTACCAACCACATTTAACGCATTACTGCAAACTTGTGTTTACTGAGAATCTCTTCCAGGCTAAGTATGGATAAGAGTTGTGGCCTTAGTTTTTGGCTATGCCTGCACCTGACCACTTAGAGAATGTGATTTTGTCATTGGCTGCAACTCTTATCCAATAATGCATTTCCCCCCTGAAGCAGGAAAAATGTCATTGGTGTGAATTTGTTTAAGGTGGATCCCAACACCCCATGAAGTGACCCACACACTATGATCATGGAGCCATCCCCTGTGGCACACACCAAATGAGACATGCAGCCTTGAGAATATTGACAAGGTATGCCTTCACAGCCAGTCCATCTGGCATGGCCTCTTCCGCCTCCATGACCATTGGGAATCAAAGTTCCTCCTCCACTCCTTTTGCCGTTCGGCCCAATATGATGGTTTCCAGGGACATTTCTTCCATTACGGGGGACCATCACTAAAGGGGCACACCCACCCGGTTTCCAGGGACATTTCTTCCATTACGGGGGACCATCACTAAAGGGGCACACCCACCCGTAGCCGTTGGCCCCTTTAGGGAGTCAGGTTAGTTAACCGCTGCCTGACACTCGGCATTGAGTCACTGGCTGTACATCCATTACCGTAGCAGGATGTCCGGCCAGACATACAGAGAATGTGATTACTTTAGCATCATGAAAAGTGCAGACAAGATGCTGCAGATTTGCATGGATTAATTTACATACAAAGTTATAAATTTAGACCTATAAACTAGGCTTGGACACAACAGCCCATTGAGGATCCCTCCCCAGTGAAAGTCCCAAGTCCTCACCCTACATTTAGTGGCCATTCACCATGAAATTGGGGCTGCGGTGGCTCAGTGGTTAAGAAGCTCGCCTTGTTAGTTGGAAGGCCAGCAAGTTGCCAGTTCGAGACCTTGGTACTGCGTGACGGATTGAATGCCTGTCTCTGTCTGAGCTCCTGCCAACCTAGCAGTTTGAAAGCAAGAAATTGCAAGTAGATAAATAGGGAACACTTTGGTGGGAAAAGATCTTGGGGACATGAAAGGAGCCTCATTCGGGCATCCCCTGAACAGAGTTCCTCCAGAAAAAGTCCTTTCAACGATATAAAATTATTATTACCATGAAATTGCTAGCTATGGGTCTGCAAGTGAGTGGAAGGTGAAAAGTTTGAAAATGAATACCCATTCTACATTCTGTTCTGAGTAGAATTAAAAACCAGAACTTTTATGAAGGGTAAAATCGTATGTCTAATGGACATTTGGACCTGGGAATTTGGGCCTTTACAACCACAAAGCAACAGGCAAGATTAGTAATGGAAAATAAAAGGGGATCACATTTCCCCTCATGTACTGCTTTCTCTCTTGAAAACCAACTCTTTTAGTCAATTCTTCATAGTACTGTATCTGACATACAGTACATGTATCCAAAAGCACCCAGGTTGAGAGGACTCTAAATTCAGAGAGTAACTGATGAGTGCTTCCCCGCCTCCCTGAGGTATCTTCCATCACTTCTTTTTTTTGCTAAAAATCATCATCTCTCCATTTTCTTAAAGCAAGATTCTCAGAAATACTGTATATAGCTATGGCTTAATATGTAAAATCCCATATGTTTTAAGCATGTACAGTACTGCTTTATACCTTGCCCGTTAACAAGTAGGTAGGTAGGTAATAATTTACTAAGTACAGCTACATTACCACTGTAGAAGCCAATATTGCTTGTTTTAAAAAGTGATTATAGATTAAAATCTGTCATGTACAATATGTTTCAAAAGGTGATCATATTATACTCCACGTAGATTTAACCAATATGATAGCAAAGTATTGTACTAGAATAAGAAATGAGGCTGTATTTCATCAAGCATTTCAAGATTTATGCCAATCACTTCCTTGGGAGCAAGTCAAGTAGGAATGACAGCTTCGTATCGCCATTTGAATTAATTAATAGGTCTTATCTACATGTTTGGGTTTCTGTTTGTCATTTATTAGAGCTGCTGCTTAAGTACAGCCACCGAGAAAATAATTACAATTAATAAATATATAGACAGGCTAATAAATTATAGTCACAGAAGTTTAACCTCCATATCAGAGCTTTAAATTTATACTGGATTCAACTACCATCATCAATTGCCTGGTGTATTACACTTCCCAGAATCCCCTCCCCAGTCAGAATCCCCCCCCCCCCCCAGCACTTGCAGGGAGATCATAAGTATTTCAATACAAAACAAGTAACTTTTCATAACTTTGCCACTGGCCAATCTTTGCCGGAGGGATCTTGGGTCACTTTATTGGAAGAAAGAGGGGAAATATAAATAAAACAAATGAACAAATATTGTTTAGAGTTTCTTGAAGACCTGGTGCTCATAACTTGTGTCCCACTTGTAAAGTTTTGTCCTAATATTTCTGGAAAGTTTCCAAGTCTGGCGTGAGCTATGAAGGCTTAAAAGAAGGGACAGCTGGTTTAGCAAAGAATCAGTCTCTAACCAAGCCTTTTATGACAGATGCTCTGGAAGCCTGACCAAAAAAGAAATCCAAGAATCTACCTTGCCCCTGATGTTATATATTTGATCCCCCCCCCCCGCATCCTACTAGGTTATGACAGGCCAGATGGCTAAAGGTATGCTCTCTGCAATTTGAAACATTTTCCTTGTTTTACCTGTCCAAGTGTACACAGAAAGGTCAAGGGAAAGAAACATTCATTCTAACTTACCCAGGAGCCTTTGTAGGTGGAATGGAACAGATCTCGACCACGTACTATATCTTGGAAATATCTGACTTTCAGCAGGCCTTCGCAAAGGCTTCCTTGGATGGGAGATATTTCTTTGACATCAAAGCTGGACGTGGATTTTCTGGGCAGCTCCTCATGGGATCCAGATGCTTCGCTCGAGATCGATTCATCGGTCTCCCTTCTAGCCACACACACACCTCCACCAGATTTTCCAGATGGACCGCAAGAGCGTCCCCCAGATTGAATCTGAAATTTAGCCTTCCTTGAAGCCCATCTCAAGGAGGCCAGTGTGTGTCGAAGGCAGCAGACTGTGTATGTGTGTTGTGTGCATGTGTGTGTGTGTGTGAGAGAGAGGGGGGGGATCCTATTTCCAGCCCCCTCTGTTCTTTTCCTCTTGCCTGAAAGCAGTGGTTTGGCAGCTCTGATGTGGGAGAAGTTAAAAATGTTACTTATTACTGCCTCTTCCTGCCTGGCTTTTCTCCACCACTCCCAGCTAATAAAGCATTTCCTATTGTGGAGCACAGATCTACACACACATACACACTCTTCCTCCAAAACACAGCAGGGGCCTGCTGCACAATTGTTCTCTATGGTCTTCTTCTTCTTCTGTGAGGGAATTAAACAATCCCAATGGCCTCACCTTTCTGCATTTCCTCCCTCCCTCCCACTGCTCCCTATCACTGTTCCTATTTTCAGACATAAATTGACTAATCTGGGCCTGCATCTGCATTTTATTCCTCCAAAACTGTACAATCCAGAGTTTGGAAAAGTTACTTTTTTTGAAGTAACAAGTCACAAAGCCCCAACTAGCATGGTTGTTGGCCACATTTTTTTAAAAAAAACTTTGCCCAGACCCAGTAAAGCCAGGAGTGAATTTTCAGGATTTAATGCTGGTTCATGCAGTAAGATCATACTCTCTCCTGCCATTGCACTACCTGTCCTGAAATTTGTCTTCTTGGCTGAGAAATGTATCAATGCCTGATACAGGGGTGGGCAGCAACAGGTTTGCACACACACACCCCGGGAGTAGGGTAGCAAAATTGGTTGCCCTCTGGGCAGGGGGGTAGAAAAATTGGGTGGCCACAGCCACCTCTCTGCCCTGCCCCATCAGATTTTGTCCCTGCAAGTGGTTCAACGTCTCTCTCGCTCAAAAGCCAGTCATATCTGACTCTAGGGTTCAATGCTCATCTCTATTTACAGCCCAAGAGCCAGTGCTGCCTGTGTTTGCAGATGTATACAAGGCCATATGGCAGGCAAGACTAGATTGCCCACGACATAGGCTCCGCCCATGACATAGGCTTTGCCCACAACATAGACTCTGCCCATGACATAGGCTGCACCCACAACATAGGCTCCACCCACGGAGTGGTAGCATTTTTTTTTTTGCTGCCCACCACTGATCCCTATGGATGTTTTGGGTTACATTTTTTTTTTTGCGTTATAACAGAGGCTGTTGGAATGGACCTCCGTCGTAACCTGAGGATTTATTGTAGTTGAAATCCAGTACAGTAATACCTCATATAACATTAGTATCGAATAACACTAAAATCGCATAACATTAAGGAATCTGGGGGGAAGAATTGCATCAGATAACATTAAGATCCTATGGGATGCTTCAGATAACAACCGCTAAAGCCTGTGTGGTTACAATGTATCTCTATGGATCCCATAGGATTTTAACATGCATCAGATAACACTAAAAATCATATAACACCAAGACTTGTGGAACCAGGTTTTAGTGTTATATGAGGTTTTACTGGTATTACCCTCAGAATTTCCTGCTGTGAAAAGATGTGGAGCCAGACCCTTTTCTGGCTGTTGCAAAAGATTACTTTTGGATATGTTCTTAAGCAGTTTTCTTTTTCCAAATGTGCGGGGGTTATTATGTATTATCTGAGTTTATCTGAACACTGGTGCCTTTTGAAGGCTCATTTCTTATCTTAATAAGTAGGTGATTTCAGGCTTTTGGATGGGAAAGAAAAGAACTTTGTTGAGTCTGTATCCCTTAAATTGGAAATAAACAGCTTTGATCTGATAACAGCAAGTTCTGCTGCCAGGGAAGCAGGAAAAAGGAAGTCCCCTCCTTGCAGGAAATGTGTCTTGGAATACCTTTCTCTAATCATGTTAAACCATCTTTCTTCCTACTTGAAAAATCTCAGCTGCCCATTCACCCATTGTGGAGTCGTGTCTATTTTTGAATAGCTTGTTCACCCCTGCTTTGTCTAAGAGTGGAAATAGTTTTTTTCAGTTCTGAGCATGTGACATTTGCCGTTTTCTGTTTTCTTTACAAATACTGCATTGTCGCACAAGGTTTCTCTTTGATTGACACCAGCATCATCGTAAGTGTTTCTAAACCACAAGAGGCCACTGTGTTCTCTTGGCAAGGTGGCCTTGAGCCCTTTGCCAGCCTCATCACAAGCAGAAGTAATGGAGTAGACCGTACAGCCAGCGACTCAACGCCGAGTGTTGGATGGCATTAAGTAATCTGACTCCCTGGAGGGGTCAACAGCTATGGGCGAATGAGTCCATTTAGGTGGGGTGATGGCTCTTCCAGTGGAGGATATGCCCCTGGAAACCATCATATTGGGCCCAACTGCACAATGAGTGGAAGAGGAACTCTGATTCCCAATGGTCATAGATGCAGAAGAGGCCATGGCTGATGGACTGGCTATGAAGTCACATCTTGTAATCAAGGCTGCGGGAAGTCCATTGCAGTCCCAGTGTTCGATCCTGCATGTCTCATTTCATACGAGCCACATGAGATGGCTCTGTGATCATAGTGTGTGGGTCATTTCATGGCAAGTTGGGATCCACCTTAAACAAATTCATGCCAATGGCATTTTTCCTGCTTCAGGGGAAAAAAATGCATTCTCGGATACGAGTTCAGCTGCTTCCGCCACCAATTCTCTAACAAATGAACAGGAAATGAACATTTTATTTGTTACATTTCAGTCTCTTCAACGGGTGTAGGTAGGAACCACCCAAATTAACAAGATAGCATTTTTCTTAAGTTTAGATATCCCACAGCATTTAGATGTCATAACAGATCAAGCTGTTAGGAGGAATAAATATATAATTTGGCAAACTACAAACACGTTGTTTAACAACAGCACAACATATCGTCACATCAGTTTCAACTTATGGCAACCATTTTCAAGGTTTTCTAGGTGTAGAGTGCTGAGAAGTAGTTTGAGACCTGAGTGATGTGTGATGGAGCGAGCACCCATCATCTGTCCCAGCTCCTGCCAGCCTAGCAGTTTCAAAGCAAGAAATTGCAAGTAGATAAATGGGTACCGTTTTGTCAGGAAAGGTAACAGTGTCCTGTGCACTCTGGAGTCTAGTAGTTCTAAAAAAAGACAGTGGAATAGAATTACAATGGATGGATGGATGGTAAAAGGTCTTTATTGGTTGATTTATTATATTTATTACATTTATATATCCCCCCTCTGGGCAGTTTACTAATTGAAATACAATAGAACCCTTTATAACGAAAAACCTCCGTTCCATGGAGCACTTTGTTATATGATTTTTTCATTGTGCAAATCACTATTGGCGATACCCCACATAACAAAAAAAAATCATTATACCGGGTTCGTATTGCGGGGTATAACCCGTATAACAAAAACATTTGTTCCATTATGCGGGGTATTGCTAATAGGTCAAAAATGCTTCGTTATACGAATTTCTTGTTATACAAAATGTTAGTTATGTGGGGTACCACTGAACTGTAAATTCCAGCATATATAGGCAACAAGAAACAGAAAAACATTAACCTTCCAAGTGGCAACAGCTGAATTGCTCAGGATCTAGTGTGGCAAGAAGATGTACTTTCTACACAAACAATATGATTCTGTCAACCACTACCTGCACACAACGCAAACATGTAGCAAATACCATGTGCTCATGTTGGAAAAAATGAAGGGTCAAAATAGATATTAAGAGGAACATTGTCTGTGTACATTCTTGCATATTCGTTGTGATTAGAATGATTTCCCACCACCAACAGGATTTCCTCATAGTTGTGTGCCTTAGCAATCATGCTTGCAAAGTAAGCTTCTATTTACTTTGCAATGACCAATTGCAAGAGAAAGCAAGATTAAAGGCAGGGTATGGAAACTATGTGCTGTGATAAATAGACATCTCTCAACATGTGTGCAAGCCCCATTTCTAAATACATGCGAAGCAAACCATCTAGTTCTGGGTTCCTCAAACTTGGCTCTCCAGGTGTTCTTGGACTTCAATTCCCAGAAGCCCAAGTGAGCACTCTTGCTGATCAGGGCTTCTGGGAATTGAAGTCTAAGAACATCTGGACAGCCAAGTTTGAGGAACCCTGATTGTCTAGCTGGATCCACAAAGGCAGAGATCACAAAGGTAGAAGCTTGTATTTCAGGTTGTGGGAGATGTTTGCCTTTGAAGGTGGTAGGCATTGATGGATATTACTGCACTATACAGTATTTAGAATACTGTGCAATTGCCAATTAATTCTACTTCTTACTAATTATGGAAAAGCAAAGACTTAATGATGCTAAAGTTCCCTAACGGTAAAACAACTCAAGTGTGGCTTTTCTTTTCACAGGGGTCCAATTCTGAAACAAGCCATAGCTAATGAATTTCTCTCTTCTGTATATCAATTAAAAGAGCAGATGCCCTTGGGTATTCCAGTTAAGACTGTGAGAAAACCATCTGTGAGTTGTTAGAACCAGTCAAGAAATTTCTCATTCAGCAGCCAAAATGTTGCAGCTGAACCAACTCCTACACACAATCTCTTGAGGAGAAACATAATGTCACTCAGACATTATAAAAGGTTGATAAGGAAGAAGGGGTTGGATGGGGAAGGGGGAATTATCTAACATTTTTTCAGGGACTAATTTTTGGATCTGAGAAAGTTGTTTTCTCCAAGTCTTCAGTTTGTAGCTTGTCACAATCAAACACCTGCCCCTTTGTGTTGTTTGGGGATGGTTGGTGAAATTTTGGTCCAGCAAGCCCATCAGAAGGGAGAAACAGACACCTTCAGCCTTTTAGGTAATAATAATTTAATGTCAGAAATTATTCTGGGTTGAAATGATTTTTTGCAGGAGAAACTCTGCTCAGAGGACGCCCAAATCGGGCTCCTTTTATGTCCCCAAGAGCTGGGACAGAGACAGGTGTTCAATCCATCATGCAGTACCCGGGTCTCGAACTGCTGACTTGCCAGCCTTCCAAGTAACAAGATGAGCTTCTTAACCACTGAGCCACCACAGCTCCTTGCTGTTTAGGTTAAAATAAAGTAGAGACTCCTTGCCCTTGATTCAGGGGTAGAGAATTATGATAAAGAGAGCAACAACATGGTATGTTTCAGTGGAAGGAGCCAAGGAAGCAAAACAGAGCCTCACAAACGGTGACTTAGGAAGGATGGTAATGCTTGTTGTCATGGAAGCATCTGGACTGCCTTGCCTGTGTCTCCTTTAAGGGACTTTGATGGACCAAACACACACTTGTCACAGAACGATACGGTGGAATGTGGAGGTGGTAGACTGGGTGACACCACTTGACAACCATATTTTCAATGTCCTCTATGTTTAAAGGCTCTCTGCAAATAGTACACAATATGTCAGGGTTCTCCAATGTTCTAATGTTTTATCTGCTAGGAGGTGTTTATTGCATGGAAAAGCATTAAGAGCCCAGGTGGCACAGTGGTTAAACTACCATATTGCAACCAAAAACTGCCAACATTGTAAGTTTGAGCCTGACAGGGATCCAGGTTGACTCAGCCTTCCATTTTTTTGAACTTGGTAAAATGAACACCCAGCATGTTTGGGGCAAAAATGTTTACCTTCTGAACCACCCAGAGAGTGTGCTAAGCGCTATGGGGTGGTATATACATGTAATTGCTATTGCTATGGTCTTGCATGCCTGAACTGGAACTATCTGTTCTACCAACTTTGGACATCTTCATTTTGTTTCCATCTTGTTCCGCTGCATGTGGTGGAAGACCACCTCTCACTGTAAGAAACACCAAAGATGCACAAAAAACATTGTTCATATAGATTTATAGAAAATAATAGGAGACTGGCACCAACATCCATATAGGGCACAACCAGTGGTGGGCAGCAACAGGTTCGCACCCCCCTGGAGGGGGATAGCAAAATTGGGTGGCCTCTGGGCAGGGGTGTGTGTGGCGAAATTGGGTGGCCATGCCCACCTCCCTGCCCTGCCCTGCCCATCAGGTTTTGTCCCTGCAAGTGGTTCAAGGTCTCCCTTGCTCAAAAGCCAGTCATATCTGACTCTCTGGTGCAGTGCTCATCTCCATTTACATACAAAGAGCCAGCGCTGCCTGTGTTTGCAGATGTATACATGGCCATATGGTAGGCATGATTAGATCGTCCATGACATAGGCTCCATCAATGATGTAGGCTCCACCCACGATACAGGCTCCGCCTATGGTGTGGTAGCAAAAGTTTTTCCTGCCCACCACTGGACACAATCCCACCAAAAGAGAGAAACCAACAGGTTCTGCCTTTTAGGTAAAGAGAGAGAGAATTTAGGTTTAAAAATTAATTTTTTACATAAATTTTTAGGTTTAGAAAATTAAATTTTAAAAAGAGAGCGTTCACAGCACTGTACTGCTTTGCGCAGATCTTGAGAAGCCTGCTCAGAAGGCCCCAGTACTAGGAGGGTTTGCGGGAGTAGAAGATGGGGATGCTTTTAGCAGAAAGAAGCTCAGTTGAGGATTGTTGCATTCCAGAATCCAGGGCAATTTTGGACATCATCATCACCATCATCATCATCATCATCATCATCACCATCACCATCACCATCACCATCACCATCACCATCATCATCATCATCATCATCATCATCATCATCAACAACAACAACAACAACAACAACAACAACAACAACATTTATATCCCGCCCTCATCAAAAGACTCAGGGTGGCTTACATGGCTAAAAACACAATTAAAACACATTGATTACATTAAAGGTTAAAAAGTTTAAAAGATTAAAAAATGAAAAAGATAACAAGGAGAGAGGTGGGGGTCAAAAGACCCAGCTGGCTGAACTGACAGTCTGGCCAGCACCCCTCACATGCCCCGCCAGCCAGGTCTTTACCCCCTTCCTGAAGGGCAGCAGCTCTGTCTGGAGACGCAACTCACAATGGCAGGAGGTTCCATAGGGGCGGGGCGGACACAGAAAAGGCCCTCCTTCTAGTGCTAGAGAGGTGAGCATCTCTAGCTGATGGCACGACCAGAAAGCCTCTCCGGTCCACTCTGGTGGGACAGACAGATGTTCTCGGGGTGATGCAGTCTCTTAAGTATCCTGGTCCACTACCATTTTGAAGTGGCTGGAGGGAGGCCACCTCCATGTTTGGCCCCGGGACTCGTCCATCTGTGTATGAACTGTTGTTTTTTATGGTTAAGGTGAGAGCCCTGACATTGTCGGATAATGTACTTTATTTTTATATTGTATCCTATTATTGAAACTATGTTATGTATATGTAACTGGAACTGTACCCTGTAACCTTATTTTGCAGTGTCGTTTTGTTTTGTTGCACTGCTTACTGTATTGTTATATTTATTGCATTATACTGTATGATTTTTGATTATGTTTATTACCTCTGATTGTCTGATATGTATGGTTTCTGTAAACCGCCCTGAGTCGGTTGCACCGAGTAGGGGGGCGGTATACAAATCGAATAAATGAAATGAATGAAATGAAATGAAATATAGGGCTTTAAAGGTAATAACCAGCACTTTGACTTGAACTCGGAGGCATATTGGAAGCCAGTGCAGCTCTCAAAGCAGTGGTGAGGCACGAGCATAACGCCCGCACCCTATCACAACCTGAGCAGCTGCAGCCTCCGAGTGGTCACCAATGACTGTTCTAACAACTGAGAAGCTTTGTATCAGCTATTGTTTTCCATTCAGTCAGGTTTTAATAAGCTCTGTCAAAAAACTGTGTCTAGTGTGGTTTTACACTTTCAAAATGTATTAAAAGTAGTACCTTAGAAAGCCTATGAGAGGTCAGCTCTTTTCAGACTCAGAATAAACATGTTTACTAGTGTCTCCCACATTCTCACTATTCCTGCTTCCTGGGACACCTTGAAAATTATAGCTCTAAAACAGGGGTGCCCAAACTTTTTGGTGCATGGGCCGGTCATGTGGTTCAGCAGGCCAGTCACATGGTTCTTCCCACTGAAAGTGGAAGTAAAACACACCTTGCAATCTGTTTTGTAACAGGATGAGATAGATTTTTTGGCTGCCATTTTCTCTGCTTAAACTGGGGTGCCCAAACTACAGCCCACAGCCCAGATATGTCCTCTGACACCAATTCAACTAGCCCTTGCAGTCCTTGCCATATGGGCACATTTTACTTTTGCTTCCAGAAGTGGCAAGGGCAGAGTGGGCCAGATGAATTGGTGTTGGGGGCCAGATTCTGTCCACGGGCTATAGTTTGGGTACCCCTGCTCTAAAAGCCTAGTTTTTGTCACATGCAGAGTTGGCCTAACATGAATGAGAAGAAGAAATGGCTTGGAGGGATCATGTAGTTTAGAAATATATGCCGACAAATCTTCATTGTACAGTACTTGTTACTGGTAACTCCTGCCTTCTGTAGAGTTGCTAGGTCTCATGGCATGGCTTCACTTTCCCTGGTGTGGCTTCAGCCCCAGGGAAGCCGGAATGGCTGTGTGGCAGGGTGGGAGCCGGCTATAAAAATTCGGTCCACCCTGGCCGCTTCATCGGACACTTCCCTTCAGCTGCTTCAGCCCCAGGAAGATGGAATAGCTGCGCACTGAGGCTTTGTTCCCACAGCCACAGCCTCCCGGCCCCCACCCACCCGGCAGAGGAAGGAGGATGCAGCTATATTGTGGGAGGATGTTCTACTGTATTGTTCTATTTTGTTGTTCTATTTTACTGTAGGATATATATTGCACTTATATTTTATTGATATTGTACTGTGCCATTTTATTGTTGTTGTTTTTTACTGTATGATGTTTTATTATGCTGTTATATCTTATTGTTATTGTACTCTACTATCGATGTATTGAGATCACTGTGAGGCCGCCCAGAGTCGCTATGCGAGTGGGGCGGCATACAAATCCAACAGCAACAAACAACAAATGATGATGATGATGATGATGATGATGATGATGATGATGATGATGATGATGATGATGATGGCTAAAGTCTTTGAATTAATGCATTTCTCTGGATTTCCAGGCAGGGAAAGAACTCTCACAGCAAGCATTTTTTACAAGGATGGGAGGAAACCTAGATTTTATTTTCACTGATGGCTTTAATTCCTAGTCACTTATCAAACCTCACCTACCAGCAGGTACTGGGTTCACTGCTTCAGTCTGAAGGGGTTGTATATGTGCTGTGCCTATTGTATTTATTTAAGAAGTAGCAGAGGAAAACATATTTGTCTCATGTACAAACATTTGGTTGTTTTTGGACTGCCTTGCCTTCTGTTACCTCACTAAGGTCTTCCCCCTAATTTAAATTTCTGGTCCTGAAATCCCAGAGACTGGAAAGATGTTGGCCTGTCATCTCTGTTGTGCCAAGCATGGCCGGTCTGTAATTCACTTATCTGTTTTATTTACAAATAAACTGGAAAGTTTTGTATTTCTGTGTCACATTTTGTTAGTAAAAATGCACACAGGGAAGGGTGCCGAGTGCCTCACATTTCCCTCCAGTTCCTTGATCCAGTTTTCCCCTTCTTTTTCTGGCTTACTTCTGCTATTGAAGCTGGGAGAGAGAAAAGATACCTCAAGAAACCGAGGTTGTCCCCTCTGAGGTCTTTGTCTGAAGTCACGTAGAATTGCTTCACTTCTCCAGTTCTTCAGGACTCGGTGAAGAGATGTGTTTTAGAGAATCAGCACCAGAGGCAGAGTCAATTTGATTTGTGTGTGTAAGGGATGGTGTAAAACTGAGGCATCATTTCTACTCATTCTCAAACGGTGCCAGGGCTCACAGACTTAGTGCAAAGGAAGGCGCACCTCGCCTGTACTAGGAGGAGAGCCTTCTCCGTGTTCGCCCCAACCCTCTGGAACCTCCTGCCCACCGAATTGCGCCTTCAAACGGAGCTCCTCCCCTTCCGAAAGGGCTTGAAAACCTGGCTGGCGGGACAGATTTGGGGACCCGGGACCATGGGCTCCCATACCAAGTGGCTCATTTAAGGACTGCCCCCCTGGGTTGGATCATGGGATTTACTGTTATCTATCCCTGTGTTGTTTTTAATCTTTCGATTGTTTTAACTTTGACGTTTTAGTGATAGTTTTATTCTTGTTTTATTCTTTTTATTCTGATTGTGGGCCGCCCAGAGTCGGGTCCTCCCGATTGGGGCGGGGTATTAAATTTAATAAATAATAATAATAATAAAAAAAAATGTTTGCATACTTGTCACTTCAAACAGCACAATGGACCAAAGATGCACGTAACCAACCGTCTTTCTGCTAACTCCTCTTTGCTGGATCCATCATACCATTTGAAGGAAGAACCAGTGTCATGGCTTATCAACATTTTAGTTGCACAAGTCCTACCACAGTGATGGCGAACCTTGGCTCTCCAGGTGTTCTTGGATTTCAATTCCCCGAAGCCCAGGTCTCTGTAAATCCATACGAATGGGTTTACTGCGTGTACGTGCAGTAAACCCATTCGTGTGGATTCAGAAGGACTTGAACTTCTGGGAATTGAATTCCAAGAACACTTGGAGTGCCAAGGTTCACCATCATGGTCCTACCAGCAGTGCTGCAAACCCCACCCCACCCCACCCCCACAAAACAAAACCACAAACCTTTTCTTTCCAACCCTTGGCTGTGTTTCCTCTGTGATATCATAAAAGAACATCCTTTGTCTCAAATATTGTCCCTGAAATCTCAGGGACTGGATGGTAGTGATCTACATAGACAACGGGAAGCACAAGTGGGAGAGAAGATTCAACATCTTTTTGTATTATGCTTTTTTTGTTTTTTGAAGTAAGGCTGTCACCAGCCTTTTTACATATGAGCGGTTCAATTCCACGAGTCTTACTGCCGTGACATCTATTTTGCACACCCGATACTGAAATTATGACAGTTTCTTTTATCTTCTCCATAATCCTTATCCTCAGCTTCCCCCTTCCCTACCAGACATCGAAGACAAACTAGGACAGCATGTACAGACCAAGTAGACATCCCTGTGCTGCACGCCCCCATCCCATATGCAGGCTGTGCTGGAGAAGTTAGATAAGATGGAAAACAGCAGAGAGCACAAGAGATGAAATAAAAGCAGAGCAAAGATTGGCCTTGGATGAGTTCTTCCTACCCTCAATACTTTGGCAGCTACTCTGCAGATTAACACATCTAACGTAAACTGGGTAGTAGGAGGACGGAATTGTGCAGGTGACTTCTTTGTCTTTGTCAACAGAAGGCAGTTGGCTTTTAAGATCATTATAAGGAGATTTTTCCCCCATGTCCCCATACATCATAGAGCCAGACAGTGACTTTGGTGGTACATTCTTCCATGTGGATTTGGGGACACAAGTATTTGCAATTTGACTTGAGATGTGTCTGTCGCTTTTGCCAAAAATAGATCTGCTTGGTTCCAGCTGTTTAAAAATACTGTAAAGAGAGGCTTGAATAGTGTTAAAGCAAAAATAGTGGCTGCACAATAAAAGAATCGGAGGACGACATAAGATGTCAAAGACAGACAGCCTCAGGGCCTGACACCATTCACAGATTAGAAGCACAACTGCCACTTTGCCACTGGACACTAGACTTGTGTTGCAAAGAAGAAAAATTGCAGGCAGAGCAAAATATTGAATTGCAAAAGGTTTGCTTGTGATAACTGAGTGAATTTGTTATGTCAATAGTTTATAAGCGAGTTGATGTGGAAACACTGTCGCTAGAGCATTTCCAATGTAAGAGAAGCATCCCAGCAGTATAATCTACTCTTGTCCAATGATTTAAAATGTTTTAAACTTGTAAAGTGTTTTAAAGACGCAACATCAGTTTCTGTACCTAAGCCACACATTGTTCAAGTGCATCTAGAAATATGTTACATAGTTATTTTACTTGTATAGTTGTTTTAAAATGAAGAAAGAATTCACCTATATTTGCATTGTTTTGATTTGTGCTAAAACAACAACAACAACACATGGTGGATGTTTCTTTTGATTTTAGCTGTTTGTAGGCTAGAGAGGTAGTGTTCTAAACTTTGTACATGGATACAAAGATATCTCTAGGGGGCTGTGACAATTACTTCATTTCTTCCCACAAGAGCTGTTTCCATAGCACTGTTAACATTTGCTCAGAGATACAACATAAATTCCTGGCTTGAAAAAAGTTTTGCAACTTGGCACATATCACAGGTTTGGGAATTTGCGTTTAGTTGTCATTTCAGCAGATCGTGTAACATCGCTATAGAACATTGTTTCTCAGCTGTGTTTTAGGAGCAATGAGAAGGAACGAGAAACAGTGGCCTGGAGGTAATTAAAACCCAACCAATACTCTTTTGTGAAACCTTATGAAAGTAAGGCATGATTCTAAATTTTCTACAGAAATTTTTATTGGTTTACTCCCCCCCCCCCGCGCCCCTGAAAAGTATTTTATTATTGCAACAAGGAACTAATATCATTGGGGGAAAAGTAAAGAAAAACATTCTTTTTCATCAAACATTTTAATACCATTCCCTAGAACATGGATTCCCAGCATTTTCAAGCCAGGGGCCGGGTCACATTCTTTCAGTCAGCTTCGAGGGCCACATGGCCATTTTGCATTGCCTGGACAATGGTGGTGTGTGTGGCCATTTTGTCCCAATAGCTTCAAAGGGGTGACCATTTTGTTTCTCAATTGCCCTTGGAGGGGCAGAGGGGCACATGAAATAGTGCTGGGGGCTGGATTCAGCCTGTGGGCCTTAGGTTGGGATCCCCTGCCCTAGAATATAGAAAAAAGCGGTTTTGCTGCCTTGATTATCCACAGTCATATCTGACTCTATGGTTCAGTGCTCATCTCTATTTATAGCCAAAGAGCCAGTGCTGTCTGCATTTGCAAATATTTCCATGGACATGTGGCAGCCATGCCTAGACACCAAAGTGCACGTAATGCTATTTACTGTTTCCAATGTGGTCTCTATTTATCTATTCGTATTAGTTCTTGCTTTTGAACTGCTAGGTTAGCAGGAGCTGGGACAGAGATGGGCGTTCATTCTGTCATGCACTACTCAGGTCTCGAACTGCTGACTTATTTACCTTCCAGACGTCAAGTTCAGCGTCTTAACCACTAAGCCATTGCAGTCCCCATAAACCATATTTGTCCCCAAAACATATAATAGTTTGCCACCCCAGGCAGGAGGTACAGCAGACGTCACAAGAGGAGGAGTTAAATTGTGTAAGTTCTTATAAGGCCAAACCAGATATGTATATCTAATGTAATGCACTGGCTTCCTAATTTGCTGTTGCATGTGAGTGTGCTTACCTTTTAAAACAGCAGCCACAGTTTTCAGCAGGGCCATAGCCAGGATTCTAGATGTGGGTGGGCGAATATTTTTTCAGAATGGGCAACAAAGCCTCTTTTCAATGCATTCCTATGGGAAACCACATTTTGTCAGGGTGAGCAAACTGCTAACTCAAGGTGTGCCAAGCCCACCCTGGTCCCACCCTGGCTACAGACCTGGTTTTCAGTCAAGAGCTTGATCTTCAAGTATGCAGGGAATTTTATAAAATTTTTATTCCCTTTCATCTGCTTCACAAGCCAGAGGAAAATTCTTCTCTCCTTGTGGCAATTTTCAGGAGGCAGGTAAACTGCCAGTGACTGCATGGGGACCACATACCAAGGCAGCCTCGTCATCTGCTTCGTCTGGTTATTCAACCAGGGATTCTGGTTTCCCTTCCATATTCCTGCAGTGCTCATGGGTCTGCAAATATTTTTGTAATGGAAAGGTGAGAAATACAGTAAAGGGGTAATAAAATAAAACCTCCCCTTTCTCTTTGTGAATGGGGAGAATCTGTTGATGTAAACAGTTAGCAGAGTGGTATGCAGTTGCCAGTAAGAGGTTCGCACCTGGCAAGGTGGTCCCTTGTGAGAAAAACAGGCAGACAGATCTTGGTGCAGAAGAAAAACTCAACATAGGTTTGCTCAGGAAGTAAAAAGATGCAAGTATATACAGTGCAACAACTGTAACACAAAACAGATATATTTTCTTGGGCTGCTCAGTTGACCTCACTGAGACAGTTCAGTTGTGCTATATACAAGTCCATACAGTTCAGTAGCAGTCCAGTCCAGCAGGGTAAATGTAAGCTGTAATTACAGACAAAGCCAAAGAGTTCTACAGCTTCTGTCCTCCTGGTGGAGGCTTAGCCCCAAGTAGTCTTTCTTTGTCCAGCAAGCACAGATGGCATATCAGGCAAAAGCCATCATCAGGATCAGTGCAAAGAGTCAGTCCTCGTAGCAGGTTCTGGAAAACGCAGGACTCTTCGTCCAGACTGTCAGCAGAGGAAGGTGAGCATTAAAGCTCAGGCAAGTTGAGCATTGTAGCTGGAAGTCTGCAATCCTGCTCTGACCTAAATACACTGGCCCATGGAGCACATCAGGGAAAAGTCCCAACACCTATGTGCCCCTGTAGTAGGATCTTAAAGGCATCACAGTATGCCTTACAACCAGTTAGGGTATCAGGTGAAGACCTACAATCCCTAACAGAATCCACAACAGCCAACAATCCTCATTCCTAAATGCACATAGAGCAACCAATTTCACTTTTTTATTTAAAGAAGGCAATGTCAGGCTTTTGATTCCTCGCTGTTGTTCTTGCAAGAGCCAGCCTATGTGGTCTTCAGCAAGCTGCACTGTACCTGAGCACTTCCAGAAAAAGGGAACGGTAAACCATTTCTGTGTATTGTCTCCCTAGGAAGGCCTGGAAAAAGGTTGTCAAAAGTTCAGATTTATTTGATGTCACTTCATGATGATGATGCTTCTACTACTATCTCTTTGCACTGGGCCTTTTATACTCATGGGCCTTGTGTGCGGATGATGAAATACAACCTTCTGCCTCTAACAGTGGGCTTGTAAAGTAAAGGTGGAGAAAATTTTTGCCCTCCAGCTGTGTAGGCCTACCATGCCCAAGAGCCCTATTCAGCCTGGCCCCAAAACATGTGGCAGGCAAAATGTTCTCTAGCTGGAAGGGCTGACTGCTGGAGAATCTCAAAGGACCTTTATGCACAGCCAACAGTACAGGAAGCACACATTTAGTTGCTGCACCCTGATGCCCTCAATTCTCTTCTGCTTTTCTAACTGAAAACTCTGGTTTTATTGTGGTGAGAGAGGTGGTGTCCCAATTTTCCTACCAGTCTGTGGTGTCTCTGCATTTAAAGTGGTTTGTGGTATGGGGTGAGCTGCTCTTTCTTCACTGGTCCTACCAGTGGTCTTTGAGCCCTGGGCTCCGTCATTTTATTTATTATTATTTTATTTATTTTATTACATTTATATCCCGCCCTTATCCAAGGACTCATTTATACCCCCTTATCCAAAGCAAGCCCCGTTGTGGACATTGAACCTTGGGCTCCGTCGAAGATGTTGAGCCCGGGCTCTGGCTGCACTAATGTCCACTTGCAATGCTGATAGAGGATAATGTGTTTCCTAAAGTGTTCATTGTTTTATTGTTTGAGTGTATTTATTGGGATTTATTGTGCTTTTGATATTTTGTGATGTTCTGCGATACCATGTTAGCCGCCCTGAGTCAATCTGTGAGTAGGGTGGTATACAAGTGGGACAGACAGACAGACAGACAGACAAACAAACAAACAATAGTGAGGAATTTAGAGTGAGGCTCAGGCTATGCTGTACAAATTACCCCAGGACATGATATTACAATTGAATTTTCCTCTGCTATCTTTCTGAAGTGAAAGTCAGGTACTTCCTATTTGGTTCTAATGCCACAAGAAAGGGAAGTTCCCATGCATGTATATCCTTAGAATTGAAAGATGAACCACCCATCACCCTTGGCAGAACCTCCTGACAATTAACACCCTTGTTGGCTGTAATACCTTCTGTTCCCAGGAGTTGTTGGGTTCAGAAATCAGCACTTCCTCTTACAGGAAAAGGGGGATTTCTCAGTGATTTTCCCTGATTAAGCAAAAATAAACAGAAACAAAGTAAGCCAAATAGAAGAATGACAGTGTAAAGATAGCAGTACTGGCACCACAGTTATGCAAGATGGATATCTTTGAAGCTATTTGAGAGGTCTACATATTTTGTGCACCATGCTAAAAGAGTCAAAATAGTGGACATGTTTAAAACAGGTTGGGGTTGGGGAGTCTGGAGGAGATCTCCACTTGTAGTGTGAGTTCAGCATCTTTCTGGCTTGACAAGTTTCCTTTTTTTTTTTTTTTTTTAATTAGGTATGTTAAAAAAAAATACAAGAATACAAAAAGAATACAAAATACAAGAATACAAGAATACAAGTAAAAACATTACAAAAATATAAAAGCTTATGAAGAATATGTAACATGTTTTATACGCATTGCTGTTACATTCTCCTCTTTTCTTGATACATAATCTTCTTCACATTCCTTTCTATTACATCATTAAAAATCACCCTTGTGCTATATACATAGTCCGGGGGGTTCTGTACCTCACATTTTCCAAAAGTCATTATAATCTTTTTCGGGGGGTATGCCCTTTTTTTCCTTTAGCGTATAATTTATAAAAGGTTCCCAGATCCTCCAGAATATATTGTTATCAGCTTTCCCTTTCCTACAATTAATTTCCCAGGTAAGTTTTTCGTTTAAAGCTAAATTCCACATTTGTGTATACCAATCTTGTAGGCTTATTTGTTCACTACTTTTCCACTTTTTGGCAATACCTTGTCTTGCAACAGTCAACATTATAGCTAATAACTCTTTGTTATCTTTATTCATATCCTGATCTTCTATGTCTGTTAACAAAATTATTTCTGGCCCCAATCCGATCTGTACATCTAGTATGTTCTCTATTTCTTTTTTTATTCCTTCCCAGAAGTTTTTAAGTGCCTCACAACTACACCACATATGTTCATATGTTCCTTTTTTTTTTCTACACCTCCAGCATATATCACTCATATTACTATACATTTTGTGCAGGCCGACTGGGGTCCTATACCATCTCCATACCAACTTATAATTGTGCTCTTTAACTCTCACAGACAAAGTTCTCATTATTTTTCTTTTCCACATCTTCTGCCATTTTGTTGCTGTAATCCTTATATCCAATTCTTGTTCCCAGCTTTCTCTCAACACCTCTTGTATGTTTTGACTTTTATTCAAAATTTTATAAACTTTGCTGACTATCCCTTTGATTCCCACTTCTCCATTTCTAATTTTAGCCAAGAGTGTCTCAAACTCCGTACATTCTCTGTCTAAACCATTTTCCCGTAAGAATTTCTTATTCCAATTGTTTATCTGGAGGATCTTGAACCAATCCAGTTGAAGTTGCGAATACAGCATATGTCTTTTCTCTTGATCTTTGCAAGCATTGACCCAGTCTTTTAATAGTAATACTTTATTTTCCACCAATATATCTCTGATCTTTGTATCTATTTTTATCGGGAAATCTTGAAAATCTTCCACCTCTAAAATTGGCGATGTTCCTAAAGTAAGCTCTTTCCTCACTCTGTTCCATGTCTCTATTGTTGATTTTAGCATCAAAACCTGAGCCATCTTTTTTCCTCTTTCTTTTCCCTCACATAAAAATTGTGCCTTGCCCCACTTCGACAAGTCTTTCCTTTCAAATTTTTCCCAAACTGTTTCTTCCCTATTTAAAATTTTTATAACATTTCTTATTTGAAAGGCTCTATAATATTTTATAATATTTGGAATTCCCAGTCCTCCTTCTTTTTGCGGGACATACCATAACGACTTAGTTATTCTGGCTCCTCTAATCCCATTACAATACCGATTGATCATATTTTGATACTCATTTAACTCTTTATCAGTGTGTTTTAATGGCAAAACATCAAACAGAAAATTCAATTTGGGTAGTAACATCATCTTGCATATAGCAATTCTTCCGAACCATGACAGCTTTAATTTACTATACTGTACTATTTTCTCCTTTATTTCCTTCTTTTGTCTGTCATAATTCAATCCTTTAAGTTCCCCTAATTTGCATGATAAAATTACTCCCAAATATCTCATTTTCTGTGTAATTTGTACATTATAATTCCTCTTAATTAACTCTTCATCTTCTTTCTTCCCATTAATTAAAATCATCTCTGTTTTATCCCAGTTAACTTTCAACCCCGTTACCTCTTCAAAATCTTTCAAATGTTTATTTACCTTAGCTACACTTTCCACTGGATGCTTCACCGTCAACAATGTGTCATCTGCATAGAGACTTACTTTAGTTCCTTCTATCCCTACTATTCCCTTATCTTGACGAATTGCATTTGCTAAGAATTCCATAGCCAATATAAACAACGATGGCGACAAGGGGCAGCCCTGCCTCGTGCCCGCCTCTAACCTTATATCACTTGTGTAGCTTTCATTAAATTTGACTCTTGCTGTACCTTTTTTATACAATTCTCCAATAACACCTTGAAATTTTTCCCCGAATCCATATAGTTTAATCATCTCGTGGATCGATGTCCATTGCAGTGAGTCAAATGCTTTAAATATATCTAATGCTAGGAAACACATTTTTTCCTTTCTTTTTTCTGTTATGTCTAATATATCTACAACTCTTCTTATAAGATCTGCCATATGTCTATTTTTAACGAACCCTGCTTGATCCTCGTTGATATAATTGGCTATGAAACCATTTAGTCTATTTGCTAAAATCGTAGTAAAAATTTTTGCATCTTGATTGATCAGAGATATTGGCCTATAAGATTCAATTTTTTCTAAATTTTTGCCCGGCTTGGGAATTAAAGCAATTATCGATCTATTCCAGGACTCTGGAGTCGCATCTCCCCCTAAAATCCCGTTGTATAACTTATGCAATCTCGGGGCAATCCATGGCATAAAATCTTTATAAAACTCAGCTGGTAACCCATCCTCCCCAGGTGCTTTCTCCTTTTTCAATTTTCTTATTACTTCTTCTATTTCCCTAATCGATATTGTTTCCTCCATTTTATTCCTATGTTCCTCTGTAATCTTCTTAATTTGTTGCTGATCAAAATATTCTCGCATTTTACTTAAATTTACGTCCTTTTTTGAATACAACTTTCTATAAAAATTTTCAATCAGCTCTGCTTTCTCTTTCTTTTTATTGCATCTTTTCCCATTTTTATCTACCAATACACCTACTTGCCCTTTATTTTTTTTATCCCTTGCTGCTTTTGCCAATAACTTGGAATTTTTATTGCCGTATTCAAAGTATTCTCTTTTTAGGAAAATCAAATCTTTCTTTACTTTTTCTATATCCTTCCCATCCAGCTCTTTCTTGATTTTTTTTATCTCTTGAAGTATCACCTGATCCTTCTTTTTAGCATATTCAGAGTGAAGATATTTTAACTGCCTTTCCAACTCCTGGTTCCAATTTCTAATTTGTCTATTCCTAATACTTTTTAATTTTATCGATTCCCCTCTGAATATTGCTTTCATTGTGTCCCAAACTCCTCCCCCACTGATCTCATTATTTTCATTGAATTTCCAACTTTCCTCCCATTTTTCCATAACTTGTTTCCTAGTCAATTCATTCCCGTATAGCTTCGCGTCGTATCTCCAAATGTAACCTCTTTTTTCATCCTCTGTAAAATTTATGTCCACTGTTATTTTTGCATGGTCAGATTCTCTAAATGTCCCAGTCTTTATATCCTCAAGTGTTTTTACCAACTCTCCTGTTACAAATATATAGTCTATTCTTGAGTACATATCATGCACATGGGAATAATATGTATATTCTTTTTCCTGGGCTTTTAGCTCTCTCCAGACATCCTTTATCCCCATTAAGTTCCTCCATTCCTCTAGAATATACCTTTTACCTCTCTTTTTTACACTTGTACTATCTATGTCTGAGCACATCATGTTAAAGTCTCCACCTATGACCATGTTCTTAGTCCCTTCCTCCTTCAATATTTTCCCCAGTTTATCTAAAAACTCTTGCTGTTTATCATTTGGAGCATAGATGTTAGCCAGTGTTATCTCTTCTTCCTCAATTTTTCCTTTAATTATTAAATATCTTCCTTCTGAATCAGCTATAATCTTGCTCACCGTAAACCCCAATTTCTCCGAGATCAGAGTTGCAACTCCCCTGGCTTTAGATGTCCCATATGCCTTTTCGTATATTTCAATTCCTCTCACCGTCAAATTATTTACATTTGCAGATTTTTGGTGGGTCTCTTGCAAAAAAATTACATCAGCCCTGTCTTTATTAAGCGATATTTGCAACTTCTTTCTTTTCAGTGCATTCCCCGCCCCCTTCACATTCCACGTTACAACTTTCAATGACTTAACCATTTGTATTTAAATCCTCTTCCCATCGTTCTTTTACCTCCCCGGACGTGCTCCCTAATAAACCCCCGATTTCCCCACAAATAAGAAAGTTAACCGAAATAAGATGCAATAAAACAAGAATACTGTTCAACCTAAGTAAAAAATAACAAAAAGAAAACTTACCTATTCTTCTCACTTCTTCAACCCTCCCCACATCTGCCTTTCCGATGTCACCTTTGTTTTCCAAAGAGGGGAGGGGGGGACCGGAGAAAAAAGGCATATAGTTCTTCTATTAACCTCCTCCCTCTGACCTTAATTAAATTTGTAAATATATTCAACCTACCTATTCACCACTTGTCCCTGGAATGTCCAAACCTCCCACTGCTCCCTCCTCCTCCCGGCCCACTAACGATCCCATCACTCCCACCTTAGCCAACTCTGATCTCATTAGTATCCAATCCGAATCAGCTTCCTTAATCAAACCAATTTGTGTTAAATACAACAATGGATCCATGTTCGCATCCAAGACGTGCCATTTTTTATCATAAAAAAATCTCAACTGTTGTGGAAATCGCCAAACATACTTAACACCTTTTGCAATCAATATTTTTGTAACAGGTTTCATCGTGTACTTCCACTTCCTCTCTTGGGGCGCTATGTCGTTATAGACCTCCACATCCACTCCATCTATTTTTAGGATGCCAGACCCAGCTTGTCTAATGAAAGACATCACTTTCAATTTATCTGCCCAATTTGCAAATTTAACTAAAACATTCCTGGGTGTCTTCTTATCTCTCCTTCCACCCACCCTATACACAGCACCAATATCATCTGGACCAAATTCTTTGCCCATTTTAAGTGAGTTCAGCCAATCCACTACCCTCTCTTTCAGCTTGTCTGGCGTCCTTTCAATCATATGTCGAATCACTACATTAAATTTCCGCCACCCCTCTTCCATCATCATCATTCTTTGTTCCTGCGCCACCATCTTATCTTCCAAAACATGCTCTTGAATAAAAAGTTCATTTACTGATATGATGGCGTGTTTGACTTCTTTATTCATAGTCTTTGTGATCTCATCAATCCTTTGCGTATTCACCAACACGTCCTTCTTCACGTCAGTAAGGGATTTAGCCAGGCTTTCATATTGTAGCCTGGCCAATTCCCTATCTTTCTTCATTTCCTCACTGTTGGCCTCCACAGCTTTATTCAATTTAGTTTGATTTTCATCCAACTTTTGCATTGTTGCCTGCATTTGCTGAAGAATTATCGTCATGTTGTCCATTCTTTGAACCATGTCAAAGGAGCCCACCTGCTCCACCGCTGTAGAACTCATAACTGTCTCTTGAGCCTCTATGTTAGGTGATGGCGTATGCCTCTCTTCCTCTTCCTGTTCTTTACCCTTTTTGCCTTTCCGACCTTTCGGTCTAACAACTTCCTCCATTTCCTCTCCCTCCCTGCCCAACAAACACCCCAGTATAACAAACAAAATATGTAATGAGGGGAGGGAGTGGAGAATAGGAAAGTATTCGATTCACTAGAATTAAGACTTAACTCTTTCTGAGAAACAAAAGTCACCAACAATGTCTATCATGCGCCAAGAAGTACTCCTCAAGAAGTTTGGACCTTTACTTTTTGTGTAACAATTATTTATAATTCTCCAGCAGGAGCCATGGCAGAAACGAACACAGGAATGGGAAGTGAATCTGCTGATCCTTATTCAAACCATATAAATCAAAGTTTATGATGTAGGAGGAGAATGGGAACGGGAGAGGTATTCAACTCATCAATTTTAGGCTTTATTCCTTGGTATCTGCTGTCTTAAATCAAAACCCTTATAGATCTCCAACCTTTAGAATTAACGTCCCGATATTTTGTTACAAAGCTAGAGCATAAGCGGAAACAAGCAGGAGAGGCGAATCTGCTGGTCCCGTTCAAAAAACTCTTTTCCTCTGTGGTTTTCTGGTGCGCAACTCATGAAACAAAGAAACAGCTTCGTCCCCGCCCCTTAAAGCTCTTAAAAATCTCCTTTGTCCGCCATTACTACTCGAGCAATCAGAAGCAAGGAAAAAAAATCTTTATAATCCACCAGTTAGATCACAGTCAAATCACAGTCAAATGCAGCGTTTCCCTTTAATCATACACCGCCACCACCTCTTCCGGCTCTATCCCAGCTCTCTTCGATGTTCCCGGGGGGGCTCGAATTTCTAACCCCTCCGTCAGCAACGCACCTTTTGTCGTCCTCCGTAACCTCAGATCAGCTCAACCTCTCCAGATCGCTCCGTCCCCGACTTCTCCAGCAGCCACTCGCCAGTCTCCTTTCTCTCCGGCACCCCGTCTATCCCCAAATCCCAGCTCCAAGAACTCTGTTCACGCGGTATCAGCTGACTTGAAGGGGATGACTCCGGTGCCGCAACTTTCGCCGCTCGATAAATCAAAAGCCGATCGGCTCAACGGAAGGCGCTTGGAACCGCGATCCTCCTCCGAGGACCCCAGCCGCCACGCCGCCCGGAGCACTCACCAGGCTCGTTTCGCTGACTTCTCGCTGATCTCTCTGACCTGGTCCGTCCGGCTCCAACTCCAACCTGTGTTTTAAAAGTTTTTTATCTTCTTCCAAGGACAGGTGAAACTCTTTTTCGCATTAATATCTCCTTAAATCCCATTGATTATACTCATTTCTTGGCAGAGGGAAAGAAATCCGCTGTTCCCCCTACGCCATCTTAACTCCGCCCCTAGAACATGGATTCCCAGCATTTTCAAGCCAGGGGCCGGGTCACATTCTTTCAGTCAGCTTCGAGGGCCACATGGCCATTTTGCATTGCCTGGACAATGGTGGTGTGTGTGGCCATTTTGTCCCAATAGCTTCAAAGGGGTGACCATTTTGTTTCTCAATTGCCCTTGGAGGGGCAGAGGGGCACATGAAATAGTGCTGGGGGCTGGATTCAGCCTGTGGGCCTTAGGTTGGGATCCCCTGCCCTAGAATATAGAAAAAAGCGGTTTTGCTGCCTTGATTATCCACAGTCATATCTGACTCTATGGTTCAGTGCTCATCTCTATTTATAGCCAAAGAGCCAGTGCTGTCTGCATTTGCAAATATTTCCATGGACATGTGGCAGCCATGCCTAGACACCAAAGTGCACGTAATGCTATTTACTGTTTCCAATGTGGTCTCTATTTATCTATTCGTATTAGTTCTTGCTTTCGAACTGCTAGGTTAGCAGGAGCTGGGACAGAGATGGGCGTTCATTCTGTCATGCACTACTCAGGTCTCGAATTGCTGACTTATTTACCTTCCAGACGTCAAGTTCAGCGTCTTAACCACTAAGCCATTGCAGTCCCCATAAACCATATTTGTCCCCAAAACATATAATAGTTTGCCACCCCAGGCAGGAGGTACAGCAGACGTCACAAGAGGAGTTAAATTGTGTAAGTTCTTATAAGGCCAAACCAGATATGTATATCTAATGTAATGCACTGGCTTCCTAATTTGCTGTTGCATGTGAGTGTGCTTACCTTTTAAAACAGCAGCCACAGTTTTCAGCAGGGCCATAGCCAGGATTCTAGATGTGGGTGGGCGAATATTTTTTCAGAATGGGCAACAAAGCCTCTTTTCAATGCATTCCTATGGGAAACCACATTTTGCCAGGGTGAGCAAACTGCTAACTCAAGGTGTGCCAAGCCCACCCTGGTCCCACCCTGGCTACAGACCTGGTTTTCAGTCAAGAGCTTGATCTTCAAGTATGCAGGGAATTTTATAAAATTTTTATTCCCTTTCATCTGCTTCACAAGCCAGAGGAAAATTCTTCTCTCCTTGTGGCAATTTTCAGGAGGCAGGTAAACTGCCAGTGACTGCATGGGGACCACATACCAAGGCAGCCTCGTCATCTGCTTCATCTGGTTATTCAACCAGGGATTCTGGTTTCCCTTCCATATTCCTGCAGTGCTCATGGGTCTGCAAATATTTTTGTAATGGAAAGGTGAGAAATACAGTAAAGGGGTAATAAAATAAAACCTCCCCTTTCTCTTTGTGAATGGGGAGAATCTGTTGATGTAAACAGTTAGCAGAGTGGTATGCAGTTGCCAGTAAGAGGTTCGCACCTGGCAAGGTGGTCCCTTGTGAGAAAAACAGGCAGACAGATCTTGGTGCAGAAGAAAAACTCAACATAGGTTTGCTCAGGAAGTAAAAAGATGCAAGTATATACAGTGCAACAACTGTAACACAAAACAGATATATTTTCTTGGGCTGCTCAGTTGACCTCACTGAGACAGTTCAGTTGTGCTATATACAAGTCCATACAGTTCAGTAGCAGTCCAGTCCAGCAGGGTAAATGTAAGCTGTAATTACAGACAAAGCCAAAGAGTTCTACAGCTTCTGTCCTCCTGGTGGAGGCTTAGCCCCAAGTAGTCTTTCTTTGTCCAGCAAGCACAGATGGCATATCAGGCAAAAGCCATCATCAGGATCAGTGCAAAGAGTCAGTCCTCGTAGCAGGTTCTGGAAAACGCAGGACTCTTCGTCCAGACTGTCAGCAGAGGAAGGTGAGCATTAAAGCTCAGGCAAGTTGAGCATTGTAGCTGGAAGTCTGCAATCCTGCTCTGACCTAAATACACTGGCCCATGGAGCACATCAGGGAAAAGTCCCAACACCTATGTGCCCCTGCAGTAGGGTCTTAAAGGCATCACAATATGCCTTGCAACCAGTTAGGGTATCAGGTGAAGACTTACAACCCCTAACAGAATCCACAACAGCCAACAATCCTCATTCCTAAATGCACATAAAGCAACCAATTTCATTTTTTTTTTATTTAAAGAAGGCAATGTCAGGCTTTTGATTCCTCACTGTTGTTCTTGCAAGAGCCAGCCTATGTGGCCTTCGGCAAGCTGCACTGTACCTGAGCACTTCCAGAAAAAGAGAACGGTAAACCGTTCTGTGTATTGTCTCCCTAGGAAGCCCTGGAAAAAGGTTGTCAAAAGTTCAAATTTATTTGATGTCACTTCATGATGATGATGCTTCTACTACTATCTCTTTGCACTGGGCCTTTTATACTCATGGGCCTTGTGTGCGGATGATGAAATACAACCTTCTGCCTCTAACTGTGGGCTTGTAAAGTAAAGGTGGAGAAAATTTTTGCCCTCCAGCTGTGTAGGCCTACCATGCCCAAGAGCCCTATTCAGCCTGGCCCCAAAACATGTGGCAGGCAAAATGTTCTCTAGCTGGAAGGGCTGACTGCTGGAGAATCTCAAAGGACCTTTATGCACAGCCAACAGTACAGGAAGCACACATTTAGTTGCTGCACCCTGATGCCCTCAATTCTCTTCTGCTTTTCTAACTGAAAACTCTGGTTTTATTGTGGTGAGAGAGGTGGTGTCCCAATTTTCCTACCAGTCTGTGGTGTCTCTGCATTTAAAGTGGTTTGCGGTATGGGGTGAGCTGCTCTTTCTTCACTGGTCCTTCCAGTGGACTTTGAGCCCTGGGCTCCGTCATTTTATTTATTATTATTTTATTTATTTTATTACATTTATATCCCGTCCTTATCCAAGGACTCATTTATACCCCCTTATCCAAAGCAAGACCCGTTGTGGACATTGAACCTTGGGCTCTGTCGAAGATGTTGAGCCCGGGCTCTGGCTGCACTAATGTCCACTTGCGATGCTGATAGAGCATAATGTGTTTCCTAGATTGTTCATTGTTTTATTGTTTGAGTGTATTTATTGGGATTTATTGTGCTTTTGATATTTTGTGATGTTCTGCGATACCATGTTAGCCGCCCTAAGTCAATCTGTGAGTAGGTGGTATACAAGTGGGACAGACAGACAGACAGACAGACAGACAAACAAACAAACAAACAAACAATAGTGAGGAATTTAGAGTGAGGCTCAGGCTATGCTGTACAAATTACCCCAGGACATGATATTACCATTGAATTTTCCTCTGCTATCTTTCTGAAGTGAAAGTCAGGTACTTCCTATTTGGTTTTAATGCCACAAGAAAGGGAAGTTCCCATGCATGTATATCCTTAGAATTGAAAGATGAACCACCCATCAGCCTTGGCAGAACCTCCTGACAATTAACACCCTTGTTGGCTGTAATACCTTCTGTTCCCAGGAGTTGTTGGGTTCAGAAATCAGCACTTCCTCTTACAGGAAAAAGGGGATTTCTCAGTGATTTTCCCTGATTAAGCAAAAATAAACAGAAACAAAATAAGCCAAATAGAAGAATGACAGTGTAAACATAGCAGTACTTGCACCACAGTTACGCAAGATGGATATCTTTGAAGCTATTTGAGAGGTCTACATATTTTGTGCACCATGCTAAAAGGGTCAAAATAGTGGACATGTTTAAAACAGGTTGGGGTTGGGGAGTTTGGAGGAGATCTCCACTTGTAGTGTGAGTTCAGCATCTTTCTGGCTTGACAAGTTTCCTGCCAATTAAAAAAATCAGCTTCAGTATTGCTGCTGAAATGGTTATGTGTGAACTATCTTAGTGATGGCACAGATGGTAGCTGCCATTTTCTCTGTCTAAAATCAGGGGTGCCCAAACTATGGCCCATGGGTCAGATGCAACCCCCCAGTGCCAATTCATCCGGTCCGTGCTGCCCTCGTTGATCCTGGAAACGGAAGCAAAACGCACCGTATGGATGGCAAGGGCAGCGCAGACCAGATGAATTGGCATTGGGGCCTGGATCTGGCCTACAGACTGTAGTTCAGGGACCTTTATGCAAATGTGCGCAGAGTTTAGGATGTTGGGTTTAGATATTAATTTGTTGTCAACTGTTAGAGATTGGGAAATGAATTTGTTGGTGTTAATGTAAAAATATAATCCATAACTCATTGAATTAAGAGGACTAAGAAAAAAAGTTGTCATACATTATCCACCACAAACTCTACATGGATTTCTAACATCAGCCTAACATCACTAAAGATGCAACATTTCCAGAAAAATTGGGGTGGGGGTGGGGAATGCAACATTAGCACATTTTTTTACAGTTTGAAAGTCATTCTGTTACTTTAGGAACATAACATATGACTTTTTGATTTGGCATACAATTATCACAACTGGCATATTTAAAAAAGTGTATTCAAACAATTATTACAAACGAAATTGACTTTTTAAATTTTATTTTTATTTGTAACAAATGGAGCAACAATTTCCTGAACTGTATGGACGGAAACCTCTTTGGTTTTGCAATGATTTTTATTTCCTCTCCACACTATCAAATAGACATTAAGCACCCATTCCCAGAAAAAAAAACTGAGGTGGGGAAAGCAGGTGGAAAGGATTAAGATTCAATGACTAATCATGAAATTTAATCAGACTCACTTTCTGATCTATATTCTACATAGTTTTCAGAAATGATTTGGAGAATATATGAACACCTTGTCTTAAATATTTTATTCATCATGGTAAATAAAATATTCCATATCGATTTTCTTCCTCTTTTCATTGTTTCATAAAAAAACAAAAATTCTTGGTCTTCACATCTCTAAGCAGGACTACAAACTGGAGGAAACATCTACAGTACAGTACTTCCAACCACTAAGTAATATTACTACAGTAGTTGATTTTGGTTTGCCTACAGTTGCTGCCACCTTGTGGGTACCTTCTGTCATAAATGCTGGGATTTTCAGATTTCTTCTCATTTGTCCCATCATGGTACAGAACTGCTCTTTTTGTTGTTTTAAAATTGCCCTCCCCAGTCTGGCACTCCCCGCCCCCATTTGCTAGGATGGAGCTTCAGTAAGGTTGAGGAAAAAATATGTGTTCTCCATCAGGATCTCATCTCTCTACCCGCAGACCTGCAAACCTGCAAAGTGCCAGGAGTAGGAATAACGTGTATAGAGTTAGTTTTCATGGGAAGTTGTATGGGTGTCTTCTTCTGGGGGAGGAAGGCAAAGTGTGAACCCACAGATGTAGTGTACATGTTAATGCACAGAATGTATTATTGCATTAGTTTTAAAGCACTAGGTACAGTGATGCCTCTCCCCCCCCCTCATTTTAGTGGGGGAAATGACAAATATGTTAATGTATTAGCTTCAACACAATATTGCCAAGCTTCAAATGCAAAGAACAGTGTTCTGATGCTGTTTGAGATAAAAGTCCTGATGGAGCTAAAGGTTGACTCAACCTTCCATCCTTCTGAAGTTGATAAAATGAGTATCCAGTATATTGGGGGCAAGATGCTAATTATCTTGTGAGCACCCTAACTGCTGTGGGTGGCATGTAAGTATAACTGGTGTTGCTAAAGCCCATTGGGAAGGAGGAGTTCAGAGCTGGGAGGTTAGGGGCCGTTCAAATACCACGTGACCATTTTAGGGGAGAGAGGTCAACCAAAAGTCACGGAAAGTCACAGGAGGGGGGTTGGCGTGAAGTCACGTGACTCCAAAATTATCATTTGCTTTTTGCATCCAGCTGGCCATAGATCTATCTTCAAACCACGTGAGGGGGGGGGGGTTGTCAGTCAAACGTCATGGAAAGTCACAGAGGGGGGAGGGGGTCAAAAAGTGGCCTATTTTAGGTCACGTGGTATTTGAAAGATCCTTTCTTCACTGGAGTGGTCTTTCCTCCTCTGACCCTCCTGAGGTTACAGAATCAGACATATTCAGTATGTTCAGTATGGGGATGGTAACCAGAAGTTATCTCAGGGCCTCTGCTGGCTGAAGGATTCTGGGAAATGTCATGCCAAAAAAAAAAACCCCACCCTGCTTTTGTACTTCTTTTTCTGGAAGCGTCAGGTCTCTCTCTCCCTTTTCTGGTATATAACATCCCAGAGGATCAACCTTTCCCTAGGCCTGATCAAGAGCTGATGAAGAATTATATCTGGATAATAATCAAAACACAGGGTGCGATGGCTTAGTCGTTAAGATGCTGAGCTTGAGGATCGGTTGACAGATCAGCAGTTAGAGACCCGAGTACTGTGTGATGGAGTGAATTCCTGTCTTCCCCAGCTCCTGCTAACCTAGCAGTTAAAAAGCAAGACATTGCAAGTAGATAAATAGGTATAGTGTTGGTGGGAAAGGTAACAGCATTAGCGCGTTCCAGTGTCTAGGTCATGCCTGCCACATGACCATGGAAACGTCTGTAGATGCTGACAGCACTGGTTCTTTGACTGTAAACAGAGATGAACACTGCCCTCTAGAGTCAGACATGATTGGCTTTCAAGCAAGGGTGACCTTTAATGTGCATGTTTTGGGGCCAGATTTCAATTTCACAGTGGAAGTTTCTTCTCAGGGTGCCTCATTTCCCCCAAACGTTATACCCTCCAGTCTTTTTAAGATCTTTTCCCTTTGCCCTTCCCCTTCCCCTTCTTAGCTGTTCCACCTTCTTCGGCCACCTTCTTCTTCTCTTCCTTGAGCTCCTTATACCGCCATTTGGGCAACTCGAGCGTGTTCTTGTTCTTGGAGCGTTTTGGCTTCTTCTCCTTGGGCGCTGTCTGGGCGGGAGACTTGGTCAGCTCGATTTTGGGGATTCCTCCTGGGAAGATGCTGTTGCGGCGCAGACGCAAGGGGAGGGAGAGGATCTTCACTAGGGTGCCAGAGGGCTGATATGGCACCAGGACCCGGGTTGGTGTCATTAGCTGGCCGTTGCAGGAAGAAGAACCACTGGCCATGGATTTGGCATCAGGATCGGGCGTGTATTCCTTGAGGATCTCGGGCACCGAACGTCTCAGCTTGCCTACCTCTGGCGGGCTGGCGGGACAGACTGTTTGGCAAGCAGTGGCCACAAACGGGCTGGCCAAGCTAGTGGTCATGCGCACCATATGGTCCATCACGCCGTCAGGTTCGGGGTCATGTGGGAAGTTGATGGAAAAGGTGGAGCGAATTTTGGTGGAGAGGCGCTGGGCTCTGGAGGCGCCTACAGTCTGGGCCACCAACTCAGGCAAAGCGGGCCATTCGGGCAAGTACTTTGTCGAGAACTGCTCAGCACAGGGGCGCTGCAGAAGGGTCCGGATCCGAATAATGGTCTCAAAACGCCCTGTCAGCGCTGCCCATTCCCGTGCGGTCTTTCCTTTGACTGGATCCACAGCAGTCAGGTCAGCTCCTAAGAGAAATGCCAAGTTATTTGAAGCCCAGCTTTGTACCATTTCTTTTAAAATGGCTGCCACAGACATAACATCCAGATTTGTTCCTAATACGCTCCGGTCCCTTTTACCACATGTTTAAATTCCCCTAATGGTGGGTGGGTCTTAGGGCAGTATTTTGGATGAATGTCAAAACACTGGATGAACATCAAAGCGGGGGATGACGTCAAAACAGTGGGCCAACGTCAAAGTGGTGGATCAAGTAGTTAAGACACTGAACTTGCTGGATGGATGGTCAGTGTTCGATTCCCGGGTACTGCATGATGGAGTGAGCTCCCATCTCTGTCCCAGTTCCTGCCAACCTAGCAGTTTTAAAAAGCAAGAAATTGCAAGTAAATAAATAGGGACCACTTTGGTGGGAAGGTAAACAGCGCTCCGTGCTCTCCAGTGTTGAGGCATGCCTGCCACATGTCCACGGAAACGTCAGCAGACGCAGACAGCTCTGGCTCTTTGACTATAAACAGAGATGAGCACTGAACCCTAGAGTCGGATACGACTGGTTTTTGAGCTAGGGCAACCTTTTTCTTTACCTTTACAAAACATAGCTTTGTTTTGTGAGAGGTGCTTAGGACGAATCGATTTTTGTTGCAGGGTTTTTGGTTGAGAGGAAAGGGCATATTTTATTGTCCCCTTTTGTTTCTAGAGTTTAAAAATCATTGGTTATTCCAACATGCCATAGTCAGGAAGTGCAAGGAAAAAAGGCTCAGCAATGAGATCTCTAAGGGTTATGGCAGTGTGATATAGAGGGTAAAGTACTTCTTCTTCTTCCTTGTCAAGGCCAGATGTGAAACTGCCAAAATGAAGCCAGCTTTGGAGAGTTCATTCTGTAGTTACTTTCACCCAACCTAGTGTGAAAAAGATTAGCCAACACAAGGTGGTCGTTGCCTGGAGTATGCCTGATTGTGGTTCAAAAATACAGTACCACAATCTTCACGGAGGGACTTGTTATGTTCAGGTCTCAATAATTCTTGAAACTCTTTGTCTGGCATTAGGTCACCCTCACACCCACTCTCTTTCTCTCTCTCACACACACACACACTTTCACACACACAAGATCCTCAGCCAGACCTGTCATCATTCTTAAAGGGTTTTCTTTGTTGAACTTGTTGTTGTTTGTGGGATACAGTGAGGAGTTTGAGCAGCTGAGAGCCATCTACATCATCCTACACACTCATTGAACCAAAGATGGAGAATAAAAGTAACAGAAAGGATTACAGGCAGAGGCTTCCAGAGGTCCTGGCAAAGCCTCCAGCTTTTAAAATGTAAACAAACCACAAATAAAAATAAGGCGCAGAGGAAAGGAAGCTACTTGCTATGTAGGTTTTGGCAAGACATGAAAGAGAGCATGTGGCACCAGAGGGAACCTGAGTAACGCCCCCCAGCTGTGGCTTACCACTGCTCTTTTTATGCTCCATCATGTATGTGAGTTTAAAATTGGGAGGGGAAGGAAATGGAGCTTGGTGAGGTTTAATCCACACAAGCCATTACTGCCTGAATTGTTTTAGTTTTGCAGCCTATCAAGGGAGTTTTAAATGGTTCCTGATTATTGAGTTGGAGCTATTCAAATGTGAATGTGGTACTTTCTTAACTACACTGGCCCACGGGGAGGGAATGATGTAAACCAGGGGTGCCCAAACTATGACCTGCATCCTAGATCTGCCCCATAGTGCCATATCATTTGGCCCTGCTGCCCTCACTGCTACCGGAGGCGGAAGTAAAACACAACATGCACATAATGCACCTGTAAATGCACATAACACTGCTGTAAATGACCCGTGGCTGTTGTAAATGTGTTTACGGAAGCTGTGGGTCATTTTTGGCACATATGCATGTATTTTTACTTCCACTTTCAGTGGGAGGAACCACATGGCTGGCACGCTCAACCATGTGACCCACCCATGGCCTGAAAAGTTTGGGCACCCCTGATGTAAACAAACAGCCACATCAGTGCAGTTGTGTTGATTTTCAGCATTGTGCAGTAGGGCTATTGGTCGTTATGCTAGAAACTGTAATCAAACACACCTGGAGAGTACTAGGTTAGGAGGGCTGAAATACAACAGCTCCTAAAGTTCTTCTGATTGTGGTGTTCTCTCTGCTAATTGTTGTTTTTCTGCAGGACAGGATTTTCATAGGGTCCATGGAGGATCAAAGAAGAATTCCTTCTTCTATGTCTAGGCCAGATGTGAAACTACCAAAATGAAGCCAACTTTTAGTGAGTTTATTCTGCAGTTCCTTTCACCAGACCTATTGTGAGAAAGATTAGCCAGCAACACAAGGTTGCAGTTACCAGGGTAGGCCTGTTTGGGGTTCAAAAATACCATAGTCTTTAAGGAGGCTGTTTCTGTGTACCCCAAATAAAAACTTAAAGACTACCTACATGTGGTTTTGCTCCTGATCACCTCCCTCATTCCATGCTTACTACTTACAGTTTGTTTGTTTTTTAAACTCCACTCAATTTACACTTGCCTGTTTAAAATTCTGTGTAGATTATCTTACTGGTTGCCACTGGTTGACAAAGCTGAAGGGGGTGATGATAATGGTACTTAAGGGCTGTCCTGCTTCAAAACAGTCAGCAGATGTCAGTCGAAACAATTAAAAACAACAACAACATCCAGGGCATTAAATCCAAACTGGGAGCCTGGTTTGTGTTGTTAGCTTTGTAGCCAGACACTTGTGTACAGTGCCGGGTTCCAGTCCAAGCAGTAATAGGCCTAGTGAGGTGTTGTGAAAAATAATGTGAGTTATGCAGTGTTCAGAAGAGGGTAGCGAAGAGCCCATTGATAATCTATGAACCTTTTCTAAAATCAGAAGTGGATGAATCCTTACTTTGTTTTTCAGCAAGTACAGGTATGGTGTTTTATAGTCTAAGCTTGTTGCAGATTCTGTGAGCTGTCAAACTTTAGCTTGTCTGTGGAACAGATAATCCTTTCTCCTTGTCATTAATATGCCCCACTCCTCCTTTGTGGCAGCTCTAGAAGGAAGAAGCCTTAATTGCTTTGATCTACTTTGGTACAACTTGTGTTTACATGCATGAGGAAGCTGTCCAAGAATTGATTCCCCCAGAGATCCACAAAAAGCAATAATTTCAAATGGGAGATGTGCCTAGAAGCAGTGAGATGCAACTCCCTCATCCTTTCAGCCCCCTCGGTTCCTGGGAGCATGAAACAGATTCATTCATCTCTCTCTCACACTCTGGAGAATGGGAGATTTCTCCTGGCTATGTGCCTTAAAGCATATCTACATTTCATACTCAGAAAAGCATGAGAAAGTCATACACTGCTCTTTCTGAGCCCATCTCCCATTTTGCAGTAGCAGGGGATTTATTTATTTATTTAGATTAATATTGGCGCCCACTTGCTGAGGCGACTCAGGATACCAAAAGAAGATGGAGCATAGTCCGCCAATGCCTCCATTCCTCTAGTGGTCTTCTTCTTCATGGGAAATAGTTCACCTCAACATCTCTTGACATTGATTGGCCCCATTCAAAACAACCTAGCTCTTCAAAGTTGCCCTCCCATATACTATGCTGGCTTATTTGTTTCATGCATACCTTGCCTTTTCAAGACAGTATACATTACTCTCTTTCTCCCCACTTTCTCCTCAAAACCTCACAGGGCTGTGGTGGCTCAGTGGTTAAGAAGCTCACCTTGTTAGCTGGAAGGCCAGCAACTCGGCAGAGCGAAACCCAGGTACTGCATGATGGATTGAGCACCCATCTCTGTCCCAGCTCTTGGGAACATGAAAGGAGCCTCATTTGGGTGTTCCCTAAGCAGAGTTTCTTCCACAAAAATCCTTTCCCCCACAAAAATCCTTTCAACCCAGAATAATTTCTGACACAAAATTATTATTATTATTTCACAGAAGGGCAAAGTTGTAGACTTGAAAGGGAGACCAAGACACATCTTAAACAAGTGCTGGATGATGAAGAAAATCCATAGCTGGAACAACACTAACAGATGCCCACACAACCTCTGTCTAAAAGGCTCCAACACAAGAGAACTCCCCGAGTCTCTTGCAGCAGATTATTCCACTACCATCAGCTGTTGCTATTAAAATATTCTTCCTAATATTTAGTTGAAATGTCATTTGAACCCCATTGGTTCTGGTTCCTTCCTCTGAAATAGCAGAGAATATGCTTGCTCAATTTTATGTGACAGCTCTTCATCCCTATGAAGATGACTGTCATATGTTGGGGGAACATAGGAACTTCCCCAAAGAGTGGAAATCATTGTGAGTATACCCAGGCATCCCCTGGGCAATGGGCAAAAGAACGGCCAATCCTGTACTCTGACTGGATCCACCTCCTTCCCCTGTTTCCTATACAGCTTGGTTTCACACCTCTTTATTATTTTTGCCTGTCTTCTCTGGACACGTTAAATACAGTGGTGGGCATCAACAGGTTTGCACCCCCTGGCAGGGGGGTAGCAAAATTGTGTGGCCTTCGGGCAGGGTGGGTAGCAAAATTGGGTAGCCACGCACACCTCCCTGCCCTGCCCAGACTAACACAGCAACCATTTAAAAAGTTTTATTCTGTGCAAGCATATCAGAGAGTAAACAAAACAAAAAGGCAAAAACGTTGTGGCACCTTAAAGACTAACTGCTGTATTTTAATGTGAGCTTTTGTGGATTAAGTCCACTGGCTCTTTGGCTATAAACAGAGATGAGCACTGAACCCTAGAATTGGTAACAACTGGCTTTCGAGCAAGGGCAACCTTTACCTAATAACAGAAGATCCCTGATTGGTATTCAAATTTGATGTCACATTTTGTCCCAGCAAGTGGTTCAAGGTCTCCCTTGCTCAAAAGTCAGCCGTATCTGACTCTAGGGTATAGTGCTCATCTCCATTTACAGCCAAAGAGCCAGTGCTGCCTGTGTTTGCAGATGTATACACTAGCCATATGGCAGGGATGACTAGATTGTCCATGATGTAGGCTCCACCCATGACGCAAGCTCTGCCCACAACATAGGCTCCGCCCATGACATAGGCTCTGCCCACGGTGTGGTAGCAATTTTTTTTTTTTGCTGCCCACCACTGGTTAAATACCTCACAAGCCAGGTCAGCTAGTTTAATGAGAGAATAGGACCTTGAACCTGAATCTCACCAAACCAAAACTATAAACAGTATGGTAGAAATATCAACACCTGATTTGCCTTTTAACGAGCAAACAGGAAGAATTCTGAAAGTGATTAAATCCTGAATTTTCAAAAGAGGAGCGGCATGGTATACCTGCCATAAGCAAAGCGGTAACACAATCATTTCTCCCTTGTACAGCAGCCTTCATGAGTGCTGTCAGACCCCGGGAATCTCTCATTTCAAGCTCTAATCCTGGGTAGTAGTTCAGAAGGTAGTTGACAATAGTAATGTGGCCTTGAAGGCAAGAGAAAGAAAACAGCATTAGGATCACAGCCATTCTCCAGGTACAGTTATCATGTGCTCAAACAGTCTGGTACAACTTTACATGGGTTGGATTACAACTTTCATTGTCCCTCTACTTGCCAGGCGGTTGTTTGATACGAGTCCCTACTTCCCCTTGAAGGCTCCACTGTCGCCACACCTATTGGTAAACCCATTTTACTTCTAGCCTATCAGCCTTTATAGTGCCCAAAAAATATGAAATCAGAGGATCCCACATGCCGCTTACAATCCTTGCATTATATATTTCCTACTGAGGAAATACTTAGAGACTTCTTTCTTAATCTGGGACACTCACTTGCCAAAATCCTGTTGCTTAGCATAGTAAATCACACTAGAGTAGGCTCAGCTGCTTTGTCTGTCTGTGATTTGTACTCACTCCAAATAATGCAACCACTGCTCTGCAAGTTCCATTGATTCAAATGGAACTAACTGCAACTTACTATGCTAAAATAAGTCCCAGTTAGAGTAGGCCCATTTGGATCGGCAGAGGCTAAAGAAGAGCTGATTCATGCAATGCTCATTGATTCAATGGGGATACTTTAGTGCAATTTACTCTGCTAAGCAACAGGATTTGGGTCGTTAATATTTTGCTGCCTGAGGCACAGAAACAAGAGGCAGCTCTCCCCGCTCATGCCAATGTATATCTTGCCTAGAGCCAGCAAAGCTATTTTGACATGGGGGCAAAACAGAAATAAACGATGAGAAAAACCATGCTTCATCCTTGGCAGTAAAAGCACAGTACTCTGTGCCCCAGATGAGCCATTTGTTTCTTGTGTCTTTATACTGCACAGTACCACTCGTTATTTATTTATTTATTTTAAAATTATCCTGCCTTTTCCCTTAAGGACCCAAGGTAGCTTCCATTATTAAGAACGACAGCTAAAAGCGGTACGTTGTTCAAAGATACAGTACCAGGGGCTGGGAGTCAGATTCCCACTGTGTCTCCCATGAGCAACTTGTGTAGCCTTTTGCCAAGCATTGAAAAATGCACAAACTAATAGAATGCCCTTCTTCCAAATGTATACGTACAGCAAGAAGTTCACTGGAGCAAATTTGATGGATACATAAATACACAGATTGAACTCCATAGATTTTTTAAAAAAATTCTGAACAGGTTGTGTTTTAACCATGAGTGGCAGAGGGGGAAAAGTTTAGGATCCTTTCTCCCACTGGTCATTTCCCTAGAATTGTTCCACTTCCCTCTTTATGTTCTAGACACATTTGTGATGGACAGCAAGGACAATAGTTTGTAGGGCAAAAAAAAAAAAATCCCAACAACCTGCTATGTAATTACAAAAAGTCACTACATGGCATGTGTTTACCATACCCACCCTGAATCCTTTAATATGCATGCTTAAAATAGGGATATTTATCAGGATAGCAAAATGTACTCAGCTGCACCCACTGCCTGCAGAAGAACAAGACATTTTGGTTCAACCTTCTGATATTCGGGCATTGTTGAAAGAGGACAAAACCAGGACAGATTTAAATAGAATGTTGTGCTAAGTTATCTTACCAAAATACATATCACTTGCGCCCCACATGGAAAGCTCTCCTTTCACTTGCTGCTTCTGAATTTTTGTCAGTTGCCCTGTTTCATTTTAATATCTCAGGCACCCCTGACGCCCCAACAGCTCATTATAGGGAAGCAGAATATTTCCTACCTGCCTGAGCTGCTATCATGAGTGCTGTGTTTCCATCATTATCCTGATGATTGACATCTAGGTAGCAGCATTTGCTGAGAGCTGTGACAATGTCTACAAAGCCCTTGAAACAGGCCACCAAGAGACCGTTCTGTGTAGGAAAAACAAAGAGTTTAAAGATTTTAGCCATTTGAGCAAGTGATAGCTGTTTCCTACATAGGTCACCCTTGCTTGAAAGCCAGTCGTATCTGACTCTAGGGTTCAATGCTCATCTCTGTGTATATCCAAAGAGCCAGGACTGTTTGTGTCTGCAGATGTTTCCGTGGACAAATGGCAGGCATGACTCAACACCAGAGTGCACGAAACGCTGTTTATCTTCCCACCGAAGTGGTCCCTATTTAACTACTTGCAATTTCTTGCTTTCAAACTGCTAGGTTGGCAGGAGCTGGGACAGAGACGGGAGCTCACTCTGTCATGCAGTAGCTGGGAATCAAACTCCAACCTTCTAGTCAGTGAATTCAGCATCTTATCCACCTGAGCTTCTGCAGCCCCACAAACTGGCTTATTATTGCCCAGCTGCTCCCTTAGGTAGCCCAGTGCTGTGGCCCTGTATGTTGTAAGCCCAAGACTTCTTATTGTTTGAGATGAAGGGGAAGATGAAACCTTCACCACTATCTCCCCCCCCCCCCATTAAGTCTATGTAGAGAAGCTGATGGTGCTGTCAGCTGAATCTTACTCCCACATGGGGATGTAGTAGCATCTGCCACAAGACAGTAAACTAGTTTAGGGGATCCATGACAAGTTGTATGATAGACATGGCTTTATTAATCCACAAGAGCAAACAACCAGACTGTTGTTCACAAGGAGTCAGCAATAATAATAATTTTATGTCAGAAATTATTCTGGGTTGAAAGGATTTTTGCTGGAGAAACTGCTCAGGGGACGCCTGAATGAGGCTCTTTTCATGACCTCAAGATCTTTCCCCACCCAAGTGGTCCCTAATTATCTACTTGCAATTTCTTGCTTTTGAACTGCTAGGTTGGCAGGAGCTGGGACAGAGCTGGGCGCTCACTCCCTCATGCAGTACCCAGGTCTCAAACTGCCAACTAGCTGGCCTTCCAGCTAACAAGGTGAGCTTCTTAGCCACTGAGTCACCACAGCCCAACTTCTCCCCTCCTCCACATCATCTACCATCTGGGACAGACTTCTCACTCTTCTTATGAGCATGGCTGGCTCTGAGCCAATGTAATGAGGTTAAACTCCTGCCCATGCATAGGAAATAAGTCAAAAGCACATGGCTAAGATTAAGGACCAAACGTGTCCTATAGGAAAAAGCCACTCTCTATAGCCACTCTCATTGCTTCCCTGGGAATTCCATCGTGACCAGTCTGTTGTGACACTGCACACTGTAGAGGATATTCCCAGAATAAACATGCTTGGAAAGTCTACATCAATACACAATGATGGCTACGATGCTGTTGTTACAGTGTAGTGCAACTAAGTGCACACTCCCTCCCACATATAATGCACACCTGTTTTGCTGTGAACAGTGTGCCACACATCCTTCCTTTGAGCCTCACGGAGCCCACTGTCCCATAAGTGAGCATGGAAAATATGTAGAGTTGTGACCGGAAGACAGCTTTGTGTCCAGCTATAAAGCAACAGCACTTCATAAAACCTAATGTTTAGAACAGAGCGACACAGCGCTGATCTGATTTGGGGCTGGAGTGTATGTTGGAGGTCACAGCAATTATAACTGAAATCGTGCGGCTGTCTGAGACATTCCTTTCCTGCCTGAGAAACTAGACTTAGAAAGGAAGAACATGCTTATGTCTTGGAAGACCAATCACAGAATAAAGCAAGCTAATTTGCAAATCAAGAAAGACACTGCGGTGGCAATTAATCAGACGTTAAGGAATTCCCTTTTCTAGTTGTGGTTGTCTGTATCATATGGTTAGGATTAAATATTTAGCAAGGGAGAGTAAAGGGGGACACCTGGGCAAGGCTGAAGTGTCAAAAGCAAGATGTTCTCAGGCAGCCCAAGGGGGGCTTAGCCACCACTACTGGGTTAGTGTGCGATGTAGTGGGAAACAAGAATTTAAATTCTAGCTCTTGGAGAGGCATCTCTGTTGTGGGTGGAAAATAGAAGGAAAATCTGAACTCAGTAGAGAAGGGTTAGGAAGAGCACCCCCTCCCTACTGATGTAATTAAGGTGAGCCATTACTAGAATCAAAGAGACTTACTAAAGCATTTACTAATGGCCTTCTTCAGATTACTGTCTGGTTCATTCATGCGCCAGGATTGTCTTTATTTTGCCATCCCCTTTGGTGGAATCCAGCCATACCTCCCCCATGCAAGTTGATCTCATTAGGCAAAGCAATTCAGTGGTGAAGATGCACTATCTCTAAGCAGTGCTACTCTTGTGTCTATACCATTTTCCATATCTAATGTTAACTTTATGTTAACTTTATGCTGAACTTGCGGTGTGACTCAGATGTTTTAATAAACCATGTTGGTTTATTACCCCTAAAAATGCTGGTGGTAGCCAGGGCTGTAGCCAGAGGGGGCCCAGGGTGGGCCAGGCTTGGCCCACCCTGAGTTAGTTGTTTACCTACCCTGGCAAGGCATGGTTTCCCATAGGAACACATTGAAAAGAGGCTTTGTTGCCCACCCACATCTAGTATCCTGGCTATGGCCCTGGTGGTAGCTTCTGGTAAGAAGTGTCATTAGCCTGTACCTCTCCAACTGTATCCCATCTGAGCCAGATGGAGATGGAGGGCTCAGCAGTTTGATTCCCATTGTGCCTCCCAAGAGAAGAGTTAGGTTGTGTGGCTTCAAATACACAGAATAGCCCCAGAGGAAGGTAACTGAAAACCACTTCTGCAAACTTTATATCTAAGAACCATCATCATCATCCTTATCATCCTATCTGAGCCATGCCATCATTTTCTCCCAAAGCCTTCATCACTAGGGCTTATACAAAAAAGTCTGGAAGTCCAGTTACCCTTCCATTGATGTCCAGTTCCATGATTTCCTCTCTCGTCACCCCCTTGTCCAGTTTCTCCTTTACCAGCCTCGCATTGTTCTTGGCACAGCTCTGATAGAATGTGAGCTCCGTGCCATCAATAGTGTCGGCCACAGCATGGTCATAAATTGGATAGACGGAGTCATCAGAGAGGATGCTGCTGGTGTCTGACTCTGTCCTTTCATTCTCACTCTCTTCATCCTCTTCATCCTCCTCATAATATAGCTCTGGGTCTGACTCATCTAGGGAGGTTGATGCACTTCGGCCCCCTTCACTACTGGCATCGGTCATCCAGCCCACTCACAGCAAGCCACGTCAACTGTTTTTTCGGCTGCCCATGGTTGTTTCACTACCAATGGCTTTTTCCTTTGTGCTCTAGGAAGTGTTCAGTACCACGCTGGACATCTGCAAAGCAAAGTAGAAGACTTGACTACTGCTGGTCACAAACAACTACAGAGAACAACCACTAACCCACACCCTCAAACATACATGTGCCATCATGTTGGAACCAACTTCTAGTGACTATAATAGGAGTTTCCAAAGTAAGACATTTAAGGAGTGATGTTACTAGCAGCAATCCCATCATCTGTGAGTTTCCATGGCTGAGCTCAGGTCTCTGAATTCTAGTCCATTATCCACAACTCCAGGAGTTCTCAATGTTTTTAAACTGGGGGCCAGGTCACGCTCCCTCTGGGGGTGAATGGCCATTTTGCCTTTCTTCCACCACATGGCACTTCCTGGTATGGTGGAGGCCACAGGTTGAGAATCCCTGCACTACACCACACTTTTTTATTATTTAAAAAAATGTTCTAGGTTTAGAAGATAATCTGATCAGTGTCTGCTAAAGCTGTGATCCAGAGATTCTATGAAAGGTTATCCTGGAGTCCCCCCCCCCCCCCAAGTAGATAGAAATAACATACAAAAAATTTTTTTTGAAGACGCATTGAAAATCAATCTCTTTTGTCTTTTGCTAGAGAAGTGAGCATAGGATGCAGGGGAAAGAAACTATAGGGGATATTTCAAGTGTATTTCCAGAGTAGATGATCCAAGACCACAAGGGCCTTGGATCATGTGGGAAGGTAATACAGTAATGGTGCAGGGACTTAACACATGAATTTGCTAAACCACTTAGGCATTATGGTTGCAGTCTGGAACACCAATACATAAAAAAAAATTTTCAAGGGCAGCTACTTGATGGGCAGGATCTGATGGGACTCAAACTGGAAACCTCTTAGCACATTGTAACAAACCACCCATAGATTCAAAGTACAGTGAAAGAGAAGCTGCTCTGTTAAGACTCCTACATGGTTCCACCCACCAGACAGCCCATTGGTTCCTCTGATTTGTCATGATGTTTATACATGCTTCTTAACTTTGGCTCTCAACCTTTGACTTCATCTCCCAGAATCCTTGAACATAGCCCAAGGTGACATAGACTTCTGGGGTTCAAAAGTCCACAATAGGTCCAAATGTGCAGAATCACTGCCCAAGACAACATTTGGATTCTGACCTTGTCGGAATATTTTTGCTGCCATCTTTAGGTAAAGGTAATGCTCAAAAGCCAGTTGTATCTAACTCTAGGGTTCAGTGCTCATCTCTGTAGCCGAAGAGCCAGTGCTGTCTGCATTTGCAGACATTTTCGTGGTCATGTGACAGGCATGCCTAGACACCAAAGTGCATGGAACACTGTTTACCTTCCCACCGAAGTGGTCCCTATTTATTTACTTGCAATGTCTTGCTTTCAAACTGCTAGGTTGGCAGGAGCTGGGACAGAGATGGGTAGTCATTCTATCATGCAGTACTGGGTTTTGAACTGCTGACCTTCCGGATACCAGTCAGCATCTTAGCCAATTGAGCCACTGCAGTCCCTTGAAGTAGTTGGGCTGGCTAACCACTTTCTGTAATGGAAAGTTGGGCTGGCTGTTCTTTCTTATTAGAATGGATGGTTGCTTGCTTTGTCTAGTGCCAAGCTGAACCTTCCCGTCTCTTCTCCAGCTTTTTAAAAATGTTCTTTGTTCTAACACTCAAGCTAGGTGTTGATTCTATGTTAGGACAGATTCTTCCACTGTGTTCACCCCACTGAGCCTTTTGTAGCACCTGTGATGGAAATACCTTGTTGTAAAGCTTCTCCTCAGTCTTGCCAGAAATGCTGTTACATTTTCTACACCTGATTTGAAGCCTCTAGGTCAGTGGTGCCCAAACTAAGGCCCCCCCCGGAGGCGGTGGTGGCGGCCCCCAATGCCAATTCATCCAGCCCACAAACCCCTCGTCACTCCTGGAAGCGGAAGTAAAATGCGCCCGTACGGGCACGTCTTACTTCCGCTTCCAGGAGCGACGAGGGCTTTGCGGGCCGGATGAATTGGCATTGGGGGCCGCACCCAGCCCCCGGGCCTTAGTGACCAGCTCACTGAACCACATGATCGGCCCCCGGCCCAAAAAGTTTGGACACCCCTGCTCTACATCCACTGGTATCAGGGCCAAATCAAAGCATTTTGATTTGATTGATTTGATTTGATTTATTCAATTTATATGCCGCCCTACTTGGTGAAACCAACTCTGGGCGGCTCACAACATACAATCGAATACAATATAACAGTTCATAAAATACAGTACAACAAAATAAATATAAACACAGAGCAATAAACACAGAGCTTGTGACAGAGCAATAAATACACCAGCCAAACCTAAGATATATCGTGCCTAAATCCAATTCTTTCATTACACGAGGGAGAAAAATCCAGGAAGCATTTCTCTCCCTGCCACAATAGTAGCAAATCAAATTACTAACAAATTGTTACCTTTTCATGACACCCAAATTTGATGCACAAAGCAGCTACCTCACTTTATCTGATAGGAGGGCCAGCTCCCATTTATGTCGTGTTAAAATCAAACCTGAGATTTCTCCAAGAGGTTAACAACCTTATTGTGGGAGACAAGCCTTCAGGACAGAAGTCTCAACTACAAGCAAATCTCTCTGAGCCAAGAAGATAAGGTACTTTAGTAGTTCCCACATTTGCCAAAAAGCCATCTCAGCTTCAATGGTTGTGCTGTTAGTTAGCCCTCACAGTTCTTTCGAATGGATTATGAATACACCTGCACCATCATCCAAGTGGAAGTGGAGTTGGGCACAAACTTATACAATGGTTAGCAGACCTACAAAATGCAAGATATGGATTATTGTCTCCTCCTGGCTGCCTTCCAAGCACCCAAGATGCCAGAAGAAAGTTCATGCCATGCTTGCCCTGCCAGCTAAGAGGCCAAATCATACTTGTCAAGTAATAAAAGAATGTTACAGGTATGTGTGTCTCCAGGTGCAATTCAAGGTGCTGGTTATTGCCTTTAAAGCCCTACATGGTAGTGAACCAGGGTACCTAAGAAACCGCGTCACTCCGAAGATATCTGCCCATCCCATGAGAGCAGACTGTGTGTGTGTGTGTCTATAAAAGTACCAATGGTTCACCTCTCTAGCACAAGAAGGGGGGCCTTTTTGGTATCCATTCCAGCCCTGTGGAACCTCCTGCTGACTGACCTCCATCTTCAGCCAGATTTGTTGAATTTTAGGAAAGGACTGAAGACATGGTTGGTTCATGAGGTGTGGGGGGCTGAGAAAAGAGCACCCCCTCGGCTGGCTTATATGACCATGAGAACAAATGCCATCTTAGATTTTGGATTTTAGAATTTCAGATTTTAGTGTTACACATGTTTTGATAATGTTTTTTTTAAAAAATCAGGTCCTTATTTCTTTAGTGTAATGGTTTTTAATGATAGCGGACCATTTATTGTATTGTGGGTTATGAATTGTGGCCGCCCAGACTCACTACGACAATAGGTGCGGCCATATAAATCTAAATAAATAAATGAATGAATGAATGTGAGAGAGGAGAATGGGTTGCATTATAACATGAGTGAAGTTCTATTATTTGCAGGCCTACAAATCCCTTTTGTTTAATGTATAAATTCTTTAACTCTCACGTATTTCAGTGTTCTTTTCTTACTTTTAACCCTCTTCCATTCTTATTATTTCTAACTCTTGTGCTCCTCTCTGCTTCCAAAATGCTAGACTGAAGATCTTGTAGATCAGAGAAAAGAGTTTTAGAGACACCAGGAGAGGGAAGCAGCTGGCTCTGGAAGGGTATCATGAAAGAGCAGCAGTTTCTTATGTATTTCCTTTATTGCTATATTTTAATGCACTTGCAGGGCTTTCTGTCTCCAGTTCCAGAATAACATAACCAGCTTTGGATTCTACACACCTTGACTTATGGAGTAAGGACTAGGGTGCTGTTTGCTGATCTACTTTAGATAGCAAAAAGTTATAGGCTTAAGAAAATATTGACACAAGGTATGGATCCAGCAGCTTTTGTTTGACGTTGACAGGATTAATAAATATAAATTAATTTCAGAAAATACTTAAACAAGCCCAGATTACTGTTAATTTTTTAAATTTAATTTTTCCTCTTTTCATTCAGTAACTGCTTCAAAGAAATTTAGATCTGGACATTACTGCAGGCTCTGTGTTGCTGCCTCTCATACCCTATCACTTCTCTTTGCCTGCAGCTTATGGAGTTTATCTTTATTTATTTGTTTGTTACATTCAGTCATGAAGCACCTCTACCACATATAGCTTGACAGTGTTAAAGCAGATTTTGGGTGTGGGCCCCAACATTGAGTATGTTCCTCAACAGGGCTGATCCAAGACATTTTGCTTCACAGAGCAGAAAATCATCACTGTTCAACTGAGCCATGCAGTACGAAAAAGCAGGTGATTTATTTGGGTACCAAAAATAGGAAGGTCCCTGCAGTGTTCCTCTCCATACTGGACAGTGACAACAAATCAGGTCAAATAGGTCAAATAGTAAAGATGAAGCTAAAGTACTTTGGACATCAAATGAGAAAAGAGGATTCACTTGAGAAAGCCTTGATGCTGGGAAAGGTAGAGGGCAAAAGAAGAAGGGGCGGCCAAAAATGAGATGACTAGATGGTATTGAGACATAATGGGCACAGAGCTGGGTGGGTTGAGGAGGATGGTAGAGGACAGGGGTGCCTGGAGGGCAAGGTTCCATGGGGTCACAAAGGGTCAGAATCCACTGTGCAACTGAACAACAAAAATGTTTCCTCATGCCCTAAATCTGTCTAACTCAGGGGGCTCTTTGACTTTATTCAATAGTAAGGGCTGCCCACTTGCTCTTCCCTGCTTTAAAGCAGTAGTTGGAAACCTTGGAGCCCCAGATGTTCTTGGACTAAAACTCCCAGAAGTTATCACCATTGGCTGTGCTGCCCAAGACGTCTGGGAGCTGTAGTCCCAAGAGCATCTGGGGACTCAAGGTTGGTACCCACTGCTTTATAGGAGAAAAGAACATCTGTCTCTCTTGTTTTGTTAGCTCATTATCAATTATATGAGTTTACAGTTGAACCTAGGAACAAAGTCATTTAAAAAACAAGAATGAGGACTGATAACAATTAATTTTTATCTTTTTTTTTCTATCCTGTGAGAAACGGTCTTCTCTTTCTCTTACTTATGAACCAGGTCTGTTATTCAGGTCTTACTTCTATAGTCAAAGGGTACCCTGGGCAAAAGACATGTGGATTGAACTATCCTACAGATATATGGCCTAAATTAGGGTGAAAAGAATCACAGGGTTAAGCTCATTAGGCGCACTTAGCCTTATAAGGCTTATCTGTGTATTGAGAAAGGTAGGGGCTGTTAGAGTAGCTGCTTTATAACTGGCCACCAAGCTATCGTACTCTCCCATCTAGTTTCTCTCATCTTACTTTCAGATTGTTGATATTTTTTGTACAGTATAAGGCTTATCAAACGCAGAGCAGTTCAAAGAACAAATGCTTCGTACAGCAGATTCCTTCTCCAGCCCCTGCCTCTGTATGTGCTGAATTACAACTCCCACAATTTCTGGCTGGGGAGTGATGAGAGTTAAAGTCCAATGCATGAGGAGGGGGACTAGGTTGGGGAAAGATGGCCTAGATCTATAGCCCCCCCTCCCCCAATGGACTCAAATCTTGTGCTGGAGCACCCAAGGAGAGCTATCAGTATTGGGAAAGATGGACTAGAGCAGTGATGGTGAACCTTGGCACTCCAGATGTTCTTGAACTTCAATTCCCACAAGCCCTGATCATCAGGAGTACTGAGTTGGGCTACTGGGAATTGAAGTCCAACAACACCTGGAATGCTAAGGTTAACCATCACTGGACTAGAGTGTTGACTCAACATGGGGAAACTTTTAGACACTTTAAGAACAACACGGTTTCCTAAAATTTGGAAAAGTCCCTTTCATATTTTTAGGCTGCAAAAGTTCATTGAGCAGAATGCCCTTCGACTGTCGACTTAGTGCCCCTTCTGAAGGCTTATTTAATATGGACTGATATTTTATTCTGTTTGTTAGGATTGTAAAATAAAATACTACTTGTTAAAGCTGAGAATCCCACTTTGAGTATCTAGGACTAGGTGGCTAAAATTAACCACTCTCTCTAATAATACTCACATAAATACAGTACTGAACACACATTCTTTCCCTGTAAAGTTTAGTCTGCTGAGCTCAAACACTAATCCTCAAACATCACAATAATAAAAAAAACCCAATACATATTTGTAGAAGACACATTCCAACAACTCATTTCTACTTTATTTTACTAAATAAAACCCAGTTATTGGGTTAATTAGTTGTCCCCTTGCATAGTCAGGATATAGCCATATTAATCAGGATGGGAATGTGCTGGAAAAATCATACCTAGGTTTGGACTGGATTTCCTCCCGTTTGTTGGCTGTGATGTGAAATCAGGTCTCCAGGCTGAAAAGTTGCCAGAATGCCCAAGCGTTTGTTAGCTACAGATAGAGATGCTGAGGAATGTATCGTGATCCAATCTTCACTTTAAATCCAGTAACTTTGGTTTCTACTGAAGGTAATTCTGTTGATCTCCTCCTGATCTGTCTCCCAGCCAGGATTTTACTTGAAGTACACAGGTGTTCAGCTCTTGCACCTTGTCCAATTAGTTTCCACTGCAGCATACTGGGAAGAGTGTCATCCCCAAAACACGAAGACACATGGGATAGTTCAGCAAGAGCCTTCCACCTCCCATTGCCACTGATGAAAGCAGCATCGCCCTTAGGCCCAAGATGGGGATTTAGACTCCTTGGCTGTGACAGGTTGCACGTTGCCATAGGCTTAGCTAAGGGAAGACATCTTAATTTATGATGTTACTTAAAACAGCTCTGAGCAGGATTTGGAGTACTTAAGTCAGGAGTTAATTTTAGCCACTGGACTCTTATTTGTGTCTTTGTCAATGGGATTCCTAGGCCTCACAAACAGAAAGAGTCTATTTTGGCTTGGAAGAAAAAAGTCATTGCTTCCAAGAGGAAGACAATGTTTGATGCTGTCTTGTCAACCACATGTGGCATCAACTTTGCACCTGTTTGCAGCTAGGAAAAACATATTCAAGTAGCAAACTGCAGAATAGGCCAATTGCCAAGGGTGTGTCAACAATGGGTGATTGTGCCAGGCTGAAAGTAGGCAGAGCTGGCCAAGAGATTTCTTGAAATCCTGCACTAGGCCTCCATCTCTTTTAGCTATGGTTGTGTACACAAACTGCTTTGGTGATCGGAAATTACTAGTCTAACTTGTTATGTTTCTCCAGGGCTTTGAATAGTAGGCAGCAGGTCAGGGATTAGGCCAGTTGGGGATTTAGGGTTCAGTACTGCTGAGGAACAGAGAAGTAGCCAGGTCAAGGTGGTCCAGAATCAAGGGCAGTGAAGAAGACAGTATGAACAAGGGGTAAAGTCAAGTTACCGAGTATCATTAACAGATCATGATGTCAGTCCAGTAATAAATAGCCAATTTTGGTTTGTTGACATTCTCTTAACAGAATAAATCATGCAATTAAAAGAGCATAGGTGAAGCCATTTTGGACGGATGCAATCCACTCTAGTTAAAAAGTTGTTTACAACTAGGTTGCTGAAAACACAGTTACACAGAAATTGCTTAGTCACTTATTTAAATTAAAGCAGGTATGCCAGAACATGTTAGAATTTACGTGACAAGTAAGGGGACAGAGTGAATATATAGCACGTCATTGCATATATAAGTTTGAATATGTTACATCAAGATAACTAAGAGGACAGGGTAAATGTACGTCATTAAACATGCTAGATGAAATGTGATGCCAAGATAAGCACATGGAACACCTACCACCCATGGGGCCCATCTGGACTGAAGAACACATGTGCATAGCTTGTAAAGGGTATAAAAGGCTGGCTAAATTGTTGATGGTGGTCCTTGGATCTACCTTGGGCGGGAGCAGGTGGCATCTGTTATGGGTTTAGTCTGAACTTTAAAAGAGCTATCCAGGGTTCCGAAGCTATTTTACACATATGGTAAGGCTTTATAAGGAGACTTTTACTTGTGTGGCCTTCCTCCTATTTGTTTTCATTGTTCCATTTATATTTAGTGTAAAAACAAGAGATTTGGTTGGCCACTTAGGTAGTGACACTCCCAGAGCCTCAGTGATATTTCTCTGTGGGATGCAGAGCTCCTATGTTACCAAGATGGTCCATTTTCAGCTTTCACCCCTGAGGATGCAGGATCCTGGTCTAAAGGGTCAGGTGGTTTCTGGGCTTCTTTGGCTGCCGGAATCCGCCTTGAATGGAACTTACCTGAGAAATTTCTCCATCTGCTTAACTACCAAGGCACTCAGTTTCAACTGATTTAGAAAGCTAAGCCAGGTCAGAACTTGTTAAGGAACTTCAAAAGATCTTCAGATAGGTTTGGTGGGATGAAGGTGGAGAACTCTCTCCCATACCTTGGATTGTTGCTGCCAGTTGGGCTTCACAGCACTCTATGGATTGACTTATGGCCTCTCTTAGTCCAAATAAGCTTCTCATGGTCATTGTCTCCAGAGAATGAATTCTCCATGAAAGGCTGAGCATACTTCTACCCTTTCTATCTCAATAATATGCGTCTTTGATCTGAATGAATTACTCAAGTAATTTTTTTTCAGCTGATCTTGTTAGAAACTAAGTGAACAGATTCTTGTGCATTGAAATATTGCAGCAGCTCAGGACTGGGCGGCTGTAGTTGTCACATGTAAACGGAGATGCCTGTGGGTGAAGGATGTGCAATTTAGCAAATTCTGTGGTATGAATGGCAAATAGTATTCTATCCACATCACATACCGTACATGTTTCTGTATAATGTAATAGAATTCTAGTCACAATGGTGTAAACAATTGTTCATTTAAACTAGAGCAGACCCATTGAATTGGCGTTAGACATTATATGTGTTGACTACCCAAGTTCCCATTGTTTTAGTAAAATCAAGATCAGTTAGGAATAAACATTGGGATAGTCAGCAGAAATGCCATTTTACTGTATTATTACATTTTAAAACCATAAAATATGCTCTTCTACAATTACGCACAGACAACAAAAATGCAATTTGTACAATTTTTTGGGCTCTTAACAAGTTCTAGTAAAGTTTAAAGTTTCCCTTGCTCAAAAACCAGTCATATCCGACTCTAGGGTTCCGTGCTCATCTTTGTTTATAGCCAAAGAGCCAGTGCTGCCTGCATCTGCAGATGTTTTCCGTGGACATGTGGCAGATATGGCTAAATACAGGAACTTGTTTACCTTCCCACCAAAGTGACACCTATTTATCTACTGGCAATTTCTAGCTTTTGAACTGCTAGGTTAGCAGGAGCTAGGACAGAGGCAGGAGCTCACTCTGTTATGCAGTACTTTGGCTTTGAACTGCTGACCTGCCGACCTTCCAGTCGTCAAGTTCAGCATCTTAGTCACTAAGCCACTGCAGTCCCCTAGAATAAGTTCTAGGTAGCTACAATAACCAAATATTTAACAATCAAAGTACTGTATTCCTGTACAGCAGGAATGGCAAAGTATGGCGCTGGAAATGCATACAGCACCTAAAATTGTTTTTACAGCCCCCAACCTTCCATGGCCTCTTAATTTTAGTGGGTACCTTGTGCTAAATCTCTTACAGTGTCTAAAGAAAGATCCAAGTTACGTCAAAGATAATGTGCATGCTCAGCAGGCAGGAATTGTTGAGTGCTGGTTGGGAGGGGGCAATGGAAACTCAGAGGAAGAATGGAATGGAGTATCCTGGAGAAGGGAACGGCTGGCTGGCTGGCATTCTGAGCAGGAGAAGGTGATGCTCTTGACATTTTACTGCGGGTTAGAACTTGTCTGATCTAACAATACATACAGCTGATGTTGAAGTGCTGGGTGTTAAAAGAAACATGTTGGCAAAGGGAGAGAGTTGAAGAAGAAGAAGAACCTCACACCTGACATTCCATCTTTTAAGTGACATAACCTGCTCAGGACATGCTGAGCCTGTAGGAAGCAGATTATGTTGTACGACTCCCTGAGATAACCCCGGTAAGCCATAAAGCTGCTCCAGGACCTTTTCTTGTGATAAGAGGACACAGAAAGGTTAGCTGATTGTCCATTTTAGAAGCACATGGCTGGCATGGCGTGAGGACAGATGTCACCTGCCATCTTGAATTCCTTTATGGCTCCTGGAAAAGGGATTGGAAGGGGAGGTAGCAGGTTACTTTCCTAAAGCAATGATGTCATTTCATCTGGAAAGATGCTCCACTCAAGTTATGGTTGTCTCTCCTCAGAGGAAGCAGGCAACAAATTGTTTTCCAAATGTCCATTTACAGTCCATCTGGCGTGCAATTATGCCAGTGAGTAATTTGTATGTTGTTGGTAGACAAGTTATTGGTCTGTAGTTTCCAGGCCCATTTCCCTTTTCTTTATCCTTCTAAATTATTATTATTATTATTATTTATTGAATTTATTACCCCACCCCACTCGGGAGAACCCGACTCTGGGCGGCTTACATCGTCATAAAACAGAGGTAAATTAGGAGTGTCCTTCCAGTTCTTAACCATTTTTCATCTGCTGATTTGCCAATCTTGCATGTAAGTTTATTTGAGTTTTTAGCCAGAATCCATGGAGTTCATCTAAAGCAAGAGCAGCCCAGTTTTTTTTTTAAAAAAATTTGCCTGTTCTTGTATGGCTTCTTTTGTTATCTGACAATATTCCTTTTTGGATGTTTTTGCTAGATTTTCAACCTGCTCGATCCATATTACATTTTCGTTATGTTCCTTATTGTTTTCCCACAAGCTTCTCCAAAACATCAGAGTGCTTACTTTGTTAGGCGTTTCACTTGTGCTGGCTTCATGTCAGTTTTCAAGGGTCTTGTAAAAATAATGTTGGTTAACTCAAAACTGTGGATTTTGCTGAAACTGCTGTTATCATATGCTTGATCTTTTCTACAAAGACCACAACTGTTTGCTTCAACTCTTCAATTAAAATTGCAATTCCCTTGTTGCTCATCATATCTTGTTATCAAGCTGGTTTTGATCTTTCTATGTTTTAGATTTCCTTGTTTCATTCTTCAGATTACTCAAGTCTGATCGAATGTTTTTAATTTTTGACTCCAAGCAGATTTTCCATTTCGGTTTTCCTTTTTTAATCTTTTGATTCTTTTGGACTTTCAGACCCTCTTATTACATTAAGAGATTATGGAGAGGAGACTATATCCATCCTTGACACCTCCCCAAGCCTCTTCACGCTTACTTCTGTAGACTATGTTTCTCTGATTACACAAGAATCCACAACCAAAGAAGGCATTGTTAATAATATAAAAGAAACTGTTCCACGTTTTGGGAGAATGACTGTAGGGCAGCTGGACACTTTAAGCCTAACAAAGGTGAAAATAGCCAGAAGTTAATAAACAGAGGGCCAATATCTGTTAGAAACACATGCTAGCTTTTGCCTTATATGAGCCTTTATCAGACTAGAATCCTTATTTGTGGACAGCACAATAAAAATTGAAGTGTTCCAACAATCATGTTTAGATGTTTCTTCAAGTTTCAAAACAAGGGCTACAAAGTCAAGCCAGGAGTACTGGCTTTAAATTCCACATCCACAAATTCAGTTTTATCCCATTTTCTCTGATGGGAGATTGCTGCATGTCTGTGCTGTCTTGTTCTCCAGCTGAAGAAAAGGAATTTCTATTTCAATGTAAGGAGATATGGTAGGGCAGAATGATGAGTAGCTGGTGAGGTTGGGACAATTCAATATTCATTGCATAGTCAAAATGTAGGATCCTAGGGGTTTTTTTCCTTTTCTTTTGCAGCACTCATTTTGATACTGACATAATTACTAGCAATAATTTTGGAAGTCTTTTCTTTTTACTGTACCTTCCACAGATAAGAGAAACTAGCCTGATGAAAGCCCTCTATGAACCAAAAGTAGCATTTGTTTGTGATTTTCAGTGGTTTGATATAGATATCCCCCACCCCACCCCAATTGTAAGACTCTTGTTCGATCCTGACCAGGGCTCAAGATTGACTCAGCCTTCCAGTCTTCCAAGGTTGTTAAAATGAATACCCAGCATGTTGGGGGGGGGGATTGTTAACTAATTTGTGAACTGCCCAGGAAGTGCACTAAATTATATAGGAGAGGTATAGAAGTGTGATTGTTTTGCTTCTTATGTGCTGACAAGTCAGAAACAATTTAGAGCAATAATAACAGAATTTTTAATATAAGTGAGATCTTTAAAGAGTCGTTTTACCAATTCCACTCCTCCAGTGAGTTTTTATAGATGAACAGCCTGGGCCTACTGAGTCCTATTCCATCACTCTACCCACTGTGCCCCACTGTGCCCCACCATAAACCTCCAAAGGACCTTTTAATTTTTAAGTACAGTACTCTTATTTTCTAAGGACTGCGGTGGCTCAAGTGGTTAAGACACTAAACTTACTGTCTAGAAGGTTGGAGTTCGATTCCCAGGCACTGCATGACGGAGTGAGCTCCCGTCTCTGCCCCAGCTCTCGCCAACCTAGCAGTTTGAAAGGAAGAAATTGCAAGTAGATAAATAGGGACCACTTTGGTGAGAAGGTAAACAGCATTCCATGCAATCCGGTGTTGAGGCATGCCTGCCACATGTCTATGGAAACGTCTGCAGATGCATACAGCACTGTTTTTTGGCTATAAACAGAGATTAACACTGGACCCTAGAATTGGATATGACTGGCTTTCAACCTTTACTCTAAATCTTACCTATCTGGAGGGTACCTGGTGGAAGAAGGCTAATGATTAAAGCAGATGGTTTTTTAAAAATTCTGTGTGGATATGGCAGAACAAATAGTCCTCTCTTAAAGTCATTAGCCATAAGAACAATCCAAAAGAGCCACTAGGTGGCGATGGTTGACTCCAGGTAGCATAAGACTGTAGACCTCCTCTTCATATTCTTGGTTAGCTCAAAGCAGCTACCTGTACTGTGTTTACAGAACCATATACAGTGGTACTTGATACAATGATTTTAATCCCTTCCACGGGGCTCATTGTTGTACGAAAAAATTGCTAAATGATGGATGCATCATATAGCGATTTTCCCTATAGGATGCATTTTGAGGCGAGGGATGAAATGGTATTTCCACCCTATTATTATTATTATTATTATTATTATTATTATTATTATTATTATTATTATTATTATTATTATTATTATTATTATTATTATTATTTCAAATTTATATCCCGCCCTACTCAGGAAAACCCGACTCTAGGCGGCTTACAAATCATAAAAATAAAACACAATGGATGCAATATAAACACCAAATCAATGATATACAATAACCAAAATACACCATGAACAAAAAGTAACAGCATAACATCATACAATATACAAAATACAATTGGAAACAGCATATAACAACATGAATAAATATAAAATTAATGGTCAATGTAGTTAATAAATCTTACATAAAAATACAATAGAATAAAAAAAAATATTATAGTCAAACTGGCAGGAAAATTATACAATATAGTCAATTACAATACCAAATTCAAACAGTTTCTCCACCCCAGCCACAAATCAGACCAGGGGCAGCTGTGACAAAAATTCCACTGCCCAGCCCTAGCAGGGGCAAGTCCTGTGCACCAGTGGAGATGGACCCAGCACCGATTGCCGTGGCGTCCTCCCAGTGCCATCCCCAGGTGTTTCTTTGGCAGCAGGGGGGAGCAAAGTCCTACCACCATGGCAGCTTTTAAAGCCCCAGCAGGGGCGAGTCCCGTGCGCCGGTTGCCGTGGGGTCCTCCCAGCGCCATCCCCAGGTGTTTCTTTGGCAGCGGGGGGGGGGGGAGGGAGCAGGGATTCTCAACCTGTGGCCGGTGGTGCCATTTCATGTCGCCTCCCACCCAGTGGTGGGCAGCCAAAAATTTTACTACGACACTGTAGGCAGAGCTGATGTCATGGGCGGAGCCAACATCATGATGTCATGATGCCAAGGGTGGAGGCAACGATGTGGGCTGGGCCAAAGTAATAAAAATAAAATAAAATAAAAATACAGTGCACATAAAAATAGAAATAAAAAACACATAAAAATACAAATTAAAATAGACATTAAATAGAAATAAAAAACATAAAAATACAAATTAAAATAGACATTAAATAGAAATAAAAAACATAAAAATACAAATTAAAATAGACATTAAATAGAAATAAAAAACATAAAAAATACACATAAAAACACACTACATAAAACACACACACACCTCAAACCAGCCACCCACCCACCCACCTCAAAGACAAACCCTAGTAACTTACCTTGGGGTCGAGGAGCAGCAGGCAGGCAGCAACAGCAGCGGCATGGCGGCATGGCAGCAAACTGGTGAGGCGGTGAAGTGGCGTGGCGGACTGGCAGCGAGGTGGAATGGTGGCACAGCATGGCCTAGCCTGGCCTGACCCAGCAGCACAGCCCGGCTTTGCCCTGCGGTGCGCCAAGGGAAGGCTGCCACTGCTCCTCCAAAGAGGCTGCTGAGGGCTGGTGTTATCTGATGTTTTTGTAATGTTCCTTTGATGTTCTCTCTCCACCTTCCTCTGGGTCTGCCTCATGGTCTTTGTCCTTCTCCTCTTTCCACGTATGCCTTGTAAGCTATGAAATTCCAAGAAATTCTCTCCAGATTGGCAAACCACTTTATCTGTTGTCTCTGTATGTAGTTTAAGATTGCTTCTATTCCAATTCTTTCTCTTATAACCTCATTCCTGATTTTATCTCTTCTAGTCACTCTTCCTCAGATATCTCATTTCTGTGGCGACCAATGTTTGTTTATGTTTTGTTGTAAGTGTTCATGGTAATATAATGTGGGAATGAATAAGCTTTGTATGAGGTGTTTCTTTGTATGGGTTGGTATTGCCTTGTCTTGTAAGAGCTAACTTCCCCAATATTTGGATTGCCTTACTGCACAATATGTTAATCTCTTTGTCGATTTTGCCATCTTCAGTAAATGTTGTTCTTAGGTATTTGAACTCTGCCACTTGTTTTATACTTGTTCCCTCTAACTCAATATCATTGGAGTATGCTGTCCCCTTCCAACTGCCATTACCTCAGTCTGCTCTTTATTGATTGCTGTATCTAGTTAAATGTCTTGGATTTTCTGGGAGGTTTTTTTTTAATTTGTTTTGAAATAGTAGCTGTGTTAGTCTGTGTTTCAGGCATATCAGAAAGAAGCAGCAGCAGCAGTAACACTTTAAAGACTAACTGCTATATTTTTAATGTGAGCTTTCATGGATCAAGTCCACTTCTTCAGACGTTTAACTTCTTGTTAAATGTATACAGTTGTACCTCGCTTAAAGAGTATAATGCGTTCTACAGGACTGCTCTTTAAGCGAGTTTGCTCTTTAAGCGAAACACCATTGCAAATGACCAATTGTGAGGTGGATGGCGAACCCTGATTTATTTGTTAAGCGAGTTTTTGGTTGGTTTTATTTGTTAAGCGAAGCAAACATTCAGAGAAAATTCTGCTCTTTAAGCGAGTTATTCTTTAAGCGAGACGCTCTTTATGCAAGGTTTGACTGTACTGTAATTGTAATTACAGTTATGGTCCTCAAAGAGGGGGACACCTCTGATTTAAAACAAAAAGCTATGTTTTCCAAAGATAAACAAATAGAGACCACACTTTCAAACATAACTTCTTGATTTAAACTACAGGTTTGTCTCCCTCTTTGGGGAATTTCCCCATTTTTAAAATATAGTAACTTGTGTCTATAAATGCTGGGAAAAATAATTTTGCCTTTAGTTAGCATTTTAAAAGCCGACTAGATAAGTGAACAAAGCGCCTTGATCTCATCAATTTCCCCCTAAACATCTGGATGTGTAAAGAAACAACAACTACTCATAGGAAAGAGAGAGTTGCCATTTAAACTTCTATCCCCAAAAGTCAAATTTTACATACCTGAGTGCTATAGTTGGCATGTTGCACTAGGTTTTTCACCTGTGAAATATGTACAGGATCAGCCACCAACTAAGTCTTGCTCAAAGGTTTAGGGCAGGGATTCCCAACCTAAGGACCCGGGTTGGATCCAGTCCATGGTGCCATTTCATGTGCCCCCCTCTTCCAAGGGAATTCAAGAAATAAAATGGCTATCCCTGTGAAGCTGTTGGGACAAAATGGCCACCACCACCCCATCGTGCAGCCAGGGCATCTGGCCCTCAAAGCTAATTGCGAGAGTGTGACCCAGCTCCTGGCATGAAAAGGTTGGGAACCCCTGGTTTAGAGGGCTGGGGAACCATAGTTTCCACTGAATAATTGCTACTCCAAATTGTTGATGCGTAAAAGGCACCAGCAGAGACCTTCAAGGATTCATAAAGTGACTGGATCGAGAGGTAGAACTGCAGCATCAGTGACTAATAGCTGTAATAAAAAAAAGATGCCAGAAAGTGAGATAAAAACTGGAGCACATAATAGTTTCTATTAGTTTCTATCATCACCATTAGGACAACTTCTCATCAACCGTAACTACATGGTGCTTCATTTTAAATGTACTGTGAGGAACGATAACAAGGTCTGCTTGCTATTTTTGGAGGGAGGAGGGTGGCAATTAATGTTTTCAGTGAATTTAAAAGGAAGTTAATCTCAATTTTAGAGGGATTTTGGGCAAACCTTTTATGCCAATCTGATAGCAATTCTGGTTTTTTTAAACTAACAAACCAACAGGAAATGAAACATTAATGTTTTTTAAAAGTTATATTAATAGTAATGATTTTATGGGTGTAAAAAAGTTCCACAAAACATGCTTTTAAAATAACATCCACGTTCTTATTGTTCTTTGTAAGCATAAATCACAATGTATAATTCCATTTAAATTGTATAAAACAAATGGGATTCCTCTTTGCTCCTATTTAATGATTCAACTTCTCTTTTTGAAAACTCTCCATCAGAGCTGATATCACCTACTAATTAAGCACTATATGGATAGAAAGCACATATATTTGGACATTAAGTGTTCATTGATAAATGAGGTAATGAGAAAAGACTAGTAATTCCTGAACAACCCTGTTAAGACATCCTTAAAAGGGGAAAACTATTTATTCTAATGTGAATTTGCCTACATCTGCACCTAGTAATATAGCTTCCTATTGTTTTGTGCCTGGCTATTTTAGAGAGACAGCTTTGTTTCTATGTCTGATGTCTCACGCATAATAGTACTAAAAATAATTGTATATACTGGAAAGATATCACCTTAAGAGGAGGAAATGAAATATCATTTGGCCTTAAGGTGTGATTTGACCCTGACAGTCTTTTTAAAAACTCTTTGTTGATAATGGACATGTATGATAAAATTCAAGCAAACTAAAATGATGAATTATTTTTGACCAAAAGTGAGCTGCTTTAACAATGTTATCTGAACCATTTGCTAGATCTTCTTTTGTGCAACAAATAGGGCATACATTAGTTACGTTATGTGCCATCAAATTAGAGCTGCCTTATAGCACCCTTAATAGGGGTTTCAAAGTAAGTGAGATGTTTAAGGAGTGATTTTACCAGTTCCAGACACTCCCATTGAGTTTTCATGGCCAAGTGGGGATTTGAAACCAGGTCTTCAGAGTCCCTGTCCATAACTCTACCGGCTACCTTTAGGGCATAAATAGCATGCACATAAATGTGCATTGATCCAATTTCTCTACATTCACAGAAAGTTTACCCTGTACCCAAGTTGCCCTATTTTACTTGATTATTCTTTGATCAAGTAAAACAGGGCAACTTGGGTACAGGGTAAACTTTCTGTGAATGTAGAGAAATTGGATCAATGCACATTCCTGTTTTGCTTGATAGTCTATTAAGTGACTTCCAAATGGTCCAGCCAGAATCTTCTCCTAGTGGGAGACATTCTTTGGTGTTCATCCATTCATCAAAGATGAGCACTGGACCCTAGAGTCGGATACGACTGACATTCAAGCAAGAGCAATCTTTACCTAAGATGATTACCTGGCAGGTAGAACTCCAGAGATGATAATAATTGGACTTGTAGACCAAGTAATACAGAAATTGCATCCCTAACAAAGCTTTTTCACTATCTGGTAGGCCACTGCCAAGCAAGAAATGATTCAGAGGCTGGATCTGGCCTATGGATGCCCTTTATTCAAGCTACTGCTACACAATGAAATGCTTAGTGATATCTGCAAATTTGTAGATCAATAAAAAGTTACAACCACACCTACTCTGTACCTACTGTCGTGTCTGTTTCTATTTTTGTGCAGCCATTGTTTATTGTATATTCCACACACAGTATTAGCAGAGAGATGTGTATTCATATGGAAACATCAAGGTGATCACAGGATGGTGTTGACCACAGTAGCTACGATATGAAGCTTAAGGATTCTTTAGCTACTGAAACTCCTATGTTTCCTCTGTTTGAAATGCGAGAGGGTGCATTCTTCGGGCAAACCATGGGATGGATGCACTGAATCATAGCAATCCTTCTGGCAGAATTAAGTACTTCATCTTTCACCTTCTGATCAGGGTGTGATGAAAACTGCGAATCTGGTGGTCTTACTTGAGGTCAGCTGCCCTTCGATGCTTGGTCATCACCATCACAAAAAGGGGGCTATAATTCAGGCAGGAAGGGAAGTTGCAGGATTGATTTAGATCCCTGGAGATGTCTCCTCTAACCTCATCCCTCTAAGTACCAGGTCATGGCTGGGTTATGGGCAAAGTGGAGCAGGCTGGATGGGGGTCCTGAACCCACCTTTCTGCAGCTGGTATATGAGTACCATAATTCCCATGCCTTCTCCATGATAAATAACCAATCTTCTCTAAGAATATTTCCCCCCCCCTACATATTCAAGTGGCCATTAGCACAACAAGTTCGTCAAAAGTAAAGTTAGCAGGGGATCTTTTTTCTCTGCGGTGGTATTGTTTTTACTATTATTCTCAATGTCTTCATCATTATTCTCATTACTACCACAATAATTAACCTTTCTTGCTACACCTTTTAATTCCAAAGATGCTACCAAGGTGGTTCATAAATTACTTAAGTAATGGTTATTGAAAAGTTCTTTCAGGACCAGAATAAATCTTGATGAATAACAAATTAAATTGATTCGTGTAGAAGGATCATGCTATAATAGATGCATTGGCTGAAGAAAACCTTGCTTCAGTATTATTCCTCTGGTACCACATACCAGTAAATATTCAAGGAAACTATACAAGCTGATTCGTTTGAGCTATAATAAAAGTATTTGATTACAGTGGTGGTTTTTTTTTTTAAAAAAATCCTAATCATTTCTCCCCTAAAAGACAGGAATGATATAGGAGATAATTACTAAAGCTCTTTTTGTCGCCTCTTGGTAAAGTTAAATGTGTGATGAGTGAAAAGAAATATTTTAAATAGACCGTATTCTGCTATCAGGAATTTGCTTATAGGAAGCCATTGAAAACAACAGATTCCTTCAGTAAAAAAGTGGTAGGAAATTCTGGGAGACAACACTAAAGTTTCGATTAACTGCCTGGGAGGCTGTGGGAATTATAATTTTTTTAAAAAAATTAATTTGGCTAAATTTGTCAAAATAATGTTGGATGGATTAAAAGCAGTGAAGGGATCTTTGCATAGTTGGGTCTCTCATTCGTTCCAAATGATCCAGAAAAACTGACCTAGCTGGACACATAGCTTATTTGCTACGTTCAAGCAGTTCCTTCCCATATCTTTTTAGGATGCAATTTTTTGCAGGGACAGCGGTGGCTTCGTGGTTAAGTCACTGAACTTGGCAACTGGAAGGTCAGTAGGTCAGCAGTTCGAGACTTGAGTACTGCATGACGGAGTGAGCTCCCGTCTCTGCCCCAGCTCCTGCCAACCTAGCAGTTCGAACGCAAGAAATTGCAAGTACTGTAGATAAATAGGGACCACTTCAATGGGAAGGTAAACAGTGTCCCATATGCACTCCAGTGTCTAGTAATGCCTGTCTGCAGATGCAGAGAACACTGGCTCTTTAGCTATAAACAGAGATGAGCACTGAACCCTAGAGTCAGATACGACTGGCTTTCGAGCAAGGGCAACCTTTAACTTTACCAAAGATACTATTTATCCAGGGTACATAAATAGCACAGGTTTGTTTTTTCTACAATTCGATTGCATTACCCATTGAACAACCTAGTGCTAACTTAAGAGGGACAAAGGAACCAATCAAAATAATTATTTCCTGTTATTGCACTATGAAGAAATTGCAGCAGACTTCAAAGCTCTGGGAAGGAAAATTGAGAACTTTGGAGCCCAGATGGACTTCTCAACCGTCCATTCAAGAAGGGAATTGAAAGGAAAAGGGAAATATTCTGGGTGAAGAACTAGCTATGAAGGTGGTGTTGATGTTTAGAGATTTGGATTTGGGGACCATAACATACACTTCCTGGAATATGGACTGCTGGTAATTGATAGGTTGCACCTCAGAAAGACTGAGAAAAATGTGTTTGCTCAGTGTATGAAGAACTTCTTGAGGAGAGCTTTAGTGACTTTATGGTGGTTGTTTTGTTTTTTTTAAGTCTGCTCAATAACACAAATGCTGCCACACTCTTAATTTATCCACTTCTGTCAGTCTTTTGCAACCAAGTACAGTACCCTTAAATGTGTTGCACTACAGCTTGTATCATGATGGGAATTCTAGTCAAATAGGGCATCAGTGTCAGAAAGGCTAGTCTATCCCTCGTTTTTCCAAACATGAAGTGATTCTAGTTTTTGATGGTGGGTGCAGGTTTTCATTTAACTCATTTGGCTGGAGTTTGGTGTAACTTGCATGTACCAAAAAAAACAACAACAACCACCCAACAACCCCAAAACCAAAACAAAACCCTTCATAGTTCCAATATGGTGAACCACTGAATATGTCGTTGACTGCAAGTCATATCTGATAATTTTTTTGAATAGTAGCTAGCTGTGTTAGTCTTTGGTTCAGGCATATCAGAAAACAAAATAAAATAAAATAAACAAAACAAAAAACACTGTAACACTTTAAAGACTAACTGCTATATTTTTATTGTTAGCTTTCGTGGATCAAGTCCACTTCTTCAGACTCCTTGTCACTCCTTATCTGAAGAAGTGGACTTGATCCACGAAAGCTAACAATAAAAATATAGCAGTTAGTCTTTAAAGTGCTACAGTGTTTTTTATTTTATTTTATTTTGTTTATTTTATTTTGTTTTGTTTTCTGATATACTCGTATCTGAGAATCCATGTTTCCTGAAGCAGGAAAAATGTCACTGGCGCGAGTTTAAGGTGGATCCCAGCTTGCCATGAAGTGACCCTCACACTATGATCACAGAGCACACATGAAATGAGACATGCAGGATTTGACACCAGGACTGCAATGGACTGCCACAACCTTGAGGATATGGACAAGGTGTGCCTTCACAGCCAGTCCATCTGGCACAGCCTCTTTCGCCTCCATGACTGTTGGGAATCAGAATTCCTCCTCTGTTCATTTTGCAATTAGCTCCAATATGATGGTTTCCAGTGGCATTTCCTTCGCTGAGAGGGACCACTGGATAATCAATACACTAAAAAAACTAGGCAATAGAGGCCAGTTTTGCTAGAAGCTGCCTGAAAGCTACCTCTTGACTTGTCTTCTCCATCACACAAGCTCTGGTGGGATCTGTGTTGCTCATGAATAATATAACAAAAGTGGTCTACTCTGGCCTCCCTCTGCTATGAATCAAAGACCCCCATCGCCTGTTTGCTTCGGGAAGGGGGAAGGGTATGAAGGGGGGAGCTCAACATGGGGACTGCAAGCATTTAGCGTGACTAACAGATTTACGAGGGGGAGGGGAGGGCAGTGGCTGCATTGCATTGCCTTTTTAATGAGTTCTCAAACCCATACAGTAGCCTCTTTGTAGTTGACAATGTGGCGAACATAAATTTTTTGAGGGATTTCATCGGGAGGAGTGAGGTTCTGAAATATTGTTAGGCAGACCCCCTGAGCTCACATTGTCCATCGTAGCACCCTAGCCTGGCCATCAGGAGGGTGGGAGCAAGGCCTGGACCTTGCCCCCCATCAATATTCTTCATGGTGGTTGTGGGATGCTGTGTCAAGTTGCCTCACCCACCCAAAAATTTCCTTGTTGACCCTCCCCCCCCCCCAGGTGTTGCTGTGCCTGATTTGTAGCCTCTGACGGAAGGACTCTGGAGAATAAGAGAGGCGTTTCCTACTTCGAGATCATGGTGAAGGGGGAAAGGCCAAGTACTCAAGATACAGGAAAGGGTGAAGCAGTCCAAGGGCAGAGGGGGATGAAAGGTTATGGGGCTGATGCTTGTATAGGAGACAAAAGGCAAGGTTAGCTAGATCACAGGGCTAATCAAAACTGGAAGTGTTTTATATCCTTGTGCACGCGCATGGCATGCACACATAGAGGTATGCATAAGCCAGCTGGAGCATAGATTTCCTAGATTGGCTTAATAAAAAAGCAACAGTTTCAGTTGACAAGAACTGAGCAGAGCCGTTAATGACAGGATCTTTTGGAGGTCACTAATTTATACGGTCACCCCAGACATTGGAAGTGACATGGTGGTACATGACAAAAGCAAATAACAATAAAACTATTGTGGCACCTTAAATACTGGCAAATATATTTCTATGGGCTATTGTGGATTACAATCCATTTCCTACAACACAGGAAGCATAACAATTAGACTACTACTTTATATACAATTATATGTTGTAGGGATGGGGGATCCAGTGAAGGAATGCAAAGAAATGAACGATCAAAACTGACAACAGCTCTAATTAACACCATTAATAACAGTGTGGACTTACATGATCACAGTTTTTTAATGCTATATCCAAGGATATGCATGTACATCCAAATCTTTTTATCACATGCAAATCACATCTTTCTTCTGTGAAACTTGAAATACAGTGTCTATGGTCTTCCAAGGCCATCTCCCACCCACGGGGGAGATGGCCTTGGGAGGTTGTTGTATCAAGTCTGGGCAGTGACCTTTCCAAGCCAACTGTCTGGCCACTGTAGGAACTATATTGGACTGGATAGGACTGTGGTCTGATTATGTAGGGCTAGATGGGCACTAGTCATAATGGCTATACTGTATATTATTTCCAGTGACACAGACAGTGTACCTATCAGTGCCACTTTCTGGGGAACAAAAGAGGGAGGGTGCTATTCCCCTCATATTGTTGCTTATGTGCTTCCCTTAAGCATCTATATCCATGACCTTGGCACTCCAGAGGTTCATCCAACCCGTGCTTCCCTCGTCACTCCCAGAAGCAGAAGTAAAATGCACCCATACGGGTGTGTTTTACTTTCACTTCCGGGAGTGACAAGGGCAGTGTGAGCTGGATGAACTGCAGTAAACCCATTCGTGTGGATTCACAGGGGCTTGGGCTTCTGGGAATTGAAGTCCAAGAACATTTGGAGTGCCAAGGTTCACCAGCATGGATCTATATGAATGCTGTTGAAAACAGAAGTCTGACCTCATCTGGCCTGGCCCTCAAGCTGATCTTTATTAAGGCATGTCTACATCTAGAATTAAACCAGTCATCACTCTTTTCACTCAGGATACAGAACTTCTTTGCTTCTTGTCAAAGATCAACAATTCAGATCAACATCACATTCTGCTATTGGGAAATGCAACTGCAAGGATGCTATGATCCTTGTGTCCTACTTTTTGCCTTCCTAAGTATTGTGGTGGCCACTGAGGGAACAGAATGTCAGCCTTTGGTCTGAGCTGTTCTTATATCCTATTCTTCTGTGCCTTTCAGCAGGAATTGAAGTCCACCAGTGTTCCGCAGAACATTTGGGAAACATTAGGCAATGCTTTAGGATCAGCCGATGATGAGAAATTCTGGATAATATTTCCCCATTTTGTGTCTGAGACACTGGAAGACTGCTTCCAGAATTTATTTATTTTCATTTATACCCTGTCCTTTTGGTGCAAGCACCACTCAGAATAGACTAGGGCAGGCTTTTTTTTTACGTGTATATATGTGCTATATAGGTTTGGCTGGACATCCCACTACGGTAATGGAGTAGACCGTACAGCCAGTGACTCAACACCGAGTGTTGGGCAGTGGTAAATAACCTGACACTCTAAAGGGGCCAATGGCTATAGGTGGATGAGCCCCTTTAGGTGGAGTGATGGTCCCCTCAATGGAGGAAATGCCACTAGAAACCATCATATTGGGCCCAAAGGCAAAATTAGCAGAGGAGGAACTCTGATTCCCAATAGCCATGCCAGGTAGACTAGCTGTGAAAGCATACCTTGTCAATATCCCCAAGGCTGTGGAAGTCCATTGCAGCCCTGGCGTTAAATCCTACATGGTTCATTTCAGAAGATGGCTCTGAGATCATAGTGCGTTTGTCACTTCATGGCAAGCTGGGATCCACCTTAAACAAATTCATGCCATTGGCATTTTTCCTGATTGCCTCAGAGGGCAAAGGTGGCCCAGAAAAAGATCAGGCTTCCCAGTGCCCTGGGACAGGAAAAAAATGTATACAGAACTCAGATTGAGTTGTGGCCAACGACGATGTGTGTTGTCAAGTTAATTCTGACTTCTGGTGAGTCTTTCCAGAGTTTTGTACATTGAGAATACACAGAAGTGATTTACTATTTCCATCTTTTGGGGACACCCTGGAGCTGTGCAGTTTGCTGAAGGAGACACAAACTAGCCCGAGAATTGAATTCTTAACCTCTCGCATCACAGCCAGATTCATAAAACACTGAGCTATCCAGTCAGCAAATGCTGGGCTAGGATGAATATCTTGACTTTTAAAAGACAGATATGTATACAATTAAGCTGGAGAACATGCTAGATGTACCATGCAGAATAATGATTCATCAATTAATCACTTATTTTTCTGACTCTTGTCTTTTCTTTGGTTTTATATACTATATATCATTATATGCCTTGGTTCCATGGGGAGTGGGCAGAATAACAGCAGGGTTTAATTTATCCTGACTCCCCACTTTCCTTTTTCTTACAATGGAGGGAAAGTGCTGTAATGACTTATTTCCCTCAGGGTGTAGTTACACATTTTAAAAAAACATATATTTGAGTTGGAGTTGCTATGGGTGAAATTCATTTAAAGACTGAAAATCCCACAATTCACAAGTAAGTCTGCATTATTTGGCCGAAACAAAGCTTATTTTAAACCACCTATCAGATCATTTTGTGCACCGATTCTAGAATTGATGCAAAATAGAGTTTTTATGTATGTCTTTGTGTGTTGGTATTTCCCAGGGTTTCCATTGTCAAGTAGCTTGACAAGGGAAACTCCAGAAACTCCAAGAGCCTGTCTCTTGACCTGTCCACTGATTGGTGGCAGCAATTGGTTACAGTAGCATAGATGCCGCCAATCAATAGTGATATAACACACTGAATAATTTTTTAAAAGAGTGTGTGTGTGTGTGTGTGTGTGTGTGTGTGCGTGTACACACATGTATATGTATATGTATATGTACAGTTGTACCTCGCTTAAAGAGCATAATGCGTTCCATAGGACTACTCTTTAAGTGAGTTTGTTCTTTAAGTGAAACACCATTGTAAGTGACCAATTGTGGTGGGGATTGCAGACCCCGATTTATTTGTTAAGCGAGTTTTTGGTTGGTTTTATTTGTTAAGTGAAGCGAACATTCAGAGAAAATTCTGCTCTTTAAGCGAGGCACTCTTTATGCGAGGTTTGACTGTATATGTATATGTACACATACACACATTTTTAAAATTATTTTTTTAAAAAACCTAAAATTTCCGATGGGAAACCACATTTTGGATAACATATTTTGGTTTTCAATACATTCCTATGGGAAATTGCATGCAATGCATTCCTATGGGAAATTTGGTTTAAGTAATTTTTGCTTTAAGAAATGTCCCAGTGTTTTTATTAACTACACACACACACACACACACACACACACACACACACACACACACACACACACACACACACACACACACACACACACACACACAGAGAGAGGGATGTTTCTTAAAGCAAAAATTACTGAAACCAAATTTCCCATAGGAATGCATTGAAAACCAAAATATGTTATCCACAATGTGGTTTCCCATAGGAATGCATTGGGGGAAAAACAATCAATTAAAAAAATCCCTTAAACTGAGCCGCTATTTTCTATGGGATTTCTTTTGTAATGCGATGTTGTTAACCAAGCCATTTGTTAATCAAGGTTTCACCGTATTACATAGGAGAACTAGTTTGCATTGTGAACCAATTCAAACAGCACGTGATCTGAAATTGAGTTTGGGAGAAAAAACGATTTCAACACCATTTAAAACACAACAACACCCAGTTTAACCATGCACTCACTTCTCTCTCTGTTTAAGTCTGATATTGTTACTGTTATTATATGCTGTAAGCCTGTCATCTGGACCATGACTGGTAAAACTATATAAATATTTGGGTGGAAATTAAATTGTATTATTCATTTTACTCCCTCCCTCCCTTTATCAGTCTAATGGTTAGAAATGGGGTATTTGTGCCTGTTCACCCATTGGGGAAATTTGTTTGAAAGGAAATGTTAAAAAATCTATCATAACATGCTCATAGACAATCATCTCAGCATATTTTTGTTTGTTTGCTGAAATAATGAAATGAATGGAATATCATGTTTTCCTGATTAAATTCCAGCTGCCTTGCCAACAAAGGCAAATGATCAATTTCAATTTCTCTTTATTCTGGGCTGGGCAAGCGGGTAGTGGTACTGAATTAAACTTGCTAATTTCAAAGCTATGCTATAGCAGAGGCAGGGAAGCCCACCAAGTCCCATGAGTGTGGAGGGGGGAGGGAAGGGTGAGTAATTTAGCAGAGCAGTATAAAAGCTATGGTGAAATTTAGAAAGGGAAGGAGGACTCTAGCTACAATAATTGTATTTTTGATGTCACAGATGGGGCCAGCTGCAGATAGTCTCTATAAAGAAGATGGATTACCTTTTGCAAGGAGAGGCGATCACAGATCACTGCCTTGCCAGCAATGGGCTGGGGTGGGAGCAGAGCTGCCCTCCTTTGATTATGTCCTCTATTCCTTCGCATTCTTCTAAGGCAGGCTTTTCCAACCTTTGGTTTTTAGACTTCAGTTCCCAGAAGCCTAAGTCAATTTCCCCAAAGCACTGATCAGCCAGTGTATTGACTTAGGCTTCATGGAATTGAGGTCCCCCCGTGGGGCATGGGCCTCATGTTGGGAAACACTGTTCTATGGCAGTAGAGCTGGTGACAATGAAATGTGTGTTCCCCTTTCTTGTTTTGTCCCCATACACATCAGTTTGCAATGCCAGATAGTAGTTCCTTTTAGCAGCCAAAAGCTCTGGACACGGCCATCCACTTCCATTTGAGGCATGTCATTCTTTGTGGAATTCTGGCATTGCCTGACTCCCCTGGCTGGTCTTAAGACAGGGATTCTCAACTTGCAGCCTGTGGCCTGGATGCAGCCTATAACACCATTTCATGTGGGCCTCCACAACACCAGGAAGTCCCATGTGGTGGAGGAAGAGCAAACTGGCCATCTGGCCCCTGAAGCTGTCTAAGGGAGCGTGACCTGGCTTAAAAAGGTTGAGAACGCCTTTCCTAAGAGAACGAAACTTGGCATCAGTAAATTAGCAGTACTGATTCCCTGTTGACAGCTAGCTGGATAGTTGAGTGAATTGGGCACTGGCTATGGAACCAGAAGTTGGGAGTTTGATTCTGCAAAGTGCCTTCTAGGAGGAAGATCCAGCCTCTGTAGCCTTAAACAAACTATAAAGTCTAAACTGTCCCAAGAAGAAGGAATGCCAAATCACTTCTAAGTACTCTTCATTGTAGAATTTTGCTGTTTCCTCTTAGTTATCAGGTAACGGAAAGGTAAGAAGCAAAAAGTGACAGAAATAGGGTCAGCTCTGAATGCAGTATTTCAGCAACTGGTACATAGAGACAAACAAAGCTACTGTATTCCATTAATCAATGCAAGGAAACAGAAGAGAACAAAAAAAAGGGGGAAAACCTAGAGAGTCCTTCTAGAAGATTTGAGAAATCAAAGACAAATTTAAGTCTTGACTAGGAATAGTGAACGACCAACAAGGAAACACACTATCTTGTCCAGGAGAAAATAAAAAGAAGGTGGAAACAGTATACTGAAGACCTATACAAAAAAGATAAAAGGATGACTGACTCCTTTGAATAAGATGTTATGATAAAGAGTATGCAGTTCTAGAAAGTGAAACAAAACTGCTCTGAAATTACCAGGAAGAAATCATCACCGTTGATAAATCACCAGGAATAGATGGAGTACCAATAGAATTATTTCAACCCACAGACAGAATCTGTCAAAATAGGCAATTTTAAGGGCTTTGTTTTTGCCTCTTTTGGCTTTATATCTCTAAACTGTACTGACATCAAACACTCTTACAATTGGACGATGTCTTCAAACAGACAACTGTCTTCTCACAGCCCTTGAAACAGAAGCCTGTTCATTGTAAAGTGGAACCTTTGGCTACTCTAAGTAGGTCTGGGATTGGAAACTGCATGTATGCTATCTTACATTTTATGATGGAATAAAGATGGAAGTAAAAAGCGCTTGTACGGTTAAGACTCTTCTGGGTTAACTCTTCCTCCGTACAGGCACATTTTACTTCTGCTTCCGGGAGCGACAAGGGCGGCACGAGCTGGATGAATCGCAGTAAACCCATTCATGTGGATTCACAGGGGGCTTGGGCTTCTGGGAAATGAAGTGCAAGAACAGCTGGGGTGCCAAAGTTTGCCATCACGGGTCTAGTCCAATCCCTGCTGATGCTAGAAACTCACAGTTACTGTAATGGCATATCACTTCTTTTAAACATTTTTCAGTAAAGGAGAGCCCATTTAATGCGAAGTCAGTCCATTCTTGTCAAACAAGATATTATTCTAAATCAGGGATTCTTAACCTGTGGCCCATGGGCCAGATGCAGCCCATGTCACCATTTCATTTGGCCCCACACCGCCTCCACCACACCAGGAAGTGCCATGGGATGGAGGAAGGACAAAATGGCCGTCTGGCCCCCGAAGTTGTCTGAGGGAGTGTGACAGTGGTGGGATGTCAAAAATTTTACTACCCCACCGTGATGTCATCACAGTGTGGGCAGAGCTAATGTCATGGCATCATGACATTGTGGGTGGAGCCAACATCACGACATCACGATATCATGACGTTGTGGGCGGGACCAAATAAATAAATAAATAATAATAAATAATAAAATAAAAATAAGCACACACACACACACACACACACACACACACACACACACACACACACACACACACACACACACCTCAACCCACCCACACACACACAACACAAACCCATTAATTAATTAATTAATTAATATACACCCACCCACCCAAACCCTGGGGGAACCAGGGATAAGGTAAGCCCCGAAGGTGGTTCCCCCCAAAAGCTGCTACCGGTTCTCCAGGACACTGGGAAAAGTTACTACCAGTTCTGGTGAACTGGTGGGAACCTGTTACATCCCATCACTGGAGTGTGACCTGGCCCCTGGCTTAAAAAGGTTGAGAACTTCTGTTCTAAATGTTTAGTCAAAATCTGTTTTCTTCTAATTTGATCAGGTTCTAAATTCAGAGATAGCAGAAAAAATAAGCTAGGTGACAGTTCTTCAGATATTCAAAGATAACAATCATATCACCTCTCAGTCATCTCTTCTCCAGAATCAATGTACAGAATCTAACTCATTTAACAGTTTCTCATAGGTCTTGGTTTCCAGGCCCTTTACCTTCTTGGTTGTCTTCCCCTGGGCATATTTCAGCTTGTTGATATCCTCCTTCAGCTGTGGTTCCCATAAACTGCAAACAGGACATCAGATGAAGTCTGTCCAAACCACAACATAATTGCATTATTACCTTATTTGAGTTGGACACTGCATTTTTATGGATGGTGCCCTAGGTCTATATTAGTGCCCCACCCCCCGCTGCCATATCACACTATTGACTAACTTGTAGTTCAGTTTTGCTATTGATTTCAATTTCTAGCAAGCCACAGTTCCTTGTCATGCATGACAGTTTTGTTTTAATACTGATATCAAAGAAACAAGTCATTCACATGCATTCTAGCAAATTGCAGAGATTTGTTTGTATATGACCGATATACAGTACTAGTTTCAGCTCCTCAAAAAAAAAAAAAAGCAGAACCAAAAATAAACAATAATTTCTCACTGGCTAAAACATCTGAAAAAGAATATATTTTTTAAAAACCGTACAAGAGCAGGACTTCTACAAGAGCGTTTGTAGAAATGATTAATGAAATGACTTCATACCTTGCTTGTCTGAAATTGTCATTTCTGAAAAACCTGTATGAGATGACTTTGTTAAACTTGATAATCTCTATAACAGGGGTGGCCAACCTAGGGCCCACGGGCCGGCCCTGGGCCCACGGCACCATTTAACGTGGCCTGCCGCCACCCTCACTGCTACTGGAAGCGGAAGCATTTATGACAGCCATAAAATGCGCCCATTCATGTGTAAATGGCCCATGCCTGCCATAAACATATTTACAACAGCCACAGGTGCATTTTACAGCAGCCTTTACAGCAAGAGGAACCACGTGACTGGCCCGCTCAGCTGTCTGTGGTGTGTGTCTATGGCCCATGGCACGAAAAAGTTGGGAACTCCTGCTCTATAAAGCTATGAGTATTAACAGACATCTGTTGTATTGGCTATTATAGTACAATTAGGAAGATAATTTGTGCAAATTAAAATCTGGTTCACATATACAATAAATTGAGATGGTATACTTCTAGAGTGGTACAATGGACACTACCATTGTATCACTGCATGGAGGGGAAGATTTTGAAATGTGTATTTTTCAAGACGATTTATGGTGACATGGAATATGAATTGATATTTGTGTCCGTGATGAAGTCTTGTAAATTGCTTAATTTTGATAGCTGTATTCCAGTCTTCATGACTACATTGCTTTGCAAATAATTTCTTTTTAAACATTCTGAAAGCCTTGTGCTTTTGGTTCTCATCTTTCTCTTGTAATGAGAAGTGCAGTTTTAAAGGTACACTGACATATTTATGCATATCAGAAAACAAAACAAAATAAAATAAACAAAACAAAATAAAAAACACTGTAGCACTTTAAAGACTAACTGCTATATTTTTATTATTAGCTTTTGTGGATCAGTTTTATTTTGTTTTGTTTATTTCATTTTGTTTTCTGATATGCCTGAACCACAAACTAAGACGGCCACTACAGTATTCCAAAAAATGACATATTTATATGTGCCCCCTGGTGTTGAAAACATGAACATGTTCCTCAGTATATAAACTTATAAATATATCAAGGGGATACAGTATATACAGTGGTGGGCAGCCAAAAAATTTACTACCACACTGTGGGCGGAGCCAACATTTTGGGTGGAGCCAATGTCATGATGTCTTGGGTGGAGCCAATGTCATGATGCCATGGGTGGAGCCAATGATGTGGGCGTAGCCAATGTAAAAAACCCATAAAAATAAGTACACATAAAATACTAATTAAATAGACATAATACATAAAATACACATAAAAACACATAAAATACACATTAAAATAAATACACATTAAATAGACATAAAAACACATAAAAATACAAATTAAATACACATAAAACACAAAACTACATATTAAAAATAAATACACATTAAATACACATTAAAATACACACAGACACACCACATCCAAAGGTGAGTCACTTACCCTGGGGAACAGGCTATAGGGAGCTTCAGGCTAGCAGCTTCTCTTCCTCCTCCCTGCTTGGGAGCAAGGAGCTCCCACACAAGGAGGTCACACATGCGTGCCAAGTGCTGTAGGCGCGCATGCACACCAAGCACTTGGCGTGCATGCGCAGTGGGGTAACCGGTGAAAAGGTAAGCCCCCAAGGTGCTTCCCCTCAAAAGTCACTGCCGGTTCTTCAGGACGCCAGGAAAAGTTACTACTGGTTCTGGCGAACTGGTGCGAACCTGTTGCTGCCCATCACTGGATATACACACTGATTCACCTGGCCACATAGACAAAAGTGTCTGTTTGAACACGGCACAAATATTGGTTTAAAATTAACATACCCCTCAAGACCCTTTCAGATAACTTGTATTAGGGCCATATAGTATGAGATTACACCTGTGTAGTGTAAATGAGGAAATCTGAACTGATTTTGCCAGTGTGAACTCCAATGAGAATGTGTTATTTTTAAAGTATGTAACCATGGCTTAATGTAAGGTTCAGGGTTTTACATGGGGTTTTATGTGACAGTTTGCTGTATTTAAGTGGCCTTGACCAAGCATCTAAAGATTTGTCACGATACCTCTGTTTTTGGCAAAGATTTCTTATACTCATTCTCTACTCTTCCTTTACCTTCAGCACCTAAAACAATAAGACATATTGAATCAACCACTTTGGATTTTTCAATTCTAGACAAGAGCTCATTGGAAAACTAAAAATTAATTACCACTCACCCTTGAAGAGGGTGGCCTTTGTAGGTCAGAAGGTCACCAGTGTATCATGCCGTTGAAGATTTTATTTCATTTTGGCAAAGGTGAACTGTCCCTGGTCCTTGGCTAATGAATTTGCAATGTCAAGTTCCCAGGCTGTAATGTCTTGTGTTAATTAACCTTCCAAACATAGGCCTGATATTTTACCAAATCTAATAACGGAATATTTACAAGGGAGTTAGGCAAATATTTTAAACAGAAATGAGGTGAAAAGCAAGTTGCCGGCTATGCTGAACAGCAATAGGTAAAGATATAGTATAGAACTCCTTTTTTGCACATACTGTATTGTTTGTTACAAATCTTTAAAAATGCAGCTATCTTAGTCTGATTCACTTTGGTCAAAAAGAAATAGGACAGTTGTACCAGCTTTAAGTCTAAAAGATTTACTTTAGCATAAGCTTTTGGGAGTAACAATGCATTTTTCAGATACACAGTGCACAGTATTCAAGGATTTATTTGCAATGACTGCAATTATAGAAGTAGGTTCAGGGTAAAAGGGGATACAAAAATGACAAATGTCAGGGTCTTCAAGTGTTCTTGTATAGTAGGGTTTCTAGCTGATATGCGCCACACTCTGCATTAATTATGGAACAGTGTTTATGTGCTAGAATTAGAAATGTGTTCAGTAAATTAGTTCACAAACCTCCCTTTCATTTGTCTGAAGTGCACGCAAGACAATGAAGCCTAATGAGCCAGTGTTGACAATCACAGAGAATGCAAATGTTTTATATCTGTAATAAAGGGTTTTCATCTGTAATAAAGAGTTTTCAGATCTTCACAAAAGTAGATATTGTCAACATTCACCAGCCCTGATAATGCCTGCTACAACAATTTGCAAACATTTTGAGATAACAGTAGTGATTGTATCAATGTATGATTGGGACTTTATTCACTTTTGTACATTTGGAAATACAGAAACCAATATACAATAGAACCATTCTTTAAAAAATAGAATCCACAAGGGCAGCATGCATGTGAATTTCAATGATTCACCAAATTTGGAAAACTTGCTGTGACAGATGTACTTAGCACATATAGTAGTTCAACATTATTTGTATAAATGATGTAGAAACATGAAAAGTCAGAGGTCTATTCATTTACCACTCTTGAGCTGCAGCCCTGCATGATACGGCCCATTAAAACCCCTCTATTTATTGCTGGATTATTTTTCAGAAGGACATCTGGTTTTGTTTTGAAGGTTGAAGTGACTGAAGGTCCTCCATACTGTAATGTAATGTAATGGATCATCACCCCCATTATTACAGTCACTTCAGTTACTTCTAATTGTAATAGACTGGGCTTTGAGCCAGTGTAGCCTAGAGGCCATAAGTGTGTATTTCACATGAAATAGGAAACTATTCAATATACCTGTACAGTAATACCTCAGATAACATTTGCATCAGATAACGCTAAAAACGCATAACATTAAGCAATGGAGGGGGGATTGCATCGAATAACGTTAAGACCCTATGGGAAGCATCGGATAACATTCACTAAAGCCTGTGCTGGTTACAATGTATCTCTATGGAGTTTTAATGTTATCCGATGCATCCCACAGGATTTTAACATGCATCGGATAACATTAAAAATCAGATAACACTAAGACTTGTGGAACCAAGTTTTAACGTTATCCGAGATTTTACTGTTCTTTAGCTTTAAACATATCAGGTGGACCACTATTTTGTCTGCCTCAGCATCTCATCTAATGCATGGGGATGAAAATGTGGCCCTACCTTTCAAATCTTTTGCAAGGGCTGTTGAAATTATGTTAAATGATGGCAGTTGTAATGTTGCTCATCGTTTTTCTAATGGCATCTAATGCCATTCCCCCTATCATACTAAACATTTCTATCTTGGGTGAAATCTTAGTTTTGTTCTTAAAATTAACAAGTGCATCTATGCATCAGGAAGGCAAATAAATCCTTTTGAACATATTTAAAAGGGAAAATATGAAACAGAATCCTCTCCAGTTTGAGTTTCCAGAAATAGAATGGTTGTGGGTCAAAACATATGTTCAGAGAAATTAATTTTTTGAAGGAATGGTCAGGAAAGTAGTTCAAAAAGAATAACTGTGGAAATATATTAGAAGGAGAAGCTCAAGTGACCCTTGGGTTATCTTTTGGAGAGCAAACATAACCTTCTTTGCATGTATAATTTTAAAATCACAGATAACAAGCCGATCACATGGTTGATGGAGAGAATAGTATCATCATCATCATCACCATCATCACCACCATCATCATCATCATCATCATCATCATCATCATCATCATCATCATCATCATCATCATCATCATCATCATCATCATCAGTCTTTATTGTACATGACCACAGAGAGGCCTTTACAAAACAGAACATGACTTAAAACATTTTGTTAAAATTATCTGACAAAACCAGGTACAGTAAAACCCTGATTTACAGGAAAGGTCCATTCTGTAACATGATTGTCATGTATTCTGTATTTATTGCATTTGATTGTCATGTGAGCCTCCCTGAGTCAAGTTTCCTGATTGGGCGGCATACAAGTCTGAAAATTAAATTAAATTAAACTTTTTCCGTATTGCTTTTTTCCAATTTGAAGCATGATTTTCCATAGGAATGCATTGAAATTTTTTTAAAAGGTCCCGACCAGACCAATAAAAATAAAAATAATAATACAACCCCCCTCTAAATTAAAAAAAATATGCCAGAAATGATCCTCCCCAAACCTCGATTGACCCTACCAGCTGGTGAGGGGCTGGGTGGAGAAAAGGGGGTGTTCTTAGAAGATTACCCTTTTTTATCCTGTACCTCCGCACTTTGATCGATGAAACTCCCCAGCTGATTAGTAGCTGGGGTGGAAAAGAGGGGAGAACACCCCTCCTCCCTTCCCAGATGACCCCCAGAGGTGGAGATTGATCAGGGTAGAGGCGTAGAGACAAAGCAATCTTCCTACCTTTTCCATGCTTCTTCTTCTTCTTGAGCGGTTTGTCTGGCCACCAGGGGAGTTCGTGTGGCAGCAGTGATGGTGGCAGCGCCAACAATCGTGGTGCCCTTGTTGTAGTTTCCAGTGTCCACCACCTCCACTAGCAGTGGGAGACTGCAGAGACCATATCTGCTCCGTTCCAGTCTTCATCCGAAGTCCCTCTGTGGTGCTGCAGCCTGGAATGTGCATCTGGGCACCCAGAGCATAACTAGGAAGTTCCAGACCAGCACGCATTCCTGGCTGAAGCAATGTGGGGGGACCTCGGATGAAGACTGGAATGGAGCAGGTATATTCCCCACAGTCTACCACTGCCGGCAGAAGCAGTGGACACTGTGGAAACAACACCATAGCCACTGCCACCATCACTGCTGCTGCCACAGCGGTAAGTGATGTATCGTGACTTCCAGCGGTGGGGGCAGGTTAGAGTCTAAAATGGTATGGATCTGCCATTTTAGAGTCTAAAATGGTGCAGATGGCAGGGCCGCCATTTTAGAGTCTCACAGATGGAAAGAACTCTAGAGAAACCTGTTCCATAATTTGAGTTTTTTTCTGTAAATCGGGAAGTAATTTCCCCAGAATTTCCTTCCGTAAATCGAGATTTGCTTAAAACGAATTTTGCTTAAAATTGGGATTTTACTATATAATATTCACTAAAACAACTCAGATCCTTTGACATCTTAATAAAAACTATTCATTGGTATAATGTCCTGTAATAAAATAGGATCGCCATTTCCTAGCTGCCAAAGCAAATTGAGCTACAGCACATGTAATAAAAACCTGATTATCAGCTAGCAGATTGACCACAATTTCTGCTGACGTGCAATTAAAATATGAGTGAATAATCAGAGTTAAAAATCATACTCTTGGGTCATTATACACAGAGGACAGAACAGTAGGTAATGAATGATGTCTTCAGTTTGATTGCTCCTCCACACGAAATCTATTACAGTATATACTCAAATATAAACCGAGTTTTTAAACCCCAAAAATGAGGTCAAAAAAGGGGACTCAGTCTATACACGGGTCAAAAACCACAAGGTCTAAAAATATGGGTTTTTAAAAAGTTATTCAGCACTTTAAAAGTAAGTTTCGGGACTTCTGCAGCAAAATAATCTGAGGCACAATTACACAACTGGCCACAAGAGGGCGAAAATCATGATTCTCTCTCCCCCCCCCCCCCAATTAGAATACATTGAAAATCAAGTTCTCCTAGTCTTGTTTTCAATTAATTCCTATGGAAAATTGCAATTGAAGAAAGAAGCTTTACAATGCAATTGTGTCCCTCTTCCAAACTGGTATGGCAAAAGAAAGGATTTTATTTACCATACATTTGTGCCTTTGTCCCTGCTCCATGTGTCCAAGATGGAGGGAGGAAGCCATTCTCCTTTCTTGCAGGGGGAGCAAGAGGCTAGACTAGAGCAACACTTCCTGCCTTGGTGCAATTGACCTGCTCACCCACTTTACCTGCAGTGTCACCACTGGTGGTGGTGGTGGGGGGGTGCAAGTACAGTTTTTAAAAATCACTAAAATAATTAATATTACTGTATTTTAAATGTATTTTAATTACTGAAACTCACTAGCAGCTGCTGCATTTCCCACTCTTGGCTTATACTCGGGTCAATCTATTTTCCTGGGTTTCAAGATCAAAATTAGGTACCTCAGCTTATATTTGGGTCTGCTTATATTCGTGTATATATGGTATATCTTCCTTCTTGGTATGGAGAGGGCATCGGTTGGAACCTAAGTGCTGTAAAGGCTCTATGGCAAAGGTGCCCAAACTACGGCCCACAGGCTGAATCCAGCCTGTGGGACATCATCATCCATCCCATGGGCCAAATTGCCACCATCGTTGGAAGTGCCCCGTCACTGCCGGAAGTGCCGAAACCGTACAGAAAACACAGTGAAAACACCATGAATTTTTTTTAAAAAATGGCATGAGAATGTGCCGCCTTTTGTCTCTCCTCCAAGAGAAGCAGTGGAGGTGGGGAAAGTGCCCAAAAATGCATGGTGAATTCACGCACCACTGCTGCTGCTGGAAGGAACCATGTGACCAGCTCGCTCAGCTGTTTGAGGGGGCGTAGTCAGGCCCCTGGCAGGAACAGTTTGGGCACCCCTGCTCTATGGAATTGGGGGGAGTTGACACCCCCCCCCCGAGAGTTTACTAAGCACTAGGCTAGGGGGTGGTAAATAAGTGCTATTGCTATCTTGAAAACCTTTTCCCTCTACTTCGCCAAATTTGCCACTGGGCAAGAGCATACTTTCTGCTACATCTGTGCCAGGTTTGATGCTAAGCTGAAGTCCAATTTCAAAGTTACAATATTTTTTTGTTTGAGGTGCCCCCAGTTTTAGAATTTCATGTTTGGTTAGAAAGAGTTCTGATCTTGATTGTCAACTAAACTAGATCCTGACTGGATTGGAACCTGCAGCAATGTATCTATACCCAGGGTTATGGAATGAATCTGTTCTGGAATTTTTCCGTAAAGCTGTTTTTCTGTATCCCGAAGCACAATTCCCATAGGAGAGCACTAAAAATTTTAAAAAGTTCCCAACCCTAAAACAAAAATAATCCAAAATAAATTCCAGACACGATTCTGTCTTGCACCTTGATCGATCCCCCCAGCAGGCTGGGGTGGAGAAGAGGGGGTGTTCTTTGAGATCGGTTGAGGTGTGGGAAAGAAAGGGTAATCCTGTAAGAAACCTCTCACCCCACCCCAATCGATTGAAAAAGCACCAGAGCCCAGGCTAGTGGTGGTGGCTGACCTTATTTATTTATTTTTCTGATTTATATTGCTGTCCAACTCCGAAGACTCTGGGTGGCTCAGAGAAAATAAAACCAATCACATTTTTAAAACCAATAAAAACGCCATTAAAACTGCCACCAAAAATTACTCCAACCCCTACAGATTAAAAGAGATGAAAAGAGGGAGAGAGTGTTCTTACTAAATCAGCCAACAGGCAGGGGTCACCCCATCGCTGGTGCCCCACACCGGCTTTGCCAGCCAGGTTTTTAGCTCTTTCCTGAAGGGCAGCAACTCTGTCTGGAGATGCAGGTCAATTGACAGGAGGTTCCAAAGGGCCGGGGCAGACACAGAGAAGGCCCTACTTCTGGTGCTGGAGAGACGAGCCTCCCTAGCAGATGGCACACTGAGAAAGCCTATTTAAAAAAATACCAAAAAATGCAGAGCGTCGGTGTCAGGCGCACCGCCCTGTCTGGGAGGGTAATGAACAGGAGTGGTTTGTCCGGCTGCCAAGGGAGCCCACGTCCTTGCTAAAGAAGCCGCTGGTGGGCGAGGGGAGCTCCCCTCGCCTGCCGGCGGCTTCCTCACTAAAACCTCAGCTCAAACACCTCCCAAAGAGACAACTCTTTGTGGCATCCACATACAGTAATACCTCATATAACATTAGTATCGAATAACACTAAAATCGCATAACATTAAGGAATCTGGGGGGAAGAATTGCATCAGATAACATTAAGATCCTATGGGATGCTTCAGATAACAACCGCTAAAGCCTGTGTGGTTACAATGTATCTCTATGGATCCCATAGGATTTTAACATGCATCAGATAACACTAAAAATCATATAACACCAAGACTTGTGGAACCAGGTTTTAGTGTTATCTGAGGTTTTACTGTATTCTAAAATGGCATGGGGCTGCCATTTTAAACCCTCCCAGATGCAATGTACTCTGGGGAAACCTGTTCTGCGACACGAGTTTTTAAAATGTAAATCGAAATGTGATTTCCTCGGAATTTCATTCCATAAATCAAGTTTTTCATTACCTGAGGCGTCCGTAACCCGGGGTTTTAATGTACGTAGCAACTTTCCCTGCTGGTAAGCCTCTTCACAACAGCTTAAAACAGTCACTGTTTTGCCCTTTTGAGAGACTTTTTAAAGCATCAGTATTTCAGCCCCTGCAGCCAAATTTTATTGCTTTAAATTTTATTTTAAAAAGGGGGGAGGGTTTGGGAGCAACCATTTCCCTTCAAGATAAGTAAGACGTGCTTTCAATTCATATGTGTTATTTAAAATCTGGGGGTATATAAGGTTGCATATTTTTGCATGGGAGGAAGGGTGCAACAATTTTACTCTAAAAAAAAAAAATCAACTCCCCCAAATTTGTCCTTGAACAAGAGCAGACAGTCTGCTAGTGGTGCGAACCTGAAATGCGGTTTCAAAGTTTCAATATTGTTTCTTTGTTTAAAGTGCTCCCATTTTTAGAATTGCATTGTATAACAGTGTTTTGTTCTGCTGTACAATAACATAATTTCTGTGCAGCTGTAACCTCACAGGATCTGAACAATGGAATTATTATTACATTACAATTATTAACTGAACATAAAAAGATAATACCTGTATGGTATATCAGAAAACAAAACAAAATAAACAAAACGAAATAAAAATAAAATAAAGAACACTGTAGCACTTTAAAGACTAACTGCTTTATTTTTATTATTAGCTTTCGTGGATCAAGTCCACTTCATCAGACAAAGAGTGAAACTTACAGGCATGGTTTTTATACACCAAATTCAGGGGGTCAAAGGGAGAAGGGTGTGGCCAAGCAAGATGACAGACAAGCAAGGACAACAATACAGCTTCACACAGCCATTAGCAACAATAAATTATTCAGATTAGCTCTAAATGACTCCCTTTCGGTCTCAAGGTTGCTGAGAAAGCCCATTCTAGTCTCTGATCAACTTTTGACCTACATGTGAGAAAACAAACAAAAACCCTGTACCTGGTTACTTTCTGTTTTGCTAAAGAGAATTGGCAGGAAAGTTGTAATATAATATATAAAATCATATAGCAATCTGTGTATCAAATTTGATAATGTCCCAGAAACCCTTTGCTAATATTTAGTACCCTGCGATGGGTATCTAACAGATGGATGTATTTGTAATTTCTCTGGAACAGAGAAATTACAAAACTAGGATTGAAAGGGAGACAGCAGAAATCAAAGAGACTGAAAGGGAGTCATTTAGAGCTAATCTGAATAATTTAAAAACCATGCCTGTAAATTTCACTCTTTGTCTGAAGAAGTGGACTTGATCCATGAAAGCTAACCATAAAAATAAAGCAGCTAGTCTTTAAAGTGCTACAGTGTTTTTTATTTTATTTTTATTTTGTTTATTTTGTTTTGTTTTCTGATATGCCTGAACCACAGACTAACACAGCTACTATTCCAAAAAATACCTGTATGGTAGGTTTGTTTTTAATTTAATGATTGTGTGTGTCTGTGTACAGTACTTGTGTGTGCATGAAGAGAGGTATAGTTTTATCTTTATTTTTAGAGAGTATGTTAGATTATAGGCTTCTGATACAGCAAGTTATACTGAATTTGTTTGTTGTGTATGTTGTCTGCCCCCAGGTTCTTAGTCTGTGGGACCTGATGTGAGACTGCTAGGGCCAGCTTGTCAACCTGCCAGACTTTGGCCGTCCTGAAGCCCTGACCTTTGCAAAAGGTGTGGATAGTAGGAATCTTACTCTGTCAGGAGCAGGTGGTGTTAATTCAACCAGGCACAATGCAAGGGAGGACAGTACACTTGTACCTTTAATAGAGGAATTTGCACCAGATGTAGCATGTTAATATAAATCACATCTGTTCAAATATCCCCTTCCATGCAATTTTTCAAGGTACAAGAGCTCTCCTCACCATTTCATATAGCCACCCTACCTACAAGCCTTTGAATGCAGTTGAAAAGAAAACTGAAATTTGGACAGCAGTTGTAGTTATTTTGAGCTTTTAGTAGTCAGCAGCACCAGTCATCAGTTCTTAGTTCCATCTCCCCTCTCTTGGCTTATTCTTTCAGTTGTGCTGTTTCTTCTACACATGGAACAATCTCTTCTGCCCCTCTTTGTTCATCAAGCACTGTTTTTCTTTCTCCATCAAATTTCTGTTCCAGGCTCACTTCCTATACAGTGTCTTTCCTGGATTATCATAGCGTCACCTTTTCTCCAATGTTGGCTATCTATTAACCACTTCCATTTGCCCTGCTCCTTTATCAAATCCTGTCATGCTCCTTTCAGCTCAAGTGGTGCGCACATGTACACACCCACGTGATGTTGCTGGAAGTGTGCCGGTGTTGTCACATGGTGCCAGGGCCATAGCCAGGATTCTAGATGTGGGTGGGCGAATGTTTTTTTCAGGATGGGCAACAAAGTCATATACTGCACAGTAAAACGTCATATAACAAAAATAATTGGTTCCACAAGGCACTTTGTTATACGATTTTTTTCATTGTATGATGCATGCATCGTATAACAAAAATCTGTGTGTACATTGTGTACTGTTAATCTTCAATATTTTATAGCAGCAACAACACCTGAAGATAGTTGCTTTACATTCTTGGAAGGTTTTTCACTGTCACCCAAGTCCAATCTTCAACAGACAAATTGATCTTGGTTGTCACTTGTGTGGCATGCTTCTAGTTGAATGCCTTAGATCAGGATATCTCAATCTTTTCAAGCTGTGGGCTGGACCTCAGACAGTTGAGTCAGCCAGACTGGTGGTTCCCCCCAACAGAAACGCTGCCGTTAAACTTGTCCCCAGCTGTTGTAAATGCATTTACGACAGCAATTGGTGCATTATTTATGACTGTTTTTAACATGTTTACGACAGCCGTGGACAGATTTATGGCTGTCATAAATGCTCCCGCTTCTGGCAGCGGTGACTATGTGGGCCACATGAAATGGTGCCACAGGTCAGGTCTGGCCCATGGGCCGTAGGTTAAGAACCCCTGCCTTAGATCTTGTATTTTTTCTTTAAGGTCAGTTATTGGATTCTAAGTTCCTCTGTTACCTAATTGTTGAGGTTTTACCAGGATTTTACACATGCCATCTTGGGCCTTACACCAGTTGTTTGGTGAGGCAAAAGCTTTTCTGTGTGACTAGACCGTAAGAGATACCATTTACTATTTGACAAGATTTCTTAGAGACTGTGCCAACTAAAGACGTCAGGAGAATGCTAAAGCTGTGCAGTTGTATGGTCTCTAGCTAGTTTGCAAACAAGTGAAATCTGATTATAGTGTTTTTATCAAACCGTGTGTAGAAAGCAACATATCCATAGCAACAAATGTTAATTGAGGAATTATGGAATGCAAAAGGGTACTTTTCTAATAATAGATTTATGTATTTATTTATTTATTCACATTATATGGTGTCCTACTTCCAGCAACTCAGGGTGGCTTAACATGATGTGATAGAACAATATTAAAAATAGATATTATGCAATTTGCTGTATTTCCAGCTATGCAAAGAAAGAAGTCTTTCTTGCTCAGCTAAATCTTTACTGCATTTCAGAAAAGTGTGCATTGGGTGCCATTTTAAAGTACAAGAGGGCTTATACAGTGTGAACCAACCAAAGTTGCTTCACATTCAAACTAGCTTCAAGTAACCATATAATTCTGGCAGTAAATGTGTATAGGAAATTATACATGTGTACTTATTAGGTAGAGACTGTGGTGGCTTAGCGGTTAGGATGCTGAACTTGATGACTGGAAGGTCAGCAGGTCAGCAGTCCAAGACCTGAGTGATGCATGATGGAGTGAGCTCCTGTCATCTGTCCCAGCTCCTGCCAACCTAGCAGTTTGAAAGCAAGAAATTGCAAGTAGATAAATAGGAACTACTTTGGTATACTGTATATATATTGCTTGCACAGAGTTTTAATAAGACAGACACATGAGCACTGTTTGTCCCAGATCTTGAGGACAAGAAAGGATCCTTATTCGGGCATCCCCTGAGCAGAGTTTCTCCGGCAAAAATCCTTTCAACCCAGAATAATTTCTGACACAAAATTATTCTTGTTGTTTGGGACTTCTTTTATTTTACAACATGGGCTGAAATCCTATCATTTGGCAACTGGAGTTTCCAAATAATGCTAGAAGTTTGGAGAAGGGAGAGTTTGAGTAAGAAGAGGCCTGGATGCAGTGTTCTGCCTATCCCCAAGCCATGCAAAAAGATACTGCTTGTAACTTGATCCTCTCATTCCTGCCATAATTTGCACAGCTCAACCATGTGGTTATATTTTGTTTGCCCCCTCTTGAAACGGGGTAATGAAAGAGGGGGTGGGGGTGGGACTGCAGTATGACTTGAATCCTTTCCATATAATGAAGGAGAAACCAGCACAAGAAAACAGATGCTTTCTCTGTAATCTGGCCTGTTCCTCTGTAAAATTCCTCCAACGCTTTGATGTCACCTCAAAACATTCCATGTGTTTCCAATAAAACTGGGTTGTATATTGGGGGGTTTTCAGCCACTGATTCTATGAAAAACAAGTTCCTGCATGCTTCTTATCCTGACAATTCAGCTGAAATATCTTTGACGATCACTTCATGCTTCTGAAGCTTCCTGACTCCCTCTCCAAACTTCTAGCGTTATTCTATTTCCTTCTTCCTTGAAGTCAACTATCAGTCACGGGCAGTGGTGGGTTCCAAAAAACTTTACTACCACACTGTGGGTGTGGTATGGTAGCATGGCCATGGGGAAAGCCCTGCGTTCCACCCAAATTAGGACTACTTTATTTCAAAACTTGGATGGGTAGGGCCAGCCAGAATTTCTGCTACTGGTTCTGGTGAACTGGTGCAAATCTGCTGATCCCCACCAGTGGTCATGGGTCCATTAGAACAGGGATACCCAAAATGGCCCACAGGCCAGATTCAACCTGCACCACCTGTGCTGCTCCCAGAAGGGGAAGTAAAACATGCACACGCATGTGCAAAACACTGCCATAAATGAGCCCACAGCTGTTGTAAACATGTTTACTACATCCATGGGTGAATTTATGGCAGCGTTTTGTGCATGTGCAGGCATGTTTTACTTCTGCTTCTGGTGGGAGGAACCATGTGACCAGCCCACTCAACCACGTGACAAGCTTGCAGCCCAAAAGGTTTGGGCACCCCTGCATTAGAAGAATAAGCAGACAAGTGCTTGGAAATGTTACTTTTCAGGGTTATTACTCCTAGAATACCCCAGCCAACATGAAAAGATGCATTTAATTTACCTCACATTTTAAACCAACATTTTTCATTTTAATATTTTTGTGAGAAATAAAAATTATTTTTGTTGATTCATTGGTTTTTGGTTAAGTATTGGCATGCAATGTTCTTTTTAAAAAAATTATTTAAAGGATTTATTGCTGGTTTTTGATGATGCCCTAAATCAGGAGTTCTCAACCTTTTAAAGCTGGGGCCCGAGTCATGCTTCCTCAGACAGCTTCGGGAGCCGGACAACCATTTCGCCCTTCCTCCACCACATGGCACTTCCTGGTGTAGTGGAGGTGGTGGAGGCCACATGAAATGGTGCCATGGGACACGTCCTGCCCATGGGCCACAGATTAAGAGTCCCTGTTGTAAACTGAAATGCACAGAAACAGAGAAATCCTTTAACTTCTCAGGTAAATTGATGTTGCCATGCTTGCTGTGCAGATTGAAGGCTAGAAAGCTATGTTCCAACCATCAAACTCTTTCCTTGGTTTAGGCAACCTGAGGAAACGCAGGCTTTCTTAGCAGCCTTTGCCTTTAACAATGTGCCTTTCAAAATAGATTATAATATGTTTAAAATCTGACTTGTCCCAAGTTGTGATCCAATGGCAATACAGCCATTGCCTTTTCTGTTTCATTGCTCTCAACTCCCTGTTGAACCAGGGAGATGATCTCACTCTACAGGTGAAGAAGGGACACCTAGGAAGGACAGTGGTGACTGCTCTCGCCATTTCTGTATTTCCCCAACTAGTCAGGGGTTTGTTCAGTCTGTTTACATCTCTTTTTGCAGTTTTTATCAATGGGTTATCTGTTACCAGCCTGCTGGTCTTGTCACAACTTCACTAGAGCCCCTTTGGCCAGGTATTTTTGGGGTAATCCAGGGTGGCCTTCATGGCTACCGTAGCAGTCCTGTGGCACAAGGCCAGGCCATACTTCACTCAATTCTAGCAATCATTTAATTGGACCTGTTACTACCTCTCATGACGTGGACATGGAGTTGGTCCTTGAGAGACTATATAAACTATAGATTGCAACATAGAGATACCAACAGGATAATCAAAAAAGCAAAACAATCTTGGGAATGCTTGGGGAAAATCATTAGCAGATAACAGGAGAACAGGCCCCCCCCCCCAGCAATTTTTCAAGGTACAGTAAAACCTCAAGACATGAAATTGATTCATTTCTCAAGGTTTTTCATATCTTGAAAAATTTGTATCTCAAAATGTGGTTTCCCATAGGAATGCATTGAAAAGCAAAAAAAAAAAAATCATTCTGAAGCTCAGAAAAAGCAAAAAGAAAAAGGAAAAAAGAAAACACGTATATTTTTTTCTGTTCAAAAATCTTCAGAAAGTGCCCTTTGGATTTTTTTTTTGCTGCGTTTTGGCTACTTTATAAAGAGATTTGAACTCATAAAATATGTTTATTTGGCTTTTTCCTGAGCTTTGGAACATTTTATTTTGGTTTTCAATGCATATTCTGCACATTTCCAACAGCACCATCTAGTGGCCACCTCTGGTAATTGCAGGAAAAGTATCCGTTGATCAGCTGTTGAGGGGACAGGGAAATTTTCAGCACTTCCTGGTTGTGAGGAAAGCTTCTAGCAGGGGAAAGCAGCATCAGATGGCTACACAGAATCTTCAATGCAGCATGGACACAATTAACTGCACCCACTAATTGGCAAGAAGCAATAATAATATCACTGTGGAAAAACAAAGGGAGCAAATGAGAATGCACACAATACCAAGACATCTCACTCTTAAGCTGTGCAGGGAAAATGTATGCCAAAATAATAGAAACAAGACTGAGACCAGTTATAGAACCGCAACTAGCAGAAGAACAGACAGGCTTCAGAAAAAACAGCAGCTGTACAGAGACAATTTTTACACTTAAACAACTAACAGAAAAATATATATAGAATACAACAAGAATCTCTATGTTGCATTTGTAGACCAAGAGAAGACATTTGACAGAGTTGTCAGGAAACTGCTATTGCAAGCACTGACCCAATATGAAGTAAGTAAACGTCCTACCAGATTATGCAAAAGTTTATATAGTGACTGCAGAGCTGTAATTAGAACAAGTCAAGTAACATCAAAACCCTTTGCAATAACATCTAGAGTGAGGCAGGGATGTGTACTATCGCCACTATTATTCATCAGCAACATAGACAACATAAGCAAAAAAGCTAAGCCCATGAATTGAAACAATATAAACAAATTACTTTCTGCAGATGATCAGGTATTGATAGCAAGTACACCTAAGGAACTAAAAAAATAGCTTAGATCTATGAAACAAGAATATAAGATAAATAATATGAGAATCAATAAAGAGAAAACTGAGGTGAAGGCAATTGGAAGGAAATAGCATACCTTACTGGTAGATATCAAGATAGAGGGAACAAGGCTTTGACAGCACCATTGACGAGTGGTAAGAAGTTTCCCAAGTGCATTCAGGAAACCATCATCCATCAGGTGCCTGGAACAAACCATCTTAATTGGTCCAGTACTACTGTGGAGGTTTATACCAGCCTGAAACTAACCAGATGGGGAGCTGCCCATGACAACTGAGTCACATGTGTTGAGTTTTGTATTTGTACAACAAAAGCATGGCAGAGATTAAGCTTCAAATTGAAACAAGTTCCCCAAAATTCCTTCCAGCCACATAGCCAAGCTAATAAAGACTCAGACAAAGGCTTAAGGTATAAAAGAAAATAATGTTTACTCACTACATGTACTTAGAAGTCTCTACAGAATGGCATCGGGTTGTTAGTATAACAAGGGAAATTCATATGAGCTAATTAAAAAAAGGTAAAAATGGTTATGCTTTTCTCAGCAGTGTGGCCAAAAGGATGCAGATGTCCTTGCAAACATCTATCCTCGTGGAGGGCAAACCACTGACCAGAACAAAGGAAGGTCATTAGGGATTCTAATTGGGGTCAAGTAACCATTGGTGGGAAAGGCAAAATGCCTGTTGATTGGCTAACTAGAAGCAGACAAACAAACAAGTTAGTTTTGCCTAGAAGGGAGCCTTTCCTGTCATATGATTAATTGTGTTAATATTCATTGTATGCTTGGATTGCATTACATTTCTAACAACATGTCACCCCTCCACCTTCAGATCACACCACCAGTCAAAAATGTGAAATCCAAAGTATGGTCAGCCTCATGTACGAAGAAGCCAGAAAAATTGAGGGAATAAGGAATCTATCTAGAAACATCAGGCTCTTTGTAAGTGCCTGGGAAAAGCTGGTTGAGAAGGTGGGATTGGTATCCTCCAATTAACAAGTGAGAAGTAATACCTACAACTTATCTCTTGTCAGAGAGGACATCAAAACAGTATCAAGGGGGAAATAACACTTACCACTTATCTCTTGCTAAAGGAGACATCAAAGCCAGTCTGCTTCCACACTGGAGTCATGGAGACTGAGGGAGAATTAAACTGTTTTGCCTTTTGTCATTTTTTTGTTTGTTTGTTTGCCTCTTTTAATAAAGTATAAAAATCTCTTCAACCAGCCAAATGGGTTTTTAGCTCAGAGGGTTTGCATCAATAAACTAGGTGTTCTCTTGATCAGCTAGAGGGAATGTTAGTACTTGTGGTGCGTGGCAGCACTACCTTGCAAGGTGGAGATGCATTGATTCTAAGGGCCTAGCCATGTGGATTTGCTGGACTTCTAGAAGCACTGCCGAGTGTGAGTAGACTGAAGTGTGGGAGTATCTGGTGCCAGGTTGGTTCCACAGTCTTCACCACAACTGAACTGACTCTGCCATGGGCTCACCCACCTCAGGGGAGATATATATATATACAGTATAAGGATAAGCAAGGTAGTGTGTTCAAGTAGCTAGAGTGGGAGTCCCCAGAACCCAGATACCATAGCACAGGGCCAGGAACTAACTGGGGCAGGTTCATGATTGTCATGGCAGGCATGAAGTCCTGAGGCATTGATGACTGAGCAACCTCAGCATGAATTTTGATGTTTCCTAGAATAGTAAGCTTGGGGTAGTCCAATGCCACATCAGAGATTGCATCAGATCACTCAGGGAGATTTTGATGGAACTGGTAAAATGACTCCTGGAATATCTCAAGTAATGTGAAAATCTTGAAGTCTGTGTAGGTCAGATACAACTTGATGGCATGCAACAACAATCTCATCCCTCCTGCTTCTTCTATTCAATGATTCCCCAAAGTCCTGTCCTAATGGCAGCATTGTTTAGGATGCAGACACAGGTTGCCTCTGCTGTAAGTGTGAATATCCCCATAGGAAATGCTCCTTACTTGCCGTTTCTGGTTGTTGGAACTTGCTTGTCGCATAACTTATCTCTCTGACCAAGGAGGAGCTGTCTTTGCTGTTTGATCTCTCTTTCAAGATCAAATCCATGTAAACTATAAAACAGAAACCTTTCAGCCTTCCCTTCTCCAATGGCTTGATGTTTTTCTCTTTTTTCCAAAACTGATTCAGAAGAAGGCTCCTCTCCCACATCACTTACTAATGACCTCCGCTGAGCCTATGACAGGATGGGGGGGGGGGGCCTGTGGACAGGGGTTGCGGGGGGGGGGGCTCAATCTGGCAGCAATTATAGGAGGGAAAGTTAACTCCCCTCCCCACTTGCTTCAAACATCAATGTGTCAAAACAAAGAACTGAAACATTTCAAACGCAAAATTCAAATGTCACCAGCAATAAGGTTCTACACTTTCAAGCAGCAGCAAAACACGGAAGCGGCCCTTTTATCCACTACCAGCATCTCAGCTCAAATTTGGCTTCCATTAGATCTGCAATGGTTGGTGGGGGTTTTTTAAAGCAAAAAAATAAAGCAAATAAAAGATTATTTTGTCAAATGGAAACTAGAGAGGCAGCAGCCTCCACGACTCCTTGTTCTTCTCTGTTTAGTATTATCTCTCTCCCTAGCATGCAGGAAGAGCTTTCTGTATCTGCTTTGGAACTGATCTTTGAAGTTTGAAGGAGGGGGGCGGTAATATGTCTTGCAAGAAACTTGGTGAACTAATGGTGAACAGAAAATATGAATGTCTGTCTATAAATGATTTCTGTTTTTTAAATTTATGAAGCCCAGCTTCTGAATTTCAAGCTGTTTAGTGCCTGGGTTGGGACAGGCAGGGTACAGCCAGGATAGTTATAGAAGATTCAAGGCTCCCCGGGGAGTTGCTGTAATGGGAACCAACTTTTTGGTAGTTGCTGTGGCAGGTTTTGTAACTCAGTAATATCGTACAAGTGCAGCAAGTTATTTTGCACCCAAGTGAGCAGGTCAAATAGGGTTATGAGGTCTTGGAGTGCTGACTGATATCTCAGGGAATTGCTATGCTTTCCTGGGTCACCAGGCAAAGAGACCCCATACGTTGCATACTCGTACCTTTTCTTCTAGACCCTCATAATAGATATGTCCTGAATTGCTTAGGGTGGCCACTTCTTCTTTCATGTCCAGACCAAACTTTAAACTGCCAAAATGATGCCATCTTCTTGGCTTTGCCATTGACCAAAATTAAATCATTTTCTGGTAGTAGTCAACAGACCAGAAGGTGAGCTGGGCTTTTTGTCTCTCCATATTCATACAACATACAGGTATTATTGCCTGCCAACAGCCCCCATTTGAGCATATTGGTCTTACATTTAGGCACTCTGGTCGTCAGCCTATTCAGGGTCCTCCAAGTGATGTAAGGGAGATTGAGTTCCTCATCCATGTCCTCCTTTAATGTTGTTCCATGTCCAGTGAGCTCCTTCCTCTATAAGGCTCTTCCTGAATCTGACCCGATGGACTTGAGACACATATCTGTTCAGAGGATGTCAAGGGTCATTCTCTTGCTTAGCTTCTTTCGATTCCTCCTCTGGATTTGGAGGACTGTCTGCTATACAGAAGAGTCCCTTCCAATCATTTAAATACAGGCATCATGTGAGTGTGTAATAAAACTCTAACACTACTTCTCAAAAATGCATACAACCACCCTCTTGAAGTCTGATCTTGCTTTGCAAGTTCTGGGAATGTTTCTCAGAAAAGGCTTGTCCAGGCCTTTTTGTTTCTATGCTATGCTGTTTCCATCCTCTCTGTGCATGCATTGTGTTGATCTGCTACTGCTTATCTAAAATGCTCAGTTTATTGACACCATTAGAACTTAGCTTGAGAATATAAATCTCTTTTTATGCTACCCACTGTCCGTTTTCAACGTTTATGGAAAACCTTTGCCATCCAAAGCTGATGCATTTAACATGTTGCATTATAATTCAGGAACAACCAGGACACCACTTACAGCAGGGGTCAGCAACCTACAGCCCACGGTGCAAGATAATCCAACTCCCGTCCTCGCTCTAACCGCTGCCACCGTTAATGCATTTACAGCATCTGTGGACACGTTTACGGCAGTGTTTACAACATGGGGGGGACCAGTCTAGCCCCCTCAACTGTCTGGGGGAGCGTGACCCAGCCCCCAACTTTAAAGGGTTGCTGACCCCTGATGTACAGTGTTCTCACATTGCATGATGCTAGTTTCTTTTCCTTCAATTTTCATGGAATTACTATTAGCAGCCAGTTCATCTAAACCAGGAGTTCTCAACCTACAGCCCGTGGGTTGGACTTGGCCCATGATGCCATTCCATCTGGTCCATCACTGCCTCCGCTGCACCTGGAAGTGGAAGCAGGTGCATTTACATCAGCCATATGCACCCGTGCATGTGTAAACACTCCAGCGGCTGTAGTAAATGCAGAAGTGGGCACATTTGCGACAACCGTAAATGTGCCTGCTTCCACTTCCAGGGAGTGTGGTCCTGCCAGCTCAGTTGTCTGGGGTCGTGGTCATGCCCACGGCATAAAAAGGTTCGCCACCCCTAATCTAGAATGATAAAGAAATATTTTTGATGTGTACAATGTTTGATGCACCCTGAGTCAATGATTCACCTTTCTGTTGGAGTCAGATTCCACATATTTTCTGTAATCATTTTCTTCTCTTAATTTAAAATTGTTACAATTCCTGTTAGCCAAGGAATATCTGGGAAATGGGCAAAAACTGCCATGCAGCCCATCCTCCCACAACTGTGATTGACTGTGAGGCATGCCTTTCCTCTTGCCTTTCCTACTCTGCCACTTCCAGTTGGGGTTTCAGGGGAGCTTCTTTGTTCTATGAACTTTTCCCTTAGACCAGTGGTGGCCAACGTTGGCACTCCAGGTGTTCTGGAACTTGAATTCCAGAAGCCCTTCTTCTTCTTCTTCTTCTTCTTCTTCTTCTTCTTCTTCTTCTTCTTCTTCTTCTTCTTCTTCTTCTTCTTCTTCTTCTTCTTCTTCTTCTTCTTCTTCTTCTTCTTCTTCTTCTTCTTCTTCTTCTTCTTCTTCTTCTTCTTCTTCTTCTTCTTCTTCTTCTTCTTCTTCTTCTTCTTCTTCTTCTTCTTCTTCTTCTTCTTCTTCTTCTTCTTCTTCTTCTTCTTCTTCTTCTTCTTCTTCTTCTTCTTCTTCTTCTTCTTCTTCTTCTTCTTCTTCTTCTTCTTCTTCTTCTTCTTCTTCTTCTTCTTCTTCTTCTTCTTCTTCTTCTTCTTCTATGACATGAAACTGCCTAAATTAAGGCACCTTTAGAATTCATTCTGCAGTTCTTTTTACCTGACTTATTGTGGGAAAGATTAGCCAGCAACACAAGGTTGCGGTTACCTGATTGTGGTTCAAAAATACCAGTCTTCAAGGAGGCTCTTTCTGTCACCAGTTGACAAAAGAAAGGAAAAGAGCACAGAGAAGAGAGAGGCAGGGCTCTCAGAATTGATAAGGGATGATTGGTTAGTGCTGAATAGATGGTCACCTCCTAGAAAAGTCCCTCCTGGTCATTCCAAGTACAAGCAGCATGTGAAATTGTAAGAACATTCCAACATCTTTTGGAAAGGGAAAGATAAATAATGATGCCAGTGCTCTATATCAGGAGTCCCCAACCTTTATTGCACCATGGATCGGTTTCATGCTAAACAATTTTTCCACAGACTGGTAAGCTCAAAAACAAGGAGGAGGGGGACCAGCCGCCTACCAGTCACACCGTTCAACTTGGGCAGTGAGGTATATCACATTGCAAATTGGGGGAGGGGGGGAGCCCTGCTGTAGTTAAGCAATGTGGAGAAGTCTGGTAGCAGGAAAAGGGGGGAAGGGGTTCTCCCATGCCACAGTAGAAGCACATGAGACTAAAACAGTAATTTTTCACACAACACTCATGACAATGTTTGTAGAAGGTGTGTGCGTGTTGTGTGTGTGTGTGCATTACATTTTCTGCAATGCTAAACAGACCAGATGCTGAAAAGCACTGCCCCCCCCCCCACACACACAGTTGGTTAACCAATCATGTTTTCCTTCCTTCATCAAATCATGAATTAAGTGATTTGATTTCTCTTTGGGACTAACTAGCAAAGGTACAGGCATCTTCGAAAGCTTATGATCTTTGCACTCAACAGAAATGATACATTTTGAGGTTTGGGAAGCCTGAATTGAGTAAAAGATGAACATTAAGTATTCTTAAAAACCACCTTTTTATCCAAAAAAGGGTGGAGCTGGGGAATGTTGTTTGAAGCCCTTAAAAGCAAACAAATCAATTTGAAAATGCCCGGAGTATTGTTTGATTTTGCTTTATAGTAAAAGTAAAGGCAGTGATGGGATGTAACAGGTTATCACCAGTTCGCCGGAACCGGTAGTAACTTTTCCCAGTGTCCCCATCTGCTGATGTTTCCATGGACATGTGGCAAGCACGACTTGACACTGGAGTGTATGGGATGCTGTTTACCTTCCCACCTATTTATCTACTTGCAATTTCTTGCTTTCAAACTGGTAGGAGCTGGGACAGAGATGGAAGCTCATTCTGTCATGCAGCACTTGGGTCTCAAACTGCTGACCTACTGACCTTCCAGTTGTCAAGACAAGTTCAGTGTCTTAACCACTAAGCCATTCCTGGCTATCAAACTTTTTGCTTTCACTTAGGGCTCCTTTTGTGTTGTGGTGCTTTTATCAGTGTTCATCTCTAAGAGGATATCTACCACCCAGACCCTTTGTAACAGCTCTTGTCTTGAAGTCAGTCGCAGGGGCAGCCGGCGTAACCTCGGCCAAGGCTTGACAGAAACCAGAACCTTTTCCTGCTGCTGTCAAGAACTTTTCTCACTCTGGTCTCTGAGTGCTGCACCCTAGTTGACCTCTGTGTGCTTCAGGACAAATTAGTTCAGGTACACGATTCCTACAACTTTACACCATGTGACACAAGAAGCAAAAAAGCAGCTGTGCCTTGCTTTACTTTCATGACAGCCGTGATGAAGTGGTGACACTAAAATGGCAAGCTGTTACTGTATGCCTTTTAGGGGTGAGCTCCAGATAGGGCTGGATTGCAACTCCTGTGACCCAAGCTGTGGTGCATGGGGCAGCTAGAACCTGCAGCCCCATAAGACTGCAAAGGCCACCACAGGCCACTTCTTCTGAAGTAGTTTGGAAAGCTTAACTGAACATTGGGAAGCACATTGCCCTCTCTCTCTCTTTTTATCACAGACTCCTGAACTGGCCTTGGACAAATGACCTAGGAATTAGTTGCACATTGTGTAAAAACTTAGCGTCCCAAAAAAGAGCCCTAAAAATCTTACTTGAAGCTGCTAAGAGAATATCAACTGGGGAGCCAATAAGGTAAAGGTAAAAGTAAAGGTATCGCTTGCTCAAAAGCCAGTCATATCCGACTCTAGGGTTCAGTGCTCATCTTTGTTTCAAAGCAGAAGAGCCAGCGCTGTCTGCTTCTGCAGATGTTTCTGTGGTCATGTGGCAGGCATGACTAGACACCAGAGTGCATGGAATGCTGTTTATCAAAGTGGTCCCTATTTATCTACTTGCAATTTCTTGCTTTCGAACTGCTAAGTTGGCAGGAACTGGGACAGATGGGAGCTCATTTCGTCCTGCAGTACTCGGGAATCAAACTGCTGACCTCTCGCCTTCCAGTCAGTGTCTTAGCCACTTGATAGAAATGATTATATATTTCCAACTGGTATGTGTTATTGCTTGCAATATTCATCAATAGGTGTTTTAAGTGTTGTGTGTAATGAGGCAGTGGTGCTGTTTTCCTTACTAAATATCTCCAGATGTCTTGCTGATTTTTGCCTCCAGGATGTGAGTTTGTTTGCTCGCTTGCTCTCTTTCTCTGTGTGTGTGTGTCAGTGCGTCTGTGTCTCTCTGTGTGTTTTCCAGGCATGCTTGAACTCCAGTGTTTCTTTTCTTTCTTTTGAAGACTCCCCCAGTAAGGCCATGACAATCTTGAGAATTTCCTCTCTCTCTCCCAGTCCTCTTAAATCAAAGCAAGATAAAGGAGGGCTTCCTATATTTTCTGCAAATGTCTGTTATCAGTAATGATATCAGTAATGACTGCTGGCTGCCACATTATCTGGTGCAAACATGCAATGCCTGCTACAGATTAACGGCCAAGTGATAATTTCCTGTGTTCACACATTTCGATTTGATGAACAATACTGCGGTTAGGTCTCCAGAGTTATTAATAGCTACCTAGCTATTAATAGGCAGTGAGACTAGGCTTCTGAAAGCCCCTTATTATCTGACAATGTAATCACTACTAGATGGGAAGATAGGTAAACAGAGAGATACATACATATATTTAATGATGAAAAGGTCAACTAAGCAAGACCTGATTTGTCCTACTGCATTTCTGACTTGCAGCTGTCTCTGTTTTTTTTTTTTTTTTGCTGCTTCACACCCATTCATGCATTGGGCTGCAGTGCCTGTTCCTGAATTGGAGCATTATTTTCATTTGGAAGCTTAACTAGCTTTGAACAAGAAAAATGCAGGACCCCTCTATCTAGGAATGCAGATGTTCAAAGAGAGCCTAGAGATCCATCACTTTCTATATCATGGGAAATGTTTAGAGCATTGGAATGGACTTTAACTAAGGGAGTGACTATCACCTGAAAACTCTTTTAAAAAGTGACCAGTTTATAAGTTATTTTAAAATACTGTATAAATGAAACAGCCAGGGAGATTTTGAAGGAAAAAGAGATTTTTATCAACAAAATCAATTAGGACATAACGTAACGTAACATATGCATATGTGGTTGCTTGGTTCCATTAGAGCCAAGAACCCTTATTAACAATTTAACCATGCTTTTATACTTATTTGACAAAACTACACACATGTTCTTAACCCACATGGGGCCGAGGAGTGAGAGGCATTTCCTATCTTATCTTTTAAACATGTTCAGCTACTTTTTGTATAACTTGTTCAGTTGCACAGTCGATTCTGACCCTTTGTGATCCCATGGACCACCGCATGCCAGGCACCCCTATCCTTTGTGCCCATAGCATCAACAATGCCATCTAGCCGTCTCATTCTCTGCCACCCCCTTCTTCTTTTGCCTTCAACCTTTCCTAGCATCAAGGCTTTCTCAAGTGAATCCTCTCTTCTCATTTGATGTCCAAAGTACTTTAGCTTCATCTTCAATATTTGACCTTTCAAAGAGCAGTCGGGGTTGATTACTTTTAAGATCGACCTATTTGTTCTCTTTGCTGTCCAGAGGACTCTCAAAATTCTCCTCCAATACCACATTTCAAAGACATCTATTCTTCTGCACTCAGCTTTCCTTATGGTCCAGCTCTCACAACCATACATTACTACAGGAAATACCATTGCTTTGACTATGCGGACTTTTGTTTGCAAGGTGATGTCTGTCTCATCACAAAAATGGCCTTCTCTAGGCCTCACTATAAATCAGCACAATTAAAATATCTATGCAAGCCTCATCATGATCTTTGACTACATACTTATTTTGTCAAGGGAAGATATTAATAAATTAAAATAGCGATTTCTGGGCTCACACAACTACATTGGCAAATAATATGGGAATTGCTCTGGGATTTCATTCGGTCACTTAGGTGCTCTATTGCCAGATTTTTATTATCTTCCATTGTCCAAATGATGCACAAATTCATGCACCTCAACTGAGTTCTTCCCCCAATCAGATTTCCCCCCATGATGCTGCGGCTGGTTTTTCCCTCTTTCTTCAGCAAACAAACATGCTATATTTGTACTAGCTCAAGAAATGTGATCACTTCTGCAAATGTATACAGTTTAAGATCCTTCTGTAGAGGGATTTGTAGACATTTTATTTCAAATAATTCCAACCCGGCTACAGTAGCAGAGGGTTTATTCAGAAGGGAAAGTGGCTGCACTTTGAATCTTGTCCTCCCCAAACCTTGTGACTGGATCTGCTTGTTTTATTTTTTTCTCTTCTCATTCTGTATCTTTCTTTTTATGGGCCGATGCCTTTGCAATAGAGCATGACCAAAGGGGAAAAAAGATCTAATATTTGTCACAAAGATTACCACAGCAGAACTATACAGTGGAACTTCAGTTAACATAATTAATGCATTCTCCAGGACGTTTCTTACAGCGAAAATTACTTTAACTGAATTTCCCATAGGAATGCATTGAATTCAACTTCCGATAAGAATGCATTGAATGCAATTTCCCATAGGAATGCATTGAAAACCAATTAATCCATTCCGGAAAAAAGCTGTAACCTGAGCCACTATTTTCTATGGATTTCCTTTTGTTATGCGGTTTTTATGTTAACCAAGCCATTTGTTAACCGAAGTTCCACTGTATTAACAAGCTGCAAACAAGGCTGTGTTAGGTAAAGTGCAGCTGGGCTGTTGAGCTGCATGATATGTTAACCCTCTTTCTGCTCGGAAGAAGGCTTTGCCAGTGAGTGAATGGTTAGTGAATGAATGAAGGTGCTGGCTAAAATGTTGTGGAATACCGTAATTTGTGATTAAAATCTGCAGCTTGGTCAGTTTCCTTGTGATCAACGCTCAGTTTCTGCAGCAGATTAATAATACCCATTAAAATGAATTGATTATCCTTGTCAGAATCTTTCCTTCTCTTGGTCCCATGTGCTCTCTTATCAATGGCCCATTAGGTGACCAACTCAGAGCCCTCATGTCAGTTGCCAGGAATTTGTTTCTCTCCCTTTTAGCCAGATGGAAGCTTGAATTATCCTTGGTTCCAGGAGCTGATCACAGCCTCGTTCATCAATAGGTCCCTGTGCGAAGGTGTCTACCAGCTTTGTAATCATCGACTGTCAATAGTTCCTTTCCCTCTAGCATTATTTATTCCTTGTAGCTACCAATTCTTGTCTGTTGCAAGCTTGCTCAGCTCTGCTTAAATCAACAGTGCTCTGTGTCAATTTGCAATCTGCAGTCTTTAAAATGGGTTAATCCACAGTCTCTGTGTTTTCATTAAAGAAGATAAAAAGTGGAGGAGGGAATAGCTGTTTATTCATATGGTTTTAATTTACTGTAGATTTTGGTTTAGGTTGAAAAACATTTTATCTATATGTACTGGCTTTTATCAGTATTGAAATAGTGAATTGGAGAGTGGCAAAGTAGATGTAAGAATCAAGGTTTCCAATCTTTTCAAGCCAAATAGTCCAAATGGAATGGATCTTTCTTCTATCTGTTAGAAGTGTTTTGGAACAAAGGCAGGCATAAAAAAAGGGGGTGGAGGATTATGTATTTATTGTTTTGTGGATTGTTTTTAAATAGAGAGACGTTGCTAGAAAAAAATAAAGAGAATTATACAGGAGGAGAGCACCCAAAACACGATCATAGCGGGAGATTTTAATCTCACAACTTCATTTATTGATACCTCAAAGACTGTAAAAGATAAGAATGTAGTAAGAAATTCAATACTAGGAAAATGGACTGCATCATTAGAAGTGAAAGACACATAGAGATTATTGAAGGGAGCAGAATGTGCATATCCATTATTATTATTTTGCAAGTACATAAAACTTACTCCAGGATTGATTATACAATGGTTTCAAATACATTGGTGAATAACTTGAGGGATGCAGCAGTGGGTATATTTAAGGAATCTGACCGTACTATGGTTATGGTGGAAATACAGGTCAAGTCGGATAGTAAACAACAAAGAACTTGGAGATTTGATTCACATTTTGTACAGACGAAATTCTAACAAACTACAGGATTATATCGTGCAGTTATATGCCTTAATGCTATAATGCATTTGCATAGTATCTAGAAAAGTACCCAGAAAAAGTACACGGGAGGAAAGAAAAACATGTAAAATATGAAGCAGTCACAATACACAGTATTTCTTAGGGTTTCTCTCCACATACTTGGGACTGAAGAACAGTTAAAATGGACAAGGGGCAAAGCCTTTTGTATTTCTTCTATAACTATTTGACTACTGTGAATTTTGTTGTCATAATTCTGGCTGGCCTTTACTATGTCAGTATCCTTTTCCTGCTGACAACATGGACACAATACTGTGCAGCAATATTAGACTATTTATTGGCATTTTAAATTAAATGTTTGTTTGGTTTGCACTCATTTGTGTAACTTTTTCTATTTTGTGAGCTGCCTAGGGTCAGGTTTGCCTGATTGGGATGAGATAATAAATCTAAATAAATAAATAAATGAAATGCATTTACATGTTTTATATTCTGCTGATGTATACTGTGTCCATTTTGTGCTTTTGTGTGCAGACATTTTTATCCTTATTTTATGACTCAAGTGGTGGGCAGCAACAGGTTCGCACCCCCACCGAGAGGAGGGAGCAAAATTAGGTGGTCTCTGGGCAGCGGGGGTGGGGGCTGTGAAATTGGGTGGCCACGCCCACCTCCCTGTCCTGCCCCATCAGGTTTTGTCCCTGCAAATGGTCTAAGGTCTCCCTTGCTCAAAAGCCAGTCATATCCGACTCTAGGGTGCAGTGCTCATCTCCATTTACAGCCAAAGAGCCAGTGCTGCCTGTGTTTGCAGATGTATACATGGCTAGCTCGTCCATGATGTAGGCTCCGTCCACAACATAGGCTCCACTCATGACATAGGCACCGCCCATGATATAGGCTCCGCTCATGGTGTGGTAATGAAAATTTTTGCTTCCCACCACTGTCTGTGACTGTAACTTTTAAACTTTTATACAGTTTTATGTGCTGTTTTATTCCTTTTAAATCAGATACCTGTCTCAAATGTAGCATAGATTTTAAGAACTGATTTTATTCTATTTTGTTTTAAATCAAACAAATGTGTTTGTGGTGGTGCGTTTTGACACTATTTCATGCACTTAAACCCCTTCTACTGCACTGGTCATCAACCATAATAAAGTTTGAATCGAATTGAATTTACAACAGTCACTGTTCATTTACGCGTTATGTGCATGCACGGGCACGTTATGTGCCCACGCATGTGTATTTTACTTTTGCTTCCGGAAGTGGCGAGGAGGGAGTGGGCTGGATTAATTGGTGCTGCAGGCCGGATCTGGCACATGGGTCATAGTTTTGGCACCCCTGGTTTAGAGGCCCCTTTCAAGGATCATAGTTACAGGAACAACAGACAGCATTATTTCTAAATAACAAAAAGCATGTGGGACTAACCATTCTCCTTTAAGATATGCAAGATTAGTCTTTTCAGTTTATTTATCTGTTTACAGTCTAGTGATGGATAAGTTGTTTGCTTCTGCACAAGAGACGGGTAAAACAGCTTTACATTTTAAAAAGTCTGTCATGAAACCAGCCGGCCCCCTTGCCTTGGCCCTCCTGCACCAAACCCCCCAGAGGGCGAGCTGGCCGGCAATGCAGCTTTACAGCCCTTAGCTGCTTCTCTTCAACAAGGAGGTTTAAACAGGTAGTGTATTCAGAGGCTTGTGTGTGAATGCAATGCTTCTCTTTCCCCTTAGTCCAATGAAGAGACGTTGTGGAAGCAAACGAAGGTTTATTGATCAGGTATATTGATCAGGTTCATAAAGCATAGGTCAGTAGCATAAGACAGTCCAGCAAACAGTCCACAGGTACATTAGGTAAAATTTTTGAAAAGAAAAGAAAAATCCCACACCATAGCCAGGGTCTTAAGCCATTGAGATCCAGAAATGAACTAACTAACTTTCCTGCAAAATGGAGATTCTGCACTCAGGTGGGTAACTCTTAGCCATTCAGGTAACAGAGAGAAACTTTCTCAAAACAATGGATTGTTTTCACACATATGCAGTCAGTGAAGTCAAAACATGCTAGCTCGGCTAGCTAGAAAGATAAGGAATACTGGAAAACAGGCAGTCTTGTGACATGAGTCTATGAGACAGAGAGGGACAAAGGATTTCTATGAGGCCTAGCTGAATAATCTACTGGCTCAAGCCTTGGGAAACATGAGGAAATATGAAATTTCCTGACAAAGTCGTACCTTGGAGACCCCTTGCCCAACGTTTCCTGTATTTTGCACAGTGCAAGAGTGGTCTATCTGTTACAATCGTGCCATTTTGGGGCTAGTCTGAAGCTTGGCTTCAAGTTAGAGTTTGTTTGTTTGTTTGAGGTGCTCCTTTTCTAGAATTGCTTTGTAGAACATTGTTTTGCTGTGCCAACAAATTATCATCACTGCATTCCTGTGCATTGCTAATAAATTGTATTCATACCATTCTTTGGGTTGGTGAATTGTTATCATATTGTAATTACAGTATCTGAGTATTAGATATAGACTCAATGTAGGGCAGGAGTTCACAACCTATGACCTGCGGGCCGGATACAGCACACAGCGCCAAATAACATGTCCCCAACCTTGCTCCAGCTGCCCCTGCAGCCACAGCCATTGCCACAATTAGCCGTGGACTTATTTACGGCCACATAAATGCATTTATGACAGCCGTAAATTAGTCTATTGGTAAACATTTACTACAGTTGTAAACGAGTCTGTGGCCATTGTAAACACATTTGCGATGGAGGTAGACATGCTTTACGGCACCAATCCGATCCACTCAGCAATTTGAGTGGGCGTGGTCCAAGTTGTGACTGAAAAACATTGAAAACCCTGATGTAGAGTTTTGGAATCAAGTAAAAAATACCTGAACTTATTAGGGCGCAGTTCCGTAGTTTTGTTCACCTTCATCCCATGTTACTTTTACTTTTTCTGTTTCTCCTCTACCTGTATGTGCTTCCAATTTGAATTGAGCAGGATGCACTTACTGTATTTGCCAGCATATAAGACGCACTCCCTCCCCTTAAAATACAGCTGAAGAATGGAGTGTGTCTTGTGTGGCAGTAGTCAAAATTATCACGTTGATCAGCGGCGGCTGGAGCCAGGGGACGGGACTTCCAAAGGAAATTAATTTCTGAGTTTTGAGGATGAAGATTAAAAGATAACTAACTATGGTGTTTCCTAGTTACATTTTTGTAGATATAAATAACTATAAAATTAGTACAATTAATCATTTTGGAATGCATGAAAAAATGTAGAAAATGATCCCCCCCCCCTTAAAAATGTGTATGAAAAACGAGGTGCATTTTATACTCTTATGTGTCTTATACATCAGCAAATACGGTACTTAAAGAAGAAAACGAAGCTCATCTGACTACACGTAGTAACACATAGTTTAGTCCTGAGATGTAAACTGCTTTGGGGAGGACTTTTGTTGTTAGTGCCAACTAGTTTGCCATAAATTCTTTTCTGTAGGCTGACTCCAGCCCTAAGTCAGTTCATTTTTTAATTGCATATGATTTTTCCTAAACATGTTCATGAGCAAGCATCTTGCTGAAGGGTCTCTTGTATAGGTTTTATTCTTTTCTTGGTGTGTGTGTGAAGGGACAACTATCTTTGTTACAAACCATGGAAGAGTGTGCAAAAAGGAAAAAAAGGAAAGCCACACAGTGTAGCTAATAAATATTTTATCTTCTTCCATTATTTATTCATTTGCTTTGGATTTGTCTTTGTGACTGTTTAAGAACAAGACCCTTCCTGTTCTTTCTTGTTTACCATTGCTTTTATTCTTTTCCTGCCTGTAATGTTTCCATCTTTAAAGGAGTGATTCTTTCAGGCCTCGTTTTATCCCTCCAAAGTAATGGTCCTGTCAAATTTTATATAAATAGATCCATCAGTCTCCTGGGTAAAGGGAAAATTAAAAAAAAAAAAGGACGGGGAGGGGAGATAGGGCTGTCCTGTGGTGTTTTGCAGCCTGAGGTGAATAACAAGATGGCTTTATCCATTTACAAAAGCGATATGGACAGACAGTTGAATCCTTCACCGACATTACTAATGGGACAGCATCACCTATTGTACCTTTAAGATAGAAGGGTTGTTTTAGTAATTTGTTTTTGTTGTTTAAGGCTACTGTTGACTTCTAAACAGCATCATGTTATTTTAGTTGCTAGTAAGGTGCAATTCTAAAAGTTATTTTAAAACCAGTTAAAAGTGGCCATACTCTGCAACAACCCAGCATGTCTAATTAAATTAATGAATAATGCTGGCTGTTACTCAAAGCACAAGTATTACTTTAATTATAAAAAGTAATGATGGTTGGCATTTATTCCCTGAAAAAAAAGCCAAATAAATTATAATTTGCCCATATTAACAAGTTATTTCCAAACGTTATATGTGTCCAAAAGTGGAGGGCAAAAGAAGAAGGGGGCGGCAGAGAATGAGATGGCTAGATGGTATTGTAGACACAATGGACACAGAGCTGGGTGGGTTGAGGATGATAGTGGAGGACAGAAGTGCCTGGTGGACAGTGGTCCAAAGGGTTGGAATCAACTGTGCGACTGAACAACAAAAATAAAATTATCTACTGATTGGAACTGAAACTCATTTTATACCTAAATTGTTTTTTTTAACTGAACCAATGAAAAGATTCAGCCAAAATATAAAAGAAGTTGCTACAATTGACTGAATATATGCAGCAAAAGTGAGCTGGCATAGTGTTGTGAGTCAGCCTTGTTGTGTTGTTGTTCAGTTGCACATTCGACTCCGACCCTTTGCGACCCCATGGACCAATGTGCGCCAGGCACTTCTGTCCTCCACCATCCTCCTCAACTTGCTCAGCTCTGTGCCCATGGTCTCTACAATACCATCTAGCCATCTCATTTTTAGCTGCCCCCTTTTTCTTTTGCCCTCCACCTTTCCAAGCATCAAGGCTTTCTCAAGTGAATCTTCTCTTTTCATTTGATGTCCAAAGTACTTTAGCTTCATCTTTACTATTTGACCTTCTAAGGAGCAGTCAGGGTTGATTTCTTCTAAGATTGACCTATTTGTTCTCCTCGCTGTCCAGGGGACTCTCAAAACTCTCCTCCAACACCACATCTCAAAGGCATCTACTCTTCTGCACTCAGCTTTCCTAATGGTCCAGCTCTCACAACCATACATTGCCACTGGGCATACCATTGCTTTGACTATACGAATTTTTGTTTGCATTGTGATGTCTCTACTTTTCACTACGTTCCCCAGGTTTCTCATTGCTTGCCTCCCAAGAATCAGTCACCTTTTTATTTCATGGCTGCAATCACCATCTGCAGTGAGCTTTGATCCTAGGAAAGTAAAATCTGTCACTGCTTCTACTTCTTCCCCATCTATTTTCCAGGGACTCATAGGGCCTGTTGCCATTATCTTGGTTTTCTTTATACTGAGTCTCAAGCCAGCTTTTTCACTTTCTTCTTTTAACCTAATCAGCAGCTTCTTTAGGTCCTCCTCACTTTCTGCCATTAGGGTGGTATCATCTGCATATCTCAAATTGTTGATGTTCTTCCCAGCAGTTTTGATCCCAAACTGTGATTCTCCATCCCTGCATTGCGCATTATGTGCTCTGTCTATAAATTGAATAAGCAGGGTGACAAAATACAGCCTTGTCTTACTCCTTTTCCTATTCCAAACCACTCCGTCATTCCATATTCTGTCCTAACTGTTGCTTTTTTGTTGTTCAGTCACACAGTCGATTCCAACCCTTTGCGACCCCATAGACCACTGTCCGACAGGCACTTCTGTCCTCCACCATGGTAGACTATATGGCTACAACAAAATCCTGCCCAAAACAGCTTACAGTCTCAGAAAACACATCCTATACCAAAGCTGTGCTGAGATGCGAAAATAAAATAAGATAAAATAAAGTAAAATAAATCTTAATCGTATGCCTTCCTTCTGGGTTGCTAGGTTCACATTAAGAGCTGTGTGTGGCCGGGCTTATTCAGTATACCTCCTGCTTAACATTAGGAAAAGAACCTATTAATGTCCTTCTGGGGGTTGTAACGGAGCATCTGGAATGGTGTGATTATCAACTCCAACAGCTGACATAACAGGTAAAAAAGTTTATTTCATGGCCAACAGGGCATCTGTCTTTTTTACTGGCACATGCTAGTGACAGGAGTATTTTGGAAGTACCAGCATATTTCAGGTTCACCTCAGCAGGTGGGCTCACAGCACACTGTACTCTAATTGCCCATGGTTCCACAGATGTTTTTTGGAGCCATCTACATTCTTGACCCTTCAGGGTTCTGTTTCTATTAAAGGGTGTTCCCTCCAAGTGCAAAGATTTTTTTATTTAGTGTCCTATGATAGCTTAGCAATTGATAGAACCTTTCAGAAAGGTATTGTGGGTTTACAGGGATTGAACTTGTTTTCTGTCTACCAATACAAAAAAATCCAGTGGTTGATTTGTAAGGTTGTCATGTGTGTTTGTGGTACAGAGGCCCTTAGTCTGGACCAGTTGAAAATAGCTTTACACTTTATCAGAGGCCTGCCTGTTTGTTTGTTTGTTTGTTTGTTTGTTTGATTGATTGATACTAAAGGATGCTAAAGAAGAGTGTATAAGAAGAGGAGAGGGATCTCATAAGAAACTTTTGAAACATTTTCTACCTTTTTACAAAAGCCAGGTGCCAAAATTTTATTCACACTCAAGTGATGGAGTATTGGCAAATGGATTTTGCAACCCTTTCCCTCCAGCCACAAAGAGCAATTCCTTGAGCCTCAAGGGTAGCTGATTAGGAGTAGGAGACAGAGTTCATACCCTTACACAAGCTACAAATCTCAGTGGTTATGATCTTGAGACAATTACTCTCACTTCCAATATCTCTGCCTTGCAGGATTGTGGCGAAGATGAGATAGGTGATAGAGAGAAATCATATGTATCTTCCAGTGGTGGGCAGCAACAATTTTCACTACCACACTGTGGGCAGAGCCTACATCATGAGCAGAGCCTACATCATGGGCGATCTAGTCATGCCTGCCAAATTTAGCTTGTTAAAATTTTCAATCCATCATGGGATAGGAAATAAAATTGCAAGTACAGTCAAACCTCGCATAAAGAGCGACTCGCTTAAAGAGTAACTTGCTTAAAGAGCAGAATTTTCTCTGAATGTTCGCTTCGCTTAACAAATAAAACCAACCAAAAACTCACTTAACAAATAAATCCGGGTTTGCAATCCCCCCCCCCCAAACTGGTCACTTACAATGGTGTTTCGCTTAAAGAGCAAACTCGCTTAAAGAGCAATCCTGTGGAACGCATTATGCTCTTTAAGCGAGGTATAACTGTACTGTAATTTTGAAGATCTGAAAGTGTAAACATTTACCACCTTTTCTTATGCTGAGGAAAAAAGGTAGGGATGGTGGGACATAGTGCAATAATGATTTTCATATTAAGCCTACAATTGTTTTCTTGCTACAGCTACATAAAATGCTTCTTCTTCTTTTTAAATAGTAGCCATGTTAATCTGGGTTTCAAGCATATCAGAGAGAAAACAAAAAAACACATTGTGGCACTTTAAAGACTAATTGTTGTATTTTAATGTTAGCTTTCATGGATCAGGTAATTTTTGTTGTTTTGTTTTTTGTTTACTCTATGATATGCATAAAATCCTTCATTCAGCATTTATTAGCATATAAAACTGCACCAGTTGGCAAATGTTTATGAAATGTTTGAACTATGAATGTACAGTATACATTTTCAGTTTTATACCAGAAAAACTGAGAATATAACCTATATATTAAAGAGAGACTGCTGCTCACGTGTATCTTAGGTTTGGTTATCAGCAAAGCACACCTCTCATAAATAATCTGCCAGAAGGCAAGAAGCTTCTGGCTCTCATCTTTCAGCAAGAGGCCATGTCTCTGGCCACATAAAGGGGTGAAAATGGAGATCTCTAGTTGTGTAATAAAAGGAATAAAGTATGTTATTTGGATAGAAACAGTACTCTTGCATGTGTTGCGCACAACTGTGGTAGGATGCTTATTTGGTAGCCCATGGATTCCTTGCAGATGCAACCATTGTAGCATTTGTTCCTCACTACCAAAATGCAACCAATGTGCAACTCTCCAGAAGTTCGTGAAATGTAGTTGGAACAGCCCTTGCGAAGGGATAACAGGAGTTGTAACCCAACAACATTTGTACTCTATTTGTGTTCTTCTACACAAGTAACCTGCATTGGTGAATGTGTGCCCCTTGAGATGTTACTGAAGTGGAAATCTAAGCAGCATAGCCATTGATGAGGAAAGTTGGGGATTTGCAGTCCAGGAACATCTGGAAGCCTATACGTTGTCCCCCTCAAACCTAAAGAGAAGCAGGAACTCAAGGCTCATGTTCAGAATTTGCACCCTTATTGAACAGAGAGATGCTGTCATGTAGAAACACTATTAGCCCTGGCCATTAAAAGTCAGTTTGTGATCTGAACCAAACCATGGTCTGTTTTTCTCACAGTGTGCCAGCCTGCAGGCAGCAATTGCTGATGCCGAACAACATGGAGAACTTGCCCTTAAAGATCCCAGGGTGAAGCTAGCTGAACTTGAGGAGGCCCTCACCAAGGCAAAAGCTGACATGGCTCACCAGCTGCGTGAATACCAGGAGCTCATGAACGTCAAGTTGGCCTTAGACATAGAGATCGCTACCTACAAGAAGCTGCTGGAAGGAGAGGATACGACTGGCTTTCAAGCAAGGGTGAACTTTACCTTTACTTCAAACAAGGCACAGACAGTTTCTCAACCCTTTTTCCACATTGATACACATGAATGCATGAAAATTAATTGAATAAAGTGGAATGTTCCTTGAGTTCCATGACAGGAAAGCATTCTTTGCCTCATGGGACTACGTGTCACATCAGAGGACAACAATGTAAGATGTGGCTATGCAACAGCAGCTGTCACCTACAAAGGCCTCCCACAAGGAGGCCAGACCAGTAGCAAAGTGCCAGGCTCCCTAATCTGTACTCAGATGGAACCCTAGTCACAAAACATGAGCATTAACTCAGGGTGGGTGGGGTGAAGCTCCCAATACTAAGGTCCAGAATCCAAACACAGCATGGGGTATTCATGAGAAGTTGGATGAGACTTGGTTTTCTGCCCTACTAGTCTTGCTACACCAGTTCTGTTACTCTTTGGTATCAGATGTGGTTAACATCTCCACTTCGCAAACACCACATCCCTTTGGGGTTAATCTGTTAGGGATTGAAGCCAGTGGTGGCCTGAGTTAGAGGCACATTTTCCTTCTGCTTCAAGGAGCAACGAGGGCTTTGTGGGCCAGATGGATTGGTGTTGGGAGCCAGATTGGCCCCTGGGCCATAGTTTGGACACCTCTGTGTTAGGTACTAAGTCTTTGCCTAACCGGTTGTCTATTCCAAAATCTCCTCTAGAACTCACCCAAAACTCATGGCAAGGAATGTATCTTCATCACTCTCTCAGCCATCTCCGGCTGAACAAACCTGGGACTTGTGTGCGTACAGAGCCCAGCCAAATTAATAGTAGAGTGGTAAAAAGGTAGCTTTAAAAGAAGGCCAGTTGACTTACTGTATCTTACCCCTGCATCCCAATTCCAATGGACACACAATGATTGAAGAGAGTAGCTTTATTGAAGTTGAAGCATGGTTCTTGATGAATCAGGTTACAGATCTCAGCATAGAAAAATAACCTAATCAAAATTCGCTTTTAGAGAAAGAATGCTTTCAGGCATTTCCTCCCCCAAATAAAAAAAAAATCTATCTATCAGTGGCAGCAAGGCGGTGGCCCGAAGCCCTTTGAGCTTGGAATCTGGGTTTCCCAGAATAGATTATTCAGATTATTTTTACATGTCTCTCATTCTGAAAGGTGTGGCATAAAGACTTTGAGAAACCCAGGTTTGTTTGTGCCTTCTGTGCAATTTCCGTTGATTTGCCTTTTGTGTTTGATTTCCATTGTTTTTCACTTTCTCACTCAGTGGTGGGATGTCAAAATTTTTACTTACCCCACCATGACATCATCACAGTGTGGGTGGAGCTAATGCCATGACATCATGATGTGGGCAGGGCCAAAGCAATTTTTTTAGAAAAATAAAAAATAAAATAAAAATAAGCACGCGCGCACGCACACACACACACACACACAACACAAAACTGTATATAAATTAAATAAATTAATAAAAAAAAAACAAAAAAAAACATCAATACAGTGAAAAGGTAAGCCCTGAAGGTGGTTCCCCCCAAAAGCTGCTACCAGTTCTCCAGGACACTGGGAAAAGTTACTACCGGTTCTGGAGAACTGGTGAGAACCTATTACATCCCATCACTGCTTTCCCTGCTTTATTCTAGGCAGGAAGATGGTTAATTTGCTAATATCTAGATGTCGGTAGTTTATTAAGCTGCTTCATGATATTGCCAGGAATCATTTCCATGGGAATGGTTGGTCTTGATTAGATCGTTGTAATGAAACTTGACTGTTCCAAAGCTGCCGACATGAACTCACTCACTGCTGCTAACGTAGTTCCATCCTGAGTTCATTGGGGCCAGGACTGGCAGTTTCTCTGGTTGTGCCTGTTACTTGTCTTCCATTTCTTCTAATCAAATAGTGAGGAGTGCTCAGAATATGGAAACTCTTCTTGTCTGATCATTATATAAATTGCTTGTGCTTAGCTTTCCTCCTGGATTTTGTTGTTTTGAAGTGAGTTTGATTATTTCCATGCTGCATCCATAGCAGAGGCAGAGAAAATGTTGGCTCTCCAGCTATCATTGAATTCCACTTCCTATCATCCCATCCTGTTACTCATACTGGATGGGAATTATGGGAGTTGAACATACAAGCATCTGGGCAACTAGATTCAATGTATGAACTGCTGGAAACAGGTATGGGTTAATGTGCTTTATTTTATTGCTCATTGTGTGTGTGTGTGTGTGTGTGTGTGTGTGTGTGTGTGTGTGTGTGTGTGTGTGTGTGTGTGTGTGTGTGTGTGTGTGTGTGTGTGTGTTAGAGATTGTGCAGGACAATACTCTTTTTATGAAACATTTGTTTCTATAAACTACCAAGTTCTGCATTAATGATATACGTTCCCTGCAAGAGTCTGTGTGTGTGTGATGGTGAACCTTGGCACTCCAGGTATTCATGGATTTCAGTTCCCAGAAGCCCAAGTCATTGTAAATCCACACAAATGGGTTTAGTGTGTATCCCATTCATGTGGATTCACAGAGACCTGGGCTTCTGGGAATTGAAGTCCAAGAACACATGGAATGATAAGGTTCGCCATCACTAGTCTAGGGACTCAGGGTATTTGTATGTCCAACCTGGCTTTGCCCACTCTTACAGGCAACATCTTCGACAGAGAAGGGTGCTTTGACTTGCAACTTAATCTTTCTAAGTGGAGTCAGAACTTCTCATATAAACAGGGATAGGGAAACCTAACCTTTTCCAAATGATATTGAACTCTAGTCCCCATCAGTCCTGCTAGTCTAGCTATGGTGAGGTATGATGGTTGTTGTAGTTTATGAACATCTAGAGCTTTAGGTTTATGTGCCTAGATAGTTGGCCTCTCTCCTGACTGAAATACTAACAACCTCTATTAGCACAGAATTTGGTGGTAGGCAGGACATGGAAACATCGTTGTCGGATGCAACTCATATCTGAGAATGCATTTTTTTCCTGAAGCAGGAAAAATGCCATTTGTGTGAATTTGTTTACGATTGTTCTAGTTCTGTGTACCTGAACTATGGCCTCCTCTTCTGGCTTAGCTCTAGGGAAGAAATATGAAAGAAACAAAAACTGGGCCATCATCAAAGTGGAATTGTGTTTTCAAGATGAGAGCACAAAATAGATCCTGTGATCTCTTGATTCAACAAAAGAGCAGGGTATAATTAAATGGTTACACTTGCTTTCACTTATGTCCAAATAAAGGTTTCCATCCTAAAAATGAGGTGTGCATTGAATCGGGTCAATATCTGAGAAATAAGAGGTGCTGCAGTATATAGTATGGTTTTGTAGCAATATTGTAATTAAGGGAGTGACAGAGTTACTGGATTATATTTGCTTCAGGCCACATAGCTCTTGAATTATCGCTGTTGAAAATATCCTCTCTCTTAATTCCTTTTTGCATTTAAAAAATTTATAGAGAAGCCTTTGACCCTAAGTCCAGTCACCCTCATTGCTTCATAAAGGTGGAGCGTCCCTGTGTTACATGAATCTTTGTTTCTGTTGCCCTCCGCCATCCCTTCCCACCCTTATTTGATTTGAGAAGTGGAGTGTGAAAGCCTTCTTTCTATCACCGAAAATAACATGTGTCAGAACAAATGTCTTGTGGGCCATATATATAAATATATACCGTATATTTCTTTTCTCATGTTCAGAAGCCAAGCTTTTTCTTTCACTTAAAGAAGAAGAAACAGAATTTGGTTTAGTTGAAACAAAACTTGAGTGATAGACCATGGAGTGTCTAATATACAGTAAAACCTCGCATAAAGAGCAGACTGAGTCGCTCAAAGAGCAGAATTTTCTCTCAATGGTTGCTCTCGCTTAAAAACAACAAAAAACTCGCTTAACAACTAAATCAGGGTTCGAAATCCCCCACCACCAAAAGTCACACTCGGTCACAATGGCAGCAATGGCACTTTTTCTAAGTGTTTTGCTTAAAGAGCAACTCACTTAAAGAGCAATCCTATGGAATGTATTATGCTCTTTATGCGAGGTACCACTTTATTGTTATTATTTCAAATTTATGTTGCCGCCCACTCGCTGTAGCGACTCAGGGCGGATTACAAACAATATACAGTAATACCTCGGATAACGTTTACCTCGGATAACACTAAAATCGCATAACGTTAAGTAATCTGGGAAGGAGAATTGGATTGAATAATGTTAAGGTTCTATGGGATGGATTGGATAACAACCGCTAAAGCCTGTGCAGTTACAATGTATCTCTATGGAGCTTTAACGTTATCCGATACATCCCATAGGATTTTAACATGCATTGGATAACACTAAAAATCGAATAACACCAAGACTTGTGGAACCAAGTCTTAGCGTTATCCGAGGTATTACTGTATTACATTACAATATGTTGATGGGGGCTCAGGGGGAGGGGTGGCGAAGTCCTCAATCTTCCCCAGGCAGTTGTTGTGGGCTCAGGGATATAATATAATAAGATTCCTCTGGGTATTACAGAGATGGAGTCAGGCAATTCACCAAATGTAAACAGGCATGCCCGCTGCTATTGTAATCATACTTTGAAGAACTTGAAGATCCATAATTTCATCAGTCTATGTCAGCATACAGGGGCACAAGAGCAGCAATAACTTTGGATTTCACCAGGGATTCTCAACCTGCAGCCTATGGGCCAGATGCGGCCCACGAAACCATTTCATGTGGTCCTCCACCGCTTCCTCCACATCAGGAAGTGCCATGTGGGGGAGGAAGAGCAAAATGGCTGTCGGGCGTCTGAGGGAATGTACCCGGCTTTAAAAGGTTGAGAATTCCTGGGCTTTTGGAATTCTTGTGATAGTAAAAGTGATAGATCCTAGTTCCACCTAGTGACATTGGAGATGGCAGAAAGGTTCTCTAGTGAACAAAGACAAGATGTCACCTCCTTGGAGGGACAATAGAGAGGGCTGAGAAGGAAGGAAATGACATCAGCAAACCTAAGACTACCAATCAACTGTTAAATAGAAGTCAGAACAGGTAAAGAACTATCGTATTTGCCGGTGTACAAGACAACTACCCCCTCTTCCGCACACCTTCCACACACCAAATAAAATGTAAAAGAACATCAGATTTGATTTCAATATGTTAATTTATATTCAAATGCTTATGACATGCAGAAAAACTGTCACAAGGTTGTATGTTATCAAACATGTACAGTAAACATAAAACAGTGCAAGTTTATTAAACGTAATTCACCAAAGACTATTCACTAAAGCTGAATGGAACAATAAACCTATGGGAGCTGCCATGCTGTTTGTTTTTTAATCTGTTAACCAAACTGGAACTGTCAATGATAGAAGGAAGATAACAAATAGAGGGAGAGAACAAGTGCCAGGCGAGTCCCTAGCAAGTTTGCTGGGGTGACAGTTTCCCTTTAAAAGCCTTCAAACTCCTGTTCGTCATCTGATATTAAAAGTTGTTATCCGATCCATCCCATAGGACCTTAACGTTATTCGATGCAATTCTCCTCCCCAGATTGCTTAATGTTAAGCGAGGTAAACGTTCTCCGAGGTAAACGTTCTCCGAGGTATTACTGTATTTTATTCAACTGAAGTGCACCCGATGTACAAGACGCCCCCCCCCTTGGAGGAATGTTTTTCAGGGGTAAAAAGTCATTTTATACCCCAGTATATACAGTATCTTGGTTCCCAACATGGGGCACATGCCCCACAGGGGAGCAATTTGATTTTTAAAGGGTGGGCAATTTCAGAATGAGTTAGATCAAGTTAATGGCCCACTAAGTGCTATGGGGCAGTATATAAGTGTGATTACTTTGCTTTTAACTTTTAGGGTTCCTCCACGTGAATAGGAGTTCACTTTTTGAATAAGAATTATATGTCATGCGGGGGGGGGGGAATCAGGATTTTAGAGAAGCTTATGCTGCTCTTTCTTTCTCTCTCCTTTTCCCTATGGAAAGACATTCATCTTCCTGAATGTAAACTGATCTGCACCCCATTGCTTCTAACCATCTATTGTTGCAGATCACAAGCATGCCACAGAATCATTGTGTTCAGAGTTCCTGTGGTTAATTTGGCCAACCTTTCTGTCATTAAGCCCTGCATAAATAAATAAAAATAAATACTTAACAAATCTAGGCCTTAATAGGGCAGAAATGCAAATCTCTTGTAGAGGCCATATCCAAAAACTTGCCACCTTGGTAGGGTTATGGCCAGTGGTGGGATGTCAAAATTTTTACTACCCCACCATGACCTCATCACAGTGTGGGTGGAGCTAACATCATGGGTGGAGCCAATGTCATGACATCATGATGTTGTGGGCGGAGCCAAAGAAAACAAATTTAAAAATTATAAAAAATAAAATAAAATAAAAATAAGCACACACACACACACACACACACACACACACACACACACACACACACACACACACACACACACACACACACACACACACACCTCAACCCACCTACCCACCCACCCACAACAGGTGCAACCGGTTCTCCAGGACACTGGGAAAAGTTACTACCGGTTCTGGCGAACTGGTGAGAACCTGTTACATCCCATCACTGGTTATGGCTACTAGTCTGAGCTTTCTTCCAAGCTGACAGAGTTATGGAGAGTCCAGTGACAATGCTATACCATGATGATCTGGCAGAGTAGAACTTTGTGGAGAATTATTCTCATACCAAAAATAAGCTGTGTTTCATTCAATGTACAGTATGTGATAAGGTATACATGAAATGGGGTGTCATATCACTAATTATGCACCAACAAACTAAGGTGTCCCACTGAATAGAGAGCTGAACCACTCCTGGCTTTTGGATCAATACAGCACATGTGATTTTTACACATGTTTGTCACATTAGTTTCGTTATTAGAAATGCACCTTAAATATCTTAGCTACAAACTGAGGGGGAGGGGGAAACATCAAAAATAGCGCGCATCGGCTCCAGGGAGGTTGGGAGACCTGATGCGCGCTAATTTTGAAGTTCCCCCACCCTCCTGGAGGTTGCAACAAGCCAAAACATCAGGATTCGAATCCTGATGTTTTGGCTTGTTACAGCCTCCAAGGGGGGGGGGACTTTGGAAACAGCTTGGATCGGGTCCTCCGACCTCCCTGGAGCCAGCAGAGAGCCCAAAATGGGTTAAAAAAACCAGACTTTTAAAAACCTATTTCAGGCTCTCTGAGCTCCCTGCTTACTCCAGGGAGATCAGAGGACCCGATAGAAGCTGTTTCTGGGCTTTTCCCACCTCCCCAGCCAGTGCAACAAGCCAAAACGTCAGGGTTCGAACCCTGACATTTTGGCTTGCTCCACTGGCTGGGGACGTTGGGGAAGCCCAGAAACAGCTTGGATTGGGTCCTCTGATCTCCCTGGAGCAGGCAGGGCTGGATTTACTGTGTTATTCTTTGGAGAATCCTTTTCTGTCCTAAAATTGCAGCTAAGTTCACAAGGGATAGAGATGCCTGGGAATTTGGGTGGCAGATGATGTCATAGTCTCTGCACTTGAAAAAGCGCAGAGACTATGACATCACTTGCTACCCCAATTCCCAGGCATCTCTATCCCTTGCATAGGGGATTTGGAGGCAAATTGCCTTTGTAGGCCTTACCTGTTGCACGCTAGGTTGATCAATTCAGTACACAACAGACAATGTGTACAGAGATTTCTTAACTTTAAACAATTTGCTTTCAAAATTTAAACTGTTTGAGATCCTCCTGCTCGTCATCACTATAAGCAACTTTCTACTGTGAGGCTATGCCGCTATATCGCCTACACAGAACACACTGCATGCTCGGCAACTAAACAAAATATCTATCTTGCAGGATGGAGGTTACAGGATGTTGGAACTGTACAGACACATGCTTTGTGTTCTGGCTCATGTAAATTTACTGTCCTTAAGCTAAGCATTGACCTAAGCTTTGACTTGGTTAATATTTACCTCTTTGGTCAATCAATATTGATGTTCTGTTTGACAGATGTCAATACTTGTTTAGTGTTTATCTATTTTCCCCTGTTGCTAATTTTCTTGAAAGCTTTTATTTATTCTTTTAAAGTTAAATTAGCAGGAAGAGCTCCTTCTTCCCTCAAAGGGTAAACATGGTGACCTTCTTCTACCCCTTACCATAAAATATATGTGCGTGATTTTATGGTATTGGGGGGGGGGGAGACAAGCTCTGCATTATTTATATTTAAATTTATATCCTTCCTTTCCCCTTACAGGACTCTCAATGTGCCTTTTTAAATCAACCATTGTATAATTGGAAAATTAATCAAAGAAGATCCAATACAAAAAGAATGCAGGATACATTAGTACAGCAGTAAAATATTACCAGTAAGGTAATATCATTTTTGAGATGTGGCAACCAAAAGTGTGCAGTGTATTCTGGTTGTGGTGACCTCCCTGATTTGTGTAAAGGTATTTATTATATTGGCAGTTTTAGTTTTCTTCCCTTATTCTTCTTGGCACGACATGAACATTTTTAATGATGGCCAATAACTTTTCATTGAACTATCACCAAAGCAAGTAATAAGTAATATGGCTACCTTCGGGAAGTTCCTTCTCTTGCTATTAAAGATGTAGTAAGGTGACATTTCCAAATAGGGCAAGTAGGAATAATGCTCATATTAAAAGAAAAGCAAAATAGAAAGTTTTCTAGCCACCTTAAAAGGGGGATATCTGATATTTTAGAAACCCTTTGGATGCAAATGATTACGGTACATTTTATACACCATGGCTAAAATCTTTTTGCGTTGCTTACTGGTTTGCACTAGAGTCAGCCCCTTGAATGAGTGGGGATTTGGTGAGGCATTATGGTTTCATTCACTTCAACTATTACATTGTGTGAATGCCGCAAAAAGGAGTGAAAGCCCTTCTGATTACCGTATTTTTAGGACCATAAGACGCATCCAGTTTTTAGAGCAGGAAAACAAGAAAAAAATCTGAACCCAATGTACCAGTATACTAAAATATTTATTAAAATAAAGCAAAAGTGGTGATGGAGGTGGTGGCGGTCCCAGCGTGGCTTTTTGGAGCCAGTCGGGCTGCCCAGCTGTGCCAAATTATACTCCCTGCCCAGAGTGGCGTGGGGAGCCTCCTATATGGACATGGATGCAGCAGAGGTACCATACCTTTGGACCATAAGATACACTCTTGGTTTCCCCCCATTTTTGGGGGGAGGAGTGAGTCTTCTGGTCCAACAAATATGGTATATCCTTACTTTCAGTTCATTTTAGTGAGTAATGATAATGCAGTGGTAGGCAGCCAAAATATTTACTACCACACTATGGGTGGAGCCAACATTGTAGGCGGAGCTGATGTCTTGGGCGGAGCCAATGATGTGGGCAGAGCCAATGTAAAAACCCCATAAAAATAAATACACAAAAATACAAATTAAATAGACATAAAAATACACATAAAACACATAAAATACACATTAAAATAAACACACATTAAATTGAGATAAAAACACATAAAATACAAATTAAATACACATAAAATACATAAAAATACACATTAAAAATAAATACACATTAAAATACACATCCACACTCCACACCCAAAGGTGAGTCACTTACCCTGGGGAGCAGGCTATAGGGAGCTTCAGGCTAGCAGCTTCTCTTCCGTGAAATTGATTAAAATCATTGTATTCAGATAGTTATTTAATTTAATTTAAATTTAATTTAATTGTTCAATTTGTATGCCGTCCCACTCGCTGAACGACTCTGGGCGGCTAACAACAAACAAAATATACAATTACATAGTATCAAAAACAATTACAATTACATAATTTCAAAAACATTTCAAAAAAACCAAATCACAACTACAGTTACAATTACAATTGACTTTTTAGGCTGGTTTAAGTCCAAAGTCTGGACTAGATGTTGCAAACAGAAGAAGGAAAAAGTCTTTAACCATTGGAAACAGGATTATCATCTCAGTAGAAACTCTTCTCTGTTCTGTATTTTGCAAATTAGCTTGGTGTGCAATCAGATGGCTACAAAAGCTTGTGCCTGATTGCACCAGAAAGAATTATTTTCATGTGAGTGATTTCTCTTGAAGCAACTAGGGAAATGCTTCAGTCCAGGCCCAAATATAGAAGCCCTAGAGCTCAGACACAGATCAGTATCAGGTTGTAGTACATCACCCTATACATCATGTCACTGCTGGGAAATAGATTTTACCAGAATGCTTTTTAATCGGTCCAATTTGTGATCTATTTTGCATGCAAAAACAGTCTTAGCTTGCTTTGTTCTGTGACTACTGATCAAGAGCTTTGTTTGCAAATCTGATCTCTCAAATGTGCCTGCATCTCTGTAGAACATTAACATGATTTAAGGTGGACTTTCTTGTAGAGTTTGTTTCTCAGAGTTTTGTTCTGCTTATTTTTTGCTCATCTTCTTTAGAATGATGTGTCAAAAGGATGTTTTTAAACTGTTATGTTTTACCGTATTTATTGTAATTTTATAATTCTGCTTAATGGTTAACCGCCAATTTTTACTTAACTGTTTAAAACATTTGTAACCCGCTCCTTGGGGACTGTGATGGCTCTAGTTGTTAAGACATTAAACGTGATGACTGGAAGGTTGGCAACTCAGCAGTTTGAGACCTGAGTGCCGCACAACGGAATGAGCTCCCTTCTCTGTCCCGGCTCCTGCCAACCTAGCAGTTTAAAAGCAAGATGTTGCAAGTAGATAAGTACCACTTCGGTTGGAAGGTAAATAGCATTCCGTGCACTCCGATGTCGAGGCATGCCTGCGGCTGCCACATGTCCACAGAAACATCTGCAAACACAGACAGTGCTGGCTCTGGCTGTAAACAGAGCTGAACACTGAACCCTAGGGTTGGATACAACTGGCTTTCAAGCAAAGGCGACCTTTACTTTTACCTATCCCACTCCTCTGCCAAAAAATTATCTGAATCAGCTCACATATGATTCATAAAAGACAAGTCTTATCTGCAGGAGTACAACCCAAACCTGGGATTCCCAACCTAAGGCCCACGACACCACTTCATGTGCCCCCCACTCACCTCCAAGGACATTCAAGAAACAAAATGGCCATCCCTTTAAAGCTGTTGGGACAAAATGACTACCCCAGTCGTGCAGGCAGGGCAAAATGCCTGTCCGGCCCACAAAGCTGACTGAGAGAGCATGACCCAGCTCCTGGCTTGAAAAGGTTGGGAACCGCTGACCAATGACACCTCCTTCCACCCAAAAATTACACACAATTCACACAAAAGGAAAATGTGATGGAGAGGAAAGAAGTGGGTGATAGGCAGTGATGGGATGTCAAAAATTCTACTACCACGCCATGACGTCATGGACGTCATGGGCGTGGCCAATGTCATGACGTCATGACGTCATGGGCGGAGCCAACGTCATGACGTCATGACGTTGTGGGCAAGGCCAAAAATAAAAAAAATAATAAAAAAAATAAACATGCACACAGACCCGTAAATAACTTAAAGAAATAAAATAAATAAATAAATAAAATAAAAATTAAATAAAAGTACACCCACCCACCCAAAACACCATAAACCACCCACCCACCCCAAACACAAAACCCTCACTTACCCTTCTTGGGGCCGACGACCCCCATGGCCCGGGGCCACACGGCAAGGCACGCCCCATCGCCGCCGGAACCGAGGAGGAGGCGGGGCGCTCCATGTTGGCTCCAATTTTTAAAAAACCGGACCCGGAGCCACTGCCTGCTGCTACTGTCGCCGCTGCTGCCGCCTCCCGCCATCGCCATCGCCATCGCCGGGGGGGGGGGTGGAAGGAGGAGAGGGAGGGGACTGGAGTGCCGGACCCGGGAGCGTTTCTGTAATTGATCCGGGTAGATGCCTTTGTTTTTTTCCCTCCTTCCTTTTCGTTCCGGAGCTGTCTTCCCCGCCTTGCCCGTTGATCGGCTCCCATCCCGTCTTCTTCGTTGCCGCCGCCGCTGCTGGAACCGGAGGAGGAGGAGGCGCGCTCCGCTGGCCTGGGGCGACGGCGGCAACGGCGGCGATGGCGATGGCGGGAGGCGGCAGCAGCGGCGACAGTAGCAGCAGGCAGTGGCTCCGGGTCCGGTTTTTTAAAAATTGGAGCCAACATGGACATGGAGCGCCCCGCCTCCTCCTCGGTTCCGGCGGCGATGGGGACGGCAACGGCAGCAGCGATGGCAGGAGGTGGCAGTGGTGAGAGCACCAGGCAGCAGCAAACGGCGGCAAGCGGCTCCACAGGAGGCTCCAGTCAGGGGCGGCCGGATCCAATTTTTTTTAAATCGGAGAAAAAAATGGCTCCAATTTAGTGCGCATGTGTCAGATTGAGTTTCTGCGCATGCGCACTAAATTGGAGCCATTTTTGCTCCAAATTTTTTTTAAATTTTCCTCCCGGTGAGGCGTCCGATCCGGACGCCTCAAAAACGGTTTTACCCCCACGGAGAGCCCTCCGGAAATCCTTAAAACGGTTCTGTGGATCCGGTCAGAACCGGTGTCATCCCATCACTGGTGATAGGAGCACAAAGTCTTTCAGCCGGGGTTGCTGTGAAGGCCTTTCTTTGTTCCCATCCTGCCTCCTCTTCTTTGGATGGCTCCCTGATTTCATTGTCCTCCCCCAATGAAACCCCTTGCCTTATCAGAAATCTGTGTTACAAGGTAGACAAATTGTTAAGCTAGAAGGGGTGAAAAACAAGGCTACTCCTGATGTGAGACAGCTCAAAGGACTACAGCCCAGTTTACATAGTGCAGGGGACGCTGGAACAAGGGAGGGGTGTCACTCTGTTCTTCAAGGGAATGGAACGTCCAGGTGGCTCAGAAGAAAGAACTGCAAGCTGCCATTGCTGACTCCCCACCATCTGCTGCCTGAGGCACATGCCTCACTGTGTCTAGATTTCGCCCTAGTGCTTAACATGGGATTCCTTGAAAATATGTAGCCAAAGAATGACCAAATAGGTAAATCGGAGAGTAAAAAAAAATAGGGGGGGGGGGAGAGACAAAATGTTGTGGCACCTTAAAGGTTAACTCCTGTAGTCTTTAAGGTGCTCTTTTCTTTTGTTTACTCTCTGTTATGCTTGCACAGACTAACATGATTACCACTTCAAACATTTCAAAGAGGCAAAGAGTTGTTTATATCGCTGTATTGCTCAGAACTGCATTCTCACCTGACAAACATTTATATACAACTAACAGCAGCTGTTTAGGTTTCACAGGGTGAATTCTGGTTTTTTAGCTCCATCATAGCCAACCAGGGATAGGCTGCATCCAATGAAGTAATACAGCGTTCAGGACATCAGGTTTCTTTTTTTAGCAAAAATAATGTTCATGTATTCCTACCGCTACATTCATTGCAACTTTCAAATCCCTAAACTCAGAATATTTCTCTCTCTCTCTCTCTCTCTCTCTCTCTCTCTCTCTCACACACACACACACACACACACACACACAGAGCAGCCGCCTTTTCACCTTCTGCAGCACCTTCAATTAATCTCTGTCAAGGGATAATCAAAAGGAGAGAGGACATGGGTGAATATAGATGTGTTAGCAATTAATCTAACTCAATTTAATGGAGAAAGGGATGGAGCAGTGGGAACAAGGCAACATGATTGGATAGAAATAGGATGGCCTCCATTATGGAAGAAAAAGGGGGATTATACATACAATAGAGAAAAGAAAGTGTTGGCTCCGGTAAAGATAGGTTCCCTAACAGGACCAGATGTAGCTTGAATTATCAATGTCCTTCCTTATTTGGGGGGAGAAAAGGACGAGAGTTTGATTAAATAAATAAATATATTATATTATTATGCCAAATAGTATTTATCTGTGTCTATAAATGTTATGTATGTATGTGCAAGAAACAACTGTCTTTGGGGAGGAGGTCTTTTGTAGCAGCAACAGCAAAGTCTCATTCTAATATTTGGGGTACACAGAAAGAGCCTCCACGAAGATTGTAAATACAATCGGGCGTACCCTGGGTGGCATCCTTGCCGGCTAATCTTTCTAATACCTGATTAAACCAAAGGAACTGAAGAATAAATCCACCAGAAAGGTCTTCCTCGAGACCAACCGTAACAATGATCTCAATAAATATTGAGGGACGTTTGAGTAACAAGGGTGTCCTCCTAGCGGACATGTGCAGGAAATACAAATGTGACATACTTCTGCTCCAGGAAACACATCAGGGGGCAACAAGGTATAGACCCAAAGTGGCTGGATGGAATTAGTGATTGAGAGACCGCATGACCAATATGAGAGTGTAATTGTGGGTAGTTTGTACATGGCTGTGCTTTTTATGTAATTAATATTTATTTATTTATTCACATATTATATTGTATTTACTGATGATGAACTGCAGGAAGAACTGAATTTTTAGACAGAAATGCCTTTCTTTTGTCTAGCACTTTGGCTCTTACAAAGGGTGTGTTATATACAACGAAGGTTGTGTTATATATCTGGTAGCACAGTAGTTAAACTGCTGTACTGCAGCCAAAATTTTGTGAGTTTGATTCTGGCTAGAATCAAGGTTGACTCAACCTTCTATCTTTCCAAGGTCAGTAAAATGAGGAACCAGTATGTTGGAGGCAAAAAGCTAATTACCTGTAAACTGCCCAGAGAGTACACTAATTGCTATGGGGCAGGTATATAAGTGTAATTGCTGTTGCTGTATACACCCTAGAACAGTGATGGTGAACCTTTTAGAGACCTAGTGCCCAAATTCAACAGGCTGCCGCCCATGCTGCAAAGGTGTGGGGCAAAGTCTGTGCTGGGGAGAGGAGGAAATATTCCTGTTGGGCTCCTGGCCAGAGAGACAGGGTGAACTCTGCTGGGGGGAGGGAGGAAGCGTTCCCATTTGGCTGCTTGGCAAAGGGCTCTGAGTGCCCCATCTAGCATACATACCATAGGTTCGCCACCACTGCCCTAGGGGAGAAAAGAGTGAACAATTTGCAGATGGTAGCAAGCCAGAAAATGATTGGTACACATTACAAGAAGAGTTACTAATATGGCTTTTGTAATGTGTGGTCATGTTGCTTTCAATTTGCCGCACTATATTTAATGACCTCGAAAAAGTCCTGTTAGTAATAGCCCTATTCAAGTCTTGCAGATTCATAGTTGTGGCTTCCTTTATTGAATCGATCCATCCTCTTTCCCTCTTGCCTTCAACCTTTTCCAACATTATTTGTCTTGTTCAATGAGTTAGCATGTACATCTACTTGTACTACAAAAAGGAGGCCAAATTGAGAGGTCTGTTTCTGCTCTGTATGCCTCTTAACTTTAATGGACAAGATAGAATATTTACTTGTGTAGTTTGTCTGTACTCATGGTTTTTATTTTCATGATGTCCAACTGCAGTCCTGCTTTGGCACTTTTTTCACTTCAGCTAAAAAATTTTTTAAAGTCATTGCTGCTTGTCATTGTCAACAGGAAGCTATTATGAAGACAGAATAAGAAGGAACAAAATGGTTTCTTATTGGCAAAGGTGTCGGATAATGTAATATTTATCCCCTTATCTGTTCAATCTGTACATAGAACATATATGGAAAGCCAGGCCAGTTTTAGATGAAGGAGAAGTAAAAATTGCTAAAGAAACATTGATAATTTGAGATAGAGAAAGTACAATAGTGTGAATTACAATGATGAATTGATACTAATACAGTACAGTAAAACCTTGTATAAGGAGCACCTCGCTTAGAAAGTAACTCGCTTAAAGAGCAGAATTTTCTCTGAATGGTCACCTTGCTTAACAACTAAAAACAACCAAAAACTCACTTAACAACTAAATTGGGGTCGCAATCCCCCACCACCACCACCAGAAGTCACAATTGGTCACTTACAATGGTGTTTCGCTTAAAGAGCAAACTAGCTTAAAGAGCAATCCCGTGGAATGCATTATGCTCTTTAAGCAAGGTACCACTGTGCAGGAATCAATCACTGCTTGCCTTTGCAGAGCACTGACCATATGACATACTAATGGTAATTTCTTAAACAGTGGCAAGTTGTTGCTCTGAATTTCACCACTGAATTTATGCTAGTGTACATAAGTAACAGGATTCTGGTAATAATAATTTCATGCCAGGAATTATTTTGGGTTGAAAGGATTTTTGCTGGAGAAACTCCGCTCAGGGGCAATATAGGAATTCTGCAATATTGCTGCATGAAAAAATTTACAACAGTGAGTCTGGCTTTCTGCCATTTGCCCTACAGTTTTATGGGCTCTTTTTACATACAGAAAGAGTGAGATTGACCCTCGTGGGTGGGATGAGGCAGCAGTGGAATGCCCTTTGAGTTCAGAAAATGCAAGGCCTGCATATTAAACCCTTAACACAAACCAAAATCCAGCTGTACTGCTAAAGTTCAATACACTGGAATGCTTATGATCAAAAAATATCCCCCAACTCATACAGTACAGGGTTTTTTTTTTGTGTTAAAAAAAAAGAGTGTGACTCTATTGACAAGCTGAATTCAAGAAATTTAGCTTTGCCTTGGCGTCATTCATAGTCTCTTTTGATGCTCCATTTGGTTTAGAAGGTCACATTAAGACTGGGTTGTGGCAGTGCCATCATCCACACATGGTGCCTTCCAAGTGACTGGAATGTTGGCAAGTCAGCAGTTTGAGACCGGAATACTGCACAATGGAATGAGCTCCCATCTCTGTTCAATATGCACCCACAGCCCCTCTTTCTTTAATATCATCCTCCTGCCAATTCCTGGCTGTTCTTTTATGGTCCATCATCAAGCCACTGGGATTGTTTTAAGAGTTGCAGTGGCAGAGAAAAGTGGGGGAAGTTTCCCCAATGTTCCCTATACACGTACAAACACACATACAGTATAAGGAAAAATCATAGACTGCTGGACTTTGACAGGTTGTTTCACCAGATGAATGAACACAAGTCTCCCAGCTGCAAGATCATTAGACACTGGGCAAACCTTTCCAACGTTGTAGTTGTAATGTGGAGGGTCATTTGGATTCAGACATCCTTAATGTCAAGGATTTAAAAATGCCATGATGTCATGATGTTGGCTTCACCTACAATGTCGACTCCACCCACAGTGTGGTAGTAAATTTTTTGACCACCCACCACTGCCATTAATCCCCAGGGTTGTCAGGTTAGTTCACCACGACCTGATTGGCAATGAGTCGCTGGCAGTATGATCCACTCTGTTCCCAGGATAACCTGGCCAGCCTTTCACAATTATATTGGCACCAAAATTTACATCCTTCCCCCAGTAGTAGGTAATGGTGAGACCTGTGTGACAAAAATCCGAAACATCTCACTGAATGTTCATGTGACTAAATTTGAAGCTTCCACTTTTGCTTTCACCATGTCTCTTCAAAAATAAAATATGCTGTACTTATTCCCAGAGAAGAAGAAGTGGTTAACCTGAAGGTGTGTGTGGTTGGGAGGGAGGGAAGGAAGGAGGAATGGCTAGTTTCTAGAGAGACAAGAGAGAATGAGCTAATGCGGGTGGAGTGGGAAGAGTCAAATAAGTCAGTGGGAAGGAGGGAGGCCCTGAGAAGGAAAAACAGCTGCAGTATTAAGTTTTAAACACACGTGTCAGTTATGTACTGGCAAACTTTATATCTTTTCTGTTAGTCTCTTAATTTGTAAAATAAGACCTGCTACTGTTTTAAAAGCAATTTTAAAGAGTACTGCATGTATGCACATATGCATGCATGTATGTACACCATGGGTGGGCAAATCACACAGGTCTCTATGCAAACCTCACTTTAATTTTAAGCAGCCTCTGTTTGCCAGATTTTGATATTCAAATTATCTACATTTGTCAGTTCACTTGTATATTCTGAATATTTAGAAATGCTAAATAAGAGTTTGTCTTCAGAGTGGGAACTTTCAGACATTTGTTGTGTTTGCCTACCTCCCCTGAAATGTTTAAATCTTTTGAAATTAGAACATCAGGTTCCTGTGCTTTCAGCATTCTTTAAAAATAAGGTAACATGGAATTGTGTTTACATTCCTGTATCTTTTACAAGCTTTATTTTCTTCTTAATTTCTATTATGCTTATTTATGGTGCTTCAGACTGTGAGGAATAAACAGCACTAGCCTGAGTGAACAGCTACGGCAAATAAGAGACTGTCAACGTGGGCTTTCAACCAACTGCGGGCGTTATGCCTGTGCCTCACCCCTGCTACGGGGAGCTGCATTGGGTTGCCAGGTGCCTTTAAGGCCCTACATTGTAGTGGGCCAGGATACTTATGAGACTGCATCACCCCAAGGACATCTGTCCGTCCCACCAGAGGAGACCGCAGTGGCTCTTTAAAAATACAAACTAGATCCTTTTTGGTATCCGCTCCGGCCCTATGGAACCTCATGCCAGTTGAACTGCATCTCCAGACAGAGTTGCTGCCCTTCAGGAAAGAGTTGAAACCTGACTGGCAGGGCAGGTGGAGAGGGAGGAAACCCCCCCCCCCAGCTCATTTAGAGGTGGCTCACTCATGCTTTTAAAAGTTTTTAACTAGATTATTAATTGGTGTGGGTGGGAAGTATTTTTTCAATGTTTTTATGAATTTTAAGGGTTTCTATAGTTTAATGTTGATTGGGGCGGCTATACAGATTGAATAAATAAATAAATAATACTGTTTGGTCTGCTGCAGGGAGGGGCTGGTTTGCTCCTAAAGATGGGGATCAGAGGACATGGGCTTTGATGGCGAAGGTCTGTTTAATACGAAGACAGACAATGTGCTAGACCGGGGTTCCCAAACCTTTTGGGCTATGGGCCAGTCATATGGTAGAGCGGGCTGGTCACATGGTTTCCTCCCACCAGAAGCGGAAGTAAAACGCACCCATACATGTGCATAACCAGTAATGATATGTTCCCGGTTCGCACCGGTTCGCCCGAACCGGTAGCAACATTCCCAGGTGGTTAACAGAACCGGTAGCAACCACCCAGGATTGTTTTTTGGAGCCAAAATGGCTCCAGGTACTGCGCATGCGTCAAACCTTCATTTGACAAATGCACAGTTCTATTTTTTTACTGTGCATGCATCAAATGAAAGTTTGACGCATGCGCAGTTCCCAGCAGCCATTTTGGCTGCCGGGAAAGGAAGGGCACAGGGAGAGCCTGAAGAAGCGGTGGCGGTGGCCTTTCCGCACCTCGCCCCGCCAGGACGCCGTGCTGTTGAAGATGTGATTTACAATTGCCCCACCGTAGTAAATTTCCACAACTGAGCTGTGGTTTGAACCCACGTCTCCTGTGTTCTGCTCTGGTACTCTAAGTCAAGTATCAATAAGTTTATTGCACCACCCAATTGACCATGGCAAAGTACAAGAAGTCAAACAAAACAAGGACATAATGTGCATACAACAATTAAAATTGACACAATAAAATTGGGAAATGCTAAGATTGCATCACTTGACATATAAAAGATGGAGATTGCAGCCATGAAATAAAAAAGTAACTGATTCTTGGGAGGCAAGCTATGGGAAACCTGGGGAACATAGTGAAAAGTAGAGACATCACAATGAAAACAAAAATTCATATAGTCAAAGCAATGTATGGTTGTCAGAGTTGGACCATAAGGAAAGCTGAGCACAGAATATATGCCTTTAAAACGTTGGAGGAGAGTTTTGAGAGTCCCCTGGACAGCGAGGAGAACAAATAGGTCAATCTTAGAAGAAATCAACCCTGACTGCTCCTTGGAAGGTCAAATAGTAAAGATGAAGCTAAAGTACAGTTGTACCTCGCTTAAAGAGCATAATGTGTTCTACAGGATTGCTCTTTAAGCGAGTTTGCTCTTTAAGTAAAACACCATTGAAAATGACCAATTGTGGGAGGGATTGCGAACCCCGATTTATTTGTTATGTGAGTTTTTGGTTGGATTTATTTGTTAAGCGAAACGAACATTCAGAGAAAATTATGCTCTGGGGAGGAGCCAAGATGGAGACCTGAGAGTTTGTTTTTTCTTCAGCTGCAAAAACGGAGCCACATTTTGTGGAATAAAAGTAGTTACAGTCTCTTTAAGAATGTAATAAAAGGATCATAAGGATTATAGAGTCAAGGGGAACTTTTTAAAAGCTGTTTTCAACCAAAAGTTTGTTGTGGCTGCTTCACCGGAGATAACGGATTTTAACGAAGTGGGGGTGGGGTGAAGACAATTTCAAGCCAATTTTAAGTCAAGGGAAAGTTTGGACATACTTTTTTCCTTAAAATTGTTGCCTTGAGTGTGTGGGAATGCGAATGCCGAGACGGAAGATAAGATATTTATTTTATTTCTTCCCGGCTGCTGCCTGGCAATTAACTTTTTAAAAAAGTCCTCACCCCTTTACTTACCAACCATAAAACTTCGATAGCAGCCAATTAAACTGTTTAGATTCTGTATTGCCTTGAATATTTAAAAGTTGTTTTTAACTAAAAGATTGCTGTGACTGTTTCACCGGAGATAATGGACTCAAGCTGGCTGGCTGAATTGTAAGCATTTTAATGAAGTGGGGGTGGGGTGAAGACAATTCCAAGCCAATTTTAAGTCAAGGGAAAGTTTGGATATACTTTTTTTCCTTAAGATTGTTGGCTTGAGAAGCAAAAAGTCCTCACCCCTTCACTTACTAACTACAAAACTTCGATAGCAACCAATTAAACTGTTTAGACTTTGTATTGCTTTGAATAATTGCTGGCAGAAGAATTGTTTTTTTCCCCCTCTTGTGGATACGGCTTACTGGAATAACAAAGTGAAATTGAGGATTGCTGTTGTTATCTTTGTTTGGTCTTCCCCTTCGGCTAAGTGATTTTTGGACTCCTGTTGCTGGATATTCATGGAACTTTAATAATTGTTTTCTGCTCTGGTGAATGTTATCTGGATGAGTAAAAGAAGGGATAAATCTTTGGAAGATAGACAAGATAACCCTGCTTGGGTAAGAATTGGACGTTTGACAAGAAGAGAGCAAGGAAGGGTGAAATCATTGAAGGAAGAAATTGATGAGGCGGAGGAATTGCAAAGATTAAGGGAGAAGGCTTATCATCAACAACAACAACGAGACCAGTTTCAACAACACAGAGACAAATTAATACAACGAAATCAAAAATCACATCAAGAGCAAGAAATGGAGTCAAAGGCTGAACAGGGGGCCATAAAAAAGAAAATAAGTGAAAAAGACAAACCTCAATCTGATTTAAGTGAAGTCTTGTCAACATGGATGAAACAACATGAAGAAAATGTTGAGAAAAATTATGACAAATTTAAACAACAATTGTTTGATAGACTACAGGCTGCAGAAACTCAACGAGTTAAGGAGCAACAAGAACTTATCGAGATCCTTCAAAAAGAAATAAAAGACTCGTCAACAAACTTGTTAAAAGGCACATCTGAAATAATGAATAAATTACAGAAGCAGATGGGGGAAATGAAAGAATCAATGGATACAGTAAAAAAGGAGGTGGTAGAACTAAAACAAGAAGTTGTGGAGGTGAGAGAAAGAGAGAAAGAAAAAGCAAATAAATTGATTGACCATGAAAAAAGAATGGCATATCTGGAAGATCAGATAAGAAGGAAAAATGTGATAATTAGAAAAATCCCTGAGAATAAACCGGACAATTTGAAATTAAGACTGTTGACATGGCTGAATGAATTGAAAATGGGGAGGGATTTTGCACCTGAGGACATTGAGAGTGTGTATAGACTGGGTCCAAAGAAATATAAAACAGGTTCTAGAAATGTGCTTTTAAAATTTGCAGATTTGAGTGCAAAATTAAGATTGATGTCTTATATTAAAAATGCTGGTCCGGATATTCTCAAAATGGAAGGAGTGGATATTGAAATTTTCAACGATATAGCATTTGAGGAAAGAATTTGGAGAAATCAAATTAAGCCTGTTACAAAAAAATTGAGAGATAAAGGAATTTTATATAATTGGAAATTTTCAAAACAGATGAGGTTTGTGCACCTGGGGAAAACCTTTTATATAAAGGAAGATTCATACGTGTTGGATGTGTTAGTAGAAGCAAAGATTCTGGAAAACGGAACACAAGAGTGGAAGGAGCTCAAAGAAGCATTATCACTGGCAGGAGCAAACACAGCAAAAAAATCAGAATCCACAACTGAAGAGGCTCAAGGAGCAACTGGAGGCGATTAAGATAGTGTAACATCTGCAGCTGAAGTACTACTGAAGAATGATCAAGTTTTGTAACCACATGACTCCCCTCCCCCCCTTCTCTTATTAGTAGAGGTGCTTTTTTTTTTGAAAAAAGAAGGGGGTTATCAATTTTTTGTTTTTTATATGTATTTTTGTGTAATATATGTTAAATTGTGGGTAGTGGGTAACACGTCCTTTGAAGTCTGCCAGCTATTTCTTAAAAGGTTAAATAACGTTAAAACATGAAAAATATTAAGATATTGTCATGGAATGTGAAAGGGGCGGGGTGTCCTACTAAACGTAAACGATTGGAAATGGCCCTAAGAAAAGATAGAGCGGATATCATTTTTTTACAGGAAACGCATCAAAAAGCGGCGGATAAAAATAATTTGTATCTTGGTTGGACTCAGTACTATGAAAAGGCCTTTGGTTCTTCCAAGGCAAGGGGGGTGGCGATTATGATATCGAAAAGATTGGGATTTACGAAAACAAAAATGATAGGGGACCCAGAAGGCAGATATTTGATTATAGCTGGAAGTATAGAAGAAGAAGAAATATTGTTGGTCAATGTTTATGCACCAAATGAGAATCAAGACCAATTCTTGACTAAATTGAGTCATATTTTGATAAAAGAAAACTGTGATAGAATGATAGTTGCCGGAGATTTTAACCTAACAAGGTCAAATATTGATTGCACTAATATAACTAATTATAGAAAAGGATGGAAAGCTAAATTGTTGGATGAGTGGATAAAAAAGTTTGGACTGAAAGATTTCTGGCGAGAATTGAAAGGGGAAGAACGAATTTATACATATTATTCCCAGGTGTATAATTCATATTCTAGGATTGACTATGTATTTGTAACACAAAATATATTGAAGGATTTAAATGATGTAGAAGTAGGAATTTTTAAGGAATCGGATCATGCCAAAGTAATGGTGGAATTACAATTTAAAATAAATAAAAGTAATATAAGAACTTGGAGGTATGATCCGAAATTATTTAAAGACAAGGGGATAAAAGATCAGATAATGAAAAATTGGGAAGAAATTTGGAAAATTAACGATAACAATGAAACAAATTTTAATGTAATTTGGGATGCAATGAAAGGAGTATTCAGGGGTGAGTGTATTAAATTTAAGAGTTTAAAAAATAAACAATATAAAGATAGACAACTGGAGTTGGAAAAAGAGATTAAATTATTGCAAATTAAACATGCCAAAACAAAGGAGAAGAAGACCTTAGAAAGGATACAACTATTACAGAAGGAGATAGCAGGAAGGGATATTGAAAAAATTAAAAGAGATTTAATTTATCTGAAAAGGGAATATTTTGAGTATAGTGATAAAAGTTCAAAAATGTTAGCAAAAGCAGTGAAAGAGAAGAAGGAAAAAGGGGAGATTGGAACTTTAATAAGGGAGGATATGAAAAGGTGTAATAAAATAGTAGAGAAACTTAACATAGTTAAAAAAAATTTATCAAAATTTGTACACAGATAAGAAAATAAATTTAAGCAAGTTAGAAAAATATCTACAATAACACAAGGGGGAGAGTATAAAAGCAGAACATAGGGCTAAAATGGAAGAACAAATTACAGAGAAAGAGATATTAGATGTTATAAATAAATTGAAAATAGGGAAAACTCCAGGAGAAGATGGATTACCAGCTGAATTTTATAAAGAATTTAAACAAATTATTATTCCTAAATTAACCAGGCTATATAATTATATTTTGGAGGGGGGAGAATCTCCAAATTCATGGCTTAGATCTATCATAGTATTAATACCAAAACCAGGAAAAAATTTAGAACTGGTTGACTCATATCGTCCAATTTCTTTAATTAATCAAGATGCAAAGATTTTCACAGCAATTATGGCTAATAGGTTAAATAGTTTTCTGGGGGAATATATACATACAGATCAGGCAGGTTTTTTAAAGGAAAGATATATGTCTGATTTAATAAGAAGGGTGTTAAATTTGTTACAAATAAACAAGAGAAAAGAAGGTAAAATAGGATTATTATCTTTAGACATTTTTAAAGCTTTTGACTCTTTACAATGGGTCACTATTAGGGAAATAATTAAAAAAGTAGAATTTGGGGAAAAATTTAAAAATGTAGTCAATCAACTTTATAAAAATAGTTATGCCAAGGTAAGAGTAAATGACTCATTTACAGAAGATATTGAAATTAAAGCAGGAATGAGACAAGGATGTCCTCTTTCCCCCATTTTGTTTATAATGGCTATGGAATTATTGGCTAGAGCTATAAGGAGTGATACAAACATAGAAGGGATAAATGGAACAAAAATAAGTTTGTATGCAGATGATACTTTAATTATAATGAAAGATCCTATAAAAAATATGGAAAAGATACAAGATCATTTGCAAAAATTTGAAGAGATAACAGGCCTGAGAATAAATTGGGGGAAATCAGAAGCAATCTTTAGTAAATTAAATAAGGAAGAGATAGGGAGAATTAAGGAAAAATTTAAAATTCAAATTAGGAAAAGTATAAAGTATTTAGGAGTTAACATAGCTGACAATGTAGAGGAATTGAAGAAACTAAACTATGATAAAGTGAAAGAGGAAATTAAGAAGAAAATTGTTCGATATAGGGTATTGAAGACCTCCTGGTTTGGTAGAATAGCAATTTGTAAAATGAGTTTATTACCCAAGATTAACTTTTTATTTGAAGTCCTTCCAATTAAACAATCTGAAAAAGAACTAGGAGTTTTTCAAAATCTATTGAATGATTATTGTAATGGAGGGAAAAGAGCAAGAATACCTAAAAGCCTATGGTATAAATCGCAGAAAGAGGGTGGTTTGGGATTACCTAATATTAAATCGTATTACAGGGCGTTCCAAATTAAAGGCTTGGTAAAACTTTTAACGATAGAGGACCTCATATGGAGGGAGATAGAAATGAAAGATAGTAATGTGTGTGCAAAGGGAGAATTTCTGGAAAATACAGTTTTTGATTTAAAACCAAGAAATAATGTCCTAAAATCTATGATAAATGTTTGGATAAAGTTGAAAGATAAATTGGCACCAAACACCTCTCCAATATTAGAGTTGCAAGATCTTAAAACATTTCCAGTTAAAAATTTAGAATTAATAAAAAATATTATGTATAAATATGATATAATCTTATTAAAAGATTGGCTGGATCGAATTGAGAATGAAAAAACAAAAAAAGAAATTTATAAGGAATTAAAACTGAACTGGCTTCAGATACTAACGTTGGATAAGTGGAATAAACAATATAAAATGAAATTACAGCCAATAAGGCAGTTGACAGACTTCGAGGAGATGGTATATAAAATAAGAAGAGGTTCAATGGGGATAAAAGGAATAGTAAGTAAATTATATAAAATGATAAACAACATGGATGAATCCCAGGATACCCTTAAAAGAATGTGGGAATCAGACTTGAGTATTACTATTACAGATAAGAACTGGAAGAAAAAATGGAAAAGTAGGATGATGCGAAATCTGTCTACAAAAGTTAAAGAACATAACTACAAGATGTTGTGGCGATGGTATATGACGCCAGTTCGATTAAATCAAATAAATAGTAGCAATTCGAAAAAATGTTGGAGGTGTCATCAGGAAATTGGGACATACAAACATATGTGGTGGGAATTGCAAAATTATTTCCAATTTCTGGCATAAAATGGAACAAGAAGTAGAAAAAAATTTAAATATCCGTTTAAAGTTGAATGAAAAAATAGTATTATTAACGGATTTAGAGGATTTGAATTTAGAGGAAAATATAAAAGAGTTATTGTCTATTTTTTTGACATTGGCGAGACAACAAGTAGCCAGAAATTGGAAAGGTGATATGAATTTAGAAATTGGTAAATGGTATGTTGATGTTTGGGATATGGCATTAAATGAAAAACTTACATGGGAACTAAATATAAAAAGGGGGTTAATAAAACAAAATAGATTTTGGGACATTTGGAAGCCTTTTTTGCAACACACATTGATGGATAATAAAGGAGAAAAACCTGCTCCGAATACAATGTATTTTTGGCAGAATGAATGAGTTGTAAAAGGAGTGGCTGGTAGACTCAAGGACTGTAGTGCACTGGGTGGTAGGAACCATGTACAAAATATTAAAGTTGTAATATGGTGGTTAAAGAGGAGAATGGATATAAGGATGAAAATATATAGTATAGCAAATGTATAAAAAATAACGTTTGATTACATTATATTATATTGACATGTATTTTTTTTTCTTCTCTCTTCCTCTTCTCATTTTTTTTAACGTTGTAGGATGTACGTGGGAACTACTTTTTTTGTGTGTGTAATTGTTTCTTTTATGTTTTGTAGACTGTTTTGTTGGTTTATTTTTAATATTGCAAAAAAAAAATAAAAAAATAAAAAAAAGAAAGAAAATTATGCTCTTTAAGCGAGTTACTCTTTAAGTGAGGCGCGCTTTATGCGAGGTTTGTATGTACAGTAATACCTCATATAACATTAGTATCGAATAACACGAAAATCGCATAACATCAAGGAATCTGGGGGGAAGAATTGCATCAGATAACATTAAGATCCTATGGGATGCTTCAGATAACAACCGCTAAAGCCTGTGTGGTTACAATGTATCTCTATGGATCCCATAGAGAATCAGATAACACGAAAAATCATATAACACGAAGACTTGTGGAACCAGGTTTTAGCGTTATATGAGGTTTTACTGTACTTTGGACATCAAATGAGAAGAGAGGATTCGCTTGAGAAAGCCTTGATGCTGGGAAGGGTGGAGGGCAAAAAAGAAGGGGGTGGCCAAAAATGAGATGGCTAGATGGTATTGTAGAGACAATGGACACAGAGCTGAGCGAGTTGAGGAGGATGGTGGAGGACAGAAGTGCCTGGCGGACAGTGGTCCATGGGGTCGCAAAGGGTCGGAATCGACTGTGTGACCGAACAACAACAGAACTGTTAGGTGCATCATTGGTGAAGTTTATCAGTTTTTGATCATACTTTTGTTGTGAATCTCAATGTTAATTTTAAAGGATAGAGTCCAGAGATTTCTCCCTCTGTCTAGCAGCCTTCACTGTAAATAGGGCTACATTTCTTTTTACGTGTGGGTTTGTGCCCGTGAGCAGGAAGGCTAACTTTTCTTTAGTTCCCAGTAGTTCTTTCCCTTTAACAAGAGGGTTATATAGCCCACGTGGTACTCTAACTGACACACAATGCTGCTCCCAAAGAAACTATTATCCCAGCAGAAATATGTTCCACTCTATTTTATTATGTGTAATCTTATATTTTTGGTTCCCTGTGTCATCCTCTCCCTCTGAAAATGTATTGTCTTTCACAAAGAGCAAATTCCAATGCAGCATCAATGCTAGCTAAGACTGGGGCAGGAAGCAAGGTTGACTGACACATTTTGAATTCTCAGTATAATTTTCATTGCAATTGGAATGAATGTTGTCTCCCAGCAGTAGCAGGGCATTTTTTAAAAAAGTTTTGTCTGTAAATGGATGTTATTTGAAATCCAACCCTCTTCCAAGTCTTGTGTCCTTCCCCTACTTCTTCCCTCACTGCTTGCCAGGAATGCTCTCATAATCCTCATCGTACACACACATACACGCACACATCGGGGCTCCTCAGCAACATACACCCTCTGTGCAGGAGTGAGATTTAGCTCCCATCTCTGTGCTTTTGACTTGGACTTTTAATATTTTAATTGAGTGAATTGGCCCAGAGTAGTCTATTGAACTCTACCTGACCTCTTAAATAACAGGTCAAGGATTTAGCTTTTGTGGTTTTGACCCCCCCCCCCTTTCTCTTATCTGCTAATGCTGCTCCTCTCTCAATTAGCTGCCTACTCTGCACTTGGCAAAAGTTGGAATCTCTTTGCAGGTGCCTAAATTGCTCCCCACCACACATAGACATGTGGGCTGTGTGCAACATTGGACCAGCAAGAAGAGTTAATTTGTAATCTTGCACTGCTTGGTGTACATGTGGCATGCATGCCGTGACACCAGTGTGCACAGAATGCTGTTTACCTTCCCACCAAAGGGATACCTATTTATCTAATTGCAATTTCTTCCTTTCAAACTGTTTGGTTGACAGGAGTTGACGGGAGTTCATGTCCGCAAATGCAGACAGCGCTGGCTCTTTAGCTATAAACAGAGAGGAGCATTGAACCCTAAAGTTGGATATGACTGGCTTTGACGCAAGGGTGATCTTTACCTGTTTACTGCTTTGTGGTACCTCCTAGCCCTAGTGGGATGGAGCACACAGGAGCCTAGCATCGGGCTAACTCTCCACCCTTTCCAAGCATGCCTGATGCCTGGCTTAATTTGATAATATGCCCAATTTATATTTAAAAAGTGGGTTTCATCGGCCTGGATGAAACCCCCAAACGGGACTTCAATTCCCAGAAGCCTAAGTCAGTGCAGTGGCTGATCAGTGCTTTGGGGAATTGACTTTGACTTCTGGAAACTGAAGTCCAAAAACCAAAGGCTAGAAAACACTGGTCTAAAGCAGGGGTGCCCAAACTACGGGCCACGGGCCACGTCCAGCCTGTGGGCTGGATTGCGGCTGACATCGTAAGTGATTTGCCGCCACCAGAAGTTGCAAAATTGCACCAAAACACAGTGAAATGTGGCCAAAAGATGGCGAAAAATTCAACAAATGGCATGAAGATATTCCACCCTCACTCCTGCAGCAATGGGAAGCAGTGGAGGTGAGGGGAAAGGCCAAAAATATGCAGTGAATTCATATGCCTTCCCATCCCATTATTACTCAACGCTAATGATACCATCCATACAAAAGGGGGTTTACAGAGGTATTTAGAGGCATTCAATATTTAATGTTAATTCAATTCATTTACTATTAACTACTTTTTAAATCCAGAACTCCAGTGGCTTAGTGGTTAAGATGCTGAACTTAATGATTGGAAGGTTGACAGGTCAGCAGTTCAAGAGTAAACTACTTTCCCTTAGAATTGTTTTTTGGATGGTACAAACATATCCCTAAACAAAAGAGATTTTGCTTTTGTGGATCTCTTGTTTCAATCAATCACATTTTACCAGTGGTGTCCAAACTAAGGCCCGAGAGCCGGGTGCGGCCCCCAACGCCAATTCATCCAGCCCACAAAGCCCTCGTTGCTCCTGGAAGCGGAAGTAAAACGTGCCCATACAGGCACGTTTTACTTCCACTTCCAGAGTGACGAGGGCTTCATGGGCCCGATGAATTGCTGTTAGAGGCCGCACCTGGCCCCCAGGCCTTAGTGACCGGCTCCCCGAACCACATGATCGGCCCATGGCCAAAAAAGTTTGGGCACCACTACATTATACAGTATCTGATTGTCAATTCTTTGAGTTTCTTTGCCAATAATTTCTTTTAACCCTTTTAAGGGATACATTCCCAAGAAAGGCTGTTCGCTCTTACCAATACTTATCAAATGATCTCTGCCTGGACTTTCACAAATAGTTGCCCAATTCCTAGACAAAGTACTTAATAGATATGGCAATTGTATTTCCTAACACTCTGTTGTGTAAGATATGGTGAGCTCTGGTTGGAATGACTGTGTACATTTTGTTAATTCTTTTCTTTGTCTCCTCTTATACTAATAAAGGTTTAATAATAACCTCTGCAGAGATGAAAAATAAATATAAGACAGAAGAGCTGAGGAACACCAGGTGAGCAATATAAAAAGAAAGGAGGCAGTAGGCACTGTCGCATTGTGTTGGGGTGAAGGCCAGTGTGGAGACTGGCACTGCAATACTCTAGGTCTTTGTGTGATCAAGCAAACTGAATAAAACCATTAAAAAAAGTCTCACTGTGCGGTAAACACAGGTCTGGCCAGGTTATTCTGCTGTGGTAATAGAGAAGACCCTCCTGACAGCAACTCAATGCTGAGTATCAGGCAGTGGGTAACTAACCTGACAACCTTGAGGACTAATGGCTTGGGTGCCAAAGTCCACAGGGAAGGGTGATGGTCTCCAAGTGGATTAAACCCCACTTGAATCCATCTTGAAGAAGGGCAGCACCTTCATCAATTCTGGCCTGGGGCTGATGAGGACTTTGCATTCCAAAAGGGCTCAGAACTAGAAAGTGACTCACAGAACTGGATCAGTGGTACTATGGGTGTCACGCTGCAATGTGGAAGGCAGATGAAAGACACACAGCATTATTTTTCTCAGGACAGTCTTCATGGCTGATCGCCACGACGATTGCCAATATTCAGATTCAGATATGGCAGAAGAAGAAGTGAGGTAAACATTGAAAGATTAAAGTTGGAGATTGAAAGAAAGATCCCAGGACTGAACTATGTACATTGAAACTGAACTTTTTATCTGAAATCCCTGCCATGACTTGATCAACTGTCAAAGTACATTAGGGTTTCAAATTAGTGATGCATACACGAATCACATGCTGTAAACATACAGAGCTTGGAAACGTTTGCTGAACTTGTAGCTGAACAAGATAACTTTTTTGTTCTAGTTCACTGGCCAATAATCTGTCGCTTAACTGTGATTTACCTTAGCAAATTAAAAAACTAGTCTTATAGCTACTGCATCACTGCTTATTGAGGAGTTGACTAAATCACCATTGACTGAAGTGTGCCTACTCTAGCGCATTTTTATCTGCTAAAGCAACAGGATTTTAGCCAATTGCTTCAAGGCCTCAAGCCTAGGATTCAAACAGATTCTGAACTACTTATTTAGTGTTCCTTTTGGAAAACCAGTGTAGTGCCTAAAATACTGGATCAGATGCAATAAATGCAGTTGAAAGCTTAGTGATTTTCTGTCTAATTTGGCTCTTAAGGGGGCTAAGAACCCAAAGATGGTCAAGTTACAAATATAACAAAGGATCTGTTCAAATAACATCAATATCAAGTGTTTCTGGAAAGTGTTTCATGCATGATGCAGTTTTAGAGCCTTAACAATGGCAACTTGCAAGTGGACGTTTTGCAAAATAGGTGCCAGAGCTGCCAACATCATGGAGTATGTATACATGTGTGTTGAGAGAGTCAACTTGGCAAGGAAAACATTTGAATGGGTGCTTCTGTGGAATGCAGTGATGTCAAAGCAATCATCTGCCAAATTCTAAAACCAGAATAATTGACTGTGATCTTAGGGCTCTGAAGAGAATCATGTGAAAATGTTCTACTGAACACGCTTCTTAGGGAAGAGGTGATAGTCTATAGCCTCTGAAAAGTTGCTCTACTAAAACTCTCTTTTTTTCTGGCTTTGGTAGCTAAGACAACATCTGAAGGGCCACAAATTTTCCACCCTTACCTTAGTGTTTATGGGAGGGTTTGGAATCTTCAATAATCCATCTTGAATCCTTTCCCAATAAAGTACTATGAAACTAAGGGGGGGGTATAGGGAGAAATGATGCATTGTATTAGTCACTGTGAGGTCGATTCCAAGTCTGATTTTCTGTTTAGTGCGGTGGTTCTCAACCTTTTTTTTTTTGGCCATGCCCCACCTGCATTTTGATTTTAATTTTTAAAATGTGTATATCACAATATATGCAGTATTTATGTACTGTATATGAGGTTCCTAGAACTATAAGAAATGCAAAAAAATCACTATTAATAACTCTTTCTTGAGTTGCCCCCATTAAAAAAAATCAAGTTGGGTGTGTGCCCACATTGAGAACCATGGGTTTAGAGCAGGGGTGGACAAACTACAGCCTGCGGGCTGGACCCGGCTCATGCTGTGAATTAACAATCTCTGCTGATTCCTGGTGGCTGTTTGTTCAGGAGATGAGAGCCGAGAAAAGGGAGGGGGTATGGCGTTAGCAGAGTTGTGACATTAGCTTGATCATAAAGACCATTTCATATATTAAGCTCATAAAACTGCAGCTGCAGCTGGAGCCCAAGGTCATAAAGTGTCATCACCATGCAGTCCTTGCAAAACCAATCTCAGCTTTCACTAGCCCTGGTAATATTCCTCTGCCTTCTAACTAATCCTATCTGTGCCTAGAGGTCTCAAGACATCTGCCTCAATGTGAAGGGCAAAGCTAAAACATTTCAACAAGGCTACTGTGGGTGTTTTTCTTTAAATATTTCTAATCCTTCAGTGTGAGTCTGGAGCGGCTTCACAATTTGTCTTGCATGCATACATTTCTTGAATATTTAGCCACACCCCCAATGCTATCTTGCTTTTCCCTTTGTGCTTGATGTAGTAGAGGGAGAAGGGTGAACATATAAAGTGGGAAATGTATGTGGCACACATACATGTATGGGGCTAAGTAGGAGCGAGAAGGTACAAGCCTGATGTTTGACCCAATGTTTGACTGACTAGAAAGTCAATTCATCAAGCAACGTCTCCGAGTTAAGAAGAAGTTGTTCTTGCACAACAGGCAGGGAACCTATGGTGTCTTCTCTTTAGTGTTTAAGAATATATAATATGGGTGACATTAATTGTTACTAGGGGATATGTGGCTCATTATCTGAAAATACTATAGAGATAGTCTTTAGATGGAACACCCTTGTTGCTTGCACTGTTTCCATTCTCATTTGATGCCCAAGCGTGAAGTAAAGCCCCCCTCCAATTTTTCATAGAGTGACTTCTCTTTTACAACTTTACATACAGGTTGAGAGTGTATGCTCTCCAGTTGTGAATGCTACAGTAGTTATTGCTGTTTTACCTGTTAAGTGGTTTCTCATTGTACTACATCATGGTGCCAATGCTTGGGATCCCTAAAGCAGTGTCCACAGGTGGCAAAATGCTTTTGGTTATTCACTATCTCCCATAATACACAGTACAGTGGTGCTTTTGAACCACAATTGGGCATACCTGGGCAACAGCAACCTTGTGTTGCCAGCTAATCTTTCTAGGTCAGGCGAAAGGAACTGCAGAATGAACTCACCAAAAGATGCCTTCATTTCACGTCTGGCCTAGAAATGGAAGAAGAAGAATCTCCCACAGTGGTTGTATATGGCTCTAATGATATGCAGAGGAATTCTCTTTCTATGTTTATTATGTTTTTGCCCCACTTTCTCTGCTTCCTCTTCCTTTGTTTTCCCCTTGCTTCAGTATTTCCTCTCTTACATAGATAACTTGCATGCTGGCTTCGCTAAAAGGGTGTTGGAGAGGGCAGCACCTATGGTGGGTACTGCATGACATCATGGATTGTAGCTGCCAGGTGACATACTTCTGGCCACCTCTGGGGGGGGGGGGGCAGTCACTGGGGCACACCCAGTGGTGGGATGTCAAAATTTTTACTACCCCACAGTGATGTCATCACAGTGTGGGTGGAGCTAACATCATGATGTCATGATGTGGGCGGGCCAAATAAAAAATAATAATAAATAAAATAAAAATAAGCACACACACACACCTCAACCCACTCATAAATTAAATAATTAAATAAATAAATAAAATAAAAGGTACATTAAAATACAGCCACCCACCCAAACACTCAACCACCCACCCCAAACACAACCAGAGGTTGTAAACCAGAGTTTAAAGACTATTCTGGCTAATCTTTCTCACACTAGGTCAGATGGAAGGAACTACAGAATGAACTCACCACAAGATGGCTTCATTTTGGCACTTTTCAACAGTTAAAGAAGTTAGCTACTAAGTCTTAGCCTAACCAGTTCTCTAGGATAATATGCCTTAATGTAAATGTAAAACAGCTGTACCTCCTTAAGAGTTCTCCAATTGGAACAGCACAGGTGTAGCTTATTGATGAGGTAACTCCAAGACTTTGCTTAAAAAACCCAAGCCAGGCCGCCAGGCCTTTTTAGGAACTGTGGTAGTATGTAAAGGTATTAAATACACATTAAAATACACACAGACACACCACATCCAAAGGTGACTCACTTACCCTGGGGAGCAGGCTATAGGGAGCTTCAGGCTAGCAGCTTCTCTTCCTCCTCCCCGCTGGGGAGGACAGCAAGGAGGCCGTGCATACACGTCAAGCACTGTAGGCGTGCATGCACATCAAGTGCTTGGTGCGCATGCACAGTTGGGGAACCAGTGAAAAGGTAAGCCCTGAACGTGGTTCCCCCCAAAAGCTGCTACCGGTTCTCCGTGACACTGGGAAAAGTTACTACCGGTTCTGGAGAACTGGTGCGAACCTGTTACATCCCATCATTGGGCGCACCGGGACTTATCCCTGTGTCCCAAATTGCCTGCATGGGCCTGCTTGCAACCAAAAGTATTCTATGATCAGTTCATGAACCATTGCTACTGTCTCACACATTCTCTTTGTTCATTTACTTCTTTTCCCTGCCCCTCCTGTGATTGTTTGTCTTTTCTGTGTGTTGGAGGAGGAAGAGAGAAACCAGAAGCAGCCTGTAGTCCAAACTGGAGAAAGTGTCTTGTCCCAAAATTGTAGGGTGAGGTATCTCTTGTGCTTGGACCATGGGCTGCCTATGGTTCACAGAGGGACAGAGAAAATGCACAAACACACACATGGGATGTATGCATGTTGTTGGAACGTTTTTGCCATTTTCCCAATGAAGAATAGATCCATGTGAATCAGTAGCTGAACAGTCAAAGTCAACAGTTATATAAATCCCACTGAGTCGATAGTTCTCTTGTTGAGACTACCAATAACATGCTAGCTTTTGTGATTTATTATTTCTCTGCAGCTTACATTTTGTGATCATACCCTATGATATTAATCAAGTCCAGAAGCACCAGCAATCCCTCAAAAGGCTGTAGAGCTGTGGCTGATAGGATAGTGCTTGTGACATCACTGTCAATAGTTTCTCAGTCACTACTCCACTATTCTAGTTGTTATTGGCTATGTGAGTATGATGCTGAACTTGATGACTGGAAGGTCAGTAGGTCAGCAGTTTGAGACCTGAGTGCTGCACGACAGAATGAACTCTCATCTCTGTCCCAGCTCCTGACAACCTAGCAGTTTGAAAGCAAGAAATTGCAAGTAGATGAATAGTTGCCATTTCAGTGGGAAGGTAAACAGCATTCCATCCACTCCGTGTTTAGTCATGCCTGCAACATGTCCAGGGAAACATCTGCAGACACAGACAGTGGTGGCTCTTTGGTTATAAACAGAGATGAACACTGAACCCTTGATTTGGATGCAACTGGCTTTTGACCAAGGGTGACTTTTATCTTTACCTAGATGTAAGTTGGATAGATCAATGAGATGGGTACCTGGCTGCAAAGCCAATGGTCATGAATTTGACCCCTCAATGTGCCTCTCAGGAGAAGAATCAGTCTGTGTAACCCTGTGCAAGGAGCACAATTACAGTGTGCTTCCAGAAAAAAGGATTGCAAACCACTTTTGAGTACATTCTACCTAGAAAATGCTGGAAGGAGTTGCTATATGTCAGAATTGACTTTATAGCAGATAGATGGATGGATGGCTAGATGGATGGATGAGTTAAACAAGATGTCTCCCTTGCACCTCACTTACTTCAAATAAACAGGTTTAGGTGGGGTTCACAGAAAAAGCCTCCTCAAAGATTGTGGTAGTTTAGAACCTACATCGTAGTGGGCCAGGATACTTAAGAGACTGCATCACCCCAAGAACATCTGCCCGTCCCACCAGAGAGGACCGGAGAGGCTCCCTAGTTGTTCCATCGGCCAGGGAGGCACATCTCTCTGGCACTAGAAGGAGGGCCTTCTCTGTGTCTGCTCCGGCCCTATGGAACCTCCTGCCTACGGAGCTACATCTCCAGACAGAGCTGCTGCCCTTTAGGAAGAATCGAAAAACATGGCTGGCAGGACAGATATGGGGTGCGGAAGGTATAATGACCCCAGCACATTGGATGATCTGTGCCCCTCTCTTTTTCTACTTTTAATTAGTAGTTGTAACATCTGGTGTGTTTTTAATCTGTTTTTAATCTTTTTTTTTATTTTAATTTTAAATTTTAACAGTTTTAAGGTTTTTAGATGGAAGCTTCCACTTCCTAATCCTGGGCCCTACCTGCCCAGGGAAGGATAAGACTAACGTCCTCTGGCCGGGAGGGGGTATGGATTCTAACTGTTTATGCTGTGTGTTTTTTTTTCCTCTTTCCCCCCTTTTTTTCTTTTTCTTTTTTTTCTGAATGTAAATCGCCCTGAGTCGCCATGGCGAGTGGGCGGTGATATAAATCTAAATAAATAAATAAACCACAATCGGGTGTACCATAGTAATGGCAACCTTGTGTTGCCACCTAATATTTCTCGCACTGGGTTAGGCAAAAGGATCTGCAGAATGAACTTGTCCAAAGGTGCCGTCATTTTGGTAGCTTCACATCTGGCCTAGACAAGGAGGAGGAAGAAAAATCAGGTATTGGTGATTTTGTTTTTGCTGCTCCTTTAATAGTCTTAGAAACTGGCAAAATCATTTCTATCTGTTGTGACAAGGGTGTAAAAACTACTCTGACTGATTTCAATATAATTAGAAAGAGCTTTGATTTATCTTTGGGTGTTTTATGTTCCTGTCCTGGAATATTGGAATACTGTATGTTTATTAATAACAATTGAAGCAATTGTAGTAGCAGTAGTAGGTGTAATAGGAACCTGACTAACCAGTGGTTATACTTTCCCCCAAATATCTACTTTTTGTAGGACAGTGCTTTAGAAAAATAAAATAAAAACAAATGTGGATTTCTGAGCCACACTGCCACTGCAATGAAAGTTGAGATGATAGATACAAAATGTTTTCCCTTTTTGTAGCTACTGTTACAAGTTGCAATGATTAAATGGTAAAGGTAAAGGTAAAGGTAAAGGTAAAGGTCACCTTTTTTTGAAAGCCAGTCGTATCCAACTCTAGGGTTCAGTGCTCATCTCCATTTATAGCCAAAGAGCCAATGCAGTCCTCTGATTAAATGGTCATCGTCGATAACTGCAACTTGTATCTGAGAATGCATTTTTTCCCCTGAAGCAGGAAAAAATGTCATTGTCATGAATTTGTTTAAGGTGGATCCCAGCTTGCCATTAAGTGACCCGCACACTATGATCAAGGAGCCATCTCCTGCGGCACATACAAAATGAGACATGCAGGATTCAACACCGGGACTGCAATGGACTGCTGCAGCCTTGAGGATACGGACAATGTTTGCCATCACAGACAGTCCATCTGGCATGGCCTCTTCTGCCTCCATGACCATTGGGAATAAGAGTTCCTCCTCTGCTCATTTTGCTTTTGGGCCCAACATGATGGTTCCTGGTGACATTACTTCCACTTAGGGGGACCATCACCCCACCTAAAGGGGCTCATCGACTGGTAAAATGTGGTTTTAGAGCAATTCTGTTCCATTAACAGGATTCCATCTCAATTCTGCGGAGGCAGCAAAAGCCTGGCTTGGCTTGTGTAGTGAACACACATGGCATGTGCCATCTCCATGAGGGTGGTGGATCTTCCTCGCTTTTGCCTCCGGCTTTTGGCAGTCATGCTGTAACACATCCAATTTGGCCTCCACGGAGGATTGCTGCTTTTTCACATTTCCCATTAGCAGCAGCTGGCTTATCCATTCAGGTGGCCCGTGAATTTACAGGGATTGTCAGCTTTGCTTTTTATGGGAAATAGGAGGGAGAGAAGGGGACAAATGCCAGGATTTGTAAGCCCCATAAACCTCGCCTGCTTCAGTTTTATCTCTGCATCAACCCAGGGAGGAGAGCAGCTTTTGGTTACCCCAGGCCTGTTAAATTAGCACTGGGGCCTACATTCCATGGTATAAATATCTGCCATTGTAATGCTCAGGAATGCGAGTGTGTTGGAGTCTAAAATTAAAGAGCCAGGAATAAGGCTTCTCGAGTTACCAGAAACAAGAGTCCATTGTATCCCCTTTGGGCTCTGGCTTGATACAGGAAAGTTGCCTGTTAGTATTTAGAGACCACTCCGGGTTAAATGCATGAACTGAGCAGGGCATTGACTAGCAAAATCAGGATAAATATCTTTGATTGAAACCCTCTGGGTTACACAGTATCATGCTCTTCTAGCAGTTTTATGCAGGACAAAGTGTACTTGGGGGGGGGGGGAATCGAGTATTCCAAGATTGTTGCCATTGAATTTTCCATTTTGCACACATGGGTGACCCAAGTTATCCATGAAAGGGAGGAATATAAAATGTAGATGTTATTGGCAATTATGTCAATAGCAATAATGTTTGCTGTAAAGTTTTCCTGATTTAGCAGAGTATGTCCCAGGCAGTGGTGGGCAGCCAACAATTTTACTACCACACTGTGGGCGGAGCCGATGTCATGGGTGGAGCCAACAATGTGGGCGGAGCCAACATAAAAAACCCCATAAAAATAAGTACACATAAAAATACAAATTAAATACAGTACACATAAAACACATAAAAACACACATTAAAAATAAATACACATTAACATACACACCCACACCCAAAGGTGAATCACTTACCCTGGGCAGCAGGCTATAGGGAGCTTCAGGCTAGCAGCTTCTCTTCCTCCTCCCCGCTTGGGAGGACAGCAAGGAGGCCGTGCACGTGTGCCAAGCACTGTAGGCACGCATTCACACCAAGCACTTGGCGCGCATGCGTAGTGGGGTAAGCGGTGAAAAGGTAAGCCCCCAAGGTGGTTCCCCCCCAAAAGCCACTACCAGTTCTCCGGGACAACGGGAAAAATTGCTACCAGTTCTGGCAAACTGGTGCGAACCTGTTGCTGCCCATCACTGGTCCCAGGGTTGCCAGCGTTAAACCACATAAAAAATAACCGCACAAGTCACAAAATCAGTTTAGAATTGTGACTGTCCCAGTCTGTGGGTTGACCAGGCATACAGTTTGTACCAAGAGCAGTGCTTTAACTGTAGAGAACAAGGAGAAAGGGACCCTTTTTTAAAAAACCCACCACAGTCCCAGTCCATGCTTTTCTATAGCCTTGCTGTGGGCAGTTGGCACAGCCTGGACACACTATTTTTTGGACTACGATTCCAGATTCTCCATCAATTATAGCCTATGGCCATGATGGTTGGGGGATCATGGGAGCTATAGTCCAAACCTATTATTTGTACAGTCAAACCTCGCATAAAGAGCGTTTTGCTTAAAGAGTAACTCACTTAAAGAGCAGAATTTTCTCTGAATGTTCGCTTCGCTTAACAAATAAAACCAATCAAAACTCGCTTAACAAATAAATCAGGGTTCGCAATCCCCCCCCCCCCACAATTGGTCCCTTCCAATGGTGTTTCGCTTAAAGAGCAAACTCGCTTAAAGAGCAATCCTGTGGAACGCATTATGCTCTTTAAGCGAGGTACAACTGTATTTGCAAACTTTGTAGCTGATAATGCACTATGTAGAGAATTGCCTTCATTGTAATTTGAGTATTGGCTAGGAAAATGTGAGTTACAACACACATCAGCTGCTATTGCAGTCGTCCTTTCCAAACTTTGAAAGGTGAGGGAGTCTCACCTGTGTGTCCGTGGGTGAATGCGCATGCACTACAGGGGATCACACATGGTCTGGGCTTGTTTGCAAAACTTAGAAGACTGCAATTTGGAAAGCAAACTAGCTTCAGCGGAAAGCTTTTAGAGGAGGCAAAGTGGTATTGCTAGATTTCTTCCCAGTTCTCTCCTTTGGTTTCTTTACATGTCTTTCCTTTAGTTTAAGTAGAGATGGAGTAGGAAGCAGAATTCATAGCTCACATTGCAGAAGACAGACACTTTACAGCAAGAGTTTTCAACCTTTTTAAGTCAGGGGCTAGGTCACACTCCCTGCTTTGGGGGGCAGGCAGCCATTTTGCCCTTCCTCCACCACTTGGCACTTCCTGGAGGGCCACATGAAATGGTGCAGCAGGCCTCATCTGGCCCATGGGCCATAGTTTGAGAATCCCTGATTTACATTCTGTATCAGAGATTAACCCAGATACTGGCTAAATGTGCTGGAGGATTCTGGGAACTGTAGTCCAAAAACAGTAGCTTTTCCAACCTCTTGCTTTGATACTTGACCTCTGTTCAGGCATTTGCTACCTGATTTGGGCATCAACTTTGTGAAGAGTAGAAGCAAGAATCTGCAGGGCCAGTTCCCCACACCCTTCAATACTAATGCATGTGTTGCCAATGCTCCCTGGCCAATGTAGTTGGCTTCATCTAAAAGGGACTCTATTCTACAGCTGCAGGACTCCTAAGATAGAGGTGGGAGTCCTGCTGGCTGGAGGTGATTGTCTAGAGACCAGGGGTTCTCTACCTTGGACCTCCAGATGTTCTTGGACTTCAGTGGTTTCTGGGAATTAAAGTCTGAACATCTGGGGACCCAAGATTGAGAAGCCCTGATCTAGAACATTTGGAAAGCACAAGGTTGGTTAGTTGCCCTAACAGCCTTTTGCCTTGCATCTGAGATAATTAAGTGCCTTGAGAAATCTTGGACCTTGTCACTTTTCATTTCTTTTGGAAATAAGGATGCAATCTTGTACTCTACTTATTATCTCATATTCCCATTAAACTCAGCCAGGTGAACATCTGAGAAGGAGATTTCAGAATTGCAACATAAATGTGTCCTCATCTGTTGGATTTGAAATTGCACTTTTCTTTGAAAGCAAGAATGGAAATGAAGCAAACTAAGCCCAGCTGCATTTTGTAAACAGCCCTTAAGAGCTTTGGCTGAACTCTCGCAAGTAGTTCATTGATTTACAAGAGATTAAAGCACAAGCACTGCCCTGGACGTGTAACCTATTTATTTATCTACTTTACAATCCCAATGACATTCACAAAACTTTTACAAGGCCACAGTGAGCTCAAGGAGATTTTATTTTCTTATCAAAGTACCACTGTCTAGAAGAGGCTGGATGGATACAAGGCATCTTCAAAAGGGTAGACAAAAGAGGGTAACTTCTGTGTTGTTCCAGTTGATATAATAGGTATAGGCACTTTTGATTTGGATGCCGCTCTATTCGCCAAAGCAACTCACAGCAGTATATAGTTAGTGCATCTAACTATAGCTAGAGTTGTACCTCTTACTATGGTGGGGAAGTGTAGTGTCCAGCTAATCTCTATGCCTACACAGTCTGCTCTCCAAGGCCTGCTACTGGGAGCTTTGAGCCACTATTCTCCTCTTTTTTTCCCCTTTTTTCTTTTTTTGTTACATTTTTATACCGCCCTTCTCGCCAGGATGACCCAGGGCGGTTTACAACATCATAAAAGCATAATAAAACCCAACCCAAACCCATTGTTAAAAACTTCAAAATTACAATTATAAAATTTAAAAAGTTTTTTAAAATTTATAAAAATCCACAGGTCCCAATAATAATTTAAAAACTTAAAAACTTAAAAACAAAAGATTAAAAAGATTTTATGCTTTGGTTTTAAGCTTTAAAAGGACTGAAGTGGTTCAAGTAGTTCAAGACACTTAATTTGAAGACTGGAAAGTCAGACTTCGATATCCAATGGAGTGAGCTCCCATTTCTGTCCCAGCTCCTGCCAACCTAGCAGTCTGAAAGCAAGAAATTGCAAGTCGATAAATAGGTACCACTTTTGGGTGGAAGGTAAACAGCATTCTGTGCACTCCGGTGTATAGTCATGCCTGCCACATGTCTGTGGAAACGTCTGCAAACGCAGACAGTGCTGGCTCTTTGGTTATAAAAGGAGATGAGCACTGAACCCTAGAGTCGGATATGCCTGGCTTTCGAGCAAGGGTGGCCTTTACCATTACCTTTAAGCTTTAACCCAGTGTTGCATGAGGCAACCTGTCAAATAGCGGATGTCTTCAAACCGAGGACTGTTCTGTGACAGCTGTTCGAGGTGTGTCTCGGGAGAAACCAGCTCTCTTGTGGGGGCCTTTCTCAGCTGCCACTAACCCCTGTTGCTGTTGTCACTCAAGGGGAAGGAGGGGGAAGCCTTTGGCCAAGCGGTCCAACCTTCCTTCAGGGTGGTAGGAATGTCACGGCTGACAGGAAATCTGCAGGAGTGAGGGAATGAGCCCTCCTGCAGGAAGCTGCTCTTTAACTATATGGCCGCATGACTCCCCATGGCTCAGTCAGGCATAGATTGTTCCTCAGAGATTGTGACACAGAGCCACTCTAGAGAACAAAGTAAGTTTTATCTGTCAGTCAAGAGCACAAAGATTACTACACTGCCTAGGCTGTAACACTTTTCATTGGCAGCCTTGACTTGGGAATCATTTTCTCACATGGATAGGCATATTCCCCCACCCTATACTCCACGGGTGCCCAAACTTTTCGGGCCACAGGCCGATCACGTGGTTCCTTCCACCAGAAGCGGAAGCAAAACACGCCTTGCAATCTGTTTTGTAACAGGATGAGATAGATTTTAAGCTGCCATTTTCTCTGCTTAAACCAGGGGTGCCCACTACGCCCTATGAACCATTTCCAGCCCCTGACACCAATTAGTCTGGCTTACGCCACCCTCGTCACTCGCGGAAGTGGAAGTAAAATGCACTGGGAGTGACGAGGGCAGTGTGGGCTGGGTGAATGGGCATTGGGGGCCGGGTCTGGCCCACAGTTTGGGCATCCCTGCTTTACACCCTAGGTTTGGGTTATAATACTGTGTTTGAGCAAGCTGCAGTGTGTCTCTAGATTTAACATTTCCCTTCTTCATTTGTCTTGTAGCAGCAAAGCAAGTAACAGGGACCATCGCAAAGGTGGGGCACGATGTGTTTCTGTGGTTACTTCTTGAGGTGCATGGGTTTGTTTAATTGTCTTTGGACCACCAGCAATGTTTGGGGTGGGAAAATCACTAGACTAGACATTAAGAGTGAAGAGTACACAGAAGTCACAAACTGGGTAGTACGCCCAACGCAATCCTGTTAATAGTTCACTCTGAAGTAAAGCCCTCTCTGTTCAAAAGGGACACAATGTCTCTATCATTGGATCTAGGACTGCACCACTCAGACCTGGTTAGACTGGTCAGCTACAACCCATTTTCAGGCATATCAGAAAACAAAACAAAATAAACAAAACAAAATAAAAATAAATAAAAAACACTGTAGCACTTTAAAGACTAACTGCTATATTTTTACAGAGAAGCAAGCACAACAATACAGCCGCACACAGCCATTAGCACCATTCTGGTGCATTTACAGCATTCTCAGCAACCTTGAGATTGAAAGGAAGTCATTTAGAGCCAATCTATTGTTGCTGATGGCTGTGTGAAGCTGTATTGTTGTGCTTGCTTGTCTGTCATCTTGCTTGACCACACCCTTCTCCCTTTGATCCCCTGAATTTGGTGTATAAAAAACATGCCTGTAAGTTTCACTCTTTGTCTGAAGAAGTGGACTTGATCCATGAAAGCTAACAATAAAAACATAGCAGTTAGTCTTTAAAGTGCTACAGTGTTTTTTATTTTGTATTGTTTTGTGATATGCCTGAACCACAGACTAACACGGCGACGATTTTTAAAAAAACCTATTACCATTAATAGGATGAAGCTGGCAAACATATCTTGGGTGACTTTAAGGTGTGACTCTACTGTATTGTGAAGCCAAATTGCTCTCCCACTGCTTTTCTTTCTCTGTCACTGCTGTGGCAATGCCCAGATTGCAGGCGGCACATGGGTGCTTGTGCCGCTAAGGCAGAAGGATGAGGGGGGAAGGCTTTCCAAGCACTGAAACATTCCCCATCCCAATTGCCCACCCAGCAATTCTCTCCTTGCTGAGCCTCCCCAGCTTGCTTCATGGCTTGACAAGTGTGCTAACTGGCAGCACCTTCTCTTGCGCTTGGGTAGCACTTGCAATTGTTTGGCTGAATGACTACCAGGCTTTACTCTCTGGGCTCTTGTTGTTGTTCAGTCGCACAGTCGATTCTGACCCTTTGCGACCCCATGGACCATTGTCCGCCAGGCACGTCTGTCCTCCACCATCCTCCTCAACTCACTCAGCTCTGTGCCCATTGTCTCTACAATACCATCTAGCCATCTCATTTTTGGCCACCCCTTTCTTCTTTTGCCTTCTTCTTTTGCCCCCCACCTTTCCCAGCATCAAGGCTTTCTCAAGCGAATCCTCTCTTCTCATTTGATGTCCAAAGTACTTTAGCTTCATCTTTACAATTTGACCTTCTAAGGAGCAGTCAGGGTTGACTTCTTCTAAGATTGATCTATTTGTTCTCCTCACTGTCCAGGGGACTCTCAAAACTCTCCTCCAACACCACATCTCAAAGGCATCTATTCTTCTGCACTCAGCTTTCACAACCATACATTGCCACCGGGAATACCATTGCTTTGACTATACGAATTTTTGTTTGCAATGTGATGTCTCTACTTTTCACTATCTTCCCCAGGTTTATCATCTCTGGGCTCTACACCACCATAATTCCCATGAAGGGGTCAGTTTCTCTCTTTCTTTCCCCTCTGAAGCCAGAAGGCCAAGCAGCAGCATGGATCTGCTGCTCTATATCTCCCCGTCCAAGCATGGGTACATGAGGAGAACCTTTGGCAAGCTGCAATGGGTTTGTTCTTGCACTTGATAGCCACATAAGAAAAGCCCTTTGGTTGTCTTCTGCAATGAAAAATGTAGAAGCCCCACCCCCAGCACCACCGGAATAAGCTGCTTTGGGATTTTAAAAAACCTACTGAAGAATTCAAATCAGACTTTGTGACATGTAGAAATAATACATTTTTAACAGTTACAGAAGTGTGTGTGTGTGTGTGGGGAGAATGCCAATTTCTTTTTTCATAGCACAGTTGGGCTCTTAGATAAGCATGACTTCAGCTGCCATTTCAGAAGCAAGAGTTGGTTACACTCTGCCTAGAAGATGGCTATGCAGTCATGGGATGATTCTCCACTATAATGCTCTTTTAGGGTGAGTTTTGTAACATGCTCCTTTTGCCTTCCTCAGTACCTGCAGGCACTCGAGTCTTTCGGGTTCTCCTCTTTGTCCATATAATATCTCACTCTAGCATTCAACTCTGTTGGGCTCTCCCCCCTTCACCTTCTCTTTCCATTTTCTTAAACGCAACCAACCCTCCCCCCCCCCCATTAGCTGCATGAATTTTAAGCACAACCAGATGTGGGAGGTGAGGCTGATGGAAACCCAGCCCTCTCCTTTGTGCTCTCTGAGGAGGTTCTTATGAGAGAGTTATAGTCTTCAACTTCTCTTACATTTTTGTTCTTTTTGGGGGGTGGATTTAAAAAAAAAAATCAGATTCTTTATTCCTTCCAGCAGACAGCAAAGTTACTTTATACATTGCCCTGACAGGGATAGAATTGGTTCAGGATGTCTTAAGTGGCTGTGGGGGAAAGCTGATGGGTTTTTGCTTATGTGACAGATAAATCCCACCTTCTCTTAAACTAGTTTAAAAGCCAAGATCAATGTATGTGTTTGTAAACAAAAGACAGATCCACACAGCATCTCATTCTGGCAGTTCCCTTCCATCACTAAGGATAGCTCAAAACAACAACGACACTTCTTGCTTGTATGGTCCCTTTTGTAAGAGATTGAATTTGTTATGGAAAAAATATATATACAGTATAGTGAAATTATCAATACAGTATTCTATTTCTAGGGATAAATTCAGGAGCATAAACAGGAGTCGAAGTTTTTTTAATGGGTGTGCCTCAATGCTATGGGAGCAATCAATCCAATTTTAAAATAACTGTCATTCATATTAGAATTGGCACCATCTTTTTCTTGTAGTCTAAAACATGTATCTGCAACATCATTCAATGCATACCATAAAATGCACACGATTTTAACTCTTTTTAGGCTCACATTGTTAAAATGATTCCCATAGTTTCTGTTACTCTGTTACTGAGACTAAGCTAATTACCCTGGAGTGCATTTTCAAAATCATAGCCCAGATTAGCATCAGCATTTGACTATACAGTGGAACCTCAGTTAACAAACGGCTTGGTTAACATAAACATCGTCTAACAAAAGGAAATCCATAGAGAATAGTGATTCGGTTTACAGAATTTGTTTCTGAATAGATTAATTGTTTTTTCAATGCACTCCTATGGGAAACCACATATCAGTTGAAATAATTTGGTTTCAGTGCATTCCTATGGGAAATTGAATGCAATGCATTCCTATGGGAAATTCGGTTAAAGTAATTTTCACTGTAAGAAATGTCCAGGAGAATGCATTACTTACGTTAACTGAGGTTTCACTGTATTGTTAAAAACTTTAGGGTTTGCTTCAGTTGTAAAATGGGTGTATTCAAAGTATATTCTATGTTCACATGATACAAAGGCTGGATTTACTTCCTCTGTGTTTTTCTCTCTCGTAACCTGGCTTTTTTTTCTCTCTGTCCCTTGTGGCCTTCTCCTTTTTCATTCTTAAACATTTCAATCTGACTTTTCCCTGTGCAGTCAGCTGTGTTTCCTTCATGATGACATTTCTGCAAGTGCTGATCCATTTTTTCCTTTAGTCCCAACTTTGGTTTTCCTTTTATGGTGTGTTGTAAAAGCAGTGGTGACTCAAGTGGTCAAGACGCTGGACTTGCCAACTGGAAGGTCAGAGTTTGATTCCTGGGTACTGCATGATGGAGTGCGCTCCCGTCTCTCTCCCGGCATCAATAAGGACCTAGACTATAGTGTTCGCTCTCAACCATCAATGTAAGTTTGAAATAAACCAAGAAGGTGAAATTGGCTTTGGCCACGCAGACTGTTAAAACAACCTCTGTTTCTGTGTGCCAGCATCAGTGCTGGTTTTTCACCTTGATCCCCAATTTAATGATCAGAAAGGGTTCCACCTTGCATGAAATAAAGTAATGTTCTTATCTTTTTCTTGAAGATATTTAGTTCCTTATTCAAATAAGGGCTGTCATAAGTTGGAATTAACTAACAGCAGACAATTCTTGTTATTAGCACAGGATATATCCTAAATAGAATTTGGAGCATTTCATGTTGCAATCCATGGGGCCCTTTTTTACCAAGTAAAACATTGTCATGTGTTCACTCCTGATTCCTGCAGCAAACAAACAAAATGTGGTTGACCAACTTGGTACACACCATATGATCTCAATGATCTGTCACATAGATAATAAAGCTTATATAGATGTTATGTCCACATATTACATATATTTCATAGGAAACAGAGTGGCTATCTGTTCTTTGACAGAGGGCAGTCCTCTATTTTAGTATCTGTCAGAGGGCTGTTTTCTGCTTGAAGGTATCCTGATTAGAAGGGTTTCCTGGTCCAAGACCTGCTCCAAAAAAATATTCATAAAAATAGAGAGCAGAGAGAGTAGGTAGGGGTGGGAATTGAAAGTAGCCGGACCACAGATTGAACAGGGATGCCCACAACACAATGGGTCATAAACTTTCCTCCCTGTAGTTGGTGTGACACACCATATTTCTATTTATATTGTAGGAATTATTTCCAAATTTGCAACTCTGCTTTTAAATTAGCATTTTCAAACCTTTAAAAAACAACAACAGTGTTCTCTTATGCCAGGGGTTCCCAACTCTGACTTGTGGGCCAACCGTGCCCCACTGTATCAATTAATCCAGTCCACGGTGAGGACCCCGCTGCCACTGGCAAACGCACCAAAAACATACTGGAAGTCCCAGAAATGTGGCAAAAACAGCCAGAAATGCAGCAAAAATGTACCGTTCTTGCTCCTACAATCACTGGAAGCGGCAGAAATAGCAAAAACTGCAGAAAAGGCACTGCAGTTGGGCACCCCTTCTTATGGTCTCTTCTATGATGGTGCATTTTTCTTTTCTTTTCTTTTTTTGGGGGGATATATGAGTCAAAGGTCACATTGGCCATATCTACCACAGAAAAGATCTCTCTGCCAGAATCTCAATGCAGAAAGCCCTTTGTTTAAACTCTCACGTTCCTCCTTCCATGTCTAGGCCAGACATGAAACTGCCAAAATGAAGGCACCTTTTGGTGAGTTCATTCTGCAGTTTCTTTCACCTGCCCTAGTGTGAGAAAGATTAGCCAGCAACACAAGGTTGCCATTTCCAAGGTACCACAATCTTGGGGGGGGGGGGGCTCTTTCTGTGTACCCGCTCACGTTCCTGACTTTTGCTGATGTTGTGACGTATGTTTTACGAGATTTTCTCACCCTAAATTGGGTGGGGAAAGTAAATTAGCTCTTGGATTGCCCCAAGTGACAGTAGTACCTCTTGTGATTGAGAGAGAGATTGTGAAAATAGAATGATATCAAAAGGTCTTGGAAAAGGAGGAGGAAGGCCTAGGTACACTTTTAGAGCCACAACACAATATCTTAATTTTATGTTCAACACAAGCAAAATATCTCCCTCAATTAGGTCTCTAAAAGCACACATATCTTAAGCAAATTACTTTCATGAGTACAGCGAAAGAGCCTGCTTGAAGTTTGTGGTATTTTTGTACCCTAGTAACGGCAACCTTGTGTTGCTGGCTAATCTTTCTCACACTAGGTCAGCCAAAAGGAACTGCAAAATGAACTCACCAAAAGGTGCTTTCATTTTGGCATATCAGAAAGCAAAACAAAATAAATAAAATAAAAATAAAATAAAAAACACTAGCTCTTTAAAGACTAACTGCTATATTTTTATTGCTAGCTTTCGTGGATCATGTCCACTTCTTCAGACAAAGAGTGAAACTTACAGGCATGGTTTTTATACACCAAATTCAGGGGGTCAAAGGGAGAAGGGTGTGGTCAAGCAAGATGACAGACAAGCAAGCAGAACAATACAGTTTCACACAGCCATTAGCAACAATAGATTATTCAGATTAGCTCTAAATGACTCCCTTTCAATCTCAAGGTTGCTGAGAAAGCCCATTCTAGTCTCTGATCAACTTTTGACCTGCATCCCAGAAAACAAACAAAAACAATGTACCTGGTTACTTTCTGTTTTGCTAAAGAGAATTGGCATGGAAGTTGTAATATAAAATCATATAGCAATCTGTGTATCAACTTTGATAATGTCTCAGAAACCCTTCATTTTGGCATTTCATTTCTGGCCTAGACACAGAAGAAGACTTTGCAGGAGCTAGAACAAATACATTTATAACTCCAAATTATTTCCTGAATGAAGGCAACCTTAATTAGGCTATAGTGGCCAACCGTCACGGATTCTCCGGGACAGTCCCGATTTGAGAGGGGGAATCCCGAGTTACCATTTTTAGGAAAATGGTCACGGAATTCCCCCATGACGTCCCGGCTGTCCCGATTTCTCTTCGGCAGCAGGCATTTTAAAAAAAAAAGGAGCAAAAAATGGCTCCAAAAATTCAGCGATGTGATTGGCTCTCTATGTCAGCTGACATAGAGAGCCAATCACATCGCTGAATAGGGGAAACACCTATTCAGCGATGTGATTGGCTCTCTATGTCAGCTGACATAGAGAGCCAATCACATCGCTGAATAGGGGAAACACCTATTCAGCGATGTGATTGGCTCTCTATGTCAGCTGACATAGAGAGCCAATCAAATCGCTGAATTTTTCCCCCTTCCCTACCGGAGTTTTAAAAAAAGCCTCTTTAGTCTCATCAGCTGTTAGTCGGGAGAGAAAATAAGCAGAGCTTCAAGGTAAGCAGAGTTGGGGGGTGTATTCTCTGTGTCCGAGCAGGCTGCCTGCTTATTTTCGGGGGGTGGCTTATATTTCTATATACTGAGTATATAGAAATATAAGCCACCCCCCGAAAATAAGCCATAAGGCCATTTTTGGCCATTTGGGGGGGGGGGGAAGAATATAAGCCATGCCATGGCTTATATTCTTTTTTCCCCCCCAAAATGGCCAAAAATGCCCTGATGGCTTATTTTCGGGGGGTGGCATCAGATTGAGTTTCTGCGCATGCACAGTTTATTGGAGCCATTTTTTGCTCCTTTATTTTTTGGCCCCGCCCATGACGTCGTGACGTTGGCCCCGCCCATGACGTCATGACGTTGGCCCCGCCCCACTATCCCGGATTCAGTTTTGTAAGGTGTTGGACGCCTTAAATTAGGCCAAATATAACTTTTGCAAACAATTATTTAATTCTTAGACTTAAAAACATATGCCCTTATATTATTTCCATCTGTTTTCCTGACTCTCTACCTACCTATTTCTCTGTGATAACATGCTTTGAAACTGCTAATTTATGGGGAAGATATGAGACTGAGAGGGAATATGAAGGCAGGCTGATGGAACTGGATCTGCTTTCACAACATGTTCCAGCAGGACCTTCAAGTTTTATTCTTGTGCATTTGGGCTCTTGTGTGGAATTCGAAGGAATCATTTGTGTTGAGGCTTTAACACATCAACTATGGCATTTCCACCCTAGCCACTTGTGAGGTACGTCTGTAATTCTTGTTTGTGGGCAGAATCCCACAGTGAAAGAACAGCCCCATGGTGAATTTATCATTAGAGTATTGAAACTGAAATTTCTCCTAAACTCCCATTAACTATAGTGGTTCTAGTCTAGTCCACCTTAACTGATGTGTCCAGCTGTACATAACCTTTTCTGATTTTATCATGAAAGTGTGAATTGGTATGAAGCATCCAGCCCCTTATTTGCTGATGCAACATGCCTCAGGAAAAGGGCTTCTTAAACCCAACCTACCTTCTTTCTGATTTAACAATATGGGAAAGTTTTTTTTTTAACCCAAAAGCTGTTATGTTTTTACACTACAGCTCCCAGAAAGTGCTCTGCTATCTGGTCTGCTTTGTGAGTTGGAGTGCAAAGAAGCAGCTTTTCCTTTCTCTGAAAACCATGAACCATTATTTGAAAAAGTACTAAGTTGTGATGCAGCAGATGGGGGTCTGAATTGTGCTGAACTACAATTCCCATCTTGGAGCTGCGGTGGCTCAAGTGGTTAAGCCACTGAACTCGACGACTGGAAGGTCAGAGTTCGTTTCCTGAGTACAGTACTGAACAGCGGAGTGAGCTCCCATCTCTGTCCCAGCTCCTGCCAGCCTAGCAGTCCAAAAGCAAAAAATTGCAAGTTGATTGATAGGTACCACTTCCGTGGGAAGGTAAATAGCATTCAGTGCACTCCAGTGTTAAGGCATGCCACGGAAACGTCTGCAGATGCAGATAGCGCTGACTATTTGGTTATAAACAGAGATGAGCGCTGAACCCTAGAGTCAGATACAACTGACTTTCGAACAAGGGTGACCTTTACCTTTACAATTCCCATCACTCCTGACCTTGCCATGTTGACTGCAGCTGGTGTCTATTGGACACATTTCCCCATCCTGGCTTAAGGTTATAACTGTATTACAGTTCTTCTGTGTCTAGGCCAGACGTGAAACTGCCAAAATGAAGGCACCTTCTGGTGAGTTCATTCTGCAGTTCCTTTTGCCTGACCTAGTGTGAGAAAGATTAGCTGGCAACAGAAGTTTGCCATTACCAGGGTATACCCAACTGTGTTTCAAAAATACCACAATCTTACAGTATATAGCAGGCTTATACTAATGCTTTCAGCTGGCTTAAGAAATTTTAGTCAATAATTCATATAAAGTTGACTCAATTACTCACTTCATCAACCAGTCAGTCATTCAGGCAAGCAACCAATCAATCAATCAACTAAGGGCCAAACAGTTATAAGTCCATTTTAAAAGGTAATTCTCTCATGTGAGAGAGATAAGAATAAAATGCCCTTTTAAATTTGTTTCAATTAGCCATACGTAATGGTAAAGGTCACCCTTGCTGGAAAGCCAGTCATATCCGACTCTAGGGTTCAGTGCTCATCTCTGTTTCATAGCCGAAGAGCCAGCGCTATCTGCTTCTGCAGACATTTCCATGGTCATGTGGCAGACATGACTAGACACCGGAGCACACCAAACACTGTTTACCTTTCCATCAAAGTGGTCCCTATTTATCTACTTGTAATTTACTGCATTTGAACTGCTAGGTTGGCAGGAGCTGGGACAAAGATGGGAGCTCATTCCGTCCTGCAGTACTTGGGTATCGAACTGCTGACCTGCCACCGTCCAGTCAGTGTCTTAGCCTCTTGAGCCACTGCATGGCTTTATTCTGGGCCAAGATCCAACAATATATGTTGCAACACAATAGCAGCAGAATTAAGAGCTTCTTATTTTCCTTCCCTTTAGGATAGGATCCTTTAGACATGGATTGATTGGTGGGGGGGGGGGGAGAGAAATCAAATAGTTATTTAGTTAATTCGGAAAGGAACATGGAAGAAAAAGGAAAATTAAAACTATGACGGGGCAAGCAGTTTTCTATATGGAAGGGTAACAATGTTTGCAGCTATATAGCTTTAATAGCAGACAGAAATAACAAGCAATGTGTAACTTCATGTATGGCAGAGAAAGTATGGATAGGATATGTCTTTTTCTCTTTCTTACAGTACCAGCACCAAGGAAGCTGAATGGTGGAAGGTTTGGAAGTAATACAGAGGAGCCCTTTTTCAAACGGCACATAGTTAAAGCAAGGATTTCACTGATACAAGATAAAGCAAGGATGGCTAAGCTGAGTTGTTTTAAAAGAGGATTGGACAGCATTATGGAGAATAAAGCTATCAGAAGCAAGCTGCCTCTGAACTTGAGAACAATAGCAGAATGATTCTGCTGAGTTCATGGGCCTGTTGGCATGAGACTGCCCAGTGTGGGAACTGCATGCTTGCCCCGGTAGAGCCTTTGTCCAATCCAGCAGGTCATCCTTCTTATGAGAAGGAGTATTGCCGTGTTGGGGGGGGGGGGGAGATGTTGATAAAAACATGACACATTCCATGGATGGTCATCCTGCTTCTCTTCCTCCCGCCCCCAATATAGGATGAATCCTGCCCACTTCAGATCACAGGCCACTGGTATCACTTACAGGCCAGCCAATGCATACACATCATGGTGAGGAAGACCTTTACTTCCCTGGGTGTAGAAGATCAGAGAAGAACCACACTCTTGCCCCTGTCATTTGCCAGAGGGTACCAGGAATGGTTAGGAAAGAACACATATTTGTATTTCATGTGTATTTAATTTGTATTTTTCTGTGATTTTATGTCTGTTTAATGTGTATTTTATGTGTTTTATGTGTATTTTTGTGTCTTTTTATGTCTATTTAATTTGTATTTTTTATGTGTACAGTAAAACCTCGGATAACGCTAAGACTTGGTTCCACAAGTCTTGGTGTTATCCGATTTTTAGTACTATCCGATGCATGTTAAAATCCTATGGGATGGATCGGATAACGTTAAAGCTCCATAGAGATACATTGTAACTGCACAGGCCTTAGTGGTTGCTATCCGATCCATCCCATAGGACCTTAACGTTATTCGATCCAATTCTCCTCCCCAGATTACTTAACGTTATGCGATTTTAGCGTTATCCGAATTAAACGTTATCCGAGGTATTACTGTACTTATTTTTATGGGTTCTTTTACAATGGCTCCGCCCACATCATTGGCCCTGCCCAAGGCATCATGACATTGGCTCCGCCCACAATGTTGGCTCCGCCCACAGTGTTGTAGTCAAAATTTCGGCTGCCCACCACTGCTAACATCCCTAAGGTAGGGGTACCCCATGGATATTTAAACTAAAGTAAGCCGTGTTGGCCCACAAGAGTGGAAAATCTACAATCAGGAAACTTTAAAAGAAAAAAATTAGTCCAGACTCCAGGGCCCACCAAATACACACAAAACTGTGGGCAAGCTTTTGAGATTTTCAGACCATTTCAGGAAGCAAGATTGCACAAAAGCATGTTGTGGGAAGAACAAGAGAAGAGGGGGAAAGTTAATTTAGTGATACTAAAGTAATGAAGCCAGCACAGGTAGGGTCCCAAGACAGTGTGGAGAAAAAGCCGCACACTTAATGGGACTGGACCACAGATAGGAAGCTGTAGTCTTCTAGGTGTCATTACACTGTAGTTCCTATTTGTCCTAGCCTGCAAAGAGCCAATGATGGGAGATGCATTCCAGCAAATTTTAGACAGCTATATTTCCCCCACCTCTGGCTTAAATTCAGGGTATCACATACATGTCAGGCTACACCTTGGACTGTCAAGATAATGTTATACAAACAAAGGGATAGCAGGCTTTTAACCACTCCAGTCCAAGGGTCGGGGCAGGTAGCAAATATGCTAATTAATTGGTCCCGACCCCAGCTGCACCATATATCAGCTAGGATAAAAAAAAATTTACACCACTTATGCTCCGCCCTGGGCTTCTGCGTTTTCTAAGGGAAGACTTCCAAATTCCAGCCACTGAGAAAGCAACACTGAACAGGCTGTAGAGATGGAGAGCAACTTTGGAGGGAGCGACTCATCCGTCAGAGATTATCTCTGATGGTGGAAGCAATCTTGGGCCCAGATTGTTCCAAGGCTTCTGTGGGTAACAGTTGTATTGGTTGAATTTGCTCCCCTTTCCCCATTGCAATGCACTGAGATGATCCCCCCCCCCCCAAAAAAAAAAAAAAAAAAGCAAACACCAGTGACATAGAGGCCTGTTTGCTGAATAGCTGCCTGGCTATAAAGTGGGTCTTAATAGGCCCTTCAATTAGAAGGAATGAGTGTTATGTGCGACCATTCTTTGATCAACATGTTAGGAAACCTCCTGAGCTAAAAGCATTAATGCTTGCTGCTTAATAGTATCCCCCCCTCCACAAGACTGCACCCAGTACAGCTGTGCATTGCTTGGCTAAACATAATCTAAGCCAGGAGTTCTCAACCTTTTAAAGCCGGGGGCCAGGTCATACTCCCTCAGACAGCTTCAAGGCCCGGATGGCCATTTTATCCTTCCTCCACCACATGGCACTTCTTGGTGTGGTGGAGGCTGTGGGGGGCACACGAGTTGGTGCCACGGGGCCACATCTGGCCCGTGGGCCCCAAGTGGAAAATCCCTGATCTAAGCTATTGATATTGTCACCCTCGAAGTGAACCAGCAGGCCAGGAGATGCAAGGGAAAATTATTTGTACTGTATTTGCCTTTCTTTTTATTATAATTTTTAAATTAATAAAGAAAAATGAGTTGATTCTATTCTATTCTGTTTTTTTGCTGCTAAACTACTAATGAAGTTTGAGGAAAGTCACCATGGTGGGGAACAACTAGGCATTCTCGTAGGGAGTTGTCAGCATGCTGATGGTGTCTATGGTTGATCGAGCAGAGAGGTAATGAACCAGCAGAGACTTTTTGATTGTTGTGTTACTTTTGAAGGGGAGCTGGCTGGGGAGAGGAAATAATTCTTGATCATAAAGCCAATAGAGCCCCAGTGCTGTAAAAAACAATTTGTATGCATTGGAATACATCAAGATTTGATAGTACATATCAATTTATTTTCAACATTTATGGGTGCACAAGAGGGCCCTTATAGCTGACTTGCAAAATAAAATCCCATCTATAGCCGAATAGATTGAAATGAACAGTTAAAAGCAAACCAACACGCAGCTAAAATGACAGCAAAATGTGGAGGACATCCTTAGACTGCATCCCAATTTCATGTAATTTATTGCCATTAAATACCATTAGTTTCTTGGTACAGCAACCCCACAGCTGCGGAGGCAAGGGCGGGTGGCTAGGGAAGCCGACAGGGAGTCCCCGTCAGCTTCCCCAGCCACCCTGCTGCTGTAGATTAGGTCCCCTGATCTTGCTGGAGCAGGCAGGGAAGTCAGAGAGCCCAAAATTGGTTTTTAAAAAAACGTCCTTTTTTTAAACTCATTTCAGGCTCTCATCTCCCTGCTTGCTCCAGGGAAATCAGAGGACCCGATCTAAGCTGTTTCTGGGCTTCCCTGACGTCCTCGGCAAGTGCAGCAAGCCAAAATGTCTGTTTTTTTAAAACCCATTTTGGGCTCTCTGACCCCCCTGGCGGGTCCAGGGAGGTGGAAAGACCCGATCCAAGCTGTTTCTAAAGTTCCCTCACCTCCTGGAGGCTGTAACAAGCCAAAACGTCAGGATACGAATTCTGACGTTTTGGTTTATTGCAGCCTCCAGGAGGGTGGGGGGGACTTCAAAAATAGCGCGCATTGGGTCTCCCGACCTCTCTAGAGCTGATGCGTGCTATTTTTGAAGTTCCCCCACCCTCCTGGAGGCTGCAACAAACCAAAATGTCAGGATTCGAATCCTGACATTTTGGCTTGTTACAGCCTCCAGGAAGGTGGGGGAACTTTGGAAACAGCTTGGATCGGGTCTTCCCACCACCCTGGACCCGGCAGGAGGGTCAGAGAATCCAAAATGGGTAAAAAAAAAAGGACGTTCTGGCTTGCTGCAGCCTCCAGGGCAACAGGGCTTTTTTTAACGTTGTGCGATCAATGCATCGCACAACGTTAAAAACCAGATAACGACGAGACTTGTGGAACCAAGTCTCATCGTTATCCAAGGTACTACTGTACCTAACTTCTTTAACTGTTGAAACGTTGAAAAGTGCCAAAATGAAGCTATCTTGTGGTGAGTTCATTCTGTAGTTTCTTCCATCTGACCTAGTGTGAGAAAGATTAGCCAGAATAAGCTTTAAGCTCTGGTTTAAAAGCTCTGGTTGATTTGTGTTTGGGGTGGGTGTTTGAGTGGGTGGCTGTATTTTAATGTATTATTTATTTATTTATTTATTTAATTTATTTATGGGTTTGTGTTGTGGGTGGGTGGGTTGAGGGGTGTGTGTGCCTGCCTATTTTTATTTTTTATTTTTATTTATTTTTTCTTTGGCCCCACCCATGACATCATGATGTTAGCTCCTCCCACACTGTGATGACATCACGGTGGGGTAGTAAATTTTTTGACATCCCACCACTGAGCCTCTTGTGCATAAAATGTAGCACGCCCAAAGCAAAAATTGTCTCGCCTTAATGGAGTGGTCTCCTTGCTGGAAGTGCTCATCGTGAAGGTAACCTTATGGGCCAGTCACTTTGTGACCTTGCCACTTCGTGGTAGTGATTTTTGTGTCAGTGGATACAAACAGCTTGGATAGTTGGTGCTTTGTCTTGGAGCTTGCTTCTACCAAGAACTTGCCTAACAGCTGTCCATCTCAAGACCTGCAAGCATCTGCAAGGAACCAACAAGGACTCTGTGCTAGCTTACTGGGGTAAGCAGAGAGTGAGAGCTGAAACTCTCTAAAGACTGTGAACTTCTTGTATATATGTCATTCCTGAATGCTGAAGCTAAGCTTGTTATTTTTGTCATCACTGTAAATACTTTTCCTGCACCTCACCTCGTGAGTAAAAGTTTTTCTGTTGCCTCTCAAGAACTGTTTGCCTGTGCTTTCTGGGCTCCCAAGCCACAAATCTTCAACACAGAAGGCAAGGGTGTGGCAGGGGCAAATCCGCTCTGGAACACTCTGTCAGTATCCATTCTCACACCCTATTTGAAGGAAAGAAGGTTAGAAAGAAAGTGTGGTTTTTGTTTTAAACCTTCACAGAAAATGTTTCTGAAATCCGATCCAATTTGTATAAGTGTCAAATAAAGGTTATTCTGACTTCTTTCAAACCCCACCCCAATCACTTTGATCAGTTGATCAGGTTTTTTTTTGTTGAATCATCACCAAACACCTCTCCCCCCCCCCCCGCAGAAATGCCATTTCATCACGTCACATTTTTCCTCAATATCTTTTTTGTGGATTCCTGCTTTGGTGTCATTTTTCTCAAAATGTTGTATGTGAACTCTATCCACCTCGTGAAGTTGTCATATTCACTTTTAAAATTGGTTTCCCCTCCTTTTGGGGGGTTTGTGTGAACTCTTTTTAGTGGTTTTTTAAAATGCTTCATAGATTATGTTTCCGATGTCCAATTACAAATCTGAAAGTGTCCCGACAAAGGTTAATATTTCCTCTTTCAAACACACTTTGGGTCATCTGAATTGGTTGGGTAGTTGTTTCGCTAGCCCCAAGACAGCTGAACCCCCCCCCCCACAAAACTGTCACTTTTCTGATGCTACTTCCAGAACGATGACGTCATTGCTTTGCATTTTTGGCTTTTGTGTTTTACCAATTCTTAAAGTCACCGAGACGATCTTTCGAATGACATAACCCTTATTTTCATGGGTGCCTTAGTTTTGGAGTTACAGCTTCTCAAAAGTACATGATTTTCATTACACTGCAAGAGCTGTCAGACCAGCCAAACGAAAGGTAAGACATTCATAGAATTCATATCAAAAGCATCAACACAAACTCAACCCACATTTAACAGCAGTTCGATTCCCAAGTACTGCAGGAAGGAATGAGCTCCTGTCTTTGTCCCAGCTCCTGCCAACCTAGCAGTTTGAAAGCAAGAAATTGCAAGTAGATGATGGGGACCACTTTGGTGAGAAGGTAAATAGCGTTCAGTGTGCTCCAGTGTCTAGTCATGCCTGCCACATGACCATGGAAACGTCTGCAGAAGCAGGCAGCACTGGCTCTTCGGCTTTTAAACAGAGATGAGCACTGAACCCTAGAGTCGGATACAACAGGCTTTCGAGCAAATGAAACCTTTACCTTTACATTATCTCTTATGGTCACAGGAAAACTACTGTTTTCCTTTCCTTTTGAATACAGTTTTAGTATAAGGATTTAGTTCCATGATGAAATACAAGATGTTTTTTGTTGGATAATTTAAGGTGCCAACAGACATAATGATTATAGTTGACTGAGTCAATCTGTAGTGATATTTTCATTGCTATCAACCAAGGTGTTTCTATATGGCACAATAATTTAGTGTTCAATAATCATTACGGAAAACATAATCCGTATCTAGATCCACCCCCATCCTCCAAGGCAACATGGATAAGCATATTTAAAGGAAATTATTTCTTTGATATGGAATCACACATTTTAAATATACAGTACAAGCATTAAAAATAAGAGGCAACAGCACTCCACTATTTTTTTTAAGAAAAAAATGTGTAATAGTTCTTTGTTGTTGTCTCTGTGAATCATATATATGGGTTGCTTTGTGGTTGTGTGAAACTTAGTCATGTCTGCATAATCTGGTTCTTCTCCCTGAAGGTCCAGTGGGGATTTAAGCTCCCAGTCTTTGGTTCTGCCTCTGAATCTCAACTAAATAATAATGAGGCTCCTTTCATGTCCCCAAAAGCTGGGACAGAGATAGGCGCTGAATCCGTCCTGCAGTACCTGAGTCCAGTGGTGGGCAGCCAAAATAATTTCTACCACACTGAGGGAGGAGTCAACATCGTGGGCTGAGCCAATATCATGATGTCATGGGCGGAACCAATGTCATGATGTGATGGGTGGAGCCAGTGTAAAAAACCCATAAAAATATGTACACATAAAAATAGAAATTAAATAGACATAAAAATAAACATTAAACACATAAAACACACATTAAAATAAATACACATTAAATAGACATAAAAACACATAAAAATACAAATTAAATACACATAAAACACATAAAACTGCACATTAAAAATAAATACACATTAAAATAGTAATACCTCGGATAACGCTAAGACTTGGTTCCACAAGTCTGGGTGTTATCCAGTTTTGTACACAACCACATCCATAGGTGAGTCACTTATCCTGGGGAGCAGGCTATAGGGAGCTTCCCTTCCTCCTCCCTGCTTGGGAGGGCAGCAAGGAGGCCGTGCATGCGTGCTAAGCACTGTAGGCGTGCATGCACACCAAGCACTTGGCACGCATGTGCTGGGGGAACCGGCGAAAAGGTAAGCCCCCAAGGTGGTTCCCCCCAAAAGCTGCTACCGGTTCTCCCGGGACACTGGGAAAAGTTACCACCAGTTCTGGTGACCTGGTGCGAACCTGTTGCTGCCCATCACTTCCTGAGTCTCGAACTGCTGACTCACCAGCCTTCCAGCTAATAAGGTGACCTATTTAACCACTGAGCCACTCCATCCCCTTCTGAATCTCAACTGTGGGCAGTGGTGCTGACTTTATATCTCCCCCAGTATTCCTCCTGGTCAGCCGTGGCTTGAGACAATTAAAAAAAAACACCTTAATTTAGTTATTTAAAATGTGCATATTCCACCTTTTTCCTCAAGAGGACCCAAGGCAGCTCTTGTGGGCAGAGAAAATTCTTATTGTGACAGCTGACTCCACCGTGGGTATCTCGCTCCAGCAATACAACTAAAGGCTGAAATTTTTGAAGTGGTAGCTGTGTTAGTGTTTCAAGCATATCAGAGAGTAAACAAAACAAAAGACAAAAAAAATGTTGTGGCACCTTAAAGACTAACTGCTGTATTCTGATTTTAGCTTTCATGGATCAAGTCCACTTTGTCAGAAAAGTGAAGGTTGGTCCCTTACCTTGGATACCTTGGAGTTGTTATTCAGTGGGGAGTCCGCACGTTGGTAGACATTTCCATGACGACATTCCGCGCATGCAAACAGACCTGAGAAATCAAGTCCATTTGCATGCGTTTTTAAAGCCATTTGGATATCACATCACCCGCTGGCTAGGCAGACCATGATGTGTGTCCTCCGCTATCACCTTGCCCAGGGATCCGATGGAGGACACTTTGGTAAGTTTTAGTCCCAGCCTAACATCATTGATGAGAGATGAGCATCACCACTTAGTTAGACTGCTCAAGCCCCTGCACCCTGACAAGGCTCTCACCTAGTGGTACATAAAGAGAAAATTTATGCACCAGTTGGGCAGGATATAATTCAAAAATTAAAATAAATAAAATTGCACACCCAGCCCTTTCTAGAGATATAGTAGTGGGTACTTTTTGGCAGCACCATAGACAGTGATGGACAGCAACAGGTTCGCACCAGTCCGCCAGAACTGGTAGTAACTTTTCCTGGTGTCCCAGAGAACCGGTAGTGGCTTTGGGGGGCAACCACCTCGGGTTTTTTTTTTTTTTACCTTTTTACCAGTTCCCCCACTGCGGATGTGCGCCAAGCGCTTGGTGTGCATGATGCCTACAGCACTTGACATGCATGCACAGCCTCCTTGCTGTCCTCCCAAGTGGGGAGGAGGAAGAGAAGCTGCTAGCCTGAAGCTCCCTATAGCCTGCTCCCCAGGGTTAGTGACTCACCTTTGGGTGTGAGGTGGGTGGGTGTATTTTAATGTGTATTTAATGTGTATTTATTTTTAATGTGTATTTTTATGTGTTTTTAATGTGTTTTATGTGTATTTAATTTGTATTTTTATGTGCTTTATGTCTATTTAATATGTATTTATTTTAATGTATATTTTATGTATTTTTATGTATTTTTGTGTATTTTTATGTCTATTTAATTTGTATTTTTATGTGTACTTATTTTTATGGGTTTTTTAATGTTAGCTCCACCTACATCATTGGCTCCGCCCATGACATCATGACATTGGCTCCACCCACAATGTTGGCTCTACCCACAGTGTGGTAGTAAACATTTTGGCTGCCCACCACTGACCATAGATAACATGGTCTAATGCTATAACACAGAGTGATAGAGGAAGATAGACTTTAGGCTTATGTGACCTACTTTATTTAATATTACAGTATCGAGCTACTAACTTGCACCAAATGCAGACAAAATATGCACTTAAATTGAAAAGAATTCTGATCCATGGACTTTATTTTGACTACCAGAAAATTTGAAAGTCTTCCATGAAGAATTCTCAGTTACTTAGGACTTTTTCCATTTTAGCAGTAGAATCTGTGGAACTGATGGGGCTGTTTTGTTGCTGTTTTGAAAAACCTGAAGATCAGACACTCTTGCTGGAAATAGCTTGGACCTATATACAGTAGACCCTCACTTAACAAATTTAATGCATTCTCTGGGACCTTTTGTACTACGAAATAATTGTAAAGCGAATTTCCCATAGGAATGCATTTTAAACCAAAATATGTTGACCAAAACACGGTTTCCCATAGGAATGCATTGAAAGCCAATTAATCCATTCCAGAAAAAAAATGTTAACCGAGCCACTATTTTCTATGGATTTCCTTTCGTTATGCGAATTTTGTTTTAAGTGAGTTGCTTGTTAAATGAGGGTCCACTGTACTATTGCTAGCCTCAACCCAAGTAGCCATATTGAATCAACTGTTATAAGACAAGCTACTGTTTATGTCAATTCCATTGTCTTTAGTGACTTGGCAAAAGGTTGCTAGCCTTGGAGTTCTACCAAAAGATCCTTACTGACCTTCTTACCATCCTGGTCAACAGAAAATCAGGTTTTTGCTTGTTTGTCAAGGAGAAAAGGATAGGTGAGCAGATAAATGGACATGGGGTAAAAACTTCATGAAGAGCTTTAAAAAGTAGGTTCTCCTGAGAGTTCCACATTATAGGAAACAAAGACATGCTCTCACTCCCAAAGACAGAAAACGGTACTTCATATAGTCATAGAAAGTAGTGATCAAAGTATTTCTGCATCGTATCACTCTGCTTGTGTACTTAAATTATCAGATGTAAACAGGTTCTGCAAATATCCAAGCATCAGGTCCCTTTTATGTTAGCTTCATATTTGTAACAAAAAGGTTGACCCCATAGGACAGTGGTGGTGAAACTATGGCACTCATGCCAGTGGTGCCACTTAAGAGCCTTCTCTGTGGGCACCCATGCAGTCATCCCAGCACAGAGTTTGTTCCTCCCCTCTGCCCAGCAGCCCAATGGGAGTGCTTCCTTCTCCCCCCAGCACAGAGTTCACGCTGCCCTCTGCCCAGCAGCCCAATGGGAGCATTTCCTCCCTCCCCTGTTGCTGTGTTGGCACTTTGCGATAAACAAGTGGGTTTGGGGATGCAATTTGGGCACTTGGTCTTTAAAAGATTTGCCATCACTGCCATAGGACAAAAGAGACAGATTTACAAAGATGGCTTGCAGTTTAACGTGGTACAGTCCAGGAACAATTTTCCTGCTCTATGTATAATTGGACCCAACTCAGGCGTTGACTGATGGGGCAAAATGTTACAGTACTTTTAAGTTCCTTCCTAGCAGAATTTATATGACAGCTATCCACACTGGATTTTAAAAAAACCATCTGCTTCAATCATCAGCCTTCTCAGACTGGGTACCCTCCAGATATGTAAGATTAAAGGTTGCCCTTGCTTAAAAGCCAGTCGTATCCAATTCTAGGGTTCAGTGCTCATGTCTGTTTATAGCCAAAGAGCCAGCAATGTTTGCATCAGCAGATGTTTCTGTGGACATGTGGCAGGCACATGAGTAGACACCGGAATGCACAGAATGCTGTTTACCTCCCACCAAAATGGAACATATTTACCTACTTGCAATTTCTTGCTTTCGAACTGCTAGCTTGGCAAGAGCTGGGACAGAAATGGGAGCTCACTCTGTCATGCAGTACTCGAGTCTCAAACAACTGACCTACCGACCTCCCAGTCATCAAGTTCAGCATCTTAACCACTAAGCCACTGCAGTCCCATTAAGTAAGATTACAAGTCCCATAATCTCAATTTGGTGATTTTCTACCACTCAGAACCTGTCCAGGATCTAAGATCAGGCAGATGGTGCCAACTCAAGAGTCTTAAATATTTCCTTGATAGAAAAGTATGAGAAAAGCAGGCCTTTTCTGCTGTGGCCCCCTTTTTTATTTAGATACGCTGTACTGGGTCTTACCCAGGCTGTTTTTATGATCTCTCTAGACCTGCTCTTCTTCTGGTGTTAAAGATCTGATGAATCTTGTCTGCTTTTTGTGGAAAATAACCCCAACTTTTACTAATTTTTTTCTTTTTGATTTCTGAAATTAACAGAATTTTCTATTTAATTATTACAGAGCACACGCACACACACCAATGTGAATTGGTGTGTGTGTGTGTGTGTGTGTGTGTGTGTGTGTGTGTGTGGAAAATAACCCCAACTTTTACTAATTTTTTTCTTTTTGATTTCTGAAATTAACAGAATTTTCTATTTAATTATTACAGAGCACACGCACACACACCAATGTGAATTGGTGTGTGTGTGTGTGTGTGTGTGTGTGTGTGTGTGTGTGTGTGTGTGTGTGTGTGTGTGTGTGTGTGTGTGTGTGTGTGTGTGTGTGTGTGTGTGTGTGTGTGTGTGTGTGTGTGTGTGTGTGTGTCCTTGCCTGAAAAGATGTAGGAACGTTTCAAACAAATGTAAATAAATCAAGGCATGTGGATCTGTGGGAAAACGTCAGTCTCTGGCAAGTGGTTCTTTTGAATTTCTGGATGGCCTGGTCAGTAATAGGAAAAAACAAAAGGCCGGCCGTCCCCACCCACTCCCGGGGTCCCCATTATTTGATCAGCTCAGGCATTTCAACCAGATGACCCACTGTTTAATTTGGCGCCCCATGTCCTCTGAAAGAGCTTGGAAACCACCCGTTGGCGAGCTGGGCAGGGGTGGCGGCTCTTCTTGGCACCAGCGGTTTCCCTTGTCCGCGACGGGAGTGGAGGCAGCAGACCCCCCTCCCCCTGGACCCCCCCACCCCCCCGGAGTAGGACGGAAGGATTGGGTCCCAGAAAGGGAAGGGGTGGGTGGGGAAAGAAGAGGCCAGGGCGCAGCGCAAGGCACCCCGAGGGGAAGCGCAGGAAAAGGAGGTGGGCCGGCGCGCCTCGAGCCAAGGGGCGGGTACGGCAAGAGGAGGAGGAGGAGGAAGGGGAAGGGGGCGGAGGCCGAGGCTGCTGCTGGGGCAGGCGAGGGGGCGGTGGGCAGAGCGAGCCAGCGAGCAGGCAGGCGGAGGCTGCCTGGAGGTTGCCTGGCGAGCGGAGGGAGGCGCACGCCCGGGACCCGCGCCACTGCGGGCCCCAAGAGAGGAGGGAGGACGGACGGAGCGGAGGATGCCCAAGCCAGCCGGGAGCCATCGCTCGGCTGCGCCCACCTCCGCGGCCAGGCGGACCATGTGGCTGCGCCGGGTTCCGCTAGGGACGGGCAGGGATGAGTAGTAGGTGAGTGGAGACGGAGCCGTGGGCAGGGCAGGGCGAGGCGGGAGGCGGCGCGCCTGTCTCGGGAGAGGAGAGGGCGGCCAGGAGGGAGCCGCTCCCGACGGGACCTGGCCGACTTTGGAGGCGTCCGGATGCTCCGGGGCTGGCTTTGGCTCGCTCGGACTGTGGACGGGGCGGGCGGGCGAGAGAAGCCCCCTCCCCGCAGAGCTGAGATGTGCGACTCCTCGGAGATGTGGGATTCGGAGGCGCCCCTGCCTCGGAAGACCGGAGTCGCGTTGTCGAGTGGGCGGCATACAAACTTAATAATAATAATAATAATAATAATAATAATAATAATAATAATAATAATAATAATAATAATAAATAATAATAATAATAATAATAATAATAATAATATGCGAGGAAAGCGGGGGAGGGTTTGCGCTCTTTCTTGGGTGGAGAACTCGGGGCGCGCGCGTCCATGGGGAAGTGCTCCTCTGTGGAAGTTGCACGGGAGAGTGCCTCCCCCCTCTCTAAGCGCCACCGTTATTTGGGAGGACCCTGCCTGAGGGCCAAAGATCCCAAGCCCCGAGAGCCCCTCAGCCCTGGGGAGGGGGTGGAGATGGGCGCCTCTCCCGCTGGCTCTTAGGGCGCAAGGAGCAAAGGGCGCCGCGGGTTGATGCTGGAGAGGGAAAGAAAGGGGCCCTCCCGGAGAGGTCCGGGACTCTCTCTGGAAGGCAGTCGGAGAAGCAGATTTAAGTCCCAGCCAGGTTGGAGGAAAGGGTCGATTTGGAAGGGGAGGGTGGACAGGTAGATGGCGATGGGGGGGAAAAAAACCCTTCCCACATCTGTGAACAGTGGCTACGTACATACATTCCCTCTTGTTGCGGGGAATGTGCGTGCGTACGCTGGGTCCAAGGGGACCCTGAAGAAGAGGCGACCTAGTTCTGTGACTGTGTGAAATAATAATTAAAAACATGTCTCCTTCACAGAAACAGGCTTGTCCCTTGACCTCTTCTTGCAGTGATCGTGGGCCGAACAGTGGCATATTTGGGGGCAACCAGAAGCCAGGGCTCTTTGTTTGTATGCTGGGTCCGCGGTGACCCCTGGGGCGAGAGAAGCAGCCGTCTCTTGAGGAATTTTGATTCAGCGTGGCAGTGGCTGTTTCCTTTTCTTTGCCACTGCCCAGGCTCTCTATCTTGCAGGCGTAGGGAGGGGGGAGGGGAGGAGGAGTGGTGGTGGTGGTGGTGGTGTTTAAAAGTGGGAGACCCCCACCTTCCTACCCATGCATTTCCTATTGATTGCCTTTGAAAATCCCCTCAGGTTGTGGGTTTAGTGAACTGTCAATTAGCCAAACTTGCAAGGAGCCAGGCAGTGTGGCTTCAAACAATGTCAGTTTGAGGCAGCGTTTCTCCCATCATCCATGACATTATTTTGCACACTCTACAGAATACGGAAGGACAGAGTGGTTTGGAATAGGAAAAGGAGTAAGACAAGGCTGCATTTTGTCACCCTGCTTATTCAACTTATACACAGAGCACATAATGCACAATGCAGGGTTGGAGGAATCACAATTTGGGATCAAAATTGCTGGGAGAAACACCAACAATTTGTGATATGTAGATGATACCACCCTAATGGCAGAAAGTGAGGAGGACTTAAAGAAGCTCCTGATTAGGTTGAAAGAAAAGGGTGCAAAAGCTGGCACCAAGATAATGGCAACAGGCCCTATCAGTCCCTGGAGAATAGATTGGAAAGAAGTAGAAGCAGTGACAGATTTTACTTTCTTAGGATCAAAGCTCACTGCAGATGGTGATTGCAGCTATGAAATAAAAAGATGACTGATTCTTGGGAGGCAAGCGATGAGAAACCTGGGGAACATAGTGAAAAGTAGAGACATCACAAAAATTCATATAGTCAAAGCAATGGTATTCCCTGTGGCAATGTATGATTGTGAGAGTTGGACCATAAGGAAAGCTGAGCGTAGAAGAATAGATGCCTTTGAGATGTGGTGTTGGAGGACAATTCTGAGAGTCCCCTGGACAGCAAAGAGAACAAATAGGTCAATCTTAAAAGAAATCAACCCCAACTGCTCTTTGAAAGGTCAAATATTGAAGATGCAGCTAAAGTACTTTGGACATCAAATGAGAAGAGAGGATTCACTTGAGAAAACCGTGATGCTGGGAAGGGTGGAGGGCAAAAGAAGAAGGGGGCGGCCAAAAATGAGATGGCTAGATGGTATTGTAGACACAATGGGCATAGAACTGATCGAGTTGAGGAGGATGGTGGAGGACAGAAGTGCCTGGCAGACAGTGGTCCATGGCAGTGGCGTCGCGCAGCGTTGAGCCGCCTGGGGCGAAGAAGAAAATCGCCGCCCGCCCCCCCCCGCTCGCTGCCCCCCCCACCGCTCGCCCCCCCCCCCAGGCAGAAGGCGCTCCCTCCCCTGCTGAATAGTGGGCACCCCCCCCCTGCCAGCCCGCCGCCAGAAGTTCGAAAAAGGTAAAGATCGCGGCTCGACTGCGGGGGTTAGCTGGGATCCCGAGGGTTCCCCCCATCCTCGCCTAATCCCCGCAGAGCCGTCCGCGTGCACGCCCGAGGATTCAAAAGGGTAGGAATACCCTTTCGAATCCTCGGGCGTGCGCGTGGGCAGCTCTGCGGGGGTTAGGCGACGATGGGGAAAACCCTCGGGATCCCAGCTAACCCCCGCAGTCGAGCCGCGATCTTTACCTTTTTCGAACTTCTGGCGGCGGGCTGGCAGGGGGGGGTGCCGACCCACCCACCCAGCCAGCTTGCCGTCAGACTGGGCGCTCGTCGGGGGGGTGGGGGGTGGCGCCATAGCGGGGAGCCCCTGGCTGCTGGCTGGGTGGCTGGGGGGGAGGAGGTGGGCAGCGCGCGCGTGCAGGACTTCCCAGGTGGAGGGCGAGCCTTTTGCTGGTGATCGCTGCTCGCCTCCGTGGCCGTCCCATTGGCTTGGGTACTCCTTTAACCGGCCTCGGTCGCCAGCAACCGAGGCCGGTTAAAGGAGTACCCTAGCCAATGGGACAGAGGCGAGCAGCGCTCGCCAGCAAAAGGCTCGCCCTCCACACACCTGGGAAGTCCTGCACGCGCGCGCTGCCCACCTCCTCCCCCCCAGCCACCCAGCCAGCAGCCAGGGGCTCCCCGCTATGGCGCCACCCCCCCCCGACGAGCGCCCAGTCTGACGGCAAGCTGGCTGGGTGGCTAGGGGTGGGGGGGAGGAGGTGGGCAGCGCGCGCGCGCGCGCGTGCAGGACTTCCCAGGTGTGTGGAGGGCGAGCCTTTTGCTGGCGAGCGCTGCTCGCCTCCGTCCCATTGGCTAGGGTACTCCTTTAACCGGCCTCGGTTGCTGGCGACCGAGGCCGGTTAAATGAGTACCCAAGCCAATGGGACGGAGGCGAGCAGCGCTCACCAGCAAAAGGGCCGCCCTCCGCCTGGGAAGTCCTGCTTCCTTCCTAAGCCCAGGCAGAGGGAGGAGGCCAAAGTGGTGAGGACATTTTGCCGCCCCCTGAAAGCCGCTGCCCGGGGCATCCGCCCCCCGCCCCCCCCACGCTACGCCACTGGTCCATGGGGTCGCAAAGGGTTTGAATTGACTGTGCGACTGAACAACAACAAGAAATGCAATCCCAAAACAGGGATTGTGGGTCGGCATGAAGGGATATTACTGAGCTCTGCACAGGAATGAAGTTACATTTCTGATTTCTAGTCTTACTGCTGTCCTTTCAAGAATTTAATCTTGAGGGCCTCATAGCCCTAGTACAGACATACATACACAGACACACTCCCTCTCCCTGCAGGCTGCAAAGTAGCAGATGCCTTTGGAGGGAAAAAAGCACTGCTGGAATCCTTAAACATAAATTCAGTTTGCTCTGATTAATTTCTGCTCATTCCCAGACCCTTTGCCAATAGGATGGATGGCTTTGACTGTCTAGTGAACTGGAGAGCCACTGCATTTCTAGGACTGCGATTCTACTCTTCCTCCAGGTTAAGGTTTTGACTCCTCTTGTATTATTTTTGTACCAGAAGTATCCTTTGTGGTAGGGCAGGAGAATATATTGCCCTTCAGATGTTGAAATCCAGTTTCCAACTGTGCAGGCCGCTGTGGAGACATCATAGAAGTAGGAGTCCATGAACATGGGGGGAGGGCAGTGGTTCTCCTCTTTTGCTTTAAAGGATGCTGCTTTATTCTGTGTCATTCAGGCTCTTCCTTTAGCTGAAGAACTGGTGGGCCAGAATTGGGGATAAACAGCACAAGATGTGGAACCTTAAAGGCTAACCGATGTTATTTGACACAAAAATTAGATGGAAGGCACTTCTTCAGATGCTCCTGTGAGGAAACAATCTTTTGTGGACCATAGTTCACTTTTTCAGAAGCATTCAAAAGCGTACACCAAAAAAACACATGTTAAGCTTCAAAAATAAGACAGCTTGTTTGCTGCAGCAGGTTAATACAGCTGAACCTCTGAACATTCTTAAAACAAGGGCAGATAATAGATTGTCCTATGTAACCCATGTATTGTCTGTCACTTACCGTTTTAAGTCAGGAGTTCTCAACCTTTTAAAGGTGGAGCTGGGTCATGCTCCCTCAGACAGCTTCGGGGGCCAGATGGCCATTTTGCCCTTCCTCCACCACATGGCACTTTCTGGTGTGGAGGCGGTGGGGCCCTCACATGAAATGGCGTTGCAGGCCACATTTGGCCCGTAGGCCGGAGGTTGAGAATCCCTGTTCTATGTCAAAACAGCCGACTGTTTTTAAAAAATAGTGTGTATTAGCAGTACAACACTGATTACCTTAGTTTCTCTGAAGAAATTCAGGTTCTTTGTGTTAAATCAGGATGGGTGATTTTTGTAGTTATTGACTGTAGTGGCTCAAGTGGTTAAGACATTGAACTCGCTGAGGGTCAGAGTTTGATTCCCCGGTACTGCATGATGGAGTGAGCTCCCGTCTCTGTCCCAGCTCCTGCCACCCTAGCATTTTGAGAGCAAAAAATTGCAAGTAGATAAATAGGGGCCACTTTGGTGGGAAGGTAAACAGCATTCCGTGCACTCTGGTGTTGAGGCATGCCTGCCGCATGTCCATGGAAACGTCTGCAGATGCAGGCAGCACTGGCTTTTTGGCTATAAACAGATGAGCACTGAACCCTAGAGTCGGATAAGACTGGCTTTCAAGCAAGGGTGATATTTATCTTTACCTTAAAATCCAGGAAGGATGAAGGATAAACCTGACCCTAGATTAATTCCCTTCTTCTGCACCTTTCAGGCAAATATGTTTGTAATTGTTCAGTCTAGATCTCTGGGAAGGCTTACTGTAGCCTGAAGTTTGTTCAGAGTCTTTGGATAGTAGGTCTCTGTTTAAAGCTCGGGTGTCGTTCCAATTTAATACACACATTTATGAAGGAGAAGTGGTCTCTGAAACAATATATGAATGTATCTGAAGGGGTGAGATTTCTTTTAGTTACCAAAATGATTTATACTGGGGCATCATAGTTTGATTTTGTTTTCAAAATGAATGGAGCATCAATAGAATGTAAAATAAGTGTTAATGCACATAGCAGTATTTAAGGTTAAGTTTGAGGTGCTCATGTGGTTTTTATGGGATCTTAGCTTTTGTACTTTGTTTGGGAAGTGATGGTATCCACCTAGGTCAGTGGTGGCGAACCTATGACACATGTGCCACAGGTGGCACTCAGCCCTCTCTGGGTTGGCACCCACGCAGACACTCCAGCACAGAGTTTGCCCCACCGGTCTGCCCAGAAGCCCAATGGGAATGCTTCCTCCCTCCCCCAGCACAGAGTTTGCCCAGCAGCCCAATGGGAGAGTTTGCTCCCTCCCCTGTTGTCGTGTTGGCACTTTGCAATAAAGTAATTGGCTTTTGGGTTGCAGTTTGGGCACTCGGTCTCTAAAAGGTTCGCCATCACTGACCTAGGTTGATACAGGTATAGTGACTGACTTCAAATTGTCCCTGTTGCTTATTTTCAGTTAATTGCCCATAGATTTCCAAATGGCCGCTGTTCAGTCAGCATGCAAGGTTCCAGTAGACAGAATGTTCTTTGGATGGCTGCTTTCTTTTAACTAGTGAGTAGTTTAAAACTGAGGCTGTAAGCTTTAATTAGGGTAATCAGCAGATTGATCAATGAAGGTTTTAGTAATCAGGCTGTGAATTGAGGATACACTTGCTTATTTCTTGATGCCATGTTGTCGCTTGGATCTATCTGTAGGAGACAGCACGAATAAGTATTAATGATAGTCAGCTGATAAGCGAAAACCATTACAGTACTGTACAGGGCCATTGGGAGTAAGTCCCTGTTGAATTAAGTGAGGCTCACTTTTGAGTAGATATGAATAGGATGGCACTGTGAGTTAGGTCATCTTGCATTTCCTTCAGAGGCCTGTGCTAAGGCTTTAGTAGTATGCAAATTTAAAGTTAACCAGTTTGTTTAAAAGCAGCTGATAGACAAACTGAAGTACAGCAGAACCTCGGTTAACAAACGGCTCAGCTAACATAAAAATCACATAACAAAAGGAAATCCATAGAAAATAGTGGCTCAGTTCACAGATATTTTTTTTCTGGAATGGATTAATTGATTTTTTAAATGCATTCCTGTGGGAAATTGCATTCAATGCATTCCTATGGGAAATTTGATTAAAGTATTTTTTGCTTTAAGAAACGTCCCGGAGAATGCATTAATTATGTTAACTGAGGTTCCACTGTACCTTATGTTCTATATGCTATTTACTTGAGATTAAGTCCCATTGACCTCAGTTCTGCTTGTGAGCAGTCATACGCAACAGACACCCCCTTTAACCAATTACAGAAGGTCTACTCTACGTGAAATAATTTTTGTCTTTTTAATATTACTCTGAAATCTACAAAGGTAATGTATTCCTTGAAAAAATGTGTACAACTAGGTGAGTTTTTTCATGCATGTTCTGTCTCTTTCTCTCTCAAAGGCAGAAAGAGGGCAAAAAGTGCTTTTAGACCAGGGGTGCCCAAATTATGTCCCCCCAGGCCAGATCCGGCCTCCAGTGCCAATTCATCCAGCCCATATGGGCACATTTTACTTCCACTTCTGAGAGAGATGGGGTGGTGTGGGCTGGATGAATTGGCATTGGGGGCCAGATCTGGCCCATGGGCCATAGTTTGGGCACCTCTGGTTTAATCAGAGAAAATGGCAGCCTAAGATCTATCTCATCCTGTTGCGAAACACAGATTGCAAGGCGCATTTTACTTCTGCTTCTGGTGGGAAGGACCACGTGACTGGCCCATGGCTTGAAAAGTTTGGTCACCCCTGTTTTAGACAATGAACAGTCTGGGGATTGTACACACTACAGTTAAAACTTGCTATTGGTTATATGCAATTAACTCATTTTCTGTAGCTGGAGCCCACCAACAAAGAATAACATCAGGATTGTCTTACAAATTGGAAAGATGTTTTAGTTTAGGAAACTGAGTCCTGATTTCTGGGGCTCTGGGTCTTGGAGGTGCCTTGATAGTGGGGGTGGGCACAGTTTGTGCCGGTTAAGCTACAAAGAATGAAAAAGCAGCTCCTCCTTTCATAATAAGTTTTCTTTTAACTTGGTTCCAGAGAACGCTTTAACTAGCAGGCTTTGTCTTGGTTTCCATTCTCTTTTAGGACAACCCCCCTTTTTTTCTAGCTTTCTTTTCTCTGCATTCTTTTCTTTTGCCATTATTTTGATTAAACAAAATGGCAACTTGTGTACCATATGGATCATGCTGACAATTGTTATCAGAGAAACCTCCGTTTTCTGACCCTTTCCATACACTTCCTTAGCAGATCCTTTGAGTTGGTTCTTTTAATAACAGCATCTTCATTTTGAAACGAGTGTTGCCCGTGGAGCCCATTTGACCAGGAGCCTGTTCAACACACACATATAACCCCCCCCCCCCTTTGGGCTTCTCTTTCATTTATCATTTGAAGTTCTCATGTTGCATTTCTGTTGCTAAGCTTGTTCATGTGGATCTGGTTAGGAGGGAATTAGCCAGTTAAAGTATGCATTTAGCCCTTCAGAAAACGCTGTGGCATCTGCACAATTTCCCCTCTCAAAGCTACATTTTCCATTTTCAAAATGGCAAAGAACTCTAGATTACAATGCAACTGCTCCCTCCCACCCCACCTGAAGGCTTAGTATTTTGAAGATTATGGCATTTACAGTTGAGGACAGCTACCCTGTACTCAGTGTTGGGCACCAGCCGGTTTGCACCAGTTCGCCAGAACTGGTAGCAGAAATTCTGGCTGGCCCCGCCCACCCAAATTTTGAAATACTGTAAAGTAGTCCTAATTCAGGTGCAACACAGGGCTTTCCCCCTGGCCATGCCCACCATACCACGCCCATAGTATGGTAATAATTTTTTTTTGGAGCCCACCACTGCCTGTACCTCTGTGTAGCTAGAGAATGGAAACTGGAGGGGGTGTGTGGTGGAGAAGGTGAGGGGATTCCTGATGTAAAACTTTTTTTTTCAAAGCTACTTGATGTGGTAGGGGTAGTTAGGGAAAGGCTACTCAGGAACCACATCTTTGAGGTTATTATGGAAAGCTTGCCTTTAAGTCTAACTTAGTAAGCTGTTATAGTGAAACATTTAGTGATTATTATTGTAGTGCAGGGATTCTCAACTTGCAGCCCGTGGCCCATATGCGGTCCACGGCACCATTTCAGGTGCCCCCCCCCGCCTTCACCACACCAGGAAGTGCCATGTGGTGAAGGAAGGGTAAAATGGCTGTCTGGCACCTGAAGCTGTCTGAGGGAGCGTGACCCGGCCCCCAGCTTAAAAAGGTTGAGAACTCCTGTTTTACAGGATGAAAAATCGGAAAGAATTGTGATGGCATTGTAAACACATCTGAAAACAATTTGCACCACAGAGCCTAAAATGCAGAGGAAAGTGAACAGATAAAAGCAGGCTTACCAACCGTACCTAGTTTCATCTTTCTCCTTTTAGGAGGAGTCAGGGCTAGAATACTAGTCCATTATTCCAACTCATGGTAGTGTCTAGAAAACTTGTCTCAGTTTTTGCTGTTCCTATTTGCTGCTATCTTTTAGCCTTAGTAAACAGGTATACTGCCCATTGTCAAACAGCTTCACTCCTGCAGCCTGTTTCAAGCATCCTCTTCCATCACGCTTCTAGATCCTTTCGCCTTGACTACCTATTCCACAGAATGTATGCTCTTCTCCCATTTGTTGCCACCTGTATGAATTTTCTTTGCCTACCAGGGATGCCTGGCATAACAGCATCACAGGGCCATCGGAATCCTTACACAAGCGTACGTATATGCAAACACACACCTATACCAACAAGGTACCCAAAAGATATTCCATAACAGGGCTTGTTATTAATTCTACATAACAGCTTTTTCTTCTTAGTAGTATCTGGGCAAAACATGGCAGAAGGCCAGTGACGGATTTTCCCATGTTTCTAACAAGGCTAACAGAAGGGATGGCACAACCAGATAGGAAGTTATTTATAATGAACCTTGGCACTCCTGGTGTTCTTGGACTTCAATTACCAGAAGCCCAAGTCAGCACTCCTACTGATCAGGGCTTCTGGGAATTGAAGTTCAAAACACCTGGAGTGCCAAGGTTCACCATCACTGATCTAGGAGGTCTCGAAATGCATCAGAATCATAGCTCTGGTAAGCTTTTGTTTATTATTTCTTTTATTCATATACCGCTACCAGTGAATAAATCCTCTACTTCAAAGCCACTGTTTGTCCTGTGGGGAAAATGTATTGATTATCTCGGGTAGAAATGGTTCATCCTCAACTAGCACGGTCTGGTTTCTGATCAAGAAACATTTCAAGCCACATATTTAAGTTTTATAGCAATTAAACACAAGATCTTGGAAACTCTGAGATGGTTTCTCTGAATCCTCCAGCTTCCATGGTTGCCGGCTCTGAAGAAGAAGCTGGTAGTGTTTTCAAGTTGATTGACTGAGAAGATTATTTTCTAACTTCCTCCACTTCCTAGGGTGGATCTATCTTTCTGGTTATCTTCTCTAACTTTGTTTCCTTCTATTACTGTTGATCTGACAGCACTGAAGTGGAGAGGTTAATTAGAGTGCAAGTGTTGCTGGACTCAGGCTAAATTGAACTGATTGTGGTGCTGATCTAATTTTAAAAAATTGGGCTATGGAGGCACCACCACCAAAGAGAGCTTTGTTTTCTTCGCTGCCACTCCATCTGCAAAGTGTCGTCTGTTGCAGCTATTCTGGGTGGTGAATGGCCTGGTAAATTCATGCTGTTTTCACCCAGAGCTGGAGATAAGCCCTGTCTGCTGAGATGTATTTGCCACCTACTTAGCAGACAAAGTTGCTGTTTTGAGATTGCTCAGAGAGACCCCGTACTGCCTTTAGTTTGCTGCGCAGTGAGAATGAGTGGTGAGAAAGTTTGGTCTTGTCCTTTCCCGGCTAATTCATGCACAGAAATTGAGACTTCTTTTGAATTGATAGCAAAAGCAGGTCCCAGTGATGGGGGGTGCCATGAAGAATGAGTATCATTGGTTACTACCTTGATTAATACTCCTAGAACTCCCAAGCTGGTATGGGAATAAGTTTGAAGCCCTGTTGCCTGAGCACAGCATTTTATTTGGAAAGTCAATGGCCTTTCAAAGGTTTCTGCCAGGTTGTTTCCTTGCACTGCTTTCTCTCCATGGAGATTGATCTTGCTTATAATCATCTTCTGCTAATCTAGTGTCAGGCGGCGGTTAACTAAATGACAACCCTGAGGACTAGCGGCCTTGGCAAAGTCCATAGGAAAGGGCAATGCTCCACAAGTGGATTAAATCCCTCTTAAATCTATCTTGATGGAGGGCAGCAGCTTCATCAATACTGGCCTAGGGCTGATGAGGACTTTGTGTGCCAAAAGGTCTTAGGACCAGACTTACAGAACTGGATCAGCAATACTATGGGCATCATGCTTGATGTGGAAGGCAGATGAAAGGCCACTGCATGGTATTCTCAAGATAGTATTTATGGCTGATCACCATGAGAATCACCAGTATTCAGAATCTGATACGACACAACAACAAGAAGAAGCTAGCATGCTCAGTTCAGCATGTAGTTATGGAGAGGGAATGATCCCATGGGATCTGTGAACCAAAAAGCCACTTTTGTGGCCATTGTAATTGGATGGAGTAGACTCCCAGTTTACTGTAGCTGAGAGCTGTAAGAGCTAGTTTATTATTTATTTTCCTGTCAGCTGAGTTGACAACTGGTGTGGCATGTCATGATCACATCACTGAAGTATAAAAGCTGCATTAGCTTCCTGTTGGTTTGTGGGAGAATTTTATGTTGTTGTTTTTCATCTTGAAGTTCCTACTGGCTTAAGAGCAGGCTCTTTGAAGGTTGGTGTGTTTAACTTGTATACTTCCCCATAGTGTGTCACACTCCCTGGGTGCTTTACAAGTATTATTCAGTTAAACACAATACCCAACAAACATATCCATTATAACCAATAATAAATTACAGTAATACCTCGGATAACGTTTACCTCGGATAATGCTAAAATCGCATAACGTTAAGTAATCTGGGGAGGAGAATTGGATCGAATAACGTTAAGGTCCTATGGGATGGATCGGATAACAACCGCTAAAGCCTGTGCGGTTACAATGTATCTCTATGGAGCTTTAACGTTATCCGATCCATCCCATAAGATTTTAACATGCATCAGATAACACTAAAAATCAGATAACACCAAGACTTGTGGAACCAAGTCCTAGCGTTATGTGAGGTATTACTGTATAACAATTAATCAATTTTGTTGTTCAGTCACACAGTCGATTCCGACCCTTTGCGACTCTATGGACAGTGATGGGATGTAACAGGTTCACACAAGCTCGCCAGAACCGGTAGTAACTTGTCCCAGTGTTCTGGAGAACTGGCAGCAGCTTTTGGGAGGAACCACCTTCGGGGCTTACCTTTTCACTGGTTCCCCCACTGCGCATGTGCGCCAAGCACTTGGTGTGCATGCATGCCTACAGTGCTTGGCGCGTATGCACAGCCTCTTTGCTGTCCTCCCATGCGGGGAGGAGGAAGAGAAGCTGCTAGCCTGAAGCTCCCTATAGCCTGCTCCCCAGGGTAAGTGAGTCACATTTGGATGTGGTGTATCTGTGTGTATTTTAATGTGTATTTAATACCTTTACCTATATTGATGTACTACCACAGTTCCTAAAAAAGGCCTGGTGGCCAGCAGGCCTGGCAGCCTGGCTTGGGGTTTTTAAGCAAAGTCTTGGAGTTACCTCATCAATAAGCTACACCTGTGCTGTTCCAATTGCTGTTCCAATTGGAGAACCCTTAAGAAGGTACAGCTGTTTTACATTTACATTAAGGCATATTATCCTAGAGAACTGGTACAATGACCATATCCATCTTGCAACATGGTGCTGCCGAGGCACGTATACTAACAGGTAAGTGACGGGTTTGTGTTTGGGGTGGGTGGGTGGGTGGGTGTATTTTAATGCAATTTTTATTTATTTAATTTATTTACGGGTTTGTGTTGTGGGTGGATGGGTTGAGGGGTGTGTGTGTGCTTATTTTTAGTTTAGTTTATTATTTTATTTTTTCTTTGCCCCCGCCCACAATGTCATGATGTCATGATGTTAGCTCCGCCCACACTGTGATGAGGTCACGGTGGGGTAGTAAAATTTTTGACATCCCACCACTGCCTATGGACCATTGTCCTCCAGGCACCTCTGTCCTCCACTATCCTCCTCAACCTGCCCAGCTATTATCCTATCAATATCTTGCCACAAATTAAGTATCTGAATAAAATAAACATTTACAGTACTTAGCTTAAAATCTCAGATGCCTGTTAATAAAAAGGTGCTTTTAAAAGTACAGTTTTCAACTGTTTCTTGAAAGCCTGAAGGGAAGGAGTCAGTAAAATTAGGAGGGAAGAACAACAAAGAGTGGGTGGAACAGGTAGCTGTTTTGTTGGGACTGAAATTCCAATGAGTGTTGAGGTTCTAACCATTGAAGGTTTTATAGGTGATAACAAGCACCTTGAATGTGCATAGAAACTTAACAAGGAGCCGGTGAGGGTGTGTCAGAACTGGGGAAATATGATTAAATCATCTAGTATCAGTAATCCGTCTGGCTGCTGTGTTTTGTGAACCTGTTGCAATTTCTGTACTGTCTTTGAGGCAGGCCTATATAGAGAGCATTGCAGTAGTGTATTTTGGAGATTAAAAACACATGAACCGCTGTTATTAGGCATTTCTTATCAAGATGGGGGACACAGCTGGGCAAATAGCCAGTGTTGGTAAAAGATCCCACCCCCACCCGATATTTGCACCTCCATAGAGAGGGCTGGATTCAGAAGTAGCCCCAACCTACGGCCTGATCCTTCAGGCGAAGTGTAATTCCATCTAGCCCAGGGTTTTAGCAAACTTGGTTCTCCAGATTTTTTTGAACTTCAATTCCCAGAAGCCCTGACCAACAGGTGTACTGACTTGGGCTTCTGGTGCTTGAAGTCTAAGAACACCTGGAGAGGCAAGCTTGCTGATCCCTGTTCTAGCCTGTCTGTCAACCCTCCCAACAGTAAGATTTTTGTCTTGTTTGGATTTGGTTTCAGTACTGGCTCTTGTCCAATATACTGTTGCCAAATAACACCCAAGGAGCTGTACTGCATTACCTGCAGATGTAAAAAAGTGGGGAGGGAGAGGGAGAGTGAGTGAGATGAGTATCATTTGCATATTGGTGACAAGGGATGTCGAATCTGTGTATGATGTCTCCTAGCACAGTGGTGGCTAACCTTGGCACTCCAGCTGTTCCTGGATGTCAGTTACCAGAGCTTCTGGGAATTGAAGTCCAGGAACAGCTGGAGTGCCAAGGTTAGCCACCACTGTCCTATCAGCTTCATATAGCTGTTGAAGAGCTTTGGGGACATAGCCAACTCCTGAAGGCACTCATAGAAGAGGTATCGAGGAGTAGACGTCATTTCCCCAAACTGTACCATCTGAAAGCAACACTCAGGAAAGTACTAGAACCAGTGAAGAGCAGTGCCTCCCAGTACTAGATTCCCTAATAATCCCAGAAGGATACTGTGATTGCTGGTATCAAAGGCTGCAGATAAGTCCAGAAGGTCCAACAGGGTTATGCTCCCCTTAAGGGGAGGTAGTGAGGCAGAGTGCTCAGTGCTGTTTCAATTTCATGTCATGGTCTAAACACCTATTGAAATGGATCAAGACATTTCTTCTAAGAATGTTTGCAGCTGGTCAGCTACCATCCTCTTGCCCAAGAATGGAAGATTGTCAACTGGTCTGTAATTCTTAAGATCATCAGTTGTTAAATTTGGTGTATTCAAAATGGGCCTTATAATAGTCTACCTCAAATGGGATAGCCTTCCCATAGGGACACTTTAATAATGTACTGTATCTGGCCCATCCCCTAGTCAACTTCTTTGCTAATTTTGGGAGCCATAAAGGATAGGGATCTAGCAAGGAAGCAGTGGCTTTGCAGTGTACAAATGCCTTCTCCACATCCTCAAACGACACCTACTGGAACTGATCCAATTTAAGTTGATTGCAGTGTGTTGGACATTGCCTTCTAATCTATTGGTTTCAACACAGAGTCCAGGTACTGATAGGTAATCTCAATATTTGATCTGAAATTGTATATTAATCTATTTCAGTTCTCCATCTTTGGTAGTAAAGACTGTGTTTGGCCAGTGGAAGTAAGACTGTGTACTATGCGAAAAAGCTCTGCTTGTTGGTTTGAGGCCAATTCAATTAATTTGCTTTTACAGCTTCTTTTAATACTCTTAATTAAGCTTATGCTGATATTTCTTGGATGTTTCTTTTAGAGTCACCAGGTTGAGGTCTGCAAGAACTTTTTGCTGTCTATTCTATAGTCTTCTTAATTGTGGTCTTATCCCTCTCAGCTCTTTTACGAACCACGGATGGCCTGGTTTTGTGGTGAGCTTGCATGGTTATTGCTATGAGCTTGCTATAGTAGGCTCCTTCCCCAGTTCCATTATTCTATGATTTAGAATCAAAAGTTGGGGAAGACACTTGATTAAATACATGCAGTCCAAATGTTTGAACTAACAGAGATCTTGTCACAAGTATAATAATAAATTCGTGTCAGAAATTATTCTGGGTTGAAATGATTTTTGCTGGAGAAACTCCACTCAGGGACGCCTGAAAGAGTCTCCTTTCATGTCCCCAAGATCTTTTCTGGCTGAAGTGGTCCCTATTTATTTACTTGCAATTTCTTGCTTTCGAACTGCTAGGTTGGCAGGAGCTGGGACAGAGATGGGTGCTCAATCCATCATGCAGTAGCCGGGTCTTAAACTGCTGACTTGCTGGCCTTCCAGCTAACAAGGCAAGTTTCTTAACCGCTGAGCCACTGTGGCCTTCTTGTCACAAGTGAAATGTGCAATGAAATATATGATCTTCAGTCCCATACAAAGTGCTTGATTTTTGTCTTAAGGCAATAGGAAGGTTGAAAGACATCTTTGAATTGTACTATAAACCGACTGGAAGGTTAACCTAGCTCTACTGATCTATTGGTAAGATTTTCTGACTCATAAAATAGCAGTTAAAAAAAAGATCCTAACCCACAGTGCCTCTAAGTACGGTATGTTGCTGAGATGTTTTTGGATCAAGGACTGCATTCTTCCTAGTTTGGTGCTCCAAACGTATGCCTAAACTCTGAAGTCTTTAATTTTAACTGTCTTTTGTACCAAGCTCTGATTATGGTTTTGTATCAAGCTATGACTATGGTTTTGGTAAAGAAGCCAAGCTATAGTAGATGGCACAGGCCTAATGCTTGCCCACCCCTAATCAAGGGCATCACGTTGATTAATACAAAGGCAAGAATTGTGTTGGGCATGAAAGCGTTTCAGTGAGAAGTGGGGCTGCAAACATAGATGAGTAAAACCTTGGGTTTCTCAGTGTGCACAGAGTGAAACTTGATGTTTTCCATGAAAATGCCACCATACCATCTTTCAGGGCAATAGATAGCTTAATGCAATCTTTTGCCACATTGGTTCTTCCTCTGCCCTGGCTTCCTGTTTTTTGATTGTGAAAACATATGGGCTGCTGTTTATTTTCCCATGGAACACCTAAGCATACAGCCTGGCTTGGAAAGCATATGCCATGAAGTTTGTCTGAAGAAGTGACCTTTGAGTCACAGAATCTTGCAATGTTTTATTTTTGTAAGTGATCACATAAAAAGTATTGCCTCCCTTCTGCATTTGCTTTATCCTCTGCCCCAGATGTTATTGACTGCAAATCACATTTCCCATTATCATTGACCAGCTTGGTTGAGGCTTATGAGAGTTGTGTTTCGAAATAGCAGACCTAACCTATAAGGCCTGTGGGCCAGATCTGTCCAGCAGCACCATTTCATGTGCCCCACCCTCCAAGGGCATTTGAGAAACAAAATGGCCATCACTTTGAAGCTGTTGGGAGAAAATGGCCACCCCCATCGTGCAGGCAGTGCAAAATAGCCATCTGGCCCTTGAAGCTGACTGTGAGAGCATGACCTGGCCCCTGGTTTTAAAAGTTGAGAACCCCTGTATTAGACGATGGGAAGTTGGGACCTATTCTCCATGTACTTGTCTAATTCTTTAAGCCAGTAGGTCTTTCTTTTGGTCCTCCAGATGTTTTGGGCTTCCTCCCCCGCTCAGCAAATATTGCTAGTGGCAGGGGGTCTATGGGACTTGAAATCCAAAATATGTGGAGGGTAAAGGTTGAGAACCACTTCCTTAGGCACTTTATGGCAGTGAATTCTTAAAAGTTAATTGGGGGTTGTGCAATAATAGTTCAGTGCTAGAGAATATCTTTTCCATGCCGAAGGTGTCTTGTTCATCCTGTGGTGTCTTCAGTTCCAAGAAGCTTCCCCAGTAGTTAACTAGGTGGGCCAGTGGTCAGGCTGCACAGAACAAGGCAACTTCCTGCAAACATTTTATATCTGCCTTAAATTTGTACTGCAGGATTTCTTTGGCTGGAGGGCAAAAGAAGAAGGAGTGGTCAAAGATGAGATGGCTAGACGGTATTGTAGACACAATGGGTACAGAGCTGGGTGGATAGAGGAGGATGGTGGAGGACAGAGGTGCCTGGAGGACAACGGTCCCTAGGGTCGCAAAGGGTCGGAATCGACTGTGCGACTGAACAACAACAACAAAATGAGGGAAGGGTTTTGGGGGAAAAGCCTCCAACACTTTCTCCATTCCAGTGGTTCCCAACAAGGGGTACACAGCCCACTAGTGGACTTCAATTCCCAGAAGCCTAAGTCAGTACATTGGCTGATCAGTGCTTTGGGGAAATGACTTCGGCCTCTGGGAATTGAAGTCCAAAAACCAGCATTTGGGAAACACTGCTCCATTCCATACATAGTTTTATATTTCTGTATCATATCTTGTCTTTCCTGGGGCAAGGGACTAATCCCCCAACACTTTTGCTTTGCTTTTCCTTGTTGGGAAGTGTTTCCATCATGCCATCACTTTGGTTGTCCTTTGGTGTCTTTTTGCTAGATCTGTGAGAGCCTTTCATGCACGACTCTCCACACTTCCCAGCCTTACATCCTGTTATCAGCTGTAGTTAAGGGTAAATTGGACATGCTTTCCTAAGGCAGAGTCAGATCTGGCTTCTTCTATCAGAAGACATTGATCTTTATTGTCTTATTTATGTCTCTGTCTTTCTAGTGCCTGGGCTAAATTGCTTTCTAGATTATGAAGCAGTAAACATTGCCTTTTTCCTTCTTAAAGAAATGGCTATTTCTTCCAGTAGGTAAAGGATCCTGTCACACTCAGGGTATCATGTAACATACACATTTTTCTAGCTGGTGTATCACTTAATCTATAGCTTAACTTGTTTTTCTTTTCTTCTGCAATACAAAGCAACTTTAACATCCTATGAGAAGCTGATCTAGATGTGACTTGCTTTACCATTTTCTTTGGGAGAGTAGATATTGCTACTTTAGTGACATTAAAAGTGATTCCTCCGCCCCCAGCTCTCTTACAGGAAAATCCTAAGCATAGGTAACCAGAAATAAGCCCTATAAAACTAGGTAAAGTTAATTATCTGAGAAGAGCACTTAGTATTGTAGTTTTTGTCAACAAAAGAATTTTATTTGACTGTTGCTCTAAACAGACTTTCTAGTGGAATGTAAATCATGTTAAAGTTGGACTTATGCTTCTGCATAAATCTTATATGGAACATTCTGCTATGTCTCTCTATTTTAATAATGCCACATATTATAGCCAGCAGTGGCTCAGTGGTTAAGAAGGTCATCTTGTTAGCTGGAAGGCTGGCAAATCAGCAGTTTGAGACCCAGGTACTGCATGACAGATTGAGTGCCCCTCTCTGTCCCAGCTCTTGGGGACATGAAAGGAGCCTCATTTGGGCATTCTCTGAGTGGAGTTTCTCCCACAAATATCCTTTCAACCCAGAATAATTTCTGACGTGAAATTATTATTATTTATATAGCCAGCTGTGCTTCCTGGTGGAAAGTTCCTAGTGCTACCAGTCAGGAGGCATTGTCCAGCTATTCTGTGTTTTTCTTTTTTCATGTTGGTTGGTTGGTAGGTAGGAGAAAGGAGGGATGAAACGGTGGGAAGGATTAGGCCCAATAAAAACTTTCTGCTACTGTTGTGAGAATTTCTCTCTCTCTTACTAGATCAGTATGACTGCTTCTATTTACTTTTAAATGTCCATCATAGCCTTCTGTGCCCTCGGTCAAAAAGAAAGTTATTTCTGAAAAATGTGTATCAGTAACTTGGCCAAATTGGGACAATTAAAAAAAATCAAGACAATTAAAAAAACTTATCTTCCTTGCCTTGTGTGTGTATAGAGAGTGGAAATTGCCATACTGGATTTTTGAGGGGAGATTGGGATTTTGGCATGTTTTCCCAACAAAAGAAAATTATAGCTCTATGCGGATTGTTTCCCCTCAAAATACTATACAGTATAGGAATTTTGGCCTTGTATTAAAGGAGAACCATGTACACACTTCTGGCCTCTCTAGAAGAAACTTTTTTTTTTTTTTAAAAAAATCATTAATTAGTCAGAGCTTTCTTTTTGTCCCTTTCTAATCATCTCACTAAGGCACCACTTCCTTATTTACATAACTATGCTTTAAACCAGGGGTTCGCAACCTACAGTCTGCGAGCTGGCCCCAATCCCCGACACCATTCCATTTGGGCCATGGCTACGACCCTGGAAGTGGAAGCGGACACATTTATGACAGCTGTAAACATGTCTGCGCATGAGCAAAGATGCCTGCTGTGGTTTACGGCAGCATTTGCAGCAGGGGGAAACCACATGTCCAGCCCACTTAGCTGTCTGAGGAGAAGTTGTCCAGCCTGTGGTGCAAAATGGTTGAGAATCCCTGCTTTAAACTATGAGCCAAATGCAGTGGAATAAGTGCACATCTGTCAGAGTTAAGAATAACACGGCACAAACATTTTGAACTGGATTGTCTCTGTGTATCAGGACATGTAGAGTAACCGAGGCGTGTGGAGGAAATTTCAGAGATTTTCTCTTCCTTGTATCTGTGAGTGAGGAATGGACCCTTTAAAGTAAAAATAGAAAGAAAATAGACTTTAGAAAAAAAGACTCAGCTGTGCCTGAGAATTATGAGCCACAAATGATCCCACTGAAATACACTGTTTAGTTTTCAGAGTCCCACAGTTATTTTTCCTGGTGTTTTATTTTTGTAATCTATTTTCTACAAATGCAATTATATCTGCAGCAGACATTTTCATAATTGTGTATGTGTGTATATGTGTTGTGTTTGTCTGACTAATTCTGCCTTTAAATCGCCTGTTTGTCTCTTCTGCTTAGCTGAGTGAATAGTTAGATTGGGAATAGTTTCACCACATGCTTTCTTTTGCCTAGAGTTATTACACACATGATGATGGTGAGGGAGATTAGTGGAAGAAGTAGAAAGGAAGCGTATACAAAGGTGAGGAGAAGAGTTGTGGCTGAAAGAGACCCGATTTGTTGTTGGTGTGAAAGGCTGCAGTTTACCTCTCAGCAATCTATAACATTTAGCCATGATTGAGTGTGGCAGTGTGCTAGGTGTTTTCTGATCAGTGATACCTCGGATAACGTTTACTTCGGATAACGCTAAAATCGCATGATGTTAAGTAATCTGGGGGGAAAATTGCATCGAATAACGTTAAGGCCCTATGGGATGGATCGGATAACAACCGCTAAAGCCTGTGCGGTTACAGTGTATCTCCATGGAGCTTTAACGTTATCCGATGCATCCCATAGGATTTTAACATGCATCGGATAACACTAAAAATCGGATAACACCAAGACTTGTGGAACGAAGTTTTAGCGTTATCCGAGGTTTTACTGTATGTGGGAATTCATTTTGTAGATTTGATTGTTATTATACCTGTGCTATAGATCATAGACCTGTGTGATGAATTTTAGTAAAGTGTGACAGCTTGCTTAGAACATATTGTTAGGGCTTCGTTACAGCAGAAGCTAGCAGTGTGATGCAAATAGATAAATGTGTTCATTGAACATCCTGTGTTAAAGATAAGGGATTCAGCTCCAGCCTAAAGAGAAAGAGGCCTCTCAAAAGCAGATGTTATAAGGTGATGTAAAACTGCATGAGGAAGGAGTTTGACCCACAGTATATTATAGCTTGCAAATATATATTCCTTCAAGGCAGAGAGGCTATTATAAATGTGGCTTTTATGATTAGATTATAGAGGTGTTTTCCATCATCCACCCCTATCCCACCCTTTCTTACACCCTCCTCCTTCTTTCTCCTCCTCCTTTTGGGTAACACCCTGCAAACACCCTGTAAACACCCTATTATGTACCTCCTCCTGTGTGTGTCTCTATAAATATGCCATGCGGTGCATTGCTTAGATATCATCAGTTCAGCCTAGCTAAGCAACTGCACAGCCAACCAGAACAACAGACCTGCTTGGGACGCCAAGCTGGTTAATAAAGGCTATTGCATTGGATACAAGACTGCAGTCTCCCTTCCTTCGCGCCTATTGTTGGGGCAGGTCCCCGACAAGTGGTGCCCCGTGTGAGGCCAACGCAACGTTCACGACACTGCGGGGCTTGAGGCACAGCCCACAGCCGTGTGAGGCGACACAGCTCGCAACCAACGGACGCCGGCACTCCGCCAACGGACGCCTACGCTCCATCGTCTTCACTTGCCCGACCGGAAAGGTCTTCATAGAGCGCTCTTCTCATCCTTGAAAAAGCCTTCTTCAAGGGTCCCAAAACGGTGAGTGAAGATTTGTCAACTTGCAAAGACACTTAAGACTACATACAATGGGCAACTGTCTTTATGTTTGTCCATGGGTTCAAGCAGACTGCACCCTGTACTTAAAGGCATGGGATCAAAGTCTGACCCCGAAGAACATCTTGTTGTTCCAGGCACCCATTGCTGGTTTGCCTCAGATTCTTCTGCCATTACCGACTACCACCCTAGCAGCTTTAACCACAGCGCCGCTGCTGTATAATGAGGAAGAAGGGGTGGGTTCCGGGAAACCTCCGGACCTCCCTGAGACTAAAACCCTTTGTCCTGACTTAAAAACTCTGCCTTCAACAGCATCTCAAGCAACTAAGCCCCCAAGGACAGAAGGGAGACAAGAGCACACCACTTTCTCTTCAGTCTTGGCAGAAGCCATGATGTGCATGCAAGAGGGGCAAGATTTGGCCCTAGCACACCAGAAAGTACAGACTACCTTGACTGTGGACGTGTTAATGGGGGAAGGCAACTTTACCAGCCCAACTCAACAACTTGCATTACCAGATGATCAATTGCAAACACTTGGTGGCATAGTGCTACAGGCATGGAATTGGGTGCCTGCCCGAGGCAGTGCCTCCATTGCTGGGTTTGCATCGATTCATCAAGGGCCAGCCAGAGAGATGTTGCTCAAGCAACTGGCACAATTACCAACAAATAATTTGCCACAAATTCTCCCGCCCCCGTCAGAAGGCAGGATGAGCCCACTACCCACGGCGCCACCGCCGTACCAAGAGGAGGGGGGTAGTGGTCCGGGGAAGCCACCGGATCCCCCAGAGAGGACTTCCCTCTACCCAGACCTTGCCACCCTGCCTTGCGTTGAGCCCGCTAGACCACAGCCCCCTCAAAATGGAGGGCAGTCTGAGCGTCATGCAGCTTTCTCGGATGCTCTAGCGGAGGTCATGTTAGAAACTCCTGGCACTCACGCCATGGCATTTCCTGTCATCCGGGGCACACCGGCGGCTGCTGGAGTGGCCCCTATTCCTGACCGATGGGTCCCATTGACCTACAAGCATATAAAAGAACTAAAAAACAGTGTCACAGAGTATGGGCCAGATGCTCCGTTTACTAAGGCTTTGCTGGGAGGAATACTATCCGTTAAACCGATCCCAGAGGACTGGCGTACGCTAATCAAAGCCTTGCTTCCCCCGGCAGAGGCACTCATTTGCCTGCAAGAATGGCGTGATCTTGCCACTCAATACAATAGAGTCCGCCCTGCACTGACCGTGAATATGATCATGGGGGAAGGCAACTTTGCAGGAATACAGCAACAACTCCTCCTCCTTGATGCAGAATTGCATGTCATAGGGGAGCTTGTCCTCCGTGCCTGGAACCGAGTGCCTGCTCGTGGCGCTACGGTAACCGGCGGGTTCGCTGCCACCCGCCAGGGGCCACGCGAGCAATACACCGAGTTTGTGAACAGACTCATTGTGGCTCTGACTCGCCAAGTGGAAAATGTTAATGCCCGAGAAATGCTGTTGAAACAACTAGCTTTTGAAAATGCTAATGAAGACTGCAAGCCTTTTGCCAAACATCCCTCGGAAGAACATTCACTCATTCCCAGAAGCTGTTTCCGATCTACCGCTGAAGGGTAGAGTCGTGGAATACAACTTACAGACTTTGACATTGACAATGTTTGATTTCCCTTTTCTCAGGAAGAGGTTAAAGCCTTGTATCAGCACTCCACCTTTTAATCTGCTCATGGATGCATAGTATATTTCCTGCTTGCTTTTTACCCTCTCTGAGGCTTCTATGGACTCTGCGTTATTCACACTGTTTCAGCAGCTCCAGACAGTGCTAGTGTGTGGAAGGGAATGCCAGAGTCAACACTGCATTAAAAGCACCCACTGAGACTTTCCTTTGTTTGATTATCCAGTTGCAAGTCAAAATGCTTTTCACCAATCTGCAAAAATTCCTGCTCTCACCCAAACAGCTTAAGAAATGTTATTTAGCATTGCATCCAAACTTTTGCAGTCATGGGTTAAAAGCAGACTTCTGCTTAAGAGACAGCATTCATTCTTATCATCTGCTTGCTTCCTGTAACTTCAGGGGATGGGTTGCTGTTGTTTGGGTTCAGTTTAATCAATCCCTGTCACCTTAGCTGTCAGCAATGCCAGCAAATGTGCTAGAATTGTCAATTGTGCAACTTCAGGAAGTAAGAACACTTGTTGCCATGTATTATGCTTTCTAGTGTCTTTTTAATTTTAAATTTAGAAAAGTGGGAATGTGGGAATTCATTTTGTAGATTTGATTGTTATTATACCTGTGCTATAGATCATAGACCTGTGTGATGAATTTTAGTAAAGTGTGACAGCTTGCTTAGAACATATTGTTAGGGCTTCGTTACAGCAGAAGCTAGCAGTGTGATGCAAATAGATAAATGTGTTCATTGAACATCCTGTGTTAAAGATAAGGGATTCAGCTCCAGCCTAAAGAGAAAGAGGCCTCTCAAAAGCAGATGTTATAAGGTGATGTAAAACTGCATGAGGAAGGAGTTTGACCCACAGTATATTATAGCTTGCAAATATATATTCCTTCAAGGCAGAGAGGCTATTATAAATGTGGCTTTTATGATTAGATTATAGAGGTGTTTTCCATCATCCACCCCTATCCCACCCTTTCTTACACCCTCCTCCTTCTTTCTCCTCCTCCTTTTGGGTAACACCCTGCAAACACCCTGTAAACACCCTATTATGTACCTCCTCCTGTGTGTGTCTCTATAAATATGCCATGCGGTGCATTGCTTAGATATCATCAGTTCAGCCTAGCTAAGCAACTGCACAGCCAACCAGAACAACAGACCTGCTTGGGACGCCAAGCTGGTTAATAAAGGCTATTGCATTGGATACAAGACTGCAGTCTCCCTTCCTTCGCGCCTATTGTTGGGGCAGGTCCCCGACAACTGTACAGTACAATCAAACCATAGTGAGCAGGTTTTTCAAAAAGCGATCCGACTCGTATAACGAAAATTTTCCATATGCGAGTCAGACTTCCCCTATGGAAACGCTCGCATAGCGAGTGTTTCTATGGGGAAAAACTCACATAACGAAAAAAATTTCGCTATGCAAGTCTGACTCACATAGCAAAAATTTTCGCTATGTGAATCGGACTTTCCCTATAGAAAACTCGCATAACGAGTGCTTCTATGGGGAAAACTTGCATAACAAAAACATTTCTCTATGCGAGTTTTTCCCCTAAAAAAACTCGTTATGTGAGTTTTTCCATAGGAATTTTCGCTATGTGAGTCTGACTCGCATAGCGAAAAACTCGCATAGCGAGCAGCCTCGCAGAACGAATTTAATTCGCTATGCGAGGTATTACTGTATGTGCTTCTTTTTAAGGGGTGTTTTACTTTGCAGCACTCCACAACATATTTGTATTTTGAATTTCTGTTGGATTATTGTTGTTTTAAAAATGGTTTTTGACTATAGTCTCCCCCCCCAATAATATTTTGAAACTAAAGTTTTTTTATCAGGATATTTTATATTTATTTCTATTTTTTCTTATATCTCCTTTACTTGGTAAATGATCATTTGACATAGTCTTAAATACATTACTGCTGAGTGTGTGGAGAAGGGAATAATAATGGCATGAGACCATGATTTGCATATAGGAGACTCAGCATCATGATATGAATACAGTATAGCAACATATGAATAGAGCAACATGATATGAATATAGCAACATGAATATAGTAAGGCTGGAGATGTATATGTTGCTGTGCAATTGACAGGTAAAGGAGTGGGTACTTGACTACTTGGTAGACCCTTAATGCTTAAAAAAAACACCAATGGGGTAATGCTCCAGTAATTGATGGCAGCAGGATTAATGACTGCAAAGGTATGTAATTAAAGGGCTAAGGGTGATAGACTGCCAACCCAATCAGTGAAGTGGAGGTTAAGGAGGTTGAGTGCTTTGAAGGTGATGTGTTTTCTCAAAAGTCAGGACCAGTGTAGAAAGTTTTGGTGCTCATTCTAGTTGCCAGCTTCTTTTCAGCTAACCAATACGATTACAGAGTGAGATACAGTACATGGTGATCACAACACAGAGAGAGCAAAACATGAAAGCACTGTTTTTCTGCTGCAGAAGTGGTGTACAGTATTTGAGAAAGGAATTTTGGGAAAGGAATGTTCTTATCAAAATAAACTTCTGAATTGGTGGTATACATGTTTGTTTATTTTAAACGATTGGATCGTTAGGACTGATTAAAATGTTTCCAAGATATACCACAGTAGAATGTTCAAAGAATGAAGGAAATGTGCACACCCTATCTAGAACTCAAAGTTTTAAAAAATCTAATACAGGGGTTCTCAACTTTTTCAAGTCGGGGGACAGGTCACGCTCCCTCAAACAGTTGAGGGGGCCGGACTGGTTGTTCTCCTGCCATTTACAGTTGTCATAAACATGTTTACGATGGCCGTAAATGAGTCTGCAGACAATTCTGGCGGCTGCGGCTGGAGCACAGGTGGGAGCCAGATTATTTGGTGCTGTAGGCCAGATTGAACCCATGGTCTGTAGGTTGAGAATGCCTGGTCTAATAAGACTGACTTATGGCCTACATATAGGGATACATTTCCTTATACAGTAATACCTTGGATAACCACTGCATCCGATAATGCTAACATCGGATAATGATGCAAAATTTCTAAAGACATTTTTCATCGGACAACGATCTGTCAGCGTTATCCGATGCAGTCGTTCTTAGCAGCAGGGTGGCTGGAAAGCTGAACGGGGTTCTCCGTTTGGCTTCCCAGCCACCCTGCAGCTGCGGAGGCAGGGGTGGAGTGGCTGGAAAAGCTGATGGGGGACTCCCCCGTCGGCTTCCCCAGCCTCCCTGCAGCTGTGGATCAGGTCTCCTGACCTCCCTGGAGCAGGCAGGGGGATCAGAGAGCCCGAAATGGGTTTTTAAAAACCCAGACATTTTTTTACACATTTTGGGCTCTCTGACCCCCCTGCTGACTCAGGGCAGGTCGGGGGACCCAATCCAAGCTGTTTCCAAAGTTCCCCCACCCTCCTGGAGGCTGCAACAAGCCAAAACATCAGGATTCAAATCCCAACGTTCTGGCTTGCTACAGCCTCCAGGGAAACAGGGCTTTTTTTTTTAACGTTGAGCAATCAATGCATCACACAATGTTAAATACTGGATAACGACGAGACTTGTGGAACCAAGTCTCATCGTTATCCGAGGTACTAGTGTATATAATTTTAGAGGATATTTTCTTTATAAATATCCCTAGGATTGTTTTTACTGAATAATAGGACAAAGTGTAACTAAGCTAGATCTCTATCCCTTTTCCTAATCTCATGATTTCACACATTGCTAGTGTAATGTGTGACTGAGTCCCAGAAAAGCTATCAATTGATATATGTTTAACAAACTAGTTTTGGAAACGATTGGAGATATGGTGATTACTATTTTTATTTCTTTCCAGAACCAGTGTAGTCACAGATTCAAAGGGCCAGAATGGATCTGTTTCTGCTGGATCTGCCATTTGTTTAAGTATCTTCTGAAATACATACAACACAAGTGGAATGATTCATGCATATATTCAGCTAGAGCCGAGTGCGTATGGACCCAGCCAAAGCTGCAGTGTAAGCAAGCAAAGTGATGATTATTTTGTGCCTGGTGCTGCCAGATTTCAGAATGATTTGTATGCTTATACTTGCAGATCCACCTTTGATCTTCTGAAATTGCATGTCAAAGCAAGGCAACAAAATTGATTTAAAACTGAGGAGCAGCTAGCAATATTACATTTGTAAAATATCTATATGCATGTGCTATTCTGCTCTTACAATGCACATCATTTTACATTATTGGTTCTCCCTCTCTCTCTGTGTGTAGCACAAGTCAGAAGGTAAAGCTGTAGTTTAAAATTAATTTGTGAAAATGATACGTGTTTGTTACTCAAGTCTATGTATGTATTGGGGATGAAGATAAGAAACTGGTTATAAAGAGGAAAACAGAAATTTATATTCATAAAAAATATTTATCTAATATTAGTCTTCATTAACTAGAATACTTTCCCTATGCATCCAGGCTTCTATATATAGTAGCTGTATGATTTGAGATTAATGAGTGAGTACTGTATATTAACCTGATAAAGAAAGCTCTTCAGGCAGTAGACACAGGGAAGGTAAAATAATTAAGTACAATAAAAAGTAGTAGTTGAATGAAAAGTATTTGCCTAGCACAGTGGTGGCAAACCTATGGCACGCATGCCAGAGGGGGCACTCTGAGACCTCTCTGGGCACACATGCCATCACCCCAGCACAGAATTTGTCCCATTCCTCTGCTCAGCAGCACAATGGGAGCGCTTCCTCCCTCCCCCAGCACAGATTTGGCCCTGCCCTTTTGCAGCATGGATGGCAGCCTTTTGAATTTGGGCACTCGGTCTCTGAAAGGTTCACCATCACTGGCCTAGCAGATCTCTCCGTAGATGATTATGTTGATGCTGATGTTGATGATGGTGTATTTGTACGAGTGTCTGTTACAAAGAAGCCCTGCTTAATCTTAGTTTATGGTGGTGGTAGCAAACAACAGCAAAAAAATAAAGCCTGAGGAAGTGGACTTGAAACTAAAATTAAAATATAGTAGGTAACCTTTAAGGTGCCACAAGTTCTTGTCTTTTGTTTGTTTTATTTTTGCTTTTGTTTCTCATCTGAAATGTCTGCGCAGACTAACACAACTATCACACAATTATCACTTCGGAAAAAGAAAAGCCTTATGTGTCTTCTCCGGGTGTTAACAGAGTGTGCAACTTCAATTCATTTGCACACCTTTTTTCTTTCAGGGTAGCTACTTTGTTGCTGAAAGTAACTGTTGAAAGGAGATAAAAACATCAAACTTAAGGGGACAGCACTGGTTCAGTACTAGGAAATGAAATTCTCCTCTGAGCTGGCTATGTTCTTATTGCAATCTTCCCCAGTAAGAGTTCTAATGTTCTTTGGATTTGAACAGATAGGAAATTCCTTTCTCATCAAAGAACTGGGAAAACTCATGTGCCCTTACTTATCATATTCATGGAATTATATTATGATTTCAGAGGGTTGAAATGCAGCATGGAGAAAATCCTGGCCTGAAGAATGTTAACAGGACACTGCTTGGGCTCACTCTCATATCGGCTATATCTGAACTGGTAACAGGACATAAATATTTTATGTAGATTTACTGTCTCCAGTGGTACAACTGCGTGTTTATTGTTTTCCTATGCTTTTGCAAAGAAACACAAGGGACAATGCCTAATTGCGATGTGGTTTTTGCAGTATTTTTCTCTGAATGAACTGATGCTAGTTCCTGTTAGAGGCAGAGGCAGGAGGCTGTGTGAAATGGACTGCAGACTGGCAAAACCAGATTGGTTTGGATATCTGAGTAACTCAAGAGATCTTTTTTTAAAAAACAGTAAATTACATGCTGCAGAAAATGTCCTTGTTTTATTACTGTGTGACAGAGAATTGCTGTATGGTATTGTGACTGGAGTGCTGGTCTTGCATTCTTCTTCTGCCGAATCCGAATATTGGCGATCCTCATGGCGATCAGCCATGAAGACTGTCCTGAGAATATAATGCAATGGCCTTTCATCTGCCTTCCACATTGCAGCATGACACCCAGTTTTGTGAGTCACTTTCTGGTCTTGGGTCCTTTTGTCATGCAAAGTCCTCCTTAGCCCCAGGCCAGTATTGATGAAGCTGCTGCCCTCCCTCAAGATGGATTTAAGTGGGATTTAATCCACTCGGGGACCATCACCCTTCCCTGTAGACTTTGGCACCCAAGCCATTAGTCCTCAGGGTTGCCTGACACTCAGCGTTGAGACGCTGGCAGTGTGGTCTCCTCTCTTACCATAGCAGGATAACCTGGCCAGACTCAAAATCCAGCTTAGGCCTTTAATTTTTTTGTGTATGGATAACCTCATCTACAAGTCTCCCATCTATAACCATGAATCTCCACCTTTTGTATGGTAGGCACAGGCAACGTGTATAACTTAGATTCAAGAAATATGCAACCCGATGCTTCAACTGCAGGAGGATAAACTCAAGCAATAGCAGTGCAGTCACACATAAAATGCCTTGACTGGAAATACCAGTACAGCAGTTTAAATGAGGGAGGTAGTCCGGCCCCAGGACGTTTAAGCCTCATATTTACTAAAGTGATAAATGTATGCTTGGAGCATGTGTTGAGCCACATGCACAAAAAGATTCCTATGTGTATGAAAATTAGACTATCCAGTAGCTGGGAGAAATGACTCAAATTTTCTGTTAAGTAAAATAGGGAAAACAGAGCAATATAATATAATATAATATAATATAATATAATATTAATGTGCTGTAATTCCATCCATAGAGAGCAAGGAGACCTTTACCTAGAGCCGTGATGGTGAACCTTGGCACTCCAGCTGTTCTAGAACTTCAATGCCCAGAAGCTTAAGTCTCTGTGAATCCACAAATGGGTTTATTGGCACTCCAGCTGTTCTTGGACTTCAATTCCCAGTAAACCCATTAGCCGCCCAGAGTCGGATTCGCCTGATTGGGGCGGGATATTAAATTTGACTAAATAAATAAATAAATAAATAAAATAATTTGTGTGGCTTCACAGGGACTTGGGCTTCTGGGAATTGAAGTCCAAGAACAGCTGGAGCAGGGCCGGATTTACATGAAAAGAGGCCCTAGGCTATTCCACTTATGTGGCCCTTTCACCTCCCATTTTTAAGTTTGTAAATTACATGAGAGATAATAATATACCGTACATCATTACTGTGATATATATCAATATATAGGCCCCTCTTGATCTTGAAGCCCTAGGCTGAAGCTTAGTTAGCCTATAGGAAAATCCAGCCCTGAGCTGGAGTGCCAGGGTTTGCCATCACAGACCTAGAGAGTTGTTGGTATTGAGGAGTGACGAGGAGGGGGGAACCCACGCAAAACAGTATGAGAAACAGTGTGTGTGTGTGTGTGTGACTTGGATTCTGTGTTTTCGGGTAGTGACCGACCGTGAAGAGCAATCCTGGCTAGGCCTGTTAAAGTGGTTAGAGAGGGAGAAATCTGGGCTTCTGGAAAAGCCATCAACCAAAGGAGCAGAGGAGGCACTGGGGGCCTTTCAGCCCATAGAGGTGGCATTTAGAAAAGAGCTGTCAGTCAGAGAACAAAGGCAGACTGGAGAGGCCTAAACAGCCCTAACAGGAGCCAGATTGAACATGTCGTGCTCAGAGGCTCTCCAAAGGGATTGGGGGGGGGGGGAGGACTCCACCAGCCCAAAAGCTGCCCACTCATATCTAGGGGAGGGCCTGGAGCTTGTGGAACATGAGATGCGTTTTGAACTTTGTGTTCAAGGTAACTGGGCTTTTCGGGAGGGGTGGCTAACTGGCTTCAATTTTTTTTTTGCAGAATACAGTCCCTGAGGCAGACTGTAAACCAGAGAGATTAGGGGTGGTGCTGGTTTGATGCCTCAGTTGAAATGGCAAGGATTCCTAAGGCAGGTGCTGATTTTGAATGTCCTTGGACAATCTTTATTGAGTGCCAAATGGGAACTGGGTTTCAAGAGCATGGGTCTTCAGTAAATACTGAATATCATACATGGCAGGCAGGCAGGGTGTATCAGCCTTCCTCGTGTATGACAGCTCTCTTGAGGTCATTGCCCTTTGCTCCATGGTGAATCAGGCATGCTCACACAATGCTTTTGTGCCCCTTAGGTAAATTACACTGATTTTGCAGAGTCCAAGGTCAGAGACCACTCTTTATTTATACTCTGCTCTATTGCATAAATATTTACTCAAAACAGTCCTGAAGATGATAGATTTTATATTAAATGAAAAATTGAATTGTTTATTATTTATTTGCACATTTAAAATTGATTTTTGAGATAATATGACAAAAGCCGAGAGCCAGTATGTCCCAAACTTTAAAACTGATCAGCGTAATTGCATTTAATGGAGGAGGAGGAGAGAGTTTGCTTCAGGGGAGCTGGAGGGAATTAAAAGAAGCACATGGTCTCAAGGCTGATTTGTGAATAGCAGGGAGCCAGAATTATGGATGAACTGGTCCACTGAAGGAAGGAACTATTTTTTTCCATATGTTTATATGTAAAGGCCAGTCTAAAGAAATGGTTTAGGCGGGGTTTTATTAGTGCACAAAATTGTATCAGAAGCATACTGATTCTAAGGCTTATTTTCCTACCCAAACTCATTCTTAGAGACAATATGGTACTAAGAAGTGCACATCTGACAAGAACATACTGTTGAGTGCAGCATTTACTCTTTTTATGTTTATCTGTACACAGTCCTAATTATCTTCTTGTTTTTCCTTGCTTATGATCTTTGTTCCTTCTGTTTCACTGTTCTGTGCTGTCACAAATTTGTTTTCCTTATTGTTTCTAATGACTGGTATCTGCTATGACTTTTCACACGTAGCTTGTTCACTGATGGTCACAGCAAGAAGCATTGTGTTCCTACCCCAGCACCATGTCACCGTCATCCTATTGCCATTCTTGTACTGTATCTCATGTTCATTATTCTTGCCTGTGCCTTCATTGCTGTATCTTTGTTATCTCATTGTTGAGATTAACTTGTAAGTACCAACTTTTATTGTCGTTGCTGATTATTGTCTAAGCCAGGGTCCCCAGCCACTGGTCCACAAAATGGTACTGTCCCAAACAGGCTGCTGTGGTGGGTAGTGCTGGAAGCCCCAATGGCAGCCGTCTGCCCTCAATGTGCTGCCCACCGAATGGAGCAAAAGCGCAGGCTTCAGATGCAGCAGATGGGCAGGTGGCCGGGCTCCTCCTCCACGTTGCTTAACTATGGCGGCACTCTACCCCCACCTATGTGCAGTGTGATACTTCACTGCCTGATTCGAATGGTGTGGCTGACAGGCGGCTGGGCCCCCTTCCTCCTTGTTTTAGAGCTACAGCGGGGTCCTCCCCCCACTTACTGGTCAGTGGAAAAATTGTTTAGCATGAAAACGGTCCACAGTGCAAAAAAAAAAAAAAAAAAAGGTTGGGGACCCCTGGTCTGAACAACATGAATGCTTCCGAGTATGCTGATAATGTTATAAAAGTGCATAAATAAAAGATAACAATAAAAGATAGCATAGGAGAATGGAGGCGGCTGGTTGTTTTATAGAAATATGGTTTCGTAGATCACATATAGAAGTAAAAAAGGATGGTATACTGAAAACCCCAGAATACATGGATTACTAAAGAGAAGTATCAATTGACTTCTTCCTGTTGGCAGATCACCTGATGTAGGAGAAATGCAGTAGATTACTGACCCATTCATTCTATTTGTTTTTTATGTTTATCCTGTAAGGAATGTATCTTAATTATTGAAAAACATGCTTAAATTAGATTGTGTAACTTATCATGGTGAATTGTCACTAACTGCCAATTGAATCACTAGGTATGGGCCTGCTACAATGATGTTTGTTTGCACCTTGTAAGTGTACCATGGTGATTTATGCGATTTATCCTATTCATGTGTAAATTATTAACAGAGATTCTGGCAATAAGATATGTTTAAAAAATAGGAAAACAAGGATGAACAATACCTTTATTACCCCACTAATATCACAAACAAAAAGTTTGACACAGTTTATATTAAGAGTTGACAATCCTGGTCTTTTTATGCAGCTCCTATAAGCCCTCTTTTTTGCCTTATTCTAGCTCAGACTGATGGGAATTGTAGGCCAATATCATTTGGAGGGCCACAGCACAGTTGCCATTACCAATTTATAACAATGACCGCTGTAACTCATTTGCAAAGATAAGACACATTGTCCTGAGATGTTTTGAAAGATGATAGGAAACAAATGGTCATTTAATCTGCAGACTTTCTCATTTACTTTCTAGTAGGGCATCTGGTTTTGTTTATTGTGGTGAGCAGCCATGGGTGGAATGAATCCTAAACAATGAATTACTAAACAATTAGCAAACAATGCTGTTATTAGTACATTGTCCCAGCAATCTTTTAGGGGTGGTTTGAGCTCCGTATGGGACTATGCTGGCTCAAGTCATTAAGATGCTGAACTTGCTGACTGGAAGGTCGGAGTTCGATTCCTGGGTACTGCATGATGGAGTTAGTTCCTGTCTCTGTCCCAGTTCCTGCCAACCTAGCAGTTGGAAAGCAAGAAATTGCAAGTAGATAAATAGGGACCACTTCAGCAGGGAAGGTAAACAGCATTCTATGCACTCCAGTGTTGAGGCATGCTTGCCATATGTCCACGGAAATGTCTGCAGATTCAGGCAGTGCTGGCTCTTTGGCTATAAACAGACATGAGCACTTCAACCCTAGAATCGGATACGGCTGGCTTTTGAGCAAGGGTGACCTTTACCTGGGCACTGTATAAATGAGGAAAACATTAATTTGGATAATTTGGGCATGCACTTTTTTCTTATGTTTGTGTGCAGGCTGCTCCCAGGGGGCCTTCCTTGCACACATCATTGCAGCCCAAGATACAAAGTTCCTGCCTCTTCTCAATATAGTACCCCCGTGCAGCTTATTTTCTTCCTTGCATTCAGACAAAGTACTCTTTAATCCGTCTCCTATCTTGCCATGTCAGCAGCAACAGAGGCTTTGACATTCTTTCTTTATGTATGTCTTCTTCCCCGGCCTGTGTGGGCATGAGCAACTGAGGTGAAGGAGAGAAGAATGATGCTGAAACCTCTGGCACTATTCAGCAAGCAGAGGATTAAAGAACATTTTGCCTAAGGCTGGAAACAGACTGCAGTTAGAACCAAAAGCATATTAATGGTCACTGCTTGAAATATCACTTGCAAACACAGGTTGTATAGCATGTTCTTCTTTACCTGGTGCTCTCCAGCTGTTTTGGAATACAACTTCACACCATGGTGTGATTTTTATGCTTTTATGAATTTTTAAGTTTTTACATCGAGTCTTAGGATATCGATATTTTAGTTTGTAAATGCCGCTCAGAGTCGGGCTTGCCCGATTGGAGCGGGGTAGCAAGTACGAATAAATAATAAAATAAAAAAAATAATGCTCAGTGGGTAAAGTTTTGGGGTGGGATAGGGAAGGGTGGCACACCCATACATTTCTAGTAAAGTTAATAGAGTTGCCAACATTCGCCCCTGCCCCTCCTCCTCCAAGTGCCTTATCCAATTCTGAATATTGTCTCTCATTATGGTAGTTAGCCATGAAGATTGCCCTGAGAACAATATAATGCAATGGTCTTCCATTTGCCTTCCACATTGCAACATGTCACCCATATCACTGATCCAGTTCCACGAGTCATTTTCTGGTCCTGAGCCCTTTTGGCACACAAATTCCTCCTCGGCCCCAGGCCAGTATTGATGAAGCTGCCGCCCTCCATCAAGATGGATTCAAGTGGGATTTAATCCACCTGGGGACCATCATCCTTCCCTGTGGACTTCACCACCCAAGGCCATTAGTTCTCAGGGTTGTCAGGTTAGTTAACTGCCGCCTGGCAATTGGCATTGAATCACTAGCAGTATGGTCTACTCCAGTGTTTCCCAAATGCTGGTTTTTGGACTTCAATTCCCAGAAGCCTAAGTCATTTCCCCAAAGCACTGATCAGCCAATGTACTGACTTAGGCTTCTGGGAATTGAAGTCCATTAGTGGGCTGTGTATCCCTTGTTGGGAACTACTGGTCTACTCTATTACCATAGCAGGATAGCCTGGCCAGACTCTTAATTCTCTCTTAAGAAAATATATCAGAATTGTAGTATGACACCTTCATTACCAAACTGTATATTGTGGTGTGTTCTGACTCTCTCTTTCTGTTTGGTTGCATATTGTGTGTCCTGTTAGGGTTAATGGTAGTAGTGTACCTTACGTGTTATGTAATGTCTGTTAAAACATGGCTGTGTATGCCAAACTTTGATTAGCTTCTCCAGAAGCATTGTTTGTTCTTTCTCTTCTGTTAATCTTCAGTCTAGTTATCTGCAGGTTGAGTAGCTCAGATGTGTTAATTCTATCCCTTGGAGGATCCGTCTTCATCCCCCCGCCCCCGTGTGCGTGTGTGCTTAAAGTAAATTTCTTAGAATCTAATTGTCACTGGTGAAGAAATCCACAGACGTTACCCCAGCTTCCTGAGCAATAAGCAGATGGTCATTAATTCATTACAGATATATATAATAGGTTGTAAGCTTTGGAACATGAATGGAGCTGTTTTCTTGCATACATCTATCTGTTTGTTGCTGGATTAATCTTCTAGTTATAGGCTCCTGTACATAGCTAGGACATTCATTTTAAAGTAGTTTGTTATGACTTAGTCTTGGAATGTTACTTTTGACCAAGCGATATCATATTTGAAGTCAATTTTGAATACAGACAAATGGAGATAGCTACAATTCTTTGATGTAGTGGAGACTAATCTATTTTATTTAGCATGGATTGAGCTGGTCTCACTTTCCTTGGAACAGAGTCTGGTTTAAGTTCTTTCTAGATTAGTGTGTTGCAAGGAAGACCTGCAGTGTGGACCGTTGGGATGTCATTGTTGTTTTCTGTATTCAAAAGGCTTTTTCTCCCCTTTTTGTTGTTCAGTCGCACAGTCGATTCTGACCCTCTGCAACCCCATGGACCACTGTCCGCCAGGCACTTCTGTCCTCCACCATCCTCATCAACTCACTCAGCTCTGTGCCCATTGTGTCTACAATACCATCTAGCCATCTCATTTTTGACCGCCCCCTTCTTCTTTTGTCCTCCACCCCTCCCAGCATCAAGGCTTTCTCAAGCGAATCCTCTCTTCTCATTTGATTTCCAAAGTACTTTAGCTTCATCTTTACTATTTGACCTTCTAAGGAGCAGTCAGGGTTGATTTCTTCTAAGATTGACCTATTTGTTCTCCTCGCTGTCCAAGGGACTCTCAAAACTCTCCTCCAGCACCACATCTCAAAGGCATCTATTCTTCTGCGCTCAGCTTTCCTAATGGTCCAGCTCTCACAACCATACATTGCCACAGGGAATACCATTGCTTTGACTATATGAATTTTTGTTTGCAATGTGATGTCTCTACTTTTCACTATGCTCCCCAGGTTTCTCATCACTTGCCTTCTAAGAATCAGTTGCCTTTTTATTTCATGGCTGCAATCACCATCTGTAGTGAGCTTTGATCCTAAGAAAGTAAAATCTGTCACTGCTTCTACTTCTTCCCCATCTATTTTCCATGGACTGATAGGGCCTGTTGCCATTATCTTGGTTTTATTTATATACACACCTTTATTTCCACCTAGCATATCAGTAGAGACAGTTCATTTTTGAAAATGTTTGCACCAGTGAAAAAGGCTCCTGTTGTATATTGTCTGTGACAATTCTTGGGTGGTGAGCCATGTGGCGAAGAGAATGTACTAATCAAGTAAAAGCTGATTAACCGAGTAAACTGAGTGAATGTAATAGGTTAAATCTAATTGTCAATCCAAACTAGAGTGGACCCATTGAATCAATGGGATTTATATAAGTGTTGACTTACTAATCAGCAGTTGATTCAATGGATCTGCTACAGTTGGAGTTGCACCAATGTATTTGCTAAGCATGTGCAATGTGTGAAATGTTTGGATTTTGAAGATTTCAAGGCTAATAAGCTTGATGTTCTAAACAGCAGAAGACTTACATTGACTAGGTTTATCATGAGGGAAAGCTTTACATTGCCATATTAGTCAAGAGTATTTTCACATTTATGGGGAACACTTTGCTTTGTAGAGCAAAAAATAAAGCCCAGCTTGGCTTGGGATGGGTACCAAGTTGCATGTAGCCCTTTTGTCCAGGTGATCTAAAAATCTTAGAAATTAACTTTGCTAAATGGGGATTTTGAACTGTAATAAAGATGTTGGCTGAGATCTGTTGAGCAGATCATTTAAATTCTTAAACATTGATTGGTGCCACTTCTGTGACTCTTCTAATACTTAGGATGCCCCCATGAAAAGAGGAGAGGACCCCACTGTTCTTTAATAGTTGTGGATTTCATGCTTTAAAAAAAAAACCCACAGGAGTTCCAATCCTCTTATTTTTGTTTGGTAACCCTGGATTGACTACTGGATTAGGTGAATCTTTTTCAGAAGCGGAGCTCTCTTTCCAAAGCCATCTATTTTGGGGAAGGTAAGGGTTAATTGTTATTGAAAGCCAGTGCAGCTTGCAAGTCAGGTTTTACAGGTGGGGTAAGACTGTCAAATTAGCCACTATTCTTTCAGAAAGAATTACTGATGCCCTGCGGTAAGGTGGCCAGATGTCTTTTATTTCTAAATAATGCTAGCTAGTTTAGAAAGTCTGCTCTGTACTCCAGAAAATAACTTTACACATTTTCTTCCAAATCCTGACCGGATGCTGGTTACTTGTCACTTCCTATTGGCTGACTTTCCAGGACTGTCATATAATGTTCATGCACATTATGATTATCGAGGGGAGACAACTATCAGAGTATATGAACATGCAGTACAGCATCTACTGTGTGGACATTTGATGTCTGAAATGCTGAGCATTTATTTCCAATACAGGGCATTGAAACAAGGATAATTTTTAATGTAATGTTATTAAAATAAAATTATTTAATAATTAATTAATTAATTATCCCAGTATGGTACAAGGCATGGGAGGGAGTGTCTAAGTCTAAGTAAGTGCTTTACAGAGAAAAAGCCTCCCCGAAGATTGTGATATTTTTGAACCACAATTGGCCGTACCCTGGTAACAGCAACCTTGTGTTGCCAGCTAATCTTTCTCACGCTAGGTCAGGCGAAAGGAACTGCAGAATGAACTCACCAAAAGGTGCCTTCATTTTGGCATATCAGAAAACAAAACAAAATAACCAAAACAAAATAAAAATAAAATAAAAAACACTGTAGCACTTTAAAGACTAACTGCTTTATTTCTATTGTTAGCTTTCGTGGATCAAGTCCACTTCTTCAGACAAAGAGTGAAACTTACACGAATGGTTTTGGCCTAGAAGTGGAAGAAGAATACAGTAAAACCTCATATAACACTAAAACCTGGTTCCACAAGTCTTGGTGTTATATGATTTTTAGTGTTATCTGATGCATGTTAAAATCCTATGGGATCCATACAGATACATTGTAACCACACAGGCTTTAGCGGTTGTTATCTGAAGCATCCCATAGGATCTTAATGTTATCTGATGCAATTCTTCCCCCCAGATTCCTTAATGTTATGCGATTTTAGTGTTATTCGATACTAATGTTATATGAGGTATTACTGTACTATGTTTCTTCTCATAGAAGTTCTTTGAGTCCTTCTATGGGAAGAAAGGTAGTTAAAATAATATAAGAAATTCATTTAAAAACCACAATGTAATATAATATTTAAAATGCATGTAAATAGGAAACTACCAATTAAGAATATTTAAAAAACATATGCACCTCATTTCAGTTGAGATAAAATATTCATGCATTATCTCAAAATGACAATTATGTGTCATTATGTGTGATTTCTTTATAATATCTTTTGCACAGAAATTGAACAGATAGGGAGATAAAATACACCGTTATTTGACATTTTTGCCTCTGGGAAACCATTCTGTTTCTCTATATTGTCTTACAACAATCACTTCTTGTCCAGAGTATAGGTTGCACATCAGGACACTCAAAATATACCTGTTTCTTTTGTAACAATCCATAGGTTTTCATTACCTGATCAATCAAAAGCTTAGCTATAGTTCTGTAAATCACAGAGTAATTTTCTACTGATATGCTTCAGTAGCCAACATATGTTTGCAATATGATCTCTAGTACCTTTTCTTTTTGTGACTCTAGCTTGAACAATGGTCACTTCTTGCTTTATATACAATGGTTAAGCAGCAGTGCTGCAGTTAAAATTCTTCTCATAATCTGAGTTTGATTATGGTGAGCACACGGTTGATTCATCTTTCTATCCTTCCAGAGTTGATAAAATGAGTACCCAGCTTGTTGGGAGCAAACTGTAGTTTGCATAATTACCTTGTGAGCTATCCAGAGTGTTTAGCACTGTGGGGTGGTATATAAGTGGAAACAACAACATATGGGAGAAGTCTTTGTTGCCAAACCTTGAGCATCACTTTCCTTTTATGGGCAGTTAGTGCAGTGTCCTATAGTTATTGCACTCCTTAGTGTTACCTTTCTTGGGGATTGGCATTTACAGGTCAGCCCTTGAGCAATGAAGGAGTTAGGAGCACTGTGTTATTCTGAGGCAAACTTCACCTGTATTTACGGCTGCCATTTCCTTGTCTCCTTTGAGGCTGGGCAGCAGGTATACCGTGTCTGGGTCTTGTTCCCAGAGCTCTGGCTGCCTGCCGCCATGGCTGTGATTGTGCTGAAGGAGCTTGGCTCCCTCAGTAACAGCAGCTCCAGCAGAAATCTAGGCTCTCATAGCTGCCTGCTGGTAAGGAACATTTAAAAAAAAAATCCTCCTGAAGGTTCTGTATAATCACTCCAGCACAATAGCAACCACCTAGGAACTTTAGGGGGAAAAAATCCACATATAAGTAGAACTGTAGAGTTCAAACCCATGCTGTTGACATGTCAAGTGCATACAGTATCGAACATTTCCAGTTTGTGGCCCATTATTTTGTTTTCCATATTTGTTGTCATATTCCTGTTAGGTTTTTGAAAAAAATAGTCTCTGTAGCTTGCAGTACGTGTATTAGTGTTCCAGTAACTGCCAGTGATTTATTTCTTCCATTATATGAGAGCTGCTTTCACTTTGCATTCTAAATTGCAGGTTCTTACAGGATTATTTTCTCATTTGTTATCATGCCATCTCTTCTGTTTTGAACTTCAGTATATTGTTTCCATCTTCTGTTTATTTTATCTTGGTTAAATATATGTTCCCCTTTTGAGGTTTCATTATTCTTGATTTAAATTTTCCTTTATTTCTTGCATTTTATGGAAGAGATCTCGACTGTCCTCTTGTTCTTGCAATTTTCTGCCCAGATTATTATACTTTTCCCATTGATTTTTTTCTATGCAGTAGTACTTTTTTAAAAATTGGCTATCATTATCTTTGGCTTTGAAAGACTTTATCATGACAAAAAAAGGTTGGAAACCTCGCCCCTCAACTATGCTCATAGTTGAGTTTAGTATTCTGATGATATTACTAGCCCCCCCCTCCCCAATGCCCCTGCCTCTAACACTTGTCACTGTGAAACATCAAAGAAGGATTCCATATTATTGAAAATCACTGGGATTTCCTGTTGATTCCAACAGTGCCACCCTCTTGTCCAGTTTGGGATGTAAGTCACTCATCAAGGTAATCAAAGCTGTCTCCACATCAAAAACAGGCTTTTGAAGTGATTTAAATTTTTTATAAATAGAGTTCATGCAGCAAAGCTGTGTATATGAAGTGGAAAAGTATGGATCCCAGTTTAGTACAAACTTGTCAGAGCTTTATGTAAAGGTTTCCCTTGTGCTCTACATGGGGCTGCCCTTAGTGACCATTCGGAGACTGCAGCTGGTCCAAAATGCGGCAGCCCGGGTAGTGATGGGATACGGGCGCTATGCTCGGGCCTCACCACTACTTCGGGAGCTGCACTGGTTGCCAGTATGTCTCCGGGTGCAATTCAAGGTGCTGGTCATTACCTTTAAAGCCCTATATGGTAGTGGGCCAGGATACCTAAGAGACCGCGTCACCCTAAGAACATCTGTCCGTCCCACCAGGGCGGATTGGAGGGGCTCTCTTGTTATTCCATTGGCTAGGGAGGCTCACCTCACCAGCACTAGGAAGAGGGCCTTCTCGGTGTTCGCCCCGGCCCTTTGGAACCTCCTCCCAATTGAGCTGCGCCTGCAGACAGAGCTCCTGCCCTTCCGGAAGAGCTTAAAAACCTGGCTGGCAGGACAAGTGTGGGGATCCAGGAATGTGGGGTCCCATGTGGGGTGGCTAATCTAGAGATAAGCCACCCTTTCTGACCATATCCTCTATATGGTTTTAATCTTTTATTAATTTTTAAATTTTAAATATTGCTATGTTTTAATCTATGCTGTAAGCCGCCCAGAGTCGGGTTTACCTGATTGGGGCAGGATAGCAAATATGAGTAGTAAAGTAAAGTAAAAAATAAGAAAGCCAGTCGTATCCAACTCTAGGGTTCAGTGCTCATCTCTGTTTCAGCGCCGAAGAGCCAGCACTGTCTGCTTCTGCAGACATTTCTGTGGTCATGTGGCAGGCATGACTAGACACCAGAGCACACAGAATGCTGTTACCTTCCCACAGAAGTGGTCCCTATTTATCTACTTGCAATTTCTTGCTTTCGAACTGCTAGGTTGGCAGGAGCTGGGACAAAGATGGGAGCTCATTCCTTCCTGCGGTACTCGGGAACTGCTGACCTTCCGCCTCCCAGTCAGCATCTTAGCCCCTTGAGCCACTGCAGTCACTTGAGCCAGAGCTTTACTGACAAATTAAAATAGTGAACTTTAAAAGGTTCAGAGGACCTTTTGAATGAATGTTTCAAGCTCTGTGTGCTATATAACCCGCACAAAGGATATCTGCCCAAATGTCCCCCATCTTCAGTTGTGCAGAGAGAAAAATAGGTGCAGATTTTTAAATGCTGTGGTTCAGCAACCACTTTTCCAGCCAGAATGGAGAGTTGTTAATTTAGCCCAGAAGATGATCCTGTTGAGATGTTGTTTTAGATAGCAGATTAATGTGAGACATATCCTGGAGAGACAGTGTTGTGTAGTGGTTAGAGTGTTGAGAACTGCTGTACAATATGAGCTAGAAAAATGTATCTTCCTCACAACCTCATGGTGATACCAGCAGAAAAGATGCTGACATTGTAAGTTTAATCCTGACGGTGCTCAAGGGCCTTCAATCCTTCTGAATTCCGTAAAATGAGGACCAAACATGTTGTGGGCACAACATGCAAGGGCTTCATGGGCTGGATGAATTGGTGTCAGGGCCACATCTGGCCCCTGGGCCATAGTGACCAGCCCCGTGAACCACTTGACCGGCCAGTGGCCAAAAAGAGTGTTTGAAAGAAGTCAACCTTTTCCTTTTGGCCAAGCACTGGTAGGGAGAGGAACCTCACTGATAGTGGGAAGGCCTGTATTTCTTGATGGTTAACATTTTTATCATCCTTAGGCTTTTGTTCTTGTTTCACACTACCAGCATTGGAAAGGTCTTCTCTCCCATTCCTTTCAGAGCACATTCTCTCTCCCTCTCTCCCTCCAAGGTTTGGTTGTCTTTACTTCCCATGAAAAATGCTCAGCGTTCTTGGTTCAGTGCTCTGGAAGTGTGGTCTTTGTTCTTGCTCAGGCCTTCGGATGTGCTTTTTGCTGAGCTACAAGGTTCTTTCATTATTTCCTCCATGGAAATAAACAAGAAAGAAAGGTTTCTCTTTTCTTCTTCTTCTTCCAAAGGAAGAAAGAGGCTAACGTAGCCAGCAGAAGCATTCATGGTCTTCCCAGATAGAGGGGACCAGTCGCTTCACTTCCTTGTTGCTACTCGTACACAGCAGGGGAGCATAGTTGTTTCTCCTCTGATGCTGTGTTTTATGTTTATCAAAACGAAAGCCGCCAGTGAATTAAATTGCACAAGAATTGCTGTACAGTATTAGTCTTCTGCCACAAAAAGTCATGTTAAAAACATTCACATTGTTATCGTAACATTTTAAGTGTCTTGGCCAGTGATGGGATGATAAAAAATTTAGTACCCCACCCTGATGTCATCACAGTGGGGGCGGAGCTAACGTCATGACGTCATGGGTGGAGCCAACGTCATGACATCATGACGTTGTAGGCGGGGCCAAAAATAAAATAAATAAAATAAAAATAAAACACACACACACACACCCCTCAAACCCCCCCCCCACAAAACCGTTAATAAAATAAATAAATAAAATAATAATTAAATAAAAATACACCCAAACACCCACCCACCCCAAACACAAACCCCTCTTACAATGGGGACCGTTGGGGCTGGCCCCGAGCCTTGGTGCCCGGCGGCACGCCTAGCCGGGCGGCCCAGCGCTCCCGGCTGCAACTCTCCATGGGCGGCCCCGAGCCTTGGTGCCCGGCGGCGCGCCTAGCCGGGCGGCCCAGCGCTCCCGGCCGCAACTCTCCACGGGCGGCCCCTAGCCTCGGCGCTCCGCGGCGCGCCTAGCCGGGCGGCCCCGAGCTGCCCATGGAGAGTTGCGGCCGGGAGCGCTGGTCCGCCCGGCTAGGCCCGCCGCCGAGCGCCGAGGCTTGGGGCGCCCGTGGAGAGTTGCGGCCGGGAGCGCTGGGCCGCCGGGCTAGGCACGGCTCCTCCTCCTAAGCCCTCCGCCACTGCCAGAGCCACTTCAAAATGGTCCGGCTCCGGCAAAAACAAGTGCGCATGCGCAGAAACAGAATCTGACGCATGCGCAATTTAAAATTGCAGCACGCATGCGTCAGATTGACTTCTGCGCATGCGCACTGAATTGGAGCCATTTTGGGTCCAATTTAAAAAAAAATTTTTTTTCTTTTTTTCAGGCGTCCGGAACCGGACGCCTTAAAAATAGACTACCCTCTCGGAGAATCCTCCGAAATTGTTCTTACCGGTTCCAGGGAACCGTCTGGAACCGGGGACATCCCATCACTGGTCTTGGCCTCCTCTTCCAGCGAATGTTGGGCGGGTTTTAGTGTAATGAGACTTCAGGTTATTGGAGATTGCTAGACCTTCATCAGCAACTAAGTTTCCCTGGGAAGAGGAAACTACTGAAAGACATGCTTATTTGAAGGCCAAGAAGTTGCCTGCTGACATTGTATGCAAAGATAAATCTTTGGTGAAGGAGAAATCCTAATAACACCCTCAAAGTGAGAGCTCCGTCCCATTGAGTGGGAGTTTCTGTTTTAAAATATCAGTGAGTAAAGCTCCATTAGTAACAATTTGCTTTTCTGTTATTGTTGTAATTAGCAGGGTGGGGATGAAAGGAGGTCACACAGTTGATAAAAGAGTTGCAATACAATGTATGATAAATTCCTTATTGTCTATGCCATTTGTGGGTATTTCTGTTGTGCTGATCAGGGCTTTCAAAGGTTACTTTTTTGGTTACAGATCCAGGCTGACCTTGCTGGCTAGTGCAGGGGTGCCCAAAATATGGCCCGCAGGCTGGATTCGGCCCATGGTGCCAATTAATCTGGCCCCTGCTGCTCACGGAAATGGAAGTAAAACATACATGCACCCGCACATGTGCGATTTACTTCTACTTCCGGTGGGAGGAACCATGTGACTGGGACACTCAACCATGTGACCGGCCAGTGGCCCAAAACGTTTGGACACCCCTGGGCTAGTGGAATTTGGAATTGGAGCCAAGAAAGTTGCTTGTCTAATTGCTGGTATTAATATACAGTAAAACCTCGAGTTACGAATAAAATCAGTTCCATCGCCTTGTTTGCAACTTGAATTTGTTCGTAAGTTGAGGCATCCCCATTTGGATAAAGACAAAGTCCCCCCCTCCAAAAATCAAAACCATCCCCCTCCTCTAAAAATCAATCAAATCACCCAAAAACAACAACAGCGTTGAAAGGAAAGCATGCATAAGCAAACATGCTGTTCCTTACCTTAAAGAAGCTTTGAAAATGGAGAGAAAACTCAGAAAAATCCAGCAAGAAACAGCAACAGGCAGCCATTCTGGTGCAGAAACTCCAGACAAAGAAATCACTCCAAACACTCTACTGCCACCTACAGGGCTCAGAAAGGTTGCATGTGTGCAATGCATTCTGGGGAATCAGATTATGTAACCTGGAGCAAACCCATAGGGGAGATGGCGTTTTTTCTTTACTGGAGGCACCACAGACGAAAAAGAATTAATTCGTAAATCAGGGCATGTTTGTAACTTGAGACATGGATTTCAGTGCAGAACCAATTTGTAAGTCGAATTATTCATAAGTAGGTGCATTCGTAAATCGAGTTTTTACTGTACAGTATAAGCAGATAGAAGCTTATGTTAGCTAATGGCTGCCAGATCTCAGTATGCTTGTTGAAATCTCAAGGAACTGCTGGCCTTCCTTTGTTCACAACATAGGGCAGTGGTGGCGAACCTATAGCACACATGCCAGAGGTGACCATTGGAGCCCTCTCTGTGGGCACCCATGCAGTCACCCCAGCACAGAGTTTGCCCTACCCCTCTGCCCAGCAGCCCAATGGGAGCACTTCCTCCTTCCCTCAGCACACAGTTTGCCCCGCTCCTCTGCTTGGCAGCCCAATGTTGCTGTGCTGGTGCTTTGCAATAAATAAGTGGGTTTTGGGTTGTAGTTTGGGCACTATGTGCAGTAAACCCATTTGTGTGGATTCATAGAGACTTGGGCTTCTGGGAATTGAAGCTCCAGAACACCTGAAGTGTCAAGGTTTGCCATCATGGTTCTAGGGTTACATCTTAGGACTGTGCAGTTTGCCCAATGCCACACAGGGTGGTTCATCTTCCTGAAGGAGCAGTGGGGAATCGATCTCCAATCTCTGGCTACACAGCTAGATAACTAAAACATTTGGCTATCCAGTCAGCTTGGATCTTGTTAAAAGATGTAAAAATATTGGCTGAATTTCTTAAATATACAAATGTATTTCTGCAGGAACATTTTGTTGTGAGAAAGCTATGATCTGAAGGAATGGAATGCTGGATCAGGTTTACCTTTCCTTTTGCAATTTGAGAGTTGGCTTCTCTTTGGGTTTTTAATGAGCCAGTTTCTCTTCTGGGTCAGTTGTACAAAATCTTCTGTCTCCTGCCACTCATAGTCACACATGGAACCTATTAGGTTTCCCTAAGGGTTTGTGGGGCCTTGGTTGGGGTGTGAGGTAAGCTACAGGAATCTGCCGTTAGCAGCTCTGGCATTATTTTCATTATTCTTCTGAATTCACAAGGTCTTCAAAATGTCTTATAGAATTTATCTGTTGCTAGATTAAGTATGTCACAAGAATATATTCTAATTGTGCTGGAATGGTTTCTGCCCTGGAAATGTTTGACTTTTTCTGGTCTGTCTCATTTTTTTCCTCTTGTTTGGGAGGGGTGCCCAAAATGCAGCAAGATTGGAAATCTCCATATTGTGCTAGAATTTGGGGGGGGGGGGGAAGGGGGGGAGAATTTTTTTAAAAAAAGTCATGAGTAAAATTATTCATTAGAATGTGTGAGATGACTAAGGTAAGATTATGTAAAGCAGAGTTGCAAGCAAAACTGAGTGCAAACTGAATATGCATGAAGAGACCTGCCTCGTGAAGAGGATAAAAAATAAATAAATAGGATTTTAAAATATTTAAATCAGATTTTTATTAATAAAATGTTTTTGAGGAAAGCCTATCTAAAGACAGTTTTCTGTTTAAAGGTACATTATAGTTCAGAGGTTATTCATCAAAAAAAGAAGCATCAGTTTTTAATTACATAGGGTGTGTATTTTTATTTATTTATTTATTTTGCAAATACATTCCATTAATCCATTCACAGGACCATGATCTTCCAGGGGTTTCTGTAAGATTATTGGGCAGTTTTTTCAATCTAGAATGTATTATTTTATCACGGGTGCTTGGTTTTACAGTTCTTAAAATCAAGAATTTGTATCTGTAGAGATCGCATGAGTCTTCTTCACTGCAAAAATGTTATAAGATAAACTTAAAAGTTGAGGAAAAGACCTTGATCCCGCTGTTCCTTTGCAGATCTATGTACACAGAATCAACCCCTTACTTCTTAAGTGTTACATTTTTAAAAACCCAATGAATAGAAGAAGATAATTGGGAATGAAATAGATCTGCACAAGAAGCTAAGTACTGTATGAGGAAGCCAGGGACAAGTGGTAAAATTGAAAGTAAATCCTTTTGAGCCTTTGTGAGTTTTTATATAGAAAACCATGATTTAAATGTAGTCTTACTTATTAGTGAATTAAATTGATTAGATTTAAATCAAATCTACCTGCTGCTGCCTTAAAGTGTGATAAATATCTCAAGGGATATTGAGGCCACTGTATGCTTAAAGGCTTCTCCTGATCATGCCATAACCATTCTTTTTTTTTTTTAACAAAGCAACTTTTGCTTTTTTATAAACCCCTGGAATCTCTTAAATGCATCTGCTGATAATCTCAAGTGGAAATTTGAGCTGCTCTGAAATCCACATCTCCCTCCCTTGCTCTGTGAGTTTATTGACAAAGATTCCTCCCAAAGCCTTCATTTTAGCTTTCTAAATACGTACAGTACAGTAACTGCAGTATGTGTCAGCCAAACTCTAGGGGTACACAGAAGGAGCCTCCTTGAAGATTGTGGTGTTCTTGAACCACAGTCTGGCATACCCTGGTAACACCGTTGTGTTGCCAGCTAATCTATCTTGCACTAGGTCAGGAGAAAGAACCTGCAGGATGAACTCAACAAAAGATGTCTTAGTTTTGCCAGTTTTATGTCTGGCTTAGACATGGAAGAAGAAGAAGCCAAACTTCGGTAGGCAAAAGCTAACCCAATAGTAGGTTCTCTGGAGTTCATGGATAACATGTTGCTACATGTTATTCTTTGTGAAGAGGCAAGAGCGGAGACTTGTTGTTGTTCAGTTGCACAGTCGATTCCGACTCTTTGCAACCCCGTGGACCACTGTCCACCAGGCACTTCTGTCCTCCACCATCCTCCTCAACTTGCTCAGTTCTGTGCCCATTGTCTCTACAATACCATATAGCTATCTCATTTTTGGCCACCCCCTTTTTCTTTTCCCCTCCACCTTTCCCAGCATGAAGGCTTTCTCAAGTGAATCCTCTCTTCTCATTTGATGTCCAAAGTACTTTAGCTTCATCTTTACTATTTGACCTTCTAAGGAGCAGTCAAGGTTAATTTCTTCTAAGATCGACCTATTTGTTTTCCTTGCTGTCCAGACTTGAGGGCTTATAAAATTATTCTGTGCCCTGGAAGTTGAAATTGATATATAAAGTGCAGCTGAAATTATTTGGGGGAAAAAAACAACTCCTATCCTGTTCCATTAGGAAAGATGTTTTTTTTTAAAAAAGACTGTAATTCCCACAGTCCCTGGAACCATGCTGCCGGGACTACCCTGGGATTTATATTTTTTTTAAAAAAACCCTCCTCTGAGGGAATAGATGAGGACCATACTTTCCCATCAGCCCTTCTAAAAGACTTAAGTCCCTCAGGTTCACCCTCTCCCTTAATTATTTTCAATAACATCTGCATTTTAAGAAAAGATGCCCAAGTTTCTTGTTCTCTTTTTTTCTTTATGTTCAGATGTGGCTTATAGATATACAGTAAAACCTCATATAACACTAAAACCTGGTTCCACAAGTCTTCGTGTTATATGATTTTTCGTGTTATCTGATCCTCTATGGGATCCATAGAGATACATTGTAACCACACAGGCTTTCGCGGTTGTTATCTGAAGCATCCCATAGGATCTTAATGTTATCTGATGCAATTCTTCCCCCCAGATTCCTTGATGTTATGCGATTTTCGTGTTATTCGATACTAATGTTATATGAGGTATTACTGTACTATGGGAAGGACTGGCTTTTCCTTAATCAAATATACTGTAAATGGTTCTCTTTCTGGTTTTTGAGTGAAGTTAACAAAGTTAATAAATGAATAAATGTTACAAAATGCTTGGAATCAGAGAAAGAACTCTGTAAGAGCAGTCAAACTTCGCATAAAGAGCGCCTCGCTTAAAGAGTAACTCGCTTAAAGAGCAGAATTTTCTCTGAATGGTCACTTCGCTTAACAAATAAAACCAACCAAAAACTCGCTTAACAAATAAATCAGGGTTTGCAATCCCCCCCACAACTGGTCACTTACAATGGTGTTTTGCTTAAAGAGCAAACTCACTTAAAGAGCAATTCTGTGGAACACATTATGTTCTTTAAGCAAGGTACAACTGTATACTGTATGTTAATTAGGGTTTCTTATTGGCGGCTGTGTTTCCATTTCAAGTTGGGCAAAAGTGAAGCAAACATGACAGTATTAGTATGTTAAAGACTCGCTTCATTGTGAGCTCTTTTTGATTATAGTCCCCTGAACTATTTAGCCTCAGATTTATATGCAGTACACACTGACTAGAACAAAACCATCCCCAACCTTTGGTTTTTGGACTTAAATTCTAAGCCTAGGTCAACTCTCCAAAGCACTGATCAGCCAATGTACTTACTTTGGCTTCTGGGAATTGATGTCCCCTTGGGAGCATAGGCCCCACATTGGGAACCACTGCACTAGAGTGTAGGGACAGAAAATATAATTTCAAAGGGAACATAAGATTTTTAATATAAGTTGTGAACTCTGAAGAGTTGATTACATAAACTTCAAATGCCATTTATACAGTGATTGCTTTTTTATTGGGTGAACATATCAAGGTCATGATGTAATTCTTTTTCCCTTATTCATCTTCTGGTTTTGAGGCTAATGTTAACAATTTGTACTTAACTTCAGTAAAGAAGATGGCTTATTAATAGGTATAGTGAACTAAGAAACTTTTCCTGTACAGTATTTAATTCTTTAGCACACTGGATTTTTTGCGAGTGAAGCTTCAGCTTCCTTTCTTGCCAGTCCGCTAGGAGAGAAAGTTATATTAAAAATATAGTCTGTATAAAGTGCTACAGCATTTTTGTTTTGTTTATTCTCTGATATACCTGAAGCACGGCTATTAAAAATAATAATTTTAGTAAAAATTGATCAATTGATTAAGTAAATCTCCCAATGCAATTCTTTTCTCCCTACAAATTGATATTTTCAGATCAGTAATAGAGTGTACATCTTATATTTTGCTTTTTTCTGATAATAGATTTGTGTCCGTTTATTCTCTTGTGTTGTTTACCTTCTATAGAAGGCAGAGGAGCACTGCTGGCAAATAGCAAAGATCATCTTAAGAAGTGGATGCATAACAGTAAACACATTGGCATCTGGGACTGTAGGAAGGTCTTATTCTTGTCTCTGTATTCATGTTGTGTAGTCTGTTGTGTATCAATAGTTGTCTAGAGTTGAAGGCTGTCTATAAGCAAGCACAGACTTAACACATTGAGCCAAGGAGTGAAACACATTGTTGTCCATGAAGGACTATGACTTTTGATGCTGGTAGTTTTAAGTTCTTGCATCATGAGCCTGCCCACACCCAATTGCATTTCATATGTTTTGGAAACATATCTGTCATATACACTTAAGTTGTCCCTATAGTCTGAATCCCTGCCATGTCTTGTTTTCAGCAAACTTCCTTTCTGCCAAATAGCTCCTATGGTTAGTATAGAGATGGGGCCACTAGAAATGGGAAGGGCAAATAGTCTAGGTGTGGTGGCTTTTGTGTGAGTGGGAATCACTTGTGGAGGAAAAGAGTAGATGGAGACATACATAAGTATGAATATGGTGGAGTGTGAGTGTGCTATGAGTGAAGGAGCATTCAGCGACCCACTGCTGACAATCTCTTGACTTTCTTATATTCCTGCAGAAATGTATAAAGAGGCCATTCCATGTGCAAGTTGTGTGTGTGTTTTGTTGTCTCTCCCCACAAGATCAGCAATTTGTAGAGAGTCTGGGTCAAAGTCTGAAAAGTTTGGAAGTATAGATAGCAGCTGCGTTCTCACTACCTTCCTCTCTGTGGGTTGCGTATATTCATACATGACCTTTCTGTCACAGTGAGATCAACAGTGAAGGACAAGCATCTTTGAATGGCACTTTGCTGTCAAATGACACTCTTTTGCTTGAGATAGAAAGGGTGTGTTGTGGGTCATTCAGTTGATTTTAAGTGTTAGAGGTGCTTTGCATGAACTGTGTTTGCCTTGTAGAGCAGCCTTCCTCCTCCTGGAACATTTTCAGTGGGTCAAACTCCACCATCTCTCTCCCCGGTGGTAGGAGGGTAGCACATTTTGGGATAATGCTATCAATAGCTCATTATGCTTGGAGGGCACCAGATTATGGAAGGTTCCTGTAGAATTTGCTTCCAATATCCTCGGGCTTGGAATAATTAAGATATCTCTGGGGCCTGTTCAGCAGACAGGTACAATGGAAAGATTCCTTGTAGGTAGAGTTGGATAAATCTGTGAGTTTCACTTTTCCCCTGCTATCTGTACTTCTATTCTCAAAGTTCTTTCAACTCCTCATATGAAGGCATTTGCAGATTTCAGAAAATTCTTATAAAACCCCCAGACTGAAACAAAATTATCCTCCAACCTTTCTTGAAGGTAAAATATGTGCAAATCTCTGATCTTAACCAAAACCATACTCCAAATGACTTCATTCTACTATGTAAGTACAGGATATCTATTATATACACATTAATAAGGAAATCTCAGGCATACATTTATTTATTTATTTATTTAGATTATCGCCGCCCACTCACCATGGCGACTCATTTCATAAGACCCTTGTGTTGATTAATAGGCTATTAGCCCCCTCCTTAGTACAGTAGTCTGTTTATTTGGCTGAATTGTGTCTCTCTCACACACCGGCCTCCCTTTTTAGGAACCTGTTTCTCTTTAGTTTTGTTGCTATTACAGCAGGGGTTCTCAACCTTACTGTGCCATGGGCTGTACAACTTCCCCTCAGATTGTGCCACAGGCTTGTGGTGGCGGGCTCATCTGCTTCCAGGGTCGTTCCCTCGGGCCAGATGAAATGGCTTTGGGGGCCAGGGCCCGCCCATGGGCCGTAGGTTGCGAACCCCTGTCTTACAGTATCCACTGCATTTTATTCTTCTGGCAACTTGCCTGTCACATGTAGTTGGACTTATTTTAAAGGGATGGAGGTTTATTATCTTTCCTTTTGGTTGAGTTTTGTCCTCTATAGAGAAGTGGGAATGTTTGTTTGTTCCTCTTTACTATGCAAAGAGGACTGGGAAACAAATCGTAAGACCTGAGGGTTTTATTGGCAGGGTGGAGTGAACTTTATACAGCATCTCTCTTCTGCTGTCCCGTCAGTAAACTTTCAAAAAAAGAAAAGAAAAAAAATGACTACCTAAAAGCCTGGGGCCCCTGCCCCCAAGTCCCATATGATCCTTGTTAAGGATCACTTTTGTGGTGTATACTCAGCCTTAATCTCATTTTTTAAAGGAGGGGCTTGTGTTGCTTAATGAGGGAGTACCCAAGATGAGCTTGCCAACCAGGTATTATTACACACAAATTCATTCTTCTTGCTCCTAGTCCTGCTCTCTTCTGCTTGGGTTTGGTTGAGAATTATTTGCTGTCAGCCTGACAGATGGGTTGATCCTCAGCTGCTTGCCACATACAAATGGATCCATATTAATTTTTTAGTTGCTGGATGAATGCCGAAATGACACAGATGGGAAATGGCCTCTTGGCCACTCGGACGCCCAGCTGCTCTGGCCCTTGATAGATGAGGGGATGGAGAGTGGACATTAGAGAACCACTGGGCTTGTGGATGTGAACAGCCAACGAAAAAGGAAGAATGGAGAAACAGAGCTGAAACCTGATTCTAGGCAGTGGCTCTTCCAGAGGGTGGAGGCAGAATAGGGGCGCCACCAAAGTTAGCTTCAATCCTTTTAACATATGTACATTGACCCTGCTTTGATTGCAAAACCATCCTTTCCTTTTGTCAACAAGAGTCACGACCACGTGCTTTGTGTGTGCAGTGCCACCAGTTAGAAACACTGTTTGCTTTTCTGTTCTGTCTTCAGCAGCACAGATCTTTGGAAGTCTTAATATTTGTGAATATTGCTTTTCCACCCAGCAATAACCCTTAGATGGCAGAAGGGCTCTGTTATTTTGAGGCACTTCCAGTGAATGAAGTTGTAATTTTATGGTATGTCTACACAACGGCTGCCTGTGTTCCTGCTCAGACACTGTAACACATATCTGGAAAAGCAGGAAGCTCCCACTGGACAAGGCAAGTACTTTTTCTTTCAAACTAAGGACAGCCCCATGTGTAATACAGGAAGATGACTTTACAGGCTCCACGGCCTATGATGGCCCTGCCACCTTCCCCCCTGAAATTAGTGCTTATAAACAGAGGACTGCTCTGGACAAAGGAGAGCCAGGCTGGTATAATGGATAGAGTGATAGACTTGGACTCTGGAGACTTAGGTTCAAATTCCCCCTTGAACATGGAAAGCCCTTGAGGGGTGGCATTAATAAAACTATTCCTTGAATATCTCACATGCTTTTAAAGCCCTGTTGGGATCAACATACATCAGAAAAAGCTCGGCTGCATATAGCAATAACAACATGAGTACAGGCACCCAACTTGCTATGCGTGTGTCTAGTTCCCTCCAAATCAGTGTCAAGTTGCATGTCAAGATTATCTATTGAATGAGTTTTCAACAGTGGCTCTCCAGATGTTTTTCAGCTGCATCACTCACAATCTCTTATTATAAGCTATGCTATTCAGGGGTGGGTGGGGTGGGAGTTATAGGCCAAAAAAAGTTTGGCTGAGGGCTACAGTTTCCCATCCTAATCTAGTCAAACCATCTGCAAGTAAACAATGTTCTTTATGTCTCTGTGCTCTTACAAAAACAGTCTGTTCTGAGATCTCTCTTGTGCTGATTGTCTTCTTGCCCTCAGTTTAGCTATAGAAAAGGTAGTAGCTCTGTTAGTTCTCTGAACTTTCATTAGAATATGTTTAGGTCAAGATGTAGAATAGACTAGTACCATTTTCTCCTGCTTTGGTCTCAGGGCAGGGTAGGCAGTCAACTAAGTGCCTGTGTGTCCTTCTGTGCAGAGGACAGTTCTATCCTCTGTTTTAAATGTCTGTTTGAACTATTCAGATTCTGGTTAAATGTAAAGAACCATACCAAACAGGAGTGCCTGTGATGTTGCCAATCATCTTCCTAAATAGCATCTGTATAGCAGGTTAAGCCAGCTCATAAGACAGCCGGTCTCAGTCATCCCATTATGATGTAGTGTACTGTATTTCTATTTAAATTATATTAAATTGACAACTCTATGTATTAATCAAGGTATGCCTATTTTAATAGTCTGTGTCCTCTTTTGTAATGCATTTGAACCATGCCTGCTCTTTAAATTCAAGAAACTATAGATTGTATTGTATATATTAGCATTTTGAGTGTTCTGGGTGTTTTGCTAGCCTACAAAAGTCAGGTACTACTCATCTCTCTCTCTCTCTCTCTCTCTCTCTCTCTCTCTCTCTCACACACACACACACACACACACAATCACCCCTCTCTCTTAAACCAAAGATGATAAAGTTATGGCCCTTCAGAGATTGATAGACTAGAACAACTATCATTTCTTTCTATCGTTCATGTCACCTAGGATTTATAAGCAAAAAATCTGTTGCTTAGCATGATTGGGGCCATTGAATCAGTGGTGATTTAGTGACACAATTCCTTTGTAAGTTCTTTAGTGCAACCTAATTTGCTTAAATAAATCATAGTTAGAGTAGACCCATTTAAATCAATGGAACTTATAGAGGAATGGATTCACCAAATCCCCACTGATTCATTTGGCCTACTTTGGTCAATTTACTATGCTGAGCAACAGGACTTTGGCCATGGAATTTATATTCCAAAAGTATCTGGAAGCTACACTTTCCCCATCCTTGCTTAAACCAATGTTTTTATCCCTTAAGACTACAAAGAGAAGCATGCATTTTGTCCAAGCCTGGTGAAACTCTAGAATTTCATCACATCTAATAGGCAATGACTCAGTATTTTTCATAGCTGCCAGAAATAGAGTGACATATGCAAAATTAGCATATATGTAAGTACTACGGTGGCTTAGTGGTTAAGATGCTGAACTTGACAACTAGAAGGTCGGCAAGTCAACAGTTCGAGACCCGGGTGCTGCATTACAGAGCTAACTTCTGTCTCTGTCCCAACTCCTGCCAACCTAGCAGTTTGAAAGCAAGAAAATGCAAGTAGATAAATAGGTACCACTTTGGTGGGGTGGTAAACAGCATTCTGTGCCTAGTCATGCCTGCCATTTGACCATGGAAATGTCTACAGGCACAGACAGTGCTGGCTTTTTGGCTATGAAACAGAGATGAGCATTGAACCCTAGAGTCAGATATGACTGGTTTTCAAGCAAGGGCAATCTTTACCTACATATATTTATTGACATAAATTGAATTACAACTCATGATATAAAATGTTGATTTTTCTTTAGTGCTCATTTAGCAATCTATTTCATTTTGTTAAACATTTGGAAGAAGCAGCATGGATGGCTCTTGCTTAGGTATTTTGTATTTGAAAAGGGGAACAGAATGAGAGAAGTCTGTGAAGTCAAGTCTACAGCTCTGGGATCTGTGGATTCAGATAATGGTAGATGTTCATGTATGTATCCTGAAGTGTAATGTGAAGTGTAATACAGTATAAGTGAAGAGCCCTGGTGGCACAGTAGGTAAACTGCTTCCCTGCAACCAAAAAGTTGTGTGTTCGATCTCAACCAGGTCTCAAGGTTGACTCAGCCTCCCAGACTTCTGAGGCCATAAACTAAGCACCCAGAATGTTGGGAGCAAAATCCTGATTAACATGTGAAACACCCCCAGAATGCACTAAGCACTGTAGGGCGGTGTATATAAATGTGATTGCTTTCCTTTCCTTTAATGTATGGAAGAAATTCTGTATAATTTTTATGTCATCCACTCTTTTTAATTTTTGAAAAACCCACATGCTTCTCCAATTTCTTTATTATCATCTAAACCTCTTTTAACAATAACAAAAATCAGTGTGTTGGTTAAAAATAAAAGAAAACACAGAAACTTAAGAACAATGTTTATAAATTAAAAATAAGCACAATCCTAAATCCTGGTTAATGATATCTATCACTGAAATCTATTAAAGCAGATTAATAGATCATCTGGTATTACCAGTTTTAAAAAAATATTGATTTGTATACTTACCTGTAATGTTAACCAATCACTCTGTACCTCTGTAAGGTAAAGGCAAAGGTTGGCCTTGCTCGAAAGCCAGTTGTATCTGACTGTAGGGTTCAGTGCTCATCTCTGTTTATAGCCAAAGAGCCAGCGCTGTCTGCATCTGCAGACGTTTCCGTGGATTTGTGGCAGGCATGCATCAACACCATATATAACAATGTACAGTATATAACAATATAACAATGTATATAAATTGATGACATGAAGTCTCACCTCTGTGTCTGACAAAGTGGACGTGATCCACGAAAGCTAATATTAAAATATAGCAGTTAGTCTTTTTTGTTGTTGTTCAGTTGCACACTAGATTCCGACCCTTTGCGACCCCGTGGACCACTGTCCACCAGGCACTTCTGTCCTCCACCATCCTCCTCAACTTGCTCAGTTCTGTGCCCATTGTCTCTACAATACCATTTAGCCATCTCATTCACCTTCTTCTTTTGCCCTCCATCTTTCCAAGCATCAAGGCTTTCTCAAGTGAGCCTTCTCTTCTCTTTTTATGTCCAAAGTACGTTAGCTTCATCTTTACTATTTGCCCTTCTAAGGAGCAGTCAGGGTTGATTTCTTCTAAGATTGACCTATTTGTTCTCCTCGTTGTCCAGGGGACTCTCAAAACTCTCCTCCAACACCACATTTCAAAGGCATCTATTCTTCTGCGCTCAGCTTTCCTAATGGTCCAGCTCTCACAACCATACATTGCCACCAGGAATACCATTGCTTTGACTAGATGAATTTTTGTTTGCATTGTGATGTCTCTACTTTTCACTATGTTGCCCAGGTTTCTCATTGCTTGCCTCCCAAGAATCAGTCGCCTTTTTATTTCATGGCTGCAATCACCATCTGCAGTGAGCTTTGATCCTAAGAAAGTAAAATCTGTCACTGTTTCTACTTCTTCCCCATCTATTTTCCATGGACTGATAGGGCCTGTTGCCATTATCTTGGTTTTCTTTATACTGAGTCTCAGGCCAGCTTTTGCACTTTCTTCTTTCAACCTAAGCAGAAGCTTCTTTAGGTCTTCCTCACTTTTTGCCATTAGGGTGGTATCATCTGCATATCTCAAATTGTTGATGTTTCTCCCAGCAATTTTGATCCCAAATTGTGATTCCTCCATCCCTGCATTGCGCATTATGTGCTCTGTGTATAAGTCAAGGGTCTGCAAACTTGGCTCTCCAGGTGTTCTTGGACTTCAGTTCCCAGAAGCCCAAGTCAGCACTCCTGCTGATCAAGGCTTCTGGGAACTGAAGTCCAAGAACACCTGGAGAGCCAAGTTTGCTGACCACTGGTATAAGTTGAATAAGCAGGGTGACAAAATACAGCCTTGTCTTACTCCTTTTCCTATTCCAAACCACTCTGTCCTTCCGTATTCTGTCCTAACTATTGTTTCTTGATTCATGTACAGATTTCTCATGAGGTATATAAGGTGCTCTGGTATTCCCATCTCTTTAATTACTTGCCACATTTTGTTGTAGTCCACACAGTCAAAGGCCTTAGTGTAATCAATGAAACAGAAGTAGACTTGTTTCTGATATTCCTTTGTTTTTTTCCATGATCCAATGTGGTCTCTAGTCCCCCTGCCTCTTCTGAACCCTGCCTGCACTTCTGGTAATTCTCTCTCCACGTGCTGCTGAAGTCTATCCTGTATTATCTTGAGCATATTAGTCTTTAAAGTGCTACAATGTTTTATTTGTTTGTTTACATTTATACCCTGCCTTTTTGGTGCAGGCACCACTCATGGCAGTTTACAATGTGTATAAACTTTATGATCAATAAATATATAATATTAAAAAATCAACTCATAATAAAAACACACACACAAAAAAAACACAGAGAACAGTTAGATGGCATTAAAAATATCCTAAAACCTCAACAATAAAGTATTCAAATTAAAACACTATCAGCGAGAGTAAAAAGTTTACTCTCCTCTAGGCTTGAAACACTGACTAACATGCAGAGCCGTAGCCAGGATTCTAGATATGGGTGGGCGAAAGTTTCCCGGAAGGGGCAGCAATTTCACACTCACATATATAACATTGGCAACCCGGGGTGGGTTGTTGGGGGACGGGGACGGGCTGGCTACGGCCCTGTGAAAACAGCTACTATTAAAAAAAGAAATTCAGATTAATTTTGTTTTTCTCTTCCTTTATGGAAAACAATCTTTGGAATTTCTTGATACTTTCCTAAAGAGGCACACATCCCAGTTTGGGAAACAGTCCTGTAGCAGAATCCCTGCACTGATCCTGCACACATCCAGAAAATAATAAATAAGTTATCCCCACCCACAAAAGGGGCGTGCACACTCTTTGTTAATCCTATAGTGAAGTGGCTGATTTGTTATATCCACAAACCAAGGGATCAATTTTAAAAATATATTAAATATTTAACTTACATGCAGGCAAACTGTTAGTTGTAAATAATTGCTGTTTCTTATGCAAAGCCACGTGTAGTCAAAGTAACACACAGCCAAGAGAGAGTATGATGAGCTTGCTAGAATATATTTGCAACATTTCTCTTAATAACCAGGTTTCCCCATTCTGTGCCATAAAAAATGCTCATGCAAATGTATAATTGCATGTCCTTTATGGAGATAAATCTGTGACTTGCTTGGCGGAATGGAAATGTTTCAGAGGAGGCATGAGTGAAACAAGCATCTTATGGAGACATGTAAGTGGATTTATCTCTGTGGCTACATGTAATGGGAACTTTGTGGGAATAGTTGTGGATAGAGTATTGGGTTCAGTCTTGGAACACCTTCCTTTGTAAGTAAGAACCATGACTGATTTATACCTGAAAGTTATTAAGAAGGCAGTTGATATAATCACTTGATTTAGCCAAAAGTTATACAGTATCATCCTCTGGTTACTCTCTGGCTGGACATCCTGCTACAGTAATGGAATAGACTGTTGTTGTTGTTGTTGTTGTTGTTGTTGATGATGATTATGATATTTATATGCCACCAACTCGGCTATGCGACTTAGGGTGACTAACAAAGATGCAAATCATAACAGCGAATAAATCACATAACCAGTGACGTAAGTAAGTAAGTACAGTACAGTACAGTACAGTACAGTACAGTACATCGCATAGCCAGTGACCCAACACTGAGTGCTGGGCAGCGGCAAATAACCTGACTCCCTAAAGAAGCCAATGGCTATGGGTGGCGGAGCCCCTTTAGATGGGGTGATGGTCCCCCTCAGTGGAGGAAATGTCACTGGAAACCATCATATTGGGCCAAATGGCAAAATGAGCAGAGAAGGAACCACTTCACTGTTCTGCTTCCCAGTGGTCATGGAGGTGGAAGAAGCCACGTCAGATGGACTGGCTGTGAAGGTGCACCTTGTCAATATTGTCAAGGCTGCAGCAGTCCATTGCAGCAGTTCTGATATCAAATCCTGTATGTCTCATTTCATATGTGCTGCAGGAGATGGCTCTGTGATCATAGTGGGTGGGTCACTTTATGGCATGCTAGGACCCACCTTAAATAAATTCACACCAATGACGTTTTTAATGAAAATGATTTTCAAGGGGGAAAATGTATACTTGGCCATGAGTAGCAGCGACGACAACAATACCATCCTCAGTTACTGAGACATCCCTGGCAGCTAGTGGACACAGTTGAAAAGGCACCTTTAACAACCATGCAAAACATGGTTTTTGCGGGGCGTACAGCAAAAAGGCTGCCTTCCATGTAGGCTGTAGCATGCTGTCTGTTATAGCAAATTGCCCGTAGCCACTGATCCATTGCGCTTCAACTGCTAATTAACAAAGGGGTGGGAAGACTTCAGGGTTCAGGATGACTGGTGTGTTAATGTATCAAAACGTTCAAGATGGTCTTTGCCAAAAGTCACTGTAGCTAAAACGTAGAATATGTGTCTATTTTGGAGTTGGCTAAGGAAAACACTTGAAGTTGAAGGTTTGTATAATGTAATTATGGGGGTATCTTAAGTATTACATTGGAGTTTAAATGAACTCTACATCATCTGTAATTTTTTTTTAAAAAAATGTTTCCCTAAAAAAAATAATGCTAAAATTAATGCTGCCCCTGTGTAAAAGGGGGAGTCCTTTTAATCTTGATAAATTCAGTAACGGAGAAGCATGTGGCATAATTCTTGGATTGAAACAAATGAAATCTAAAGCTCATTGAGTTCTGTTTCTTATTGTGGCTTCCCTCTTTTCCCATTCATAAGGATTGTGGCGTAGCAGCAGCACACACTATACAAGAGAGGAGGGGTTCCTTTTTATTCATTTTCAAAAGTATACTAAATGGGTTGTTATCATTTGTTAAACAGCTAAAGAACAATGCTTTCAAATCTTGTAACATTTGGGCTGCTTCCCATCCTTATAGGTCTGTTTTTCAGTGTTCATTCTTAATTTTGTAAAACAGTATTTGTTTCTGCAGCCCCATATTTTGTGTGCTTTAATGCAGAAACACTGTGTGCCAAAATGTGTGTGTGTGTGTGTGTGTGTGTGTGTGTGTGTGTGTGTGTGTGTGTGTGTGTGTGTGTGTGTGTGTGTGTGTGTGTGTGTGTGTGTGTGTGTGTGAGAGAGAGAGAGAGAGAGAGAGAGAGAGAGAGAGAGAGAGAATTATAGTATGGATGATCAGTTGTCAGTCTTGCAAGATCTATTCGTTGTGCCCGTCCTTCCCTTTGCAGGACCTGACAGTACATCAACTGGATTAGCATTAAAGGATTCTTAGCACAAGAATTTGTTCTGAGCAGAAGAACAAAATGTCCCTCCATACAGAAAGGTGTTCTTCAGCATCTAGGGGCATGATGGTGAACCTTGGCACTCCAGATGTTCTTGGACTTCAATTCCCAGGAGCCCAAGCACCCTGTGGATCCACACGAATGGGTTTACTGGGATTCATCCGGCCCACGCTGCCCTCCTTGTTCCCGGAAGCGGAAGTAAAACGCAACCGTACGAGGGCAGTGTGGGCTGGATGAATTGCAGTAAACCCATTCGTGTGGATTCACAGGGGTCTTGGGCTTCTGGGAATTGAAGTCCAAGAACATCTGGAGTGCCAAGGTTCACCATCACGGGTCTAAGTCAAATGTGAAAGTGCCAAAAATGAAGGCACTTTTTGATGAAATCATTCTAAAGTTCCTTTCACCTGATCCAGTGTGAGAAAGATTAGCTAGCAACACAAAGTTGCCATTCCCAGGGTACGCCCGATTGTGGTTCAAAAATACCACAATCTTTCAGGAGGCTCTTTCTGTGTAACCCTGCAAAAAGATGTTTTGAGTTGTCCTCCAAATGTTCTGAATCTCACTAGTATAATTTAAGTTTTTCTCAAATTTCCCCATCCCCTCTGTATGTATGTGTTGGAAAGTCGTTTTGTTGCTGCTATTGTTAAATAAGTAGGACTCAGAAATCCTTACTGATCTACTAGAGATCACCCAGAGATATCTGAATAGATGTTTGCCCACTGCTCAATAACAGAATGTGGTGTGTTGTTTACAGAATGGGTTTTCCATTGTATACACAGCTCTAGTTGGTTGTGGCTGTTGCAGCTTGTTCAGGACAAGTTCTTTTTGCGTAACAACTGGATTTGACATTGTTAACCTTATTTTATTTTCATAAATAAAACAAGCAGAGAAAAGATGTTGCTTTTATTGTGAAAGCGAAGGCAGTCTCAATTTGGGGAGCAGCAGGGGTGTAGGTTTGGGGGGTGAAGGCACCAGTATAAAACACTGAACAGTTGGAAACCCTTTGCTGCAAGACTTAGCCAAAAGAGCTTTCTTCCCCCACCCCACCCAGAAACCCAGTTCATAGTTGCTCCTGAATAGATTAACCAGATTTCCATAATTAGAGTGCGAGGGGACAATGGGATTCTCTCCTGACTAGCCCCCCCTCCTTCCTTTTGTCTTGTGCTTTAGATAATGGGCAAGCGAAGAGGGTGGGAAACTGACATGCCATTTGGTCACTGGACAGTAATTTTCTCACACTGCCAAGGGAGAGCACTGAAACATCTGCCTTCTAGGAGCCCTTATTCACGTTCCATCTCAAATGCTTGACAACTTCTCTTTTCTCCTTCCAGGCCTCCTTCCCCTCCCTCCTTCACATTTCCCTAGTTATTTAATCTTTGAAATTAATTTAACACCGTGGAATCCATTTTGAGTTTTGCAGCATTGCGCTTCTACTCTTCATTAAACACCACCCCAGCTGCGCATTCAGGAATCCTTTCCTCTCCCCTTTAAGATATGGTTGCCTCTCTCATATTCAGATTCCACCCCCTCCATGTTAAACCACAGTGTCCGTATGTGTGTGTGTCCATGCGCGTGTGCGCGCATGCGGTAAATACATATATTTAATGTCCTGCCCAGTATCAGAAGGCCTGACCTTCCAACAGAGGTCATTACCAGTAAACAGAAAATCAATTTTAAAAATATGCAGTTGGTTAAAGCTTTTAACTTTTAAAAGGATAGTTAGTTTTTCCTTTAAAAGCTGCAAATGATAGAGAATTTACCTTGCTCCCTTGGGATATATTGTACTGTACTAGAAGCTGATCACTCTTATTGTTAAGACATGATACTCCTGCTCAAATTCCTCCTCCATTTTCCTTTTCTGCTACTACCTTACCACTGAAGTGTTGCCTTGAGATTTATTTCATTTATTTGTTAATAAAAAAATTTCCCTATTAAAATATTTTAGGCCCTCATTTTGGATAAAGTACAACAGTCAGATATATGATTGTACATGGAATAAGTCCCACTTATTGTCTGCAGATGCAGAGAGTGCTGGCTCTTTGGCTATAAACAGAGATGAGCACTGAACCCTAGAGTCAGATACGACTGGCTTTCGAGCAAGGGTGACCTTTACCTTATTGTACATGGAATAAGTGGCACTTACTCTCAGATGAATATAGATGGGGTTGCGGCCTGTAAAGCTTCAATATTTACTACCTATGAAAGCACTTGGATGTTGTAAGTTAATCAGCATTAACCAAACAAAAAAAAACAGTGAAAAAGAAGACGGCTTTTAAAGGCAGAGGTGGCAACATGATATCCCAGAGGTCACGTGCAGCTCCTGTGGTCTATATTTTTTTTTTTTGCCAAGCAGCATCTTTATGCTTTCTTGTATCCCCACAATTCCTCCCTTCCACAATTTTTAGTTGCTTTTTTAAAAAAGTGACTCAGAACTCCTTTTGTGCCTTCTATGTGGTCCTGGTGGCAATTGTGCCTTCTTTTGAGAATTCCCTAGCACACCTGCCCTCCAACTGTTAATTTAAAAAAAAAATACACACAAAGACTTAATATCCTTTTTATGTGGTGGTGTGGAATAAAATTCAGGTTGCAGTCATGAGAATGGATGCAGCCTTCCGAAGTTGAGGAATGGGGTGTGTGCTGCCCCCAGCCCTCTGGGGGGTTGGTCTCCCTTGCTCCACAGCATAAGAAATTAGTGATCCCTCAGATGATGATGGACTCTAGGTCCTGCCAGCCCAAATCAGTATTTGCCAGTGGTTGAAGATGATGGGAGTTGTAGTCCATCTTCCAGCGTCTCATACATTCTAGATGTATTTGACTAAAACACACATCATCCATAGCGCCAGATTGGGGGCATACAGTGGCACCTCAGTTAACAAGCAGCTTGGTTAACATAAACATTGCATAACAAAAGGAAATCCAACTGTGTGATAGAATAAAACTGTAAAAGGTTAGTGCATTGTAATCAATGTCCATTAAAAAAAAAAACCATAGGTAAACCGTATGTTTGAAAAGGCTTAAATGACCCCCAAAGTGTGCTGGAGTCTGGAGTGGTGTATTTTGGGTTAAAGATGCTCAGGCAAAATTCCCAGCAGCCATGAACACATACTATTAAGTCTGCCCCTATTTTTTATTCTCCAGAATACAAGTATGTGCCAGTAAGTGAAAAGTCTTTTAAAATATACTCTAGTATAGTAGTGGCGAACCTATGGCACTCCCAGCCTTCTCTGTTTGCATGCATGCCATTGCCCCAGCACAGAGTTCGCCCTGCCCCTCTGCCCAGCAGCCCAATGGGAGCACTCCCTCCCTCCCCCAGCACAGAGTTCGCCCTGCCCCTCTATTTGGGCACTTGGTCTCTAAAACATTTACCATCACTGCCCTAGTACCATTGCTGAAATTTGGGAAGGGGGGGGGGAGGATTGAAAGAAAGATATAAAGTGATACAGTTTTCTGTTTTAAACAGAATTTAGGAATTTCTGATTTAAACAGGATTATGCATCTGGTGTTATTTCTTAATAAATATTTTGATTGACGTAAATATAAAATATCAGTAAATTGTCCTCACCTCTGAGACATTTATTCCACCCCATCTTTTTGGGATGAAGTGTTCATCTGGAATCCTTTATTTAATTCAGGTGTTCTCAGTCTATGTCCCATGGGCTGGATCCAGCCCACGACACAATTCCATCTGGCCTGTGCCCATGCTCCTGTCACCACTGCCTTGGTCTTTGTCCCCTCTGCTTGGCTTGGCGTATCCCTGACAGCGCTCCATAGCAGGGCAGATGTTGTAAGAATGCTTGCAACATTTGCCCTGCTACAGAGTGCTGTTAGGGACACATCAAGCCAAGCAGAGGGGACAAGGATTGAGGTGGAACCAGTGGAAGGAGCAGACACATGCGGCCTTCTACGTCTTTCCAGGGGGGGGGGGGGGCGGCGCTCTGGCTGAGAGTGGCTTTTCTGGCAGATGCACACAGCCACCCACGTCTTTCCCGGGGCCCACTCTGGCCGAGCGTGGGCCAGGACAGCCAGGACCCCTCCTTCACCTATGCCAGGCCGGTAAACAGGGAAGCAGTGTGTGGGGAAATGTTTGGGACTGGGGTGGTTCCGGCAGCATCGGTGCGTGGGGAAATGTCTTTGGCTCAGGGTGGTCCTGCTGCTGCTGCCAGCAGCGTGTCTGTCTGTGTGTGGGGAGTGGTGAGGCCTCAGGGTCATCCTGCTGGTGGTGGTGGTGAGGAACCAGGGTGGTCCTGCCACTGGTGTGTGTGGGGGGAGTGGTCGCGGCGGCTGGATCACCCTGAGCCCCCCTCCCCCACCGCTAAAGGTGGTGGCAGTGGGACCATCAGTCCGGCCTGCAAACAGAGGGGGTGTGATCCAGCCCCTGGCTTTAAAAGTTTGAGAATCCCTGATTTAAATAGAAGTCCTACAAGTCAAATAGTGGCTGCATTATTTTGATAAACCATCCAATGAATACTGGAGTACCAGCAACAAAGGCCTTCAGAGTTTGTGTTTTGAATATGCACTCTCTCTCTCTCTCTCTCTCTCTCTCTCTCTCTCTCTCTCTCTCTCTCTCTCTCTCTCTCTCTCTCAAATATATTTATTTTCCTCTGGGATTACTCCTAGAGGGACTGTTTTTCTGCAAGACCTCCCCCCCCCCCGCATCATTTAGTAGAGTGCTGATGTAACCTCTCCGAGGAATCATTGGTAGCTTGACAGCCCTGTGGAAGCAATAATATCATCTCCATAATTTAAATTTACGTTCGTGGCCTGAGAGATCTGGGATGAAACACATGAGATTAGGTTGGTGTTCTCAATGGTATTCTGTGGCTGCAGCTCATTTTACAAAGACTTGAACCTAACATTTATAGTTTTAAAAAAATCTTTGGTTTTGTCGACATTGGCATTAAACAATTAAAAAAAAAAACCAGAACTTGGGGATAAATGGAAATTGTTAGTGCCTGCTAGAATTTACCCCCTGAAAGAATGGGACTAGATATTCATTCGTTCATTCATTCAAGACAATTCTGGGTTTCCTGGGTGAAGAATGCTTAGAAGTGGTTTCCTATTCCCTCTTGTAGGGGGCACACAAGGACTGTGCAGCTTGCCTATGACTACATAGGCTGGCTCTTCTCTCCAGAATCACAGTGAGAACTCAAACTCCCAAACTCTATGTATCTAATGGTATGATAGCTGTCCCTTCATTTCGGTTCTTACTCTTCCTAGGGCTAACATTCGATGCCATCTGTATTTTGGCTCTAGGAGAAAGCAACAAGGGAGTGAGTCTTCATTCTTAACTAACCTCTTTCAAATGTGAACTGCAGGACTCTTTTTCTCTGAATTGTACTGCTTGTAGGCAAAAGCCTATGGAGAGCCGGAATTCTCAACCTTTTAAAGCCGGGGGCCGGGTCACGCACCCTCAGACTGCTTCAGGGGCCGGACGGCCATTTTGCTCCTCCTGCACCACATGGCGCTTCCGGGTGTGGTGGAAGTGGTGATGGTGGAAGTGGTGGTGGTGGGGGCACATGAAATGGTGCCATGGGCTGCATCCGGGCCGTGGGCCGCAAGTTGAGAATCCCTGATGGCTTGCATCTACCAAACCACAGCCACAAAAACAATCAAGGCTGGTTTGTCTTGAGCTGTTCCTAATTTTTAATGTTTCCCTTGATCTCCAAGGAAACATGACATTCTCTTTGCTTTAATATCTCTCTGCTCTTGCTTGCTGTATGGAGGATTCTATTACCATTTGGACAAGAAAACATTTATCCCTTCTTATCTCCCCACAACCTCCACCCCAGCACAAGACCTCTGACACTTAGTCTTCATTTGTGCCCCTCACTCACCCACCCGGCAGCTATCTGTGCTAAATGCTTTATTATTTCTTTCTATCTGTCTGTCTGTCTGTGTTTCTAACTATCTGATGGGGGTATATGGGTGAATGATGGGAGGGAGGGGGAAGGATTCCCTCTGTCTGTGAACATTCACTTATTGTAGCACTTTGATATAATGGTGAGTAAATGAAGGCAGGATGCTAGAGAAAGCCCAGTTAAACCCACCATTTAAATCCTCTTGTGTAAGTTTGATATCCAAAGTGGAAGGACAAATGCCATATAAGTCAATTAAAGCATTAGGTAATCTAATTGTACTTTGGCTAGAAAGTGGCTTAAAGGCTGAATGGCAACTCTCCCTGCCCCCCTCTTCAGCATTTTCCCCTGAGGCCTTTGTGAATTGAGTGTAGAGGAGGAGGAGGAGGAGGGACACCGCTGGAGGGAGAGGGAATACACTTAACACAATCGCACACCCTGGACAATGGAAATGGAAGGAGCTGCTGGTGGAAAGTCTTAGATTGCAACCACAAAGCCCTGGTCTGCTGGCAAAGAAGCATTCTGTCTCGATAATGGGCTAAAGCAGGGATTCTCAACCTCTGGCCTGTGGGCCGGATATGGCCCACAGCAACATTTCATGTGGCCCACCTTCACCACACCCAGAAGTGCCATGTGGTGGAGGAAGGGCAAAATGGCCGTCCAGCCCCCGAAGCTGTCTGAGGGAGCGTGACCCGGCCCCCTGCTTTAAAAGGTTGAGAATTCCTCGGCTAAAGTGTTCTTGTTCCCTTTCCTCCTATTCTCCCCCCCAAACCCCCCCCCTCTTTTCCCCTCTCTCTCTTTCTCTCTCTTGCTCTCATTTTCCCTGGAGCCTTGAGGTTTTGGAATTTGCTTAGTCCCTCAGCAAGGCTCCTGAAATGTCTTTGCTCATTAGATCAGAAGGATGGGAAAGCCAGGGGCAGGGGTAAAAAAGAAAAAGAAACACAGCCCGGCACAATTAAAGTTACTTAAATCGGAGGGCTGGTGATGTGCTGTTAGCATTCCTCCAGCGCTGCCCTTGATTGCTTCATTGTGTGCATTCCTCCGACTGCTTGCGCTGGCGCAGCTGAGCCCAAAGGAGGAGGGTGGGGGAGGAGGCCATGCTCTTTGCATGGCCGGCCTCTATGTAATAAGAGGTGTAGAGAATTGGAAATCCCCACCCCCACCCCTCGCCACTGATGAAAGAACGCTGGTGCTGGATCAAGTCTCTCCTTTATTCATATTTATTTGATTTGGTTTATGTTTGATAGGCCTCCTTCTCATAAGGGTGATCTATGAAGGTTCACCACAAAAATTTTGGTGGCAGTTTTAATGGGGTTTTTATTGGTTTTTAAAATGTGATTGGTTTTATTATCTATGAGCCACCCAGAGTCTTCGGAGTTGGGCGGCAATATAAATCAGAAAAATAAATAAAAATTGATTAATTAATTAAAGCAGACACCACTAAAACATGATATATGTATCTTTCTTCAGCATCATACATTTCTATTTTTGTTGTTGTTCAGTCACACAGTCGACTCTGACCCTCTGCTACCCCATGGACCACTGTCCGCCAGGCACTCCTGTCCCTACCCTTAATCTTCTCAAGAAAGGTAAAACATATGAAAACATAGACACATTCTTCTTTAGGAAAAGGAGATACATTGATCACACAATGTTAAAAAAAAGCCCTGTTTCCCTGGAGGCTGCAGCAAGCCAGAACGTCGGGATTTGAATCCTGACATTTTGGCTTGCTGCAGCCTCCAGGGAGGTGGGGGAACTTTGGAAACAGCTTGGATCGGGTATCCCCACCTCCCTGGACCTGGCGGGGGGTGGGGGTGGGGGTCAGAGACCCCAAAATTGGTTTTAAAAAAATGTTCTTTTTTTTTTAAACAATTTTGGGGTTTCTGACCCCCCCTGCCGGGTCCAGGGAGGTGGGGAGACCCGATCCAAGCTGTTTCTGGGCTTCCCTGATGTCCTCAGCCTGTGCAGCAAGCCAGAATGTCGGGATTCGAACCCTGATGTTTTGGCTTGCTGCACTGGCTGAGGACGTCAGGGAAGCCCAGAAACAGCTTGGATCGGGTCCCCTGCCTGCTCCAGAGAGATCAGAGGACCCGATCTACAGCTGCAGGGTGGCTGGGGAAGCTGACGGGGACTCCCTGTCGGCTTCCCTAGCCACCCGCCCTTGATCCACAGCTGTGGGGTGGCTTTCCAGCCTCCCCCACCCCTGCCTCCGTAGCTGCAGGGTGGCTGGGAAGCTGAACGGAGAACCCCGTTCAGCTTTCCAGCCACCCTGCTGCTAAGAACGACTATATCGGATAACGTTAAAAATCGCGTTATTCGATACAAGATTTTTCCGAAAATCTTGTAACGTTATGCGGTTTTCACGCTATACGGTACTCACGTTATCCAGGGTATTACTGTATGTGTCTTTTGGTCTATCTATTAGAGCTATAACTCCAAGAGCAAAAATATAGACACTTAAAACTTTGCATGCAAAGTAAGGTGAACCTGGACAACCGCTCCTGGGAATTACTATTTTTTAAAAATTAATTTGAATTAATATAGATCTGTTCATGTATTTGAGGCCTGAAGTGCCATCCTTAGATGACAGATAGTTTTAACCTATTCATAAGTTTGCATTTTGTCTAGTTTTAAGTGTGTGTAATGTGAGGCAAAATATGAATTAAGAGCACTCTTTCCCCCCATCTACTCTGGGAACAGATGTAGGGATGGTTGAACTTGGGAGTTGGGGGCTTCATCAGAAAGGGCAGCCATAGTTCACCGAGCTGTGACACAGTTACATAACTTGGCTCAGAGACTTTAGTGAATCAAACTAGAAGCTGAAAAACATTTGTGTTCCAGAGAAGTAATTCAGTTCAATATTGTTTCTGGGAAATCAGGATTGCAAATGGAGTCTTGTGTTTACATTCAGAAGACCAATCACAAAACAAAGGAACCTGGTTTGCAAATTATGGAAGGTGGGGAAAGCTTCTTTTGTGTTAATCAGATGTTTTCAGCACTTAAGGGATTCCCTTTTCCAGTCACAGCCTATTCTGTAATGCACTGTTTAGTTCTTAAGAGCTTTTCTGAAAGATGTGAGGCAGGGCACTTTTGTTAGTGATTCATACAAAATAAGTAAATCTACCGCCACCCCTCCTGGGTTTATACAGCAGCATTTCCTTACTGGGGGAAAATCTAATACTTGTTTTCTTTCTTCCTCTAGCTCTGTCAAAGATGCACTGGACACCAGAGCATGCTCAGCCCCTGAATCAGTGGCCAGAGCAGCACCTTGATGTCTCCTCCACTACCTCCTCACCTGCCCACAAATCTGACCTCTACCACAACAGCCGGCAGCGCTTCAACTATGCCTGGGCCAACGATGACATTTCTGCCTTGACTGCTTCCAACCTGCTGAAGAGGTATGCCGAGAAGTACTCTGGAGTATTGGACTCCCCTTATGACAGGCCACCAGCGCTCAACGCCTATGGGGATGGTGCTTTTGGGCCTCTCAATGGTCAGAAGGGAGAGATGGAGCCTTGGCCGATGGCCCACAGCTCAGAAGGGGCCTACCCACTGACCCCGATCCATGATGGGTTGTCTGGCTCCAAGGGGATTATCCCTTCTGCTGTCGCCCCAGGAAACAGCCTTGGCACTTCCCCTGTGGTCTCCAGCAACCTCTCTGACTCAATTTACCCCAGTAACACATGCGGGCCCCCCGCTGCTTCTGGCAGCCTTGGGACATCTCAGGAATATCCTACAGGCTACAGTGGGGCTTATTTACCCTCAGGCTACTGCAGCCAGCCTGCTTCAGCGCTTCCACCTCCCCACCCGTCTACCTTGCATAGCTCAGGCCTCCTACAGCCCACCCACCCTTCCACCACACTGGTCCCTGGCTACAGCTCCTCAGGGCCGATGTACAACTATGCCTCAGGGAGCTACCCTCCCCAAGCCGCTTATGCCACCATCCATCCTCCCCACCACTCGGCCTCGTATTTGCCCTCAGGCATTGCAGCCCCAACCCCCATTCCCCCTTCCCCTCGCACCCCTGTAGTCCCTGGATATAGCTACCAAAGCCCCCTTCCCGTGCCACCCCTCAGTAATGAGCCAGGGAACTCTCTGAAACGCAAGGCCTTTGACGTCACTGGCAGCGGTGAGGACGATGGCGAGGGCCGATACCGCAAATACAGCTATGAGCAACCAAAGTCTCCGTATCAGATGTCCGACAGTGGTGAATGTAGAGGGAATGGGTTCAATCGAAGCGCTGAGGTGCCTTTCAAAGGTGGGAAGAGGCCAGCGGGAACAGGAGTGGGGGCAGCAGTAACATCAGAGGAGCCCATTGGGAAATACGCCAGCCAGCCCATGAAAGGACTAGTTTCTCCAGCTTACAATGTCGGTGAAGCCCCCCTGGGGTCTAGTGAGAGCTTTGAGAAGTTCAGTCCTCCAGCTGCCAATGGGGAGCGTGAGGGAGAGTCCTTTGCTCTACGGATGCAGCCCAAAGCCTCGGCATTTGGTAGCGACAGCAGCAGCAGCGGCGGCAGCCAGGCAGTGCAAGAGCAGCTGAAAACGATGGACCCTTTCATTCTGGAACTGGTGAACAACAAGATCATTGACTGTAGTCCTCCAGTGCAGTGGACAGACATTGCCGGGCATGTTTCTGTCAAAGCTGCCATTGAAGAAGAGCTGGTATGGCCCATCCTGAGGCCAGGGGCTTACACTGGGGCCAGCCGGCCTCCCAAAACCATCCTCCTCTTTGGGCCTTCTGGAGTAGGGAAGACCCTGTTGAGCAGGTGCATTTCTACCCAGTTGGGATCCACCCTGCTGAAGCTCAGTGGCAACACCTTGGTCTCCAAGTGGAAGGCTGAAGCCGAGAAGATCCTACAGGCAACGTTTTATGTCTCTAATTGCCGGCAGCCTGCTGTCGTTCTCCTCACGGATGTGGAGTCCCTTCTAGAAGATACCGCCATCCTGAAGTCCCAGCTGCTCTCCTACCTGGATAACCTCGCTACCTCAGGTGAGCAGAATGTGGTTGTCATAGCCACCACGACCAGGCCGGGCAGTCTGGATGAAGCCACTCAGAGGAGGTTTGCCAGGCGTTTCTATATTGCCCCGCCAGGTGGTGTGGCCAGGCAGCAGATCCTGCACCAGGCCTTGGCCCACCAAAACTACTGCCTCAGTGAGAGAGAGATGGCCTCCATTGTACAGCTCACAGAGAGCTACTCCGGCAGTGAGCTGCTTCAACTTTGCCAGCAGGCTGGGGCAAATCAGCTGCACTCCAGTCTCCCTGGCCAACTGCAGCCCACCTCGTACAAAGATTTTGAAAGCCTTTTCTGCAAGATCCATCCTGCCGTCTCTCAGAAGGAGCTGGACTTGTATGTTGAATGGGATAAGATGTACGGGTCCCGGCATTAGAGTGGAGAGCGGCTGGTTTCTTCATTTGCATCATCTCGGGGTCTCCTCAGGAGGAGGGGGGAGAGAGAAGTGGTTGGGTTGTTGAATTCCGTTACAAAAAATCTTAATTGTTCCAGGCACTTCTGTCTCTGAGAGGCTGCAAACCTGATTGGCTATGAAAACCAAGGAATGGCGAGGAAGTCCTTTTTGCATCTTAAAAAAGTCACCCCTCTGGGATGCAAGAATAACCCCTAAGGTTGATTTGCATACATTTTTGCTTTTGAGAAATGTCTGAAACTTGGATTGTGTGGTGATTGTTGGGTCTCTGTGTTAATGGAAAGTAGTCACTCAATGAACTCAGGATAATCTATTTATTATTAAGCTGTTTCCCCAGTCTTCCCCTTTTTTCATGCCAGCATTGTAAAGTAGTCAGCCAGGACTTGTCGTCCGTGTCCCCCCCCCCTTCCCAGTTCCTTTCCCCACATTGTACCTCCTAATGTCTTTTTGGTTCTGAAGTCAAATGGGTATCACTAGGCCTGGGGGATGGGTCCTCCTGTTTGGGCAGGATTACCCATTTGAGCAACAATGCTCCTCTCCTCCATCAAGGGGGGAAAGTATCAGGTGTACTTAAGACGGTGGAAGAGAGGAAATCGGGTAGCAAGCTAGATATCATTACCTCAGTTTCTGGTGTCTGTCCCATCAGCCCCAGTTGCCACCAGCGACCCCTGCCACTGTGTCTCATTCAGGGCTGTGTATCATGACACTGGCTCCTTTTGATGGGCATCTGTTACCCTTGATGGCCTTAAGCCATCGAGAGTAAAATCATCATTAAGGCAGGTGGCATTGAGGGTGTGTGTGTGCTTTTTTTAAAAAAAAATGTAGATTGTTTTATAAACTAGTCTCCTTTTTATTTTTGTAAAATATGTAGTAGTGATTTTTTGTTCTTTTTAACTACTCAGGAAAAATAATTTACCTCAAAACAAAAAGAATGTTCTTTTTTTTTTTAAACTCAAGGAATTTTTTAAAGAAATGATCTGGAGGGATTACAAACTGTGCTTTTAAAGGCACACTTGATTCCCATATTAAAGCAAGAATAAACTTGAAGTTGTTACAAAGATGAAAGTTGAATGTATTTCAGGGGCGCTTCACAATATGTTATGCCATAACTTTTTTCTTTTTTTAAGAACACATTTTTACCATAGCATTTGGGTGGATTAATATGTCTTCAAAGCATAAGAAGTATTAGTGCTGTAGTGTTAAAGAAATGTTCGGTACCACTTTTTGAAGGAAACTTTCAATTTAATTTCTAAGTTCTAGATTGTTAGGGCAGTCCTCTTTTGTTACAATCTTTAGTAGGACTTCATAATTCTTTACTGACCTCAACAAACCAGGAAAAAAAACGAGTTCAAGATTTCTGAAGTATAATTTGATCTGAGAAATCCAAGGTGCTCCCCTTATCTTTAAATGACTCTATCAGAAGGAAAGACATATTCTAGTCTGTTTCTCTCCAGCTGTAGGTGTGCCAAAGCTTTGGCACTTCCTCTGCTTTGGATTCTTTCTGCACTTCTTCCTTTGGATCACTTTGCTTTCTACATTTAACCCAGGGAACACAATTGGATTTAGCGTCTGAGCTAACCTGAATTAGATTGCATGCTTTTATTTATTACTGCTACATTTTTGAAGTAGGTTGGAGTGAGGGAGGCGCCGTGGACTTTTCTTTAAGCAAGTACAGTAATACCTCGGATTACATTTACCTCGGATAACGCTAAAATCGCATAACATTAAATAATCTGGGGAGAAGAATTGGATCAAATAACGTTAAGGTCCTATGGGTGGATCGGATAACAACCGCTAAAGCCTGTGTCGTTACAATGTACCTCTATGGAGCTTTAATGTTATCTGATCCATCCTATAGGATTTTAACATGCATAACACTAAAAATCAGCTAACACCAAGACTTGTGGAACCAAGTCTTAGCGTTATCCGAGTTATTACTGTATTCATACCTGTGAGAAAATAATAAACATAAATGAGAAAAAAATGTTGTTTAGAATATGCTAGTCAGCTTGGCCCAAGTTATTCTAAGTCTCGTAGTCCCTTCCTCACACAAATTTATTTCTCGTTTCTGCATATGTAATTGGTAGCATTTCACTGACGAAAACAGAGATACTTAAATGTATGTACAGTGGAACCTTAGTTAACAAACGGGTTGGTTAACGTAGAAAATAGTGTCAGACTGGATTAATTGGTTTTCATTGCATTCCTATGGGAAACCACGTTTCAGTTAAAGTATTTTGGTTTTCAACGCATTCCTATAGGAAATTGCATTTAATGCTTTCCTACGGGAAATTCAGTCAAAGTAATTTTTGCTGTAAGAAACGCCCCGGAGAATGAATTAATTATGTTAACAAAGGTTCCACTGTATTGGGAAATGCCTCAGTACTTTCATTTAGGAAACATTCTGTCTGCTCTGAGTTCTGATACATATTACAGACAGTCTTTGTTTGCTTATTATACATTGGCCCAGATCCTGTTACTTAGTTTTGCCTGCAGAAAGCAAATGATGTAACTATCAGCAGCTTCTCACAGGCAGTTACAGTAACACGTGGATTTGGGGTTGGATGCCAGACTGTTGGATTTCAACATGGCTGAAAATCCAAACAGGGACTCAGTTGCCAATGAGACACTTGCTGTGAATTTTGCCATTTGCCTTCTGCAGGTGTAACTATGCCCCAGGATTTTGGCCATTGGATAGCATTTTGCAAATTTTTTTGCTGTACTGGACAGTTAAAATGAAACTGTATAGGATGGTAAGACTTTAGGCATCCATATTGAAGTCAAGTTAAATCTGTTCCCTATTACCAAACCATGGAGATTTATTTTCAGGAGGGGGGTTTGAAAGTTTAAGAGTGACAGGACTTTTGTATGACAATACCATCTTTTAAAAGTTACACAGGATTACTCAAATTGGGGCTTTTGGTTATCAAAGACAAGGTTATTTAGGCTTGTCTTAATATCTAGAGGTCATTGGAGATCACAGTAGAATTAAATAAATGGTTTGTCCCATTAATACATTTCTGTTATTGACTAGGGAGTAGGTAGGATCCAGGGCTCAATATGAACTGAAAGATTTAAAATTCATTATTAGTATAATTCCTCTTTATTAGACCAGCTCAAATGTCACAAGAGGCTTGGAAGGGGAAAGTGCTGACTGGATGTTGAATATATGGTGGTGCCACCATAATTTCATCTTAGCTCTATGTGTGAAGATACCATGAATTCAAGATCAAAGTAGTCTTTCTCTTTTTTTAAAACAGCATGATTCTTATCCACCATGCTCAACCAGCTTTTGCAACCATCTTATCAGATGAACAACTTGGGCAGTCTTGAAAGCACACGTATTTGTATGACCTTTGAGTTGGCTTCATAAAGTTAATTGCAGTAAGCTGGAGTCACACAGGCAACACAGATATATTTTATTTTTATTTTATTTTTACAAAAGCTTTATTTTTGGTATTGGCCTTTTGAATGCATTCTGTCTATTACAAATCTGTCTTAATCTTCATATTCCTTTTTAAGAATCATGATCTGTCCTTCAGCCATTTTTTATTTCCTCTTTATTCTCTGTTTACTCAAGAAATCACCTGATCCTCTGGGATAAGCTAATGTCCAAAAATAAGAACTGGTAACTCTGTAAGATTTCTGGGTCACAGGGAGTCCTTTGATCCAAAATAAATCAGAAGTGCAGTTACCTGAGACCAAAGATACCTTACTGCATATTTTGGGGAAGAAAAAGTTGGGATCTGCTTTGTTTCTGCAAGGTGCCTGCCTTTATTGTGAGTGATAGAAAAATTCTTATAAAAGAGGAGAAAGCTGAGAGGGAAAAGCTGATAGATTGCTCTGCTATAGTTGATGGAAATTTGCTGTGTTCTATCCACTTTCCAGTCTCTTGTTCTTGCAAGTAGGTTGTGGCTCAATTCTTAAAAACACTTATTAACAAAGTACGGCATATTCCTAGGTAAAGGTAAAGGTTTCCCTTGCTCGAAATCCAGTCATATCTGACTCTAGGGTTCAGCGCTCATCTCCATTTCAAAGCCAAAGAGCCAGCGCTGTCTGCTTCTGTAGACATTTCCGTGGTCATGTGACAGGCATGACTAGACACTGGAGCACACTGAACACTGTTTACCTTCCCACCGAAGTGGTCCCTATTTATTTACTTGCAGTTTCTTGCTTTTGAACTGCTAGGTTGGCAGGAGTTGGGACAAAGACAGGAACTCATTCCATCCTGCAGTACTCGGGAATCGAACTGCTGACCTCCCACCTCCAAGTCAACATCTTAGCCACTTCAGCCGCTGGAATAGCTTTCTACGTGAGGATTACATTGCATTCTCTATCTGCCGCGCAACCTAGGCAAACATCTAACTATGGCTAATGCAAAACAGAATAGGACAGAGGTTCTTTTCGCTCAGCTTTCTGGCCATTGTATACACAGCCTTCATATATGCTCAGAAGTAAGTCCCACTGTTGCTTTGCAGGATTTATAGCCTGCGATACTAAAGATGTGATCCTATGCGTTGATTGGCAGGAAGTTTTTGGGGACTCCGTTTTACCTAAGAGTTATCTTGCCTAGGTTTGTACTTGATAAACGGGAAGCAAGCTGCATTGAACTTTGTGGGATTTAAGTCTTCATAAGTATGTGACAGATGCATTGCTTGTCTACCTTTCCCTTCCTAATGTGCAGCCTCTTGAAATCCCACCAGTGCAATCAGTGTGGACTCTAGTGGTTGCAGGCAGCATTCACAGTCTTTTAATTAAGAACTCATGAAATTGTGTCAGGCCCTTCTGTGTGATAAACTGCAATGCGAGTCAAATCTATTTTAACCATTACCTAGAGACAATTATTCAGGGAAGAAGGCCAGCTAGATGACATCTTTAGGAAAGTGCTTCGATAGTAGAATCGTAGAACAACTGGGTTGGAAGGGGCCTCAGAGGCCATTGAGTCTAAACTCCTGGTCAGTGCAGGAATCCAAATCAAAACAGAGCTGACAGATGGTTGCTCAATTTCAGTTTCCCTATTCTGTGGTAAAAGATATCCTAATATGTAAGTAAGTGGGGTCACTATAAGGCAATGATGGCAAACCTTGGCACTCCAGCTGCTCTTGAACTCCAATTCCCGGAAGCCCTGATCAGCAGGTGTTCTGACTTGGGCTTCTGTTAATTGAAGTCCAAGAACACCTGGAGTGCCAAGATCAGCCATCACGGCTATAAGGAATATAGTGATGTAGTCAGGCCATAGATCAGAGGGTCACAACCTACGGCCCCCAATGCCATTCCATCCAGCCTGCAGCGACGACTGCGGAAGCAGATGCATTTATGACAGCCGCAAACACGCCTGCACATGCACCCACGCATGCACAAATGCACCCGCCACGGTTTATGGCAGCATTTGCGGCAGTGGGAAACCACGTAGTCTGGCCCACTCAGCTGTCTGAGGGGGAGTTGTCCGGCCCGTGGAGTGAAATGGTTGAGAACCCCCGCTATAGATTGATAGTGATGTTACGGAGATTTCCAGTATTAGTAATAACTGTGCCCTCAAGTAAGTTCTGACTTATGCTGATCCTTTTCAGAGTTTTAGGTAGCCAGTACTCCGAAATAGTTTCCCAATACCTTCTTCTGGAAGTGCTCTGGGGTTACACAGGTCAGTCATTCTCCCAGGTGGCAAAAGTGGGGAATCACGCTCCCAGCTTCCAGCTCTGCGGACAGATACTAAAATCTCTGGAGAACTATGTTAGGTTCACTTTTCCCTATATAGTATTTGGACCAGGGTCCCCAACCTGCAACTTGTGGGCTGTTTGCCACTCCCAAACTCTTTCTGCACAGCTGTCCAAACTGCTTGTTTACTGTGATCACTCTCAAGGCCTTTTCCATCAGACCCATAATGTTCTTCCTGCCTCAAATGGCACCATCTACTGCTGTTCTTCCTGTCCCTTTGTTACAAAGAAGAAACCACACAATGACAACATTGCTTTGTCTGGTCTTTGTGGTGCCTTCTATTACCTCCTTCTGCATCTTAACCTCCACAGTAGCCTTTTGGCCATTCTGGATGATTCGCTACCCAGCAGAGCTCAGCTCCCCATAACCTTAAAATTTCTCCATTGAACTCTGAAGGTTTACTTTTGATCTAAATAGGTAGGTTAATAACTTTATTACATTTCAATTGAAGATGTGGCCCTCTTTAGGCATTGGGCAGTCTAATGCACCCCCGCTCAGGTTCCATAATGTTGGTGGGCACTGACTTAGATGATTTTAAACACAAAGTTCTTCTATCCCCAAAATGAAGTTCTTTGTGAGTTTTAGTGTGTTTTTCAAATAATACGCTGAAACAAAATTCTTTCTCATTATTCACTGGCTGGATTTGGTGGATAACACCTGATCTTTGTAACGCAAAGACTGAGGTGTGTCCTTGGTCTATATGTCTTATAAAAGAGTTGCCTAGCAGGAAAAAGAAATGATAACTCTTAACTGAGCACAGATATAGTTAAATATACTATACAAGATTTGAGGGGAAAGGAAAAATGGAAAAGCACTATCAAGTATTTATGTGTAAATAGCCCAACTAATTTGGAAAGCTGGACAGAAGAGAATTTCAAAATACTGAAACAAGTATTAATAAGTTACCTAATTTAAGGGAAATTGGATTGTAATGGTTTGGCAGAACTGCAGCATGTAAATGAAGATACAGTATTATGAAAGGAAATCGGTGCTACTGCTAAAGATTAGCAAAGAAGAATTAAAGGACTGGCAAAACATGATCAATAAATTTTGTAATGGATATAAGAAGTCATGGATTAATAAAAGGAAATGGTATAAATCTCATAAAAATGAAGAATTAGGATCTACTAATTTAAGATTGTACTATTCTGCCAATCAGTTAAGATGTACATCAGATATTATATCTTAGTCCAACATACTAATTTGTTTCAACATAGACACAAAAGAATTACATTTCAGTCTGATTTTTTTCTCTTTGTACAAGATAATAAAAATATTTTAAAAATCTATTCCTTAAAATATGCTAATCGTTTGGAATAAATATAGAAATTTACTTATCCCAACAGTTTTCCCACCTGGTGACAGATTTGGAGAAATTTCTAGAAAACTTAAAAGGATTGATTGAGAAATTCTTAAGAGACAAATTGTTAGAATAAAAGATTGGTTGGGTGGGGAGAATAAAAGCAAAATACGTGATAGGTAAAGATGAAGTATCTTGATATTAATCTATTAGAACAGTGGACAAAGAATTGGATAAAAAGAAACAGTAAATGTAAGGAACTCGAAAACATAAATTCTATTACAAAAGCAAAAAGCAAAAGTGATATAAAGAAGTGAATGGTATAGTGCTTACAATATTATTGGAAGCAAAAAATCAGAAGGACTTACTCAAAAACATTAAGGAAACTATATGGGAGAAAAATATCCAAAGTAGTGCTGGGGAAAATATATAGAACATTAGAATATTGAAATCCATGTCAATAAGAGGGTAGTTTGGTGATAGTACTTAATTGCAGTGAAACTTAACTGAATTCCTCTAAATATGCTGGAGAGGATTCCAGAAAGCAGGTACTGTACTTATTTTCATATGTGGCAGGGATGCTGGAACATTTTGAAATTTTGGCAATTGCTTTCTAAGGAAATAAATAAAATAAATTCATCTGTACGTCCTAAAATTGTGCTTTTATCAATATATGGAAAGGAGGTAGGTGACTGGACAACTGGAGAATTGTTTCCAATTTCCTAAGAGTAGTAAGAACTGGGGGTGGGGTGGTATTCTGTTAAGTGATTGGTATAGGGACATCAGAAATGTAGCAATCAAAGATAAATTCATATATTATATAAATGTTCAGAGGAGATAACTGGCAAAGTTCTGTTTACAGGCAGACGTGGAGAAGTGTTCAAGTTTATATTAATAAAGGGGAGGAAGCAAATCCTGACACAAGAATCCATACAATTTAGGGAGGGAAATGGCCTTCATAAGAATAAACGGTATAGGTCAGTGCTGGCGAATCTTGGTACTCCAGCTGTTTTTGAACTTCAATTCCCAGAAGCCCTGTTCAGCAGAAGTGCTGACTTGAGCTTCTGGTAATTGAAGTCCAAGAACACTTGGAGTGCCAAGGTTCACCATCACGGGTTTGGGGGGGGTGCTCCCAAATGATCCTAGTGATGGGGAACATTTTGTATGTAGATTATTTTGGTTTTTATTAGATGTTTAAATGTTTATTAGGTATTTTCTTTATTTGTATATTGTCTTTTTATTATAATAAAAATGCACACGGATTCAGAGGCAAACTTTGAAAGCTGAGAACACAAAACCCTGGGTCCAGATCTCTCTGTTTCACTGTTTCCCATCAATGAATTGTTCAGAATTTTGAATTCCTTGGGTCCCAAATATGAAGAGGTTTGTGAATTCTCAGTAGATCTTGTTAAAAAAAATGGAAGGACTGGGATCCTTGTCCCTCCCCATTTCCACAATTTAAGCTATGGTGAATAATTGCCATATTGCTCATTTTTGTCAGTATTGACTGGCTATCTCAATGAGATACCTGAGCAAGGAATATTCCAGTCTTGCGAGATTACTTGCCTGCAGGTGAGGTGTGACTATGAGTGCTTTTTCTCTCTCTATAATTTACACAAACTGTGTGCAAAACTAAAATCTTTCCCCTATGAAATGAAGAGCAAACACACAGGATACACAGAAGGACTGACTGATTGTTTTGAAACACACATACTTCTTATACTTAAAAATCCTTGCAACAAAGCTATTGTTGGCTATTTGCATCAAACTGTTTTTGCACAAAAACAGTATTTCTACTTACTTGGGAAAGAAATAGTCATCGTTGTCTCTTGTAGAGAATTTCACAAAATACTTGGCACTCTGAGAAGGTGAGAAGAATAATTATGTGGTTTCTTGTCACCACAGGCATTTGTCATCCTTGCCCAACGTGCACACAGAGAAATATCTAGGGCTCAGTCACATAAGTGCCACATGCAAATTAGCTAAAGTGAAAGTAGTGTGCACTTACATCAAAGCAATGCTTATCCAGTTAAATTCATGGCATGAAGCACTTTGAAAATACTGTACTGCTTTATAGTTTCAGAGTAAAAAGCAGAAGTGTATGAGCCTTTCTAGTGTTTCAAAGCATAGCCACCAGTCACACTTCTGAATTTTCACACCTAAATTTGTTTTGAGCATAGAAGGAACTTTTACAGAGAAGAAATTTGTTTTCTATAGTTGCTGTAGTTCAGAGGGGTGGACTGCAGTTATTTAACAGAAAATCCCAATATCCTCTAAACCTCAGGTACAGGATTCTGTAATACTGGAGTCTGTAAGATAGAACCATAACAAACTGTGTTTTCAAACTGTTAAACATGTTGTCGTGTAGGTACACTTGTACAGTATTCTCTGTTACTCTATTAAAGGCATGACATAGTTGGTGGTGTGTGGGTGTGTGGGTGAATCCTGTATCCTGCTGTCCTTGGTGACCTCATCCACTAAGAATCAAGCTCATTGTTACAATCATTGTCTGATCCTGGATTCTTTTTCTGTTCACAGTGGGATGTGACTGATTGTCAAATGAATGTGTTCTTGACTTTCATATAATATACATATCCTTCTGTTGTAAGAACATTATCTCAGAATGTTGTCGATTTTGTCTTGCCAGCTTTTGTCATTATAGTACCCATTTGTCTCGTATCACCACCATTTTGTTTCTCAGCTTCTTTCCAGTAATTCTGGAGGTGCTCTATTGTATGGCCTGAGAAAGTCCTTTTCTCTGTTCTCTGTATAAATAAAATATATGCAATAATTGTGCTACATATGTGTAAAATACAGCACAGCCATTGCAGCAGAAGTAATAATCCTCTGCCAGGATTGCACTTTTTCTATATGGGTGTTGTGTGTATACACACAGTATTCAAGCCCTCTTCTCTCCCACTCCTGGTGCTCTTCCACTAACATGACAGTGCCAGACAAAACAGCCCGTGCAGGTTTCCCGGATACTGATGTGTTCTTGCCTGCATCCTCACCAGTCCACATGATGTGCATTTTTGCTGTTTGGATCATTTGGTGATATATTTTTTTCTTGTTTGTAAAAAGTATGATTTGAATGCAGCATGCTCTGTCTCATGGGGTCCTTGTAGCGGTCATTGTTGTTAGAAACCACACTCCATCTTATCCCAAAATTTGGATTTTTGAAGGTTTTTTTTTAAAAAATCAGGCGCTCTCTGCATTCCCATGCTTGGGGGGGGGGGGATTAGCACTGGAACATTCTTTCAATGTTGAACGTTTACTTTCTCAGACAACAGTCCAGCACAATCCTTTTTAAAAACAACTGTCACACTCTTCGTCTCAATATTTCATCACAGTGATAGTAGTTTGAATATAGCACAGTAGTTAGAATGATACTAGAAATAAATTGTCAAACACTTCCCTCCCAAATTTATCTGGAAAGGAAAGCCTTTACTGCTCGCCTTTGAACAACCAAGATTTGTGGTTTCTAGACTATTGGTCAATATTTTTTTTGCCTCAATCCAAACTCCCTAGAACTAGTTTTCCAGGATGTTTTGCTTCTTAGGCACTGTTCATTGGCATTTTCTGCCAGACTGGCTGATGATAATCAATAAATGGCCAGATAGCAGAGATGTGTTGGCCTGGGTAATTGGGAAAAGGTCTTGGATGTTGTTGACTTGAGAACCTGTAAGTCTTGTTTTGGGCCATAAGAGAAGACTCTTCACTGCAGGTTCTTCTTTATCCCTTGTGTCTTTGAGACCAGTTGTCCACTCTCATTCTTTCTCTTTTACACTATATTTAACCTCGCCAGAAATTCCCCCGCCCCCAAACACCTTGGTGATTTACAGGAGATCATGGTGACTCCCACCATGCAGTGGAGCTCTTTTTCTAACTCTTTGAAGAAGCGGATGGGAAAGGCATGAAGGTGATGGAGCCATTCTACTTCCTGCCAGTTTGAGGGGTCCCAGTCCCATTCTTTGGCCTGGGGTCCATTCCTGATGAGTTATGGGACTGACAATTCTTTAATTCCAAAAATCCCATCTTTAACAGCGACATCCTAACTGGCTAAAGCTGATATTTTAGGCAAAACGTCTGTTTTTTTATTTTTATTTGATACTTGTGGTGGTAGCCAGTTCATAGCAATCTTTTGTCCATCCTAGACAAATAACTGGATTAAATACAGTAAAAGCATTACCTTCAGTGTTGAAATCAGCCAAAATACAAGGAGCTGGGGGATGGATTCCTCAGTAAGGCAGTTTACTCTCATCTGATAGCACTTTATTTTGGGATCAAGGAGATGTTGGTAGTTAGTGTCCTATTAGTGTCATAATTATTATTTGCTCTCTTCCCTGTGTATATACTTTCCTGATGTTATTATTTCCAGTGAAAATATGGTCCCTGTTACATAAGCACTTGCATCTCTCCATTTCATTCCTTATAACCTTTGAATCATTTTCTTTGGCATATAATTCTCTGCTGGAGAGGACAGATTTTCTTCTTGTCTCAAGGTGTTTGGGGCCTGAGGCCAGCTTCTAGTGACCTAGGGATGCTAAGTGTGATCCTCTGTTGTTCCTGACTGAGAAGCATCTTCAGTTTGTGCACACATAAAAACCAGAACTTCTAGTGACTGTGCACTGACAGAGCAAGGATGCCTGTTGACCTGATCTTTGCTAGGTCGTGGCAGTGTTGAACTAGGGAGAGGATCAGAGAGACATGGCAGGTGGAAAGTGCTTACTACTTCTGTCCCCTGTTGCTTCCCTTTTTCCAAGCTACTTTTCTCCTTGTCAGACGTATAGTTGATCTTTGCATGAGTTTGAGACCAGGTCAAGAGTTATATATTTGCCCCATGATATGCTGTTCCACCCTGAGACTGTCAAAGATGGGAGCCCTGTACTTTTCAGGTTGCTCTTAGACTCCAAATCCCATTATTCCTTAGTGCCATAGAGATGGTGGTTTGTCAACATCTGAAGAGTTAAGCCATCCTAATCCTGTACTTGCACTCCCCAGGTCAGTGATGGCGAACCTTGGCACTCTAGCTGTTCTTGAACTTCAATTCCCAGAAGCCCTGATCAGCAGGAGTGCTGACTTGGGCTTCTGGTAATTGAAGTCCAAGAACATCTGGAGTGCCAAGGTTTGCTATCACGGTGTAGCAAAGCTTTAAACTTAGTTTGTATGGTTGAGAAGGCTTATAGTACAGGTAACTCCCCAACATTGTCGCCTCTTCTGCTTTACAAGAGAGAAATGAGTTTCAGCCCTGTATTTTACAGGGGTTGCTCATAGCAGTCAAATGACTCCTGCTTTTAATTTCCTTTTAGAACTGCTTTTCTTGCTTCTCTGTAGGCTTTGTAAGTCACATTCTCACACACGTTTTGTGGTTTTCCCCATCAGTTGGTCCTTTCCTCCCTTCTCCCACCCAGTGACACACAACCAGACATAGCACTGAAGGATTGCTAGTGAGTTCTTCCATCAATCCCCTGGTTTTTTGTTTCTGTTTTAAATGCTTAAGAGGAACTGATAGCTAAGCGCAAATCAGGATCTTCATACTGGAAATTAATGGTTATGCTTTCTCCTCCCTATCATTTTCCTGATGAAAATCCCTCCTCTAAGCTGCTGTTTCCTGTTTGTACAGGTGTAGCGTAAAGTTACTCTTTTATTAATATGATGGAAATTATGCCTGGCAACAAAAAATTGTACAGTTGGATTGTCCTTGCGGTTGTGTTTCCCTGTTGCAACCAATAATGCAGTTTGCTTCATGGATAGCATTTCCATCTTCACACTGTTGTAGCTACCATGAGTGTAAAGTCAAGTTACTCCCATGTAGTTACACAAGAGGATTCATGGGTGCAGTGTTGAGATGACCAAGTAGAGTAAAAGAGAGGGAACTGGTCTGGACTGTGTTATTGACACAAGTGAAGAAATTATATTATTTGTTTGTGAGAAAATGTAGAAATGTTGGGATAAGTAACTATGCAATGAATGAACTTTCTGAAACCAAAAATTGGATCTGGGGCATTAATTAGGGGAACCTTCCTAATGTAGGTTGCTATAGTGGGCTAGGACTTTTGACTTTCTCATATTGGACCTGTACTTTCTCTGTTCACCTCCTTGACTTGTCTTCTGTTTACAGCTTAGAAAAGTTACATTTTTTTGACCAACAAATCCCAGAATCTTGGTGCTGTGTGTCGACAACAATGCCATAATCATCACTGGTGAAGTTACAATAAATGTTTTGTTGAAGCAGGACGTGTGTAGTAAAAGTATAGTACAGTAATACCTCAGATAACATTAGTATCGAATAACACTAAAATCGCATAACATTAAGCAATCTGGGGGGAAGAATTGCATCGGATAACATTAAGATCCTATGGGATGCATCGGATAACAACCGCTAAAGCCTGTGTGGTTACAATGTATCTCTATGGATCCCATAGGATTTTAACATGCATCGGATAACACCAAGACTTGTGGAACCAGGTTTTAACGTTATTCGAGGTTTTACTGTATTGTCTCTGTGGTTCAAACAGGTTCCAGTTAGTTGCAATACTTGTGAGGATGGATTTTCACAAACAGATCATAGGTACAGGAACATGGAGTACATAGAGCTGTACAAATAAGAGTGACTTAGTAGAAAGAATGAATTCATAGCATTTCTGTTATTTTTGGAAGCATTAGGAACTGGAGTATGCTTGTGCATATCTATTTGGTGACCTTTTCTCCCTACTGTGTTTCGTTTATCACTAAACATCTCAGCTATTCACGATCTAAATTTTGGTCCAGCTTGATATAATGGTTGTAAATTGGATTGCACTTAACCTGCCCCCTGGAAGACTTTTCTTCTTCTGAGCATTATAGTTAAGTACTTTCAAATTGTTATCATGTTGGCTTGAGAAAGCTATGGAAATCACTACCAAGAAGAAAAGTGTTCATCCCAGTGACCTGAATTTCCTTTATTTGCCAACCAGTTTTTGCATTGAGATATGTTTCTTACACTCAGTTTTCTCCCCATAGAACTATCACATATCTGGAAATAGGAAAAGTTGCTTTTTTTAGACTGCAGCTCCCAGAATTCCATATTACACTGACCATATTGACTGGAAGAATCTGAGAGTTGTGTTCTTTTTCTGCATTCCTTATGTATCTTAATGCAACTATATCTTTTCAAACTAAGAGCCTTTGTGTGTCTTTGCATAGTCTTTCTCTTGCTCATCCATATATGCAGCCCACTCGCCCTCCTAAATCCTGCAGCTGTGAATCAGCAAGTGTTTTGGATGTGTCAACAAAAGTAACCCATTTGAATATACATTGGTGTCCATAATAGAGAGTGCAGAATCAAATGCATTCTCTGTGTAGCTCCTGTCCATGGATGTCCTCTGATCTAGAGAAATATTATACAGGTGGGAAGGCAGAGAGGAAACAGGAGGAGGTGTTTTTTCCCCCAGATGTCTTCTTCATCTCCTCCACCCTCACCGCTATCCAGTCATTTTCTTTTTCCATGGAAAACCTGCTGGAGAGAGCTGAAAGACTTTCAGGGCAATAGGGGAGGCAGTGTCCTTGCAGTGTGCGTTCCATAAAGCATCATCATCCCACACCTCTATTTTTCACCCAAAGGGGCACTTTGGCCAGAACTGAGCCAGTGGTTCCATTGGCATAATAAAACTCCAGACATTGGTATCCAGACTTGAAGCATTTATAAGGCACACTTAGCTAATTTTGATCAAACATACCTTCTTGAGTTGGTGTTTACAGACACACACTTTCTTTTCTTATAGACCCATGATGACAAACCTTGGCACTCCAGATGTTCTTGGATTTCAATTCCCAGAAGCCCAAGCACCCTGTAAATCCACACAAATGGGTTTACTGCTATTCATCCCGCCTGCGCTGCCCTCATCACTCCCAGGAGCGGAAGTAAAACGTGCTCATATAGTTAAGGCTCTTCTGGGCTAACCCTTCCTCCATACAGACATGTTTTACTTCTGCTTCTGGAGCGATGAGGACAGCGTGGACCAGATGAATCACAGTAAACCCATTCGTGTGCATTCACAGGGTGCTTGGACTTCTGGGAATTGAAGTCCAAAAACATCTGGAGTGCCAGGGTTTGCCATCATGGTTATAGACTGTTGGTTGTCCAAATGGCTCAGAAGAACGTAGGTGTTCTTTGGAACACCACTATTGTAAGTGACAGTATCCATACTTTATTGAAAAACAGCATCCTCCCCCCCCCTTTTATGTGGGGCAACTGTGGAGCCACAAAGGGGCCAAGTGGGATTTTGCATGGATTTTTTCTCCACTTGACAAATTGTGCCTCCAGTAACTTCTACAACACATAACGTTTCTGTTACAGACATGTTAATAGGAAGGGGTTTCCAGCAAAGTGGAAGGTGGAAATTAACATGTTATGTGAAGTTCATATTTGTAAATCATAGAGGAATAGTTTATCAGTGTGTCCTGGTGGACATCCAAAGCCAACCACGCCAATGAAATGCATGATCTTGGATATACAAATTCCCCCAATACTGATAAACTCAGATATGTTGATTTTTATAAAGGGAACTTGTCATAGCAGTAGGCACAGTCTTCATGTCAACTTAGCTGCGGATGTATTTTGTAGGTGTCAAATATATATATACCTCAGGAAGATTGTCTCTTCTTTTTTGCTTTATTTTTTTCCTCCAAAAAGTGGTACTGGGATTTTTGAAGACTTTAAAAAGAAATCGTCTTTTGACTTTGTACATCCTCTGTAACCATTTCTACCTCATTTTGCAACATATTGTACATGAAAGTATTTAATTCATGTCTTATTAATGTCTGAGAAAATGCGTTTGAACTGTAATGGTCTACCTCAGAAAATACTGTATTTTAAAAAGAAAAGTATTTCACAGTATTAAAGAGATTACAAGGAACAAAAAAAGTGTCGTACAATATAATTTTTGTGTTTAATCTTGGCCGTTGTCGAACTGTGGACCTATATCAGTGATGGCTAACCTTTTAGAGACCAGGTGCCCAAACTGCAACCCATAACCCACTTATTTCTCACAAAGTGTCAACACAGCAACAGAGGAAGAAGGAAACGCTCCCATTGGGCTGCTGGGCAGAGGGGCATGGTGAACTCTGTGCTGGGGGAGGGAAGAAGTGCTCCCATTGGGCTGCTGGGCAAACTCTGTGCTGGGGTGACTGCACAGGTGCCACAGAGAGTCTCCAAGTGCCACCTCTGGCATGCATGCCATGGGTTCACCACCACTGACTTATATGGTCTCTGTAATGGTGCTGAGAATCATACTCAGGGAATTTTGTAATCATATTACATAATTTTTTAAAATAAAAAGGACAGGTAGAGTCTAAAGACACTACCGTCAGGGATTTAGTGCGTGAATTTGATGTGTTGAATTATGCTCATTAGTTCATTTATTTATTTTATTTCATTCATTAGTTAAGGGTAATGTTTCAAATGGGGAAAAATAAAGATATTATGTTAATAAAATTTAAGTTTTCATAAAATGTTCATTAAATCTAAGGTTTTCTGAGCTAAGGTAAAGGTCATCCATGATCGAAAGCCAGTCATATCCGACTCTAGGTTTCAGTGCTCATCTCTGTTTACAGCCAAAGAGCCAGTGCTGTCTGTGTCTGCAGACATTTTCATGGACATGTGGCAGGCATGGAATGCAGTTTACCTTCCCACCAAAGTGGTCCCTATTTATTTTCTTGCAATTTCTTGCTTTTGAACTGCTACATTGCTTTAACCCCAAACCAGAAATCCCAATTTCATTTGCGTTTATTGTTTTATATTTTATTTTTCAATAAAGATGCTTTTAACCTTTATTTTCCCCGACTCTCCTCACTATGCACATGTGTCCATAAGTAGCCCACTGTACACACAATAATTCACCACAGGTGAATAACTGTAAAGGATCTATTTTTGATAAATATTTCAATAGTCAAACTGCAAAGAGAAAGAATTTTTCCTTCACGATTCCTTGAAAGCAGTTCTTCAATAAGAGGGAAAGCCAAAAAGGAAACTGGTTATGACTTCAAAGGAGAAACTTCCTACAGTGTATCCATTCTCACACTAATGTATCTATTTTGTTGTGGAGAGATTCTTTTTTGAAGGAAAGGTTAGAAAGAGTTTTTTTGTTTTAAACCTTCATAGAAAATGTTTCTGAAGTCCGATCCAAATTGTATGAGTATCAAAAGGAAGGTTATTCTGTCCTCTTTCAAGTGCACTTTAGATCACCTTGATTGGTGATCACCGCCAAACACCCCCCCCCACCCGGTACGGAAATGTCATTTCAACGCAACATATTTTTCCTCAATATCTTTTTTGTGGATTCCTGCTTTGGCATCATTTTTCTCCACATGTTGTATGCCCACTGTGTCCACCTCAGGAAGTTGTCATATTCATTTTTAAAATTGGTTTTCCCTCCTTTTTTGGGTGTGTGTGTTGTGTGACCTCTTTTTAGTGGTTTTTTTGTAAAACGCTTCATAGATTATGTTTCCGAAGTCCAATTCCAAATCTGAAAGTGTCCCCACAAACATTAATTTTTCCTCTTTCAAACACACTTTAGATCATCTGAATTGGTTGGGTAGTTTTTTCACTGGACCCCTGACAACCAACCCTCCTAGCAAAACTGTCATTTTTCCAATGCTACTTCTGAAAGCAATGATGTCATTGCTTTGCATTTTCAGCTTTTGGTTTCTACCAATTCTTAAAGTCGCCGAGATGATCTTTCAAATGACATAACCCTTATTTTCAGGGGTGCCTTAGTTTTGGTGTTGCAGCTTCTGAAAAGTACATGATTTTTGTTACATTGCAAGAGCTGCCAGACCAGCCAACCGAAATGCAAGACGTTTATAGAATTCAGGTCAAAAACACATCAGACATATTCAGGAAGCACTAGGATAGTATAGCACTAATGGAAAAAATGAGAAAATTTTCCGTATTTGGGATGGAGTTATTGTTCAGTTTCAACTCCCCCAACAAATGCTCTCCATCACAATTTAACACTTGTACAGTACAAATAAAGATGTTAGATAACCCTATGCACTCTATTCTGTAATCCTTATAAAACCAGGTAAATAAAAATACTGAGGGGTTTCCCCCCAAATATTAATAAAGGCGTACCTGTACAGGATGGGCATAGTCACTGAAGAGCAAAGACTTAAGGAGATTTAACCCACTCTAAAAGCACCATCATTACTGTATCAGGGCTAGCATTGAATCTCATAAGCCATGTACATATGTGCAATCCTCAGCTTTTATACTCAGTGGCGAGTCCCATTGAGGTCAGTGGGGTTTCTTCATCAGTAAACGTGCATGGGTTTGAGCCAAGCTCTTTTCTCTACTCACAAAATGATGCAACTTCAATTACGGTAGATCATAAACAGTGAAATGAAACCCTGCCGGACAACTGAGCAATAAAGCTTGCAAGGTAAAAAATATTTTTAAGGAGTGGCTTTACCATTTCCGCCCTGCGCCCTGCCAAGGAATTTCCATGGTTAAGCAGAGATTTCAACCCAGGCCTCCTTAGATCTAGTCTGAGGATCCCAGGTAAACCTTGCTAACTGTATTTTGAACATACTGTAATTATCTTTATCACTGTTGATCTTTCTGTGGTTTTGTAATAGGATTCTTAAAAGAGAGAAACTGCTCATTGTGTTAATCTGTGAATGGCCTTATTTGGTACTAAAGTGAGCTTAAAAACTACTTGCAGTTGTTTATGTTTTTAACATGACAGAGCCAAAATGTGGAAGATAGACCCACGGAGGGCACCTTTTGGCCCAATGTCCATGAACAATGTGGCCCAATGTCCACTTCATTCCCTTCTCCAGAACACTTCTATTTTCTTTAAAGGTTTCCTTTATACAGTATAAGAGAGGAAAAGAATGGGTTACACCTTGCTTTATTAAAAACAGGCAGCTTACCTGAAGCATAAGGAGTGGTGCAGAATCCGTGCCTAAAGCCAGGTATGGTGTCACTGGAGCATAGCTCTCATAAATGTGAAGTTCAGAGACAGTTGAATACACATTGGCTGTATGATTGTAGTTAACTTGATCAACTGTGCTGATGTTCATACGATTCTCTTTTCCTATGATTTAACATCCATCACTAAACAAGGGCTGCCTAGGCTATGGCCTGCAGGCCAGATCTGGCCCCCAAGGCCAATTCATGCAGCGTTGGTCAGATGAATTGGCCTCAGGGGCTGGATCTAGCCTGCTGGCTGTAGTTTGGGCACACCTGGCTTAAGCAGGGAAAATGACAGCCTAAAATCTATCTCATCCTGTTGCAAAACATTGCAAGGCATGTTTTACTTCTGCTTCCAGTGGGAGGACCCACGTGACTGGCCCACTGAACCACGTGACTAGCCTGCGGCCTGAAAAGTTTGAGCACCCTGGGTGTAAACTAAGGTAATGAGGTACGTTAAAACCAACCAACCAAGGCAGACTTCATTAGCAAAGGCTCACCTCTCTGGAGGCAGTTTTGTAAGTGACACATTTCCCCCTCCGTGCCTACTGGTGTGACATTGTCCTTGTGACTCAAAGGGACATGCGGAATGGGATCTTGCTGATATCTCAATCAACACCTAAAGAGGTAAAATAGGAGGAGGAGGAGGAGGAGAAGCTGGTCTCTAGCTGCCCACTGTTTATTTTTAAAATAATCAGTTTTGTATGCAACAAACCTTGTTTTTCCTTCTAAATCTGCTGATGCTTTATTGATTTGTTGTACTGAATTGTTTGCTCTTGTTGAGCAACTGGTGGCAACTACCTTTAGTGATCACTATGAAAGTGTAGACTTTTTGAAGAACAGATTAATTAGGGAGCTCATCAAAGGCTTTCATACAGTCATGACTCACTCCCATGGGAATATGCGAGTGGAGAGCCCAAGACGTTCCTATGTATCTCTAACCAAAAGAAATGTGTTGAGGCAATATCATGCTCTGCCTTTACTTTTAATCTGAAAACAGCATCTAGTGGATTGGTGAGAAACATGAACATGGGATGCCATGACTTAATTTTCTTCTGTTATCCAAAGGAGATGCTCTACATTTGTTGCACTGCAACTCCTGACAAACTATAGTAGTTGCTGCTCAACACATCTACAGCATGGTGGGTTGGAGAAACCTGGTCTAGATATAGTTCCTTGGAAACATTTTTTAGTTCTAGGACCCAGAGTCTGACCAGGTTATCCTGCTACGGTAATAAGTAGAACATATGGCCAGCGACTCAATGCTGATTGCTAGGCGGCGGTTAACAAACCTGACCACCCTGAGGACTAATGGTCTTGGGTGTCGAAGCCCATAGGGAAGGGTGATGGTCCCCAAGTGGATTAAATCCTACTTGAATCCATCTTGATGGAGGGCAGCAGCAGCATCATTCCTGGCCTGGGGCTGAAAGATGACTTTGTGAGCCAAAAGACCTCAGGACCAGGAAGTGACTTGCAGAACTGGATCGGTGGTATAGGTGTCATGCTGTGATGCAAAAGGCAAATGGAAGCCCACTGCATTATATTGTTCCCAGGACAATCTTCATGGCTGATTGCCATAAGGATAGCCAATATTCGGAACTGGATATGGCATTTGAAGAAGGACCCAAAAACATTTAGGCTATAGAAAGGAGCGTTCTTTATATAATGTGGTTTAATAATGAAGTGGAGAGAGATAACACTTATGAAGAGTTATATACAGGTTGCTCCTCTCCCTTTCTACAGGTTCAGTATCCATGATTTCAGTTATTCACAGGTCTAAAAGATTCAATTTAAAAATCCTGAAATACATATGTATTTCTACGGAGTATTGCCAGAACTGGCCACTAGAGGCCATTGTGATTTAAAATATAGATTCTACTGCATGGCTTCAGATATTCAGGGTAAGTATTAGAAAGTATCCCACATGGATAGGGAGGCAGGACAGGGACAGACCTGTAGTTTCAAATTTGAAAATGCAGGTGTTCCTTTTGCAGGTCCCTTAGCCAGCCTTCTCAAAAGGGGAGGCCCAATATTCAGGCATTTGGATCAGTCCATAGCAAATAAAAAAAGAAACAGGTATTTTGTAAAGTAAACGGCTCTTAATCGCCCAAGATCAAATTATCCTCAAATACTTCACAGGGGTAGAATAATACAAAATACTGCTACTGGGAAAATCAATTTCTCTCCCAGCTATTGAGAAGACTGCAGCCAAGCTCCAAGAGAACAGGGATGTTTTGCGGGTGGGGGTGGCAGCTGGTGATGTTATAGTCCCTGTTACTGAAAAGGCACCAGGCTTTCAACCTCACCAGCCCTGGCTTCACTGCAGTTCGCAGAGAGCTCACTCTTTAAAAATATATATATTGCAGGAAGAAAGGGATAGGACTGCACTAGACTTGTGATGCTAGATTATTAGACTTTTTTTTTAAAAAAAGTTTCACATTTGGGGAACAAACAACAAGAAAAATAACACACACGCCTCCAGCCCCAAAATGTACAGCCCAGTGTTCTGCCATCTCACTGTGAAGCACTGTGCACAGCTCTGGCTACTTCCGCCTGTTAAGTTTTTTATATAAAGCAGTAGGTGGGGCAGCTTTACAAATAGTTATAGTCAGCAAGGTCTCCAAATATCACACTCCCACTCTAACCCAGCAAATTAAACTCTACACACTTTTTTGAAGTGCAGTGGTACCTCACTTAAAGAGCACAATGCGTTCCATTGGATTGCTCTTTAAGCAAATTGTTCTTTAAGCAAAACACTTGGAAAAAGTGCCACCACTGCCATTGTAAGTGACTGTTTGTGACTTCTGGCAGGGCAAATTGTGAACCCCGATTTAGTTGTTAAGCAAGTTTTTGGTTGTTTTTAGTTGTTAAGTGAGGGCGACCATTCAGAGAAAATTCTGCTCTTTAAGCGAGTTAGTCTCTAAACGAGGCACTCTTTATGTGAGGTTTTACTGTATAAGAAAACAGTTCTTTACTTATAGTTGCTTTGCTTTAGATAGAAAAGTAAACAGTTGCTTTTGGTTGATAAAGGTGTTTTTTTTTACAATAACTTTCATTTAAGCAAACATACTTTGCTTGTAAGGCAAAATTTGAGAGAATAGGAGAGAACAGCAGAATAATAACATGACGACAAAACACAAGGACTGAATAAAAAAAAAACCTGAACAGCAAGTAGCCTAATACAAGTCAGGTGACCCTAGAGGCAGGAAAGTAGAAATACTCTTCTGATTGGCTGGTAATATACATGATTTCCATCAACAACCCATTGCATCATGGGGCTGCATTAATATACTCAACCCCATCTTCATGTCTTTATGTTTTCTTGTCTGTCTCTAAGAAGGCTGCAACATGACGCCTCTCCCTTGATGCGTTAGAGTAGGGATCCTCAACCTGCGGCCCGTGGGCCGGATGCAGCCCACACGGCATTTCATGTCGGTGTGTCTCCACCACACCTGGAAGTGCCATGTGGTGGAGGAAGGGCAAAATGACCATCCGACCCCTAAAGCTGTCTGAGGGAGTGTGACCGGGGCCCTGGGTTTAAAAAGTTGAGAACTCCTGCATTAGAGTAGTTCTCATCATCTGCAGCCTGCAAGGTTAACAGGAGCTGGCAGTCTGATGTGGCAACAGCCAAATAGATAGATCGATAGATAGATCGATAGATAGATCGATAGATCGATAGATCGATAGATCGATAGTGTTGTTTTATGCTTCATCTTCACCAGAAGGAGACCTGTGGCATACACCTCTAAGGTTTCTACAGCAAACAGAAGTTCTTGAAGAGAGAGTTTGTGCTAGTTGAAAGCCTTCGGGTGGTTTCTGGAAGAGCTGCTTATGGCCTGACAATTATGACTGATGAATGCCAAATATAGAGAAAGCTGCTATTTGTCGACAAACAGAGACCAGTTCTATTCAATTGGCAAATGTGCTTGCAGAATAGTGTGTGATGAGTGAATTTTATGAGGTCGAAATCTACCGAAGAGCTGTTTTGAGAAGAAAATAATTACTTAAAATTCAGTTATCGAGTTTTGCTTTTTTAAAAGAATCCTTCATTCCAGCTTGAAGACAGAAGTGTTTGCAATGTTCTTTTCTACCCTTTTGCAATCCATGAATAAAATTGAAGGAGTGAACAGCATCCTTTGTGGGTCTTTCTGCTCAGTCACAAACTGTGGATTATTTGTTTTCATTCCACAGCAATGCCCTGACTTTTTTTTAAAAAAAAAAGGAGGCTGTGGGTGTTCCTAACAGGGAACAATGAGACCACTGTGCATTTCTAATGGCCTCTCTCTAGGATTTATGGGAAGGTGTTTTCCCAGTAGCTAGTCGTAAGGAAGCTATCTATGTAGCAGACATTTCAAAAAACAGTCTTCCAACGGGCATAGTTAGGAGATGTAAGAAGTAGGGACTTTGAAGAACCAAAAGAGAAGTGATAATTAACTTTCTAGGAAAAATATACATACCGTAAGTATAGGAACCTGAAAGGCCCGGTACTGTACTTAAGTTTCTCTTATTTTCCAAGACCAGTTTCTATCTGCAAAATTGTGATATCTCTGATCATGTCCATGCTGGCCCTTGTGCAGTCAGGAATTCTCTGGATTGGGTTGCTTGAGGGCAGGGAGACGCTAAGTAACATTTAGGTGGCCGCCGCCACCACCACAGCCTACCACCGCCCCTCATTCAAACAGCATCAGATACCTACTTGCTGGTATGATGAAATGGCTGATGAGACACTTCACAAAACTAGCAAAGGGAAGACTTCCCCTGACTGGGGATGATCATGGGAAGTGAAATTAATCTTATTACATTGGGTTGATGATCATTGTGGGGATGCATTGCTTAGATCACATTTTTAAAAAATTGCTTCTCTTATCAAAGCAGTTCTACAGCGATCATCAGCTCATCTTAAAAGCAATTCTGGAACTTGGTACCAAATCTACAGCAGGTCCAGAATTCAGTGGCCTGGTTGGTGGTGAGTGGTTGGATGTTTAACCACGTCTCCCCAATCCTGGCCGACTTGCAGTGGTTGCCCGTCTGCTTTCATGCTCAGTCCAAAGTTTTGGTACTAACATACAAAGCCCTTCACAGCTTGGGACCTCAGTACCTGACAGATCTTCTCTTCTGACTAAACTTGGCCCACTCCACTTGTTCATCACAGGCTACAGGGCTTTGGGTCTCCACCCCAAGGGAGACTATTCCCTAAGGATCTGGTGCCCCAATTACCTGTGATGCCCTCCCATTGAACATCTGCCTGGTGCCTCTCCTTCAGGAGTTCTGGAGAGCCATCAAAGCTGAACTCTATAGAGAAGCTTTCGGAAACATTCTTCCACCCCACAATCCGATGCCCTTGATTCCAATTTCGCCTCATCATATTCTTTTGAAATTTGTTCATGCTTATATTGTACTGTATTATGTTTGTTTCATCGTATTTTAACAGGGATTTGGTGAGTCAACACCTTCATACTTTCCATTGATTCAAATGGGCCTATGCTGGTTTTGAATTACTACACATAAGCTGCAACTAGAGTAAGTCTATTTAAATCAAGGGAGCATACAGAGTTGACTCATCATTTCCTGACTGACTCAATCGATCTACTCTAGTTGTAGCTTACTATACATGAAAGGTGACTGTTTCATCGCTAAGAGGGGATATGATCTTCCCAGTCACTCTAACTATGACAGTAGATAGGTGGCCAATTTTTTAATAAGTAGTCCTAGCCTAAATTTATGTTTTGATTTAATGTTTTGGGGACCTAGGATTCACATTCTTGGATTTTCTTATCAATATTTTAAGACTTCATCATGAGATCATCAGTTCATTCTTTTCTATCTCTGTAACAATGAAAAGACTTCCTTGAAGCTGGTTAGCAGTGGAGAAAGCAGCACCCTAGCAGCTGAGTTGACTAGTGGATTCTGTCAATGAAAATCATAAGGGTTAGCAGATCCTTTACTTCTTGGAATGAAATCACATTTACACTTCTAGGAAAATATAAGAAAGCTAATTTTTAAAAGAGAAATCAATTTTATTTATCCGACTCCCGAGAGAAGTATGCTGACACAGAAAAGATAATACGGATCCTGCTTAAAGGTAGCTAAGATGGAGATGCAGGAAGCTCTGACTGTCCCATCTTTATGTGACATTGAGGACAAGGTACCTCCTCATTCATCTCCTTAAAGAAGACCAAGAGAGAACATGGAGAAAGAGACAGCACTAAGAATATCAGTCTGGGTTGAAGGAAGGTCAGCAAAGGTCAGAGCAGGTAAAGGACAATCCAGGAAACTTGTCTGTCCTCCCCACCCAACATACACACAAACCAAAGACATGCATCTTCTTCAAAGTAAGGTGAGAACCCAAGCAATACTGAGTGTTTGTTCAACTTTGCACCCATGGCAGTAGCACTGCCTCCTTCTGACCATACAATGCTGGGCTGAAACTAGTATCAACAGAGTCAAAGTAGGCTAAAAATCTTACCTTTTAGGGTTTTTTTTTTTTTAATAAACATTACTGCCTGCTTGTGGTCCATCTTGGATCTCTGTTACTCTGATCTTTTCCAGTGCTGGATCTGCTTGTGTGGACCATTGTACTGCATTTTGTTTTGACCAGATCAGCACACTTTGTGGGTGTTTATTATTTGATGATGTTTCTTTATGGGCATTTTTCTACTGTTTAAACTCCACCTCTTCATGTCACAGGGGACAGACAAAACAAGCAGGGAATGAGGCGAAAGTGAAGTTGCCAGGGAAGGGGGTAGAAGTGAGCAGGAAACTGAAGAAACACCATTCTTGGAGTGAGACCTTAGGGAGCAAATCCAGGTTTCCAGGTTTATGTAGGGAGTGCCTGGACACAAATACCAGGATGATCTGCTCAAATCTGCCACAAAAAAGACCAGAATTACCTTCTAATGACTGGAGATAGCACCACTGAGTGGTCAAGGCCTGCATTGCTTCCAGTCACCACAGGACCTTCTGTTTGCCACTTGGAGGACGCTGAAAACGCTAAGGGTTGGAGTGCCTAAATGTAAGACTAACATGCTCACGTGCGGACTGCTGGCAAACAACAATGCATTATATGTGTCAGGGATTCCCCTAGCAATATGTGTGGCTCGATAGCAGAGTAGCACTTTTAAGCTGTTATGCAGTGAAAGCTTTTAGTGCAATGACACACACACACATGCCTTCAGTGAAAGGTGCACTTTACTTAACAGTGAGGGGAAGACAAACATACACAGGGCTATATACAACAGTGTCTCTCTCTCCAAGCCCCTCAGTTGGTACACAGCTTGGATTCCTCTGTTGGCTCCAATCCCAAGAGCATGCACAGAATTCTGGTAATCTTCAGCAGTTCTTCCTTCTCAGTTGAAGGAAAAACCTCATCAACAGCACGACCTCCTTCAGTGTCTCACCCCTTCTCTTCAGTATGATAACCTCCTCCAAATGAAAACCTCCTCCTCAGACCCTTCCCAGAGGGCCACAGTTATACCCTGGTGTTGCTGGGCAGATTCTCTAATCAGCCACAGCTGGACTGTTTCAGGAGCACGTGGACGAGGCATGCACAGCTGGGCAATCAGTCTGTGGCTCTATTATGTACACCTGTGTTTAGAACACTTGCAGGGCCTGAAAGTTGTACTATTCCACTGGGCAGCAATCATTGTACAATACCCCACAAAAGAAAAATGTCCTAACAATATGAATGTGGAGATACACAGAACCCGGCTCATTTACTGGTCTGCCAACTACTACCAGAAACCTATAGCAATGAAGACTTAAGTTTGACCAACTACAAAACCAATAAAGTGCTTCATTTTGGCAATCCAAGTTTGATCTGGACATAAAAGAAGAACCACAGGACCTATTGTTGTTATGGGCCATCAAGTCAGAACTGAGTTATAGCAACCTTCACAAGGGTTAAGGTAAGTGAGATATTTAACGAATGGTTTTACCAGTTCCATATCCCTAATGAGCTTCCAGGGGTGAGCGGAAGATTCAAACCAGGGCTCCTGAGTTCTCATCACTCTATCTGTTCACTTCTTTCTTTATTCATGTCAGATGCACCACCCGCACATAATAACATACAAAGCTAAAATTAACACATCTAAGAACAAAATAGAATTTAAAAGGGCTAGATGACATCTGCCCAATATCAGGCTACCTCAACAGCATTTCTTCTTGCCAACCTAAGGTCCTCCTCAGTCCACTCCATCAGGGTTTCCTAATTTTGGGCCCCTGGATGTTCTTGGACTTCAATTCCCAGTAACCCTGATCAGCAGGTATGCTGACTTGAACTTCTGGGAATTGAAGCCCAAGAACACCTGGAGGCCCAAGGTTGGAAAACCCTGCACTACACCATGTTAACGGCCTACAGGAGAGCTCTTTGGGATTTGTGAATAGAAACATGAGTTATTTACTGTTCTTTCCAGGATTTTCTTTTAAAAAACAAACACTAAATAGTGGGCTGATGCTGCCATCTGCTGTTCAATACCAAATTGCTGAAGAAAGGTTGGTCGCTCTCTATATTTGTGCTGGGAGCACCAGATTGCCCTGTAGGAACATAACAGTGCTGTCCCACGTCAGATTACTAGTTTACTTACACTATATTATCCACACCAGATCAGACTGCTTTATATTGCCTACATCAGGGGTGTCCAATTTTGGGGTGTGGGTCGGTCACATGGTTCAGGAGGTCGGTTGCTATGGCCTGGGGGCCAGATCTGGCCCTGATGCCAATTTATCCAGCCCACGAAGCCCTCATCGCTCCCGGAAACGGAAGTAAAACATGCCCATACAGGCATGTTTTACTTCCACTTCCGGGAGCAGCCAGGGCTTCGTGGGCTGGATGAATTGGCATCAAGGCCAGATCTGGCCCCTGGGCTGTAGTCTGGGCACCCCTGACCTACACTGACTAGCAGCAACTGTCCAGGACTTCAGACAGAAGCTATCCCAACCTGGAAATGCCAAGGCTGAAACTTGGGATACTTGCAAGGTGCCTTGCTCCTAAACTACTCCCGCCCTTTCCTTCTAACATTAATAGCGCCCTTCCTCTTCTGAAGAAAGTTTAGTAAGTAAAATCCTTCCTGGTGTGAAAAGCAATGGGGAAACTCCACTCACTCACGTTGTGCCCACCAGGAAACGGTTGGAAGCCCAGCCAATGAAGCTTCCTATCAGACCTCTGTACTTCTCTCCCAGCATGCAAGTGGTAGTGGAACCCTGGTTCTCTCTATGACATCAGACTCTAAAGGAGAGCTTGAGTTCGAAAACGTTCATTGTTGTTACAAGAGAGACAGGAGAACTTCACTAGGGAGTCTAGCTAGGTAAAGCCCTGTTATTTGTGATTAGAATTCTATTCCTTCCCCCACCCCAATCCAACCTTCTTTCAGTAATCAATCTTATGCCAATATATGGAGCAACATCAGAAAAACATTGCGTGACTATTATACTATTTCGAGTAATTGTTCTCCAAGGACATCTGGGCCCCATATTTGGCAACCATTAATCTAGCTTTGTAATACAGTAGACCATACTGCCAGTGACTCAACACTGGTCATCAGGAGGTGCTTAACTAACCTGACAACCCTGAGGACTAACGACCTTGGGTGCCGAAGACCACAGGGAAGGGTGATGTTCCCCAAGTGGGTTAAATCCCACTTGAATCCATCTTGATGGCGGGCAGAAGCTTCATCAATCCTGGCCTGGGGTTGAGGAGGACTTTGTGTGCCCAAAAGGCTCAGGACCAGAAAGTGACTTTTGGAACTTAATTAGAAGTACAGATGTAGTGGTAGTGCTGTGATACAGAAGGCAAATGGAAGGCCACTGCATTATATTGTTCCCAGGGCAATTTTCATGGCTGATCATCATGAGAATAGCCAATATTCGAATCGGATATGGCACTTGAAGTAGAAGACTCTAATTTGGCTCTTTCTGACAAAGGAAGGGTATTCTGCTCAGGCCCAGACACTCTCTTTTCTTTATAATTTTAAATATTCTGGGCTTAAGTCCTGTTACTACTTCTTTTGTGTCTAGGTCAGAAGTTGAACTGCTCAAACAAAGCAATCTTTTTGTGAATTCATTCCATAGTTCTTTTTGCCTGACCTAGTATGAGAAAGGTTAGCCAGCACAACAGGTCAGAGCTGAAGTGAAGCCCTGGGGAGGGAGATTTCCATATGGAAGAGGGAAGCGAGTGAACATCCTGATATGAAGCCACACTTACCTTATTTCCTCCCCTCTTCTAGAGTTCTCTGTTGTCTCACAGGTGAGGCTTCCAGAGTCTCTGCAATGCCACCTTTGTTCAGAGTTGCCTTTTTGCTTCTGGTGAGCCAGGTCTCAGGTGATGACACAGTAGCTGACGATATCAGCAGTCACATGATGGGACGCATCTCCGAGCTCCTCTCCCCAGAGGAATGCCAGGAATTCTATGCCAAACTCCTTGAGCCAGAGGAGAATGTGAGAGAAGAGCTAGAGAGGCTCTCAGAGAAGAGGAACCCCATTCGGGGCCGCAGGCGTCGAGATATCATCAGCGTAGAGCAGTGCAAGGAGACCTTGACCCAATGGCTGCAGACCGAAGGGGATACCATGTACTGGGACCGCTTGGCACGGTCTCTCCAAGCCATTGGGCGTCCAGATGTCTCATATGAGTTGGGCAAGAATCTTAACCAGGACAAGAACCTGGAGATCAAGAAGAACGTGGAGGACTATCACAAGACAGTCAAGCACCTGACCTCCTCCCTGCTCCTGGAAGACAATGAGATGAGCGAGGAGAGAGGAAGGGAGAAGAGAAGCGGCCAGGGGAAAGACTTTAGATCCAAGATGAAGCCAGAAGATTGGGATGAACTAGAACTCCTCATAGAGAAGAAGCCCCTGCCACCCTATGATAGAAGCCTGTTTGGATGGTTCGCTCCAGTGGCCACGGGCATCGTTGGTGGGTTCCTCACCACCTTTATCCTTGCTGGCCTAGCCGTCTATTCTTTCTGCTGGATCCTGAAGCAAGGAAGCTCAGGGCCCACACAGCCCAACTGGAACAACATCCCAGAGATGATTTTCCGCATGCCCTCGCCAAGACGGGGTGGCATCTACTATTCATATCCGCGGAGTGGTGAGTGTGAGAAGTGGGGCCACAAGCCAGCGGTTATTGTTGACGATGATGACGATGACAGTGACGAAGAAAGCGGGACATAAGAGTGACTTGCTGGGTGTTAAACAAATATTGAGCAGAAAGAGTCAGAATAAAACATGAATATCTACAAAAGGTTGGAGGTGTGAAGGGTATTTTTTTTAAAATTACCACAATAACATCATTCTATTGGCTTAATTCATTGGCATGGGTTCCCCCCCTAATAATAATAATAATAATAATAATAATAATAATAATAATAATAATAATAATAATAATAATAATAATAATAATAATAATAATAATAATAATAATAATAATAATAATAATAGCACACTGTAGTTATTAGTGCCACCCAAAGACAGTTGGCTGCCTGAGGCATTGGGCAAAATCCTATCTTCTCTCTAATTCCAACAGGTGAGTTTTCAGCACTATTCATTTATTACATTTACATCCTGCCCATTTGGGTTTTTAAAAAAGAAATATGTCAGAAGCATAAAAAGGTGCTTCCTGGGTTGAAAGGATTTTTGCTGGAGGAACTCTGCTCAGGGGACGCCCGAATAAGACTCCTTTCATGTCCCCAAGATCTTTCCCCACCAAAGTGGTCCCTATTGATCTTGCAATTTCTTGCTTTTGTACTGCTAGGATGGCAGAAGAAAGTCACTTGTGCCCAAACAGGGATGGTTTTCCCACTCTGGACAGTGTGCAACATATTTAAAAAACCTTTACATTAAAAAAAGTAAACAAATTGAACTATAAATATCAACAAGAACAAATATACCCCCATTTTAAAAAATATGCCAGCAACAAAACCATCTATTGGTGACAGAAAAGTTAATCAGAACCTATCACTCAGCAGGATATCCTTACAAGCCTCTTTAAAGAGGAACAATTTTAGTGGTTGCTGTTTTTATATCGATAGAGATGGAACCACTGCATTGCCAATGATAACATCCTTCCCCATCTCACTCAAGGTAGTCTGTTAGCTTTAAGTGCTGGATAAGCCACCCAATTGCTCCCTATTCCCCTGCCTGGCTCAAAGCCTGTGCTGTTTGAAGGCTCCACGGCATTCTGCTTAAACCAGGGGTGCCCAAACTATGGCCCATGGGCCAGATCCAGTCCCTGATGCCAAATAATCCAGCCCCCGCCGCCCTCATTGCTCCTGGAAGTGGAAGTAAAACATGCCCGTACTTCCATTTCAGGAGCAATGAGGGTGGTGTGGGCTGGATTAATTGGCATTGCGGGCTGGATCTGCCCCATGGGCCATAGTTTGGGCACCCCAGCATAAACGCAGGGCTGGCCTTAACAGTCATAGCAACTGGTACCTTCAAAGTGGGTGGTTAAGAAGAAAATAGGCATGTTTGCCTTCCCTTGAGTTGGACCATTGGCCCAGCCCCATGCTAGCCACAACCAGGGGTCCTTTCCAGTGGTAGGCTCTAAAAAACATTACTACCACACTGTGGACGAGGCATGGTGGGCGTGGCCAGGGGGAACCCCTGCGTTTCACCTGAATTAGGACTACTTTATTTCAAAACTTGTATGGGCAGGGCCAGCCAGAATTTCTGTTACCAGTTCTGGTGAACTTGTATGAACCTGCTAATGTCCACCACTGGTCCTTTCCATCTATGGAGATCAAACTGAAACTTTCCACATGCAAAACAGGCCTCTGATCTGGAGTTCCTCCCAAGCTGTTCAAACACAAGCACAAGTGACCAAGACTTATTCTTGTGAATAGGTGAACGCAAGCAACTGTTAACCTTAGCTATTGCCCTGATAACACATGTGGATGGCACTACAGGAGGCAGAGCCATGACTCCCTGTATGTATGGCACAGCCAAGCAACACAGAATTATCTCTGCACCTGCCTGGGTCTTCCTCAGTAGTTCAGCGAAGGACAAGGAAATGTGCAGTGCTCCAGAAGCAACTGGAGAATGGCTCCCATCCTATCCTGCCTCCGCATCATCTGTGCTGGCTAGGGCTTATCAGAATGGAAGCTCAGTAATAAGAGCACCACATATGGCTCATTCTGGAACTAGGTTATACTGTATTTCCAAATATCATTTCAGGTGGACAGATACAACTTTCAGCTGGATGACAGGGTTAACATGTCTTTAGTTGTTGTCTTTTGATGTGTGTTGCCTTATATACACATGTGGCAAAAATACATCAGTTTGTGACAGCATGTCATTTGCCTCACCTTATTTTTTGTAGAGGGACTGCAGGGGCTTAGTGGTTAAGACGCTGAACTTGCAAAAGCAAGAAATTGCAAGAAAAACCCAATGTAGGAAGATTCCTAGCTTAGGGGCTGCCATATCTTTCAGGACATCTTTGCTGAGACCAACTGCAAATTCAGTACAGTCATAATGATGACCGGCTTTGGGTAACCCAGGAATAAGAAGATAGTTCATTCAACACTGGACTCCTAGCCAATAAAACACAAAACTCCAACGAAATAAATTAGGGGTGGACGTGGGATAACTTCATTACCTACTTTAATAAAAGCTGCCACCATTCTCTCCCACCCAGGTTTAGGTGTATGCAGATCAATACAGCTTCCCACAGCTGGCAGTAGCAGATGATCTCTGGTTGTTATTCAAATTTGCATGCTTATCTGTCATTCTGATTGATCACCCTCTTCCTCTGTATCTGGTGTAATACATGTTCATGCCTTGAAGTTCACTCCTATGTCTGATGAAGTGAACTTGATCCACAAAAGCTCACATTAAAAATATAGCAGTTAGTCTTTAAAATGCTGCAGTGTTTTGCCCCCCCCCCTTTTTCTCCTGATAAACCTGAATCACAGGCCAACACGGCTACTATTCCAAAAAAAATTCCCAAAATACTGACCTATATAATGTGTATCATTGGGAAGGTAAGCAGTGTTCTGTGCACTCCAGTGTTTAGTCATGCTTGTTGCCACATGTCCATGGAAACCTCTGTAGACACAGATAGCGCTGGTTCTTTGGCTATAAGCAGAGATGCGCACTGAACCCTAGAGTCGGATATGACTGGCTTTTGAGCAAGGGCAACCTCTACCTTTCATTTAGTTCAACAATTTTTAATGTTGGAGAATAATAGGCAACTTTCAAAATGTTTTAGCTAAGTTTGTACCTTTAGTAGACTTGGCTGTAACTGGTCCAGAATGTGGCTGCCCGGGTGGTGATGGGGTGCGGGCGTTATGCCCGTGCCTCGCCACTGCTCTGGGAGCTGCACTGGTTACTGGTGTGCCTCCGAGTGTAATTCAAGGTGCTGGTTATGACCTTTAAAGCCCTACATGGTAGTGGGCCAGGATACCTAAAAGACCGTGTTGCCCCAAGAATATCTGTCCGTCTCACCAGAATGGACCGGAGAGGCTCTCTGAAGATACCATCAGCTAGAGAGGTTCAATTTTCTGCCACTAGAAGGATGGCCTTTTCCGTGTCTGCTCCAGTCCTATGGAACCTCTTACCAACTGAGTTGTGCCTCCAGGCGGAGTTGTTGCCCTTCAGGAAAGATCTAAAAACCTGGTTGGCAAAGCAGGTGTCGGGCACCGGTGATGTGGTGACCCCACCCTGCTGGCTTATATAGTGTAGGCTTCTCTTTTCTTTTAGTCGTTCTTTTAACCATAATTTTTCTTTCAGTTTCTTTTAGTCATTCTTTTAATCATAATTTTAAAATAATTGATGGGGAGGGTAATCTTTAAGGTCTATTAAGGGTTTTTAATGTTTTGTGATTGTAATGTTTTCACTGTTGTTATGCCGCCCAGAGTTGCTCGTTTGATTTGGGCAGCAATATATAAATTTGAATAATAAATAAATAAAGTTGGTGGCTGCTGAAAACTTTTACCAGACTCTGCAGGGAGAGAGCTGCTTTGTTAAATCAATTAGGGTAAAATATGCTTCCTTATGCCAGGATAGTTATTGTTTGCAGTTCTGATGAATACCACAGTGCAACTCTTGTAAGTTTAGAATTCTCATTAAAAATTTCTTTGTAAATGTATTGCAATATGCTAAGGTCTTTTTAATCGAATTTGTCTGCACCGGGAAATGCCAACATAACTCTAAGCCAGAGATTCTCAACCTGCGGTCCGTGGGCCAGATGCGGCCCACAACACCATTTCATGTGACCCCACCACACCACACCATGTGGTGTAGGAAGGGCAAAATAGCCATCCTGGCTCCAAAGCTGTCTGAGGGAGTGTGATCCTGGTTTAAAAAGGCTGAGAACTCCTACTCTGATTGGAGGCAGAATTAAACTCATTCAAACCTGTTTATTTCAGTGGGCCGTTTTGATTGTAGCAGTGCTGTACTGTGTCTGAGCCTCAATAAGGTCGAAGCGCAGAGGTTGTTTTACGACCTAAATCACAAAGGTTTCAGTTTTGTAATCGGCGCGGGGGAGTGAAGCGGATCTCCGGGCTGATCTACGAGGAGACGCGCGGAGTACTGAAGGTTTTCCTAGAAAACGTGATCCGCGATGCTGTGACTTACACCGAGCATGCGAAGAGAAAGACAGTGACGGCCATGGACGTGGTGTATGCCCTGAAACGCCAGGGCCGGACCCTGTATGGCTTTGGCGGTTAAAAGGCGCTAATTACGGGAAACATTCAACGGCCCTTTTAAGGGCCACCACTTTCTCACACGAGAGGGCTGTGTTGCTGTACAACTTGCTTTTAGGCTTGGAATATGGCAACCCTAACTGCTTTAAAACATGTCAGAAATAAAACAAAACTTAGCACTTTAAAGATTTAACTTTTAATGTTGGGACATGTCTGATGGAGTGGACTTGGTCCATGAAAGCGTCTTGGAGCTGACTATCAGTTACTATTCCAAAAAAACCCAACTATGAAGGGCTTTCAAAGTGATGGGGTGAATTGCTGCACTTTTATCCGTTCCATACCACCCACCACCCCTCGTGAACCTGCAGGGCAGTAATAGCCAACCTTGGCACTCCAGATGTTCTTGAACTTGTTTCTAGAAGCCCTGATCAGCAGGTATGTTGACTTAGGGGGGTCTGCAAACTTGGCTCTCCAGGTGTTCTTGGACTTCAATTCCCAGAAGCCCAAGTCAGCACTCCTGCTGATCAAGGCTTCTGGGAACTGAAGTCCAAGAACAGATGGAGAGCCAAGTTTGCTGACCACTGGGCCGCCGGCTACTGGTAATTGAAATCCAAGAACACCTGGAGTGCCAATGTTCGCCATCACTGCTTGTAGGGGTTCGAGCCAGAGCCTCCTACATCTAGTTTTGTCACTATTCGCCCCACATCACCGAGTAGCTGACAGTTTCCCGGATTTTTCTCAACCATGGTGCGCTATTTTCCTGTTTTGGTGGGCACTCTGGGACCATGTAGTTTTTCCAAACCTAGTGCCGTATTAAATTGGGCGTGAGCAATCTATTGTAACCCTCAGTGCCTCCACTTCAGAGACCGTCCTAGCTTTAGGTTACAAAGAATAGGGTAGTTCTACATTGAAATGGCTGCCCCGTTCTTAAGTACAGGAAATGCGTGTTTAAGTGTCTTTTACGAAACTTATCATTTTCTAGTTACGTTCAGACATTGGCACGAAAAAGTAACGCACCTCAAGCGTGAATTTCAGCTTTTTCACGGATTGCGTGGTGGCCCTAAAATTAAAAGAGCCATTGTGTCGCGGAGCCTAGGTGAATCCCTCTTATGCTCGCTCTCCGCGGATGCGGCGGGCCAGCTGAATGTCCTTGGGCATGATGGTGACTCTCTTGGCGTGGATGGCACACAGGTTGGTGTCCTCAAAGAGCCTCACTACTAAGTACGCCTCGCTGGCCTCCTGGAGCGCCATCACGGACGAGCTCTGGAAGCGAAGGTCGGTCTTGAAGTCCTGCGCGATCTCCCGCACCAGGCGCTGGAAAAGGGAGTTTCCGGACCAGCAGCTCGGTGGACTTTTGGTAGCGGCGGATCTCCCGCAGGGCAACCGTGCCAGGGCGGTGGCGATGAGGCTTCTTCACGCCGCCCGTCGCAGGAGCGCTTTTCCGGGCCGCCTTGGTGGCGAGAGCTGCTTCCGAGGCGCTTTCCCGCCGGTAGATTTCCGAGCAGTTTGCTTAGTACGCGGCTGAGCCATACCTCTTCTCCGCAGAGAAAACGCCACCAACGCAGTGGCTCTGCGGCGACCAGCGATGGGATGTAACAGGTTCTCACCAGTTCTCCAGAACTGGTAGTAATTTTTCCCAGTGTCCCAGAGAACCTGTAGTAGCTTTTGGGGGGAACCACTTTCGGGGCTTACCTTTTCACTGCGCATGCATGCCAAGCACTTGGTGTGCATGCACGCCTAGTGCTTGGCACATATGCACGGCCTCCTTGCTGTCCTCCCAAACAGGGAGGAGGAAGAGAAGCTGCTAGCCTGAAGCTTCCTATTTTTGTTATTTTCTATTTTTTCTTTGGCCCCACCCATGACATGACATCATGATGTTAGCTTCTCCCACACTGTGATGACATCACGGTGGGGTAGTAAAATTTTTGACATCCCACCACTGGCGGCGACTAAATCTAAGATTTGAAATCCCCGCCTTGCCAGTGATTGGACAGTTCTTTCAGGATCCTCCAATCACACAGCGCCGGCATTGCCTCTTTCTACTGCCGGCTTCCAGTTTGGAGAGAAAGTGTCATTTTAGGCTTTTTGGGAACCAAGCGGGCGAGGCAGTGGAGAAAATGACAGCGCCGCTGGGGAGCGGGTGGCGAAGCTGATTGCAAGAGAAATGAATTAAATGTTCATTTTTTGCAAGGAGAAGCGGCCCAACAACTGCTTTTCCAACCGCAGGGGGTAGGGGAGAAATTCTCCAAAGTAGAAAAGCAGCTGGGGACGACGAGAGAGAGAAGAACAATCTAGAGAAGCCGAAATTGAATGTCCCGGTGCCACGTTATAGTCACTCTGATGGTGGACAAAATGCAATGGGTACCACCAGGAAATGTTCTGAACGTGCCTCACTCGGGCAACTGCAAAGTATAGGCATCACATCAGATGACCCTACATTGCAGGAGGGGTTTTTTTTTAGGGGGGGGGGGAGATTATTAGGTTAAGCTTTACTTTCGACATCTGACATAAAACTGAAGGACTCGTTGCGGGGGAAAAATTTGAGCCTTTAAGCTAAAATGTGCATTACGTTATCGTACCAGTTTATCTAGACACACATTGAAGGTACTTTCTATCTTTAGAATATGAATGAGCAACCTGAGATCTTCCAGAAGTTGCGGGACTGCAGTTCCCTTTATTCACCGCTATTAGCTCTGCGATTGTTGGGAACGATATTTCTGTATTCCTTCCATGAAAGGGAAGCGAAAGGTACCGGTGCGCGTGTTGCCCTGATCGGGAACGTGTTTCGCCGGCTGGAGGATTCAGGGAGCCAAAGTCTCTGCTCTTTCCATTTGGATTCTTGTCCAGCTTTTTACACCGGGTTTGCAGCATGGCCGTCTCGCTATTGAGCTGCAGCTCCCATCAACTTTAACCAAGAAGTGATCGGAGTTGGAAGTTCATTGATCAACATTTGGAAGCCATCCGGAGCTCCCCATTTGCTTTATATTTTTGACATTGATCTCGCCGCTCCAGTAGCTATGCACTACTAAGGTTGCGATGTCAAATGATGCCCCGGGGTGTGCAATCTAAGAGCCATTTCCTTATTAGTGAAATTGCTGACACACACACACCGTACTTGAATTTTTTGGAATAGTAGCCGCGTTAGTCTGTGGTCCAGGCATATCAGAAAATAAATAAAATAAAAAACACTGTAGCACTTTAAAGACTAACTGCTTTATTTTTATTGTTCGCTTTCGTGGATCAAGTCCTATTTCGCTTCTGTTCTACCCTCAAATATCCCAGCCAACTGGTCTCTGTATCTCAGCTTGTGGGTGGCTCTTAAAAGAGCCTTTTGCATTCCCGATGGGCTAAAAAGCCGGCTTTACTTGGCTTTGGCGCTCTCGGTTTCTTTGGGCAGCAGCACCGCCTCGATGTTGGGCACGACGCCGCCCTGGGCGAGGGTCACTTCTTTGCCCAGCAGTCGGCTCAGCTCCTCGTCGCGGCGGAGAGCGAGCTGGAGGTGGCGCGGGATGACGCGGGTCTTCTTGTTGCCTTGAGCGGCGTAGCCCGCCAACTGCAGGATCTCCGCGGCCAGGTATTCCAGCACCGCTGCCAGGTACACCGGCGCGCCAGCACCGACCCGCTCGGCGTAGTGGCCCTTCCGCAGCAGACGGTAAACCCGGCCGACAGGGAACTGTAGGCCGGACCGCGAAGAGCGAGTCTTGGCCTTAGCAGCCCGAACTTTCCCTCCTGGCTTGCTGCGGGCGGACATGGTGGGAACCAAGAGCACAAAGGAACCCCACGAAGAAACCTAACAGAGAGAGACTGAGAGGGAGAAAGGGCGCGCCGTCTATTTATACAATCCTCCTCGATCACAGGTGTGGCTTGCGATTGGCTGAAGCTCTCCCTCCAACCAATGGGAAAACGAGATCTGGTCTCTCTATGGCTGGGGTGCCCAAACTATGGCCCATGGGCCAGATCCAGCCTGCAATGCCAATTAATCCAGCCCACACCACCCTCATTGCTCCTGGAATGGAACTACGGGCATGTTTTACTTCCACTTCCAGGAGCAATGAGGGCGGCGGGGGCTGGATTATTTGCAATCAGGGACCGGATCTGGCCCATGGGCCATAGTTTGGGCACCCCTACTCTATGGGAAGAGCGAGGGAAATCGCTCCGAGTTTATTACGTTCTGCCTTTCACGCAGACGGCAGAGTGGCGCAGAGACATGCAGCACGCACACACCTAGTTAAAAACAATTCCTTAGTAGGGAGAATATGAAACAAACTCTCATGGATCCACATTAACACGGGCTCCATCTTCTCTTCGCAAATGGGTAGCTCTGACGTGGTGTAGGCACCGAAACGCCAGGGCCGGCCCCTGTATGGTTTGGGCGGTTAAGCAAATAAAGTTTACTTCAAGGGTCCCTTTTCGCGCAACCTCTTTTGCCATTAAGAATACTAACTTCACTTATTTTTAAATTCCGGTATAATTTATATTTAATGTAATCAGTGGTGGGCAGCAAAAAATTTCCTACCACGTAGTGGGCGATTTAGTCATACCTGCCATATGGCCATGTATACATCTGCAAACAGACAGCACTGGCTCTTTTGGCTGTAAATGGAGATGAGCACTGCACCCTAGAGTCAGATAAGACTGGCTTTTGAGCAAGGGAGACCTTGAACCACTTGCAGGGACAAAACCTGACATCAAATTTGAATACCAATCAGGGATCTTCTGTTTTAGGCAAGGTTGCCCTTGCTGGAAAGACGGTCATTACCAACTCTAGGGTTCAGTGCTCATACCTGTTTATAGCCAAAGAGCTAGTGGACTTGATCCACAAAAGCTCACATTAAAATACAGCAGTTAGTCTTTAAGCCTTTTGCCTTTTTGTTTTGTTTACTTTCTGATATGCTTGCACAGAATAATTTTTTTTAAAAAATGGTAGCTTGGACATCAAATGAGAAGAGAGGATTCGCTTGAGAAAGCCTTGATGCTGGGAAAGGTGGAGGGCAAAAGAAAAAGGGGGCAGCCAAAAATGATATGGTTGGATGGCATTGTAGATACAATGGGCACAGAGCTGAGTGAGTTGAGGAGGATGGTGGAGGACAGAAGTGCCTGGCGGACAGTGGTCCATGGGGTTGCAGAGGGTCAGAATCGACTGTGCAACTGAACAACAACAACAAAGCTGTACTGCAATTGTGTGCCTACAGTAAAGATCGCTCGAAAACCAGTCATATCCGACTCTAGAGTTCAGTGCTCATCTCTGTTTATAGCCGAAAAGCAAGCGCTGTCTGCGTCTGCAGACGTTTCCATGGACATGTGGCACGCATGACTAAACATGGAATGCTGTTTACCTTCCCACCGAAGTGGTCCCTATTTATCGACTTGCAATTTCTTGCTTTCGAACTGATAGGTTGGCAGGAGCTAGGACAAAGATGGGAGCTCATTCCGTCCTGCAGTACTCGGGAATCGAACTGCTGACCTTCCGCCTCCCTGTCCTATTTACTTTTGCAATTATATAAAAAACATCAGGCTATTAGGGAAAAGTCAAAGAGCAATTGAGCAAATATACAGTATAAGGATTGTTTCTTCTTCTTCTTCTTCATTATTATTATTATTATTATTATTATTATTATTATTATTATTATTATTATTATTATTATTATTATTATTATTATTATTATTATTATTATTATTATTATTATTATAGCAGGGGTTTCCAATCTTTTCAAGCTGGGGACCAGATCACACTCTCTCAGTCAGCTTCGAGGGCTGGAAGGCCATTTTGCCCTCCCTGCACGATGGGGATGGTCATTTTGTCCCAACAGCTTCAAAGGAGTGGCCATTTTGTTTTTCAAATGCCCTTGGAAGGGTGAGGCCACATGAAATGGTGCCATGGGCCGGATCCAGCCCATAGGCCTTAGATTGGGAACCCCTGGTTTAGGGGTTCTGCCGCCGCCGCCACCATCACCATCACCAAATGCATGTAGACTTGAGTGGCTAAGAAGTCTGCTCATACTAGTAGCATCCAAAGGTGACTAGCAAGAGGGAGAGCTGCTACTCCTTATTGTTGTGAGAAAGAATCAAAGGTATGCTTGGTTTTCTTCCTACTAAGTCCCAGCTAAATATCCTTCAGAAGGGAACAGAACTGTATGTAAACACAGTGGATATTTTATTCAAAGAAGGAAGCTGTTGCCATTCCATAGTTAACAGCAGCAGAGATTTGGAGGATGCAGTTACAAAGCATGCCTGATCTAAGAGGAGGAGAAAATATGTTTTATACCATCTGTACGCCAGCTGTAGTTTCATGGCTCCTAGGTCGGTCAGCTAGGGAGTATTCCCTGTGCAATGCTAGAGTGAGTGTTTGGGAGAGACTTTGCTGATAGCTGTTTCCATCTCACCATTCCATAATGAGAAAAAAGCTTTGACTGAATTGCCAGTTTTGTTAAGCCAGAAGGTCTCCCAGATCATTCACAAATGCCTCTGATGCCATATGTTCCAAAGGCCAGAGTATCTTAATTGGTGTCCCCCTCCCCACTGCCTTCAGAGAAAAGCTGGTTACTGCCAACCCCTATTTCCTAAGGAAACAGGAATAACAGGGTGTTGGAATTCCCTGTTTCCTGACATGGCAATCATCAACCGTGTGCTTTCCCTGTCCAATTGAGATAAATCACATACAGTATAAGATACATGCATTGGGCCAATAATGCTTTGAGGCAGCCAATGACTTTTATGGCGGCCATGGCATTTCAAAGAGGATTTGGCGTGGGTGGCTTCATTGTGAATATTGACGTCCTCCAAAATCACAATCTCTGAATCCTGCAATACTAATTTCAAGACCATTTGAGGTAGGAAGGCTGTTGGGCAGCACACCAATTACACCTCTGTGATATATCATTGGTCACAATGGCTAGATCAAACCCTTCAAAACGAGTGTTCAGGTATATTATTTCCCCTATGAGGGAGATGCAGTCTTTATGTATGATTGTTACTACTACTACTACTACTACTACTACTACTACTACTACTACTACTACTACTACTACTACTACTACTACCACCACCACCACCACCACCACCACCACCACCACCACCACCACCACCACCACCACCACTACCACCACCACTACTACTACCACTACTACTTTATTATTATTATTATTATTATTATTATTATTATTATTATTAGTAGTAGTAGTAGTAGTAGTAGTAGTAGTAGTAGTAGTAGTAGTAGTAGTAGTAGTAGTACATAGTTCAACTACCCAGATCTTAGCAATATATTTCAGGCTTGACTCTTCATCTGTTTACTTCAGTATTAACCAAACTCAACAACTGTGTCACCAGACCAGAAAACAGGTTGGAAGAACATCAACCCTAAAGGGTGGAAGAAAGAACATGGGAAATGCTTCAGGTGTCTATCCCATCTTTGCTAGCTTATTTACTTACTTACTCACTTATTTGTTTTATACCCCACCCTTCCAGCATGAGCCTCTCTGAGTGGCTTACAAGCATAATGCAAACACAAATACGGAATAAAGATATCCCATCCACCCAAATCCAAACATAAAGAGCCAATTAACAAATAAAACTAAATACAAGAAGCAACACACTGTTATTGTAACATAAGCTTCAAGACATATGTGGGCAAAATGTGGACAGGAGGCAAGATATCTCTAATGGCTTCCCTAAAGACTTCCCTGTTTGCCAATTTGTAGAATGTGAATAGGCACAGCTGGGCAATTTACAAAAATGGCAATAAGTTGACCTAGCTATGGCAGATGTATTTACTTCTCTACTGTGTTAGCCAAATATCTGGTCATTCAGGGGGAGTATGACTCCATCCCTCAACCTTTCCAGAAACCCTCCTAAAAACAAGACCTTCTTCTTGTCATTTTTAATTTGTTAGCCCTTGTCTAGTACATTATCTCAGCCAGGTAGCAGTCCAGCACTTGAACATCATCTGCAGAAGATGAGAAGGAGAGATAGAGTTGTATGTCATCCACATATTGGAAACAATACACTCTAATCTCTGATTCATTTCCCCAAGAAACTTTAACGTTCTGTGCACTCCAGTGTCTAGCCGTGCCTGCCACATGTCCATGGAAACATCTGTACACACAGACAGCGCTGGCTCTTTGGCAACAGAGATGAGCACCAAACCCTACAACTGTTTTTTTTTTTTTTTTACCAAGGTTGATCTTTACCTTTACCTAAAAAGTTTTTGAGATGATTGATTCCTGTGGGACTCCACATCTCAAAATTCAAGGGGTCAAAACAGCCACCCCAGGCCTAAACATATGGGCTCGTTTTTCAAGGAAGGAGTGGAGCCAGTACAATGCCTAATCTCCAGTCCCCACACTGCTGAGTGGTCCAGGAAGTTACCATAGTCTATGAAACGCCATTGAGAGATCCAGGGGAACTGAGAGGATCACATTGCCCCATCTGCTTCCCTTAAAAGGTCATTGAACAGAGTGACCAGTGCCAGACCCCATACTGTGGTCTGATTCCTGACTGAAATGGATCCTCCAAGATCACCTGTGATGAATAAATTTGACTAATAAATAAATAAATAAATAAATAAAATAGATTGGGGTTTTACTGTACTTGGATGGAGTGGGCAGGTGAGAAAGAGGCCAGGGTTCTTATACTTTTATTAGTTTTGTGGGAGAAGGAATTGCAGCAGGAGGAGCTTACAGTTGTTAAAGGTTTTTAAAAAACCTGGTCTCTTTTTCATTTACTTTTTCTACACGTGGAACAGAAGATAATTGGCTTTGTATTCCTTTTCCCTTATGCTTCCCTGTGTCCTACCAACTACCAGGTGTCTTCATGGGGAGATAAGAAGGATCTAATTTATGCCACAGCCCCCTAGTAAACTGGATGAGTCATATGGGGTTGTTTTGAGGGTGAGGCAAGTACGCCATGTCAATTTGTTTGACAAAATCAGACAAGGAACAAATCCTAATCCCTTTGAGAAATCTCACACACCCCTCATTGAATGGTGGGCTAAAAAAAAATATTACCACACTGTGGGCGTGGTCTGGTGGGCCTGCGTTGCACCTGGAAAGCCCTGCGTTGCACCTGGATTAGGACTACAGTCAAACTTTGCATAAAGAGCACCTCGCTTAAAGAGTAACTCGCTTAAAGAGCAGAATTTCCTCTGAATGTTCGCTTAGCTTAACAAATAAAACCAACCAAAAACTCGCTTAATAAATACATCAGGGTTCGCAATCCCCCCCCCCCATGCCAGAGGTCACAATTGGTCACTTACAATGGTGTTTCGCTTAAAGAGCAAACTCGCTTAAAGAGCAATCTTGTGGAACACATTATGCTGTTTAAGCGAGGTACAACTTACTTTATTTCAAAACTTGGATGGGCAGAGGGGCCAGCCAGAATTTCTGCTACGAGTCCTGGCGAACTGGTGCAAACCTGCTGATGCCCACCACTGGTTCAAAGTAAATAACTATGAGGAAGTATGTAATATAAAATGTTATATCCTATTTCCTGTCTCTTGAAAAGACACTTCAGGCCAGATTATCCCCACCATTGAACCAGACTGGAAATTTGGGTGACACTGTTTTCTGTTTTAAAGAGAGAATTGAATTGACAGTGCAAAATGACAGGCTGATATTTCTGACTCACCAGTTGCTTGTAAGAATGAAGAATTCTTTCCCTGACGGACTATAGTTCCCCAGTTGCTTCAAGAAGAGACCATGGTTCCAGCTACTAAGAGAGGCAACCTAGCTGTCTTTGTAGATTGGTTGTTGCAGTGCTCAGTATCCCAAACTACATGCAAAAGAAGGTAAAACCTTTTCATAATATTCTAGAATTGATTTCTGCAGAAGCTGATGAAACCACCTTTAATAATAATTTTAAAAAACAGTAAATGCCCAGTGCAAAGTATATGCTGAATAGTTTCACAAATAAAAAAGAAAAGTTTTTTTTTAAAAAAAACCCCTATACATTAATATCTAAATATAGAAAACCAGAGAGCTGTGTGATTGGGGGAAAATGAATACATATGTTAAACTAAATCCAGTTTTAGAGCCCCTAAAATCAAAGAGATTTATGTTAGTGTTGACTTATAAGTTCTATTAATAGAGCTAATTACAGGATGGATGAAGTATTAATCTAGCCCATTGCTTATTTATTTAAGATGTTTCTGTATTCCCCCCTTGTACTTTTGGCAAAAGAGAAAAAATCCTAAAGTTTCATAATATTAGAGTGCTAATGTATCATAAAATATCCAATATCCTTTGTCTCGCATTAGCAATCCTACATGTATTTTCCCAGAAACTCATACAATATTTTCATTTGTAAATATCTGCAGTGGATTCCCCCCATCTCTTTGCACAGCCACAATGGCCGTGCCTTGTTCATTAGCTGAAACAAAGAAATCTAGGACACAGGGTTGATGTTCTGCATTAGCAGGATTAGATTAGATTTCTTTAGTTTTGTGTAAAAACCTTTCTCCTACTATGTGAGCACATTTCCAATCATAACTCTATTCTTCTTCCTTTTAAAAAACACAGACTATCTTTCAAAAGAGTCATTCTTGGAGAGAGAAATGATTTATCTCCCATAACTTCTTATGTGACCTCAGTAATTCTTGCCTGAAATGGTTTCATAAATTTATAGCTTCAGCAAATGTGGAGAAAATCAGTTTCTCTTTTTCACATCTCCAGCATACATTACTTCTGTGTCTGTAAATGTTATTCAGCTTTGCTGCTGTGCAGTACCATTGTGACATTATATTACAGAAGCATTTTTTAAAATGTCATATGCAAATATATCCAGTAGCTATGTTTTACAAAAGTATTTGTAAATTTTAAAATCTGAGAAACTGATGTTAATACTTTCTCACACTATAGCTGCTCGAATGCATTCTCCTGGTGCTTTTAGTTCCATTGCTATTTCATTTTCATAAATACATACCAATGCACATTTATTTCATCTAAAATTGTCCTATGAACAGTTGAATACCATCATTTTATGTCTAATATATATTTTCAACACAATGACTGCCATATTTTCTATATACATGTCTTGGAAACATGAGGAAATGAATTCTGGGCTTGAAGGCATCTTAAAATACAAAAAATCTCAGTGCTTACATGACTTGCAGTCTTAACTAGATATCCATAGAGAAAGCATATCTGATCTCTACGGTAGATAAATTAGCTGCATCCCAATTTGGAAAGCCATTTAAAACCCAAAGATCATACATTGGGCTAAATGCATCTTATGTGAAGCTGGCACATATCATAGGGTTTACTGCCTTTCTCTTCTACTCTGCAACCCTAGGAGCCATGTCTAAGCCTCAGTTTTTCAAAGTAGGTGTTGGGGGAATTCTGGGTCCCTACCATGAAAAGAAGATTACCGCTTCTGCTTGCATTGGATTCTTCTGTTCTGCTACTGATTGTCTAGAGCTGAATACAGCCCAGTCGCTCCCTGATCAGGCAAATTGGGGACCTTCTAAGTTCTAGCACAAATACCATTAGAGTTTAGTTTATCTCATTTTTCCATTGAAATCACCTGCTGTTGTTAGTATCATTATTCTTATGCACAGCCGTTCATCTCTTTTCTCCACCAATAAAATCCACAATAAAATCTTCCAGGGCTCTAGACATACCAAATTAATGCCAGCATTCAGTTTTTCTCCTTTAATGATTAAAAACCTGTCCTCCTTATCTGTTCTGTGATTTGGGATAATATCTGTTTAGAAATTCTAAAGGATCCACATAAATGTGCCCACTTCCACTTCCGGGGGGCGGGGCATGGTTCAGCCCACTCAGCTGTCCTGGGGGCATGGTCAGGCCCATGGCACAAAAAGGTTGGCCACCCCTACACTAGAGCAAAAGTCAGTCCCTGAAGCATGGTTCAGTAAAAAGTACTTTAGATCAACAAAGCGTTGTGATCCCCAAATCTCTAGCAACAGCAACAATTAAAATGTTCCATGGAGTATCCCATTGAAAGGTAAGGTAAGGGCTAGGTGTGTGCCATGATGCTGAAGAAACTTCTTATGCTATATGGAGTATTGGGTGTTATTCGTGTATTTAAGTCAGATACATATCCCACTTCTGCAATGTGTGCATGGCTCTCTGGTAGGTACATACGTCTGAGACATGATGATTGTGATGACCGCACAATCAGACAACCTTCTCTGCCCCACTGCAGAGTGTTCCGGCACTCCAGGTTCCCTAACACTCTGGCAGGGCCTCCAGAGAGTTTACCTAAGCTACCAGGCAGTTCACGTGGGTGTTTGACTTTCTCACAGCACAGGGAGTGACCACAGTGCTTGCTGCTAGTTCCGTTAGTCACACATGACAGTTGTCACTGCCACACAAAGGTGGGACATATCGAAGCTCACTCCAGTGAGCTGGAAACAAAGTTCAGCTGCTTCCTAGGAGAGTCCCCTGAAAGTGAATGGTGTTTCCACCCATTTAACTGGTGGCTTGGCTTGAGATTTCTCGTCTCAATGCTTGTTTTAGGTCTTTATAGGTAAAACATAAGGTGCTGAGGTGGCTTAGTAGTTAAGATGCTGAACTTGAAGACTGGAAGGTCGGCAGGTCAGCAGTTCAAGACCCAAGTACTGCATGATGGAGTGAGCTCCCATCTCTGTCCCAGCTCCTGCCAACCTAGCAGTTTGAAAGCAGGAAATTGCAAGTAGATAAATAGGTACCACTCAGGTGGGAAGGTAAACAGCATTCAATGCACTCTGGCACTTAGTCATGCCTGCCACAAGTCCATGGAAAGGTCTGCAGACACAGACAATGCTGGCTTTTTGGATGTAAACAGAGATGATCACTGAACCCTAGAGCCAGATACGTCTGACTTTTGAGCAAGGAGGTACAACATAGAAAACTCTCAAGAAATAAAACTCCTTTTTCTAACACCCACACATTTCTTAATGATGAACTATTATTCCCATCAAACCTCATAGTTATGCAGGATGGCTGTGGTTGATGGGATCTAGAGTTTGACAGTATCAGGAGGACCACATGTTTCACTTCCTTGCTCTGAGGCAACAAGAGTACCAAGGCACGGATGCAGGAGAGCCCCCACCCACTGTCTGACCCAATGCTCTACCTAGCTCTTATCCAAAGCTTGGAAAGTTACATTAGGAAAAAAAATAATTAGTTACAACTATAGCCCACTCACCAGCATTTAAGTATCATTATAACTGCATTTTTATTTTTTTTAAAAGAAATTTTGTACATTTCCATCTCTCAAAAGAAACAAAACCAACCATTTTAGTTACTCAAAAGATAAGAAAGAAAGATGAGAAAACAAAACGGATACTTCAGCCAAAGGCACGAGTGAGCCTAGACTTCAGAACAACCTAGTACCTCCAGATACAAATATCTTCCCATTTGCGGGTGCCAGTTTTGGGAAGATGTACACACATCTGTAATAGAAAACACCAGAATGATGACAAACGGCGCCACTGAATGGATAACTTTGTTATGGGGAAAGAGGAAACAAACTACAGCAGAGTCTGTTGTTTTTAGCTACGGTAGTTACCTCCAGCATATACACAGGTCTCCTATCAGGCTGGCTTCAACTCCTTTCCCTTTGAGACTGCTGAGACATTTGTTTGTTTGTTTGTTCTGCTTGTGCCATATCCGATTCTAGATATTGGCAGTCCTCATGGTGGTCAGCTATGAAGACTATCCTGCAAATATAATGTCATTGCCTTTCATTTGCCTTCCACATCACAGCATGACACCCATACCAATGATACAGTTCCACGAGTCACTTTCTGGTCCCAAGCCCTTTTGGCATACAAAGTCCTCCTCAGCCCCAGGCCAGGATTAATGAAGATGCTGCTCTCCATCAAGATGGATTCAATTGGGATTTGACCACCACCCTTCCCTGTGGACTTTGCCAAAGCTGCCAGTCCTCAGAGTTGTCAGGTTAGCAGTATGGCAGTATGGTCTACTCTATTACCATAGCAGGACAACCTGTCCAGATGACATTTATGTATTTGTTTGTTTGTTTGTTTACATTTATACCACGCCCTTTTGGTGCAAGTGGTGACTCAGGGTGGGTTTGTGTATGTGTGTCTTTTTTCTTTTTTATCATCCTGTAAAATTGAGTAAAAACACAAGAAACTGAAAGGAAGACATTTTTCCACAGCTTTGCATAAAGGACAGAGTGCTTTGGGCATTCACAAGAGCTCAGCCCCAGGAACTATCCTGGAATATAAAAAGGCAAATTGCTAGAATCCAAGAGCTATAATATTTGCATGAGGGAGAGTAGAAATTAATCAAAACCAATTTTTTTTAAAAAAAATTGTTTAAAGAATTGCAGCAGGGGAAAGGAAGACTGCCAGAAGGTATTTGCTCATGTTTTTCTGTAGCACCACTGACTGAGATTGCCTGGTTTGGCTGCACTGCACCCTCTCCAATCTGTTTCCAATTTACACACAGCGCAAAACCCAAAGATATGGCGGCTTTAGTTAAACAGTTTTGAGCTCTTTGTGATGACAGATGGTCCCGTCATCTGGGAAAAGCAAACGAGGCTTTTTCCTTATGTGGATGACAAAGCAGCAAACATCCTCAAAGCAGCAAAATCCCCAAGAACGCACAAGCTTTTGTGGCAGCTGAGCCGCTAGATGGAAGACTAATAGAAGATGTGTCTATGTTTTATCTATACCCCATACATAAACTGGTTTTACAGAGCTTTCTGATTCTTCCCCTACCAGGAACTCTGTGGATCTGATGTCCTGTGTGGAGAAAACAACACTCTCACCAAAATGTGCTTGTCAGAATTACTTATGGGCCGGCCCTGTCTTTAGGCACAATGAAGCAGCTGCGTTAGGCAGCCAGTGAAGAGAATGACAGAGAGAAGTGGTAAGGGTGTCAAAGGGGAGAAATGTATCAATCCATCTACTGTACTCTGAACCTGTGATCTAGCCTGCTACTTTCATGTGCAGTGGTGGGTACTGACTTAATAATGCCTGAATTGCAATAAGATTCAACCGTTAAACCAGTTTAACTTCTGTATCACAACAGGTGAGCTACCATCCAATCCTGGCTTAAGGCAGCAAAAATATCTTGTGTTGTTCTGATTATTTGAGAGATGCCACAATAGGACAGATGGGTATAAAACTGACTAGCAAGGCAACTCTGTGCAGGCAGTTCCTGCCACTCCTTGCTTAGTTTGTCAGGCTGAGTGTGATTTGAGATTCACAAGTTTATTTTTAATGGGTTTCCTTTTAAAGTTCCTGCCTCTGATTATTTATCTCTGGATATTCTGTACAGCTAGATAATGGCTGTGTTTTTCTCTAAGCCCTGGATGAAAAAGAATGCAACTAAGCAAAGATCACAGCTCCCACATACACCCAAACAAACCATGCACATCTGTGCCCATTGATTTAAATGGGCTAAGGCAGGGTATGGCCAACTTTGGTACTCCAGGTGTTCTTGGACTTCAATTACCAGAGGCTCTAGTCAGTACACCTGCTGATCAGGTCTTCTGGGAAATGAAGTTCAAGAACACCTGGAGCACCAAGGTTGGCCTTCATGGGCTAAGGCAGTGATGGCAAACCTTGGCACTCCAGGTGATCTTGAACTTCAATTCCCAAAAGCTTTGATCAGCAGGAGTGTTGACTTGGGCATCTGGTAATTGAAGTCCAAGAACACCTGGAGTGCCAAGGTTGGCTATCACGGGGCTAAGGCATACCCAGCTTTACCTCAAATCAGGCTGATCATCTTTTAAGCCTCTGTTTGGCAAGAACATCGGTTATTGAAGGACAGCAGGTGCCATCAGTGGTAGGACTTTAGCAAGGGAGATAAGCCACTCTGGCTGTTCAGTCTTTCCTGCAAGAGTGCACAAAATCTTTCACCTTTTCCCTTTTCAAGAATGAAGAACGGCAATGTCAGAGGCTTTGGCAGGGCCCTGCCATTATGGTAAACCATTGGTAACAGGTTCCATCTCTTGACTCCACGAGGCAGAGGCAGAAAGGACCTGGCAGACCCAAGGGTTGTGTCAGAAAATGCTTCCCTGACAAAGCCTCATGGAACTACTAGCAATGGGAAAGACAACTTTTTGTGGCGGTGGCGGTGGCGGTGGCGGTGGCGGTGGCGGTGGCGGTGGCGGTGGCAGCAGCAGTGGCAAGTCAATTTTTGTGGAACCCAATTGGATTTCCTAGTGGAAGTAGAGGGTGCAGAATGTGTACTCCTTCAGATTCCTACCGATTCCAGTTTCCATCATTGCTGACTACCGGCCCAACAATCTCTGAAGGGAAAGAGCTGAAGGTGAAGGAAGGCAGGTATTCTGGCAGTTTAAGAAAGCCCTCTGCATAGGCTGCCTCTCCAGCCAGACACTAGATTGGTCATCTCTAGCTTCAAGGCCTCCAGATATGTTGGGCTGCAGTTCCCAACTAGTAGGACCAAAGGTCATGGAGGTTGTGGCATTGAATGTCTGGAGGACAACAGTTTAAAGAAGGCTGCACTAGAAGACAATGCTGGGTCAGACAGCTGGACTGCGAGAGTCTGATCTTGTGGAAAGCAGCTTGTTAAGCCTCTGATCCAAATTAACATCAAGAAAAAGCAGCCGAGGTTCTAAGGAAGAAGGCAAGTCCTTGGGGCTGAACTTCAGAGCTACAGTAGGAGCCCCATCAAAGTATGTGCTGATGCAAATGAGAACAATGCCAGGATAAATCTCTTTGACCTCAGTAAGAGGGTAATTGAGAAAGAACTTTTTGAGCAAACCATCATTAAAGGATGGGCAAATTTAATGTCAAGCGTTCCTCACTTAATCATAGCAACTGTTAAGATGAACAGATATGTATATTTGAGCAAACCAGACCTTACAAGGCAAAATTCAGCTCCAGAGCTGATCCTTACAGTCCATAGAGAAGGTCCTGTGTAAAGCCCCTGCGGCCCCTGTATTTTCCCGCACTAAGCCAGGGAATCATTCTATTCATTTAATGCATACCTTGCCTTTCAGTCCAGCTGCCTAACATGAATGCAATAAACATTAAAAGCAAGACATTGATCATCACACGAAATAGAAGCCAATTTATTATATCCCAAGAATAACATTTGCTTGCCACAATTCCCCATTGTTCCCCTTTTGTACTTAATCCCACATTTGGACCAGACCCCACAGACAAAGCAACTAACTCAATTCATTTTCCTGGAAGCATTTTACAGTAAGAAATCACTCCTTAGATTAGACTCAACCCTCTCATTCTTTCAGATTTTCAAAGCTATGCATCAAATGGCTGTTTTTATCAAAACCAGTAATATACAACCATTGGTTTCTGATGGCCAGAATCCTTTTGCAGATTTATGTAATTTATTTATAAATTACAGCTGTGATCCACTGCTAGCTAATGAGTTGTTGCTCTTATTCTCCATTGCGCATAAAGCCATATAACTGGCTGACAATTGGGAACGTAAGCAGCAACTTGTTAATTAGAAGCATTTTGCTGCTGTGATATATGCAGTTACCTTTTTGTTGGTTTAAGTCCACAAGAGGATTCTGCCGTGTGTGTGCGCCCCTCTCTGCACCCCAGTAGTGGATATTTAGAGTGCATCCACAGTTAATTTTATTAGCCCACAAGCATTGCAGGATTTTCCAAGTTCCTTTTGGAGTAGGAACTCTAACTACCAGTTGAGGAGTAACTAGGTGGAAAAGACCTTTGAAGCAAAATGTGATTTAAAGGTTTCCTGGCCCAGCCCAGGGTGTCAATCATATTCATTTACATAGTGCTTCACTTCCTTGGCCCTCACCCAGCAAGGAAGGCCTCCAGAGAAGAGGCAACAAGGCAGATGCACACAGCTGCCAGTAAGCTGCTGGCAGGATGTGGAGAGAGCTGCTCTCGGTAACCTTCCACCGGGCTGTGTTCACAGAGTTCCTTCTCACAGCACTCTTCATCTTCTTTGGCCTTGGGTCAGTGCTAAATTGGCCAGAGGTTCCCTCTATCCTGCAGAGTGCCATCACCTTCAACCTCGCTGCAGCTGCTGTCGTCCAGATTGCCTGGCAGGCCAGTGGCGGCCATGTCAACCCCGCAGTGACGGTGGCCTTCTTGCTCGGCTCTCGTGTCTCCCTGGTGAAAGCCACCTGTTATGTGGTTGCCCAGCTGGCTGGAAGTATCGTCGGGTCAGCTATCCTCTATGCCGTGACTCCTGTGGACATCCGTGGAAATTTAGGCATCAACACGGTAGGTCCTTACTTGCTGTCTTCCAAGTGTACGTAACTGCAGAGAAAGGAAACCCAGGCAAAGCCTTCCTGACAGACAGACAGTCAGCCCTCCTGCTGGTTTTCACACACTTTCCCAAACTAATTGTTGCTCAACTTTGACTCCAAAAAAAGGCCCACTAGTGTAGTCAATGGAAGGGGAAATTGGGAGATGGAGTCCATGAACGTTCAGCAAATTGTGTTCCAGAAACACAAGATTAAATAGTAGCGTTCTCAGGCCTTACCAGTGGCTTTAAGCAAAACATTTTTGGACAACCCTTGTCCTGACCTTTATTGAAGCCTTTGGCTCTTGAGGAGACTCCACCAGGCTAGCATGTCCCAGATGGGTTGGGATACCATTCCCACCATTCCTAGCCAGCCTGCTTTTTGGAGGGGCTGAACAAGTAGGATATGTATCTGATATACATACATGAGGGGATGAATACTTGTAGGCCAGGGGTGGCCAAACTATGGTCCTTGGACCAGGCCAGGCCAACAGCACCATTTCATGCGGCCTGCCGCCGCCTCGCCACTACTGGAAGCGGAACCGCCATAAAATGCTTCCGTAAAATGCATCACCAGCTGTCGTAAACATGTTTACAACAGCTGCAGGTGCCTTTACAGCAGTGTTTACGTCAGGCACGGTTGTGTTTGTGCATGTGTGGGTGCATTTTATAGTTGTCATAAATGTGCCAACACATTCGCAAACACACATGTGTCTGCCGTCAACACTGCTGTAAATGCACCCGCAGCTGTTGTAAACATGTTTATGACAGCTGCTGATGCGTTTTATGGAAGCATTTTATGGCAGGAGGAAGCACAAGACTGGCTCTCTCAGCTGTCCAGATCTGGCCCATGGCACAAAAAGTTTGGCCACCCCTGAGGTAAGCCAACAGGGCTGGAAGGTGCTGAATTTGGGAAGGGGCTGCTCTGGGTTCTGGCCTTTCACCAAAAAGAGCAACCACTGGGGGAAGCCCTGGAAGGAAAGAGCATAGGTACCTACATTGCTGTTGGTTTTGGAAGAGTGAGAAGACTACAAGGGGAGTGAGGAGAAAGTGGTTCCTTCAAAGCAGAGTGGAAAGGAAGAGTCATCACCTGAGTAGAGGAAGCTGGTAGCAGGGACACCAAAAGAACCAGGTGCCCTTGTACTGAGCAGAGTCCATAGTGTGAGGAGACTCACTATGACAGAAGCTGCTTAGAGTGGAGGTAGTTGTAGTTACTGCCATTACCTCTAATTCTTAAAGAGGATGAGTGTCTGTCTTCCTGTCAGAGCCCTAACTCCATGGTCATGAGACCTAGACTCTTGGAATTCAGCACATACAGCAAGGGAGTGTAGGGCTGGAAGTTATTTTTTTTAATGCTCATTCATTTAAATGAAGCAGCCCAAAAACTCTGGCATAGTTAGGCTGGCACAATGCTAATGGCATGCCATTTAAAGGCAAATTACCTTAAGTTAAGGAACTACTGTTTTGTTTTTATTTTATGTACTTGTACCCCACCTTTCTCATCAGAAAGTCTCAGACTTGGCCATTCCACCTTGGACGATCCTGTTAAAAGTCCAGGAGGCCTCCTACCTCTCTGACACACTCAGCTCCCCACACTGTGTTCAGCTGTGTATTCAAGAAAATTATCAAAACTTTCACTGACTTTCACCTTTGCTGAGACACTCACCATTTAAAGACATGTCTCTCCAAGAGGGTCAGCATAAGTTAGGAGTAATTTGCTTTTTAAGCAAGTTGCTCTTTAAGCGAAACACTTGGAAAAAGCGCTGCTGCTGCCATTGTAAGTGGCCAATTCTGACTTCTGGTGGTGGTGGGGAATTGCGAACCCTGATGTAGTTGTTAAGCGAGTTTTTGGTTGTTTTTAGTTGTTAAGCGAGGGTGACTATTCAGAGAAAATTCTGCTCTTTAAGCAAGTTACTCTCTAAGTGAGGCGCTCTTTATGCGAGGTTTTTACTGTATGCTAATGTGCATGTTGTTATTTCTTAATATCAGTAGTTCCTACCACTGATGTCCTTAAGGTTCCAAGAACCTAAAACTGCATTTCTGCCAGCTGGATATCTAGGGATACATTTAAAAACCAATCAATATAGTTTGGTGCCTCCATCCTCTGTTCCTCAAGTAGTCTGTTCAGTTAGATAACATTTCCGGCCTAAATACCTAGTGGGCACTTAGAGAGCCCCAGTGGCCTTCTCTCTGATAAGCCGTGCCAATTTTTTTAATCAGTTCTAGCCTTGCCTACTCATCTTGAAGGTTTTCTGGTTTCCTCTTCCCATGCATGTAAACCTACCAGTGCAAACAACAGAGGGAAGCAGGGCTGTTTTCCAAATGGGGAAGAAGTGTTTGTTTTCCTGTGTTGATAACAGTGGTCAGGGTAGTTTACAGCTGTGGAAAACAACTACAGAACGGTGTAACTTATGTGATTTAACAATACCGTAAAAACTAAAAAGACAATAAAACTTGGGGAAAGTTGCCAGAAACCCCATAAAAGCTGTAAAACAGAGATAGGTACAGTAGGCAGAAGTAGTTTAAAAGCAAGAGGTCAGTCTTAAAATTTCTCACTTTTGCGCATAAAATAAATGCTGAGATTTCTTTTAAAAAAATCATTACTAGTTGGTGAAAGGTGAAAAGAGAAGAGTTTGGCTCTACCCTTGACCAAGAGAGATAAATAAGAGGAATTAACTCTATTTGTTCTCTTTCTGAAGAGCTCTCATATACAGTACCTCACTGTACCTGCAACCAAAATGTGCTTATTTTTAAGATGCATGATGCCATTACATGATTGTCTGTTTCTCTTCCAAATACTTGGTGCATGTTTGAACTGCTCTCTCTTTGTCCTTGATGAAAACAAGCCTAGCATTTCAAGGATTAATATGGAGTATCACCACCCCCAATCCCAAACACTCTTGTTAATGGGATCTTTTGTTGTCTGCCAAGATGGCAGGGAAATAAGGTAGAAAAGGTAGAAAAACCCTCATGTCTTTATTTTATATCCCAAACTAATAGTGGGGAGGGCAGCAGTCTGGCCATCACCTTGGCTATTCTGCCCACACTGTATTGCTGAAGCCAAATCCCCCCCCCCAGGTGGGCTACCGGTACTGGCGAACTGGTGTGAACCTGCTGGTGCCCACCACTGCCACCCACCAACATGATACCCTTTCACCAATAGTTGCATTGGTGAGAGGCCTTCATGAGGGCTATATCTACATTGCATAATGTGTACTTTGCATTACAAGCTGGTGAAACATGTGCCTGACCATGGACTCAACATCAGAAGACCAGTTGACCAGTGGACTCAACATCAGAAGAGGGTCATAAAATGATTGACTGTTGCTCCTTATTTTAGACTGGAAGAGCAGCCACAAAGGTGACATCACTGCTGTGCTGACTGATGCTCCATCTGTGATCGAGTAGGATGTATGCATCAGACTGCTTTGGATCCAGCTACATTGCTGCAGGCACTGTATCTGCTGCACCCTGTACATGCTTTTCACCATGGCTGCCAAGGCCACTGGCACCTCCGAAGCCCCACATTTTGTAACATCGTTTCCCATTAATGTTGCCAGTTCCAGTTAGGTTCACATTGCCATCACACGGCTAAGGGATACTGTCAATATAGCTTTAGTTAATGTCATGACCGGGCTGCCCCTGTCACTTTCTGTGATGGATTGGAGATATTCTGGCAGACATTTGGAGGCAAATGTAGAAAGTCCATCTCGGTCTCGTGTGCCAATTCTCAGCATTATAAGAAAAAAAAAGATGTTAACTAAACTGCAGCTCCTCTTGCAGTTATGTGCCTAGAGTCAGTTTCTTTGCATGAGGAGGCCACCAACTTTGTCAGTTTTTCACTGGCCTTATTTATTGATTCTCCCGTTCTTCTTCTTCTTGTGCCCTATCCAATTCCAAATACTGTATTGGCAATCTTCATGGCGATGAGCCATGAAGACTGTCCTGCAAATATAATGCCTTTCACTTGCTTTCTGCATCGCAGCGTGACACCACTGGTCCAGTTCCATGAATCACTTTCTGGTCCTGAGCCCCTTTGACATGCAAAGTCCTCATCAGAGGATTGTTTTAATGATGTTTGTTTTGTGTTTATTTTATTTTATTGTAATAATGTAGGCCACCAAGAGTGAGAGTTCATCCCAGATGGGCGGGGTATAAGTGCAATCAATCAATCAATCAACCAACCAACCAACCAACCAACCAACCAACCAACCAACCAACCAACCAACCAACCAACCAACCAAACAAACAAACAAACAAACAAACAAACAAACAAACAAACAAACAAACAAACAAACAAACAAACAAACAAACAAACAAACAAACAAACAAACAAACAAACAAACAAACATTAAATCAGTCTTAGGCCAGTAATGATGAAGCTGCTGCCTTCCATCAAGATGAATTCAAGTGAGATTTAATCCACTTTGGGACCCCCACCCTTCCCTGTGGACTTTGCCAAGGCCACTAGTTATCGGGGTTGTCAGGTTAGTTAACTGCTGACACTCGTTGTTGAGTCACTGGCAGTGTGGTCTACTCTATTACCATAGCAGAATAAGCTGGCCAGACTTCTGATTCTCCTGTAGGGGAAAAATACATGATGTTTCAATGGTGTCAAGATTAGCTGACTGAGTGCTTTAGTGTTTTTACTGTGAAAGGGTGGTTCCACGTGGTTTGTTTCTTTTAAATATTTTTACCCAGCCTTTCTCTTTATGCAGGACCCAAAGTGGCTTACATCATTTAAAAAAATTAATTTTAAAGCTGAAAATATTTATTACAATACAAAAAAGAAAATTAAATATCATATTAATTTGTTGTTCAGTCGCACAGTTGATTCTGACCCTTTGCGACCCCATGGACAACTGTCCACCAGGCACTCCTGTCCTCCACCATCCTCCTAAACTCGCTCAGCTCTGTGCCCATTGTGTCTACAATACCATCTAGCCATCTCATTTTGGCTGTCCCTTTTTTCTGTTGCCCTCCGCCCTTCCCAGCATCAAGGCTTTCTCAAGTGAATCCTCTCTTCTCATTTGATGTCCAAAGTACTTTAGCTACATCTTTACTATGTGACCTTCTAAGGAGTACTCAGGGTTGATTTCTTCTAAGATTGACCTATTTGTTCTCCTCGCTGTCTAGGAGACTCTCAAAACTCTCCTGTAGTGCAGACAGTGCTGGCTCTTTGGCTTTGAAACAGAGATGAGCACTGATCCCTAGAGTCAGATACGACTGGCTTTCGAGCAAGGGAAACTTTTACCTTTACCTTTCCAGATGGGTCAAACCACCTCCTTGGTAGTTGGGCTTTGGTTTCTTGCAAAGTAGGAGAAACGGCAACCCTTGTAGACCCATAGGAGTTGTACTTTGATGAGGCACTTAGAATTTTCTTCATTTTAAATGGGGTTTACATGAGAACTCTGTATGAGAGCATCTTTTTGGACACTTGGAGTAAAAGGTAATGTGAACTTTTCTTTCTTTCAAGTGACCAGTTCCCATGTTGTTTTTTAACCTTCCTTTCCTTACTCTCTCTTCTTCCTTCTCCAACTTAGATACAGAACAATGTCTCGTCTGGACAAGCGGTAGCTGTTGAACTCATTTTGACGCTCCAATTGGTCCTCTGCTATTTTGCCTCCACTGACAGCCACCGAAGCACCGGCTCTCCTGCTATTATTATCGGGGTCTCAGTTGCTCTGGGACAATTAATTGGGGTACGTCGAGAGATAGCAAGTGGGATCCAATGTGGATTTCAGAAGCTATGGGAATGTTATGGTTACTCCCAAGCCATTCTAATTTACTCTGCTTCAGGGATGTGTGTATTTCGGTGGATTGGATTGGATGAGGGGGAGAGACGTTTCCTTTCACAGCATCTTTTGATTTCTTCTTCCTAGCGCTATTACACCAGCTGCTCCATGAATCCAGCCAGATCTTTTGGGCCTGCAGTCATAGTTGGACAATTTCCTCAGCACTGGGTAAGCACCTTAATTCTGTTCCTTTGCTCCTCTATTGTTCAAAAGCAAGAGGATTAAAAAACAACAACAAGGGACAGATGGCAAAATAATGATAATACTATTGAAGAGGAGGTGTAGTGCTGAGTTAGCTGTTTTCTTAATTAGACAATTCAAAATGATTACTAGAATGTTTGTCTTACTTGGGAGTAAGCAGCAGCAGCAACCACATATATAACCTCCAGTTAGAGATAGAAATGATTTTATTGCTAACATTTTTCTCTTACCTGGGGATGAGCAGCCGCGATATCATCTCTTTGCCAGGTAGACGTAAGATTGAGATTTATTGCTCACATTTTGTCTTACCTGGGGATTAGTAGTATAAATTGTAGTAATAGCAGCAGCAGTAGTAACAGTAACAGCAAGGTGCTGCTTTTATCAGTGAGGCATAAAGCTGAAATGAATTGCTAGAATGTTTTGCCTTGCCAGGGGAACAGTTTGGCTGGCCTGGAAATTTTACAGGATGAAACAAAACCATCTAGGCTGCACCTAGTGGCCCCTCTTCAGGCTTAGTAGCATACGTCACATGGAGGACTACCAGGACCTGATTAGTTCAACCCAGAGGCAAATGTAGGTTACCTGAAGTACCTCTTAAATATTATGAATGCAAAGTGCACACAGGGAGATGAGTGGAGGTTGGCTCTTGGACTCAAGATCTGAGTTCTTGTGTGTGTGTGTGTCTGTGTGTGTGTGTGTGTGTGTGTGTGTGTGTGTGTGTGTGTGTGAGAGAGAGAGAGAGAGAGAGAGAGAGAGAGAGAGAGAGAGAGAGAGAGAGAGAGAGAGAGAGAGAGAGAGAGAGAGAAGACACACAGAGAGAGACAGAAAGAAAGACTGAAAAGAGGGACAGAGAAAAGGACAGAGAAAGAGAGAGACTGTTCCACAAGGTACAAATTCATAAATGAGAAATGTTGCAATTTTGGAGTACAGCTCCCAGAAGATTAATCTATGGCGGAATGAAGTAATTTTTTCATATCACTGACAATCTGACAGGACTTTGACCAGGGTCAATATACTCCTTCCTCTGAGTAGCCCTGGGTATGGATGCACTCTAGCATGAGAGAGTGTGGAAACAGATAGGAGCCATGCAGGTAGACCAGAAAGGGAAGGTAATGTATAAGAGATGATGTGTCACAGTGGCAAATACGGAGGGAAAGCAATGGATGATGGAGGGAAGCATATTTATAAACAGACACCTGACTTTATTGTTAGAGTTTGTTTGGGAATAACTTTTTGGCGGCTTATCAACTGTTTCTTTCCAGATAATGAAAAATTCTTGTAACTGCTTGCTAGGTTTAACTGAAAGGATGTGAAAAGGTCAAATAAACTCATAAAGTGTGGTGTGGTGAACCTAATTGCTCTGGCTTTGCTTTGCTACTCCATCACCAATAAAACACCCTTCCAGAAATTCTGTATTTGATTTTTTTTACTTCTACGAAAGCAACAAGCCAGGCCTCTGAACATGGGCTCCTGTGGTCCATTAAGCCGGAGGGCAAGGATCATTAGCAAGGATTTTGTGAAGGAAAAAATCCTCATACAAAAGGCTGATGGGACAGGAATCTTCTCACTGCTCTTTAAGCAATAACTTAATCACACTGTGATAGACTTGAGGCTTACAGAGTTATATTTACTTTAAAAATCTGACTGTATTAAGTGAGATTCCTGGACGAGTGTGTTGAGGAATATGAAGTCCCCTGGAAGCTGTTGAACTACATTTATTCTTGTATCCAACTATTTGGGTATGCCAGCTAGAGCAGTGGTGGCAAACCTATGGCATGTGTGCCAGAGGTGGTACTTGAAACCCTCTCTGTGGGCAGTCACTTCAGCACAAAGTTCACTCCGCCCCCTGCCCAGCAGCCCAATGGGAGCACTTCCTCCCTCCCCCCAGCACAGAGTTCACTCTGTCCCTCTGCCCAGTAGCCCAATGGGAGCGCTTCCTCCCTCCCCCCAGCACAGAGTTCACCCCACCTCTCTGCAGAGCAGCCCAATGGGAGCACTTCCTCCCTCCCCCCAGCACAGAGTTCACCCACCCCTTTGCCCAGCAGCCCAATGGGAGCATTTCCTTCCTCCCCTGTTGCTATGTTGGCACTTTGGGGTTGCAGTTTGGGCACTTGATCTCTAAAAGGGTCGCCATCACTCATCTAGAGCCTGTAGGATCTCTAGTCCAACATCTGGAGACCCACAAGTTCCTCGCCGGCTTTGCAGAGGATGAATCAAAAACCTTAAACCATATGTTGAGTTACGGCAAGGCTGATGGTCAAATAAGTTCCCAGCTCTTCTCAGCTTCCTGTTCACTATCTCCATTCGATCTGAAGAATGCAGAAACAAGGACTCTGTTTCTCTCAATCAGAGTTGCTGGCTTCCAGTTCAGAGAGAGTAGAAGAAGCTAGCTTCCATGTTTGTATGCCGCCGCCACCTCACTTCCTGCAGTTAGCTCACTGCAGTATGTAAGGGGGTGCCACTCTCTTTTCTCCCAGAAAAATGTTGCCATGTAAGTAAAGGATAGTAACAGGGAACCCCTTACCCAGAAACCAGGATAAGCAAGCAAGGAATTAAATCTAGGAGTCCAGTTATACTGGACAGTTATAGCAGTTTTATACCATCTTAACTACTGGAGCTCCACCCTGATAAGCCCTAGATCAGTGGTAGTGAACTTATGGTACTCCCAGCCCTCTCCGGTGGCATGCATGCCATCTCTTCCTCCCTCCCCCAGCACAGACTTCACAATGCCCCTCTGCCCAGCAGCCCAATGGGAGCACCTCCTCTCCCCAGCACAGAGTTCAGCCCACCCATCTGCCCAGCAGCCCAGTGGGAACGTTTCCTCCTTTTCCCCAATACAGAGTTCACCCCGCCTCTCTGTCTGAGGACTCAGTCTCTAAAAGGTTCACCATCACTGCCCTAGATTGTGTAGTTTGTTGCAGTACTTTGGATTCTCAGACAAAAACCTCTAGTTCATTCTTCCAAATTACAACAAAGAAGCCTAAGGGCCTCACCACACTGTACATCTTCAGTGCCATAGGATGGAACCATGGTGGTTAAAATGGTATCAGATTGATATAACTGTATACTGTAGATACAGACATAATCCCAGACTGAATTTTACATTCCATTAGATACCACTGGTACAAATATAGACCTGAATCCTATTGTGGTTTTCCGCTGGAGTACGTATAATGGTGTAAACTGCCCTATGACTAAAGAAATGGATTTTGATCCACAAAAATTCACAATGAAATAAATCTATAAATCCCAAAGTGAGTCAATATTTTGTCTTTCCCTTTAATTTTGGCAAAACGTTGAGACAAGCTAACACAGCTATCTCTTCAGAAGGTGTAAACAGTGGCAGTGAATTCCTGCTACTCACGGAATTGTCACTAACATTCCTAATAACAATGAGGAAAGCAGTTAGCAGCCTGTTAATTAGTAGCAGTTTACCACTCCAATTTTAAATCATTATGCCTATACTGTACCAACATAAAGCTACGATACAATTCAGGCCATTCACTAGTGAGATTTTAGAGTTCTCCTACCTGTGGTCATGCTATGAATGCACAATCTAGCCTGTTGAAAGTACTTACTACTTTAGACAATGGAGGGGAAAGATCTTTCATTTAATACTCATAACATGCCAAGCATTCCTTGTGCTAGGAATATGTTTGAAATAGTTTTTGCCAGTATTTGCTCAAATGTTCCGGTACAAGAAGGAGTTGCGGCTTGTGCTCTGACCAGGCAAGAAGGATTCTCATATCTTTAATACATTCCCACACCTTATTTTCTGCTTCAACCTCTTCTTCGACAGACACTTAGACAATCAAATCAAATAAAATAGACAGGTGGCTCTCCAGTCCGCCTTGCTCCATTTGCTCTGCCAATCAGTTCTAGAGTGGTTTCTTAATAGAGTACTTTATGCAGTTTGATACTATGAATGTATTAAAATGGAAGACTATTCCAATTATAGAAGATTTCAAATCAGCACTAGACCCTTGTTCAGAAAAGAATGGCTGAACTGAGATCCCTGTCAAATAAAAGAGATGAATATATAGATGCAAACAGCATGAGCCGAACTTGTTGCAGGAGGAGTTTAGGTTAATTAATTAATTTTATCTGGATCAGAGCCACTGATTTTCTTTCTGTTAACCCTCTTTCAATCAACAACCTAAGTTTTGTTTTACAGTACTTTTCAATGGAGGATAAGAAAATCCTCCCCCCCACCCCCCACCCCCAACAACAAGCAGATGATTGCTGGGAACTGAGGGATTCCCAACCTAAGGCTCATGGGCCAGATCCGGCCTGCAGCTCCATTTCATATGCCCCCCTCCAAGGGCAATCAAGAAAGAAAAAGCCCACCCCCTTGAAGCTGTTGGGACAAAATGGCTGTCCCCATTGTGCAGGCAGGGCAAAATGGTCGTCTGGCCGTCAAAACAAACTGGGAGAGTGTGACCCAGCCCCCAGCTTGAAAAGGTTGGGAACCCCTGCTATTATCCAAGTAGTCATTGTCCTGGCTGTTAACTCTCTCTCTCTCTCATTCTCTCGTCTTTGCAGGTATTTTGGGTTGGCCCCTTGGCTGGTGCCATCCTGGCATCTCTTCTTTACAACTTTGTTCTTTACCATGATCCCAAGACCTTTGCACAACGCCTGGCTATTCTCAAGGGCAGCTATAATGCAGAAGAGCTGGAGAAGGAAAGCAACCAGCAGGCGGAACCCACATTACCCAGCTTTGTACATCGGTTTTAGTTTCCTTCCCTTCATAGGAAAAGCAAGGTTGCTGCTTCTTCCACTCTTTGCTTTTCAGAAGGACTGAGCCAGAGACTGAACCTATGGTTGACTGATTCTACTATTGGCCACTGGAGGGCCCCAGTAGCCTTTTCTTTGGCGTTCGCAGCCTGACAAAGTGGCCCTGAAAGGCTCACTCCTCTTCCCATGTGCCAAATAGCAAAAGTCGGGTTCAGCCAGAGGGAGCTGCTGAATATGAGTGAGACCCTATGGCTATATGTAGAGGTCTTATACCATGTCCAAAGGAGAGGAAACCAGACCAAGAATGAATGTGAATGCCGCAGCTATAGAAGCAATGATGAGACAGATTGGTTTTCTTCAGAATTAAGGCCACCCTCCTGCATATAAATCCAACACAAGGATATGTAGGAAATTCTAATAAAGAGAGTCAGGATGTCCTTAGCTGATGTGGCAGTCGTTTTAACTGCAATACCGCACACACATAAACACTACAAATCACATACTGTGCAGAATACGTGCACATACACTCTGAGGTAAAACCCTGACTTACATATGCCTCGAGTTACATAAAATTCAACTTACAAAATGATTTTTGCTCTAAAACCATGTCCCGATTTACATGAATGTCCCGAATTACATAACACAATTTCCTATGGGTTTGCTTTGAGCTATGTAAAAAAATTAATTTTTCTTATGGGGTTGCTTCAATTTACATAAATATCATTTTTCTACGGGTTTGCTTTGAGTTAAGTAAAAAACCCATTTACATAAAAGCCTACGGAAGAGAATTTTCTGTAAGGGGTTTTACTGTACTGTACTTCTCTTTCTCTTCAGTACTGTTTCTTGATGAGGATCATCAGATCCATGTAGGACAAGGGTGCCCAAACTATGGCCCGGGGGCCGGATTTGGCCCCTGATGCCAATTCATCTGGCCCGCAAAGCCCTTGTCGCGCCTGGAAGCAGAAGTAAAACACGCCTGTACAGGCGTGTTTTACTTCCACTTTCCGGAGCGATGAGGGCTTTGTGGACTGGATGAACTGGCGTCAGTGGCTGCATCCGGGCCTTAGTGACCAGCCTCCTGAGCCACGTGATTGGCCTGTGGCTCGAAAGGTTTGGGCACCCCTGATGTAGGAGGTGCTTTACATCAAGTCATTAAGATCTTATATGATTTCATATCCTATAAGATCCTAGTGATATGATGTGAAGCACCTCCTACATGCCTGCTATATGGATCTGATGATGATATTTATCTCTCTTGTCAACAATGTTGATGATTGTTGTGTTGCCTAATTTTTGACTAGGTGATTGTCTGTTGCCTTGACCCCAAGCTTTTAGAGTGGTTTTGAGGATTCTGTTGAGGGCTTAGCTCAGACTAGAGCAAGGAACCCAAGCAAAGAAAACCAAAGTGAAAGCACATGAAAGACTTTAGTCCTTTTAGGTTTACCATAAGACCATGTACCTGAAAGGAACCCATAAAAGAAAGAGGAACCCCTGAAATGAAACTAAACCAAAAGTCCCCCCCCCCCTGCAAATTTCTAGTTTATGATGAAAACCACTGGAAGGCATTTACACACGCTAGGAGATTTTGAAAGTAATTTCTTTGGTGTTAATGAGTTTTTCAAGTTCTACATGGAAGTAATACTGTATCAGAAATTCACCTAACACACATAATGGTGGGTATTTCAGTGGAACATAATGGCTAAGAAATTTAAAGATGCCTACCTTTATAGTCTACTTGCACAAAGATGAATGTGTAACAATGAGCAAAACTTCATTACAGTTTCTGATTTGGCTGCCTTTCCAAAGTCTTTAGGTCCTAGGACTTGTTTTGAGAAAAAGGTACTGCATTTCATAGACCACTTGTTGACTCTGAATAAGAGTAAATTAATCCTTCTAATCAAACAGGGTGCCTCCCTTGAGGACATTTTAATTCTATTTATCTATATACTTTGTTGCCTTGTGTTGATTTGGCATGTACTACTGAATACACAATTAAAGGTGAGATAAATCCCTTCTGTACCAATTGTTATGGCTAGGATTCTGAAATTATCAATATTCTGGTAACTGCCATTCAAAAACCAATGTGTAATGTCTAATGAAATCTTCAAGAGTCCAGATGAACCAATAAAACAAGCACAGATTTTATGTTTGATCTTGCTTTTCTGTATTTGATTTTGTATTTGTAGAGGGATTCTCCCTTTCCCTATTCCTACTACCCCCTCGTACAGATTCAACAAGCCATGAAGCACCTATGTCACAGCTAAATCAAGCACAAATCATATTTTGGACAACTTGTATCAAGAGAATGAAAATCAACATTCTGAGTCGAGACTTTCCCCAAGGTTATTGTTGTTCTAATCTAATGGACTTTACTGCTGCTTTGAGTTCTTTTTGCTGCCAGTTATCTAATGGGACAAGTATTGTTGCAACAGAATAATGGTTCTTCTGCCACAAAGACAAATGATAGACTTTTGTATGATTCAGTGTGGTTCTGAAATACAAAGACAAACCTTCCTGAAATCCATAGAATCATCACAAAGCTGGAAGGCGTCATGTCTTGCTTTTGACGGTGGCCAAACATCGGCATTTATTCTTCGATCTGTCCCACATTATAGCATCATCTCTCTCCCCTGCTCTGCAGATTTTTTTCTTTTCTTTTGAGATCAGCACCCTACTGAGACAGGTTTCTCTGGGAAGTGAAATTTCATTTGCTCCTGTTGTCAGCATGAATGGCACCACACATACAGCTGTGTCTTGACTGCAGGCCAGTTATTGCTGGCCCAAGTTCACCTGCTGTCTTCCCTGTTTAGTTCATGCTACCAAAACAACAGACCATTTCCACAGAATGATTAAGGAAATGAGGTTTTGCTTGACTGGCTTACGCCCCTGCCACCCCACTGCATCCAGAGTGTGTCTTGCTGTCCCTGCAGTTTTCTAATTCTGGGCCGTTCCAATGAAAAGATGCTTTATGCTCTTAGACTAGCTGGCCCAGCTGCAAAATGGTTTTGCAGCAATATGATTTCCATTTCGGGGTATCAACTAACTTCTGAGTACTGGCACAGGCCTATGTTGATGTGGCTTGCCTATTTGGATTGCCAGCTGAATTAGCCCAGTTGAGGAAATTATCACTCCCCATCCCTGCTTCCACTGAATCTTCAGTTATCATAGTAGAAAGGGAGTGGTCATCAATGTTTTCAAAGAGTGTGTATTATTGTAAGATATCTCTGGAGTAATGCGAGGATTCTGGGATGATTTGAGACTTTTTCAGGCAGTGTAGCCTTTGGGTTGGTGTGTATGCTTGAGGGGTGAGGGTGGTGATAACCTGCTCCTCTTTCTCCATCAGGTGAGTATTGAAAGGTCTGAAGAGGTGAAATCAGGTTCTCCATGTGAGCAGGTTCTGTGTGTGAACAGGAAGTGGGGGCTGCATCTTCCACATAGACTTTGGAGAAGGGCAGAGGGAACTGACTTCATTTTTGCTTTTCCTCAAAGTTGCCACAGAGATTGGAGGAGGGGCAGTGGTGGGCAGCAACAGGTTTGCACACACTCCGGGAGGGAGGATAGTAAAATTGGGTGGCCTTCAGACCGGGGGGGGGGGGTAGTGAAATTGGGTGGCCATGCCCATCTCCCTGCCCTGCCCCATCAGGTTTTGTCCCTGCAAGTGGTTCAAAAGCACAAAAGCCAGTCATATCTGACTCTAGGGTGCATTGCTCATCTCCATTTACAGCCAAAGAGCCAGTGCCGTCTGCGTTTTCAGATGTATACTTGGCCATATGGCAGGTATGAGTAGATCGCCCATGACGTAGGCTCCGCCCATGACATAGTCTCCACCCACGACATAGGCTCCACCCATGGTGTGGTAGCGAATTTTTTTGCTGCCCACCACTGGGGGGGGGGGAATGAATGGAAAGCCCAGCCGCTGGCCTCACCCTGACCCCTCACAAAGAATCTTATTTAAGACAATTTAAGAACAAAAACAACAACCTCTCCACTTCACTGTAAAGCAGCTTAATGGGGAGTGGGGATTGAAATACAGTAGCCTGATGTAACCCACCACCCCACCACCACCACCACCACCACCACCACCACCACTAAAGAGCATGAGGGAGCCTCTGTAGTCATGCAACCCAACTCCACCACCACCACTAGAGAGCATGAGGGAGCCTCTGTAGTCATGCAACCCAACTCCACCACCACCACTAGAGAGCATGAGGGAGCCTCTTGTTCAGAAAGGATCCAGATTTTTAAAATGTTGGCTGGATGGAAGTGCCAAGGGATCTGCTCTCCTTGTGTGTCATACACTTTGTCAGAGCCGGCTATAGACTGTGGTAGGAAGCTGCCCCCCTTTTCACATCCCCTCATGTTTGACATGTTGTATCCACTCCTTTTATCAAAACTGTAAGGTCACTTCCTTTTCTGAAAAAGAAAAGGCTATTTCAAAGAGAAAACAGACACTTTCCCCCCTGAGCACCAGGCTTTAAATGGCAAATAACACTGTCTGGAGGGTTCCAGCATTGAAAACTAGCCATTTTTAGGCTTCAACATGTTTGGCATTTGGGGATCTCATAAATATATCATAAGTGCCCATCCCATGACCAATCTGAGTGTTTTTAACCTTTCGTGTTTGCTATTATTTGACATTTGTTTTAATGTTAGCACAGTGGTTAAGGGATCTTGCTGAGGAGGCAGAGATTGGGAGTTTGATTCCCACATTGTGCCTCCTTGGAGAAAAGCCAGCCTATGTAGTCATGGACAGGCTGCACAGTCCCAGACTGCCTCCTGAAGAAGGGAAGAGTAAACCCACTTCTGAGTATTCTCTACCTAGAAAACCCTGGAAAGGACTACCATAAGTCAGAATTGCCTTGACGTCATACAACTATTTAACATCAACAGCATGCAAGGCATTGTAAGAACACAGATACTCGATAGAGTCTCTGGCCCAGTGGGATTACAGCCTGCTACACAGAACAGGTTTGTGATGGACAAGCAGATTGTGGACATGGGAGTACCAGGTGATCCTGGATCAGTGGTGTACCAGGGGCGGCCTGCCCTGGGTGGCACTTTTTGGGGGCAGCAAAATGTCACTTGGGTGTATGGGTGTTCTTGGACTTTATTTGTTTGTTTGTTTGTTTATTAGATTTGTATGCCACTCTCCTTGCCAAAGCAACTCAGAATGGCTAACAGTGTTACAGCAGAAGCTCTAGAGGCTGCTGCCGGGATGGGTGCCGGTGTCTTGGGCCCTGCCCAGAGGGTGGCAAATTTGGCTTACACCCTCGGTGGCTGAAACCCACGTCCTGGGCCGCAGGCGGCTGAAACTCACACTACTCCACTGTCCTGGATGTGCCATCAAGCTGGGTTTAGGGCTAATGAAGCAAATGTACAGTTAAATAAATCCATCTTGAGAAAATCCAGGAAGATAGAAAGAACCAACCTGCATCCGGGGCCAGTAAGAGAATCACCACAAAGTGATTTCTCAAAGATTTCTTTGTAGAAAACATGTGATCCTTCAGATGTTGCTGGACTCCCACCTTCATCAATCTCACCTTTGATGAGCAATGTTAGAATGGTGGCAGTTCTAATCCAACAACATCTGGAGGGTCACAGTCTTCATGCTTCTGTTTTATGCTCCTGGGCCAGTTAATCTATTTCTACTCGTAGTCTCCAACATCTCATCTGGTAGACTAGAAGCTTACTACCAGAATCCTTAACATGTGTTTCCCCTCACCAGTCAATGCCTGAAAATCATCTACATATTGGATACAATGAGTAAAACTCAACAAGCTTTCTGCCTTTCTGTGCCACCTACACTTCACAGGGGCCCTTTTTGTTCCTCTCCCATCCATACAAGGTACCCATCAGTTTGGTTCACTTCATGTTTTCATACAGTTATTAAATATATTAACATAGAGAGGAACATGAAGGAGGAGGTGAAGGAGAAGGATGTGAGCTGAGAGCCAATGAGCTGGTAAGAGATGAAACAGGTGCAGTTTTGGGCTTTGTCTTTTATCAATTTGGAAATACATGGTGTTGAAGAGTCCATCTTTACATACTCCCACATTTTCTGCTCTTCTTTATAATTTCTCCACCAGTTCCACTGAGTACGTCTGATCGGTCTTCTCTATCCAGTCATCTTCAGGTTGGTAGGTCCCTTTCAGAACATTAATTCTCTCAGCACGACTTCTCGTGTCAGGAGCAAGGATGATATTGTAGATGAGGGAGGCTAAGATGCCACCTGCCAAAGGCCCCACCCAGAAAACCTGAAGCAGAAGCAACAAAGACAAGTACTGTATCTGTGAGACACACATACACTCAATCAACTTTCCTTTTCTCAGACTATGTGTTTGCTAGCAAATTAAACTTAGAATGTAAGCTTAGAAACATTAACTTTCTGGACTGTGGCTCCTAGGATCACCCAACCAACTTGGTGCAATGGCTGGAAGGTTCTTGTGGTTCCAAAAATAAATTTCTCTCTGCTTTGAAGGATGGGTGTGTAGAGCAAGGAACCCAGACATCCTGTTGTCTAGTCTGAACTATATTTCCCTGTTATCACCAGACATGTCACTTATGGCTAAGCCCCTTTCCTGACACAATGCTTCTCCATTGTGAATTGCCGCAGCTGTCAGAGATTTCATGTTTAATGTATTGAAGTCCTAATAATTCACTAGGCACCTAGCTGGTTCTACCATCCAAACAGGTGGGCCTCCAGATTTTGTTGGGCTGCAACTCCCACCAGCATAGCTACCAATGAAGATTTCTGGAAGCTGTGATCTAGAAGCCTATGAAAAGCCTAACTCTACATTTAATGGGTCTCCAATTAATATGAGCTAGTTTTTAAGATGCAGTGGCAACCTACACAACTATTTTTTTCTCCTGTTGCTGTTGTATTTGAATCTGAATATTGGCAATCCTCATGGCGATCATCCATGAAGATTGTGATGATAATATAATGCTGTGGCCTTTTATCTGCCTTCTGCATCGCAGCATGACACCCACAGTACCACTGACCCAGCTCCCTGAGTCACTTTCTGGTCCTGAGCCCTTTTGGCACACAAAGTCCTCATCAGCCCCAGGCCAGGATTGATGAAGCTGCTGCCCTCCATCAAGATGGAGCCAAGTGGGATTTAATCCACTTGGGGACCACCTTTCTCTGTGGTCTTTGGCACCCAAGGCCGTTAGTTGTCAGGATGGTCAGGTTAGTTAACCTCTGCCTGACACTCGGCGTAGAGTTGCTGGCAGTATGGTCTACTCTATTATCATAGCAGAATAACCTGACCAGACTTTCTTTGCTACAGTGCTTTTATTTCTTGCAGTTGCTTATAATTGCAGGAGACTGTATATACTTTCATCTAAGCAACTGATGCTAATTGTTAGAGAAAGAGATACTAATACCAAATACATGCTAATATGTGTGAGTGCAGGACCAGCTCCGTCATTAAGCACAGTAAAGGAGCCACTTCAGGTAGAAGATTTGAGGTGTTTTATTGAATGTAAATTTGTCCTCCCAGGAAAGAAGGGATAGGTGAACATCAGTGAATGACCTCAGTGACATGGCCATTCACAAGTCTTGGTGTCCCCCAACTCTATTATGACTGTATCCCAAGGGCTACACTTGGGGACATGAAAGGAGCCTCATTCAGACATACCCTGAACAGAGTTTCTGCAGCAAAAATCCTTTCAACCTAGAGTAATCTCTGACATGAAATTATTATTATGACTATCAATAGAGGCAAACCAATGTGCTGGGGTTGGCTGACTTCTTTTCACCTTACTGCAGCCTTCTCATTCATCATTCGATCATGAAAACAAAATAGAGGATGAAGCAAGTTCAGAATGATTATCCCAGGATAACAGATTGAATAAACAGGCCTTGAGATAAGTCCACGGGTCATATATCATTATCAAGACTCACCATGCTTCACAAGCAACTGATTTTAATTAAGACTCAGCCCAGCAAGAATTGAGTCTTGCTTGTAAACATTTAATTAATGCATCAGTCATCCATCTACTGGCCCGATCCTAATAACACTGAAGCTGTTCCCTTTCTTGTTTCTCTGCGGCCAGAGCTTGATAAAGTTGCTCTCTTTTTTTGTACGACAACTTCCAGAGTGGCAATGCTGTTGACGAGATTCTGGGAACTCTAGTTCAAAAAGTAACTTTGCATCCAGCGCTCTATAAAAAGTCAAGAGCCCTGGGAAAATGGGAAGAAACAGCTCTTTTCAACCTTCACCTCTAAGAGGTGGGCTGACCTTTGCTCCTGCAATTCATTTCCCAGAAGCCTCTGCTGCAGGAGCCAAGGTTCATACCTATTGAAGGGCCAACATTTCCCCTAATCCTGCCGTCCCATGAGCCAGTGATTTCTGGGCCCAGAGAAGTCTGGCTTTGAAGTCTCTAGCCCACTTTTAATGGAAAGCTACTTGTGGTTGAAGAACAGTTAGAACCATGGTGCTTACCCAGTGATCCTGAAAATTGCCCATGATGACAGCAGGGCCAAAAGACCGGGCAGGGTTCATAGAGCATCCTGTGAAATAGATCTGGAAGACAATAAAGACAGGTAAATGCCATCCGACAAGGAGGATCTTAGACAACTTAGGCAAGAACAAAAGAAGGACCTAGTGGTTTACACAACAAGTCTGTTGTCTGTGGTCCATAAGATGGCGTGTCATGGAGGTATCAGATAGATCAGAAATCTTTCCTTTCCTTTCTGTGGACTTTTACTTTCTATGGTGGACTAGAGCAGGGGTGTCCAAACTTTTCCCTCAGCTGTGGTAACTTTATATTTATTTATGCTGTCAAATGCTGTTTCTGATTGTATTTTGTATACCGTATGATGTGATGATGTTACTTTTTTATTCGCTGTGTATTTTGGTTACTGTATATTGTTGATTTGCTGTTTATATTATATTTATTGTGATTATGTAAGTTGCCTAGAGTCGGGTTCTCCTGAGTGGGGCGGGATATAAATTTGAAAATTAAAATTAAATTTCAGGCTGTGGGCTGGTCACATGGTTCAGCAGGCTGGTCATGTGGTTCCTCCCACCGAAGCAGAAGTAAAATGCGCCTTGCAATCTGTTTTGCAACAGGATGGGATAGATTTTTAGGCTGCCATTTTCTCTACTTAAACCAGGGGTGCCCAAACTATGACCCAGAGCCAAATCCACCCCCCAACACCAATTCATCTGGCCCATGCTGCCGTTGTCACTCTTGAAAGTGGTAGTAAAACGTGCCTGTACGGGTGCGTTTTACTTCAATTTCCAGGAGTGGCAAGGCCAGGGCAGGGTGGGCCTGATGAATTGGTGTTGGAGGCCAGATCCAGCCCATGGGCCATAGTTTGCCCTTTCCGTTGGGACATGAGGCAGAACCAAGGACTGGAAATTGTAGTCCAGCTCCAACTCTGTGGCGAGAAACCTCAGAGTAACTAGAGAAACCCCAGAGTAACTAAAGAAACACCTGAGTAACTAACCAGAGCCTCCAAGAGAGTTCCTTCCTCTGTTGCTCTATTGCCCCCTGATGGAAGAGGATGGAAAATAACTACAGTGGCCTGGCATCCCAGAATGACAGCATTTGTACTGGTGGAATAACAATACTCACCCCTAGGAGATGGCCAGCAGTGACTGCCAGTCCAATAGACAATGCTGGGGAACCCAAGTTATCAGTCCGACGGCTGTCAGTTGAGGCAAAGACACAGAGGACCAGCAGGAAGGTCAGAATGAGCTCCACAGCCACAGCCTGGCCCACTGGTGTGTTGTGTTGCAGCTGGAAAGATTAAGAAACCCATGAAGGAGAGATAGGCAGCATCAGCTGTTGAGTGTTGGCACAATCACAGAGACAACACAGACAATTACCATCCGCCAAAAACTGCATTTAGCGTACAAAAGGAAGATGCCCCCATGGGGTGGATTTCACAGGACAACTAACAATTCAATGGTTTGTCAGGTCTACCGTCAAAGTACCAGCCTGCCAATGCTTCCCAGCCCTGTTGAATTCCTGAGCTAATTACGTGCTCATCTGTCTGGTCATTGCTGGATCATCCTTTCCCCACTTCCACATGCTGCCCCCTCCCAACATAAATGTCTGCCTATTCCAGCAAGAAGAGCTGGATCAGCACCAAAGGAGAAATGGAGAGTCTTAGTAATTAAGCTGAGCTGCTGGAGTTCAGCCACGGCTTAGTAACTTCTAAACAAGTGAACTAGTGTATACTTTGAGAGATGTTTTCTTTCAATCTCCCCTATGCCAGCCTTTTCAGGCTGTCCACAACCAGAACTTCCATTAATCTATATAGCATGTGTCCATGCATGCTTATGTTCCCTTTCAGGGGATGGTGGCAGTTCAAACCCTACACATCTAGAGGCTGGAAGTTGCTCATTCAAATGTGTGTGTAGTTTTTGAAATTATTGCTGCTAATTTGCAAACTCTGGTTCTTAAATTCAAATGCTTGCTATAGGCCAGTGATGGAGAACCTTTTAGAGACCAAGTGCCCAAGGAGGAGGAGGAGACATGTGGGCAGGCACCGCATGTGCCCACACATCCATGTGATGTTGCTGGTGCATCTCCGGCAAAGTCACGTGGGTGCACCACTCCCTGTGGGTGCTCCCCACCCCCATGGGCGCTCCACCACCCCCTGTGGGTGTTCCCCACCCCATGGGTGCTCCCCTCACAGGGAGCTCCCCCATGTGTGTGTCCAACTTCTAGGGGGTGGGTGGGTGGGTGGCTCTTCTCCCCTTACCTTGACCCCACTGCCACCTCCTAGGCAGGATTCCAGCCTCCCATCTCGCTTCCCCATTGGCAGAGGGAGAGGGGTAGAGGGGAAGTGGCACTGGCATTGCTGCTGGCCAGCTGATGGGGCGGGTCTTCCCCTCAACAGCATGTGTGCCAACAGAGAGGCTTCTGTGTGCCAGCTCTGGCATGTGTGCAATTGGTTCACTACCACTGCTATAGGCTATTTCCCCCCAACCCTAACCCCCCAACCTGCACCTTCTGGATGTGTATATAAATGCTAATCCCATTACCTCTAATCAGGATGGCTAGACCAGCTGGAAATGATGGGATTTATAGATCAATAGGGGCTGTTTGGGGGAGACTCAGACACTCCAGAGAACAGGGTTGCTGTACCTCTGACAAGTGTGTGGGAAAGGGGTATTCTGTCATGTGCAGATTTTGCTTAACTCTCATGACAGGAAGAATCCCAGCACTCTCTCTTTCTCACACTTAAAATCAACAGCTGCTCACTTTGCAAAGAAAGTACCTTTGCAAATAACAGAGAATGGCAGAACTAAGGCAAAAATTTAACAATGTGAGATCTGTAGTAGTAAAGGCCCAATTGCCTGTCTTGAATGACAAGATAGCAAACACGCACAAACACACATCACATACGCACATCACATACAGCACCAAGGAGTAAGGTTACAGGAGTGATCTCAGAAACAGAATAAGTTTTCCATTTTAGAAGCACAGCAGGCAGGTTGAGACAAGTAAGAGGGGGTTCAGTGTAATTTCTGTTGTTCTGAGACCACAGTTCCGCTTGACTCTGGACAGGTTAATGGGCCAGCATTCTCAAAAGCTATTACAGTAATACCCCTGACAACGTTTGTACCAGATAGCACTAGAATCGGATAACGATGCAAGAGTTTTAGAAAAATCTTGCATCAGATAACGCGATTTTTAGCGTTATCCGGTACAATCGTGTGTGTGTGGGGAGGGGGTTGGATTGGGTAGAACATCTACCCAATCCAACCCCCTCCCCAGCGCCTGCCTGCCTTTCCCCCTAGCCTTCCCTCTGCTTATTTTCCCTTCTCCGACTGCCAGCTGATCGGAGGCTTTTTTTTAAACTGCAGGGAAGGGGGGGAAAGAGAGGAATGTGGTTGTTTCTATAGAGAAGTAAAGGAGGCCAAAGCTTCTCTCCCTGTCACTTCGCTCTTTGGGAAAGTTACATAGTCCCAGAACAGTCCCCAAAGAAAGCAGTGGTAAACCATTTCCAAATATTCTGTACCTAGAAAACCGTGGGAAAGAATCACCATAAACAGAAATGACATGACAGCATCCCATTATAATTAGATATGCATTTACCTGGAAATAAGACCCATTGAACGTCATGGGACATACTTCATAGAATGTTTTCTTGACCAGAACAACAAACATACTCTTTTTAGGAGCACTTACCCCATTGACTGCCAGGCCTCCACGGATCTGTGGTGGGGTAATCTGGTGAATTATTCCAGCACCAGCGATCGCTCCTGCAATCTGTGCCATGAGGTAGGCCACAGCCCGAGGCACAGAGATCTTCTGTGCAACCAGGAGGGCCACCGTCACTGCTGGATTGATATGTGCCCCACTGATGTGGCCCACAGACTGGACAAGAGTGGCTATTGCCAAGCCAAAGGCCAGTGAGATCTGCAGGATGCTAGGGACTGCAGAGGGCCAATTCAAGGCAGAGCCCACCCCTAAGAAGACAAAGATCATAGTGGCCAAAAATTCGGCAGCAACTGCCCTAAAAAAGGCCAGGGAGCAAATTTTCTTCACCATGATGGTGGCACCTGCAGGAAGGCTCTCGGACTCTACTGCCAACAGAATGGGCAGAATATATATATATACAGTATATATATCTACTAAGCTAAGGAAGGAGCAGAGGAAAAATGAAAAATGGGGTGGGACTGGGAGCAGAAACTATTCTGAAAGCACCCATCACCATCTCCTCTTTCTCCTCCCTTCCGTTATCTCCAAAAGATTGAATCTTCATATTAGTAATGCTCTGCTCTTCTTCTTTCTCAGTCTGTGATTTATGTGCCCATTTGACTTTCGGTTGACTACAGAGAGAGATCTTCCTGAACATTCCCAAAGAGGACACTCTGAACTAGGCAGGTGCATTCCTGCAAAACATCATTGGGACATTTAATCACAATATGCCATGCCTTCTCTTAGGTTTCCCTCCCCCCCCCCAAAAAAAAAAATCCCAGGCCAGCTCAGCACAATGTCAAGTCCACTGTGTTCAGCACAGTGTTCTGGTTCAGTCCAATGGCCTGCAAAGAACTGTGGTTCAATGAGCGGTTTCCTTGAACACCACCCAGGACTGCCAAAATAGAGCTGTGGGCTAACTCATAACAGGCTGCCCCATACTTAGCCAGTGATGGGTCTGTGTTCAGTTTGGTGGGCCATAATTAGTGCAGCCCTTGTGTAAAACAATAGCGTTCATATGACTGCTTGATGTTACATGACCATACTACTAGCATAAAGATTGTCTACTCTGTAAACCAGGAGTTCCCAACCTAAGGCCTGTGACACCCCTCCAAGAGATTCAAGAAAGAAAATGGCCACCCCTTTGAAGCTGTTGGGACAAAATGGCCACCCCCATTGTGCAGGCAGGGCAAAATGGCCATCCCGCCCTTGAAGCTGACTGAGATAGCGTGACCCGGCACCCGGCTTGAAAAGGTAGGGAACCCCTGCTGCAAACATTTGAAAGGGTTGTTTCAAGGTTTTTTGGTATACAGTACAGTAGTTACATTTTATTCCTGTTTTCTTGTCCAAGCAGGTTAGGCCTATGCAAGCTTATTTATGTGCTTAGGGATGCTGAAGAAACTTGTTCTGCCCAGATATGTAGTTGGTTAGTGTGTGTGTGTGTTGTAGTCCCCTTACTGTTATAACTGCAAGTCTTAGAAACAAACACTTACTGATTCCTTAAAATAAATATTTGTATTGCTTCTAAAAAAAAATCTGACTGGCCTATAACACAAAACACTTGACTTTTGTCCACCCTAATGCTGCCTTAAAACTCACAACAGAACCTGAAGTGTAGCACCAGCCAGGCAATATTCCTCCTCTATTAATTAATGAGGCCACATCCCTACAGCTATAAAAAATAATGAAATGTTAAAAGTTAAAGTGATAAGTCTGGATAAAATGAAGGCATGAGATGAACCTCAACTTTCCCCATCCTTCAAAATGACTCTAGTGGCAGATGTCACAAATCCAGTTGCCAGACTCATATTTCAGTTTTTCAGACAGTTCTTACAATAAACACCCTTTCCTTGCAAAATAAAGGCACAGTATTTGTTTTACATCCTTGTCTGGGATGGGATGGGTTCACCAGATTCTCTCTCTCAGACAGAAGAATATGGAACACCCATCTCGAGTATCAATGCTTCTGCAGTGCGGTTACATTTCATTCTACAGTGCGTCCCAAAAGTTACCATGCATAGGGGAAATGTACAAAATATTCATCCCAATTTTTTTACAAAATATTCTCCATGTTTTAGCCACCTCCTTTACACGCACGCACGCACGCACGCACCTACAAAGTCTTCATCACACATGATGAACACATGATGAACATGTGTGACAAAGTCTTCATCACACATGATGAACATGCATTCCATAATATCTGTTGTTATGCAATTTTGCCTTTCTATGGCGACTTTTGGGAAACCCTGTAATTCTGTATTTCACAGAGCCTGTGGAGGTCCCTTTTTGGCCTGGCATTTGCCATTTGCCTGGCAAATGGAGGCTTCTGTATACCTTTGTAGGCAATGTTGAGTTTGGGTGCAGAACAAAATAAATTCACCTGGCTCCTGTTGTGAAAATCTAGCTAATCAGGTAAGTTCTTGTTACTAAATCACAATTAAAGAGAACTAGATGCATGTATTATGTTTTTTCCCCAAAAACATAAATAAGGAGATATTAAGCTGGATTCCCCCCCTCTTCATTCTTGGCAGTCATCAAAGAAGAGCTGGAAATCATTCATGGCATCAAGCATGGGCATTGTGCGCACCATGTTCTAATGGGCATTAGACGGACCATATAATTACAGCCTCGCAATCATTCTTCTCTGAGCTTCAACCTGCTGAGCTGTTCCCCGTGTCTCTTGGGGAGCTGCCAGCTGTTCCTGCCTCACCATTTGTTTAGTGGGCACATTGCAATTATGCAGGGCTTTTGCTTTTACTAATTATCAGTCATGGAAAGCAATTACAGGAGCCACTGGATTAAGTAATAATTATAGTGATTAATTATATTTCTCTCCCTTTAGGGGTTTTTAATTCCCCAGTTGCTTGCTGAAGGCAACGTGCTCATTAGATGGGTGAGGTTACAAAGAGTGCCAAAAAAACAAAACAAAAATTAAAAAAGAAAGAAAGAAGAATGAAAAGGTCCCTATGGTGGATGTGGCACTTGGCTGGCAGATTTGGGCCTGGGATCCTAGCGAAAACTTTGTAGATCATCAAAACCTCTGCAAGCAGTGCATAGGAAATAGCAGCTTGCTCAGATTCTCTCTTCCTTCTCTTCTTACAAATTTGAAATGAGAAGCTGCTAAACTCTGTATTTAGGTCCAACTGCAGTGACTCAGTGAAGAAGCTCATCTTGTTAGCTGGAAGGTTGGCAAGTCGGCAGTTTAAGACCTGAGTACTGCATGTCAGAATGAGAGCCTGTCTCTGTCCCAGCTCCTGCCAACCTAGCACTTAGAAAGCAAGAAAGTGCAAGTAAATAAACAGGGACCACTTAGGTGGGAAAAGATCTTGGGAACATGAAAGGAGCCTCATTTGGGCGCCCCCTGAGCAGAGTTTTTCCAACATACACTATATACACTATTACAGTATGCTCCTTTCACCCAGCTGGACAATATAAATGCTTCTATACTTTGTTTACTATACAGACGCTTTAATTTATACTTTATCCTTCTTTCCAAAATGAAATAAATTCTTGCCCTGGTTTCATTCCTTTCCTTTTTACCAGTGCATAGTCCCAAAATTCTCCCCATGTTTCTTTAAAATCTGATTTCTTTATCATTCCTTTTTTACTCTTATTTCTGATGTTAATTTGCCACAATTTTCTGTACCATTCTTCTAATTCAATTTGGACTATCTGATTTCCACTTCTTAGCTATAACTAATCTCATTGCAGTTGCCATTATACTAATCGTTTCTCTCTATTCGCTCTCTAATTTTTTACCTCCAAAATTCATTAGCAGGACTACCCTAGGCTTCATCTAGAGTTCAGTTCTCTTGGGTAGCGCCTGTAAAGTTTAGACTATAACTGAGATACAATTCACCGCAACTCTTAAAATGAAGTCACCATTACTACAGGCCGAAACTATTCACAACTAAACTATTAACTTTACTATACTTGCCATTTATACACAATATTCCCATTAATTAAGAGACAAAAGGCTAAAAGGATGGCTAACAATCTGAAGAGTTTGAAGAGTCTATATGGGCTAGAGTGGAGTGAGAGAAACAAGGTAGGAAACAATGATACCCCGATAAATGGAAAAATCACTAACTAATAAAGAGTTCCTACTGGGGGAAGGAAAAGGGAAAACTCCTTTCTTCAGCTCTTAGACACATTTGTTACCTGATTGATTCTTATACTTCTTGGACCATGCTTTCCATCAATACAAGCCAGAGGTGATTTTAACATTTGCATCAGTAGGAAAAGCAAGTGAGCTGAAGGTATGTAAATCTTTCAGGCTCCCCCCACCACCACCACCACCTTTTACTTAAGATTGTTTGCTGGTAATCCTAAAACAGCCTCACATTAATCACACAAACTGCTTGACCTATTAACATTTGGAGTCCTCCTAGATTATCACAGGTCACACCTGTTAGTTAACCGATCCTGGCTGGTGCCCGGCACGAGCTGCAGAATTACAATGAGGAAAAGACAGAAGTATCGAAAACTCTTTTCCTCTAATAAATGGTATTGGCATTTCAGTTCCATGCTGTCATTGATCCTGCAACCATGAGAATCTAGGTTTCCTTTTCTCCTGTGCTATTGTTACAAATTGCAGGGCTGCTTTGGTTTCTTTCTTTAAATAAATAAATAAAGGCCTTCACTGCAGTGAGTTCTCTGTCAGCCCTCCGTTTAGGAGCAGTTGTCAGACATTAAGAGAAAGAAAGGAAGATATAGTGGTACCTCCTCTAGTTACAAAATTGATGCATTCCTCGGGACATTTCGTATTATGAAAAATTTGTAACTCAAAATGCAGTTTCCCATAAGAATGCATTGAAAACCTTTTCCCCCTGGCCTCCAGAACAAATTAATTGGATTTCAATGCATTCCTATGGGAAACTGCATTTTGAGTTACAGATTTTTCATGATTTAAATCTGTTACCTGAGGCATTATTTTCAATGGATTTCCTTTTGTAACTTAAAAATTACTTTACTCAAGACATTCGTAACTCAAGGTACCACTGTAATTTTTGTTTCTGCTGCAAAAAGAAAGCAGTTTTCTCCAATGATCCTTTTTTATTCTCAAACATCCTTCCCCACCACCCTTTCCTCACCCCATCACTCCTCTAAGGATCTGATTTGACATTCAGAGGGCTGCTTTTATGTAAGATTTGCTCAACATCTTACATAAAGCCTAAGATAATTATGATCAACCCTCTTAAGAAAAGGTTCAGTCGGGCAAGTTTGGTGGGAGAAATTCCTGCAGGAATAATAAACTAATATGGCTGCAATCTTGTTATTATAAGCCCTGACTTTGGTAATGAAGACCCATTGACTTCAAAGGGGCTGAAGAGGCTGTGAATAAGATTGCATGGCTAAACTAAAAAGACCATGAATCAGAGCTTCTTTTTTGTTTCTCTACGCAGCTACTTTGCCATGTTGTTAGAAAGAACATCCACTTCACTACAGACACAAATGCATGCTACTGTCCAGAGTGAAATAACAATAACAGAAATAAACCTAAGTTCTCTAATGTCAGGATCTTACACAATGAAGTTTTGATAAAGGAAAAGTCAAACAAAGAACATAGATAACAAGAGATGATCTGTTTGTTATTGGATCTTGAGCTACAAGGTCAAGTATATATACATTACACTACTGTATATACTTGAGTATAAGCCCACCCAAATATAAGCCAAGATACCTAATTTTGACCTGAAAGCCCAGGAAAATAGATTGACCTGAGTATAAGCCAAGGGTGGGAAATGCAACAGCTGCTAGTGAGTTTGAATAATCAAAATACATGAAAATATGGTAAATTTAATTAAATTGTCAGGGCATCTCAATCTGACACAGTCTTGGGACCATTGTGGTTGTTGACCTGAGTATAAGCCATGTTCCCTTTTGGGGGCTCATTTTTGGGGCTAAAAACTCGGCTTATACTCGAGTATATATGGTAATTATTGAGGCTTCCTACTAGTATAATATGTCCCACAAGTGGCCATTTGCTTATTCTTTTAAAATGGTTTTTATTCTGACACAACAACAAAAAACAGAAAAGAAAGAAAATATGTTCACAGTGACACTAATGAGGATCAAACCATTGGCAAATGGAATTCACTGCTGAATAGCAAAGGGAAAGTTGTGTTAAATGGGCATACTCTAGTTGGGTCCGGTGATGGGATTTAGGCTGCAAATTAATGTAAGCCGTCACTATGTCCACAAAAGTATCCAAACGGAAATAAGGATTGTAGGTGATAACAAATAAAAACAAGAGAGTTTGGCATCTTAAAGACTAAGGGATTTAATTTACTGTGTACTTTCAAATAAGGGTAACTTTCCTCATGGAACACAATAGTTAGTCCACAAATTTATGTACATAGAAAAGAAAATAGAGAGGGGGAAAGCCAGGTAACGATTACATTGCTAATGGGCTTACAGAATGAGTAATGGCTTTATTAAAAGCAGTAATGATCAGTGCTGATTACATGGACCAGAATCTTGTTGCTTGATAATAGCCTTGCATAAATGAGTTCAGTGGTTTAGGTATCAGAAGTTGTGAGTTTGATTTCCCATTGTGCCTCCAAGGAGAAGAGCCTGCCTGTGTCTCAGGAGCTGGGAGGGGGGGATAGGAAAGTCCAAAAAGGTTGACCAGACATTGTAGACAGGAAATCTGAGGTTAAAAATGAAGATTACATATGAAAAGACTCATAGATATTTGTGCAGATATCAAATAATATGTAGGAATGCCCTCTTGCTGGGAATGAAAAGGCAATAGGTGTGTCTCAGTGGTGGGATGTCAACATTTTTACTCCTTCACAGTGATGTCATCACAGTGTGGGTGGAGCTAACATCATGACATCATGGGTGGAGCTTGGGAGGACAGCAAAGAGGCCATGCAAACGCGACAAGCACTGTAAGCATGCATCCATGCACACCAAGTGCTTGGCTCACATGCGCAGTGGAGGAACCAGTGAAAAGGTAAGCCCCGAAGGTGGTTCCCCCAAAAAAGCTGCTGCCGGTTCTCCAGGACACTGGGAAAGGTTACTACCGGTTCTTGGCGACCTGATGTGAACCTGTTACATCCCGTCACTGGTGTGTCTAATCATTTCTGATAACTAAGGCATGGCTATGGGTAACTCTTTTGCAATTACAGTACTGCCAAACTTCATGCGTCTCTTTTCAAAGCTGCAATGAGAAAAACTCTTAATGGAAAAAAATTCTCTCCCTTTCCCTTCTCCCCTTCCGGCCTGGCCTTCTCATTACAGCTTGTTCCTTTTGGTACGCTTATGCACATATTTTAATTACCGTGATTCCTTCAAAGGTGTAATTATTGTAGAAATTGTGGTTTAGCATGAAAGCTAAACGGGGCTGAACGGCTATTCATGCCAAAAGAAGCGGCGGGAACATTCTGGCTTTCTGGGAGAGAAGGAAGCCAAATGTCTATCCTCTAGTCTACAGGATGTGATTTGGTTCTGTGAGAAAGGAGGTGCCAGCATGATAATGATCGATCCAACCCTATTCTGCATCCCAGCTCATCCTCACAGCAGGCAATCTGCATTTATAAGATAATGCCCCTTAAAGATCATCTCCAGAGCATTTGTATGAGCATCTGATCTGGTCTTGTGAAAGAACCAAGAATAAATCAGCCATATGTCCCCCCTCTCTCTATCCCACCTTCACCCAGTGTTGATATCTAGGGAAGCAGAAGGTAAAGGCTGCCCTTGCTTGAAAGCCAGTCGTATCTGACTTTAGGGTTCAGTGCTCATCTCTGTTTATAGCCAAAGAACCAGCGCTGTCTGCATCTGCAGACATTTCTGTGTAAATGTGGCAGGCATGACTAGACACCGGAGTGCACGGAACACTTCATTACCTTTCCATTGAAGTGGTACTGATTTATCTACTTGCAATTTCTTGTTTCAAACTGCTAGGTTGGCAGGAGCTGGGACAGAGACAGAAGCTCACTCCGTCATGCAGCACTTGGGTCTCGAACCTCTGACCTGCTGACCTTCCAGTCGTGGTTAACCACTAAGCCACTGCAGTCCCTTAAAAAATGTTACAGGTAGACTCTAAGGATCTACCGTCAGGGATTTATTTTGTGAATTCGATTTGCTACATGGGTGAAAAGAACATGATTGTTGGTCTTCATTTGCGAAATTGACTCATTTCGTCAATTTCAATGTCCTTCACCTGTTTACCACATTGAATTGATGAACTAAATCCCTAACTGTAGTGTCCTTATACTCTACCTGCCACACTTTTTTGTTTTTAAACCTTCATATAAAACGTTTCTGATGTCTGATCCAAATTGTATAAGTGTCAAAAAAAGGTTCAAGCACACTTTGGATCACTTTGATCCGTCAATCGGTTTTTTTTGTTGGATCACCGCCAAACAGGCCCTCCTAGTGGAAATGTCCTTTTTAATGAGTCACATTTTTTTCTCAATATCTTTTTGGGGGACTCCTGCTTCGGTGTCATTTTTCTCCACATGTCTTATGTGAACTGTATCCACCTCGGGAAGTTGTCGTATTCAGTTTCTAAATTGGTTTCCCCTTCTTTTTTCCCCTTGTGTTTTTTGTGGCCTTGTTTGAGTGGTTTTTTGTAAAACGCTTCATAGATTATGTTTCTGAAGTCCAATTCCTAATCTGAAAGTGTCCCCACAAAGGTTAATCTTTCCTCTTTCAAACTCACTTTGTATCATCTGAATTGGTTGAGTTATTTTTTTGCTGGCCCCTGACAACTGAACCCCCCAGCAAAACTGTCACTTTTCCTATGCTACTTCCAAAAGCGATGATGTCATCACTTTGCATTTTGGGCTTTTGGCTTCTACCAATTCTTAATGTTGCCAAGACGATCTTTCAAATGGCATAACCCTTATGTTCGTGGGTGCCTTAGTTTTGGTGTTGCAGCTTATCAAAAATACATGATTTTTGTTACATTGCAAAAGCTGCCAGACCACCCAACTGAAATGTAAGACATTCATAGAATTCATGTCAAAAGAAGATGCAGAGCTCAAGAATTACTAGGGTTAATTTATTCTCTTCATATTTACCTTCAATGTTAAGATCAGCAGTGTGGTGTGGTGGACAGACTGATGGACTAGGACTCAGGAGACCTTGGTTTGAATCTTGGCTTGTCTGTGGAAGCTCATGGGGGAGAGTTAGAATTGGTAGAACTGCTCCTTACCTATCTCTCTTACATTGAAAGTCCTGCTATGGTTGCTATAAGTCAATCCTGACTCGACAGCACATAATACACAGAAAAGCATTAAGCGCACCATCGATCCTTACTTGTCACAGTAAAGCAGGCATGAGATTGATCTGGTGGTTTTAAAAGCCAGCATGTTTGTTTTGACCTTTGAGTTGACTTAATAAAGGTATTGCTGTAATATGGATTTTGGAAATTTTTCTTAAGGTCAACATGAGTGTTTTTATTTCCAACTTGGAATACACCCAATTCTTTTTGTATGTCACCTGGAAAGCAGAACCTAGAGGTGAATGCACCGCTGCGTGAACTAAGTTCCCCACCACATAAATTTACCACCACCACCACCCCCAAAGCTATTCAAGGGGTGAGCAGAACCTTAGAAATCATTTAGGGATTGAGAAAGAGTTTGGCTATAAAGGGCTATGTATAATTGCTTGCAATTCATTTCTAACTCATGTTATAATAATAATTTTGTGTCAGAAATTATTCTTGGTTGAAGTTGAAAGGATTTTTGTGTGAGAAACTCCACTCAGGGAACGCCCAAATGAGGCTCATTTCATGTCCCTAAGAGCTGGGACAGAGATGGGCACTCAGTCCGTCATGCAGTACCCAGGTTTTGAACTGCTGATTTGCCAGCCTTCCAGCTAACAAGGCGAGCTTCTTAACCACTGAGCCACCACAGCCCCATGTTATTAAACTCATGTTTAATAAGGGATATATGTGTTACATTAGGATTGCAATTTAACTAGAGAGTGCTCTACTTCATCTCTTGGAGAGGACCTGTAACTTTTCACTTCCTTTTATTGTTACAGAGTTTTGACCTCACTCAGTAGTGGTGGACTATCGTGTGGTTTTCACGCTGGCGTGTCTTCATGCAGCCTGGGGAGGGGGGGATCTTCAGCGGTTATTTTTCAAGAAATGAGAAGCAACAAATTTAGTTAATTCTGAAAAGTGAAAAGTAAGTGGCTGCTTTTAAAACCACAACTATAACTATAACTATAACTATAACTATAACTATAACTATAACTATAACTATAACTATAACTATAACAAACTACTTGTGCTTAACTAGTACTACAATTGCAACTCAATGCTTTTGAAAAGTAACATTCCAGACTGTGGTGTCAGCTGCGTGTGGAAATACACCAATGTCTGCCCAGACAGAAGAGTGTACTAAGCACATTGATTCCTCAGAGGTGTTCTCTCCCTATTCTGTACTCACCATATCAACAAGAAATAGTGCACCTGCTCTCTGATGCTAGCAAGGCTTTTGAAAATGTGTCACCAAATGTGCAGTTCTCAACTTGAATAATGTGAAAGGAATATTTTTGTCCTTGGTTGTTAAAAATAGCTGATCAGATGAAAAGAGTGAGCAGATCAGGCTTCTTTGGAACCTCAACTGATGTTCAAGCAGATTTATTTCTTCTTTCCCTGCAAAAAGTACTCCTAGCAGACTCCATCGCTGCTCTGAACAAAGTATTCACTACTGCTTTTGAAGGTGGGGGTCCTTTCCCCTTCCAAATCATGGGACATTTAAGTTTAAGCTTTGTTGTTTATCAGTTTACTTTTTTGCCTGATTTTAGTACAGTATCTGTATTGTGGATCTGTTTATGCTGTATGGGATTTTTGTCTTTGTTAACTACCCAGAATGACCAGTAGGTTAGATGGGCAGTATAGAAAAAAACTTAAAATAAAATAAATACTTCTCGTTCTGAGTGATGATGCCAGAAAATCTCCCACACAGTTCTGTTTTCGTTATGTTCATCTTTTATTTCTCCATTCCTTTTCTTATGTTCTTCTGTATTGCTCATTCCAAATGAAATTTTGTTACCAGTCACGACACCTTCTGTGAAGGTGAAACACTGTATACGGCTCTTCCAATTTATAGCTGTCAGGTTGTTTGGATTGTCAGCTGCTGCGTGTAGGCTTTTAAAGGTCACAAAATCTGTGTTCAAATTGGAAGCACACCTGTGGTGTTGCTGTCCCCCCCCCCTTACAATAATTCCTGCAGATGCCCATCTGTACTGCATGAGTTATTCAAATTGTGAAGTTTGAGAGAAGGCTTCTTTCAAGGCAACATCTTTCCTCACTGGATCCTTCCTTCCCACTGTGGTTTCTTCCAACCATTGTCTTACTCTAGAAAAACATCTGTTAAGGACAAAAGATGGAATACCTGCAAAACAGCTTCCAAGTGCCGGCATGATAATAGCTTCATCTGAAACCACCTTATGCCTAATCCATAATATGCCAAGAAGATTGTTTCCTTGGGCTCTATGGCTGTTTTAAAAAATAAGCAATTTATTACGTGTTGTAGCATTCCTCCACTAAATGCTTCTGATTGAAGAATGGATCATATTAGGGCACAATGACATGAGTGAATTTTTGTTCTGTTCATACATTGGGAAACAAGTAGGCTCATTAGTAATCTGGGAAAGGTTTCCAAACCAGATCATTTTCTTACCCTAGAATTATCCTCTCTCTTTCCCATTCATGTTAAAACCTTGCCTTTCTGAATATTCTGGTGCCTCTTGCTGGACTTCTCCATTATTTTTGCATGCCAAACAACCTGTGATGCAGGAGAATGGGTCTCTGAATGGTCTTAAAATTATTTTAAATCCACCAAGATCTCTGATTTTGATTAAAGAAGCAGGAAGCAGTGCTGGGGAAAGATGAATGCCTGGTAAATTTCCTCTTTCCAGTGTTTCAGTCATGAATGAGAAAGCTATAATTACACCCCCTGCAAATAAGAAATGGGGAATCTTTTGGTCCTCGGCTCTAGATGTTTTATCACCCATCATCTGCCAGAAATCTTTCCCACTGCTAAGGTTTTACAGAAGGTGTAGTCCAGAAATCTGAAAGCCCAGGGCATTTTTCCAGCCCAGCCCTAGAAACCAACATAAGTGCTGTACCTGATTTTTGGCCCTCTTAGGGCCTAATAGCTTTGACAAAGGAGTCTCTGACAACAGTAATTCCAAAAATAGAACATTCCCAAACTCTGAGACTATATCCATGTGCCCCTCCACCACCAGCCACTCCGCCCACAACTGCATATGCGATCCATGTGACAACCCCTGGGAGGAGTGCCTTGGTTTGGAAATCAGCCCTGGATTGACTAAGCTTGCATTGGCACTGAAACTAGGCACTGAAACCTGCCCAGATGCCACCTGCCACTCCACATGGGAGTGAAACTATTATGGGTCACTGAACTCAGCCATCAACCAGGCTTTTTGCTTTGTATGCCTGGTAATAAAAGTGTTAGCATTAGCAGCTAAGGCTCGCTGCACCTGAGCATTGCAAGATAGTTCACACCGGTATCTAGAAGAGGAACCCATGCCACCCACTGCTGCCCCCACTGTGAACTCATCATGGGCAACGAAAGGTGAGTGACAGACTGTGATTTACACCATCCTGAATTCTGGGAAGTGCAGTTTCTCCCTGGGATGGGCTTTCGGAGGAGCAGAGAGTACTGGAAGCCATTACATAAGAGGAGTTAACCTGGCAAAGACTGTTTCCTAGTGGCCAAATTGAGAATTGCCACATTTGCCATTCCACCAAAATCTTGAGCAGCAAAATATCATATATTGTACATTCTTCTGGACGTAGTGAAACTGTGAGACCCTTGCAAGCCAACTTTACCCTTTGTTTATTTCAGGCTTTCTCAACCTTTTCGGAGTGGGGGCCGGATCACTCCCCTCAGAATGGCTGCACGGGCTGGTCACATGTTTCCGTGTGGGTTCTTGTGCAGAAATGCATGTTTTCAGTGAGATCTCACCAGATTTTGTGTGATAACAGACCGAAAAGGCACATTTTTGCTGGTTTTCCATGTTTCCAGGTGGCGGCAGCAACAAGGAGGATGTTGGGGGCCTGATGAAAAGGCTTTGGGGGCCAGGTTTGGCCCATGGGGCATCGGTTGAGAATGCCTGGTTTATTTCATACAATTTTGTCTCCTAATTGTCTGTCTTCAGACAGAGGGAGTGCATAATTAGTATACCACCTGGATTACCAAGATGAGAAATCAGACACCAGGCTCTTTTCCTGTACAGTATTTTACTAAGGCTAGGGAAAGTTACTTTTTCTCACTACAGCTCCCCTGGCAGAAAGATTCTGGGATTTGTAGTCCAAGAAGTAACTTTTCTCATCTCTTATACAAATCTACCATCCTGTCCTTAAATTCATGCCATTGTTCTTGAGATGCTAGTGCTGCACACCAAGGCAGAGGAGGAAATACAATAAAACCTTGCATAAAAAGTGCCTCACTTAGAGAGTAACTCACTTAAAGAGCAGAATTTTCTCTGAATGGTCACCTCACTTAACAACGAAAACCAACCAAAAACTTGCTTAACAACTAAATCGGGGTTCGATTTTTTTTAAAAGCCAGTATTTCTATTTGTATGTCAACTGTTTTGTAAATTGAACCGTTTGCATGTCGGGGTTCCACTTGTACCTCAAAATTCAGACAAAACATTGTGACAACTTCACTCCAAAACCTCATCCACTTTGGTCACAAAGTATGGAGAATTTCTTCACAGGGACTGTCAATAGAATATCCAGTGCTTGTGAGGGGCAACTAAGACCCAAAACCCAGCTTTAACCATCATTTATTATTTTGGGGAGGTCCCACGGAGGGATGTGTAATGGCTCCTGCAAAATGTCTCTCCTATTATCAAAACTTTTTGTAAGATTCAGTGAATTCACAGTTGCTAATTGCTTGAATGAATCTACTTTGGCCTTGGGGGCTTAATAGTTTCTCATCTCTGCTGAAAGGAAAATCAAATGCCCTTAACTATCATCTAGGAACAAAGAAAGAGGAAGGGAGGGGAGGAGAATGAGAATATACAACCCTCTGACTTGCAACCCTATTAGACTTCGAAAATCTTTACTGCTTCAATTTTGTCTTTTTATATAAATTGCTCCCAAGAGTAACAGTTTATAAACTATTAAACAGAAATGTTGGCTTATTGTAACACAGTGGGGAAAATACATTTTATTGCATTCAATTCAACTTAAATCAGGGATGAGACTAAGGACAAATAGCTACAGGGGTCCTTGGGGTCAACTTCATACCCTCTGGATACCCTCCCTTAAATGACCACACATTTACAAAACCTGAAAGCCAAATGTTGGTAGAAGTTTCCTTTTGGTGCATTTGTGTCCTTGCTTGGGTGTGGGTGTGAAGGTGTCTTGCTTGCACCTTGTTTTATCGCAGAACCACAGCTCCTGGAGGCTTCCAACTGCAAAAAACAAATCCCACCTAATAAAATTAAAGTTTGTTTCTAATCTTCCTGGGAGGAGTTAAGCAGATGTGGGAGGGAGTGTGCCTCCACCTAGGCTCTCTAGCCTTCTCCTTCACAGTTTCATCGCTTGAAATTCCTCCATGAAACAACGTGGTGACTAAGCTCTGCAGCGGAGAGGGTGTTCAGGAGCGGTCGTGGGTTTTATCCTTATACCATCTGGCAACCTGAGTTTCGACAGGAGTGCTGGCCAAATCAGCTGGAAACCCACCTAAGGCTTTCTGGAAACTTAATGGATCCAGCAGCCTTCATGGGCAGACCATCTTAATTGGTCCTGGCTCCCCACAGAGGTGGGATGGTGTCACTATTTTAAACTTCCATAGGATGTGATCTGTCCATGAAAGGGTGACAGGTAAAAGATCTATTACCTTCAGATCATCATCTCTGTGGCCCCTTGAGGTCAAATGCATGGCCCACCACATGCATAGGTCTGATGACATGCTGAAATAGACCCATGGATGTCATGGCATCCATGAATTCCGAGACTACACCAACAAGCATCTCCTCCACATGGATGTCGAAGTCCCCCAACAAAACCCAATTAGGGGGACATCAAACACATTGCAGAGATGAAGTCAGTCAACCTAAGAAGAGTATGGGCAAGATCACAAGGAGCTCAGTACACTAGCTCAGTCTCCATCCTATCTCCATTTCCCACACACATGTGGAGAGACTCACAACCTGGACTCTAGACTGTGGAGACTCTGCTGACAATGATGGTATCCTTACAGATGACACTCCAGCCTTGATGCTGAATGGACTACCCAAGTGGACAAATTAAGGATAAGGACACACTCTCCCCACTTCATCCACCCATATTATACATGCCAAGTCAGGGGGTTCCTCCCTCAGCAAGTCCAAAATTCCTTGATACAGTACTTGTTTTTCACTAACCTGTCATTAATAAGCAAACAAAACAGCTGTGAGAATTGGCTGAATTGGCCCCATTTTATCTGGCAGGTTGAAGGACAGTTAGAACACACAATAGCTTTTAAGCAACTACAGTCCACTGGAAGTAAAACATGCCCATTTTACTTCCCCTTCTGGGAGTGATGAGGGTGTTGGGACCAGATCCAGCCCATGGGCCATAGTTTGGGCACCCCTGCTTTAGATGATATTGTGTACGGGCACGTTTTACTTCTGCTTCCAGGAGTGACGAGGGCGTCGTGGGCTGGATGAATTGGTGTTGGGGGCTTGGTCTGGCCCATGGGCCATAGTGACTGGCCCCCTGAACCACATGACCGGCCCACGGTCTGTAAAGTTTGGGCACCCCTGATCTAAAGTGAGGTCTTCTGGAACAACCAACTGGCCTCCGAGCATCATACCTACCTCCACCCTACACCGAGATCTTACTATCTCTGGAACCCAATCTCTCTTTAAAGAGGAACTCCCTTCAATAAGCCAAATAAAAAACAATAATAAAAACAAAAATAATGCAAAACATACAAAATCAAATGTTAACTAAGACACGAACAAGAACTGATTCTAAGAACATTTGTATAAGGAAAACTCTCCCAACACGGATATGTCAGCCCAGACATGCTTTGCTTTCTCCTGTCACCTTTCAGGCTCCTCTGTTTCCTCTGTGTAACTTTCTTGTTATTCACAGAGGAGACTTGAAAATAAATAGCCCACAGCAGCCTGAATTGTGCATCTCTTTCTCTAAGCTTGTTTCATCTAAACAAGAGAAATCTGTTCCCCTTTGTATTTTGGGGGCACAAGAGGGAAAAAGCTCTTAATAAACATCAGGCCAAAACAACCTCGTCTCTTGTCTCTACAACTGAGTCCCTCTTGCCACCAATTCTTCTTTTCATCTTCCTTTCCTCTCTCCCTGACCTTGCAGTGTCTCCTGATTGCTGCTGATCTGAAGCAAGAAACATTAAATAAGATGTATTTCAGCAATAATGGATTTCTTCATAATGTCCGTCCCCCCCCCCCCCCAGCCCAGGAGATATAGGAAAGATGAAGACAGAGAGTGAACATTTCTGCAAAAGCAATATAATATCAGTGTCAATCTTTGGGTCTAGTGCTCACCAGATGGCAAAACTCCCCAGCATTCAGAGCTGTAATGGGCAGGATTTTATTAAAAGGGTTGTGTTTGCAAGAGGATTCAGTGGATGTGTGTTTGCAGATTTAAAACACACGCACGCATCACAATCCGCAGGGATTTGCCGCTCAAGAGAGTGCAAGCAGGGGGTTTATTGCAAGTGGCTTGAATCTAGCGGTGCCTCCCTCTGCTTTATCCCAGCTCTTGCGGATGAGCTGCAGAGATTAAACAAGAGACTGTAGAGGCAATTGTAAGAAGAAAGCTATATGGCAAAACATTAAGACTTGATGGATCTCAGAGCTCAGATGAACCACCATCTTTATCCCATTGTTTGCAACGTCCAGGCCCAATGCGTGTAAAAAGTGGTGTAATAATAGTTTCTGAGCATTTGCAGAGAGCATCTTTGTCTTGATGTATTTCTGAATAAAGCACAGCTAATTTTCTGTTGGTTTAGGACCAGCAGCCGGAGTAAATTAGCGTTCACTATCCACTTTACGATTTAAATATCTTCCCATGATCTACATATGATTTACACCTCCATTCCGGTGGGTTCAGGTGGAGATTACTCCATCTGTCCAATCAGTAGTATCACTCCAACTAGAATCCTGGTTCTTTATATCATCATGCTAACCAAAAACAAGGCAGCAACAGGGACCACTTTCAAAAGCAAAAATGCTCCCTCCAGTGAAGGTTGAGCACCCCCTGTCAAAGTACAAATGGTATAGCTGAATTGGTCAGAGATAAAACTGCTCCTATGTACTCAGTGTGGTGCAGTGCTTAGAGTGATGGACTAGGACTCGGGAGACCTGCGTTCAACTCTCCAGGGTAATTCGCTGGGGAAGAATGGAGCTGATAAAACCACTCCTTTAAATATTACCCACTAGCAAATGTGTAATGCCACAATGTTTGTCTTTCATCTATCTACTAACCCAGTGGTTCCCAATTTATAGCCAATGGGCTGGCCCTAGCCCATGGCACCATTTCATGTGGCCCATACCGTCACCGTATCCAGAAGCAGAAGCGGACGTATCTACGTCAGCTATAAAACGCATCCATGCATGCGTAAATGCGTCTCCAACTGTTGTAAACGTGGAAGTGGGTGCATTTACAACAGCTGTAAATGCATCTGCTTCGGGGGGGGCGTGCTGGTCTGGCCCGCTCAGCTGTTTGGGGGGCATGGTCAGGCCCAAGGTGTAAAAAGGTGGGGAACCCCTGGACTAATCATTTGCAACTGACAGGGAGAAGCTTCTCAACTAATCTGAATAACAGGTACAGTATTAGCAGTTGTAAAAAAAAGCCCACATTGATTTGTATAAAGTACTTATGTTATGCTAACCATTTTGTACCTCTGTGCCTGATGTATATAAATTGATACCCTGAAGATATCCCTATGTCTGAAGAAGTGGACTTGATCCACAAAAGCTAACATTAAAATACAGAAGTTAGTCTTTCAAGTGCCACAATGTATTTGCTGTTTTGACTGTGGTGGCTTGATGGTTAAGACACTGAACTTGACAACTGGAAAGTCAGCAGGTCAGTAGTTCAAGACCAGAGTGCTGCACAATGAAGTGAGTTCCTGTCTCTGTCCCAGGTCCTGCCAACATAGCAGTTTGAAAGCAAGAAATTGCAAACAGATACAGTGGTACCTCGCTTAAATAGCATAATCTGTTCCACGGGATTGTTCTTTAAGTGAATTTGCTCTTTAAGTGAAACACCATTGTAAGTGACCAGTTGTGACTTCTGGTGGGGGGGGGGATTGTGAACCCCAATTTAATTGTTAAGCGAGTTTTTGGCTGGTTTTCATTGCTAAGTGAGGCGTCCATTCAGAGAAAACTCTGTTCTTTAAGCGAGTTAGTCTCTAAGCGAGGCGCTCTTTATGCGAGGTTTTACTGTAGGTACCACTTTGGTGGGAAGGTAAACAGCATTCTGTGTCCTTGGGTGTCTAGTCATGCCTGCCACATGTCCACAGAAACGTTTCCACATGTAGATAGCACTGGCTCTTTGGCTATAAACAGAGATAAGCACTGAACCCTAGAGTTGGCTATAACTGGCTTTCATGCAAAGGTGACCTTTGTTTTGTTTACTCTCTGATATCCCTTAAACATCTCAATTACCTTAAATGCCCTGTTAGGATTGCTATAGTTCGGTTATGATTTGATAGCTCAGAAGTAACTAAAATTGCTTGCCAGATCTGCCCTGGTGGCACAGTGATTAAATTGCTGTACTGCAGCCCAAACTGCTGATATTGTGAGTTCAATCCTGACAGGTTCAAAGTTGACTGAGCCTTCCATCCTTCTGAGTTCAGTAAAATGAAGACCCATCATGTTGGGGACAAACTTTGTGAACCACCCAGAGAGTGGACTAAGTACTATGTGCGGTATATAAGTGTAATTGCTATTGCTATATTCTGCACTGCCCACACAAACATTAGTGTTCATGTTCACATTACTTCTTTTCTAAGATCTATTATATAACATTAATTTGCTCCTGACAAATGGGTGAAATTCACTGACTTAAGCCCATTGGTGCCATCAGCCATTGTCATATTTGCTTAATAAAATGTTTCCTCCTCTACACCCCCACCCAAAGGCCTCTTTGGACCTGGGGAAGCCTTTGGGGATAGAATAACAGAAGGGAGTCTGGAAATTGCTATTGCAGGACCAGCCCCTCCAATTTTGGACATTTAAGACTCTCCTCCATCCTGCTGTCTGCTAAGGTTTCCCCAGGACCAAAGGTATCCAATAAATCAGGGGAGGGGAGACATCAGGGTTATGTGGCATAACTTTCCACTAATGGGTTTCCATCTTCCAAGGGTCCTGTTTGTGGAACTGTTATGGCACAGTGGTTTTATTGGTGCCAAAACTCTGCTCACGATCCGATTTCAGTCCCAACAGGCTCAAGGCTGACTCAGCTTTTCATTCTTCCAAGGTCAGTTTAATTTAGAATCTTGGTTGCTAGGAGCAAATTGGTGGGTCTTGGGGATATGAAAAGAGCATCTTTCAGGTGTCCCTTGACTCGAGCGGAGTTTCTCCAGCAATAATCCTTTCAACCGGGATAAATTTCTGACACAAAATATATGTATTATCTTGTGAACCACCAAGGCAGTGGTCTAAGCGCAATGAGATGGTATATAATTTCTATTAGAATTGCTACGGGACGTTGTATGGAATTCAAAGACATTCTCTCCAAATGTTGTCTGTGTATGTAGTTTAAGATTGGTTCTATTCCAAGTCTTTCCTTTATGATCTCATTCCTGATTTTATCCCATCTAGCCACTCTAGCAACCTTCCTCAGACATCTCATTCCTGTGGTGGCAAACTTTTGTTTATATTTTGTTGTAAGTGTCCATGTTTGGCACTGGTAATGTAAGGCGGGAATGTACATACAGTACTTTGTATGAGGTGTTTCTTGTGCTGTTCTTAATTGTCCCAATGTTTGGTTTGCCATGGCAGAAACAAAAGTGATGCAGAAGTACTCCTGACTTGGCAAGGGGGCCACTAAGCCACTGGCTGAATCTCACTCAAGGAGCTTCCTGGCCAAGGTGGAAATCGAACCAGTGATGGGATGTAACAGGTTCTCATCAGTTCTCCAGAACCGGTAGTAACTTTCCCCAGTGTCCTGGAGAACCGGTTGCAGCTTTTTTGGGGGGAACCACCTTTGGGGCTTACCTTTTCACTGGGTTCCTCCACTGCACATGCGCACCAAGCACTTGGTGTGCATGCATGCCTATAGTGCTTTGTGTGTATGCACGGCCTCCTTGCTGTCCTCCCAAGCAGGGAGGAGGAAGAAGTGCCAAAATGAAGCCATCTTGTGGTGAGTTCATTCTGTAGTTCCTTCCATCTGACCTAGTGTGAGAAAGATTAGCCAGAATAAGCTTTAAGCTCTGGTTTAAAACAGTGGTGGGATGTCAAAAATTTTACTACCCCACCGTGATGTCATTACAGTGGCCGGAGCTAACATCATGATGTCATGAGTTCATGGGTGGGGCCAAAGAAAAAAAATACAAAATAATAAAAATAGGGAGCTTCAGGCTAGCAGCTTCTCTTCCTCCTCCCCGTTTGGGAGGACAGCAAGGAGGACGTGCATATGTGCCAAGCACTAGGCGTGCATGCACACCAAGTGCTTGGCATGCATGTGTAGTGGGGGAACCAGTGAAAAGGTAAGCCCCGAAGGTGGTTTCCCCCAAAAGCTGCTACAGGTTCTCTGGGACACTGAGAAAAGTTACTACCGGTTCTGGAGAACTGGTGAGAACCTGTTACATCCCATCACTGGTTTAAAAGCTCTGGTTGATTTGTGTTTGGGGTGGGTGGATGTTTGGGTAGGTGGGTGTATTTTAATGTATTTTTATTTAATTAATTAATTTAATTAATTAATTTACAGGTTTGTGTTGTGGGTGGGTGGGTGGGTGGGTTGAGGGGTGTAATTGTGTGTGTTTATTTTTATTTTCTGTTATTATTTTTTAATTTGTTTTCTTTGGCCCCGCCCACAACATCATGATGTCATGACATTAGCTCCGCCCACACTGTGATGATGTCATGGTGGGGTAGTAAAAATTTTGACATCCCACCACTGAATCGAACCCATCTCCCTCGCCCCTATTTAAAAAAAACTTCCCCCTTCACAAAGCTGTGCCTGCCTGTGATAGAGATTATATATCATATCCCCCACCCCCTTGCCTCCAATTGAACTCAAAGCAGCGCTGCCATCTCCTGCTGCCGCCGCCGCCATGCAGATTAACACAGCTGCCCCTTCCAATCCCATTCCCATTCAACACGGCCGTGAATGATACTCGTGAATTATGCATGAGGGCGGGGCGGGGCCAGACTCTGACGTAGCGGCTCCAATGGAACGTCCGCCACTTTCGTTGCGCCTCCGGCTTTGATCCACGGTGTTTCCAGGTGGGGTGGGGGTGAGTTCAAAGCGTTCGGAGTGTTCGCGAGAATCGTAGGGTTGCGAGTTCGAGTCGTGGGCTGGCCGCCGTGGGTCCGCTCGCCATGGGGCTGCTGGCGCCCCTCGTCCTCTTGGCCTCCTTGGCTCTGGGTCTTCAGTGGGCTTTGTGGGCGGTGGCGGCCGCGCTGCGGACGGAGAAGTTCTACGATTTAGCGGGTGAGACCAGGATCGGACCTAGTATTGGGGCGAGCCTCATTTTAGAGAGCCCGAGATGGGGAGGGGTCTGCGGGGGAGGGGGTCTGCACTGCACATCCCCTTGACCACCCAGACCTCTTTCTGTGTCTGCGGATGGTAGAATATACTGGTGTAAACCCCGGAGACTGGATGGAAGTTACTTTTCGGATTACACTGCCCATCATCCTTCAACCACTATGACTACGGATTCCGTGAGCATTAGTCCAGACGAATTTTCCCCATTGTCACATCTGCCCCACCACATGGGAAATAATTAACTACAAATCCAACTAACGAAGTGGGACTTGCTTGTGGTTTTTCTGCAGCCTGTTTTTGGCTGCAGTGAAAGGGTGCGACGGCCATCTGGCAATTCATCTGGCCTGTGCTGCCCTTGTCGCTCCCGGAAGCAGAAGCAAAACACGGAAAAATTGGTGTCAGGGGCTGGATCTGGCCCATGGGCCCAGTGGTGGGATGTCGAAAATTTTACTACCCCACCGTGATGTCATCACAGTGTGGGTGGAGCTAACATCATGATGTCATGTCATGGGCGGGGCCAAAGAAAAAATAAAAAGAAAAATAGGGAGCTTCAGGCTATAGGGAGCTTCAGGCTAGCAGCTTCTCTTCCTCCTCCCCGTTTGGGAGGACAACAAGGAGGCCATGCATATGTGCCAAGCACTAGGCGTGAATGGACACCAAGTGCTTGGCATGCATGTGCAGTGGGGGAACCAGTGAAAAGGTAAGCCCCAAAGGTGGTTCCCCCCAAAAGCTGCTGCAGGTTCTCTGGGACACTGAGAAAAGTTACTACCGGTTCTGGAGAACTGGTGAGAACCTGTTACATCCCATCACTGCATGGGCCGTATTTGGGCACCCTTGGTTTAAGCAGAGAAAATGGCAGCTTAAAAATCTATCTCATCCTGTTGCAAAACAAATTGCAAAGCACATTTTGTTTCCGGTGGGAGGAACTATCTGACCGGCCTGCTGAACCACATGACCGGCTTGTGGCCCAAAAAGTTTGGGCACCCCTGTTATATTCCACTACCTTATGTATTATTATTTTTTTAAAAAAAACTGTTCTAGAGGAAAAGTCCGGTTTGGATGTTAGCACCTCCTTTCACCTATAACTCCACATAGATGTGTTACACATGAAAAAAGGACAAAAGGGTTTTGAGGATCACAGATGCTTGGTTAAATAAAACTTACTTTTGGAACTTGTTAAGATGGGAAAAAATATCACCAGCCTGTAAAAGCAGTAGGGAAAATATTGAAAATCCAATGCTAACATTTCTTAACCCATTCCTCTTCCTGCATTAGGAAACCACTCTATACAAATCAAAATAAATAGGCCTACTAACAGGAATTGATTTCTCACATCAGCTAAGAAGGGAGTTAATCTTTCTGCTGCCTTTATTCTTTTGGATCATATGTAGGGGAAGCATCATGACAGCCCAGAGGAAAGATAGCCCTGGAAATCCAGAATGGAGCCGTCACCCAACCGCATCTGGCCAATGTGTTGGTATTATAGAAACAGTTATAGAAATACCAGTAGCTTCCACACAGATGGGCTGATGCTTAACAACGTCACACAGACATTCCTACCTAGTTCTTGGGACTGTTTGTAATAGTGTGGAAGAAACAGCTTCATCTGCAGATTAAACTGCTAGTCACAAACAGAATTTAAAGGCTTCCAGAAGGCAAAAGCTTCTGTGGACTTTAGCCCGTTTTATCAGAGGCAGGGAGTGCCCAAAGTTCACTAGAAGAGACACAGGACTTACAGGCTATAAACCTTATAGTTTAAATCACAATATTTTCAACTCTCGGGCATCCTTCTCAGCTTTGGTCAGATCACAACAGGGCCAGCTCAAGACATTTTGCTGATGAGATTAAGAAAAAGTTATTTCCCCCCCCCCCCCAATTTCTGTCTCTAAAAGTTGACTCAAGACACACGTGAATCTGACTTTTGTGGTAGTAGAGCAGGAAACTAATCTAAGGAGGTTGCAGGCCAGTTTGTCTGGAACATACAGCAGTGTGATCCAACAGAAAAGAAATGACAGGGGGATTGTCACCCCTGCTTCCTCCACAATGCGTAGCATCTGCCACCAGAGGCATCTGCCACATTTTGTGCAATGGTGGGACTATAGTCTCAGATCCCAGAACTGAAAGGCAATGGAAGGCTGTATAGCCCCATCCTTAATAACATTCTTCTCAAAACACTTATTATTTAAACAGGACTGGTGGTTGGGGTTTTTTTTTAGTAGTGCTTTGAGACATTGAGGATGGGACTTCCAGATGGAGACTGGAGTATCAATATTTAAATAGTAACACTATCAGATCTGTGAGTGTCGATCACATAATGCAATTCTAGAAGCACAGACAATTGACATACAGTAGTTGCAAAACATGGTACAAATATAGAATGCACTCAGATGTCAAGCTAGAGACATGGCATTAAAGGCTGCAAATGTGAGATAGTAGAATCTGAGAAGCAGTACAGATGATTGTTTTTTTCTACATACCAATTATATTTAGAATTCTTTTTTAATTGCCCTATGCCAGTGGTGGCAGACCTATGGCAAGACATGGCACTTCCAGCCCTTTCTGTTTGCACACATGCCACACTTCCTCCCTCCCCCAGCACAGAGTTTGCCCCTCCTCCTGCCCAGCAGCCAAATGGGAGCGCTTTTTCCCTCCCCCAGCACAAAGTTCACCCTGCCCCTCTGTTTGGACATTCAGACTTCAAAAGGTTCGCCATCACTGCCCTATGCCATACCAGGGAGGTGTGATGGCCGTGCTCTTGTTTCAAATTTTGGTGCATTTTTCTGTCTGTCTCTAGGAAGTGGGACATTCATTTTGCTGGCATGCCTGAGCCTTAAGTGGGGCAACACGAATTATCCTCAACAGCAGATCCAGACAGGGCTCGTGACTATTTGGGGCCTCCGGTGAGTTTCTAATGAGGTGTGTCTTAATTTTAGAGAGGAGAGATTTTAGCTCAGGCTCATAAGGCCACACTCAAACTAGTAGATACACTGTAAACTGAAAAATATGGACTTCTAGGAGAGAGTGACTTGTTTGGAATGAACCAGTAAATGTTCCAGGACCTAATGGTAGAGTTTAGTGCAGTGTTTCCCAACCTTTGGTTTTTGGACTTCAATTCTGAGAAGCCTAAGTCAATTCCCCAAAGCACTGATCTGCCAATGTATTGACTTAGGCTCCTATGAATTGAAATGCCCCTGTGAGGCATGGGAACCACTGGTTTAGTGTGAAGTCAAAGCATTGCCTTTAAAACGAATCTAGTATAGTAATACCTCGGATAACGTTTACTTCGGATAACGCTAAAAACGCATAACGTTAAGTAATCTGGGGAGGAGAATTGGATCGAATAACGTTAAGGTCCTATGGGATGGATCGGATAACAACCGCTAAAGCCTGTGTGGTTACAATGTATCTCTATGGAGCTTTAACGTTATCCAATCCATCCCATAGAGTTTTAACATGCATCAGATAACACAAAAAATCGGATAACACCAAGACTTGAGGAACCAAGTCTTAGCGTTATCCGAGGTATTACTGTATTATGAAGGAATTCTTGTATCTTAATTGCTTAACTGATTTGTTTCCTCTCTAGGAGTTGAGCTATGTTTGTAGACCCAATTATATTTCCATCTGGGGACAGACTATGTTTATGCCATGATTCTACCATCTACCTAATCGCAGTCCACACCATCACTGTGGTCAGAATGGTTGTCCTGAGTTCCTGAGAAGCCTAGCTTTCATGGGACTTTGGGGGTTGGGATATTTTTCATTCTTTGTCAGAAACACATTTCTGCCTTTTGAGTTGCAGAGAGAGATCTTGTGGGGAGTGTACATTGATCAATGATAACTAGAGGGGTACTTCTGCAAGATCTCCAGAATCAAGGACAAGGCTTCATGCGCTGCCTAGTTTCTTATCCTCCCCAGCGTAACTGGCTAGTAGTTGTGTAGCGTATCTTATTCCCTGTCCAGGTTGGCATTCATTGTTGCATTTTGTGGCAGTGAATTCCACAGTATAATGATGCAGTCAGTGAAACAATTCTCCTTCCTTTGTGTCCTGAATTGGCTTTACTGTGTGATGTTACAAAGAGAAGCCTGTCCTTTTTTACCTACTTTTTCTTAGCTATGCATAATTTTATTCCTGCATCCCCTTCCTAAATAGCTTGAAGCAATAAGCGTTTCTCTTAGGGGAGTTTTTTCTTCAGTTGCGTTTCGCTCCTTTTGGCCTCCAGCTCTACAATAGGCTTTTTCAGATACAATAACCCAGACTCTATGTATTATTTCCAATGTGATTGAACAAGATGTCACTGGATTTTTACCAGTGCAATATAATAGTGGCTTCTTGGTAGTTTTTCTAATTAAGTTTAGCATGGAATTTGCTTTCTTAAAAGACATCATCCACCTCCCTGATGCCCTTTTCTTGGTCAGTTGCTGCAGTCCAGCTTTTGCCAGTATATATGTAAAATGAAATATATTGGGGATTTTCGCATTTCCTTATGGTGATTCTTATTTGTCATTTCAATGCTCCCCCAGGTTCAGTTTGGAGTTCTTTATAATCAATTTTTGTTCTCCTCATTCTTCATCATATTAGAAATACAGAATAAACTATGCACAGGAAGATAATAATTGATCTGCTTAATATTTATAGGTCATGGCACTTGTCTTTTCTTAAGTGCACATTTTCTATTTCTAACCACACAAAGCCTTTTCCCCATGGCTTATCATTTCAGCAAAAGCTTGTCCTGAATGTTTTTAACATTGCAAGAACAGAAGGAAAGGAAAAAAAGCAGCAACTCTATTCCATGGTCATTTTAAAATGGAACAGTCCATAGGCATACATGTAAAAAAAATACCTCATTGTCAATATTGCCTCTGTTGTTTTCAGGTTGGGGCTTTTCCTCTTCTTGCGGATCTTGAAGGAAGGACGCGACAGGCGGTTTAATGGTGTGAGAGAGAATCCAGCCACTTTCTTTCTTTACTGGACGTTGCAAGGTGAGGATATTAGACACTCAGTTTGGAAGCAAAGATCTCATATCCAGGGAGTGCTGACTGGAAGCCCTGAAGAAGTTCTCTTACGCATCACAAGGGTGACCCACACAAGACTATCCGAGAGTAAACAAAACAACAACAAAAGAAACATTGTGGCACCTTAAAGACTAACTCGTGTGTTTTAATGTTAGCTATCATGGATCAAGTCTTCTGGGTATTTTCGTCTTGCCCGGTTGATTAATAGCCACACTGATCTTATGTTATTCTTGGTTGTAAAGATTTGCAAATATTTGTAAAGATTTGTAAACTTATCTGTTATGCCAACCAACCATGGCATATCTTTGTACCTGATGTGTATAAATTGATACCATGAAATCTCAGTCTTATGTCTGACAAAGTGGACTTGATCCACAAAAGCTAACTTTAAAATACAGGAGTTAGTCTTTAATGTGCCACACTGGGTCCCCCCCCCCCCCCCGTTTGTTTACTCTCTGATATGGATGCAGAGACTAACACAGCTACCACTTCAAAAATTTCTACATAAGGCTGTGTTCATGCTCTTTTTTTCTGGCCTCTGTTTGTAATGCTGGTGGGCCACCTAGGAATGGGCATATCATGGCCCTCTCACACATAGGGAGTCTGCAGCTGCCCATAACCTTTGGTTTTATTGATGTAGGCTAAGGCTGATGAGAGCTGCTTTTCAACAAAATACAGAGGGTCACAACTGGCCCCTCCCTGTTCTTGCCTTTGAAGGCCTAATCCACACATCCCCAGCCTTGTAGCTGCAGTTCTCCTTCATTCCCATTTGTTCCAGGTAATATGGCCAATGGTGAAAAATCATGGGAACTGATGTCCGATACATTTAAGGGGCACCAACTTTGGAGATGCATCCCTTTAACAGTTTACAGCTGGGTAAGCCTAGGAACTGTTTGTTCCTGTCTGAGAGCTGTGACCAATTTCAGTAGCCTTGTTCTTCATACCATTTGGAGTAATCTGCTATGTGAACATGAAGGACAAGGGTTTATTTATGGCAGAGCCACAACCCTGAAATATTTTTCCCATTGAGATCTGTTGAAGCCCCTCTGAGATTTTTGCTTCTTCAGAAAGGGGGATACAATGGAGTTTTAACATGTAACATTTTTTTAGGTAATAATAATCTTGTGTCAGAAATTATTCTGGGTTGAAAGGATTTGTGCCGAAGAAACTCCGCTCAGGGAACACCCAAATGAGGCTCCTTTCATATCCCCAAGAGCAGGGACAGAGACTGGTGCTCAGTCTGTCATGCAGTACCCAGGTCTCAAACTGCTGACTTGCCAGTCTTCCAGCTAACAAGGCAAGCTTCTTAACCACTGAGCCACCACAGCCTCATTTTTTAGGTTTCCTGGTGTTACTTTATTTGGTATGTATCCTATTTTAGTCTAATTAATGTGATTCCCCCCCCCCCCAGTGATGGTTTTTCTTCTAAAACTCTTTAGAATTATGAATTACTGTTCTATTATAGTGCATTTTTAGCATGCTGTAGTCTAGTTATAATACAAGACAGGCATGTGATTAGATGCAAGCACAATGCTGTCTGACATAAGTGGTGGGACTTTTCTAGGATGAAAAGAGGTTTCAAGTATCTTGCACAAATCTGTAGCTTGTGCAACTGAACGTTGCAGATGGTGTGTTTTGTCCCATGTGTGGTCATTATTGTTCAAGGAGTAAGAAGAGTATTTGCATGGACACACTTAGATTGGGCCAAAGCAGCTTTCATCACTTCCTCAAAAGAAGTGTTACAAAAAGGATTGGGGAAGCTAACTGAATAGGGTCGGTTCTGGAGTGGCTAGTTAAGTGAGAATTCCTGAAAATCAGTGAGCCGCTGGCAGGACCCGACACAAGTGATTCTCCTCTTAATGCAAAATGTTGCCTTCTACTGAGACACAGAAATCTGGCAATTTGTCTTTCGGAAGCACAAGATGAACTAGCTAGAAATAGCTAAGAAGATAAACTCATTGATGGGATGTTACCGGTTTGGACCGGTTCGCCCGAACCGATAGCACCTATTAGGAGGGGGTCGCCAGGGTGGTGGTGGTAAACCCCCGGGCAACCCGGTTCAGTTGCCTCCAGAAGCATACTTCCGGGTAGCTAAAATGGCTGCCTGGAACTGTGCATGCGTCAAACCTCTATTTGACACATGCACAGTAAAAAATTGAACTGTGCATGCGTCAAATAGAGGTTTGATGCATGCGCAGTTCCAGGCAGCCATTTTGGCTGCCCGGAAAGGAAGGAAGCACCTCTACAAGCGGTGGCAGCGGCCTTTCCTTGCCGTGCTGTGACGGTTTGGCGCTGTGGTGCCGCGGTTCCTGCCTGCTGCCTGCCTAGCTAGGTAGGTAAGTTAATGTTTTTTTTGGTTTGGGGTGGGTGGGTGGGTTGAAGTATGTGTGTGTGTCTTTATTTTTATTTCATTTTTTTATTATTTTTTTGCTCCGCCCACGATGTCATGACGTCATGACATTAGCCCCGCCAACTCAACACTACATGAGTGAGGACCAGGGAAATCCCAGAGGTGTAAAATGCTGAGCATTACACACAGTGACAAAACAATGGTACATTATGTATCTTTCTCTTACCAGGAAAGGGGAGGAAATCTTTGCCAAAGAAACATCTAAATAGATCTAACATAACTACAGTTTATCATATTTCCTGGTGTAGCTAGTCAACTACATGCTTATAGTCCAACACGGTGCATATCTACTCCGAGGTCACTCCCATGGTATGCATTGGGACTTAACTCCTGAGTAAGTGTGTATGCTAGGACTGCCGCCTCAACCTCTAGTGTGTTATTTTTGCAGGGATCTGGGTATTCATAACCCTGCTGCCCACGCTAATTATGAACCTGGAAAAACCCAAGAACCCTCTTGGATTTTGGAACTACCTCGGATGGAGTACTTGGGCCATTGGGTTCATCACAGAGGCTGTAGCCGACCTTCAGAAGTGGCACTTCAGAAGCCATCCGGATAATGCCGTAAGTAGTGGCTTTGTGGTGTTCTGTTACATTGCAGTTCAGAGTCAAGGACTTTGCCAACAAGAAACCCTTTCTGTTTAAATGCAGATAAATCCAAGCCTTGCATAGTAATGGGATGGATATGTACAAATTGATCCTTTGGGGCTTTGACTTAAAGCGTCTGGGTTTTGTTTTTACAGATATTGATGTAGCTCATGTACAGTTTCTTGCAATACAGGAAGGGAAGCCCGTGGTGCGAATTTAGCCCGCAGAGTTTCTCTATGTGGCCCAGTGAGACCTTGGGGAATCCCTTTTCCCCATCCTCCCATGCAAACCTGGAGAAGAATACAGCATGTTTGACTGTCTTTAATTGGTTGTCTGTGGTTTCACACATTAGGGCTTCTGCACAGGTGCTGAGCCTTTGTGTATAATACACAGAGACCAAAAAGAAGAACCGTTGCTTCATTCCTCATTAACCGCCATGCTGAGGATAAGGATATAGGCCAGGGCTGCCCAAACTTTTCAGGCTGTGGGCTGGTCACATGGTTCAGGGAACTGGTCACTACAGCCCATGCCTATATCAGGAGTGCCCAAACTATGACCTGGGGGCCAGATGCGGCCCCCGATGCCAATTTATCCGACCCACGAAGCCCTCATCGCTCCTGGAAGCGGAAGTAAAACGTGCCTGTATAGGCGCGTTTTACTTCTGCTTCCAGGAGCGACGAGGGCTTCGTGGGCCGGATAAATTGGCATCAGGGGCCGCATCTGGCCCCCAGGCCATAGTTTAGGCACTCCTGATATAGGCAGAAGCCAAAAGAGCCTCATAGATAGGCTTTTGCTCTTTGTTATAGCAAATACACTTATATACCACCGCATAGGACTTAGAACACTCTCTAGGCAATTCACAAGGTAATTTGTATTTTTGTTGCCAGCATGGTGGGCACTCATTTTACCAAGCTCGAAAGGATGGAAGGTTGAGTCAACCTTGATCCCAGTCAGGATTGAATTCACAACATCAGGAGTTTCAGGCTGCAGTACCTATGTACCACAAAGGCTCCTGCAAAGATCTGAGCATTTAGAAACTCTTGTGATTTCTGGGAATCTCAGGCTTATCTTGAAGGATATGTAGAACCCTAAATGCTCCCCCCCCCTTAAAGAGCCTCTTCATTGAAGGATCATAAAATAAGACACATAGTAAGATCTTTCACCGACATTAGTGATGCCTGCAACTTTTTCAGGCTGACTGCATATGTTATTTTCAATCTAGCATGTAGGAACGGAAAATTATATATTAGTTTTATAGAATAATACCAGTTTTAAATTGCAAGTAGATAAGTAGGGACCACATCGGTGGGAAGGTAAACAGTGTTTCGTGCACTTCAGTGTCTAGGCTTGCCTGCCGCATGACCACAGAAACGTCTGCAAACGAAGGCAGCGTTGGCTCTCAGCTATAAACAGAGATGAGCATCGAACCCTAGAGTCGGATACAACTGGCTTTCAAGCAAGGGTGACCTTTACCTTGACTAAAGCATATAATAACACCAACATTGGCATTGTCCTCATTACCATCGTGTGTTGTCAAGTTGAATCCAGCTTATGACTTGCCCATCCAGGGTTATAACGTACTCAGAAGTATCTTACTAGCTTTCTCTTCTAATACTGCTTAGGGACTGGGAAGCCAAGTTAATTCTGGAGGATGCTGGCTGGCTCTTCTTCCAGATGGCACAGTGGCAATTTGAACCCCTGGCTCCTAGCTTTGCAGCCAGGTGCTCCAACCCACTGACCAACCTGAAAAACAGATGGAAACAAAGAAGACACAACCGATAGTTTGCAAAGGGATTGGGGTTGGGCAAAGGGGAGGGGAGAACAACGGAATGGTTAACCCCCCCCCCCCCACTGAATTCTGTTGGCCATCCAAGGTTAATGGTACCGTCCAGAGCCAGCTCATTGTGGTATGTTGGCGATCACAATTTAGAGATAAATTCTTGATCCAGGCATTTTTCTGAAACAGAAAGTGCAGGTTGTTACAGCTGATTGTTCAAAGTAAAATAAAGGAGCAAGGAAAGGCAAGAAAGAACATCTGTGGGCGGAAGAACCTGGGGAACTTAACCAGTTTAGAACCACCCGCTCCAAAACAAGAAGAGCCCTGATGGCATTCTAGTGTTTGGTACAGGAAAAGAGCAAAGCACAGGAGTATTTCATCTGTCTTCTGTTTCCCCCCTTCCCAGGGGAAGTTTATCCAGAGCGGCTTATGGGCTTACAGTCGTCACCCTAACTACTTTGGCGAGATCGTGCTATGGACAGGACTTTTCCTCTCGGCGGTCTCCGTTCTGCACGGGTGGCAGTACCTCAGCGTCCTCTCGCCACTGCTGGTGTGGTTCTTGCTCAGCTACGTCAGTGGGGTCCCGCTCCTGGAGAAAGCAGCCATGAGAAGATGGGGGAAGGAGGCTGTCTTCCAGGCCTACTTGCAAAGGACTCCCGTGCTGTGGCCTGTCAGCTGGACGGGATAGCAGACCAGCATCCCGCCTCCATTCCTCCCTGGACCAGCCAGAGGGAGGCACTGGTTACAAGACAGGAGAGATGCGTCGCAACTGTCTGGAAACCCACTTCTCCCGACGTCCCATTTGTGTTCCTATCCAGTGGCTTGGTTTAGTTCCCGATAAGTCCTGAAAGTTTGGGCACACATTGCTGTGTGGAAAAGGCTTGCTCCATGGAGTCATTAACTAGTGTTCCAGTGTGCAAACTTGGCCCTTCAGTCATCCCTGCTTTGGAACAGAAATGTCTGGTATAAACCAGTAATCTCAGATTAGAAGGCTGTGCTGGTCTTTTGACTTCAATTACATAAAGTAGCTGGAAGGCTTTGCCCCTTTGCCTTGCTGCCTGAGGTGTTAATCCCAGTAATCCCCTGTGCACTGAAAAAAGGAGGTGAACGTAGCTAGTGCGCTCCATCTTTTGTAGAAGGAAGCATGCCCATAACCTGCTGAAGCAAGGTTAGTGGCAGATAACACACCCACCGAGACAAAACTGTTCGGTCTGCTCCCTAAATGCATGTAAGAGTCACCGTTCTCTTTTGTAGTTTCCATGTAAAGCCAAGCTTGTAAATCGTCCTGCTTTGATAAACCTATATCGTCTTCATAATTAGAGCTGTTCCACCAGCTCCAAATGCAGTAAAACCTGTGTGGCGACAGGAAGGGCAGAGTGTTGGGTGGAAAGCCTGCTGCAGTGCAATCACTGAAAACAAACAGCAAAATTAGAAGCAGAGACCTGTTCCTGCTCACTGAATTCTGCCGTCTTGGACCTGGTTAGGTTTCAGTCCAAATATCTGTGAATAAATTAATGCAACTAAAGTTGCCAGCAATGTCCACTTTTGAGGTGTGCAGTTATGTAAATGCATGCTTTGATCTTAAGTGCACCTCTGTTTTGGTCCTAGATACTGTATATGGCTCCTTAAAGATGCAAGGGATAACACACCTGCTTTTAACTGTGCTCAAGGCAGTACAAGAGAAAGTAAATGCCAGAGATTTCATGTTTATTCCGTGTGTGATGGCTGTTCGCACCTGAACATTCCATCCTAATTTAACTCTTTTTGGTAGAAACAGGTCGCGGTCGGGAGAGCATTTTAGTTGCTACTCCTGCAGAGTTAGCTGCCCAGAATAGGAAAATCTCCAAATGGGCCAAGGATAAATATAATAAATAAAATAAAACAAGAGTAGTTTAAGTATGGCTGCCATGTCATATTTGTTCATGCTACACTTTCCCCCCTCGCCACCCTAGAGTAGTTTTCTCCTTTAATTTCAAGATGAGAGTCCGGCCAGGTTATCCTACTATGTAGACCAGGGGTACCCAAACTTTTCGGGCCATGGGCTGGTCACGTGGTTCAGGGGCTGATCACTATGTCCCGGGGGCCGGATCCAGCCACCAATGCCAATTCATCCAGTCCGTGAAGCCCTCATTGCTCCTGGAAGCGGAAGTAAAACACCCGTATGGGCGTGTTTTACTTCCGCTTCTGGGAACAACGAGGGCTTTGTGGGCCAGATGAATTGGTATCAAGGGCCACATGTGGGCCCCGAGCTGTAGTTTGGGCACCCCTGATGTAGACATACTACCAGCAACTCAACGGCGAGTGTCAGGTGGCGGTTAACTGACCTGACAACCCTGAGGACTAATGACCTTGGATGACATAGTCCACAGGGAAGGGTGATGGTCCCCAAGTGGATTAAATCCCACTTGAATCCATCTTGATGGAGGGCAGCAGCTTCATTAATCCTGGCCTGGGGCTGAGGAGGACGTTGCAAGCCAAAAGGGCTCAGAAACAGAAAGTGATTCACAGAATTGGATCAGTGGTACTATGGGTGTCATGCTGCGATGCGGAAGGCAGATGAAAGACACACAGCATTATATTCTCAGGAGAGTTCATGGCTTATTGCCATGATGATTGCCAACATTCAGATTCAGCAGAAGAATTTCAAGATAATTAACAGCAATTTTAAAGAAAGGTGATGCCCTCTTTATGAAAAGTCAAAAGGTTTTTTGTTGCTATGAGAATTACTTTGTACTTCTTGTTTCTCAATTTTCAGTCACCCTGGCAATGTCAAGAGTTGTTCTTGAGTTTTTAAGCCTAATTTGCAGCTGTCTTGCTGACTCTTCAAGGCCAGTGATGGGAGCGGTGATATTCCAAACATGAAAGAGCCAAGTCTTACTTTGAACTCCTAGTTATAAGAGTACTTCTATTTCAAAACGACGACCTATAAACATTGCCTATCTGCAAATTTGGATGGCTTGTTCGTTCAACTCTTGACAGTTTTTGAGCAAAACAATAAGAATCCTCAAACTGATTCCTTAGAGGATTATTTATTGCTCCTGGTCACAAAAGCTAGTCTTTTATTTCTCTCATCTTGCTGATCCTTCAAATTATCATCAAGGATTTTAAATGCTCATCTTTTTTTAAGCATTCTAGGAACCACTGTTACTTTCAGGGGGAAGTGTCCATTCTTTGATTCTTGCAGAAGACGGTTGCTTAGAAGATCCACTTAGTTCACTATGTCATTCCAGAACAAAAGGGAAACCAGATGACCTAGAAGTTTTTGCAGTTAATACCTGTCGTTATCAGGGGTTTAGAAACTCATATTTCAGTGCTTATATTGATAGCCTTTCCTGAACAACAACAAAAGTTGGATAAATTCTGTACTTGAGACTTCATTTTCTTACTTAAGCATTTTAGCAGAGAGAAGGCATTTACACACTTGCACCTTCTGTATGAAAGGACTCTACATAGGTTGTCCCTCCCCATTCATTGACTACCTACATTGGAACAGTGCATCCTAAACAGTGTAGTTCATGCCTCACCTTTGACAAGATTGCTCACCTTTACCGCTTCTTGCCAGTAGCATTTCCACATGCATTCACTTCCATGCACCTTCACTACTATTCACAATTCTGTATTTCTGTACTTTCCTTCACTTCTTTTGAGCATGGGAGTGGGGGGTGGGGGAAGAAACTTCCACCTTCCGGTCTTCTGATCCTCCTGGCTTGCTACAGGACCCATTTCTCCTACTAGCAATGATTATTGACTACTACAGCTATCTAAATCTGTGGCACTCAGAGAAGACTGGAGTGGTGGATTAATGCTCACAGCTGTACCAGAAGCCATTTCAATTGAAGGATATAAATCCAGTTTGTAATAGCACATGAAAGCAGATGTGACCAGAAAGCAGCCTTATATGTCTTTGAGAGCAAAAGATCTATTGAAAGTGCTGCTGAGGTTACTGCAGCTCTGGTGGAGTGTACTATGATTTTTTTTAGTGTGCCTCCCGATCTAGTAAGCCAAATATATTGACAGTGAAGATAAATGGGTGCCTAGAGGTAGGTCTTGGTGACGTCCAAGGAGGCCATGCAGTGGAATGGCAACTATCTTTGCTCTAGCACTGAATTGAATTAAATCCCAAATTGGCATCAGCTGTCACGGCAGTAGCTTTGATTTAATCCAGGTCTAAATCTGGCACTGTTCAGGTTCCCCTGTTTAGGACAGGGGTGCCCAAACTTTTTGGGCCGTGGGCCAATCATGTGGCTCAGGGAGCCAGTCACTAAGGCCCGGGTATAGGCGTGTTTTACTTCCGCTTCCAGGAGCGACGAGGGCTTCGCGGGCCAGATGAATTGGCATCGGGCTGCACCCGGCCCCTAGTTTGGGCACCACTGCCTTAGGATATCTTTAGCATGTAAAAAACCTGTCCTTGCTTTGTTCAGTGTTGCACAATTATTTTTGACTAGAAACTAGCTACTTCAATGGTGTTATCTTGGCAGCTTATGAAATCTTTTATTACACTTAGTGGGGCATAAATTGCATGCACATAAATGCTGTATTGATTTTCTCCACATTAACAAAAATATTTTTTGTTCTGTATCCAAGGAGTGTTTTACTTAATCTTTGATCTTCCTACTTTGCTTCGTGCTCTATTATGCAATTTCCAGACGATCCATCTAGAATCTTTTGGGAAACACTTTTTGGCAGTGACCCATTCAGCAAGGTGTGTTTTTGCTTTGTATAAATTTAGCCCACCCTTTCTGGTTTAGTATTTTGAGCTTCAGGTGTGTGCAGAAAACATTCTCAATTTCAGTTGTTGGTGAGGGGGTTGGTGTCAGTGAAGTGGGTGGGTTTGATGCTATATTACTTTATTTCGTTATTTGCTAGCACCATTCAAAATAATACTTTCTCCATGGGGATAAGAATCAGTCATCCAGTAATAATCGTGTAGGGTTTGGCATGTGCTGATTTCTACCATATGGTACTATCATACTCTGTTGTGAATTAGCATAGGAACAAAACTGTTGTTTGTAGATTTTCACCCATCTAAATCAGGCAATTTCCCAAGTATGTTATTTCTGGCAGTATCCTTAGACATTTGTTCAGATAGTGCTTTTTGTAGGTCAGGATTGATCAACAGTAACCTGCAAATATATTGGGATATAGGACAATGTTCCAAAATCTTGCCTTCCCAGCTAATTTGGAGTTTCCTGAGCTGCTCTATTATTTAAGTGAATGCTACCTTCTTGGATTGTCAGAGGGTTTGGTTCAGTTGTTTGTTTTATGGTGAGATGGCCATCTGTTACTGAATTTCAAATAGTTGATTTTCAAATAGTTTTTTTAAATAGTTGATTTTATGATAATGACCCTTGCTGTTATGGATGCTCCAGAAGCCTTAATAGCTGTAGTCATGACCTTGTACAATTTTTTTCCAGTGCAGAATTAACCCTCCAGTCATCATGATTCTTAAGAGAATCCTCTCCATTTTTGGTGTACATAGGGTAAAATACAAGAGTTGTAACAGGTTGTTTTCTACTGATAACACAGGCAGAAATATAAAACCTCTTAATCTGATGGTTGGCTTTGGAAGATTCTTCCTCTTCAGTTAATGCCTTGGAGTTGCTGAGGAAAAGAAACCCTGAAGGGGAAAAGAGGACCTTCAATATTTCTGTTTTGGCTGTAAAATCCAGCCTCCTGCCCTTCCTCAAGAGGGGAGTGGAAGGTGCAGGCTAGAACAAATTAGAGAAAGGAAACAACCAATTTGTCACTCCTTCCTCTCAAAAGTTTCCCTTCATCCTATGCTGATCCATTTAGTGGGGAAGTGAAAAAACTTTGCCCTAAGCCAAATGGGTAGCCCAATTGGCCTTAGGAGGTGGTCTGCCACTCACCTTATAAAACTGGGTGTTTTAAAATGGCTCAGGGTCTTACAAGCCCCTACCTCCTCCCAGAACTGCTAGAATGAAAATTGTGTGTTTGGGGAGGGCAGTTTCTTCATCTAGTGAACAGAGGGGAGATAGTACCTCTTGGGTTTTGGAGACTGTACTTGTTAATGCAGCCTAAAACAGTGTTGGCCTTTTTTTGCAGCCACATTGCACTATTTAGCCTATGATCTACAATTCCAAGATCCTTATTTTCCATGTTGTAACGGTGCATTTAGTTTTTCTTCCCTAGATTTAAAACATTGCAGTTATCAGTTAATTTCATTGAGCTGTGTTCAAGCCTATCAAGATCTTTTTGAGTTTTGCTCCTGTCTTCCAAGGTATTAGCTATCCCACCCAGTTTTGTGTCATCTGCAAATTTGATGACAATTCCCTCCACTCCCTCATCCATATTATTTATGAATATGTTGAAGGGCCCAGGACGAAGCCTTATGGAACTCCACCTGTTACCTCCTCCCAGCTTGAGAAGGAGCCATTAATAATAACACTCCGAGTACTGTATATCTGAAGTGGACTTGCTTCACCACAGCTCACATTAAAAATATAGCAGTTAGTCTTTAAAGTGCTGCAGTGCTTTTACTTTCTGATATCTCAGAGTATGATTCTGTAACCAACTGTATATTCACGTGACACTTGTGCTATCCAGACCACACCCACTATACTTTATTTGGGAATAAAACTTGTAAAAGACACGCCCCTCAATGACTGAGCGGGGGCGGGGGACTGGCATCCTGTACTTCTCTCTGCTTGGTCTTTTCTCTCATCTTGATTTGACATAGAAATTGAGAGTTTTTTAAAAGGAGGGAGTTAACAGAGTACATGTTCCAAGAGGCTAACAAAGGTGTTTGGCGTTATAGAAAAGTGGATACAAAGAGTTTCTGATCAAGGTGGGGGCAGGAATTTGTCTAAAACTCTGGACTGTCTTCACCAATCAAAGGACCCAGGAGCTCAGAAAACTGAGGTCTCGTGGATTCTGGTGCTCTTCTGAAGTGTTTGGGTTTTGTAGTTATTGCATGGAATTGCCTAGCTGAGAGAAGTGAGGGAGTAACGCCCATCAGTCACTGGAAAAACACCTGCAGCTTATGAGTGAGAGTGTCGTTCAAGGCCCCACCAGCCTGTTCTTCAGTGTTTCTTTAATTGGGAGATAATTTCATGTGAGGCGAAGGGGCAGAAGCTGCTCTCATTGTCAGTGAAGTTTCAAGATAACTCAAAGCCTGATTGGAAGATGCTCTAGAAGAGCCCAAAGTCAAAACTTAATGCAAAAAACAACAATGGTTAGAAGTTACTTTATTTTAGCTCAGTTACCTATGAGACTATGCTGAAATTAGATTGTAAATATTAGAATAGTTTAGCTAGTTTTGATTGCTCTGTGTCGCTCATGCCTCATAACTTTGTGCATTTCCCCCTGGAAGCACTGCTTAGTCAAATCAGACTAAGGTGTTGGGAGATTGCCGGGACAGGAAGATTCCTTCACCCATCAGCATATTTGCTGAATTCACCCGCACCAAGATAAATAGTGTAGTATGGTTAAGGGGTTCATGTGGGACTTTCTGGACCTGGTGGTATCTTGACAGGGACAACCAACTTCCCTCCCATAGGAAAAGCTTACATTTTCTAAGAAAAAGGACACCTTTCATTAACAGTTTAAGAATAGTCACATCAAAAATGAACAGGGAAATAGCATGCCCAGAATATCCTACTGGAGAAATATGAAACAGGAAGACAATTGCTTAGGTCAGGGATTCTCAACCTGTGGCCCGTGGGCTGGATGCAGCCCCTGGTGCCGTTTCATTGTCCCTCCCACTGCCTCCACCACACCTGGAAGTTGCATGTAGTAGTAGAAGGGCAAAATGGCTGTCTGGCCCCCAAAGCTGTCTGAGGGAACGTGATCCGGCCCCTGGCTTTAAAGGGTTGAGAACTCCTGGCTTAGGTGCATCAAGCTATCCATTACTTGCCTTCCTGTGTAACTGACCTTACAAACATTGTGTGAACAATTGCTCAAGTGGGACCCTGCCACACTTGGAAGGGACGCTCGCACAACTGCCCTTTGGCTTCATGTTTTTGCACTAAGATATCAGCTAAAATCTTCATTATCACAACAGACTTACAACACTGTAGCCTTATGAAGACTAATAAGGTCAAATATTGGAAATATTACTCCACAGCTAACTATTTGATATATCACAAAACTACATCAATAATATTAAAATGTACTTAAGAGAGGCAACACAATATAAAACACTAAAATGGAGAGCAGTTTTTGCACAAATTGAGAAGACTGAACTCTGGAGAGTAAATCACCAATGCATGTCAAATGAAACTCAAATTCAGCTTTTATCTACTGAGTGTCTCACTGAAATTCACCTTGGCAGAAGGATTTAGGGAAGGCATAAATAGAAGGGCAAGATGAAATTGCTATGGCTGCAATACTAAAAGTGCTTTTACTAGAAATCTAGGTAATTAAAATAAGATTTCAGAAAATGCTAGATGAAAATGGCTCTATAGGTAGGGAATTTCCATTTATTAGATGTCACTGACCTGTCACTGAGCTTCAGCCTGCAGAAATTAATGAAAACTGACATTGCAATATATTTGCATGGTCGAGATCTAAGTGTACATAACTTCCTTTTGAAGTCATTAGTTTCAGTAAAAAATAGATTAACCAGAAGTATACAAGTGAGGTTTTCGCACGCATGGTTTCCTAGTACAATAGATGAACACTCATTTCCCTGAAGTATTATAGCTGTTTCTTTGAAATGAGCAGGATTACTGGGGGTGCAAAATGCTTTCTTTCCTCTCCAACAACGCACAAATGAAACAATAATAGGTTTTTCTCAACAGATGGAGGCAGCTTCTGAGCTCCAGAAAACTTCAAAAATAATTCTCTTCCAGCAGTTCTCCTATTAGCGTGATGGTTCTGCCAGTTATTTCCCTACAATAAATGCTATATGGCACTAGATAGTTTACATTGCACAGTAAAATTCAAATAAAAATTCAGCTAAACTAAGAGCAGATGTATAGAGCTGATATTTAGTGCACAGTACTGCTAGGAATAAGTGACGGGACAGCTGTTCATAATTGGACAGTAAGCAGACGTTCAGTACCGAAGCATCTTTCATTTCAGCAGTGGAGAAGCAAAATAATTGCCCTGGCGGCGAAGGACGGTTGCAGACTTGCTTTTGCTTGCAAATCTAGGTAAGAAATGGAAAAGGTTAGGTCAAAGTTTGCTTCGAAGATGACCATCCTCCTCTTGGGGATTTTGCATCTCTATTGTTGATATTTGGTCAGTCTCTGACCCAGTACAGAATGTTCTATTATCAAAAGACTGATAACAGGTTAATGCAGTTAAATTTGTCATTTTCACACAATGTCCCTATCCTCCCTCCCTCCACCCCCATCCTGAGCCTTGTACTGTCAGCATTCCTGGTACACAGCAGTCTTTTGATGTTACATTTACACATGGTTGGTTGCTTGGAAATTACAGTTTAGCAGTGTACATTGTATACTTTTTTCTAGCATCAGCAAAACTGGACAGAGAAGGAAAGGAGAAAGCAATTGTGGTGTTCAATTATTGCACCTAGACCAGTGTTTCCCAATCTTTGATTTTTGGACTTCAATTCCCAGAAGTCTAAGTCAACTCCCCAAAGCACTGATTGGCCAATGTACTAACTTAGCCTTCTGGGAATTGATGTGCCCCCTGTAGGGTGCAGGCCTCACATTGGAAACTACTGACCTCTAGAGCAAATACCACAGTTTTAATGTGAAGAGCCTGCATTTAGAGAGAAAACTGACATAGAAGAACCACACACATCTCACAAGACGGACTGCAGTCATTTATGCTGAAGAAAAGTGAAACTCCTTTCAAATGCAATTTCAATTTAATTGATTTTCACACAAATTTCCTCTGGAACATTCATCCTCTGGGTAGGATTAAGTGTTCAGTTTTCCCCCACAACATCCTCTCTTGTCTCATCATCTTTCTCAGTACTCCCCACCTCAGTTATTATATGATTTGAAATGATTCACAGAACGCTTCAGCACTAAGACAGACTCTTATTACACACCTAAACTGAATGCTAGGGAGCTTACAGGACTGAAGCAAAGGGAAAAGGAAATTGGCTTTTTGAAAAATTAGACTAAGGCTGTGATGGCGAACCTTGGCACGCCAGATGTTCTTGGACTTCAATTCCCAGAAGCCCAAGCACCCTGTGAATCCCTCGTTTTACTTCCGCTTCCGGGAGCGGCAAGGGCAGCGTGGGCCGGATGAATTGCAGTAAACCCATTTGTGTGGATTCACAGGGTGCTTGGGCTTCTGTGAATTGAAGTCCAAGAACATCTGGAGTGCCAAGGTTCGCCATCACGGGACTAAGGAAACAAGCTACCCAACTTACTTGGGTGTGGTCCTGCCGAAGGTAGATTTCATCTTCTGTGACAGAGAGCTGCTGGAAGAAGCCTTCACCAGTTGGTGCTCTGGAGTGGTTATCGGTCCCAACATACTCACTGTACAACAAAACACAGAGATTGCACTGCTGTTAGTACTCCGAGTACAAGGCACTAAGTAGCTTCCACAAGAACGCTATAATGCCAAATAGTTTTAAGGAGCAGGTATGCATTATCCAATTTCATATATGAAACTGATGTGAAATGACATTTTTCACTGTAACCTAATATTCAGTTACACATGTAGCCTAATATTCGGATTCACCAATGTGCTTCCTTAGGCCACCATTTCTATACATGTTTTCTGCCCTTAATTTTAATTCACCCAATTGGGAAACACCTGATACTAATTCAAGTAGCACAATTTTTACTAATTAAATGTGCGAGGAGTTAGAAATGGGGAATATGGGATAAATTCTTAACAATAATTGCCAAAAGACTCATCTTAGCATGCTGTAATGGAGGAGTTCTCAACCATTTAAAGCCGAGGGCCAGGTCACGCACCCTCAGAGAGCTTTGGGAGCCGGATGGTCATTTTGCCCTTCTGCCACCACATGGCACTTCCAGGTGTGGTGGAGGCAATGGGAGGAGGGCACATGAAATCATGCTGTAGGGCGCATCTGGCCCATGGGCCGCAGGTTGAGAATCCTTGCTGTAATGGAATTGCATGATGTGATGGTCACGATGCGCTCCCCATTATTGGTTGTCAGTAAGTGAACAAAGGCAGCAGCAGTCTGCTATTGCTTCCATTACTGCATTACAAGAGAGGTGGATTTGTTTGACATGGATCACTCATATCTACTCACTATCTCTGCCTCTTTTGTTCCCAATGTTATTTAGGATGGCACAATCTCAACTTTTAGCACCAAACAGATGACCAAGAAAAAGTGAAGAAAGGAAGTTGCTAAGTAGAGATAAATTGGATAAAAACTGACATGTGCTAAAATGCAACAGCCTTAACTAAGATTAGAACAGCGTCTGGCATAATAAGAAATTGGTGTGAAGAAACCAGACTACTTGTTGAAAGAACCAGGTTTCAGCTAGCGCATTTACAAGATCACTACTAGTAAATCCAATAAAGAGCACACTTACCTTGAACATCTGGTGTGCAAGGGGTGGAGTAAGTATTTGAGTTTTCAATTATATGGGCCGGCTCAACATTTTCTTGCTCCACCATCATGAACTGACTCCAGTATTCCGTAGGCAAGCAGATTAACCGCTCAACAACCTAGAGAATCACACTCATGTGACTAAATCCTGCTTTAGCAAGGCACAGGTGATTTTCAATACAAAGGGATGCTGAGTTGTCCTTGTTCTTCTACTGACCTACCTTAGATTGCCTTTTTGTATCTTGGAGTATTGTCATGGGATCAGGATCTGGCACAGCGTGACCAACAATTGTAGGCCCAAAGACTCGGGCCAGGTTGGAAACATCCATTTTAGTATCTCGACTTTGAGCCACTCTAGATAACAAAGATATGTGAGAAAGTGTTTGTGCAGAGAAATGTTTGTTCACACATTTACCATTTTGGCTTATTGGTTATTCAGGATTTAGCTTTTGCTACAGCAGAGGTAGGCAACTGGACCTCTCCAGCTGCTGCTGGACATCAACTGCCATCAACACTAGCCAGCCCATCCAATGATGAGGTGTTGTGGGAGCTGAAGTCTGAAACCATGTGGAGGCCTCATAACTGCCCACCCTTCCACTAGAGCTGAGGAAAAGGAAAGGCATAACTCAGTGATGGCCAACCTTGGCACTCTAGCTGTTCTTGGACTTCAATTACTAGAAGCCCAAGTCAGCACTCCTGCTGATCAGGGCTTTTGGGAATTGAATTTCAAGAACACCTGGAGTGCCAAGGTTTGCCATCACTGGCATAATTTGTTTCCCTCTAAAAACAAAAACCAACCAAATTGTACTCACCTCTGCAGATGTAACATGAGGAAAGCCAGAGTGTCTCTGTTAGCCTGAGGGAGCTCTCCAATGGTTTGATACATGGCTGCCACACTATTATCCTCATCCGTGATTTCTTTGAACAAAAACCACAGAAAATGTGTTTCTGTCACTGCTTCCAACATAATTTTGGGCTTCATTAAAAGAGAGAGCAAGGGTCTTGTGGGATAGCAAAACGTTATCTATTAGACATCAGCTAACAATTTCTTAATATGCTAGGACAGTAGGGGCAAAACTAGGGCGCGTGTGCCAGAGGGGGCACTCAGACCCTTCTCTGTGGGCATGTGTGCCATCACCCCAGCAGAGTTCGCCCCGCCCCTATGCCTAGCAGCCCAATGGGAGCACTTCCTCCCTCTCTCCAGCACAGAGTTCACCCTGCCCCTCTGCAGCATGGACAGCAGCCTGTTGCGCTTGGGCACTCGGTTTCTAAAAGGTTCATCATCACTGTGCTAAGATGTGCAGTCCATTAACTGTCCGTATTTGGAAAAGGGAAATTAATTTAATTAGGCAACTTCTTTGGGAATTTCTCAAGGAATAGGAAGACCTAGAGAAGTAAGACAAGTGGCAGTGCTGCATGTCACTTTGATAGTTTTCAATACAAAATAAGGAAGAGTGTGTGGGTGTGGAGTCAAAACTCATGACACTTCCTAATATGGACAATACACCCCTTCCTCTGACCTATGCGTTAGCGGTTGCTATTTTTGTTCCTGTTTGGAATTTTAATTTAGCAGTTTGTAATACATTAGGGATAAGTGTGCTCACAGCCATAAAATTTAGGCTTCCCAATCAACTAGGTATTAGGATTTCAGATTTTTTTTTTTTGGTATGTTTACCATAGTGATGATGGAATATTTACCAAATAATGATTGAAACAGGCACTAAAACAATCAGCAGCAGGGAGCTCTTGAAAATTTAATTTAAATTTAATTTTTAGATTTCTATTCTGCCTCATTCACAAAAGCGATTCTAGGCGGCTTACAGAATATACAGCAATACAATAGATACTGTATATCTCTTTGTGCGGTACAAAACCATTGAGAAGAAAGAAGCTTCTTATAAAGTAATAATTGCCATATTGTTATAGTCTTTAGTCACTGTAGCATTGCTGAAGACAAAACACTGAATATGCCATCAAAGAAGAAAGAAGACTGGGATAAAGCAAAAGGCTGTGCTCAGTATACTCTTGGGGAGCTCCACCAGTATAATGTAAATGATATCACCATTAATGGTGGGTTTTCACTAATTAAAGAGGTCCTTTCTCAGTTAAGAAGTGTGCACAATTTATGCACAATGAGATAAAATAACATGCACTTGAAAACTGAATTGTGAACTCTAATTAGCTGAATTCTGCCACTGATGTGATGCTTCCTTGCTGCATTGGGTGAGTTTCAGCAGAAGATACCAGCAGGGCCGATACAGAAGGGGCCAACATGCTAATTACATTGTGAACCCCCCAGAGAGTGCACTAAGCGCTATGGGGTGGTATTTAAGTGTAATTGCTATATAAGGAAACAAATCGGTGTGTGTGTGTGTGTGTGTGTGTGTGTGTGTGTGTGTTAGGGGTCAAAGAATCAGAATACCACATCACAGCACTTTTCCAGCTTGAGGAACTACAATCTAAAACAGGATTCCACAGGTCATTACACTACATTTAGGAAAGATATTGTGTACCTCACTTGGTCTCAAGCAGCCACCTCCTGAAATTGTACTACACAGCCATCAATACATATGGAGTTTGTATTTTATTTCTTAAGTGCAGGGGGATGAAATTAATAATTATTTCCCCTCATTTCAGACATAAAGACTCATATGATAAAAAATAATAATACTCCGAACCAGTTTTGTATCTGTTTGTCCACAGGAAGAAGGCCAAAGCTTACCCTTATATTCATTATTACTGCTCATAATCTTCCATTGTGCTTACCGGCCGCCTCCATAAAGGCTTTATTAAGACGGAAGGTGAGAAGAGGTTCCTTAAGGTTGCGAAGGAAGTCTTTCAGAAGGCCACATATAGCATGGATGTCATCTACCTTGCTAAGCAAGGGCATAGTTTTCCCTCGAAGGAACTTTTCTTTCAAGTCTTTTACTGTGCGGTCACAGCCAGAAATACGGTAGAGACCTGTCTATTAAAAGAGTTATCATTTGAAGCAATATTCCAAGCACATTTATTGAAAAACCATGAGAACTGCCAAAAATAATCACTTCCTGCTTAGAATATACACATAATCGCTACAAGTGGACCTTAAAAACAGGCTACATTTTCACATTACAGCAGTTACAATTCAGCATGCTACAGCAGCAACTAGATGGGGAGCTAGGTAACTTTCTGGGGGTTATGTACTCCCACTCCTCCTCATAGCGGCAGCACAATCAAGGTTTTAGAAGAGGCATGGAGAACAATCCACCTGAAAAACAAGGCATGTTTGGCCTGGCTGTCTCGGTTATTATAAAACAAATGTCCTGCTCTGTTGCCAAGCCACTGAATTTATGCAACAAAGAAACATCAGTGACACATGCAGCCTGTATATTCACCTTTCTAAAATAAATATATCCATAAACAATGCCCACACCTTTCAAATCAATCTTACCTCTTGTAGACCTCTCTGCTCAATCTCATTCACACAATGAACTACAATGGAAGGGATCATTGGTGATGTATGAGATACAAAATCCACAAGGGCTCCCTGAAAATAGAAACATAGTGGGTTTCAGTTTCCATATATTCTTGTCTAAAGCCCACCAAAGGAGTTTTTTTTTGAAAAAGATAAAATATTAGACAATAAACTATCTTGATAATAAACTGCTTGATGAAAGGTATTTTCACAATTCCATTTTAAAAAGGCCACCCCCCTGCAAAGGCTTATTTTTAATCAAACTATGCATCCCACTATTACAGTCTAAGCTCAAGTGACTCAAAACCAGAGGCATTAAAATGCTTCGAAACCTTCATAATTTCTGTCAAGTGTAAAATGATGTACACAATAATATTACAGGACTAACAAGAAAGGCTATGTTATTAAAATGCAAATCATGCATTCCCTACCTTGCTTCCTGTTTAAAAACAGCATAATCTAAAGAAAATATCTCAAGAACTTTCTGGAAAAAAAGTGGCAGGTAGAGTCTAAGGACAGTACTGTCAGGGATTTAGTGCGTGGATTTGATGTGTTGAATTATGCTCATTAGTTCATTTATTTCTTTTATTTCATTCATTAGTTAAGGATGATGTTTCAAATGGGGGAAAAATAAAGACATTATGTTCATAAAATTAAGGTTTTCATAAAATGTAAGGTAAAGATCATCCTTGATCGAAAGCCAGTCATATCCGACTCTAGGTTTCAGTGCTCATCTCTGTTTATAACCAAAGAGCCAGGGCTGTCTGTGTCTGCAGACATTTCTGTGGGCATTTGGCAGGCATGGAACACTGTTTACCTTCCCAACAAAGTGGTCCCTATTTATCTTTTTGCAATTTCTTGTTTTTGAACTGCTACATTATTTTAACCCAAAACCAGAAATCCCAATTTCATTTGTTTATTTTTATATATATATATTTTCAATAAAGATGCTTTTAACCTTTATTTTCCAATCTCCCTATCTCTACCCACTAGGCACAAGTGTCCATAAGCAGTCCACTGTACAAACAACAATTCACCACAGGTGAATAACTGCGAAGGATCTATTTTTAATAAATATTTCAATAGTCAAACTGTAAAGAAAAAGAGTTTTTCCTTCACGATTCCTTGAAAGCAGTTCTTCAAAAAGAGGGAAAGCCAAAAAGGAAACTGGTTATGACTTCAAAGGAGAAACTTCCTACAGTGTATTCATTCTCACACCAATGTATCTATTCTGGAGCAGAGAGATTCTTTTTTTGAAGGAAAGATTAGAAAGAGTTTTTGTTTTAAACCTTCATAGAAAATGTTTCTGAAGTTCAATCCAAATTGTGTAAGTATCAAAAGAAAGGTTATTCTGTCCTCTTTCAAGCACACTTTAGATCACTTCAATCAGTCGATCAGTTTTTTTGTTGGATCACCACCAACCCCCCCATCCCCCGGCAGAAATGACATTTCAAAATGTCATGATTTTCTTTAATATCTTTTTTGTGGATTCCTGCTTTGGTATTATTTTTCTCCACATGTTGTATGTGAACTGTATCCACCTCAGGAAGTTGTCATATTCACTTTTAAATAGGTTACCCCCCCCCCTTTGGGGGGATTTGTGTGACCTCTTTTTAGTCTTTTTGTTTTGTAAAACACTTCATAGATTATGTTTCCGAAGTCCAATTCCAAATCTGAAAGTGTCCCCACAAAGGTTAATATTTCCTCTTTCAAATGCACTTTGGATCATCTTAATTGGTTGGGTAGTTTTTTCGCTGGACCTCCGACAACCGACACCCCCCCCCCCAGCAAAACTGTCACATTTCCGATGCTACTTCCAAAAGTGATGACATCATCACTTTGCATTTTTGGCTTTTGGTTTCTACCAATTCTTAAAGTCGCCGAGTTGATCTTTCAAATGACATAACCCTTATTTTTGTGGGTGCCTTAGTTTTGGTGTTGCAGGTTATCAAAAGTACAGTACAGTAATACCTCATATAACATTAGTATCGAATAACACTAAAATCGCATAACATTAAGGAATCTGGGGGGAAGAATTGCATCAGATAACATTAAGATCCTATGGGATGCTTCAGATAACAACCGCAAAAGCCTGTGTGGTTACAATGTATCTCTATGGATCCCATAGAGGATCAGATAACACTAAAAATCATATAACACCAAGACTTGTGGAACCAGGTTTTAGTGTTATATGAGGTTTTACTGTACATGATTTTCGTTACATTGCAAACACTGTCAAACCACCCAACCGAAAAGTAAGACTTTTATAGAATTCACGAAAAATTCTAGGCATGCATAAATCCACCTGAGCTCTTGTTATCTCATGCTTTTCCTAGGAAACATCAGGTAATTTACCTTCTATTTTTGCTCTGGTCCCCTTTCACTTTACATCTGTCACATACAAGCATGCCTTAGGTACAGGAAACACTATACTGTGAGCTGCCCTGAGTCGGGTTTCCTGATTGGGCGGCATACAAGTATGAGAATTAAATTAAATTACATGATTTGTTGTTGGTACATGCTATCAAGTAACTGCCAGGTTCTAGCAACTATTAATCAGTGACTACCACAGGGATGTAGGTGGGAAATCCTATGATGCCATGTATTTTTAATGGTCTATTTTATGCTGTGGGTACACCCAGAGTGGGTACACCCAGGTATTCATATATATTTACATTTATCAATAGTTGTCTGGGTTGTTGTACTGTAATCAACCATGCCAGATGGGCTAATTATAGAATATGGATTTTGATAAGTTATTTTTCTCAGAAGAAAAGCATTGACAAACCCTAGTGTTCCATTGCCTATGTAGGAACAAAAAAAACCCCTATGATCTCTTCCCATGCCCAGCTTCTAACTGGGTCTGGACCAGACTTATATGTGGTATACATATAATAGACTAACAAATGAATAGACTAGCAAGAGACTAACAAATGAAAAAAAAAACTGTTAAAGCTTGTTTCTATTTAACAAAATCTCTTGCTTCTCAATCAGTCACACTTATAAACAGTTAAGATAAAAAGTGGTAAGTTGTTTGTGCCCACAGACTCACATCCATCCAGTGGTGGGCAGCAGCCGGTTCCGAACCAGTAGTAAAAATTCCAGGTGGTCTCCCAGGGTGGCTGGGGGTGGGTTAGTAACCCTCCCAGGAGACCACCTGGGATGGTTACTTTTTTTAGAGGTGACCGGTTCGGTCGCCTCTCTGGCCGCCCGTCCTCGTAAGTGTGCATGCATCAAAACACCATTTGACGCATGCACACTGAATAATGGAGGCGTGCATGCGTCAAATGGTATTTTGACTCATGCGCACTTATGAGCAGCCATTTTGGGCTGCAAGGAAGGGCACAGCGGCTAGCTGTTGAAGCCTTCCCTTGACCACCGACCACCAATGTTGTTTTTTATTGCTATTTAATGTCTAATTTGTATTTTTGTTTTTTATTTCTATTTAATGTCTATCTAATTTGTATTTTTATGTGTTTTTTATTTCTATTTAATGTCTATCTAATTTGTATTTTTATGTGTTTTTTATTTCTATTTTTATGTGTACTGTATTTTTTTATTTTTTACTTTGGCTCTGCCCACAGCGTCATGATGTTGGCTCCGCCCATGAACTAAAATTTTTGGCTGCCCACCACTTCATCCATCCTTTAGTGAAACAGAATGTTCTACTAGTTGTAGTGAATCATTTTTCTCAGTTTGGAATGGAACTGAAAAGTAGTGCAGAGTGAGTGAATGAAGCTGAAGGTATGACAGTTACACCTCAGCAAAAGAAAATTAAAACTGTTGATATAAGATCCATCAGGTATGTGTATGAAATAGTCATTTTTTGTTAAACATAAGAGAAGGAATATGGTATTCTCTTTATATAAAATAATTTCTGTATAAAGCTTTGAATGTAACATTTAAACCAAACATGCTAAATCAGTTAATTCTATCTTGAAGACTGGAAATTTTTTCTAGTTCTGCTTTTTCTGGAATAGTCACTAGACTTCCAGAATTCCCTGTCATTACTCAGCACTTACAAACTCAAGGATATGGTTTTCCTTAATGACTCAATCCATCTTTTATTCAATCTTCAAATTTTAATCTTCCAGTTTCTGTATTATAGAAAGTAGCAATGATTTGAAATGACTTCAGATGAAGGTGAAAGAAGAAAATGCTAAAGTGGGTCTGTAATTGAATTTTATGAGAACTGCATAACTTTAATGCAGTTCTCAACCTTTTTAAACTGGGGGCCATGTCATGCTCCCTCAGACAGCTTCAGGGGCCAGACAGCCATTTTGCCCTTCCACCACATGGCACTTTCCAGTGTGGTGGAGGGCCACATGAAATGGAGCCGTGGGCCGCATCTCGCCCACAGACTGCAGGTTGAGAATCCCTATTTTAACGCTAACGAGAAAATATGAATTGTTAAATATTTTGAATATCTCAGTTCAATCAGCAATCCAAATAGTCTGCAGCCAAGAAAGCAGAAGTCTGTGATTTGGAAAAGCAAGTATGAAGGAACTAAAAGGGATCTTCAAGTGCAAGGATGTGTCACTGAAAACCAAGGTGAAGATCATCCACACTATTAAATTCCAGATTATAATGTAGTAAAAGCCAGATAGTAAAGAAAGCTGACACAGAAAAAGATTGTTTCATTTGAAACAGCCACCAACTTGTTGCTTATTATTGCAGATTGTATAAATTGGGCCTATTTTAACTGTGACTTACTTTAGCACAGTATTTGTATTTTGGATTTGTATGCCACTCTATTCGCTGAAGCAACTCAGAGCGGCTAACAACATATATAATACAATACAGTATCACATGACAAAACATATTAAGGTAGCACATATCAAAGTGGAAGTTATACCTTAAATAGGCCTATTTAAAGCAATGGCTTACGGAGGAGTTGATTCACCAAATCCCCATTAATTCAACAGACCTTCTTTAGTGCAATTTACTCACTAAGCAACAAGATTTGGGTCTACATGTGTATCTTTTTATATAAATACTGGTATGTTGAATAACATATTGTCACATCAACAGCAGTCATAGAAAGCCAAGTGAAGTCCTCAGAATATTGTTGCTAACTTTGGCACAATGTAACACAAAAGTATTTTCCCAATCGCACTCCATGCTATACTTCACTCACTTAAATCTCATTCCTTTCATTCTCTAGTTATCACAGAAAATTAGGAAACAGCATATCACTGAAGGTATCTCATTCAGAAGCATACCTCTCCAAATCTGACAGGTGTGCCTGCTAAGGTAGGTATGCAGGGCAGAGGGCAACGGTCTCGGCATTCTGGGTGTGTCACTACTCGGCAGTCTCGGCACTTCAGGGACAGTTTCCCAAACTTTATGCGCTTGCCGCATGGAACACATGACTCGGGTTTAATAACCTGGGGAGAGAGTATATGTGACAGACCAAGATGTGATTTGATATAGACCAGGATATGATTTGATATGAATAAACACTGAAATATAATCAAGATGAAAACAAATAAATTGGCAACTTTATTCCTGTGTTTCTATCCCTTACTCACTCAGTTGAACGTTTCTCAAAACAGCTATCCACCCACTGAAATTCTAATGTTAATGTTTAATTTTAATAACATTAAAATAACTGGTCAGAAATCCCAGCTAATAAACCACAACAGCAACCTTAGCAAACCAGCTACGGTAAGTGCTTTCAAGAATGTATTAGTTTCAACCAACCTCCCACTCTACAAGATCATCCCAAGATCATCTCTGGCTGCAGTACTAAACCATTTAACAACATCCATCTTAATTATCCTGACAGACTCTGTAGGCAGAATTACATTTAAACAAAATGTATCATTAAAGGATTGTTTTTCCTTAGGCACAACTGAATAAACAAACTAATGTTATGGACTGGGTGCAAACAGAGATGTGAAGTAAATTTAGAAATTATGATTAAACATCCTTATCATGTAAACTATGGTAAAAGAAGTTTCCCTGTTTCTGCATTCTGCTTGAAAAATATCAAAGAGAACTTGCTGAAGCTTCCTCTGACAAGCCCTTCTGGGCAGGATTTAACCTTGCTTAGGCAAGTGGGGCGGCTTAAAAATCGAACAATTAAATTAAATTAAACCAAACATACCAGTTTTCTATACTTTTGAGATCTTAAACAATTCTAAAACAATTGTTTGCAAATCAGAACACGGCTGCTGCCATCAAGTGCTCCCCGGGCCAGTCAGGTTGGGTAGCGAATTCACAACAGCTGCGAGAACCCCACCAAGCCTTCAAAAACTGTGCAGGGTTTGTCGCCCGAGCTGCTGCCATTGAGTGCTCCCCTGACCGGGCTAGTCAGGGAGCAAATTTGCAACAACTGCGACAACCCCAGCAAGCCTTCAACAACCGTGCCGAGGTCGCCGCCTGTGCTGCTGCCGTTGAGTGACCCCCGGGCCAGGCTGGTCAGGGAGCAAATTTGACCACTATCACTGGACTGGAATAAACTCCAACGGGAATAGAGCGTAGCTGTGCGGTACAGCCACTCGGCAATAATAATGTATTATATCATGTTATATTATAGTATTCCTTAAGTGTTTTTTATGATGTCGTGATGTAACTGTGATTGGAGATTTTTTGGGATGTTCTTGATATTTTTTTATGATGTTATATTCGCTATGTGTTATTTGTAATTGTTTCTATGCTATGTAATTTGCTATGTAATTGTTTCCTTTGTGAGCTGCCCAGAGTCACTGTACGAGTGGGGAGGCATATAAGTCGAACAATACAAAACAACACTCCCACAAAAGTCCTGTTCAGCTATCTTCATTCCAAAAATACTAGTACTAAGAACAAAATCCTGGTGAAAGTTCTCCAGGACCACAGGAGAAGGCTTACACATGAGAAAGCATTTCTTTGGAATTTAAAGCAAAGGTTAAAATGCACTGTGAATTGGACCCTGAGACAGATACTCTGCTTGATACTCAAAAATCTGTTCAAGAACACCACAGAGGAATCATATACGGAGTGATGGCAAACCTTAGCAGTCCAGGTGTTCTTGGACTTCAGTTATTAGAAGGCCAAGCCAGCACTCCTGCTGATCAGGGCTTCTGGGAATTGAAGTTCAAGAACACCAGAAGTGTCAAGGTTCCCCATCACTGATATAGGGTGATCACTAACGGATTGCTCACCGTTTTTGATACAAATTCATGAAGTCTCATCCCAGTGCTCCCAGGAGTGCTAGATCCATCTGTTACAGATCTACTTTCCAACTGTCTGCTTCCCAGGTTTGAATCACTGTTCCAAGGCTGTAGGATGGCTTGAATGGAGACAAAAAGACATTCATTTTATGCATTGTTTATGAAAAAGAGGATTCAATGTGGCATCAGTGGGCATCAGTTTAAATTAGTAAAGAGAGCATTTCGTTTCATTACAATCCCTATTTGCAATGGCCAGCTAATATAACTTGAAAAAAGTGTTTCAGAATGACCAATCTAACCTCTCAATTTCTATTTTTTATATTAAAATAATGAAGGCTTGACATTATATTTATTATGATTGTTGGAACCATTCATTCATTTAAGCTTGGACTATATAATAATCTAAATACAGTATCTAAAATCAAACGTGTACCTGGATTTCTTTGGCTTCCAACATAGCAAGGTACAGTCTCAAGAGTTGAGATTGCTTCAATTGGGCCTCCATCATTAGGTACAGTAAGGGTTGTTCTTGCAATTATGGATTCATTTCCCTGAAATGAAAGCTACAAAAGATTAACAATTACACGAGCCAGAGGAAGCAAATGACAAATTAATTCTTCCTGATAATATGAAACCTGTAATCTTTTTTAAACCTTACTCGACATAGCACAAAAATCCTGGATTCAAAATACAGTTATCTCCAGTGATTTTTGTATTCTCATGATATTATCTCACAACCAGACAATTAAAATGAAAGTATTAACAGGAAAAGAATATACAAATGATTTTCAGGTACAAAGTACTCCTAAGACAGGGAAATTTTCTACTGTTAAACTATTCAGAGCATTGCCAAAGAAAATAGTGGAGAATATTCCAGATGGGCAGGGTATAAATACAACAAACAAAGAAACAAACAAATAGTGTCTGAAAAGATAATTTGCTGTTCTGAATTTTATACAAGAAAAATCATGATAAGGTAAACAATAATATAAAGGGATCACTAAGGTAAAGGTTTCCCTTGCTCAAAAGCCAATCATATCCAACTCTAGGGTTCAGTGCTCATCCCTCTTCAAAGCTGAAGAGCCAGTGCTGGCTGATTCTGCAGACATTTCAGTGGTCATGTGGCAGGCATGACTAGACACCAGAACTGTTTACCTTCTCACAGAAGTGGTTCCTATTTATCTACTTGCAATTTCTTGCTTTAAACTTTTAACTGCTAGGTTCACTATAGGATCAAATTTTCATTTCAAATGAGATAGTTGTAACTCGCTTAAAGAGCATAATGCGTTCCACAGGATTGCTCTTTAAGCGAGTTTGCTCTTTAAGCGAAACACCATTGTAAATGACTAATTGTGGGGGGATTGTGAACCCCGATTTATTTGTTAAGCGAGTTTTTAGTTTTATTTGTTAAGCAAAGCAAACATTCAGAGAAATTTCTGCTCTTTAAGCGAGGCGCTCTTCATGCGAGGTTTGACTGTACTTATGAAAGGACTGAACTGTGAGCTCACAAGAGGTAGTGATATACAAAAAAAATTGCATACTCTGCAAAGGTGGAGAAATGTTGGTTAGGTTTACCTTCCTCATCATATAACAAAACAAAACAAAACCTTATAACAAGGAGGTAGCTGTCTGCCACTTACTATGACCTATAAAAACATATATGGCTTGGGTCCAGGATAGCTGAAGGATCTTGTCTCTCTGTACAAACTCACTAGGTTTTTCCTGATTCCACCACTTCACACGTGCTTGATGAGGATGTGAGACAGGCCCTTTCTAGTGGTTGTGGAATGCTCTCGTTTGGCAGCAAGCAAAGACTCTGTTTTGGCGAACTTGTAAAAACTGAAGTCAATTCTGGCACATCTCCATCGGTTGGTTACCCATGGCATTCTGTGCCACGTTTAAGATCTGAGTGCTTATTTACAAAAACCTACAAGGTTTGGAACGTTGTTACCTAGTGGAGAGATTCTCTTACAGGACTTCTACTTTAGTATGAGGCCCTCACAAGTTGCACTGTTAAGGGTGGCTACCCTGAGAGGAGCAAGAAAGAGCAACACCAGGAAGACAGCTTTCTCACTGGTGGCCTCATTCTGGAATGATCTTACGAAGATCCAACAGGCTTCCTCTCTTCAGGTTTTTAGAAAATTACTGACAATCTTCCTTGATAGGGAGACCTTAGCAGACACTCATGGAAAGTGGGGGATACTTTAGATTTTTTTTTAAAAAACCACAACTTTCCCCCCTTTCTCTGAATTATTACATATACCATGTTTACTCGTTCATTGTTTACTGGATTCATCATTATCTGCTGCCAGTTGGCTTCCTGGGGGCATACTGATCTGTCTTTTATTTTTATTGTACAATTTTGCATTACATCAACATGTTGTTAACCACCTAAAGTAGTGTCTATACCGGGGTGCCCAAACTTTTTGGGGCACGGTGCCTAACCAGGCCTCCTGGACAGCTGATCAGGCCAGTCACATGGTTCCTCCCATCAGAAGCGGAAATAAAACATGTATGTACGGGATGCATCACACAACCGCGCATGCGCAGAGTGCTGCCACAAATGACCCACAGCTGTCGTAAATGCATTTACAACAGCCGCTGGTCATTTATGGCAGCATTCTGTGCATACGTGGGTGCATCACATAACCATGCATGCATGTTTTACTTTTGCTTCTGGGAGCCGCGAGGGTGTTGGGGGCCGGATGAAATGGCTTTGGGGGCCGGATCCAGCCCATGGGCCATAGTTTGGGCACCCCTGGTCTATACTAAATTGGTCAGTATAAAATGTCAATAATAAACAAATTATTTTTATTACAAAATGCTATATATATTTTTGTTTTTATGAGAATTTGGGTTTTTTAATTTAAAAAATTAGGCCGCACACATTAGGTCCTTCGGAATGTTATCTAAGGTTGAGCAAGTAGATATTCTGCAATGGCTGGACAGTCTCAAGAAAACTCTCCTGGTTACTATGGCCACCACTGAACCACTCATTGAGCTTTCAACACCCAAAATGCCACCCCAGCAGAATTCTCTGGATAAGGAGAAAGAACATTTATTTGATACCTCTCTAAAAGTACCTAACCTAAACAACCTTCACAAAGCCTTTTGGAGCCCACCCAACAGCCAAGTGGAGTAATATATAGCCAACCATTGGCCACTGCTGCTGCCCCCAGCCTTCAAAAGGAAACAGTCCTTCTTGAGAAGGAAGGGTGTCTACCCAGCTTGGTGGGCACTGGACTAAATGGGTTGATGACAGTATGGACAAGGGAACTACACCTTAAACTGTGTAATATGCTCAATTGTTTTAATGTATAACCGTTAATTATACTTGTTTTCAGTCATTTGAGTCACGTTGATACCTATACAAGGGGAAATGTGACACAGAAATGAAATAAAAAAAGAGTAATCCAAAACATCTGTAGCTTCGAATGGGCAGTCATTAACATAATGGATGTTAGCGATAAGTATTGACATACTAATTAGAGCTAGACAAATAATGAAAGCTATTTAAACTTTACCCCATCCATACAACTCATCTATGAGATGTGCTATTTAAAATAATCAGTAGAGCAGTAGAATTTCAGAAAACCACATACTTGATCTGCTGTAGCACCAATAGAACGAGTTTTCTTTAAAGGACCAGGGGGACCTTCAATAAACTGCCTGGATGAGCGCTGTTAAAAAAAGTAATATTGTGTATGGATCAATAAGCTGTAACGTTTTTGGGGAAAGTAAAAGTAAATTCTATTGATGTCCTTCAACATTACATTCCCTTACAACTTTATATTTACACTGCAATATTTATGAAGGAGTCTAGGAGAGATTTTACAGCGAACAATCATGAGATTTTTTTGATTATTTTCACTACAGCTCCCAGAACTCACCAGGAATTGCCCCAGCCAGACTTATAAGAGCTGCAGTCAAAATACAGTGAAACCTCGAGTTACAAATGGTTTGAGTTACAAAATTTTCACAATACTGTACCAATGAAAATCAAATGAAAATAATGGCTCAAGTTACACATTTTTCCAGAACAGACAAATTGATTTTCAATGCATTCCTATGGGAAATTCGAGTTACAAATTTTTCATAAGATGAAAAATGCCTTGGAATGCATTAAATTTGCAACTCAAGGTACCACTGTGTCTAAGGTCTCAAATTAGTTTCAGAACACACACCTGTGCCTCAACAACTCTATCTCTGGAACAACAGCCATTAACCTGAAGCAGAGGGAAATAGATGGGAGCTGCAAGATATTTATTTATTTAGTCTATGGCACGTGTACACATCAAGCCAATATATAACAAGAAAAAAAAATATATAAACTATATAAAACTAGGCATTAATTTATAAACAAACATCTAAACAATTTATATACAGTAATACCCCGGGTAACGTGAGTACCGTATAGCGTGAAAACTGCATGACGTGACAAGATTTTCGGAAAAATCTTGTATCGAATAACGTGATTTTCACGTTATTCGGAACAAGTGTATGCGGGGGGGGGGAGTTGGATTGGGTAGAACATCTTTCCCGCATCCTCATCTAACCGCCGCCGCGGCGCGCAAGCCTCCAAACCGCCCGAGGTTGCGAAAGGGTAAAGATCCTTACACTTTTGCAACTTCGAGCGTGCGCGAGCGTGTCGTTCGGGGTTAGGGCAGGATACGGGGGTCTTTCCCGTACCTTGCTCTAACCCCAAATGACACACGATCGCGTGCCTACCCGGGGAGGGGGGGGGGAGGGATTTCGGACAAGCCGAGCCTTGCCTCGGCGTGGTTTGTCCCTGACGTCAGGGCTTTTTTTTAGCATTGTTCGATCAATGTATCGAACGTGAAAAATCGGACAACGTCATAACTTGTGGAACTATGTCATAACGTTGTCCGGGGTTCTATTGTATTCGATTCCAGCAAGTCACTCTTAGAAAATCTTCACAATTGCCCTCATATGCACTAAGGCTACATTATTGTATATGTTGCACTGTCTGTCGTGGTGCCCAGAGGTTAGGTGCAAGAGATTAGATGCCTGGTAGTCATTTTGCTCATTAGCACTGTCTCAAAAAACTTACCATTTCCCTAATCGCTTGAAGATTCCATGGATCTTAGCCATTCCTACCTATTTCCCTCTTCTGCAGCGTAATGGTGGTTGCTCCAGAGATACACTTACCAAGGTATATGTTCTAAAATTCTTCTGAGTATTTGTTGTTTTTTGCCAGAGCTACCAGAGATCTAGTTGGCAGAATCCCTGATGAATTTTGGGAGCTGTAGTGAAAAAAACTTCAGACGTCCCATGCCTAACAGTGAACCCTTTACTTTCTTGCTCAGCAGGTACACCAAGTAACCAGACAAAAATGAAAAAGGCAAAGTGGAATGAAAGGAAGAAATGCCTCAGACCTTAAGAATTTTCTCCCTCAATATACTGTGAAAAAAACAATTAAATGTTTCGACTGTATTCTTCTGTAAGCAAAAAGGAGCTGAAAATTATAACCTCAGTCTTCGACGTCATGGAATGCGCATATCAAAACTGTCCTATTTAATCTGAAAGCTTTACTGCAATGTATTAAATATTTGAATAAAATTCCAGGGTTAGAACAAACAGCTTAGAGGGAACTCATCTTGAAATTTAAGTAGCTCTCTAGGTAATTCCAGCTTGATGGGGTACTTGTTCAGTTGAATAAAGAGAGCAGAAGTTTCTGGATGAAAAATTTACTTCCAGTGAAGAAAAATAAACTGTTATTATATGTACACTGATACAAGCCAGATCATTTATATGCATTGTCCTCATTGTATCATGATGATCCATAATGAAGTGAAGTACACCAAAATATGCATTTAGACAGATACTATTGCAGAGTTCAGTCAAGTGTGAAGCCCCCTACTTTCCATCAGATTAAATAAAGAAGCAAATGGGAAAGAACATACATACCCTTTTTTCTCTTTTCTTTAGCCTGACAGTCTTTACTACTGTGGAATCCCAATCCTAGAAATAAGAACATGTTTTACTTAGCAGCATGCAGTTAGCAAATACGTTTATGCTTTTTGTTCTGTTCTTTTAGCTTCTGTTTATCTTACTAAAATGATTTAAAATCTTAAAACCGGAGGACCACAGAATACATATTTGGTACTGTATACATAAAATATAATGGAGGATGGAAAATTAATAATTCAGTATAGTCAGGTAAAAGACAATTCACGCAATGAGCCATATGTCTTTACATAGGATTACATTTTCTGAGAGCACAAGAAATTAAAGCAAATAAGGGTTACATTACCAGAGATTCATCAGTCTTGTCAAAACTGATGTCAGACAAAAGTGAACCAGATTCATCAATCGTTGACAGTCTAAATATAAAAATCATATTTTAGAATCATACATATGCAGATAACATCCATACTTTCAGACTTTACTTTCATCAGGGCTTTATATTTACTAACCAGTTACTTAGAAAGACTGGAAAGAATGCCATAACATATATAGAACTATATGCACACATAAATATGGAATGCAACGTTCAACACTGACAATGATAAACTGAAAGTTTAATATTCATTTTTATAATTAACAGGGTGTGTGAACATACCCAGAGCAACACTAAGTCTAATGGGTATCAATGGGAGGAAGATGAGCATATTTTTAATATTCTCCCAGAAATCAAATGCATAGCACAAGTGCACGTCATGTTTTTTTCTTTCTACTGTCCTAGTCTTTCCTAAAGAGAACAAATATTATTCCAAGGGCCTATAATGGTGTTCCTATGCTCCTTTTATACACATGGACACACAGAGAACTGAAAATATTCTGCTCATCTGAGGTAGTGTTTCTGTGAATCCTAACTTGCACCTATAAAGAACAGTTCAAATTTATCCACCCAAAAAAGAAATAAGTTGTCATAACATCTTGGTTTTGTGTACTGAAGGCTCAAAAGGTAAACTGGAGCTTTGGCATGGATTTTCAGTTCAGGTTCCAGTTATTAATATTGTTGCTTCTTTTGCCTCTATTAACTAGCTGTGCCGCACATTTTTACATTTCTTCCCCACAATTTTCCATTCTGATTTACTAACAGATGAATAAAGCTACATTAGAGATTATTGTGAAAAGAAATGTTTTGTTTCTGTAGTATAGCTACTTTACATGCAGGAAATATATGAATATTTAGTGCAAGTAGCAAAATTCAGCATGACTTTTTCTAATCTCTTTGATCTGCATAATGGAATGCATTCAATTTACATTACATTATTTCATCACTCCATCAGAAAAGAATGCTTTTTTAGGATTCTATCTCTCTCCTTATACAACTCGTCACAAATCTTCTATTGCTGCCTAAATATGAGTGCCCATCTGGCTGCACTCAACCCAGAGACACTATACAAATCTATTCTCTCCTTAATGTATTGCTCCTGATTGAAATGCTGTCAAAAATCAGTGCCTTCCTCAGCCATTTATTGCAGTTCCTAAAAACTAAACCTCATTAATTACCAATGCACAGAGCAGAAATTTGTTTTGAAAAATACAACAGAAAACCTCCTAATAGCCACTAAAAGCTGGCTTTAGATCAATTTAACCATTTGCCAGGTAAGAAACAAGACCATTGCTCAACAGTAGATCAGTTAGAGACAACCATTTTGGGGAAATCCTGTGCTTATCTTTATGTTTAACATTAACATAAAAGCAGAGCTACTGACAGTTGGGTGAGCAGTGGAGCATGAGATGAAAATATTTTCTTATAAGACAGAATGACAGGTAGAACTTTAAAGTATTTTATAAGGAGGGTATTCTGAACAAGGCAACACTGTTTTACATCTCTTTCTCACAAGCCTGTCAATCCTATATCTTGAAGCCTAAGGAAACTTTCCAACACACATCCCACAGTTTTTTAAAGCTCAAAATAAAGACTATATGTTAAGTGCAATTGAACTGAAGTGACATCTTAGAAGTATGACCTCCTATAAACACAATTTTTAATTCTGAATGCCCACATTTCAAACCATAGCTTCTAGGTGGCTAAAAGTTTTCCTTAGCCAGAGTGAAAGTCAAATTAATCATCCACTAGCTTTGCAAACCAACCTACCTAAAACACTCTACACGTAGGTAATATCCAATTAGTCTACCTTTTGTTTTCACCAATTGAAGTTTGAGGCCTGTTTAGAAAGGCTAGTGCTGATCTCTGTTCTTCACTCAACTGAATACTGCCTGATGAATCACACATGAGCACTTCTTTCATCAGCTGGATCTGTCGCTCCTACAAGTTAGAAAGCATGAAACTTAGTCTCAATTTGCATTTATAATACAGAGAAGCCATAATACACATTGACTGCTAAGAAACAGTGCTACATCATCAGCATACTAATGTCCCTAAAGAGATGCACACCTTTCTTTCAAGCAGCAGCAAAGATAAAATTGTTACCTTGTGTAAATGGATGAAGTACTCCAAATAGGTTTTATTGAGCAGTAAAGGAATTTGCTTTTTCCCTTTATTTATGTCAGAGCATTACACAATTGCAACGCAATGCATGTGGACTGGAAAGATTGGCTAGCTCTCTACACTGTTACCCAAGGGACATCTGAATGTGTTTGCAAAGCTTTCTACTCTTTGGGGAAGCTCCTTATCAATGGAATTTCTAAGACACAATAGTTCCCATCACTTAAGACTGGCAAGAAAAAGAAAACAAAGTTCCCATCTGCCAAGGAAAAACAACAAAGCATTCTCTTCACTAACCAAACAGGATTAATTTAATGAATAGATGTTAGCATCAGTTAATTAGCTTAACTGCTACATTTGTTTTCTGCACAGTGAAAACCTGTGAAGCTTAACATCATTCTTACAATTGCCCAGATTTCAGCCGAAAATATAGAAAAATGGACACCTGGACATAGAATGCATCTCTAAGGAGTGTACTGCACATACGAACATCTCCATAATTGGAATTTGAGCACTATCTAAGCAAGCAAGAACGTACTCAGCTATAGCAGTTTGGTAAGTAATTTTTTGGATGTTGAAGAAAATATCAGTTCAATAGAATAATCACTTTCTTCCTTTACACTCAGTTCAACAGGCAAATCCAACCACTTTATACTGAGGCAAGGAGGCGGATTCTTTGCCCTAAAAAATCATTTCTCTCTCACTTCAACCTGCTCTACCAAGAAGATGCAAGATGAGAAGGCTGGTTTCCCTTCCTCTCACTCTCCTAAGATTCAAAGTACAGTACCGTAGAACCCCATATAACAAATGCATCATACAGCAAAAAAATTGTACAATGAAGGATTTTTTTTGGGGGGGGGGGGGGGTGCGCGCGTTGTACAACAAAAATTGTTTGCAATGCATCCCACGGGAATCTTTTCGTTGTATGATTTTTCCCATAGAGATTTTTGTTGTACGATGCATGCATCATATAATGAAAAAATAATATAACGAAGTGTCTAATAGAACCAATTATTTTCATTATATGGGGCTCTATTGTACATGAAATTCCCCAATACTTTAGCAGAGTTAATTGGCAACTAGGTTGTTCTGCAAGGCTTAAAGAGCAACTGCATAGGTATACACTTGGCTAAAGTTTGCTTCTAAGAAGCAATGTTCAGGTAAATGCACCCAGGGCTGAAAAGATAAAGAACAATGGATGGAAGAGTACAGGAAAAAGGGAAACAGAGACGACAAAGGGAGAACCAAGTGGCGTTGTAAGCCTAGTGATAATAATATCACTAGATTATTATAATATATAATAATTATTGCCCTAACATTTGTTTGCCTTTATGCAAGAGCCTCAAAGCATCCAGATCAAAGTTCACTGCCCAAGCCCTATGGAATGACTACAAATGTTGCATGTGCAGTGGAGATTCAATTTGCTTCTGGTTAAACAAGAAAGTACCATAGCTTTCCCCTTAAGATTAGACCCACTTCTTATTTCACTCCATGCAAGTTGGGCATTGGATCACCTCATGGGATAGGGAGAGTGAATGTGGTAATATATATGCCATTAGATTGGTAGCTCATCATCCCGTGCACACTAGGGGCCTCTCTTAGCACCATGAAGTTTGACTCATAGGAGGCTCCAAAAATTTTCCCGAAGCAGCGGTTGGCTTTAGCAAAGGCTGCTAAGGGGAAAGGATCAAGCAAGAGGCTGCTCAGAGCATCCTGGACAAAGCACGGTTGCTGCCTCCACCACCGTTGACATCAAAACTGTCAGCAGTGGGAGCAACCTGCCTCTAGCCCCCGCAGCTGTGTGTTGGGGCGGGACCGGCCTGCAAGAAAAAAGTTTGGGCACCACTGTTATAAAGGAACAGATTGTTTTCAGGGGGATCTTTTCCTGAGCAGACCTGACTGACTAGAGGTGGTTTTTACAACTCCCTGCTGTTTATATGACTTAGATATGTGGGCTATAATATGGGGTTCCTGCTTTCTGCAGTTTCACATATCCACAGAAGACCTTGGAACATATCCCCAGCAGATATTGGCAGGGAGCGCATGCAACCTTTAATCAGATCAAACCAGTCTAAATTGCAATTGCCTTATTAGCCAAGAAAAGGGCATTTCACAGCAACAATACTTTGTCGCTGAGTTTTTGATAAAATTACAATATCAATGAAGCAGAGGGTAGCATCCACCGTGGCACTCTATTTCTACCACTTTACTTTGTTAGGACATACTAAAGCAATTTTATACACACCAGCTTTTCATAGGCTGCTTCAGCACGCTGTCTTCGCTTTATCTCAACATCTACTTGGTTTCTAGCATGTTTAAGCTTCACATCCAGAGCACTGCACTCTGTTTCTCTTTTCATTAGCAGATCTTTGTACCTGGCCACCTCAAGATCCATTTTCTGCCACTTTTTCCTGAATTCTTCAAAGTTCTTGGCCAGTTGAAGAAATTCTGTAATGAACATACATTATACTCCATTTAAAACAAATTGATTCATTTAAAGCAGATCATTATTTCCTATTTAATATAACATTCTAATTAGAAATGTATCATGATATAAAGATAGTGATTATACACACTTGAAGGCAAGCCTGATTACTAAGAATAGAGGCAAACAATATGGATACCAGAAAGATTCCTCTGCCTAGGTTTGGAACAGTGGATGCCTGCTTTATTGGGGGGAAATTAATAAAGAAAACAAGAAATAATTTTCCTGGAAAATTTCAGTGAAAATAAACATTATGTTTTTTTAAACCTGGAAATGTTCTTCAGGCCACCTATTTTTTAATTAAAACCATAGTGACAGTGTGCCATACAGGGAGTCTGAATCAAAGTTGGTCCTGGACTCACCAAAGTTGGCAACCTAATGTATAATACAGGTCACAACATGAGTCTGAAATAAAGAACACGTCTAAACGTTTTTGTATATAGGCTGGGCAATAAGCACAAACACAATGTGACTTGTTTTTGAATAAACACAGGAGTGTGCTAACTGAGAATTGCAATCATAAATCAGATCCATTTTTCCAACATTTAAAACAAGGATTTCTACTGGCCTACAGTTTGACTACTAAGCAACATTCCGTATTAGAGGATGGGATGTGACTATGGCAACCCAAATAAAAATATGAATTTGCTGACAATTGCTATGCCCAAGAATGAAACTGCAGTTACAGTTACCTTGAGAACAGATTATTTTATAGTCTCAGAATAGCACACCAAAAAGAAGTTAAATAGCAAAATTTAGATATTAATTACAGTATTCATGGATATCACTACTCATACCATAACACAGATTTCCTTTGGGCTCTCTGAAATTACACACGGCAATATAACATTATTTCGCTGATGCACTAGATGGTATAGAGTGACTAGTGGAACTATGTTTTACCATATTTGCCAACATATAAAACACATCAGAGTATAAGATGCACCTCAGTTTTTTTATACACATTTTAAGGGAAAAATTATTTTCTACATTTTTTTCAATAATTTTGACAGGGGAAGAGGGCTCCTTTGGAAGTCCCTTGCCTGGCTCCACGTGCAGCTGACTTGCAGGAGCTAGAGTGGGTGGGATCAGCAGGGGAAGAGGACTCCTTTGGAAGCCACTTCCCCTGCTGATCCCACCGCCGCTGACTGCCAAGTGCCAGGGAGGGTGGGATAGGCAGGGAAAGAGGGCTCCTTTGGAAGCCCCATCAATCTCACCACCGCTGACCTCCAGGAACTTCGCCTGGCTCCAGACGCCACTGATCAACATAATTTTGATTACCAGCATATAAGACGCACTTCATTTTTCAAGTGTATTTTAAGGGGGGAAAGTACGTCTTATACGGTAACCACATGCCCCACATTATTGCCTACAAACCCACTTTGCACAAAACTTGCTTGATGGCATATCAACCAGTTTCCTACAAAAGAAAACCATCTATTCCAATAATCAAGCTTCAAGTATTAGTTAGTGCATGTTTCCTGGCTGATCTGAGGAACCTGGAAAAACAAACTGACTGATTTGGGACATCTTTTGAATCAAACAGCAAAAAGGGATCTTCAGATACAGACCTCTAACATTAACATCAGTCACCTGCTCATGTGCACATAAAGAAACAACTTACGGAATTCATTGTCTTCATTTAGAATTTCTGCTTGGCGCCTTAGTTGGTCAAAGAGGTTCCATAGATTCATCAGTACTGTATCCATCATTTTGCCAAGAAACTGAAATAAATCAGATATTAGTCTGTTTCCCTCCTGGCTTTCCTCTACTTGACACATTATTTCCAGCAAAATTAAAAGTGAAACTATTAAGGATATTATCATTATTGGAAGACAAACTGAAATCTGAGCAACAGACGTTGTAACTATATGTTCTATATACTGTACATAAAATGATTAAAGTCATGCACCCAAGAAAAAAGAAACTTCCTCACCCTCTCCTAGCCAGCATTAGACATCTTGCTAAGATTTGTTATACGTATACTGTACTCAAAACCTGTCTATACGAATGTATTCAAAAGCAAACAAATAATTTCTGGCCAATTAGAAGTTTACAATTTAAAACAAGCAACAGAAGATAACAAAGCTGCCAAAGAGGAAATGTAGATATAAATACTTAACCTTGCTTACAGATTGAAATGAAATTTAATGGCTGTCACTAAGGACTTAAGCAAATGCACTTTTAGAAAATATATTTGAGCAAAAGGATAATTTAGATTTGGAACAGAATAGATTAAGAACAAAGTTTCTTCAAGAGAAAAACTGGACTTAAGTTATTAAACAAAGTAATTACTTAACTTCTTTTAAGTGTTATCTGTTTAAAAGAATATCTGAATAAAAACATTCTAAAATTTTAACGATGTCTTTTATTATTGATTTTTTAAAATCATACTTAAAAAAAACTTTAGACTAATGCACAAGTCCAAAACTTCTATGTATGTTACAAATGACAACAGGTCCATTATGATGCATCTGAGGAAAGAAGTGCAGTCCATGAAGGTAAAGGCTTCCCTTGCTCGAAAGCCAGTCGTATCCAACTGTAGGGTTCAGTGCTCATCTCTGTTTCAAAGTCAAAGAGCCAGCGCTGTCTACTTCTGCAGACATTTCTGCAGTCATGTGGCAGGCATGACTAGACACCGGAGTGCACAGGAGACTGTTTACTTTCCCACAGAAGAGGTCCCTGTTTATCTACTTGCAATTTCTTGCTTTCAAACTGCTAGGTTGGCAGGAGCTGGGACAAAGATGGAGCTCATTCCGTCATGCAGTGTTCAGAAATTGAACTGCTGACCTCCCACCTTCCAGTCAGTGTCTTAGCCACCGCAGTCCATGAAAGCTAATAATAATTTTGTGTCAGAGATTACTCTGGGTTGAAAAGATTTTTAGGGGACACCTGACTGGGACTCCTTTCATGTCGCCAAGTGCAGTTCTCGGGTATCAAAACCCGACCTTCCAGTCTCCAGCTCAGTGTTTAACCACTGAGCCACCAGGGGTTATGCTACACAAAATCTCCTAAACTTTAAGGTGGCAGAAGACTATTAAAAGTTATCAAGATTTATTACTGTTGCAAATATAGGTAGTACAAACATTCTGCCCATACTTCTGTAAGATTCTGGTACTAAGTGAAGATACAGTGGAACAGGTTTCGGACGCTTTGGCTAACAGAAAACTCGACGTACGGAAACAAATCTATTGAAAATAATGCCTCGGCTTACTTTTTTTTTTTTGGAGGGTGAGGTTCAATGCATTCCTATGGGGAACCGCTTCACTTTAATGGAATTTTTGTTTTCAATACATTCCTCTGGGCGCTTCGCTTTAAGGAAAAATCGCTATATGGAAAAACTCATGGAACAGTTTAATTCCGTAACTCAGGGTTTTGCTGTAGCTGTGAGGTTCAGTTGGTATGACTGGAACAGCAGATATAGCAAGTGTGACACTCATACAAAAAATCACTTAGTGTATCCATCTGTTAAGGGAATCATGGTGCCTTAACATACAGCTTCTTAAACGGTGCTGTCACTGCGATAAACTAGCAAATTAAAACTACCGTAGAGAGGATGAAGAACTAGCAATTATTGAAAGAAAAATACATAAGACTACTTAGTGAAAGACAGGGATGGGAACGTTCCTTTCAATGTAGCTCATAGTCAAGGGGCAGCTACATAACAGCAGCTACATGTGCACAGTATTGGACAGAGTTTTAGGCAAAACTGTGCAGCTCTACAATGTTCCAATTTGGAAGGGGAGGGTGTCGTCACTTAAGCCAGTGTTACCCAACCTTTAGTTTTTGAACTTCAATTCCCAGAAGCCAAGTCAATTCCCCAAAGCACTGATCAGCCAATTTACTGACTTAATCTTTTGGGAATTGAAGTCCCCCTGTGGGGCGTGTTAATTATTTAAATCATTCTAGTTTAAATAATTGCATCATTAACATTTTTTTCTTTTCAATGAACTGGACTCTGAAAAAATTTGAAGGCCATAACAATTACCTGGTTCAAGAAGATTCCTCTCTATAGCCACTCAGTCATGCTATGTGTCTCCTGGCATGGCTAAGCCAGGGAAAAGTTAATTGGAAAGGAGACTATGAAACCAACCTGTTACCCCAGTAACCCAGCCTTTAGCAGTGCTTTCAGGGAATCAAAAAACAAATTCACAAACCTAGGCACTTTGTGGACCACAACAAACTGTGGCAAGTAATTAAAGAGATGGAAATACCCGAACACCTTATATGCCTCATGAGAAATCTGTACAAGAGTCAAGAAGCAAAAGTTAGGACAGAATACGGAAATGACAGAGTGGTTTGGAATAGGAAAAGGAGTAAGACAAGGCTAAATTTTATCACCCTGCTTATTCAACTTATACACAGAGCACATAATGCACAATGCAGAGTTGGATGAATCACAAGTTGGGATCAAAATTGCTGGAAGAAACATCAACAACTTGAGATACACAGATGATACTACCCTAATGGCAGAAAGTGAGGAAAACCTAAAGATGCTCCTGCTTAGGTTGAAAGAGGAGAGTGCAAAAGCTGGCTTGAGACTCAACAACAAGAAAACCAAGATAATGGCAACTGGCCCTATTAGTCCCTGGAAAATAGATGGCGAAGAAGTAGAAGCAGTGACAGACTTTACATTCTTAGGCTCCAAGATCACTGCAGCTCGAGATTGCAGCCATGAAATAAAAAGGTGACTGATTCTTGGGAGGCAAGCTATGAAAAACATAGGGAACATAGTGAAAAACATTTATTTATTTATGCAGATTTATATTGCCGCCCACTCGCTGAGGCGACTCAGGGCGGGTTACAGTCAAAACAGCAACAGTACAATAACAATCATAAAATACAACCTCACAAAACAACCAAAGCAGAACACAGACTAACTCCCCTCTGGCCGTTGATGGGGGCTTGGAAGTGAGGGCTAGGTCCTCAACCGCCTGCCAGGCCATGGCGTCTTTTCCCTTAGACCATTGGTGTGGGCCCAGAGGAGAGGGCGAGGTCCTCAGCCACCTGCCAGGCCATGGCGTCTTTTCCCTCAGGCCATTGGTGTGGGCCCAGAGGAGGAGGCAATGCTCTCAGCTGCCTGCCAGGCCATGGCATCTTTTCCTTCAAGCTGTTGGTGTGGGCCCATCAAAAGGTGGCTTCATTTTGGCAGTTTCACATCTGGCCTTGACACAGAAGAAGTACCACAAACTCTCTGAACTAAAAACCCAAGCAGTTGGTAAATAACTTTTTATATTCTATTAAAAGGAAAAAGGCAAGTGGAAAACATTCCCAAAAGTTGCAGAAAGTTTAAAATAATAATACTGGAAGCAAAATAGACTGACCAAGGCCATTCAAGAGTTTACACCAGGAAAATGGGGACTGCAGTGGCTTAGTGGTTAAGAAGCTCGCCTTGTTAGCTGGAAGTTGGCAAGTCACCAATTCAGGACCAGAGTACTGCATGACGGAATTAGTACCTGTATCTGTCCCACCTCCTGCCAACCTAGCATTTTGAAAGCAAGAAATTGCAAGTAGATAAATAGGGACTACTTCGGTGGGAAAAGATCTTGAGAACATGAAAGGAGTCTCGTTCGGGTGTCCCCTAAGTGGATTTCCGGCAGCAAAAATCCTTTCAACCGAGAAAGCACCTTTGTGTGCTTCTGACACAATTAATCAATCATCATCAGGAAAATAACAAAGCTAAACTTATCCGATACTCAAGTGTTAGTATAGGGTCAGCATAGCTTAGCTATGCACAAAATGCACCCTTCCAAGCATCATGGACAGCAGCTGAAGGCAGCCTCTTCCTTAGACTGTCCTAAATAAGACTGAGTCCTCCAACTCAGAGGTTCCCAACCGTTTCAAATCGGGGGTCAGGTCACACTCTCTGTCAGTTTTGAGGGCTGGACAGCCATTTTGCACTTCCTGCATGATGGGGGTGGCCATTTTGTCCCAACAGCTTCAAAGGGATGGCCATTTTGTTTCTCAAATGACCTTGGAGGTATGGGGGGCACATGAAATGGCACCGTAGGCTGGATGTGGGCCGCAGGCCTTAGGTTGGGAATTCCTGCTCTAACCAGATACTGTACAGTAAGCAACTCATTACAAACCTGTCCTAATCAACATTTTGATCACTTTAATTTTTACCAAAAGAAAATCATCTTCTTGCCTTCTCCCTCAGTGCTGTAATCTTTCCTCAATTTGCATGATTCCAGGGAACTGATCTTTTCTCTCAAAAGATAAGCTTGATGTGCTAGTCCCCTTTAGTACTGCTTTGTTATCATCTCACACAGGAGATCAACTGAAGTTGTCACTTTCTCCTTTGTACTTAGCCAATCTCAAGGATTAAAAAAAAATTCCATGTCCCTTGGCTCTCCACTTTCTCACTTTCTTCACATTAGCAAAATATTTAACACACAATATAAAGTGGTATACAGTAATACCTCGGATAACGCTAAGACTTGGTTCCACAAGTCTTGGTGTTATCCGATTTTTAGTGTTATCCGATCCATGTTAAAATCCTATGGGATGGATCGGATAACATTAAAGCTCCATAGAGATACATTGTAACTAAACAGGCTTTAGCGGCTGTTATCCGATCCATCCCATAGGACCTTAACGTTATTCGATCCAATTCTCCTCCCCAGATTACTTAACATGCAATTTTAGCGTTGTCCGATCCAATCGTTATCCAGTGTTTTACTGTATTTGGAAGAGATACCTGCACCAGTATGTGTTTAAAATTTTAACATTGTAAGCTACTACTTCTATTGAAAATGACTTTTAAAAATCTGTGATTTAGTCAGTATATTTCCCAAACTGCAGAGCCTCTGACATCACAGCAGTGATTAAGGGAATAACTGCTAGTTCAGCAGTGCAGAAATTGCTTCTTCAATCCACGTAGCCGCTGGAAATGTCTATGAGAACTATGGCAAATACATTACTACCAAGCAGAAGTTGGTGTTTTCATGGTACCACGTTTATGGCATCTATTGCAGATGACACACCACCTCCACAGCAAGAAGACCATTAAAAATGTTTTAAGTGCACAGTACAAAAACTCATTCAGCGACACCAAGCTTTAGTATCAATTCTGCCTCAAACATTTCAAATGTTCTCAAAGGCGCCATGGAATGAAATTCTATCACAATTTCTGCACATTTTTTATCTTCATCTTCACACCTATCACATTAGTGACAATACTTCTGAAAAACAAAAATGTCCATGGATTTTACCACGTCTGCAGTAGCTTACTTACTACATGGCAAAAGAATGAATTTTGGATTCTAAGACTACTGTATTTTTTTTGTGTTTTTGGATTTCACTTTTAAAATTCTCTATGTACTGTATTCTGGGAACTCCAACCCAAAAACCCAAAATCTACATGGCTGTAGGTTTCATCCCTCTGGAGAAAGCCTTTGAGTTTTTTGGGGAGAGGAAATACTCTGCTAACAAAATTCAAAACTGTAACCAAAAATGGAAACTTCCAAAGGGCTTCCAGTGAAAAGCCAGAGCTGGAACATGCCACATACAATACCTGAAATCCTACCTAGTCACCTATAACTGGAAAGTGAAACATTACACAGTAAGACACAGGACCAGCTGACATATCACAAGGCAAGGCTATTATGAGAAACAAAATGAACCTATCTGATGAAGTGGACTTGATCCACGAAAGCTAACAGTGAAAATATAGCAGTTAGTCTTTAAAGTGCTACTGTGTTTTTTATTTTATTTTGTTTTGTTTTCTGAGATGCCTGAACCACAGACTAACACGGCTATTATTCCAAAAAATGAACCTATGTATCAGTTACCAAATCAGTCACAAACTGCCTTCTGTAGTTTGCTTTGCAAGTCATTATAACCATGAATTTTGGCTTGCTTGTCCCACAAACTAGTCAGTTAAGAATAAAAAGACCTACATAATTTTGAGGATGTTTCAGGGAAACAAGAGGATTTTGCATTAAGTGGAACTGAGGCTTCCTCCAACGTGTTATTTTTCATACTTTGCCATTTGAAAAGATAATGGAGCAGCAATGACAGTGGCTTTAACACACTGTTCAGGAAATGCCTCCATGGTCAAAGAAAAAAGATAGAGGTCATCAAATGGCTCCTCAATAGCCCTTCCAGGGAGCTTAGAATTGTTCTCTAAATGTGCCTCATTTAATTTTTTCCCTTCCCTAAATGATTTTAGGACATCACAAAATATTTTAGAAACCTCCTGTATTATCTAAACATAGAAGTGCAGCTTGAGTATTTAGAGATTTAGCATGATAATGCTCCAAAGTTTCACAATCACAGAAGAGCCATCTACTGCAGAGAAACATAATTGTCAGTTCCTAAATTACTGCCACCCTGGAGGCTCCAATACCAGCAAGATAAGGACTTAAAGAATGAATCTCCTAAAGACACAGAAAAGTAGCTTTATTAGTTCATAAAATGAACAGTTGTAAGCAGAACTAATGTCCTTAGGGCAAGGACTTTGGTACAAGTCATGACAGACATTATAGTTGGGAAAAGACAGGCATCTTAGCCCCTATGAAACAAACTGACTACCCTGTTTTCTTCACTTAACTCCTCACTGAGTGAGTGGTCTTGATGATTACCTGCACCAATTTCTGCCAAATTCATCTTCATCATATAATCAGTATACCACTCTGCACTGACTCTTTCCCAACTAACTTCAAGCACGCCACCATTTTCAAAATTTACCCACACTCTTTCTTAGTTCACCTATTCTAGCTTTCTGAACATTTGTCCTTGTTCTGTTTCTCTTGTTCATTCAGTACTTCCATGGGGTGTTTCTTTAAAACCTTTGTCTCTGCTATTCTCTCATCTGTGGCCACGCTTCTTACATTCCTTACATTCCAAGCCAACACTAATGATAGCCAGACCATATCTACTGTACTCCGAACTTTTGCTCCTCCATTCAGCTCCATATCTTCTTGTCTTAAATTTCTCATTGGATGATTTACTTACAATGTACTGTAGTGATAATCAAACCTTTATTTGATCCTAAGGTTTCCTCTTTCAATTCAGCTCTAAACATGACCACCAACATTTCTGACACAAGCACGAATATTGGCTTCATCTTTCCTTCTTGCTTTGCAATCATAGCCAGTTACATTGGGTCACTTGTGCACTTGAAACAGGGCAAAAGTATGGGCCCTGCTCTCCACTCCTTCAGTGAAATCTAGATTGCTTCTACCTATGACTCTCCTTTTCCCTCTGTGGTATCTCAAAACTTCCATCCTCTGCTGAAAACTTTATAGTTCACTCTTCTTGCTTCTCAGTTCATGTGATACTCTTTCCCTAGAGAAATCAACCCCTCTCCTTTATTATTCTGCCTTCATATCCCTTTAATATGGCTTCCAAATCCACCCTTTTTGCAAACGTTTTGGGACTAACCTGAAGAGCTAATTCACCGATATTCCCCTAAATCAGGGATCGGCAAACTTGGCTCTCCAGATGTTCTTGGACTTCAATTCCCAGAAGTCCTGATCAGCAGGCATACTGACTTGGGCTTCTGGTAATTGAAGTCCAAGAACACCTGGAGAGCCAAGATTGCAGATCCCTGCCCTAAATGCATTTCCCTTTGTTACTTCCTCTTTTTGGCTATGAACTGTACAAGGCAAGGAAGCATCTGGCACGTGGTCGGCTGTAGATCCATAAGGGCAAACTGTTGCTATTTGATACAAGGTAAAAGTCACCTTTGCTCGAAAGCCAGTCGTATCCGACTCCAGGGTTCAGTGCTTATCTCTGGACTATATTGCTAATGGAGAAATCCTATCCTTAGGAGAAACAGAGACAGAGATGCTTTCTCACAAACACTCTTAAAAACTACCGTCTCAATAGGTGTCGATTATTTAAGGTGTTGGACTACAACTCCCATCGGCCCCACCCATCCTAGACAAAGGGATGGTGAGAGTTGTAGTCCTACATTATGCAGGGTTATTATACATCACCCTTCGTTTAGGTTTCTTCCTCATTTCGTCTGAAGGTAAGAGTAGGTGATGGATATATTTAATAATTCTCACTTTTTCGGCCCGGAAAGGTCGTTAGCCGGTGGGTAGTGGGGCTACTCTAGTTTCACCTCTAAGAGTCCTATTTGCCCACAGCAGGGAGACTCCCTTTCCGCCCCCCACCCCAACCCCGCAACAGCTCCATCCCAAACGCCCCTTAAGAGCCTAGCAGACTCCCCAGGAGGGAAAAATCCCTACCTACCAATTATGCTGCGTGAGAGAAACGGCTCTTACAGTCTCTCCCGGCCGGCGCGCGGCGGCACCACCCGCAACGGCCACCGCTTCAACCGAAACGTCCTCGAGCCCCGCCTTCCAGTTTGAATCCTCACCGCGAATGCCCTTTTCCGGCTCTGATTGGTTGCTGCGTCCCAGCCCGCGTGAAGCCAAGGCGACGCTTTCCCCCCGCCCCCTCAAACGTACCATTTCTATATTCAGTTTGGGGTTGGACGCAGGGGACGCCATCTTGGTTAAGGGCAAAGGCCGCCCTTACTTCGCCGTACCAAACTCGTCCTTGGGCTACTTTTGTAGCGGTTAGGTCGGCGGTGACGTTTGGAGAGCCATCTTGCTTGAGGGCGGGTTCCTCCAGTCTTGTTCAATCGGGGTCGAGTAACAAAAGAAGAAAGTTCTTTTCTTTTAATCGTCCCAGAACGCTATAATTGATCTAGTAAAGTTGTTTTTTATTCTTATGATTCTGGAATTTATAATATAAAAAGAACAATAAAAGCTGCCACCTTGGGGAGAAGGACAGGATTGCATGGCGAAGAATGGACGCATTAATAAAAAATACTGCAAGTCTATTTTTTTGGAACAGTAGCAATGTTAGTCTGTGGTTCAGTCATATCAGAAAACAAAACAAAATATCCAGCGACTGAATAGAAGGGTGGGTGATAACCTTTCAGGGGTAGAGAGATGCAAAAGGAAAGGCCAGGTGATTCCGTCCAAAGCCGGTCCCTAAATATGGGGTGCAGAATCATTTGTTTATTGCATTTATATCCCACCCATCTGGGATATTTTCCCACTCTGGGCGACTTACAATATTTTGGTATTCACACAACCAGGCTCCCACACAATATAGTTAAAAAATCTGTACAACAAAAATTAAACAAATTGAGTACATCTAAATATCAACAAGAACAAACGTAATTTTAAAAAACCAATTAAAAAATAGCAACCTAGCAACAAAGAACACATACTGGCTACGGAAAAAGTTAATTAACTTTTAGTGTATCACTATTTGTTTGCACCATTTCCTTACTTTACCTGCTGTCTGTTTTTCATTTAGTCATAAACTGCCCAGAGTCATTGGTTTATTTATGTGTAAATAATGTTATTTATATATAAAAAATAAATAGGTAGAAAGCAAAGTGATGCCAACCCAGCTGAACAAATAAAACTACTCTTGCCAGCTGAACAAATAGAGCAGTGATGGCGAACCTTGGCACTCCAGCTATTCTTGAACTTCGTTTTGCAGAAGCTCAATTCTCTGTGAAGCCACACGAATGGGTCTGAGGAGGCAAATTTCAGGTTTCACTGGAAAGATGGAGGTTAGAATGTGCCTCCCATGTATTTAATTGATTTATTATTTTATTTAGTGAGTATTTTTTTCAGAAGCACTATCAGATTTAAACATGAGCATTAAAATTAATAGGGAATACGTGAATAACATCTGATACGGTGATGACACAGTGTTGTTGGCCACAAACTTTGCAGATTATTATTGTTGTTGTTGTTGTTTCTCCACCGCCCTTCTCACCGAAGTGACTCAGGATGGTTTACAAATAGTAAAAAAAAAAACCCCAATAAAACACAAACTACCTAAAAACCTGAAAACTGCTAAAATGAAATTTAAAATTAAAATTTAAAAAGATTAAAAGCACACCAAATGCTACATCTTACTAATTAAAAAAGTAAAGGGAGAGAGGGGCTCAGATCATCCAGCAAGCTGGGGTCATTATACCTCCTGTACCCCACACCTGCCCCGCCAGCCATATTCAGTTGATGCTGAAGATTTGCAAAGTTAGAGCTTCAAGCACAGAATATGATTTGGTTCTCAACACCAAGAAGGTGAAATATCTGGTTATAAGCCAAACACCAACTCATGGCAAGGTAATGCCAGGAACACTCAAGAAATCAAAAGAGTGGATAAAATTCTCTATTTGGAGAGTATGTTAAATGAAAATTAGGATCCCGAGGTAGAGATTTAAATAAAAATAGAAAAAACAAGATTCACCTTCATGAAAATGTGACGCTTGTTATGCAGCAGAGATCTAACTCTCGCTACAAAAATCTAAATAGTGAAATATTACATATTCCCAATGTTGCTGTATGGAGTTGAAGTTTGGACATTGACTATACCATCTGAAAAGAGAATCAAAGTTTTTGAAATGTGGATCTACAGATGTCTGCTATGGATATCGTGGGTTGACCACGTGACTAACGTAGAATTATTGTGCCAAATGGATAAAGAACAAGAACTCTTTAAAGCCATTAAGCAAAGAAAGCTCTAATACCTTGGCTACACCATGAGGAACAACATAAAGTATAGAATACTCCAGCTCACTCTGCAAGGGAAGATCCCTGGGAAGAGAGGCCCTGGATGTAGACAGGCTTTGTGGCAGAAGAACATGAGAGACTGGTGTGGCTGTGGCATGCCCTCAGAAGAACTATTCGTAGAAGTTAAGGACAGGAAGACTATCGCCGTGATGGTAGCCAATATCTAGAATGGATATGGCACCAGAAGAAGAAGAGCTTTTATAGTGTCCACCTAACACAATAGCTAGATGTACATTTATACCAGGAGTTCTAGAAGTTTTATGTTTCTTCTGCATCAGTCTTAGCTCTGTAGTGCCCAGTCAGATTAAGACACCCACAGCAGTTGAAAACTAGCTCCTGTTGTTGATATTTTAATGGTCTATGATAGTTTACTAAGCTAATAAAGGTGTCACACGTACTTGTCTTCAGATTAAGTAGAAAGACCATGTAGCCTTTTCTTCAGCCTATGAAGGTACCCTTACTAGTGATGATTGGAAGCCACAAATATAACTTGTGGGAGTTGAGCAGGGCTGTGTAGGATAGAACTTTTTTGAACTCTTGCATTTTAGAGATACAGTATCACCATGAATCACAGACAAAATGACAACACATAAAAACATCAGCTATGTACAACCAAGCAAAGATATTTGGCATCATTCAAACAGGGCTGCAAAGTAAGAATAACATTTTCTTCCAAGCACTAAGTAATCCTTTTAATTTAGCTGTAATTAATTAACCAAGCATATAACTAAATTTAATCCCAATTTCTTTGAAATGAGGTTTGATGCATTTCTATATGCCTCCATTCCCCCCCCCCAAACCCCCACATATTTGATCTAAGAAATGGGTGGTGGTGGTGAGAGACTAGCGGTTTTTTATCCGACAAGATAAGAATATTCCTCCTAATCCTCAGAAGTAAAATCTGATACCAGCCTCAAAACTGAAGGTGAGATCAGACAACGAGAAAGAATTGCAACTAATGGCACCAGGAAAGATCGTGTTGCTGGAAGAGAACTTCTTGGCTTAAAAAGCAACCTTGCAATCCATGAAGAAATTGCTCTAGCAGAGCTCCAAAAAAAGAAGATCTCTCCTGGACCAAAAAGGTCCAACTTGGACATAGATCATGGTCATGTTTGTCTGCAATCTTGCTCACGTTGTATGACCACCAGGAAATAGATTGCACTGGGCTGTGCCAAAAGCAGTCCAGAATACAAGATATGTCACTGATCGCAGCCTGATTCTGCAGTCTTCATATTGAAATTTGATTTAATCAGATGAACTTGCCCATACATGATTTTGGGGGAATGTTTTTTTCTACATCTGCTCTGCAATGTTGAACCTGATAAAGATTCCTACAGGAGTTGAAAGTTAACTTTTGTTTGTGATATTTCACTAGTCTAATAAAGGAATTACCTGTCCTGGTCTTTGGATGGTGTAGGAAGACCAGGCACCTCCTTGGCAAGTGGGTATGGTTCTTATTAGAGATCTGGTTATATTATTATTATTATTATTATTATTATTATTATTATTATTATTATTATTATTATTATTATTATTATTATTATTATTATTATTATTATTATTATTATTATTATTATTATTATTATTATTATTATTATTATTATTTCAAATTTATATGCTGCCCTACTTAGGAGAACCCGTCTCTAGGCGGCTGTAAAGTACAGTTGTACCTCACTTAAAGAGCATAATGCATTCCACAGGATTGCTCTTTAAGCGAAACACCATTGTAAATGACCAATTATGGGGGGGATTGTGAACTCCTTTTTAATTGTTAAGTGAGTTTTTGGTTGGTTTTATTTGTTAAGCAAAACGAACATTCAGAGAAAATTCTGCTCTTTAAGCGAGTTACTCTTTAAGCGAGGCACTCTTTATGCAAGGTTTGACTGTATGCTATGAGAAGTAGGTTCGTTTCTATAGTAATTCCCCTAGGTTACCTTTTTGTTGTTGTGTGGGATTGTAAATTCAAGAGGATCTTATGGACCATCCTGCTTACCAATGATGTCTTGGCTGTATCTATTCCAAAGCCACAGAAAGGGGAAAGAAAACACTGCACTCCAATTTTTGACATGTGAGTAGGCTACTGGCAGCAGTTTCTAATTTAGATTATAAAGTCCATAACTGGACAATATTTATTTGGACCAACCAGAATATTTCAACCCAATCCCAGTGTTTGTGCTGCTCCTAGTTGGGCTGCTGCAGCTGATCTAGATTCAACACTGATTGGCTACTGCACTGTTGCTGTTCAGCTGGGAAGTGACAGGTACAGTCGCACTGCTGCCTATTGGGTTGCAGCAGATTATCAGTGGCAGCGCAGGGGGACACAGAAAGAGCTTCCTGGTAACAGCAACCTTGTATATTGCTGGCTAGGTAATTTTTCTCACACTAGGTCAGGTGAAAGGAGCTGCAGAATGATCTCACCAAAGGTGCCTTAATTTTGGCAGTTTCACATCTGGTCTAGACCAGTGGTGGTGTTACCCAAAAATTTGGGCCCAGGTACGTTTCTCTGGCAGAGGTGTTAGAAAATCCCAAGAACTTACAACAAGGCAGGTTTTTCAGTCAAAACAAAATATGGTTTATTGGGAGCAAAAGCAAAGGGAAGCCTATTCAGGCATATAGTCTGGCCAGACCTATAATTCTAAATAGCTAACCTTCCCGCAACCGTTCTGAGGAAAAGACCCCCTCGTGATCCCTGCTCACAAAATTTGGTGAACAGAAGATCGCCCCCACCCACCTGGAAGGGGTATTTAACTATTCTATCTAAACTAACTCTGCATGCAAGGGGAGGGGGCTGAAACTGGGAAGGAGGAAAGGCAATTAACACATTTAATTACAAGCAAATATAAAACACAAAGCAGGGTATGAGGTAATGGGTTTGAATGTAAAGAAACAGCAGATTACAGCTATTGCTGAAAAAACCGGTTATAGAGAGTTTACATTAGGTCAAAGGAGCATATTTGTGGTTGACAGGAATATCTCTTTGTTCTCTGCTGAATGAAACAGAGGCTGGTACGTCTTCTCCAATGGGAGACGATCTAGCAGTATTGACAGCCAATGATGCTTTGAGGCGGGAAATTGCAGTTCCAACGTGGGTTAATGTTCCGGACATGAATGAATTACAGTGTTTGACTCACTCTTAAGTAGAAAAACAAAGAAAGGAGTTAGAATCATTATGTCTTGTTTGTTTAATTAAATGGAGATCTCTGCAAGAGGGAAACCAACATTTTAGCCTTTGTTTGTCCTTTTTAATCTGTTTGCTGCCTACGTGAGCGACGGGATATCTGCTTGTCCCTGTGCTTGTCAGTTTACTTCGCTTGCTTCCCCCCCTTTCCTGATCAACTTTGGGGTTGTATGGTTGTTTCCCACAGAATTTTGTTTTCATGTTGATTTCCCTCTTTCCCTATGTTTTGTGCTTGGATCAGTGTTCTAAAAATGTTGAATTGAACTTTAATCAAACCAGAGGTATGAGTCATTCAGCTTCCTTTGTGAAGGAATGAAAAGGAATTTCTGCTTATCAGGAAACCCAACAAACCGGTTTTCACACCCTTTGACCCAGTACACAATGGACCTTATTTTTTTACATTCCTTGCCAGAGTCTATTGACTATTGGGTAATCCCCCTTCCTCCTTGGGAGGCTCCTTCCATGTGTGTGTGTATGTTGTGATATGTGGCGTTTAATAAATGCTGTGATTAATTATGATGCTTTATTCAAAATTTCAGGTATCAGTGGTGAACCTTTTAGAGACTGAGTGCCCAAACTACAACCCCAAACCCATTTATTTATCACAAAGTGCCAACACAGTAATGGGGGAGGAAGGAAATGCTGTCATTGGGCTGCTGGGCAGAGGGGCAAGCGAACTCTGTGCTGGGGGGGAGGAAGTGCTCTTATTGGGCTACTGGGCAGAGGGGCAGGGACAAACTCTATGCTGGGGGAGGGAGGAAGTGCTCCCATTGGGCTGCTGGATATAAGGGCGGAACAAACTTTGTGCTGTGGTGACTGTACAGGTGACCACAGAGAGGGCTCTGAGTGCCACTTCTGGCACGCATGCCATAGGTTCACCACCACTGGCCTAGACACAGAAGAATTTGGCAACACAGTTAAAGCAGCTACTTCTCAGTTGATTGCCTGTTTTAGCCACACTGCCGCTGATCAGCTGCTGCAATAGTGTGACCATGTAGATGGGGGAAGTTCCTCCCTTTCCTCAAGCGACTGACAAAAACCTGACACTGCCTGCACCAGGAGCCCATTGAAGACAGACTCTATGTCTATACTCTGCTTGTGACAATTATGAATTTTAATTGGCCCCCAGCCTATCCCATTCTCAGTTCAGGGGGAGATAATGCAAAGCCATTTTATGTGCCTATATCTTTTACAGTAATACAGTATATGTAATACAAATGGATATCTAACAAAATAGATCTGCTTACCAGATTGTGCACTGGAATGGTATTCCAGATGAACAAATAGTTGTTATGTTGTACGATGACATTGCATATAATGAACATAATCCAACACCAGGCATCATCACAAATCGGCCCAATGGCACAGATGGATACAAAGGGACAGTAAAGGATTAATAAAATAAAGTAATACTGTATTAGTACAGTAATAGTAATAAAGTAAAACTAATAATTTACTTAGAATTCTGACAATGCCTACAGACTCTTCCTCCAGTTTGTCCCACTAGAAATGCTGAACAATAATAGCTAAGCATCAGTGGTGGGGTGTCAAAAATTTTACTACCCCACCGTGATGTCATCACAGTGTGGGCGGAGCTAATGCCATAACGTCATGACATTGTGGGCGGGGCCAAAGAAAATAAAATAATAAAATAAAATAAAAATAAGCACACACACCTCAACCCACCCACCCACAACATGAACCTGTAAATAAAATAAATAAATAAATAAATAAAAATTACACTAAAATACACCCACCCACCCAAGCACCCACCCACCAACCCCAAACATAAATCAACCCACTCACCCCAAACACAAACCTGTCACTTACCTTTTAGTATAAGTGCCTGGGCAGCACCATGTTGCAAGATGGATATGGTCATCATACCGGTTCTCTAGGATAATATGCCTTAGTGTAAATGTAAAACAGCTGTACCTCCTTAAGGGTTCTCCAATTGGAACAGCAATTGGAACAGCACAGGTGTAGCTTATTGATGAGGTAACTCCAAGGCTTTGCTTAAAAACCCCAAGCCAGGCCTTTTTAGGAACTGTGGTAGTATGTCAATATAGGTAAAGGTATTAAATACACGTTAAAATACACACAGACACACCACATCCAAAGGTGAGTCACTTACCCTGGAGAGCAGGCTATAGGGAGCTTCAGGCTAGCTAGCAGCTTCTCTTCTTCCTCCCCACTTGGGAGGACAGCAAGGAGGCCGTGCATACGCACCAAGCACTGTAGGCATGCATGCACAACCAGTGAAAAGGTAAGCCCCAAAGATGGGTTTTCCCCCCAAAGCTGCAACTGGTTCTCCGGGACCCTGGGAAAAGTTACTACCGGTTCTGGCGAACTGGTGCGAGCCTGTTACATCCCATCACTGCTAAGCATGACTGCCAGCCTCAGAGGAAAAGGGTCCAAATTAGGTGGAGTAGGGGTATTTCTGCATTTTTTGATCAGCTATGTGTCAGCTCAAGAGATCTGCAGATATGCTTGAGTCACTGTAGCATTTTGGGGACTAAAATGCATGCATTTGAACAACAAAACCTGGAATCAGTTGATGTAGCAAAAAAAAAAAAAGGCAGTCCCACAGCAACAGGAGGTTAACAGCCAGAGCCCCAATCAAATCTTACTTCTATTCTGGAAACTTCACTTGCTGATCCATGAAGGTGGGGGCTCAGATCTACCTGGCCAGACTCAATTTCTTTCCCATCCACCTCAGCAGTGATTTTGCTTCCAGGCATACCAGGGCAACCTGGTATATTGGTTATTAAACTGGCCGCGTTATAGAATTTTCTTACTTTTCCCTTTAGGTAACCACACTGAGTCTACATTACCCTTAGAACTAAATGTGTGTATATGAATGCAGGATGAACGACTGACTCTCTTTTTGTGCTTTGATTGGATAGGTCAAATTAATGGTAGGATTATATTTATCCCCCATCAAGAACATTCTTCTGATTATTATTTTTTTAATGCTTGCTACAGGGTACACAGAAAGAACCTCCTCGGAGATTGTAATGTTTTTGAAACACAATCAGGCATACCCTGGTAACAACAACCTTGTGCCTACTAATCTTTCTCACACTGGGTGAAAGGGACTGCAGAATGAACTCGTCAAACATTGCCTTTATTTGGGCAGTTTCATGCTTGGCCTAGACACAAAAGGAGGAGGAGGAAGAAGGAGGAGGAGGAGGAGGAAAAAGAAGAAAAAGAAGGCTTGCTACTAGCCTTCATTTCCAGATGAATTCCTCTTCTGTTGTGAATGCCTGGGTGTGTTCCAGAGTGCCTGGGTGTCAAATTTGCAACACTCTCATTTGGACTGGGCAGTCAGCACGAATTGCTGGCCAGGCCAAGATACTGACTGGGAACACTGTCAGACATTTTCCAACTCTCCCAACACATTTTCTCCTATTCCTTTCTCCCGTTCATTCCTTTCTCTCTCTCGTGCACTGCAAGAATGTCACAGATGAAACTCTGTCTGACTTTACCTGCCTTCTGTATTCCTCCATGATACAGGACAGTCTCTCATCTTCTACCTATATGCCAGGATCTCTGTTTATCCTCTTGCTGTGTGTGCAGGTGTGCATTCCAGAGGGGGATGGGAAAGATGACAAATGTGCAGCAATATGATTTGGGCTAGGCAGTGATTGGGCAACTTGGGCAAGCCTGGCTACCGATTGGGCACACTAAGGAGACACTTCATCACACTCATGCATATTTTCCTTTTGCACGACAAAAGGGCAATAGTTTTTCCGTACATACTGAAGGTCCACCACATTCCCAAACTTAGTGACATCACACAGCATCCCTTTTACGTACCGCCACCTCTATACAAACATATACTGTACAAATATCTTCAGAAAATCAAATCAAATCATGCCACCTCCAGATCAGCTTAGGGCAGGCCATTTGTACAACAAATATTTGGATATAAAATGGGCTGGACACTCTTTGCACATCTCTGTTGTCCAAAGCCAGGGGTTGGGAGTTCAGTTCCCCACTGTGCCTCCTGGAGAGGAGCCTGGCTGTGTAGTCATGGGGCACACTACAGAGTCCCAGGGCACCCCAGAAAAACCACTGCTGTGTACTGTATCCCCTACCTAGAAAACCCTTGAAAGGGTCGTCAGAATTGACTTGCTAGGATGCAATACATATAATAACCACTTATATTAGCTAACTGGATGATCTTTTAATTCTGGCTCCAGAGGAAAAGCAATGCTCTCATGTGAAATAAATATGCTTCGCAGCAGCATGGGATAAAGGAGCTTTGCCCAAGTGTTACCTAAATTTTGAGATTCTAACACATCATTTTATTTAACTCTTTAATAAAGGTACACACATGGGAAAAGGTATGAAAATAGGGGAGAAGCCAAAAGTTTAATTGATAGCAAAGAAATAAAATCATACAAGGTTTAATTGGAAACCTCTCCAAAAGGAGGGGGGAGGATTAGCCCACTAGTCACTTAGACTCTGGCAAGGAATGTAAACCTAATGATGTCACCGATTGTCTCCATTGTCTAAGGCTCAAGAGCTTGCCAAAGGTGTGAAATCCTTGCAAAACTGGTTTCCTGATAACAAAGCAGAAATTCCTTTTCATGCCTTCACAAACAAAAAAGGAATTAATGCCTGAACTTTAAAATCATACATCTGGTTTGATTCTCCTTAATAAAAGTTTAATTAAACATTACTATATAACTGACCAAGGCAGAGAATATATATGGGGGGAAACCAACTATTAATTAATAACAAGTTTAAGGCTTAATATAAAAAGCCTCAAAGGTCTATGTGAGCAATTGCATTAGGAGATGGTGGCCTCCCGGGGGGTGGGGGGGAGATGACTCATCGCTAGAAACAATAGGTACTAATCTCTTGTCTTATCTCTTAAAAGCACCAGAGAGGACAGCTCAATGGACCTGAGATTGACCCCAGAGGAAATGTGACAATTTAAGGACATTTCAGCTTTTCACAGTATTTCATCATATGTAAACTGCCATACTTTTGAAATTACTTTTGCACAGCTTTGTAACATGTAATCAAGAGGTGTAAATGGCTTTTCTAATTGCCCTCACTTTTGGACAGAATTTGCCCCTGCACTCATTGTTTTAGGTTTAAGTGTTCTTCAGTAAGAAGTGTATAAATATTGTTGAACAACAGGAAGAAGAGAGGTTCTATCACAGCAATCGTGATGGAGCCCCCTGAGATTGGTTTTTTATTAAAACGTTTGAGGTGAAGACTTCTGGTCTATACTACTAGTCACTGTAGATCAGAACCCTTAAAGCCAATAAAACCAATTTTGTTTTGATCAAAACCATGTCTCAGTGTCAGTTCTTTTTGAGGTCAATCCATTCTCCACCAAGAAGCGAACCTAGCCCTAATTTTGCAGTAACACAAGCATTGATGTCTGTAGGACATTGTACCTCCAAAATTAAGAGCCATTGCTAAGTGTAAAAAGAGAAAAACTTCCAATCCTCCACCACTGCAAAAAAATAAATAAAAGCCCTGCAAAGGGGTGGGAGGACCTTTCCTTTACATCCTCTTTTTCCTGCTGTTAAGATGCTTAAGAAATACCCTGGGAGAAAAAGATAAAGCTAGTTTGACAGTTTGCTTTCGGAAAAGAGGCCAGTTGACCCCTGGGAACAGAAATTGATAATAAGGGGTAATTAAAAGACAGGATGACATCGGCAAGACCTTTGGAGCATAAATGAAGGAAGAATGGCAATTCAAGGAGAGCAGGGTGAGTGTGGAAGCAAGCTTAATTTAATGCCTATTCATAAAACAGTTTAAACATGAGGTCTGGCATCTCTCCCATGGAGCACTGTAGGCATTTATTAAAGTGTTTGTCGACTTACAGGACTATTCTTATGTCACCCCATCCACATATTCATGATGAAAAAAAGATACACAGCCCTTTTTGAGAGAAAAGCAGTTCTGACAGTCTCTCACTACTTCCTACTGCTCACATTAATGAACTAATCATAATCCTACTGCTCAGTAATATTACCATTTATAAAAACTGCTTGCTTGCATTTCATTTTTTGTTCTACCCATCTGCTTTCAGACATTTCTTAATCCAATGGAATTTCTAAACCATCTTGAGTTGCTGAAGTTAGTATGCATAGCACTTCTTGCTCCATTCATGCACCCATTCCAAACATATATGTATAGTCTCAAATCATCCAGCCTTCCATGTTTAAAGGGGAAAAATGGGCCAGAGAAAATTAGAAACTGGGGTCATCCAATGGGGTTGAATAGTGGTGAGTGATTTCAGGGAAGAGAAAGCACAATGCAAAATTAAAATGTGGAATTTGCTATTCCAAGATGTAACCGTGGTTGGCTTTAAAAGGAGAACAAGTCTACAATGGATACGAGTCAAGACTGCACATTTCATCATGTATTTGAAGAGTAGGTCTCTCATAGCCAGGTAGGTAAGTGCTGTTTTGTTCAAGTTTTATTTGTATAGCTCATAGACCATTGTGAGACTAGAATGCTGTAATACATAGGTCTTTGATTTGATCTAAGCCAGTGCTGGTGAACCTTTTAGAGACTGAGTGCCCAAGGAGGAGAAGGAGGCATGTGGGCAGGCATGCACCCATCTGATGTTGCACCTACCTACACTGACCTAAGCTAATTGGGTCTTGAAAGAAATATAACTGTGTGGTAAGTCAAAAGAGTAAATACTGTTGGGAAACGTGGTAAGTCCCCCTTGGTTCTCCTTCTCAAAGAGTGAGGTTAAATCAGCACCCAGACCAGGCACCACCAAAAAAGATTGTAAGCTGTCTAGAACCATAAATACTCTGCAAGGTATTAAATTTGGTTTAAAGGGGGGGGGGGGGGTTAAGAATGTGTTTATTCCTTTAATTAGGTGAGTATTAGGCAGGAAGACAATAACACATAAAAATTGACCAGCCTAGTCTCATCAAACTCCCCCCTCCCTGGTTTAGAAACAAAACTAGCAGTTATGAGAAAATCATTCTAGAAACATTTAAAATAGAAAAAATATATCTTTACATATACTGTACTGTATTTACCATCTGTGCAGTCTTGGGGGGGTAGAGAGAGAGAGAAAATAGAGTCTCCAGCATGCTTGGAGAATGGTCAAAGGAAGAAAGGGGGGCTATAAATAAAGAAGCAAGAAAAAACTTGGAAAGGGGGGCAAGAGTCTCAGATAGCAGAGGTAGGAAAGCAGCTTTAATATTTACCAGTTAGTACAACAGGCAGTCACAATAGGTTGTAAATCCATTGATACCCCATGTTAGTGCATGCAGGATTACTATTATCATTGTTGTTATCACAACACACTTCTCAAGTTTGCATGCAAGAACAATCAAATCTCATCTTTCTTTGCATGTTCTCACAGTGATATCTTGGTAAATGCTTTGTTAGGACATCTGATGTCATCTCTGCAGTAGAACCGTAGGTCATCTCAGGTTACACATCAGATGGTACCTCATGCCAATGTGTTTGGTATGCATCAATTTTCTCGCTCTGGAACAGTCTGATGCATCTCTGCTTCTCTTTTATCATTTGGACTGGCCTCTCTCCATCTATTCCAAAAGTCTTTAGCAGATCTAGCCATAGTAGTACTCTACAGGAGCTATCTCAGGCCTAGTAGAGGTTGTTAGTGGAGAAAAGCTTTCCTATTGTTGTTCTGTACTTACTGTTGTTTTACAGAGGTGCACTCTCCTCTTTCAATCTCCCCTACATCACTTGGAGGACCCTGAATAGGCTGAGGATCAGAGTCCCTATCAGTGATGGCCAACCTTGGCACTCCAGCTGTTCTTGAATGTCAATTCCCAGAAGTCCTGATCAGCAGGTGTACTGACTTGGGCTTCTGGGAATTGAAGTCCAAGAACACCTGGAGTGCCAAGGTTGGCCATCACTGCCCCAGATACAAGACCAACATGCTCAAGTGGGGGCTGCTAGCAAAAAACAATGCAATGTGTGAATGTGGAGATGATACAGAATTTGGCTCATTTACTGGTCTGCCAAATACTGCCAGGTACATTCACAGATGAGGACTTAAGTTTGGCCAAAGACAAAGCCAAGAAAGTGGCTTCATTTTGGCAGTCCAGGGTTTGATTGGGACACAAAAGACTCTCCTCTCTGTCTGATATGGTTGCATTTTTGGCAATTGTATGACTTTTCCATAATAAAAATTGTAAAGAGCAAGGAAAAGCCCCTCCTTAAGATGTCATAAAAGTGGAACACTAACAAAATTACTCTAGAGCAGCAGTTCTCAACATGGAGCCCAGGCCCCAAAGGAGAACTTCAATTCCCAGAAGCCTAAGTCAGTACATTGGCTGATCAATGTTTTAGTAAATTGACTTAGGCTTCTGGAAATTGAAGTAAAAAAACCCCCACTGCTCTAGAGTATGTAGAATTGTGGGGAATCATGGTCCAAAAAAGAAGAAGCAGATAAGCATACTACCTCTACATTAAGTCCCTAACATAAAACACAAATATGCATGTTTATACATTAAACCACCCAAGCCTATCAGCAGGCTTACAATATGCCTCCCAGATCTCAGTTACCTGGGAAGGCAAGATTTTGGAACCATGAGCTGCAGGTGGCAAACAATTTTGTCTGACATCATTCTTAATATTCAAACCCCACTCCAAGTTACAGCTATTTGCATGGGTGTCATGACTGAACAGAGACGCTAGATTCCAGACCGTAGACATTTACTTTAAGAAGAATGAGTATTATGATGTGCCTAAAGCACACTCAACTGTGCAGAAATGCGGGATGGCAATCTATTCATTCCGTCTGTCCTCATCTGTGCCGCCCTTTTCTGGTTTCTTTGCAGACTGTCTTTCTTGAGATACAGCAAGCAAAATGAACAGAATTTCAAGAAACTGACAAAGAAATGCTTATGTCTATGCCAAAAAAGAAACAAATGGCAGATGGTATCCTGAATCTGTACTCTGTGGCAAAAAATGTAGTAATGAACTAAATAATAGGCAAATTACTCCTCTCCTCAGGCAGCCTGTCTCCTTTTGCTCAATGGTAATAGCCAGCTTTTTATAATACCACTGCAAAAAGCTCGTTAAAATAGGTTTCTTCCAGTTATATATGTGTTTTTAAAAGCTTTGTTTTTAACTGTCTTTGAAAGTTCTAAACCCAGATTTTATTCAGCTCTTGGATTAATTGCACTGTGAAGGAGAATGCAAGATCAACTACTAGCATTTTAAAAGTGAATTTTATTTTTTAAAATACTATAACTTTTTTCTCCAGACAAATATCCAAAATACAGTATGTTTGAATCCAGGTATCTCTCATTTATTACTCAAACAATGCCATTGCTGCATGGAAAAGTGACAAGGTGAAACTGATTAAGGATTTGACCAGGCGTGCCCAAATGTTTCAGGCCACGAGCTGGTCATATGGTTCAGGGGGCCAGTCATGTGGTTCAGTGGACCGGTCACATGGTTCCTCCCACTGGAAGTGAAAGTAAAACGTGCCTTGCAGTCTGTGTTTTGCAACAGGATGAGATAGATTTCAGCCTGCCATTTTTTCTGCTTAAACCAGAGGTGCCCATACTACTGCCCATGGGCCGGATCTGGCCTCTGATGCCAGTTAATCCAGCCCTCACCATACTCATCACTCCCAGAAGCAGCACATTTTACTTCCATTTCCAAAAGCAATGAGGGCAGTGTGGGCCAGATGAACTGGCACTGGGGGCCAGATCTGGGCTGTGGGCCATAGTTTGGGCACCCCTGGATTAGACTGAACAGACATTTAGGTTAGAGCAGAGTAGAGTAGATTAGCTCTGTGTTTCAGATGGGAGCAATACCAGTGATAATGAGAGCTATGGCTAAAGCCGCTTCCAAAAGATCAGTTAGTCAGTCTGTTTGCTACACTATAACAACACATGTGATACCTGGGAATAATGTGTGTGGCATTTTCCCTGTCGTATTAATGGATTCCACAAATAGTTTAAAACAGAAATAAAAATGCAAATCTGTCCTTCTCTTCCAATCCCACCCTGCAGTTTGTAGGGAAAACAGATTGAAGAGTTTATGGGTTTCGTTTATCTTGTATTTGGTTGGAGGAAAAAAGATCTTTACTGGGAGAAAACTAATTAGAGAGGACACAGAATAACTCAGCAACTGAGGAACATAAGCTGAAAGCTTCAGGGGCTTTTGTTTTTACAAAGAGAGGGTAGGGGAGAGAGAGAGACAGCAAACAGTTGGACAATTCCTGATACAATATTTTATATCTCTAGCTCCTAGTAGTTTATTCACTCAACAAAACAGCTCCCTAGGAGCCCTTCAGCACACAAATGCAGCCATTTATTAAAGACTCTCAGTTGTGAAGAAATTTACGTGTTCTTCACCCCATCCCTCACAAAATTTTCTCTATCACTCCCTTTTCTCCGCCATCTTTTGATCTCAATAACAGTTGACTAAGTTGATCCCTTCCTTAAACAGCGTTCCATGCGCTTCGGTGTCTAGGCATGTCCATAGAAACGTCTGCAAATGCAGACAGCGCTGGCTCTTCGGCTATAAAACAGAGATGAGCACTGAACTCTATAGAGTCTGATACAACCTGCTTTCAAGCAAAGATGACCTTTACCTTCACCTTTACCTTCCAGAAACCCAAGTCTAGAAATTTGCTGCTTCTTTTCCCCAGTGCTTCCAGTGAGAGAAATTTGACCATGAGGATAGTACAAAAACAAACATCACTATTAAAATAAGCACCCAAAGTATGGTCCCAAAGCCATAAAATAGGGATACATCTTAATCTATTAAATCTGGAACACAACTATGTACAAATGAACAGGACACAAGCAGCGACTATAAAATGGAGTTACTTGAGATGACTAACAAACCCCTCCTCTTATGCACAGATGAGACTTCCTAGAGAATTTTTTTAAAATCCTATTTCTCTATTTTCTTTAGCCTTGTACTCATGAAAGCCCTGATCAAGCAATGATAGTTAAAGGTCATATCCATAGTTTTCAGTGGGATTTCTTGTTAAGTAAAAGAGTGGCTCAAGTGGCTTAGATGCTGACGGAAGGGAGGCGGAAGGTCGGCAGTTCGATTCCTGAGTACTGCAGGATGGAATGAGCTCCCATCTTTGTCCCAGCTCCTGCCAACCTAGCAGTTTGAAAGCAATAAATTGCAAGTAAATAAATAGGGACCACTTCAGTGGGAAGGTAACAGTGTTCCATGCACTCCGATGTCTAGTCATGCCTGCCACATGACTATGGAAACGTCTGCAGAAGCAGGCAGTGTTGGCTCTTCGGCTTTGAAACAGAGATGAGCACTTAACCCTAGAGTCGGATACGGCTGGCTTTCGAGCAAGGGAAACCTTTAAAAGAGCAAAAGATTGCCCCTTTAGAATGTGCTAAAATTCTGGTGTCCACAAATTTGAGTTTTTGCCACAAATGTGTTGCAATGATCTCTAACCTTCTTTCCTTCCATCTGAAAATAAGAAAGAAAGAGAAAATTTTTAACTCACAAGTAAAAATGTGCACAAATTGAATCCTAGCTTATGAATTTCACTTTAATCTACCAACTTCACTTCTCTCAATTTTGTGCACTCTAAGCATTGAATACAACTGAAGTCTTCCCTAGAGATTGGCCATACCTGATGAAAACTGTCATCTAATCATCCAGAAGGCACAAGGTTAGGAAAAGCTATCCTAATAACTTCAGCACTTATTTGGCATTTCCAAATCTGCCCACCACCCCAGCTTCTCTCAAACTTCAGTTTCCAACATGCCTGAGGAATGGGAATCATAATCCATCAACAGGTGGAGAACTCCAGATTGGAAAAGTTCTAAAGCACAATGAAGACTTTTCAGAATGCATCACCTGATCATAGGAGAATTTTTAAAGAACAAGTGGAAAAGGTGCCTGAGGCAAATGAGGCTCTGGTTCTTCAAAAACCTTCCCTTTCAAAGGAAATGCTCATTTCAGGAATGAAAATCAATCATTTTTGACAATCTTCAAATTACATCTGAAAAGCACTTTGTGTCATTACCATAATAACATTCTGGGGAAAATTTTCCAGGTAGTTCACTAGCTATGGAAGCAGAAAGTTTCACCAGGACACTTCTAAGAACAGTAGTACCTCGAGTTACAAATGGTTCAAGTTACAAAATTTTCACAATACAAATGAAAATCAATTGAAAATAATGGCTTCGAGTTATGAATTTTTCCGGAACAGATAAATTGGGTTTCAATGCATTCCTATGGGAAACCTTGTTTCAAGTTAAGAATTTTGGTTTTCAATGCATTTCTATGGGAAATTCGAGTTACAAATTTTTCATAACATGAAAAATGCCTTGGAATGCATTTAATTTGTAACTCGTGGTACCACTGAATAATCCTGATTTCAGATTGCTGCTGTGTATGGATATAACTGTGTGGGTCGTGAGAAACTATGGGTGGTTCTGTGGTTCTGAAAGAAATGGGTGTACTGGTGCCTAATCTATACTGTGGACAAGAAGCCACCATTAGAACAGAATATGGAGAGTCAGAATGGTTTTATGTCGGTATCAGACAAGGGTGCATTTTATCATCTCCTCTGTTCTATCTGTATGCGGAACACAGAAAACTAGAACAGATGCAGATGAGGAAGTGAACATTGATGGAAGAAGATCAATAATTTAAGACCTTACTAGCAGAAAGCAGCAACAACTGGAAACAGCTTTTAATGAAAGTGAAAGAAGAAAGTGCCAAAGCAGGACTGCAACTGAATATGAAAAGAACAGAAGAACTACATGACTTTAACATTCACAATGAAGAAACTGAAATGCGTGACATATTTTGTCCCTAGCTAAGTGAGAGCCTTGTCTGGGCACAGGGGTTTGAGCGGTCTAACTCGGCAGTGTTGTCGATGATGTTAAGCCAGGACTAAAACACACCAAAACATCCTCCATTGCAGATCCCTTGGGCCAGGTGAAAGCAGAGGGCACACATCATTGTCCGCCTAGCCAGCACATGACGTGATATCCAAATGGCTAAAAAACCACATGCAGGTGGACTAGATCACTCAGGTGGACTAGATCACTCAAGTCCATTTGCATGTGCAGAATGTCATCATGGAGACATCTACCAATGCACTGATTCCTCGCTGAATAATGATTCCAAGGTATCCAAGGTAAGGACTTATTTTGTATACTTGGTTCAATCATCAATCCACCTGGAGACTGTGGCCAAGAAACCAGAATAAGGCTGAGACAAGGAAGGGCAGCAATGAAGGAATTCGGAAAGATCATCAAGCATAAGGATGTATCACAGGAGACCAAGACAATCAACACTATCATATTATTGATACAGTATCTGAATGTGGATAGTAAAGAAAGCTGATGGGGTAGGTGGGTGGGTGGTGGTGGAATGATTCATCTGAAATATGGCACTGGAGGAGAAAGACAAATGAAAAGATTTTAGAGCTATCAAGACTGAACTATCTTTGAAGGAAAAAATGATGAAACAGAGGCATATTTTGAGCACATTATGAGAAAGCAAGATTCTCTGGAAAAGAAAATAATAATGGGAAAGGTTGAAAGCAATAGAAAAAGAGAAAGACCAAATACGAGATAGATTGCCGCCCTAAAGGAAACCATGGCTTTAAGATTAGAAGAGCTGAGCAGGTTTCCATATTTGATGGCACGTAACAACAGCAACAAACATGTAATTGCAAAGAAGGTGGCCAGATGTAAGAAAATTGAAGCAATTAGCAGACAAATGTATAGAGGATGAAAATGTTGAGCCAGAACTGTTAAAGCAAAGGGATCCCTTTGTACTTTTAGAGGAACACACACAGGATGTGTGACCTTTCCAGACACAACGGGGTGGGTGGAAGGAAAACTTAAATCAGCCTCCAAATATCTGGGTGATTGGCAGTAATTCAGCAAGAGGTTGTGATGTTAAAAACAGCAACAGCAAAATTACTTTTCTACCACCTAAACTAATCCTTTGCAATGAAGATGACAAGGATTAGTTTTATTTCATGAGTGAAGGTAAAGGTCACCCTTGCTCAAAAGCCAGTCATATCTAACTCTAGGGTTCAGTGCTCATCTCCGTTTATAGCCAAAAAGGCAGTGCTGTCTGCATGTGCAGACATTTCTGTGGTCATGTGGCAGGCATGACTAGATGCCATGGGACATGGAACACTGTTACCTTTCCCACTGAAGTGGTACCTATTTATCTACTTTCAATTTCTTGCTTTTGAACTACTTGGGCAGTGATGGCGAACCTTGGCACTCAGCTGTTCTTGAACTTCAATTCTCAGAAGCCCTGATCGGCAGTAGTGCTGACTTGGGCTTCTGGTAATTGAAGTCCAAGAACTTCAAGTTTTGTCATCACGGTGCTAGATTGACAGGAGATTTTATGAGTACCATGGGCTTAATTTAGTTTTGGGACTCAGGATAAATTCCTAAGCTCTTGCGGTGGGACAATGACCCTGATTTCTCATTTTAGGCACATATCTCTTGGACCTACCGTATATACTTGAGTATAAGATGAGTTTTTTAGCCCCAAAAATTACCCCTCCCCCCCAAAAAGGGGGGACATGGCTTATACTCAGATCAACAATCACTATGGTCCCAAGACTGTGCCGGATTGAGATGTGCTGACAATTTAATTAATTTTACCATATTTTCATGTATTTTGATTATTGACGCTCACTAGCAGCTGCTGCATTTCCTACCCTCGGCTTATACTCGGGTCAATCTATTTTCCTGGGTTTTCAAGTCGAAATTAGGTACCTTGGCTTATATTCGGGTCGGCTTACACTGAAGTATATATGGGTATTTTTGGTTGGTAGATATTGTGCTTATAACAGTGGTGGCAGGAAGTAAATCTGAGAAGCCTGAAGTTTGCTCACACTGGCAGATGGTATCAGAGTTGGGACACAAATTAAAAATTAATTGCTGGGTAATGAGAATGCATCTGTTGAATGGCATGAATTTTTCTCCCCATAGTAATAGAAAGTCCCATCATAAAGGGATACTAATGACTCGCTGTATTTCACTTGGAAGAAAAGCTAAGTATTTGGGATTTTTTTTTTAGCACTGAAGCTTCAAAAAATATCTCGATCACTTAAGGAATGAAGAAGAATTGATTTACTGTATATTTGAGGAAGATGGAAATATACATTGATTTGAGAATGAAACATCATCCTCATCATTGTCCTCATCCTCACATTCTATGTTTTCTATGCAGAGTTTTAACTAGTCTGGCCAGGTTATCCTGCTATAGTTATAGCTGAAATATTGAAACTCTGTTTTCTCTGGCTGTCAGTAATAAAGATTTCCTGCTCTAACCGTTGATCACCCCTCCCCACTCATGATAAGTTGCACAAACAGCACACATTTACACATATTTGCACAAGCCTAACACGTCACCAGAAACCCCCTCCCCACATGAACACAGGTGGTACAGAGATCTGACAGACATCAGATCTCCCTTTACCCATTGAAATGCATGGCCGGGGCCTCTGTAAAAAGCTCCCCATCCTTCTGGTACTCAGAGGCAGGGAAGAGAACCAAATTAACCTCGGTGCTGGAGATCTCCTAGTGGTGACCCATATATGAGACAGTAGAGCTCTTTGATCTAGTTAGATCACACCATTGTATCATGTGATGAAAGCGAAATGGAAGTCTCCAATAATCCAATTGATTCTGGTATGTGAGTCCTGTAAAAGGGGAAATGAGGCAATGGGGAATAGAAATAATGTTTACAAATACATAACCCCTCACAGGAAGCATGTAGAAAGACCGGGTTTGTTTTATTAGACAGCTAATAAAGAGACCTTGCTTTCTAGCCAAGACTGACCTGTTGATGGTAGGCACATAAAGATGATGTGTAATCTACTCTCAGATTGTATTTTTAGTCTAGGAAATGTTCAGGTGTGAGACCCTGAATACATTACCTTTACAAAGAGACAATAGCATCAGTCTGACAAACATGTCAGGAATGTCCACCGGGCCATTTTGCCAGATCAAGATTGTCATGGACTAATGAGGATAATCTTGTCTTTCATTAGACCCAAAGACAATGGATGCTACAGTCATATCTATGAGTGTGACATTCTTGGCCATACCTAGAGGCATGGCAAACAAGAAGCTGGCTCCTCCAGAGAGTATGGACATTTTTGGACCACGCTGAGGCAACCCCCTCCCCCGTCCCCCATGCCTGAAATAGTCAAAGAAAGCTACCTCTGTGGAAATTGTTACTAAGCATAGACTCCCCCACTCCATGCCTAAATAAGGACAAAAAAACAAAACAAAAAACGGGGTCACCATATAGCGTTTGAGCGACACTCTGCCTCTAGGCCTGTGATAATATGTGTAGGTTTCTGGCTCTCCATGAAATCTCATTTCTGTAAGTGAGGAAATTCAAAGGGCAAAGCCAAACCATGTAATGAATAGTATAACAAGCACGGAAGAGAAAAAGTGGCAGTCCGCAGAACTAGCTGATCTACTTTGGGACTTTAAAAAATTCTCCCTCTTTTTATACAACTGACAAAATAATAAAGACATCCAATGTAGCATAGTGGAGTGATGGGCTAGGACTCAGGAGGCCTGGGTTCAAATACCTGCTTGAGCATTATTATTATTATTATTATTATTATTATTATTATTATTATTATTATTATTATTATTATTATTATTATTATTATTATTATTATTATTATTATTATTATTATTAGACTTGTATGCCGCCCCACTCGCAATGCAACTCTGGGCAGCTAACAAAGAAATAAAGCATTACAAATTACAATTTCAAAGTATAACATCAACACAATATTAAAAAACATTTCAAGAATACATATTCCAAAAGTAATACACATTTCAACACATATTCATAACCATTATCACCCAATGCATATTGCTTTTTAGATCTCACTGGGGGTGGGTGGGTTTAAAACCACTCCTTCAATATCTGAGCTACCTTGAAAGCCCTAGTAAGGTTTCTGTATCTCAGCACACTCCAGTGGTAACAAAGGATAATGTTTCATTTGGCTTCCTAAGGCAGTTGCCAGGAGTGAGGGACTGAGGGATTTTAAAAGGGCAAAGATTATTGCCCCTCTCGAATTCCTTCTTAAAAAGACAATGCACAGCACCTGGTTTTCTAAACCATCCCTCAATTTGTCTCTTGCCCAGCACATCCTGTTCCCTGGATCTGCAGCTACGCATGCCACGCGCACAGCTCTTGATAATTTAATCAATGGCCTCACAACAGCAAAGGTGAGGAACTGCTATTTCCAAAGTATGGATCACAGCATACTCACCTTCTCTGTCTCCATCAACTCAGGGTGCGTTTAGACAGCAATTTAACATCCTTTTTGCTTCCCCTGTTGAGGTAGCTAAATCCAATCTATGTTGTGGTGGCTGGGTAAAGCTTAGCATCAGCCCTTTCCTGTGCCCTATTGCTGGAATTTTAGTTCTTCTTCTTAGTTGGCAGAGAATGAGATGAAACAGCAGCAGCAACACAGAGAAAATACTCATCGGACCCTTCCAATTCCTTTTCCATGCAAACTAGAACTTACACGATATAAGTGGTCATGGAGCATTGAAGCTATTCAAATGTGGATCTACAGACCACTGCTAAGGATATCATGGGTTGACTACGTGATGAATGTAGAAATGTTTTGCCGGATGGATAAAGAACAAGAACTGTTTAAGACCAATAAACAAAGAAAGCTCCAATACCTTGGGCGTATCATGAGGAACGACATGAAGTATAGACTACTCCAACTTGTTATGCAAGGAAAGATCCTTGGGAAGGGAGGCCCTGGATGTAGATGGACTTTGTGGCAGAAGAACCTGACAGACTGGTGCTGAAGGGCCTCGGAAGAACTGTTCTAAGGAGTTAAAAACAGGATGTCTATCGCCATGATAGCCAATATCTGGAATGGACACGTTACTTGAAGAAGAAGAAGGCGCATTGAAGTAGAGAAAGGTATCTTTACTTACTGTTACCACTTCTAGTTAGAGTCAGAAGAAAAGAATAGAAGGAAAGAAGAAAACAAACAGTATGAAGGAGCAGGGCATTGCCTCACTTGTCAGAGATGAGAAAAGAATTTTAAAGGTCAAGGTCTCCCTTGCTCAAAAGCCAGTAGTGTCTGACTCTAGGTGGTAGTGGTCATCTCAGTTTACAGCCAAAGAGCCAGTCCTGTCTGTGTCTGCAGATGTTTCTGTGGTCACGTGGCAGGCATGACTAGACGGAACACGGTTATGTTTTCCGCCAAAGCAGTGCCTATTTATCTACTTGCAATTTCTTGCTTTCAATCTGCTAGGTTGGCAGGAGCTGGGACAGATGACAGGAGTTTATTCTGTGGTACAGCCCAACCTTCCTGTCATCACGCTCAAGATCTTACTCACTAAGCCACTGCAGCTCTTTACCAGTCACATTAAAAGCAATCTGGCCTGCAGTGGTTCAGTGGTTAAGAAGCTCACCTTGTTAGCTGGAAGGCTGACAAGTCAGCAGTTTTAGACCCGAGTACTGCGTGATGGATTGAACACACATCTCTGTCCCACCCTGGGTGATATTATTGAACAAGTAGGATTTACACCCGTAAGCAAGCGGTTGGGGTGGGTTGGCTGTGGGGCTTGGGAGCATCAGGCGTTCCTCTAGGACAACTTTCCCCAACTTAAAAGATTAAAGGGCCGGTGCAGATCTGGGGGCCCTTTTGCCATTTCTTTTATTGCTGTGCAATTATCGCCCCTTTTGTTTGCGTGGAGGGCAGGCTGGGCCTCGGAAACTCGTCTGGGATGCCGTTAATAGAATTTATGCTAATTTGATCATTCCTGTGATTAGCACCGGCTGGTGTTTTGGAAGCGGTTTTGAAGAGAGGGAGAACAGTATTATTATTTTTTAAAGGGGAAGGGAAGGAAGCACCCTCACATTTCTGTGTAAGGGACTGCGGTGGTTCAGTGGTTTAGAAGCTCGCCTGGTTAGCTGGAAGGTCAGCGAGTCACCAGTTCAAGACCTGTGTACTGCATGACAGAATGAGCGCCTGTCTCTAACCCAGCTCCTGACAACCTAGCATTTTGAAAGGAAGAAATTGCAAGTAGATAAAAAGGGACCACTTCTGTAAGAAAAGATCTTGGGGACATGAAAGGAGCCTCATACGGGCAGTCCCTGAGCAGAATTCCTCCACCAAAAAATCCTTTCAATACAGAAAACACCTTTGTGTGTTTCTGACATCATTTAAAAAAAAATCTTGTGTAGGAGCTGTTTCCACCAGTAGCCCTGTTTGCTTCAGTGTAGGGATCGGTATGGGCATGGGGTTACAGTGGACCCTTGCTTAACAAATTTAATGCATTCCCTGGGACCTTTTGTACTATGAAAAATTTGTAAACCAAATTTCCTATAGGAATACATTGGATGCAATTTCCCATAGGAATGCATTAAAAAATCAAAATTTGTTAACTGAAATGAAGTTTCCCATAGCAATGCATTGAAAACGAATTAATCCATTCTGAAATTTTTTTGTTAACTGAGCCACTGTTTTCTATTGATTTCCTTTTGTTATGTGAGTTTTGTGTTAACCGAGCCACTTGTTAAGCGAGGTTCCACTGTTTTTATTTATCCATTCATTCTTTGGGCACCCAGGCCCGGCTATGGGCACTGACACGCCGGAGGACAACCCAGCCATGGCTCCCCTAGGATCCCTCCCTCCACTTTTCCCAGCGTATGATCCTCTCTCTGTGCCCCCAAGGGGAACGTGTGCCATGTCAATGATTTATTTGTTTCCAAAGTGCACCTGGTTTAATGCAGCTATTATGTTATTTCCCTGCAATCGGTTGTAACAAGCGGAGGGTAAAAACGTTCATGAAGGGCCTCATTCAGGGTTTGTGCGTGCATTGAGAAAAATATCTTGTTGCTGCATCTTGCTACAATCAGTGGATCGAAAACCTCCAACTGTGCAATTGTGCCTTTATCAGAGTGAATGAAACAGCCGCCTGTCCTTCCCTGGCTGACGACGAGTGGAACATGTCTGCCTGTATATGAACCCGACTTGATTTGGTTTCCTTATTTATTCAAATAAATATATCACGACCATCAATTGGCCCATAAAGTTAAATTATTTTTTTGTAAAAGTATAAGATGCTTCACATTTACTGTACTGTATGTTTTTTTAAACTACATATCTTTGTATATAATCTTAGATACTTTTATACAAAATGGTTTAACTGGATGTGCTAATAGTTAGTCTTTTTTATTAGTCTAAGTATTGTGTTGCTTAAATATAAATTCATTTGTATGATCATGGTTTTGAAGACATGATTGAAAGAAGACATAATAGAATGAAAATCCAGAAAATAGATCATACAAGAAACAAAGGAGTACATACAGCAGCACAGAGAAAATAAGTCATTTAAATGCCTAGGTAGACAAAGGATTTGAGCTGAATTCTCATCAAATTTGCAGATGACACAAAATGGGGTGGAATAGCTAATACCTTGGAAGACAGGAGCAGAATTTAAAAAAAATTGATAGGCTTGAACACTGGGCTAAAACCAACAGAATGAAATTTAACAGAGAGAAGTGCAAAGTTTTACACCTAGGAAACAAAAACTAGATGAACAGTTACAAGACGGGGAATTCTTGGCTCAGTAATACTATACAAGCAAGAAGGATCTTGGAATTGTAGAAGCAATGGTATTTCTGGTGGCAATGTATGGTTGTGAGAGCTGGACCATAAGGAAAGCTGAGCACAGAAGAATAGATGCCTTTGAGATGTGGTTGGAGGAGAGTTTTGAGAGTCCCCTGGACAGCGAGGAGAACAAATAGGTCAATCTTAGAAGAAATCAACCCTGGCTGCTCCTTAAAAGGTCAAATAGTAAAGATGAAGTTAAAGTACTTTGGACATCAAATGAGAAGAGAGGATTCGCTTGAGAAAGCCTTGATGCTGGGAAGGGTGGAGGGCAAAAGAAGAAGGGGGCAGCCAAAAATGAGATGGCTAGATGGTATTGTAGACACAATGGGCACAGAGCTGAGCGAGTTGAGGAGGATGGTGGAGGACAGAAGTGCCTGGCGGACAGTGGTCCATGGGATCACAAAGGGTCGGAATCGACTGTGCAACTGAACAACAACAATGAGTCAATAGTGCGATGTGGCTGCATTAACAGAACTATAGTCTTCTAAACCCATGAGATAGTAGTCGGCACTAGTTAGACCACATCTAGAGTACTGTGTCCAAGTCTGGGGACGACAAATCAAGAAAGATGCAAACAAATTAGAGCAGGTACAGAGAAGGGCAATAAGGATGGTCAGGCCTGGAAACCAAGCTATATGAGGAAAGAATGAATGAATTGGGCATGTTTGGCTTTGAGAAAGGAGACTGAGGGGGAATATGGTAGCAGTACCTGAAAGATAATTATAGAGAGGAAGGGCAGGATCTGTTCTCTATCATTCCAGAGTGCAGGATGTGTAATAACAGGCTGACTATAGGAAGCCAGATAGAGGCTGAATACAGTACTAGGAAAAACTTCTTAATGGTTAGAGCAGTACAACAGTGGAAGCTTTCAAGAGCAAATTGGACAATCATCTGTAATATCTGCTCCTTCCAGCTCAACTATTCAATGATTCTATGAGTTGCCAACAAAAGGTCCATGTAAAGGGCATTCTAGAGTCAAGGTGCCATAACTAAGCAGGTTTTCTCCCTTGTTATCATGAAACGTTACTGACATGTTTGGAAAAGATGTTCCATTGAGGTTGTGTATGTGTGAGGTTACTACTTGAGAAAAGAGACAGAAACAAACACAAGATTCGAGAGAATCAATGCAAACTGGCAATTAAGAAAGGTAAAGGACAAGAAATGGAATAACTTTAATACTGAGAACTGCAGTTGAATGTCAAGAAGACAAAATCATGACTAGAGAAGCCCAATACAACTATACCATTGTCAATTAAGACATTTAAATAGTGACAGATTTTATACACACTAAAACCCTGGGATACTACTGTTCCAGGTTATGTTTGCTGCGGGTTATGACTGCACATTTAATTTAAAAATTCCCTGGGTTACAACTGATTTTTGGTTTATGACTGAAAATTGTGCTATTTTAAACTCTAAAATGGCCACTGTCACCATTTTAGAATTTAAAATGGCCACCGCCACCATTTTAAAGTTTAAAATGGCCACTGCCCCTCCACCCAAAGTCCCAATGCCTTGGGAAGGTGCACGTTTTTGACTGTAGCGCTGGCCAGGGAGCTCTGAGGAAGGTGGGAACCAAGTGGACAAGATCCCTAGACTCTCCTTGTGCCGACAGGGGCAGAAAATGGGCTCAATACGTGCCTCCCCCAAGTTGGAACAGAGTGGATAAAGTCCCCAAATGGCATTGAAAAGGTATGGAGATCATTTCGTTGCTTTTGTGGGAGTGGGAGATGATCACATCTAGCATTTTTGGGTTTTTTTGGCGCCTTTTTATTTAAAAAAATATTTTTTGTCTGGTTGGGGCTTTTTACATTTTCAATGCATCCCTATGGGAAAACATGCTTCGGGTTATGATTTTTTCACGTTATGACAGAAGCTGTTGGAAGGGACCACCGTTGTAACCCGAGGTTTTACTATACAGTACAGTACTTTGGTTCAATCATAATTCCAAGTGGAGAAGAAGACTAAGCTATGGAAGGGCAACAAAGAAGGAATTAGAAAAGATCATCCAGTGAAAGGCTGTGACCTTGTAGTGCAGACCAAGATCACTCACATTCTGGTATTCCTGGTCACCATCTACAAGTTTGACAGCTGAACAGTAAAGAAAAGTGACGGGGAAAATGATTCGTTTGAAATATGGTACCGGATGAGAGATTTACATGTACCATGGACTGCCAGAAAGACAAACAAGGATTTTTTTAAGAGCAAATCAGCCCTGAACTGTCTCTGGAGGCAAAAATGATGAAACTGAGGCAGTCTTATTTTGGGCACATCATGAGAAGACAAGATTCTCTGGAAAAGACGATAATGCTGGGAAAGTTTGAAGGCAGCAGAAAAAGAGGCGGGCCAAATGCAAGATGGATTGACTTCTCAAAGGAACCCACAGGCTTGAGTTTACAATTGCTGAGCAAAGCTGTTGGAGACTGCTTAATTATAGGGCATATAACAACATCAGCAAGTAATAATGTTTCATGAAAAAGAGCAAGGATAGCAGAATATTTCAGTTATAGTGACAGGGACAAACCTTTAGCTTGCCTGCTCCTTCAGAAAAATCTGAACCTACTGTGGGATCTACAGTGGGTTTATTTATTATTTTTATTTATTTATTCACATTTTTATACCGCCCTCCTCACCAGGGCGACCCAGGGAGGTTTACAACATCATAAAGCATAACATAATACAACCCAAACCCAATATCTAAAAGTTTTTTAAATTTATAAAAACCAACAGATTTCAATAATAATTTAAAACGTTAAAAACAACTTAAAGATAAAAGATTAAAAGACCAGGGGACAGAGGGAGCTCAAACTAACCAGCGACCTGGGGTCATGGTACCGCCAGGACCCCAGACCTGTCCCGCCAGCCATGTTTTTAAGTTATTCCTAAAAGACAGCAAGCCCATCTGTAGATGTAGCTCAGTTGGTAGGAGGTTCCATAGGGCCGGAGCAGACACAGAGAAGGCCCTCCTTCTAGTGCCAGAGAGATGTGCCTCTCTGGCCGATGGAACAACTAGAGATCCTCTCCGGTCTGCTCTGATGGGATGAACAGATGTTCTTGGGGTGATGTGGTCTCTTAAGTATCCTGGCTCACTATCATATAAGGTTTTAAAGGTGATAACCAGCACCTTGAATTGCACCCGGAGACAAACCGGCAACCAGTGCAGCTCCTGAAGCAGAGGTGAGGCATGTACATACTGCCCACACCCCATCACCACCCGGGTTTGAGTTCACTTAAAATTTTTACTAGGCATATCATCTACAAAACTTCCAAACTACAAATATATCCACAGGATATTAGGCTTAGCCAATGACTTGGCTCTATTTTTGGACATACAGTAATACCCCGGGTAACGCGAGTACCGTATAGCGCGAAAACCGCATAATGTGACAAGATTTTCGGAAAAATCTTGTATCAAATAACGCGATTTTAACATTATTCGGAACAAGCGTATGCATGGAGGGGGGAGTTGGATTGGGTACGGGGATCCTTACCCTTTCGAAACTTCGGGGGAGCGACGCGCGTCAGTGGGGGTTAGTGCAGGATACGGGGGGGACCTCCGTACCCTGCGTTAACCCCCCCCCAACGCGGGCGCGCCTGCAAGCCACCCGATGTTCCGAAAGGGTAAGGATCTTTACCCTTTCGGAACATCGGGAGAGGAGAGACGCCTCTCAGCGGGGTCTCCCCGGCTTGGGAAAGAGATGGCCTGGCCGAAATTTCCTCCCCCTGCGCAGGGGTGAGGATTTCGACCAAGCCGCCTCTTTCCCGGGCGCACTATAGCAACGAGGATCGCACTTCAAGGCAATTGCCTTGCCGTGCGATCCCCATTTCGCTCGCCTAAACAAGGGGGGGGGGGGAAATTCAGAAATGCCGACCCTTGTTTAGGTGCTTTGCGATGGGAGTTTGCACCCAAACTCCCATCGCAAAGTGCCTAAACGGGGATCGCACGTCAAGGCAAGGCATCAAAGCGGGGGGAGCCACCCCCCTCTTTGATGCCTTGCCTTGACGTGCGATCCCCGTTGCTATACCCGTTTGGTAGAAGAGGCTCCCGCTGACGCGCCTTTTTGCACGCGTGCGAGCGTCTCTTCTCCGGGTTTTTTTAGCATTGATCGGACAACGCGAAAAACCAGACAATGTCATGACTTGTGGAACCATGTCATAATGTTGTCCGGGGTACTAGTGTACTGTACTGTATTTGGGTGGCATTGCCCTTCTGGAAGTACACTGAGAATTGCTAACAAATAATGAATGGAACGTGGTAATGCTGCACCAGATCCATCCACTTCATGGATACCAACCCCTTGAATGAAATTGGAAAAAAGTTTTATGCACACTTCTCAAGCTCTAAATATGAAACACTAGACCAGCAATTCTGAACATTTTTGGGGGCTGACCACACCCCCTGGGGAGCTGATTGGGCTGGTCACATGGTTCCTCCTACCCAGAAGCAGAAGTAAAATGTGTGATGTGCATGCACAGAACGTGTTTTACTTCTGCTTCTGGGAGCAGCAAGGGTGTAGTAGGGGGCCAGATCAATTGGCATCAGGGGCCGGGTCTGGCCCACAGGCCATAGGTTGTGAATGCCTGCACTAAACTAAACCTACAGAAAGAGAAAACAATACAAGTTGCTGAATGGATGACTGTCTCCCACGAGAACAAGATTTACCCTGGACCACCTGGGAATCATTTAATAGACCTCAAAGCGAAGTAGAAAGATCAAAGAATAATCAAGTAAAACAGGGCTACTTGGATACAAGATGAATTTTCTGTGAAGATGGAGAAATTCAATCAGTGAAGCATTTATGTCAGGAGTTCTCAACCTTTTAAAGCCGGGTGCTAGGTAATGCTCCCTCAGTCAGCTTTGGGGGCCAGAAGGCCATTATGCTCTCCCTCCACCACATGACACTTTCTGGTGTTGTGGAGGCAGTGAAATGGTGCCATGGGGTGCATCTGGCCTGTGGGCTGCTGGTTGAGAATCCCTGATTTATGTGAATGCAATCTATGACTCACCACATTTACAAAAGAAGATCTAATAAACGGCTGAGATAACAACATAACCAGTAGCCTGCTTCTGGTTAAAAAAAAAAATCTAATTGTGCAATGGTTTACCTAACGTGAACAAATGAAGAAAGACTGACAATCCAAACAAATGTGGGAATAAATGTTTCTGTAAGAATTTTTGAGTGACACTGATTTTAAAAAACAGAGCGGCATTCTCTCCAGAAATGGTCTCACTTGAAAGTGTGCCCACTTGCCTCTTTAAAGAGGGGGGAATCCATCACAGTGCAAGCAAAAGCTAAGAGAAAAAGAGTCAGAAGAGTTAAAAGGCAAGACGGATGAATGTGCATTCTGTTCAGGAAAACTGGTGTTAAGTATTAGCTGGATCCAAACATGAATGAGAAATTACATTCAGGTAGCCAAGACCCTGAGTTTATAAACCTTAAATTTAAAAGGAAATACAGTAGAAGAAAACACTGGCTGTTGGGAGCCTCTCTTGCCTAGCATTCCTTTCTGCTCCATCAGGTGGCGCTCTGACCTTTGGGATGAATCATAGAGCCTTTCCGGGAAGAGATGCCTGCATCATTTGACTCTCTTGGTCTTCCATGTAGAGCAGGGGTACCCAAACATTTTAGACCGCGTGCCGGTCACGTGGTTCAGGGAGCTGGTCACTACAGCTGGGGGCCCGGATCCAGCCCCCAACGCCAATTCACCCGGCCCACAAAGCCCTTGTCGCTCCTGGAAGTGGAAGTAAAACATGCCCATACAGGAACATTTTACTTCCACTTCCAAGGAGCGACAAGGGCTTTGTGGGCCGGGTGAATTGGCATCAGGGGCCAGATCAGGCTCCTGGGCCATAGTTTGGGCACCCCTGATGTAGAGGCTCTCTTTTGTAGCATGTGTTGCCAGAGTCCTGACCAACTTAGCATTAAACTTCCAGAAAAGAAGTTCTGCTTTTTTTTTCTTTAAAGAATTCAAGGCCTTATCGTGAGCTGGAATCAGGCCTGAGTTGGAATGAGACCAGTGGTGGGATGTCAAAAATTTTACTACCCCACCGTGATGTCATCACAGTGTGGGCAGAGCTAGCATCATGATGTCATGTCATGGGCGGGGCCAAAGAAAAAAATACAAAATAATAAAAATAGGGAGCTTCAGGCTATAGGGAGCTTCAGGCTAACAGCTTCTCTTCCTCCTCCCCATTTGGGAGGACAGCAAGGAGGCGGTGCATATGTGCCAAGCACTAGGCGTGCATGCACACCAAGTGCTTGGCATGCATGCGCAGTGGGGGAACCAGTGAAAAGGTAAGCCCCGAAGGTGGTTCTCCCCAAAAGCTGCTACAGGTTCTCTGGGACACTGGGAAAAGTTACTACCGGTTCTGGAGAACTGGTGAGAACCTGTTACATCCCATCACTGAATGAGACCCAGGATCACTCCAGAGATGTGATGCTGGTTTAGGTGGTCTGGGAAAGAATAGCAGAAAGAGGAATATGCTATGAAAAAGGCATCTTCTAATTTCACATTAGGAATGTATCAACATTAGGAAGAAGAAATTCTGAACCAATAGAAAAGGGAGCTTTTCACAGTGGAGACAACAGGAATTTTCCCATTGATCTCTGAACCTTTCCACTAATAGATCTGTGCCATTTCTGAGTATGGTACCAAAACAATATTCTATTTTTTGTCAGGTTTAAATGTGTGTGACTTCAAAATAAAATGACCAGGGCTCAATGGATTCCATCAAGATTTGAAATACAATAGCCGTTGTATTCACACTCACACACAAACTTACTTCCCTGAGTGTCAGTTCTTTGGAGTTGCCACAACAAGGTTGCCCTTGTTCAAAAGCCAGTCGTATCTGACTTTAGGGTTCGGTTTTGTAAACTCCCAGAGTGGGAATACCTCTCAGATGGGGGGTAAAGAGAGAGAGAAACAAGCAAACACTTTTGCCTTCTGGTGGGGATGATTCTGTCCCATGGCAACACTGTTTACACAATCCTTCTGTGTTAGTAGTTTGGTTAGTAAAGACAGTGATTACTGCAGGTGGCAGAAAACCTTTATTAAACTCACTGTAATGCTGGATAGGTAAGATATGCATTCCCTTCCCTTTCAAGGTTTTTTTTTTTAAATAGAGTTTTAAATTACATTTTTAAAGTGAAAGTCATTGCTCTGAGGTCAGGGTAGACTTGTACTATTTTTCTTTTTAAAGAACTACATGAGTGCTTATGAGGACACAGATGAAAATCTTTCATGCTACTAAGCAAAATTTATAGTGTTTGTTTATATGTATGTATAAAACAAAATTACTTAAAGCAGACAAAGAAGTAAAGGGGATTATGGTCTGCCATAACTACTAACCAATAAATGCCCAATTAAAATGCATGCTTCTCTATAATGTTGCTCACCCTTTTCATAGTTACTTCTGTTTCAGGATTTATTTGAAAGCATTACTAATACTTGTGAGACCAGAGACCGCTGGGCAATGATGCTTTATTATTCTGTCTTTGAAAAGCTATAATCTCTGCATTGACAAAGAGGCGGTGGTTTTCTTTTCTTTTCCGTTCTTTAAGTAAAGGAACAGAATCTGCTTGCCATAAGTCACATAGAAATACATTCTTGGTAGGTATAAAACAAATACACATATTGACCCAATCCTAAGTAAATTGCACCCAGTAAATTGCACTCAAGTAGATCCATTGAGTCAAATCCTCTGAATGTTCCAGTGATTCAAATGGAGCTACTCTAACCATGACCTACTATGCCAGTAATGATGAACCTTTTAGAAACCGAGTGCCCAAACTCAACTGGCTGCTGTCCGTACGTACCGCAGAGGAGCAGGGCAAGCTCTGTGCTGGGGGAGGGAGGAAGCACTCCCATTGGGCTGCTGGGCAGAGGGGGTGAGACGAACTCTGTGCTGGGGCAATGGCCATGCGTGCCCACAGAGAAGGCTCTGAGTGCCCCCTCTGGCATGCATGCCATAGGTTAACCACCACTGTACAGTAATATGCTATAGTAAGTTACAGCCAGAGTACTTCCATTTGGATCAATGGAACTTAAAGTGGTACACATAAAGAGCCTCCTCGAAGATTGTGGTATTTTTTAACCACAACCAGGCATACTCTGGTAATGGCAACTTCGTGTTAAAAATCAAATTGTCCCCCTGTAGGTTGTGTGCCCCACGTTGGGAACCACAGAGCAAAAGCCTCATTTTTGTACATACATGAAGCTAGTGTAACACATGGAATAGCATGATGACACATTCTAGGTTTATTATATTCTGGACACATGTTGGGGCATTAATGAATTGAATTCAACTTGCTAAATATCAGCTTGAATAAACTATCACACTTTGTGTATAATTTCCAATAAACATGTAGATTGAAATGATCTTCATTAAGATAGAAACCTCCTGCCTTGACTCCATGATTATTGGGTTTCTCATTGGGTCCCTAACTTCTGAATGTCTCACCAACTTTAGCCGTGTCCCTCAAACTGGTGCTATCCAGAAGTGTTGGGTCTTATAGACCAATATATCTGGAAAGCATCATGTTAGAAAATGTTGAGCTGGATGAAGAGCTTGTGATTACAAAAAGCCACTAATTACTCTTGAACTGTCTATATCGTAAGAGATGCTGATCTCTACCAATGTTAAGTAGCAAGTATTTAAGAAATACATGTCTTTATGCAGTCCAGTGAGAAACAGAAGATTCAATCAGAACTAGAGATGCAAAAAAAAAATTCATCTTGGAAGCTGGATCTTCTTCCTAGTTATTTCAGCCTACACTTTCTTGCATCTTCCTTAGGCCTCACAGAACCTCCTGCCTACCCCAGCTATGAATGAGGTTCACAACTGGTTTGTAAAATTTTGTCTAATGCCAAAAATTATTAGCAAATAAATGTAGATCATCCTACAGAAGGGCAGCACAAATCATGATGTTGTATATGTGGGCTTAAAAAAATAGTCAGGTGTGCTCATTTAGCCAATCGGCTTGAGCAAGCCACATGAGTTGTATCAAGTCTATGGTGATCCTCTTCACACATCCACACTACTGTAGAGAGTCAACATGCCCTCCATTGTGAGCAGAAGATAAAATATGAAATTAAGTTATGGGTATTTAGAACTATATGATACAATGTACAGTTTGGAACAATGTGTATTTATGGGCAGTTTGTCTACTTTTGGTTTGATCTTACTGTACATAGAGGATGTCTGGCGGGTCATCCCACTAGGGTAATAGAATAGACTGTACAGCCAGCGACTCAACACTGAATGTTGGGCGGCAGTAAATAACCTGACTCCCTAAAGGAGCCAACGTCTACGGGCAGAGGAGCACCTTTAGGTGGGGTGATTTATTTATTTAAATTTATTTATTTAAATTTGTTTATCGCCCTCCTCCCCAAGGGGACCCAGGGCAATTCAGAACACATCAGCATTGACAACAATTTAAAACCAGTTCAAAAAATTAAAAGTTTTAAAAGTTTAAAAGAAGCTTAAAAACCTATCATTAAAAACTAGGTGTTGTAGCTAGGAGGCACTGGGGGTAAATTTGTTCAAACCATCCAGCCAGCTGGGGAAATTGATCCATCCATTCCCCAGACCTGACTTGCCAACCAGGTTTTCACTCCTTTCCTGAAGGACAGCAGCTCTGTCTGCAGGCATAGTTCTATTGGGAGGAGGTTCCATAGGGCCGGAGCGGACATAGGGCCGGAGTGATGGTCCCCTCAGTGAGGAAATGCCACTGCAAACCATCCTATTGGGCCCAACGGCAAAATGAGTGGAGGAGGAACTCTGGTTCCCAATAGTCATGGAGGCAGAAGAGCCAATGCCAGACGGATTGGCTATGAAGGCGCACCTTGTCTATATCTTTAAGGCTGCAACAGTCCATTGCATTCCCGGTGTTAAATCCTGCATGTCTCATTTCATAAGTGCTACAGGAGATAGCTCTGTGATCATAGTGTGTGGGTCACTTCTTAAGCTGGGATCCACCTTAAATAAATGGCATCTTTCCTGATTGCTTCAGAGGGCGAAGGTGGCCCAGAACCAGCTGGCCTCCAAGACCATGCCTCCCATTGCACTGAGGTCGGGGGGGGGGGGACATATACTCAGACTGAGTTGTGGTCAACGACAGCACAGAGTGAGAAAAGCTTTGAACACACTGTCAGGCTTAGAGCAGAAGCTCTTCTCCAATTTATTTACTGCTTACTCAGTGTTGGAGATTCAGTGACAGTACCACTCTAGTCCTTCACCATCATCCTATCGTAGGGGGCCAATTACTCTTCACCTCAATATCTTTCAAACTCAAAACATGAAAACAACAGCCATTTCACAGGGTCACTAAACAATCTGAGGTTTGTTCTTTCCACCCAAGAGCAGGGAAAGTGCTGCCAGGGAATATCTTGGCCCTAAATCAAAGTGGCAAATTTGGCTTTCTGCAGCCCTTTGTAATCCTCTTGTGCAGACCATTGTTGGATAATCTTTGAAGGGTGGTGCAACCACTATGTAGCCAAGGATTAAGGCTGAAGACTTTGAAATCCAAACCCTCCTTAAGTCCCCGTTTCTCTTAGTTCACCTATTAAAGAAATAGTCATAGATTCAACAGAAAATAAATAAATATTTATTTACAAGGTTTGTGTCCAAGTAAATTTGTCAGCTAGATGGCAAAAAATATAATACAACAGTTCAATCCATTTTACTTGCAAGAATCAGGGTGGGTGTGGGTGGGATCTCTCAAGCAAGTTATGGTTGCAAGAGAGTACCGAGTTACTAATTTTCTAAGACTTACACAATTTTACTCAGAAAGAGACTGAACCACTGAACAACAGAACCACTCAGACATAATATTATAAACAGGCTGAACTGCAAGACCACCCGCACACAGAGCTCAGCATATAAGCAGAACAGAAACCTGTTACTTTTGGAGGGAAGAAACGTTTAGCTTGCTGGTTGGCTATTAGATTCAAAGCAGGCAACCTACCTTTGTTAAATACTGGCCTTTCCCATCCATATTAATATGCAAAAGCACAAAGCACGATGGGATTGCTTGCTGTGAGCAAAACAACAGTTTCCACCAAAGATGCTTAATTTTTCCTCTTGAGAATTCTTGCTGCTTCTCACCCTCTGGGGACTTGCATTTTAGAGCTAGGTGAATAGACTCCTTTCTGTAAGCCATTTTGGGTTCCTTATTCATGAAAGGAGCTGTATAAATGGTAGATCATTATCAAACTGATTAATGCAGCTTTTCAGCAAACTGTATCCATAATTTATTGAAATGTTGCATGATAACTTCTTATTAACTGAATCCCCCATTCACTGATTAACATATTATTATTATTATTTTAGGTTGCACAGTTTTTCTTTCAAACAAAAAACATTGTTGTCAGTGCATTTGCTTTGGGTGGGTTTTACTTCTTAATTTTTTCATCTCTCTTTTCCTGCAAAATAATATTTGAGTAAGATTTCAAGGTTTGCAGGTTCTACTTTGTTTTGATTTTAAGCTCTTGATCCACTAACTCGGACCCGGTGCAAAAGACAAACATATCAAGAATTCTGATCCCAGGTTTTGTTTTCCTTATCAGAAATAAACAGAGCAAACAGTCATCCCAAACACAAAAATCCATTTCGTGTATAAAGTCAAATTTGGAATAATCTACAGTAGGCAGAGAAAGGACTCCTTTGTTGTCCCAGCCATCATTAGACAACGGGAAGTCATGGATCCTTGTGATCTACTGGAAAGAAAATTTGCCCTAATATTCACTTTGTAAATCTAGAGCTACCACAGCCCACCTCTGTTAGATTATCATAGAATTGTGATGGTGAACCTTTTAGAGGCTGAATGCCCAAACAGAGGGGTGGGGTGAACTCTGTACTGGGGGAAGAAGCACTCCTATTGGGCTGCTGGGCAGAGGGGCAGGGCAAGCTCGGTGCTGAGGTGACAGCAGTGATGGGATGTTCCCGGTTCACACCGGTTCGCCCAAACCGGTAGCAACATTCCCAGGTGGTTCGCCGAACTGGTAGCAACCACCTGGGATTGTTTGTTGTTGTTTTTTTGAGTTGTCCGTTTCGGACGCCTCACCAGGATTTTTTTTTTAAAAAAATGGAGCCAAAATGGCTCCCGGGTATTGCGCATGCGTCAAACCTTCATTTGACATATGCACAGTTCTATTTTTTATTGCACATGCATCAAATGAAAGTTTGATGCATGCTCAGTTCCCGGCAGCCAAAATGGCTGCTGGGAAAGGAAGGGTGCAGGGAGTGCCTGAAGAAGTGGTGGTGGCGGCCTTTCTCTGCCTCGCCCTGCTGCCCCACCAGGACACCACGCCGTTGCGGTGGTTTGCCGCTACAGCATTTTGCCACCGCAGCGGTTTGCTGCCATGCCGCCGCGCCTCCTCCTCTGCTGCTTCGGTAAGTGAGGGGTTTGTGTTTGGGGTGGGTGGATGGGTGGGTTTATATGTGTTTGGAGGTGGGTGGGTGGGTGTATTTTTATTTAAATTTTATTTTATTTCTTTTTTATTTTATTTATTTTATTTATTTACGGGTTTGTGTTGTGGTTGTTTGGTTGGTTGGTGGGTTGAGGGGTGTGTGTGTGTGTTTGTGTGTGTGTGCGTGTGTGCTTATTTTATTTTATTTTTATTTATTTATTTATTTTAAAAAATATTTTATTTTATTTTTACCCTGCCCACAATGTCATGATGTCATGATGTCGGGTCCACCCATGACGTCATGATGTCATGACGTTGACCACACCCATGATGTCCGTGACGTCACGGTATGGTAGGGAAAATTCTGACATCCCATCACTGAGTGACAGCATGAGTGCCCTCTGGCATAGGTTCACCGCCACTGTCACAGAAGGTCAAGTGCTTATTTACATTAGGTCTAGGCTGCTGTGCCCCTGCAGATGTTTTTGGTGTGATGCTCTCGTCAGACCTGGCCACCACAGACTTAAGAGGCCGGTGCGATGAGCCGCCGCCACCTCTTTTGGAATTTGTTTGTGTGCCAGGGTGAGAGGCCTGATACTATGAGAACATGTGTTGTAATACTGTATTGTATTCTGTTTTGTAATTGAATTACTGTGTATATATTGTATTTAACTGTATGTATTATATTATTGTGTATTTATTGTTTTTCGTTTATCTAAATTGTGATGATTTTGATCCGTAGTATGATGTTATTTGATCACGTGTAATTTGTAACTGTATCTTGTATCCCTGTAAGCTGCCCAGAGTCACTTTTGCAAGTGGGTGCGGCATAAAAGTCTAAAAATTAAATTAAATTAAATTAAATTAAATTAAATTAAATTAAATTAAATTAAATTAAATTAAATTGTGGGATACAACAGATTTTGCATCCCTCAAACCTCTAGAGCAGGGATTCTCAAACTTGACACTCCAGGTGTTCTTGGACTTCAATTACCAGAAGCCCAAGTCAAGACTCCTGATGATCAGGACTTCTGGGAATTGAAGTCCAAGAACACCTGGAGTGCCAAGTTTGAGGGAAACCCCCTCTAGAAGACCAGAGTTGCCCAATCCTGTCATACATAAATGCTGTCTTAACAGAAGAAACAAAACAAGCATCAGGCATTATGATATCCCTTAACCATCACATCCTTCATGTCATGGTCCCTGGTCAACAGTAAACCTAGGGTAGTAAAGGACGATTGTGTACAATGAATGGTTTCTCTTCATTGTCCTCTGTTGTCTGAAATCAGACCCTTTTTAATTTGATTCCTCCTGAGGAAGATAGGAGAAAAACCCACAATCCTGATGATGCTGTTAGGAGGTAAAATAAATCAATGTGGGTCTCCTACTGCAGATAATAATCAGTGACTCATTCTCAGTTCAAGCATGAGGAATGATAGTGAACTATTAATCCTATGTTCTGAGGTAACTTTACCTAGCCTAGTCACTGGAATGGGACAATGTCTTCTGTAGTCCAGGAAACAGCTTGAGAATGCAGTATTTGCCCTGCTCACCAGGCTTCTTACAATTGTATGCTTGAAAGTACAGCCATGTTTTCTTCCCCAGATTTCATGTGTAAAGAACACTTGCTCTTTAGAGCTGTCTGACAGGCACAAATATAGCAATTGAAACCTTTTCCTTGTATATACAGTTGTACCTCGCTTATAGAGCATAATGCGTTCCACAGGATTGCTCTTTCAGCGAGTTTGCTCTTTAAGCGAAACACCATTATATGTGACCAATTGTGGAAGGGATTGCAAACCCCAATTTATTTGTTAAGCGAGTTTTTGGTTGGTTTTATTTGTTAAGCAAAGCGAGAGAAAATTCTGCTCTTTAAGCGAGTTACTCTTTAAGCGATGTACTCCTTATGCGAGGTTTGACTGTACAGTATATGAAATAATAGGAAATACACTTCATCTGTGGAATTTTGTGCTTGTTACCTAGCCATTATAGGCTTGGGAGCCAAGCCAGAAATCTGTCGGCAACCCACAATCCAGTGCATTAGTACATGAGCTTTCTAATGCTTTCCAGAATACAGAGAGTTTGCCTGCTTGAACGGGTGCATGAAGGAAGTCTGGACACTCAAGCTGAGAGAACAGTTTACCACTACTAGCACTGAAGATCAAGAATGCTCCCTTAAGTATAGTATTCTGCCTCTCTTACTGCTCAGATTTGTGATTTTTCTGCCCTTAAGGTATGAATTTTCCCAGTAGGAATGGCAGCACTAAGAATATTAAAGTGGTTTGGGTTTGAATGGGCAGTTAAAATGTATTAGCTTTACAAAAGAGCTGCTCTTGATGGAGACGAGAACTGTTAGAATGAGTTTGTGGACTTAAAGATATAATCAATTACCGCCGTATCTTATACTCATGACAGAAAGTTCTGGAAAATCTAGAAATGGTGATTTGTCTTTTCTTTTCTGGAACATGCTGGTTCCTCTTTTCCTCTCTCTCTCTCTTTCATGCAGTTTCAAATCTCTCCAGGAATGTTCAACATACTAACCATCAGGGAAGCAAGGGAAGGGGCACCTCACCCACAATTTCAAGCTTGGACCATGGGCTACCTGTGATATAATCAATACTCCACCCTTTAACAGTTTACTTTTCTATGATTATCAATCCCTCTCAATACATTCTGTGTTAACAGAATTATGTGCTACTACACACATACTCTCTCATCATACAGTGTTGGTCCACTCCTATCAATATATAGATCAGAAACCTGCTTGCATTTCAGACTCTCATTGTGAGTGTTTTTTGTGAGACTGAGATGATAAGCACATGTACTTCAAATACACCATTATGGTACAATTGCAAGTAACAAAATAGTAAAGATTGCCTTGCAGTGATGGCAAACATTGGCACTCCAGTTGTTCTTGAACTTCAGTTCCCATAATCCCTTATCAGCAGGAATGCTGACTTGCACTTCTGGTAATTGAAGTCCAAGAACACCTGGAGTGCCAAGGTTCACCATCACTGCGGGCTCTCAGTCTTCTAAGTTTTCACAGTAGTGTTGTAAATATGTGCAGGCTGAGTTGTCTGCAACCCAGACTGCCGGATAAGCACCATTTCACCATTTATGCCCATGTTCTTCTCTGCCGGCATCCAGTCAACCCACCCTACCAACATGGTTGGATGCTTCTTGAACTATCCCTTAGGTATCAAGATTACAGGACTGAATCACACAGTGTGAAGTGGGGATATTTGTCCTTTAGTTCTTGTAGATTTATGCAGCCATTTCTATGTGGTTGGGGAAATAATGAACTGAATACACCACAAGAGGACATTATGATGCATTTTTGAAGTGGTAGCCATGTTAATCTGTGTAAGCATATCAGAAAGTAAACAAAACAAAACAAAGACAGAAATTGCTGTGGCACCTTAAAGACTAACTTCTGTATTTTAATGTTAGCTTTTTTGTGGACCAAGTCTACTTCATCAGACATTAGAGTGGATTTTCATGGTATACATTTATACATCTGAAATAAAGGCCCTGGGCAATGTTGATTGGTTCAGGAGATGGATATGCAAATCAATGAGTTATTTACAGTGAGTAATAAAATGCAATCAGTTTGTCAGGTGAATCTCTGATGGAAGTCAGTTTGAGGAGTTAGATTTACAAAATAAACATTTTGACATTACCCATTTTGTAATGAGTTGATTGAGGAAGCTTTATGGGATAAGCACTAGCCCAGTGGTGGGCAGCCAAAATTTTTACTACTAATATCATGGGCGGATCCAACATCATGATGTCATGGGTGGAGCAAACGTCATGACATCATGGGCAGATCCAATGATGTGGGTGGAGCCAATGTAAAAAACCCATAAAAATAAGTACACATAAAAATACAAATTAAATAGACACAAAAAATACACATAAAACACATAAAATACACATTAAAATAAATACACATTAAATAAACATAAAAACATATAAAAATACACATTAAATACACACAAAACACTTAAAAATACACATTAAAAATAAATACACATTAAATACACATTAAAATACACACCCACACCCAAAGGTGAGCCACTTACCCTGGGGAGCAGGCTATAGGGAGCTTCAGGCTAGCAGCTTCTCTTCCTCCTCCTGGCTTGGGAGGACACCAAGGAGGCCGCGCATGTGCACCAAGCGCTGTAGGTACACATGCACACCAAGCGCTTGGCATGCTTGGCATGCATGCGCGGGGGGGGGAACCAGCAAAAAGGTAAGCCCCCAAGGTGGTTCCCCCCAAAAGCCGCTACCAGTTCTCTGGGACATTGGGAAAAGTTACTACCGGTTTTGGCAAACTGGTCCAAACCTGTTGCTGCCCTGTTGCTGCACTAGCCTCTAGCACTAGAAGAAGAGCCTTTTTGGTATCCACTCCGGCCCTATGGAACTTCCTGCCAGTTAAACTGCAACTCCAGACAGAGCTGCTGCCCTTCAGGAAAGAGCTGAAAAGCTGGCTGGCAGGGCAGGTGTGGACAGATGGAGAGGGAGCATCTGGGTAATCGTCTTGCCAGGTTGATCTGTTCTTTAACCATACTGGGTGAGTATTGTAGTCTGAGAAATGCATTTTGTAGATCCTTGCATTTGGTGTCTCTGTCTTATGAGTCAGAGCAGATGTGGTTGTATCTGAGAGCCTGGCTGAAGACAATGAATTTTGTTGTGCGTTCTGGATGGAAGCTGGAGGCATGCAGGTAGGTGTACCAATATGTAGGTTTGTGATATAGTGTGGTACTGAGATGTCCTTTTTGTAGCTTCACAGTAGTGTCTAGGAAATTTACTTGTTGTGTAGATACATTGCGATCATTAAGAGCCAAGATGCTTGGGCTTTATTCACTTGAGGAAAAAGTGCATAGAAGTGAGCACACAGACAGGCAACTCTAACTTATGGAGTTTAGTGGCTTGTTATATCTAGCACAGCCTAGATCGAAACAGCCATCCTATCTTTTTGCCAGCTGTCACAGTGGTGCAGTGAATAAGGTCCACTAACGAGACCTTAATTGAGGGTTCTTAATTTGACATCCTCCAGTTACATACAGATAGCTCCTCATGCGTTTTCTTTGGTCCACTTCTTTGTCATTTCTTTTGTTACATACCTGCAAATCCCATTGTTGCCACAGGACAGATGGAAAAGAAGATAAATTACAGGAGGGTAGGAAGAAAAGTTATGGTTGAGTCCTTTTTTTTCTTTTCTTTTTCTTTTCTGTCTTTCCTTTTCTTGATAAATAATTGTCTATCTTTGACCTCTGGCACAAAAGAAGACAATCCCACTTGCCATATGAAAGCTACCTATACAAGCAGTTGCCTACCTGCAAATAGTATGCATGAAATTTTGGAATTATGCAATCACTTTTGTTGGCTGCCAGAATTTCACAGCCTCACCTGTTAGATGTCAGCAGAAATTCAGCTAGGTTAGAGCAGAGTCTTAAACCTGTCAAATTCTGAGGAGCACTTCATATTGCAAACTATGGCATCCTCCAAATGGCACAGATTCTCCCCCCCCCCCGATGCTTTGGGGAGAAGTGAGCACAACAGTGGACCACAGCAGTGGTTCCCAACATGGAGTCCATGTCCCACAGGGGTACTTCAATTCTCAGAAGCCTAAGTCAATACATTGGCTGATCAATGGGAAACATTGGACTACAAGTTCCCAGAATCACCAGCTACTGTGGCTAATGTCCAGTTGGCTGGTGGATTCTAGGGAATGTAGAAAAACTGGATTTCTCCCCAAACAGTGAGAGGAGGGGAAGTTAGCCAGCTATTGATGAAGAAGTTTAGGATACAAAAAGTGATATGGCAGAGAACACAAGAAGAAGCCCATGGCTTTAATCAGACACACAGGCATATCCCACGGCTCAAAGGAAGACAAATGGCTGCCCAGTGGCTGTCTCTGTGAGGTGCTATTTAAATAAAGGGAAACTTAACACTGTCCATTTAATGTGAGTGAAAGTCTGAGTTTTATAAAAGTAGCAAACTGAGAGCTATGGCATTGAGTTGGAGGTAGGTGGGCTCTTACGCAATTCCTGGAAGAGTCCTCCTCGCTCTCCATCAGCTGCTCCTGGGCCTTCCGCTTCAGCTTTACTGCTGCCGCCTCCTCCTCCACTTGGCACAGACTTCAAAGCTGTTAAGGGAGGTCAGATCCTGGAGCACATGAATGAAATGAGAAAAGATTAGAGCAATGCATTTGCTGTCATTGGCAATAACTTTGCCTGAGTAGAGAAGGAGTATCTGATTCGCAGCTCTCCTGGGAGTCCCACTGCCCCATGCTGAATCCAACAAGACCCTGGGATGTTACTTGCTAGATTGGGGTGGGGACACCACAAAACTTCTTGAATAAAGCTGCAGCCTGCTTGTTTCCCCACCCCCACCCCCGTCTCTCACATACTAGTGCTTTCATAGATCCTACCTCAGCTGTGGTGGGGTTATGCATGTCTGACTAGGCCCCTTGGAATACCATTTATATGAAGAGGTTTGGCCTCCCAGTCAGCTCAGGTTGTAGACAACAATCACCATGGCAACAGCCCATCAGGGGTGACATCTTGGCCTCAGCATTGGGCAATGACAACACTTATGTGTGCATGTATACAAGCATGCACACACACACGCATGCGCGCGCACACACACACACACACACACACACACACACACACACACTCTCTCTCTCTCTCTCTTAAATGATCATCAAGGTAGAAAGTTGGCTGGGCAGATTCTGTGAGGGATGATCAGTCAGAGATAGGTATGCCTGTACTGTATATCTGCTACCCTTGAAAAATATGATGGTTTGGCACTTTTTGAGTTGTTTTGCTTATTTTTCGCTACATTTGTGTCCTGCCTTTGCTTCACTGAGCTCAAGGTAACATACACGACTTTCCTCTCCCTCCTTGCTTTACTGTATCTTTGTAGCAATCTTGTGAAATATTTCAGATGAAAAGTGATTGGAATCCCCTAGTGCAGCACTGGCGAACCTTTTAGAGACCGAGTGCTGAAACTCAACTGGCTGCTGTCCATGCTGCAGAGGGTTTGGGTGAACTTTGTGCTGGGGAGAGGGAGGAAGCACTCCCATTGGGCTGCTGGGCAGAGAGGTGGGGTGAACTCTGTGTTGGGGGGGGGAGGCAGGAAGTGCTCCCATTGAGCTGCTGGGCAGAGGGGCAGGGCAAACTCTGTACTGGGGTAACAGTGCATGGGCCCACACAGAGGGCTCTGAGTGGCCCCTCTGGCATGTGTGCCATAGGTTCACCATCACTTCCTTAGTGCAGTGTAGGTGAACTTATGGGTGGCATCCTCAACCCTTTCTGTCTGCACACATTCCATTGCAGGCCAGCCCCACCCCACTGGGACTGTTTCCTCATCCACCTCTCTCCCTCTGCCAATGGGGAGGTGAGAGGGAAGGCTGAAATCCTGCTTGGTAGACAGTGGCTGGGACAAAGTGAGGCAACAAGAAACCCCCACCACACCCATCCTAGGAGGAGGAGGAGGCAGCACACCTGTGGGGAGGGGACATGCAGACCCACAGAGAGGTGTGTGCACATGCCTACATGATGTCACCTGCTTGCACACTGCCTTCTCCACCTCCTGGGGTTCTCGGTCTCTAAAAGGTTGACCATCACTGTGCTAGTGCAACCTTTTTCAACCTCAGACCTTCAGGTAGTTTTGTACATGAATTATCAGAAGTCCAAGTCAGCACACAGATCATTTAGATGCCCAAGGTTGAGAAACCCTGCCCTAGTGTGGCTCTGTGGAGTCTTCTGGCTCAGGTGGATTTTTTGACTGAGTCTGGATCTCACAAATGCTAGTCCAAAGCCCACACCATCACACATGCGGGTCCTCTGAAGTTCTTCTGCCCATTTTTCTGTTCTACGTGTAAGAGGGGCAGAAGAGGCATGGGAAATAATGTCTTTTATTTGCAAGCCTTTTGGTGAAATGGACTTGATCCACAGAAGTTCACATTTAAATACAGGAGTTAGTCTTTAAGGTGGTGCAACATTTTTTGTCTTTTTTGTTGTTGTTTTGTTTACTCTTTGATATATTTCCCTCAGAAACAGAGAAAAGCCTTGTTCAAGATAACAACAATAATAATAACAATAGTACTTATATACCATTCCACAGCACTTAGTGCACTCTCTGGACAGTTTACAAGTTAATTAATAACAACACACGCAGCTCCCCCACACATGCTGGGTACTCATTTTACCCACCTCAGAGGGATGGAGGGATGAGTCAACCTTGAGTCCTGATCAGGATTGAACTCACAATGTTCTGACTGCAGTACAGCAATTTAACCATTTCACCTCCAGCACCACCCTTCCTCAACTTGGCAGTCTTTGGTGGACTGGACTGTAATCCCCATCATCTACAGCCACCATGAGAGTGGGGATTGTGGTCTTTCCCATCACCTACCAATTGATCCTTTTAACTGATGATAGATGGGATGAAAACAGTGCAGACCACTTGTTCTAGTTCTGGAAATGGTGCCTTCTCCAAACTTTCAGGGTGGTTTTTTTTTAAAAAAAGAAACTTTAACCTGTAGATAAATTGCAGTCCTTGAAAGAAGAAAGCTGGGCTGGATTTTTGTTGTTGTTGCTTCTTGCTTTGATCTAGCAAGCCAAGCTGAGCGTTGGGGGCAATTTAGCTTAATTGTCAATAACATTGCTTAGGAAGCAACAGGGAAAGCAGAAGGGAAGGCCATTCCCCTCATTATCACATGTTCCTATGCCAAATCGAGGGAGTTGGCAGGTCTGTACCCCTGAAACCTGCAAAAAGAACCAAGCATAGGCTGCATACCTAAGCACATGTCTGCCAAGGTCGAGGGCCTGCCTGTTACAAAATGACTGAAACAGGGGATGAGAGACAGTATCAGCAATTTATTTATTTGTTTGTTTGTTCAGATTTATATTGCTGCCACTCGCTGAGGCGACTCAGTCAAAACAGCAACAGTACAGTAACAACAATAAAATACAACCTCACAAAACAACCAAAGCAGAACACAGACTAACTCCTCTCTGGCCATTGATGGGGACCCAGAGGAGGGGGCGATCTTCTCAGCCGCCTGCCAGGCCAGGGCGTCTTCTCCCTCAGGCCATTGGTGTGGGCCCAGAGGTGGGGGCAAAGGTGGGCAAAGGATCTTCCCCTCCTTCCAATGGTTCTGTATCTTCTTTTCCTAATAACACAGAGCTAGCTACAGAATTAGACTGGGAGCACCCCAGTCAAGAAGAAACACCAAGAGACTGCCTTGAAGATTATAGAGAAACCAACACAGACCTAAGTATAGGCTATGATATTCTGCTGCTTGAGGCTGAGTAGCAAATAGTCTCCCCGCAAAGCACATAGTACCCTGGAGCACTGAAGTTATTTTGGCATAAGAGGAGGTCAAAAATCTCAGTAGTGTATCTCTTCCTTTTTGGGATGAACACATCCAATCAAGTTATTTAATTTCCATTAAATAATGGAAAGTTTTCTGCTTGAGGTCTCGTGCATGATGAGGCTGCCTCACTGTGCCTTAATGGCAAGGCAAGCCCTAATATAAGGGCCATGGTGGCTTAGTGGTTAAAATGCTGAACTTGATGACTAGAAAGCAGATAGGTCAGCAGTTCGAGACCCGAGTGCTGCATGACAGAATGAGCTCCCATCATCTGCCCCAGCTCCTGCCAACCTAGCAGTCTGAAAGCAAGAAATTGCAAGTAGATAAATAGGTACTGCTTCAGTGGAAAAGGTAACAGTGTTCTTTGTGCTTTGGCATCTAGTCATGCCTGTCACAACCATGGCAATGTCTGAAATGGAGGCATTGCTCGTTCTTTGGCTATTAACGGAGATGAGCAATGAATGGTAAAGTCAGGTACGGCTGGCTATTGAGCAAGGGCAACCGTTACTTTTAGTAGCCCTGCATGTTTTGCCACTTTCCTCTCTCCTTCCCCTCATCTTTGTTTTCTTTAATGCCAGCACTTCATCCTGCAAAGGAAGGCAACGCTTCTGTCACCTCAGTTCAGGGGTCATGAAGAGTCTCACTTCACTAGCAAACCACTTGAGGGAACCTTCCGGCCAAATGGCAAACATTTATCGTAAAGGGTACAAACAACTCTAGGAACCCAGCAGGCTCATTAGTAATGGTAAGTAGTCCTAGATATATTAGCTATTGCAAATGCCTAAAGATAAGCCATGACCTCTCCAGTCTTCAGGCGTTCTCATTTTCTGGACCCCCAGCTTGTAGCAAAGCAACCCCCTGAAGATGTGCCTGCATCGTTTGTACATTATTCACAGTGGACTTGCTTCGCAACCATGCAAGTTAAATCGGCAGTGTCCTGTGTACTACTCAGAAGTGTAACAGACAGCAACACGATCTGTCTTTCATCACGTGCTCCAGCCAACTGGTGAACAGATGAGCTTGGGTTGAATCCAGTCTATTTTAAATTTCTACTCTTAGTGTGCTTGCCCCTCTCTCTCTCTCTCTGTGATTTTTATTTTATTTGTGTGAATCACCACCTGGGCGGTTGAAGTCTGTTTCCTCTCTCTTTATACTGTTAAATATAATCTGTCGAGGAAAATACTTCACTCACCCATTACCCCACCATCCTCATAATGCCTGATTGGCTGTCACTGGCCCCCACCTTGAACCTTCCATTATGTTTGCTAATTAGTTGGTCCCAGATGCTACCCTGACACCTTCCCACCATCATATGCTAACATGCATGGCATTGTGATTCTGCAGGAGCCAAAAATAGTTCAGTTACAGAAAACATTGTCATCTTAGGGACCCTGGTTTTCCAACATTAATTGATAGATTCACAAGGCTAAAGTTTACTAGACTGCAAAAACATCTTAGAGGGATTAGGCTGCCCTTGTTTGGAAGCCAGTCGTATCCAACTCTAGGGTATGGTGCTCATCTCCATTACGGCCAAAGAGCCAGCACTGTCTGTGTCTGCAAACGTTTCCGTGGTCATATGGCAGGCATGACTAGACACCGGAGCATACAGAACAAAGTGGTACCTATTTTTCTATTTGTAATTTCTTGCTTTCGAACTGCCAGGTTGCCAGAAGCTTGGACATGGAAGGGAGCTCACCCTGTCATGCAGCACTTGGGTCTTGAACTGCTGACCTTCCTGTCACCAAGTTCAGTATCTTAACCACTAAGCCACCACAGTCCTGGTCTTAGAGAATTACTTTGTTTTAAAGCCCTTCTTCCAGAACCGTCTCGCCAGCACGGTTTATGTCCATGCCGAATGAGGGATTCCAGAAGCTGTGGTCCAGAAAAGGAACCTTTCTAAGCTTTGACAGCAATTTTGTAAACTGAGCCGGAACTTCAGTTGACGCCAGTAAGTAGCCCAACAGCCAAGTTTAGGACATAGATGGGAAAGATGTATAGCAATTGCTCTACAGAGAAGTCGTCCCATCATCTTGTCTCATTCTAAAGGTGTGAAAGGGACAAGGAAGGGAAAACACCTTGTCAATGGCTTGGACATAAGGAGTGAAAGGAAGGACAATTTGGACTAGAGCCTATTCCTTATTAACACCCTCAAGATTTTGTAATACAGTAAATGTTTTGTGTGTTATTTGAGTTTTACATCTATGTCATCTGTGAAATGAAGAATAGCACAGGGTCCTGTTTGTGGTTCCCATCCTTACTTTTGGACCCAGGGGACCAGTTGGTGTCATGTGAGTTCCTGTACATATGTTTATATGGAAAAGGAAATATACATATTCCCCATATTCCAGATGTTTTTGGCTATCATCCTTGTATTTTCTAGTCAACATGGCTTGCACTCCTGGATTTGTTGTTGCTTCTGGCTAGAACTACGTCCTGACATCTCTGGCTAGTAATGCTTTCTGGAGGATGTGGACACTATTGCATTCTCTGATCATACACTGACTACTGCAATGTGTTGTAAGTGGGATTGCCCTTGAAAACAGCTTGTGTGTACTATATTTTGAGTTGACCACAGAACTGGCCCCAAACATATTGGGCTACAAGTTGACTCCCAAGCTTAATTCAAGGTCTGGACTTATGAAGTCCTAAAGCGCATTAGGAAAGCCTTCTCCCATATTTATCTACTGCAATGAATTATGATCTAGTGAAGAGGTACAGTATTTCTTCTAGTGCCACCACTATAACAGTAATTATTATTTTCTAACTAGAATCAGAGGGCTGTTTTTGTGTGTGTGATGACAGGAGACCTATCAAATTAATCTAATTGCAATAGTTTTATGCATATATTAAAACCTATTCGCTCAATCTAATAATATAAAATCCATTTCCTTTTGGACATTTATTTGGACACCACTATCTTACTTATCAAATTGTGTATGCATTAATTTTGCTGTTCTTATCCAACAGCAGTTTATCTGAATAATTGTTCTTTAAAAACTTTCTTGGTAGAAAAGTAACCCACATATTAAAATACAAATATATCACAAGTTTCTTTTTAAAAACCACATATTTGTTAGAACTAGTGAGCCACCAATTCTAAAGAAACAATGAATTAACTGATTTAAGAGGGCTGACTCTTCTGATACTGGTGGATCACTAAGAAAGAAGATTTGTACCAGACAAGATTTGGTCCTCTTGAAGCTCTGGAAAATCCAATTACACCAACCCTGCATCCACTGATGGTGGGAAAAGGTTTAATTGGGTTACACAGCAACCTACTTGGACCACAGAGAAATGGCAGATAACTTCTTATATAGAAGAAGCTACATCCTCCACACTGTGGTCTGTTTACATCCATTCTATTATCTCTCCATTGCCTCTTGACAAACAACCTGTGCAAGGGAAGACGTAACCTCAGAGAGAGATCAAAGGTTCTTACTCCTCTGCGGCAAGTTTTAGCAATTGGTCTTATCAGAAGACCCCTGAGTTTCGGTTCCCAGTTGTCTTGCTGTGCTGATTTATATGCTTGTATAGAGAAGGTGTTTGGATTTTGCTCCCATTAGATAAGCCTGGGGAGTTTGAACCTTCTAGAAGGAGTAAGGAATTGGTACAAAATAGAAGGCTGATGGAAGTAAAAAGCAAACGCTCGTTCAGAGAGAAGTTCCTTTGTGTGTGTTGGCAATATGTACACGTGCACACAGGGACACACAAACACAGTCTTGTCTTCAGAGGATAGTTATGCAAGCCACACCTCTATTCCCAGTAATCCTTTGTTTCTTAGAATGCAATCTCGCAAGTACATTGTCTATAATCAACATCCACGATATTTCAGCCAACTGTTATACTCATTGTTCCCTTGACTGATCTTAGTCTGGTCAACGGGAATTTGGGGAGCAGTATGATTTCTCCCCAGATATAGCCTGTCCAGTGGTTAGCTCATCCTGGCCTAGGTAAAGGTCACCCTTGCTTCAAAGCCAGTCATATCTGACTATAGGGTTTGGCGGTCATCTCCGTTTTTAGCCAAAGAGCCATTACTGTCTGCATCTGCAGATGTTTCTGTGGACATGTGGCAGGCATGACTAGACATTGGAGTGCAAGGAATGCTGTTTACCTTCTCACTGAAGTGGTACCTATTTATCTACTTGCAATTTCTTGTTTTCAAACTGCTAGCTTGGCAGAAGCTGGGACAGAGACGGGAGCTCACTCTGTCATGCAGCATTCGGGTCTCGATCTGCTGACTTGCCGACCTTCCAGTCATCAAGTTCAGTGTATTATCCACTAAGCCACCACAGGTGTCCCTCAATAATCACCCTGTAATAAAGTCCCAAAGCAGGCGCCAGGAAGGGAGAGACAAGGATGGCTGGCTGTGTCTCCTGACCCTCCCAGGTGGCTACAGTTTTAGCACCTCCAAAGGCCATTTGGTCTTCACACTTTTCTACCATTTAACATGACCCGTTAACCCATGAACACACATGGTAAACTCTTTGTCTGGGTGTATAAAAGAAGAAGCAAAAATAGGCTGCATTAGGAGATGGATTGAGAAGGCGGCTTTAGGATTCAGAGCAAGAAGTGCATTTTAGGGTTCCTGGATTGCCCTGCCTGGGGAGTCCAATGGGAACAGAGAATTTGAACTTGCATGTTTGCTTCCTTGTCGTTGTCCTTCTACATTTGTTTAAAACAAGGGTTCCCAACCTTTTCAAACCAGGGGCCGGGTCACACTCTCTTAGTCAGCTTCGAGGGCCGGACGGCCATTTTGACCTGCTTGCATGATGGGGGTGGCCATTTTGTCCCAACAGATTCAAAGGGGTGATCATTTTGTTTCTCAAATGCCCTTGGAGGGGTGGGGGACCACATGAAATGGTGCCACAGGCCGGATCTGGCCCATGGGCCTTAGGTTGGGAACCCCTGGTTTAAAAGCACAAAGATAGGCATCTGTTTGATTTTACGAATACAGTTTTCCAAAGTCTTACAGCTAGGATGTCCTTTCTGTGTCACATTTCTAACCTTATATTCTCTTTTTCCTTTGTCCGTTGCTGTTCTCAGCAACTGCAACACTGGTACGCAAGGTTCCTGGGTAGAGTACGGTATCTTTTATTCTATCCATGGCTGTACAAGGCAACTTTTGGGATCTATACTTTCCTGAATTTGCCAGGGAGATTCTGAGAGTTACAGTCAATCAATCAAACAAACAAACAAACCGAATTCTAATTTTATTGTTCTGCCCAATAAGACAGCATTTTGGCATGTAAGCACCGCTAAGGGCTAGAAATAAATGAGAGATTCAGCCTGCCAAATTGTGACTGATGGACATACACATCCTGTTTCAGATTCACTATTGCTGCTACATGAGGCTAGTGAATTAATGTGTTGGCTCCCTTTGCTCAGGATTCTTTAATCCAGGGGTTCTCAACCGTTTAAAGCCAGGGGCCGGATCATGCCTCCTCAGACTGTTTGGAGGCTGGACTGGCGTCGCCCCTGTCTCTACCAAAGGTGGTGATAGTGGTGGAGGGGGGAAGTGATCCAACTGCCCCAAGCCCCTACCATTCTGCCTGCTGTCCTTGGGCAGCGGTGGCAGCAGCAGAAACACCAGTCTGGCCCACCAACACTTCCCCCCATGCCACCTCCACTGCTGCTTCTCTGCTTACCGGCCTGCTGTGGGTGAAGGAGGGGTCCTGCCCTGCCTGTCCTCACCTCAGTCAGAGCGGCCCCTTAGAAAGACACAGGCAGCCATGTGCATCTGCTGCTTCTGCTTCCGCCACCACCACCACCACCACCCTTGTTCCCTCTGCCTGGCTTGGCATGTCCCTAATGCTGATCCATAGCAGAGTGGATGTTGTTAGACTTCTTACAACATCCACCCTGCTATGGAGCGGTGTTAGCGGCATGTCAAGCCAGACGGAGGGGACTAGGGTGGTGGCGGCATGGGCCAGAAGGGATAGTGCCATGGCCATGGGCCAGATCTGGCCCATGGGCTATAGGCTGATAACCCCTGCTGTAATATGGAAAGCTGCAACTAGGATTTCAGCAACTGCCAGATGAATCCTAGTTTGAGTGAGATGCCATCTGAGATGCAAAGCAGATTAGAATTCAGGTTTTCTTCATAGAAAGGATGTGCTTCAGAAGTCAGCTACTGCTCCTCTTCTAGGCACTATTCATGTCCCACCAGATTTTACTGTCTCACTCCACAGATGCTACCTGGCTCCTTCCCTTACTTCTATCTTTCCCCATAATTAGGATGGAAGTGCCATTGATTTAATTTCTTTTTACTTACAAAGTTGAAGGATCAGTCTTCGGCAAGGCAGGTCCTATCATTAGGCAGAGGGAAGCAGCAGATTCTGAGTTTCATGAAAAGGCAGCAGGTGGTAATTATGTTGCTGTAGTAGTATTTTTCCCACCTGGAATTAATAGTAATCACAATTAAACTTATATAACACCCTGTAGTGATTGGTGCACCCCCTGGACAGTTTACAAGGAAATTAGCTATTTGGCCCCTACATGCTGGGTCCTCATTTTACCAACCTTGGAAGGATGGAAGACTGAGTCAACCTTGAGCTCAGTCAGGATTGAATATATGTCAGCAGTTTTGGCTGCAGTATGGTAGACTCTGGAAGTTGTAGTCTACACTTTGAATTTTTGCAGATCTGGTTAGCATAAATAATAACTGTGTGCAGTCAAATCAACTGTGACCTACAGCACACCCTTCCAGGGTTTTCTAGGGAAAAAAAATACTCAGAAGTGGTTTACCACTCCCTTCTTCTGGGACAACCTGGTTATCTTGGGTAAAGGTCACCCTTGCTCAAAAACCAGTCTTATCTGACTCTAGGATTCAATGCTTATCTCTGTTAATAGCCAAAGAACCAGTGCTGTCTGCGTTTGCAGACGTTTCTGTGGACATGTGGCAAGCATAGTTAGACACCGGAGTGCATGGAATGCTGTTTATCACCCCACTGAAGAGGTACCTATTTACCTACTTGCAATTCTTGCTTTTGAACTGCTAGGTTGGTGGGAGTTGGGACAGCGACAGGAGCTCACTCTGTTGTGCAGTACTTGGGTATTGAACTGGTTATCTTATGCAGCCCTGAATGCTATTGCTAGTCCCAACTGGAGTAGACTAGTCACTAATTGAATCAATGGGATTTACATAAGTGTTAGCCTCCTATTCAGCAGTTGGTTCTTTCACCTACTTTGACAGTGACTAGTAATGAGATTTAGGCCACAATTCCAATTTATTGCTATGAAAAAAAGTAGAGCTAGGAAAGTCAGGGAAACCATGGATCACCTTAATGCTTACCCTTCTCCGGTGGCACATTCTCTAGGTCAGGGGTGCCCAAACCTTTCGGGCCGTGGGCCAGTCACGTGGTTCAGTGGGCTGGTCACTATGGCCCATGGGCCAGATCCAGCCCCCAACACCGATTCATCTGGCCTGTGAGTCCCTTGATGCTCCTGGAAGCTGAAGTAAAACATACCCGTACAGGCACATTCTACTTCCGCTTCCAGGAGCAACAAGGGATTTGCAGGCTGGATGAATTGGTGTCAGGGGCTGGATCTGGCCCACGGGTTGTAGTGTGGCACTCCTGTTCTAGGTAGTCAGAGTCCCCAGCCCCATGTCATTTTTCTTGTAGGTGTCAGTTTGCAACTTGGCACATGTCACTTGGTTTAGCTAGTACATCCCCAACCGAAGCCTGGTGCCTGCAGCCATGCAGGCTGTCCTGTTGCCCAGGCCTGCATTTCCTGTTCGCAGAAAACCAGCTCAGAAGAAATCTGTTTCTGACACGGAGCCAGAGGATTAAAAATTCACACCCCACATTGATTAGAAGCTGCATGAATAACTAATTATGACTTGGAGCTTTCAATGTTGGGAATGTTTCTGAAACAGATCAGGGCTTAGCTGGGAAAGGTACAAGCCCTGATACCACAGTGAAATCAGCACTAATGAACAGCGGTGGCCTGTGGCGTGTGTTTGCATGAATGTATATGTGGGTGAAGGCTCTGCAGAATGCGGTGTGGATAGAAATGACTATTTAGGTTGTGTCAGGCTCAGAACTTAGGAAAGGGTGTGTTTTGGACTGGCGTTGTTGGGATTCCTGAGCTACCACCTGCACTTGTTGGATGGCTTTTAGAGCTGTAGTGTAAACAAAATTAACACTTCCAAGTTATTCTTCTGCTTCCATGTCCAGATCAACCATGAACTGCCAAAATGAAGCCACTTTCTTGGCTTTGTCGTTGGCCAAACTTAAATCCTCATTGGTGCATGTATCTGGCAGTAATCATCAGACCAGCAAATGAGCTAGATTCTGTATCTCTCCACACTCACACCACATATTGTTGCCTGCCAGCAGCTTCCACTTGGGTTGGTCATGCATTTAGGCACTCCAACCCTCAGCCTATTCAGGGTCCTCCAAGTGACAGAGGGGGTTGAGTTCCTCATACCCTCCTTTAATGTGTCAAGTGAGCTCCTTCTTCCTACATCTTCTAATTTGGTTTTGCTCTTGAGTACCCTCAAGAATGTGTGTTCTTGCCATAAAGCTCCTCTTGGATCTGAGCCAGCAGGCATGAGGCACATATCTGTTCAGGTGCTGTCAAAGATCATTCTCTTGTTTAGTTCTCTTGCTGTTTGCTGCTACTTCTCTCCTTAAATTGGGCAGAGCAATACCAACAAGAAGGTATATTTTCTCAACTGGTGTAGGCAACTTGGTTTGCATGTATTGATGTGCTCCATACTGGAACAGCATCCTCTGCTGCAGAGATGCTCAGGGCCAAAGCTGATGTACACAGCATGGATGGTTGAGTTCCCCATTTATAGTTTGTAAGTTTCTTGCTGATGTTGTTCCTTGTTTCCAAGCTATGGCCAGGCTGTTGTTGACTATCTGATCTCCTGTTTTGGCTGTGTATTGTACTGTGTGTGGTGTATCTCTCTTTGTCACCCTCAGAAGGGTGCAAGTCATGATGGATTTGTGAAGGTTTCCTGTGAAAGGCAGAGAAACCCGAGTAAAATTGCCAATGAATTAGAAAAAAACAAAAGTAGCCTTAAGGGTTTTCTCTGGAGAAAGCACCAGGTGACAGCTATCATAGCGTGTTGATTAGAGCTTGGGAAGCTCCAAGAGTGTAATCTCTCCTCTGCTTAGGTGTGGATGGCTTTGCACATCTCATTATAATCCTTTTTTTTCTTCTTAAAAGCAATCTTCCAAGCTCTAATGGAAATTACCTGCTAGTATCTAAGAAGAAAGGGACTGCGTTGGTTTAGTGGTTAAGACACTGAACTTGAGGACTGGAAGATCAGCAGATCAGGACTCAAGTACTGCACAACAGAGTGAGCTCCTGTTGCTGTCCCAGCTCCTTCCAACCTAGCAGTTTGAAAATAAGAAATTGCAAGTAAATAAATAGGTACCATTTTGGTGAGAAGGTAACAGCATTCCATGCACTCCATATGTCCACCAAAAAGTCTGCATATGCGGACAGTGCTGGCTGGCTCTTTGGCCATAAAAGGCTATGAACGCTGAACCCTGGAGTCAGATATGACTGGCTTTTGAGCAAGGGCAACCTATCTAAGAAGGAAGGATGAAAAACTAAACCCTAATCTCAGATGTCATCACCTGGTTGGCATGAAGAGACACCCATCATAACCCATGAATCAATAGTTTGCACCCAACCACCCCTATAGCCACATCTCATACCATGAAATTGTCTTTGGTTTTTCTCAGTGAAATAGGTGATTGGGGGATGAAGAGTGTTTCTTTTCGATGCCCTTCCCTCTACACCCCTCATCTGCAGATTAAACAGCTAGGAGTCTGGAATGAACCCAATTCTCTTCTCCCCCACCCCCACCACTCCACCCGTCTCTTTCTCCCCCCTCCATCCCACACACCACGTCTGCCTCTTTGCCTTGCAAACCGAGAAAATTAATCTCCCGTCCTCCTCTGATATTTGGGTTGAATTACAAGCTGGGAACAGAGATAAAGTGCAAGCGGGAGGATGCCACAGGTATGGCAGAAAGCCCAGCGGGCGGGGGTGGGGGCTTTGTCCACACAGATAAAAGCTTTCTGGCCTCATGCATAATGCAGCCAACATTGCTTCCCAGCTCCTGTTTGTGCTGCCCCCCCCCCAAAAAAAAAAAACTTCCCTAGGTCTTCTTTGACCATTCCAAGAGAACAGAGCAAAGAGTCAGCAGATGACGAAAGGGAAAGCCATGCGCTGAGAAGCGAGTGTTTGTGCACAGCTATGTGTAAATGTGAGCCCAGGTATGTGGTGCTGTGAGCACACACACACACCCTTTGGGGCCACATGCCAAAGCAGTTGTGTGTTGCATTTTTGGCAATACAGTCAAGCCTTCAGTTCTATTGCTTGCTTGCAAAGTGAAGGATTCAGAGCTAGCCATCTCCACCAGCTAGGAAACATGGCTACAACATCAAGAACCTGTCCGGGCTGGCCTCGACCCTTGGTCAGGCTGACAGACGATTGAAAGCACCATAGTCCATCCCCTGCAGAAAAGATTTCAGTCCCAACATTGGTTAGCCTTTGTTAGCTGCCCTTTTCTACGCTGTCTTCTACATCCTTGCTTGCCACACGATGATGTGGGGACTTTCTCTGTGATGCAGTGACATGAAGAAGTATGTGTATGTGTTTGTGAGCTAAGCAGCCACCTGGGTGAGGCCAATGGCACACAGACCTTCTCCCTCCCAGAAGAACCAGGCGGATAACCTTCCTAGCCACTTCTAGACCCCTCTGTCAATGAACTTATTTCCTAAATGGCCCTATGCGTGCAGAGAAGTCTAGGCTGCTGTTTCAGCAGTTCTCTCTTCCCATCATCAGTCCATCACAGATGACTATATATATATGAATGTTTATATGTTAATATTACGAGGATTTTTCATACAATTCTCTATGCAGTCAGACCTCGCACAAAGAGTGCCTCACTTAATGAATAACTTGCTTAAAGAGCAGAATTTTATCTGAATGTCCACTTCGCTTAACAAATAAAACCAAGCAGAAATTCGCTTAACAAATAAATCGGGGTTCACAATTCCCCCCCACCAGAGGTCACATTTACAATGGTGTTTTGCTTAAAGAGCAAACTCACTTAAAGAGCAATCCTGTGGAACACATTATGCTTTTAAAGCAAGGTACAACTGTATGCTCCCCACCACCCATATCTTCAGTTGTTGTTGTTATTATTATTATTGTTATTGTTGTTGTTGTTGTTATTGTTGTTGTTGTTGTTGTTATTATTATTATTATTATTATTATTATTATTATTATTATTATTATTATTATCATCATCATCATCATCATCATCATCATCTTCGGCATCGTCGTCGTCGTCGGCATCATCAATATTCTACATATTTGTCCCCACTTGCCACCAGAATTATTTAATGATGTTCCTTAAAGGTTCCTTAAACATAATTAAAAGTGGATACAGCTGATCTCAACCTCCCCTACGTCACCTGGAGGACCCTGAATAGGCTGAGGGTTGGAGTCCCTACATGCAAGACCAATGTGCTGAAGTGGGGACTGCTGGTGGACAACAATACATGGTGTGAATGTGGAGAGACACAAAGTCCAGCCCATTTGCTGCTCTGCCGATTTATGCCAGAGACATGCACCAATGAAGATTAAAAGTAAAGGTTCCCCTTGCTTGAAAGCTGCCCTCAGGTCTTGAAATGCTGCCCTGCAGACCTTCCAGTTATAAAGTTCAGTGTCTTAACCACTAAGTCATTGCAGTCCCTTCTGCAGTAGCTTAGGTAGATTAAAGGTCACCCAGTCATATCCAACTCTAGGGTGCTCATCTCTGTTTCAAAGCTGAAGAGCCAGCACTGCCTGCTTCTGCAGACGTTTCCTTGGAGATGTGGCAGGCATGACTAGACACTGGAGCGCACAGAACACTGTTTACCTTCCCATTGAAATGGTCCCTATTTATCTACTTGCAATTTCTTGCTTTTGAACTGCTAGGTTGGCAGGAGCTGGGACAAAGACGGGAGATCATTCCGTCCTGAAGTATTCGGGTACCGAACTACTGACCTACTGCCTTCCAGTCAGCATCTTAGCCACTTGAGCCACTGTAGATTAAAAATGGCTTAAAACTGCCCTCATCTTGCTCTACTCTTGCCATGGCGCTTGTGGCCGTGTCTCAAAAGTGGAGGACTTTGTTTCTCTCTCACGCTGGCCCTTCTCCACTACTTTTCCTGGATCTTTTCTCAGCAGACTCTAGCTGGCATGTCTGTTTCACTGGCAAATTACTCTATCAGCAGCAGGCCTCTGAGATCAGCCACCAGATGCTCATTGCTGGTAGCAGTAGATGATTGTGTCTGATTCTAACTCCCTTACAGTCACAGCAAGTCAGTCTCTCAACTATGAGTTAGGCTTTCACTGCTGAACAGTGGATATTGCAGCTCACTTCAGTTTCCATTTAGCATATTGGATGTGCAAAGTTCTCAGAGACCTAGGATTGCTATCATGACAGGTAATTTCTTGAATTTCTTGTGTTCATGAGCATATATGTAGTATATTATAGCATTTAATGGTACTGTACATGCATACTTTATTGCTCTTAAAACTCCTTATGCTAATTCTGTGCCTATTCATAGCAACTGGTATCTTTGCAGGTACAGAAATAAAAGTCTGCTTTCTACCAACAGAACACAAGGATACTGTAAAGGGAAATCCCTGATAATGGGGTTTAATGAGTAAGGCAATCTGCTTCAGGCTAGGATGTAGTAATTGCCAGGCTAGTCCTTGACAAGAATTGCACAGAGCAGCAATCTCAGAAGTCAGGTAGATAGGTTACTTGAAACCTCACACATTAATTGCTCTGAAATGGTGAGAAATCTTGAGGCTGACGGGACTGTATATGGATGAGCAGATGCTGCCTGTGCTACATGCATGGGGATAAAAAGTCAGAAGCACCATTCTCCTATTTGGAGATGTGTTCAGACAAAATTAGACTGCATCATTCTCCAATAACTGCTAAAGAAGACTGTGATGATGCAAACATGCAGTTACACATTTGACACCCTATCATTTCTACATCACATCATGTACGTTTTGGTGAAATCAGGAAATTCAAAAAGACAGCAGCAAGTTTAGCTTACAAGACTGGCTTTAACTTTTTTTTTTTTTTTAAAGATGGGTGCGATGGAGAAAGTAATCATTTCAGAGCCTGGTTAAGTCATTTTTAAAAAAACAGGTTGAACCCATTTAAATTGAATGGCCTCATTATGTTGTATTATTTTTGCATTTGTTTGTTTGTGGCCCTTGTCATGATAACCGATCTCTTTGCCTAGAGATCTTATCATTCCTTCCTGCCACACTTCACCCTCTGCCTTCGCCCTCTACCATCTGTGTCTGTCACCACCCTGTGGGGCTGCTGAGCCCATAAGAGCTCCCATGTGGCTTCACGTGACCTCGGCTGATGAGTATGCAGGGCTTAAATTACTCAAACTAGGTAGCAAAACGTGGCCTTAGCGTGGTCCAGCCAGCCCCTTTTATTCCAATCCAATAGACACAAAGGATCTATCTTTTATGAAGTTTATTTAAGTAAGTTAAAATAATGAATATAGCATAGGGAATCAAACTTGCAATACTGTATAGTCATTTAAAGAATACACACAAAATTAAGAAAACTTAACTGGTTAACTGGTTAGTCATAAGGACTGCAGAGCCTCAAGTGACTAAGATGCTGACTGGAAGGCAGGAGGCCAGCAGTTCGATTCCTGAGTACTGCAGGACGGAGCGAGCTCCCGTCTCTGTCCCAGCTCCTGTCAAACTAGCAGTTTGAAAGCAAGAAATTACAAGTAGATAAAAAGGGACCACTTCAGTGGGAAGGTAAACAGTGTTCCGTGCGTGTTTAGTCATGCCTGCCACATGACCACGGAAATGTCTGCAGAAGCAGACAGCGCTGGCTCTTTGGCTTTGAAACAGAGATGGGCACTGAACCCTAGAGTGGGATACAACTGGCTTTCGAGCAAGGGAAACCTTTTTACCGTTACCTTTACTAACTGGTTATTCAGGCCCTTCTGGCCATTTCTGGTTCACAAGTCCATCCTGTGAGGCTCCCCCACGGCTTCCCCAAAGAAAGAGGAAGTAAAAAGCCCCCCCCCTTTGGTTTTTATTATCTTGATATCAATCCCCACAAGTGAGGAATCTCATCCAACTGGAGTTAGTTTATAATAGGATGGTGAGAAAGTGGAAGGTTCCTTTCTCACAACACGGGGAAAGAATCCACAAGCCGCCTTATCACACGGGTGGTTGGATACCTGTTTCTCTAATACAGGCTTCCTGTAAGCAAGCCTAAACATACTGGCTGAGCAAAAGCACAGAATTGGATAGTGAGCAAAAGATCATGAGAAAAATGTCACACAGAGCTAGGATTTTCATGACAGTCTTGACAACATGTATGGAGTTTTTAACTGTCCAGGCTGAAAAGGCTAAGTGGCAGCTGAATTAATACTAAGATAGCTGAAGCCATGTTGATTCAAATGGTTCCCAGGCAATGGAAGCTGAAAAATTACTTAGCCTCCCTTTCTCCATGTTTGTTGGTGGTGTTATCCTTCAACAGTAGAGGTTTGCTGTTGGCAGAACACTGTGATAGACTGGCAGAAGCCGGTTCTGCCGGGAATCTGGGCATTTTTGCTGGCAGCAGGGACACTTTGCAATTAGAAGAGATTTGTGCTGTATCCAGCCTTTCCTGTGGTTGGCACAATTTTGAGATAGGATTGTCTGATTAATTATTCCAGCATTGGAATCATATATATGGATAACGTCAGGGTATCCATATGGATGAAGAGCAGTCTAAAAATATGCACACAGAAGGGCTGGAATCTGGCAATCAATCAAAGTGGCAAATCTTGCTGGATATACATTTCTTTGAATTTTGTGGGACTTCCTTCCGAATAAGCACACTGTGCTCTCAAACCAGGAATACCAGGATTTAGAAGCTGGGTAGAGTACAGCCCCTGCTCTTCTCATTACATGCACCCTAAGAAATAAAAGCCAATTTGGATCCTGTATATTGTTTGAGAAAAGGGCACTGGGGAGCCATAACTCTGACCAACTGTTGCATATTACACATCTGGCCACCAGCAGAGTTCTTCTCAACAGGTGTTGTGCCTGCTTCATTTTGGCACAATAGGAGCCTATCTGGTTAATCAGCAAAGAACTGGAATTTCATGAGCTATTTTCTTCAAGTGCAGTAGCCTCTCAGAGCCACTTTGAACATTTCTGCATGCTGATGCCATCCATACTGAAGCCTCCACTGGGATGATATTTTGGGATCCAGAGCATCATTCAGCCACTATCCAGTTATACAAGAACTTAGGTAAAGGTAAAGATTGCCCTTGCTCAAAAGCCAGTTGTATCTGACGCTAGGCTTCAGTGCTCATCTCTATTTATAGCCAAAGAGCCAGCACTGTATGCATCTACAGATGTTTCCGTGGACATGTGGCAGGCATGACTGGACACCGGAGTGCACAGAACGCTGTTTACCTTCCCACCGAAGCGGTACCTTTTTATCTACTTGCAATTTCTTGCTTTTGAACTGCTAGGTTGTCAGGATCTGGGACAGAGACAGGAGCTCACTCAGTTGTGCAGTACTCGGGTCTCAAACTACTGACCTGCCAACTTTCCAGTCATCAGCGTCTTATCCAAGCAACCACAGTCCCTTCACCACAGCCCCCCCCACATGAACTTGGCCTGTCATTATACTGATTCTTTTTAAAAGGAACTCCCCAAGCTCTGCACAAATTCTTACAATCATCCCAGATTTTACATTTACAAGGATCAATTCTTGCCTTTATGTTACTTGCTAAAAATAACTACTCACATCAAGTTATGGAGAGCCATACCTAGAAGCTGCTTACAGAGACAGCACCATGTCATTGCCCTGTAGAGCAGTTTCACATGTAGGAAACCTGTCCTTGTTATTGGGCTACTTGCTCTCAATTTTCCACCCTTAGTAAAAAGAAGACTTTTGATTATTTGCTTCATGGAACAGTTGCGATAATGAATGAGATACAAATTGCAAAATACTGCCTTCTTCTCTCTCTCTCTGCCAGAAGAACTGTTCTATAAATAATACAACATTGTCTCATTTCTCCAAATTAGCCTGGGAATGCAAAGAAGAAAGCATCCAAAATGTTCATGTAATCAGGAGATCAGATATTTATGTACAGACTGTCACACAGATCTTCCATTACCTATGGGAAACTTGATGATTTCGGGTATAAGGAGGAGGAGGAGATCTGGACAACTGGCGTCAGACAATGGAAGCAGTATTCTGTATGCATGACAGGTCCCAGCTAAAGGATTTGCGGTGTCATGTACAAATTAACATTTTTCTGTCTATCCCATTTGTCCTTGAGTCTTATTGTATGCTGAGCTGCACAAGAGTCATATTTTAAATGATCAAGAATTAACCAGGAAGCACGGCTCCTTCCTTTCTTAAAAAATTCCCTTTGCGTTCCAGAAAGTCAACAGAGAGCAAAAGGCTCTGGATTTTATTTCCTGGCAAATTTAGGGGATGCCCTTCAACTATGTCTTTCTAAGTGTTCTGAAAAAGCAGAGCTCAGAAAGTTGGTTTTTGAACTACAGTTCCCACCATCCCTCAGCCAGCATGGAAGCCAGTGGTGAGTCTAAAGCAGGGGTTCTCAACCTGTGGCCCGTAGACCAGATGCAGCCCACAGCACCATTTCATGTGGGGGCCCCCACTGCCTCCACCATGCCAGGAAGTGCCATGTGGTGGAAGAAGGGCAAAATGGCTGTCCAGCCCCCGAAGCTGTCTGAGGGAGTGTGACCCAGCCCCTGGCTTTAAAAGGTTGAGAACTCCTGGTCTAGGGCATGAGACAATATAGGACAACATATTCTGGCTGCAGGGGGGTTCTTGATTGGCACTAATCACAAGACAAATAAAATATATTTTTTAATTTAATCCAAGTGATTCAGTGCATCACCAATGTTCTAGCACAGACAAATATATACACTATCTGTATTTCTATATAAACACATCATAGTCTGCCTAGCCAGTGGGTGATGTGATATTGAAATGGCTACAAACAGCACGGAAGTGGACTTGATTTCTTAGGTCCATATTCATGTGCGGAATGTCATCACAAAGATGTCTACCAGTGCACAGATTCCTCACTGAATAATAACTCCAAGGTATTTCTATATAAACTATAGAAAAAATGGCGTGTGTGTGTGTGTGTGTGCGCGCGCGTGTGTGCGTGTGTGTGTAATAATCACTTCCCCATCCTCTATGATGAGGAGTAGGGGAAGGATTTAATTTGCTGATCTCTCGAAGTGGCTCATTTGTTAAACCACTTCACAATACTACAAAATTGACAGAGGAAGGAACCAGGCTAAATATGATTGTTTGAGATATGGATGCCATATGGATGCAAGGATCTCACCAAATGCCATATCGCTTCTCCCCACCAACCTCAAGCAACCATATTTATACTTGTACCAGCTCACTCCCAAAAGTCCCATGAAGTTGCAGCCCAACTTTCCTAAGCTCCTTCTGAAAGCATGGAGAGATATGAAAGAGAGGCTTTTAAAATGCTGTCTCTGGGAATTCTTCTACAAAATGGTCCAAACTGCATCTCCTAAAGCCAGACTTGGGATATGTGTAAACTTTTGAATGTGAATACACTGCTGAACCCACCATCCCTAGTCAGAATAGCCAGTGATGACCAAACTTGGCACTCCAGATGTTCTTGAACTTCAGTTCCTGGAACCCCTGATCAGCAGATGTGTTGACTCGGGCTTCTGGGAATTGAAGTCTAGGGACACCTGGAGTGCCAAGGTTGGACATCACTGACATAGGTCCTCAAACTTGGCTTTCTAGATGTTCTTGGACTTCAATTCCCAGACACCCTGATAAGTAGGTGTGCTGACTTGGGCTCCTGGCAATTGAAATCCAAGAACACCTGGAGGGCCAAGTCTGAGGACCTATGAGTGAAGAAGGATGATGAGGACACCTGGAAATATATATGTGCCATTCCTAGCTGTGAGCCTGGTACTTAAACTACAGCATTGACTGGGACCTTCTGTATTTCTAGAATGTTCTGATACTGTTTATGGTTTAAAAATGGTATTCAAAATATGTATGCAAATGCATATCTTGAAAGAAAGTACATTTAAAAATATATGTTCCAATGCAGCTTTTAAATGTGCATGTTGTTGGGGGTTTTTCTTTTGGAAAAATGTCATAGATTAATACAGAAATAAGACAGCATGGGCCTACAGATATATGAAATGTGAAAGTGACATTCAGACTAGAAATATCCTGGACCACCCTTCCCTAGCAGGCAGTAACTCCCTTTTCATCAAGTTTTCCAGATAGCTGATGCAGATTTCTCAGCCATTTTGGCACAGTAGGCAGCAACATCGTTTGCCCCTATAGCTGGGTCAGTCCTATGAATGTACATGTACTTGAAGATAATTATCAGCAATAGTTTCTTCCTTAGATACCCTATGGAGTCCCCTGGTCATTGTCCCTCCCAGGCAAGATTTCTCAAGTGAACTGCTGTGATCTGTTAAGCAAAATGGTTATCGTAGGAATTTTTGAAGAGAGTCTTTCCATAAGGAAGGCTGCAGAGACCATACTAATTGTAACACCTATCCAAGGTGATAGAATCCTATAACATGTGACTTATTTTTCATCGAAACCATAAACAGCATTAAGCATGCTTGATCCACGGCCAATTCTCACCATCAAAGCCCAAGTGATCTATAAATAATTTCCAAATTTCACTTTACCTACAAGCAAAATGAATGAAAATGGCTCTGGGGAGATGTAAAACTCAACTGTTCCCATGAAGCATGAATCCATGAAGCCTGCAGATGCATCGAGGTTAGGCTTGTTGTAAAAGCAGGCTGGGAAGGTTGGATTCCCATTCCCTCCTTCCTAAACCAAGAGTTGAAATGCGGACATACTATAATTTTGGAGTGGGAGGAATGCAACATGACATTGAGAAATCCTCTTTATAGCCACAAAGAGATAGAGAGAGAAGAGCAAGCCTTAGCATGGAAATGAGTCGCATTTGCAATGCAAAGAAGGGGTCATGTAAATCCCTGAGCTCTTACGCTGGAGTCCAGAGAGGATGTGCAGATAATGAGAGGAACACACAGCAAGAGGTTCTCTCAGGCTACATCATCGGACAGAGGACCCATCTGACATCTGCACTTACTCTTTATCTACATGAGCAGGTAAATGCTCATCATCATACCTACCAAAGACCGCACACCTAAGAATACCCTGTTAGCAAAATATCCATTCATTTTTCACTTGCAATACATGGGTTGTATTGTTCCCATTGGGAAGAAGCAGGGATTATCCTTATTGACATGGTCTTCTATCTTTTCAAAACAACACTTCTCTGAATGACATAATATATTCCAGTACACCTCACCTTGTATACATGATATTCCCAAGTACTGTATGTGCAAACACTCAAATATTCGCTGAACAAGATTTGGATGCCTTTGAAAATCCAGCTTAACAATGGCAATTATGAACCTCAAGACAGAATGTCTGTATGCTATCATTTCACAACAAAACATTAATGGTTCTCTGTTAATGATGAAAAAGAAAATACAGCACCCCATAACTAGTGCTGATCAAAATACTGTACATGTATGGCAAGGAGAGGTGGGAGGAGATGAAGCAAGCATACACCAAGTAGAAGAAAACACAAGGAAAACTCCATTTAGTTGTCTTATCAATCAGGCATGGGCTGGGCCACTGGGACAGGAGGATTCATCCTGGTTGTGCCCTCACCTCTGGTGCCCTGGGGTGCAAAGAAATAATTTTATTATTATTTTATCTGCCCTGCATGCTGCACTTTAGATTAAGCCATTGCTCCAAGCTCCCTCCTGCAGCTTGGAGCAATGGTTTATTCTAAAGTGCCACATGCCGGGTGGAACAAGCGAGGGATGGTAACCAAGCAGTTCCCTGGGGCAGCCTTCTCCCCCGTCCTTTGGTCGCTGCCCCTTGCCCATGTCCAGCACCCTCCCATGTCCAATGACATTTGAGGTGAACTCTTTTTGGTACTTGTGGAACACTTTGGTTTGTTGCTGAGGCATTTATGAAACCTGACTTTGAATTCTAAATATCTGTGGTGGGGGGAATCATGGTGTCATTTGCAAAAATAGAAAAGCCAATACCAGTGTGTCTATAGTTCAGTGATAAGAAATACTGTACTTGGTTTTTGGAGTACTATTTGTTTGCACCCAGAGTTTTGAAAAATGGTCACAGACCCTGGCCAATTTTGAGAGCCGAGGTTTCCCCTGATCCCATCCCCAAACCACAAAAGAAATCCTCTAGTAGTGAATAGGAAATACTGGAATGCAGACTTAGCACAGGTCTACTCTGCTCTCTAAAATAGATAAAAGAATATGAAGAAATGGTGAGGGTTTTTTAAAAACAAGATTGAATAACCTGCCTCTGGCATTCAGATTGCCTGATAAGATTAGCAGTGGACATATACCTGTCAGCACTTGGCAGATGAAAAGAGGTCACCGAGGTTTCTCCTCTTGACCTACAACATCCCAACCCTTGCAAGTTAAACTAATCAAACTAGGTCAGATATTCTATTTTTAGTAAGTACTGTATTACATTCCTAAAGGTATGCTGAAAGCATTAACATATTTTGCACAGACATAGTCATATATTTTTTTGGATCACACAGACACATGGAGTCCTGGTATCTCTATATTCTGATAACATTTACAAAGCTCCTTTTGCTTCTGTTAATTAAATTAAATTAATTTTTATCATCATGGTATTCTAATTAACCTAGAGATGACTTGAGCTCTTCTAAGAAATCTACAGCAGAAGAAATGATGAGGAATCCCTAGACTGAAACCCTGTGAGGTTTTGCTAATCTGATTGTTGGAGCAAGGTCCAAAGCTAGTCTGCTCTCATCCTGAGACCCTGCTTCCCTCCACAAAGGGAGAACATTGCAGTTAGTGACTCACCTATGGTTTGATGGCCACCACAGCTCAATCATATTGCTCTTCCCTCCTCAAGTAGGGAGAAGGATGAAAGGGAAACAAAGATGAGTGTACTCCATTAACATTTAGGGTACCGGCTGAAGTCCAAAATCCTCAGTTAGTCCTTGAAGTACTCTCTTCATGCTCAGCTATGTGTTGTTGTCCCCTTCACCATTTCTGCACAGATGTGGAAGGAGGACAAAGAAGTTAAAGGCAAAGAAAGAAAGAAAGAAAGACAAGTCTATCTAGACCTATTCCTGCCAGCATTTGACAGATGAACACTTAGCCACTCTCCCATTGACAAGAAGGTTGCCCCTTGCTACCTACTCATTGTTATGGTAATATAGTACCATGGGTTCACAAGTTATTCAAAATGGAGTTTCTTAGGGTTCGAAACTGGTGTGTTGTTTAGAGATGTGCAGAAATGCCAAGGCTATGTTCTCTCACCGCTAAGCTTATCAGCAGATGCAAGTAGGAGACTGGAAGAGACCTTTGCCAAGGCCTCAAAGCAGTAGTGGGCTAAAAAAAATGACTATCACACTGTGGGTGTGGTATGGTGGGCGTGGCCAGGGGGAAAGCCCTGTGTTGCACCCAAAGTAGGACTACTTTATTTCAAAACTTGGATGGGCAGGGCCAGCTGGAATTTTTGCTACCGGTTCTGGCGAACTGGTGGGAACCTGCTGAAGCCTACCACTAGTAAGCCAGTCCTTCAGAGTTTTGAAGGCTGCTGTTTTGTGTCTGCCCTTCCTCTTCTCCTCTTCAGGCTAAAGGTACATGGTGAGCAGGTATGAGCTATCTGGAGCTGTCCAGATGTTTGGGGCATAAACCTTCATGATTCTTGACTATTGATCCTGTTGACTTACACTTACAGCAGTTGTAATGCAAACACATTGGGGAAAAAACACTGGATTGCCAACCCTTCACGTAAAGAAATGTACAAGCAAGTAAAGGTGAATGTAAGTACTGTACTGTAGCAATACAGTAATATTGCTCAGAAAGCTCCGGTAAAGAAAAAAGCACATATCATTACCACTCTCCTTTGAATTAAGAGCGTACAGTATTTTAGTTGAGCAGGCTCAGAGAGTTGATCTCTGCTCCCAAATGGGGCCTTCCAAGTTACACAGCAAATTAACAGCAAAAGCAAGATTTTAATGCACCACTCAGATGTGCTGGCTGGGTTTAAAGGCTGTGAGTGAGCCCTGCCCCATGGCATTTGCTTTTGAAAGGCAGGAATCAAAAGGACCAGAAACAGGTTCTTCACTTGTCAATGGCCCTTTTCTCAGATACTAACTTACATCTCAAGAGGTGGGGGGTGGGCACAGGGTAACCACACACTCTCTTTCACAGGTCATGGCCCTCTGAGAGTTTGACAGAGGACAGTCCTTGCCTTGACAGTGTCTCCTAGTAGAAAGTTTGTCCATTCAAAATTAGTTTGAAAATTAAGGAATGTAAGAAGGCAAATTGGGGGAGCTTTGAAGCTGCCCATTGACAAGCAGCACCTGAGTAGCAGGCACAGAGGTCTGGATCTTCCCCTTACAGATGAGATGTGTTATACAGTATATCTGTTTATACAGTCAACAGCCAATATAAGCAATAAGCACTCACCAAGATTTCATTCTTGTAATTTACACAAAGCTTTGTTTTTGAAATATTTGGTTAAGACATAATTACTCACGTATATACTTACAGTCAAACCTCGCATAAAGAGCACCTCGCTTAAAGAGCAGAATTTTCTCTGAATGTTCACTTCGCTTAACAAATAAAACTAACCAAAAATTCACTTAACAAATAAATCGGGGTTCACAATCTCCTCCCCCCCACCAGAAGTCACAATTGGCCACTTACAATGGTGTTTCGCTTAAAGAGCAAACTCGCTTAAAGAGCAATCCCGTGGAACACATTATGCTCTTTAAGCGAAGTACAACTGTATTAAATAAATGTTAAAAAAGAATCTTTTGCTATGTTCATTGCCTCTCAATAATTGTAAAAATGATTGCAATTCATTTTATAAGAAAGGCATACACCTGAGAGAACATTAAGCAACAGATGCTGGGGACATAACCATTTCTGGGGGAATTTTGCCAAAGAACCTGGACTCTCAAGGGTAGAGAGTGGATGTCTACTATGCAATTTGCATAGGGGACACTGGTTCCTGTTCTAGCCCTTGGCCTTGGCAAAATCCGACTGTCACACTTTCTTCCTCTAGATGGATTTTTTCATTGAGTTTTCATCTTGTTGAGTTTTTAATTGTGCTTTCCAACTTGCTTTTATGATTTAATTTGTTGTTACTGTTAGTTGCCTTGAGGACAGAAGAGTAGCGTGCCTTGGCGGGGCCCCGTATAAAAATCTTTTGGGGGCCCTTAGGAAGGGTAAAGATTTGTTTTGTTTACGCACGTTGGGGGCCCCGGGACCCGGGGGCCCCGTATAATTGATACGGCAGATACGGCGGTAGCTACGCCTCTGCTTGAGGATCATTTTGGTTTTGGGTGGGTGGGTGGGTTAACAGAAAGTCAAGTACAGTAATACTTCGGATAACGACTGCATCGGATAACAATAAAATCGGATAACGATGAAAAATTTCTAAAGAAATTTTGCATCGGATAATGATCTGTTGGCTTTATCCAATGCAGTTGTTTTGTAGCAGCAGGGTGGCTGGAAAGCTGAACAGGGTTCTTCGTTCAGCTTCCCAGCCACCCTGCAGCTGCGGAGGCAGGAGTGAGGTGGCTGGAAAGCTGATGGAGGACTCCCATCAGCTTCCCCAGCCACCCTGCAGCTGTAGATCGGGTCCTCTGATCTCTCTGGAGCAGGCAGGGGGATCAGAGAGCCCAAAATGAGTAAACAAAATGGACTTTTTTTTACCCATTTTGGGCATTCTGATCCCCCTGCCTGCTCCAGGGAGATCAGGGGACCCGATCCAAGCTGTTTTGAAAGTTCCCCCACCTCCCTGGAGGCTGCAGCAAGCCAAAAGGTCAGGATTCAAAACCCGACTTTTTGGCTTGCTAAAGCCTCCAGGGGAACAGGGCTTTTTTAAACGTTGTCCGATCGATGCATCGCACAACGTTAAAAACCGGATAACAACGAGACTTGTGGAACCAAGTCTCATCGTTATCTGAGGTACTAGTGTATTACTTTAATAGAGAGACAAGAAGATAACATGTTCCACACAAGGGCTTCATATTCTTCTTCTTCTGCCATATCCGAATCCTTATATTGGTGATCTTAATGGCAATCAGCCATGAAGACTGTCCTGAGAATATAACCCAGTGGCCTTTCATCTGCTTTCTGCATCACAGTCTGACACTCATACCACTGACCTGTGAGTCACTTTCTGGTCCTGAGGCCTTTTGGCACACAAAGTTCTCCTTAGCCCCAGGCCAGTATTGATGAAGCTGCCACCCTCCATCAAGATGGATTCAAGAGGGATTTAATTCACTTGGGGACCATCACCCTTCTCTGTGGACTTCAGCACCCAAGGCCATTAGTCCCCAGGGTTGTCAGGTTAGTTACCTGCTGCCTGACACTCAGCGTTGAGTCGCTGGCAGTATAGTCTACTCTCTTACCATAGCAGGATAACCTAGCCAGAGTGGCACAGGCTTTGTGGCTCAAGGAAAGAAGAAAGGTTACAACACCCCCCTCATCATCACTCCCTCCAGAAGATAATGGGGGGGGCACAACTGCCATTGTAATGTTTCATCTTTTGGTCAGGGTAAATAGAGGAGCCAATAAATGTGGGTAGTCAGGAATGGATGGGGAGCAGAAAGGAAGATGGACAGAGGAGGCATTAACCTTCTCTTTAGAGGGATTAGCCTTCTCTTTGAGCTGCCATTCTTTCTTTGAGAAGGGTCTGCAGAGTCCCCATTTGCAGGGGTTTTTTTTTAATTCAGATACGGCCCCAAGAATTTTTGTGGCTGTGTCAGACCAACACACGATGTCCTTCCCAATGCATTTCAAGTCACAATACACTCTACACTGCTACAGTCAAGGTATTTTGGACAGGGCCTTGAAGTAATGCTTCCACTAATGTCACCTGTAAAACATCACCTGTGGGAGTAGGAGTAGAGCAGGAGTACCCAAACTATGGCCCAGGGGCCAGCTCCGGCCCTTGGGCCATAGTGACCGGCTCCCTGAATCATGTGACCAGCCCTCAGCCTGAAAGGTTTGGGTACCCCTGGAGTAGAGAATGTAGTATCATTGTCTTTTATAAGTAATATAACAACAGGCAAAATATTATATTGTTAATGTTAAATCATTACTGTTCAGTGGTCTTTGGGGGGGATATTCTAGTGAATGTTGCATTTTAAGTCCTTTTTTTAAAAAAAACACCAAAGAACACTAACACATATTGACATGTTAATGAGTTATTTTTAAGAGTAAGGGGCAACAGAATAAATTACCTTTCTCACATTGTAATGTGTGGAAAGAAACTATTTTTAAAAAAACAAACAAAAATAACATACCAAGTGTTGATTTTGGCAGAACATCTCCACAGCTTATCTGGCTTCAGAAATACAGCCATCAGGCAGTCATCAAGTAGAAGCAAGATCCAGTCATAAACATAATTAGTATTGCCCTGTCCTTTTATGACATCTGAATGTGTTAGCTGAAACAATTGCCTTATTCTGCCTAATAGTAAAGCTGGCTCTGATAATGTCCACAGGTAGTCAGTCTAGTAGCAAAGCCACTCATCAGAAGGAGCATCTGTGTTATGGAAAGGTGCGCTGGAGTCTATTTTTATAGGTCCATCCCTTTCCTATGGCCTCCAGCAGCAGAGTAATGAATTTGGTCATTTCCAGCTGTGTGCCAGACACCTGTTTAATTATCTGTGCCTTGTGAATGACTGTGCAGCCCCAAGCTTAATAACCAGTGCTCAGGAGTAATTGCGATGATTATTGTATGGCCTAGAGGATGCATCTCCGCTCGTTATCTCCAGGCAGTAACATCAGGATGCAAAGAAGAAGATAATCAGAAGCTTATTTGTAGTGTTTTGTGTAATAGTTTTAATGTTCCCCACACTCGAGTAAATCGATGCAGACAGGGAGTCTAAATAGCATCCCTATGTACTTTACAAGTGGAAATCAGTACTATTTTAGACAGGGGTTCCAGCTGCTGTGTGTGTTATTCACTGCATGCGTTTCTATCTCAATGGTCTTCACGGTGCCTTTTGTTTTATTTCCCTGCACCTTTCCCCTTTCTCTCCTGGCCCTGCAGATGCTCAGCCACTATTGATTTATTTAGTGCTATTCTCCAACAGATCCCATCTATCAACAGAATATCTGGTCTGGTTGCTTATCTTCCCATCTCTGGCTAAATCTGCTGAAGCTGCCTCACAAGAGCTGCTCTTCCAGGAGGGAGGGAAGGAGGGAGAGAAGAGATATCTAAGAACTTGTGAAAGTCTATTAAAGGATATGCCTACATCTTATTAATATGCAAGAACGAGTGTGTGGACCTCTACCCTCCTTGGATATGGGACAGAATACGAAACACTGTTTTGTGTTATTTATTACTGGTTAGTTTTATCACCATCCACATTTTCATCTTTTCTCAGTTGTGTGGACAGAGCTGAGCATACCATTAAATGGGGTGACGACGTGGTCACTTCAGGCAACCAATTTGCAGCACCATAAAAAAGGCAGCAAATTGTTAGTTGTTGGCTTTTTATTGCTGCATTGTTTACTGCCAAGGATTGAGAGAGAGGGGCTAATTGGACTTTCTGCCTCATGTACCAAAATAGCTTGTCCCTGATCCATATTTCATTTTGTAAAAGCAACCAAAGGAACAAAGGACTTCGGGCATCTTATAGCCTACAGAACCATGCTGCCTCTTCATGCCAATACCAACCCAATGGATGATGTTCATTCTTTCTGGTGATGCAAACACACCAGTGGGAGCCAATGGTGAGCAAACCCTTGTAGGTCCATGAAAACCAGACTGACAGGTGCTCTTCTTGTCTGGAGAATCCTATTCATCAGAATACGGGCTTCACTAGCACATTCAGCCTACTGTTCAAGTGATGGACCAGTATGTCAAGTGAACCAGAACAACCAAGCTGTTTGTAGCTCAAGTTCAATAGAAAGCTAGGTTGCCCTTGCTCAAAAGCCAGTTGTATCTGACTCTAGGCTTTAGTGCTCATTTCTGTTTACAGCCGAAGAGCCAACACTGTCTGCATTTGCAGATGATTCTGTGGACATTGGCAGGCATGACTAGACACACGGAATGCTGTTTAGCTTCCCATCTACTTGTAATTTCTTGCTTTCGAACTGCCAGTTTGGCAGGAGCTGGGACAGAGACGGGAGCTCACTCTGCCATGCAGTACTCAGGTCTCGAACTGCTGACCTGCCAACCTTTCAGTCATCAAGCTCAATGTCTTAACCACTAAGCCACCACAGTCCCTTAATAGGAAGTGGTGAGGCCCTAAATTGTGGACCCCTCCAATTGCTGCCGCCACCACGTACTATCAATTCAATCCAATTTGAACCTTTCCAGGATTTTCTAGATAGGTAGTGCTCAGAAGTGATTTATCATTCCCTTCCTCTGGGGGTGCCCTGGGGCTGTTCAGCTTGCTCGACACACAGGCTAGCTCTTCTTCTGAGAGGCGGTCTCGATGTTGGCATTGGAGACCCCCCAGACGGATAGTTCTGGGGGACTTCAATTTGCCATTGTTGGGACCGGGCTCTAAGGTGGCTCGGGAGTTCATGGCTTCCATGGCAGCCGTGGGCCTGTCCCAAGTAATTCAGGGCCCTACCAGGAGCAGTGACTACACGCCGGATCTAGTCTTCTTATCGGAGCTGTGGCAGAGTGATCTGAAATTACAGAAATTAGACATCACCCCTGTGCCATGGTCAGATCACTATCTGGCGACCATAGACTTCCTGGGGGCAAGGCTGCACCACAGGGAGGCAGGGCCGGTTAAATGTGCCCGCCCCCGGCGACTAATGGACCCAGAAGGATTCCAGAGGGAACTGGGGTACTGTCCTCTTGACCTGCAATGTGGTTCGTCTGAAGCTCTTGTCAACTCTTGGAACGAGAGAGCGGCAGCGGCTTTGGACGTAATTGCTCCACTACGGCCTCTTCGTGCACGTGGATATCGATCTGCCCCTTAGTTCAAGAAGAACTAAGGGTGCTCAAACGGGCAAAGAGACGCCTAGAGCGCGGCTGGGTGAAGACCCGGAGTGAGTCTGATCGAACACTGGTTAGAGCGGCTATTAAAGACTACCTAGTGGCGATGGGGGCGGTGAAATGACAATATTTCACCGACCTTATTGCCTCCGCAGATAACCGCCCAGCAACCTTGTTCCGGGTGACCAGGTCCCTCCTTGGTAGAGGGGGGTCGGGCCTGGGCTGGCAGGGATCAGCTGAGGCTTTTGCCGATTATCTGGCGGGGAAAATCGCTCAGATCCGCTCAGGGTTTAATCCTGGCGTGGAAGGTCCAGAGCTGGGGTTGACCAGAGCACAGTCTGGCTATGTTATTTGGGATCAGTTCGATTCAGTTGGCCCTGAGGAAGTGGACAGGGTTCTTGGATCTGATGGTGCCATGAGCTGTGCATTGGATTCGTGCCCTGCCTGGTTAGTCAAAGCATCTAAAGCTGTATCGGGTAGTTGGGTCGAAGCAATTATAAATTCATCACTGAAGGAGGGGTCTTTTCCAGCACCTTTTAAACATGCTCTGGTGCGCCCACTCCTAAAAAAACCATCCCTTGACCCTACGGCACCTGCCAACTATCGTCCAGTGTCCAACCTACCCTTTTTTGGGTAAGGTTTTAGAAAAGGCAGTGGCGCAGCGGCTACAGGAAGTCCTGGATGAAGCGGATTAACCAGACCCCTTTCAGTCAGGATTCAGGCCCGGATATGGTACAGAAACTGCCCTGGTCACTTTGGTGGATGATCTCTGGAGAGAGCGAGATGGAGGTCATCCGTCTGTCCTAGCTCTGCTCGATCTTTTAGCAGCTTTTGATACCGTCAATCATGGTATCCTGCTGGGTAGGCTCCAAGGATTGGGAATCCAGGGCACAGTGTTGGCCTGGTTTTCCTTATTTCTGAGGGGCAGGACCCAGTCAGTGTGGCTGGAGAATGAGAAGTCCAGCCCCAGGCTCCTTCAGTATGGGGTGCCTCAGGGCTCGGTACTCTCTCCTCTCCTATTTAACATCTACATGAAGCCACTGGGTGGGATCATCCGTTCCCATGGGGTAAGGTATCATCAATATGCAGACGATACCCAGTTGTACATCTCGGCCCGTGGGGACCCAAGCGGTGCAGTGGAAGTCCTTTCCAGGTGCCTGGAGGCTGTTAAGGTCTGGATGGGGGAAAACGGGCTACAGCTGAATCCCAGCAAGACTGAGTGGCTGTGGGTAAGGGGCCCAGTGTTATCACGGGTGCTACCAGCTTTGGTTCTGGATGGAGCAGTTCGGCCCCAAACAGACCCGGTGCGTAACCTGGGGGTCCTCCTGGACTCACGTCTACTGTTCCAAGAGCAGGTGGCAGCCGTGGCCAGGAGGGCTTTTGCACAACTTCGTGTAATACGCCAGTTACGCCCACTCCTAGACCGGGACGCCTTGCTCATGGTCACACATGCTTTGGTCACCTCCAGACTTGATTACTGTAATGCGCTCTACATGGGGCTGCCCTTGGTGACCATTTGGAAGCTGCAGCTGGTCCAGAATGCGGCAGCCTGGGTAGTGATGGGATGCGGGCGTTATACTCGTGCCGCACCACTGCTCCGGGAGCTGCACTGGTTGCCAGTAGGTGCTGGTTATTACCTTTAAAGCCCTACATGGTAGTGGGCCAGGATACCTAAGAGACCGTGTCACCCTAAGAACATCGGCCAGTCCCACCAGAGCGGATCGGAGGAGCTCTCTTGTCATACCATCGGCCAGAGAGGCACGCCTCACTGGCACTAGGAGGAGGGCCTTCTCTGTGTTCGCCCCGGCCCTTTGGAACCTCCTGCCAATCGAGCTGCACCTACAGACAGAGCTCCTGCCCTTTCGAAAGGGCTTAAAAACCTGGCTGGCAGGGCAGGTGTGGGGACCCGGGAACGGGGGATCCCATGTAGGGTGGCTGATCTAGGGACAGCCACCCTTCCTGTTGTGTTTTAATGTTCTTATGAACTTTTACAGTTTTAAATCAGAACTGGTATATATTATTATTGATTTTAAATTTTGTTTTTAGCCTATGTGTAAGCCGCCCAGGGTCGGGTTCTACCTGATTGGGGCGGGATAATAAATACGAATAATAAATAAATAAATAAATAAATTGAACTCCCAATCTCTGCCTTTGCAGCCAGACATCTTACTCACTGAGCTCTCCACCCAGCCTCTGGCTCACACTGCCATTCTATTACATATTGCACAAGCAATTTTCTCCATTGCCTATGCTTCAAGAGGCACATTTCCTTCAATAGTTCCAATTTCACAAGTACGCCAGATGCTCAAGACTGCCACAGAGGCATTGTCGATAAACCTCTACAGATTCTTCACTTTAAATCCATGCTGAAACATTTGATGGTGTGAGACATCACCTTGTGACATGGCAGTGCATTGCAGAGAGCCCATTGAATGACCGATGTGAAAGAAGACACATTTCTAGGAAAGCCCACATCCGAAAAACCAATCAACAAAAAAAATTTGTTGGCAGTGGCCTGTATGTATAAATATATTGTATTTATCATGGTAGGCAGATGTATTGCTCTAGTTTATTTAACAAAAAAAGGGAAGTTGTTGCAGGCCCTTGAATGAAGCCCGTGAAAAAGGTAGGAAAGGGGATGGAAAAGGGAGCGATAATGATCTAATGGCAGGAGGAGGGAAATTGAAGTGATCCAAAGACCTGTCAAGACCCTTCTCACATTCAAAGAAATGCCTCCGGTGTGAACAGAGGGATTGCTCAAATGCAAGATAAAATAGATCACATTATAGAGATGCACTTTTAAAGTACAAACAAGACTGTCCCAAATTCTTCCATAATAACACGTCCTGACTTTGACTACTAGACACCTTAACTTATGAAGCTGGTGATGTTTGTTATTCAGCCCTAGGAAGCAAAATATCTTGAGCCCAGCCCATGTAGGGACAATTCAGTAGAGCAGCATTTTCACTTAAAGGAAAAGGCTAAACTTGTTACAGTCTTTCCTTTAAACCAGGGATTCCCATCCTAAGGCCTGCAGGCCAGATCCAGCCCATGACACCATTTTATGTGGGGGCCCGTCCCTTCAAGGACATTCAAATAGAGACATTCAAAAATAAAATGGCCACCCCTTTGAAGCTGTTGGGACAACATGGCCGCCACCACCAACGTGCAGGCAGGGCAAAATGGCCAACCGGCCCTCAAAGAGTGTGTAAAACAAGCCCCCTGCTTAAAAAGGTTGAGAAGCCCTGCTTTAAACATTCTGGCTCTGATCTGAGTTAAAGCCATGAGCCCCTTTCCAAAAGAACAAGGAGAAAGTGGTGTTCCTCTCATAAAAATAAAGTTTAGATTTCAAGGTCAGGTGGATACGAATTGTACTGAGAGAGTGGTTATCAGTGGCACCTTCTCAAAATGGGACGGGGTAACAAGTGGGGTGCTAGAAGGCTCAGTCTTAGGCCCAGTGTCTTCATTAATGGATTGGAGTAGGAAATGCAGAGAATATTAATCAAATTTACAGATTATATAAAATTGGGTTGGAATAGCTAATACAGTACTGTACTTTGGAAGACAGGAACAAAATCCCAAAATATTTTGATAGGCTTAAGCACTTTGCTGAAAGCAAGAGAATGAAATTTAATTGGAGAAGTGCAAACTTCTATACCTAGGGGAAAAAACCCAAATGCAGTTACAGGATAGAGGATTGTTGGCTTAATAATACTGTAAGCAAGAAGGATCTTTGATTTGTACATCGCAAGCTGAGTATGAGCCAAGATTGCAATGTGGCTGTTAAAAAGGCAAATGCTATTTTAGGTTGCAATGGCAGAAGTATAGCCTCCAAAACTCATGAGGTACTAATCTCCCTCTATGTGGCACTTGATAGGCCTCATCTAGAGTACAGTATTGGGTTCAGTTATGAACACTATACTTTAAGAAGGATGCCAACAAACTGGAACAAGTTCAGAGAAGAGGAAGAAGGCTGATCAGGGGATTGGAAACCAAGCCATATGAGGAAAGTCTAAAAGAACTGGTTGTGCTTAGCTTTGAGAAAAGGAGACTGAGAACGGATCTGATAGCACTCTTCAAATACCTGTACTAGAAAGATAGTCATAAAGAGGAGGATTAAGCTGTGTTCACAATCTTCCCAGAGTGCAGGACAGGCTCAAACTATGGGAAATCAGATAGAAGTTGAATACTGTATTAGGAAAAACTTCTTAACTGTTATAGTAGTATAACAATGGAGCCAATTACCTCAGGACTTACTGAATGCTCTAATGCTGGAAGCATTCAAGAGAAAGTTGGACAACTATCTGTCAGATGTGCTTGGATTTGGATTTCTGCATTGAGCAGGGCATTGGACTCAATGGCCTCATGCACCCCTTCCAACTCAATTATTCTTTATTTCTATGAAAAGACCTAACTGCCTTATTCAGTGTATGCAAAATGCACCTGTATTGTGGGCCACTTTGTGAGTCATGTCCGAGCCAAGATACTTTGCTGATAAAGGTGATTGACAAGATGATGCCCCCTCCTTATTCCAGATACCCAAGATAGCTGGACTGGCAATTGAAACTTAGTTCAACAGTAGCAGCAATATAGTGTCATTCCCCACACCTGATGGCAGTGGGCTAGGCTGGGGAGACTATGTCTTTGTACATACACAGTTCTGCCTTCCACCAATGGGAAACAAACAGTCCAGGAGCCTACCTTAGATGACACACTGATTCGGTTTTTAGAAGCAGAGCACTATTGAAGTCCTGGGGCTGAGGAGGACTTTGAATGCCAAAAGGGCTCAGGACCAGAAAGTGACTTACAGAACTGGATCAGTGGTATTATGCATGTCACACTGCAATATAGAAGGCAGATGAAAGGCCACTGCATTATATTCTGATCACCATGAGGATCACCTATATTTGGATTCAGATATGACAGAAGAAGAAGAACCAGCATCCTCTCCAGCTGGTTCCAATTAACACTTGGTAACTCTGGAATGCTGGTTGTAGTAAGCCCTAATCTTTTCAACCTGCACCTCTCCCTGGGGCAAATCTTTTCATCCTCTGATACTTTCCTGTTGACTGTCCTCCTCCTGGAACAACATAGACCACATTGGTCTCCCTCAGCTGCTTGGGGTCTTCCTCCTTTTCTGAAACTGAATCAACAAGGGGAGGCATTACAGGGAGCCTTAAGAGGAAACAAGAGTTTGTTTAAATCTAACACGAGGCTGTCTTAGGCTACATTTGGTATATATATATAAAGAAGATAATTGGTGAGAGAGAGCAAAGCTTTGATTGCGTGCTCAGGCAAGTTACAGTGGGAAATTGTCATGCTTGAAGGGGTAATGTTGTAAAAGGAGGAGACAAGCATTTACCATCAAGTGTGGTGTGGCTCCAGGAAGACCCTGCCACTAGCTTCCCACCCACCATCTGCTGCCTGGGTGGATTGTCTCACTCTAGCTAATGTTAGAATGAGATGGAAGTCCTAGGGAAGAAATGTTTGCAGGGAGGGGGATATAAGGGAGACATTGAAGTGTGACATTCAGGTTAGTTAAGAGATACGTCCATGGAGCCTTTTGGGGAGGAATACACACAATATATTGTCCCCACTATTTTTTTTAAAATACAGTACAGAAACTAAGCTGTATGAAAGATCAATGTGGAAAGAGATGGGCTTATTTAATCCTTTGTATATATGCCATTTTTATGATGAGAATAACCCTTCAAGTGGGTTTTCCCCATGTAAGGAAATATATACTGGCACTTGCTATCTTTTTCCAAGAGGGAAAATGTATCTAATTTCCAAAGTAGGCATAAAAATAGCTGGAAGAGATAAGTTTGATGGGTTGATAGGATTTTCTGACAGGGAAAATACTCTAGGGTTAAATGGTTAAAAAGACCTTATCTCCTGTAACAGTCTATACCAGGGATTCTTAAGCTGCAGCCCAGGGGTTGGATGTGGACCATGGTACCATTTCATATGGCCCCTCCCACTGGCTCCACCACACCCAGAAGTGCCACGTGATGGAGGAAGGGCAAAATGACCGTCCGGTCCCCGAAGCTGTCAGAGGGAGCGTGACCTGGCCCTCGGCTTTGAAAGATTGAGATCTCCTGGTTCACCTTTCCCTCCCATCGCAGCACTGATCCAGGCACAGAAGGGGGGGAGGTCACAATGGGGAGACCTTGACTTGCGCATGAATGGCTTTTCCTCCAGAGCCCCCGCTAAAAGCACCAGACTTAAAAGACATCCCACGCTTTAGCGATGGCTCCGGCAGAGGCGCCGTGAACGTGCTAGACAAGGTTCCCCAGAGTCCCAAATGGCTGCGGGTGGTCTTAAATACCCCCCCAGCCAGTTTGGATTCTGGGGAATTCCCAGTCATAAGGCGAAAACGCGTCATACACTGGGATCTCATTTTCTATAGATTTGCCATCGTAAACTGCCGCAAACGTAAACCAAGGCAGTCGTAAGCCGGGGTTTTACTGTACCAAAGAGCCACTATAAAGTTAAATTGATTCTCCTATTTAAGTTAAGAACTGTAAATTATTCCACATGTCTCTCTCATGTTTTATGAGGAGCAGTTTAGATAGCAGCCTATTATTTATTTTATTATTTACTTAGCATGTTTATATCCCATTCTCTGTCACAAGTTGTTAAGGCACAGTATGTCAAAAAGTAATTGAAGCAACTTAAAGCAATTTGAAAATACACAAGACTCCACAAACCAGGTTTCACTGCCTGGGCAAATACATGAAGCCAGAGCTTGGGGAAGTTCCATTTTCAGACTAAAATCCTTGGCATTTCCCAGCCAGTGTGACTGCTGCTCCTAGCTATGGAGGATTCTGGGAACTGTAGTCCATAAAAAGGAATATTGCCAAGTTGTTGGCAGATATCAGTAAATAACTCTGTGGTTAAGAAGCTTGCCTTGTTAGCTAGAAGGCCGGCAAGTTAGCAGTTCATGACCAAGATACTACATGACGAATTGAGCACCCGTCTCTGTCCCAGCTCCTGCCAACCTAGCAGTTCGAAAGCAAGAAATTGCATGTAGATAAATATCCCACTTTGGTGGGAAAATATCTCGGGGACATGAAAGGAGCCTCATTCAGCCATCCCCTGAGCGGAGTTTCTCCTGAAAAAATCCTTTCAACACAGAATAATTTCTGACACAAAATTACTATCAATAGATAAGACCAACTCTCAGCAATTTTATTTATTTATTTATTTATTTATTTATTTATTTGTGTGTGTGTGTGTGTGTGGGGGGGGAAGCATGGATATAGCTCAGAGCTATCTCTCCTGTGTGGTAGCTCTCCCCACTCCCTCACCCCGACAGATGACAGTTATTGTTCTTGTGAGCTGCAGGGGAGAAATGTTTTACTGGGTTTCTGGAAGCTTAACCCAAGGGCTATTAGAAAGGCTTGTGCTGAGGCAGAGGTGGACAAATCCTGTGTTAATGAGCCCCAAGGCTGCTCAGCTAGGCAGATATCCTACCAACACCAGAAGCCTCTGCCATTCTGCCATCGGTGTAGTCAAGCGAGGCTGCTAGCTTGCACTAATCCCCATAGAATCTAGAGGTTTTTGAGGAATTGGTCTGTGACTTGGCCTTGGGGCAATGGTTTTTAATCTTTCCCTACTTCTGTGGAAAGAGCCAAATCTTTTTTGCTGGCTTCATGCATGCTTGGTCAATGTCACAATAAGACACCCCCAGCTTAATGCCCGAGCTAGAGTTGGGATGAAGAAGTTGCAAAAGTATCTTTTTCATAATGACCCTGCTTCCATTTCAAATAAGAACAATGCACCTTTATTTTGCTTTATTCACTATATTGGTTAGGGGGCTGAGGTGGCTCAGTGGTTAAGAAGCTCACCTTGTTAGTTGGAAGGCTGGCAAGTTGGCAGTTCCAGACCCGGGTACTGCATGACGGATTGAATGCCCATCTCTGTCCCAGCTCTTGGGGACATGAAAGGAGCCTCATTTGGGCATTCCCTGAGCAGAGTTTCTTCCGCAAAAATCCTTTCAACACAGAATAATTTCTGACATGAAATTATTATTATTATTATTATTATTATTATTATTATTATTATTATTATTATTATTATTATTATTATTATTATTATTATTATTATTATTATTATTCGTCATTGCCGCCGCCGCCGCCATTGACTGATATAGCCACCCACAGTATATAAGTCAAGAAGCAACAGTTAGGACAGAATACAGAATGACAGAGTGGTTTGGAATAGGAAAAGGAGTAAGACAAGGCTAAATTTTATCACAGAGCACATAATACGCAATGCAGGGTTGGATGATCAGAATTGCTGGGAGAAACATCAACAGCTTGAGATATGGAGATGATACTATCCTAATGGCAGAAAGTGAGGAAGACCTAAAGAAACTTGTGCTTAGGTTGAAAGAAGAGAGTGCAAAATCTGGCTTTAGGCTCAACATCAAGAAAACCAAGACCATGGCAACAGGCCCTATCAGTCCCTGGAAAATAAATGAAGAAGTAGAAGCAGTGACAGATTTTACTTTCTTAGGATCAAAGCTCACTGCAGATGGTGATTGCAGCCATGAAATAAAAAGCCGACTGATGCTTGGGAGACAAGCTATGAGAAACCTAGGGAACATAGTGAAAAGTAGAGACATTACCTTGCAAACAAAATTTCACATAGTCAAAGCAATGGTATTCCTGGTAGCAATGTATGGTTGTGAGAGCTGGACCAATAGGAAAGCTAAGTGCAGAAGAATAGATGCCTTTGAGATGTGGTGTTAGAGGAGAGTTTTGAGAGTCCCCTGGACAGCAAGGAGAACAAATAGGTCGATCCTAAAAGAAATCAACCCTGACTGCTGCTTAGAAGGTCAAATAGTAAAGATGTAGCTAAAGTATTTTGGACATTAAATGAGAAGAGAGGATTCACTTGAGAAAACCTTGATGCTGGGAAGGGTGGAGGGCAAAAGAAGAAGAGGGTGGCCAAAAATGAGATGACTAGATGATATTGTAGATGCAATGAGCACAAAGCTGTGTGGGCTGAGGAGGATGGTGGAAGACAGAGGTGCCTGGCGGGCAATGGTCCATAGGGTCGCAAAGGGTCAGAATTGACTGTGTGACTGAACAACAACAAAAAAGCATCTAAGGACATATAGTGTGGAATAAATGTTTCCCCCACATTTTCATTTAATATTCCAATAAAAATTTACCCCAGCTATTCAGGAATGGGGTAAAGAAGTGCATGAAGAATCTCTTCTTTTTCCATGTCTAGACCAGACATGAAACTGCCAAAATGAAGCCACCTTTTGATGAATTCATTGTCTAGTTTCTTTTGCTTGACCTGTGTGTGAAAAAGATTAGTCAGTACACCAAGGTGGCTGTTGCCTGGTGTATGCTCGATTGTGGTTCAAAAATACCACAATCATTGAGGAGGCTCTTTCTGTGTACCACCCAGGAAGAATGGCTGCTATGGAACAATCTCCGCATGCCTGCATTTTTGTTGTTCAGTCGCACAATTGGTTCCAACCCTTTGGGACCCCATGGACCACTGTCTGCCAGGCACTTCTGTCCTCCACCATCCTCCTCAACTCGCTCAGCTCTGTGCCCTTTGTGTCTACAATACCATCTAGCCATCTCATTTTAGGCCACCCCCTTCTTCTTTTGCCCTTCATCTTTCCCAGGATCAAGGCTTTCTCAAGCGAATCCTCTCTTCTCATTTGTTGTCCAAAGTACTTTAGCTTCATCTTTACTATTTGGCCTTCTAAGGAGCAGTCAGGGGTGATTTCTTCTAAGAGTGACCTATTTGTTCTCCTCGCTGTCCAGGGGATTCTCAAAACTCTCCTCCAACACCACATCTCAAAGGCATCTATTCTACTGCGCTCAGCTTTCCTAAGGGTCCCGCTCTCACAACCATACATTGCCACCGGAAATACCATTGCTTTGAGTATACGAATTTTTGTTTGCAATGTGATGCAATTTGATGCCGGCATTGCTCATCTCCATTTACAGACAAAGAGCAGCACTGCCTGCGTGTGCAGGTGCTTCCGTGGTCATCTGTCAGGTATGACTTGACACCTAGCAGTACCTATTTATCTTCTTGCAATTTCTTACATTGAAACTGCTAGATTAGCAGGAGCTCAAACAGACGGGTGGTGCTCACTCTACTGTACAGCACTAGGATCTAAAACTGCTTCCTTCCGGTCGGTCGTCAAGTTCAGCATATTAACTATTAAGTGACCACAGCCACTAGTCCCTGGCTTTATGGATGATAATTTTTAAGACTCCATTTCTCATAATGGGTTCTGGGAATTGTAGTCCAAGAAGTCATGTTTCTAATCTCTGGAAAGTCATGCTTTTGCAATTCTTGGAGGCAGTGGGAGCAGACAGCTTTTTTGAGTGTAAAGCACCTCGCTGGACACAGTGGGAGTTACTTCTGAACAAATATGCTTATATTGAAAGGCTGTGCAGCCTTCCATGTGAACTGAAAAGAACTTAAATTCTCAGTAGACATGAATCGGATTTTGCTGTCAAAGAATTAATTGGGAGAGAGGCATACTGTTGTGCTGGATTGCATGAGTGTAGAAAATTCAAACAAAGAGGAGGAAGATCAGACAACAGCATGGTGTGTCATGGACTGAAGGAAGAGAGGAGTTTACATCCAGAGGCTCTGGGACCTAGCTGCCTTTGAACAATCTTGTCCTAGCAAAGGTGAGGAACTGCAAAAACAATTCTTCTCACTTTACAGATTTTGTATCACTCTTGATCACTGGACAATGTTTCCTGCTTTGGTCTAGGACTTGGAGCACCGTGTGTGTGTGTGTGTGTGTGTGTGTGTGTGTGTGTGTGTGTGTGTGTGTGTGTGTGTTTCAACCATCAGCCATTGTTCTATGCTTACTATGTTTGTGCACTTTTCTTCTCAAAAGGAAATGTGTCAAAGTATGCACAGACATATTATGAAAGCTATGGAAATCTTGATGAGGAAGAGAAAAATATACCTCTTGCCTCGTTTTTGTTAGTAGAAAATTCCTCATATAGGTATCTCATGAAACTGAGATAACCTAAAGCAGTGGTGGCGAACCTATGGCACGCGTGCCAGAGGTGGCACTCGGAGCCTTCTCTGTGCGCACCCATGCAGTCACCCCACCACTGAGTTTGCCCTGCCCCTCTGGCTCAGCAGCCCAATGGGAGCTTTTCTTTCCATCCCTGTTGCTATGTTAAATAAGTAGGTTTGGGGTTGTAGTTTGGGTGCTTGGTCTCTAAGAGGTTCGTCATCACTACTGATTGGGTGAAATTTTTGACAAGGGTGTGTTTGTGAGCTGTACACCGAACTCACTGTTTTTAAAAGCTCACACCACAGTGCTGAAGATGTGGACTGAAGAATTGTTGTCTGATGAATACTGAGATTGTAGTCCTAAGAAGTAACTTTTCTAACCTCCGAGTTCTCCATGCCAGTAATATCACAATCACTATCAAAGGTTCTGCAGGAGTTTTTCTGGTAGCATAATTCATATGCATAACAAATCATTACAGCACATCATTATGTATTAAAATAAGCAATAAATTTAGGATCGGGGGCTGTTCATTAGACTCCCATGGGCACTGTCAAAGATGATGGCATTCATGCAGCCACACTACAACTTTGCTTTGATTAATGGGTTAGCTGTGAAGGGGAAAAAATAACTTCTACCCAGTGATAGAATGCTGCAGCTTGTTAATTCAGTGCAGCAGCAAAAGCATTCGCTTCTTGAGCAAAGGCATTTGGGTCCCCCATAGCAACTGAGTAAAAATGGGAATATCAACTGAGTAAAAGATTTAGCAAAGGTAGCCTATAACTTAGGGATGAAGCACATCCTTTGCATGCAGTGCATCCAAAATTCAGTCCCAGCATCTCCAGGACTGGAAAATAATTCAGTCCTGAAGGGCCAGTACCAGGTCCTTTGTCTGGTTTGGTAGGAGCAGGCCCATGATGGCCATTTGGGACACAGGGACAAGTTCCGGTGCACCCCATTGACTGGTGCCCCCCAGAGGTGGGCAGAAGTATGTCACCTGGTGGCTACAATCCATGACATCATGCAGTACCCCCCTAGGGACCACCCCTCCCTCTCTGTCCAGCGCCCTTTTAGCGTAGCCAGCATGCCCCGAGTAGGAGGCATCTTCCTGTGACCCTAGCTGTACATTTTGTGCATGTCAAAACAACGGCCTTAGAACATTCCTAAATAAAAAGAAACAGAAAGGTTAAGACATGTTGTTATCCAGTGCCAGCTTAAATTGTGCTAGAGGAAAGATGCCAGTGTCTATCAAGAAAACAGCTGGCTGAATAGCTCAGTGAGTTAAGGAGCCAGAGGTTGGGAGTTCAATCTCCCACAGGGCCTTCTGGGAGAAGAGCCAGCCTGTGTGGCCCTGGGCAAACTGCCCACAGAAAAAGCCAAAAGTAAACCACTTCTGTATACTCTCCACCTAGAAAACTTGGAGACAGTTGCTGTGAGTTAGAATTGACTTGAAGGCATCTAATTATCAACATCATCATTATTACCAAGGAAATGTGTGCTTGTAACCACTTCTTCTGGCTTTGTACTATACTCAGTCAGGGTATAAATCTCCATGCATGTCAACTATCCAAGGCAATTAAGTATTGGCCAGAATACTTAATGAATAGTGTAGTGAATTATTCACCTTGGCAACTTGAGTTTAACTAACAAGGCACCAGTCACATAACTAGATGGCCACCTGTTCCACAGATGGGTGCACAGTTTGTAACAGGACTAATACCTTGTCAATTAGTGATAACCCACCAAGATGAGGTAAACAATTTGATACTGAATTTGATATTGATATTGGTATAGAAACTGAAATATAATAATAATAATATACAGTATGTGTAAATCACCAAAAGGTTTCTGGACACCTGGGATAACCGGAAGCTAATATGTGTCCTGTATCAAGCAAGTATCAACTATGAAATTTCAAGTCCTGTACTGAATAATCAAATATCACTGGCTGTCAATTATGTGTATGTATCAAACGTTTGATGAATATTTGGCAGACACTCAGAAAAGTCATAGTGAGCCTGAGGAGAATTTTGAGAAGCAAATTTGTCAGTGCTCCAGATCACATCAACACTTTATTTAGATTTTCAGCCCTTTAGTGTCATTTGCTACAGAAATGATGAGGGTGGAGAGGCACAGGTTTAACATTCAGAATATACACATTCATTTGCATGTCTGAAGAAAGGGCCTTCCACCACCAGCCACCTTGAAATGTGGGGGGGGGGGGGGCAAGGGGGCTAGCAAAATTGTCTTTTGACAAAAAGACAAAAACAGGTGAGATTAGCACAGAGATGAATGCAGCCATAGTGGGATATGTCTCTTCAGAGAGGAGCGGGACCATAAATAATATTCCTGTGTTATTTACCACATTGAAGAAGACCTGGAATCAATAAACACTATATTTATTAGGGAGCATTTCCTCTATTCCATGGTTCTCCTCGTTTTTGTGGCCAAGAAGCTAATTACTTTTTTCTATCAAGTGCTTTGTCAGGGGTAGAGGAGGGCTGACTGCACCATGGCCCACACCCATACACTCCAAACAACAGTTAAGGCTCACATATTTTCAGTCTTCCTCCCAATTGCCGAAGTCATTTGAATTGTCGCCCACAACATGGTTGTCTTGGGGTTTGGTCCATTAGCTCTGCTAGTCCTCTCTGCTTGGCTTCAGGTGCAATCCTCAGTCTGGCCTCATTGTTGCCAGGTTCTTTAGGGTCCTCCATCATGAGAAAGGGGCCACAGTGGCTTATGGTTAAGACACTGAGCTTGACAACTGGAAGGTTGGCAGGTCAACAGTTTGGGACCCGAGTGATGTGTGCTGGAGTGAGCACCCATCACTGTCCCAGCTCCTGCCAACCTAGCAGGTCAAAAGCAAGAAATCACAAGTAGATAAATAGGTACCACTTCGGCAGGAAAGGTAACAGCATTCCATGCATCTAGTCATACCTGCCACACGACCGTGGAAATATCTGCAAACACAGACAGCTCTGGCTCTCCTGTCCCTGGCAATTCCTCTGCCTTCCTTTCTTTCTTCCCTTGATGGGAGAGTCCCTTGGAAGGCTCACTTTGCCATTCTTCTGGATCTCATCTGTCTTCAAAGGAAAGTCCACTCTAGGGGTCATAGAAGACTTCCACCTTGTGCCTCCCAGATATCTTTGCCAACAGGATATGGAGATACACCCTTGCAGAGTGCCCAAGCTCACCCACTCACAAACACACAGACCCAGCTGTCACTCCCTAATGCTCTGTTCTCTTTTCACACTTGCCAGTCTCCTATAGCCCACACACCAACCACTCCTACTTGGACAGTAGTAGAGGAAACACACCATTTATGTCTCACTTTATTACATACATGTGCACATTATTTTTCACAATGGCTACATAAGTGCCTGCTTCTTGTGACATTGTATGACTATTTCCTAGTGTCAAGCCCTGAATTCTCAGGGAAGGGAAAGTTTCTGAGTTGCCACTCCTTGTGCGTGTACATTTGTTTGCCTGGTTACACAGCTTGGCTGAGCAGCTGAGTCTGAAATGAGGGAGAGGAATCTTCCCCACTCACATTAACGTGGTTGTAGAAATCCAACCATAAGAAATCATAAGCCCATATGTTCCCTTTATCTTGCCAAGATTTTCTTACCAAATACATAGCGACAAGCCAACAGTGAGTTTTTCACAGCCCTTTAAGGAGGTTGCTGGCTAGATATCTCAAAACCAATGTTGGAAGTGTCTCTTGGGAGAAGAGCCAGTCTATGTAACCTTGGGCAAGCTGCACAGTCCCAGGGCGCCCCCTAGAGGAAGGGAATGGAAAACCACTTCTTTGTATCATCTCCTAGAAAAACCTAGAATGGATCGTCATAAGTCTAAGTGGCATTCAGTTATTATTATTTATTTATTACTAACAAGTTTGTAAAATTTCATCAGAGTTTGAGCTTTTCCTTGGCATATGGTTATAGCTGCTGAGCATAGTAAATGATGTAATCAAATATGCAATATGATGTTTCCCCAGTAATCCTCAAGAAACTCTGGGAAAGATAAACTTCTATAGGCCAATTTAGGAAAATAGCAAGAAAGAATGCGCCAGTTGTGTTCACCACATTTAAAAAGCAGTGGAGAGAACAAATGAGCTGGTTTTGTTCATGGTTCATTTGTTCTCAGGAGAGAGGGGAGCTTGTCTGCCCTGCTGCACATTAATCCTGCTCTCATGTGAACGTAATGTATATATTGCTTGTGGTATCCCCACAAGGCACAACAAGAAGTCAGTACAACCGCTGAGTTACCATTTCTTCAAACTATAAGCATCCCCAAATAATTACTCCATTTACTACAAAGCAAGCAAGCAAAAAGCACATGACTTGAACTCTCAGAACAATTCCCCTATAAACCTGCCGTCAGAGCGTTGGGAGTTGGTGAGGGCTTTTCATGTCCTCATGCCATTTCCTTTGCCAGCCTGGCTGCTGTTATGCTCCTGGCTACTTGCTTCTGCTCAAACAAACATTTCTGCGCCTTTCTTTCTTTTTTTTCTTGTTCATTAGGCTTTCCAGTTTTCTGTGTCAGACGATTGCTTCCAGACCTTCTGGTGTTTCACTAGATGAAGGCAGGGCTTATTTAAACATGTTCCCAAAATGAAGGAGCAAAAACACTATACTGTTCGCCACATAGTTTGTGTCTGAACTGACATAGTTAAAAGCCAAAATATTTAGCAGCAATTGCATGACGCAAAGCTAAGTGTGAGGGACACCCAGTCCCCACCCCTTATGGGGGTAGTTTATTGTACATGATTCAACATACAGTGGTATCTGGGTTTATTAATGCCTCGGTTAATGTAATTTTTGGTTTACGAATGAAAATCCATTGAAAATAATACCTCGGTTTATGATCTCCTCCATGCATTCCTATGGGAAACTGCATTTTGGTTTATGAATGTTTTGCAATACAAAACCTCCCGGAGAATGCACTATATCTGTAAACTGAGGTACCACTGTATATTGCTTTTCTCAATTTTCTGGCATATGCGATCACCAGTTTAGGTCCCAAGAGGCAGTTGTGGACACACTCTGTGGGGACATTGATGATGACATCTTCAGCGGTGTGTGTGGATAATTCCCCTCAAATTCTTTGATGCTTTTCTGCCCACCAAAGCTTCCAAGCAATTTGTGCTTTCTTAGCCCCATTGGGGTAGTGTAGCCAAGCCTGACACGGTCAAAATCCCAGGAATTTCTGAGTAGGAGGGACTATAATGTCACCCTCTACCAAACCAGGCTTCTCTGTTCCTTTCACACTACAACCCTCACAGTAGTAGGAACAAGATTTTTCCAGAGCAGTACATTCTTGCAAGCTAGCCTTGTTGCTGTGCAACGTACCTGAGAGCAGCAGAATTTTAAATTTGCAATTAGAAGTCATTAACTTTACAAAGCCTGTCTGGCCAGGTTATCCTGCTATGGTAATAGAATAGACCATTATTTCAGACACTCAAGCTGGTGGTTAACTAAGCTGACAACCCTGAGGCCTTGGGTGGTGAAGTCCACAGGGAAGGGTAATGATCCCCAAGTGGATTAAATCCCACTTAACTCCATCTTGATGGAGGGCAGCAGCTTCAGCAATACTGGCCTGGGGCTGAGGAGGACTTTGTGTGAAAAGATCCTGCCTTTGTTGCCTTGAGCAAGCTACCCGGTCCTGGGCTGCGTAGCTGTTTTATTTATTTATTTATTTATTTATTTATTTATTTATTTATTTATTTATTTATTTATTATTCGCATTTAATACCCTGCCCCACTCGGGCAAACCCGACTCTGGGCGGCTTACAATGTAAATTACCATAGTAGGTAATCTGTAAACAAACAATATAAAGAGCCTTAAAAATTCATAAAATTCATAAAAGTTTAAAACATTGTTGTCATTGTTGTTGTCGTCATACTGGTAGCATGCAATGTAGCTTCATTAAGAAAAGACTTCTAGGGTCTTGGATCTCATTCAACCTTAATGAGCATGAGGGTCCCCATGGAGGATTATTGTTCAGTCGCACAGTCAATTCCAACCCTTTGCAACCCAATGGACCATTGCCCTCCAAGCACCTCTGTCCTCCACCATCCTCTTCAACCTGCCCAGCTCTGTGCTCATTGCATCTACAGTTCATCTAGCCATCTTATTTTTGGTTATCCCCTTCTTCTTTTGCCCTCCACCTTTACCAGTATCAAGGCTTTCTCAAGAAAATCTCATTTGATGTCCAAATTACTTTAGCTTCATCTTTACTATTTGACCTTCTAAGGAGCAGTCAGGGCTGATTTCTTCTAAGATTGACCTATTTGTTCTTCTTGTTGTCCAGGGGGACTCTCAAAACTCTCCTCCAACACCACATCTCAAAGGCATTTATTCTTCTGCACTCAGCTTTCCTAATGGTCCAGCTCTCACAACCATACAGTGCCACTGGGAATACCATTGCTTTGACTCTGCGAATTTTTGTTTGCAAGGTGATGTTTCTATTTTAATTATGTTCCCCAGGTTTCTCGTAGCTTGTCTCCCAAGCATCAGTCGCCTTTTTATTTCATGGCTGCAATCACCTTCATCAGTGAGCTTTGATCACTGAGCCCATTTTGATCACTGAACCCATTTTGAAATAAGTGAAGAAATCTACAGTACATTAACATGGCAAGACTGGGGAGGCAGAAGGCCATTATAGTCAGGGTAACATTACCTAACTTCACCACTTAAGAATGCATTCGCCGGGGTCCATTTGCAGTCTAAATCTGTACACTTACATGCATGCAGATCCACTGTATTCACTGATGCTTCCTCCCTGCTAAGTGTACAGAGGATTACAGCAGCCTCGGAGATTTAATTTTGCTGTGCTGAAGAATGACTAGCAATTCATAATTTTTTTTGTAAGGATAACTGTGCCAAACACAAAAATAGGGACAGTCATTTGTTAGCAATTGGAGACTAGAAAATAAGAACAGTCCCTGATAAACAACTCATGCATATTTCATGAGTTCTCTCTCTCTCTCTCTCTCTCTCTCTCTCTCTCTCTCTCTCTCTCTCTCTCTCTCTCTCTTAAAGAAGGCTCCATCTTGCTACTCTCAAGCACCCACTCCCCCATTTCGGTTGGACTCCCTAATCTGACTGCCCAGCATAACTCAATATTAGTAGCCATAAGTGCCTTCCCTCTGCAGGATACCAGGAAAATTAGACCACTCAATATGTCAGCAAGCCAAAACTACACACTTACCTACATTAATCACACACACCCATCCCCATGCAGATAGACACACAGATACCCCAGACCCACTCAACATTCTTTGCAGGATTTTGATTGGGAAGGATGGACATAATATATATGGAGGACATGTGTTAGCTTTTTACAGCAGGGGTGCCCAAACTACGGTCTGGGCACCTTAATGTCATGGAAATGTTGCAAGCTTTGGTTACTCCATATTGAAGGGGATGGGCCAATGGGTGAAGGAGGAGGGGAAGTGCTGTCCATAAATGTCAGGGGAGCCACATTATTTGCTAGACTTCAGGAAAATAAAATAAATACTTTATTGTTCTTTTAACAATTGTCCATTTTACATGACATATGTGTCTAAAACCATTCCAGTTAACCAGCTGACTGTAGATCTGTCTTTGTACATTAAAATAAACAAATAAATATAGGATGCCCAGACTTGGGAACACTTTCATTTGATGCCTATTTCACACCTTTCTGTATCACTGCCACGCCAGAACTCAGGTTCTGCAATTTAAAACTAATTGGCTGCATTCCTCATTATAGACAACCATGCTGTCATAACTGTTAAAATCACACAAGTAATCTGTAGCATTTCATATGACCAGCGCTTTGCATTTTCTTACAAGCAGGCTAAGTGAAGGGGATACTCTCTGGTTCCCACTAGTGGGCAATCCATACAGCACCTTGGAAATAAATACAAAGCCATAAAATACAGGCGCAAAGGGGACCTCCATTGTCCCTTAGGACTGATAAAACCTGGAAAATTCTCCTCAGAATGCTTTACAATGCCATTTAAAGGTAAGAGACTAGGGTGTGTGGATCACTTCTTATCTTTACTGCAGTCAATTTTATCTCTCACTGAGAATCTCTTGAGCACTGCTACTAATGTAGATGTGCATTCTCCTGTGCCTATAGTCCAGACATGTCTTTGGACTGCCTGTCCCCCTGTTCATTGTTGACACTCCTCTTCTTGTCCCTTTCCCCAACTTCTGTTGTGGTTGTCATTCACAGGCCGGCACTCTTATCATTTTAATGTCCTAATCCATTACATTCATCACAGGGTTGTCTCCCTGTGTTTCTTCCTGAAGAGAAAAATGAAAAGTTAAATTAAAGGATTTTTAAAAAATTATTATGATGTTCATGTTTCTTCTCTTGGAGTTTTCTCTAGCTGCAGCACGCGTGAGTCTCTGTGCGTGGCAGATAGAGGTATCAGAAATACAATTCAGGTTTCAGGCTCACACCATCATAAACATCTAATATAACAACATTCCTCAACATCTGTATTGTTTTACCATCATCTTTATGATGATAAAACAATATAGATGTAAAGATCTTTTTCAATGGGAATGTTTGGGGAATATAGTTATGTTAGACATTTATGGTGAAGTTGTGATCTTGAAACCTGTATTTCAGATGCCTTTAATGTAACAAACAAACACACAGAGACTGCATCATTCCTTTTGACTTCACCACTAAGCATTTTGGACAGTTCGTTTGTCTCAACCTCCTAATCAAGTGCTAGCTGAGGATATACATATAGGACAGGGAGATAAGTGGTGTGGATCTGATTATCTCTGTATATAGGGTAGGTGCATAAGAACCTATGTAAAATAGGAGCCAAAAGCTGCTTTCAGTTCACTGATTTTCCATAAGTAAAGTTTACCTGGTTTCCCCATGAGCAAGCAACAGCAGCTGCAGAGGAAAGCTGAGCAACTACTCTTTGTGTTAAATACAGAGATATTACAATATATTTGCCTAGCAATACATGTGACTTTATATCTAGAATTGTGATGCATGAGTTAGGGTATTTTTTTAAAAAGGTGAAAGCAGAAGGACTGTTTCCTTTGCCCATTTTAATGTCACAACCCATTCAGCACAGTCACCAGGATTCAAGATTTGTGTGTGTGTGTGTGTGTGTGTGTGTGAGAGAGAGAGAGAGAGAGAGAGAGAGAGAGAGAGAGAGAGAGAGAGAAATGTTCAGGGGCAAAAAAAAAATTCATGAGGGGCAAAAATGTCACACTCACATATATAACATTGGCATCACAGGGCGGGTGTGGGGGGGAAGCTGTTAGTTCAGAAGGGATCTTGGCCCTCTTGCGACAGCCCTGAACCCATTACAAACATTGCAGGGTTATTTGGAGTGGTAGCCGCCTTAGTCTGTGCAAGCATATCAGAGAGTAAACAAAATGGGGGTGGGGGGAGAGACAAAAAAAATTGTGGCACCTTAAAGACTAACTCCTGTATTTAAATGTCAGCTTTCGTGGACCAAATCCACTTCATCAGACAGGGTTATTATCTCCCTAGAGAACACTGCCCGCAGATCCACTTGGGTGGGAACTAACTATTCCCATTGGCTGCACGACTGGATCATTGGGAGTGCTCCACAAAAAGGAAGCCCTAGAAGTGTTTCAGAAAAAGAGTGCAACGTCTTAGCAAAAGAGAGGAAGGGAAGGCTCTACAGAAAAATGTGCGGATGCCATAACTTTGAGCTATCTCACATAGCTCCAATATGTGAGCTATGTGCCCTGTCTGGAAATACTGTACTCTGAAGTTTTTAGAGTACTTAGATGTTATTTGTTATAGCTGAAAGTTACCTTGTAATTACTAGTCATAGTACTCATTACTTAGAAGTAACTAGTTATATGTAACTAGTTACTTCTAAGCTCTGCTGCATATCCAGCTTATGAGTAGAACTTGGAGGATTCCTTTCAAAATGCCCTTAAAAATTAACGCCCTTAAAAATTAATTTTCGAAAGTACAGTAACTTGGTATTATTTCTTGTACCTAAACATGTTAATTAACTTGTGAACTCCCCAGAGAGTACACTATGGTCTATATAAGTGTGATTGCTTTGCTTTTGCTTTAAAAAACAAACAAACCAGTATCAGTCAATTACAGTAGACATCATCTAAAAGTAATTTTTTTTCTCCTGCTTAGTTGTGTTACTTGTGTCTAGTGGGCAAGGAACATCATTAAAGAAGGATATAGCTGAGGAACTCAACCTCCACTGTGTCACTTGGAGGCCCCTGAAAAGGCTGAGGGTCGGAGTCCCTAAATGTAAGACCAACATGCTCATGTGGGGGGCTGCTGGCAGACAACAACACACAGTGTGAATGCAGAGAGATACAGAATCTTGATCATTTACTTGTCTCTTGATTACTTCCAGAAACATGCAGAGATGAGGGCTTAACTTTGGCCAATGACAAAGCCAAGAAAGTGGCTTCATCTTGGCAGTCCATGGTTTGATCAGGACATGAAAGAAGAAAAACTTGTAACGAGTGAATTGCAAGTTCTGTCCATCTTATGTGGAAAGTACAGCCTTACTTCTGCCTTAAACAAAGACAGTCCCTTTCCCTGTTACATGTGTAGAGAGACTCTCAATGAAAGACAGGACTATTCATGTTACAACAGTGGCAACCATGCAATCCCTTACTGATCAGGCTTCTACCACAGACACTGGAAAGCGGAGACTCTATTGATTGCCCCAATCAATGGTTAATCTGAAGACCAGCAATAGCTGTGAGAAGTGTTTTACACCAGGATGCCTGACCCAAACTGAACATAGCAAGCAAAGCAGTATTAATAAAAAATACATCCCTTTATCCCAGGCAACACCTCCTTTTCCTTGTTCTTCTCCTCTGTGACAAGACATTTGGGTTTTTTAAACAAATCATGTGGCAGCTCTACAGAAGAAAAGACATGAAAGAAGGCATTCTGGAGAGATATTGGGGAATTCCTCTCAAAATAATCTTCCAAAGTAATTATTTTTTAAAATAAATAACTAGATATTATTTGTTACACCTAAAAACCTCACAATCTTCTTAGTTACAGTACAATACAGTACAGTAGAGAATAGCGATGGTGAACGTATGGACGCATGCCAGAGGTGGCACTCGGAGACCTCTCTGTGGACACCCATGCAGTCACCCCAACACAGAGTTCACCCCGCCCCTCTGCCCAGCTACCCAATGGGAGTGCTTCCTCCCTCCCCCAGCACAGTGTTCACCTTGCCCCTCTGCTCAGCAGCCCAATTGGAGTGCTTCCTCCCTCCCCTATTGCTGTGTTGACACTTTGAGATAAATAAGTGGGTTTGGGGTTGCAGTTTGGGCACTCAGTCTCTAAAAGGTTCGCCATCACTGGTATAGAACTTTATTTGTTTAAAAAATGGAGTTCTGGCTTGCCTGAAGTCAGTTTCAATCCTTAGTAAGAAAAGAGGAAGGAGACCATGACAGTGAAAGGCAGGAAGGAAAGTAGTATAACCTGTGCAGTAATCAGAATCACATGCCGACCCAGAGATAATTTAAGTTCTGCCAGAAGCAAGAGGACTCCTCAGCCTGGCAATCTGAGGGCACCTGCCAGCTGCTCTGTTTTTCCTTCCATAAAATATTTATTTCTAGTAAAGAAAACAAAAGCAGTGGGGAAAGACTACGATAGGAAGTAGGAAGCATCATGGAGATGGCTATAATGTTCTGTATTTGATGCATAAAAAAATGCAAGCCTGGAAGCCTCTTTAATCGATCAAAGCATGTTTGAAAACATCAAATTATATATGCTGTTGTTGTAAATATGTGCGATTCAAGAGGTAAGTCCTTTATCCAAAAGCACTATGATAGTGAAATAGGTATGAGCAACATGGACCCCAAGGAGTACACATAGCCTTCTTTACCCAATTTATGGTTCTTTAAGAGCCCCCACTAATGCTCAATTTGCTATGATGGCAGGGGAAAAAATCCAGCCTTTCCTTTAAAACAAGGTTTATGCTTTTCTTCATCTGGTTACCAAGCTCAGTCTTGCACCTTGTTTACAGGTAAGGTGGGACTTTTGTTTACTACTATCACTGCAAATGTGGTGTTGAGAATATGACCAGGGCCACCCCATTCCCACCTCTGATGTAACCAACCAACTGATCCATTAGGGCTGGGGTGCCCAAACTGCGGACCGTGGACCAGATCTGGCCCCTGTTGCCAATTCATCCAGCCCACGCTGCCCTCATCATTCATGGAAGCAGAAGTAAAATGTGCTCGTACTGGCACGTTTTACTTCCGCTTCCAGGAGCAACGAGGATGGCATGGGATGGATGAGTTGGCGTTGGGGCCAGATCTCGCCCACATGCTGTAGTTTGGGCACTCCTGGTTTAAGCAGAGAAAATGGTAGCCTAAAATCTATCTCATCCTGTTGCGAAACAGATTGCAGATTCCATGTCTGGTGAGAAGAACCATGTGACCAGCCCGCTGAACCACATGACTGGTCCATGGCATGAAAAGTTTGGACACCCCTGCATTAGGGATTGCCATTGTATATTAGAACTAGTTATTTTGTGAGCTGTGTAGTAAGTGCTTCCTCTTTCTCTCGAGTGGTTGCTTACCCTCAGTGAGCCAATCCTGTTAAAGCCTGATTAAAGCAATTATTTTTAAGGATGCTCTTCACAGCATCTAGAATATGCTCAGATGGGAAGTTCCCCTCCCAAAAATTTGTTTTTAACAACCTTGCATGCAGCCTGTACAGTAGTTGGAATAACTTGGAGGCACCTTTATGGGCCTCCAAGGCAGGGATAAGTTAAAATATATGCAAAAATATATAAGAAAAACAATTAAAATTGATCAAGATTTAAAACAATTTTAAAAACATTTAAAATATTCTAATTTTATAACCAGGGTGTTCTGTAGGACACCCCCACCCCCCTTGTTGCTTAAAAGCCTGCCTGGCTAAAAGGAAGCCAGGGAGCAGCCATCTTGACTCAAGTGTGGCTACACAAGACTGATCACTTAGGATAAGCTGTTAAAAAAGATGAATTGTCTTAGGAGAGTGGCTGTCCAGAATGTGTTGAGTGCTGGTTCTGCTTGTGTGTATTTGTGAATGTGCATGGATGCATGTGCACACATATGCCTTCATGAGGGTAAGACACCAGACCAAAGCACTGTCTGTGGGTGTGTGCACTCTGTTGGCCAGACATCTCATTATGGTAATGGAGCAGACTGTACAGCCAGTGACTTAACACTGTGTGTTGGGTTTTGGTAAACAACCTGACTTCCTAAAGGAGCCAATGGTTATGGGTGGATGAGCCCCTTTAGGTGGGGTGATGGTCCCTCTCAGTGGAGGAAATGCCACTGGAAACCATCACATTGGGCTCAACAGCAAAATGAGCAGAGGAGGAACCAATTTCTGATTCCCAATAGTCATGGAGGCAGAAGAGACCAAGCCAGATGGACTGGCTGTGAAGGCACACCTTGATAATATCCTCAAAGCTGCGGCAGTCCATTGCAGTCCTGGTGTTAAATCCTGCATGTCTCGTTTCATATGCGCTGCAGGAGATGGCTCCGTGATTGCAGTGTGGGTCACTTCATGGCAATCTGGGATCCACCTTAAACAAATTCTATGGCATTTTTCCTGCTTGCCTTGGAGGGTGAAGATGGTACAGAGCCAGCAGGCCTCCAAGACCAGGCCAAACGTATACTCAGATCAAGTTGCAGCTGATGACAATGACGGCACTCTGTTGATCTTTCCTTTTGGCAGGAGTTCAAAGCAACCGCATACTTTGAATGGAATTGAAAAGATTTGACTTTTAAAATGTAGATGTCAAATCTTTTCAAGTTGGGGAAGAAAAATTACAGATTTGGGCTGTGGAACTCCAGGTCAGTTCAGGTTTCCCATTGCATCATATAGTTCCTGCCTTTCCCCCCAGTCTAGTCAAACTCTCTCAGAAGCCCATCTGGTAGGGGTGGGAAACAATGGCTGGGTTAATCAGGTCAACTAGCATTCTGGATAATGAAGGCTTACAGGAGCTGCATCCCAGCAATATCTGGATGGCCCTAGTCGGTCATGCGTGCAAGCCTTCCTTGTTATCTGCACCCCATGTCCCTGCAGGATTTTAAAAGCTGCCTCTTTGTTCTGTGACAAAACCTGCAACAAAACCACTTTGCTTTTAATTATTTAATCTTGATTTTACAGATTGTGCTTTGCTTTCCACATTTCTGCTTCCCTTCTTTAAAATTTTGATATAATGAGATTTTTTTATCAGTTTCATTATTAAATTGTTAATGAGGCACCCATTTTGTTTTTTATTAGTTTCCCCTGAGGAAAAGTTGAGTTGTGCAATTGTTGGGGCTGACACAACGCTTGCTACACACCTTGAAATTCCTCTCTGTCTTTGCTAGGATACTTTGGCACCTGAGGCAAAAAGATAATTTTTTTAACCACCCCCCCCCCCCCAATAATGCTGTCTACAGTGCTGCAAAATATAATAAACTGTGTATTTGACAGCTTGATGCTTTCTAAACCAACTCCATATCTACTCCTTCAGGTGTTCCTTTGTCTCCATGCCTCACAGAAGCCTTTGCCAGGGTAGAACCATGGCAAAGTCAAGGTACATAATATTCAAAGCTGGTCAGATTATTTTGGCATCTGAGGCTTAATAAATTGATACAACAAAATCTCTCAGTGGCCTGTCCTCTTGTCTAGCATTAAAAATGAAAAGGAAAATTAAAAATCATATTGCAAACCATTTTAACAGCCAAAAAAAGTGGCAGGTAGAGTCTAAGGACACTACCGTCAGGGATTTAGTGCATTAATTCGATGTGTTGAATTATGCTCATTAGTTCATTTATTTCTTTTATTTCATTCATTAGTTAAGGGTGATGTTTCAAATGGGAGAAAATAAAGACATTTTTGTTGTTCAGTCACACAGTTGATTCCAACCCTTTGCGACCCCATGGACCACTGTCCGCCAGGCACTTCTGCCCTCCACCATCCTCCTCAACTTGCTCAGCTCTGTGCCCATTGTGTCCACAATACCATCTAGCCATCTCATTTTTGGCCGCCCCCTTCTTCTTTTGCCCTCCACCCTTCCCAGCATCAAGTTTTTCTCAAGTGAATCCTCTCTTCTCATTTAATGTCCAAAATACTTTAGCTACATCTTTACTATTTGACCTTCTAAGCAGCAGTCAGGGTTGATTTCTTTTAGGATCGACCTATTTGTTCTCCTTGCTGTCCAGGGGACTCTCAAAACTCTCCTCTAACACCACATCTCAAAGGCATCTATTCTTCTGCCCTCAGCTTTCCTTATGGTCCAGCTCTCCCAACCATACATTGCCACAGGGAATAAAATTAAGGTTTTCATAAAATGTTCATTAAATCTAAGATTTTCTGAGCTAAGGTAAAGGTCATCCTTGATTGAAAGCCAGTCATATCCGACCCTAGGGTTCAGTGCTCATCTCTCTTTATAGCCAAAGAGCTAACGCTGTCTGTGTCTGCAGACATTTTTGTGGACATGTGGCAGGCATGGGATGCTGTTCACCTTCCCACCAAAGTGGTCCCTATTTATCTTCTTGCAATTTCTTGTTTTTGAACTGCTAGGTTGTTTTAACCCAAAACCAGAAATCCCAATTTCATTTGTGTTTATTTTTTTTATATTTTATTTTTCAATGAAGATGCTTTTAACTTTTACTTTCCATTCTCCCTGAATCTACCCACTATGCACATGTGTCCATAAGCGCACAAACAACAATTCACCTCAGGTGAATAACTGCAAAGGACAAATTTTTAATAAATATTTCAATAGTCAAACTGCAAAGAAGAGTTTTTCCTTCACGATTCCTTGAAAGCAGTTCTTCAGAAAAAGGGAAAGCCAAAAAGGAAACTGGTTATTAATTCAAAGGAGAAACTTCCTACAGTGTATCCATTCTCACACCAATGTATCTATTCTGGAGAGATACTTTTTTTTGAAGGAAAGAAGGTTAGAAAGAAAGTGTGGTTTTTTTTTGTTTTAAACCTTTACATAAAATGATTCTGAAGTCCGATCCAAATTGTATAAGTATCAAATGAAAGGTTATTCTGTCCTCTTTCAAGCACACTTTAGATAACTTTGATTGGTCGATCAGGGTTTTTTTTTATCACCTCCAAACACTCCCCTCCTCGTGGAAATGTCATTTCAACAGTCACGTTTGTCAATATCTTTTTTGTGGATTCCTGCTTTTGCATAATTTTTCTCCACAAGTTGTATGTGAACTGTATCCACCTCAGGAAGTTGTCATATTCACTTTTTAAATTGGTTTCCCCTCCTTTTGTGGGGTTTGTGTGACCTCCTTTTAGTGGTTTTTTGTAAAATGCTTCATAGATCATGTTTCTGAAGTCCAATTCCAAATTTGAAAGTGTCCCCACAAAGTTTAATCTTTCCTCTTTCAAACCCACTTTGTATCATCTGAAATGGTTGGGTAGTTCTTTCGCTAGCACCATGTCAACTGACCCCCCTAGCAAAACTGTCCCTTTTCTGATGCTACTTCCGAATGTGATGACGTCATCACTTTGCTTTTTGGCTTTTGCGTTCCACCAATTCTTAAAGTCACTGAGACGATCTTTCAAATGACATAACCCTTATTTTCGTGGGTGCCTTAGTTTTGGTGTTACAGCCTTTCAAAAGTACATGATTTTCGTTACATTGCAAGAGCTGTCAGACCAGCCAAACGAAAGGTAAGATGTTCATAGAATTCACGTCAAAACAGCTATCCCATTCTGCCCAGCAGTAAAGCACAGCAACTTAGAGCATTTAAACTTAGAAGCAGGACACTTTTTCCTGGCATAGACCACATCTCTTCTAGAGTAATCCATTGGAGGCTACATGCTAATAAAGACCCATCACCAGAAGCGGACAGAGATGTTACCAAAATGATCTCTCAGTCTCTCTGTCTCTCCCTCCCTCTTTTTCTTCCTTTGCCTTCCTGTGAACTTCTTCTCTTTCTCTCTCTCTGATGCCTCCTTCCTTCTTCCCAGGGGTCTAAATACTAGTGCGAGAATTGCAAACTGCAGGAGTACTGCAGTCTTCCCGTTCTACACCATATGGCTACAAAAGAAGTCCCAGTGTTTTTCTGTCCTGTGACTTTGAAATAAATGTTTGGCTTCTACATGGGGTGCCCAGGTAATAAAAAGAGGGAACAATTCCTGTAACTTTAATAGTTGCATGGACATTTTCACATCTACTGAGATTTTTGCATCTAAGCTAGGGATTCTCAACCTGCAGGCCGCAGGCTGAATGCAGCCCGTGGCACTGTTTCATGTGGCCCACCACCACCTCCACCACACTAGGAAGTGCTGTGTGGTAGAGGAAGGGCAAAATGGTCGTCCAGCCCCTGAAACTGTCGGATGGAGTGTGAACTGGCCTCCGGCTTTACAAGGTTGAGAACTCCTGATCTAAGCTATTGTTACAGTTATAGAAATGCTGCCTACTTTTTTCATCTGGTCACCCTACTTTCTAGGTGGGTTTAGGACACTATAATGGAATCTGTTTCTTTCTCCACCTGCCACTCTATGCAGCCCAAGTGAGAAGTTCAGCCCTAGGCTTCTCCAATATGGGGTGCCTCAGGGATCGGTGCTTTCATCTCTCCTATTTAACATCTACCGTATATGCCGGCGTATAAGATGACCCCCCCCAACATTTCCACTCAAAATATAGAGTTTGTTATATACTCGCCGTATAAGACAACCCCCTCTTCCGCACACCTTCCACACACCAAATAAAACATAAAAGAACATCAGATTTGATTTCAACAGCTCCCTGTGGCCGGCACTAGTGTGCAAGTGTGCATGTGCAAGCTCTGCGTAGACAAGAGGTGGGGTGGAGCACCGCTGCTTCCCACTGAGCAGAACAGGCCAGTCATGCCGAAAAGGCTGGCACCCCTGTCTCACTGCTGATGCTCGCCACAGCCATGCTGGATACCGCACGATACTGGATGGTATGTAGAATGAGGTGGGTGGGCATCGGGAGGCCACTATGGGCACCGGGCAAGCATCGGGAGGCCACTATGGGCAGCTATGTCTATCCCAACTGAAGTGCACCTGGCGTATAAGACGGCTCCCCCACTTGGAGGCATGTTTTTCAAGGGGAAAAAGTAGTCTTATATGCCAACATATACAGTACATGAAACCACTGGATGAGATCATCTGTTCCCATGGGGTGAAGTATCATCAATATGCAGATGATACCCAGTTGTATATCTCGGCCCGTGGGGACCCTAGCAATACAGTGGAAGTCCTTTCCAGGTTGCTGGAGGCTATTGGAGTCTGGATGGGGGACAACGGGCTACAACTGAATCCTGGCAAGACTGAGTGGCTGTGGGTCAGGGGTCCTGCACTATCTCGGGAGTTACCATCTTTGGTTCTGGACAGGGCAGTTTTGCCCCAAACAGACCCGGTGCATAACCTGGTGACCTGGACCCATGACTCCAGCTTGAAGAGCAGGTGGCAGCCATGGCCAGGAGGGCCTTTGCACAATTTTGTGTTGTATGCCAGTTACACCCGCTCCTGGACCTTCTTGCTCATGGTCACCTCCAGACTTGATTACTGTAATGCACTCTACATGGGGCTACCCTTGGTGACCATTCAGAGGCTGCAGCTTGTCCAGAATGCAGTTGCTCGGGTTGTGATGGGGTGCAGACATTATGTTCATGCCTCACCACTGCTTCGAGAGCTGCACTGGCTTCTAATATGCCTCCAGGTGCAATTCAAGGTGCTGGTTATTACCTTTAAAGCCCTACATGGTAGTGGGCCAGGATACTTAAGAGACCGCATCACCCCGAGGACATTTGTCCATCCCACCAGAGTGGACTGGAGAGGCTCACCTCTCTAGCACTAGAAGGAGAGCCTTTTCTGTGTCCACACCGGCCCTATGGAACCTCCTGCCAAGTGAACTGCGCCTCCAGACAGAGCTGCTGCCCTTCAGAAAGGGGGTAAAGACTTGGCTGGCCGGGCATGTGTGGGGTGCGGGCTGGACAGTCAGTTCGGCCAGCTGGCTCTTTTGAATAATCCCCACCTCTCTCCCTGATATTGATATTTTAAACTTTTTAACCCTTTTAAACTTTTAAAATTTTAAATGCAATCAATGTGTTTTTAACTGTGTTTTAAATTTTTGTAAGCCGCCCTGAGTCTTTGGATGAGGGCGGGGTATGAATGTGATAAAATAAATAAATAAATAAATATTCAGCATGCCCAGGCAGGACATACTGGTCATTAGTTGGATAGAGCTCTTTGGATTTGATCAAAGAAACAGAAGGATGAGTCAACCTTGAACTCTGTCGGGATCGAACTCATAACATCAGCAGTTTTGGCTGCAGTACAGCAGTTTAACTGCTGCACCGATAGGGCTCTGGTGGCAGTCAAAGTATTGCACAGTAAGAACATCTGAGGCCAGATTCACTTTCTTTAGGAGGGGGCATAGGACAGTCTCTTTCAGACCGGAAGGCATAATGCCTTCAGTCAGTGAGGCATTGATAATACTCCTCAGCCACTCCCCCCCCCCTATGATTTTACTAACCATGATGGGCAAGAGTCAAAATACAAGATGGTGGGCTTACAGCGAGCAAGTGCCTTGTCCACCTCCTCCAATGAAGTTTTAATTGTATCTCGTATACTTAAACTCTTTTCACCATGCTAGTCAATGTCCATAATGTTGTTGTTGTTGTTGCTGCTGCTGCTGCTGCTACTACTACAATGACACAAGCTGAAACTTCTCCCAAGGGACCTGAATGAGCATCTCCACTGGACATCTCCACTTGAACTACCATAGCAACTGTGGCATCAAGGTCCTGACGGATGATCTCAACCTTGGACATAAAGTGAGATGCAAAAGTCTCACAGCTAAGATGGTGTTCAAGTTGGCCCGGAAGTTGACTTGCTGTAGTGAGGCTACGGATGATCTTATAAAGCTCCGCCTGTTGATTTGCTGCCTCAGCGATACAGAAAACATAATACTCCTTCCTACCCCTTCTGGTATGTTGTAAACAAATAGCTATGGCCCCAAATTCTCTTCTGATGGGACCTTCCCCCTTGCTCTCCAGCCTTCTCCTATGTTGCTTCAGTGCTCTAAGGTCCTTCTTAAACCATGGGGACCGGGACGGTCTGCATAGGAGAGGGCGCTCAGGTGCGATCGTGTCTACTGCCTGGGTCGCCTCAGAGTACCACCTGGCAACTTGAGCTTTGACAGGAGTGACAACCATTTCAGTTGGAAACCCACCCAAGGCAGCTTGGAGACCTACTGGATCCAGCAACCTTTGTGAGCAGACCATCTTAATCAGTCCTGATAGTCGAGGGGGAGGGGCCACTGTCACAAGCCCAAATCTCAACAGGTATTGATCTGACCAAGAGAGGGCGGAGATAACAATGTCTTCCACCCTCAGATCACCATCTTCATGTGATCTCATGAAGATCAAATCTAGGATACATCCTGCCACACGCGTGTGGCCATTAACACATTGGGAGAGACCCATTATCCACAAGGACGCCATAAACTCCGAGGCTCCACCTGCCAACACCCCTTCTATATGAACATTGAAGTCTCCCAGCGACAAAGTTTTGGGAGAAGACAACACCACAGGAGATGAAGTCGGACAGCCCCGGGAGGACAGCAGGCAGGTCATGAGGGGCACGATATACTAGATTGTAGTTAAATAACTTAGAGAGTGCCACGATATTGAAACCTCCAGCAATAACAACCTGGAAGGAAAAGTAATTTGGACGCTCACAATTCAAGGCTGCATTTCAGTTCAACCTCCTCTTGTCATTTCAAGAGGTAATTTAAATATGGTGCCTCTTAAAAAGAGCTTCTGTGCCAGAGGGATTTCAGGAGATGGAGATTGTTAGTCAAAAGATGCAAATCACATGCTAAGACAACGTTTAGTCTTGAGATACGACTTCGTAATAATTTATGACATTATTCTTTGTTTGAAGATTGAATACCGGTTTGGTATCCGCCCCCACTCCCCAAATCCTTTTTTTTTATGTCCTTAAATTTTGATAGAAATAGTCTGCAATTTGAAAGGATTCTGGTCTTTTTGGAAGGCAAGAGAACAGCCTCCAATTCTGCACTCTGGGAAGCACTTTTGTGTTGAACCGCTGCCTCATAATTTCCTCTTTCCTTCCAAGATAGCACAAATTATTTTGCTTATGAGGCACAGCCAGAAAAGCGCCTCTCAAGAAATATCTTACTTTGATTTTGTTAACTAAATTCAGTTTGTACAAGCTTTTACATTCATTTTACAACTTTTTTCAAGTTGTAATCTCCAGTACTATGCTGGAACTGAATTGGCATGAGGGTAAAATGAACTTTTACCTCAGAAATAAACAGAATAGAGTCTGATAAACTAAGGCTGCTCAGTTCAATTTGACTGTCTTTTTAGTCATTTCACTAAGACCCAGATAATCTTCTGGCATCTCTCATTTAAACCTGCCAGTTATAGGCCCCAGGTAAGGAAGATTTTAGAGGAAAGAGGGGAAAGTCCCATATTTCCTCTGGTAGTTTTAAAATCCAAACTGATAACTTAAAATCTGTTTCCCAAAACCACCAGCAGGACCATTCAGATGGCTTTGTTTCATTTTAATGTAATTACTAATCCCAAGAAACCATGCACATATGCATGTATGTGCATGCACGCACATACAGAGAATCTTTTCTTTCTGTATTCTAGCTTTATAATTCTTCCGTCTACCACAACATCAGGATATTTCTTTGTAAACATACACATAGATTGTTTACATAGGCATAAAGGTAAAGGTAAAAGTTTTCCTTGCTCGAAAGCCAGTCGTATCTGACTCTAGGGTTCAGTGCTCATCTCTGTTTCAAAGTTGAAGAGCCAGCGCTGTCTACTTCTGCAGGCATTTCTGTGGTCATGCGGCACTGGAGCGCATGGAACACTGTTTACCTTTCCACTGAAATGGTACCTATTTATCTACAGTACTTGCAATTTCTTGCTTTTGAACTGCTAGGTCGGAAGGAGCTGGGACAAAGACAGGAGCTCATTCCGTCTTGCAGTACTGTACTTGGAAATTAAACTGCTGACCTTCCACCTTCCAGTCAGCATCTTAGCCACTTGAGCCACCGCAGTCCCTACATAGGAATACATCCCTGCTATTTGAGGCATATTGGTCCAATGGCATCCACACGTCAATCAGGCCAGTCTGTCCCATCCCACCCCCAACTCACCCCATTTTGACAGCCCATCAAGGTTTAAAATAAATTAGCCAGTCCTGCCCCAGCAGCCGCACCACTTCCAGACAAGTGGCCTAAAGAGTGAAGAACATTCTGCATCCCAGCTGAGGGGGAAAGCTGTTACCCAACTACTCTAAACGGGGAACTACTGTTTTCCCTCCACCACTGACCAGACCCAAGGCAGTGGGGGCCCTCTTTGTAGCTAAGGCTTCTCCATCAGGTGCAGAGGACTTCCCCCCTCTCCCCACAACAATGAATCCACCACATTGGGGAAGCAAAATGCAGTCTGGATATGAGGATCATGCCAAAGCCATTTTGCCTCTCCCCCTGACCTTTTAAAAAGCCACTCTAAATTGGCCTGGGAGGGCCAATGTAAGCAAGCTCATAGATAATATCCTGCCCTATCTAGCAATTTGGTTTTTCAAAATAAATAAATAAATAATCTCCGGTTTATGAATGTGAGATGGTGTGCTTCTGTATCCACATTTTATAATGGCCTGATACTGCTGCACAATATTGTGCCTGCGTTGTCAGCAGGAAAAGTGTTAACAATACCAAAGGCAGCAGCCATGATGTTCTACAAGATACCCTCTTGGGCTCACTACCTTTCACTTTTGTTGGAAAACAACCATGACAATTGTTTTGTGTTTGGGTAAAGAGTAGTTAAGTTGTGAAAAAAGGAGACACCTTTTGGGATTTTCCATTGCTTGATGTGTCCATGTATGGGTAGATTCCATCCTTAGAAAAATACATGCACACATTTCGCTCTGTTCTCTCTCCAAGATACATTCACAAGTCTACAAAACCCGCCCCATCATCTGGGAATGTGTTTTATTATTGTTGTTTTATTAATGTTTATTAAAATTTATCATTCTTTTTTATTCTGTTTGGATTGTTCTGTTTTTCATATTACTGTATTGTGGTCTGTTCTTTTATCAATGTAAGCCGCCCAATGTAAGCCGCCAGCCGCTTGCACCAATCGTGGCGGGGTATAAAATAATTTTTAAACCCCCAACTCTTCCCCATTCAGACCAAAACCATCTTCAAAAACATTCTTCGGCCCACTCCTCTTTCCTTAGGCCTAGCCATACCTACACTTGCTAAAGAAACTCAAGAGCTAATCTGTGATAATTTGGGTTGACATTTGCATTCCTTTTAAAAGGCTTGCTATACTGTACTGAAATGTATACCATTTTCTATGCTTCCTTCTGTATTTAGTGAAACCACTGATCTTTAAGTGCTTATTATCTTTTAACTTTTTCTGTATTAATGTAGCATTCTGATTTCATTGATGTGTGGAAACATTAGGCTGACCTTTCAAATATGTTTTAATTTGTTTCAGTAGATCACTCTTTTGGTTAAGTACAGAGGGTGCAGAAATGTATACACATTTTAAGAGATGTTATCTATGTCTTACTTCTTGAAGTTGAATTAATTATTGTAGCAATGTGTAGTACTGTATGATGTTCACTCAATAGAATGAATGCTAGCGTCACCATGCGACAAGCAGGAAAGTAAAAGAAAATGGTGGAAGGTATTTGCCAGGAGAATGGATAAGATGAAAAGATGCGGTTGAGTTTCCCCAACATTCTCCTGACTTCTACCTATGTCAAACCATAAAGCAGGGATTCTCAACCTGTGGCCCACAGGCCAGGTGTGGCCCACAGCACCATTTCATGTGACCCCCCACTGCTTCCACCACACCAGGAAGTGCCATATGGTGCAGGAAGGGCAAAATTGCTATCAAGCCCTCAAAACTGTCTGAGGGTATGTGACCCAGCCCCTGGCTTAAAAAGGCTGAGAACTCTTGCCTTAAATGATGTGGTGTACTGTAGAAAACTGGCTACACTGGTGGTACTTCGGGAAGGAATTGAAAGGGCATGCACAGCGATACAAGGGGACACTTTGGTCAACATTGCTCAAAATTGTTATTATCAGATGTAAAGCAGCCTCACAGTGTCTCAAAATGAAGTGGGTTGGGGTGGATTTGCCCAATCAACAATTGGACCAAAACACCCCAAACAGTGTGTTGTACACCCTTGTAGACGGCCTTTTACTATTTGAAAGTAAGTCATAACTAGAGTAAGTTCATTTGAATCAATGGAACTTATAGAGGAGTTGACTTACCAAATCACCACTAATTAAATAGGCCTATTCTAGAGTGATTTTTAAGTTAAACACAAGATCCCTGCTTGTACCAGGGATGTATATGTGCAAAGTGTACTCATTTGTACTCCTTTTAACAAAAAGGGATGACACAAAGCAGAGCTTAGAAGTCAGACATAAAGGTGCAATGCTATTTGTATTACTTTTTATTGTTCTGGATAACAAGGACCCTGATGTTACTTCTTAGTAGTAACTTCTACTGCACTTTAACATAATTTCCAATTAAATTTACTCCTAATTATTAGGAATGAAGTTTTTTTTAAAAAAAATCAAGGACGCCTTATTCCATTATTTAGCAGGAACTCACTAGGCAGAATTATGGGACCAGAGACATCTTCCATTGAAATTCATTCCTTCATCCACAGGTGCAAGTTGACCAGGGGTTCTTGTATTTTGAAAATCCCATTACTAATAATGTACTGCACACCTGGAAATGTGGAACGTAGACAAGAGGACCAGGCTTGGACCAGGTTTTGGAAAAAGACTATAGGGCAGTGGTTCCCAAAAATTTTTTGACCATGCCCAACCTAAGCATCTCTAAAATCCTGATCCCACCCCAGTGACCCCACCCCCTGTGATGTATAATTCTTATTATTCAAAAGGTGAACATGTAGAGGAAGCCTAAAAGGCCATTAACTTGGTCCAAACATACTCAAATTGCCCCCCTTAAAAATAAAATTGCTCCCCCATGCCATGGGGAGTGTGCCCCATGTTGGGAACCACGGCTATAGAGGAAAAGCCATGTCCTCCATGCTATCTTCAGCTTTTCTGTTCTTCATGGGTGACCTCAGTAATCAAGGTGAGGCTAGCTTGGGAAGTGTGTGGTTTCTCTTAGTCCCATCTGTTATAGCATTTAAGATGGGACAAAACAGCATTCCCTTTTGGTCAAACAGAGAAGAGTTTATTATGCATAATAATGATTCTCATGAGTGTAGTCACTCCAAAGATGAGAATAACATCCATTGAAAAGACAGAGCCTTTTATAGTTTCTCTCCCCCTTCTGGTTTACTCAAGACATTTCACCCGATCACCGTGACCCTTTTGGGTTAATTTGTACAAATCATTTCTACATATTTTCATCATTACATTTGTTGGCCAAGTACAGAGATCAAGTACAGAGGCCAAGTACAGAGGATTGCAAAAGAATACTCATGCCAGTTCTTTTAGATACCACTGGGAACCATTAAAGATATATTTCTTATGAAACATGACCAGGTCTTTATCGGTTACAGATGTTGTCTTACATTTATATAACATCCTGTGTAATTTTGGCACATATTTAAGTTTTTCAACATCGCCCACGCAGGGCTGTACTATTCTAACTATTACTAAGGTCAAGCTGACATTTGGCACAAGTAATCATGCGGACTTACATATGAACATAATAGTTTTCCTTCATAAACAAAATTCCAATCTTGCCACGTCGCTTCAATGTTAGCTTTAGTTTCTGTAGCAGCAAGCAATATTTAATCAATATTTTATTCTATTATTTATTATTCGATATCAATTCCCCCCTCTGAATCTTTTCAAAACGTAAAGATTCACAACTCTTAATTTCACAGTATCTTAAGGCGTCTACTGAGGAATCATGCTTATTATACAAGGGATGACACATTTTATCACTAAGCATCCGAGGTGGCCTACGTGTCCAAAGGGTACTTGCAATGTTGGAAGCTTTGGGAACTAGGTTCCAAAAATTCCTTAACATTGAAAGCTGTGCTCCAGTGTTTTTCAGGATTGTAAGTTAATTGTGTTAAACTGAGCCACTGCTTTTCCTGACTCTTCTAGGTGTCGGCAGTAATTATCAAGATTAAAATTTCACTGAGCCTCCTCTTTTACCAAAAGGTGTTCCTAGGCTAGCTTACTGTGATTTTCCACCGTTGTCCGGAGCTTACCTGTGTTCATTGGTAGTACGGGAGCCTAAAAAAAGCTGTTTCAGCACTTTTCGTACATAACAGACCTCTTTTTCCTTACTGCTCCCAATCTATCATAGACAGACACGCTCAATAACTCTCTACTGGTTATTGGCTTAAGAAAGAAAGATGGTTTGTTCTACCCTAGAACACAAGTTCCGGACAAATTTGCAGATAACTTTTCATAAGCCAGCCTTCCACATATCCAGTACATGGTGCAGTCTAGGGACCTGCAGAATTTAAGTACTTCAGGATTGTGGTATCAAATTTTACCGGAGGGGGTAACTTGGAGGGAAATCTCCATGTTATTTTACCCTCTTCCCATGTTCCAAGGCATATTAGATGTCCAACATCTACAGTTCCTTCCCTTCTGAAACATGTCCTTCCCACTAAGTTAATGGTTAGTGTGTTTTGATATGCTGCCTGCTTTAGACATTTCATTGAATACCTCTGGAGTTATTTCTATGGCCATTGTTTACCCATGCTTCTAGATGGTTGCTGCTTACTTCAAGGGTTATAAGTATGTCTTTGGTATCTGGTACTGCCCTCCATTGGCCTCTATTACCAATACAAATATTTCTTTCTGTAATATTTTGTCCTCCTATGTGTTCAAGACACAAGATAAAGAGTCCCAAATATAGACTTGCTTGTAGCATCCTCATATCTTCCACCTGTGCGTAGAGGGAATTGCTTCCAGGGGGAATTCCCAGCAGGGTGTTCTTCTTTCTTCTTTATGTGATGTTCAAATGTGTAGGAAGTGAATTGTGTGTGATATAAACAAAGTACAGTACCTTAAGTAGAATGTTCCATTTAGGGAAAAGAAATAGGTGCTTCTAATCTGTTGCGTTAATATTACGGCTCAGGCAAACTGCTTGGATCTCAGGATCAATGGCTTCTCCGTTTGCTTCACCTGGTAAGCACCTTTTCCTAGATTCTGGATCTGAAGCTCTGCGTACTGGTCAGGACTATTCTCTGCTGCAGACTTCAAACATGTCCAATTGGATCCAGAATTTTCCCTTTTAGTTTCCCTACTGCAAGAAAGAAAAAAAACAATACAACAGTCTGGAGTTCTTTGCATCTGGTGTTTTTTTTTTTTAAGGGGTTCATCCTTATAATTTTGAACCATACCCTGTCTTCTGATTTAAAATTGTGGGTGGCTACCATCACAGGGGGGGGGGTCCCTGATTTCTTGCACATATATTCCCAAACTACCTACATGTTCACTATGAGCCTGCAATGATTGCAACTATTTTCTCGTCCCCATTCCCCCCTCATGGGCCATATCTTGCCACTCTTCACACATATGCCAAACAAGGTAGGTGATCTATCATACAATAATTCATATAGGGGCAACCAATATTTAACTTAAGGTAGTAAGCACAATATACAATACCATTAGTAAAATTTGAAACCAATTTCTGTCACTGACCACTACAAATCCCACATACCTAATTCCTTCGGATATAAAATTGGACCCATCTGTGCACTATACAAAATCAGCATACAACAAAGGGTATCAATAGAACAATCGTGCACAGGCAAATCCTCTTTCTTTAACCCTTTCACTGACAATAAAATAACAAGGTTTAAGATATTCTTTTGATACAATATTACCTGTGGGTTTTCCATTAACATAACTTGATACTTGTACAATCTCTAATTACTGATCCACAAATGCCCTTTCTATTTTCCAAAATCACTTACAAAACATGTGAATTATTTACTTGTATCAGGGCTGAGCAATGATTTTATCAATTTCTCTCTCTCTCTTCTAATGCTGCTTTTATTCCGTTTCCCACTTAAACGGATCTTTTTTTTCCACCCCTCTGGTTGACAGATATACAGACTTACCCATTTGCAAAATTAGGGATTCAAAGGCAACAATATCCCATCATTCCCAAATGTCTCTCAATTCTCCTCCAAAACTTAAATTGCCTGTTAACCTGAGTTCGTCTCCCTGTCTGTTCTTATCTCTTCCATGGCTTATATCAATGTTGACTTAACAGGGAAACCCTTTTCCCCACATCTGTTGTACTGTGAGTAACCCTCTTTTTTTTTTTTTTCATGCCTCTTCCCTGATGAGGCTTACTTCGCTTGGCAATCCCTTTGCCAATTTCTTAACCTTTTACAAAAACAAAAAACATAAATACATTGGTCGTGTTTGGGGTTTGGGGGGGGGTTGGCTATTGCTATAGTCGTCAGTTCAGCTTTACAGGCGGGGGGGGGATTGTCTCTATTTAAAAATACTTTCTTGTTACTTCCACTATATGTCTGGACACTTTGAATTATAAACCGTCCGCTTTCCTTTTTTCTTAATGTTGAATATGTATGCGGCACATAGCATATCAATATTGATTTACCAATTGTGAATTTAGAGCATGTTGGACTTTCCCCTGCCTGTTTGAGTCTCTTGTGTGGCAGGCTACTATTTTAACTCTTGCATTTCTCCTTGGGGCACGAACTTATACAAGGTTTTAACTGCCCTATTTATTTAGTTCCAAATTTAAAGACCTTTCTTCTGACCAATTAATATCCTTATAATTGTGACAGAAGATTTGTTTACATACCTGGTTCATATTCTAGTGAATACATATAATTAAAACTTTAACATTAGTTTAAATGCTCGCTCCCCCTTCCATTTTCAATTCTCTTTACACTGCTTCTTATCTTTACTTAAACAAACAAACAATATTTAACTTAAACAATACTAAAACAATCAAACAATTTGACTTATAAAAACCAGACAGTTCACAGGCTTATAAAACCAAACAGCTTGCAGGCATTTAACTAAAACCTTTAAAAGTACAATTCTGCATTTCAATAACCAATGAAAGGTTCGGATCGCCCTCCGCCCTTCAAGGAAACTTGGCCATCTGTTTCCTATAATCACCGGCCCAAAACAGGGACTTTAACCCTGAGGGACTTTAACCCTGGACCTTGTATGTGATTATAACCTGAAATTTCCCAAAATACAGGGACTTGAACCCCAAAATACTTGCCTGGAACTTCCGGTACCAACGATGTATCTTGTCTGTTTGACCCTTGTGGATTCTTGACTGCTCTGCTCGCCGGTGTTTCACGCCGCCCCTCCACCGAAAAACTCCGGACAAATTGCAAAGGACTTGTCAGCCGGCTTTGGAGATTTCTCTGGGGAGGCGTCGATACTCACCGAGGCAGGCGTCCATGAAGAGCCAACCGCTCCTACTGAATAGTCCCATCTGGGGTGCCAAAAATGTTATAGCATTTAAGATGGGACAAAACAGCATTCCCTTTTGGTCAAACAGAGAAGAGTTTATTATGCATAATAATGATTCTCATGAGTGTAGTCACTCCAAAGATGAGAATAACATCCATTGAAAAGACAGAGCCTTTTATAGTTTCTCTCCCCCTTCTGGTTTACTCAAGACATTTCACCCGATCACCGTGACCCTTTTGGGTTAATTTGTACAAATCATTTCTACATATTTTCATCATTACATTTGTTGGCCAAGTACAGAGATCAAGTACAGAGGCCAAGTACAGAGGATTGCAAAAGAATACTCATGCCAGTTCTTTTAGATACCACTGGGAACCATTAAAGATATATTTCTTATGAAACATGACCAGGTCTTTATCGGTTACAGATGTTGTCTTACATTTATATAACATCCTGTGTAATTTTGGCACATATTTAAGTTTTTCAACATTGCCCACGCAGGACTGTACTATTCTAACTATTACTAAGGTCAAGCTGACATTTGGCACAAGTAATCATGCGGACTTACATATGAACATAATAGTTTTCCTTCATAAACAAAATTCCAATCTTGCCACGTCGCTTCAATGTTAGCTTTAGTTTCTGTAGCAGCAAGCAATATTTAATCAATATTTTATTCTATTATTTATTATTCGATATCACATCTACTCCTGGAGAATATTTCTTTCAAGAACATTCTGAGCAGCTTTCACTGGCCCTTGAGTTTAAATAAATATGTCTTTGGGAAACTCGCCATCTCACTGCATATCTTTAAATCAACCTATTGTACTATTTTTCATTTTGTTGTGAAACAAACGAAGATTAACTGGATTTCTAAGAAGGTTATTCATGCTATTACAATCTTTTTTGCAAAGGCAGCCCAAAAGATGGCAGGACCAAGGGAAGGGCCTCCCCTAAAGCTATTGATAATGGTGTGCAGAAGTTCCCATGTAGATGCACTTAGAGACACAAACGGGGAATCATGTGATTGTGCTGTGCAAAAGGGAGAACGTTCCCCTGCTCTCGCATGCTTTGGTATCTTCTCATCATTGATGAGAGACTATTGAAGCCATCTGTATTGTGAAGTGCTGAGATAAGCAAACAAAGTCCAGGGAGACCTGTGTCCAAACGGCCAGGCTTAACAAAGCTTATCTCAAATTCTCCCAGATTGTTTTGAGGTTAAAGTAAGAGGGAAGGGAAGACTCTCGCATTGCACAAGAGTTCTCTGCAGAAATAATTGGAGGTGGGGGAGTCTATGAATAGATCTGGATTGTTGACCTAGGTACATCTAAAGAAATACAAAATTTAGGAAGGGGCCCCCAAGCACCCTTCCTTGTCCTGCCTCTGAAGATATCCATATCATTACCCTTAGGTCCTCACAGGAAGGACAGGATGAAAATGTACTTTTTAAGTTAGTTCCAAGTTAGTTGGAATACAAGTCACACACACCTGCCAGATCAGTCTTGTTTGTGGTCATGCACAGCCATAATAACAAGGAGAAAACACTTTTGGATTTCAAGATCTGATGTTGCACTGGTCACAGTACTGCATCCTTGAATCTTTGCCCCTGCAATGTCTTTTCAGTCTGTATATTTGACTATATACAGGCTGTTGTACAAACTCTCAGAGATTCTTTGTTTTCTTCTACAAAGGAGATGTAACTCAGAGCACACCCACTCATCCTATTTATTTAAGAGGGTTCAGTTGCCCATTGAATTAGATTTGTTTTACACACACAGTTACTGCAAAATCAAATCAATCCCTCCCTCTTCCCCATCCTTCCTTCCTTCCTTCCTTCACCTGCCTTTCCTTTATGTGATCCTGGCTCTTTTATTTTTTAAAATAAGTAGATGAGAATAGCACTGTATCCCCTTATCCCCTTATCACTAGGTTTCATTCTTATAATTATTTCTGGTATTTATCTTCCTATTCATTCTCCAGTATAGAAGCAAATGCAATTAAATATGTGGTTTTTCCCACTTGGTTTTGAAAGGGTTCTGGAAAAGATGGCAAACACATTGCAGGAAAAGGTTCCAAACACATTGCAGGAACATTTTTCATTTCATAAGAATGATAAAGTGGAATGCCTAGTGATAAAGTGGAATGGTGATCTAGCATTATTCAAATATATTGAATAAAATTGGGACAGAGAAAACAACACAGGGGTGTGTGTGTGTGTTACCATGGTCTTGAACACCATGGCCAACTGATTACATCACTGAAACACCACCTACAGACACACAAACATCCATCTTTACGCACATCGGCAAAAGCTTCTTGAATTGCTCTTGCAACATGAACAAAGTTGAAGCCCTTCAGCAGCATAAAGAAAGCCACTTTGGGATTAAAAAAAGCCACAAATAAATTTGGTTCAGCCTTTGTTTCTTTTGGGCAACAAAAATAAAAATAAATAAAAATAAAATTTCCCAGTTTTTAAAAATGGAGCAAAATCGTGACATATCTGATGGTATACTCAACCACTCAGAATACATGCAAGGAAAATTTGATATGGATATTTGGAGTGAGTAATTTCTGAATCCCGGCAAGACTGAGTGGCTGTAGGTCGGGGGTCCTGCACTGTCTCAGGAGCCACCATCTTTGGTTCTGGATGGGGCGGTTTTGCCCCAAACAGACCCGGTGCGTAACTTGGAAGGTCCTCCTGGACTCGCGACTACTGCTCGAAGAGCAGGTGGCAGTCGTGGCTAGGAGGACTTTTGCACAACTTCGTGTGATTCGCCAGTTACGCCCGCTCCTAGACCGGGACTCCTTGCTCATGATCACACACGCTCTGGTCACCTCCAGACTTGATTACTGTAATGCGCTCTACATGGGGCTGCCCTTGACGACCATTCGGAGACTTCAACTGGTCCAGAATGCAGCTGCCCAGGTTGTGATAGGGTGTGAGCGGTGTGCACATGCCTCACCACTGCTTTGGGAGTTGCACTGGTTGCCAGTATGTCTCTGAGTGCAATTCAAGGTGCTGGTTATTACCTTTAAAGCCCTACATGGTAGTGGGCCAGGATACTTAAGAGACTGCCTCACCCCAAGAACATCTGCCCGTCCCACCAGAGCGGACCAGAGAGGCTCTCTAGTTGTTCCATCGGCCAGAGAGGCACATCTCTCTGGCACTAGAAGGAGGGCCTTCTCTGTGTCTGCTCTGGCCCTATGGAACCTCCTGCCAATGGAGCTACGTCTCCAGACAGAGCTGCTGCCCTTTAGGAAGAATCTAAAAACATGGCTGGTGGGACAGATATGGGGTGCGGAAAGTATAATGACCCCAGCACACTGGATGGTCTGAGCCCCTCTCTTTCTCTACTTTTTTAATTAGGAGTTGTAGCATTTGGTGTGTTTTTAATCTGTTTTTAATCTTTTTTAGATTTTAATTTTAAATTTTAACAGTTTTAAGGTTTTTAGATGGAAGCTTCCACTTCCTAATCCTGCACTCTACCTGCCCAGAGAAGGATAAGACTAACATCCTCTGGCCGGGAGGAGGAATGGACTTCAGCTGCTTGTGCTGTGTTGTTGTTGTTTTTTCTGACTGTAAGCCGCCCTGAGTCGCCATGGCAAGTGGGCGGCGATATAAATCTAAATAAATAAATAATAAATAAATAATCTTTGGGGGGGGGGGAGAGTCACATCAGTCCAAGCAATACCACTCATTTGGACGAGCTGAGAGAGATTGCCAAGAAATTGCCAGTGCTCAAGGATACGCTTGTGTAGAAGTCAAACTGCAATTTGGATCTATAGTACAAATGAGATAGAAGACCTGTTCTGGTATTTATTAACTGAAAGTGCAGATACAGATCAGCGGGAACATGCAGGAGCATTTCTGTCTCCGTGGCTACAACAGCCAACTTGATTCATTGGCTTGGTCTGAAGAGGGCAGCCTTCTATAGCCATAGGGAAGGAAGCCCTGGCAAAACATGTGTACAAACAGAGATGTTGGCTGCTATTTTGCACATCAAAGTGTTGCTCTCTTATCATTGGGCCAATTGGGCTCAGACAGCGCAGACGGCTGGGCTCACTAGGGGCGTCCAACACAGTGAATCAGGGCTAATGCACAACAGTCTTTAAATTAGCACTCGCATCACCCCAGGAACATGGCAATTCAGCTGATTAGCTGTTTGATGAACTAATTTCAGTGATGGCCTCGGAAATTTCCCTTCCTAGCAATTACGGCCCAAACCCTTGAAGATGAAACACAGTTTCGGGTTATCAAGACTCTAAAACATTCAGTGGGAACAAGTCAAAGGGGAGCCACACAAGATTATTTATCAGGACAGAGTTTTTAAAATATGCAGGGGGAGGGGAACAAGGGAAGCTGAAAATCAGGCGGGGCTGATAGCGTCTAAATAAGGGATTCTCAACCTGTAGCCCGTGGGCTGGATGCAGTCTGTGGCCCCATTTCATGTGGCACCGCCTCTACCACACCAGGAAGTGCCATGTGGTGGAGGAAGGGCAAAATGGCCGTCCAGACCCTGAAGCTGTCTGAGGGAGCATGACCCAGCCCCCAGCTTAAAATGAGAACTCCTGGTCTAAATGAGTCACTAAATAGTGAAATGAATTCATTGAAAGGTGCACCCTCACTCCAGTTGATCTTCTCTCAATGGAGAATTCCAGCAAAGAAGAGATATTTTGCTGTTGTCTTCAAGAGTAAGAGTGAAAGGTTGCAAGACTGACACCCTTACATTTCCACACATAGTTGCTGTGGTCTCTTCAGTACTTGGTGATCATCCTTCTTTATATTTACTCCATGGGTCCTTGGATGGTAGACACACACAGCACACCTCTGGCGCCATAGCTGAATCTTCTCCAGCCTGCTAAAACCCATCAGGGCCTGTTTTCTACTGACCTAGCTTTCAAGAACCCAGGGTGACTTCTTTGTCCCAGTGAGGCAGCAAAGTAAGAAGATACGGGGACACAGCTTGTCCAGCAGCAGTAAAAAGACTCATGCAGTTGAACCAAAGCTGCACCACAAAAGGAGGAAATGAGGAGGAAGGCATGGTCCACAGTCTTAAAGCTGAAGAGCTAAAGGAGTGGCCTGGCTTCCCATCTCTCTCTCTCTACTGCAGCCAGATGGAAAGGTTGTTGCTCACTAATAGTTGAGATAGGAAAGGCCTGGTGGAGTGGCTCATTTGGCCAAGCCAAGAGGATGGCCCTGGATCTTATCTCTCCTGCTTCAGCCCAAAGGAATGCCAGCACCCCATTTATATCACAGAGGCATGATTCAGCCAGCATCTGGACCAGGAGCTTAGGATGGTGTGGGCAATGTGTTGCTCTCCAGATGTGTGGGCACCCTTCTGTTGATCAGCTGCTCCTTTGGCTGTGGTCCTCCAAAGGAGTTGTTAGACTGCAAACCCCACAGTCTTGCCCACATCAGCTATCCAGCTAGGCCTCAAACAATATCTAACTAGGCAGCCTTGCCCATCTTTTGTAAATGGTGTTAGGCCAGGACTAAAACTCATCAAAGTGTCCTCTGTCAGATCCCTTGGACAAGGTGAAAGCAGGTGACCTGATATCCAAATGGCTAAAAAACCACATGCAAGTGAACTTGATTTCTCAGGTCCATTTGCATGTGAAGAATGTCGTTGCGGAGATGTCTTCAATGAATAACAATTCCAAGGTATCCTGCAAGTAAGATCTCTCAGCTTCTAAGTAAGGGCTTCCCTTCCTCTGTTATGCGGATGTCACACAAGCACTATGACCTCTCCAGCAAAACCTCCACAGCAGCAATCCACAGGCTCAAGGTAACCACTGGCCTGGTGGGAGGTGAAAAGAAGATATTCTGGCTGTTAAAAATGCTTGGAGCAATGGCAGAGCTCTGAAAGCAAGAGTTCACCAGGGACCAAGTGGGTTTTGTGAGCAAAGGTAGTATGCCATCAAATCCTCAGAAAGTGTTTACACAGTTATTTGCTCTGTTATTAAGTCTGTGTGACTCCTTCTCTTCAGCTCTTTGCTGCTGGTTAATTTATTTTAAGATTCAGTCTGTTTCTTGTGTAATCCTGATATATTTACAGACAAAAGAAAGAATGAAAACTATTAGCAACCTTACACACTTTATATAATAAACTGAATCAGATTCTAAACTGGGAAGTCTATCTCTACATTTAAAGTGGGGGGACGGGACTTGCTAATGAGCTTACCAAATGCAGTCTCATACCCAGAATTGGTATAATGAATCTTTTCCTGATCTGAAGATATTAATGTGGAAGACTTCACTTATGTACCTCCTGTTTATATAGTGAAACAACTCATTCAGGTGAATCCAACATTCTTTCTTAAAACTGGCCCACCAAATGACTAAGTCATGTTAGTCATAAACTAACACTGATAAGTCCTGGTAATTTAGGTAGAACTGAACATAAGCCATTATGAGCAAATTATAACTTATAGAATAGCTCCACTGAATGACTGATCCTTGTTACATCAACACTTACCAAAAATCCAATTTTTTTCAATGAATTGGCACCCACTAGGACTAACAGCTGAACTTGAAATGGTGTCTAATTCTAAAGTTAGCATCCCCAGGCCATTCTTCCATGACGCTGAAGAATTTTTCCTGTATTGTGACATTACCATATCATGTGTTTCTCTGCTAATTACAAGTGTGGAGCAGCGATAGCAAAGGTGGCCATGGCTAAATGTTGCAAGAATGGGAGCTAATCATGAGATGCAATTTTCCATAGCACTTCTGCATCACAGGTAAAGTATAGTTCTCTTCTCCAGCTTCTGTTAAAACAAAAACCATTGGTCATCTTCTTTTGAATGTACTGTACCTCATTTCTAACACAGAAAATGATTCAAAGACCCTTTGTTATATTTTAGGATGGAAATTGCTTTGCCCATCTTTTAATCCCTTCTATTATTATTTTTTACTTCCCCCTTTTTTGCCTCTTGTTAAAAGACAAAAAGTGTTAATAAAAGAAAGTGTTTAAAACCTCCTTTAAAAATAAGATACAAGAAAAGCAGGAATCTGAATTGAAGACTAAAAAGAATGAAAATACAAATTAAGATCTTTTAAGACTTCAAGCAAGCCACAGAACCTTTTGAAGATGTTCAGGAAAAAAGAGATAGGGCTGCTTCTACAACTGAAACAATATTTCTCAATATCTGAGCTTCAAGAAAGGGAATGACATGTTGGGATTCAGTTAAATGAAATTGCTTCAGAGGAAGCTACGGAAGACTGCTTTGCTACTGATAGTGTAATCCCATGTATGTTTACTTCTGTGTCCCCCATATTTGCCAAAAGACAGATAAGGGATGTCCTTGCTCGAAAGCCAGTCATAGCCGACTGGGGTTCAGTGCTCATCTCTGTTTACAGCCAAAAAGCCAGCATCTGCAGACATTTCCATGGACGTGTGGCAGGCATGACTAGTCACCAGAGTGCACAGAAAGCTGTTTACCTTCCCACTGAAGTGGTACCTATTTATCTACTTGCAATTTCTTGCTTTCGAACTCCTAGGTTGGCAGGAGCTGGGACAGAGATGGAAGTTCAAACCATCATGCAGCACTCGAGTCTCAAACTGCTGACTGCCAACCTTCCAGTCATTAAGTTCAGCATCTTAACCAGTAAGCCATAGCAGACAGGTACAGGATTACAAATATGGGAAATTATAATTTTCCAGGAAGTAACTCTCACTGCACCCAATACTGCCAAATAAGCGTGCACAGAACAATTGCCCACAATGAAATCAACATAGCAAGAGAGGTTTCCAGTAACAAAAGGAGAGTCTTTCAGCTATGCTCAAAGAAACAGGAGGAGGAAGGAGATAGTCGGTTCACTGTAAAGAATGGATAAAGAATGACTAATGGGAGAGAAAGAGAAGGCCGAGCTCCTGAAGACGTACTTTGCCTCCATCCTGTTCCAAGAAGCATACAATCCCCAGCCAGGTCCAAGTGAAATAAAAGAGGAAGAGGGGGAGGGGGCTGCTCCCCAGAATAGACAAATGGAATTGTATGGGGAGAACTAACTTCTGTTTATGATTTTATATCTCCAGGGCCAGAGGAACTTCATCCAAGAATACTGCAAGGGACTTAAGGATGCCATCTGGAGCCCTGGCAGTGCAATGATTAAATTGCTTGTACTGCAACCAGATCATTGTGAGTTCTATCCTGACAGGGATCAAGGTTGACTCTGCCTGCCATCCTTCTGTGGTTGGTAAAATGAGCACCCAGCATGTTTAGGGGCAAAATGCTAATTACCTTGTAAACTGCCCAGAGAGCAGTTAAAACACTATGGGGCAGTATATAAGTGTAATTGCTATTGCTATGATACAAATTTGTAAAAAAGGTCTCCATAGGCTGGTATTCTTGGGACAGAATAGAAATATTAATTATTATCCTTAGTTTTCCATTGACTCAGCCTTCCATCCTTCCAAGGTTGGTACAATGAGTACCCAGCATGTTTGAGGCAAAATGCCCATTACGTTGTGAACTGCCCAGAGAGTGCACTAAGCGCTTTGAGGCAGGACATAAGTGGTTTTTTTAACATTTGGATTTGTATGGCGCTCTATTCAGTGAAGCGACTCAGAGCGGCTAACAACATAGATCCCAAATATCACATATCAGAACATATCAAAGTATTACATATAAAATATCAATGACATATCAGAGTATCATATATCAATAACATCAAAATATCACATATCAATAACATATCAATAAACTACAAATATCACAAAATATATCACATATCAAAAACATATCAAATTATCACATATCAAAAACATTACAAGAAATCCCCCATTCCGATTACAAAATTAAGACATCATAAACATTTCAAAAACACATGAAAAACACTTTGAACAGTTCACAAAAATCTCAAACTCTACCCCACTCACTAAGTCCGCTAAGTCCATTTCCCTGCTACTTCTTTCCCCTCAGCTGAACTTGGCTGAGAGAATGTCCAAATTGGTAGTGGAGGGAAAAGACCCACACAGCTCTCCCCGCTCTCCCCAGTACGAGTATTTCTATCTCCTACAAAGTGATATGTAATGCATTCAGACCTTTCATCAGTGTTCTATGCCATGTTATTCAGGGGCACCGGCGTTGTTGTTTGGCACCAGGGGCATCCAACTCATTGCCACCTAAGTGGTCTGATTGCTTTTTATGTGAAGGAAGTGACCAGCCAGTTGAAGTCTTCTCCATGCAACAATATGGAGTTTGCACAAGCCATTCCTTTGAATCACCCCGGATGTGAAGAGGAAACTTGGGCATCGAGTTAGCAACCCATCCCTGTAAAATCTAAAACTACTATAGAAACAGCAAGGATTTTTTTTAACTTAGGAAGCTAAAGAAAAGAAAAATTGTTTGCCCCAGATACTGGAAAAGTATCATGTCATGCTGACTCAGAGATTCTAGAAAGGGTACTCTGAAAGGTAATTTTTCCAAACTTTGTTTGACTGACAGTAATCTCAGAGCTTCTGTCTATAACCTTTGAGAATTTGTTGAGAATTCTTGGGGGGCAAGTGAGGCTCCTGAAAACTAGTGGCAAGCAACTATTGTCTCCATTTTCAAAAAGTGGAAGACAAAACCTTAGCAACTACCAACCAGTCAGCTTGGCACATCGACCCCAGAAAAGGTACTAGAACAGACCACTGAGGGTATCATCTTACAAGTGTTCAGAAAAGGATGCTGCAGTTTTGATGACTAGTTTGGGTTTCCTCAAAAGCAGTTAACCACCAAATTCTTCTCTCTCTTTCTTTGGCCACAAGCTTGGTAGATAAGGGGAATGATGTGAACATAGTGTGACTTGATTTCAGCAACCCTTTTAATGAGATCCCTTGTGATATTCTTGTGATCATGGTAATATGGACTGAATGCTGCTCCTGTTAGATGGACTTGTACTGGTTGACAGGCTACATCCAAAGATCACTCCCCAATGCTTCCTTGTCTGGAGAGAAGAAGCAAGTGGGGTTCAGCAGGGTTTTATTTTAGGCTCTTAGTTGTTCAATATTTTTTAATAAATGATTTGTAAAAGTGGGTGGGCGGGACCGCTCATGAAATATGCAGGTGACACCAAACTCGGAGAGATAGCTAATACTTCAGGAGACAGAATCATAAATCAAAAGGGCCTTGATTGATTTGAGAACTGAACCAAAAGAAACCAAATTAATTTTAACAAAGAAAATCCTGCACGTAGGTGCAAAGAATGAGATTACCAACATAGACTGAAGGCACAGCAATAGTATAGTAGGAGTAGGGGGGAAATCTCACAACCTGAATAATGTGACATAGCAGGGGGGAAAATAAATGCTATACCAGGCTGCCTTAGTGGAAACAATCCGGTAGTCCCCAGACTAAGGAGAGCAACTGGTTTGGTCTGATTTCACCAGAAATATGTGTCCATCCTTAAGGATGTGGCTACTTTATGAAATAATGTGGGAAATGTGGGAAATGCTTTTGGAATGGGATGGTCAGGTTCGCATTATTTTCTGTCAATTGCACAATGTAAAAGTCAATGCAAATTAGTTCAACCAGCACCCATAGTTTTTCCCTCTACCACGGGGGGGCTTCTAAGTTTTTCTTTTTGAGAGAGTGAATGCATTTGCATTGTTCAGGCAGTGTGATTTCTTGAAGTGTTGCAGAAAAGTGGTGGGGTAGGGAGAGAGGATGGACATGCATGTTCCCCTCCACCCATCAGAAAATAGTCTGCCTAGCCAAGGGGCTCATCACTGTCCAGCCCCCACCATCCACAGGGAGAGCTTAAGAGCCTAGCAAACAGGCAGCTCAGGGCATTTCCCTGCACGGACACACTGCCTCCTTCCACAACCAGAGTTTTCCCATCTCAAGCACTTTCTCTCTTGCCTCAGAGAACTTGTCAGCCTGTCCGGCCTCACGATGAAGGACAAGCCAGAGCCAGCTCTAGAAGCCAAACCCTAAGTTAAACAGGCGGTGACATGAAACAATAATAAAAAAGAACCTCACAGACATAAGGACTTTTCTTCTTATAGTTTGGTCATTCATTTTAGTAGAACATTTATTCGTTGTCTTTATGTTTCCCCCCTTCACATATTGAATTGCCTAGTTTACTGAGGGCAGAAGGAAGTAGCAGTAATTCTCTTTTAGTTAAAGAGAGTCATTGTTCTGTAAATATATTCGAATGACTCTAATAATAATGATGTTCTAACAATATGCTGCATATTGTCATTTGTCCCTTCCCTCTGGCTTTGACTAGAACTAAAGACACTTAAAGAGATCTTAGTGGATGAACAAAATACCTGCTGAAATCAGGTCGTCCTTGTTCAATGAGAGCTTCAGGCTGTAAGATCATCGTCTAAAAATCTAGTGCATGTTGAATCTTTCTTTGCACCTCGAGAAGACCACAATTTGACAGAACTGCTGACTGAGATAAATACAATTCCCCCCCCCCCAGCTATATAATCAACCTAAGGAGGAGCACATATCTTTGGCAGCCTTTCCATGTATTTATAAGTGTAATAATAAATAATTTATTCATAAGTGTCATATTTGAGATAGTTATAGAATTTATGTGTATTACTCCATGGCTGTTCCAGGATCTGTTGCATATGGTGGGAAATCATTTTTCAAAGTTGAAATTGAGAGAGAGAGAAAGATCCAAACCTATTATATATATAAAAGGTTTTGATTATATATATATAATCAAACCTTTCCCAATTTTAGGTTTAACTAAAATCAGTTGTAATCCTACTGGGCTGCTCTCACTTACATTACAAGAATGGCTTGGAGGATTACAACTGATTTTAGTTAAGCCTAAAATTGGGAAAGGTTTGGATTATGACAATTTGAATGAGGATTTAGCTTTCAATAAGGCTCAAAAATTTGTTTCATTCAAATAGGAAATTGAGTCTTAAATTATTAATGCTATGGCCTAAATTCAAATGTTAGTCCCAAATACAGTAAATGTTGACTTCCCAGGTTCCCATTGATTCCATGGATTGCTCTAGATGGAACTAACTTTCCTCTCATGATATCACACAATGTGCTCTTCTCTTTCTGCTAGGAAATAATTGGTTTTGCCTTACATATAAACTCCCAACAGGAAGCTAGCAGCAGGTTTTGTTTATGACTTGTATGTTTATATTGACAGTGCTACACCATCCCAGGATGCCACCAGAAGAAAAAAATAGTCAATCACTTCTCTGATACCTGCAAAAGGTCACCCTAAATCAGAATGGACTAGATCAGTGATGGCGAGCCTTAGCACTCCGGGTATTCGTTGACTTCAATTCCCAGAAGCCTAAGTCAACATTCCTGCTGATCAGGGCTTCTGAGAATTGAAGTTCAAGAACAGGTGGAGTGCCAAGGTTCACCATCAGTGAACTAGATGGTATGCACTTATGATTATTTACTGTTGTTACATCTGTGAAGTCTTCTCCAACATATGGTGATCCTATGAATGAGAGATCCCCAGAATATCCTGTCCACAAAGACCTGCTCAGTTCTTGCAAACTCAAGCCTGTCTTCTGTCTCATGGAGTCAATCCATCTCATGTTTGGTCTTCCTCTTTTCCTGCCAACTTCCACTTTCCCCAGCAATATTGTCCTTTCCAAGATATCTTGCCTAATCATTATGTGCTCAAATACTGATAGCCTGAGCTTCACCGTTTTTGCCTGCAGTGATAACTCAGTCTTGATTTGCTCTAAAACCCACTTGTTTACAGTGTAGTGATATTACATTTAGTAATATTGACTATTCTAATTAAAAGGAGGCTCTAGAAATGTATGAAGACACACTCACACACACTCTCATTCCAGCTTTATGTATAGAATTGTGTTAAAGTTTACATTTGACTCACTTTTGTGTCTTTTAGACTGCCCTCCCCTCAAAAATATCTAACAGTTGCTGGTAACAGCTGAACAATAGGTTTTGATGAACTTTTTATGTTTGGATTTGGAAAACACAACAGATTTGGAAAACACAACAATGGCCACAGGATTGGAAAAAAATCAATATATGTTCCAATCCCCCAAAAAAGGGCAATGCCAAAGAATGCTCATATTATTGAACAATTGCACTCATCCCACACGCTAGCAAGGTTATGCTCAAGATAATACAGGATAGACTGCAACAGCACATGGAGAGAGAATTACCAGAAAGTGCAGGCTGGTTTCCGAAGAGGCAGGGGAACTAGAGACCACATTGCCAGCATATGTTGGATCATGGAGAAAACAAAGGAATATCAGAATCAAGTCTTTCTATTTCATTGACTACACCAAGGTCTTTGACTGTGTGGACCACAACAAAATGTGACAAGTAATTAAAGAGATGGGAATACCAGAACACCTTATATGCCTCATGAGAAATCTTTACATGAGTCAAGAAGCAACAGTTAGGACAGAATATGGAATGACAGAGTGGTTTGGAATAGGAAAAGGAGTAAGACAAGGCTGCATTTTATCACCCTGCTTATTCAACTTATACACAGAGCACATAATGTGCAATACAGGGATAGATGAATCATAATTTGGGATCAAAATTTATGGGAGAAACATCAACAATTTGAGATACACAGATGATACAACCCTAATGGCAGAAAGTGAGGAAGACCTAAAGAGGCTCCTGAAAAACAGATGGGGGGAAAAGTAGAAGCAGTGACAGATTTAACTTTCTTAGGATCCATGATAATTACAGATTGTGGTTGTAGCCATGAAATAAAAAGACGACTGATTCTTGGGAGACAAGCTATGAGAAACCTAGGGAACATAGTTAAAAGTAGAGACATCACCTTGCAAACTAAAATTTGCATAGTCAAAGCAATGGTATTCCTGGTGGCAATCTACAGTTGTGAGAGCTGGACTATAAGGAAAGCTAAAGTGCAGAAGAATAGATGCCTTTGAAATGTGGTGTTGGAGGAGAGTTTTGAGAGTCCCCTGGACAGCGAGGAGATCAAATAGGTCGATCTTAGAAGAAATCAACCCTAACTGCTCCTTAGAAGGTCAACTAGTAAAGATGAAGCTAAAGTACTTTGGACATCAAATGAGAAGAGAGGATTCAGTTGAGAAAACCTTGATGCTGGGAAAGATGGCAGGCAAAAGAAGAAGGGGTGGCAGAAAAAGAGATGACTAGATGGTATTGTAGACGCAATGGGCACAAGGTTGGACGGGTTGAGGAAGATGGTGGAGGACAGAGGTGCCTGACGGACAGTGGTCCATGGGATCGCAAAGGGTTGGAATCGACTGTGTGACTGAACATCAACAAAAAACATTTTATGTTGCCAATACATATTGTTTGTTGCGGGGTTGTTGGGAGTGGTGGTGGTTATCATTTTTGTTCTTGTTGATATTTATAATTTATTCAACTTTAATTTTTATTGTAAATAATATTTTTTAACATGTTGTAAGCTGCCCAGAGTGGGAAAATATCCAAGATGCACCCATAAATGTAATAAATAAATAAATAAATAAATAAATAACAACCAGGTATCTGAGCTGATTGTTATTTATTTGTTTATTGCATTTATGGGGGCATCTAGGATATTTTCCCACTCTGAGCAGCTTACAAAAAGTTTTTTTAATTTTTTAAAACATTCTTTACAATAAAAATTCTGAGCTGATCCTGCTAACCTAGCAATTTGAAAGCAAGAAATTGCAAGTAGATAAATAGGTACCACGAGTCCATGGAAATGTCTGCAGTCTCAGACAGCACTGGCTCTTTGGCTATAAACAGAGATGAGCATTGAACACTAGAGTCGAATACGACCAGCTTTCGAGCGAGGGCAACCTTTATCTTTACCTATTTGAGCTGAATTACCACTCTACATTTCATGGGGTGACAAGAAGCAATGGAAGACAGAGTCCCACATTTTAATGTTGCAAAAGAAATTGAGCAAAATGATCTGCCCAAGACACACTTCACAGGCTTATAGGAGCCTCTAAAATCCCCCAGCTACAGCTGAAATTCAGTGATGGCAAACCTTGGCACTCCAGCTGTTCTTGAACTTCAATTCCCAGAAGCACTGATCAACAGGACTGCTGATTTGGGCTTCTGGGAACTGAAGTCCAAGAACATCTGGAGTGCTAAGGTTGGCCATCCATAGGTCATAAATAGATTGAAAGAACAATGTACTACCGATATGAGAGCCTGTACTCCATAGTTTTCCAGCTTGTCACTGTGCTGAGATCCCATTAGTTATTTCTTGATCTTCCACAGAACGATCAAGATTTGTGATGGCAGAGCTTGATGAAGGGCTCACCTTCTTCCTAGAGTGGCAGCTTTTCCTCTTTTCCTCTCTCTCTCTCTGTTCCCCTCCCCTTGTACATTGCTAAATACCTGCCATATTCAACGATCCTGCTCACTGTTATCCCAAGCAAAGCACTCTGCAGATTTAAATAGAAAGATATCAAAATAAAAGATAATTGTCATGAAAGATGAAGCTGGGTTTGGGGAGGGGAGGAAAAGGAGCCCGTCAGTGCAAAGACACTCTTGTCTAATTTTTGCCACCCACACACATCAGAGAGAGAGAGAGAGATGCTAGTGCCTTGAACACCAGCAGATGAAAAGCTTTCATGCCTCTCTTATTTGCTCCTTGAACAGAGGGCTTCTCCAGCAAATAAGTAGAGTGTCTGTCCTGAAGATAATTACAAAGGAAGAGCCCTTTTCCATGCTGCTCTCCAACATTTAGCAAGCCAACCAGCTGCACTGGTTGCCAGTGTGCCTCCGGGTGCAATTCAAGGTGCTGGTTATTACCTTTAAAGGTCTATATGGTTAGTGGGCCAGGATAGATAAGAGACCACATCACCCTAAGGACATCTGTCCGTCCCATCATAGCATACTGGAGAGGCTCTCTGGTTGTACCATTGGCTAGAGAGGCACACCTCTCTAGCTGCAGAAGGAGGGTCTTCTCCGTGTCTGCTCTGGCCCTATGGAACCTCTTGCCAAGTGAGTTGCGTTTCCTGATGGAGTTGTTGCCCTCTAGGAAAAGGATTAAGACCTGGCTGGTGGGACATGTGTGGGGTATGGGCCAGATGGTGGCCTCAGTCTGTTGGCTCATATGACTCCTCCCTCTCTATGTGTGCTTTGTTAATCTCTTTTAATTTTTGTAATTTTTAATCCTAATTTTTATCTCATGTTGTATTGTGTTTTAAGTGTTTTTAAAGTTTGTTAGCCGGCCTGGGTCTCTGTGAGGAGGGCGGCATAAAAGTTTGATTAAGTAAGTAAGTAAGTAAGTAAGTAAGTAAGTAAGTAAGTAAGTAAATAAATAAATAAATAAATAAATAAATGTGGTGGGCAGCTAAAACTATGGATTAGTCTTGTGATCAGAACTAATCTCAGCCACTCGTGAAACTGCTTTGTGCCTGGCCAAAGGCAGCCCCTGTGTCTTTCAGACATGGTGGCAATCAAGCCCACCTTCTTTGGCTGATTGGAGGGAATGGTTCGAGTTGTCATCCAAAACATCTGAGGGCACCAAATTGCTAACCCTGCATCCTCATGTTGTCTGTGGGTGGGTTCCAAGATTTTTAGGCTTGGGAAGGATCAATCCTATGAATCTTCTCATTTTTACTGAAGATGGTCATGGTTGAAGCTAGGAGAGGACATGCAGTGCTACCATCACTGATCTATGGCCCTCTTTGATGGACCTTAAACTCTTCAGAAGATGATACTCCTTCCAGTCTAAATCTATCACAGGAACTGTGATTCTTTCTTAGAGGAGGCATAAACCTCTCCTCAACCATCCAAAGAACATGATGAGCAGGAAAGCAACACCTTAGCTACCTTCCACATTAGACAAGAAGGTGCAAAGCACAAGTTCACCAGGATTACTAAAGTTTAGGTTTATTTATTATTTCAGATTTTTTTGATAACTAGAAAACTGAATCCACAAGGTTTTGATACTGCAGGTGAAGTGTAATTTATTAAATGACAGGTGCTGTTTTATCGACAGGAAGAAGAGAGGACCAGAATCTGCCTGTGGGCGTCACAATTTCTTCCAGGAGCCATTCCATTATCCTCTTTTACGATGAAATAAATATATTTTCACACATGATTCAGTCAGTCAATTGCAGGATCTATATCTAACTTAATTAATTGCTCAATTTAATCACCCAGTCACTCCCAATGATGCTTAATTGCATTTAGAGTCTTGATTATATGATGCAGGAAAACCTGCCATTTATCAATCTCATCTGGGAAGGAAAATTCACTTGTGAAAACTAGGTCCCTTTTCTGTGTGCATGTGCATAAGTAGGTGGGTGCGTGTGAACTCACTCACAAATATATGCCTCACACACATATCCTTCCAACTATTTTAATGACTGTGTGCGTAGTGTTGCCTTTCTCCCTTTAGGGTGGCCCATAATAATTAAAAATACACAATAATCACAGATATAAAAATCACATTAAAATACAACTAACAATTATCAGTACAAAAACCACAATTTAAAACAAATGTTAAGAACATTTTAATTTAAACTATCTAAATTCAATACAGCATTTCACACACACACACACACACACACACACACACACACACACACACACACACACACACACACACACACACACACACACACACACACACACACACACACACACACACACAAGCTTTTGCTTAAAACCCCACCTGAAAAGAAAAGTCATTGCCTTATGATGGGTGAATAAGAGGAAGGAAGCAAACCTTAAATTAAATCACCATCACCATCACCATCACCATCACCATCACCATCACCATCACCATCACCATCGACAACGACAACGACAACGACAACGACAACGACAACAACTGGGCAGCATATTCCAAACCCTGGAAGCAGCCACTGAGATCATGGAACCAAAAGAAAAGGATCTAAAAAGCTGACAAAGCTGATAAGGAATTATGCAATCTAGGTCAGTGGTGGTAAACCCCTCTGTGGGCACATGCGCATTCCTCCAGCATAGTTCGCCCTGCCCCTCTGCCCAGCAGCCCAATGGGAGAGCTTCCTCCCTCCCCCGAGCACAGAGTTCACCCCACCCCTCTGCCCAGCAGCCCAATAGGAGCACTTCCTCCCTCCCCACCAGCACAGAGTTCACCCTGCCCCTCTGTTTGAGCACTCGGTCTCTAAAAGGTTTGCCATCACTGATCTAGGTCAGTGATGGCGAACCTTGGCACTCCAGGTGTTCTTGGACCGCAATTCCCAGAAGCTCAAGTTAGCACTCCAGCTAATCAGGGCTTCTGGGAATTGAAGTCCAAGAACAGCTGGAATGCCATGGTTGGCCATCACTCATCTAGGTCATAATTAGCACTTTGCATTGGACATGGAAACAAACTGCAACCAATGAAGCTCTCGTCATAAGGGAATTATGTGCCCCCTGTAACCAGGGCTTGTCAACAGTCTGGCTGGGCGTTTTGAACCAGCCAAAGTTTCTGAACACTCTTCAAAGACAGCCCCATGTAGAGCACATTGCAGTAATCCAAACAAGATGTAACTAAGGCATGTCACCACAGCAGATCAGATCAACATCTTTTGAGAGGATGGGTGCCGTGACTTGTCTTTGAATAACAAAAGCTGGACAAAATGTCTTTCTGGTGATCTGGAAGGAAATAAACAAAAATAAACACTTGTACACTATGCCATACAGAAGCCTGAAGAAGTAACCATGAGTTACAAAAGGTTGTGATTTTTTGAATTTTTGAAGTGACCTATAAAAAGTATCATCTCCCTCCTGCATTTGTTTGAATGGAAGGAAATACTGTAGTTACAGGAAGGGAAGCATAGATTGGTTCAGAATTGTGGGCCACAGCAGATGGATAGTGGGGGAGACAGGGAGAGCTCTGTTTTCTATCACATGCCCAAGTTCTCAGAGACTCGGTCCTGATTTCACTTTATGCTGTGCTGAAACTGAAGATTCTTTCTCTGCACATGCTGCTTTTGAGAACATCCACTACAAACTGGACCCTTTCCTTATTATACTCAGTCAGTGCCACATTCCGGGTACCTAGTAAGGTGTAGTGCAGTGATGACAAACCTTGGCACTCCAGCTGTTCTTGGATTTCAATTCCCAGAAGCCCAAGTCTCTGTGAATCCACACAGTAGCGTAGGACAGGTTTCAGTCACCTGGGGCCACAGGCCAAAGTCACCGCCCCCCGGCTCAGCCTGCCCCCAGGTAGGAAAGTCCTACCTTCGGGTTTCGCCAGGCTAGGAGGCTGGGCAGCCACGCACCTGGGAATCTGAGGGAGGGCTCTCCACTGGGGCCGCCCTGCCCCGCACCACTCCAGCCAGGCAGGTGGTAAGGAGGGGGTGCCTGGGGAGGATGGGGAGTGACACCCCCTGGCCTCCACTGGACCCTCTGGGGCGGAGCCCAGGGTGCTGGTGGTGGCAGAGGGTCCCAGTTCCCGCGCTGGCCACCAGGAAGTCTGGGGCAGCAGCATCGCCACCCCCCGCAAAGTGACACCCGGGATGGGCCACTCCCTTGCTACGCCTCTGAAGCCACATGAATGTACACACTCCAAGAACACCTGGAGTGGCAAGGTTTGCCATCATGGGTGTAGTGGATGATGGATTGCTTGTCAGATGATCACTAATTGGTCTACTTTTAAAAGGGCAGAGAAACTTTTGTGCTCCAAATGTTTTCGATCTCCTTTTCCAGAAGCCTTAGCTAGCATGGCCAGGGTTTGAGAGAGACAGTTTAAGACAACAGTTTTTCCCAGCTCCATTGCAAAAGTGACAGCTCATTTTCCTGTTCACAGTTGTGTAACAGAACCATCATATGTACACAGAGCAAGATGTAATGTTGTCCATTGCACAACACTATGCACAGAAGCCTTAGGTGGGCATGGTCTTAAGCAGCACTTCTCACATTGGAAGCATTTCCACAACAGCTCGTGGTGGCAGCAAAAGTCTGACAAAACAGTGGCCAAGAACTTGTAGAAACCACTGGAATGTGAAATATTTAAAGTCTGGTTAGAGTAGATTTCATTGTACAAAATTCTGTGTTTCAGATGTTTGAAAACATGGAAATAAGACACAGATAGATTTTCTAGGTCCTTATTATGCAGAATTAGTATCTGAATCTTTAAATATACCAAAGCACTGAATCAATTACTTATGAATCAGTTATCTGACCCTTAGATTAATTCAAATCCCCTCCTTCTCCAATGAGCCAAACCTACAGCCAATAGGATGTTTATCCCAAGGTTGATGGGACAAAGGTTGCTGAAAGGATCAATGAAGAAAGGCAGTTCACCCCATACATCAGAGCATTTTAAAGGCAAAATCACTAAAGTCAGGTAGGGAAACAGACACCATCTGTCTCACCCACAACAAAGCCACAGCTTTAGGCTAGACAAGCAGAGGGGAAGTGAAGCCACTAGGGTGCAACAGATGAACATGTGCTTCTTATACAGTTTGCTGCGGATAAAGGTCCTTTGAGATGCTCAGTTCTCTGGTGATGTCAGCAGCCCCACAAGTACAGTTAGAGAACATTGGGCCTGCCATATGTTTTGGGGTCAGGGTGAATAGGGCTGCTGAGCATAGTAGGCCCAAACTACTGGAGGTCAATATTTTCCCCACCTTAACTTCATCGAGTTCATAGTTAGCACTCTCTCTGGTTTCCTTTTCAAGTTCGACATCAATTTCCCTAGTTTAGTGGTCCCTGTATTCAGCAAGAAACATAAGTGATCACTCAGTAGTGAACCCTAAGCATGTAATTAGATGACTGTAAAGGTGTGTGCCCAATGGCATGGGTAAGGGTTGCTTTTAATGGAATATTAGAAAACAAAATAAAAAACACTGTAGCACTTTAAAGACTAACTTAGCTTTTGTGAATCAAGTCCACTTCTTCAGACAAGGAGTAAAACTTGCAGTCATGATTTATATACACCAAATGCAGGGGTTAAAGGGAGAAGGATTTGCTCAAGCAGAATGACAGACAAGCAAGCATAACAATACAGCTCCCTACAGCTATCAGTAACAATAGATTATTCATATTAGTTTTAAATGTCTCCCTTTCAATCTCAAAGGTGTGGAGAAAGCCCATTCTAGTTTCTGATTAACCTCTTACTTGCCTGTCAGAAAACAAACAAAAACACTGTACTTGGTTACTTCCTGTTTTGCTAAAACAGGGAAGTTGTAATACACCAAAATATAATATATAAAATATTTAGCAGCATATAGCAATCTATGTATCAAATTTGATAATGTCCCAGAAACCTTTCGATAATATTTAATCCCTTGTGATGGGTGTCTAACAGATGGATGTATTTGATTTCTGCTGTCTCTCTTTCAATCTAGTTTTGTAATGTCTCTGTTCCAAAATTGTAACTTTCAGGGCTTCGATAGAGTGTCCAGGTAGATTGAAGTAGTTTGAGACAGGTTTCCAGAGTGAATGTGAGGGCATAGTTGACATCTGGATTTGCAACAGGGTCTAGTTCCCATCTCTGCTCCACTTCTGTGTAGTCTGTTGTGTGTCAATAGTTGTTTGAGATTGGAAAGTTGTCTATAAGCAAGTAGGGGTCTGTCACCAAGGGCTTTGGAAAGCAAAGCACTCTTGTCCAAGATGGGTTGGAGATCCCTCATTATGCGTGTTAGGGTCTTAAGTTGAGGGTTGAAGGTGACAACCAATAGTGTTCGATTGTTTTCTTTTCTGGGCCTGTCTTGTAGTAGATCACTCCTGGGTATTCGCCTAGCCCAGTTGATTTGATCTTTAACCATATTGGATGGGTACTGTAGTTTGAGAAATGGGAGTGATTTCCCTTAAAGCAACCTTTCCATCTGTCAGGGAATTGTTCCATCCTGTCCCAAAAAGTAGAAGCCCTACAGCTGGACTAAAAAAACTCCAGCTTTGCCAGGGATCAGGGTGAGACTGGAGCACATTTCATCACATATTTTATGGTTAATGGGAAATAGATTGTAATGAGATGCTTCTCAGGAGGCCCAAATTACAACCTATTTCCCTGTGTGATCATACCCTAAATCTCTGAAGTAGTAGTCATGTTAGTCTGTGCAAACATAGTAAAAAAAACATTGTGGCACCTTATAGACTAATTCCTGTATTTTAATGCTAGCTTTTGTGGACCAAGTCCACTGTCTGACAAAGTAGACTTGGTCCATGAAAGCTAACATTAAAGTACAGGAGTTAGTCTTTAAGGTGCCACATTTTTTGTCTGTTTTGTTTTGTTTACTCTCTGATAACCTAAATCTCTGTATAATAATTCAATTCCTGAAAGGGAGAGGTGGGGAAAGAGAATGAAGGAGACAATGCAGGTACTCCAGACTTCTGTATTGAGGTCACAAAATCTCCTTTTCTCCCCAAGGAGCCAGAGACTCCTCCAGCCGCTCCACCAGAGATCTCCCCGCCTCCCCCTGTCTTTGATCATTGGCTCTGCCTCCTGTACTTAGACAGGTCCTTGATCAACAACCTGGCACCCTTCACATCTCTCTGTCCCAATTTGAGGCTGGAGTGTTTCTTCAATTTCCTGTCCTATTCAGAGTCAGCAAGTAACTTTTCTGCTGCCTATAGAGCAAGAGAAGCAGAAAGCAAAGTGGTTCTTAACCCTGCAACTGCCTAGAGCAGTGGTGGTGAACCTATGGCACGCATGCCAGAAGGGGCATTCAGATTCTTCTCTATGCCCCAGCACAGAGTTTGCGCCGCCCCTTTGCCCAGCAGCCCAATGGGAGTGCTTAATCCCTCCCCCCAGGACAGAGTTTACCCGCCCCTCGGCAGCCTGTTGAGTTTGGGCACTCGGTCTCTAAAAGGTTAGCCATCACTGGCCAAGAGTTACCAAGTTTTCAATTTTTTGGAATAGTAGCCGTGTTAGTCTGTGGTTCAGGCATTTCAGAAAAAAAATAAAAATAAAATAAAAAACAAAAAAAACACTGTAGCACTTTAAAGACTAACTGCTATATTTTATTGTTAGCTTTTGTGGATCAAGTCCACTTTTTCAGACAAAGAGTGAAAGTTACAGGCATGGTTTTTATACACCAAATTCAGGGGGTCAAAGGAAGAAGGGTGTGGTCAAGCAAGATGACAGACAAACAAGCACAACAATACAACTTCACACAGCCATTAACAACAATAGATTATTCAGATTAGCTCTAAATGACTCCCTTTCAATCTCAAGGTTGCTAAGAAAGCTCATTCTGGTCTCTGATCAACCTTTGACCTGAAAACAAACAAAAACACTGTACCTGGTTACTTTCTATTTTGTTAAAGAGAATTGGCAGGAAGGTTGTAATATAATATATAAAATCATATAGCAATCTGTGTATCAAATTTGATAATGTCCCAGAAACCCTTCGCTAATATTTAGTCCCCTGCGATGGGTGTCTAACAGATGGATGTATTTGATTTCTGCTGTCTCCCTTTCAATCCTAGTTTTGTAATTTCTCTGTTCCAGAATTGTAACTTTCAGGTCTTGGATAGAGTGTCCAGTTAGATTGAAGTGGTTTGAGACAGGTTTCTCTGTGTTGCCATTCCGGATGTATGATTTCTGTACATTAATTCTTTTGCATTTTCAATGAGTCTCTGTAGCTCAGCTGAGCCTTCTGCCATCATCTTGATTTGGGGTGCTGATACTGGTCTCACCTATCTGCAATACATATAGATTGGCTATTGATCCCTCCAGCTCTAAGTGCAGCTAAAGGCACACAAGACAGCTGTATTTATTTTCTGGTTAACTGCAACTTTAGAGAGGTGCAAAGGTGTTAGTCAAGGTAGGCATGTCAATCTCTATTTGGTTTGTGTCAGTTTTGCACATATTCAAAATTCATCCTCTCCAATTTCTGTTATGAGCCTACAATTTAAATACACACATGAGAAAGTTGCATCTGTTTTCATAAGCAACTTTCTCTAACATGCATACTGTTTGTCTACAATATTCCCCAGAGTTATGTCTGTAAGCACACAATTTTTAGCAGAGAACTTGACTGCAAAATTGAGAGAAGTGCGCAACTCAAAGGATAACTGTCTTCTAAGCTGCATATTAGTTCCAGAAGAGCAAATAGGACAGATTCACTTACAACGCAGCCTGTACAAAATTCTCTCTTATCTTTATCCATTAGTAGTTCAAACTACCAGATCTTGCTGATTTGCCATATGTTCATGCATGCAAATGTTTTTATAAATTACCTAATGCCTAACAATGAGGTAGGCAAATCAACAAACAGATTCTGCACTACATTGGCCTAGTGTCAAAGGAAAGGTCAAACCAAGTTAACATGGCCAAGTAACAATCATTCATGGCAAATAGATAAAGAAACTGGTAGGAAAAGCAGGAAGCATCAATGCCAAACAACTCCGCCATTGCTAAACCATCCATTTTTGCAAAATGCAAAAAGATGGTTTCTGGATTTGGTTAAGAATATACATATAAGTGCCAATCAATGCAAAATCCTAAATGCGTTTAGCCTGGACGTAGCACCATTATAGACAGCTATCTCATTACAGTAAGAGACTACACAAAGGGTGATCCATGTAAATACATTTTCCAGAGGTTGGATGATGTTTATCTACATTCTACTGAAGTAGCTACATCTTTGAATGCAAATGAGACTGCCACCATACCTGGGGCCTATAAAAGCTGTTAGCTATGAACATCACTTACTCAGTCACTCAATTTCATAAATCTCAGTTTTTCTGAGCCCCACCCCCACCCCCAATCATTAAGTTAGCAGGCTGGCCAGGTTATCCTGCTAGGGTAATAGAGCAGAACAGTGATGGCGAACCTTGGCACTCCAGGTGTTCTTGAACTTCACTTTCCAGGAGCCCTGATCATCAGGAATGCAGACTTGGGCTTCTGGGAACTGAAGTCTAAGAACACCTGGAGTGCCACTGCCAAGGTTCGCCATCACGGGAGTAGACCATACTGCCAGCAACTCAATGCTGAGTCAGGCGGCAGTTAACTAACCTCACAACCCTGAGGGCTAAGGGCTTTGGGTGCCAAAGTCCACAGGGAAGGGTGAAGGTCCCCAAGTGGATTAAACCCTACTTGAATCTATCTTGATGGAGGGCAACAGTTTCATCAATCCTGGCCTGGGGCTGAGGAGGACTTTGCATGCCAAAAGTGCTCAGGACCAGAAAGTGACTCATGAAGCTGGATCAGTGGTACGGGGGTGTCATGCTGCAATGTGGAAGACAGATGAAAGGCATTATATTCTCAGGACAGTTTTCATGGCTGAGCTCCATGATGATCGTCAATATTTTGGAATTGGATATGCCACAGGAAGAAGAAGAATCATTAATTTGCTAATCCCAATTGAAAAATAATTTATAATGTTGAAGATTTTTTCCAGTAGTTTATAAGAGGAATCTAGTCCATCTCAGAGACATTCTAGTTCCCCCTCACTCCCACAGTTCTCCACGAACATTTGTGCATAATTTTGCTTGCATTTCTCTTAGCATAAATTTTCATACAGAATCTGGCCTGGTATCTGCTTTTGCCAGCAGTTTTCCTAATATATTTGTCATGCTATTTCCATAGTTATCCTGTTTTTGAATGACAGTTCTTGATTAAAGGATTCCACTGAAGAATTAGAAGAAGTGCACATTTTGAAGAATAATGGAGTTTCCATTTAATCATTGGTTTGATTGAGTGTAATTAGTTAACATTGCCTTAAAACTCAATTTGCCCCTTCTCTATCCATAGATTACATCCTGTAATGACACATAGGTCAAACCTGAGACTTTGTGCATGAGAACATTGTCATCAGTCAGTTTCTACATTCAGATACTTTGAAGATCTCTCCTTTCACAATTTCTTTCAATAGGTATCCAAGAAGTTTAATTTATTTATTTGTCTCACCCTTTCTCCCAATTGGGGCGGGGGGATGGTGGCTCAAGGCAGTTCACAATGTTTAAAAATAATAAAATTAGACACAATAAATTACCCATTAAGGAACAATTAAACCATAGTAGTAATTTGGTAACGGTGGCTGCTACTCGTGTCCTTGGATACATGTTTTCAAGGAAAATGCCATTGGCGTGAATTTGTTTAAGGTGAATCACAGTTTGCCATGAAGTAACCCACACAATGTAATCACAGAGCCATCTCCTGCAGCATGTATGAAATGCGACATGCAGGATTTGACACCGGGACTGCAAAGGACTGCCACAGCCTTGAGGATATTGACAAGGTGTGCCTTCACAGCCAGTCCATCTGGCATGGGCTCTTCTGCCTCCATGACCATTTGAAATCAGAATAGTGAAGTGGTTCCTCCTGTGCTCATTTTGTCGTTGGGCCCGATGGTTTCTGGTGGTATTTCCTCCACTGGGGGGGGGGGATCATCACCCCACCTAAAAGGGGCTCATCCGCCCATAGCCTTTGGCCCCTTTTAGGAGTCAGGTTATTTACCAAGACCTAACACTTGGATACAGAATTTCAAAGAAAAGCAAGGAGAGATAAGGAAACCTACCTGAATGAACAGTGCAAAGAAATAGAAGAAAACAACACAAGAGGCAGGACTAGAGATCTTTTCAAAAAAATTGGTGAAATCAAGGGAACGTTTAAAGCAGAAATGACCATGATAAGGGACAAAGACGGCAAGGAGATAGCTGATGCAGAAGAGATTAAGAAAATATGGAAAGAGTACACAGAGGAACTCTACAAAAAGGACCTCAACACTCCTCATAATAACAATGATGAGGAAATTGAACTTGAGCCAGACATCCTAGAGAGTGAAGTCAGAAAGGCCCTAAAAAGCACTGGAAACAACAAAGCCAGTGGAGATGATGGTATCCAAGTTGAACTTTTCAAAGCCCTAAAAGACGATGGAATCAAATTATTACATTCTATATGTCAGCAGATTTGGAAAACACAACAATGGCCACAGGATTGGAAAAGATCAGTATACGTTCCAATCCCCAAAAAGGGTAATGCCAAAGAATGTTCAAATTATTGAATAATTGTGTTCATCCCACACGCTAGCAAGGTGATAATACAGGATAGACTGCAGCAGCATGTGGAGAGAGAATTACCAGAAGTGCAGGCGGGGTTCAGAAGAGGCGAGGGACTAGACTCAGAGACCACATTGCCAACATACGTTGGAACATTGAAAAAACAAAGGAATATCAGAAACAAGTCTACTTCTGTTTCATTGACTACACTAATGCCTTTGACTGTGTGGACCACAAAAAAATGTGGCAAGTAATTAAAGAGATGGGAATCCCAGAACACCTTATATGTCTCATGAGAAACCTGTACATGAATCAAGAAGCAACAGTTAGGACAGAATATGGAAGAACAGAGTGGTTTGGAATAGGAAAAGGAGCAAGACAAGGCTGCATTTTATCACCCTGCTTATTCAACTTATACACAGAGCACATAATGCACAATGCAGGGATGGAGGAATCACAATTTGGGTTCAAAATTGCTGGGAGAAACATCAACAATTTGAGATAAGCAGATGATACTACCCTAATGGCAGAAAGTGAGGAGGACTTAAAGAAGCTCCTGATTAGGTTGAAAGAAGAAAGTGCAAAAGCTGGCTTGAAACTCAATATAAAGAAAACCAAGATAATGGCAACAGGCCCTATCAGTCCCTGGAAAATAGATGGGGAAGAAGTAAAAGCAGTGACAGATTTTACTTTCTTGGAATCAAAGCTCACTGCAGATGGGGATTGCAGCCATGAAATAAAAAGGCGACTGATTCTTGAGAGGCAAGCGATGAGAAACCTGGGGAACATAGTGAAAAGTAGAGACATCACATTGCAAACAAAAATTTGTATAGTCAAAGCAATGGTATTTCCGGTGGCAATGTATGGTTGTGAGAGCTGGACCATTAGGAAAGCTGAGCGCAGAAGAATAGATGCCTTTGAGACGTGGTGTTGGAGGAGAGTTTTGAGAGTCTCCTGGACGAGGAGAACAAATAGGTCAATCTTAGAAGAAATCAACCCTGACTACTCCTTAGAAGGTCAAAGAGTAAAGATGAAGCTAAAGTACTTTGGACATCAAATGAGAAGAGAGGATTCACTTGAGAAAGCCTTGATGCTGGGAAGGGTGGAGGGCAAAAGAAGGAGGGAGCAGCCAAAAATGAGATGGTTAGATGGTATTGTGGACACAATGGGCACAGAGCTGAGCAAGTTGAGGAGGATGGTGAAGGACAGAAGTGCCTGGCAGACAGTGGTCCATGGGTCACAAAGGGTCAGAATCGACTGTGCGACTGAACAACAACAACAACACTTGGCATTGAGTCGCTGGCTGTACCGTCTACTCCACTAACGTAGCAAGATGTCCAGCCAGACAAAGAGTAGTAATTAAAATACAGTACATTGAATGGTTTAAAAAGATTTTAAACCTTAGAACCCAACTTACTCAGAAACCAAATCCAAGGACTCAGCTATGATTACTTAAAGCCATGGGTTTACTTAAAGCCATATGCAGCACACACCCCATAGGGAGTCAATTTGATTGTTAAGGGGGACAATTCAAGAGTGAGTTATTAAGAGTGAATGACATTTTAGGCTTCTTCCACGTAAATAGAAGTTCAGTTTTTGAATAATAAGAATTATATGTAATGGGGGGGGGGGCAGGAATAGCATCAGGATTTTAGAGCTGTTTAAGTGTGGCATGGCCAAAAAACGGTTGGGCACAATTGACTTAAAGCTTAGTAGGTCTTCAACTGTTTGGCAGAAGGCTAAAAGAGAAGGGGCCAACCTAAGCATTCAAGGAAGACCCTTCCACAGTCTAGGTGCTGCTGCAGAAAAGACCCACTCTCGTTTCCCCATCAAGCAGACCTACAATGGCAATGAGACTGAGAGGAGGACCTCCTCTGAAGATCTTAAGAGCTGAGTAGGCTCATATGGGATGACACAGTCCTTTAGATAGCTTGGAGCCAAATTGTATAGGGCAGTAATGGTGAACTTTGGCACTCCAGCTGTTCTTGGACTTCAATTCCCAGAAGCCCAAGTCCACCCATTTGTGTGGACTCCTAGGGAATTGGGCTTCTGAGAATTGAAGTCCAAGAACAGCTGGAGTGACAAGGTTCACCAACACGGGTATAGGGCTTCATTGGTCATAACCAGCACTTCTAACTGGGCCTGGAAATAGACTTGTAGCAGTGCAATTGTAGCAGGGGCGTTAGATGTTCCCTATAACTGGTCTCAGTCCGCAGTCTGGTCTCTGTATTTTGAACCAACTATCTTCAAAAGCAGTCCCACAAAGAGCACATTACAGTAATACAAACAGGATGTAACTACAATTTGTGTCACTATAGCCAAATCAGACATCACAATAAATGGGCTCAGCTGGTGCACTAGCTTTAACTGTGCAAATGCACTTCTGGTGACTGCTGAAACCTGGACATTCAAGCTCAAGTCCAGGAGTACATTCAAGCTGCATATTGGAGGAAGTGTAACTCCACCCAGCAAAAGCCGCAGCCCTATATTCTCCCATCTCCCTTGAAGAGCACCTCTGCCTGATCTGGATAAAGTTTCAGTTTGTTCCCCCTTGCCCACAGACCATGCTCACCTGTTACTTAGACAAAACTTACTGCAGAATTCTCCTCCTCCTCCTTCTGCACTCCATCTTCCCCACCTCTCCTCTGTGGAATATTAGTCAATTAATTAATTAATCTCATACCAGCTGCATGGCCTCTGCTTGCTCTTGTTGGAAGGAAATGAGTCTCCAGCTCCCAGCGCTGGGTGCAGCCACCTTCCAGTGGGTCCTGCCTGCCTTGGCCATCTGGGAAATCAGGCAGCCCCTCTTCTTGAGGTATAATTGCATTTCCTTGCCTTGTGCACTGCACCAGCTTTGACATACTGTTTAATTGGTGTTGCTCTAATTCATCTGCTGGCCATGTTAATTGATAGCAGCAGTAAAAACTCTGCTGACAGGAAGAAGGAGGAAAGAAAAATATTTTAGAGAGAAGTACTGGTCTCTCCCTTCAGGTGTTTAATACACTACTTCGCCCACACACACTCCACACACCCCGCCATCTAGCTTTTCACAGATTCTCAAAGCCATATGGTCCAGATCTACAGGATGGGTGCTCAGAACTTGATTTTAATTTACTGAAACAATTTTTAAACCACTCTTCATCCTTACAGACACTAGGGTAGTGTACAACTATAATTAAAACAATAAAACATCAACATACATTATCACACACAAACAGAGACAAATTAAGAAGCAGCAAATACAATCAAAGAGACAGATTTGACCAATTAAAAAGCCTGGGTAAACAAAAAGGGTTTGGAAGCTGGAATGAAAACATTTGCAGAGCAGACAATAGTCCTGCCTTAATGGAATGCATATTCTATAACTGGGGTTACACAACTGAGGAGGGTCTTTTCCTTAGAGACTCATAACATCTCCATTCTTGTCCAATGAGACGTTTGGGAAGGGTGTAGTACATCACCATCACCACCACCACCACCATCATGAGGTTCTGTGCGGAGTACATTAGGCAGCAAGTGTTCTCCAGAGGGTGGGATTGGTGCTTAGACGAGAGAATGCAGATATTATATTTCTACAGGAAACTCATCAGAGATGAGTGATGGAGAAAATGGGATATTTTTGAAAAGCATAGAACACTATTTAAGGACATATGAAAATTCCAAATCTAGAGGAACAGCTATCCTGATTTCTAAAAATGTGGAATTACTATTGAAAATGTGATAAATAATCGGGAAGGAAGATACTTAGTTGTCAAGGGAAAGAGGAAAGGTGAAAAGATGTTAGTTAACATTTTGAGGAAGTGACAGGGTTAAAAATAAATTTGGGAAAAACAGAGATGAATGTATGTAATGAAACAACTCAGACATTGTAAGAATTAGAGAAAAGTATGGAATAAAAGTTAAGTCAAGTCTAAAATATTTAGGAATCTTAATAACAGATCATATCCAAGAGACAAAAAAGGTAAATTATGAAAAAGTATATATCAAAGACAAAATAGATAAATATTAAAATAAATAAATAAAACTGTCCTGGTTTGGGAGAATTACAATGTGCAAAATGAAAATTCTACCCTCAATATTTTTTTATTTTAAATGAATCCTATAAAATACATTGATCAAGAATTTAAAAAATGGCAAGGGAAAGTTATCAACTACAGTACTGTATATTCATGACTATAGGAAGACTAGAGTGAATAAGAAATTATGGTACGTACCCCTAAAAAACGGTGGATTAGGGATACCTAAATTTAGAGACATAAAAAAGTAGTAAGAATATTGGTAAAAGAATACTGGTAAAAGAAAAGTTAATTTTAAAAGAAATTGAGATGCCAGACAAGAGTAATAAGGGATTAGGACTGTTTTGGGCAATTCAAGAGGAAATGATAAAAATAAGATTAAAGATCCATTTTTAAAAGTATATTAGAAATATGGAAAGAAGTAAGAAAAGAATTATGATCAGACATATCCCCTCTTTTAGAAATAAAAGATATAAATAATTGTTGTATAAAGGACAAAAAGAAAGTATTAGAAAGTATGGAAAAAGAAGGGTATAACAGAAGGGACCTTCCTCTCCGGCTGGACAACCCAGGCCCCGGATATGTGTAGAAAAGGTAGCATTAGGCCAAATATCCACTCCAAGTTTCTTCAAGAAATATATTGAAAACATTGAAAAATACAGGATACAGTTCATCAAAAGATCAGCAAGCATTTCAAAGCAGAAATTAACCATTAAAGGTTCCAGGGAAAGCACTCCACCACCACCCTCCTTCCACAAGTCTCACATTTAGCAGAATGGCTGCACAGCATTCCATAGAGAGAAAACCTCTGAGTGTGTGTGTGTGTGTGTGTGTGTGTGTGTGTCACTGGGGTTACACCTCTGGCCCTCCTCCTTAGAGAATCCAGCCCATGATCTTACAGCAAGGCATGTCAATCACATATTCACTTTCATTTTTGCAATTCCATGTGTTTGGAATTCTTCTTTCTCCCCCAGATCCAGAATCACCATTTTAAGTGTACTAAAACTCAATTAAGTGGGTACAAAGCTAACAGAAAAAGCACCTTTTAAAAAGTACCCCCTTCTATGACAAAGAGCTAAGAACTATTCATGACTGGATGGGAAAATGCCAAGATAGAAATGTGAGAGAAAGATTATATCAAATTATAGAATTAAATTGGTTTGAAAAAATTCAAATGGAAAGGTGGGATAAAGATTGGAAGAAAAAATTATGTCCATGGGAGGGGATTAACAAGAGTTGAAGAAATGGTTAAGCAAATAGGACAGAAAAATATACCACAGAAAGGGCTGGTAAACAGACTATATGCCATACTTAAATAAAGAAGGAACAATCCAAAATACATTAAGAAAAATATGGGAATTGGATATTGAGGTTAAAATAGACAAATCAGTGTGGAAGAATATATGGTCAGGGAGGATTATGAAAAATTTATCCATGAGAATCAAGGAATATTGCTACAATTCGTTATGGAGATGGTACATGACGCCAATTTGGATGCATCAAATGGATAATATTTATTTGAAAAAATGTTGGAGATGTAAAGTTGTAGATGGGACCTATTTAAATTTATGGTGGCATTGCAAAGCGATAAATATTATTTGGGAAAAGGTTTTTGAGGAAATCAATAATATATTATCATTATAACTACGTATGAATCTGACGATGGCATTATTGATGGATTTAAATGATATTAAAATTGATAAAAATAAAAAAGAGTCAGTTAGAATAATGGTAACAGCTATGAGACTCTTGATCACAAAGAATTCGAATATGAACATCTCCATAGATATAAAAGAGTGATATACAGAAATGTGGGAAATAGCTTTGAATGACAAATTGACTTGTGACCTGAGGGTTAAAAAAGGAAAGACTGAAAGAAATGATGATGAGGAGGAGGAGGAGGAGGAGTATCTGGGAAGATTTTGTCCAAGATTCAAAAGGAATTAAGCCTAATAAAGAAAGTATGAGCTTTTGGAAATAGGGGAATACAGTATATTGATATATTGGGGAACTAATTAAAAATAAAATAAAAGGGAAAATATGTATGGTTCCAGGATGTCAGTATTGTTACAAATGCAAATAATAAGGAAATTATGCGTGTAGAAGTTTTGTTTTCTCTGTTTTATTATTTTATATATTTTTGTATATTTTCTGTTCATTGTTACTGTTGTTAAATTTAATAAATAAATAAAATTTTAAAAATTCAAGTGTTCTCCAGCAACTTCAGTCATTTGCAACAGCTTTGGCATCATCTCAACATACATTAATAGTTTCAAGACCCTTCTTAAGCATTTGGCACCAAGTTTTCCAAGGCTGCCCTTATTTCCTCTTTTTGCCAAGAAGCATCCATTGAAGTGCAACTTTCGGATACTGATCTTTGGGCATACATAAGATGTGGCCAACAAGGTTGTGAGTTGACTCCTGACCAAGGATCAAGGTTGATTCAGCCTTCCATCCTTCCGAGGTCAGTAAAATGAGTGCCCAATGTTGGGGGCAAAATGCTAATTAACTTGTGAACCGCCCAGAGAATGCACTAAGCATTATAGGGAAGTATGGTTGATATTGCTAATTCGGCAATTGATGTCTTCATCTGTGCATCCATCAAAATACATAATACTGCTAAGATAGGCAAATTGTTGGACTTGCTCTATATCCTGGCCACAGACATACTATCATGGACATTTCCGACCTACAGAAACTTTGTCTTCTCAATGTTTATATGTACCGTAAGCCAATCTTACTGGTTTCATTTTCTAAACTGGTAGTTATTTCATGCAAGCACACCTTTGCTTCTCCAAGCAGTGCATGATCTAAATTTTTTAGATGAGCTGTTGCTCATGGAATGCCAAAGTTAAGGCCATCCATTGTTCTACACATAACAAAGTCCATGGGAAGGAAAAACAAGAATGGTGACAGACTACATCCCTGTCTTACTCCTGTATTGATGCTCAAAAAGACTGTGTTGTCAGATTCAGTTCATACACAGCAGCTAGAGTTAACATATAGGCAGCTGAAGATGTTGCTAAAGCATTGAGGAATATTATAGGTTTTACAGTGATTCTCAATGAATCAGGTCAAACACCTTTTTGAAATCAATAAAATTGATAAGCATTGGCTTCCGGAATTCTATGCTCTGTTCGATTATGTTCCTTATGGTCCTTCTCTGATCATTACAAGAGCATCCTTTCCTGAATCACGCTTCTTCTTCACAGAGGCATGCATCCACTTGTTGCAGCAATCTTCTGAGCAACACAAGCACAATACTTTTCCAGGAACTGATAGCATTATGCCACTCCAATTGTTACAATCATTAAGGTTCCATTTCTTTCATACTTTAATCATTGTTCCTTGCCTTCAATCCTCTGGTACTCATTCCTGTTGCTAACAGGAAACAACTGTTGGATAAAATTTCAGCTTTATTCCAGCACCATCATTTTGTGATTCAACACCTTCATGCTGGTTATGATCATTACAATCACTATCTGTGTGTTTTCATGTCAGAGATTACTCTGGGTTGAAAGGGTTTTTGCAGGGGACACCCAAATGAGGCTCCTTTCCTGTGCCCTATTGTGCAGCTCTCAAGGAATTGAACCCCATCCTTTCAGTCTCCAAACACAGCGCTTTGGTTATTATTAAACTGACTTGCTGTTTCTTTAGCAATTATATGTTTTTACAGGTCAGGGGTGCTAACCTATGCCCAATCCTCCTCACTTCAGGTGGACTTGGGACTGGCTGGGTTTCTTCAAACAGAATCAGCCCAGGTGCAGTCTAGTACAACAATTAGATTGTATGGTTTCTTTTTAAAAAAGGTTGAAGGATAAAAAATCCTAGGTACTCCTAGGACTGCAAAAAATATTTCAGTAAGTCTTGAAGAGCTGCTCCCAAGACCCAAGAGGTCAATGTTTTGACCCAGCAAATTTGGCCACCCTACACCCCCAATACATAATGCCAGAAGTTTCTCTGGAGTCAAGTTGACAAGAGGATGACAAAAGACAGAGGGAGGTTGGGAGGGAAATAGATAGCACAGAAGTAATTAATTGGAGCAATAACACAAACCAACCAATTGTATCTGTCTAAGCACATTTCTCTAATGAGAAGGGAAGCAGTATGAAATAATTCACTGCAAATGGAGTGAAAGAAATGTGATGGCTGGGTGTGTGGACCTTCTATCTTTGAAAGCTGTTCTGCCAAGCCAGAGCAGGCTGTGCCACTGGTCTGGATGGAGTGGTGGTCTGGAGGGAGCAAACAGATGCAGAACAAATCAGGAAAAAATGACAAGAATACATAGAAGAACTATGCAAGATGGACTTTAATGACCCTGACATCCGAGATGGTGTGGCTGTTGACCTTGAGCCAGAAATCCTGGAGTATGAAATCAAATGGACCTTAGAAAGTATTAACAAGTGGAGATGACAGTATTCCAGTTGGACCATGAAATAAAAAGATGCTTACTTCTTAGGAGGCAAACTATGACAAACCTAGGCAGCATAATAAAATGTAGAGACATCACCCTGTTGATAAAAGTCCATATAGTTAAAGCAATGGTCTTCCCAGTAGTCATGTATGGCTGTGAGACCTGGACCATAAGGAAGGCTGAGTGCAGAAGAATAGACACCTTCAAACTGTGGTGCTGGAGAAGACTTTTGAGAGTCTCCTGGACTGCAAGAAGATCATTACAAGCTTTCCTCACTCTATTATTGACTATAAGGGCCATTCCATTTCTTCTGGCCTGTCTGTCTTGGGTGGCCCTACAGGGCCTAGCCCACAGCTTCATCAAACCAAACGAGTCCCTTGCCTCGGTAAGACAACAATCCTCGGGGGAATATGTCTCTTACTCAGAGGTAAGTCTCACTACATTCCATAAGCTCACTTCCAAGTACAGTGGTACCTCGCTTAAAGAGCATAATGCGTTCCACGGGATTGCTCTTTAAGAGAGTTTGCTCTTTAAATGAAACACTATTGTAAGTGACCAATTGTGACTTCTGGTGAGGGGATTGTGAACTTCGATTTAGTTGTTAAGTGAGTTTTTGGTTGGTTTTAGTTGTTAAATGAGGCAACCATTCAGAGAAAATTCTGCTCTTTAAGCGAGTTAGTCTCTAAGTGAGGTGCTCTTTATGCAAGGTTTTACTGTAAGAGCATATAAGGCTATAACCTAAGATGGCAAAATGAAAGCTAGTAGTGGAAACAAAACCATCAGTCAGTGCGTGCACATTGCTGAAAGACTTTCCCTGACAAAAGAGGTCTTTGGCCCCAGAAAAAACAACCTTTGGCACTGGGAAGGCATGCTGGATATAAAGTGGAAGGGATCTGATCAGACAATGTGTGGGCAACCTCCAGAATGGTGGGGACTCCGTAGCCTCTAATCAAAGCGGGTCTGTGTTGTTCCTGAGCTCCATATGCATAAATGGCTTGTTCTATCTTGCTCTGGAAAAGACAAGCTTATCCACAGCTTCCTATCTGTGGTATGGAAACTGAGCATGTCTGGTGCTCTGCCCAGTCTCTTCTCTGCACTGCCGGCATGAATTTCCCCTTGCTTCCCTCATCAGAACTCCTTGCATTTGCTCCCACAAAACAACCAGTCTGAACATTGACCAGAGTTATGGAGAGCAGCAGAGCTTCCCGTTTCTGAGTCTATTGAGGAGGCCAGTTCCATTGCAAGCAGAAGGTATGCCTTTTCTGGAAAGCCACACTAAGGGAGGTAATGTTCCCTCACTTTATGAAGAAAATGTTATGTCCTCAAAGTTCAGGTCTGGTTTAAAGAGAAAGAGACGTGCAGAGGAAAGAACAACAGGGCTTTTGAGGTTGCCCAGTAGTGGAAAACAGGACACCAGATGGAGCAGGCATCAAGGACACCTCCTCAAAGCTTTCCCTGCCATGGTGAGACACACAGTACTTCTATTTAAAGTATAGGAATTCTTTCTAAACTAGCATGTACACTCGTAGTACAGCTCCTACAATCATTTATGCAAATCTGCAAAAATGTTCTTGTTTTCTACCCCCCAGTGATCAATTCTGTCACTACATTTTGCATTGTATAAATGATTAATTTCCTTACCATCTATGCCTCAGGTGGTTTCAACTTCGGACACACTTCAACATGCAAAAATTTTCAGGATCTATACTTTGGAGGGTTTTGCTTGCCATTGCAGAAATTTCCTTGAAAATAGGAAAACAGTCATTTGAAGGAAATTTAGGTGTATCTGGATGGACTTAGCTCAGGAGTTTGCAGCCTATGGCCTACGGGCTGGCCCCGGACTCCAATGCCATGCCATCTGACCTGTGGCGATGACCCCAGAAGCAGAATTGGACGCATTTACAACAACCATAAATGCACATACACACACTGCAGTTTACGGATGTGTTTACAATGGAGGAACCACGTGTCCAACCTGCTCAGCTGTCTGAGGGGGAGTGGTCTGGACCGTGGCATGAAAATCTTGAGAACCCCTGCTTTAGATTATTTATTTATTTATTTATTTGCTCAAATTTATATATCTGCCCGCTTACCGGGCCAACTCTGGACGGCTCACAAAAATAGACACCCCAACACACATAAAATTACTAAAAGCTTTAGAAACTTAAAACTTTAAAAGCTGTTAAAACTTATTGCCAAGAATAACCCCACGAGTTAAAAAGGTTATTCCTAGATATGAGTGGCTGTCATTATATGAACCGGGGGGGGAGGGGACGCTACTGCATCACCAGTGTCCCACACCTGCTTCGCCAGCCATGTTTTCAAATCTCTTCTGAAGTGCAGCAACTCTGTCTGAAGACACCCTTCAGTTGGTAGGAGGTTCCACAGGGCCAGAGCAGATACCAATAAGGCCCTCTTTCTAGAGCTAGAGAGGTGAGCCACTCTAGCAGATGGCACTTTTAAGGAGCCCCTCTGGTCTGCTCTAGTGGGATGGGCAGATATCATGCTAAACAGGATCATTTTCAGATGCAACACGTCATTTGGGTCCATACTTGCATCCACACCACAACTTAAGCAATCTTGTTAAGTATGATCATTCTAGACCAATGGTTCCCATTGTGGGACCCACGCCCCACAGAGGGACTTCAATTCCAGAAGCGTAAGTCAGTATTTGGCTGATAAGTGCTTTGGTGGAATTGATTTAGGCATCTGGAAATTGAAGTCCAAAAACCAAAGGTTGGGAACACACTTGTCTAGACTGAGCGTCCTTCTGTTTAAAAAGAAACAGCAGCAATAACAACAACAAAAATCACCTCCTGTCTCTTCTTCCATGCTTTGCTGAAGCCACTTAACAATCTTGAGAAATGAGATGCTTCCTTGTCACTTGCATGTGGAAATAATAGGGAAATTTTCCATTTCTTTTCAATTGTTGCTAACTTACACAACAGATCAGTGTTCTGTTAGCAACAATTTAAAAGAAGTGGAAAATTTCTCTTCCACAGAAAAGAAGGGAGTTGTTCATTTCTCAAGACTGTTAAGGGACTAAGTAAAAGTATAGATTAAGCTTTAGTTTGATCCCAGTGATTGATCTAGAACTGAACCAAAATAGAGGACTCTTACTCATACCCCAAAACAGTAGCCCCAGTAGAGACCCCCAAAAGGTGAAAACAAGCATAAATTAAGGGCAGGCTGGTACATCGTGTACTGTATGTACTCGAATATAAGCCTAGTTTTTCAGCCCTAAAAATGAGTTCAAAAAAGTGCACTCGGCTTATACTCAGGTCACGGAGTGCGATGGAAACAGATGGTGGTGGCTAATAGCCTTCACCACCTGCTTCTCCCATCCTTCATCGGTACGTCTCAATCAGCGGGGAGAAAACTCCTTTCTGCTGCATCTTATTTTCATGTACCATATTTTTATTGGAACTCACTAGCAGCTGCTGCATTTTCCACCCTCGGCTTATATTCAGGTCAAGCTATTTTCCTGGTTTCTCAAGTCAAAATTAGGTACCTCGGCTTATATTCAGGTAGGCTTATACTCAAGTATATAAGGTAGTTGTCAGGAAAAGGGAGCAAACCAGCCCATCCTCCAGAAAAAATAAAACTTCAGGCAAATGCCAGTCTAATTCATCCTTTATCTCATTATATAAATGACTGAATTTGAATTTTTTAAAAGGTTCCTGAAATGCCATTTTGTGCCATGCGGATCTATCCAAAGATAGCAAACTCGTCTCTTTATTAAATCCCTCCATACCATAACAGAACATCTGCCTGTTTGTCTTAAACTTAACAATGCAATTTATTAAGAAAAATGTCAGGTCTGCTTGAAAATGAAAGAGAGCAAATATTGGCTATGAAGAAAAAATGAAAAAATTGAGTTATAAGCCTGATATTTTACTACATACAACCATGAAGAGAGACAAACTTGGAAGAAGAGAGCACCAAGAATTTTTTTTTCAGAGCAGCAAAGATCAAGAATATAAACTAGGGGTGTGATCCAATGTCTAGAAAGCATATATCTGACAGTACAGGAAAGGATTGCTTAGAAAGAGCAATCTCCCTTAAAGTAGCTCTTCCATCTGTCAGGGAATTACTCTAACCCAAAAAATAGTAGCCCTGTAGCTGGACTGAAAAGGTCCCGCTTAGGCAATGGTCTAGGTCATGCTGGAGCACAGTTCCCCATATTTCATGTGATGGCTTCTTCTTCTTCTTCTTCTTCTTCTTCTTCTTCTTCTTCTTCTTCTTCTTCTTCTTCTTCTTCTTCTTCTTCTTCTTCTTCTTCTTCTTCTTCTTCTTCTTCTTCTTCTTCTTCTTCTTCTTCTTCTTCTTCTTCTTCTTCTTCTTCTTCTTCTTCTTCTTCTTCTTCTTCTTCTTCTTCTTCTTCTTCTTCTTCTTCTTCTTCTTCTTCTTCTTCTTCTTCTTCTTCTTCTTCTTCTTCTTCTTCTTCTTCTTCTTCTTCTTCTTCTTCTTCTTCTTCTTCTTCTTCTTCTTCTTCTTCTTCTTCTTCTTCTTCTTCTTCTTCTTCTTCCCCAATACACCAAATATTACAATTTCCTTTGCTGACTCCTCATTTAATGAACAGCTCATCTTAATAAACTGCCTACTGTAGTTGTTTGGGTGTAGACATTCACCCTCAAACATAATATATACACACTCCTTGGAAGGCATAGATTTGGATTCTTCTTTGTGGGTGGGAGGGCCATGGACACCACCACCCCAGTCATGGTGAACATTTCAGAAGTTCACCACCACTTCACCACCTTTTCTCAACTTGGCATCTTCCAGAGTTGTTGGATTACAGCTTCCATCTTCTACAGCCAGGGTAGGTATAATGGGAGTTTGTTTGCTTCTTTATTTAATATACTGTGCCCCTGGTGGTTAATGTTGGCACCCCAGCTGTTTCTTGGACTTCAATTACCAGAAGCCCAAGTCAGCACTCCTGCTGATCAGGGCTTTTGGAAATTAAAGTTCCAGAACAGCTAGAGTGCCAAAGTTTGCCATCACTGTCCTATGCCATTAGTACATGCACTACTCCAGGCAGTTTACATATATTACATATATTTACATTACATTTATTCAGTGTAATGTGTGTGGTCGCATGTTTCATGCCAGGATCAGCTTATTGAGTCACCAGAGACACATCCATAAACTGAGAAAATGACTTTCAGGGGAAATGTATGCTCAAATACGAGCAGCAGCTAAATAAGTCTAGGCAGTTTACATAAAAAATTGAAACTTATATCCTTTCAGTTGTGGTCCATTCCAGTCCACCAAACTGAGAAAGGATGCATTTCAAGACCACCTACATTTAAAATTCTGGGATGTAGGACAGAAAGGGCAGGCCAAAGGGCAGGGCAGCTGTGATGGATGACTGGCATCCATCTGTCTTCAGCTTTGTAGGGCTGTGAATACCACCTGTTTGCTTACTACAGACTATCTCAGGGCAGCTCAAGCTTAGGTAGGACATCAATTTATCATGTTTCTTTCAAACTCTCCTTCCAAGAAATTCAGAATCCAGTGGTGTAGAGCTTCAAACATTGGCCTAAGATTTATGTGACCAGAGGTTAACTCCCCTCTTGTCCATGAAGCTCACTGGATGACTGAGAGCTAATCATTGCCTCTCAACCTGACCTACCTCACAATATATAAATGACTACCTGCCTTACCATCGACAAATCAGAAGGACGAAATGAGGGTATAGAAGAGGGCTCTTTTTATTTATTTGTTTGTTTGTTCAGATTTATATTGCCACCTACTCGCCAACGCAACTCAGGGCGGCTTACAGTCAAAACACCAACAGTACAGTAACGATCATAAAATACAACCTCACAAGACAACCAAAGCAGAACACAGACTAACTCCCTTCTGGCTGTTGATGGAGGCTTGGAGGTGGGGGCAAGGTCCTCAGCCACCTGCCAGACCATGGTGTCTTTTCCCTCCAGTCGTTGGTGTGGGCCCAGAAGAGGGGGCAATGTTTTACTACCCTGGCCTTGTGGGAAGAAGGGTGGGATGGAGACATAACCAGTACATTGGTGGGAATGATTATCATGGGTTCCCTATCTTTGGTTTTTGGACTTCAATGCCCAGAAGTCAAAGGCAATTCCCCAAAGCACTGATCAGCCAATTGTATTGACTTAGGCTTCTGGGAATGGAAGTCCACCAATGTTCTGCAGAACATAGTTTGGGAAATGCTGATTAAATAATGATTTTGAAATGGACGGGGCTAGCTGATTAGTGACTGGCAAGGTCAGCCTTCATTGCTACCCCTGGGTTTATCCCAGAATATGCCTCCCTCTGCATGAATCATGGTTTTTGTGTGCTTGACTGTCTTTGGGTGGAGGAATGACAGCAGAATGTGGATGTTTGTGGAGCCCTCTGGTGGACAGATGTAAGGAGCTGCATCTTTGCTGGTTGAATCCTCCTTCTTCAAGAGTGGACTTTACACACAGATGGTCAGTTGATAGCAGCTGGTAGGGAAGGTGTTCTACCTGAACTCTTGGAAAGCTGCTACCAGTCCATATAGATAATACTGGGCAAAATGAATAAACAGCCTAATCATAGTCACTGTCAAATCAAGGCTATTGGTTGCTTCCTTATGTGCATTTGTGTACATCACAAGAAAGGTGTTTTAATTGCAGCACTTTTCCTGCCTGTGGCTGGGATCCCCGTTCCTTCATCATTCACTCCTTTTCTGTATCTCTCAACAGGGACCTTCCTTTGTCAGCAGCAGATCCTCTCCGAAGATAAAACTGAGCCAAACTGTCAAGGGAAGAAAGTCATTTGAGGGTGACAACATACCAAAGAAAAGTTAATTTCAAGAAGTCTGCTTTGCCAAGCAACATCCTCTTTGAATTAATTATATGCCATCATGTCGATTCTGCGTTACAGTGACCCTTTCCAGAGTTTTCTAGATATAGCCTAGCTAGAAATGGTTTACCAATCCCTCCTTCTGTGGATGTTCTACTACAGTACAGCTTGACCAAGGCTACATAGATTGGCTTTTCTTTCAGGAGGCCTTGAATCTCTGAGCTATCCAACCACCTAGGAAACTTGGGTTTTTTCTCCTCTTCCCTGCCCCCCTCCTTCACTGACATAACTACAACCAGGGAAGGAATAGAGATCAGTGGTGGGCTCAAAAAAAAAAATACTACCACACTGTGGGCGTGGTATGATGGGCGTGGCCAGGGAGAAAGCCTTGTGTTGCATCTGAATTAGGACTACTTGATTTCAAAACTTGGATGGGTGCGGCCAGCCAGAATTTCTACTACCTGTTCTGGCAAACTGGTGCAAGCCTTCTGATGCCCACCACTGATAGAGATCCATTGTTTGTCCAGAAATTTTGACTTACAAATCCTATCAGCATCAACTAGTATATAATAATAATGATCTTAGAACTGCATAGGTGGAAGGGACCTTATAGATCATCAAGTCCTGCCTCTATCAAAGAGGGACAGTGGGAAAACGTATGGCTCTGAAACCAGATATCTAAACCACTGAGCTAGGATTATTGGGGCTACAGTCCAAAACATATGGAAGGCAAAATGGTGCTCATCACTGCTCTAGGAAAACTGCTGTCCCTTGCCTTGCTGAAAGCACTGGCTATGTCATCTGTGGGATAAAACAGGACATTTATACGATTCTGTTTAGAGGTAGTGGGCTATGGGTGGTCCAGCAGATCATCCTTCATCATCATAAGCTGCCAAAGAGCTTTGTTATAAATCATCTGCTTTAAGAGCACAGAGATGAATGGATCTTATGAGTGGGGCAAAAAGTGAAGGTCTTGAGAAAATTCATTCTTGGACCACAGCTTCTGGCATTCCCATGATGTCTAGGGTGATTCTAGGAACTGCAGTCCAGAAGCATCTTCTCTGCGCTCTGCTTTCTGAGTAGATCAGTCGTGCTGGGCCAGACACTTTCAATTCCATCCAAAAGCGTAATTTGCATGCACAGCAATTTGCAATCAGCTGCCTCTAGATGCATTAGCCTCCATTGCTCCTCCTGCCTTCCCTTCCACTGAGAGACTGGTCTACAAACCCTGTGGGAGCAGAGAGTTTAGTAGCTATATTGAAGGCTGTATTCATTTAGGGAAATAAACTCAATTACATAAAAGCATTTTCTGTGCTGGCTGCCTACAGATGACAACAGTTAACCAGCGGCACAGCTACATTTCAAAGAGGAGGAGGGGGATGCTGTATCCATCTGCAAGGCCGTGAGAGTCAGTAAATCCAAAGTCAGGGTTTTAGATGTGCATGGCACTCCTCTACCAATTTTGTGACAGGGGACCAAAAGCTTACAATGACACCTCCCCTTGCCCCCAGACTATGAAAGACAGCAGGAAAACTTTATGTCAGGGGTACCCAAACTATGGCCCACGGGCCAGATCCAGCCCCCAATGTCAATTCATCTGGCCCATGCCGCCCTCATCACCCCCAGAAGCAGAAGTAAAATGCATCCAGGCATGTTTTACTTCCGCTTCCAGGAACAAAGAGGGTGGTGTGTGCCAAATGAATTGGTGTCGGGGGCCATATCTGGACCATGGGCCATCATTTGGGCACCCCTGTTTTATGTCATACATTTCCATTTCACATTTTATATCTCACCTTTTATTCTGGAAGAGTGATGAGACTCCCTCCTAAAAAGATGAGATTCTTGTTCACTGTCAACTCAATTCTGAGTTTTCCAGGGGTTTTAAGGCAGAGAATACACAGAATAGGTTTCCCTTCTTTTAAGGGGAGCCCTGGGACTGTGCACCTTGCCCAAGGTTACACAGACTGGAAGCACAGTTGGGAACTGAACTCCCACTTGCTGTCTCCACAGATACCTAAACCATTGAACTATCCAGCTGGCTTCTTCTTTATTGCCCTGAAAATCATCCTCACCACCCAAACAATAATGTTTCTCCTCCTCCTGATTCTTCTGTGTCTAGGCCAGACATGAAGCTGCAAAAATGAAGGTACCTTTTGGTGAGTTCATTCTGCAGTTCCCTTTGCTTTACTTAGTGTGAGAAAGAGTAGCTGGCAACATAAGGTTGCTGTTACCATGGTTATGCCTGATTGTGGTTCAAAATTACCACTATCTTTGAAGAGGCTCTTTCTGTCAACCCCAATAATGCTACTAATAGTCACCCATTAGTCATGTTGTCCACTGTTGTCCAATGCACTTGCAATTATCTCTACTGAAGAATAATGTCTTATCTCAGTTGAAAGGCAATACTTGTTTCTGTGCGGCAGGTGTCTGTGTGTGTGTGTGTGTGTGTGTGTGTGTGTGTGTGTGTGTGTGTGTGTGTGTGTGTGTATTCACAGAGCATCCAGAACTGTTCTTTACTACTTTGGGAGAAGCTTTCAGAAGAATCTGGTCTCCTCTCTTTCTTCCCCCTCCCCCACTTGCCTTACATCCCCTTATTCACTTACTCTTTCACACACACATGCACACTCATGAGCATGCTCACTCTCCTCTTTTTTCTTTCTACAACTTATGCAGTTCACCACTTCATCCTCAATTTATCCTCCCAGCCACCCCATGAAAATAAATTGGAGAGAGACCCTGATCCAGAGTTTCTTAATTTCATGGGTCAGCAGGGAGAAGAACCCAGGGAGCAGAAATAGAAATATGTATCTCCTCCACAAGGTCTTTCAATTCCCATTTGTGGATATGTACTAGCAAAGCAAGGAGGAGAAAATGTTGAAAAGATGGAGGATACGCAAGGGTTTTGGTACCTCACAAAGCTGTTGACTAGGCATGGCTGCTTCAACACCACATAGAGGAGGAGGGCAAGTAGCCAAATTGGTGGAAGGTTTTTAACAGCCAGTCTGTCCCCCATGAAGTAATGCCTGATGGCAGTTCCGCAGGATGACGGGGTATAGTGGGAGGTGGTTTTAGTGGGTAAAAATCCCACACACTGTGAAACAAGGGCTCCACAGTGTCTTTTGAAGATTTCCACCTGCCCTTAAAAAAAAAAACCACACACACACACACACCTGTGGGGCATGAGCCCTACATTGGGAACCACTGTGACTAGCAGGTATGTGTGGGTCAATGAGAAAGAACAGTTAGGTTAAGCTAACCTGGTATGTGTGGGTTGGGCTGGGGTGCTCCAGGTATGGAATATGCATACTGCTGAAAGGTGAGGAACCCCTTCTAACTTATCTTCTTACTCATGCCACTTTCATCCCTATCTCCTTCTTCTCACTCCACTGCTTTGTCAACATCTCCCTTCTCCTTGTTTCTAACCAAACCATCCTGGCTTTTTCCTCCCCCACTAGCTCAAACTCCCTCATACGACCTCCTTTGGTCTTCTCCCTTAAACTCTTGCCCCACCAGTTTTTCTCTCCACATCCTCTCTGCTAGCCTTACCTTCTCTGCTAGGTTTTTCAGTCCCTAACCCTAACCCAGTTCCTACTCCCTTGTCACCCTACATCTACTAATCCATAAGAGGGCCTGCCTGCATTACTAAGGAGGAGGAGCAAAAAGCCTTCTTTCTGATACCCAAAGGCAACAACTTCAGAAAATTAGAAGGTGGCAGATTTGCCATGTCCTGTATTCAGGCCACGGGGAAGTGGGGGACAGGCAAGGATTGGATCTGTACTGAAGTGAGGAACTTTATTCCACTCATCTCCACTCCACCCCATGGAACTGTTTTTAGTAACACATTTGCCTCAAAGTTAACACTGGTTAAATTGGTTCAAGTTTACTCGTTTGAACAATGCTCATCTTATATGCCCCTAACACAGGTTTTCTGAAATGCCCTTGAATGAGTTTTTTTAAATGGATATATGTGTTGTGTTAAATTGTATGAAATTTCTGTGTCTTCCCAGGTGAATAGGTGTACCATACATGGAAGGGCGGGTTTCCAGAGTTGCCGCAGTTGGGGGGGGGGCAGGGAGGAGAGATGGAGATTTACAATACTACAGTAACCCTCTTTTCAGGGAAACTATGCACCTTCAATCCAGGCATGGGCTGGGCCACCAGGACAGGGGAATTCATCCCGGTGCCCCCTCACCTCTGGCGCCCTGGGGCACAAATAATAATTTTATTATTATTTTATCCACCTGGCACACTGCACTTTAGATTTAGCCATTGCTCTTCAGCTTGGAGCAATGGTTTATTCTAAAGTGCCGCACACTGGGTGGAGCAAGTGAGGAGTGGTGACCAAGCAGTTTCCGGGGGCAGCCTTCTCCCCCATCCCTTGGTCACCACCTCTTGCTCTGGTCCAGCGCCCTCCCATGGTGCCCAGCACACCCCTGCTTCAATCCCTCTCTTTCTGGTTCATTTTTGGAACCACGGTGCAAAATGTTCTTGTAGGGGGTCATTAGTCTGGGAGCATGAGAGAGAGAAAGGACAAAGGAACTTTCTCTGAGTTTTCCTTAGAAAAAAGTAAAAGGCAGATACATGAAATCAAAAATGGATCCTATGATTTCATTTGATTTTTAGATGGAATCATCCCCAAACCACTACTAAATAATAGTTCCCATCTGTACTCACAGACTACAACTGGTGGTGCAGTGGTTAAACTGCTGTACTGCAGCCACAACAGTGTGAATTTGATCCTGACAGGAAATAAGGTTGACTCAGCCTTCTATGCTTCTGAGGTCAGTAAAATGAGTATTCAACATGCTGGTGGGGCAAAGTGAGAATTAACTTATGAACCACCCAGAGAGTGCACTAAGCACTATAGGCCAGGATATAACTGTAATTGCTATCACTATTGCAACAGGCAGGCAGGCAGGCAGGCAGGCAGATATAGATAGATAGATAGATAGATAGATAGATAGATAGATAGATAGATAGATAGATAGACAGACAGACAGACAGACAGACAGACAGGACACACAGACAGGACAGAGAGATAGAGAGAGATATTATTTCAAAGACAGAAGCAATGCAGAGAAGGAAACAATCTAGGTTCAGTTATCACAAGCAAAGGATCTCCAGCTATAGTAAGAAACCCAGCTGTTACTGAGTCACAGACAGTCTTGAGTTGACTCTTGTATTCTTTTTGCCTTTGTTACTATAGTTATCGTTTTATTGATACATTTTTATACACATACAGTACATACTTACAAGCATGCATTCAAGACTCAAGCCACTAAGACACTGACTGGGAGGCGGAAGGTCAGCAGTTCGATTCCCGAGTACTGCAGGACGAAATGAGCTCCCATCTCTGTCCCAGCTCCTGCCAACCTAGCAGTTCGAAAGCAAGAAATTGTAAGTAGGTAAATAGGGACCACTTCGGTGGGAAGGTAATAGCGTTCCATGCACTCCGGTGTCTAGTCATGCCTGCCACATGACCATGGAAACGTCTGCAGAAGCAGACAGCGCTGGCTCTTTGGCTTAGAAACAGAGATGAGCACTGACCCCTAGAGTCGGATACGACTGGCTTTTGAGCAAGAGAAACCTTTACCTTTACTTTTTCTCATCCAAAAAGAAAGGGGCTTCAGATTTATCTGTGTGCGCAAGCCTTGCAAGACCTGTAAGATGATGAGAACTGCATAGTGTTGTGGCCCTGGATTTGTCTAAATTTTCTCCTAATGCTGCTGATAGTGTTTACTATGAACTTTTTTGTGGTCATAAGATTATCTGATGCTGTCTGGTTTTGTCTTTTTGGGTAAACAAGTAAGCAAAAAAGCAAGTAAATGAACAAAGTGTTTTACTCTGGTAAAGGAGAAATAAAAAAAATAGCATGAGTATAATACTAGAGAAAGATCTACCACAAGCAGTTAGAAGCAGTGATGGAAAGTCTGACCTACTAACATTAGCCAAATGTCTGGGGAAACATATCTACATTCTAATCATTTAAATCTATGCTCCAATTACAGATCTTGAAATTCTGGAGAATTTGCTCAGAAATGAAGCAGAATAGAATTATGTGAAGGTAGGTAAAGTCACCCTTGCTCGAAAGCAAGTTGTATCCAACTCTAGGGTTCAGTGCTCATCTCTGTTTCCAGCAAAAGAGCCAGCGCTGTCTGCAACTGCAGACATTTCAATGGACATGTGGCAGGCATGCCTCATCCCTGTTTACCTTCCCACCTAAGTGGTACCTATTTATTTACTTGCAATTTCTTGCTTTCAAACTGCTAGGTTGGCAGGAGCTGGGACAGAGACAGGAGCTCATTCCATTATGCAGTACCAGGGTCTCAAACAGTTGACCTGCTGACCTTCTAGTTATCAAGTTCAGCGTCTTAACCACTTGAGCCACCGCAGTTCCTTATGTAAAGGTAAGTAAAGGTAAAGGTCACCCTTGCTCAAAAGCCAGTCGTATTCAGCTCTAGGGTTCAGTGCTCATCTCTGTTTATAGCCAAAGAGACAGTGCTGTCTGCGTTTGCAGACTTTTCCGTGGACATGTGGCAGCCACGCCTAGACACCAAAGTGTACCAATTTGTTAAAATAACTATACCCTCTGATAACCAACAGACTATAATACACGCAGATATCATCAAATAGCCAATACGGAAATCAAACTGACTACATAATTGGAAGTAAAAGATGGAGACGCTATATGAAATATAGTGGAATATTGTACAGATCATGAATGTAGGTTTGAAAAATAAAGTTGAAGAACAATAAAACTGCCATAGAGCAAAAATATAATTTAGACAAAGTTTCTGATTAATCTAAATAAAGAACAGATTTGCATTACTAATTGGCAGAACAGTATATAAGTGTAACTGCTATTGCTAAGAATTGTGGATTGAATCTAGACATATTTTCAGGGGAGAATGCAGAAAGACCATACCCTGTGCCTATACCAACTGCCAGGGGAAGAAGAAGCCAGGGCAGGATGAGGACCTTGCCACCCCTCCCCCTGTGCCCACCCCAACATATTGTATTGTAATGAAATGTAATGTATTTTTTGTAAGCCGCCCTGAGTCGCCACTGCGAGTGGGCGGCAATATAAATTTGAACTAATAAATAAATAAATAAATACATGTAGTAAAAAAATAATAATAATTAAACATCTATATGGAAGAAACTCTTAAAATTGTTTAAAAATAATCAACAAGAAAGAGGGTCAGAAACCAACATGCAACTTTGCAGTGATTGTCATATAGGGACAAAGTGAATTATTATGATTACTAGTGCGAACAAACAATAACAAAAAACCTCAGAAGCTTACAGGACCAAAACAGGAAGAAAAACAGAAATACCTTTCATAGGATCCAAGACATCAAAGGGAAATTTAATCCAAGACTAAGGGTGCTAAAATATCAGCAAGGAAATATATCATCAAATCAGCATGCAATAAAAAGACACTATGCTGAGCAACTATACAGAAGAGAACCAAAGATGACAGATTCCTTTGAAGAAGAATCCTGTCATGACAAAATATGCAATTTTAGAAAGTGAAGTGAAAGGTGCTCTTAAAAGGGAAGGGGGGGGGGAGGCTCCTTGTGATCTATTGAAAAGCTGAATCACCAAGCTCAGAAGCTTACAAGAGCTGCAATTCACTCTTTTTGGGTAGAAAAAGAGAATTCCAGGAGAAGCCTAGGAGGTGTGAGAACAGCCTTGGGCCTACAGGGGACCTCCCCTCTTCAGGACAACCTTTCCCCTCATCCCTGGCCTGTGCTGTCTAGTCACAGCTCTTGCACTTTTCCAGCCCAGTGCACAGAGTGTGTGACTAGATGATCCAATTCACCTGGCCTGGATTAGTCTAGACATGATACTAAACAAGATCACTTTGAGATGTGGTACATCATGTGGCCCAATCTTTTGCATCCACATGCATGGATCAACTACATGGCACCTCAAGCAATCTTGTTTAGCACGATCTGCACTAATTTTCTCTCCCTTTAAAGGGAAACAAACAAAAATTGTCTTTGGTCTCCTGGCTTTGCTTAAGCCACCTGATGATCTTATTATTTTTATTTATTTATTTATTTATTTATTTATTTATTGTATTTCTATACAGCCCATTTGGGTGGTGTCCCACTCTTGGGCAGAGAACAAACAGATAACAAATAGCAACGAAAACCACAGCAGATCAAAACAAACAACTGAGACCACATCGTCCCAAGGACATCTGCCCGTCCCACTAGAGCGGACCAGAGAGGCTCTTTGGCTGTGCCATCAGCTAGAGAGGCTCATCTCTCTAGCACTAGAAGAAGGGCCTTCTCTGTGTCCACTCCAGCCCTGTGGAACCTCCTGCCACCTGAGCTGCACCTCCAGGCAGAACTGCTGCCCTTTCGGAAGGGTGTATAATCCTGGCTGGCAGGTCAGGTCTGGGGTACTGAAGGCACAACGACCTCAGCCTGCGGGCTGGTTTGACCTCCCCCCCCCCGCTCATTTAAGTTTTTAAGTTTTAAATTATACAAAGATTTAGTTATAGTTTTAATTGGTTTTAATTATAGATTTTAAGAACTTTTAACATTTTAATCTATATTGTTCCGATGTTTTTATGATGTGTTAAACTGCCCTGGGTCGCCTTTGGAGAGGAGGGTGGTATAGAAATTTAAATAATAAACAAACAAACAACTGACAAATATGTCACAAAATAAAATAAAATAAAATAATTGGCATCTGAGGGCATAGGGACTCAACCTGACTGACTAATTTATCGGTGAAGGGACAACACTCTGAAAAACCTCCTTGAAGAAGAGAGTTTTAAATTGCTTTTTAAAAATAGTCAGTGATGGGGCCTGGCGCAGCTTTACTGGCAGTGTCCCATAGTGTTGGTGCCACTACTGAGAAGGCTCTATTTCTAGTTAAAGACTTTCAAGCCATCACCGGGGGCAGCATCTTGTGAAATGGAAAGCTTCCTTGCCACTCACCTGTAGAGTGGAAAGGAGAGGAAATTTTCCCTTCATTTTTAATAGTTTTACTGACACAGTGAAGCAGCAATGCATTGAAAGGGCTTTAAGGGGTTCCTGTTAGCAACAATTAAAAAGAAATAGAAAACTTTCTTGCCCTTCCTCTCGTAAGCAAGCGGCAAGGACATTTTTAAGTTTCTCAAGATCATTAAACAGCTTAAGCAAAGGAACAGCTTAAGCAACTGCTTTGGTTCAGTCTCAGGAATCACACATACTAGAACTGAAGTAAAATGGATCAATCTTAGGTAAAGGTTTCCCTTGCTCAATAGCCAGTCATGTCTGACTCTAGGGGCAGTGCTCATCTCTGTTTACAGCCAAAGACCCAGCACTGTCTGTGTCTGCAGTTGTTTCCCTGGGCATGTGGCAGGCATGACTGGATGCTAGAGTACATAGAACACTGTTACCTTTCCCACTGAAGTGGTACCTGTTAATCTACTTGCAATTTCTTGCTTTCTAACTGCTAGGTTGGCAGGAGCTGGGGCAGAAGATGAGAGCTCACTCCATCATGTAGCACTTGGTCTCAAACTGCTCACCTGCTGTTTGTCAGCTCAACCTTTTTTAACCACTAAGCCACAGTGGCCCTCTTACTCACTTACTTACTCACAGTGGCCCTCTTACTCACACCCAAAATTGATAATCCCTGATAGGAACCCATTTTGCTCTTCCTTCACCACATGGCACTTCCTGGTGTGGTGGAGGCGGTGGGGGAGGGGCACATGAAATGGTGCCACAGGCCATAGGTTGAGAACCCCTGTTTTAAATAGTACTAGTTACATGGAATTTATTTTGATGGCCCTAGATCTCATCCAAGCCAGGCCAAGGATCACCCATGGTATTCAAACAATTCCTTTTTTCACCCTTGTGGAAGACAGAAAGCACGTTGGCAGAAAGTTATGAAAAGCAAACCATTCTTGTCACAATCTGTAATCTGCTCACTAACTAATTTACACCAGCGTTTTAGGTTCAGACCAAAACTTTCTGTTATTGCAAGATTTTAAAGTAATGCAAGCTTTAAAATGGCAATACTACAAAGTGGTCCAAGACTATATGAAACCCTTTTCTTCGTTGAGGTCTTTGACATCTTTAATGGTAAAAAATATTTCCAAGGGGTTAAGAAGCTTGGCTCTTGTTACCCTACGTGTTCAAAATAGGTCTGGAAAATTCCCCCCTGGAATTGTTGTACTTGCCATGCAACATAATTTGCATAGTCTAGCAATCTGACCCTCATAAGAGATGATCTGGCAGCAGCATCCTCCTACTTATGCCTCTCCAGCAACTGGTGTCAGAGCTATACTGCTTCTCATGTAGGAGTAAACCCCACCAAGTTATCTTGGTGGCTGAGTCTAAAAATCCTATAACTTCTCTCTATCTGAGGCACAAGAAATACAATAATATGTTTGTTTTTTTGGGGGGGGCTATTCATTTGCTGCTCCTTCATGAATCCCAAACCTGCTGCCTATTAGTACAGCTGGCCTTCTAGAAGGCAGAGCTAACCAGAGGCAAGCAGTCAGTTCACAAAATGACAAGCTCAATTCCCAATGAGAGAGAGAGAGAGACTAACAATATTTTACACATCTGATGAGGATGTAGGTTTTCCTATTTGATAAAAGCCTTCACCACTTTGAGAAGATAGCTTCAGTGGACAAGAGATGAGCTAAAGGGTTTCATGCAGTGATGGGTTGTTACCAGTTTGGACCGGTTCGCCCGAACCTGTAGCTCCCATCAGGAGGGGGTTGCCACCCCACCCCCCCTCCAGAAGTGTATTTCCGGGCAGCCATTGTGTCAAACCTCCATTTGACGCGTGCACAGTTCTATTTTTTTAGTGTGCATGCATCAAATAGAGGTTTGACACATGCACACTAAAAAAATAGAACTGCACATGCGTCAAATGGAGGTTTGACGCATGCGCAGTTCCGGGCAGCCATTTTATTTTATTTTATTTTATTTTTTGGTTCCACCCACAACATCATGACATCATGACATTGGCTCTGCCTACAACGTCATGATGTCATGACATCTGCTCTGCCCATGACATAATGATGTCATGGTGGGGTAGTAAAAAAATTGACAGTCCACCACTGGCTTCATGGACTTCATGGTGAGAGTAGACTGTAGCTCCTAAAAGGAGTGTGTGGGTGGGTCACATGATTGAACATTTGCCCATGAAAATAATTCTCTGCACCTACAAAATTAGCATATTAGGCAGAAAGCCAGGGTAAAACTCTTCTCTCTGACATTTAGCTTCCTATGTACATAGCGGGGGTGTTTGTGGGAGGGTGTGTTTAAATATAAGGAGAAGAACTCAATCATGCAATTCTTTCTTCCTGCAGTCAAAAGTGGTTCAGCCCGGGAATAGTTTTGCCACAGTATTAACCCACTTTAGTTTCTGCAAAGCCAGCTTTAGTCTTGTAAGGAACCGTGAGTCATATCTAGGCTGGAGATGACAGGAGATCCACTGTGCTTCCAGGAAGCACAGGTGGGTATCAGGTACAGTTGTAGCTAGGAGAGGGTGAAGGACTCTCAGGGTTTTTGATCCCATCCAGGGAAATATAAAGGATGCAAAACTCTGCCGTATGGAAGGACACAAACCCACCCATGGCACATTTGCTGGTGGAAGGTCATCAATCCAACTCTTCCAGCCGCTCCCTTCCTGGGAAGAGGAAAACACCAAACAGGTGAGATCGGCACAAAACATGCAGAGCAGTTACATGCTGAGACCTAGTGGTTCGTTCCTCATGTCTCCATTCTATCCATGCTGATGTCAGTCTCAAGCAAGCTCAACTTAAACAGTAGAGTGGAATGACCAAGTGCCAAGATTGCTAGATACAGCTGTGAGTATGAGACCACAAGGTACATGGGGAGGGGAGGTAGTCCTCAGTGCTGTAGGGTTATGAGAAGTATGGTGATCCTTGTTATGCTAAGATTAGGGCTTTGGTAAGAGGAAGGGAGAGATGGAGACAGCCTAGCTATGGTGAAAGACCACATATTAAGGTCTCAGTCCTCCGATGGCCAGGGACAACCTCCTCTTTGCTGTGAAGCCTCTGCCACCTGCTCACCTCACTTTTCTTTTCCTTCTCTGGTAGACGAAAAGAAGAACTATGGCTCAACTTCCCTCGTAGCATAGCAACAAACATGGCAGGATCCTTATCGATTGACACCTCCAGCTCACTCTATCCAAAGACTCAGGGCAGGTAATAATAGTTCCCAGCAAGAACATGGAGCATCTCTTCCCTTGCATCTGCTTAAGCCCAGCAGGACACCCTTTTGCAGCACCTGGCGTGAAGGGAGAGAGGCAACCAAGCTTTCTAAACTGGCTTTTCATGACAACAACAGCAGCAGCCATATCACCCTAGTAAAATTTTAATACTATATTCAACAACAACTGTGTCTTATTACTGATTTTTTATATATATTATATTTAACCAGTGGTGGGCAGGAATAGGTTCGCACCCCCTGGGAGGGGGGTAGCAAAATTGGGTGGCCTTCAGGCAGGTGAGGTAGTGAAATTGGGTGGCCAAACCCACCTCTCTGCCCTGCCCCATCAGGTTTTGTCCCTGCAAGTGGTTCAAGGTCTCCCTTGCTTAAAAGCCAGTCATATCTAACTCTAGGGTGCAGTGCTCATCTCCATTTACAGCCAAAGAACCAGTGCTGCCTGTGTTTGCAGATATATACATGGCCATATGGCAGGCATGACTAAATCTCCCATGAAATAGGCACCGGCCATGATGTAGGCCCCGCCCATGACATAGGCTCTGCCCACGGAGTGGTAGCAAAATTTTTTGCTGCCCACCACTGTATTTAACCATTAACAAAGGCTTAAGAATTAAATTTCAGCTGTTGAGGACAAGAGGTTGTCCTGGATTGATGTAAACTGCCCAAGCAGTTGGTCCTGGATGTACTGGGTTGTCATTTTCTCCATTGTTCATTGGTCCTTTGCCCTTAAATGTACCCTAAACCTGTGATGGCCAACCTTGGCACACCAGATGTGCTTGGACTTCAATTACCAGAAGCCCAAGTCAGCACTCTTGCTGATCAGGGCTTCTGGGAATTGAAGTTCAAGAACAGCTGGAGTGCCAAGTTCACCATCGCTGCCATAGACCATTATTCCCAACAGGAAGTCAAAGTTGAATGTTTGGGTTGTATGATTTTTTGTTCTGTTGTAAATCTCCTCCTTTAGTGATAGTGAGGGGTCTCCTTCTTCTCCTTCTTCTTCTTTTTTTGTGTCCAAATCAAACTTTGAACTACGAAAATGAAGCCACCTTCTTGGCTTTGTTGTTGGTCAAACTTAAATCTTCAGCAGTACATGTTTCTGGTAGTAATCCACAGAACAGCAAATGAGTTGGCCCATGTGGGCAGCTATCAAAAAAGACTTTTTTTTTGCAAGTTACTTTGTCATATGTTGGGGATTGTATGCCAGCCTGCCAATGGAAACCCATTAAAATATATGGGACTTGCACATGATTTATTTATTTATCTAATGAATACAAGAACAAGGCTGAATGATACATTTATCAGACTATGAATACCTTAAAAATCAGGTTAACCTTTTGAGTCTTGCAGACCTTTTCATCAGAACAAGCACTGGATTAGCTTGTCAGATGGGGAGCAAGTGGGCAGAAAAGTCCTCAAATGAAGGAGACTGAGGTGTAAGTCCCCAACCGCTACAGACCAGGGGTCCCCGACCAGTATTGTGCCATAGGCTGTCCCAGCTAAAAGATGTCATAGTGGAGTGCTTAACTAGAACAAGCTTTCGCAGTCTTCCTCTTCCCAAATCTGTTAGTCAAGAACCCCAATCAGTAATTGCTCTGGCAGGCAGATAATGGGCTCCATGGAGGACCCCCAGGTTGGCGGACTCTGGACTAAAGGGGATAGAAAATCCGACCAAAGAGAGCAGAACTAAAATACAGTATTTTCTTGGGAGGATCAGTTATGACATTGAGCAGGTCCAAATGGTTCCCTCAGCCTACCTTTTCAAAGCTGTTCTGAGGCTATCAAAGGAATTTATGTGCTCTTCTCAATTTCTTCAATGAAAGACAGACTAAGAATTGCATAGAAGAAATCCTCCAGCAGATGATGCCTCTCATCTTCAGCAAACGCAAAGATCTCTCCACTTCCTACCCTCTCATCTCAACACCTGCTAGGAAGGATGTGGCAGCCACCCCTCTTCTTTCCCCTGAAGTAGGGAGCAATAATCAGCTGAAGCAAGCAGAGAGAATTATCGGCATCCACTCAACGGTGCTCTTCGCGCTGAAATCCGGGAGCCCAGCTCCCCATCCCCTCTTCTGTGCCACTTCTTAAGCTTCTTCTATTTACAGTAACAAGTATAAAATATTTACACAAGCTATAAAGGGATTTCAAGCCCCTGTTGGAGCACTGATATTAAATAATAGTGCATAATAAAGCAATAGCTGATGCATTAAGCATATGGCTGGGGACCCTTTGCTAACCCACTTCTCCTGTCCTGGCATTAGGTATCAAGGAGAGAAAACTGTACCAAATTCTTAAGCAGGAGGGAAAGCCATGCCAAATTTTGGGCTGTTTCAGATCTCAGGCCTATCTCAGATATGATGGGTCAAGCTCTGGAGCATTGGGATTTTGTGGACAGTGTTACAATCATTGGCTCTCGGGTTTGGCAGTGGGTTTTGGCTCCCACATATCCTTTGACTGCACTTTCATGGTACAATTAATCCAGGTTACACATCCCAAATATATTCCCAATAGCTACACACACAGAGAGAGAGAGAGAGAGAGAGAGAGAGAGAAAGAAAATGGGGGGGGGAGACCTAACCCACCCAGTTGCAGCTCAAAATCAATATTCCTCAATAGCTGAGCAAGCGATGTCTTTTTGCATCCTCCAAGGCTAAAGACTGATGAGGGACTCTGTTTACATGGCATCCTTTGGTCTACCATGGGAGAAAGACAACTAGGTCTCCTGGTGGGAAATCTGATGCCATCAAACTATGCCTGGCTGGTTTTACAAGTCTTCCTCCTTCTTGGCTTTAATCCTTCTTCAGGTGCCGTATCCATTCCAGATATTGGCTATCATCATGGTGATAGTCTTACTGTTCTTAAGTCCTCGGGACAGTTCTTCCAAGGACAAGCCACACCGGTCTCTCAAGTTCTTCAGCCATGAAGTCCATCTACATCCAGGGCCTCTCTCCCCAGGAATTTTTCCTTGCAGAGCAAGTTGGAGTATTTTATACTTTGTGTTGTTCCTCATGATATGGTCAAGGTATTGGAACTTTGTTTAACGGTCTTCAACAGTTCTTGTTCTTTATCCATCTGGCGCAACACTTCTACACTAGTCACATGGTCAACCCATGATATCCTTAGCAGCCATCTGTAGATCCACATTTCAAAAGTTTTGATTCTCTTTTCAGATGCTTTAGTCAATGTCCAAGCTTCGATTCCATATAGCAGTGATGGCAAACCTTTTAGAGACTGAGTGCGCAAACTGCAACCCAAAACCTGCTCTGTGCTGGGGAGAGGGAGGAAGTGCTCCCATTGGGCTGCTGGGCAGAGGGGTGGGGCAAATTCTGTGCTGGGGAGATGGCCGCATGTCCACATAAAGGACTCTGAGTGCCTTTTCTGGCATGCATGTCATTGGTTCACCACCACTGCCATATAACAACACTGGGAATACATAACATCTAACTTTTTGGATATTTGTAGTGAGAGTTAGATCTTTACTGTGTAACAAATGTTGCATTTCTATGAAGGTGGATTTTGCTTTTTCAATTTGTAGATTAATCTCTACCTTGGGATCCTAATCTGGCTTCAATTACAGATTCAAAAGCCTCAACATAGGGCCAGGAGGATTTCTGAACAGAACAGGATTCCAATGATTGCTCTTTTTTATGTTCCAGTGGTCTACTACAGGTATGCTCCACCCTTATTTTGGGATTTTTGTACAAGAACCATTTTCTTCCACCCACCCACCCACCCACCCTTCACACACTGTTTGTACTCAGTGATACGCTGCAGCACATTCCACAACAGAAAATTAAGGATAACATCTAATATTCCAATTCTGTCCCAAGAATCCCATCCTGTGAGACTCTTCTCCAACTTTGCTATCATAGCAATAACAATTACACTTATATACCACCTCACAGCACTTTGAGTACTTTTTGGTAATTAGCATTTTGTCTCCTTCATGCTGGGTACTCATTTTACCAACCTTGGAAGGATGGAAGGATGGGTCAGTCTTCAGCTCCATCAGGATTGAATTTACGATGTCAGCAGTTTTTGCTGCAATGCAGCAGTTTAACCACTATGACCACCAGGGCTCCTCCAAAAAGAGTTGAGTAGGAGAAATGCTGTAATCCACAGTCATGAGGCTAGTTGGAGATACTGTAATAGAAGAGAGGGAGTGGTAAAAGTAAAGGTCACCCCTGCTTGAAAGCCAGTCTTCTTCTTCTTCTTCTTCTTCTTCTTCTTCTTCTTCTTCTTCTTATTATTATTATTATTATTATTATTATTATTATTATTATTATTATTATTATTATTATTATTATTATTATTATTATTATTATTATTATTATTATTATTATTATTATTATTATTATTATACCACCCTACTCGGTGAAACACCACACAATAGTCAAACAAAACACAATATTCACTACAAAACCACAGTACCACATTACAATACCAAATTCAAACAGCCTCTCCACCCCAGTCACAAATCAGACCAGGGGCAGCTGCGACAAAAGTTCCAACTCTAGGGTTCAGTGCTAATTTCCGTGGACATGTGGCAGCCATGCATAGACACCTGAGTGCATGGGATGCTGTTTGCCTTCCCACTGAAGTGATACTTATTTATCTACTTGTAATTTCTTGCTTTCGAACTGCTAGGTTGGCAGGAGCTGGGATAGAGATGGGAGCTTGTTCCATCGTGCAGTACTCGGGTCTTGAACTGGTGACCTGCTCACCTTCCAGTCGTCAAGTTCAGCGTCTTAACCACTTGAGCCACAGCAGTAGCACAACACAAAATGTGGAGGGCCGCAGTCTAGAGTGGCTGGCCAAAGGAAGGCCCTTCCAAAAAGCATTCTGCTGCCACCTCTATTATCTGCAGATGTTCCATTGGTCCTGGAGATGATTATTGCTAGAAGCAATTGTTCTTGTTACTTCTTAAATGCTATTTTTGTTTTATGTTTCAATTGCTTCTGTTTTTAATCTGTATTTTATTATTGCTAACTGATCTGTGTGCCTCTATTGACAAAAAAGGGAAATAAATTACACACGTAAATAAAAATTAAATAAAGCCTCTACTTGCTTTATTCACTTCCTTTGCAACAGATAGCTGTCCTAGGAGTCAAGCCGACTCTGTGGATTAAAAAGACATAATCATTGTGTGCTGGCAAGACAATTCTAGTGACCCTTTCCAGGGGTTTATAGATGGATAGTAGTCAGAGGTGGTTTACCATTCTCTTCTTCTGGGAGTGCCCTGGGATTTCGCAGTTCACTCATAAGTACACAGGCTGGCTCTTCTCCCTAGAGTAGGGATTCTCAATCTGCAGCCTATGAGCCGGATGCAGCCTACGGCACCATTTCATTTGGCCTCTCACCACCTCCACCACACCATGAAGTGCCGTGTTGTTGAGGAAGGGCAAAATGGCCATCCAGCCCCCAAAGCTGTCTGAGGGAGTGTGACCCAGCCCCCAGCTTTAAAAGGTTGAGAACTTCTGCCCTAGAAGTCCATTGGAGAATTGAACTTCCAACCTCTGGCTCTGCAGTCAGATGTCTAAACCAAATTATCCTACAATATTATATAAGAACTTAAAAATATGACCCAACAGATACAATGTACAAAATGCCAGGCTACATTCTACAAGTTGCCTTAGGGCTAAATCTACTTCTTAGTTCCTCCCAAATGCAAACTCACTCCTCATTAAACACATTAATCAATCGGATATACATAACTGTTGACATAAGAAATTTAGTTCATTCGAGAAGTCTACTACAGTTTGGAATAATTAGCCCATAATGTTTATATGCTCACACTCAGTTATGCATGTACTAGAGTAGGATTTACTAGGCCACCCCCCCCCCCAACCTCCCAACCCATGGAAAGGGCAAATTCATATGACTTAATCACAGACCATTATGCATTTTAATTCTACTGTGTGAAATGTCTGTGTGACTCTGTCTGTATTAGTTAGATGTGACTAACTGAGCAAATGGACAGCTTTTGCACTGGGCTTCAGTGTAGGACTTTGGGAAAGTAGAGCTTTCAGACAAAGCTGACTTATTATGGTCTGTTCAGGCAACAGACTTCATTTTAATTTTATTTTTAATGTAGGAGTTCTGGGCACTACATTTTATATCGATAAATCAGTGTGTGTGTGCAGGAGAGAGGAGAGTGACAAAATATAAGGAGGGGTGGAGATGATTGTGCCTCCTTGGCTGGACTCAATAATCCATAAGAGTCTATTCCAGTTCTGCAATCCTAAATTGTTGTTGTTGTTGTTGTTGTTGTTGTTGTTGTTGTTGTTGTTAAAAAACCAAATTCCCAACTCACAGCAACATTAGGAGAAGGCATCTTTATTTATTCTAATCTATCTTGGTAGGTAGGGGCATTTTAACCGGATATTTCTGAAAAGACTAAAGCTGACTGTCCCACGGCTTCAGATTGCCAATAAGACACTGTGCTCTTTTTAGTCATGATTTAAAATGCAATAGCTTGTTACACTGGCAACATCGAGAGATAACGTATAGCTCACGCTCGACACCAGCTAGGAGGATAGGCTTGAAATTGCGCAGGCATTGCCAGTGGCTGGAGGGCTCAGTAAGATTTCCTTAGTGGAGGGGTTTGTGTGTTGTTGGGGTTCATGCTTTCAGCCCTGCTCAGCTTCTTGCTGCTCCCCTGATTAGCATAATCAATTGGATGTAGAATAAGCAAATGTATGCAAACATGCATGACTTTGGTTTCTCAGCACATAATCCGGGTTGTTTTAGGACTCTGCGCATGGGAACGGGTGTTTCTGAGATACAGGTGGTTATTCTGCTTGGATGATTCAGATACCCAGAGTATTCCTCGTGGCAGAGAGGACGTAAAGTTACATTCTGGGCTGTAATTCCCATAATATCTTCAGTCACCATAGTCAGTGGTCATGCTGTGAGCGGTAGTCCTAAAATATAACTGTGTTGTGATAGAGGATTGATTTTAAGAGAGTTACAGAAGGAGCTTAACAAGGAAAAAAGATGTGTTAATATAGGGAGAGGAAAAAAACCCAAATTCAAGTATGGAGCAGAAATGCAGGAATAAAAGAGAATCCATAGCAGAGTTATAGCCCCTTGCAAAGCATACGTCAAGCTCAGTAGTTGCTGGAATGGGTGCTGTTTGTGTGGCGGAAGGCCACAATTGACTGTAAACAACCTGCAGTCCTGGAGCCCTGTTTACAGCAGAGTAAGGCCATCAGCTGCAATCTTGAAATGACTGCAGCAAAGGAAGGATCAGGATTGCAGTCATAAAAATGATGGCAGCATCAAAAGAAGAGTAGCCTAGATCTGTAATGCCTATGCCAGTGTGGCCTCTAGGGGTGATTTTAATGTACATGGGTTTTCATAATAAATTCCACTCTGGGGCATCACTGACCTGAGTGATTCTCACCCATCATATCTTCAGCCTCTGGAGTTTCTTGGCTCGCTCTTGCTTAAATGTTAAATAAATAACTAGCCTTAAGCTCTGATCACAGGGACTACTTAGCATTTAGATAGCAAGGAAGTGCCTGGCTCCTTAAGGCACCAATCAGACAGGCAAGGGATGGGCAGGAAAAGACAATCCAAGAGTTGTGTCCTTACTCAGCTGGGATAGCATCTACCTTAATCCATCTGTCTGACTTAAAATAAGCTCCTTGTGAAGATTTTACATTACTGGTTTTCTCACTATTTAGTTCCTTAAACAGATTATATATGGTTTATGAAACATGTATACAGTATCTTGCTTTTTTGGTTCTACACAACAACAACAACAAGAACAACAACAACAACAACAACAACAACAACAACAACAACAACACAGCATGTACTGAATGTATTTATTTATTTATTTATTTATTTATTTATTTATTGTTCGTATTTGTATGATGCCCTACTCATAGAGTGACTCAGGGCAGCTGACATGGCATCATAGAACAAACACAATCATCCAATAAACTCATCAATAAAACATGGCTAATCCCATAAAAAATTAAAAGATTAAAAGTTTCAAATAAATTAAAATTAAGAAGTTAAGAGAGAGGGAGGAATCAGATCAGCCAGCAGGCTGGGGTCACTGTGTTCCCAGTACCCCACACCTGCCCTGCCAGCCAAGTTTTTATGCCCTTCCTAAAGAGCAGCAGCTCTGTCTGGAGACACAACTCAGTTGGCAGGAGGTTCCATAGGGCCAGAGCAAACACAGAGAAGGCCCTCCTTCTAGTGCTAGAGAGATGCACCTCTCTAGCAGATGGAATAATCAGAGAGCCTCTCCGGTTCGCTCTGGTGGGACAGACAGATGTTCTTGGGGTGACGCGGTCTCTTAAGTATCCTGGCTCACTCCCATGTAGGGTTTTAAAAGTAATTAACGGCATCTTGAATTGCACCAGGAGGCACACTGGCAACCAGTGCAGCTCCCGAAGCAGTGGTGAGGCATGTCCATCACCACCCAAGCAGCTGCATTCTGGACCTGCTTTCTAATTACAATAGTCAAGTCTGAAGGTGACCAGAGCATGCGTGATCATGAGCAAAGAGTCCCAATCTAGGATCGGGCATAACTGGTGTATAACACGAAGTTGTGCAAAAGCCCTCCTGGCCCTCCTTTGAATGAAATAAAGTGCATAGCTAACTTGTGTCCAGAGGAGATGCTGCAGTCCCCAAATTTGGGGTGGGGGAGGCTATTCACGCTCATTCTATGAGCAGTCCTGATCTAATGTCTAAATGTAAAGCTCCTATATTTGGAAATAAATAAATGCTTGTTTGTTGTAGTGTATTGGCAATCTCCCCCCCCCCCAAAAGTTGCTATTTCTCTCCCTCCCCCCCCCCTTTCTTCTTTTTCTTGTCTTTTTCTTCTTCCCCTAGTTGTGGAAGGGGAAGTACAGTAGTATCATCCAAGGAATGTGGGATCCCACACAGGGTGGTTAATTTAAGGGACAGCCTCCCTTCCTGTTTGGTTTTATTCCGTGGGGCTGCTTGTCCCATGTTTTTATGAACTTCTACAGTTTTAAATTTTTTTAATTATTAGTATTTTTATTGTGGGTTTGCGATTGTATTTGTTTTGTAAGCCGCCCAGAGTCGGGTACACCCGATTGGGGCGGGATAGCAAATGTGAAATATAAATAAATAAATAAATAAATAAATTTCATCTGGGAGTGTAATCCCCTGGTGTCACTTCAGATTGAGAGAATGCAAGTGAATCCACTCCTTCACTATGTAATTGCAACTTAAATCAAGGTTGCTTTGGCTGTTTTTGTAATACATTGTGAGAGGCAAAGTGCTTCTTCTTGTGGCATCAATGTGTTCTGGAATAGGGGCCTCTTCTATGTGAACATGTGAGGTACAAATAGCAAGATCCATTAATTATAGCTTATTGTCATAAATAATGGCATATGCCCTTTAGGAAGAATCTAAAAACATGGCTGGCAGGACAGATATGGGGTGCGGAAGGTATAATGACCCCAGCACACTGGATGATCTGAGCCCCTCTCTTTCTCTACTTTTAAATTAGTAGTTGTAGCATCTGTTGTGTTTTTAATCTGTTTTTAATCTTTTTTAGATTTTAATTTTAACAGTTTTAAGGTTTTTAGATGGAAGCTTCCACTTCCTCATCCTGGGTCATATCTGCCCAGGGAAGGAAAAGACTAACGTCCTCTGGCCGGGAGGAGGAATGGATTTTAGCTGTTTGTGCTGTGTGTTGTTGTTGTTGTTGTTTCCTAACTGTAAACCGCCCTGAGTCGCCATGGCGAGTGGGTGGTGATATAAATATAAATAAATAAATAAATTAAATTAAATAACAGGGGGCCTCATATACTGAGAAGAAATATATACATATTACTTAAGGTAGTGAAAATGGAAAATATTTTGAAAACAACAGAAATGAGATGGAATATAAGAAACAATAATTTGAGGATAAATTAATGGAAAAATAAACCACTATATGGACAACATTTGAGAAACATTGATGAAAAACATAATAACAACTTTAGTTGGGTATGGCTAAAACTGGGGACTATCAAGAAAGAAAATGAAGGTTTGATTTTTGCTACACAAGAACAATCACTGCAAACTAATAACACTATGAAAGCAAAAATTGAACTAATCAGTGCAAACAGCAAATGTCAACTCATCCAAGAAAAAGATAAAACTGCTTCACACCTCATCTGTGAATGTTTAAGGATCACAGAGACAGACTACAATTCAAGACACAATAAAGTTGCAAAATTAATCCAATAGTCAGTATGTTAAAAACAAAATTAAAACAGAATTCATGGGAACATGAGATAGAGAAGGGGTTAGACAATGACCAAGTCAAGATTTTGACATACAGACTGACAGATATCTTGAGTATAATATGCCAAACATAACAGTAATAGAATGAAGAAATGTCTGGGTAAAAGAGTCAAAGAAAAAGAATTGGAAAAATTAATGAAATACAGAGACTAGGCAACAGAAACAACTTGATTGTGAAACACATTTCAACAGTCATCATTGTCATTGGGGCACAGGGAACAATGGTTTGGAATTTCATAAAATATTATAATCAGTTGCTTATAATACCTGAAATAACACCATCAGAAATGCAAATCCAATATTAGGAACAGCATACACAACAGCAATATTTAATAGATAGTTATGGGCAGTGGTGAGATTCAATTTTTTTTTACTACCTATGTTGTGGGTGTGGTATGGTGGGTGTGGCCAGGGGGAAAACCCTGTGTAATTTCAAATCTTGGATGGGTGGGTCCAGCCAGAATTTCTGCTACCGGTTCTGGTGAACTGGGGCAAACTGAATCCCACCACTGGCTATGGGGGTTGGTTAGGAATCTCAAGAAGAAAAGAGCAACAGTGATACTAGTAGTGCTAGGAGTGCTGGGATTAATCCCAAAAGGATTGAACAAACATCTGAATGTGATCGGGATTGGTAAAATCATGGTAGAGCAGTTGTAGTGAATAGCATTACTAAGTACTAGCACATTATCAGGTGATAACACCTAACTGACTCTTAATTTCATGACTAGGTCCCAAACAGTGGGTTTACCAAAACTCTGGTCCATACATCTGTTAGACCATACACAGTACCACCATTCATTATCATCGTCATCGCCGCCGCCGCCACCGTCATCATCGTCAATGTCAATGTCATTGTCGTCATCATCATCTGCTATCAAGTCAATTCTGATTTATGCTGACCCTTTTCAGGGTTTTCAAGGCAGAAAATAAACAATATACCATTTTCTTCTTCTGAGTGGTGGTGGTGGTAGCCAGGAACTGTGGAAGTTGTCAAAGGCCACACAGGCTGGCTGTTCTCCTGGGAGACATCAAAATCAAACTCACAACCTCTGGCTCTGCAGCTAAACATGTAATCAACTCTGCTATTCAGTCAACTAGAAGACAATACTTATTTATTTAGACTTAGATCCTCCCATGCTATGTAGCATATTGGGCAGCAAGGGATCTCAAATAGTTTCAGTCTTGGGCGAATACTTCAACCTCCTCCCATGTCATTTTCAGGGTCCTTAAATCTGCCTTGAAAGTTCTTTGCCATGTATTTCAAGGGCTTCCTCATTGTCATTTGTCATTAGGAGGGGTCCAACCTATTGTCACCTTAGGGAACCTGTTTTTCTCCACATGGAAAATATGACCTGCCATTTGGAGTCTTCTTTGTGCAACAATGTTATGTAATTTGCATAAACCACTCCCTCAAAGAACCTTCTCATTGGTAATGAGGTCAAAATAGTGAATCTTTGGGGCTGTGGTGGCTCAGTGGTTAAGAAGCTCACCTTGTTAGCTGGAAGGCTAGCAAGTCAGCAGTTCAAGACCTGGGTACTGCATGATGGATTGAGCACCCATCTCTGTCCTAGCTCTTGGGGACATGAAAGGAGCCTCATTTGGGCATTCCTTGAGCGGTGTTTCTTCTGCAAAAATCCTTTTAACAAAGAATAATTTCTAACACAAAATTATTATACAGTGAATCTTAAAAATTCAGCAAAGGCACCTCTGCTGGAAGATGTCAAGTCTCTTGTTAATACTCGCTGATGCCTTCCAAGTCTCACAGGCATAGATGGTTGTCGGGATCACTATGGAGGCGAACAGAGTTTAATTTTCAATGATATAGTTTTTTAAAAGGTGAAGTACAGTATGTCCATGCATGTGCACATACAGACAGACACAAACATTTTCTCTCTCTTTTATTTAAAGTGTCCTGTCATTTGTTTGCCAGGTGACAGAAGGCTTGGGTATCCTAGAACCCAGAACTACCTCAGTACAGTACTGTATTTCATTCCTGCTATCAACTGTGCAACCGTCACCAATCTATTATATCTTCACAGCCAGTCAGACAACCCTACTTCCAAAGGATGAGGCTTAGAAATTGTATTTAGACTCCAGGCAGCTGCATCTTCACAGAGTCTTGGACATGTCACAACAATTGGACACATGATCTGTGACCACTGAAAGAGCCTTGGTGGAGAAGGCAGAGGAAACAGAGAAAAAGAGGATAGCTATTGACACCCATGTTGCCATCACGTACTCTACAGGTACTCTGATATGAACTGAGCAGAGATGCCTTATCTGAGCATGTGGGCAGCATATTTTTAACCCCTCTTCCCACCCAAACAATGAGTGGGCCTTACAATGGCCTGGGCCTCATCTGATCTCTTAGAGAACCTGTATACAGAGACCAGAAAGCAATATGGGTTAGAATGTAATGTTCCACTGCTTAACCACCTCTTCCTCACCCCTGAAAACGGTGGATATGAATCTGACAGTGGTGGGCTTCTTAAAAAACAAAGTACGAATGATTATGAATTGGAATGCTGTGTTATTAATTGGACAAAAGGAGGGAAATACTGGTAACTGGGGGATATGGGGGCATCCAGAAGGGAGAGGGAGAAGAAGCCAGAAGAAGAACAGATTCTGGTGCTTTCCTAACCTAGAACAGTGATGGTGAACCTTTTAGAGACTGAGGGCCCAAGGAGGAGGAGGAGGCATGTGGGCAGGCACGTTACCTGCCCAAACACCCATTTGACATTGATGGTGCACCCCCTGTGAAGTCATGTGGGTGTGCCCCCCATGGATGCTCCCCACTCCTCACAGGTGTGCTCCCCATGGGTGCACCAGACTTCTAGGAGGGGTTTGTAGTCACAAGCTCTTCCTCATTGCTACCTCCTGGGCGGGATTTCAGCCTCCCCTCTTGCCTCCCCATTGGCAGAAGGAAAGAGGTGTTGGGGAAGAGGCGTCAGCCAGCTGGGCAGGGTGGGGCTTCTCCTCGATGTCACACATACCAACAGAGAGGCCTCTGCATGCCGCCTCTGGCATATATGCCATAGGTTTGCCACCACTGGTTTAGAACATGCCTAGATGCTACTCCCTCCTTTTGTGCCTAGTTTGTACAGTGGGCAATGGAATTATCTGCTTCTAGTGTTCTCTGTTGTCACCCAACAATTGTTTTGGGAACAGACATTGCTAATCACTGTCTGTACACTCTAAATTTCTCTCTATTGCTGCTAAGGAAGATTTTTTAAAACGACTATTTCTTTTGCTTTATTGTTCTTCTATTGCTTGTTATATTAATAATATGGTCAACTATTGTTATTATGTGTCGTAAAGTCAGAACAGACATATAGCAACCCTAATAGTGTTTTCAAGGCAATTGAGATATCAAAGGAGTTGTTCTACCAGTTTCTTCTCCCCCAGTGCGCTTCCATGGCTTTTCTAGTCACTTGCTCTATGGACTACACCACACTGAGTATTCAATGTAGTCAGTAGGATCTGTAAAACTAGCCAGAAGCATATATAGAATACTTTGTCAATATTGATCAGTGACATGCACAGCTAAGCAGTTACCTACATCTTGCTTGCATTATTTTTTTTTAAATCATTTACATTTTTAATTGACAATAATAATAGAAAGAAAATTGTTATTAAGAAATATTCCCCTTATTGTTGTTGTTGTTGGTGGTGGTGAAAACCAACTCAGGGCGGCTTACAGAATCCACCAATATCAAAGTTACAATACAACAAAACTACATTAGGATATTATATTATTACACATTATTTATTATATATATTATATATTATTAATATTATATGTTATTTCTGTTTGATGTGATGTATGTTATTATGTTTTTGTAATGTTATGTTGTTGTATTGTGTTCATTTTTACATTTGTATATTATGTATATAAAGTAATATTCCCTTCCATTCTCTCATTGATCCATCAGAATATTCTAAATGTGCCTCTCTTGTATTCAGCTTCCCCATCTTTTTTCTTTTTTATAGTCTTACAGCATTGCACCATTAATTGCGAGAAATTCTCTAATTAATCTTTTCCTGAGCAGCCTCTTATTCATTTACAAATTCACCATCCTGTTTTTAACCTCCACTTTTCTTCTAAATAACTCCCCATGACACTCCGCTGTTTCCTATACTCTGGCAAAGATTCTGCTCTTCATAATCGTGTCAGTTTGTCCATAAACATAAATTCCTGTAATTTAATCAAACATTCATCCAACTGCAGTTTTTCTTTCTCTTTCCAATGTTTTACTATTTGAATGCTTGCAGCTGTTGCTATAATCTTGCCTGCATGATTGAAGGCAAATACCCTCACTCTCCATATTAGACAAGTGTTTTAAATACCTTTTGCAATTGTGGTTGGTGATCAACTACTTTTGGTGATTGGTAGTTTGTTCTTCTGTTACTAATAAGAAAGAGTGTGAAAGTTTTATAACTGCATCACAAGGACATACTCCCTTCCCTTTGGTACTGGGTGCATCTATACCTGTAAAATAAAGAATTCTTCTTGCTTTATCCTCACTCACTTGGTTTGTGCCTCCACCTTCACCATGAGAAATGAATTTCTCAAGTAAAAGTTATTAGAAAAGTTAACAACCTTACTGTTTGCAATCCCACTTCAGATATACAGGGGTACCTCGCTTAAAGAACATAATGTATTCCATGGGATTGCTCCATAAGTGAATTTGCTCTTTAAGCGAAACACCATTGTAAATGACCAATTGTGAGTTCTGGCGGGTGGGGGGGAATTATGAACTCCGATTTAGTTGTTAAGCGAGTTTTTGGTTGGTTTTAGTTGTTAAGCGAGGTGACCATTCAGAGAAAATTCTGCTCTCTAAGCGACTTTGTCTCTAAGCGAGGCGTTCTTTATGCGAGGTTTTACTGTACAGTCAAACCTCGCATAAAGAGTGTTTCGCTTAAAGAGTAACTCGCTTAAAGAGCATAATTTTCTCTGAATGGTCGCTTCGCTTAACAAATAAAACCAATCAAAAACTCGCTTAACAAATAAATTGGGGTTTGCAATCCCCCCCACAATTGGTCACTTACAATGGTATTTCGCTTAAAGAGCAAACTCGCTTAAAGAGCAATCCTGTGGAACACATTATGCTCTTTCAGCGAAGTACAACTGTATACAGTATTTGTATCTTAACAAGGCAGTGACAAAGATCTGATGAAGTTTTATTAGCATTTGCAGTGCCACAAAACTTTCTGTTGTTTATGTAAACTTTCTGTTGTTTATGTAAACTTTCTGTTGTTTATGTAAACTTTCTGTTGTTTATGTTCTGGCCTTCTTTTATTTAAGGAAAGGGCCTCAATTACAATAGGGCTTTAACCCAAAATACATTAAAAAGCTTTCTGGCTTGCATGTAACACTCAACTACAGTATAAACATCCTAATGTTCTCATGCTTTCCAAAATCAACACTGCTGCTCTTTTTATTTTATTTCAAACATTTCAGGAAACTCTCTAGATCAGGAAAAGTACTGCACAGTCATGAGGAGTTTTTGAAATGGTCCAGAAAGGAGTAACTTTAAGCCAGAAGGATTTGTTTCTAATTATGCATAGGAGCATGCATATCCTATAACACACTTGAGAAGAACACTGTGCCATTCTTTTGGCAATAAAATGGCTGCAAGTACTCCAGACATTATTTTTTGCACCACTTAGGATACATTCTGAGCACCAGTCTTTACTTTTGCATCCATGCAAACAAACTTGATCTCAAATATAAGCTGACTCTGCTTCGTCAAGCACATTTTTGGTACTAAAAAGCCAGCTTATATTTGAGCCATGGTGGGATTCAGCAGGTTCGCCCCAGTTCACCAGAACTAGTAGCAGAAATTCCGTCTGGCCCTACCCATCCAAGTTGTGAAATAAAGTAGTTCTAATTCAGGTGCAATGGAGGGCTTTTCCCCTGGCCACACCCACCATACCATGTCTACAGAGTAGGTAGTAAAAAAAATTGAATCCCACCACTGTACTCAAGTATATACTGTAGATGTCTTCTTGTAGTGGTAAAAGTAAAGGTTGTCTTTGCTTGAAAACCAATTGGATCTGACTCTAAGACTGTGATGGCCAACCTTGGCACTCCAGATGTTATTCAACTTCAATTCCCAGAAGCCCTGACCAATAAGTGTAATGAATTGGGCTTCTGGGAACTGAAGTCCAAGAACACCTGGAGTGCCAAGATTTGCCATCATCGCTCTAGGAGGTGGTGCTCATCTCCGTTTACAGCCAAAGAGCCAGGACTATCTGTGTCTGCAGATGTTTCCATGGTCATGTAGCAGGCATGACTAGATGTTGGAGTGTATGGAATGCTGGTACCTTTCCCACCAAAGCAGTACCTATTTATCTACTTGCAATTTCTTGCTTTCAAACTGCTCAGTTGACAAGAGCTGGCATTGTAGTCCAAAAATATTTCTTCCTCTTCTGTTTGTGTCTTACAAATGTAGGTGGTTTTAAAAAGCTGGATAAAATATATTTTTCTTTCTTTTCCTGCATTTCAAAAAGATTTTAATTCAGCACATTTCAGCAATTTTTGATGCTGAAAAAAAAACAGCTTATACTCGAGTATATATGGTAGATGTCTTCTTATAATGGTTCAGTGGTGGTTTTGTGACCAGCTCTTGAACAGAACTTGACCTTTGTTTTGTTTTGTTTTTGTTTTAACTGTGCTAATTGGTTTATGGCTATATGTTTTAAAATTGCTGATGTAAGACTACTCAGAAATTTTATAAATGAGCAAATGCTGGAAATGGAAGTACTGTACTCCAAACAAATAAATGATTAAATAACAACATCCTTAAAAGTGCAATGCTTCATAGTGCTTCAGGAAGTGTCTTGGGAGGCAATGTTAACTGGAAGATTCCTGCATTCACTGCCTCCCTATTCAGGGGTGGCTGCTGCTGATGCTAAGCCCCAAATAGTGGCATGTGGGGGTTCCCCTGATTGAGCTACTACAAGCAGAGCCTTGCTTACTTAGTACATCTTCCTAGGAAACAATTACTTCTTTGCATTACAAATCCAATGATATTCCCACCAGCTATAGTCCAAATGGTAATTTTCACAAGGTTGGTATAGGGAGATGCATTAACTGCATTGCAGATGCTAAAAAGTAAGACATCTATAATTCACTCTAAACCCAAAGGTCTTTTGTTAACCAATGCCTTTTCTCTTTGAAATAGCTCTGCTAGATGGCTTTTTTTTTACATCTTGGAGCCTCTCTAGACAGGCATTGTCGACTCTCTGGAGCATTTTGGTCAACTTGTTTTTCCAGCATCCAGACATGTTGGTTGACCAAGCAGTATCTTTTGAACCCCTGAACTTTTGCACATCTGTGGATGTTGGGAATGGTATACATGGGAAACCTACAGGCATCTAAAGACTGCTTCCAATATAAACATCTGGCATACTGAATGGGATATCTATCTATCTATCCTCTCTGTCTGTCCTCAATTTGCTTTCTCTGGATTCAGCCATCAAGGATTTTTTTTTTTACAGAGGGTCGGAATCGACTGTGCGACTGAACAACAACAAAAATGATGCAGCACAATAGTGATTAAATAGAAGTGGGGAAATAATTGTATTTTCCCTACCCTTTCACAAAGATGCAGGGTAAGTGTTTAATGTGTCCATATGGTGAAGTGGTTTGTCGTGATACGGGCAAAGATTGCTTGATCTGTTTAGATGGGATGAAGATGCTAAATGTGATTTAGCTCTTCCCCCATCATCTAGCAACCTTGAAAATTACAACCCTAAAAGAGACAATCTCTTAGTAGGAATACTTCACTATCATTTTAAAGTAAATTACTCAAATCATGTAAGGGAGGGAGGAACGCAAAATCCTCCTCACTTTAAATCCTATTCTGGAGTACACAGATTCCATGTCTATTCTGAAATGCTGTGTGCTTCTCTCCCAGCAAGACTGGAAAGATTTATCATTTTCAAATAAAAGTACACCTCCCAGAACCCCATGCAGAGAAAAAGCAAATCCTTTTTGGAAGCTCTAAAAACTTTAAATGGTGAACTTGCACAAACTCTACTTTATGTCTGTAATTTAGCAGGTTTGTTCCTTTCAGCAGGAGTTACTATGCCTGCAAATGTCATCCAATTTTTTCCAAAAGGGAGAAGGTTATAGTTATTTGCTGATTTCCCAGTAATGATCTACAGAGGGGAGGAGTGCACAAAACTTAAGTTTTCCCCAGGTGAGATTCCAACTCAATCAATCAATCAATCAATCAATCAATCAATCAATCAATCAATCAATCAATCAGTCAATCAATCAGTCAATCAATCAATCAATCAATCATTCAGCTGGCTTGCTAGCTCAATGCTTTAAGGCAGAGTTTGGGAGTTCAATCCCCCCCCCCCCGGTGCCTCCTGGGAGAAGAGCCAGTCAGTATTGTCTTGGCCAAGCTGCACAGACCCAGAGTATCACTAGAAGAAGGAAATGGTAAACTACTTTCTGAGTATCCTCTGCTTGGAAAACCATAAAAAGGTTACTATAAGTTAGAATTGTCTTGATGGCACGTTTATTTATTTATTTATTTATTTATTTGTTTGTTTGTTTGTTTGTTTGTTTGTTTGTTTGTTTGTTTATTTATTTGTTTGTTTGTTTGTTTGTTTGTTTGTTTGTTTGTTTGTTTTCATTGGAAGTCTACCTTTTTTTCCTGGTGAAGGGACTCAAGGTTGCTCACAATGCTATAACAAGTAATAGCAGAAACACAACAGCATATAGATTAAAAGCACATAATTTCTAATAGTAATTAAGCATCCATTATTTAGTTAACAGTATTTGAAACTTTAAAAGCAAACATTTTACCAAGAGAGAAGAAAAGATTGCTGCACACCTGTGACATTGTGGGGTGGGAATGTCTCCCCGATAGGTGGTATATAAACAAACTAAAATAAGTAAGTAAAAGGAGGAGCAACCTATAATGTGAAGTATAGTGGTACCTTGAGTTACAAACACCTCGTGTTATGAAATTTTCATGATATAAATGAAAATCCATTGAAAACAATGCAAATTACAAATTTAAATTCATAACTCGAAACATGGTTTCCCATAGGAATGCAGTGAAAACCAACTAATCCATTCCAGAGGTCAGAAAAAGGTTTTCACTGTATTCCTATGGGAAACTGCATTTCGAGTTACAAAATTTTCATAATATGAAACATCCCAGAGAGCACATTAAATTTGTAACTCAAGGTACCACTGTAGATTGAAAGGAATGATACTGGCCAGATGCCAAAAATTGTTAGTTACACCTCTGCAATAAAGTACAGTAATAATAATGTTTGCAAGCCATCAAGTTGATTCTGATGTATAGTGACCTTTTCCATGGTTTTCCAGATAGAGCATACAAAGAAGTGGCTTATCATTCCCCTTTTATTGGGGCATCCTGGGACTACGCATCTTGCTCAAGGTCACATGGGCTGGTTCATCTCCCTGAAAGAACAGTGGGGAACTGAACTCGCAACTACGCAGCTAGATGCCTAAACTACCAAGCTATCCAGTCAGCACAGAAAAGTAAACCTCTATTTTAATTCAGAAGTAAAGTGTCTTGCCTCTGAGATGTTTAGGAAGTGCTGGTCAAAGTGAGTCAACCTTTCCCTACAGAGAGATGGCCCTCTGACCATGATGCATCTGGTTTTGGTTTTTCTTGGATACATGGAGAGGCTGAAGTGTGACAGAGTTTTAAAGAAAATATTATTTCCAAGCCCTTGAGACTAGTTTTGCATTTCCTTGAAATTATCACCTCGAAATACTTGCCTGCTTAAATTAATGCATCTTTTGGAGTATTTTGCCTATGGTAGACAGGATCTGAACAATGGAGACAAATAGCACCTTTGAAAGCAGTGACAAAGAGCTGAAAAGAGTGAGCTCTCTCTCTCACTTCAGCTCCCCGCTTGGTTGCATGGGCATGAATCCTCCCAAAGAAGAGAAGAATGTGGTGTCAACACCAAAAGAGAAGTAGAAGTTTATGTTGTCAAAAAAAGGGAAGAGTTAAGTAAAAAAAATGCAGAAGTGCAGTGATTTAGTGGTTAAGACCCTGAACTTGACGACTGGAAGATTGGCAGGTCAGCAGTTTGAGATCCAAGTACTGCACCAAAGCTCCCAGCAATGTCCCAGCTCCTGCCAGTTCAAAAGCAAGAAATTGCAAGTAGATCAATAGGTACCACTTCGCTGTGAAGGTAAACAGCGTTCAGTGCACTCCGGGGGTCTAGTCATGCCTGCCACATCTCCACAGCAACGTCACAGACACAGACAGCACTGGTTCTTTGGCTATAAACAGAGATGAGCAATGAACCCTAGAGTCAGATATGACTGGGTTTCGAGCAAGGGAGACCTTTACCTTTACCTAAGTAAAATGGACATGGAATGGAAATTTTCATTCATGAGTAAACTCACCCGTAAATTTTGGTTCCTTCTACATACAGTATTAGTGCTCTGGGCAAAGCCCCATTTACTCCACCTTAGTTACAGTCCTGGTGACTCTTGGAGCATTTTCACACATAAAGCTTGAAGAGACCCTTGGTTCAGTTAACTTTATTAACGAGAATAGTAAAACTAGATTTCCCAGCGTGTTCATTTGCATTACAACTGCCTCTCCTCCTCCTCCTCCTCTTGAGAACTAAATAAAGAAACATTTCCGAAAGAGGCAATTGAAGCATCCTGTATGAATACAGCTCAAGTTGAAGAGCTGATAGCAGGGTGATATTTATAGATGGAATTTCAAGCCACAGAGCTGGCTTCTTGAGCACTTCTGACATTGCCCCAACCATGCTGCTCAGGAGCTTCCCCCACCCTGGGGCCTTCTACATGTCTTGGCCAAAGGCTCGTATCAACCCCAGCCAGTGTGACCAGTGAATATATGGCCATGGTCCCTGTCCAAACTTTGCTTTGTGCCTCTGTCACTAAGCCATAGAAAGAATACCGTATAACACCGGATAACTATTGGATCGGATAACACTAAAATCGCATAACGTTAAGTAATCTGAGGAGGAGAGTACATCCACACATCTACACACTCAGCCTTCAAATAGCAAAGGCATTATGACTGCTATTAAACTCTTGTTGCAGTGTACTCTTCTCAAATCTTCCCCATGTGGCCCCAGGTCATCATCAGGGTTACGGCGATTTATGGGACGCTTCAGAAAGTATCTCAGGCTATTAAGATGGGAAGCAGCCCATATAAAAAAGAGAGAGAGCTATTCCTATTCCCCAAAGATTGGCAGAGCCAAGCATTGCAGCATCAACCAAGCACCTCCAGCAGCTGCAGCACTTAATAGACCAATATGAATTAAATTGCCTCCCGTACAACAGATGGACTGTGGCTCCAGATAAAGAAGCAATTTGTAAGCAGTGTGTATGTATGTGTGTTGTGCAGTTGAAGGGAATGATCAAAAGAGAGCTGGGATTGATAAGAGACATACGTGACTTATATAGGCTATCTCAGGCAGAGTTCTGGGCCATCCAGGACAGGTGGTAGAGGATCTTAATCATCATACCATCCTCACAGTGCCACAGCATTCACCCTTTGGTACCTGCCCCAAGATTGGCCTAGTCTTGCCAGTATGAGAGTCTGCTTGCTCAAGTAAGGTGGGAAGGTCTCCATCGTGACAGTGATGGAGGAAACAAGAAAAGGAAAACCTCTCTGCTCTGTCTAAAATCCAAGGCTGTAGGTGCCAGATCCAAAGGCCAGAGGCGATTTGCAGGGGTGATGGGAGGTTTTCCTGGCCACACTACAAAGCATCTGCATGAAGAGAGACTTACAACTCCTCTATTAAAATGTAAAAATAGGCAGCACCATATTTTCCCCCACCAAGGAGACATTTTGGTCATTTTTGCAAATATGGCATGCTGACCACCTCCCAGTCTTACTTTTTAAAACAAGGTGACACCAAATGGACAGGGGACAACAAGGTTCTGCTGGGTTTTGATGGCTAGGAGTTAACAGACTGTAGGTATCATGAAAGGGTAGAGATTACTGGCTATTTTAATGTACTACGATAATTTTGATAGCCCATGGGTGTTGTTTTGCATTTACTGCCTTGGGTGCCATCTATGACGGATAGGTTTCGACTTGACCCTTGCCTTGGTCTCTCCCCATTCCTTGGCCTGCTCTGTGAGGAATCCAAGACTCCTAGTTCAGGTCACCTAAATGTAGTCCTGCAGAGACTTCCAGCAACCTGGGGCTTACCTGGATTGTACAGAGCCCAGACAATAATGGGGAAAGTAATATTAATATGTGTGTAGTAGTGTATGGCTTGTGGCTTAACTCTGGTCTTACCCCCTCTTCCAATAAACAGACGTCTTGATGAAGTAAAAGTTGTTGATTGTTCATGAAGCATGATGTAGAAATAGCAGTTCACTTGTTGGTTCAGGATACAAGACCCAAGCAGGCTAGGACGAGGCACCAAAGAAGGCTCCCAGCTGATACCGATTAGCTGGGAGGCTTATAAGCAAGCTTCTTGCAGCCTGCCAGCATTGGTACAACTCTTGTGAGAAGACTGATGTCCTGCTTGACTCCAGACTGCCTGCCTAGACCCTGTCTTGCCTGCCATGACCCTGACTTCTCTGCCAACCCTGACGATGTCCCTGGACACCCTTTGGATTAGACTACTGACTTGGACTACCAGTAAACAGACTTTGGCTTGCCTCTTGGACTTTGTTCTCTGGACTATCCCTGAACAAGATTCTCTGTGTAGCACCACCATGCAGTGACCATGCTTGCCGGGACGGGTCAGCACAGGCGGGGCTCTGCTCTCTGCCTGTGTGCAGTGTGATGCCTTGCTGCCAGAGTCAGGCAGTGTGGCTGGTGGGCAGCTGAGCCCATCCTCCTTGATTTTGGGCTACAGTGGGGCTCCCCCCCACCTGTGCACAGTGTGCACTTTGTTGTGCGCTTGCGCCATCTGGTCCCACTGCTCCCACTTGGCTGTCTGTGGGGGGCCTGTTCTATAACATTAAGTGGAGTGAGACAGTTGTCACAGGCAGTAGCTTGTGGTGAAAGAGCAATTTATTTATTTATTTATTTATTTACTTACTTACTTACTTACTTACTTACTTACTGTATTTCATTAATTATTTCATTTCCGCTTGCCTCCTGTTTATTATTTATTTATTTATTTATTTATTTAGATTTATTATCCCGCCCCAATCAGGCGAACCTTACAGAAAATTCATAAATTAAAACCTTGAGGTTCGAAATTACTTTAAAAAATCAGTTAAAAAAGAATTAAACCATGAATTTACAAAGCTCTAAAAAATTTAAAAAGGTTAAAAAGTTTAAAAAGATTAAAAAAGTTCAAAAGAGTGAGGGAGGGGTGGCTGTCCCATCAGATCAGCCACCCAACATGGGACCCCATATTCCTGGAGCCCCACACCTGCCCTGCCAGCCAGGTTTTTAGGCCCTTCCGAAAGGGCATGAGCTCTGTCTGTAGACGTAACTCAGTTGGCAGGAGGTTCCAAAGGGCCGGGGCAGCCACGGAGAAGGCCCTCTTTCTGGTGCTAGAGAGATGCGCCTCTCTAGCCGATGGAATGATAAGAGAGCCTCTCCGATCCGCCCTGGTGGGACGGACAGATGTCCTTGGGACGATGCGGTCTCTTAAGTATCCTGGCCCACTACCATGTAGGGCTTTAAAGGTTCTCTTAATATTCTTATAATTGTAATTTTTAAAATTTAATTTTAACTTAACTTTTTAAATAATTGATAATTGTAGTCTCAATTTTTTAACTGATGAAGTGTATTCTAATATGTGTGAGGCATGTAGGAGTGTCATATTGGTTGTATTTACTATGTATTGCTTGTTTTAAGCTGTCTTTTTCTGGTTTGTGTTGTAAGCCGCTCAGAGTTGGGTCTACCTAATTGGGGCGGGATAACAAATTGGAAAAATAAAATAAATAAATAATAAATAGGAGGCGCAATGAACTTGGCCCATCATCCATATCTATTGCAAGAAAAGTCACTCCTTTTATTTAAGTACAGTAATATCTCAGATAACGTTTACCTCGGATAATGCTAAAATCGCATAACGTTAAATAATCTGGGGAGGAGAATTGGATTGAATAACGTTAAGGTCCTCTGGGATGGATCGGATAACAACTGCTAAAGCCTGTGCAGTTACAATATATCTCTATGGAGCTTTAACGTTATCTGATCCATCCCATAGGATTTTAACATGCATAGGATAACACTAAAAATCGGATAACACCAAGATTTGTGGAACCAAGTCTTAGCATTATCCGAGGTACAATATTACTGTATGCTTTTCTGCATACTACAGGTTGTCTAGTTCCAGTTCCCTTCCAAAGTTCGGTCTATTTTGCCCAAGCCCAATTATCAGATGTTTCTGCCTAGCACTAAGCTTCAGGTATGCACACAGCTGGGGAAAAGAGACTTTTGCACAAACTAAACAGCAAAAAACAAAACAAAAAAAACAGAGAAAGCTCGAATTTAACTCCCACGAGATCCTTCCTGAAAAAGGATGGGTTGAGAGAGATGAACTCTCACTTTCTCCAGAGCTACAATTAACCCTTAGCAGTGGGATCAGTGCTGGGCTTGACTTTAAAATTTCTGTTGGTGATATGGTGGCAATTCCACCCTTTCCATGTTTTCTGTAGTCACCCAGATCATCTTCATGTATATGAAGGATAAGGATATCTGGAGAAGCTGTCAGTTCAGTTGGCACTGAAAACTCCCCCTTCCTTTATTTCTCCTCTCTGTCTCCTCCTTGCTGCCTCTCAGTTTCCTTCTGATCTGACTGTCTCTGCTCCCTTTTTCTGCTTCCATCCCTCATTTTAAGAGTTGCCTTTGAAGCAATCTTTTCAGGCAACCAATCCCAAAGGGTACATTATACATTGGGGCTATCATCCACCCATCAACACTGGGCATTTTAAAAGGCATAGATAAAATGAAGGCTATTCTTTAAAAATTGCAAGGCTTGATCTCAACAGTGCAGGAGACTGTGCGGCATGTAGGAGCTCCAGTGATGTCAAGAGTGGCAGCTAGTGTCCAGTGAAGAGGGAAGACACCTTCAGCAGCCCGAGCCCCAAGTGTTGCCTGACAGAGTCAGCTCCTGCCTCTGTCCCAGCTCCTGACAACCTAGAAGTTCAAAAGCAAGACATTTCAAGTAGATATTTATTTATTTATTTATTTATTAGTCACATTTCTATTGGCGCCCACTCGGCAAGCGACGCTGGGCGGTGTACAACAATTACATCATGAACTACATAAATCCCACTTGAGAACTATAAAAAACTAAAAACCAGTAAAAACCCCAATTAAAAATACAATAAAAAAATTAGCCTGACAACTAAAAAGAGTGAGGGAGTGATTTTACTATATCAGCCAGCAGTTGGGGGTCGCCGTATCCCCAGTGCCCCACACCTGCTTTGCCAACCAGGTTTTTAGACCTTTCCTGAACGGCAGCAACTCTGTATCTGGAGTTGTAGCTCAATTGGCAGGAGGTTCCACAGGGCTGGAGCAGACACAGAGAAGGCCCTCCTTCTAGTGATAGAGAGGCAAGCCTCTCTAGCAGATGGCACAATAAGAGAGCCTCTCCAGTCCACTCTGGTGGGATGGACAGATGTTCTCGGGGTGATGCAGTCTCTTAAGTATCCAGGCCCACTACCATGGAGGGCTTTAAAGGTGATCACCAGCACCTTGAATTGCACATTGGTAACCAGTGCAGCTCCTAAAGCAGTGATGAGGTACGAACGTAACATCCGCACCCCATCACCATGCAGGCACAGTGATAGGCATCAGCAGGTTCACACCAGTTCACCAGAACCGGTAGCAGAACTTCTGGCCAGCCCCGGCCATCCACGTTTTTAAATAAAGTAGTCCTAATTTGGTGCAACGCAGGGCTTTCCCCCTTGCCTCACCCACCATACCACACCCACAGCATGGTAGTAAATTTGTTTGGAGCCCACCACTGCCTGGACAGCTGCATTCTGGACCAGTTGCAGCCTCTGAATGGTCATCAAGGGCAGCCCTATGTAGAGTGCATTCCAACAATCCAGTCTGGAGGTGACCAGAGCATGCATGACCATGAGCGAGGAGTCCCAATCTAGGAGCAGACATAACTGGCAGATGACGCAAAGTTGTGCAAAAGCCCTCATGGCCACGACTGCCACCTGCTCATCAAGCAGGAGTCGTGAGTTCCTGGAGGACACCCAGATTATGCACCAGGTCTGTTTGGGGCAAGATAGCCCCTGCAGAACCAAAGATGGTAGCTCCCGAGATAATGCAGGGCCTCTCACCCATAGCCACTCAGTCTTGCCGGGATTCAGTTGAAGCCCGATGTCCCCCATCCAGATCCGAACAGCCTCCAAACACCTGGATAGGACTCCGAATGCCTTGCTTGGATCACCATAAGCTGAGATACACAGCTGAGTATAATCTGCATACTGATGATACTTCACTCCGTGGGAATGAATTATCTCCCCCAACAGCTTCATGTAGATGTTAAATAGGAGAGCTGAGAGCACCAAGCCCTGAGGCACCCATATTAGAGAGGCCTAGGGCTGGACATCCCATCCTCCAACCATACTGTTGGGTCCGGCCCCTCAGATAAATAGGTACCACTTCAGCGGGAAAGGTAACAATATTCCGTACATTCTGGTGTCTTGCCATGCCTGCCCCATGTCCACAGAAACATCTGCACATGCAGCCAGCGCTGGCTCTTTGGCTGTAAACAGAGATAAGCACTGAACCCTAGAGTTGGATATGACTGGCTTTTGAGCAAAGGCGACCTTTAACTATGCTTGCTAACAATGGGCATGAGTGGGAAGGGAGCTTTCATAAACTAAGGTGCCTGTCTCCTGGCACAAACTGATTATCAAGAGATCTCCCCCAGCTCCTGGCATTTGAGGCAAGCCTATACTTCTGACCCTCCTCTTCCTATCTATTTTGCTTCCATCGTTCCTTGTGAATTTTTGCAAAGTTCCTGACCATGACACATGAATCTTTTTTCCCTACCAGGCCCAAGCTACTGTCATTTAAGGTAAGAGATGCATGAAAGGCCTGGCCAGGTTTTGATTGTGCTTCAAATTATTTTGAAACTGAAACCATGTGGCAGGGTGTTTCTTAGTTTACCCACACTCCATGCTGAGAAAGTGCATGCATCCTTCGACCACAGAACTGATGATGGAGCTGATGGTGCCAGGATCAAGAGGCTTTGGGATATTCAATACTGGATGAAGTGCTTTAGCTACAAGTTAAGGAGAACAGGATTCGTTTAGGCTTCATGCTACAGCCTGGGCCAATTAACTAAAAGTTATAACATATGTTTCATTTCCAAACACAGTGAAACACAGGAAAAAGAGTTTGTGATTTTCTGTGCCCGTATTTTATAGGAACAACATTGTGTTTTTCTTTTGTTGCTGTTGTTCCTGTTACTACTTACTAAACAACAACAATAACGCAACTTGCAACAAAATGCTCTTCTTTCATGTCCCAATCAAACCCTGGACGGCCAAAATGAAGCCATTTTTTTGGCTTTGTCGTTGGTCAAACTTAAGTCCTCATCATATGTTTCAGGCAGTAATCAGCAGACCAGTAAATGAACTGGGTCCAGAATCTCTCCACATTCACACTGTGTGTCATTGTCCACCAGCATCCCCCACTTGAGCAAGTTGGTCTTACATTTAGGGACTCCTATCCTCAGCCTATTCAGGGTCACCCAAGTGACGTTGGGGAGGTTGAGTTCCTCAACTATAATCCTCCTTTAATGATGCTCTTTACCCAGTGAGCTCCTTGCCTCCATCTTTTAATTTGGGTTTGCTCTGTTGTCAACTGCTTATCTTTCCATACCATTTCAATTCATACCAGATCCCTCTTCATTTTTGACTCCCATCTCCACCACCAAATCAGCCATCCTTCCATTCCAGCTGAGTCTGCTTTGTTCTCTTAGGTTTATTTGTTTTGATCCCCCAGCCCACACACTTCTTATGTTCCTCCCTCCATCCCATAAGGAACTGCACCTCTGCAAACCTTGCCATTCCTCTGAGCTGCTGACCCCTCCCTCTTGTATGTGATTGGGTGGATTTGGCTACATACGGTTAGTCGCTCATAGAGGGAGTTCACTATTACTATACAGGATGATTAATTTATATGATTATTCCCCTTGGCGGTTGAAGCACTTTGCATAAAGTTGTTATTAGTGCCACAGAAAAAGATGTTTCCTTCCAAAAGGAAGGGGGAGGGGGGAGGAAAATGCAAAATTTAGCAGCACACAGAGACTGTGTTCTGTATTTTGTTACTTTGATTGCTTGATGATTTAGCTACTTCATCAAAAATTGATATCGGGGTGCTTCACAATGAATTCACAATTAAAAATTATAACTCTCCATAAAATTGTAAACCACAGCAGATGAAAGTACACTGATAAACCTGTGGTGACAAGGAACACATAATCTGTAGCCAGACAGACATGAGAACTAAGCATTTTTGAGGATACTTCAGTTTACTAAAGCATTTTTAGACCAGTCACCAACCAAAAACCCCATAGCTGCTTACAAGCAGTTAATAAATATATAACGTAGGCTCTGCCCTCAGGCTTTTAATTTAACAAGACACAACATAGAAGGATAGTGGGGTGGAAAGGCAAGTGGAAAAACAGCTGAATTTTCTTTCTGCCTAGCTAGCTGGTGGGACTCACCATCTCTTCTTCCTCTGGGACCACTTGTTGGAATGGATTGTCCTCATGACACTTGAAGGAGAGGCCTTCAGTGAGATGTCTCCCCAGCAATGCTGGGTTGCCTTTTCACTTCAATCCCCTTCCGCTGCAGCTTGCTAGAAACACACTTGAAAAGTTGGCAAGTGAAGAAATGGAGTGTCATATCCTGTCATCACACTTGCCTCACAACGGCCTGGTTTCAGAATGCAATAGCAGGAATCCCTCAACAGCAGGCGGTATTTGAGCTGAACGGGAGAAATATTAAAAATATTGAGAATATTGATTCCCAGACAGGGAGGTGGGGGTGGGTGGCATGAAAAACATCTGAAGAAATGTGCAAGATTGTATCACAAAAATATTTTTATCAACTTAATTTTATAATTTCAGATTTCATACCAAGAAATTAATTTATAATAATTGTAGTAGAGGGTTTTTTTAATGCACCATTTAAATTTTTTGGTTTTTGTTTTAAAAATTGACTTGGATGATGGCAAATGAAAGGAAAATCAAAAGGGGGGAATGTCTCAAAGCTTGGGAACTACTGATAGAGAAGCATCCTTTTATAGGATCCCCTCCTTATAAGAACCAGGCACCAGAGATTTAATAGTTCCTTTTGTTAAAAGATGCAGAGAAAGTTACTTTCTAAGAAGACTGATTATGATATGTTGAAATTGCCCATAACTGAACAATGAGCTCTAAGCAGTAAAACCTAGGACACTAAGTAGTAATGGATGGTTTGAGCATTTCATTATTAACATTTGACTTAAAAGTAACATTCCAAGCTATGATTTATTTATTTCATCAATACTTCTCTTGAAGTGCAGACCAACAATCACACAGAGTTGCACTTTAACACAACAACAATTTATTCTAAGGTTTAATAGCATACCTGTTCATTAATTGCATTAAAATCTATCAGTCAGTTGTGTGTACTGTATCTATGTATTAATTGAGTTTATAGCCTACCTTTCTGTCAATGAGCTAAATGCAGTGTGTGTGGCTCTCTTCCTCTGCAAATTCTCCTCACAACATTCCTGTGACACAGCTCTGCTTAAAACTAGTTTTGTTATACTGTACATCCTGCAACGGAGGAACATGGCTACCCTACTGCAACTTATGAGACTGTGACAGGTCCAAAGTCCAAAGTCACCCAAGAAGTTTCATTGGTCAACAATTCTTCTCAGCTAACTACAATACCAAAGGTCTAGTGCTTAACACACAGAGTTGTGGTGGCTCAGTGGTTAAGAAGCTCGCCTTGTTAGCTGGAAGGTGGCAGGTCAGCAGTTCAAAACCCAGGTACTGCATGACAGTTTGAGTGCCTGTCTCTGTCCCAGCTCTTGGGGACATGAAGGAAGGCTCATTTGGGTATTCCCTGAGTGGAGTTTCTCCCGCAAAAATCCTTTCAACCCAGAATAATTTCTGACGTGCAATTATTATTGGTGAAATGGTACAAATCTGCCCCAAGACTGTCATGGCAAGGAGGGGCATTATGTGGCTGACCAGCTTGTGTCCTCTGTTCACACCCAGTTACACATAAATTAATGGGAGCAGGAAAAGATCAATACCGGGGTTGGTGCACTCAAACGAGTGGCATTTCTGGTTGCGTTCCAGCCTCTTGCATTCTGTACTTTCAGAGGCAGGTACTTCTCAGTTTACAGGCTCTGCTCCTCTTCCCAGCTTTCGTCTCATAGAATGTGCTGGAGAGATAAGGATGCATGACTTGAGTATCAAGACTCTACCTCCTGAAATGTTTGGGGTGGGTGAGGTTTAGCCCAAGCAAGTCAAATGGCCTTGGGTTGGGGATGTTGGAAAGACCCGCCTTGGTCTTTTCAGCTGGGATGTTGGCAGTGCTGGCCCTGACAATAGGCAGAGTGAGGCCGCTGCCTCAGGCATCAAACACTGGTAGAGACTGAAAACGGCACTGTTAAAGGATAGGGTTTTGTGTGCCACAAACAGCTGCACAGTGGTGAAGGTCATTCCTTGCTACAGCTGAAACAAGAGAAGTGGAAATGAGGGGGAGTGCCATATTGTACTACATCTGAGGCAGCGAAATGTCCTTGGCCATCTCAAGAGACTGGCTTTATCCCAGATCTTGCAAAAGTTACTCCCCCCCCCCATTACCTCTCCTAGCATCTCCAAGCCAAGTGTGATCTCTAAAGCTTCCCAGCAAAGCAACAAAAGATCTCTCCCCAAAGATTGCTCCACCCCAGCCCCCTCACCCTCCTTATCGACCCTAATGGAATAGAATACAGCTGCGGTTCCATCTTGTCTGCCACAGAGCTGTTTTTGGCACTCACACACTCTCCTGTACACATACCTCATGGGCTTCCCTGAATTAAATAAGTGTCTAACAGAGTAAGATGAATGTGTCCAGGAGACTGGATTCCAGGACTGCTTGCTTAGGCCTCACTCAGGTCCATTTGCCAGCCTTCTCCTCTGACTGTATTTCTAATCAACACACTGGCAGACGACAGGCCTTGGCAAATGAGTTTCATTAAGTGCATCCTTTGTGGGAAATGTTTATACACTTTTCCTGAGGACTAAAATGAACCATGCTTTTTAGAAACATGTAAAGCACCTACTCTTTAGTGCAGAAGGCTGTGAGGGTTAGAGTCACCAGGTCTCAAGGTGTTAAGGAACTGATTCCAAATGTTTGGATAGGAAAACAAATCTTGGTGTGGGAGGCTATGGAAGAACTGAATTTGGGTTTTCACTGTGAGGTGGCTTTAAAGTTGGGACACCCATTTTAACCAATTCCCAGCTGACAAGAGGCCTCATTGCAAAGATGTTGGGTACATTATGCAACCAGTCTGGAAATCAAAAGCAAGCTGCTCCCCCGACCCCCAGGTTGCCATATTAGCTAGTTAGCTGGGCTTTGATGAGATTCTGGGCCCATTTACTTGAATTCCACTCAACCCTGCTTTGACCAGTCAGCTGGCTCCACATCAATTCCACCCCACCATCTTGCCTGTCTTGCTCTAGTGAATGTCCCCGCTGCCACAACCTCACAAGTGCCTGCCCACCCCTCTGATCTCAGAGTTTGGCCTTGATATCTTAGGAAAGAGAGGTCCCCTGAACTGGCAGTCTATTAAATCTTGGACATCAATCTCCATCCATTCCCAGCTGGCATCAGAGCTCACTGGCTCTAAGGCATTTCTGTAAGTCCCACACTTATATCCTGTCTGTACACACCTGCATTTGCATGGGAAAACCCAGGAATGATGGAGAAGGACTGAGGAGACAGCCAGTGGGCCCATGCACTTGAGCCCATCACACCATTTTGAGCAAAGCAGGCAATGCAGCATCAGGCTTGCAGTCTATGAGCCATCTTGTTTCACAAGTCCTGGTAGCATCAGCAAAGGGCTTGCTGGAGGGAAGATCACAAGCACCACCAGCAGTATAGAGCCTAGAAAGATACCCTGCTTGTCATGTGTGCTTATGGCAAGGTTATGTGGGATGCAATCCACAACCAAAATAGCAGTAACTGTTAAGTCAGTGTTATCAATTACCCAGTTACTGATTTATTTTTTCCATTTGGCTCTGAGTCTCTATATTACCTAGTTAGGTAAAGATAAAGGTAATGGTCACCCTTGCTCAAAAGCCAGTCATATCTGACTCTAACATTCCATGCTCATCTGCAGTGCTGTCTGCGTCTGCAGACATTTCCATGGACATGTGGCACGCATGCCTAGACACTGAAGTGCACAAAATGCTGTTTACCTTCCCACCAAAGTAGTACAGTAATACCTCATATAACATTAGTATCGAATAACACTAAAATCGCATAACATTAAGGAATCTGGGGGGAAGAATTGCATCAGATAACATTAAGATCCTATGGGATGCTTCAGATAACAACCGCTAAAGCCTGTGTGGTTACAATGTATCTCTATGGATCCCATAGGATTTTAACATGCATCAGATAACACTAAAAATCATATAACACCAAGACTTGTGGAACCAGGTTTTAGTATTATATGAGGTTTTACTGTATCTATTTATCTACTTGCACATTCTTGCTTTTAAACTTCTAGGTTGGCAGAAGCTGGGACAGAGACGAGAGCTCACTCTGTCATGCAGTAACCAGGAATTGAACTTCAACTTTCCAGTCACCAAGTTCAGCATCTTAACCACTTGAGCCACTGCCCTAGATAGATGGGCTTTAATCCGGTTTGTACCCATCTCTGTAATAATCTGGTTTAGAAGCAGCTCTGGCCTTCTATTCAACATTTACTGTGTTGTATGTAATATGTTTTAATTGCTTTTAGTTGTAAAGCTGCCCTGGGTCTTCAGAGCAGGGCGGGGTAGAAATGAAATAAATAAAATAAAATAAATAAAATTTACCTGCCCAATGTCTGAGACATCACAAGAAATCACACACTTACTCCGGCCTCTGGTCCTGACCCTAAAATATAATGGGGTGGGGTTTAAGTTGCTGGCCAGTAGTGACGTTGGACAGAAAAATGTGGCAGACAAAGAAGGGGCAAAATACATTCTAGATCAGCACATTTGTCAAAATATTTTTGGAAATAAAATAACAGAACGTTTCATGAGATAATTGCCACATAAAACATGTTTTCTCTGAAATAGGTTTCTCTGTTTAATTAAACTAATAGTGTTTTTAAAATTCAGTGCAGTATTAACAGTGAAAAAAGTGGTTCAAAACAAGATTAATCACTATACTAGCATTCCTATAACATACAAACAATACAGAACATTGTCCTCAGAAGAGATCATTTTTTAAAATTCTCTCCTTATAAAGAAAGTGAGAACAAACTGAGATGCCTAAACCCTGTAAACCTACCTTTTTGTGAAGTAGTACCGTAATTTGAAGATGCAAAGTCTAAAGATAAAGCATTTTGTTTTTTAATCCATTGCCTTTGTAATACAGAATAAAAGGGATGAGAAGAGAATACAGTGAGATTAATTGATGAGTAAACATCCATGGGCTTGAATTGTAAATGAATCCCCCCTTTTCCTGCCCTCATCCTCTGAGGGGGGGGGGCTGGAAACAGTTTTTAAGAGGGAGGGAACTCAAGTCTGTCAAGACAAGTAATAACCAACTGGTAAGTAGGTTGTTATTGAGACAGATAGGTGAACACAAAGCATGTGAAAGGCATATGCCTGCACTAAACTTCCTTATTTACAGCAATTTTCTGTCAAGATTTTTGCTGCTTGTGTCAGAATGTTGGCCATTGTAGCCTTATTGTGTCCTGTGGAGTACATTCTGACTTATTGTGACCTTTTACAGGGTTACAGAGAGTACTCAGACATCTTTTAATAATCCCTCCCTTTGGGGGTGCCCTGGGGTTGTGCAGGCAGCTCCCGGCTGGTTGTTTCTCCTGGGAGGCATTGTGGGGAAATTAACTCCCAACCTCTGGCTCTGAGCCAGGTACTTAACTCATTAACTATCCAACCTGCTCATTGTTGTCTAGACCTCTGTTGCAGTCTCCTTCCGCAACCTTCTCCCCCACTTTCTCCAGAAAGTAACCCTGCCTTTGGTTCAGTGAATCTCCCTTTTTAACAGTTTCCAATGAAGTTGTCTTTGTTAGACTGTTACACAATCCTCTTCTTCAGACACACAGAGTACAAACGATCCACAACACCAGAGTGAAATAAACTTGCTCATCTTCCAAATGCTCCCATGTTTTGCCCTCCCCACCCCGTTCCTCCATTCCCTTCTTTTTCACCGTTTTAGTTTTGGCTGCATGCTGTTATAATAATTTCATGTCAGAGATTACTCTGGGTTGAAAGGATTTTTGCTGGAGAAACTCTGCCCGAATGAGGCTCCTTTCATGTCCCCAAGTGCACCTCTCAGGTATCGAACCCCAACCTTCTGGTCTCCAAGTCTAGCGTTTTAGTCACTAAGCCACCAGGGGAGCTGCTAATTCCAAGTCAGAAATTATTCTGGGTCGAAAGGATTTTTGCTGGAGAAACTCCACTCAGGGAATGCCCAAATGAGGCTTCTTTCATGTCCCCAAGAGATGGAACAGAGATGGCTGCTCAATCCATCATGCAGTACCCAGGTCTTGGACTGCCGACTTGCCAGCCTTCCAGCTCACAAGGTGAGCTTCTTAACCACTAAGCCACCACACCCCCTAGCATGCTGTTTAGCAGTAGGGACATTTCCCAAGCCATCTGAGAGCAGCACAGGCCACCTTCTGCTGTGGTCAGGATCTCCAGTCAGGGCATTAGCAGCAGTCCAAGTGTCGACAGTGGAGATGCCGTCATGGGAATGGTGGCTATGAATGCATAACAAAACAGCAAGCAGCTCCCAAAGCAGGCTGACACCAAGGAAGGGCCCATGAAAAACCCACAGGGGCTCAAGCCCAGTCCCAGCCGCTCATCTGCCCACATCTCTTCAGTTGCTTCTCCCTCCTACATACCAGATGCTTCGCCTTTCCACAGTAGATTAATCCTGGTGTGTCTGTGGGAGCCTTAATGGCTATTTCAGTAGCTGCAAAATGCATAGCCTTTACTGGTTCAGCTAGCCTGAGGATAACATAGGAATGCTATACCGCGTGTGAAAAAGTACCTTTCCTTTTCATAATAACAGAGTTCAACAAATGAAGGGTGCAATTTAGAGATCAAGCTTCCTGCTCTGGGGGCACTTGCCTCTCTCTCCCCCCCCACACACCATTGGTGCATTCCTTGCTGCTGATATAGTAACCATAGTGGATGGTGAACAGTTCTTTAGGGACAAGGGGCATGAAGTTTGAACGTTAACAGAGTAAAGGACAGATTAGAGGTAAAGGTCACCCTTGCTCAAAAGCCAGTCATATCTGACTCTAGGGTTCAGTGCTCATCTCTGTTTATAGCCAAAGAGCCAGCACTGTCTGTGTCTGCTGATATTTCCATGGACATCTGGCAGGCATGACTAGACACCAGAGTGCATTGTAAGCTGTTTTCCTGCCAACTGAAGTGGTACCTATTTATCCACTTGCAATTTCTTGCTTTCAAACTGCTAGGTTGGCAGGAACTAGGACAGAGACAGAATCTCACTCCATCAGCCAGCACTCCGGTCTCGACCTGCCGACCTGCCAACCTTCCAGTCATCAAGTTCACCGTCTTAACCACTAACCCATCACAGTCCCCAAAGGACAGATTAGGTAAAGGTAAAAGGTAAAGGTTTCCCTTTCTCGAAAGCCAGTCAAATCTGACTCTAGGGCTCAGTGCTCATCTCTGTTTCAAAGCTGAAGAGCCAGTGCTATCTGCTTCAGCAGACATTTCTGCGGAATATAAATTTAAATAAATAAATAAATTTCCGTGGTCATGTGGCAGGCATGACTAGACACCAGAGCGCATGGAACACTGTTTACCTTCCCACCAAAGGTAAACCTATTTATCTACTTGCATTTTCTTGCTTTCGAACTGCTAGGTTGGCAGGAACTGGGACACAGACAGCTCATTCTGTCCTGCAGTACTCGGGAATTGAACTGCTGACCTCCCACCTTCCAGTCAGCGTCTTGGCCACTTGAGGCACTGCAGTCCTAAGGCCAGATTACCTCTCTGCAATGAATATTTCAGGCTTCAGAGTTTTGGTTTAGATCTGAACCCAAGGTTGGAAATATACCTTAAGTAGTAATTAGTTGTAGGATCATGACAGTGATGTTAGTTACCACAGAATGGGATGAGTTACAAATATTACTTCTTAACAAGGTATTCCAAGGAGTTCACAATGGCTCTCTTCCTCTCTCATTTTATCCTTGCTATACTACACCTGGGAAGGAGGTTTAACTGAGAGATAATGAATGGTCCAAGGACTGATCCTGAATTTCCCTTAGCACAGTAGGGACTAGAACCTAGATTTTCCAAGCCCTATTTGAATACATGGGTCACTTCACCACATACACAGGGTCAAGTGAAGAGTTAAGTTCCACCTCAGAGGCATTAAGCCTGTAAATAAGCCTGTAGTCTAATTGTTCTTGCCTTTCCTGATACAGTAAAACCTCAGTTAACATAATTAATGCATTCCCCGGGACGTTTCTTAAAGCGAAAATTACTGAAACCAAATTTCCCATAGGAATGTATTGCATTCATTTTTCCATAGGAATGCATTGAAAACCAAAATATGTTACACAAAATGCAGTTTCCCATAGGAATGCATTGAAAACCAATTAATCTGTTCTGGAAAAAAAATCTTTAAACTGATCCAAAAGGATTTCCTTTTGTTATGTGATTTTTGTGTTAACCGAGCTGTTTGTATTGATGTCTTTTATAATGCCTAGAATGCACAAGAAGTTCTTGACAGGTTAGAAGGAGAAGACTTTTTGTAGAATCAGGATGCCTTGACAATTTCTCAAATATGTAGCAATACCTTAAGTTATCAAACATTTGGAAGTTTGAATATCTGATGTTTCATTAGGCTTATGGCTGGCTCACACAGGAAAGATGGCTTTCTTCTGTTAATCAGATCACCCAGAATTTGAATGTGACACAACTGATTAGTCCCGTCACCTTCCTGGCACTGAGTGTTCTGATTTAGAAATCACAGCTTTGATCCGTTGTTTAGCACTGACAGTTCCACTCAGTGTTCAGCACTGAACAGCTCCTAACAGTTGCCTACTGTTTTAACTGGCAGGTTGTAACAGTAATGGTTGAAAAGCAGGGCTGCTCCAAGTATGGAGGGACTCTAGCTTCTCTCAGAAGTAGCCAGTGACTTCCATCAGCTTGCAAGAGCTCCAGGCTAGCAACATTAATGTTTAGAACTACCACATCTAAAAAAAGTGCAGCCATGATGACTTTTCACATCTGGTTAGAGGAGGAGGAGGAGGAGAAGAAGAAGAAGAAACCACACAATGACTTTTAGAGACAGAAATCAGTTTCCCCATTTGACAGGAATCTCTAATTAGCCCTCCAAAAACAAAAATACACCATTTTAATCCTCTGAAATCAGCAGTCCCTACATTTTGGAGGCCATGAAGATCAGAGTCATGTGGTCCTTCTTTGTACAAGGGAAGGAGGGCTATTTCAGGATCTTTTGCTTCCTGTAATTAGGGACAAGAGTGTCATCTCCCCATTGCACTTATTGAAATTGATGGCAATGATATGTGAATTCTATATAAATGCTGATGATGGGGCAGCTTCATCCACCTTATCTGTCAGCAGCAGGCTATTTAAAAAGGAGACAACCAGCTGTCTACAACACTCAACTTCATCCTCCAAAACAAGAGAAATATGAAGGGTCTCCTTCCTCTTCCATACCATCTGCCTCCTGATGGGACCAGTCCTGCTGGGTTACAACCCACCAGGCTACTGTACTGGTCTTTCTGCAGCTGATGATCTATTCAGGCCCTCTTGCCATCCATCTTTATATTGGCAATATCTGCCATGCTCACATAATTTTAGTCAGGTTTATGGTGCTGCAGAAAGACCAAACAGTTGCAGTTTCCTGCATTTTGTCCTTTGGTTGTACAGGTACCTGATTTTCTACACTCTACTAAACTTATGGATCTCCCTGTTTGAATTTTCTTTTGTATAGTACTGTTGTCTACAAAATGAAAAGTTAAACAAGGGAAACAAACATTAATAGCAAGTTTTAAAATACAGTGGAACCTCATACAACAATTGCCCCGTATAGCAACAAAATCACATAACAATTGGGTTTTGGCGGGAAATGGCGTCCCCATAACAGTTTTCCCTATGTAAAAAAATCTTACAACAGTTTTTCAATGGGAAAAACCACTTAGCAAAAAAAAAAAATCATTGTATGATGCATCCCCTAGGGGAAATCGCTATACGATGCATGCATCATATAGCATTTGTTGTGTACAACAATGAGCCCAGTGGGATGGATTAAAATCATTGTATGAGGTACCACTGTATATTTAAAATCTAAGCAGCAATATGTATAATGATTAAACACATTGGGAAGTTGTGTTTGTTCATACAGTATATTAAATAGAAAGTGTCTTTCAGAAAACAACTAGTATGTAATATGAGTGTATATTTCTTGCACACTTTGTTTTTTCCCTCAGGTGTTCCAAAAAACAATTGTTGTTGGATTATAGCTCTGCAAATCCTTGAGCATTGCCTATACAGACAGGGAATTATGGGTGTTGAAGTCCATGAATTTCTAGGGACCCTGGTTTGGTAGCCAATGTTCCTTTGCAGACAGTTGATCCAGCTGATTGGTAAAAGCTCTCCACGACACGGGAAAAAATCAATCTCTTCTTTCACCAGCATTATTTTTCTGTAGAGATAATAGTAATTGTAGAGATAATAATAATTGATTCCAGGATGGTGAACGTACAAAGTATGTGCTAGCATTCAACTGCAATTTTATTCACTTTCTAAGTGAGGACACAGAACTGGAACTTTATTTAATAGTATGGGGAAGGAGGGGAGACCATGCATAGGGTGACTGCACCAATATTCCTCCAAATTATTTGTTACTTCAGACCAAGGAACCATTGTTGTCATTGCAAACATAAAGGACGACAAGAAGAGGTGGCTGTGGACCATCTCCTGAAGGGAAAGACACCTTACAGCTGAAGAGCAAGAGTGTTTTCACACATAAGGGTCAAATTAATTGTGTAAATGAAAAATCTGACTTATCCAAGCCCTTAATTTCTTGCATTAATGTCATGCACACAAGAAAGTACTTGTGATTGTAAAATTCACTGCCACAAGTTGCAGCAATTAGTACCAGTTTGCCTTGCTTTGAAGTGGAACGGAGGTCCATGAAGGAGAGGGCTACAGTGACTGTTAGTTATAACAGACATATACTTGTTTGTGGGCTTTCTGTAGGCCACTTTAGGAGCAGAAAACAGGCTAGATATGCCTTTAGTCTAATCCAACCAGATATTGTATATATTTTAAATAGTACCAGAAACACCCACATGCACACTGTAGCCCCATGTGCAAAATTGCCCCTTGAGAGACATGAGAATATGCATGTCTTTTTTTTGGTGAACTATAAAGAAAGAGTCACTTTTGGAATGAGAATCCAGAGGGACCACCATTTCCCAACCGTTCTATCTTGTGTATCATCAGAGGAAGACATGAATATAGAAATGGGTGTGTTTTTTCAGGCATTAATATTTAAAGCAGGCATTCGCAACCTATGGCCCAGGGGCCAGACCTGGCCTCCGATGTCAATTCATCCAGGCCCCAACGCCCTCGCCGCTCCAAGAAGCAGAGGTATAATGCATGCTGTGCATGTGCAGAACGCTGCTAAATGTGTTATGCGCAGGCATGGCACGCGTTTTACTTCCGCTTCCAGGTAGGAGGGACCACGTGATCAGCTGCCAAGGAGGTATGTTCAGGCCCACAGCCTGAAAATGTTGAGAATTGCTGATTTAAAGGGACACAATGTGGAGAATATTTGTGGGGGAGGTATTAGCGAGTTTAATGGAGACCTTCATTACGTACATACCGGTAGACCTTGGTTGCAAACCCTTTCCTCCAGCTGTCATAATAAACCATTGCTTTCTCTTCAAAAGTTCAAAGCATAATCATTTAGCATGCCCAGTATTCATGTGGTCAGTTGCAGAATGGTTTATTATTTTACCTAAGAGACTGCATCGTCCCAAGAACATCTGTCTGTCCCACTAGAGCAGACCGGAGAGGCTCTCTGGTTGTGCCATCAGCTAGAGAGCCTCATCTCACTAGCACTAGAAGGAGGGCCTTCTCTGTGTCTGCTCTGGCCCTGTGGAGCCTCCTGCCAACTGAGCTGCGCCTCCAGGCAGACCTGCTGCCCTTTCGGAAGGGTGTAAAAACCTGGCTGGCAGGGCAGGTCTGGGGTACTGGAGGCACAACGACCTCAGCCTGCTGGTGGGTTTGACACCCCCCCACGCACACACACACGGCTTCCTTAGGTTTTTAAGCTTTAAATTATACAAAGATTTAGTTGTAGTTTTAATTGGTTTTAATTATAGATTTTAAGAACTTTTAAAAATTTAATCTACATTGTTCCGATGTTTTTATGATGTGTTAAACCGCACTGGGTTGCCTTCGTTGAGGAGGGCGGTATAGAAATTTTAATAAATAATAAAGAAAATAATAATAATAATAATAATAATATTTTCAGATTTACTGAACGTGTTTCATTTACACACAGAATTGTAGGCCTAGTTCAAGTGTTTCTTGGCCTCATGTGGTTGCCCATAGAAACATAAGGGACCAGCATCAAAAAGTATCAGTCCCAATGCTTGTTTGTTGCTTCCAACACTATGCAAATGATAACAGTCCTGTGTCCCAACGTCCTATACCAATTGTGGTGGCTTAGTGGTCAAGACGCTGAAGTTGGCTGGAAGGTCAGCAGGTCAGCAGGTTGAGACCCGAGTGCCGCATGACAGAGGAAGCTCCTGTCTCTGTCCCAGCTTCTGCTAACTTGGCAGTTCAAAAGCAAGAAACTACAAGTAGATAAATAATTACCACAGTGTTCCGATGTCTAGTCATGCCTGCCACATGCCTGTCACATGTCCAAGAGCGCTGACTCTTTGTTCATAACAGAGATGAGCACCAAACCCTAGAGTTGGATACGACAGGCTTTCGACCAAGGGTGATCTTTACCTTTACTGTATGTGTGCAGGTGTGCACATGAAGGAAAATTATAATTTGGCTCATACAAATATAATTTATACTGCTAAATCAATGAAGGCAGATATGCTCATCCAGTTTACAAGGATGTCAAGTCTAGGGGAGTTGATGAGTCACGCAAGAGTCTTGCTAGCCAAAGACCCTTTGGGGACATCAGTTGGTTCTCATCATGCCGTCAAAGGATGGTGTGAATCTAACTCATTTAACAGTCTAGGATGGTAATCGTTATATTGAACAAAGAATGCTTACATCATTCCACAATAATTGATTTACTAATTTCACTATGCCAGCTCAGAAAATGAAGAAGGGGCACTAACACAATTAGAAAGATTGACCTAATAAAAACATTATGCTAATACAAATTTCATTTCCCCCCCTTTATGGCTAATTTAGGTACCTTACACTGTTGTAAAATTAGAACATTACCCATTTCAGATCACGAGAAAATCATTTAGGAAGACTGAGTACAACGACTTGCTGGAGCCACCCAAACTGAACAGTAGTAGTAAGAAGTTTTTGGTCCCAGAGTATCAGCCCACACCACTTTTCAGTTCTAAACAACTCTATCATATTGTTTATTCATTGCTCTGCAAAGCAACTTTCTGAGCTCTAATACTCAAATTTGCAAAATATACCACAATGATCATTTTTATAAGATGATTCTGTGATTTTAGAATTTATTCACATTAATCAAGATATAGGTCAGTGATGGTGAACCTTTTAGAGACCAAGCACCCAAACTGCAACCCAAACCCACTTATTTATCACAAAGTGCCAACACAGCAACAGAGGAGGAAGGAAACACTCCCATTGGGCTGCTGGGCATGGGGCGGGGTGAACTCTGTGCTGGGGGAGGGAGAAAGCACTCCCATTGGGTAACTGGGCAGAGGGAAGGGGCAAACTCTGTGCTGGGTGACTGCACAGGTGCCCACAGAGAGAGCGCCAAGTACCACCTCTGACACGCGTGCTGTAGGTTTGCCACCACCGATATAGGCCATAGTACATATGTAAATGGAATTTCACTTGAATAGATAGGTGTAAAACTGCCCTTCACGCAGGTTCAAGTCCGCTCATTAACACCTGTCTGTTCCCCAGACAAAGTCTTGTGCCAGAAGAATAAGCTGTGATCAGGCATTCTTTATTTGTGGTTACTGAATGCAAATGAAGCAACCTTTCCCAAACCACTCCACTATGGTTGTATTCAATCACAAGTTCCATCATCCCCAACCAGCATAATCATGCTGCTTAGGCATGATGAGAACTGGAGTCTAGCTCATCCAGAGAATGTCCACTTGAAGAAAACTAGCAGGTACCCTGCTTTCCATCCAAAGCTTGTCAACTCAAATGCTGGAAACAGTGCCTTCCTATGTCCAGGTCTGTGTGCGGATAGAGCAGGGGTGCCCTAACCTTTTGGGCCATGGGCTGATCATGTGGTTCAGGGGGGAAAACTCAAAAAATATGCTCTGGGACAAAATGCCAGTTCATGAAATCAAGCCAGGGCCACTCCAAGTCATTTTTTCTGCCCAAAGAAAAGCAACGAATAGTGTGTGCCCCTCCCCCTTCCAACCTATCAAAGTGAAAATGCCTAAGTCAAATGCTGCAGGTATACAATGCAGCAAATCCCAGAAGTTGTTACCTTCCTTTAGCTGGTAGTAAACATTTTTTTAAAAAAAAACTTTAAAATTGCTCCAGTTTTTTTTGACACCTCTTTGAGACAGCTGCTTCGCTCTACCCCATGACAGAGCCATCCCTGCAATTAGCACCTCATGCTTATGATCTCAGCAAGACTGCAAAACCCACCACTGATTTCATATACTCTGTGAAATATCACATGGGGGTGAAGCAGTGCTTGCGGAAGTTACTTCTTTGGGTTAAGAACTATGTTTTGTGCCCCCCATGTTAATGGAGAGGGCACAAACATTTGACTTTCACCAAACAGAAGAGATGGTGTTCCCATGACCTGACAAAGAGCCAGGTAAGGGCAAATAACTAAAGACTCCACAAGAGACATGCACTTCAGTGGATCAGGGTGTAACCAGGTCAAATGCTTACTTTCGGGTCAAACCAAGTGCTAGTCGAACATGTTTGCAAGGGAGCTGTTACCAATCCCTTTCCCCGACTCCCAGCTCATTTCCCTGGCTCCCCTACAAGAAAAAGAGTGAAAATCATAAAATGAAAAGTTTTGAACACTGCCTCCCAAAATAGATTCCTTAGCTTCCATATCCCCTGAGCTCACGCAACAGCCGCTTCCCTCAACATGCTCCCACCCTCTCAGTGATTGCATATTCAGTGGTTGCTTGGATATACTGAAGTATATAATGGATTTCAAACGGGAAGACTTGGTGTAACACGGAAAGTACAACCTAGCGGTTGGAACAAGGTGGGGTGGGGACGGTGGAATTGGGGAGTGTGGTTTCATTGGGTGGGAAGTTGTGTTTGGTATCAGGCAGGATTCATGGGTTCTGTTCTGCTCACAAACCTGAAATGAAGGTAGAGAGGTTTAATAGCTCGTGTAAAAGAGTGGAGAGCTGAACTCTTCCTAGTCCAGGATTGCTGTTGTGGAATGCCATTCATGGACCAGAGCGTTATAAAGCCCTACATGACTTGGAACTAGGTGGCAACTGTCTTCTCTTACACACATTGTGAATTTGTCATCTGAGGCCTTTCTTCTATAAGGACAGCACCATTTTGGGGGTATTTTGCTGCTTGAGGTGAAGAAAAAGCAAGTTACTCATTCTCAGCCCATGTACAGATGCTGACTGGATAAGCAATTGAATCCACCTTCTTTGAAGCAGCAGAATGGCGAAAGTAACCTAGGATGGGTTGTGTGGAACATAGAGAAGCTGCCAGTATTATCCATTCCACACCCACCATCTGATGTGTACAGAAAGGGCCCATTTTAGAATAGTACCTCCTCTATAGAGTGCACTCCCCAAAGAAGCTTGCCCGGTGCCTACTCTGCTCTCCAAGAGAAGACCATCTAATTTTCTCTGATCTTTCCCATTTTTAGCCCAGCATGCCATTTGATTTACTATGAGTAGAACAACAACTGCACACGTGGTTTCCTCTTTTCTGGGCAGGTAGTTGACTATCCAGTCAAGTGATCGGTGACATGAGCTATTAAACCCATCAGAGCAGACCGGAGAGGCTCTCTAGTTGTTCCATCAGCCAGAGAGGCACATCTCTCTGGCACTAGAAGGAGGGCCTTCTCTGTGTCTGCTCTGGCCCTATGGAACCTCCTACCAACTGAGCTACGTCTACAGATGGACTTGCTGTCTTTTAGGAAGAAAAAAACACGGCTGGCGGGACAGGTATGGGGTCCTGGCAGTACCATGATCCCAGCTCACTAGTTAGTTTGAGCTCCCTCTCTCCTCTGGTATTTTTATCTTTTATCTCTGGGACTTAGTTTTTAATCTTTTAATTATGATGGGAATTGACTGATTTTTAAAAATTTAAAAATCTTGAAAATTTAAATTTTTATAGTTGGGATTTGAAGCTCTTGGGTGATGGGTTTGGATTGTATTATGTAGTTTTTTGTGATGTTGTAAACTGCCCTGGGTCGCCCTGGCGAGGAGGGCAGTATAGAAGTATGAAAACTAACTAACTAACTAACTAACTAACTAACTAACTAACTAACTAACTAACTAACTAACTAACTAACTAACTAACTAACTAGCCTGGGAAATGGTCAAAGCTAAATCAAACAGGATACTGACCTGAGTTTTAAAAATTGAAAATCTAATCGGCAGATGTTTTGCTGTCATCATTGCTCTTATTGCTATCGTAAAAAAATTATTCTCAGTTGTTGGAGGTTTTCTGCTGTGTTAGATTTTTTTTAAAAAGTCATCTGCACTGTCTATGGTTTGATTCTTCTTAGAAGCCTCCCAAAGGATCTTTGTTATTGGGCAGGATATAAAAAAATGATAATCTATAAATAATAAATTGGGTATAACCTTCCACCTACCCTCAAGGAATGCAGTAGTAGCCTCAAGTAACAACAGCTGGAACAGAACAAAAGCTAACCTTGTTCTGACTCTGGCTGGTTCTGCAAAAGCTCAAGGGGAAAGGGCAAGGCTGCTTCTTGATGGGTCAAAGTGAAAAGAGAGGTAAACCCTGGAGCTCAGCTTTTAAAATTACAGCACAAAGAATGCACGTCACAGCAGGCACAGATGTTCCCTTCACAAGCAGGTCTAGCCATATCTGTCTGGCTCACGAGGACAGCTGTGGAGGAAGAGAGGCAAGAATTCCCACAACAGATCTTCACACAAATGACTATGATAAAGGACTCTGCGCACCATATTCTTAGTGATTGTTGTTGTTCAGTCACACAGTTGAGTCCAACCCTTTGTGACCCCATGGACCACAGCATTGCCAGGCTCCTCTGTCATCTGCTATCTCTATTATTATTCTTGGTGATAAGAATATGCATTTCAGGACTCATCTAGATAAAACATCTGTTCCCTTATATGTATCTGACTTACACCAAATATATTTGAATTTTCCCATTGCCCAGACAACTCAAGCCTTAGATAGCATCAATAAGGACAAAACAGTAAAAAAAAACCAAAACAAAAAAACCACCCTGGCTTTCTAGGTTTATTAACCATCTCCAAGAAAGATTTTTTTTCCTTGCTTCAGTTTTGCTTTATATCCAGACGATGTTCAGATGGCAAGAGCTTTTTAGCATTGACCCACCAGCAAACAACCCCCACACTAAGCCAAAAAAATCATTTTATAAGGGTTTAAAGCAGGGGTTCTCAACCTTTTCAAGTCAGGGGCTGGGTCACACTCCCTTAAACAGTTGAGGGGGCCAGACTGGTGTTTATTACTGCTGTAAATGAGTCTGCAGCCAACTCCGGCACAGACAGATGGAGTGAGGGTGGGGGGTGGATTATTTGGTGCTGTGGGCCATAGGTTGAGAACCCCTGGTTTAAATGGTTACCCCAAGAGTTGGCATAGAACAGTGGTTCCCAAACTACAGCCTGTGGGCCGGATCCAGCCTATGGCACCTAATAATTTGGCTCACACCACCCTCACTGCTTCTGGAAGCGGAAGTAATGCATGGGCGCATTTTACTTCCAGTTCCGGTGGGAGGAACCATGTGACCAGCCAGCTCAATCACGTGGCCAGCCCACAGCCTGAAAAATCTGGGCACCTCTGGTGCAGAACATAGATGACTGCCAAGGAGATTAGGAATGGAATAAACCTCTGCTGAAAAAAGCTCAGACAAAACTTTCACACAAAGCAAAAATCCAGCAAAGAGAATAATTTTAAAGGGTTTTTGCAAACTCTTTGACATATTTTTGATTCCCTTCCTTTAAAAGAGGCTGATATATTGAAGAGAAGAGAGGCTTTAGGAGTGGAATCAAGGTCAGACCAAGACAGTCTGGACAAGATTTCCTGATAAGATATGTGCTCACCTTGGCACCCAATGGCACAAAGAAGGAAAGAGTGAACTCTTAAGTTAAGAAGAAACAAAAGATTTCATTTATTACGGAAGGTAAGAAATGCATGTACTGTAGTTATTTTACTGCCATAAGAGAGTAGTTATTTCCTGCTTCTTGGGCCTAAATAGTAGGGTTGGCTTTAGGTACAAAGTACCTTGATTTGGATGAATGGAAGTTGCCATTTGCTAATAAGGTCACAGACTGTCTTGGGATGACCTTGTTTCGATTCCTTCCTCTCTCCAAAGATACTGATTCCACTAGAGCGGGGAAAACCCTCTATTAATGGTGGCATGTTAATATCGGTGACAGTTCTGGCTGAATTCCAAAAAAAGAATGGAAAAATTCTCTCAATTGTCTCAGCTGAGTTTTCTTTGTATTCATTTGATTTATGTCTCATCTTTCTCCCAGAACAGCGGCTTAAGGAAGCTCTCCATGAGATTAAAAGAAGTTCAAATAGAGAGACAAAATGTTATAATATTAAAAATAAGAGTTGAATAATTCAAAGAGTAAAAAAAGCAAATTTAAACACACATTGGTAAACACAAAGAGTGTTGTTCCCATTAAAATCCCCCTTCACAATCAATTGTCCAAATTCTGCCAGAATAAAAAGCCCTTTGTCTACTGGGGGAAGGACAACAGATACAGGATCAACCTAGCTCTCCTTGGAAGTGAATTTCACTGCCAGAGAATAGGCACAGAATGGGACCATCCACGGAGTCATTAGTACATTTCAATGACATGTGATCATTGTGACAGTTCTCATGACCACACACTCCCCTAAGGAGAGGACAAAAGTGCAAGGCATAGACTTAGTCATATCAACAATCAAGGAGCAGGCCTTTTGTAAAGTTAGTGGCTCTTCATTGCCCATTCAAAACCACTCATACTTAGCATCAGCACAATGATACCTTATAATAATTTCTTTCTGTCTGTCTTTCTCTTAAGACCGGGGAGTCTGACCAGTTATTCTGCAATAGTAATTGAGTAGACCATACTGCCAGTCACTCAATGCCGAGTGTCAGTTGGCAGTTAACTAACCTGACCACCCTGAGGACTAAGGGCCTTGGGTGCCAAAGGGAAGGATGATGGTCCCCAAGTGGATTAAACACCACTTGAATCCATCTTGATGGAGGGCAGCAGCTTCATCAATACTGGTTTCTGCAGGCTAAGACTTTTATGTATGGGAGAAAACCCCCAGATGTAGGGGGCTCTTTTTGGGGGGGGGCAAAAGAAGCTGAATGGGATTGCTTGTTGCCAACATTAAACAATATAGTCAAGCCCAGTTATGGGACAATCTCTGGGCCACTAGATTTGGTTGAGGTCCAGCTTGCATCAGCTCAAAGCAGTATTCCGTTAGTTCAGGAGTTCTCAACCTTTTGACATGAATTCTATGAACATCTTACCTTTCAGTTGGCTGGTCTGACTACTCTTGCAATGTAGCAAGAATCATGTACTTTTGAGAAGCTGCAACACCAAAACTAAGGCACCCATGAAAATAAGGGTTATGTCATTTGAAAGATCATCTTGGCGAATTTAAGAATTGGTAGAGCACAAAAGCTGAAAATGCAAAGTGATGATGTCATCGCTTTCGGAAGTAGCATCGGAAAAGTGACAGTTTTGCTAGGGGGGTTTGGTTGTCATGGGACTAGCAAAAAAACTACTCAACCAATTCAGATGATCCAAACTGCGTTTGAAAGGGGAAAAATTGACTTTTGTGGGGACACTTTCAGATTTGGAATTGGACTTTGCAAACATAATCTTTGAAGTGTTTTACAAAAAGTCACTCAAACAAGGTGACAAAAACCCCAAAAAAGGAGGGAAAACCAATTTAAAATGTGAATACAACAACTTCCTGAGATGGATACAGTTCACATTCAACATGTAGAGAAAAATGACGCCAAAGCTTGAATCCATAAAAAAGATATTGAGGAAAAATGTGACATGTTGAAATGACATTTCTATGGGTGGAAGGTGTTTGGCGGTGATCCAACAAAAACCAATTGACCAATCAAAGTGATCTAAAGTGTGCTTGAAAGAGGACAGAATAACCTTTCTTTTGATACATATACAATTTGGATCGGACGTCAGAAACATTTTCTGTGAAGGTTTAAAACAAAACAAAAAACCCACTTTCTTTCTAACCTTCTTTCCTTCAAAAAAAGTATCTCTCCATTCCAGAATAGATACATTGGTGTGAGAATAGATACACTGTAGGAAGTTTCTCCCTTGAAGTCATAACCAGTTTCCTTTTTGGCTTCCCCTCTGATTGAAGAACTGCTTTCAAAGAATCATGAAGGAAAAACTCTTTTTTCTTTGAATTTTGGCTATTGAAATATTTATTAAAAATAGATCCTTTGCAGTTATTCACCTGTGGTGAATTATTGTGTGTACAGTGGGCTGCTTATGGACATGTGTGCATAGTGGGTAGAGTCGGGGAGAATGGAAAATAAAGGTTAAAAGCATCTTTATTGAAAAATAAAATATAAAAAATAATAAACACAAATGAAATTGGGATTTCTGGCTTTGGGTTAAAACAACGTAGCAGATCAAAAACAAGAAATTGCAAGAAGATAAATAGGAACACTTTGGTGGGAAGGTAAATAGCGTTCCATGCCTGTCACATGTCCACAAAAATGTCTGCAGACACAGACAGAGCTGACTCTTTGGCTATTAACAGAGATGAGCACTGAACCCTAAAGTTCGATATGACTGGCTTTCGATCAAGGATGACCTTTACCTTAGCTCAGAAAACCTTAGATTTAATGAACATTTTATGAAAACCTTAATTTTATGAACATAATGTCTTTATGTTCCCCCATTTGAAACATCACCCTTAACTAATGAATGAAATAAAATAAATACATGAACTAATGAGCATAATTCAACACATCAAATCCACACACTAAATCCCTTAGACTCTACCAGCCACTTTTTTTTAAAAGTCGGGCCCGGGTCATGTTCCCTTGGATAGGGTAAATTGGGCTTTTGAACACGCACGGAAGGAACTGTTTTATGTTTGGCACCTGCCGTTTTTCCCTGGGAAAACGCGGCACAAACACAGATGGGTGCTCAATGCTATTTTTGTCTTTTCTGGGTTTTATATGGTGTGTGGGCGGGATGGAAGTAAGATCAGATCGCAGCGTCAGAGCTGAGGCCAGGCCTGGTTCCTGCCTGGTGGGAGATCCACCACCAACCACAAGTGATCCCCAAGAAGGGCTAGAAAGGAATCTTGCCTCAAGTCCCGCAAAGTGGCCACCAGTGGGGATTTTAAGTGGTCTGGCTCGAGAGAAGGAAGCTTCCTCTATTGCTAAGAAAGGTGCCACGAGGCAGGGGAAATGCTGCCAAGGCTGTAGCAGAGGAAGAGGAGATCAGGGGAAAACGCTGGGCAAGAGGCTGGGTATTATCTCCTAAACACGGGGGCTGCCGGGGCTCAGTGGTTACCAAGCTCTCCTTGTTAGCTAGAAGGCTGGCAAGTCGGCTGTTCGAGACCCGGGTCCTGCATGACGGATTGAGCGCCTATCTCTGTCCCAGCTCTTGGGGACATGAAAAGAGCCTCGTTTTCCCCAGCGGAGTTTCTCCCGCAAAAAAAATCCTTTCAACCCACAATAATTTCTGACACGAAATTATGATTATATCTCCTAACCACAACAACATCCAAGGGGGTCAGAATTTGGTGGACCCGGATTTGGCGGCCACAAGCGTGCAAAACGTAACATACACAGAGACCGGCAGACCTTCTTCTCCGGATGTTGCCAAAGACACCCCACCACCGCCCTCCTCCCAACCAATAAAAGGGGATAAAAATGCAAAGCAAAACGCGGCTGCGAGACGTCCGGAAACGCTCAGGCGGCGATCGCGTGGCGGCGGGTCGTAGCCGGGCTGTCCGCGTGTACATTCTACGTCTGAGCGGAAGACACGCGGGACTTTGGCGTGGAGTTCGTGGAAAAGCCAAAACGCCTACCGAAGATAGGCGGCGGGTGCGGAAGTCCAGGTAAAGGGTTCCCTTGCTCGAAAGCCAGTCGTATCCGACTCTAGGGTGCAGTGCTCATCTGTTTCAAAGCCGAAGAGCCAGCTTCTCTCTCTCTCACACACACACACTCGTTGGCGGCATCGGCTTCGCCAGCATGTGTCGTCGGTGCGCGCCCCCGCCCGTCGCCCCCTTAAACAGGACTGGGCACTATCCTTTTCCCTCCGCCTCTTCACGCACAGGCCCGCATTGTCACACTCACACAAACGCGCGCGCACACACACACTCACCCCAGGCCGCCGCCGCGGAGGGACTCGGGGCCGACTCAAACTGGGCCCTGCCGCCCTGTGGGGAGGCGCCGCGGCGGATTCCAGAGGATCTTCCTCCTCCTCCTCCTCCTCTTCCTCCCGCCTCCCAGCCAGGCGCGGTTTCCCTCTCGCTCCCCCGCCCGCCCCGCTTCCTCCCTCCCTCTCCCCGCAGCCCCAAGAAACGGCCTCGCTCGCTCGCTGGCCACCAGGGGAGGCGGCGATGCCTGCGCTTGGCAGGGAGACAGACGCCGCCGCCGCTCGCTCGCCCCGTCGCCCCAGCGCCTCCTGCGCCGCCAGCTTGGCCGGGCTTTGATTTTCCCCGGGAAGCCCAGGCAGGCGCCGCGCTCACAGGGCAGCTGCAGGAGGAGGAGGAGGAGGAAGAAGAAGAAGGTCCCCCCCTTGGACGACGCCTCCCTCCTCTCCGTCTCCGCATCTAGCCCTCCCCCCCACCGTGCCCGCAGGTGCCGCCTCTCGCCCCGGGCGCTTCTTCATATTCCCGCCCGCGCGGAGCTGCTCCGAAGCCACCGCCGCCTGCGCTGCCCCCGAGCGCCCGGGCTGGCGACGCCGGCCCTGCCTGCAGGTTTGGATGCTCAGCCACGGGGGGGGGGGGGGAAGAGGCAGAAAGGGGGGCAGGGAGGGAGAGAGGTTTGGGGGGGTGATGAGAGGGAGGGTCCCAGTAGCCCAGGCGGAAAGTGGACCAGGGTTTGAAGGGGGGGGGGCTGGGCGAAGGCAGGGCTGCCTCTTTTCTTCCTGGCAGGCAACACAGGGACGGGGGTTCCTCCAGGTGCTCCCAAACAGGTGTGCGGGGGGGGGGAGGGGAGGGAGGTCTTCCTGATCAGCCGCCCAGTGTCTAACCTAGGGGTGCCCAAACTACGCCCCCGGGGGCAGGATCTAGCCCCCAAAGCCTATTCATCCAGCCCACGAAGCCCTCGTCGCTCCTGGAAGTAAAACACGCCCGTATGCTCCCTGACCAACGTGACCTGCCCGCGGCCTAAAAACGTTTGGGCACCCCTGGTCTAATCCATTCTGGTTTCTTCTCCCAGCAGAGAGCCTCCACCGCCTCCTTCCCCTTCCCCCTTCACCTCTTCCCAAAGGGCTCCCGCTGCCTTGACCATGATGGATCTGAAGGTGGACGAGGAGGAGGTGGAGAACGGGCAGCCGGTGAGCATCGAGGCGTTTGCCAGCAGCTCCACACTCCACGGCCTGTCCCACATCTTCTCTTACGAGCGCCTCTCCTTCAAGCGCATCTTCTGGACCCTTTGCTTCCTGGGCTCCCTGGCCCTGCTGGTCTTTGTCTGCAACGAGCGGATCCAGCTCTACTTCTGCTACCCACACGTCACCAAGCTGGACGAGGTGGCCACCACCCACATGACCTTCCCGGCTGTCACCTTCTGCAACCTCAACGAGTTCCGCTTCAGCCGGGTGACCAAGAATGACCTGTACCACGCCGGGGAGCTCCTGGCCCTGCTCAACAGCAGGTAGGACCAGGGTATCTCTCTGTGTTTGTATTTGTGCGCCTGCCTGCCTGCATATAAAGATGGGAGCAAAAGTCTGTCTATGTATGGAAGTAGTCAGGGACCCAGATGTCCAAACTGATCATAGACTTTGGCATTCAACAGTTATAGGTCCTGTTCCTATCTCAGGATGGGCACAGATGTGCTTGGTGAGAGAATGTAGGAACAGCCATGCACCCAGATAGGCGATGTGCACAGGGTTCCCAGAGTGGCTTCCATGCACCGAGTTTCAGCAGGTACATACATATGTATGTATGTATGTATGTATGTATGTATGTATGTATGTATGTATGTATGTATGTATGTATGTATGTATGTTTGCCAGCTCACTGGAGCAGCCGATGATAATCACAGACCCTATTCCATGTGCACCAGGATAGAAGTGGTGCATTGCTCTGGAGGCAAGAAGTGTGGCTTTCTGTATATGGATCCAGGCAGATGTGGTGTATGTGGCTGCAAAGACTTCATAGCAACTGGCCCTGTGCCGTTGTGTCTTCTAGTGCCATGCACCCTGCTCTGGCTATCAGGCCCCTTGTCTTCTTATCATGCACTTCTTTAAGTCTGATGTGCTTCCTGTTCTATAAAGCACCTCTGACACTCTGGGCTGTGCTCTTTATGCAGTGTAGCTGTTGATTGGTTAGTGCAGCATTAAGGAGGGAGTGGCCCCATAGATCTTGCCAGACTGCACCTCCCATCAGCCTGAGCCAGCAAACCTACTGGTGATGGATGATGGGATTTTCCATATCTGGTAGGCCTATAGCTTCCCTGGCAATGAACAAAGCCAGCTGCCATGGCTTTCTTTGCCAAGCTGTGCTAGGAATGGTGGGATTTGCAGTCAAATACATCTGGAAGGAATCTGAAGGAGGCCTGACCTGATAAGCTTACCTGTATGCTTCGACACAGCTCCGTGCAGGACTCTACAGAGAGAAAGGGCATTGAGCTCAGACCTGTGGATTATAATGAGCAGAGGAGGACGAGGAGGCAAGGCAGGGTTAGGGCTTTCGGGAAGGTTAGCTACACAAGAGGGCAGTGTGAGTCCTTTGCTGTGCTGACAGCATGCAGAATTACTTGCACTTCTTTACCTGCTCCACTGATGGCTCTTAAGTGCTCAGGAGCAGAAACCCTAAGAAGCCCCATGCACTGTAGATTTCTCTGTATCTCATCTAGACACTCTATTGCCCTCTGCTGGAGGGAATGGCCAATTCCTCAGCCGCTCAGTTTCCTGTGGCCCAAAATTAGAGGGAGAACCTCTGGCCCTCATCTGGGATCAGCTGGACTCTTCAATGGACTCTTCAGCTGGACTCTCCTGGTGAAGTTCCTGACAATCCAAATCCGTGGGAGAATCCAAGTTTCTGGAGGTTCAGAGTTCAGCTTCCAAGTCAGGAGGGCTTAGGCTTGTTCTTATTATTCGCTTTTAATACTTCCCTTTTTTTGAGCATTTGCCTGTCTTTGTGATACATTCGGGGTATTGCAGCTTCATTTGCTGCAGTCCAAGCAAGCTTGGTTGATATGTTGTGTGTGTTTCTTGGATTTCACACACCTAGCTCATCCCCACCACTGCAGCCAACCTCCATTTAAGCAGATGGCTAAAAACCAGGATCCTGGAAACAGCTAGTATTTATTTGTTTTTTAAAAGGTCTCTTTTTAAAAGCAATTTCCTTTCTTTTCAAAGACTCTTCTTTAACTCAAAATGCCACTGCTCCACCTAGTATAATAGGCTGCTGCTTGTTTCAGGGCATACAAGGCATAGAAAAGAGTCCAGCTGGATTGGACAAAAGGTCCTTGTAGCTCACAGCCCCATTTTCAGCAATGGCCAGCCAAATATTTGCGGGAAACTTGAGAGAGAGGAAGAGCAGTATGAGAAGAGAACACCCTTCCTGTTTTGTTGGTCACCAATGTCTGGTATTCACTGGTACAATGCCTCTCATCTTGGAGGCTTTTGTAGCAATCAGGTCTAATAGCTGTTGATAGATTTGTCTCACCCAGATGTTTGCCTGATTCTTTTTTTATTTACAGGCAACTAAGCTAGAGAATCCGTCATCTCTCCCTTCTAACAGTTCAAGTTTGTGGTGGGTTTTCTTTCTTTCTTTCTTTGAGAAAGAGCTTCTGCTCTCTTTGAATCCAATGATTCCTCTAAAAACCTATTAGGTTTCAGAGCAGGGGCCACATCTGAAATATACCAATAACTGTTAGGACAGCAGAAGACAATGGATACATGAAGCCTTTCATTCCTGTTCGTCTGATCAATTCAAAGTCTTTCTGTATCTTTGACGTCTTGATAGGAATGGGAGGTCCAATATATTGGTCTCAAGACAGGGGTAACATGAGCATGTTTTCCTTGTAACTGCAGTGTAGCAAACAGGGCTCTGCTATGTTGTACGAGCTTAGAAACATGTTCTGTGTGTGCGCACATGTGCAAGCATGCGTGTGTGAATGCACGGTGCATTTGCACCTGCATGCACACCCACAAATGCACACCCACACCCACCCACATGTGTGTGTGCTGCAGTCCAACCTCTGGCATTGATCTGGTATGATTCTCCATGCCACCTGGTGATGTACCTGGATTCCTGAGAATCATAGTAGATAATCCTGCATGCATGTATGAGAGAGGGAGAATTGTAATTTAATGTCTCTGCCTTTTATGATTGTTAGTGCATGTTCAAAGCCAATGAAGTACAGTTAGTTCATCCTTTGTAATTGCTGCTGTTGCTGCCTCACTCCCATGGGCTCCAGTTATATTTTGTTATCAGTCCAATCCTACTGCTGTGTCCCGCCCCCCACCGCACAACTCCATGCAAATATAATTCAGAATCTGATTCAGAACAGTGCACACAATTAATCACATTTATGCAAAATAAGCAAATGTGCACGAGTCTAGTTGGAATTGCTTTTCTTTTTATTCCAAAAATGTCTTGACTGGGAATATTTACTTATTTGTTGGATTTGATTGATATGCAAGCAGCTTTACGGACAGCCCCGGCTTGCTTTGAATATGGCAGGATAAATTCACATTGCAGGTGGCAAGACAGAACTGATGTCTATTAATGGTTTTAAAGGGATAGTTTCAATATGTATTGGTGTATATACTGTATCCTATTTCCTTAGCAAATGTGGTTTGTGTTAGCTAGGAATGATGGGCATTGTGGCCCAAAAGATAAAAGGCACCAGGCTGGTGAAAGCTATCCTGTTTCATGAAGCACTGAGCTGATTATTAGAAGGAGCTAATTAGCGCTCATTTGAGCAACGTCTTGAGTTGCAGGTGGCAAGTAACTCTAGTGCACTGTCACAGATTCAGAGTGCTAATCCCATATTACCATAACAATAATTACATGTTATCAAGTAAATTCTGATATATGGTGACCCTTTTCAGGGTTTTCTAGGTAGAGAATACTCACAAGTGGTTTACCCTTCCTTTCTTCTGGGGATGCTCCAGGACTGTGCAGCTTGCCTAAAGCTACACAGGTTGACTCTTCTGCTAAGAGGGGGGACTCAAGCTTGCAATCTCTTGCAACTAAACCACTGAGCTATAAAACTCCCATGCCTGGTTTTGGAGGCAATGCTCCCCTAGGGAGGCCTGCAGGCTAACATTTTCTGCCTGCCTGTTTGTCTTCAAGGGCTCTCAGGCCTGGGTGTCTCACAATTGATTTATAAAATTCACTGACTGCTTTTGCAAACAAAGTCAAATGGTGAGGGTTAGGCAAGAGAGTCTTCTGACTGAAGCAAAGAAATCAAAGCAGGCGATGCCCTACTCTCCCACTGAATGCACAGAAGCTCTCCAGACTGTTACTTGAACCTGTCTCCATCACCCTAAGGCAGTGATGGGATGTTACCGGTTTGGACCGGTTCACCCAAACCGGTAGCACCCCATCATGAGGGGTCACCGGGGTGGTGGTAAACCCCCAACTGACTGGTTGGGTTGCCTCTCCGTCCCCCTCTAGAAATGTATTTCTGGGCAGCCAAAATGGCTGCCCGGACCTGCGGATGCATCAAACTTCCGTTAGACGCATTCACAATTCTGTTTTTTAGTATGCATGCATCAAATAGAGGTTTGATGCATGCACACTAAAAAACTGTGCATGCGTCAAACGGAGGTTTGACGCATGCACCGACATTTTTAAAATATATATTATTTTTTGCTCCACCCATGACGTTGGCTACGCCCACGACATCCATGACATCACAGTGGGGTAGCAGACATTTTGACAACCCACCACTGCCCCAAGGAACCATGTAATATCCATTTGAGGCACCAGATATGAGGAAGCAAGGGAGTTTAAGAGGTGCAGGAAGGTTTTGCTGCATGAGAAGCTCTGTTCTCCTATGGAAGAGTTGTGGAGCCCAGAATGAAGACTTGGGAGGTTCCAGTAGTTGCCATTCCTGATACCAGCCATTTGAAGCATGTGTCTCACAGGGCCTAACGATAGGGCCGGCCCTGCCAGAGACAAAATATGCCAGACTGCTATGCAGCAACTTGTCAGAAGGCAAAATCCTAGGTTTGCACTTTAAGAAGTTCACTAAGGTTATATTCTGATGACAAAGCAAACTAGATTGGACATCCAAGAGGCCTTGACTCCTACAGTTGACTTGAGTGCTGCATTTGTGAATGTATCAGTAGAGAGCCAGGCTAGGGAAGGTTTCTGTGGAGAAAGCAGTCTCTGATTGTTAGCATTGGAATTCCAGAGGCTTTAAAAGACGTCCACACACCAATGGTGCTTAAGGATATAGTTCAGCACTTTAATGGTTGCCTTCTAGGCTGTAACCTCATTTCATGTGCAGCCTGATTTGTGTGGCAGTCATTCATTTGTTTATGATAAAAGTTGTTAGAAAATCAAGAGTATGGCAGATTTCTTTTTATTAAAAAAACACACAACAGAAAAGTGTTTCTCTCTCATGACTGCTGATGAAGAAAAACATGTATATCTCGAATGCAAAATACTTTGTACCTTTGAAAAGTAGGAAAGCTGAAAGTTTTATTTTCTTTACCGTCACTTCATTCCTTCTTCAGATGCCATATCTGTTCCAGGTATTGGCTATCATCATGGGGATAGTCTTGCTGTTCTTAACTCCTTGGAACAGTTCTTCTGAGGACCAGGGCCATAGCCAGGGGGAGACCAGGGTGGCCAATGCCCACCCTGAGTTAGCAGTTTGCCCTCTCTTCTCAGGGAACTTTCCTTGCAGAGCAAGTTGGAGGATTCTATATTTCATGTTCCTCATGATATGTTCCTATTTATTCATTCATTTATTTATTTATTTACTTGATCAAACTTTTATGCTGCCCTCCTCACAAGGACTTAGGGCGGCTAACAGACTTTAAAAACACTTAAAACACAATAAAAACACAGTGTAAAAATCAAGATTAAAAATTACAGAGATTAAAAGAGATTAAAAAGATTTTTTTAAAAAAGAGAGAGTTGTTCTATCCCGCTCATACCTAGTTTTTTATCTATATATCTATATCTATATCTATATCTATATCTATATCTATATCTATCTATCTCTCTCTCTCTCACACACACACACAGTGGTACCTCGCTTAAAGAACATAATGTGTTCCTCAGGATTGCTCTTTAAATGAGTTTGCTCTTTAAGCGAAACACCCTTGTAAGTGACCAGTTGTGAGTTCTGACTTCAATTCCCAGAAGCCCTGATCAGCAGGAGTGCTGACTTGGGTTTCTGGTAATTGGAGTCAAAGAACACCTGGAGTGCCAAGGTTAGCCATCGCGGATATAGGACCTCAAAGTCCATGATTGGTCTTACCTGTTGCCTTTGATGCCACCAACTGGTGTAGCAGCACAGTTCTCATAAATATTTCTGAAACTGAATTTGACTTTTAGTTTGAGAAATTATTCTCCATCTTTTTTTAAAAACAAATGCTGTAATAAGTCTGTTAGCCTGTGAGGTTCTGCAAGGCTCCTATGTGTGTGTCTTAAGTTTTTGAAATGTGTGGCTACTCTTGTAGGGAATGGAGTGCAGTTGCATATCATCCCAGAGGAACTTCAGTATTGTGCTTTAATTATATCTCCCTTTAATTGCACATATGCTCTAGCTAGCTAAGCTGCTGAAGTTGTGCCTTGGAATGGGAAGCTCCTAGCCAGATTGCTGCCTCATTAGATGGCCTTCCATCCGCTTCTACTTAAAAGACTCTGAACCCAGGGGAGAGGATAGCCTCGTGTGGTGTCATGGGGCAGAATATTAGAGGAGAACTCAGCAAAGCTCAACCATGGGAAGTCCCTGGGACAGAGGGAGTGATACACCATGACTTGAACTTAGAAAACCCTTTGAAAACTCTTGCAAGGGTCGCCACTCATTGGAAGTGACTTGATAGCATATGCCCGTGATGGCAAACCTTGGCACTCCAGCTGTTCTTAAACTTCAATTTCCAGAAGCCCAAGTCTCTGTGCATCCACACAAATGGGTTTACTGCATGTACCCATTTGTGTGGATTCACAGAGACTTGGGCTTCTGGGAATTGAAGTCCAAGAACAGCTGGGGTGCCAAGGTTCGCCATCATGGGCATATGACAACAGCAGTTCACAAGGATACAAGAGGGAGGATATGTCAAATCCCAGTTTTTAAAGAAGGTGAGGTAAATTATGAGATCGTGCCTCAACTCATTCTGTCTACACACATCGAGCAGACTGTTTGTTAAATCTTGTACCAGTATTGTGGTCTGGACACAGGCTTTCCTCCCCCACCTGGTTGAGGGCGCCAGGCAAGTCACCTGACATAGCCACCCACCTATGTCTGTCCTCTTCAGAAGAGTAGCGTGCCTTGGCGGGGCCCCGTATAAAATTTGTTTGGGGGCCCTTAGGAAGAGTAAAGATTTGTTTTGCTTACGCACGTTGGGGGCCCCTATGGCCCGGGGCCCCCGTATAATTGATACGGCAGATACGGCGGTAGCTACGCCTCTGGTCCTCTTCCTTCTACTGCCTGTCCTACAGCACTACATGGCCATCTTATTGTGCCTAATGCTTGGGTCGACCTTGAAAAGAGCCTGAAGTCCACCCCTCTCTTAACTGAGTCAGCCTGGCCACTTTTTCCTCTTAATAAGCTATGTGTTGTCTCCCAGATATGAGATCCCTGACACCCAAATGGCTGATGAGAAGCAACTGGAGATCTTACAGGAGAAGGCCAATTTCCGCCACTTCAAGCCGAAACCCTTCAACATGCGGGAGTTCTCAGATCGAGCGGGCCACGACATTCAGGAGATGCTTCTCTCATGCTTCTTCCGTGGAGAGCCATGTGGGCCAGATGACTTCAAAGTGGTGAGTGGCTGGGTTTTATTTTTGTACTTCAGGACTTTGTATGTTTGTGTATGAGAAAGAGGGTGATGAACACTGTGTATTCCTCACCGTTGTGGTAATTGACTTGGATACGGTTCCATACTCAAAGAGAGGAGAATTGATGTGGTGTTCAGGAGTGGTATTATTGTGTGAAGAAACATGGTGGGTCTCAAGACACTGGATTTTGATGATGTAGATTGATGTGTAGTCTCGGGAGATCTGTCATGTGATTATAATGATGGAATCTTTGGTGAACGTGGAACAGCTTCTCTAATAACTTGTTTACCCAGTTATTATGGAATAGCAAACCTCCATTCTAACTTTGAATTGCAATGTCATGATTCCTATGAACACAAAAATATTTGGCCAGTCATTATGGATATAGTTTGTAGGTGTGATCCTGCTGCTCGTGTGCATTTAATATCTACAGTATATGGAGAGATGTCTGTGTATAGCTATAAATTGGGTAGAATTTAAGGTCAAATTACATGGAAAATGATGGGATAGGTTGTAGACTCCGATCCCTGATGGCTAGTCTGAACAATGGTGAAAGATGAAAGGGATAATAATTCATCAACATCTGGAGGGCCACACATTTCCCATTCCTGGTATACATTTTTTTATGCTGATGACATTTGTTCGTTGTAAACAGAAATGCAGTGGTTTGTGAATGAGCAAAGTCAGGTAAATAGGAAGTTACAGCCTGAAGGGCATGCCTCCAGTGTCATAAACAGCTTGGGCTAAGATATCTGACTGCTTTCTCCTTCATCAGTCCACTGGGAGTTTGAGATCTTTGAGAACCCCCAGAGACAAAGTTGGTGTGGCCATCAGGTAAAGTTTTCTCTACAGCAGCACCTCAGTATAGAACACCTTCCCATGGCATGTCAGGTTGCTTCTGTCCTTTACTGAAGTTTCTGGAGGTGGCCAAAACTGTATTACTCTGACAAGCCTTTGTCTTTTATTATGGCTTTTCACCTGTTTTTGGAAGAATTTTTCTTGTTCCTGCTTTGTCGTCATATTGTGACTTTATTGTACATTGTTTGGAGGACCAGGGAGGTGGGAGCAGGAAAACGAGTAATGAATATTTAAACAAATCAGTAAATAGAGCAGTTCTTTTCTTTCAATGCAGAGATAAGAAATGGTTTGAATATCGACTCACTTATATAAGCCCCTCAAGGCAACAATTTCTATGGCAACTGTATAGATGTAGTGAGGTCTTGATGTCCGATGGGTTGAGGCTTGACTTCTGAAGGGGGTTTCTCAGTCCTTATGGAAATATGGTAAAGATGCTAGGGCAGTGATGACCATCCTTGGCACTCCAGGTATTCTTGGACTTCAATTACCAGAAGCCCAAGTCAGCACTCCTACTAATCAGGGCTTCTGGAAATTGAAGTTCAAGAACCCCTGGAGTGCCAAGGTTCGCCATCACTGTGCTAGGAGGATATGACATCCAAAAGTGGTGACAAAAAAGTCCCATAGGAAAAAGAATTAACACGGTCCCCCATCTCTCACAATTTGTCTGGGATATTGTAAAGCCTTATGGAAGGAGCTAGGTATGGGAGGCTTTCATTGCTGGAACAATGCTTAGAAAGGTTATTTCCTGGATCAGTGGCATTGCTGGGGGGGCTATGGGGGCGGCCAGTCCAGGGTGGCACTTTTGGGGCTATGTGTGTTCTTGGTCTACAGTTCCCAGAAGCCCTAGTGGGAGTGGGCGCCAGTATCCCCCAGGGGGCGGCAAATTTGGCTTCAACCCAAGGTGGCTGAAATCCAGGTGACGTTACTGTCCTGGATTATAGCTCCCCATGTCCCCCATTAAACATGGTCAAAGCATGTCCACAGGGATATTATGTACTGTAGGCTAAAGGAAAAGCAACTTCTTCAAGCAGTTGTGGAGTGGGGTGTGAAATTTAGCTTTCCGATTATCATGTGAATTAGCTTGAGGCCTGATATGATTAGGTGGTAACATCCCCTTTGAACTTAATGGGATGGCATTGCTTACAATCATGTTATCAGAGCTACAGAATGCTCTTGACACCTGCCTTATGATTAGAGATGCCAAAGAATGTTCAATTTGACAGTTCTGAGAATGTAGCTTTCTCGTACATCATATGACACTCAAGAATTCACAAGTTTGTGCAGCTTGCAAGGTATTTTGAGGAAATGCAGTACACATGAAGTAACCAAACATTTCAAAAAGCAAACTCCTGGTGCGCTCACACACACAATGCTTTTTTCAGGTAAAACATGTAAACAGATGAGTATATACATTAAACAAAAGGTGTAAATAGCATGTTAGGTAAAATATGTCTAAAACACAGGAGAGAGAATTCATAACATAGTCTAAATGTCAGTGTGGAAAGAAAAAAGTGAAGTAGCACATTCCAGTACAAAAGAAGGATGTGAGGAAAATGCAGGTAGGATGTGGAGAAACACAATGGTTGAAATCTTGTTGCGTAGCTCCACATGTGCAGTGGTGATAGTGTCAGCAACAGCAAATCAATGCTGACTGTAGGCATTCTTTGGAAATTTTGGGGTGTGTGCTACTTATTGTGTTGTGTACAAGTCCTGTACACCCTAACATGATCTTTAATCAGTGGCAGTGGCAAAGTCTGAATTAAAATAAATCTTCTCCTCCTCTTCCTCCACCTCTTCCTTCAGACCAGCAGAGTTGGTCTTCTCCAGAAGAAAGCTGTGCCAGCTATGTAAAGGTTTTGGGATGGGTTGGGGGTTATGACTATAGTCATGCAGCAACATCAGAGCTGTTTAAGATTCCCTTGTTCAACTGCTACCTTGAGCTCTTGTTGAATAAGAAGAAAATCAGGAAGAGCAGGTTCGATTTAAGTTCTTTGGTCAGGGAACAAGAAGATCCAAAATAAAAGAAGGGACAGCAAGGGAAGCAGCAGGATGCTGTCAGGGATTGCTATCCACAGTGACAGAAGAGATACAGAGAAGCATTAGGGGAAAGATGAGAAAAATGTGGACAAAGAAAAGTTCAATCTACAGGTGAAGGAGCCAGTGATGTATGCAGCTTCATCTAGAAACTGATGATGTTTAGAGAAAGGCTCCTTAGGGCATGGTTTTGAAATAACAAACATATTAATTAATTGTAATAAATTAGGAGGATTTTTAGGGGTTAGTAATTAGGACATTATTAAGTTATGTTAGCAGAATAGTGTAATGAATTAAACCAGTTGTCCTTTTTTGGTGAAACGCATACTACTTTCTAGTTAGGTTTTTAAAATTAATTTATAATTAAGGGATTTAGGAACATTTTGAGCTGACGTTTTCTAGTTTTAGACAAATGCTTTATCAGTCAAATGTCCTCACCGAAATACAGCAATAAGGAATATGTGATGCAGCTAGTCACATTTTCAAATGCCAAAACTAGTAAAAGCAATGAATGAAGAGAAATAATTACTTTTAGAATGTAGCTCCAAGCTTTCATCATGTCATAATCAGGTCAATAAAAATAGCAACATGATGACAAACCACATTCCAGATGTAACCTCTAAGGAAATATACAAAATATCCAGAAGAAAACGAGGGATATGTGTAAGAAGGATCCAAATGGATGGAGGATTAGAAGGGTGACAGCACTATGAATTTGTTTAGGGACCAGTTATCAGATACTACAACTAATATACTGCAATCAAGTAAGTAATCAATTAAGTTACATATTTGCTAAGATAATTGTGTAGCTTAAGTTATTGTTTTACTTAACTTAGAGGGTTTGTATTAGGGGTTCCAACCTTTTCAAGCCAGGTCACGCTCTCTGTCAGCTTCAAGGGCTGGATGGCCATTTTACCCTACCTGCACAATGGGGGTGGCCATTTTGTTTCTCAAATGCCCTTGGAGGAGTAGGGGGCCATGTGAAATGCCGCCGCAGGCTGGATCTGGCCCATAAGTAATAATATACAGAAGAGTAAAGGGGGAAAAACTGTTCCCAGGTGACTCAAAAAAGTACATTATTTAAAACTTTGTTTCTACTCACACTCCAAAATCTGCATTGCTGAGCTTAATAAAGAGGTTTAAAGTAAGCTGATGAAAGGATAAGAAAAAGAAAATGAGATAAACAAAAAAGGAAGGGTGAAGAAGAGATCAAGAGAAGACATTTTCAGTGGGTGGATAAATAATGAGTTGCTCAAAAATTGTTGCACCTTTTTTTTTTTGCCCCAGAGTTGAAAACAGGACCAATCATTGATGTAAATTTTCACTTTGATTTGTTTTTTTAAGTAATATAAATTTCAAATACCAAATGAAACAGCCTGTTGTTACCAGAGGTGCAATTTTATTAGATTTTTAGTTTATTAACAATGTTTAAGGATTTTGCACAATGGATGTCACTCCAGTCTCTGGGCAGTACCTAAAATAATGCCAACAAAGTGGAGTCATTGCTGAGGCACAGAATATCGTTGACACCTAGAGAGTAACAGATAGAGAAAAACAAGGGACCACCATCCATCCATCCGTGTGTGTGTGTGTGCGCGCGCGTGCGTGCGCGCGTGTGCGTGCGTGCGTGTGCATATACGTATACGTATACATATACATATATACAGAGAGAGAGAGAAAATAGAAGCAAAAAATAGGCCCATGATGGCAAACCTTGACACTCCAGGTGTTCTTGACTTCAATTCCCAGAAGACTTGGGCTTCTGAGAATTGAAGTTCAAAAACACCTGGAGTGCTAAGGTTCTTCATCACTGAGATAAGCTGTGGTAAGTCTGTGGAGGGCATTTAGTTAAACTACAACTCCCAAAGTGAGGCAAACGAAGGCTGATGAAAGTGTCAGTCCACACACATGAAGAGTGGTGGATTGGAGGCCATTGCACCAGAGGAATGTTGGGTGCTGTGTGTGGTCGTAGAGATAAAACAATTGGCAGCAGAATTTTGGACCAATGGACCAATGGAAGAAACAGGATACAGGCAATTCCAGTAGCCACGGATGGAGACCAGGTGCACCTTCACCCAGTGGGAGATGAAGGAAGAGAGACTGAGTGAGATAGGAATAAAAATGGGTGCATGTTTGGTACGTTGCGTGGGCACTACCCTGCCTCCTTAGTGCTCCCCTTTGGTTCTAGTCTCCCTTCTGAGTCGTTTACCACTCATTTCCAAAACAATCCATCTTGTCTTGGATGTTTTAAATGCTAAAACGGTGTGCTTGAAAAACATAGCCTACCATCACCTTATGCTGAGTCCTGGTGGTGCAGTGGTGAAACAGCTGTACTGCAATCAAAAGGTTGTGAGTTTGATCCTAAGCAGGGGTCAAGCTTGACTCAAACTTCCATCCTTCAAAGGTTGGTAAAATGAGTACCCAGCATGTTGGGAGCAAAACGCTAATTAACTTGTGAACCGCCCAAAGAGTGCACTAAAGCACTATGGGGCAGGTATACACGTGTAATTGCTTTGCTCTGTTTGCTTTGCTACCTTTTGCACCACCTCCATACAACTAGAAGGCCTCTCCCCCCACCCATAATAATGTAGCAGCAGCAGCAGCAGCAGCAGCAAAGATCTTGTTCTACATCCCTTTCCTAGGAGAATTAAGTGCCCAAATGAACAATGCAGTGGTTCCCAACAAGGGTTACACATCCCACTAGTGGACTTCAATTCCCAGAAGCCTCAGTCAGTACATTGGCTGATCAGTGCTTTGGGGAAATAACTTAGGCTTCTGGGAATTGAAGTCCAAAAACCAGCATTTGGGAAACACTGGAGCACATATCACTGGCATTGGAAGTCCCTTAAAAGGAAATGCATGTCTATTTATTCTAACACAGGCTTGCCTCAGTCTGCATCTGGCAAATTAAGTCTATCCTTTGTCACTGGAAAATAAACACAGCTTTGGTTTTTATATTGTGATTTCTCTGCTGTTTAGTTCTGAGAGGTTTGTGTGTCTGGAGGAATAATGTTGTAGGTGCTTGAGGGAGGGGCTCTTTTTGATACAGAGCTGCCTTCCGAAGAAGGTGATATTGGCTCCTGCCTTGCTGTGCTTTTCAGATGAACTCTCCAGACTGTTCTGTTCCATCAGGCTGTTTAATGTTGTGCAAATGTTGTTTTATGTCACTCTTCCATTTTGATCACTATGCCAATTCCAAATTTGACAGTATGCTATGGGTACAGTTTGTGTTCCAGTACTTCTTGTTTTTGAGATAGGTTTTGATCTTGCATTGCCCCAGGCACCTAACTAGGCAGGTGGTGCCATTTATACATTTAATGAATACTGTATATGCTGGTGTATACTTCCCCCCCTGAAAAACATGCCTCCAAGTGGGGGGGGGGGTCGTCTTATACGCCCGGTGCACTTCAGTTGGGATAGACATAGCTGCCCATAGTGGCCTCCTGATGCTCGTCCGGTGCCCATAGTAGCCTCCCGATGCCCACCTGGTGCCCATAGTGGCCTCCCGATGCCCATCCATCTCATTCTACATACCATCCAGTATTGTGCGGTATCCAGCGTGGCTGCGGCAAGCATCAGCAGCGAGACAGGGGTGTCAGCCTTTTTGGCGTGACCGGCCCGTTCTGCTCGGCAGGAAGCAGTGGTGCTCCGCCCCGCCCCTTGTCTATGTAGAGCTTGCACATGCGCATTTGCACACTAGTGCCGGCCACAGGGAGATGTTGAAATCAAATCTGATGTTCTTTTATGTTTTATTTGGTGTGTGGAAGGTGTGCGGAAGAGGGGGTAGTCTTATACGGTGAGTATATAACAAACTCTATATTTTGAATGGAAATGTTGGGGGGTCGTCTTATACGCCCAGTCGTCTTATATGCCGGCATATATGGTATATAAAACAGGCCAAAGGTGGTTATGCACAGCCCTGTTCTCTGCCTCCACTCACAGCTGCTTTCCTTGTATTTTAGATTTAGAGAAAATACCTGGAAGAGATATGATAGCATCCACAGAGGTAGTCCTTCAACCCATACAGGTCACAAATATTTCATACCATCACTGTCTTCACGGTTACCTTTGCCAGCCTGTAGCCTTTTAGGGCCCAGGGTAACCCCCATATCACAATACATTGACAAAGTAGGACGCAGTGAGAAGTAGAGAAAATAATCTGAAGGAAATAAAGATGCTCTGTGCCAGTTAGGTGAGCACATCACAGAATAGCACGGCCGGGAGTGGAGTGAATAAGACCAATGGGTTATCCCTTCTTTCCAGGATCCCAAGTGATTAAAAGACTCTCTGTGTATTGCTGCTAACATGTCATTTTCAAGCTGTGCTATGTTATTAGCAGGGAGCTCTGCCACTGTCAGTCTACAACAGAGGTAGGGAACCTATAGACTTCTCAGTGTTATCAGACTACAATTCTCATCGCTTCAGGCCATCGGCCCTTCTGGTGCTACCTGATGGAAACTGGTTTTCCATAAGAGCTGTGTGTGTTTTCATGTCAGAGATTACTCTGGGTTGAAAGGATTTTTAGGGGACGCCTGAGTGAGGCTCCGTTCATGTCCCCAAGAGAAGCTATCGTGTATTGAACCCCGTCCTTCCAATCTCCAGCTCAGTGTCTAAACCAGTGGTTCCCAACAAGGAAAACACAGCCCAATAGTGGACTTCAATTCCCAGAAGCCTAAGTCAGTACATTGGCTGATCAGTGCTTTGGGGAAATGACTTAGGCTTCTGGGAATTGAAGTCCAAAAACCAGCATTTGGGAAACACTGGTCTAAACCATCAAGCCCCCCGTAAGAGCTGAAAGGCACTAGAGGGGTTTCCTAGACCTGCAGTTCTCTGTCCTTGCCACAGTGAGGCTTGTCACTGAAACGCTCTCAAGGGTTGGTCCACAGCCCCTGCCCTCCTCATATACAAGGGAAACTTGTATATGAGGAGGTGACAGGGAATTAGGTTTATTCCGGGACTGCCACCTTACGGTGAAACCTATCCATGTGCTGTGTTGTTTGGGATGAAAGAGAGGTTTCTATTTGTTTTCTCCCTAATGTTGCTCTCAGTGTGCAGATCACAAGGGAGGACCAAATTCCAGCTTTTAAATTATCTGTAAAATATATATTTTTTAAATTACTTCAGCAAGGTTTTTACAGTCATTTGATTTGTAATCTGTCCTTTGAATTATACTTTTTGTTTTATTGTATTTATACTTTTTATCGTGTTTCACTGACTTTATTCCATTTTAATTTTTTTTATTTGAATTGATTTGTGTGCCCTTTTAAAGGCTTTTAAATAATGCACAAGTATTGTATTTGGATAATCCAAAGTGAAGAATGATGGGGAGAGCCTTGGTTGGGAGGGAGAAGGATAGAAGAAGAAATCATTAGTAGTTATGGGTCGGATGGATTCATTGGATCCATAGGATTGCTCAAAATGCCTTCTCCTAAATGTAAGATGACAACAGTGAGAGGGGGGAGGGCAAGATAATAACCTTGTCATTTAATTCTCTCTGAATGAAAGCATCAGTTTCTTTTTTTTTTAAAGCAAAAATTTCTAGAATCCTCAAGTTAGATTGACAGTTTTAGTCGCTTGATGATTCTGGGAATTTTCCAAACTTTGGTTCCTTCTAATAATTTCTCAGCAAGGACAGGCCCCTGCACGCACTCTTGAAATGCTGACCCTTTTCCAAATTAAGCCATTTGAACCTTTACTTATCAGTTGTACATACATTTTTAAGGACAGTTGTCATGCACCCTGTTTGGGAACCCTTGGCCCAGTCAAACCGTGTACATGTCAAGTGCTCCCTAGAAAACCAGTGATCCTATAAATCAACTGCTCTTCAGGGACTGGATCAGTCCCACCACAAGCAGCTGATACATCCAGTCGCATCTTTTCAAGGAGTTGCTCCATCACTGGTGAGGGAGCAGAGAAGAAGGGTTTTTCCCTCACGCAGGAACAGGCGTGACACTTTCATCTACCAAATGACTGAGGCACTCTATTTATTCAAACCAATGAATGATGTGATGAGAATGCTTGCAAGGTGGGGTTTGTTTTTTTTTTACAGATAAGCATGCAATCAGTCAGAGAGTGAGGGAAACAATCAAATGAAGGCTGTAGAACATTTTGTTACCTAAAGCAGAACAGCTTTAGGTAACAAAGTCCCCCACCTACACAAAGTCAAGGTAGACGATGCAGGTTATTTTGATCTGTGGCCTTCCTTCATTCGTTCACAGTAAAAATACAGTGAGAACATTTCAAATAAACATCTGTTACCTTTACATGGCATGGCACAGTGGTTAAACTGCCCTGAAGCCAAAACTCTGCTCACAATTTAAGTTTGAACCTGATGGGCTCAACATTGACTCAGCCTTCCATCTTTCTGAGGTTGATAAAAAATAAGTAGCAAACTTGTTGGGAGCAAAAACAGTTGTTTGTATAATTACCGTGTGAACCACTCAGAGTGTGCTTTTGCACTGTGAGGCGGTATATACATGGAAATGACAACAAAAACCCAAATCCACTGTCTTTAAGACCATTAAACAAAGAAAGCTCCAATTCCTTGGGCATATCACAAGGAAGGTCATGAAGTATAGAATACTTCAACACGTTTTGCAAGGAAAGCTCCTTGAGAAGAGAGATCCTAGATGTAGATGGACTGTGTGCTAGAGAACCTGAGAGAATGGTGTGGCATGTCTTTGGAAGAACTGTTCTAAAGAGTTAAGAACAGGAAGACTATTGCCATGATGATAGCCAATATCCAGAATGGAAATGGCATTTGAAGAAGAAGAAGAAGAAGAGGCAATCACCTCATTCCATCTAATGGCTGTGCCAGTTCTTTTCTTTCTTTATTCATAGCAGAGCTTTGCACAATTTAAAATGATGGACATATATGAAATATAGGAAACATTCAAAACATGTTCAAATCTTAAAATAATTAGACTATTTTGATGTGAATTGGGATACTTAAATAGTGTTATGTCAGCCATCTGCTCGATCTTCTTTTGTACACATTGTGGGGCATAACTTGCATGCATAGAAAGGCTGCATTGATTTAATTTCTCCACATTCAAAGAAAGGTTATCCTTTATTCAAGAAGCCCATTTTACTTGATTATTCTTTGATTTATGCAGCAGGGGAGATCTGAAGGGTGAGGGAGTGTAGTTGCTATAATTGCCCCAAGCACCTTGAAAGTTGGCAAGGTCTTTGCGCTCTTGACATCATGTCTTGATAGTTGGTACACATTGAGGTGGGAGCCAGGGATAGTTTGAGGATAATGTTGGTTTATCAAGCTCCCAATAACCCAACACTCTTTCTTCTAGAGCTGGCAGATTTCATCTCTGTGTGATGTTGAAGTCTCCTAGGGTATTGGTCCTGGAGTACTTCAACATCCATATGGAGGCTTCTCTGTCCAGAGTGGCTGCTGATATCATGGAAGCCATTACATCCATGGAACTATCCCAACATGTCATCATTCCCACTCATGTTGCAGGTCATATGATGGACCTGATTTTCTTGATGTTGCAGAGAAATGATCTGAGAGTGAAGGATATTCCCCTTATTCCTTTGTCATGGTCAGATCATTTCTTGCTTCAATTTGGGGTGATGTTAATATCCTGCCCTCACAGGGAGCCTGGACTCATTAAGATGCTCCACCCTCACAGACTAATGGATTGCCTTGGTTTCTAGAATGCCTTGTGAGGGTCTACAACTCAGTTGGTAGACAATACAGTACTGTCATTGCCCTGATTGATAGTTGGTAAATTGAGATGGCCAGGGCTTTGAACACTATTGCTCCTAAATGCGGAATCCAGCCCAGAGTTCACCCTGCTCCATTGTTTACTAATGAACCCTGAAGTGGCTGAGAAGGAGGCTAGAGAGCAAATGGAGGAAGCCTCCCACAGATGACAACCTTGAAGCTGTAAAAAAAAAACTACTCCAGGAAATATATTAATGCAGTAAAATTGGCAAGAAAGCAATACAACATCTGTCGAATCATGAGCTCTAATAATAATCAAAGAGAGCTCTTTAACGTTGCCAAAGAGTTATCTGGTCAGGAGCAATTGGTTGGGCTTTAGCCTAACATAACTAACTGTAATCTTTTGGCAGCTCATTTTAGATCCAAGGTTAATTTCATCAGAAGCAATCTGGATTCCAAAGTTATGGCAATTAATTGTTATGTGATGTCCAGTTCACCATCTGGTCTGCTTTTGCTGGATCAGTTTCAATGGGTAACAGCACAGGAACTCTCTGGGCCACTACTTCTCTGCTAGATCCTTGCCCATCCTCACTGATTAAAGATGCCAGTGAGGCTGTGTTGGGGTGGATTACAGGAGGTCATCAATATTTCTCTGAGGGAAGGTAATTTGCCAGCCTGGTTGAAAGAAATGATCATTTAGCCATCCTGAAAAAAACAAGTTGGTAGCTGATGATCTTAACAACTATCATCTGGGTACCAATATCCCCTTTTTTTGGGCAAACTGGCAGAGAAGATGATGGTGGATCGGGTGGTGGCATTTCTGGAGAATTCTGAATGCCTAGATCCAATTCACTCCAGGTTCAGGCCTTGACATGGGACTGAGACAGTACTGGTCACCCTTGCTGGATGAGCTTTAGAGAGGCTGGCTGGTCCCCTTGGATCTCTTCCTGTTGGTCCCCTTGGATCTCTTAGCAGCCTGTGATACCATCAACCATGTGTATCCTCCTAGACAGTCTCTTGGTGTTGGCATTGGTGGATCTGGTCCTTCCTTGAGGAGTGTGTCCTGAGAGTACAACTGGAGGAAGAATTGTCAGATCCTTGGGTTCAATAATACGGGGTACCACGGGAGTTGGCAATCTCCCCTATGCTCTTTAATATCTATGTAAGAGATACACCAACTGCCAGGGGAGGTAGAAGCCAGGGCAGGTTGAGGACCTTGCCGCCCTTCCTCCTGTGCCCACACCAACTGCCAAGGGAGGAAGAAGCCAGGGCAGGTTGAGGACCTTGCCACTCCTCCTCCTGTGCCTACAGCAACTGCCAGGGGAAGAAAAAGTCAGGGCAGGTTGAGGACTTCACCGCTCCTCCCCCTGAGCCCACACCAACATATTGTATTGGAATGTATCCTTTGTAAGCCGCCCTGAGTCGCCACAGCGAGTGGATGGCAATATAAATTTGAACTAATAATAATAACTAATAATATGGAGTTCACTCTCATCAGTATGCTGATGAGATGCAGCTCTATCTCTCCTTTTCCACCTCAGCAGTGGATGCTGTTCGCATCCTGGAGAGATACTTGGAGGCGGTCATGGAATAGATGGAGGATAATAAGATGAAGCTGAATCCAAATAAGACAGAAGTCCTGCTGGTTGGGGATAACTGGTCTCACTTTAGAAGGATCTCCCTCACTCTGGGAGGCATGACTCTTCCTTTTTGAAAGAGTGTACATAATCTGGATGTGGTACATGGTGTGGCTCTGTCTATGGAGCATCAAATTATCATCTGTGGGAAAATCTGCTTTCCATCACCTGCATTGTATCGCCCACTCCTGGACAGGAAATCCCTGACTAATGCTTACCTATGCATTGGTAATCTCCAAGATGCTCTATACCTGGGGCTGCCCTCGAGACTGGTACTGAGGCTTCAATGGGTACAAAATGCAGTGGCTAGATGGATCTCGGGTATTGGTCCCTTTGACTGAATCACTCTTGTCTTAGTCAGCTTGCACTGGTTGCCCACTCCATTCTGTGCCAGACTCAAGGTCTTGATATAAATCCCTTAGTGGTTTAGGACTATGCTATGTGCAGGAGCTCCTCTTCTTAAGAAGTTGGACTGAGAGCACCCAAGCTCTTCAATTACATATTGTCATACCTAAGTAAGCTAAAAAGCTTTGTGACCAGAGCAAGATCTTTCTCGGCTGTGGCTCCTTCATCATGGAATGAGTTGCCAGTGGAAATTAGATCTTCTTCCACTTTAGACAGTATTGTCTGCCAACTTTCGCAAACAACTAAAACATTCCCATTTTACCAAGCTTTCCCCTCATTAGTACATTGATGTTACATCTCCAGTATTCCCCCCATCTCTTTGGTTTAACTGAATTTATTAAGCTGTGAATATGAGAATGTAAACTATATATTATTGGTAGGGTTTCTTGAGTTATTGGAATGCCAGCCTAGTAGATTTTTAAAAATATTTTGTTTATATGATTATAGTTATGTATGATTATTTGAGGTTATTTGTCTTTTTGTTCATTTTGTCATGTCTGTGAGCTGCCCAGAGTGGTGCTTGCATCAGTTGGGTGGGATATAAATCAAATCAATCAATCAATCAGTCAGTCACTCAATCAATCAGTCATATTTATCTATCTTCGTACATCACTTCAAAGTCTATTCAGTGACTTCCAGATGGTCTAGCTAGAATCCTATCCTGGTGGGAGACAGCTCTGGGAGGCTGGATAATTCATTTTCCTTTAATTTCCTGATTGCAAACTACCGCCTTAAATTGTGATACTTGTTTGGATTATTGCATGCTCTTTTTGAAATCAAAAGATAAAGGTTGCATTTCACCTGGGTAAAGATCTTGACCCAAATCCTGTTTGTTCTTCTTAATGCTCACAGTAGTCCATTGTACATATGGATGCTCCCCTGCCTCCCCATATATCTACGGAGACATTCACTAGCCCCCTTCCACAAACATTACTTAGAATGGGACCATCTCTAGCTTGTGTAACCACAAGCTGCAGATCATGTGGAACGCTTTGCCTGTGGGACAGTTTGTTCTACACTTCATCAAGAGAATTCTGCCCTTGTATTTAAAGTGCAAGATACTTTATAAGTTGAACCTCTGCAATAAAAAAATAAACACAGTTACTAAGTTTAGTGGAGCTTAGGTTGCCCTTGCTCGAAAGCCAGTCGTATCTAACTCTAGGGTTCAGTGCTCATCTCCATTTATAGCCAAATGTCTGCATCTGCAGATGTTTCCATGGTCATGTGGTAGTGCACAGAACACTGTTTACCTTCCCACCAAAGTGGTACTTATTTATCTACATGCAATTTCTTGCTTTCAAACTGCCAGGTTGGCAGGAGCTGGAATAGAGATACAGTACGAGCACACTCTGTTGTGCAGTACTTGGGTCTTAAACTGCTGACCTCCTGACCTTCCAGTCTTAGTCCCGATTACTAGGCCCTTGAGACTACAATCCTTTGTGTATTTACCTGGGTCAGTGGAGTGTAGACCCAGGTAAATACACAAAGGATTGTAGTCTTGCCCCATTAACTTAATCGACTTTGTTAATGATTTGTTTGTCTGGTTTGTAATGTCTGGTGTTATAAGAAGTGTTTCCTCTCTATATATAAATAACAAACAATCAGGAGATTGTTATTAAGCAGACCGTGTTGGGCTCATCTCTTTGGGTTCTCTTTAGGACATGGTTATGGCCACTGTAACAATGAATTCCTGCTCTTAAAAATGTATCACTATAGTACAGGGTTCTCCACAGGCAGTCCTTACAAGTAGATTAGGGAGTGGGGAAATGCAGTTACCACATATATGTTTGTATTAATAGTTATTTGTCATCCACGTTAAGAGAGATGAAGTATGCATGCCCTTCCTTAGCTGGACTCATACTGTTGTGTCGTCTGTAGTCACTTGTAATATAAGTCTTTTAGGTATTACTTATTAATCTGAGTGCCACTTACCACTGCAAAAGCCAGCTTTAAAGTATAGCACGCACACACACATCTATAATTAATGTAACAAAGAAACGAAAAGCTACGTAGACTGTAATCGACACCATACATTGAAAAATGGATTCCATTAAAACATAATATAGAAAGGATGCTGTATTAAACATGTTCAGCCACAATACAGACATATCAGACACACACGCATTCAGGCGCTAGAAAAAACACGGAGAGAGAACTCGGGATTGTGGAATCTCCTAGCTTACTCCAAACTGATGAGGTTAACAATGACAATCCCTAGGACAGTGCTGGAGAACCTTTTAGAGACCGAGTGCCTAAACTGCAACCCAAAACCCACTTATTTATCACAAAGTAGCAACACAGCAACAGGGGAGGAAGGAAACACTCCCATTGGGCTGCTGGGCAGAGGGGCGGGGTGAACTTTGTGCTGCAGGGAGGGAGGAAGTGCTCTCATTGGGCTGTTAGGCAGGAGGCGGGGCAAACACTGTGCTGGGGTGACGGCACGAGTGCCCACAGAGAGGGCTCCAAGTGCCACCTCTGGCACCTGTGCCATAGGTTTGCCACCACCGCCCAAGGACAAAACAGAAACTCCCGCTTATGACCATGCACTGATGCTATGTCGATAGTTCAGGTGAGTGCCTCTGGGGAAAGTTCCTTCTGCCTACAGTTCAGTCACCAATGACTCTTGCTAGGTTAGCAACAACATCCAAGGACAATTAAAGAATAAGGTGTCTACCAAATGATGTCTACCATTGTTTATTACATCTGAAACCTGCCTTTCCACTAAAAGATAGGGCTCTAGGTGGCTTGTGCCCCTTTTTGGAAAAGTAATCACAGATAAAAACATAGTTAGCTTTTGAAAGTATCATAAAAATAGATTCCCCTGGTTTCTGATCCATGCCACCTTTTTATGGCGGTCATGCATCCTCATAGCTGAGACACTAAAATAGGTGCCTGCTTGCTGTCCCCCTTCCAGGCTCTTCCCTCCAGAAGCGTCACACATCCTTCCTCCAGGCCCAAATGAAAACAGACCCTAGCCTGAGTTTTCTTCTCACACACTCCCCCCCCCGGACTCAACCTGTGTAAGGGTTCCCCAAAGATGAGGGATTGCTTCCCCAGGTTATCACGTTAGCCAAGGAATAGTGATGGGATGCAACAGGCTCGCACCAGTTTGCCAGAACCTGTAGTAACTTTTCCTAGTGTCCCGGAGAACCAGTAGCAGCTTTTGGGGGGAACCAACTTCGGACCTTACTTTTTCACTGGTTCTCCCACTGCGCATGTGCGCCAAGCACTTGGTGTGCATGCACGGCCTCCTTGCTGTCCTCCCAAGTGGGGAGGAGGAAGAGAAGCTGCTAGCCTGAAGCTCCCTATAGCCTGCTCCCCAGGGTAAGTGACTCACCTTTGGATGTGGTGTGTCTGTGTGTATTTTAATGTGTGTTTAATACCTTTACCTATATTGACGTACTACCACAGTTCCTAAAAAGGCCTGGCAGCCGGCAGGCCTAGCGGCCTGGCTTGGGGTTTTTAAGCAAAGTCTTGGAGTTACCTTATCAATAAGCTATACCTGTGCTGTTCCAATTGCTGTTCCAATTGGAGAACCCTTAAGGAGGTACAGCTGTTTTACATTTACATTAAGGCATATTATCCTAGAGAACTGGTACGATGACCATATCCATCTTGCAAGATGGTGCTGCCCAGGCACTTATACTAGCAGGTAAGTGACGGGTTTGTGTTTGGGGTGGGTGGGTGGGTTTGATTTGTATTTTAATGTAATTTTTATTGTATTTAATTTATTTAATTTATTTAAGGGTTTGTGTTGTGGGTGGGTGGGTGGGTTGAGGGTGTGTGTGTGCGTGCGTGTGCTTATTTTTATTTTATTATATTTTTATTTTTATTTGGCCCCACCCACAATGTCATGACATCAGCTCCGCCCACACTGTGATGACATCACGGTGGGGTAGTAAAATTTTTGACATCCCGCCACTGGATACAGTACTTTGATATGTTACTGATATGTGATACTTTGATATGTTTTGTTATGTGATACTGTATTTTGTGATTTATGCTGTTAGCCACTCTGAGTCGCTTCGGCGAATAAAGCGGCATACATATACAAACAAACAAATCCTTTGAATGGCTACTATCTGTTAAGAATATCAGACAAGAAACAAAATTTTGAAAATATAGAAGACAAAAACATTGTGGCACTTTAAAGATTAATTGCTATATTTTAATGTGCGCTTTCGTGGATCAAGTCCACTTCATCAGACACAGGAGTAAAATTTAATAGCAATATTTATACATGGTTCCATGACCAGAGAAAGTGGACTTGATCCACAAAAGCTCACATTAAAATATAACAGTCATTAAGGTGCTACAATGTTTTTGTCCTCTTTATTTTTTGCTTTGTTATTCTTTCTGTCTAATATGCTGACATGGTCACTACTTCAAAAACTACATCCATTAAAAAGTATGCTGTAGATCAGGGGTCCCCAACCTTTTCAAACTGAGGAAGCCTCTCATTCTTAACTGGTGAAAGTTCTCCTCAGCCCAAGTAGTACCAGGAAGAAACAGTGAGGCAGAATAAGAGTTTCGTTTGCTGGGAAAGGGTTTGCCAGGTCTGCCGCTTTTCTTCCTCTTTCACCATTTGCCAGATTGACTGAGGCCGTGAGGCAATGGCATTCAACAACATCTAGAACAAGGGGTCCCAAACTTTTCACGTCGCTGGCCAGTCATGTGACTGAGTGGGCCGGTTACATGGTTCCTTCTGCCATAAACGCTTCCGTAAAACGCATCCATTGCTGTCATGTGCATTTACGGCTGGCGCGGGCACGTTTACACATGTGTGGGCATGTTTTACGGCTGTTGTAAATGTGACTGCTTCCACTTCTGGTAGCGGTGAGGGCAACAGCAGGCCACATGAAACGGTGCCACAGGCCATAGTTTAACCACCCCTGATCTAGAGGAATGCAGGTTCCCTCTCACTGCTCTTCCCTAGGGACACATCAGTCATGAACCTAGATGAGAATATTACCATATTGTCTGTTCTGAACAAGGACTGAACAGCGAAAGAAAATTCCAGACTCTACTCAGATACAACTGCATCCACCACGGACTTAATTTCCCCCAGTGCTTCAGAGAAATATGACATGTTTCGAGGCATTGTGAGAACTCTTTAGTGGCCACTCTTTTCTGGCCATTTTGCTTTTTCTGGTCATCCCCATGCCAAGAATAAAGGGTGCCGGTACATATTATTTTGCTCCACCCTGGAGTCTCCCTGACTGCTGCCTGACATTTTGGTGCTTCATGTGTTAACCAAGGTGCTTGGCAGCTAGTGATGTAGAGTCGGGATCATCATTTTACAGCCGAGCATAACACAAAAATCTCAAAGCTGCAATGAAAGAGCTTTATCTCTAGTCGCAGAGACCCATGCTCTGAGGCTTCTCTATTGCTTGGCTGCTTCTGGCATTGGGGGAGAAAACAAGCAGGGATTCTGGCTGTTCCTTGTATCTAATCTCTTTTCATCTCTACAAGGCTTTCTCTCTACCTACACCGTCCACTTCTCCCATTTCCAGTGTGCCCAGTCCTTGGGCCAAGCAACTGCAAAGTGTCTCCAGAGATGTTCTTTGATGATAGCCAGGGCTCCTTCCAGCAGACATACAATTGGGGAGGTGGGGAGCAGGCAGAGAAAAGACTGGAGAGGGTGGGGCCTTCTTACCACTGCCTCCTACTCCCAAAGCCGAGCTGTAATACAACATACATTTATTTATTTATTCATTTATTTATTTATACGCCCATCTAGGAAAGTTTCCTACTCTGGGCGGCTAACAGAAAACTCACACATTAAAAACAGTCACAGATTCAAGTGCTCACCTACAGGGAGAGGAAAGCTACACAGCATTCACTCCTTGAGCACCACACATTCATCAGGCACAGAAGATCCAGCTGGAGTGAACAAGTGACAAAATAGAGAAACATAACTAGGCACTGTGATGCTCAGTGTATCAGTGGAAAATAATTTCCAGCCATTCCCTGGGGTTTTGTCATTGGTACCTCTCACACACCTCATACCATGCAGCGTTGGTTTTATGCCACGATGACACCAAGATCCTGCACACCATGAAGTGAGTGTCAGTCCCCTTTCTCTCTAGTTTCAGATGGTAATAGCACTTCTTTGCAGGAAAGTTGGTTGGGAAATGCTATGGGGGAGATGGTGTTGCTTGCAAGAGATTAGTCCTTGCTATGGTTTCTCTTCTGACATGAGCAGTTCTTCACTTCAGCTTTCAGGTCTTTATTGGCAGCAGAGGGCTATTTTCCTCATCACTGCCATGCACAGATATCCCTTCCCCAGAAGATATCAGGCAACCCCTAATCTGTAGTCTTTGTTTGAAAAAATGAGGGGGAGGAAAGGCAGTCCAGAACATCCACAACCACTGTATGAGGCCCAGGCCCCTTGGGGACCAGAGGACTTTCTTTCACTTGTCTTTGCTCACTGCACCTTGGACCACGCAGATGGTTGTTTATGCTCCGTTCCTTGCCCAGTGGGTTTTTATTGAGCTCAGGGTTACAGAGCTAATGTAGCTCAGTGGGTTGGAAGCCTTGGGTGTAGGTCTGGTGTTCAAATCTCCATGTTTCCTCCCAAATGAAAGGCCAGCCCAAGTCACCTAGAGCAGTGTTTCCCAAATGCTGGTGTTTGGACTTCAAATCCCAGAAGCTTAAGTCAATTCCCCAAAGCACTGATCAATCAATATACTGGCTAGGCTTCTGGGAACTGAAGTCCAAACACCAGCATTTGGGAAACACTGACCTAGAGCATATGTGGGCTTCCACCTAGGTGACTTCTCTTCTCCAAGCATAGCATTTTAGCGACTAAAGCCACTGCAGTGCTGCACCTATGTTGCAAACAGCAGTATCTTTGACAAGATACATTTCCCCCTTCCCTTTCTAACAGAGAATCAAGGGAGCTTCTATCTGGGTGGTTTTTTTAAAAATGTCAAAGTCAATACAGTACTTTAAAAATTAGATCTTCTCTCAGTTAATCCTAGGGAACTTCTTTTGTCTATCAAAATGTTTGGGTAATTGATGTATTTCATCCCCTAATCAATGAAACCCTGCGCTATTGCTCCCTTTGTTTTATTACATTTTGCTTTGCCACAAAATAAATGCAGGAGGAAGGTGATACCTTTATAGGATCACTTTAAAAATCAAGCATTGTACGAGATTTCATGATTCAAGACCACTTCTTCAGGCACGCATCAATTTTTGTGTGGCTAGGACAGGAAAATTATAAAGGGAAGTCCCAAAAGTTCATGGCATGAAGTTCAGCCAGGCATTGTCTCTTAGCTGTGTTGTGGGGGGAAACAGCCATGTCATCTTCCTCCTGCAATTATTTTGTGTATGGATCACACAGCTGTCTTTGTTTATGGAACTGCTTTGCCACACTGACAGTAACAGAGCTTGGGGAAGTTTCTAGTTTGGCCAGGAAACCAGGGGAGCTTCAGTCCAACTCCGATAGTTCTGCACTTCAGTCCTGATTTAGCAGTGGAGGCTATTTTGTTGCTTCACAGTCTGTATAACAGCTGGGTTCTGTGGGTGTCTACCACAGTAAACCTGTGGCCTTTGAAGGAGTGAGGCATGCTGCTAAATAAATATATGGGGACATGAAGCCAGCATTGAATCAGATAGTCTTCTTGTCCAGACTTCTGTTTGCTCCCATGGCTTATCTGAACTTACCTGGAATGGAAGAGCTATTGTCTGTGCAATGCATGTGGCAATCAGATATACTGCCGTAGACCTTGGTGGTTCATTTACCTATTATCTTCTTAGGCTGGCTCTTTATTATAGCAAATATCAAAGTAATATAGTGATCATGTGAATGGTACTACTGTATGTGTGAGCGGTAATCTCACAGGAGAAGTTTTGAGGATATATAAAAGGGCTTCTTGTCACCAGTAATAGGAAGCAGTGTGGTGGGACTAGCATTCTAGGCAACCACCTTCTTTTGCTTCCTAGACAGGAGTCATTATGACTTAGCAGCCAGTGCAAAACACGGTCCATTACTAAATCCTCACTAATGCTAATGAGGATGGGTGGTGGTGGTGGTGGTAATGAATTATCTCCTGTTTGCTCTTAGGAAGAAATCTGAGATGCGCGTCAATTTAATTGCACTTGGCAATAACAAGTTTTAGACCCAGTGGGAGCATAAAGGGATCCCTAGGAGTTCTTAGCCGCTTACCTAAGAACCTGAAGCACAGCAAAAATATTAGACACTGAGCAGCTTGTAAGAGCATTAAGAACTCTCTCTCATGCTCAGCCAGAAACCTCAAGGCCCCATCACAGTGTCAACTTGGTTTTTCTTTCTTTCTTTTTACTGGATTTACCAGGAGTTCTTGGGTAGAATATACATGGAGAGAGGAACCCGGGAAGAGTGCAAAACATACAGATTTGCAAAGAGTGGTGTTTGCTGGGGTTATTGTTGTTGTTTTGGGGGGACAGGACGGTTTATAATTCCCCAAATCTCTTAGCCCAGGGATGCCCAAACTTTTTGGGCTGCGGGCCAGTCATGTGGTTCAGCGGGCCGGTAATGTGGAAGTAAAACACACCTTGCAATCTGTTTTGCAACAGATATGTTTTGCAACAGAACGAGATAGATTTTAGGCTGCCATTTTCTCTGCTTAAACCAGGGGTGGCCCAAGCTATGGCCCATGGGTCAGATCCGGCCCCCAGTACCAATTCATCCAGCCGATGCCACCCTTTTCGCTCCCAGGAGTGGAAGTAAAACATGCCCATACGGAGGATGGCACGGGCTGGATCAATTTATTTATTTATTTATTTATTTATTTATTTATTTAGATTTATTACCCCGCCCTAATCAGGCGAACCTGACTCTAGGCATCGGGGCTGGATATGGCTCATGGGCCACAGTTTGGGGGCCCCTGCCCTAGCCAGCATGGTAGAGGATTTTTGGCCTTGTAACCCAATAAAATAACTTTGCCAAGTTCCATGCATGCCACTGATTCCCACTTTGAGCGAAGGTCTTGGGTGTGACGGACATTTTGCCGATGGCATCTCTGTTGTTCAAAGTCATAGCAGGTGGCCAAGACTTATAGGACAGCAGAGGCCATAGTGTGTCTGCCTCAGAGGCAGCCTGTGCCATAGAGTGAAACAGACACAGGGTGGCTAGAGGGGTTTAAGAGATTCCGATTTATTCTGTGACCATCCAGGCATGGTGCTGACTGTGCCCTTCAAGAGCCCCTTTCTTCAAGCAGAAAACACAAGACTCTGTATGAAATATGAAGAATACAAATTGTGAGGCTGCAGAGAGAATTCAAGGTGTTTCTGCATAGATATTACAATGTGGAGAGCTCTGGACAAGGGTTTTATGACTTCTGTGTCAATTAGGGTGAATGATGCTGGTGATTACTTACTTACTTACTTACTTACTTACTTACTTACTTACTTACTTACTTACTTACTTACTTACTTACTTACTGTAAGTGACTCCGGGCGGCTCACAGTTGACATCAAAATTCAAAATATAAAACATCCCCATCATACAAAAAGTTAAAAGAACACTTAAAACTTTAAAAACTATTAAAACAATTTAAAATACCCTCCCTATAAAATTAAAATACGGATAGCCTTTATATCAGCCAGCTGGAGGGTGGGGGCTGCCACGCTTTTAGCACCCCACACCTGCTGCACTAACCAGGTTGTTAGGCCCTTTCTGAAGGTTGGCAACTCTGCCTGGAAGTGCAACTCTGTCAGCAGGAGGTTCCACTCTGTCAGCAGGAGGTTCTCTGGAAGATGGCACCACTAGGGAGCCCCTCTGGTCTGCTCTGATGGGACAGGCAGATGATCTTGGGGTAACGCGGTCTCTTAAGTATCCTGGTCTACTACCATGAAGGGCTTTAAAGGTCATTACCAGCACCTTGAATTGCACCTGGAGGCGCACCAGCAACCAGTGCAGCTCCCACAGCAAAGGTGAAGCATGGTCGTAATGCCCACACTCCATCACCATGTGGGCAACCACATTTTGAACCAGTTGTAGCCTCCGAATGGTCATCAAAGGCAGCCTCATGTAGAGTGCATTACAATAATCCAGTCTGGAGATGACCAGAGCATGAGTGACCATAAGCAAGAAGTCCCTGTACAGGAGCGGTCATAATTGGCGAATGATGCGAAGTTGCATAAAAGCCCTCCTGGCCACAACTGCCACCTGCTCTTTGAGCAGGAGTCATGAGTCCAGGAGGACCCCAAATTACACACCAGGTCTGTCTGAGGCAAAAGAGTCCCATCCACTACCAAAGGTGGTAGCTCCTGGGACAACGCGGGCCCCCTAACCCACAGCCACTCATTCTTGCCAGGACTCAGTTGTAGCCTGTTGTCTCCAGTCCAGACCCCTACAGCCTCCAGACACCGGGATAGGACTTCAACTGCATCGCTTGGATCACCACTGGCTGAGATGTATAACTGAGTTTGATCTGCATGTTGATCATACGTCACCCCATAGGAACGGATGATCTCACTCAGAGGTTTCGTGTAAATATTGAATAAGAGAGGTGAGAGCACTGAGCCCAGAATGTAGAAGCCTAAGGCTGGACCTCTCGTTCTCCAACAACACCAACAGGGTCCAGCCCCTAAGAAATGAGGAAAACCAGGACCACACAGTGCCCTGGATCCCCAATCCTCAGAGCCGTTCCAGAAGGATACCGAGGTTGACGGTATTGAAGGCCGCTGAGAGGTCAAGAAGAGTGAGGATGGATAGATTACCTTCATCTCACTCATGCCAGAGATCATCCAACAGTGTGACCAATGCAGTCTCGGTACCATATCCGGGCCTGAATCGTGGCTGAAAAGGGTCCAGATTGGGAAGAAGCTGGAGGGCAGTGCAGAAAGGGGGCTTTTCTCAACAGAGAGAGGAAGAAAGAGAATCAGGGATTAGATCACAAACCCCTTTTATTTTACTTTATTTATCTTTACTTTGCCTAGAAGCCAAAGCTGCATCCAGGCTTTTCAGACCCTTGAAAAAAGAGACTGCAAAGGGTGCTGGGAGTCCTTGAGGGCTCGATATTAGGAAAGGACTTCAGGGTTGAAGAAGGAGTGACTAAGTAGTATGATGGATCAAGACATCATCTGCCACCGTCCTGAGATGGCCTTCTTTCCTCTGTGCTTCACTGCAGCCCTCCCAGGGACAGCCTGTTATTGTGACATGTCCAGGTTGTCACTCAGTGTTGTTGCTGTTCGTTTTTATGTGAGGAGAGGCTGCGTCTTGTCTTGAATGGGTTGTTAGGGCTCATTAGGTTTGCAAAAGACCTTCTTGGTAGAGGTGAAATACTAGGCTTGATGGTTGCTTTTTAGCACTAGAAAAAGGTTCTCTCGTGAAACTTTGTGTGTGTTTGTTACATGCATGGGGGGGGGGAAACACTGTCTGTATTTCTACACCTTATGGATGTGGCTGTCAGTATGGGTACCTCCCTTTCAAAATTTGCCACAGGGTCCAGCATCACATATGACTGTGTCACAGAGCACTGATTCTTATTCTATGGTGCATGTGCCACCAGAGAGACACAGAACAAGGAGATGCAAGTAATTTAGTTTGGGTGCAAGATTTATACTGTAACGAACTAAGGCTTTTCCTTCCCTCATCCGCCTTCCCTTCCTCTGTGTCATACATTCCTTCTCTTCCTGAGTTACATGCTATGGGTTTTTCCATTGGTGGTCTTCAGCATTACTGTATAGGCTGTGGGACCTCAATGATTCCTCTAATGGTTCCCCCAACTCAACCATGATAAATGTTGTCATAGAAAGCCTGTAATTATCTACAGAGGGTGCCAAAAATGTATACACATCTTAATAAAGGGGAAAAAAACTGTACTGTATTAAAATTGTACGGTCAATCCTCGCATAAAGAGTGCCTCGCTTAGAGAGTAACTCGCTTAAAGAATTTTATCTGAATGTTTGCTTCACTTAACAAATAAAACCAACCAAAAACTCACTTAACAAATAAATTGGGGTTCACACACACACCCCAAATTTGTCACTTACAATGGTGTTTTGCTTAAAGAGCAAACTCGCTTAAAGAGCAATCCTGCGGAACACATTATGCTCTTTAAGTGAGGTACCACTGTACTTGGTATATACTGATAACAAAAGATGAATACAAGTCATGTTTGACTTCTGCAATTACAAGAGGCGCTCAAAATGGTTACCATCAAACCAGCGTCCAGACGTTTCTGACCATGGTGAACTATTGCTTGAGCAACATTGAACAAAGTGTCCACTTGTATCACTGCGCATAACATTTCAATTCCTTCCCGAAGTACCACCAAGTGTAGCTGGTTTTCTACAGTACACCATATCCTCCATAGGCAGAAGTCAAGAGGTATTAAGTCAGGAGAACATTCTTGAATTTCAAATATCACTTCAGAATGGTCTTGCACTCTTCAAATCACATCCGTGCTTCCACCATTTTCTTTCACTGTCCTACCTGTTGCATGGTGACGTTAGCATTCATTTTTTTGAGCAAACATCTTACTACACATATTGTATTGTAATGTAATGTATTGTCTGTAAGCTGCCCTGAGTCGCCACGGCGAGTGGGTGGCAATATAAATTTGAAATAATAATAATAATAATAATAATAATAATAATAATAATAATAATAATAATAATAATAATAATAATAATAATAATAATAATAATAATAATAATAATAATAATAATAATAATACACATGGCTACTATAAATCAATTCAGCTTAGAAAAGTAAGACATATATAGCATTTCTTAAAATGTGTATACATTTTTGGCACCCTCTGTATATGTCTTTTCTGAAGGGGGGAGCAGGAGGAGAGATGAGTTTTTTGTTTCCATCATTATGGGATTTGGGTTCCTGAGTGGTGGCGTATTTGGTGGAGCAATGGCTAGGAAAGGATAAGAACCAGTGTTGTAGGGAACATACACATATTCCAGGGTTACTCTAGAGTTACTAGAAAGTGAGTCCTACTAAAAGTAGCTGGATTCACTCTAAGCACACATGCTTAGGACTGGATTGCAAAGAGGTCATCTGTAGTCTATTGCTTTCTTCCAAACCAGATCACTCCATCTACATCAGTGGTGGCCAACCTTGGCACTCCAGCTGTTCTTGAACTTCAATTCCCAGAAGCCCTGATCAGCAGGAGTGTTGACTTGGGATTCTGGTAATTGAAGTGCAAGAACACCTGGAGTGCCAAGGTTCGCCATCACTGATCTACACATATAAACACACATCCCCCAAATCTTGAAGTCTGAGGTATGCTTTCTGATGTCAGCATTTAGAAGGCACTATGCTTCTATTAACAGCAATCCTTAGGCCAAACTTCTGCATGAGAACCCCATTCACCCCTTTCTGGTGACTTTGGAGCACACAGGCGGCCACTGATTTCAATACAGTACAGTTCAATTTCCAACATATTTATCTAGAAATCTCACCAACTTCAAGGTGGACTTATCACTCAGTAAATGTGCAGAGACTTATAGCTATACAACATGTGTATATTAATAGGTACAGTAATATACTCAAAATTGAATCCCATCCAGTTAATTCCAGAGTAGGTATGGATGAGGAATGTGTTAGTAATCAAGTTCACTAGGCAGGAATAACAAAAATATTGAGTTTTCTATTTCATTCATGATATCTGGAATTATTTTGGTTGGGCTTATGGAGACATTTAGTCCAAGTACTGTATCTGTTACCAGGCTTTGGATCTGCTCCTCTAAAGATGCAAACACTATCCTTTCTTTAAGGGAGTTTCCATACATGGCAAAGTCCCCTTTGTTTTAGGAAGATGTTTGGGCTAGACACTATTGTTAGGCTTGTCGATATTTTGTCTCTCTTACAGGATTTTAAAAGACTTTGTGTGTTCTAGACTGCAACGGGCGTTGATGCTTCTTCAATTTATTCTGCTGCTTTTATCCTTTTGTTATTGTTCTCTTTGCTGCTGGCACTATGTTGTTTAATGACTTGGCTCCTTGAACTCAGGAAAGGCAGGGAAGAAACTTAAGAAGAAGAAAAGAGAGGGAATTTCCCTCTATTTAACACACACTGGCACTGTGTAGCTAGATAAAGTTAAAATGTGAAATAAGCCTAATATGTGTATGGAAGACTACAGATGCATTTCAAAATGAATCCCAAGCTGCAATCAAAGAGAGGCATAGCTTGCAAATTGGACTGCTTGTAGCACAGTCCAGTGCAAGCTGTTTACCAGTAATCAAGTGGTTTACTAGCCTGGCCCTGTTCTGTGCCCAGCCTGGACCTTTTTGATAAGGGCCCTGAGATACACAGAAGAGCCTCCTTGAAAATTGTGATATTTTGAACCACAATCAGGCGTACCCAGTGATGGGGTGTCAAAAAATTTACTACCCCACTGTGTTGTCATGGACGTTGTGGGTGGGGCTGATGTCATGATGTCATAGGCAGAGCCAATGTCATGGCGTTGTGGGCGGAGCAATAAAATAAAATAAAATACAAATAAACACACATGTGCACACACACACCCCTCAACCCACCCACCCACCCACCCCAAACAAAAAAAACCCAGTAAAACTTACCTAGCTAGTCAGGCAGGCAGTAGGCAGGCAGGAACTGCGGCACCGCAGCAGCAAACCGCTGTAGTGGCAAACCGGCACGGCGGCACGGCAAGGAAAGGCCACCTGCACCACTTGTAGAGGCACCACGATTCCTTTCCAGGCAGTCAAAATGGCTGCCTGGAAACCTCTATTTGACACATGTGCAGTTCTATTTTTTACTGCGCATGCATCAAATAGAGGTTTGATGCATGTGCAGTTCCAGGCAGCCATTTTGGATACTCGGAAGTACACTTCCAGAGGGGGCCCAAAGAGGCGACCGAACCAGGTTGTCTGGGGGATTTTCACCCCCACCCCCGGCGACCGCCTCCTGACTGTTGTTACCGGTTCTGGCAAACCAGGCCGAACCGGTAACAACCCACTACTGGGCATACCCCGGGCTAATCTTTCTCACACTGGGTCAGACGAATGGAGCTGCAGAGTGATCTTGCCAAGCGTTGCCTTCATTTTGGCAATTTCACATCTGGCCTAGACACGGAAGGAGGAGGAGGAGGAGAACTCTTTTCTTATAAAAACAGAAGGGTCCTTTCCAGCATTGTCAGTCACAATCCTTTATATCTGTAATGCAGAAATATCCATGTTCCTGTCCTGTTGATTTAAAGCAGAACAAAGTCCTGGCACTAGTCCCTTTTAGGGATGCATTTCTGCCTTGCTCACATGCACGTAGCAAAAAGAAGAGAACATCTGCAAAGTATGCAGAGTAGCACATGTGAGCTGTGACTTGAATCTTTAAATGCCAACTTGCAACCTAAGAAGCCGAATCCATTTTGGAAAGTTCTTCCTCCGGAAGTTCTTCCTCTGCTTGAGTAAGGAGGGCTGGTAAGGAAAGAACCTCGTGTGGGGCTCTTTGTTCTTTTGCCTGCTCTGCTGCTTAGCCCTCACCGATAGGTTGGGATGATTTTATGGGTTTGATCAGAAAAAAATGGATCTGCCTGACTCACCTTCTCTTACCCTTGTAGCTGGCACCTGTTTTTATGTGTATTCATAATCAGTGGTGGGATGTCAAACATTTTACTACCCCACCGTGACATCATCACAGTGTGGGCGGAGCTAATGTCATGATATCATGATTTTGTGGGCGGGGCCAAAGAAAAAATAATTAAAATAATTAAAAATAAAATACTAGGTTGGAAGGAACTACACCACAAGATTGGCTTCATTTTGGCACTTTTCAACTTTTCAACAGTTAAAGAAGTTAGGTACTAAGTCTTTGTCTAACCAGTTCTCTAGGATAATATGCCTTAATGTAAATGTAAAACAGCTGTATCTCCTTAAGGGTTCTCCAATTGGAGCAGCAATTGGAACAGCACAGGTGTAGCTTATGGATGAGGTAACTCCAAGACTTTGCTTAAAAAACCCAAGTCAGGCCGCCAGGCCTGCCAGCTGCCAGGCCTTTTTAGGAACTGTGGTAGTACGTCACTATAGGTAAAGGTATTAAATACACATTAAAATACACACAGACACACCACATCCAAAGGTGAATCACTTACCCTGGAGAGCAGGCTATAAGGAGCTTCAGGCTAGCAGCTTCTTTTCCCCCTCCCCGCTTGGGAGGACAGCAAGGAGGTTGTGCATACACGCCAAGCACTATAGGCATGCATGCACACCAAGTGCTTGGCACACATGCACAGTGAAAAGGTAAGCCCTGAAGGTGGTTCCCTCTAAAAGCTGCTACCGGTTCTCCGGGACACTGGGAAAAGTTGCTACCGGTTCTAGAGAACTGGTTAGAACCTGTTACATCCCATCACTGCATGTGTGATGGACGGAAGCTTTTACCTTGGGTGGATGCAATGTATTTTCCCCTCCCACTTCCTCAAGCAGGTTCTGCCCTCTCCCTACTGGATTATTGGTTCCCCCTTTCCCCGTGATTTAGTAGGGCTTCATGTGCTGCTAGATGGCTGTGGTTACTATGGAGCTGCTTCTCCCTGGTGGCATGAGGAAAGGATCCTGTCCCCAATTCTGCCTCATTCGATAGAATCTCTCCTGTCTCATTCATTCTGGTCCATTCTCTGGCCTCTCCAGTCTTCCCTTATTCATCATGCTCCAGCCAGATTTTATTTATTGTTTGGCCAGGATAAAGGGTGGGTGGGGAGGAAGAATTTGCCCACAGTGCTGCTGGCCAACATGAGCTGGACACAAGGGCAATCTGCCCTCGTCCCTCTTTGGGGCAGGGAGCATTCCCGCATTACTTAGAGCTCTTCCGCCGCTGTCATAATTCATCTCGCCTGTTATTTAAGAATGAGCCCAGGGCCAACATTTCTGGGAGCATCACGTCAAACATTGCCTTGAATATTAAGCCTTAAATCACAGCAATTCAATAGAAAAATAACTGAAAGAAAGGGAAGGGAAGCGAGCTTTCAATTGTGTTCTCGATATCCCACCCTCCCTCCTTCTGCACTACAGAAGAAAACATGATTTAAAGACAAAATCAAACAAACAAATGGAAGTAGAAGATAGCAAGAAGCTTATAGGCAATTCTTTTTTAAAAAAAAAGCAGGGGGGAAAAGATTCCCGAAAGGTTAATTTTGCCTGCCTGCCTGCCAGCCTGAATGACTTCCACTAATGTTATGTGCTGAGCTGGGTCCCTTGCCACAAGCATCGTGCTGTGCAGGGAGCTGCAGCCACTGCTGCCTGGGAAGAAGGAGAAGAAAGGATTGTGGATTATATGGGGGTGGGGGGAGGCTTTTGAAGGGACTCCTTGTCCCCCCCCCCCCCCCAGTGTAATCAGAGAGCCACACATCCACCCATTTGCCAACAGGCTGGCAAATGACACCTTGCCAGTAGTTTCTTTCAAGCTCAGTGGTAAACTGTGGGTATCCCCCCTTCTTTTTCTCTTGTCTCACAACAAACAGAGTTTCATCTGTCTGGGTGCCAATCCCCCCCCCCCTCTATCCCTTTGCCTTTACAAGTAGTCTGACACAGCGCAATAAGGTACGTAAAGCTTCTCCTGTTACTTACCTTTATGCCAGAGGAAAGGTAACATTCTCTGTGTTAGGCCAGTTGTCAGCAAACCATCCTAGCCCTAAGTCTTGATTACACACATAACACACACAGGCTTCATTATTCTGCATGCAGTGGGTGTGCTTCTATATCATATATTAGAAATTCTGGCACTTAATGTGTGACATTTTTTTGCCATGATTTCTTCTCAACAGCAGTAAAGTAAGTGCAGTATATTAGAAATAAATTGGGTTTCCTCACCACCACCCCACTTAATTATAGCAATAGTGGTCATTTCAGGAAATTCACACATGGGGGTTGAACCTGGTCAGTTGCTTTTCCTAATGTGAATAAGATTGCCAACCATGTTCATGCTCTTGTAACTTTTAACAATAGTTTGGCATGCAGACAGAATGGGTACAGAGAAAGAGTCTCCTCGAAGATTGTGGTATTCTGGAATCACAATCAGGTGTACCCTGGTAATGGCAACCTTGTGTTGGCGGCTAATCTTTCTCATACTAGGTCAGACAAAGGGAACTGCAGGATGAGCTCACCAAAAGGTGACTTCGTTTTGACAGTTTCACATCTGGTCTAGATAGAGAAGCAGCAGCAGCAGCAGCAGCAGCAGCAGCAGCAGCAGCAGCAGCAGCGGACAGAGCAGGGATAAAGAAAAATGGCAGTGGGGGGAAATCCTCTAATCTGTTGTATTTTTGCTTGTTTCAATTAAAGACACAAGAACTCAACCAGTTAAAACAAAAGAACATGGACCCCTTTTATTTTCCCAGGAACTAGGAATGGATTGTGAATGTGCTTAGTGGATCCTAGAGCCAAGACTTGAGGTGGTTTAGTGTTTAAGATGCTGAACTCGACAACTGGAAGGTTGGCAGGTCAGCAGTTCAAGGCCCGAGTGCTGCATGACAGAGTGAGCTCCTATATCTGTCCCAGCTCCTGCCAGCCTTAAAAGCAAGAAATTGCAAGTAAAAATAGGTTCCTTATAACACGCTTTGTTAGGAAAGGTAACACTCCACACGCTCCGTCATCTAGTCATGCCTGCCACATGACCACGGAAATGTCTGCAGATGCAGACAGCACTGGCTCTTTGGCTGTAAACGGAGATGAACACTGATGCCTAGAGTTGGACATGACTGTTTTTTTGAGTAAGGGTGATCCTTACCTTTACTAGTGGGTCCTATTGTATCCATCATGCCTCTGACTAAAGATGTGTCTTGCAAAAAGCACTATGTTTGCAACAGTTTGCCAGGTCTGAAATAGATTCAGAGACGAAGGCATACACAATGCACAGCTGAGAAATGTATTAACTTGACAAAAGGTGTATTATTTTAAACCATCCATCAAGAGTTGTTGTTTTTCACTGATTCCTGAACCACCATATTCTTTTATGTGCATGCATGTGTTTAAGTATGGTGCCTCCCATAAAGTTTGCAGGATTCCCTGCAGCTCAAAAATAGTTCCACCCCGATCCTTACAATTATAACATTATGATGGTGGCTTGTTTACTGCCATTGCAGCACTATAACAGCTAAATATAATTTCAAAAGGTAATAATTGGTATCATTTGGCAAGCACCGAGCATTCACTACAGGGGCTCTGCCCAAGACTGCTGCAACCACAAACAGCTCTTTAGCAGCAGATTCTGAATGAAGGCCAGTTGTCTAACAGCTTTCTGGTGGCAGTGGCAGGGATAAGTTAGAAAGAAAACCCTAAGGGGGACTGGAGGGGAAGGAAGAATTTGAGAGACTGGCAACATTGGCTGCAGGGCTTAATAAAAACCTGTTTGGGCAAGGTTTCATAAAGGACACGCAAACCAACACAAGCCCCACGTGACTTTAAATCAATTTTAAAGAAAGAGATTGGAAACCCAATTCTTGTGAAAGTCAAGACATACCCTAAGATAAAAATCTTTCAAAACAAAAACAGTATTTAAATAAATGGTGAATATTGACATTGAATCTGTTACCAGATGCCAGGTTTTTTTACTTTTCTTGGCCCTGCTCCATTGCAAAATATTTTTAATGAATAGGTCACCATCTTTACATCCTAGCTCCGTCATGGCGAACCTTGGCACTCCAGATGTTCTTGGACTTCAATTCCCAGAAGCCCAAGCACCCTGTGAATCCACATGAATGGGTTTACTACGATTCATCTGGCCTGCAGTGCCTTCGTTGCTCCCAGAAGTGAAAGTAAAATGTGCTCTTATGGGGTGCACAGGGTGCTTGGGCTTCTGGGAATTGAAGTACAAGAACATGTGGAGTGCCAAGGTTCGCCATCACAGCCCTAGTTGGTAATAGCAATACTGTACAGTAGTTGTGTATTGTCAGGTCAGTTCTGATTTCTGCTTCTGGTGCTTTTTAGATGTGTTAATCTTAGCTTTGTATGTTATTATATGCTGGTGGCGCATCTGACACGAATAAAGAAAGTTCTCATTTATGGTAACTTTTTTCATGGTTTTCTAGGTAGAGTGTAATCAGAAGGGATTTACCATACCTTTCTTCCAGGACAGTCTTGGGACTATGCAGCTTGTCCAAGGCTACACAGGTTGGCTGTTCTCTTTGGAAGCACAGTGGGGAATCAAACTCCTGACTTCACACCCAAATGACTAACCCACTGAACTATTTAGCAAATAGGGAGGTGAAATAGATCAGTAAAAAGGTACAGGAATGAATGCAGAGGGAACAAAATATTATGCCTAAGACATAATTATACAATTGCTAAAAGAACACATGGAGAAAAAGAATAATAAAGATTTAAAAGAATGAAAACTGGGCTATGAGGATGGTAGTAATAATTATGATACATCCATCCTGTCTATGAGAATTAACAACACATGTCACAGCCAAAGACATGCCATGTTTCAAAACCATAGAAAATAATCTGAAACAAAGCAAGGAAAGAGCTGGATCTTGTCTATTTCTAAAATTTAGTCTAAATGGGATCTTTTGGGTACAACAACTCAGAAGTAAGTCCCACTGAGTTTAATTAGAATTCCTCCCAGGTAGGTGTGTCCGTGGTTGCAGCATAAATTTCTTTTGTTTTGGTTTTGCTCATCATGTTTGTCAGAAGAGAAATACACATTTCTTTTGCTTTCAGATGACAAGTCACAAAGCACTGGTTGTATTGGTGAGATATTAATGATAATAATAGCATAATTCTGTTGTCAGAATTTTTTTAGGGGATCATGAAGTAACAGATCTTAGTATTTTGGATTTGGCAAATAAAGTTAATTGTATTGATACTATGGCTGCTGCCACCCCTGCTTAAGATGGAAGTGGCTACCTGGGCCTCCTCAACCATAGTTTCCATGGACTCTCTATTTCTATTGCTGCTAGAATTTGTATTTATTAGGATAGGAGAAGAGGTGTACAACATTCAGTTTGGACACCTTGCATACCCATCCCATAGGAGGGCTTAGTGTCCTCCACAAGCCACCTGTCCATCTATGTCCCAAGTTTGGCTCCAGTTCCATGTCTTGAGCCTCCAGAGTCTCCAGACTGAGGCTGGGGTTGGGTTTACAACTCATCCCAGCCAGTGAAAACCTTTTAGGGAGGGTAATGGTGGGCTGATGGAGGTCCCCAAATCTCATCTCACGTCTGGAGGATCTCTTGCAGCCACTGGTTGTGCCCCTTTGTGTCCCACTGTTGTTTCTGGATTGGTGTGGACCCAGTGGGTTGTAGCTCAGTTGGGTACCTGTGCCATCATTGTAGAGTCCCAGTTAGGGCAATGACTGACACTCTTCCCCCATATCCTTTATTTGGAGAAGTGGACTCATACACCCATCCATGGGTCCTGAGGAAAATAGCATCAGGTCTTCTCTAAGGATGCAGAAGATAGGAAGAAGTTCCTTAGATGTCTCAGCCCAGTCATTGACCTCAGAGTCCATGGAGGATGACCATCCCCACCTCCATTTCTTCCTTGTCTTCCATACAGCCTGACTCCTGTCCTCCCGTTGGCTCCACCACCACCACTCTCCAGGTGTGGTTAATCCACCTCTGAATGTGTACCTGGGCTTTTGCCTTTCATGCCCTCGGGCAACCCTGCTGTTGAGGTGTCCCGGAAGTCTGTCAGGCAGGGGACAGCCAGAGCATTCCCCTCATAAATGCGTAAACACAACCAAAGAAACATGTTTAAAAATGATAAGGAAATGTGTTATTATGAATGTATTACATTTGTATGTTAACGTTGGTTTGGTCTTGTTACCTGAATTCCTTGGGGTGCCTTCTTACAGAGGTAACCCCCTTTTATACCAGAAACACTTGTTTACCAAGGCTTGGATCACCCACGGGAAGGGGCGCCCAAAAGCTTGGATTATACCAAAAAACATTCTCAAACAAAACAAATATTTTCATTTTCAATCAATTCATTCAGTACAAATATTCTCTGGCCGGAGTTGGATCAGGTCAATACATAAATAAACAATAAAAAATAACCTGAGAAAATGAAATAGCATCCATCCACATTAGATAACCAAAACTTATGTAGGGCTTGGGGATGGGCTCTTGAATCCAAAGCTGAACTACGCACCACCTCGGTGCTGTCAATGCTACATCCTGTACATGATTGGGGCCATCCTGGATTTAAAGGGACCGACTGCCTGCCTTCACCTCTGGCTTCGCTCTTTATGGGCTTTTCTTGGCAACTGGTTTATAGCAAAACAGATGTCTTGATGTTTGGGATCCAGATGCTTTCCCTTGAGAGGGCTCTTCTGTTCAGAGGTATATCGCATATGCCTAGTATTCAAACTGTGGGGTATTGGTACAATGACAGAAGCTGTGCTTTCGTTCTCCAGCTGAGCCATTTGAGATGAGGCTTGTGCTTAATTGACACAGACACCTACAGGGTATTGCCAGTGGCCTTACAAACACCAACAAATGACACAGCTTCAATCATCCCTAAAATGATTGGCCGAGACCCAATGCAGGGATACAGCTAGCGTTCAGCCTGTGAAACACAGTTGTCAACCATCAAAGCAGATTATACCAGCTCATACAGTTGAGTTATCTAGCCTTGTGTGGCATACCTTGACTGTCAGGGACTCTTCTCTTCTGGATTTGGGCAAAAGTCTTTCCCTCCCCCTTTTGTTTTTTAATGTCAGGAACTGGGATTGAGAATTCATCTTTGGGAATTAGGACAAAAGGCACAGAGAGACCTACGTGCTGCAGGCTGCCTGCCCTGTCTTAGATAAAGGGAGACAGCACATAATTACAGTGGTACCTCACATAAAGAGCATAATGCGTTCCACAGGATTGCTCTCTAAGCGAATTTGCTCTTTAAGCGAAACACCATTGTAAGCGATCAATTGTGACTTGGGGGGATTGAGAACCCCGATTTATTTGTAAAGCGAGTTTTTGGTTGGTTTTATTTGTTAAGCGAAGTGAGCATTCAGAGAAAATTCTGCTCTTTAAGAGAGTTACTCTTTAAGCGAGGCGCTCTTTATGTGAGGTTTGACTGTACAGTATTGTGCTATTAGTGATATTTTTTTTCTTGCAGATGTCAAAATATTCTGGCCAAATAGGATACTACACTCATAGACTTCAGGAAGGAGCTACGATTTGCTGCTTTGCCTCAGGCAGCAGAATGTCTTAGGATGGCACTGGGGTGGTTGTGTGTATAAGACACACACAGAGAAAGAGAGTCAGTCTGTCAGAGAAAGGAGGTGAAGCTGCCTACATTTTGCTCTGTGCCCCCCCACCCACCCACATTAGCCACAAGGGCATAGAAGGGCCTGTGGGCCTTCAGATGTTGCTGGATGTACAATTCACATCATCCTTCACTTTTCAGTTGGGTGAACTACAATTGACAGGAGGTGCAGTCTAGCAATGTCTGAAGGGCTGCATGCCTGTTTGCTTTACATCCCACCACATCCATGAGTTTACAAACCCTTGGCTTACCAGTTGGTTGATTCCCCAAAGGACACAGTTCTCTCTGTGTGTGTGCAGCTAATGTTTTTTGGCTGGAAAAATAAGCAAAGAGAGGCATCAGGCTGTCAAGAAGCCAGAAGGCCTTTTTTTCTCCATCCTAAACTTCTAACTCTTCCTAAAGTAGGAGCGAGGTCTCAAGAGCCCAAAGTCCAAACTTTGGTTTCCTCCTTTTCTGTTCTCAATCTCTCACACGCGCACACACTTCTACTTCTTTTACTTTTCCTCTTTCCTCCCCTCTTGTCCAGATGCTTTGATGAGTCTTTCCCCTGAGTGCATTCCGCTGAATCAGCCCATCAGAATTAACAGGCAAGCAACCTCAGCAAATGCAGTCGCCCCCAGGTTGGGGGGGTGGGGGGATAAGAAGGAACAGAGGAGCGGGGAGGATATCCCTGTGATGGAAGCCAGGCACAGCAAAAAAAAAAAGTTGTAATAGTGCTCCCAAATACTTTCGTAACAGTTTATGTGCTACTGTCATTTTGCTTTATTTCATTTATCTCCTGCCCTTCCTTGTGAAGAATCTGGATCTATAAACTATGGCATGAGGTTGTATTTAGGTACAAAATATCAGATGAGCTCTCCCTGAGTTGAATTACAATGGAACCTCATACAACAATCGTATAACAATAGCAATCGTATAACAATTAGGTTGGGGGGGGGGGATGGCATCCTGCATAAAAAATTTTCCCTATGGGGGGGAAAACCATACAACAATTTTTCAATGGGAAAAACCACTTAGCAAAAAAAAATCGTACTGTACAATGAATCCCATAAGGAAAATTGCTATACAATGCATCATACAGCAATTGTTTTGTATAACAACGAGACCTGTAGAATGGATTAAAATCATTGTATGAGGTACCACTGTATATCAATACAGTGGTACCTCACTTAAAGAGCATAATGCGTTCCACAGGATTGCTCTTTAAGCGAGTTTGCTCTTTAAGCGAAACACCATTGTAAGTGACCAATTGTGACTTCGGAGGGGGGATTGTGAACCCTGATTTATTTGTTAAGTAAGTTTTTGGTTGGTTTTATTTGTTAAGGAAAGTGACCATTGAGAGAAAATTCTGCTCTTTAAGCAAGTTACTCTTTAAGCGAGATGCTCTTTATGTGAGGTTTGATTGTACTGTGTTACAATATCCATCAATTCACTTTCAGACATATTAAAGTCGGTCCATAGTTTCAGCAAGAATGAGTAGCAAAAGGCTGGGCTGCCCAAAACATTTTGCTCTTGAGGGGGGGGGGGGGAGGAAAGGATGCCATCAGTGCCGGAAAGTCTCACAAATTTTTCTCCCTGGCAGCCAAAACACAATAATAATTGTTCACAAAAGAGGCCCCTTCTTCTTCCATGTCTAGGACAGACATGAAACTACCAAAATGAAAGAACCTTTTGGTGAGCTCTTTCTGCAGTTCCATTCGCCTGACCTAGTGTGAGAAAGATTAGCTGGCAACACAAGGTTGTTGTTACCAGGGTATGCCCGATTGTGGTCCAAAAATATCACAATCTTCATGGAAGCTCTTTCTGTGTACCCTGGTAAGTATAATGGGCATAACAACATTCTGCCTTATCCAAGGTTCTTAGAAACAGCATATTGGGGTGAAGAAGAGGAGGTCTTTCTTTTATTTTAATGAACTTTATCCACGGTCAGTGGAAGGAGGCTGAACTTCTGAGGATTTCTGATAATGACTACTTGGGATAACTGTTTTTTGTGAGGTTCCCTGCAGTCCATCTTATCCCCCTTGAGAGGTTGCAAATGGCATTCTCCATCTTTTGAGCACTTGTGTATGACTAGAAAAGGGTATCCTAAATGAAGCTGGTAACAAAGAATTAGAGTGGAAACTGCCGAGGCAAAGATGAGTTGAAACAGGCCTCGCCTAGGAGGTAATCCTTTGTAGTGATCTCATTCTCACAGCGTGAGTGCGAGTTGTAAAGTACAATGTGGATGATGTTGTGTTGAGGATGAAGTGTTTAGAGCCCATGATTCACACCACCCTATCTTCCAGTGTGAAGAGAAAGGCTGGAAGGTTGTGTGATTGTGGCTTAAAGATGTACAAACTTCTGGGTGCAAGATCTGTGGTCCTGTACCAAATGTAGACAGACTTCCAGCTTATTTAGTCTACTTTATTTTGTAGTAAATTCACTAAGTCCACAGATGAGAGCCAGATGGAAAAGATATATGGTTGGAATGAAAGAACAGGACACATTGAAGCTGAAATTGGTATTATGGGTCAAAACTCGGCCGAGATCATGCTCCTTTCAAACACAAATCCTTTCATACTTTTTATTTAGACAGAGAAAGCACTTTTATTCCTGTTATTGTTAAACATTTGGGGACTAAAAACTACAAAGATCTGTTGCAAATCACCCCAAGATCGCTGTTGATCTACATTTCCAATAGGAAAGCCATGGGTTCACTGGAATCTCATGGTTGGCTTCTGAATCCTTGCCCAGTGATATCTAAATAGAAATAGTTTCTCTTGAAGTACTGCTCTGCAGGGCAGTCCTTGAGATAGGGAGGGTTTTATCTTGCTCTCTATGTCATCTGCAAAAAACAGTGGTAATAATTCCTGCTTCAACACTGATGGGATAGCAACCTCTGCATTAGACAAGGGCCACTGGGCAATATGCAACAAGTCTAGGCCTTCTACAGTTGCAAAACCGTTATGGAGCTATCCAACTTCTGCCTACTGAGAAAATAACCTTATTCTGCCTAATGATAAGGGTTGACCTGCTGCTATAGCAAGCAGTTTGTAAGTACAGTACTGTACTTGAGGTTTGTGCTGATATATGACACAATGCCCTTCTGTCATTCTTAAAAGGATACAAGTAGCTTATTAGTCTTATTGCAAAACCCTGTGAGCCAGATTGTTACCCCTTTCCACTGTTTGTGACTATGAACTGATTAGAATCCTTCTTCCCATTGACGATAATGGCATGGTGTAAATCTGCTTGAGATACTTTAATGGGGGAAATGTTTCTTTTGGTTATTCCTTCAAGTTGGCAGAGAAAAGGCAGAAAAAGCTACAATAGAGAGATGTGGAGAGATCACCTCAATCTCATCAACCCTCCCCATTGGTTATTTTCCACACTAGCTAGCACATTGCATGATAAAAATTATTAGAAACATTTCAAGTTGAAAAATATATCTTTACTTACAGTTTCCATTTGTAGTTAAATTCAGAAGGAAAAGGGGGGAGAAAAGTATCCAGCTGTTTAAAGCAGGGCTTCCCAACCTATGGCCCACGGGTTGGATCCGTCCCTTAATGCCAATTCATCAGGCTTACGTTGCCTGCGCCGCTACCAGAAGCGGAAATAAAATGTGCCTGTGCATGCACAAAACACTGCTGTAAATTACGCGTTTACGACAGTCGTGGGTGTATTTACGGCAGCGTTTTGCACATGCGCAGGCACATTTTACTTCTGCTTCTGGGTGGGAGGAACCATGTGACTAGCCTACTCAACCAGCCCACTGCCCGAAAAGATTGGGAAACCCTGGTTTAAAGGATGGTCAAATAAAAAAGGACTGCAAACAAAACAGTGGAAACAAAATAGACAAGAAAAGGGGCATTCAAATGCCAGAGGTGGGAAGGAATTTTACCAATCTAATTAGTGGCAAAGGTAAATCACATAAGGAGGCTGTAAAGCCCCTCCCATTGATACCGTCTTAGTGTATGCAAGATTGCTATTATACCAATAATTTTCTGTCCCTTCTCTCAGCTTCTCTTCAGTTATTTCAAAAACATAATACACACAGAGAGTGGGAATTGTGAACTGAGTACAACACCAGCTGTGTTCCTTTCACACACATACTTACTGGTGCTCTAGCACATTACTCAGCTTTACCTGTTCAGCACTGGATCATCCATTTAGCCATAACTTCCAGCACCAGAGAATCTTATCAAACTCATATTAAAACAGCACTAGAAGAGAGCAGAGTCTGTGGTGGAAGAGCTGGGTTTTCTAATAATGCTTGCTGAGTACAGCACTAATCAGGACTCACAAATTATAACACAGGATTATAATTTGCTTCCTTCAAACATTTTACCAGCTTTTTGTAGATTTACATGGAGTTGATCTGGAAAAGCAGAGATGCCTGCTAGAACAGTAAAGTGGGATATGAAAATACAGGGATTTGTCAGAAAAGTTTAAAAACATTTGTACTTATAGAGTTCCACTCTCTGACCGAGGCAGATGAGAAAAGAGATAAAGAGGTAGTTTTCCAAAATGAGAATGAGAGTTGCCACAGGTGGATCATGTTGGGGTGTGTGGTGGTGGTGGTGAGGGCACATCATCCCGTAACTCTAGGATGAGGTGCTTCCTAGACGGTTGCTGGTAGGAACAGCCAACTGGGTGCAGACTGGTAAATGAGTAGGTTACACAGTTAGCAAAGCCCTTGCAACATCCTACATCTAGGTATCTCCTAGCTTGTGCCCACTTCTTCTTCTGAGAAGAGCCCCTCGTGGCCAATCATTTGGTTAGAGCAGGGGTGCCCAAACTATGGCCCACCCCAATGCCAATTCATCCGGCATGCGAAGCCCTCGTCGCTCCTGGAAGTGGAAGTAAAACCCGCCCATATGGGTGCATTCTACTTCCGCTTCCAGAAGCGATGAGGGCGTCATGGGCCGGATGAATTGGCGTCAGGAGCCAGCCCTGACCCCTGGGCCGTAGTTTGGGTTCCCTGAACCATATGACTGGCCCCTGGCCCAAAAAGTTTGGGCACCCCTTGGTTAGAGCCTGGCACTGCACCGCTTTTGTTGGGGCCCATTGGCTATATTGGTGAGCAGGTTTCAGGAAACACGGGGCATTGGTGGGGAAGGCGCTAGTCCTTTGTAGTCATCTAGATCAGGCCCTCACCTCCCAGGTCCTGCATCCCCCAAGAACAATTTCTGGTTTGGAAATACTGTACTGTAGCTAACTTGTGGAACTCCTTACTAGAGGATTCAGGCCCTGTATCCTGATCAGCTTTCATGCTTCACAGTTTCCACACGTCTGGCCCTGGCAACCTAATGGGCTTTTCTACTTCTGCCTTAGTTGCTGGTGGTTGGCTGAGGTCCTAATAACAAAAAATAAATAAAAATAAAATAACTTCAAATATTTGATAATGCCCTGAAGTTGTAATGTTAAACAATGATCTGTTAGCAAAACTAACCTGGCTGTATCAGCTACATTTGATACACTGCCTTTCCTCCTGTGAGCTCAAGAGTGCAAGTGGCTTTCCTCCCTCACCACAATACCATGGTAACTAGGCAGTGGTTCAACTGCTGGGGGAGGGAGGAAGCACTCCCATTGGGCTGCTGGTCAGAAGGGCAGGGTGAACTCTGTGCTGGGGAAGAAGGAAGCATTCCCATTGGGCTGAGGGGCTGAGGGGCAGGGTGAACTCTGCTGGGGTGACAACAAGCATGCCCACAGAGGAGGCTCTGAGTACCCCCTCTGGAATGTGTGCCATATGTTTGCCACCACTGGCCTAGAAAGTGCACTAAACACTATGGTCACACTATAAGTGTGATTGCTTTGCTTTTACACTGGACAAAGAGAGGGAAAGAGAAAGAATGAACTACATGTAGTACCTTTGGAAATGGTATCCTCCTATTCGTTCCTCTGTCTGAGTCAGAAGACACAGACCTTTGGCATTAACCCGCTGTTAAGAGCATGACATAGAAGAGATCATCTGTTTGCAAATTATTCTTTGGAAACTATAATACAAAGAACTAAGAAGGCTCTTAGTGGCAAAGGCAGCTGGGAGGTATAGTGAATGCGGCAGTAGTAACAGGGCACACTTGCCAACAATCTTCTCTGCAATTACTCCAATTACTCACAAGTAGGTGGAGCTGGGGGCTTAGGTAGGAAAATAGGTTTTGGCTGTAGGCATGTAGCTCCCTGTTATCGGGACAGAGGCTTAGCTCCACCTTGGCCCTAGCAACAGCTACTTCTGCCAGCGTCTCGACACCTGCTCCTTCGGCAGGAGACAAAAAGCCGGAGCAGCTGCCTTGGCAAATGAGGACAACTCCAGAAACCTACAGTGGAGCAAAACCTTTACTGGGCCAATCAAAATGTCATGACATATTGAGTGCTTCTTTAGGTTGCACCAAGTGTCAAGAGCTGGGAATGTTAATCCTGTAAGAGGTAGGGGTGGGAAAGGGGGGGGAATTAGAGTGGTGTTAAAAGCCAGAAAATCTGTACAGCGAAGTATTGCAGTGGGCTGTAAGAAGGGATGGCAGATAAAGACTGCAATGTTATGTTCTCGGGAAGGGATTTGCAGCGACTATGAGATAATTTGTACTCCCTCTTCAAGGACCAAGAGATTCTTCCCTCAAGAGGGAGGTTCAGCCACAAATTGTCTCCCTGCCCCATGAAAGCAACCACTGTGATGTCAGAAGGAATGAAAGGGGCGGGCTGGGGCCATAGCAGAGGTCCATCACAGGAGCTTTGGAACAGTGGTGGGTTGTCAAAAATTTTACTACTGTGACGTCATCACAGTGTGGGTGGAGCTAATGACATGATATCATGACATCATGGGTGGGGCCAAATAAAAATAAAATAAAAATAAGCACACACACACATACACACACACCCCTCAACCCACCCACACCACACACCTGTAAATAAATTAAATAAATTAAATAAATAAATAAAATAAAAAATACATTAAAATACACCCACCCACCCAAAGACCCACCCACCCACCCCAAACACAAACCCGTCACTTACCTGTTAGTATAAGTGCCTGGGCAGCACCATGTTGCAAGATGGATATGGTCATCGTACCGGTTCTCTAGGATAATATGCCTTAATGTAAATGTAAAATAGCTGTACCTCCTTAACGGTTCTCCAGTTGGAACAGCACAGGTGTAGTTTATTGATGAGGTAACTCCAAGACTTTGCTTAAAAACCCCAAGCCAGGCCACCAGGCCTTTTTAGGAATTGTGGTAGTACGTCAATATAGGTAAATATATTAAATACACATTAAAGTACACACAGACACACCACATCCAAAGGTGAGTCACTTACCCTGGGGAGCAGGCTATAGGGAGCTTCAGGCTAGCAGCTTCTCTTCATCCTCCCCACTTGGGAGGACAGCAAGGAGGCCATGCATATGCACCAAGCACTGTAGGCATGCATGCACACCAAGTGCTTGGCACGCATGCGCAGTGGGGGGACCAGTGAATAGATAAGCCCTTAAGGTGGTTCCCCCAAAAAAGCTGCTACCAGTTCGCCGGGACACTGGGAAAAGTTACTACCAGTTCTGGCGAACTGGTGCAAACCTGTTACATCCCATCACTGCTTTGGAATCCCCAAGCCATTCTGTTAACTAGACATGCTCCCAGAATGCTCAGGAACTGTTGTACATAATGTTCCTTCCACTGATTATAATGGGAGGGCCGGCTTTGGATGCAGTCATTCTTCCAGGTTTCTTACCATCTCCCTGCTGCCCTTTGGAGGACTTCTCCAACAGCTGGATTAGACTTTCCCAGGTGCTGTACAGACATCGGGGTACACCTAGGGAGCGTGGCTTAAAGAAAGAGGCTGATGCTTAGTTTGTGGAAGTATAAATTCCACCAGTTAATAAGATCTGTATTTTGTCTGCATGGAAACAGACATGTTCCTTGTTAGGTGAAGAAAAGCATTTCCTGTTAGGTAAAGAAGTAACACAGCAGTTTTATGATTGCTTTACAGATTACTTTTAGGCGTCTCTTGGGTCATAACAAGTAAATATTGTATAGGAGTGGTGGTGAACCTATGGCACGCGTGCCAGAGGTGGCACTCGGAGCCCTCTCTGGGCACCCGTGCAGTTGCCCCAGCACAGAGTTTGCCCTGTTCTTCTGTCCAACAGTTCAATTGGAGCACTTCCTCCCTCCCCAGCACAGAGTTTGATCCACCCCTCTGCCTAGCAGCCCAAAGGGAGCGTTTCCTTCCTCCCCTGTTGCCATGTTGGCACTTTGCAATAAATAAGTGTTTTTAGGGTTACAGTTTGGGCACTCAGTCTCTAAGAGGTTTGCTATCACTGCTGTACAGGATCACCCACCATGGGGGATACCTTCTGAGAACTATCATGAATAACAGCAACCACAGATAACACGGAACCCTATGTATTTCATTGCAGACAGTGACCCCTAGTGGCCAGCTGTGGCAATGTCCCATACATATACATATACATATACATATACATATACATATACATATACATATACATATACATATACATATACATTGGTAGGTCATGTATTTCAGGATTTTTTTATTGAATGTTTTTAGATCTGTGAATAACCAAAACTGTGGATACTGAAACCACAGATACAGGTGTAGTCAATAAAAGCCAATTTGGGTAGCATTAACTAACTGTGGAGCAAATGTACACGTCACAGTATTAAACCTCATCTGCAGATAGAAGATAGTGATGCTCCCCTAGATTTAATTTCTTGCTCTCGGTAATCTAACCTTGATAATCAAGAAACAGGGGATTTCTTTCTTTTCTTCATAGCCATGGAAAGACAGCATGAAACTGTGTATCCCAGGAATTGCTTTGCCTCATTGGACACATGACAGCCATAACAGGGTTCTTCAGGTATGTAAAATGTTCAAGGAGTTTTTTACCAGCACCATCTCTCTGCAGTGAGTTTCCATGGTCAAGCTGAGACCGAATCCAGGTCTCCTGAGTCATTGTTCCAACACTCTTAACCCACAACATTGCAGTGGTTCTCATTCCAGAAGCACAAGAAGTCGGGGATAATGGAAATAAATGTCTTGTCTTCAGCGGTTTGTCAAGCTTCTGCCAAGTGCTTAATGAAGGAGTTGCCATCCCTGCCCAAGGATGAAGTAGGTTAGAGGCTTCCAAAATAAAGAGTCCTTCCCACCAGAAGTCCCTGGTTCAGAGGAGTCCTTTACTGTCACTGATACTTCTGGACCACACAGTTGAGCTGTGTCTCTGGGTCGGCTGTAGCACCCTCTTCACCTGATAGAGGTAGACCCTCTGTCAACTCTCCTGAGAGTTTAGGATCTGCCTAGGCACCAGTCATTATTTGGATTGGGAAGATCAGGGAGCATTCTTTGCTGAGGTGCCTGTATCATTATCTACTTTAGCAGGATGGGACATCTTCTTGATTTTCTTGCCTTCATTCACTCTGTGCAGATCCATGATAAGGTGATTTCCCTTGTTGCCAATCTGATGGCCTCTTGGTAGGGAACAGAGCTTTTTCAGAACCTAGAGCAGCTAACCCAGTGATCTATAATTGGGGCTATAAAGCAGGATTTGTTGCTTTACGCTCAGTGGGCCAGGGGAAAAGAAGACAGGTTTCCTGTACTTTTAGGAGGAATTGTAGGGACTGTAGTTTGTCATGCAAATTACACCTGCTCCTTCTTACGCATAGCTACTAAACATGGAGGCTTCTTTTGCACCTGGATAGGGATATAAATAGCCAGTGTGATTTAGTATTGGCTAGGACTCAGAAGACTGGGTTTCCAATCCTTCCTTAGCCACAGAAACTCACTGGAGGTGCCAATGGTAATATAACACAGAGGGGAATGCAAGTTTTAACTTTGTCTTGTCCTCTCAGTATCTTTCTCATTGAATAATAACAATAATTTCATGTCTGAAATTATTCTGGGTTGAAAGGATTTTTGTTGAAGAAACTCTGTTCAGGGAACATCCAAATGAGGCTCCTTTTATGTCCCCAAGAGCTGGGACAGAGAAAGGTGCTCAATCTGTCATGCAATACCTCCATCTTGAACTGCCAACTTTCCAGCCTTCCAGCTAACAAGGCGAGCTTCTTAACCACTGAGTCACTGTAGCCCCTTCTCATTGAATGTCTCAGTGCTTTGAAACAGAACTCTCACAAAAGAGGTGTCAAGTTTTGTGCAAAATTGCACAAACTTTCAATTTTTACAATCCTGTAACTAGCTCAAACAGAGGGTTACTGCTGCTCTAAGAATCTGACTGCGTGAGTTGATTGAATCTTTCTTTGTAATCACATACTACTTTTGTTCTCTCTCTCTCTCTTTGCTTTGCTTCCCAAACTCAAGTGACACTAGAGAGCCTTGACTTAATCATAGAGGTCTTAATTGTGGGGAGGAGTTCATTGTCCCACTTCCCTCCACAAGTGAGGAATGCCACTGGGTTTTAAAAGACCTTATGAATGAACGGTTTAATGGGAAATCTTACCATTTGTACACCAAGCCTTTGCATAGGATTGAGTCTTAGTAACATAACATTTGTATCTTTTATTTATTTATTTATTTATTTTATTGAATCTATTACCCCGCCCCACTCGGGAAAACCCGACTCATAGAGTTGCATCCATGCTGTAGCTACTGCACAGTAACTACCCAGCACCATCTGTGCAGTATTCACATGCTTCGAGATTGGATTATGTGCCGTACAATCTCACCACTGCAATGATGGGTACCATAGTACCAGTCGCCAGACAGCTGCCTCTGTACTGGGGTATTCATCCCACTACAGCAGGAGCTCTATACTAGGTGGCACACATACTGCTGTGCCTCTGCACTGTCTCTACTGTTTGTGGCATTCTCTGCCAAGATTTCAGAGTTTATTAGCAGTCAAAGATCATTGGCTCTGAGCTGTGTCTCTCCCTCCCAAACTTCATATCTGCTAAAGAAAAGACTGCAAAAATCTGCTTTCTCTGCTGCTTGGAAGAGACGTGGCTGCTCATAATGCCATTTCTTTCTGGTTCCTGTTTAACTTCCATGCCCATCCTTTTAGGAAGGAGGTGTGGGTTTCCATAACTGGAAACTAAGAGCTTGTCCAAACAGACATTTAGGTCCAAGGATCTGGGAATGGGAGGGGGGGCAGGCTGACCCACTGTTTTTATGGTCTCCGCACATGGTGGATGCCAAAACAGTCCCAATGCAAGCCTTTAAAGCCCTTGTCAGAGGGTTATACAGTACCTTTCTGGCACTTTCCCATGTGGGCCTTTCCCAGTGCCCAAAGACATTGGAAACAGCATACAGTGGTCCCTCGCTTAAAGAGCATAATGCTTTCCACAGGATTGCTCTTTAAGGGAGTTTGCTCTTTAAGTGAAAAGCCATTGTAAGTGACCAACTGTGAAGTTGGGGTGGGGGGGTGGGATTGCGAACCCCGATTTATTTGTTAATTGAGTTTTTGCTTGGTTTTATTTCTTAAGCGAAGCGAATATTCAGAGAAAATTCTGCTCTTTAAGTGAGTTACTCTTTAAGTGAGGCGCTCTTTATGTGAGGTTTGACTGTATATGGAAGCCTTGCAGCTGTCAAAGGTTGCTTCTAGTGGAAACATTTGGTATGCTGAAGGTGCCCCTTCAGCATATCAGGTATTGAACACTTCCCTAATCATCTGAGGAATGAGCAGTGTAAATTTATTTATATATATACAGTACTGTGCAGAAGTCTTACTGCACCACCAGTAGCTGGTTTGGGGGGAATTTAATGAGAGACAGGGGGTAGGAACGTAACTTAGTCACTGTAACTTTAGATTTCACCAAACTTAAAGAGTGGTGAGAAGAGAGGCAGCAGAAGACTCTCTCCAATTTTGGTGTGTGTAGGTAGCTTAGAGACTGAGTTATGCCCCTCCCCCTTCACTCATTGAATTTCCACCAACTAACTGGTGGTTGTCTAAGAGGTTTTCACTGTACAGTATTATCGATATCTGCCTATGTCTGTAGATCATTGACGATTCAATAGCATCACTTCAGTTAAATTTTTAAAAATAATTTCTGTATCTGCTTATTCCTGACCAAAACCATGGCTGCAGGCAGATTCTTGATGAGCGCTGCACACACAAAGAAACACATTTTTAAAAATAAGCAATGTTATGCATCCTATCAGCAATGATCTACAGACATTTTTTTTAAAAAAAGAATCACATCCCTTGGCCATGTACAACGAGGGCAAGTGGGCAAAGAATTGCTTCCCATTTGGATAGGAGAAGAATGCTGAATAGCACATCATTTCTGATGGTAAATGATGCTTTTGAAGACAATCCAGACTACACCTAAACAGGCAGTCTGGTTGGGCTCTAGTCTAGAAATAAAGGCCGCTTAAGGAGAGACCATAAGTAATCAGAAGCTCCCGATAGTTACAGGGCATATGATACACAGTGAAGGTCCTGTTCACATTACAAATACAGTACTTTCAAACACTTTTTTCTCCAAGGAATCCTAATTATTCTACTGCATTGATAATGTGTCCCTTTAAGACTCCAGTCCAGGGGTGACACTCCAGATGTTTTGGGTAGCAATCCTCTCTCTCTCTTTCTCTCTCTCTCTCTCTCTCTCTCTCTCTCTCTCACACACACACACACACACACACACACACACACACACACACTGCTTGTCCTGCCAATAATAAAGGACTTTGGGAATTGTGGTCCAAAACATCTGGCGTGCCAATAGTTTGCTATCCCTTCTCCAGTCTTTGGCAGTTGCAATCCTACACACTTGCTGATCTAAAGATAAGCTGTGGTGAAATCAGTGGATCTGAAATCCAAGTAAACATGCATAGATAGCGCTACGAAGAGGATAATGACTGTAGTATAAATATGTCCCTGTCCTCTTAAGGTTCACAAGAGAGTTTGCTAAATAATAATCATCTTCATGTATCATTTAATCTTCAGACTCTCAAACACAGCTGTGGAATTTCCCCCCCTCCATACTGAAGAATTTGTTACACTACATTAAGACCTCCTCTGTTTCCATACACAAATTGGAAGAAGGATAGGCTCTTTGTGGTGCAGCTCCTCAGACCTAGGCTGATATTTTGGGAAGTAACTTTAGAGAGCCGGAGATCCTGAAGCGTGGTTGGGGTGCAGTGGAATCCTCTAATGCTTCCTCTGGCCATTTGGCTACCACAAACAGACAGCCCAAGAGTAGGGACTCTATGGCCCCCTGGGGTTACCAGATTTCAAGTCCCATCAGTCCCAGCCATGATGGTCAGTGATCATGGGAGGTATAGTCCAAACCATCTGGAGGGACATAGGTTCTTCCTGAAGCAGAAGTAGCAGCATATGTCGTGCAGGCTTGATCAGTGCCTCTGTATTAGATTAATTTGCATCATCTTTATTCACTACAGAATTTAGAGTAGAGGATCCTGAGGTTTCCTTGCTGTGTTGGCAGGAACAATAGAAATTTTGGGTGGCCCACTTCCCTATCATTACCTCTCCCACACAGAGACGCTTTCACCACCTTTTCTTTTGTCCCTCCATCACCTTGCCCCCTCCCCCTGTGCCCACACCAATATATTGTATTGTAATGTAATGTATTGATTGTTTGTAAGCCGCCCTGAGTTGCCATGGCGAGTGGGCGGCAATATAAATTTGAACTAATAATAATAATAATAATAATAATAATAATAATAATAATAATAATAATAATAATAATAATAATAATAATAATAATAATAATAATAATAATAATAATAATAATAATAATAATAATAATAATAATGTGACCTGGAAGATGGAAGGAGGAGACAGGAACCTTTCTAATTGAAATTACAGGCAAACAATGCAAAACAACTTCCTTTAGGTCAGGCTAGTCTTTCCTATCTCTCTGGTTACTACATGTTGGGGTTGCACTAGAACTGTGATGGTGAACCTTGGCACTCCAGGTGTTCTGGGGCTTTAATTACCAGAAGCCGAAGTCAGCACTCCTGCTGATCAGGACTTCTGGGAATTGAAGTCCAAGAACATCTGGAGATCCAAGTTTGCTGACTCCTGCATAAGAATAGGTATTTGTATCCAACTTTAGGGTTCAGTGCTCATCCCTGTTTACAGACAAAGAGCCAGCGCTGTCTACATCATCTGCAGAAGTTTCCATGGACATGTGGCAAGTATGCCTCAGCACGGAACACTGTTTACCTTCCCACCAACGTGGTCCCTATTTATCTACTTACAATTTTTTTTTGCTTTAAAACTGCTAGGTTGGCAGGAGCTGGGACAGAGATGGGAGCTCACTCCATCATGCAGTACCCGGGAATCGAACTCCGACCTTCCAGTCAGCAAGTTCAGCATTTAACCGCTTGAGTCACCAAAGTCCCTCATAAGAACACTCAACCAATAAGCCATTAAATAACAGCCATCATAGGAGGACATTGCAACAAAGAGTTGACTGCATTAGGGTTTGGGAATTTCAGCATACTGTGTGTGTGTCTTTTGGCACCTTCTCTCCAGCCTTTTGAGAAAGCTGAGCCCGGTGTCATAGCCTGCAGGCAGTTCAAGAGGAGACGGCACAGAGCTGACCTGGATACCATCAAGGGAAGCCAGAGAGGTGAAAGGGGCTCCCTCCTGTTTCTTGCCCAGGCTTCCCTGACTGAGAGTTTCTTGAATCCCAGCCAGGAAGTGGGTGCTGGAGCCTGCCGCCTCCTCCTCCTCTTCCAGTGCATTCTCCTCCTCTCTGGAGACCTCTCAGCTCTCTCTGCATACGTCTCTCCCTCCCAGAGCCATCTGTCTATGAAGAGTTCACCACAATTAGCACTTGCTTAGTTGCTCCCTATTTGCTTGGCCTTGTTTGCTGCTGCTGCTGCTGCTTCTGCTTCACTGCATGGAGAACAGGGAACACAATGCCAGGCTCAGCGGGGACCCCTGGCTGGAGTTCAGAAAAGGTCCGCATTTTGGACTACCATTCTCGGGATCCTCCAGCCATCCTAAACAAGATTCTGGGATTTAGCAATCCATGAAAGGCACTGAACTTGATAGCTGGAAGTTTGGCAGGACAGCAGTTTGAGACTTGAGTTCTCCATGACGGAGTGAGCTTCCATCTCTGTCCCACCTCCTGCAGTTCAAAAGCAAGAAATTGCAAGTAGATAAATAAGTAACACTTTGGTGAAAAGGTAACAATGTTCAGTGCACTCCGGTGTCTAGGCATGCCTGCCACGTGTCCACAGAAATGTCTTCAGATGCAGACAGTGGCTATAAACAAAGATGAGCACCACACCTTAGATTCAGATACGACCGGCTTTTGAGCAAGGGCAACCTTTACTCATTTTGTCCAATGAGCCCTAAGCCTTACCCTGTTCATGTTGCAGGGAGATGCCCTGACTTTTTGTCTTGCTGTCTAAAAATTTGAGATCCAAATTGGAGATTTGTGAATGTGACCTAAGGTCACAAGGTGTTTGAGTTGGTGTGTCTGTCCCTTGTGCAATCTGTTCAATTGTGTTTTTTACTGTGCAGGATGTCCTTTAAGCTTGACAACTTACATGATGCAAAGCTAAGAAAGCAATAGTTTGGCTGCCAAGCAATTTATTTCAAACTATACTGGCTTATCAAACCATTTCATTTTAAACTGAATCGGCACTTTGGCATTCCAATAGAATGGGCTTTCTGCCCTCCCACTGCCAGGGCTACCAATGAAGTCCATTCTGATGTATTCACCCCAGAGGGATTTCCTTTCAAGGAACTGCAACTTGGATTCACTTCTCCACAATTAACCCGTAAACTGCTTTATTTACTGGCATAGAGCTGAAAAAGTAAACTGGCCCCAATGTCACTCTTGATTTGCAGCAGCAGGCAAGGAGTAGAAAGGAAAAATGGAAAGAGAGGTAGAGAAAAGCCCATATTTTGATTTTCCCCCAGGATTGCAACTGATTTTGATATCTTTATTTTTTTAAAAAAAACATTTCTTCAAACTGGCATATCTCTATATTGGAAAAAGATTTTTTTTAATGTCGGCAGCCGCTTGCAAGAAGATTTCTGAGGGTTGCGAGTGGAGCTGCTGTCACCACTGTTGCTTGAAGTGTGCATGTTATTAGTGACACATGCATTCACACATCCCAAACCAATTTAAAAAACTCTGATTCAGGAATTGATGCAAAATAAATGACCCCTGGAGGGTGGTTTGAAATAACCCGCTTGGCAGCCAGAATTCTACGCACTTAGCTTTGTATCAGGTAGTTGTCAATCTTTAAATTGATTTCGAACCTGGCAAACCCAACGCAAATGTAGAAGTTTTTACGAACGTAGACGTACCCTGTGTTTCACTCTCTAAGGGACTTTGGTTTGCCCACCCCTGCCTGCTTGTAGTGTGTTCCTTGTTTTGGATGGCTCAATCCATCACTGTCAGCTGTTAAGGATGGAGCATCTGTGGCTCTGCTCCAGCTGGGGCCGCTCCAAAAAAGTGCTAAAAACAGAATCATAAAGTATAATTAATGTAATAATCACAAAGGAATAAATACAAACAATATATGGATGCAGTAAATGCAGCAGCATGCGACTGAACAACAACAACAGCCAGAATGATAGGATTCTGGGTATATCCACGTTTCAAGTCCTTCGTTAGAACTCAGCTTTCACAAGAGCTGCTCGTGGTTTCAAGGAGCCCTGGTGGTTAAATTGCTGTTGTGCAACCAAAAGGTTGTGAGTTCGATCCTGACCAGGGTTCAAGGTTGACTCAACCTTCCATCCTTCCGAGGCCAGTAGCATGTTGGGGCACAATGCTAATTAACTTGTGGACTGCCCAGAGAGTTCACTAAGCGCTACACGGCGGTATATTAGTGTGATTGCTTTGTTTTGCATTTGAATACTGTTGGTTAGTTGTTCAACCTATAGGGCAGTGCTTCCCAATCTTTTTTGAGTCTCAACCCTTTTTTATAATAGTGAAGTAACCTGCAAACCTCCTGCCACATTTGCATTTAAAAGGCACTTTTAACAGGACAAAGAAAACACATTAAAATAGATTATTTTACTCCTAATGTAACTGCATTGCCATACGACCAGCCTCACAAAACGGTGGTGTCTCTTTAGGCTTGCAGGGGTCCCCCTGCGCTTCCTTTTCCCAAGACTTTTTTCATCAGTGCAATGTCACATAATTGTGACAACCCTCCTGGCAGTGGTGGGTTGTCAAAATTTCCGCTACCCCACCGTGACATCATGGACATCATGGGCAGAGCAAAAAAATATATAATAATAAAAATAAAAAATGTCTGTGCATGCGTCAAACCTCCATTTGATGCATGCACAGTTCTTTTTCTAGTGCGCATGCATCAAACCTCTATTTGATGCATGTACACTAAAAAATAGAGCAGTGCATGCATCAAACGGAGGTTTGATGCATGCGCAGTTCCGGGCAGCCATTTTGGCTGCCCGGAAATACATTTCTAGAGGGAGCCGGAGAGGTGACCAAACCGGTCGCCCGCTCACCTCCTGATGGGGTCCTACCGGTTCGGGCGAACCGGTCCGAACCGGTAACATCCCATCACTGCCTCATGGGAAACACTTTACAACCCCCAAGGGAAATTGGTGCACTAAGGCTGGAGTTCTCAACCTTTTTAAGCCGGGGGCCAGGTCATGATCCATCAGACAGCTTTTTTGGGGGGGGACAGCCATTTTGCCTTTCCTCCACCACATGGCACTTCCTGGTGTGGTGGTGGTGGGCCACATGAAATGGCCTTGTGGGCTGCATCTGGCCCACAGGCTGCAGGTTGAGAATCCCTGCTCTAAGGCATAACCAGAATTTTTTTAGTTTGTTTCACAACAGAGCATTTTTCAAAAATCAAGGAATTGCACTTAATAGTTAATGCCACAATCTGGGCCTTGAAGGTAGAGTGATATATTAACTGAATAAATGGTTGGTCTTCTTTAACAACACCCTAGATCTGCTACCGAAAGCAACTGCCTTACCCTTTTACTTGGTAACACTGACCTGAAGCTGCTGAGAGATCCAATCGAACGTATGTGTGCACAACAAGTGGATTGTAGAATATGTGGAATCCCCCAGTCCGGGTGTGTGTGTGTGTGTCAGCCATGCTGGATAAGATAGCAGAAAAGTCAACTTCTAAGCTCTGATCCATCTCTCAGCATCTGTCAGAGATAGATCTTCTTGTCCAATCAAGCTGAAAACTAAAGCGAGATCTTTTCAAATAATCATTCAGAAACACCAAGTGTTTGTCCTATACTTTGCCCCAATGTGAAAAGTTGACTAGTGGTTCTTAACCAATGCTCATCCATGGGTTTTGGACTTTAACTCCCAGTGGTACCATCCAGCATAGCCAATGATCAGGGATTCTGAGAAGTGACGTCCAAATCACCTGGAGGAACAAGGAGGGAAAAGCTCCACTCCAGCCCATACTTGATTAAATTTATTTAGCATTTCCGCCCATCGTGCCATGTAGCCGTCATCGCTGCCATTCCTTTGTTATCAGATGCTCAGTGAACCGAGATATAAGGATGTGAAAATGTAAGTATCATTCTTGTCAAGTTTCTCAATTTCCCCATCAGCATTCTTATTCCATTTCTGTTTCCATATCAGATCAAGACTCTCCTTCTCTCTCTCTTTCTTTCTCATGCAAATACATGCCTATTTGTCTGTGTGTGTTTCCAAAATGCTCACGTCTTTCTAAAATATACATTTTTATGGATTGTGAATATTCTTCAGATGAACACATTTTGTATGCATGTTTTGGGAGTATGCTTCCTCTGGCACTGGCAGAATGACTGAGCATGATAGCAGAGCAGTCCCTCCAAAAAATCCCATTAGGAATTCATAAAGGTAGACCATCATGTTATTAATTGTAATTCTATCCCAGCTATACTACAGTGAGTTCAAGGTGAAATAGATGGTAGTGCTTCGCCTTACTTCTCACAACAACCATGTCAGGTCCATCAGGATGAAAGTGAGTGATGGTCAAAGGTCATCCAATGATTTTCCTTTTAAAAATGTATTATAAATGTAAAACAAAATACATATAACAAAACAAATGTTTGAGTTATTAAAAATTCTTCACCTCAATACCCAGAGGTTGCCGTGGCTCAGTGGTTAAGAAGCTCACCTTGTTAGCTGGAAGGCTGGCAAGTTGGCAGTTTGAGACCCGGGTAGTGCATGACGGATTGAGCACCTGTCTCTGTCCCAGCTCTTGGCGGACATGAAAGGAGCCTCATTTGGACATTCCCTGAGTGGAGTTTCTACCGCAAAATATCCTTTCAACCCAGAATAATTTCTGACACGATATTATTATTACCTCAATTCTGTACCCTTTTATCTTCTAACACTGATATAAACTCTTCAATAAGTGACAAACGATACAACATTTGAATAAGAAATAAAAATAAAGATAAACGAAGACAAAACAAAAATAAGTAATACTCATGTGCCTATGGCCATACCACCCTGAACATCCCCGATCTTGTCATCCAATGATTTTGGATGAGAGCCTAAATGGTCCAACACTTGAACCATTACACCTCAGTTGGTTTCTTATCATTTGTTTCATCATCCTTGCAAGGTTAGGGGCTTGAGTACTTGGAAATGCCAAAGTACTCACTAAAACAAGCCTTCACAATGTTTGGCCCTCCAAATACTATTGAACTGCAACTCTGGTCAGTCTTACTCAACCCAGCCAATGGTAAGAGATGATTGCAATCCAGCAACATCTGGATGGTCATTTCTTTCGCCTTCCCTGTCATAGAAGTTCACCATCTTTCCCTCTATTGTATTGAGAGCAAGCCCATCATTTTGAGAAGAGAAAGAAAATGAAATAAATGAAAGCACTCCATGATTGCATTGAGCCATCTGGAAGGTTTAGATGGTGGTACTTCAGATACAGGCAGAAGGGCGGGGCCAGAACAGGAGTGCACATTAGGTCCTTCTCCTACAGAGATTGGGTAAGGAGAGGCAGGAGTCAAAATCTATGGACCAGTACAGTGTGGACTCTGGTTGCTAATTTAGAGTCCAGGGATGTGGCAGATATTTGCTAAATTACTCATTCTCTTCAGGGTAGGTTGTCACAACATTTCAAGACAGGAAAATCTGCTGAGAAATTGTTGGCTCCTCCAAAAATGTTTACCTCAAGTGCAAGAACAAGACGAGAAAGTTTTAGTGTCCATTTATGTTGCAGTGTACAGAAGACATCTCTGTGCAAATATAGCAGTGTTTTCCCCTTTCTGAATCAAAGCATATGGGCACGCACACACAGAGGAAGCTCAGAAGGTCTGATTGGTTGGTCAAAAAAATGCAAAACACCCATCCAGTGCTTCTAGATTTTAAAAAATCTGTGCCACAAGGCCGCAGCAGAGATAATTCTGTAAAACTGCACACAGTTCATTCTTGCAAGTATGAGAACATTCGCTGGTAACAGGAGAAAATATCTTTGTGGTCTCTCAAGTGAGGGATAAAATTTGCCAGTTTCTTGTGATGAACAAGGATTTACAACCTTACTGTAGTGTCTCCCACTCAGCCTCTAGTAAGAACCAGCCAGCTTTTGCTATTTTTCTGTCTGAGCAGTGACCCTAGTAATGCAATTCCTACTAACTCCTAACTAAAAAAAAACTTCCACCTCAACCCCCTTTTTTGAGGTATTTAAAGACAACAGAAGGGAATTGCTATATAGCAGTGACAGGAAAGTGATGGCAGGAAAGAGGGTTAATGCTACTCCCTCTGACAGGCAGATCTATGCTAAACTTCACTTGCTGTGACTGATGCTATGGGTATCTTTCACTGAGACACACAGACACACCACACACACTCTCTGCCGCTTTCCTCTCTAGCTCCTGGTGGACAGTAGTTACTCTTCAGAGATCTTTGCATCTTGGCTGCAAGAGATGAAGTTTTTTGCTGATGGTATCTGACATCTCAGCTGCTTGCTGCTGGAGATTAATGGCTCTCCAAACACAAGTGGAGAGGGAAAGAGCCCCTGGAGAACACACACGGGGAGGGAACGTCAGGCGGCTGCTCTCACAACACTCACCAAGCCTGCCTTTGCCTGTTACTGGGCTGGCATCTGCTTTTGGCAAGAGGAGAGCACGTCGTGCCAAGAGGCCATGAGGAAGAGCAGTCAGGTAGTGACAGGACCGCCATGTTTTTTGTCCCAGTAGAGTTCTTCCACATTTCACAGGGGACTGTGGTGGCTTAGTGGTTGAGACGCTAAACTTCACGACCAGAAGGTTAGCAGGTCGAGACCTGAGTGGTGCACGATGGAGTGAGTTTCTATCTCTGTCCCAGCTCCTGCCAACCTAGCAGTTCGAAAGCAAGAAATTGCAAATAGATAAATAAGTACCACTTCAGTGGGAAGGTAAACAGTGTTCCGTGCACTCCGGTGTCTAGTCATGCCTGCCACATGACCACTGAAACGTCTGTAGATGCAAACACTCCGGCTCATTGGCTATAAACAGAGATGAGCACTGAACCCTAGAGTTGGATACGATTGGCTTTTGAGCAAGGGCCACCTTTCCCTTACTTTTCACAAGCTTATGGAAGTTTAGCAGCCAACCATTTCCCTAGCACTAGAGAGGTAAAGTGGGTTTGTCTGTCTATTGGTCTGTCTTCCTCTTAAGTGTTTACCCTGGATTACTAGTGTTAAAAGAACAGTAGGCCTAAAGGAGAGGGCCAATTGGGCTGCCTTATGTTGTGATGGTAACTAATACAAATGGTTTGTGACAAGGATGAAATCTAATAGCTGTTGCTAGGGCTGCTAGCTTTGTTGCGACCCTGCTTTGGTTCCTTTAGCAGTAGCCTGGTCAAAAGAAATGTAAAAGGTGACGGTTTTTTTGACAGATAAGCTAAGAGGGAAAACTTCACTTGTTTAATTACTGTGGTAATACACTAGTACCCCGGATAACGATGAGACTTGGTTCCACAAGTCTTGTCGTTATCCGGTTTTTAACGTTGTGCGATACATTGATAACATAATGTTTAAAAAAGCCCTGTTTCCCTGGAGGCTGCAGCAAGCCAAAACGTCAGGGTTCGAACTCTGACGTTTTGGCTTGCTCCACTGGCTGGGGACGTCGGGGAAGCCCAGTAACAGCTGTAGATCGGGTCCCCTGCCTGCTCCAGAGAGATCAGAGGACCCAATCTACAGCTGTAGGGTGGCTGGGGAAGCTGACGGGGACTCCCTGTCGGCTTCCCTAGCCACCCGCCCTTGCCTGCAGCTGTGGGGTGGCTGGGGAAGCCGACGGGGGAGGGCCCCCCCAGCTTTCCAGCCACCCCACCCCTGCCTCCGTAGCTGCAGGGTGGCTGGGAAGCTGAACAGAGAGCCCCGTTCAGCTTTCCAGCCACCCTGCTGCTAAGAACGACTGTATCAGATAACACTAAAAAGAACGTTATCCGGTGCAAATCTTCCCCCCAAATTTGTCGTCGTCATGCAGTTTTAGCCTTATCCGATGCAATCGTTATCTGGGGTATTACTGTATATGGTTTAATGCAGAGGGTCAGGGTTGCTGCACTAAGACCTAGTAATTCTAGTGATTGTGTTTTGGTAGGGGCACTTAAAAGGACCCTAACAGAACTTTCAAGGTAAGTGAAATATTTAAGGAGTGATTTTTATGACCACCACCACCACTTGTCATGGTCAAGTGGCCTTAGAACTCAGTTGTCCTGAGTGCTAGTCCATCACTCTATCCCAGAGATTCTCAACCATAGATTTAATAAGATTCTCAGAGTCTAAAATGAATCCCTTGCATTATTTCTTCAGCTCTCTTTCCAGAATTACAACCCCTCCATGGCAGCACTTGGAGCCCATTTAAAGACCAGATCTCTAGGCCTCCCTTGCTTGACACATAAACTCTAGCGTTCAGTGCTCATCTCTGTTTATAGCCAAAGATTCAATGCTCCCTGCATCTGCAGACATTTCCATAGACATCAAGTTCAGCATCTTGACCACTAAGCCACCTCAATCCCCTACCAGAACTCTGCCCCTCTCCAAATATTCATTTCATGTTAGAAAATTATTCTTGGTTGAAAGGACTTTTGCTGGAGAAACTCCACTCAGGGAATGCCCAAATGAGGCTCATTTCATGTCCCCAAGAGATGGGACAGAGATGGGCACTCAATCCATCATGCAGTACCTGGGTCTCGAACTGCCGACTTGCTAGCCTTCCAGTAAGCGTCTTAACCACTGAGCCACCACAGCCCCTTTGCCTGCCTATGGGGCACAAGAGTCTTACTGGCCTCTTCCTCTCCTTTCTTTTCCCCTTCTGGCTCCCCCCTCCCATCTGTGCACTCCCCACTGCCATGCCCTTCCCGCCTCCTGCTCCCTCTCGTTCCCAGTCCTGCTGACACTTTCATTAGCAGCTGGATGGGATCAATGCCTTTCACTTTCAAGTTCCTTCATTATTCATGAGATGCCTTCTTGACCCAAGACACTGCTCTGTGGTGCTTCAGCCAAGACACTGCTCTGTGGTGCTTCAGCAGCTGAGGGGGGGGGGGGTAGGAAAAGTGCTAGAGTCCAAGGAGCAGATGTATTTTAAAAACAAACACATAGATGAAGAATTGGAGAGTTGAACTCTTAAGGGGGGTGGCGTGGGAGATAGCTGACCTCAAGGGGAAGCGGCAATTAGGAGAAGGAATCTTGAAGTCCAAGCTTCCTATCTTCTACCTAAAACTTTTTTTAAAAAAAATATATTTCTCCCCCAAAGTATTGATGGCTTGTTCTCCTGGGATAGGTCATACAATCTTAATTCTTTTCCCTTGCTTTCTGTAGAAACAAAGGTATTCACTGCTTCTTATTTTCTGTCTTCTCTCCCTACAATACAGTGGTACCTCACTTAAAGAGTATAATGTGTTCCACTGGATTGCTCTTTAAGTGAGTTTGCTCTTTAAGCAAAACACCATTGTAAGTGACCAATTGAGACTTCTGGTGGTGGTGGGGATTGCAAATCCCAATTTATTTGTTAAGTGAGTTTTTGATTGGTCTTATTTGTTAAGTGAAGCAAACATTCAGATAAAATTCTGCTCTTTAAGCGAGTTACTCTTTAAGCGAGGTGCTCTTTATGCGAGGTTTGACTGTACAGTCAAACCTCATATAACACTAAAACCTGGTTCCACAAGTCTTGATGTTATATGATTTTTAGTGTTATCCAATGCATGTTAAAATCCTATGGGAGCCATAGAGATACATTGTAACCACATAGGCTTTAGCGGTTGTTATCTGAAGCATCCCATAGGATCTTAATGTTATCTGATGCAATTCTTCCCCCCAGATTCCTTAATGTTATGCGATTTTCATGTTATTCGATACTAATGTTATATGAGGTATTACTGTACTTGCTTTTTTGAGCTTCACAGGTAAAATGGGATTTAGGAGGGGAGGGGAGAATTCTTCCCTCCAGTGATGTCCCTAATCCAGTGCAAGTGCCATCGCCATACACATCCACTCCTAAACACACACACTTAGATTCACACAAACACGTCACAGATACAGACACATACCTACGCATTTCCCTTGAGTGCCTCTAAATGACGTTGGGATTTCTAATCATAGATCTCACACACTGTGTTTAGCCCTCTCCATACAGGTTGGCCCTGAGATTATAGGACCAAGGTGGGGAAAGTGTGACCTTCTAGATGCTGTTGATTTGGAACCTCTGGCAATCCACCGTATTGGATGTGATGATGAAGGCTGATGGGAGTTGCAGTCCTACAAAATCTGCAACCCGTTACCCAACAGAGATATTCTACAGTGCAGAAGCAACAGCATTTTCTTCAAAAAAATTATACAGTTATCATTTGCAAACTGCTGAAACAAACACCATGATTCTTCTTGTTCTTTGTGCTAAGCAAGACAGGACATTATTTAGCATGTCTCTTGGAAAAAATGAAGCCATCCACCTAAAATAGAAGATAGGCTATCAGCAACAGTCCATGATATTTTGATGCTCAAACTGGAAAATCCAACCAGTTCCTCCTGCTTTGAAATGCCTGCTGAGAAGTATCAAAGATTGTTCATGAATGGAACTGTAAACTGATTGCCTTGAGTGGTTCCTGGAGGTTCTGTTTTGTATAAAAGGAGGAAAGTAAAACAAAGAGTCATTTAGTGCTGTCAGAGTTTGGGAGTTTGTCAGTGACTGATTGGGGAGGGGGATTTGTTTGTTTTTAAGATATTATAAATAAAACAACAAATGGTTTCCATATCCCCCCCCCCAAACTTATTCTCCTTGATTAGACCTTTCTTTTTATTCAATTCCCAAGTGAGTTTATCATTTAACGTAATTTCCCACATTTCTTTATACCATTCTTCCAATTTTTAACACGGAATCACTTTTCCAATTTCTTGCAATACATTGCTACAGTTAGCATTATAGATAACAGGTCTTTTTTTATTTGTGTCCATATTCATATTGTCTATTTCTGTCAATAAGGCGGTACTCGACTCCAGTCTCAGGTCCAAATTCAGAATTTCCAATATCTCTTTCTCTATTTTTGCTCAAAAAGCCATAAAACTTTGCAACTCTACCACAAGTGTGGTGAAAGTTAAAGGGGACAAACCAGTACCAGATCACATGAGCTTTTGGAAATGGCAATCTAGAACTGGGACAAAACTGCGATTGCCAGGGCTTTGTATATAACACAGGGTTATATTAATCCTTTTCTATTTTTTCTGTTTTGTTTTAGTCCTTTTAAGGTATGGGTAATGAAAAAATTATTGATAAATAAAACTAATAATATATGAATATAAGTAGATTTAAATAGATGTTTAAATGGGAGAAATATAATAAGATGAAGAAAGTAATACCCATTTTTATTTTTATTTTGTGTGTTACCTTATTAGATTGTTTTTATGGATTTTTTAATTTTTTCTTTTTTTCATTTATGTATTATATTGTTATGTAATTTTTCTTTGTTTCATTTATATTGTTGTAGAATTGTTGTATCAAAAGATGACGGGACAGCAATTCCAGGTCATACAGATTCAAGGTCTTTTATTGCACAATGGTTCACAGATAGTATCGCTACTCAAATCTGAGAACACCGAAGGGTCCAAAATAATAGAGTTTATATACCCAGTAGTAAACAGGAAATGCATGGCACCTCCACCATGCTGGTCTTAGAATCTTAACACCTTGGTATTGGTTCAAGGGACAAAGGAATTCAAATAAAACACTTGTATTGGTTAGTGGCCAAAATTCACACTTATATGTCTTCTACTGTTGGGTACTCTTATAAGACCTCTATTCTAATGAGGAAGGGTTTATTGCCAGCCTGAACAACAGGCAGGCAAGTTTTAGCTGAATCACTGTCACTCCACTTTCTAGGATATTAAGAGGGCAAAGATGGAGTCTCTTTGGTTCTATATTTTTCTATATTCCAGCATAATATAGTGTTGTGATGTGATGTTATATGTTTGTTTATTCATTTGTTCTTTTAATGTCAGCAAAATTCAATAAAAATATTTTTAAAAATAAAACAACATATCATCTTGAGTCCAGGTAGTTTTGTATCTAGCTAGATATAAGTAACAAAGTATAAATATAGAGAAGAAAAATAAAGGCTAATGGCTATACTGTATAGTTAGAAGCTGGCAGCTTATTCTTGTAGGTTTTTTAAAAAACCTTTCACTTTCTTTGTTTGTGGCTTGTTTTTTAAATAAATCTTTTTGATTTCCAAACCCTGCTTTTTATTTTGTAGATAGCAACAACCACATATACCACACTGATGAGTGCTACAAAACATAATGTATGTACAGTAGTTAATAATAATTTCATGTCAGAAATTATTCTGGGTTGAAAGGATTTTTACTGGAGGATCTCCACTCAGGGGATGCACAAATGAGGCTCCTTTCATGTCTCCAAGATCTTTTCCCACTGAAGTGGTCCCTATTTATCTACTTGCAATTTCTTGCTTTCAAACTGCTAGGTTGGTGGGAGCTGGGTCAGAGACAGGAGCTCATTCTGTCATGCAGTACTCGGGTCTTGAACTGCTGACTTGCCAGCCTTCCAGCTAACAAGGTGAGCTTCTTAACCACTGAGCCACAACAGCTCCTAATATATGTAGTATCAGCAAAGTAAGCAAAGGCATGTTTAACCGTCCTAAACACTCCTTTTAAAAGGGCAATACGAAATCAGCCTTTAGCTGTGGGAGAGTTACAGCAGCAGTGTAAAGGGAACCCTGGCTGTTTGCCCAGGTGTGTGTGTGATAGGGATAATCCACGGGAAGGACTCCCAGTTCAAAGGTTTAAATCAGGGGTACCCAAACCTTTTGGGCCATGGGCCGGTCACATGGTTCAGCAGGCTGGTCAGGTGGTTTAGCAGCCCGCTCACATGGTTCCTCCCACCAGAAGCAGAAGTAAAATGTGCCCTGCAATCTGTTTTGCAATAGATGTTTTGCAACAGGATGAGATAGATTTTATAGGCTGCCATTTTCTCTGCTTAAACCAGGGATGCCCAAACTATGGCCCGTGGGCTGGATCTGGCCCCTGACACCAATTCATCCAGTCCACATCGCTCCCAGAAGCTGAAGCAAAACATGCCTGTACGACGTGTTTTACTTCAGCTTCTGGGGGCAATGAGGGTGTACAGGCCAGATGAATTGCCGCCAGGGGCTGTAGCTTGGGTACCCTTTATTTAAATGACAACTCCCAAATAAAATCGGCATAGGAAGTTTGAGGGTGATTGTCGTTTCGGAAGTAGCACATACAGGTGGAAGCCTTCCAGAATCCCTGGCCGCTGGAACATGCTGGCATCTGGAAGCTGAAATCCAAAATGACTGGAGAACCAAAGATTGTGAACCATTATTTGTGTTCACAGACTGGTTTATATTTTCTCTCTCTAACTCCCATGAGGGCATCTATGTGACTATCCAGTGTTTAATTGTGGCAGGCACTTCCAAAAAAGGAGAAAGGAGAGGGGGTTTTGTAGGGAAAGGAGCAGAAGCCCTGATGTTATACAGTTCGTGCCTTCGACATACCAAAGGCACTAATGAGCCAGGACTTGTTGTGCTAATTGGGATGATTGCTGGGGTTAGTGATCCATACTGTGGATGATCAAAGGTTGGGTTAATGAACTCCGTCCATGGTGAGTGACTCTGATCATAAACAGCCCTGACTCTCTGATGCCATTTTGCCTCTCCTCTCATGGCCTGGCTGAGCTAGCAGCTGTGTATAATTAGAAAAAGTGAGAAGTCCCGGCTGAAAGGTTATTAGAAGAACTAAATCGAAGCCAAAATGATCCTCCATTGATAGGGGAGAAAAGAATCCCATGCAAGAAGAACAGATAGGTACTCTTTACTATCCTTTGAATGGCTACTATCTGTTAAGAATATCAGTCAAGAAACAAAATTTTATTTATTTAAACTTTTATGCCGCCCTCCTCAAAAAGACCCAGGGTGGCTGACAAAACTCTCAACACCTAAAACACAATAAAAACATAATATAAATTAATATAAAATTTTGAAAATAAAGAAGACAAAAACATTATGGCACTTTCAAGATCAATTGCTATATTTTAATGTGCGCTTTCGTGGATCAAATGCACTTTATCAGACACAGGAGTAAAATTTAATAGCAATATTTATACATGGCTCCATGACCTGAGAAAGTGGACTTGATTCACAAAAGCTCACATTAAAATAGAACAGTCATTAAGGTGCTACAATGTTTTTGTCCTCTTTATTTTTTGTTTTGTTTTCCTTTTTGTCTAATATGCTGACATGGTCACTACTTCAAAAATTTTACCCATTAAAAAGTACTGTATGCTGTAGATCAGGGGTTCTCAGTCAATTTTGAGGGCTGGACGTCCATTATGTCATGTCTGCACGATGGGGTGGCCATTTTGTCCCAATAGCTTAAAAGGGGCAGTCATTTTGTTGCTCTTGGAGGGGGGGCACATGAAATGGCACCATGGGCTGCAACCGGCCCACAGCCCTTAAGTGGGAACCCTTGCCAGATCTTTTTAAGGTGTGTGGGGTAGTTTGTTTGTTTGTCTATGATTCCCAGGTTCTCCCAGTGACCATGCTAGCTGACATATTCCAGGAAATACAGTCTAGAAATGTAATGTTTCCAATTTCTAACACCTACCAACTGTTCTTTTTTAAACAGTTTTTTTTTATAAAGGTGTGGGACTTTATTATGGCAAAATTAGCCTTCTTTCTTCAATTTTACCTTTAGCAGGGTGGCCAGATGCAAGAATGGAGATTTACTTGGTTCTTCTTCTTTCATGTCCTGATCAAACCCTTGACTGCCAAAATGAAGCTACTTTCTTGGCTTTGTCATTGGCCAAACATAAATCCTTGTTGGTACATGTTTCTGGCAGACCAGTAAATGAGCCGGATTCTGTATCTCTCCCTATTCACACAGCATGTTGTTATCCTCCAACAGTCCCCACTTGAGCATGTTGGTCTTGCATTTAGGGACTACAACCCTCAGCCTATTCATAGTCCTCCAAGTGATGTAGGGGAGGTTGAGTTCCTCTGCTATATCTTCATTTAATGTTGTTCCTTGCCCAGTGAGCTTCTTCCTCCATCTTCTAATTTGATTTTGCTCTTGTGTGCTCACAGGAATGTTTGTTCTTGCCATAAAGCTCTTCCTGGATCTGAGCTGGCAGACTTGAGGCACATACCTATCCAGAGGATGTCGATGGTCATTCTCTTGCTTAGTTCTCTTGGTGTCCACTGCTACTTCTCTCCTTATCTTAGGTGGAGCAATACTAACAAGAAGATATCTTTTCTCAACTGGTGTAGGTTTCAGGCATCCTGTCATTATACACATGGCTTTGTTAACAGCAATGTCAACTTGTTTTATGTGTGTGGATGCACTCCATGCTGGAACAGAATACTCTGCCACAGAGATGCTCAGGATCAAAGCTGATGTACGCAGCGTGGATAGTTGAGTTCCCCATTTATAGCTTGTGAGTTTCCTGATGATTTTGTTCATTGTGCTAACTTTGGCTTTGTTATTCAAGCAGTGCTGCTTAAAAAAGAGTGTCCTATCAAGGATTAGTAAAGGTAAAGGTTTCCCTTGCTTAAAAGCCAGTCGTATCTGACTCTAGGGTTCACTGCTCATCTCTGTTTTGCTGAGGTATTTTGGTGCTGAACAATGCTGTAATCGTTTCCTTTGCTACATAACATCCTACTCAACCCTTGCCTCTCAGTTTCAAATGTCTGTTTAAATGAGATAGATCATATGACAAGTGCTATCAATAGTAATAATAGTAATTACATGAACTGAGGTCAATTATGATTTATTTTTACCCTTTCTAGGGTTTTTCTAGCTGCAGAGCACTCATAAATGTTTTACCAACCACTTCTTCTGAGGATGCTCTTGAGCTGTGTAGCTTGTCCAAGGCAACACAGGCTAGCTGTTCTTTCAGGAGGCATCATGGGGAATCAAACACTTGATCTCCTGGTTCTTCAGCCAAGAGCTAGCACTCATCTAAAACAACTGTTAGAGATGCTGGTGCTCTGTCCTCTTTTCCATCTGCCCTCCTTCACCCTCAAGTCTTACTCTTCTTCAGTATATCTCTTAACAGAACCACTGCAACTTTTTATTTTGCCTACAATTGCACAACCAAATGCTTCCCCACTCTTATGGCCCCTGGGAGTGGCCATCAATCACTTCCCACCACTTCCAGGACTTTTCCCTCTCTAACACAGTTCTTCTTCACTCAAATGTTTCTTTCTCCAGAGATAGGAAATAGGAACTAGAGCTGGAGTTCTCAACCTTTTTAAGCCAGGGGCCGGTCATGCTCCCTCAGACAGCTTTAGGGACCGGATGGCCATTTTGTCCTTCCTCCACCACATGGCACTTCCTGGTATGGTGGAGGCGGTGGGGGCCACATGAAATGGTGCCAAGGGCCACATCCAACCCATGGGCCGCAGGTTGAGAATCCCTGAACTAGAGAAACCACATTAGGTGTAATATGTGGAGATAATATCAGGAGATCATCTTTAACTTAAACTGTTGTATATGTAACCTAAACTGCTGAAAAGCTTACAGCATTGCATCTGCAGAAGAACTGACTATTAAAGGAACAGCCTGAAGACGCTGCCCCAGCTGTGCAGGTGGCTGACTGCCGCCCCAACCGTGTGGGCAGCTGAGGACATCTCTGCCCCCTGGACTTTCTCCACCTGCCCGGGAGGGGGGAGATAAAAGGCCTGCCGGGCAGATCCCCGGCTGTGTGGGTGGCTGACCACCGCCCCGGCCATGCAGGTAGCTGACATCCCGGGGGTGTGTGTGACTTTTTCCACCTGCTGGGGGAGGGGGTGTAAAAGGGCCACCTACCCAATCTTTTGAACTTTCACTAGCTTTCCCTCTTGTTGCTTTCTTTTTTCTGTTATCATCTTGTGTATTGTACCAATTTTGTAAGCCACCCTGAGTCACCACGATTTGGAGAGTGGGCGGCTATATAAATTTGAACTATAAACAAACAAATAAATAAATAAACAGGAGCAGACCTGACTGCTCCAACCAAACAGTTGGTGGTTAAGGCTGTGGTGGCTCAGTGGTTAAGAAGCTTGTCTCATTAGCTAGAAGGCTGGCAAGTTGGCAGTTCAAGAACCAGGTATTGTATGACAGATTGAGTGTCCATCTCTGTCCCAGCTCTTGGGGACATCAAAGGAGCCTCATTTGGGCATTCCTCTCCTGCAAAAATCCTTTCAACCCAGAATAATTTCTGACACAAAATTATATACAGTAGTTGGCAATCCCGTTTCCACAGTACTGTGTGCTTTCTTTTTCAGGTAGATGTCTGTCTGCCTTAAATTATGTTGTAAATAAAAACATCTAGAATTGCTGTGGAGTCTCTGAATCCTATTTAGTACCACTAGCTTTTTCAGTTTTCCTTGTTCAAGCATTTCATGGTGTATTTCAAAGAGTACTGCAGAATTCACTTGCCTGGCTCACTCTTTAGAATATTCTTGGGGTTGGGTGGGAAGTGGGGGGCAGACAATCTTAAACAAAGAAGAACTTTATGACAGAAGTAGAACACAGCTGGAGATGATAATTGCTTTTGTTAGAGCAAGATACTCCACAAAGAGTATATTAAGTGTCTGATTCTTACATTGCCAGATTTTTATTACAGAGCTGTTATGTCTTTTAATGGCTATGTGATGGGCGGGAGAGTAGGAAATAACACATCAAATAAAGTCAGACTTAACAGGCAGATGCAGTGATGGAAGGAGTTTTATCTGCAGCTATTGTATAGCTTCTTTTCTTCCATATTCCAAATGTACATGTTGTGAAATATTGAATTTTCTTTTCAAAAGTAGGCAAGATATAGCACAGGCAGTTAGGGGTTATAATGCAAACTCTGACTGGATAGAATCAGTCAGACTCAAAACCTATCAACATAACTCTCAGTCAAGGACTCCAACAACAGGTGTTGAAGAAGATGAGATTGACTCGATGAGAGAAACCACGATCATGAATTTGCAAAAGCTGAGCGGAGCTGTAGTGGACAGGACAATTTGTAGATCTGTCATTCATAGAGTTGCCATTGGCCGAGGACAACTTGACAGCACATTCATGTTACTATCCTGTTTCTCAGCCTGATAAGCCAGCTAGCCCTGGCTGGGAGGTGTTTTGTTTTGTTGGTAGGGGATTTAACAATGGAAACCTGAAACTAGGTTCCAGAAACTCTCCCACCACTGCTGTTGCAGGGGGAACTGTGCGTTGCAGTGGCTGCATGGGTGCCCACAGAGGGGGCGCCGAGTGCCACCTCTGGCACACGTGCCAGAGGTTCACCATCACTGGCCTCTGGTCATATATTTATTTATTAGTCAAATGTATATACCGCCCTCCTTACCAGGGCAACTCAGGGCGGTTTAACATATCATATAAAAACATCAATAACAAATCTGAATCATTTTTTTTAAAAAAGCTTTAAAATAGACATTAATAACAGATTAAAAGTTAAAACTCACTCTTAAGAATTAAAAAGAAGTTAAAGGAGAGAGGGAGCTCACACCAACCAACAGGCTAGGGTCGTTGTACAACCCGTACCCCATACCTGCCCCGCCATCCATGTTTTTAAATTCTTCTTAAAAGACAGCAACTCCATCTGGAGGTGCAGCTCCATTGGCAGGAGGTTCCATAGGGCTGGAGAGGACACAGAAAAGGCCCTCCTTCTGGTGCCAGAGAGATGTGCCTCTCTGGCAGATGGAACAACTAGAGAGCCTCTGGTGGGACGGGCAGATGTTCTTGGGGTGAGGCGGTCTCTTAAGTATCCTGGCCCACTACCATGTAGGGCTTTAAAGGTGATAACCAGCACCTTGAATTGCACAAAACAAACATTTCCCTGCTGTCAGAGGCATTAAATGGCTTCTGGACTTTTCTAAGTGGATCCAAGATGGATTCCTTACTGCACAGTGATTTCTGTGTGTATTTCTGCAAAGCTTTCTCACCCTAAATTCAAAAACCCAGCTTAATGTTTTGGTAAGCTGGAAATTCCTAGACCTTGTGGCGAAGGGAAAATGTGCAATTCCTTAACACCACTAGGCCCAGGTGTGTCAACAATCTCGAGTATGAGAACAGACTTGTTATGCTATTTACTGCAATTCTATTGGTAGATGCTAATCTTGTGACATAGAACGTCCATGTTCTTTGTAGCAGAACATGTTAGTTCTGAGGGAGGATTAGTTGTTGGATGAGTTTGGAGGAAGAGAGAAGATGGAGTAATTAGACGTGGAGTCTAATCTAGGCTCAAATATAAAGAATGGACAAAATGAAAAGGAAGAAAGGTGTTTAGACAGATATATTACTTTACTTTCAGGTGAAGGGAACACATTGCTTTTGTCTCTCCCTGGAATTTTATTTTTGAAACATCAGTACCCATTTTTCAATGGACTATCTGAATGCTATTATTTTGGATAAAAAAACCTTTCTTTCATCATAATGTCTGGATTATTGGTAAATGGATCAAAGAAGAGAATCTAAGCCGCATTCATGCTACCTGATATGCTATCTGTTAGCTCTCCTTTTTAAACAAGTGATTGACACTGGGATGCTATTCACTGAAATCTTGCTTTAAGCTAGCAAGTGGGGTCTGTCTAACTGGTGACAGAGGAATTGAGATAACCTTCACCCAGCCTGGACCCCTGAGCCTCTGGTATAGGAGAATTCCAGAGATGACAGGAGGAGGCCGAAATAGGCGTGAAGTCGTTACACCTGCTGGCTCCACTGGTTCTGTGGATAGCCAGATCCAAGGGAGTAGGGTGTTTTTTAAAACTACAGTGGACCCTCGCTTAACAAATTTAATGTGTTCTCTGGGACCTTTTGTACCATGAAAAATTTGTAAAGCGAATTTCCCATAGGAATGCATTGAAACCCAAAATCTGTTAACTGAAACATGGTTTCCCATAGGAACGCACTGAAAACCAATTAATCCATTCCAAAAATTTTTGTTAACCCAGCCACTATTTTCTGTGGATTTCCTTCTGTTATGAGAATTTTGTGTTAAGCGAGCCGCTTGTTAAGCAAGGATCCACATTAATCAGTGGAAAGTATGGAAGAATTGACTCACCAAATCCTTGCTGATTCAATGGGCCTTCCTTATTGTGACTGACTACACCAAGCAACAAATTGATTCCAGTTTTGTCAGGCACTGCCAATCTGCTTGCGGTTTTAATCCAAACTTCCATGGAGCAACTTGAGGAGACCTAAGAAGACAAGGGATGAATTTAATGTAGTGCAGGAAAGGACTTCAACTCAAGAAGTTACACCCAAATAGCTAACTGTAAGGGATTGTGAGAGTTGTGCAAAACATCTGGAAAGTAAAAGTTTCTTTGTCCTTGATGTAGCAGCTAGAATGCTGATCAAAAGCAATGATGTTCAAATCCCCTCTTCACTACATAATTTCATTAGGTAACCTATCTCATGGGGCTGCTTTATAGATAAAGCAGGATGCAAGTAGAGCTGATATGTTGTCTTGAGATTCCTTAGAGTAGGGTAAATGCAGATAGTTTTTTTTTTAAAGAAACTTTCAATCACGCAACAAAATTGTACTTTTGCTTGCGTGTGAGTGTATGCAAAAATGCTGATGTCCATTTCCAAATGTTCTCTCAGCTTCTCATTCATTTAATTACTGCCCGTCTCAACTGGAGCCAGCAAATTCATTGCAATTTATGGCCACAGAGAGACCAGTATTTTTCAGCCATCAAATGACTGCAATTAAAGGGCTGGAGCTGAGGCCAATAGGGGAGAAGGAAGTGGAGAGAGATGGTGAGGGAAAGGGTGCCATGTCGGATCCTGTTATTCTTCTGATTTCCCATCTCACAACCGCAATGAATGCATCACTGAAATGCAAGCTGGATGCAAAACATGCTTTCCACCTGCCCATTTGCTATGGAGCCTCCAGCCGGAACTCCCTTTGAGGCAGCATCAAACATTCAACTTTGAAGGCATGATACCCTTTTGGAAATTATAGTCCTATCCTTAGCCTGGCCTTTTGCTATGCCCTCTACTTCAATGGCTAGCTCAATTTACCTTTAGCAAAAATAGATTCAGTGCTGTGAAAGCTGTCTTTCCCATCTTTTCTGGCCACACCATTCACAGCAGCTGTAAACATTTAACAGCCCCAGCCCCCACCACACCACACCATGGAGGATGGCACAAAGCATCATATTCACAGCCTCTGTGGGTCAGGCAGCTGCTGAAGACACAGGTTTAGAATCTGGGGCGTGGAGAGTGGAAGGGCAGGGAAGCAACTTCTGTTAATGTTTTCCATGGGATAACAGTGCAACTTGTAATGTGGCATGCAGAGTTGAGCTATATACCAGATAATTTTGAAAGGGGAGGTCTGTACAGCCCTAAATGGTTTGGGACCTTCCTACTTGGTAGGCCGTCTACCAAGTAATGGAATTCTTCCCCCTGGGGCTGAAGCCAAATTTGCCATCCCCTGGTGGACGCTGGCACCCACTCCTGCTAGGGCTTCTGGGAATTGTAGTCCAAGAACACACATAGACCAAAAAGCACTGCCCGGGGCTGGCGGGGCCCCCTAGCTCCCCCCCCCAGCAACACCACTGCATCTACCCCTCAGAAATCAGGCCCTCTTTACCCCCTCTTCTTTGACAACTCAACTCCAAATACCAACTCCCAGGTTTGCTAGAAAGCCAGTTACCCATCAGATGGCTTTCTCAATGGCAGCTCCAGCTAACTGGAAACCTCTACCTGGGGAACTGCATTTGATTGACTCTTTACGGACCTTTAAGAAGCAACTGAAAACTTTTCTTTTTGAGGAGACCTTTGGCAGCTTGTTGAAGCTTAAATAGGAGACCCTCCCATCATTGGACACTCAGGCTAGTGGTCTTTGGTGCTGATTGGACTGGGTGGGTGAGTGGTTTTCTATGGTTTTATGATGTTTGTTCTGCTCTTTTTTAACATTGTGAGCCTCCCAGAGTGGGGGTGTATCCCAGATGGGTGGAGTAAAAGTTGAATAAATAATAATACTACTAATAAAAAAAATCAGCAAATGGATCTGCTGTGACAGAGGAGCAATAGTGTTTAGAGTGAAAGCGTCCACATATCACAGAAAGGGACAGACGTCCACAAAGTCCAGCTTCGAGTCAGGATTAATGAGACCATAAGCAATCCCTCGAATCAACCCACACAGTCTAGACTGTGGCACAGCACAAGCAGCAACAGATGCACAACTGTAAGGGTCATGTAAAGAAACAAAACCCAGAGGATTCAGCAAAGTAAACCATGGCTCATGTCACTGGAGAAGTAAAACACACATCCACAAAATCCTTAAAGCTCATAAGCAAGCCTAATCTGGGAAACATCTCAGTTGCAAATGCAGCAAGGTTTGAGAGCCTGATCTTGGATAGGTGGCAACGTCTTAGCAAGCCAGTGATGCAATAAGCAGCAGCCAATTTAATAGCAAAATTTGCATCAGCAGTGTACTAGCTGTTAAGCAGGACAGAAAATCAAGGGATGCCCTTAAATATTTTATATACAATACGAACAGTGAAAATGTTCTTGCCCAGTTTTAATTTATTCGTCTATTTGTCTGCCTGTGTCAGGATTTACACCATCTCCTCTAAGTCCTGCAAGGACTGGACCCTCATTCTGCTGCAGCTGCTAAACCCCTCCTGGGAGCCCTGAGAAAGGTTCCAGACTCTCATAGATAGGCCTCAGCAATAAATGTCATCAATACACTTTGCAATTGCTTGACTCCTGGATCTTGTACCTGGTCCCAAAGATTTATTGCCTTGTTCCTGTTCTAGATGATATCCAGTCTTGTTTCTGATTCCCACTTCTGAAGACTTCTGCCTAGTTCCTGGTTTCTGTGGACAGTTGTTGTGCCTTGCCTGGATCCTTGGTCCTTGAACTCTGTCCTTGTCTTGCTCCAGCACCTGAAGTTACTCTGTCTTGTCTGTTCTCTCGGTTGCCTGACTTCTGACTTGCTTGGATTATGCTTTTGTCATCTGGACTAACCCTGTGTCCTTGGTTTGGTTTTGGACTTGAACTCTGGCCTGAGATATGGTTACTATTTGGCCTGTTGCCCTGGGTCCTGCCCCAAGGGTTTTCATGGCCAGATAGTATTGTAATGAAGGTCTAGAGACAGGTTCATGGTGCAAAGCTCAGTACACCACCACCACCACCGTTGAGGAGGTAAGATAATCACATGGTTCATACAGGCTAATTGGCATATTACAAAAGGCATATAACGTGATCATATTGCAAGAATCATGTTACACAGTAATAGTATGCAAGAGCTATAAGGCAAGATTTTTAGGGTACTGTACGTTTATAATGCAATAGCTGGAGTAAGAGACTTGAGACATTTTTCCAGTAAGGATATTTCAGTAAATATATTCCTTCACAAGGGTGCCAGCTTTTACCACTTTGCTATTTCTCCTCTTATCTACTCCATCTGCTTCTGTTAGCTTCTGTGGTTAGCTACTGTTACTTCCTCCAGGCCCAGGCTCTTGTAAGAGTCTTACAAAATACCAAAAGTTGTTGCTTTTGTCTGCGCCTGTTAGAAGAAATCCTATATTTTATCCACAAGATAGAAATGTGAGTCTAGATTTACCAATTCCTAACACAATACTGTCACTACATTAGGACCTTGGCCTGGTCCAAGGCATTTTGTTCCTTGAGACAATAAACAAAATGGAACTGCCAACCATACTGTGCACAAAAGCCAGCTGAACTGGCATTTGAAGCTGTCTTGAGCCCTGACTGTAGAAGAGTAAGCATCACCACACTGAAGGCAGCAGGATGGTTTATTGGGAACAGAGATGTGTCTTCCAACATCTTATCTCAACTTTCCAGCTCCCTAAGTGACTGCCTCACTCTGTGTAACAGTTGAGCTGGCCATGCTGCCTCAGCTAAATAATGACTGTACTTGAGTACATATGGACAAACTAAAATGAGGACTAAAGGCTGAATGGCAACCTAACTGGTATTCCTGAAATCATGGCATTGACTTCTATTATCTCCAAAGCCTGGTGCTGATTTTAATACAGCTTTTACTCAGTGATTTAGATTTCCAAGGGATACATGAATATGGACATGTTTCTATGTACATAAGGCTAAGAAACTTGATTTAACTTATTTTAATGTGTTGGATTTTACACCAGCTTGTAAAAGAGATCCCATGCTTTTGAGAGAAGCATAATTGTATACAGAACACGCACAGCCATTGCTATTACCGTACTTAAATGTATGTTTAACAGTAGGATGAGATGCATTTGGCATTCCAAGTAAGAAACTGCTTTACTCTGGTACAAAGTAAAATAATCTCTGCAGTGGGTAGGGATATCCTCCTCCCACATACACACCGGAGGCCAATCAGTTTTGTACCCAAGAGAAAGTTAAGAGTCCTTTCATTCCCAGTCCTACAGCAAAGTCCATTTTCTAATCCTAGTAGAGATATGTTAGTGGTAGCATAAAGCACCACACCTTCTATCAGCTGTATAAGAACTTGCTGGGATTTATACTGATTGTATATGTAAGGTTTGCGGATGTGACTTTTTAAAGCAACTGGTATTTAGGGCTAAAGCCAGTGGCTGATTTTAACTAGATTAGACCCTTTGAATTAGTGAACAAGATAATGACACTTGTCCAAATCCTGTTGATTCAATAGACATAATTCAGTTGGCTGTTGGATTTGTTGCAGAGCTTTGAATTTCTGGTAAAATTCCTTTTAACTATGAAGTAGAAGTATAGAGACCCACAGAAAAAAAAGCTACAAGTCTTCAAAGTGTGTGTCTTTTTCATTTAACTGGCACTCATATTCTTAATAACACACTCTAAAACATTCAAAGGAGAAAGACTAAAAATATTTCTTTACTTACAATTACTTACATTACAAACATGTGCATTCTATTTATTTACTTCATGCATGTTAGCAACCAACTATCTGTCTGGCCAGGTTATCCTGCTATGATAATAGAGTAGATGATACTGCCAGCGACTCAATGCCGGATGTCAGGAGGTGGTTAACTAACCTGACAACCCAGAGGACTAACAGCCTTGGGTGCCGAAGTCCACAGGGAAGGGTGATAGTCCCCAAGTGGATTAAATCATGCTTGAATCAGTCTTGATGGAGGAGAGTAGCTTCATCAATACTGGCGTGGGGCTGAGGAGGATTTGTGTGCCAAAAGGACTCATGACCAGAAACTGGCTCGCAGGACTGGATCAGTGGTATGGGTGTCACTCTGCAATGTGGAAGGCAGATGAAGGGCCACTGCATTATATTCTCAGGACTGTCTTTGTGGTATGGGTATACAGAAAGAGCCACCTCGAAGACTGTGTTAGTTTTGAACCACAATCGGACATACTCTGGTAACAGTAACCTTGTGTTGCTGGCTAATCTTTCTCACACTAAGTAAGGCCAAAGAAACTGCAGGTGGCTTCATTTGGCAGTTTGACTTCCAGCCTAGACACCGAATAAGAAGCAACCAACTAACCACATGGATATCAACAAAACAATAGACATTACTGAGGGAAAGAACACAGAGAGACTATGCTGTCTTTGAATCCAGAGGCAAGGAGGAACAGTTTGTTAGTGCTGGATAGACAGTTACTGTAGACTTGAAAAGTTCCTCCCAGTCACTCTAACTATAGGCACCATGAGAGACTTGAAATAAAACTTCTGCTGCATTTAGGCTTTTATTCTGATATTAATGGTTTCATTTCATAACTTCTTCTTTGAACAATCCATGATGTTCTTATTACTTTTTCCCAGTGTATGAATTCAAGCAGTGGGGTTCCAAAAATTCTGGTCCGAACATCTGGTGGATTGTAAATACCTTTCATAATAATATAATATGTCATCAAGTCAATTCTAATTTATGATGACCCTTTCCCTTTTTTTTTCTACATAGAGTATACACAGAAGTGGTGGACCACTCTTCTTCTGGAGTGCCCTAGGTCTGTGCAGCTTGCCCATGACTATTCAGGCTGGCTCTTCTTCTAGGAAACACAGTGTGGAATCAAACTTGTAACCTCTTGCTCCATAGCCAGATAGCTGAACCATTGGACTATCTAGCCAGCCCATCAGTCACATAAGAATGTGAAAACCTGCTTTTTCTGTGAGAGTTGGATTTTGTTCGGCCCAAATTTAGATCCAGGATGGGAACCAGTGCCCCCTATGTAAGCTGCATAGTTGACACCCACTCTCTACCCTTGAGTTTCCAGGGTTTTTTTACAAAAATTCAAAATTCTCCCAAGAAAATTTTGTGCTCCCAGCATCTTTTGCATAATGTATTTTTGGGTTTGTTGAAACTCTTTTACAGACGAATTGCAAACATTTTAAAATTTATTATGAACATTTATAACAAAAGAAAGGTCCCCTTTTAACATTTAGCAAGAGTATATGTAAGTAGATATGAGTCTTAACCAAAATTTCAGAACAAAGTTTTATATAAGTGATAGATGACAAAAATTAAAAGTACTTATCGCTTATATTGGTTACTTAATAAAGAAATGTGGTAGTTTACACTTGTATATTGTAACACTGCAGTGGCTCAAGTGGTAAAGATGCTGATTGGAAGGCAGCATGTCACCAGTTGGATACCCAAGTACCACACGATGGAATGAGCTCCCGTCTCTGTCCCAGCTCCTGCCAACCTAGTAGTATGAAAGCAAGAAATTGCAAGTAGATAAATAGGTACTGCTTCGGTGGGAAGGTAACCAGCATTCCATGCACTCCAGTGTCTAGGCATGCCTGCCACATGACCACGGAAAGGTCTGCAGACACAGATAGCACTGGCTCTTCAGCTATGAAACAGAGATGAACACTGAACCCTAGAGTCAGATATGACTAGCTTTCGAGCAAGGGTGACCTTTACCTTTATTGTAACAAAAGTATATTAACTTATAATGCAGTTACTAACTTCATAAAAGTATAATCAAAATTATTATAATATCTCTATGGTATTAGCAAACAAAATTACAAAGAAAATGTGTAACTTCTTCAGTGGAGTACATTGAACCATACTTCAGAATTACAAAGCTAATCAGAATAATAAAACTGCAAACAGCTCAAAATAGCACCTAGAACAGTATAAGGCATTAACATGATTACTAATAGAGAGAGAAATAACACATCATTCAACATGAATGAAATATTTTAAATTCAACAGCACATTTACACTGAGGAATGCTTAAGTTTCTTGCTAATTAGTTTAATTTAATTTAATAGATTTATATACCACCCTATCCAATGGACTCTGGGTGGTGTACACAAGTTAAAACCAATATAAAACAATTTAAAAAACCTTAGCAATATTAACCCCCGCTGTGCCATTTTCTATCTAAAAACAAATATAAAATCTACAAAACCTTAACATTAAAAAATTAATTACAGGTGGGGGATCCTCAGACCAGCCAGAAAGGGGAGCTTGTTAAAAGAAAGAAAAACAATATACAATAGAACCCCGGATAATGTTATGACTTGGTTCCACAAGTCCCGTCGTTATCCGGTTTTTAACGTTGTGCGATACATTGATCACACAATGTTAAAAAAAGCCCTGTTTCCCTGGAGGCTGCAGGAAGCCAGAACGTCGGGATTTGAATCCTGACATTTTGGCTTGCTGGAGCCTCCAGGGAGGTGGGGGAACTTTCAAAACAGCTTGGATCGGGTCTGCCCACCTCCCTGGACCCGGCGGGGGGGGGGGGTCAGAGACCCCAAAATTGGATTTTTTTTTAAAAAAAAAGGACTTTTTTTTTACCAATTTTGGGGTCTCTGACCCCCCCCTGCTGGGTCCAGGGAGGTGGGGAGACCTGATCCATGCTGTTTCTGGGCTTCCCCGACGTCCTCAACCAGTGCAGCAAGCCAGAATGTTGGGATTCGAACCCTGACATTCTGGCTTGCTGCACTGGTTCAGGACGTCGGGGAAGCCCAGAAACAGCTTGGATCGTGTCCCCTGCCTGCTCCAGAGAGGACCCAATCTACAGCTGCAGGGTGGCTGGGGAAGCTGACGGGGACTCCCTGTCGGCTTCCCTAGCCACTCGCCCTTGGCTCCGCAGTTGTGGGGTGGCTGGGGAAGCCGACGGGGGAGCCCCCCGTCAGCTTTCCAGCCTCCCCACCCCTGCCTCCGTAGCTGCAGGGTGGCTGGGAAGCTGAACGGAGAACCCCGTTCAGCTTTCCAGTCACCCTGCTGCTAAGAACGACTGTATCGGATAACGTTAAAATCGCGTTATTCGATACAAGATTTTTCTGAAAATCTTGTAACGTTATGCGGTTTTAGTGCTATCCGATACTCGCGTTATCCGGGGTATTACTGTATCATGTAACATATTACATTCATCAATGTATTTGTGCTACATGGTTTACCACTTGTGTGAGCAGTGAACCCCTCTTCTCCTGGTCTATGAGAATGGACCCTTGGCTGGGGGTTAAAGCTAATACTTTCAATTTTGCATCTGAAAAAAAGCTAGCACAGCAAGTTAATTTATACAGTATCATCAAAATCCCAGATAGGAAAGATACTTCCCATGATAAGAAACTTAACATTTTCTATACTTATATCAGGGGTTCTCAACCTACGACCTGTGGGCCAGCTCTGGCTCCTGGCACCATTTCATGTGACCCACTGCTGCCACCAGAAGCTGTGCCATGTGTGGCTCCTTTTAAATGTAAATAGCATTTCAAAGCTGTTTACATTAAAAAGGAACCATACATGGCACAGCTACCAATGTCGGCCATGGAAGTGAGGGCAGCAGGCCACCTAGAATGGTGCTGGGGGGGGGGGGACAATTGAGCTCATGGCCTTGTCTCACCCGCCCACCCCCTCCAGGATCCCAGCCCTAAGGATAATCCAGCCCCACAAGGAAGGACTAGCCTAGTTAAAAATCCCCACTCACCCTTTCCCTGAGCAGGCAATTAAACTTATTAGTGTCGGGAGGGAAGGGGGGTCCGAAGCCTCTGTTGAAGGTTGGCATCTCCCTCCCTCCTTCCAGGGAGAAACAAAATGGCTACCTCTTTGAAGCTGTTGGGACAAAATGGCCACCTCAAAATGGCCACCCCCATCATGCAGATAGGACAAAATGGCTATCTGGTTCCCTTAGCTGTCTGATAGCGTGTGACCCAGCCTCCACCTTGAAAAGGTTGAGAACCCCTGACTTATATCATAAAGAAAGCATTTGACTTTTATTAAGTGAAACAGTGTATCACCATGGCAAAATACCAGAACAACCAGAACAATTCAGCAAATCAAAATACCAGAGCAAACAGAACATTTCAGCAAATCTTGTTTGTTTTTAAACAGATGACAGTAAATTACATTTTAACTTTCTATGGTTTGATAGTGGAGGTCACCACGTGAAAACTCAACTTCCTGATGCATGACTGTGTAGGAATTAGCTCTTAGTGCGAGTTCTGTATTAAGAAGAAAGTTTGGCTACTAGAAGAAGCTCGCCCAGGTAGCTGCCTTTTGGTTTGAAAGTTGCCAAGCAATAACTTGAGGCTCTGTGATGGATTGCCTGATATGACTATGTGATTACCTGCTTCACTGCACACCCAGTTTGTAATTTAATTCATACCTACTATGCCATCGCAAATGTGTGTTGTGAAGTGCTGGTTTTTAGGGGAGGGCGGTTTATGGAGAAGCAATCACAAAACTCCTTTTTTGTTATGGAGGATGGAGTACCTCTAGTGGCCCAAGGGCAGAGGAAAAGGTACAGTTGTGCATCATAAAAAAGAGCTTGAGAGACAATGTGCATCAGCAAAAGAGGACACAAATGCTTGCATACTTTCCATTGTCCTTAATGGTTAGGCCACTCTCCCAGCTATTGAGTATTTGTGACTCATTCCTGTATCTGAAAGCTTATAAGACGAAATTGCAATGTTATTTACAGGAGTGCTTCTTTGGTTATGTGCCATCTTCACAGTCCTGAAGAAGGACAGCAGTCCGCATCCCATACTCAATCTTGGAAGCGTAAATGAATACATAAAACCCAAGAGGTTTTGCATGGTAACTCTTGCTTCCATTCTGGTAAACATTCTTTGTTACTAAACAAAGGGAACTTACTTGCTGTTGTAGATATGAAGGATACATAGTTCCAAATCTCCATCAGGGAAGACCACTGTTGCTATCTCCATTTCATCTTGACAGACAAGGTATATCAATTTCAGGACCTACTCTTCAGTCTAACAGTGGCACCCAGTCTAGCAATGGCATGGTTCCAATTGTTACCTTCCTTAGCCGAAGGGACATCACTCTTTCCTGCCTTATATATAACTTTTTTTCAAGTAGACAGATAGGAACAAATTCTCCATAATGAGGTACACTTCATCTTCACATTTCATCTGCTATTGAACCTTGATCTCTAGGTTAACAACATGAAGTCTCAAATGATTATGACCAGAAGTATCCAGTACATTGAGATTGTGCTGGATTTAGTCACAGCCAGAGCCTTCTTCCCAAATAACAGGTTCCAGAAGATAACACTTCTATTTGCACAGTTTAAATGCAGGACTATTGTTATGGAACACATGATTCGTGATGTGGGAAGGTGTTTTTAGAATGCCATGGCCTTCACATTATGGAGGGGGAGAGTATGAGAGAGGACTCTGGACTTCTACCATTTAAAGTTTCTCTCCTCAGGTTTCGGGGCAATAATAGACTCCCACAATTCCTTCTTGTTCTGCTCCAAAACTTTGTACATTCTGTCTGAGCCACTCTTTTTATCTCCCTTCCTGGCATCCCGGCCCTTCTTCTTCAAGGACAAGCCATGGGAGAATTTGCAGTAGCATGATAAACAGGTGGAAGCCAGAACTGGTGATGTTAGGATCCCACACTCAATGTGGACTCAATGCTTTAAATTGTCTTTTTAGAAGATACCTTGTGCGGGCTCTCTGTTTTATTGGAATAAAGAATAAAATACAGTCCAATCAGCAAATTGTTTATTCAGGCAAAGCATAGCAATAGCCAAAAGCAAAACTTGACTTAAAAGTAAAATAAAACTTCCCATAGTAGGGTAAACCCTATTCTAAAAGTATACTAGCTCCTAATGAACTAACTTCCTAGATGCAGTGTCCTACCTAACACTTTATCTAATAAAATAACAAACCACACTTGTTCTCTACGTAAAGCTAAGCAAGCTCCAGATTTCTTCAAAGTCCGGAGATGTTGCAAATCCGTCTAAGTCTGAGAGTCAGAATATTTCAAAGTATTCTGCCTCTCCAATTTCAGGCTAAGTCAAACTACTCCTTTTACTGATAAGATTCAAAGAGTCCAGCCGCTCCCAGAGCCATCTTCCTCAGATGTCCATGGTAGTTTTGAAGATCAAAGGCTGTCCCTGAATCTGATGATGTCCCCTGTGATCTCTCTAACTGGGGTTAAACTGCTCCTTTTATTCCCAAAAGTGGCTTTCTCCCCACCTAAGGAATACCAGATGTCCTTGAGTTAGATCAAGAGATAAGATTTTTGCTATCTCTCCAAGATCTCTCAAAGTTTTGTTACCAGGATCCAACCCTTAATCCTGGCAAGGTGCCAAAGCTCCCCCCTTTTCTCTGTGGGTGGTTAACCTCTGAAATTCAAAGGATGTGAACTTTCACTGAGGTGTGTGAGTAATCTCTCCCTTGGTGATTTAACGAGGCCTCTAGAGGCGCTGTTCCCAATGACGTAATGTCTCACAGGAAAATCTCAATGCAAAATGGCATGGAAAAGTTTCATTTCTCCTGAAGACAAGCTGCTGTGACTAACTGAATCACAGTGACACACTCTGGTGAGCTTATTTCCATGATTGAAGTTTCCAAATCTATGACAAATGACTGGTAGGCTTTATGGGTTTCTACTATGGCTGTAGTACACCTCACCAGATTGTGATTGTGTCCTCTCCAAGCATGCTTCATACAGAATTTCAGTCTCTCAACTTATCATTCAATGAAAAGGTTTCAACTGTCTCCAGTTCTGAAGACTCAGCTGCTTTGGTGGACTGTTCCTGCTCATCTTTTGATGGGAAGGCTTTTTGGACAGCATTTCTCTCAGCTCCCATCATAGCTAAAGCTAGTGGCAGTTTTCAAAGGTTCTGAACATTCAAACCACAGCTGAAGTTGTCCAGACAAACTAGCAATAACGTAATATATAAACAAACAATGGGGTATCCATTCTTTCTTGCATTTGACAATACATTTGCATTTGTTAAGTCAATGATTCTGGGAATGGTGCATACTCCATCACATTTATCCAATGGCAATTCACATCCCAGGAAAGAGCAGCCAGTTAACAGATTTTTTGATGAAGAAAATACACAAATGGGAGCTGTTCTCCAGCAGTTTTCATTGATATAATGGAATGATGGGCCATCACACACATGAACCTTTCCACCACCAGAAACTGTTGCAAGTGCCAAAGGTTTTGTTACTGGGCAGGTCAGGGTAATGAATCTCTAGGAGATGGATTAATGTTGAAGTAGATTAATGGTCTCCTCTGAATATGTTGATCCACAAGAGAATCATCAAGATCAAGCAGGAGGGAGCAAATATGGGCTTGATAGTCCCATTGTAGTTGATGCACTTTTGGTTCGCCACCCTATTGTTGATGGCAGCATAAATGATCCACCAACAATGCATTCTGGATGTGTTGAGACACAATGCAGGGGAAGGCATCTAGATATTCCTAAGTGAAACCTGACAGCCTGAAGAATTTTCTCCAGGTAGCACAAATCCAGGCAGCACCAACTAAACCATCTACACAGAAATCCTACACCTGTAAGCAGACCAAGTTTTTTGAATTGTCTCAGTCTGTCCAGCAACCCAGCATACCTGTCTCCAAGGAGATAGTGATGTGTTTTTGTTAGCTTTAAAACAAAAGAGGATTACTCATTCTTCCTTATGGGTCTACCCAGTAATGATAGTACCATGGCATCCTTATGCTCTGTCCCTTGCACCAGCTGTCTGCTTGGTTGGTTACAGATGCTACAATCAAAAAATTCTGAAAGAATCACTCCCTACTTATCCTGATGTCCATAAACCTCTGACTCCATCATCTCTTTCCTTAGTTCTTGCACAGTTGATGAAGCCCCTCCCCCATGAGCTCTTGGTGAAAACAAACATTCACCTGTATGAACTGCAGGATCTCTTTCTTGTCTCAATCATGTTGGTGAGAGGTGCAAGGCCACTGTGTGTTCTGTGTTCCAGTACTACATCCCTACAGTTCCTCAAGGACAAGGTGATTTGTATCCAGACAGTGCTTTTTTGTCTAAAGTTGCTCCCCAGGTTCATATTTTCCAACCCATTGTACTACTTACCCTCAGCTCCTCAGTTGCCTATGGATAAATCTCTCCATATGCTCAATGTGTGGGTGTGTTCTAGCTTTCTATCTCAAATGAGAGAATTCAGGAAGTTGGTCGTACTTTGGCTTTTGCTATTAGGGCCCTTGAAATGGTAAGCCTGTGTCATCCCAGAGGTAGGCAAGGTGTGTTGTAAGAGCCATTCAGTTGGCATATGAGATGGATAATCAACTTTTACCTGGAGGCATTAGGAGATACTCTACCAGAGGTGTGAGAGGCAGTCTCTACTGCCTCCCACAAAGGACTGATCTGACCTGACACCTGCAGATCTGCCACATAGTCTTCATTGCTCACTTTTGTGAAGCGTTATTGACTAGGTGTTCCAGCCCAACAAGATCCTTTCTTTGGATAGGCTGTGTTTTCCCCCTCCTCTGGTGTGAAGTCTCATTGGTACATCAGTTTGTTAGTCACCCACATGTATGGTTCACACAAACCAGGATGAAGAAGGACAGGTTGCTTACCTGTAACTGACATCATGTGGCTTGCAGTAAGTGTTTTTGAAAGCAAAGCAATCACACCTATAGATCACCCATAGTGCTTAGTGCACTCTCGTGGTGGTTCATAAGTTACTTAGCATTATGCTTCCAACATGCTGGGTATTCATCTTACCGACCTTGGAAAGATGGAAGCCTGAGCCAATCTTGAGCCCCTGGTCAGGATCAAGCTCACAACCTCTTGGTTGCAGAACAGAAGTTTTAGCTACTGTGCCACCAGGGCATACTAGAAGAAGGGGAAGGGGAATTATTATTATTATTATTAAATTCAATTTACATGCCGCCCTACCCGGTGCAACCGACTCAGGGTGGCTCACAAAACTCACAAATATAACATTCAACACTATAATCAACAATATATTACATAATCACAATAAATTTGAAATTAAATAAATAGAAAATACAATATGATACAATACAACAAAGCAGAAAAATAACAACAAATACATCAATATTATCAGTGTATATCATAGAAACAATTACAAACAATCACTTCCCTCCAGGCAAGTAATTATAATTACAAAACAGCAGAAAACAGCAAATACATTAATATCATCTGTACATATCATAAAACAAATTGCAATGCGAAACAATCCCTGCCCTCTGAGCAGACAGATATAGTCACTTCTCTCCAAATAGACAGTTCTGGTCAGTTTTGGGAAGTAAGACAAATAGTGCTCAGGGTAGAAGGTGTGTGGTCTCCTTACCTTTTGTTACATATATTTTAGCTACCATTTTAGAAGGTTCTGAAAGTTTGAGCTTCAGCTAGAAGTGCTGCTAGTGGCTTTTGTCACATCCTCCACCATGCACACATGCATGCGCATGCACAAACACATTCATTTTGGCCTCAGCATCACATTGAAGAGCAAACTGTGTCTTTGGCAGCAGGGATTCATTTTGGTAGATGCCAGGCTGCAGTGTCTTAATCAGGAGTTCTCACCTTTTTAAAGCCGGGGGCCGGGTCACACTCCCTTAGACAGCTTCAGGGGCTGGATGGCCAGTTTGCCGTTCCACCACCACATGGCACTTCTTGCTGTGGTGGAGGCTGTGCGGGGGCCACATGAAATGGTGCCATGGGCTGCAGATTGAGAATCCCTGTCTTAGATGGTGACTTAGGAGGCAAGAGGCATGCATCTCAGCCCAAACATTTCCCCAGGCCCAAGAAGTAATTATAGTTGGATCAGGAGTAAAGGCCCATTTGTGAGAGACGCTTGGAGAGCTTCATATAAAGAGGAGGAGGGATAAACCAAGTAAAAGAGGACTCAGAAATGCCATTCATAGTAAGCTTGGACACAAGAAGGAATGTATGATTTGTTTGCCCTTTCTCTTACTTTTGCAGCCTTGTCTGGACTTTTCCAACATGCTGTTTTGGACTACACATCCAAGAATCACTAGCCAGCATGGGCACTGTCAGTGATGGCTAGGAGAATCTAAAAGCTATTATCTCAAACAAGTAACTTTTCCAAGCTCTGAGCTTTAGGCAACCAATTGGGGAAAACTGGAAAGAAAGAGTCCTACCAGAGTGAAATGGGGACAGGTTCTGCCCCTACAAGAGATGTACCTCACTACGCTGAGAGCAATTTATCCCCCACTACCGCTTGTACATAGGACTAGATGGAAAACTGACCCACAGTGTGCAATGGGTGGAAGGAGGGAGAAGCTGGCAAGGTAACTCAGGTCTTGCAACTAACTGGGCAAAGAGAGACGTTTAAGGCTCCTGTTATTTATTTATACCTGTATTAGCTTCTGCTGCTGAACCTGGCCCCTTCAGTACCAAGGATAGCGTAATGCTGCCTGGATCCATAACATCCCTTGTGGAGTACACAGTTCAGAGCAAGCAGTGAACACGTTCTGCACAGCTGCAGGGACCGCTCGGTAATGTCTGATCCAGCCTCCAAGTCACGCCTGAACACTCGGGGCCTCTCCCGCACTTAGGCTTCCAAGATGAGGGCTTGTAGATCAGCGATTCAATGAGGCCATCTTGGGGAAACGCTACATAGGAGGCACATCAGGTTTTCCCACACGAAGCACTTAGCGAAATCATGTCTATTTCTTCCCACCAAATTAAGTTTATGCTTAATTTGCTTATTCCTCCAGTTGCTGTATAGGGAGGCATTAATACATTTGAGTTGCCTGTAGTCTGGGCACCAAATTGCTGTTTCCCTCTCACAAAGGAAACAAGGTAATTAGCGCAAGAATAGCTTTGTTTTTGAAGGCCCAGCTGTAATTAATTGTTTGGGAGTTTCCCTTAAATAAGCTGGTCTGCCACTTCCCTTCTGTTATTTCTAAAAAGTCAGGCATGGAACAAATTGGGGACTTTCTTGTCCCAGGAGAGCAGCTGCGCCTGGGATTACAGTTAGAAATCAGTCATTTGGTAGACCAGGGGTGCCCAAACTACGGCCCCCGGGCCAGATCCAGTCTCTGGTGCCAATTCATCCAGCCCACACTGCCTTTGTTGCTCCTGGAAGCACATTTTACTTCTGCTTCTGGGAATGATGAGGGTGGTGTGGACCGGATGAATTTACATCAGGGCCAGATCTGGCCCATGATTTAGGCAGAGAAAATGGCAGCTTAAAATCTATCTCGTCCTGTTGCAAAACAGATTGCAAGGCAGGTTTTGCTTCTAGTGGAAGGAGTCACGTGACTAGCCCGCTGAACCACATGACCTACTCATGGCCCGAAAAGTTTGGGCACTCCTGTGGCATACATTTGCAGTTACCCAGCAAGACCAGTGGCAAATCAAACCGCATGGCAGATGGGGAGTTTCTTTGGCACCCCTCTATTACCTTTGCTTAATTTTGGCTTGGCTTTTTTAAAACTGCATTTGTAGCGCATTTCATGATCTTAATGCACAACCCACAGTCCCAATTTATCTCTGTCAGAGAAGACAGTAAATTGGCACACAAAGATAGATTGCAGCCACTCATCCGCACATAGTTTGTTGAGTAGGCAATAATGTTGTATATTTTTCTCATGGGTAAAGAAGAAGAACAAGAACATTGTAGCACTGCTGGCCACACCAGCATGGTGTAATCAGGCAAAACTTGGAAAATTGTCAGGATAAATGAACATAATAACATTCTGTATAATGGGGGCCTAGACAGCAGTGGCTCAAGTGGCTAAGATACTGACTGGAAGGTGGAAAGTGAGCAGTTCAATTCCCGAGTACTGCAGGATGGAATGAGTATACGTCTTTATCCCAGCTCCTGTCAACCTAGCAGTTCGACAGCAAGAAAATGCAAGTACAGTACTGTACTGTAAATAAATAGGGACCAGTTCGGGGGGAAGGTAAACAGTGTTCTGTACGCTCCGGTATCTAGTTATGCCTGCCACATGACCGTGGAAACGCTTGCAGAAGCAGACAGCACTGGCTCTTCGGCTTTGAAACAGAGATGAGCACTGAACCCTAGAGTCAGACACGACTGGCTTTTGAACAAGGAAAACCTTATAGTGGGGACCATTGATCAGGATGATGCTCTGGGACACAGAACATCATCCTAGGGCTGCTGAGCTATAGGTGGCTTCAGTCCATCCACTATATTCATGTCTTGAAAGTAATTTTCCAAGCTATGCAGTCATGTGAGAAAACAGGTGATTTAGGCAATGCATAGGCCAAGTATTTATAAGCTGTGATTCTGTGCAGATTCAGTGAGCTTATTTTCTGAGCAGACAAGCTTGGGAATGCATTTTCAGTGACCTACAAATGAGTGTGAAAGTTGCCTCTACATTGAAAAGGGATTTTTATTGCAAAGTTTGACAAAGTTCCTTTTTGTAGACTGTAACTGATAGAAACCACCTCTAGCAATCACACTTAGGAGATTCTAGGCATCATGGTACAACAAAGTAACTTTGGCAAGCTTTGATGAGGGTGAAATGACATGAAACCTTTATTTATGGTATTTAATTTGTGATGGGAAATTTCCCAAATGGGCAGTATGTATAGAAATGTAATGAATATAAATAAATAAAGATGACTATTACACACATCATGGTCATTCTGGCTATAATCATTGAACTGCAATTAGCATCCCAACCCATTTATGTCCAAAAATCTGTCTTCCCTAGAAAAAGCGTGTTATGTATGCCGTTAGGTTTTGTTTTATTACTTCAGGTCTCTATCAAAAGAGAGACACAAAATGGCTCACTGTAAATTATTTATACCCAAGAAGCCAAGCAATTGTAACATTCCTTGAGTTGAGGAACGTGCAAGTGTTATGTGTGGAGTTCTTCCATTGGTGAGAACAGTGTTTTTTACTAGTGTATCCAGATTGTGCAAAATGGGGCTTACCGTGCAATAGCAGTGTTATGTGAATTGTTTAAAACAGGGGTGCCCAAACATTTCCCGCCAGGGGCCTGACTGCACCCTCTCAGACAGCTGAGCGGGCTGGTCACATGGTTCCGCTTCATGGTGGTGGTGGTGTGTGAATTCACCATGCAATTTCAGGCATTTTGCTGCTTCCACCACTTCCCGCAGGAATGAGGGTGGCATATTTTCACCTCATTTTTTGAAGAAAAAAAGTTGCATTTGCATAGCATTTCAATGTGTTTTTGCATGATTTCTGCACTTCTGGTGACTGCAGCAATCTGGCCCATGCGTCGGATGAATTTGGCACCATGGACCAGACCGTACCCATGAGCTGTAGTTTGGCCACCCCAGGGTTGCTTCTTTGCTTTCTTTAAGAATCTGAAGTCCTTCATAAATTGTTTGCATCTTTCTTAACAGTGAGCCAATTCTTCAGTACAGTATTTGCTGCATTCCTATACAGTATATGCTTTGCCTGTCAAAAGGAAAGGACACTAGTGACATTTTTGCAAATGTTACAGAAGCCCTCATGAGAGTGGGAGAAGAACTCATTGTCTGTCAAGGAATCTGGTGGGTCTTTTTATAGACATAGCTTGTCTGGGTGTCCTGTCCTTAAGAGAACTAAACTGACAAGTCTGAGGAATTTAATTAGTGTTCTTTCCTTCCTAGACCACTGCCTTATCTCTGTTGAGTAACACATTGGCACATACGGAAAATGGTGGTTTTCTGAGACCCATACGTGCCTGAAGGCCAGGGGAATCATACATTTGCTACGAGGATTTGCCCAACCTTTATCTCTCACACAGGCTTGTTTTCTGCTCTACCTCACTCTTTCTCTTCTTTCAGACAGTAGCGCTGCGTGGATTTCAGCCGCCCAGGCAGAGGTGGGTTGTCGTGGGTGGAGCCAACATAATGACATCATGATGGTCATGATGTCTTGGGTGGAGCCAATGCCATGACATTGTGGGCGGAGCCAAAGAAAAAATAAAAATTAATTAAAAATAATTTTAAAATAAAATAAATAAAATAAAATAAAATTAAACACACACACACACACACACACACACACACACACACACACACACACACACACACACACACACACACACACACACACACACACACCTCAACCCACCCACCCCAAACAAAAGAACCATTAACTTACCTACCTAGCTAGGCAGGCAGCAGGCAGGCAGGCAGGAACCACAGCGGTGAGGTGGCAAACTGCTGCCGCAGCAAACCACCACAGCAGCGCGGCAGCACGACGTGGCAAGGAAAGGCCCCCGCCACCCCCACCACTTGTACAGCCACCTTCTTCCTTTCCTTTCCGGGCAGCCAAAATGGCTGCCCGGAACTGCACATGCGTCAAACCTCTATTTGATGCATGCACAGTTCTATTTTTTACTGCACATGAGTCAGAGGTTTGATGCATGCACAGTTCTAGGCAGCCATTTTGGCTACCCAGAAGTACGCTTCTGGAGGGGCCCTGGAGAGGCGACCGAACCGGGTTGCCTGGGAGTTTACCACCACCCCGGTGACCCCCTCCTGATGGGTGCTACCGGTTTGGGTGAACCGGTCCGAACTGGTAACATCCCATCACTGTGCCCAGCCACCCCCTGGTGGACGCTGGCTCCTGCTGGGGCTTCTGGGAATTGTAGTCCAAGAACACCCATAGCCCAAAAAGTGCCACCTGGGGCAGGCTGCCCCCTGTCCCCCCATGCTACACCACTGCTTTCAGGCAATCCCTTCTCACACTCCACAGGTATTCTTTTGATGCTTGTTTGCAAACTTGTGAGTCTGTTGTAGGTTATGACTCTATGCTCCTTATGAAAAAGAGAGGCCTGCATCTTCGGGAAAATGACACCGCAGAGAGCAAACGTATCTATCCTGTTTGGAAGGCAAAGCACTACTTACTGTTGTCAGCTTCTGCCAAGCCACCCGTTAATCGAACTTTGGCAGCCAGATGCCCTAGGAACCTGAGCCCATCATGGCAATGGTGTCATGGATAATCACAGAGCAAGAACAGGAAGATGGCTGTTACTTAGCTGGGAGAGGGCAGGCGTGGAATTTGCTCAGCTCCAAAGATTTACGGATTTATCAGGACTAAGGGTGATTTAGGATGTGGATGAAGAGGCAATGAGAATAACATTAATCTGACCAGGTTCATGTGTGTATGTACTTGCATCCGTAGAAGCATGTGAAGATATGGTCTTTGTGAACCACGATCAGGCATACCCTGGTAACAGCAAGCTTGTGTTGCCGGCTAACCTTTCTCACGCTAGGTAAGGCAAAAGGAACTGCAGGATTAACTCACCAAACGGTGTTTTTTTTTAAAAATTAATCAATGTTTATTATAAAAATAAATGCACATTACAAAAAAAGAACATTAAGACAATAAACAACCAAAGACACAACAAAAACACTATACAATATACAAAAATACTATGTGCTCCCTTCACGCAGCAGAACAATACTTATGATTCTTTCATTCCTAATTTAAGAAATTATTACATGGCAAACCAAATTTTAAAAACCCTTAATATACTTACAGGAAAAGAACTGATTTTATGAATAGGGGGGACTCATGAGGTGTTTTTATTTTGGCAGTTTTACATCTGGCCTAGTCAGAATACCAGTGCATTAGCCCATAGGAATGTGTTCCACAGGATTGCTCTTTAAGCAAGTTTGCTCTTTAAGCAAAACACCATTGTAAGTGACCCATTCTGACTTCTGGCGGCGGGGGGGGGGGGAGATTGTGAACCCCGGTTTATTTGTTAAGCGAGTTTTTGGTTGGTTTTATTTGTTAAGCGAAGCGACAATTCAGAGAAAATTCTGCTCTTTAAGTGAGTTACTGTCTAAGTGAGGCACTCTTTATGCGAGGTTTGACTGTACAGTGAAACCTCAAGATAAGAATGTGCAACTTAAGAAATATTCGAGATACATCCAAAAATCTCAGGGAAAAATATCAGGTTCAAGATCACAAAATTTAATAGGATTTTTTTGAGATACAAAATTCAATGCATTCCTATGGGAAGTTGCATTAATGCATTCCTATGGGAAATTCAAGGTAACATTTTTTTGAGATACAACCAGTCTCAAGGAGCAAATTAAATTTGTATGTAGAGGTTTGACTGTAAATAATTTTGGGCTTGGAAAGGGGCATGACAATCTGAAAGATCAGAGGTCGCAAATGTTATTTTTTTTGGACTGAAATTCCCAGAATTCCCAGCAGGCATGATGGTGGATTGGGATATGAGGAATTTCTGTCTGGAAAGTAACTTTGGCATACTCTAGACCAGGATGCCCAAATTTTTCGGACAGGGGCCCTGACCACACCCCGGAACATCTGAGTGGGCCAGACCACGCCCCTAGAACATGGAGTGTTTGCGCATGTGCGGTGTGGACACTTCTTCACATACGTGAAAGTAGCCATTTTGTGTCCTGGTTTGGTGCAGGCGCTTTTGTGCATGCGTGAAAGTGGCCATTTTGTATCCAAATCAAACCAGGACACAAAATGGCCGCTTTTTGTACATGTACGGAAGTGTCCATATTTACTTCCTGGTTTGGCAGTGGGTGGATGAAATGGCTGGGGCCGGCCTGTGGGCCGAGTTTGGGCATGCCTGCTTTAGACACAATGAGCAGTTAAAAACTCTGTTCTTGTCTAATAGGACTTGAAGGTGCTTCCAGGGAAAGCAATCCTCTCAGAAGAACTGAGGGCTTGACTATAAAGCAGACCTGCTATAAATACCCAAGCCCTTGATCCTCAAACCAATGTTAGCAGGGCTTCACTAGGATAGGACTTTGGAGGCTAGTGCTCTGGCATTGCTTTCAGTTCTCTTCTAAGGATGCTCTCCAGGGTCAGCAGAACACATTCCTAGGAGTCAGTCTGAGTAGTCCTACACATATATGATCCTTGCAATTCATAACAAAAGGATAAACTTCAATAGTTGTCAGGCCTACTTTGATACTCATGGGTTCCATAGATCCTTCAAGAATAGAGTGAAGAGATTCTTCAGACATGGTGACAATTCAAATAAAAACCTTTGGGATTTATAGTTTCTGTTCTATGGAAACTATTGTACTCTTTTTTTCCTCTTCCTTCGTAGAGTAACTGGAAGTGTCAACATAAAGGTGCTTGGGTTTTGGTGATGATTTTGCACTTTCCCTTAAACATTTGAACAAAACAGTGTCTTTATTAGATCTCTGCCATTGGTCCTAGTTTACAAAATGAAACTTCTGGGGCCATCTCTTGCATGAAAAACAACAAAAAGCATGTTTAAAACAGTAGCAGTGTTAGTCTGTGTTTCAAGCATATCAAAGAGTAAACAAAACAAATAGACAAAAAATGTTACCGTAGTATTTATTTATTAGTCAGATTTATTCATTGTCCTTCTCACAAAGTGACCCAGGGCGATTCACAATTAAAAAAAACAACAACACAGTTATAAAATCTAAAAACCATTTAAAAAAAATTAAAACTAGCTAAAACCAGTTAAAAATTTAACAATTAAAAATTTATATTACATTACAACTAAGGACAAGGGGGGCTCAAATAAGCCATCGGGCTCAGGTCGGTAAGTAAGTAAGTCCTTAAACTGCCACAATTTTTTTTGTCTTTTTGTTTTGTTTACTCTCTGATAAACAAGAAGCACTGTTCCCTTTAAACATTTAAACAACTGTATCTCTCACTTCCCAGTAATTGGTATTAGACACACAGTGTCAGCTCCCAAGAGTAATGTGCACCTATCTTAATTAAAAGACATTGATAGCTTTATCCTCTATGACACAAGTTTTTATGACTTAAACTTTTGCAAGTAAAATCTGCTTTGTTGGTTGTGTAAAGAGTGCATGTGTTAGTTGTGTAAAGAGTGCACATATGTAATATGTGGTGTCTGTCTAACTGTCTGAACAGTAAACAATTGGATCAAATTGCAATGAGATGCAAAATGTACAGTCAGTGATAATTCACCTAAAGCCTAAATACAGTATATTCAAAGTAAGTAATATGGCCATTTATTCTATCAGTAATCATTGGTGACACAATCACCTAAATTTCCCTGTGTTGATAAACACCTTTAGGGGAGAATTGAAATACTGTAAAACATTGTCTCTCTTCATATCGTGAGATTCTGCTGCCTGCAAAAATCCACATATCAAAAGTCTAGGTCAGTGATGGCGAACCTTGGCACTCCAGGTGTTCTTGAATTTCAATTCCCAGAAGCCCTGATCAGCAGGAGAGCTGACTTGGGCTTCTGGGAATTGAAGTCCAAGAACACCTGGCATGCCAAGGTTAGCCATCACTGGCCTAGACACATTCAGAGCAGAAGTTTCCAAAATGAAAAAATGCAACTATCATGTCTTGTCAAATATCTCCCTTCCTTTTTCTGCAATATAGAATAACATTCCACGCCCTCATCATGCCATGTGTTTCTGTATTGCCACCCTTTGCAACCAATTGCTGATCAATTAATTACAGCTATCTTCTGATTTTTCCCTGTGCAACTCAGACAGGTTGTTATTTCTCCTGTCCACTGCATTTGATCCTTAACCACAAGACTCCTGTGGCGCAAAAATGAGATCGGCTACTTGAGAGAGCTAATAACTAGCCCAAGGATACCTAGCAGGTTTTGTGGCTGAACAGGAGACTGGTCAGTCCTAGCCCCTCACAACAAGATCGCATAACAACACAATGCAACAACCATTACATATGTTCGCCTTATGCAAAAGGGAAGCAGAGTAAATGATGCTACACATGTTGGGAGAAAGGGGGAAATCAAAATGAAGTGCTGTGAAAATGGCAGCTCTATGTTTTCTGATGCCTCTGGTTCTGCCCTGAGATAATCCTGCCACTCTTCTTAACTAGAATCTTTGACTCCCTCCCTATCGTGTGGTCTTTCTGCATCCCACTCTTCTTTCAGGAGGCACCAGCATGGTGCCAGAAGCAAGCAGGCTAGTTTCCTTTGTCTGCATAGCCACTGCCTCCCCTCTCCCCTAGCTAGAGGCCTCAAGAAAAAATACTGTAATCACACTGCAGCATCTGAAGGAATCGGATAAATACTGTAACAGTACCCTTCAAGGGCGGGTAAGCATGCAAGCAAATGAAACCGCACTTTACCGCATTCTTCATACATTATGTGATTCACCTCAAATGAACAGAATTATTCCTTGGACAAGAACGCATCCCGATTCACAGGCCAAGAGGGAGCACCTACCTAGAACAAAAGTATTTTCATGTGAGGATCTTGGGTAGTGAGAATGCAAGTCAGGTTCTATTCAGCTAAAGGAGAGCAGGGGGAGCAAACAAACAAATAAAAAAAATTAATCTCATAACTCTCCTCAGGTCCCCATTTAATTCCTAGCCACCAGAACATTCCATATCTACTTCTCACCTGGATTAAATCTGATTTTATCTATAGTAAAGGTAAAGGTTTCCCTTGCTCGAAAGCCAGTTGTATCCGACTCTAGGGTTCAGTGCTCATCTCTGTTTCAAAGCCAAAGCACTGTCTGCTTCTGCAGACGTTTCCATGGTCATGTGGCAGACATGACTAGACACTGGAGTGCACAGAACACTGTTTACCTTCCCACCAAAGTGGTCCCTATTTATTTACTTGCAATTTCTTGCATTCAAACTGCTAGATATGTATATAATTAGGTAGATTTTCAAGATGGATCCTTGCTCCACCACCATAAATTTTCATTTTATGGAATTTTTATATCATCTTAAAGAAAGCTAAAGGGCTCTGCCTCGTGGATGATTATCAGGATATGTCTGGATAAGGATTTTTTGTTATTTATTTTTTGCCTCAAAAGCTCCATGTGTTTGCACCTGTGGTTGCATAGCTTTGAGCTGGAGGTGTAGTGGTTTACTGATACATCAGTGACTGGTTGGTAGTACTGTGCTAGGCATCATGGTCTCTACCACCACAGTGATTCCCCTACCAATCTCTGCATGCAACTCTTCCAGCATTGGTTCCGCCAACACTTCAAACATCTCAATGATTCTCCAACCACACAACCTTTATCCCCTGGCTAATTGAAGCTCATTTGGTAGATGATTACCACTAAACTACTGGTGTACCTTGTCAACAGCTTCAACCCCTTATCATAATGGGAAGCCATACATCTTTCATAGGCTGGAGAGCTCAATGCCTTGACCTCACTCTCTTCAAGATTGTTATAACATAAATCTCTTCAATCTCCTTGCCATCCAGAAAGCCTTCAAAGTTTTCACATCTCTCCTAGTTGACCATGTCAACTAATGTGAGGTCCTTTTCAAAGAAACTTAAGATTTTAAACTCTTGTTGCTGTTTTTTCATCCTCTAATATAGCCTCTAAATCATATGGGTTTTTTAAAAAGGTATCTTTCAGCTGTTTGGGCCTTTAAAATTTTCTCTTGATCTTTCAGCATTTTCAAACCAGCCTGAGTGGCCCTCTTACTCACAAGAGGAATCCTGTTTTAGCCACCCAGAGTCACTTTGTCAAGTGGCCAGCATACAAATCACCATGATCATGATGACGATGATATTATGTAAGTAGCTATGGACAATATAGCCTCCTTGTTCTACACCAGGGGTGGCCAACCTTGGTGTTCCTGTTGTTCTTGGACTTCAATTCTCAGAAGCCCACGTCAGCACACCTACTGATCAGGGCTTCTGGGAACTGAAGTCCAAGAAAAACAGGAACACCAAGATTGGCCACCCCTGTTCTACATGAACAAACAGGGCAGCATACATTCCTAAAAACTATTCTGACTCACCACTTCCATCTGATGCATCCACAGGTGGATCCTCCATGTTGTAATCATATTGTGGGGAAGCACAATGCTTTGGGCACTGTTCTCAGCTGACAGTACATACAAGTGCATGAGTGGGCACTCCAGCGAGATGTCTACAACACTTGTGTTCATCAATGGAAGAGAACTTCAAGTGAGTCTGTTTGTATCTCAGCAAAACAACAAGTGCCACTTGTTCTGCTCCAGAGTGAGCAAAAGGAAGCACTCCCATGACAACAGGTTTCTTTTCACCTGGTAGAACATATTTCTTTACCTGTTCCCTCCATTTCCACTTCTCCACAAAGCCTTGATCAAACCCACAAATTGTGGATCCGTTGTCATAGCAATTGCATTGAGGTGGCCCAGACAGATCTCATTTCCAGCCCTTCTCCAGCTTCCCAACAGCAACCACATTCAACTCTCACTAGTAAGACTCTCACTAGAAGTCACCATGACCAGGTCCATCATTCAGACCTCTGTACAGTCAAGAATCACAGAATGGATGATACTACCCATTAAGTCTCCAGCACCTCCATTCTCCTCATCCTTACTGTATCCCAAAAACCCTCAATGCTAAAGTTGTACAACTACAATAGGGGGAGGGGAGTCCTTACATTACTCCTTCAAGATCTATGCCAGGAGTTCTCAACCTTTTTAAGCCAAGAGCCAGGTCACGCTCCCTCAGACAGCTTCAGGGGCTGGACGGCCATTTTGCCCTTCCTCCACCACATGGCACTTCCTGGTGTGGTGGAGGCGGTAGTGGTGGGCCACATGAAATGGTGCCACACTGCAGGTTGAGAATTCCTGGTCTATACTATGGTGATAGTAGTCCATCCTCCCAACTCTTCTGCCTTTCCAGTTCCAAATTATTTTTAAGAGGCCTAGAGAATACATACCTTGGCCTATCAGATTCATATTAACTCCTCTGTGTTTCCTCTTACTGGTCCTCACAGTCTTCTTTTGGCCTCCTTTTGAGGCTACCATTGAGCTTCATCTTAATTACCTTTAAGATGGCCTTCCTCTTCACAGTTGCACCAGCATATCAAGCTACCGTACTCTATGCCTAAGACATAACCCTCCATTTACCAGGTTCCATCCAGCTCAGGTCATTCTTCACAATGACTTTACTTTCTTACCCAAAGTAGTCTCCAGTTATCATTTCAACCAACCGGTAGTATTACTTATTTGCCTTCCCTGTCTCTTATAGTTCAACACTCAAATTCTGGAGACAACATTTGCAAGACACTTGACTTCCACGTCTTCCAAATTCACCCTATTTGTACCACATCCAGACTATTTGTCTACTACCAAGGGCCAAGAAAAGAGTGCCCCAAACAGACCTGGTGCATAATCTGGGGGTCCTCTTGGACTCACGACTACTACTCGAAGAGCAGGTGGCAGCAGTGGCCAGGAGACTTTTGCACAACTTTGTGTAATACACCAGTTACACCCGCTCCTAGACTGGGACTCCTTGCTCATGATCACACACGCTTTGGTCACCTCCAGACTGGATTATTGTAATCTGCTCTACATGGGGCTTCCCTTGATGACCATTCTGAGGCTGTAGCTGATCCAGAATGCGGCTGCCCGGGTTGTGATGGGGTGTGGGTGTTATGCTCCACACCTCACCATTGCTGCAGGAGCTGCACTGGTTGCCAGTATGCCCCTGGGTGCAATTCAAGGTGCTGGTTATTATCTTTAAAGCCCTATATGGTAGTGGGCCAGGATACCTAAGAGACCGCATCGCCTTATGGACATCTGTCCATCCCACCAGAGCAGACCGGAGAGGCGCTCTGGTTGTACCATCAGCCAGAGAGGCACACCTCTCTAGCACTAGGAGGAGGACCTTCTTTATGTCTGCTCCTGTCCTATGGAACCTCCTGCCAAGTGAGCTGTGTCTCCAGATGGAGCTGCTGCCCTTTAGGAAGGGGTTAAAGACCTGGCTGGCAAAGCATGAGTGGGATGTGGGCCAGACAGTTGCCCCAGTCTGTTGGCTCATTTGATCCCCCTCTCTCTATTTGTCTTGTTTTAGCTTTTTAAATTTTTTAATCTTGATTTTATATTATGTTTTTATTGTGTTTTAGATGTTGAGAGTTGTGTTAGCTGCCCTGGGTCTTTTTGAGGAGGGTGGCATAAAAGTTTCCTTAAATAAATAAATAAATAAATAACAGAACCATCAGCGTCCATTTCCATGTGAGAGTCAGGATTTTGCCAAGGCCAAAAGTGTCTAATTCCCACTGCTCTCTTCCCTTAACAAGTGAGCACAGGGAGAAAAAGACACCTAAAAGCTGATATATTAATTAATTAGCATTCTGGCTTTCAACGTTTTGATTAATCAGGCTCAAGAGTTGTTTTTGGTGCACTCACCTCTCCTTGTCCTCATGCAATCATGCTAATTGGTAAAATGTTTGTGGAGTCTCGGCACTGTCTGGCAAGTGCTGGACATCACGTGTGGCATGTGCACCTCTTCCCCCTTTCTTATTCTCTCTCTCTGTTACAGTGAAATGGATTGGAAATTTGCCATATAAAACACATCTATACAATATTTCAATGGGTCTCAATGTCACCTGCTTAGTGGGAGCCATGAGTATAGAAAGAGCCTGAACTTTTAAACATGTGGTTCTAAGAGATTCTACTGGGCAATCACTTCCTAATTTTCACTTTCTTCAATCTGAGCCCAGCCAAGGAATGCATTAATGAGAGGGAACCAAAGAGTATTTCATTAAAACTCACTGTGGCTAAAACCACTGGATTTTATCTACAGTACTGATTTCCCAGTTTGCTCAGTTTTCCTGATCTGCAATGTAGATACTGTATTCACTTGTGCCTATGTTAACTAAGAGGTCCAGCAATAAATTACTTCTACAGTTGTATCTTGCTTAAAGAGCATAATGCATTCCACAGGATTGCTCTTTAAGCGAGTTTGCTCTTTAAGCGAAACACCATTGCAAATGACCAATTGTGTGTGTGTGTGGGGGGGGGGATTGCGAACCCCAATTTATTTGTTAAGCGAGTTTTTGGTTGGTTTTATTTGTTAAGCGAGGCGAACATTCAGAGAAAATCCTGCTCTTTAAGCGAGTTACTCTTTAAGTGAGGTGCTCTTTATGCGAGGTTTTACTGTATTTGGATGGATGGATGGATTGCACTTTTATGCCACTTTTCTCCTGGTAGTGGGACTCAATATAACGGTAGTTGACTGATTGTTGAAAGATACAGTAATTGAAAACAACATGCAAAAACCAGTTAAAATTGTTAAGCAGGGAAGTATTGAAATCAACATATTAAATCAAATTAAGAACATTTAAAAACACATTTTAAATGATATATTGGGAGCAAGTATATGCTGTTTTAAAAAAGGATATTAAACATTAAGAGCTTCTTGGAATAAAAATGTTTTCAATTGCCACCAAAAAGAGAGGAGGCAGGCAGGCAAGCTTCATTGGTAAGGGCATCCCATAACCCAGTGATGGCGAACCTTTTAAAAGCCTAGTGCAACCCAAACTGCAACTGCAAACCCAATTATTTATCGTGAAGTGCCAACATAGCAACAGGGGATGAAGGAAACACTCCCACTGGGCTGCTGGACAGAGGAGCAGGGCAAACTCTGTGCTGGGGGCAGGGAGGAAATGCTCCCACTGGGCTGCTGTGCAGGGAGCAGGGCAAACTCTGTACTGGGGTGACTCCACAGGTGCCCACAGAGAGGGCTCCGAGTGCCACCTCTGGTACCCGTGCCATAGGTTCGCCATCACTGCCATAACCTGTGGGCAACCACTTGTAAAGAGATGGGCCTTCCCTGATTATCTTAAGACCTGAGGAAGGTTATGTGGGGGATGGTGGAATGCTTTAGTGGAGACTAAATAAACATTCAGAATATGCCTTATATGCATCATAATGCTTTTAAATTGGAACTCCAGTAATGCGGTACCTTTAGCTAATACTAAAGGGAGTTTGGGGCCAAAAAAACATCTGGAGGCTTCTACTCCATGATAAGGTTTAGCATTTATTGTAAATGGTAGAAGATTACCAGTGTCTTTCCCATCACCTCCTACCTGATCCTTTCAGGGAGAGATACCAGGGGATTGCCCCTGCCATCTTCTGCATCAGAGATCCTCATACAGTACTTGACGTTATCTTTGTGTTCTTAAACTACAACTCCTAGAAGGCCTGTCCATTTAGGGAGTGCAGAAACATCTGGGGCCTGAATTTCAGAGAGTTTGGTGTCCTACTGGCAAAGAGGAGGTTTACCGGTTCACAGCCCTCCTTTCCTTTCCTTTCCTCCTAAGCCAGGAAGATGACATCAAGCACTCCATTTTCTCTTACCTTGAGTAAATGTACCCTACACTATCTACTGACATCTGCTCTGGAGCTCTGCACACTGTGTATTTGCAGCATTCAGAACTGTGTATTTGCAGCATTCAGAACCACCACCACAGCTGTTGTTGTTGTTGTTGTTGTTGTTGTCGTCGTCATCTTCCATTTATATCCCACCCATCTGGGGTTACCCCCACTCTGGGTGGCTAACAACACCACATTTAAAACACATAATAAAATCACATAATAAATCACCTAATAAATTATTTATTTTTAATTTTAGATTTATATACCACCCTACTCAGTATAACCAACTCAGGATGGTTTACAGAACAAATATATAATCACAAATTAATAAGCATCACAATTTCAACAACAAAATATACCATGAATGCCCAATAAAACAGTCAATTACAAAAACAACCAGCCAGCCCCCTCTGCTCTGGAAACCTCCTTAACCAAAGCCCCCAGAGGGTGGGCTGGCCGGCAATAAAGCTTTACAGCCCTTAGCTGTTTCAATCCACTAGGAGGTTTAAACAGGTAGCGCTTTCAGAGGCTTGTGTGTGAATGCAATGCTTCTCTTACCCTTTTAGTCCAATGAAGACACGTTGCTCAAGCAAAGAAGGTTTATTGATCAGGTATATTGATCAGGTTCATAAAGCATAGGTCAGTAGCATAAATCAGTCCAGCAAACAGAGTTACAGTCCAGTATCCTTAGGTAACCATTTTGAAAAGAAGAGAAAAGAAAAGAATCCCACAAGCCAAACTGAGGTCTTAGTCCATTGAGAAACAGAAACGAACTAACTAACTGTTCTCCAAAATGGAGAATTCCTGGTCAGGTGATTCAACCTTGGCCAATCAGGTAACAGAGAAAAATATTCTCAAAACAATGGATTGTTTTTTTACACGTGTGCAATCAGTGTTCTGGCATGTACACAAAACATGGATCTCAGCTAGCTAGAAAGATAAGGAACACTGGCTGAAATACGGTTGAAAAACAAGCTGTCCATGAGACAGAGAGGGACACAGGATTTCTATGAGACCTTTTTATGAGACCTAGCTAGAAACCGCGATTTGCAAGCCTTGGGAAACATGAAAAAAATGTGTCGTTTCCTGACACTCACAGTCATAAAGTGTACACATACATACCTATATCTATCTATCTATCTATAGATATAGATATAGATATAGATATAGATATAGATATAGATATAGATATAGATATAGATATAGATATAGATATAGATATAGATATAGATATAGAGAGTAATGCAGAAATTGTACAAAATTCAACTACAAAGCAATACAATCAAACAATACAATGTAAGGATACAGTCTAACAATACAATATAATAGTACAATGGGGAGATACAATGCAGAAATATACTCAAGCAATACAATGTTACAATACAATTAAATCATACATAAAGTGTCCTTCCTATTTAAAACCAGGGAACCGAATAAAAGCCTAACACTAGTCTGGTGAGTTCCTCTAATCAAATGCCTCCCTGAACAGAAGCGCTTTAAGTTGTTTTCTGAATGTCAGCAAAGAAGTGACCTGGCGCCATTCCACCGGAAGGGAGTTCCATAGGGATGGTGCTGCCACCAAAAAGGCTCTTCTCCTAGTCATCACCTTCCTTGCCAGCTTCAGCGTTGGCACCAACAGTTACCCATCTGGGAAGATCAAGTGATGCAGGAAAATGTTCTAAGAGGAAGACGCTCCGCCAAGTAGGATGGTCCCAAACAGTTTAGGACTTTAAAAGTTAAAACTAACACCTTGAACCTGATTCAGAATGAAACAGGCAACCAATGCAACTCTACCAGGACTGGTGAGATGTGCTCGAACTTCCTCACCCCAGTGATTAGTCTAGCTGCTGCATTTTGTACCCGCTGAAGTTTCCGTACTAGGGTCAGGGAAAGCCCCAGGTAGAGAGCATTGCAGTAATCTATATGAGAAATTAGCCATCTGATGAACTAGTGCTGGTCAACAATGGCAGAGGAACATCCAAAATTAGTTTAGTGTGAAACAGTAAATGCTCACACACCCTACATTGACACACCTTCCTACCTGTCTAAGCACCAGAAGAGTAGCGTGCCTTGGCGGGGCCCCGTATAAAAATCTTTTGGGGGCCCTTAGGAAGGGTAAAGATTTGTTTTGTTTACACACGTTGGGGGCCCCCGTGACCCGGGGCCCCCGTATAATTGATACGGCAGATACGGCGGTAGCTACGCCTCTGCTAAGCACCATCACCATAACAACAGACAGATCTTCCCAGCCAGATAAGAAATTGGCAGCAATTAACCATCTGTGTGGAGACTGTCACCAGCAGGAAAAGCTTGCCACACCCAAAACTCACCTTGTGTATCCTCCTTGAACTATGAAAGGCTCCAGTTTTAACTGTTGTCATCCTGCCACAGCATTTTGTATGGGAGGTGGGGGCCTCTCTCTCTCTCTCTCTCTCTCTCTCAGACATCAAAGGTTTTCTGTTGTTTACAAGGGTGCCATATTGATGTACCTTTTCTCATAAGCCTGCCCATCACTCAGCTGAAGCCTCTAGGAGAAAATGGGGCAGGGAAGGATGGGGAGAAACCAAGCAATAACTTGAGAGAACAAATAAGGCAATACATTGCCATGAACTCCTGGGAAAAGCGAGGCACAAGTGACAAATTGTGAGTACTGGCATAATATTGTAAGCAAGGCAGGCTCTCCAAATAGAGGAAGATAGTTAACAACCATGCAGTTAAAATTCATCGCTTCCAGGGTAGGTTTATTCCCCTCAAATGTAATTATGCGTTAGACATTTTATGCAACTAAGAAATGGCAGTTCTCCAAAATATCACAGCTAGTGATTGGGGGGGGGGGGGGGCTCTGCGGTGGCTTAGCAGTTATGTAGCTGAACTTGACGACTGGAAGGTCGGCAGGTCAGCAGTTTGAGACCCAAGTACTGCACGACAGAATTAGCTCCTGTCTTTGTCCCAGCTCCTGCCAACCTAGCAGTTCAAAAACAAGAAATTGCAAGTAGATAAATAGGTACCACTTCAGTGGGAAAGTAAATAGCATTCTGTGCACTCCGGTGTCTAGTCATGCCTGTCACATATCCATGGAAACATCTTCAAATGCAGACAGCGCTAGCTCTTTGGCTGTAAATGGAAATGAGCCCCAAACCCTAGAATTGAATACAACTGGCTTTCAAGCAATGATGACCTTTACCTAGTGATGTTAGAAAGCCAGGGCTTGCTTGGGGATGGGGGTGGATGAAGAAGATTTTATGAGATTTGAATAGCTCCAGAGGAATGCAGAATGGAACCTCATCTCTTGCAGTTTCTCATGCTTATGAACTCATTAGAGTTCATTTTGCTTGTTTCCGAGCCTCTGTAATCCTTCCTAGCTGTAGAGCTCAAAAAGGTGTGGAGAAGTGGTTGGAGACTTGTGAGAATTGCAGTTCACAAAATGATGTAGCTTCGTCTGACTGTCCCCGTTTGTTGGAAAGAATTTATTTCCATGGGAGAGCCCAGACATTGCATGTCAGGAACACCATTACTCATGAGTAGGACTTTGGCCCACAAGTGGTTGGGATTCCTGCTTCTGAGCTGCCACCTCCCAGCTGAGCAACTCAGGATTTTAGCTTGTAGTAAACAAGGTAGCACATAGCCAAGTAAACACTCCAGTCATCTTCTGGTATTTTAAAAGTATATTGCAATCAAAGTAAGTTACAGAAGAAAGTATTTCAAAAGTTCAGAAAGCACATCAAAACAAAGAAAGCTTCTCTAATTGTGGAAGCCCAGAGGGACCCCCCTCCTAGCTTAAGGCCCTACATGTTGACAGCTCACCCTCAGCACAAAGCACAGGATCAAGAGAAAGATCTGCTCATCCCTCTGGGTTTTATCTCCTCACACATGTTCCACCCTCTTGCCATTCCCCTAAGGGAATCCAGCTAATGATCATACAGTATCACATGCAGTGGTGGGCAGCAAAAGATTTTGCTACCACACCATGGGCGGAACCTATGTTGTGGGTAGAGCCTATGTCATGGGCGGAGTCTATGCCATGGGCGGAGTCTATGTCATGGGCGATCTAGTCATGCCTGCCATATAGCCATGTATACATCTGCAAACACAGGCAGCAATGGTTCTTTGGCTGTAAATGGAGATGAGCACTGCACCAAGAGTCAGATATGACTGGCTTTTGAGCAAGGGAGATCTTGAACCACTTGCAGGGATAAAACATGATGTGGCAGGGGAGGGAGGTAGGCATGGCCACCCAATTTCGCTATCCCCCCTGCCCGAAGGCCACCCAATTTTGCCACCCCCTGCCCAGAGGTCACCCAAATTTGCCACCCCCTGCCCAGAGGCCACCCAATTTTGCTACCCCCCTCCCAGGGGATTGCAAACATGTTGCTGCACACCACTGATCACGTGTCTATCACAAGCATATTTTTGAATACCAATCCTTCTAAGGAACATGCCACAGATCCCCTCATACTTAGAAATCTCCATCTTGGAACAAGGCTGAGTTTGGGGTACAATCCATACCTTGACATTGCACATAGAAGGTCCTGGATTCAGACTTTGATATTTCAAATGAAAAGAATCTTGCATAGGAGAGTCCTTTTCTCAAGATTTATACATAAGCTGTAACCAGGGCCAGTCATGCCATTGGGCAAAATAAAGCTGCCATCTCAGGTAACAACTATGGGGACAGGCAATGATATGTAGAGCAGGGGTCCCCAACCTTTTATGTGCCATGGACTGGTTTCAAGCTAAACAATTTTTCCATGGACTATTAAGTGGGGATGGTGGGAATGGACGGTGCAAGCGCATAATAAAATCCAGTAAAACCCCGATTTACTAATGCCCCTACTTACAAATAATTCAACTTACAAATTGGTTCTGCACTGAAATCCATGCCTCAAGTTACGAACATGCTCCGACTTACGAATTAATTCTTTTTCCTCTGTGCTGCCTCGATTGAAGCAAAAAATGCCATTTCCCCTATGAGTTTATATTTTATACACATGCAGCCTTTCAGAGTCCTGTAGGTGGCAGTAGAGTGCTTAGAGAGGAGTTCTTTGTCTGGAGTTTCGGCACCAAAATGGCTGCCGTTTGCTATTTCTTGCTGGATTTTTCAGATTTTTCTGTCCATTTTTAAAGCTTCTTTAAGGTAAGGAACAGTGTTTTTGCGTATGCATCCTTTCCTTTCAATGCAGCTGTTATTTTTGGGTAGTTTGATTGATTTTTGGAGGATCGGGGGATTTTTTTTATTTTTGGAGGGTGAGGTGGGGGCTTTTTCTTTACCCCTATGGGAATGCCTCGAGTTACGAACAAATTCGAGTTACAAACAAGGCCACGGAACTGATTTTATTCGTAACTCAATGTTTTACTGTACAATAAACTTCAACCACACCGTTCGACTCAGGCAGTGAGGAATCACATTGCACACAGGAGGGGGGGCAGGAACCCCGCCATAGTTAAGCAAGCATGGATGAAAGACCAGGCCACCTGTCTATCTGCTGTGTCTGAAGCCCGTGCTCTCGTTCCATTCAATGGGCAGACCCGGTGGAGAATGTTGAGGACAGAAGGCTGCCATGGGGGTTCCCAGCGCTACCACCTCTACCCCATTGCCTGGTTCAGGACACCCCATTGCCTGGTTCAGGACACCCCATTACCTGGTACCAGTACACAGCCTGGTGGTTGGGGACTCCTGGTGCAGGGTTGTGCAGGGCACCATGGGAAAGTGCTGGACAGGGAGCGGTGGGGGCGCCTATTTGGGGGGTTGGGGGCGAATCCCATACATTGCTGTTGGTGCCCCAGGGTACCAGAGGCGAGGGCAGGGTGGGACAAAGCCTGATTACCCAATATACCACCAAGCACCTGCTCTGGTGTAGAGCACAGAGTTGGCCATTACCCCATATTTTGGACCATGCTGCTTACCAGAGTCTCCCTGCCTTCAAATATAGCGTTATCCAGACTCTGCAATAATGCCTGGAGTGGGTGAGGGGGAAGCCCTCTCAGTACTCAGACTCAAACCAATCCAAGTCGCGGGGGGGGGGGGACCACATTTATAGCTCAATCTTTCACCAAAAAGCGGAGAAGAATAAATACTGAAATGCCAAAAATTACTTTTTTAGACCACTTCCCCCAGAATAGCCCACCTGGGTAATAATTTAAGTATCTTAGCTTAATATTCCTCTAAAAAAAAGGTTTCTAGAATGTGTGGCTGGGGATATTCCCTTAAAAGTGCAGGACTGAGGTTTGCTGAAGCAAACAGATGGCTAAGATTTTCTAAGCAGTGAGGACAGGCTTTGCCTTTTGTCATGACTTGCAACAGCAGGAGAGAATTTGAAAAAAGGCAAACCGTCCAAGATCACTCAGTTTACATAGTTCATATAGTTTGCTGGATTTTGCCTTTCTCCCCAATATTTTGGAATGTCTGAGTATAGATCTCTGTGTTTTCATTAGTCCACAAGATGCAAGGACGCATGAAGCATTTAGCAGTATGGCTCTGGATACAAATACAGTTGTACCTCGCTTAAAGAGCATAATGTGTTCCACAGGATTGCTCTTTATGCGAGTTTGCTCTTCAAGCAAAACACCATTGTAAGTGACCAATTGTGACTTCTGGTGGGGGGGGGGGATTGCGAACCCCGATTTATCTGTTAAGCAAGTTTTTGGTTGGTTTTATTTGTTAAGTGAAGCGAACATTCAGAGAAAAATTTGCTCTTTAAGCAAGTTACTCTTTAAGCAAGGTACTCTTTATGTGAGGTTTGACTGTAGTGTATTTCCACACTGATAGCAAGCAGGACCTCATTTGCTGGTGCTTGGAAGGCGTGAGAGGGAGGCCTTCCTTGTGGGATGCGGCAAGAGTCGCTTGCCGAGTGGGTGGCAATACAAATTTGACCAATAAATAAATAAATAATAAAAAGTCATTTCATGTCGGTGTGACAACAAAACACCTTCACGCATTACACAGCTTCGCCCCAGCTGGGTTTCTCAGTCCAGCGTCTGCCATCCATCGCAACAGACTTTAATAAAAGGCCTATTAAAGTGAGTAATGTGCTAAATGGACTTCATTATGGCATGTATGCCTGCCTATTGTTCTAGATTATTTCCTATCAGAGCAGCCTTATCTCCCCTCAAAAGGCTTCCATTTAAGACCCATTCGTCTTTCAAAGTCTCCCATCCCCTCTATGCTCCCTTGGCTCTGCCCTAGCTTGCCGCCTTCTTCTGCCTTGCCTCCCTTTGTGTTTTTCTCCTTTGTTTTCGGCTCTGCACAAAGAAAAAGCCTGCCGTCATAGAAGGAAGCAAGAGAGGGGCACCATCCATATTTTCTTGACTCCAGGCCAGGGGTGGGTGGGAAAAATGCAGTGCTCCATTTATTTTGCTCAAAGCTCCCTGTGCTCAGGACAGCCTGAGGCATTTTGACACCTCCATGTGTAATGTTTTTAAACACATTTCCTTGCTTTTCCATTGCTGCCTCCTCCTGAACTTGAGGTGGAACTTTATCCTGTCTGGCCCTGTCAGACACTGAACTTGGTTTTAGTGCTAGAAACAGAGCCGTCAATGGGACCAAAAGAAATAAAACAACACAAGGAACAAACAAGGCAAGGCTGCCCATCTCTAGATGGCCACTATTATCACAGGTCCCTTGAGCTTCAACAGGAGCCTAGGCAAGACACTGTTCAGGGGGTGGGATTCTCACAGGGCTCTCCCAGCTATACTAGATGGAGTCAGGCAGCCACTTCAGGCAGCAGCGGCAGACCTGTCTATTCCTTCCGCGTTCTCTGGTCATTCCTCTCCGTTGATCATGGGAAAGTTTCTATCTCTGTAAAGGAGGAGAAAAGGTTTGCAGAACATTGCATCGGCTCATTTCTGTTTACAGCTCCGACCTTTAAAAATGATTTTTATGGCATCTTGTAATGGCTTTTATAGCACCAACAGAATTAGAATGCATCACCCCTAAGTTAGGAAGATACAAACGAGGTGACTTGCATGTCTGAGTCTGCCTGTCTAGGTGCTGTTGGCTGTGAGTAGGCAGCTTCAGGAACCTAGATCTCTCATCTCCTTCCCATTATTTATCTTTGCCTCAGACTTAGACTGGAAAGCCCTATGCAGGTGGGAAAGCAGTTGGAGGAGTGTCTTGCAGAAAAGAAGGCTTGTGGTTGTTCTAGTTGGGAACAGAGCTGTGTCTGTGGCTGGTCTTGTGCCCTCTAAAGTCACCTGCTGAACTCAAGGGTGGCGAAGGACACTGGCCCATAGCAAGTGCTGAACAAAGATTCACCCATCTGCCCAGTTTCCTATTGTTCATAACCTGTGGGATTATCTCTTCTCGGCAGGAGATCCTCCATACCTCTGTTGAACTCTTAAACTCATTTACACCCCTTCCCGTGGTGGTTTTATGAATAATATTTTAATCAGTAAATACATTCACAAAATTTAAAATTTAAAATTGCATGAATAAACTGGTGTGTTAAAACTTTAAAATTTAAATAACTATGGCAATAAATTGGAATATAAACCGCCCCCCGCTACCAGTTTAGAAAAGCATATTTTGCATATCACCAGTTATATAAAAAAAACCCAAGAAAGACAATATAATCAATATAACAATTGAAAGTTGTTTGAAAGAGCTCCTGTCTTTGGTACATACTTTAATGCAATGTGATTGTTTGTATGGGGGGAAGTTGAGAGCAATGCTGTCACAAGATTACTCTGGACAGAGTCAGCCAAGGTGGTCTAGTCAAAGCTGAGGCTACATTGAAAAGCCAAATTGCTTCAGCTCTGCACAGTCAGTGCTCACACAGGGGCTGTGGTTTGATTCGGGGGTTCACTGTTCATACTGGATGTGATGAGTTGTATCCCAGCCCATAGCCTCCCCCTTCTTTATTTCCTTCCTCTGGTCCTGGCTCTGCTACTCTTTTATGGAGGTGCTCCTGCCAACCATGCAGTCTGAAAGCAAGAAATTGCAAGTAGATAAATAGGTACTACTTTAGGAAGGTAATAATAATAATAATTTCATGTTAGAAATTATTCTGGGTTGAAAGGATTTTTGCTGGAGGAACTCAACTCAGGGGACACCCGGATAAGGCTCCTTTCATGTCCCCAAGATCTTTCCCCACCAAAGTGGTCCCTATTTATCTACTTACAGTTTCTTACTTTCAAACTGCTAGTTTGGCAGGAGGTGGGACAGAGTCAGGCGCTCAAACCGTCTTGCAGTACCCGGGTCTCGAACTGTCAATTTGCCAGCCTTTCAGCTTATGAGCGAGCTTCTTAAACACTGAGCCACTGCAGCCCATGTATAGTCATGTGTACCACATGCAGACAGTCAGTTCAGAATAAAGAATAGATTTGCATTACTAAACTCAATTGACTGTGAGAAAAAACAACTGTGAATTGTAACCAGAAATATGATCAGGGAAGAATTCAAAAAGGAAATTCAAGTCAAACCTTGATGGATGATGGAAGAAAAAGTTTAAATAGTCAAGGACAGACAAGAAACAAAAGTGAAAGGTGGCAGAAATAGGTTGAAAATCCTGAACAGGACTTTTTCAGTGTAGAGGCAAAGAGAACTATTACAATAATCAGTGGAAGGAAATAGATGAGAACAACAAAGAAGGAAAAACAAGAAGTCTTTTTAGATCCATGCAATCAAAGGGATGTTTAAACCTAAATTACAGATGCTTAAAGATCAACAAGAGACTATAATATATGACCAGAATAAAATAAAGAGAAAGTAGAAACAATATTGTGAAAGAATTATGCAGAAGAGATGCAAGAATGACAGATGTTTTTGAAGAAGAAGAACCCTGTGATGAAGAATTTGAAGTTTCAGAAAGGGAAATGAAAACTATGCTCAAAGTGTTCAGAAGGGAAAAAATCATCAGGAAAAGCTGGGATACTGATAAAACTGTTTCAAATTACAGAAATTGAGGGCCTGTCCACACCACCCCTTTCGGTGTAGGCTGGTGCCTTCTAATGTGACTTAAATACTTCCCCTTCTTGACTGTAGAGGAACAGGCAAAATGATTTTTTTTAATTACATCTGTCATTGTCGGTGAGCTGATTCACTAGATGAAATTAAAGAAAACATTTTTGTTTGCCTGTCTTAAGTACTGCTAATAAAAACCTTGGATAGCGACAGTTTCTTGACTGGCAGTACTTCATTGCCAAACAATAATATTTTCTGTTAATTTCATCGAAGTGAATCAGTGCATCAGCAACAACAGCAAAAAGAGCCTCGTCGAAGATTGTGGTAGTTTTGAACCACAATCAGGCATACCCTGGGCAATGGAAACCTTGTTGTGTTGGCTAATCTTTCTCACACCAGGTCAGGAGGAAAGAACAACAGAGAATGAATTCACCAAAAAGTGGCTTCGTTTTAGCAGTTTCACATCTGGCCTAGACATGGAAGAAGAAGAAGCAACAACAGACACAATAAAAAATAATTTCATTTACCTTACTCCACCACAGATGAGCAGGGGAAATATTTAATTCACAGCAGAAGGAGCTGAGGAATAGCTAAACCAGAACCCCTGGTAGGGACTTAGAAAGATACAGCTTAGGGCAAATTGGCCTCTTCCAGCAATTACCATATGTGGAGGCCAGAAAAAAGAGCCACCCAGCCTAGTACAACAATGTACCAAATGACAGGACAAATTCTGGTGCGGACAACCCCTGAACCTATCAAAACCCTAATAATGAATGCCTATAAACATGGGAAACAAAACAGTGACAGACACACCCCAGACTGGAAATGTTCAGTATATATTCCACTCCCCAAGAAAAGACACCAAGGAGTGCAGTAATTATAGGATTGTTGCAGCAATTTCCTATGTAAACCAAATTATCCCCAAGGGTCACAACACAGAATTTACCATATACGAAGCAAGTAATGCCTGATGTTCCATCTGGATTTGGAAGAGAAAAAGACATTAGAGATCATATTTTAAACACACATTGGCTATGAGAACATATCAAAGAATTTCAGAAGATCACTTTGTACTTTATAGACTACAAACAAGCCTTTGATTATGCCAATCGTGAAAAGCAACGAACTGTTTCTGTAACTTCTCCATCTTTTGACTTTTCTGCTAGGTAAACTGCATTGTGAACAATAAACTTTTTTTTAATATGGAGAAAAAGAATGGTTTCCTATAAGTAAGGATGTCAGATGAGATTCAGCTAATCTAGATGCGGAGGATGGTGGAGTGAACTTTGGTGGAAGAAACATTAATGATTTAAAATATGCAGATGGCACCATTTTCCTGCCAGAAAACAGTACTGATTTGAAATAACTCCCGATGAAGGTGAAAGAAGAAAAAACAAACTGTACATAAATGTTTCGGAGACAAAAATCATTCCTGTGGAAGAAATGTGCAACGTTAATGATGGCAAATGAAGAAACTGAAGTTGTGAAATGCTTTGTATACCCTGATTCAATCTTCAAATCAAATGGAGGCTACAGCTAAGGAATTAGAAGACAGAGGTTTGGAAGGACAGCTATGAAGGAGGTGGAGAAGATGATTAAGTGTAAGGACATGTCACTGAAGACCAAGGCCAAGAACATCAACACTGTTGTATTTTCCGTTACTATTTGTCGATGTGTAAGCTGGACAGTGAAGAAAGCAGTAAATTAAAAAACTAATGTGAGAAGTTGAAAGCAGCGGTTAAAGAAGAATATCAAATATAAAATGGATTAACTCCATAAAAGAAGAACAGAATCGAATTTGCAAGAGCTGAGCCAGGCTGGTAACAATAGGACATTTTGAAGGCATATCTGGACAAAAATAAGTATAATTTTTAAAAAAGCATTGTGACACCATAAAGACATTTATATTTCAATGTGAGCTTTCATGGAGGCATCCACTTCTCCAGGCAGTTTTTATTTTTGCCTGGATAAGATTGTACAGACTGGCTCAGCTGCTTCTGTGAAAACAACGTCATTTTGCAAATTATACATTCATCATGTCAGAACTGGCTGAAGGGAGAGAACAACAACTGCAGCATCACAACCACAAACAATAAGAAAGACTATAATAACAAAAGCAAACAGTGTGGAATCAGTTTATTATTTTCAGGGTAACTGACCAAATTCCCTCTATAACCGAAGAGGTAAAAGAGGAAGCAAAGAAGAAGACGGCTGACCAAATGTAATTGTTTGCTAGATCTAAATGACCACCACCCACTCAGACACTTTGAAAGACTGAGATCCTCATTGATACTACAATCTGATCATGTAATACACCTTAGAGCAGGGGTGGCCAACCCTTTTTTTGCCATGGGCCTGACCATGCCCCCCGGACAGCTGAGTGGACCTGACCATGCCCCCTGGAAGTGGAAGTGGAAGTGGGTCCATTTACAGCTGCTGTTAATGCCCCCACTTCTGTGTTTGCTCCGGCCACGTTTATGCATGTGTGGCTGCATTTTATGGCTGATGTAAATGTGCTCGCTTCTACTTCTGGGTGGGGTGGTCGCGATGGGCTGGATGGAATGGTGCCGCGGGCTGGGTCCGGCCCACGGGCTGTGGGTTGGGAACCCCTGCCTTAGAGGATGTAAAGACTGCTTACCAAATTATTTTTCTGATCAATTTCCTTGGCTATGCTTGACCAGACACTTCAGGTAGAAATTTCCAACAACTTAGACCCCTTCCCAGAGATTCCTACTTCCTCCTCAGATAGGAGAAAGAAGAGGGGTGCTGTTTCAGTTGTCAAGGTCTCCATAACATGCCCAAAATGTCAGCACAAACCTTGTGTCTTATCCCTTTGAGAGGCAAAACACACACGTGCAGCAAGCACAGAACAATGGCTGATTGTTTAAAGAGAAAATGATACACCACACTGCTCTCTCTCCCTGAGTCTTCTGGTACTTAAAATTTCTATGAAATAAATTTCATTTTTCAACTTGTATGCCGCCCCACTCGCCAAACGTCTCTGGGCGGCTAACAAAGATACAAAATACACAATAGCCAAGACAATATATCGCAGTTACAAAATATTGCATCACAAAAACATTTTAAAACATCCCCAATCACAGTTACAAAACAAGTCATCAGAAAAAAAAACACTTCAAAAATATTACAAAAACAATGTACAAAAACCTCACAAACTCTACCCAGCCCACTATAACCATTTTCCTCCTGGCCAAGCTGGTCAAAGGAGTGTCCGATGGCAACATTGTTTTTAAAGCTGGGCAGGCTGCTCAGGTGTTCCTCCTTCCCTCCCCGGCTGGATTGGCCAGGGGGTATTCCGGTGGCTATTGCTCCTTTCCCTCAATCGGACTGGCTAAGGGAGGATCCGGAAAAGTGGCGACAGTAGCCAAGCTCTTGTAGCCGACCTGCCGCTCAGCTGTTGCTCCTTTCCCTCAGCTGGACTAAATCAACCACCACCATCCTTTTGCACAGATTACACACCACTGCTTACATGGAATTGTTACATTGTGTGTGTTTGTGTAACTGGCACCAAACACTGGGTTCTCTCTCTCTCTCTCTCTCTCTCTCTCTCTCTCTCTCTCGTTATTTTTAAATGACAGCTCAAGTTTGGTATTTTTTAGCACTCCTGATATGCAAAGGTCCACAGCATATTTGGTAAGTCTGAGCCTTTAGAGTACTTTGCCCTCATGGTGAGAAAGCCGAGCGGCATTTGTCACCTCCAACCCAACCGTTAAGCTGAGTGACACAGTCACCTCAAGCAGTGAAGCATGAGGAGCATCACATTTGCTGCCATGCTGCTGAAGGGGATTCCCCTGCCTGCCTTCCCACCACTCTGGAGAGTTGCAACATGAACAAGAGATGGAGTGTAGGGGGTCAGTGCTTTGTTTCCAAATACAAATGACAGAAGAGCTCGGGCTGCCCTTGATACCTGTTACAACAGCTCCAGCTAATATTCTACCTGCATCAGGCTTACGGCATCCAAACTGATGCCCATAATAGTGATTTTGTCTGGATAATATAATTGGCCATCGTGGAGATTCAATGCTTACGCCATCTGATCCCCTGAAGCAATATTCAAGATGCCTGCTGGAACATTTTTCACTCGATATTCTGTGTGAACACAAAAGTGGTGTAGGAATAATAGAATAAGTCTGGAGGTGGAGTCTGACTTACACTTGCTTGGATTTGTTATGAATTGCCCACCAGGCACATGCAAGTCATTGACCCAGCTGTTTCATTTCCTTCAGCTTCTCAGGATATTACAAAGAGGGCACAAGCTTCATGATTTGGTCAAGGGCAGTAGGAAGTGACTGTTGTTCAGTATTGCTCACACTGACGGGCAGCAGCTTTCTAAGGTTCCAGCTGGTGTTTTGAGCCCTTTCTGGAAATGGCAAGGGCCTAAACCTGGATTTTGTGCATGTACTTTATGTCTCTAACACAAAGCCACAACTTTGGTTGACTTCCTCCTGGCAAAAGAGCCCCATACAATCCACTATGGGTGTAGGCAGGGTGGGGCAGGGCAGCTTTGTGCCTTCACTGGCTCAGTGTCATCAGCAGAAGAGGATTCAAGATATGACACAGTTTTCATTTAATGACTATTACTAGAGCTTGTGGTTCTTTTAGATGTCATTATTAAGGTTTATATCCACAGATCCTTCCCCATATGGATCTACCTAAAAGATACCTGTGCATTCAGTTACAGAGGAGTCCTTGATGCCCTATTGAGTTTAGAAAGAATCATGAGACTGAGTTATAGACTGAGTTTAGAAGCAGGACTGAAGTTGGACAAAGTGTGCAGACTTAGTCCAAAGCAACAGAAGTAGATGGAATAGAAACACCTCTCTGTTCTGTGACTTCATCTTGTAAAGTGTTAGCTGTGTGGAACTGCCCCGTTGCAAAGAGGCAGCTACCTGCTGGAGAACTCCATGGTTTAAGTATCAGACTGCAGAGCTGGAGGTTGGAATTAGGATCCCTCCTGTACCTTGACGATCCATAAGAATCTTTCCAGCATCAAGACTATTGTTATTTATTTTTTGAAAAGAAATACTAGCCACAGTCTCCCCATCTAATTCCTGTTTTAGTAAGTGTTAACTAACCTGACAGCCCTGAGGACCAAGGTCCTTGGATGCCAAAGTCCACAGGGAAGGGTGATGGTCCCCAAGTGGATTAAATCCCAGTGGAATCCATCTTGGTTGGGAGGGCAGCAGTTTCATCAATCAATACTGGTCGGGGGCTGAGGAGGACTTTGCGTGGCAAAAGGGCTCAGGATCAGAAAGTGACTTGTGGAGCTGGATCAGTGGTACGGGTGTCAAGCTGCGATGCAGAAGGCAGATGAAAGGCCAATGCATTATATTCTCAGGACAGTCTTCATGACTGATTGCCATGATGATCACCTACACTTGGATTCAAGTATGGCAGAAGAAGTAAGGAATTACTAACACAGTTGGGAATGAGAGTCAATGAGCAGCTGTTGGTGAGAAGCCCTTTAGAATTCATGGACATTGCCATGTTCACCCAACGGAAAAATTTACCATGCTGGAAACCTAAAATGTTGTAACTCTATAATGCCCAAGTACTTATATTTGTTGCGTCACAGAAGCCTGAGCTCAGAGCTCTCTACCCCTGAGCCTCTTAGCCTCAGTTCCAGAAGCGTAGCGTGCCTTGGCGGGGCCCCGTATAAAAATTTGTTTGGGGGCCCTTAGGAAGGGTAAAGATTTGTTTTGCTTACGCACGTTGGGGGCCCCCGTGGCCCGGGGGCCCCGTATAATTGATACGGCAGATACAGCGGTAGCTACGCCTCTGCTCAGTTTCCTACCTGTTAAGTAGGGATAATGAATGTTCCCAAAATCTTTTCCCATACCCCCACTAGTCTGCAGTCAACACAGTTTTTTATGAGTTATATAGCTCACTTATATAACACAGTTGCTATCAGAAGCAAGTGTATACCTCAAACAACCACAGTTATTGAGTGCTTTCTGACTGAATTGCCCAGACTTTTGGTTGACATTCTTTACAAGTAACAGACTGGTAGACTGGGAGGGGAGAATAGTATCTGTGCAGTAACCTAGGAGCAATTATTATACAAAATAAAAGCATCAGAGGCCAGAACCCACAGGGAAGGGCATGAGAAATTCTAAACTAACCCATCATGCTTTTGAATTTCACTCAGAAATCTTTATATACTAGACTTAGAAAGAAAAACAGAAGAATACGTTTTTGACCTCCATGGTTTCAGCCTTCGAGGTCTTAACACCGTACCTATCAGTCCTTCAACTAAGTGTTGCAGGTCAAGATCAGCCTGTTCTAAGCAGGCAATTCCATATGAGCTACAAGAAAGAAATCCAGAGCCTAGAGCTGACTCTCTTAATGTCAAAAGCTGGAGACCATGGGAAGAGAGCAACACTGTGGCAAACTTGTGTTATCCGCCAGCAGTGCAGCACTAATATTGTGTTCTCTGTCATCTGCAGCTTCTTGAGCTAAAATCGCTCCCTGTTCTAGGTCTCCATTAAACTCCCTGAGAGCAAATTTCACACACTGTTTGACAGGAATCCTCCTTTTCTTAGGAAACAATAAAGACCTGTGCAGAAGAAATTTGAGGCAACAAACGTCTGGTCAACACCCTAGGATGCCGTCAGTCCCGGATCTGTGAAAGTACAAAGCAACTGCCAAGAAGGAATCTAGATTCCTGGAAATAATAATGCTGTTCTTTCCTTAGGATACATGCGGTCCAGATGTGCTTTCTCCCTAGAAAAGTGAGAAAGCACTCCCTAGAGAACCTTTTAGAGACCGAGTGCCCAAACAGAAGGATGGGCAAACTCTGTGTTGTGGGGGAGGGAGGAAGTGCTCCCATTAGGCTGCAGGGTAGAGGGATGGGGTGTACTTTGTGCTGGGGAGAGGGAGAAAGCGCTCCCATTGGGCTGCTGGGCAGAGGGGTGGGGCAAACTGTGCTGGGGAAATGGTTCACATGCTCTTAAAAAGAGGGGAGTGCCACATCTGGCACACATGCCATAGGTTCGCCACCACTTCCCTAGAGTATATGAGGAGCGGGTCATAACCAGAAACAGAGAGAAACAGGGCTGATGTGGTAACATGGGCAGGCAGTTATCCCTGGGATGAGATTCAAATTTCTGATCACAGATGAAGCCAGTGATGGGCTGCTCCCGGTTTGAACCAGTTTGCCTGAACCGGTAGCGGCCATCCGGAGAGGATCGCCGGGGGGGGGTAGTGTCACCCTCGCATGACAGTTCTGGGCAGCCCAAAATGGCTGCCCAGAACTGCGCATGCATCAAAACTCCATTTGACGCATGCACACTGAAAAATAGAAGTGTGCATGTGTCAAATGGATTTTTGATGCATGTGCACTTCTGGGCAGCCATTGTGGGCCGCCCAGAAACAGCGTAGCACCTGGAAGAGCGGCAGCGGTGGCATCTCCTAGGCGCACTGCCGGGCTGTGCCAGGCTGAGCTGCCGGGCTAGGCTGCGCTGCGCTGCTGGGCCTGGCCAGGCCGGGCTAGGCCATGCCACCAGGCCACCATGCTGCAGCGCCGCAGCTGTGCCTGCCTGCCTGCCTGCTGCTCCCTGACCCCAGAGTAAGGTAAGCGACGGGTTTGTGTTTGGGGTGGGTAGGTGGGTTGAGGTGTGTGTGTTTTCTGTAGTTTCTTTTAATGTGTGTTTAATGTATTTATGTATTATGTGCAGTGATGGGATGTCCCCGGTTCCAGACGGTTCCCTGGAACCGGTAGGACCAATTCCGGAGGGTTCTCCGGTAGGGGAGTCCACTTTTGGGGCGTCCGGTTCCGGACGCCTCACCGAAAGAAATTTTTTTTTAAATCAGAGCTAAAATGGCTCCAATTGACTGCGCATGCGCAGAAACTCAATCTGACACATTGCGCATGCATCAGATTGAGTTTCTGCACATGCGCAGTCAATTGGAGCCATTTTAGCTCCAATTTAAAAAAAATTGTTTTACTGCTTTCAGGACGGCGGCGGCAGAGGCGGCACCAGCCCTCTGAGAAGGGCACCTCCCCCGCAGCACATTGAGGGCTGCCTGGGCCGTCCGCTGCTGACAAGCCCCATGCCCTGGGGACGCCCAGCGCGGCGCACCGCTGACGCCTCCTCCTCCGCCGGGCGCTGGCCTATGGGCTGGGTGCCTGCAACCGCCGCCGCCGGAACTGCCGTTGGCTGCATTCCTGTGGCCTCCTCCTTGGGCCGGTCCCTTTTTAGCCCGGCTGCGGCACCTGGCGGAGGAGGAATGCAGGCGGCAGTGGTGCGGCATGGGGACGGCCCAGGGAGGCTCGGCAGCCACGGCTGGAGCCGCGGCTGGAGCCACTGCTGCCCGCCGCCCCTGGCCATGGCCGGAGCCGGGCTAAAAAGGTACCGGCCCGAGGAGGAGGCCACAGGGGTGCAGGCAGCTCCGGCGGCGGCGGCGGCTCTGGACGCAGTCGGGGTGCCGGGTCCCAAGAAAGGTAAGCGAGAGGTAATTTATTTGTGTTTTGGGTGGGTGGTTGTTTTTATTTTATTTATTTATTTATTTGTGTCTGGGTGGGTGGGCTGAGAGGGAGGGGTGTGTGTGTGTATGTTTATTTTTATTTTTTATTTATTTTTATTTTTGGCCCCGCCCACAACGTCATGACGTCATGACGTCGGCTTCGGCCATGACGTCATGACGTCATGACATTGGCCACGCCCATGACGTCCGTGACATCATGGCGTGGTAGTAGAATTTTTGTCATCCCATCACTGATTATGTGTATATGTATTTATTTTAATTTATATGTATTTATTTTAATGTGTATTTTTATTTTTAAATATTTTATTTATTTATTTATTTATTTTACTTTGGCTCTGTGCACTACATCATGGAGTCATGACGTTGGCTCTGCCCATGATGTCAGCTCCGCCCACTGTGGGGTAGTAAATTTTTTGACAGCCCACCACTGGATGAAGCTCATGAAGGAATACTCTTGTCTTGGGCCACCCATGGTCTTGTTCATTTCTTGCAGGATAGCTGTTAAAAACAGAAAATGTTACACCAGAGTCTCATCACCAGTGTGGTCATGGATTGTGATCACTGGGGATGGGCATTGTAGTGCAAAGAAATAACTATATCCATTCTCCATTTTACCCTGGGGTAAAATGAGGTAATTTCTGTAAATACTGCTAGGAAGATTCCTGGGAATGCAAACTGGAAGGTGTAAGGAAAGCAAGGAAGCAAATAAAAATAACAAATAAATGGTGTAAGGGAAGCAAACAAGCTCTTTGGATGCAAATGTGATAAAATAAAAATGAGGTCCTTCCATTTCTCATGATGCTTATGTAAGGTTGTTACTAAAATAAAACTCTTTGACAGTTGCTAGAAATGGACCCATTCCCAGACTCCTTCTGTGCAGTTAGTGTGTTGCTAAACACACATACTCACACAGAGACAGAGAGATATAGAGACAGAGAGATACTTCATTTGTGTGAATTTCTATACATAGGAGTTATCAACCTTTTAAAGGCGGGGGTCAGGTCATGCTCCCTCAGATAGCTTCAGGGGCTGGACGGCCATTTTGCCCTTCCTCCACCACATGGCACTTCCTGGTGTGGTGGAGACAGGGGGGGGGGCACACGAAATGATGCCACAGGTGCAGGCTGAGAATCCCTGCTATAGATGTTTCACAATGCTAACTAGCACCCTGTCCTCCAAAGGCTTGCTCAGGGAAGTATTGCTGGCAGACTCCAATTCCCAAAATTCTCCACCAGCAGGAATCATTAGCAGCCAGGAATGTGGGATTTGGAAAGGCTAGAGCCCATTTAAGTAACTTTTCCCAACTGTTAACAAGATGCCTGAGCTTGCCGTCTTCCAGGGCTGCCCCTGTATGTTTCAGTAAGAAGCACAGACAGCCTCCCTTCCCCACCCCCACCAGCATGGAAAAAGTAACTTTCCTAAAACCACTGGAGAAATTTCAGGATGATGGCAGTACAGTAATGTTTAAATTTTAAACTAGCGAATGGCCTGGTAAATGCACATTTACTGTTTCATTTTTTTAAAAATGTGGCAGACTATTTGGAACATTGCAGAGAAGAAGTCAGATGTGGCCCAATCAGCTTTCAAGTAACAGGTACATAGATTCATTATTAATAATTTGAATTGCGCATTGGTACTCCTGAAAATCAAATACTGCAATGCACTCTCTTTATGGCTTCCCTTGAAGTTGATACAGAAGCTTCAGCAGATTCAGAATGTGGGGTCCAGGTAAATTCAGTCATCCTATCCCAATCCTGACTCACCTGCACTGGCTCCCTGTCTGCATCCTTGTCTAGTTCAAGGTTTTGCTATTAACATGCACCACTCCTGGACAGTGTGGTACCTCATTATGTGCTGGAGTGTCTCTTGCAGAGGTCTGTTGCCTGCATTGCCCCAGTCCTAATTGGCCCTTGTGTCTCTGGACATTTGCACCAACAAAGGGCAAAAAATATGATAAGTAGGGCATCAAATGAGAAGAGAAGATTCACTTGAGAAGGCCTTGGTGCCAGGAAAAGTGGAGGGCAAAAGAAGAAGGGGGCGGCCAAAAATGAGACGGCTAGATGGTATTGTAGAAGCAATGGGCACAGAGCCGGGCCGGCTGAGGAGGATGGTGGAGGACAGAAGTGCCTGGAGGACAATGGTCCATAGCAGTGGCGTCGCGCAGTCTTCAGCCGCCTGGGGCGAAAAGCAAACTCGCCGCCCCCCCCCAGCTCGCTGCTGCCGCCACCCCTCCCCCTCCCAAGGCAGAAGGCGCCCCCCCTGCTGACTAGCGGCGCGCGCACGACCGCGCACGCGCCACACACACCTCCGTCCACTCGCCCACCAGAGGCCGTCCGGTCCGCCACCCACCCCCGACGAGCGCACCTCGCTCCGGCAGATCGCTCGCCCGGCTGGCCGTCGGGGGCTCTCCGCGCGCCGCCTGCCGCTGGCAGCGGCTTTCAGGGGGCGGCAAATAATGTCCCCTCCCCACCCTTTTGCTGGCGAGCGTCCTGCATGCGCTTCGCCGCTTGCAGGCGAGGAGGAGAAAAAGGGGTTTTTTTAAAGACAGACAATTCAAGGAGGGGCCCGCCCCCCGCCCCGCCCGGCTGGCCGTCGGGGGCTCTCCTGGAGGGCGGCCCGCGTGCGCGCGCGCGCTGCCCACCTCCTCCTGCCCAGCCAGCCACCAGGGGCTCCCCGCCACGGCGCCACCCACCCCAGACGAGCGCCCCGTCTCACTGCAAGTTGGGTGGGTGGCTGGGCTGGCGGAGACGAGCAGCGCGCGCGCGCGCGCGCGGGCCGCCCTCCAGGAGAGCCCCCGATGGCTAGCCGGCCCCCCTCCTTGAATTGTCCGCCTTAAAAAAAAAAAAACTTTTCCTCCTCCTCGCCTGAAAGCGGCGAAGCGCACGCGGGGCGCTCGCCAGCAAAAGGGTGGGGAGGGGACATTTTGCCGCCCCCTGAAAGCCGCTGCCCGGGGCATCTGCCCCCCTGCCCCCCCCACGCTACGCCACTGGTCCATAGGGTCGCAAAGGGTCGGAATCGACGGTGCGACTGAACAACAAAAGGGCCTTCTCAGCTGTGACCCCATCACTGTGGAACTCCCTCCCACAAGTGACCCGCATGGCTCCCTCCCGCCAGGCCTTCCAGAAGCTCCTTAAGAAACAAGCTGTTCACAGAGGCTTATGGAGAGCTATTCTTCTATAAAACCTATGCCCCTTTGTTCTTCTTGGTTTTTTTATGTGATGAACCATCAACTGTTGCCATGCTGCTGTTTGGTTTTATTATGTTGCCAACATGTTTTAATTATTATTTTATTTGTACTAGCTATGTTATTTGATTTTGTTTGCTTTTGTTTCTTTGGCTGTAAACTGCCCAGAGTGATACAGTATATTTACCAGATGGGTGGTATATAGACTGTGTATGTGTCTGTGTGTGTGCACATGGGTGTATAAATACTTACATACTGGAAAGACCAGGCAGAACCAAACATCCACTGTGGCCTTGGGATCTCCCGGGTGAGTGTTTAGCTTTATAGTCAACTCATAGGATTGCTACTGGAATACCACAGAAGAGTCCATATGATCCAGGGGTGTGCTGGGCACTATGGGAGGGCACTGGACAGGGGCCCTGACCTGGTGCAACAGAACCACAGGATCAGCATAAACCTTGCCATCAGAGTAAAACCTGGGCCAAAATGAGACGCATCTGCCACGACTGCAGTGTCCATGTTGATTCAGCAGCAAAGAGAAGGCAGGTGAGTTCAATGGCAGGAAAAGACACTGTGCGTTTGGCACCTTCTTCTTTAGCCCGCTAGGAGCTGCACACCTGTCAGGCGTGATGAGTATCACCGACTCTGCCTTTCAGCTACTACCAGATGGGGGCTCACCTGCAACAAGGCATTCACAAAAGGAGGCCCTTTGCAGTTTCCCCCTCTACACACAAGAGAGATCCACAGGAATCAAGGCTGTAGGCCAAATTCCACCCGAGAATTAGAATCGGTCCACATGCTGCGAAGTGAAGCTGATTCTAAGAGGTTCCCCAGCTTTAAAGCACATCTAGGCTGAGTCAACCTTGATCCCCTGTCAGGATCAAACTCACAAATGGTGCTTGCAGTAGGCAGATGGGAAAAGAGGCTTGCAATAGCAAGAGGGCCTGGACCACAGTAGCATAGCTTCGTCCTCGCTGAGTTTACTCATTTCAAATATGTCCCTGGAGAATCCAACAATATTTGCTTAATAAGAAAATGGAAGAAGCACACAGCAGCTGTGAGGGGGGCAAGGGGGGGGGTTTCTATGTCCAATTTTTTTAATTCCCACTCAACCCTAGGAGAAAATGTTTTAGGCAGGCAAATGAACACAGGTCTGAGACATAATGCAGAGAAAAGGAAGCCCTCTCTCTCCCCCCCCTCCGCATGCGAAAGATGTGGGCATGGCAAGGGCACACAAAGCCTACCTTGTTTCTAATCATGAATATACATTAAAAAGAAATGGATGCTGACATAATATTGACACATGGTTGTGGTGTAGGTATTTTCTCCCTATTTCTGCATATTGGGGGGAAACCTGTATGTGAGAAGATGCCACCCCACCCGCACCAAATGGGGTTTCGTTTTTCCCCACGTTGATAAGACATGTCACCAATGTCCCCTCCACCCAATGTGTTGGCCTCACTCATTTCTCCCCACACCTCCCAAAACACGACTTATTGTTTGGAGAAGTACAGTCACAACCTTGCACAATGAGACCAGAAAGTGGTGGTGATGGTGGAGGAGAAGAGGTAGATATCTTGACCTACAGTTTCCAGAGCAACCCAGACAGTATGGCCATGGCTGATGTTGCTGGACATTCTGGGAATTGTGACCCCATCTTTGCCTGGAAACCATTAAACTGAAAAGAGAGCATGGGATGGGGTGGGGAATCTTCTGCCTAAAAAGCGGATGCTCTAACACTGGGTGTTCAACCTTTCTTTGTTTAGTGTTGTTCTTCCTCCTCCTCCCCCTCCTCTTCTTCTTCTTTCCCCTCCTCCTTCCTCCTTGGCTGTTATTCTCACCTAAGCCATGAACATGTAAATAGCTTTGAGTGTCAAGGGAGAAAATTTAGATTAGGATCTGGAATGGAACGATCTTCCTAAAAGGGAAGCTGGAGAGTGCCTGCCTGCCTGCCGGTTGCAATTTACCCAGGGAAAAAAAATCAAAATACAATGTGACAATTGATTCACTGTGTACTGACAAGAGAGACAGAGAGGTTTTACTTTGATCGGTAGGCAGTATCAGAGAAGACTCCTGCTTTACCCCTCCCTGCAGACTCTAAGCTCATCTCTTGTGAGAAGCCTTGGTTTGGTGATGCAGACAGACCCTTCATGGTGTGTGTGTGCGCGCGCACATACACACAAACACACACTGCCCCCCCCAGCCCCTCCACCACCACATTTAATTCCCGCTGATTGGCTCATCCCTAGCTAAGAGCATCTCCCTGGTAAAGAAGCAGATTGGGTTGGGATGGTGCTTGGCACTGCAGCCCAATTCTGTTCCAGCACGGCGTGTTTGATGTGACAGTTTCTATAACTACATTATCCTTCTTGCTATGAACCTATTTACAGGGCTGTAATTGAAACCGTTTGTAATGCAGAGAGGTTTCAGGAGATGGGGAGGGATCCAGGCAGGAAACAGGTGGGGAGGGGAAGTTCAGTTAGGTAGGGCTGTGTTAAGACGCTGAAACGCTCCCAGCTGGAGTTGGGTGGCTGAAGATACAGGCAGAATCCCCCCCCCCCTTCTTGGCAGTTCAGAAGTGATAATTCCTGAGTTGGCGAGATTGTTCCACACCACTACATGTAAATTCCCAAGTACCTGTCGGTTTTTATTATTATTTTAAATAAACATTTCCTCTGAATTATCCTCAGAAGGGCTGTGATTGCTGTTTTTTCGGTGGAACTACTTGCAAATCTGTTTCCTATGGTTTGTGTGCAAACAAGATGCAAGTTGGTGGCTCACCTGGCAGAAACATTCACGGCTGGGCTCATCACTGGAGCTTTATTCTACTCTCTCCTGCTTTCCTTATCTCATCTCATCTGAGCTCAGCTTTTAGACTTTATCTCCCAGCAGCCGCCTTCTTTGGGGTTTCTGGACCCAAGCTGTTTTGCAGGGCATTGATCCTGTCATAATGTTGCACTCTGGGCTAGCAAGGTTCATGTCTGCATTATGGGGGACACGGTCTGCACGTGTGACACAATGTGCTGCCAGTGAGGGATTCAGACAGTTGTGCCGGTGATGTGACTTTATGCCAGCTTTTGCTTAGTACAGCTGGTCTGAAGCACAAGTTGCTTGGCGTCCTTCCCGAGCCTGTAAAATCTTCCCAATTAGTCTTTCTCATGCTACTGCTCTGCCTTATTAACAGCATTCCAGTGAGGTGAAGCCCCAATGACATTGAATTGTATTTGTAAATCACCGCAACATGTCCTCATTATTTCTTCCAGGTATTTTCTTACTCCAGAAAGTGCATGAAAGAGGGAAAGACAGGACAGCTACACAGGACCTTTTGAAGGGTAGTGCCTGTGTCTGACAGGACAGTAGGGACTGGTAAACCCAATTATTTATATTCTCGACCAAGAAAACTCTGGAAAGAGTCGCCATAAGTCAGAATTGACCACCAGAGGTACCCAAATTATTTGACCAATCTAGGGTACACCAATCATTTGACCAACCCATGGGCCGGATGTGGCCCATAGCACCATTTCATGTGGCCCACCACCACCTCCACCACACCAGGAAGTGCCATGTGGTGAAGGAAGGGCAAAATGGCTACCCGGCCCCCAAAGCTGTCTGAAGGAGTGTGACCTGGCCCCCGGCTTGAAAAGGTTGAGAACTCCTGTGTCTTGATTTGTGTTACATTTGTCACTCTACTTCGGGCATGGAAACACCATGGTTTAGTTCTGACTATATTTCAGAGGAACACAGAAGCAGTTGCTCCCAAAGTAAACATGTTTAGGGGGCCTTGATGAGTCTTGGAACCCCCTATACACTACTTTGAAGTCTATAATAGAAGAAATATAGAATGTCAGTGTAAGTAAAGTGATGATACAGAGTCATAACATTTCCATGTACAGAAAGACTAGAATAGAAATCCAGACAGTTTGGCATTTTTTTTACCTGTCCTCGTAAGCTCGATGCTATCAAAATGGTGCATTCCAGCCTGAGGGTGTGGAAGAGGGCAGCTTGCTGTGTATACTCATGCAAGACTTATTGCCAACTAAGGAAAATGGATCCCTCTTTTTACCAGAGCAAACAAAGTGCAAAGGTGGCAGTGGGTGATCTTGCCATCATTTTAGGAGCTCCAGCATGAGAAGGCAGATAGGTTATCCTCCAGGAAGGAGCTGCTGAATCTTTAATCTTTTCCATCTGTTCTGATCGATTAGGTTGCCTGTCTAAATGTTGATGGGCCCCCCATACACGTACAAGTCATTCTGGAAGCTTCTGAGTTTTGCGCCTTGGGAAGCACCAGCCTTTGCCCTGTGGCCCTCTTCACTTAGACCTCTCAGGTCCATGCTCTTTTTGAGGGCTTTGAGGGTTTTTTCATGCGTATCTAAATGATCTTTTTCAAAGCTTTCTATGTGTGATTGTCATTAACTTGAAAAGTTTGACTGAGAATGAACAAGAACAATGGGCTTTACACACAAGTGCTGCATCGGTTATGGCACCACATTTGGAGCACGGTTGCACCAACACCTGCCTGAACTTTCTTCTCACTGTACCCAGCGTGTGGCCTTTTAAGATGTGCCAGCGCTAACATTTTCCCCACAGCTGTGCCTGATTTGTGTCTCTAAAACAGAGCTTGGGAACATTACCTCTTTTTGGTTCACTACTCCCAGAATTTGGCTGAAGGCTTCTGGGGAGTTGTAGTCCAAAAATTAATATTTTTCCCAGGATGTGCTCTGAATAGATTCATGTTGCTGAGCTTGAATAAAGCAGTAGTATCTCTCTGTGCAGTATCCTCACACTAGAAGAGAGACCCTTTCTCAGTAGTAGGGGATCAATATACTTTCCTAGGTTCAACCCTCAGCAGCAGAGGAGTGGTTGCAATCAATCTGGGCTTGACAGCATGGATCAAGGTGGATTAAGGGTCTGACTCTGCCTAAGACTATAGTGCGTGCGTGCGTGCGTGCGTGCGTGTGTGCGTGCGTGCGTGCATGCGTGCGTGCGTACACCTCAGACACAAGTATTTGGAAATTTCATGTTGCCTAATTTTAAAGTCATTGCAGTTGTTACCTCATGTTGCAACAGCAATTAGAATAGCAATTACAGTACACTTACGTGTACTGCCTCATAGCACTTAGTGTACTCCCTGGGCGGTTCACAGAGTAATTAGCATTTTGCCCCCAACATGCTGGGTCCTCATTTTGCCAACCTCAGAAGGCTAAGTCAACCTTGAGTCCTCATCAGGCTCAAACTCACAATGTTCTGGCTGCAGTACAGCAGTTTAACCACTGCACCACCAGGGCTCATTAAACAGCGTTGTTCCTCACCCAAAAAGCATTGCCCCCAAATCCTGCTTGCTGCTTTCCTGGGGGTTTCTTACACCCCTTCCCATGCTGATGTGTCCTTATGAAATCATGCCCTTGCCTTCCTGCCCACTCCTGTCTTGCTCCCCTTCCCATCAGATGTTGGTCCTTAGCTCCACCGCTTTATGGCTCTTGGGCATTATAAGAGCATTCATGCCTACATGTATGCACATCACAGCATGGTGGAAATAGGCAGCCCCACCCCTTCTGTCTTCTGTAGCACCAAAAATGTTGCCTCCGAATCCTGTGTTCCAGTTGGCAGCTCTCATGGTGCCATTGGGCTAGTCTGTAGGAAAGGAGAGAGCAATCTTTAGCCTGATATTTCTTTCCTGCTCTTCCTTTTTTCAACCCAGCCATAAGAGGCATGAAGGAAAGAATTGCTCTTCTCAGCCTGTGCTCACGCTGGCCTTGGGTGGACAGTGGCTCGGTGTGGGATTCTCCCCCCCCCCCTGCGATGCCAGTATATTCAGGTGGTGGCCTCGAAGTGCGGTGCCTTCTCCATTAACATTCACTGCCCAAAGCAAGCTGTGCAGCCTTAGCCGCCTCCGCCCCTGCTGTCCCCCCACGCTTTACCTGACTATCTCTCACAACACGGAAGCTATTATCAAACAGAGCCAGGCGGCTGGTTTTATCTCTCACGCTGAGCAGCTCAGCGTGCAAGCCTTCCATACTACTCGCACTTCCTGAGCATCTCCAACTCTTCTAGGTTAAACCAAGAAGGACAAACACCTTCCTTTCCTTCTGCCTCCCATGCTCTGGGAATTGGCACCAAAGAGGTGGTTCATGTTTTCACCTGTCCAAATCCCATAGAGCAGTGATGGCGAACCTTTTAGAGACCAAGTGCCCAAACTGCAACCCAAAAAACACTTATTTATCACAAAATGCCAGCACAGCAACAGGAGAGGGAGGAAGCTCTCCCACTGGGTTGCTGGGCAGAGAGGCGGGATAAACTCTGTGCTGGGGGAGGGAGGAAGCTCTCCCATTGGGCTGCTGGGCAGAGAGGCGGGGCGAACTCTGTGCTGGGGGAGGGAGGAAGCGCTCCCATTGGGCTGCTGGGCAGAAGAGTGGGACGAACTCTGTGCTAGGATGACTGCATGGGTGCCCACAGAGAGGGCTCCGAGTGCTACCTCCGGCACGCATGCCATAGGTTCGCCACCACTGCCATAGGAGATGATGCTTGCCATAGCTCTTTTTTGTTTTGGCTATAAGCTGTGATTTATCCAGCTGAGGCAGTGATGGAGCTAGAGTGGTGTGTGGGTCTATGGCAGTTGACAGGCCTGGTGTTTTCTTCCTCAGAGCTGCCTTTCAGTCAAGGAAATGCCTTGTAAACAGAGCATGGCAGCTGAGGCATGCAACACAGCAGCACCATCTATAGTGATGGATGACTCTTAATCTTCACAGCCATGGCTACTGCTGTTGGGGGGGAAATCCTCCTGGAGTCTTCCCAAGGAAGCTCAGAAATTACAGATATGACTGTTGTCATCATCAGCAGCAAATGTAATCAAGAAACCACCGCCTCCCTGTTTCCCAGCTTGGAGAAAGCTGGACTAGCAGCTTTGGTTGTTGTTTTTTCTTTTTCTTTTTTTTTTTTGGGGGGGGGACAGATTAGTGGAAGCACTGCAGTATTGGTACACATACACATAGTATACCATAGAGCAGGAGTGGTCAAACTTTTTTGCACTACAGGCTGGTCACATGGTTGAGCAGGCCAGTCACACGGTTCTTCCCGCCGTAAAACACACCTGCGGCTGTCGTAAATGTGTTTACAACAGTCGTGGGTGCATTTACAGCAGCATTGATGGCAGGCGTGGGTGTTTTTATGCATGTGTGGGTGCATTTTACAGCTGTTGTAAACATGTCCACTTCTGCTAGCGGCAAGGGAGGTGGAGGGCCACATGAAATGGTGCATTATGCACATGCGCGGGTGCTTTATGCACACACATGGGCACATTTTACTTCCACTTCCCATAGCAGTGAGGGCGGTGCTGGCTGGATGATTTGGCACAGCATAGAGAATCTGAAACAATCACTGTCACAGTGGTGGCAAGGGCCACAGTGGCTCAGTGGTTAAGAACAGTGGTGGGATGTCAAACATTTTACTAACCCACTGTGATGTCATCACAGTGTGGGCAGAGCTAATGTCATGATGTCATGGCCGGGGCCAAAGAAAAAATTAAAAAAATAAATAAAAATAAGCACACACACACACACAGAGGCTATAGGGAGCTTCAGGCTAGCAGCTTCTCTTCCTCCTCCCCGCTTTGGAGGACAGCAAGGAGGCCGTGCATATGCACCAAGCACTGTAGGCGTGCATGCACACCAAGTGCTTGGCACGCATGTGCAGCGGGGGAACCAGTGAAAAGGTAAGCCCTGAAGGTGGTTCCCCCCAAAAGCTGCTACCGGTTCTGCGGGACACTGGGGAAAGTTACTACCGGCATCCCCTGAGCAGAGTTTCTCCAGAAAAAATCCTTTCAAACCAGAATAATTTCTGACACAAAATTGTTGTTTTTGTTGTTGTTGTTGCTGTGGCAGACCTATGGCATGCATGCCAGAGAAGGCACTGTTGGGTATGCATGCTGTCGTCACAGCATAGAGTTCACCCTGCCCCTCTGCCCAGCAGCCCAGTGGGAACGCTTCCTCCCACCCCCCAGTACAGAGTGGGTTTTGCGTTGCAGTTTGGGCACTTGGTCTCTAAAAGGTTTGCCATCACTGTCCTATGGTGCTTCTTCTCAAAGGATCCCAGTCTGTTTGTGGGGAGAAAACATTTTAGGTCCTTTGGATTCCCCTCATCTTTAAGGATCCCCCTGGCCTGGAAGTGTCCCTCTCAGTTTCACTACAACCTCCATATCACCTCATTACCTCACAACAGCTCCATCCCCTTTGTTTTATGGGCAGGGATGGATTTTGTTGTTGTTGTTCTAGTCCAGGGATTGCCAAACTTAGACCCATGGGCCAGATCTGGCCCATGGTGCCATTTCATGTGCCCCACCCCCACTCCTTCAAGGGCATTTGAGAAACAAAACAGCCATCCCTTTGAAGCTGTTGGGACAAAATGGCCACCCCCATCATTCAGGCAGGGTAAAATGGCCATCCATCCCTCTCAAAGCTGCATGAGAGAACGTGACCCAGCCCCCGGCTTGAAAACGTTGGGAACCCCTCTTCTAGTCTATCAGCTGCCATTTTTTCTGTGTGTGTCCCACACACACAAACAGCCATTTTAGGACTTGGATTGTGATGACAACAATGATGACAACAATAATCATTTATATCCCACTTTTCCTTCCGTATGTTCTGGATATTGCACATGGCTGTCCTCTTCTCCGTCTGATCCTGAGAACAACTTGGGAGCTAGGTCAGGCTGAGAGAGGCTGTGTGAAGTGGTTGCCTCAGGCGGCTGACATAGGATAGCATGGAAGGGGCAAAGTGGCAGCCCTGTGGATGGCCTTCCTGGTGGAAGTCCAGGGCAGAATATATGTGACCCCCGTTGAGCCTGACATGACCTCAGTTTAAGTGACGGATGCTCTCCTATCCCCAGGATCAAAGAAAAGCCAGCTTCCTATTAGGTCACCACCATCTTTGTCTTTCTCCTCAGGCAGCAAAATGTATTTGACTCATGGTCAGAGTTTCCCTATCTCTGCCCATTTCTATCACTCAATCCATGATTGTGTGAAGAACCTTGATGTCTCTCTCTTTGAGCTGCTAAGACTCTTTCTCTTACCTGAACTTCCCCCTGCCATGAGTCTCACCTTGCAGCAGCCAAAGCTTCTGGGGAGGCTGCAATCTTGCTGTCATTAGTAATGTTGTCACACCAAATGCTCCATACCTAAGAGGGGGCACAGATGAGCAAAGCCTTGGGGGGATGAGGCGTGTGTCTGTGTGGAATTGCCATCTACACACTAAGCCGCCGTCACCTTCTAATGCTGTTTGTCAAACATGAGAGAAACCAAGGGAGATCTTATCATACATGTTCACTGCAGAGGTTGTGAGATAGCCATATATAGTGGGGTTATTCCTTCTTCTGATGCATATAAAGAACTGTGCCAGATGGTGACAACTGATGAAGTTTTAGAAGCAACAGGTTTATTAAAAACAGCTGGATGGGACCAGTTGACATTCACACAACAGTCGCTTCAGCGTTCGAATGCTCCGGTTGCTGAACTAAAACAGCGTCAAGAAATGTATCCCTCCCAGTGCTTTTGGACTACAACTCCTAACATCCCCTGACCATATCAATGTTGGCAGGAGCTGGTGGGAATTGCAAGCAACATTGGCAGACAGGCGAGGCCAGACTTTCAAAACCTAATGTAGATTACATGATATCATCTATTATTAAATATTCCTTATACACAGAGCACATAATGTGCAATGCAGGGATGGAGGAATCACAATTCGGGATAAAAATTGCTGGGAGAAAAATCAACAATTTGAGATATGCAGATGATACCACCCTAATGGCAGAAAGTGAGGAGGACCTAAAGAAGCTCCTGATTAGGTTGAAAGAAGAGAGTGAAAAAGCTGGCTTGAGACTCAATATTAAGAAAACCAAGACCATGGCAACAGACCCTATCAGTCCCTGGAAAATAGACGGGGAAGAAGTAGAGGCAGTGACAGATTTTACTTTCTTGGGATCAAAGCTCACTGCAGATGGGAATTGCAGCCATGAAATAAAAAGGCAACTGATTCTTGGGAGGCAAGCAATGACAAACTTGGGGAACATAGTGAAAAGTAGAGACATCACATTGCAAACAAAAATTTGTATAGTCAAAGCAATGGTATTCCCTGTGGCAATGTATGGTTGTGAGAGCTGGACCATTAGAAAAGCTGAGCGCAGAAGAATAGATGCATTTGAGATGTGGTGCTGGAGGAGAGTTTTGAGAGTCCCCTGGACAGCGAGGAGAACAAATAGGTCAATCTTAGAAGAAATCAACTCTGACTGCTCCTTAGAAGGTCAAATTGTAAAGATGAAGCTAAGGTACTTTGGACATCAAATGAGAAGAGAGGATTCCCTTGAGAAGGCCTTGATGCTGGGAAAGGTGGAGGGCAAAAGAAAAAGGGGGCGACCCAAAATGAGATGGTTAGAAGGTATAGTGGATGCAGTGGGAACAGAGCTGGGTGGGCTGAGGAGGATGGTGGAGGACAGAAGTGCCTTACTTACTTACTTACTTACTTACTTACTTACTTACTTACTTACTTACTTACTTACTTACTTACTTACTTACTTACTTACTTACTTACTTACTTACTGGGTCGCGGAGAGTCAGAGTCGACTGAGCGACTGAACAACAACAAAAATTACCAGATGGCTGAAAGATAGTACAATACTTGTTACACTATTGTCTAAAAAGTATGCGTGGAGTTTTTTTTTTAATGGGGGGGGGTTGTATACAAGCCATCTGAGAAAAATGCAGAGTGCCAGGCTGACTTCTTTTTTCATACAGGCCTTGGGGGAGCGGACTGTTCAAGCCTTCTGCAAAGGGAACTCTTACAGTAGGGGTGCCCAAACTTTTTGGGCTGCAGACTGGTCATGTGGTTCAGGGAGCTGGTCACTATGGCCCGGGGCTGGATGCGGCCCCCGATGCCAGTTCATCTGGCCCATGAAGCCCTTGTCACTCCTGGAAGTGTAAGTGAATGGGCACATTTTTCTTCTGCTTCCGGAGCAATGAAGGCTTTGCGGGACAGATAAATTTGCGTCGGGGGCCGCATCCAGCCCCCGGGCCGTAGTTTGGGCATCCCTGTCTTACTCTCCCTTGCTTGAAATCCAGTCATATCTGACTGTAGGGCAGGGTGCTCCAACCCAGCCCACAACACCATTTCATTGCCATCCAGAAAAGTAACAATTCCCACTGTAGATGTCAGGGTTTTTTTAAAAAACAGACTTTTGACACCCAAAAAGATTTCAAATGAGGCGGGGTGACATAAACCTATGCCAGTGATTAAGATGGTGCTGAAGCAGTGTGAGCCCAGAGGGTGGGGCTGGCTAATGGGCCAATCTGTCCATGCTCATTACAACTCTGAGGAGATATAACCTTGAAGACAAGGTCTGTGAGGGATTTGTTATGAGGAAACGATCTGATCCCAGTTGTTTCCATCAGCCTTTAGAAATGTTTATGTGTGACCTAGCCAGAGGTTGAAAATGCTACTTTTTGAAGCTAGAACTTCCATGTTGTCTGGGAGGTTTCAGAAGTTGTAGTCTAGGAAAGTAACATTTCCATACTCTGAGCTAGTTGAAGGGCAGCTGGCAGCCTAGAAATAAAACAAGAAAAGAACAGAACCCCCTACACAAAGAGAGAGACAGAGACATCATGAAAGAGGGCTGCAGAGGACAGCAAAGCCTTGCTCAGGTATGCCAGGTGCAGAGTGAATTCCATCTAGAAATCAATTTGTTCTGGATGCTTAACTGCAAGCAAATAACATCCCGCCAGATTTTGACCTGCCAAAGTTCAGCTGAAAAGAGGAGGAGAAGTCAGCCGTATGCATTCAGATCCAATTGCTAGTCACTGGCAAGGACTTTGAGGATATCTTTTCCTTGATGAGGCCTTCTACCTGTCAATCTTGGTGTCTAGCAAAGCTGAAGCATCCCCTTCCAACTGCAAATGGCTTAACAAATTGTCCATTTGTCTAATTAAAGACCCAGCACATACAGAAGCCTGCCCTAGACTTTTCTCAAAGAGGAAATTATCTTCACAAGCCTGGAATGGACCTTGGGAAAACTAAGAGAGAAGGATGGAGATAGAATGAAACCAGCAGAGCTTGAAAAATTCACTTTTTTTGGACTTCCTCAATCTCTCAATCGCTCTCTTTTCATATGTTGTCAAAGTAGCTGTTAAAAGCCAACTGGGTTTTATTTCAAAGAGGACATTTTGAAGAAATGTTCACCTTTGGCCTGACTACCAATGGCCATTATTATTATTATTATTATTATTATTATTATTATTATTATTATTATTATTATTATTATTATTATTATTATTATTATTATTATTATTATTATTATTATTATTATTATTATTATTATTATTCTGACATTTCAAAGGCCTCCTTATGCTGGCTGCTCCACTCTTAAGAGCAATACTGTAATATGGAAACATCAGTCTATTGCCTTTTTAGGAAAGAACTGAAAACCTGGCTGGCAGGGCAGGCATGGGGCACCGATGGAGGGGGTGGCCCCTGCTTGCTGGCTTATATAATTAAGATTTATCTCTCTCTTTTAATGGATGGGGTGAGTGGGTAAATTATTTTGAATTTTCAATGGGTTTTTTAACGGCTTTTAGTTAGTTGATGTTGCTTTTAATTGTTGTTAGCTGCCCAGAGTTGTTGCCAAGTTGGGCAGCAATAGAGATGTGAAGAATAAATAAATAAAATATTAAAGGCTGTGTAAATTAAACTTTAAGCAAAAGCCCGCCTGACTATTAATTTGCCCACTTCTCATCTGAGCCATCTGCACCCGTGATCTGGCTGTTGGTTCCTAGTGGAACTTCAGGAGAGTGAAAAAGGTGGGAAGGGGGGGATAACAAACCCTATTTCCTGAGTGAATTCAGAGAAAGAAAGAGAGAGAATGCATTTTCCTCTGTATATAGCCCTGTTTGGTCCACAGCTACAGCTTGGACAGGAGATAACACAGGAGGAAGAAGATTAAGAAGGAACCGATTGAGTAGTTTTATATTGGTCCTTGCCAGCTCAAAGGATGGAGGCTTCTACCAGTGGGGTGGGTGGGGGTGGGAGAGAAGATGGAGGGGGGACCCAGAAAGAGACAAGGGAAACTGTGAGAGGCTGTGCACTGAAGTCAGAGAGAGAAGTGAGGGATGGGGGCATTCTTTGATTGCACTGTGAACTTTGGCTGTGACATTGTCACTTGATTCAGCAACCAGGTCAAATCAAGCATGGGTTTTGGCACCTGAATGTTGGCCGGGCTGGATTGCTAGCTCCATCTTCCGCATGTAAGAATCAGTATCAAAACGAAGATTCTTGTACAAGGGCAACGTTTTGCTTCCTAGTGACAGGGATGGGGAATGGAGAAAATAGTAGGAAGGGTTGAGATAGCCCGGTTTTAGAGTTCTGACTAAAGTCACAGGAAATTGCTGTTCCCTCAGATCTCCAGTCAGGGAGATGAGTCTCAGGGCGAGTAATTCTAGGGGCTGGAAATAGCTTGATTTCTGCAAGTGTGCTGGTTGTAAAGCCTGCTCACCCATTCCCTGCTAGCACAAGAGATGTGATTTAGCATGAAAGTGTTTCTGGTTATGTTGATCCCCATGACACAACAGGCTCAAGTCCATGCATTTGTTAGACCTACCCTCTCACCTCACTCCTGGGTTGTTGTTACTTACTTACTTACTTACTTACTTACTTACTTACTTACTTACTTACTTACTTACTTACTTACTTACTTACTTACTTACTTACTTACTTACTTGGTGCATAGGGTCATTTGGAGCAAGACATGACATGGAGCACCACATAATTTAGAAGCCTTCTTGCTGCACAAGTCTGGAAGGAAAACTGTAACCCAATGGTGGTGAACCAATGGCACATGTGCCAGACGTGGCACTCCCAAGCCTTTCTGTTGGCACCTGCACCGTCACCCCAGCACAATGTTTGCCTCACACCTCTGCCCAGTAGCCCAGTGGAAGCGCTTCCTTCCTCCCCCCAGCACAGAGTTAACCCGCCCCTCTGCTCAGCAGCCCAATAGGAGCGCTACTTCCCTTCCCCCAGCACAGAGTTCACCCCTCTGCCCAGCAGCCCAATGGGAGTGCTTTCTCCCTCCCCAGCACAGAGTTCACCCCACTTCTCTCTTTGGGTACTCAGTCACTAAAAGGTTCACCATCACTGTTGTAGCCCCACTCCGAGTTCTGACCTGTCCTGTTTCTGTGGCCTCACAAGGGCCCATACCCTTCTTTCAAAAATCTCAGGAAATTGAGTACTATTAACCTAGATACCCTAGTAAGGTGTAGGAGGAAGGGGTCAGGTTATCACTTTGAGGGCGTCTTATATGGGTGACAGAGAAGAGGCAATGGCAACAAATGCTTTTTTTTCACTACATGGTGTTGCAGGTAAGGGGAAAGAAAGGTATGCCTTTTTTGTAAAGACCTCCCCAAATAGTATAATGGGGAAAGCCATGCTTAGCTCTGCTCTGTTCATATAATGTTAAATACTGTATCTCGATTGGTTGACTGTACTCCCTTTGAGGCCCAAAATGTTTACCTAGGTTTGGTTAAATGGAGATTGTCAACAACTGTGAGCCTGCCCAGAGGCCTTTGGGTCTCACCTGTAGCCATGGCCTCACTACTGTATGTCACAGCCAGCAGGATTCTCACAGTGTGTGTGTGTGGGGGGGGGGTCCTACCTTTCTGGCGAAATGAGTCATGGGTCTGTTGCTCCCCCTGCCCTATGTCCTGAAATCCATCTCCTCCATTTCTTTTGGCTGGAATGGCTCACTGTGGGGATCTCTTCCTGACAATGGGATGGGGTAGACAGAGTGGCCTTGGAGATATTGTGTTTCCCTGCAGGACAGGCAGTATATAGAGCTACCACACACTTGAATGCCTCAGTCTGAGCACCTCTGGGACCCTGATGGACTATGGGAAGCCACATGTCAACAGTTTTGGGGGTCAGAGGTCTGCCTAAAGCCTATTGGGGAGCTCCTAGTGTGTCTCTTGTGAGTCAGTACCAGTGTTCCTCCCAGCAGGAAGTACGGCTATTCACTGCTCCCTGTTCTTCCCCTGTCTGAAATTTGCCATTTCACCCCCTTGGTTGTGAAAAAATCACAGGGTGGCCTGGAGTCATTCGTGTTCTCTCAGCCTAGCCCACCTCACAGGGTTGTTCTAAAGAAAGGATGGTAGGATGAAGATGGTCATGAATGTAAGTTAGGTCGAGGTCTCCCTTGCTTGGAAGCCAGTCATATCAGACTATAGGGTATGGTGCCCATCTTCCAGTTAAAGAGCCAGTGCTGTCCGTGTCTGCATATGTTTCCATGATCATGTGGCAGGCATGACTAGGAATGCTGTTACCTTTCCCACCAAAGTGCTACCTATTTATCTACTTGCAATTTCTTGCTTTTGAAGTGCTAGGTTGGCAGGAACTGGGACAGAGATGGGAGCTCACTCCATCATGCAGCACTCGGGTCTCGAACTGGTGACTTACCAACCTTCCAGTTGTCAAGTTCAGCATCTTATCCACTAAGCCACTGCAGTCCCAAATGTAAGTTACAAACAGATAAAACTGATAATGAGAGGGCTGGCTCCCTCATAGATCTTTATCATTTATTTATTTATTTATTTAGATGTGTATGGCCGTCCAATCACCAAAGCAACTCTGGGTGGCTCACAATTTATATGTGATTCGAGCAGTCTTGTCTCTTTCCTCAGACCACATTGCATGATTATATAAGGCTGCTACACATGGTTGTGCCAGAGCACATATGCGTATCTTTATTATGTAGCAGTTGGGCATGAAAGTGGGAGCCAGGACTTGCATTGCTAGAGTGGGCGACAATGCATGTAGGTGAGAAATCTGATGGCAGTTCACAAGGAATCAGCCTCTGCTTGAAAGATCTGGATCTTCATTTCTAGTTCATTTAAAGAGGATAAGGAGAGGCTGCCCCAAGCTTGGTGTGGAGGAAATGTTCTCGCACTGGCAGAGTCAGAGTGGTTTCCAGATCTAAATTCTTCTGGTACCTTTTTCCTGGATTAAAGGTTGAGTTGCATTTCAAGCTCCCACTTCTATTATCAAAAAGGGTTACATAAAGAGTTGCTTGGCTTCAGAGAAACTCTGGGAGTTTCTGTACAAGTTACTCTCCTAGGCAGCCTTCCCTTCACTGGCTGGTGTTCTAACTACCTGGAGGCCTTAGGAATGATTGACTATCCAGTGAGACTTGGTGGGTGGATAGGGGTGACTAAAGTGGCCACTTAGTCATCATAATCCCCCACCCTGGGGGGGTGGGGGTGGATGCATGAAGAAAAAAGAGGATACCGTAAAATTTGCATATGTTGATTTATAGGTATCAGTGCATATAGCTACTAGCTATGCCTGCCAGAGCAACACCATTGGCATATATCTCATTGCTTCAAGTTAAGAAATGAATGTAGGCATTTGCAATCAATGCACACACTGAGTCGCATGACTTGGGGGACAACAACAAATGCTTATATTAGCTTCTTACCAATTTACCATTGTGTTACACAGATGTAAAAACTCAATTGGATTTTAGATTTATAATCTAAATAAAATTGCAGGACGATAGCTTGTTTTTAATATACAATTAAATTAGAGCATTACTCACCAACAGTAGCCAGAGACTTGGTCCAGAATAGCCTGTGGGAAAAGGTCGCCTTTAAACAGATTTGCTCTGGCATCCCTTCAAGGAGAGGACCGTCCTCTGCAAAATCGGCCACATGCCCTGAATAGGGCATAAACAAAGTCAGCCATGTGATCCATTTATAAAACAAATGCAGAAGGAGAAGGCGGTAACTTTTTTGGATCACTAAACACAAAAAAATTGCAAGTTTTCGTGATTCGAGATCACTTTTTCAGGCATTCTTGTGGGTAAGGCAGGGAAAGTATCAATGAAGGTCCACATGTTCATAGCATGATGGTCTGTTTGCCAGGCTCTGTTCTTAAAAATGAGTGCGGAGAAGCAGCAGTCCACTGCAGTGGTTCAGTGGTTAAGAAGCTTGCCTTGTTGGCTGGAAGGTTGGCAGTTCAAGATCCAAGTGCTGCATGACAGAATGAGCACCCGTCTCTGCCCCAACTCCTTCCAACCTAGCAGTTCAAAAGCAAGAAATTGCAAGAAGATAAATAGGGACCACTTTGGTGGGAAAAGATCTTGGGGACATGAAAAGAGCCTCACTCGGGCATCTGGTGAGTGGAGTTCCTCCAGCAAAAATCCTTTCAACCCAGAAAGCACATTTGTGTGCGTCTGACATGATTTTTAAAAATCCCATTGAAATGCAGTTTGAGTACAACTGCTCCAGGAAGCAAAATAAGCGAGGCCTTATCAGTGGAGCTTTGGCTGGTGACTCACAGCCCAATTCCCGACGGTTGTCCTTCCCCAGTGGCAAGCAGGTTTGGGGGCCATACGTGCTCTCAGTTTGGGTAGAGCAATGCTGCCCGACAAGAGAGGCTATAGATGAACCAAGCATTGTTATTAAATCTTCTTTGATTAAAGACTCATTATGGGTAACGAAGCTCAGCGAGGAACTGAAATGACCCAGCTGGGCCTGGAAATGCTCTCTCTAATTCTGTTCACACACTGTAGGACTGGGAGATCCCCCCCAGAGACTGAGGGGTTGACAGCTTTTGACCTTGGCAGAGAGCTTGCCTGATCTGCCCTCTGAGAACATAATATGGGGTGTCAAAAGTCAGGCTGCTGTCTGATGGGGAGGAGAAGGATGAGACTGGACCCTGCCCACATGGTTAGACATGCAGCTCCAGAGCTGAGTCCCGATCCCTCTCACTTGCAGCAATAACCAGTTGCAATCTGAGCGGAGGGCTGGTCCTCGTTGCACTTGAGTTTTGGGAGGAGATATGGTAGGTGTTTGAGGCGAAGGGCAAAGTGGCAGAACCATGTTTCCCTCCTCTTCATTTCTGCACCAATCCAAACTACAATTCCATCTTCTGCAGTGATGGGATGTAACAGGTTCTCACCAGTTCGCCAGAACCAATAGTAACTTTTTCCAGTGTCCCGGAGAACCGGTAGCAGCTTTTGGGGGGAACCACCTTCGGTTTAAAAGCTCTGTTTGATTTGTGTTTGGGGTGGGTGGGTGTATTTTTATTTTATTAATTTAATTTAATTTAATTTAATTTAATTTAATTTAATTTATTTATGGGTTTGTTGTGGGTGGGTGGGTGGGTGGGTTGAGGTGTGTGTGTGTGTGTGTGCTTATTTTTATTTTATTTTATTATTTTTTATTTATTTATATTTTTTCTTTGGCCCCACCCATGTCATGATATTGGCTCCACTCACATAATGATGTCATTACATTAACTCCACCCACACTGTGATGACATCACGGTGGGGTAGTAAATTTTTTGACATCCCACCACTGATTTCTTCTGCCACTACTAATATGACACCCCACTGGCCATCCCCAACAGTGGTTGCTTGTGGCTCAGCACCATTTGGAATGGCTTTCCACATCAGGCTCAGGCCAATCCTGGCCAGGCCACTCTTCCCAGCAGGCATGGGCTGGGCCACTGGGACAGGGGAATTCATCCCGCTGTGCCCCTTGCCTCTGGCACCCTGTGGCGCAAATAATAATTTTATTATTATTTTATCCCCCCCGGCGTGCTACACTTTAGATTAAGCCATTGCTCCAAGCTCCCTCCTTCAGGTTAGAGCAATGGTTTATTCTAACATGCCACATGCTGGGTGGAGCAAGTGAGGGGTGGCAACCAAGTGGTTCCTGGGGGCAGCCTTCTCCCCCCCCCCATCCCTTGGTCGCCGCCCCTTACTGGGTCTGCCCAGCGCGTGGCAGTTAAGCCATTGCTCCAAGTTCCCTCCTTCAGCTTGGGGCAATGGTTTATTCTAAAGTGCTGTGCACCGGGCAGAGCAAACGAAGAGCAGTGACCGAGTGGTTCCCCGGGGGCATCCTTCTCCCCTGTCCTTTAGTTGCCACCCCTAGCCCCTGTCCAGGTCCCTCCCAATGGTGCCCAGCACACCCCTGCTTCCCAGTCTTCTTACCAGATAATGTGTTGTCTCCTTATTGAACTCCCAGCCTTGTTACACTCTGGGAATGGAGGGGGAGGGAGTATGGAGGATGAGATAGAAAATAAATGTAAATGGATAAGCCAACGGGCCCAGCTTTCAAGTCGACAGAGAGAGAGAGGCAGCAGCAGGAGGAGGAGGAAGAGGTAAAAAGATTTATTTCTTTGAGGGCAAAGTATATTTTTCAGCTGCTCAGCTGAATAATAGAGTGAGTGAATGAGACAAGGGTGGGCAGCATCTGACTGAATGTCTCCCTTCTTCCTTCGCTCCTTCCCTATTCAGGTATATGTGATGCCTGCTAGCTGCCTCTCTCTCTCTTCTGTGCATGTGTGAAATAACACACACACACATGAAAATGTGTGTGATATGTGGAAATAGCAATCCATTTGGTGTGTTGGAAATAGCAATCCATTTGGTGTGTTGGCTGTTGCCCTGAAGCCTGTCTTCCACCACCTACTGTGCATTCTTGCCCCATAAACCACCACCACCACCACCACCACCACCACCACAACCACAACCACAACCACAACAACAACAACAACAACAACAACAACAACAACAACAATAATAATAATAATAATAATAATAATAATAATAATAATAATAATAATAATAATAATAATAATAATAATAATAATAATAATAATAATAATAATAATAATTTTGTGTCAGATATTATTCTGGGTTGAAAGGATTTTTGCAGAAGAAACTCCACCCAGAAAATGCCCAAATGAGGCTCTTTTCATGTCCCCAAGTGCTGGGACAGAGACAGGCGCTCAATCCGTCATGCAGTACCCGGGTCTTGAACTGCGGACTTGGCAGCCTTCTAGCTAATATGGCAAACTTCTTAACCATTGAGCCACTGCAGCTCCCTATAAACCACAATGGGAACCCATTGCTATAGTTTTCAAGTTCCCTCTGTTCAGACAATCAGCAAACTAATAGGGATGTCCTTCCTTCCTTCCTTCCTTCCTTCCTTCCTTCCTATTATATGTGTGTATCTGCACTTGTGGGCCTTTGGAAGTTTGCGTATGTTGAAGGGAATTGGGCATATGCCAAAGTTAGGATGAGATACTTGAATTTCTTTTCCGAAGGCTGTGTTCTTTTTGAAGAAAACCTGGGCATCTTGAGGGAAGGGCCAGATGGGGTGGGAATGCTTTAAAAAAGGAGGATAGATACAAATGGGCAGATGGTCACAGAAGAGACAGTGTGCTAAGCAATGGCAGGGCAATGAGTGGGCACCCAGGGCTGCCACATCAACCTTATTGGAAACCTGCATTTTTGGTGCTGACCTTATTAAAATGTTCCAGTCTCAGGGCAGAGCGCAGGAGATCAGCCAAGCATGAAAGGCAGAGAGGAACACATGGGGGGGGGGAGAAGAATGAGGAAGAAATGGGACAGAGAAACAGGTTATTTTGGTGGAGCCAAACTATGAATTATAACTGTATGCTGACCAAATGGCTGCAAGTGTTTCAATTTATAGTCCAAGAAATAACTTTTAGAAGTTCTGAAGATATCTCTGTCCTCTTTATAGGCCAAGACCTCATAAGGTGGAGTACGGGGGCTTTGGTTAGGCTTCACAGACAAACAGGGGCTTAAGCTAGTGTGTTCTTGTGACTTGACCAAAATGGCTTCTCCCATTAGGGAGAGGAAAGGGACTGCCTCAAGGAGCAAATACTGGGTGATGGTTCGCTGTCCCTCTTGAAACCCTGGCCGTCCCCCTCTCTTAACAGACAGAGGCCTAAGGGCCACCGAGCTTGTTGGGCATCCTTTAAATTAGCATGTGGCCCTTTGGTGTGCTACTGCTGCTGATGAACCTGAGTGAACCTGTCAGACCAATCAGTTTCTGGTTGATGAATTGGCTGGAACCTCACTGGAAGAGTTGCTGGTTCTATTTCTAGAAGCAGTGCGCCCTTAACAGGAAAATAGCGACTACACGTATATACTGCTCCATAGCACTTAGTGCACTCTCTGGGTAGATCATAAGTTAATTGGCATTTTGCCCCAACATGCTGGGTTCTCATTTTGGATCAAACTCACAATGCTTTGGGTGCAGTACAGTAGTTTAACCACTGTACCACCAGATCTCTAGAATACTGTACATTGAATATTCGAATGTATTTATTCTATATTATCTATAATATTAAAATAAAGAAAAATAAGTGTTTCTTTATTCTAATGAAAAGTTCCCTCAGTCTGGATTGGATAAATTGCCTTGCAATTGGCATATAACATCACTTCATTTGCATATCTGAGTCCCCCAGTCACATAATACTGGCAAGGATTTGTGTGCCTGGAGGGATAACCCTGCAAAAGAAGGAAATGTGCTTGACCTCAACCCATGTTCTGATCTCAACAAAATTTCTACGTCTCAGTGTCCTTCCTTGTAACCCTTTCTGTCTCCCAAGGTACAACCTTCGTGCAGAAGATTGTATGATCTCCTTAAAGCTGCAGACCTGCTGGAAAGATAACTATGGACCATATCAAGCATGTTAACACATTTAAGAACAGGTGCCCTGGCCCATTGACCACATTGCAGCAAAAGAAGGAGTATCAGGAACACTTCTTGTTATGATTATAAGGGTGTTCCTTGCAATACGTGATCTTTACTCAGTGGTAGGCTGTAAAAAAAATGCTACCCCACCGTGGGCGGAGCTGACGTTGTCGGCAGAGCCAACATCATGACGTCATGGGTGGAGCCAACCTCATGATGTCATGACATTGTGGGCGGAGCCAAAGGAAAAAATAAACATTAAATAAACACATTAATTAAATAAACACATTAAAATTAAGTAAACACATTAAAATTAAAATAATCAACCCACCCACAGACCCCAAACACAAATCAACCCACCCCAAACACAAACCTGTCACTTACCTGGCCTGGGGTCAGGGAGCAGGCACTAGGCAGACAGGCAGGAAGCGTGGCAGCAAACCACTCCTGTGACAATCTGCCGCTGTGGCAAGCCGCCGTAGCAGCACGGCAGCTTGGCAGCGTGGCACGGCCCAGCGAGGAAAGGCTGCCACTGCCACTTCTCCAGGCCATCCTGTGCCCTTTCCAGGCAGCCAAAATGGCTGCCCAGAACTGCGAATGGGTCAAACCTCCATTTGACGCATACACACTTCTATTTTTTAGTGCAGATGCGTCAAATGGAGGTTTGACGCATGCGAAGTTCTGCCCGGAAATACACTTCCGGAGGACAGCCGGAGAGGCAACCGAACCGGTCGCCCAGGGGCTCTCTACACACACACACACGGTGATCCCCTCCAGAAAGCTGCTACCGGTTTGGGCGAACCGGTCCGAACCGGTAGCAGCCCATCACTGTTTTTACTGTAAAGCTGGTGACTATGGGTTCTTTGGTTTTTTTTAATCTATTGGTTCTGTTACCTGAATGTGAACAGAATTAGATACTATTCAACTTGGTTTGGGTGGGGAGGGTATCCTCTGCTCCTCTACCTCAAGCAGCAAAATGTCTTAGTCAAGCCCTGGTTCGCACAGCACATTGAAGTATATCTGATGGGTTGAACATTTGATTAGACAACACAGGTTGTCCAGGGTTCTGGGGTTTCTTGTAGTACTCTTGGGGTAATTTGGAACAATTTTCTGCTGTTTTGTGACATCTAAAAGCTACTTGCGGTGTCTGCATTACACTGTTTCTTAGTAGGACCGAATGAGCTTCTATCTCAAACAATCTCCTGCCTGATGATGTATTTTTATAGACCCTAAACTGTGCCTGAAGCATTGATGACCTCTCAGTGAGGTGACTGCTGGTGGTGGTGATCTGTTCTCCATTATTTTCCTTGGAGTTCTAGCTGGAAATGTGTCAGCCCCATCTAGTGAGGACAGTTAGCAATGACCTTGCATGCTTTCATAACAAATCACACCCACTACCTAAAATTTGCAAAGGGACCACATCGATCCCAAAAATTGATGAGAGCCTGGTTATAATCAAAGCAAAGATCTGTCTAGTCCAGCATCTTATTGCTCAGAGTGGCCTGCAATCAGAACATGAAGAAAGCAACCCATTCTTGTTGGTGTTTCTCCTCAGCAGCTGTTGAGGAACAGTAGACTGCCTCTGAAGGTGGAGGTTCCATGGGGGGGACCAATGGCTCATTCTTCTTGTTCTGCCATATTCAAATCTAAATATTGGCAGTTCTCATGGCGATCAGCTGTGAAGACTGTCCTGAGAATATAATGCAGTGGCCTTTCATCTGCCTTCCGCATCACAGCATGACACCCATAGTACCACTGATCCAGTTCCTCAAATCACTTTCTGGTCCTGAGCCCTTTGGGAACACAAAGTCCTCAATAGCCCCAGACCAGTATTGATGAAGCTGCTGCCCTCCATCAAGATGGATTCAAGTGGGATATAATCCACTTGGGGACCATCACCTTTCCCTGTGGACTTTGGCACCCAAGCCGTTAATCCTCAGGGTGGTCAGGTTATTTAACCACCAGCTGACACTCGGCGTTGAGTTGCTGGCAGTGTGGTCTACTCTATTATCAAAGCAGGATAACCTGACCAGACATTTTCCACTCATATCTCTTACATGCCATGAGTTTATCTATACCTCTTGTAAAGCCATATAAACTGGTGGCCCTCTCCACGTAGTTGTGGCAGCGAATCCCACAGGCTGATGATATGTTGGATGAAATACTGCCATTGGTCTGGCTCTTCTGAATAGCCACTGGTTCTAGCATTGGAAGAGTAAGGAGAGTAATGTCTAAGACAGGGATTCTCAACCTGCGGCCCATGGGCCATATGAGGCCCACGACACCATTTCACGGGCCGCCACCTCCAACACACCAGGAAGTGCCACATGGTGGAGGAAGGGCAAAATGCCCACCTTGCCCTCAAAGCTGTCTGAGGGAGCATGACCCGACCCCCGGCTTTAAAAGGTTGAGAACTCCTGGTCTAAGACTATACCTGTCCAATCCTTAAAAATCTTGGCAGCTGGGGTCCTCTGGACCCACCTTCCTCTCCAGATGAGGAAAGCGCACTGTGTGGAATAGGCTTCCTCTGCTGTTTTTTTTTCTTCTGCTAGCAGCCCTGTCACACCATGCTCTCCCCTTAATGTTGCCCTGATCGCAATGCCAGGTTCAAACCTGGTTGCTCACTCACATGTTTGTGGGCTACAGAGGAGGGTGAGGTTTAACTTGTACAGTATGAGATTTCATTTCAGCCAAGGCATTGCAATGCCTTTAAAGTGTACTGAGTCATTTGACTGTTTGGATTAGTTTAGGGTGTGTAAAGTGGTTTTATGGGGTGTATCCCACCTATTGATCTATCAGTATAAAGTGGGTTAGAACTAAATGAAATGAAATGGAAATGAAATACTGTAAACAGTTTCACTTTTGCAGGCAGTGTGATATAGGTTGATTTGTTTCAACTCTGTGTCTGCCTAGCTCCCTTTGGTCTGTCATACGCAGGGCTATTTATATACATAAATATATTAGGCACCTGAGGGACAGGTGACTGGGCTTTTTATGGCTTACGACATGAAAGGTGATAGAACCTTTCTCTGTGATTCCTGGAGAGGGCAGACAGATCTCTTTAGGCCTCTCTCTGCTGATTTAGTTAAAGCATTATGAGTAGATGTGTGTTTTTCTCCAAAAATGCTGTCAAGCCTAGCATATGATTGCCCTGATTGTTAGAGCCTTATTCCTGTCCTCTCTTTTTAAAAACACAACAATGTTTTGACACATTTTCTCATTCCAAAACCTTTTGCTTTCCCCCCTTGCCATCTGGCACTTTTCTTCCCCCCCCCCCCCCATTGCATTTGGGCATTTTCTCCCATTTGCTCAAGGGATCCCTCTCGGGCCTGGCTGGAAAGAGAGTCCCCAATGGGTTGGATTCAATGCTCTTTTAATCGCTTGTCCCTTTGCATTAGAATGAAAAGGCGCTAATCTGCCGGCAAACGCCTAATCCAAAAGGGGGGGGTTATAAAGGGCTGGATAACACCAGACAGACTCTGCAGCAGCCGCCAGCTCAGGGAAGAGTCACAAGGTGGCAGCATCTGATAAAGGGGCACTGGCAGATTAGTCCCAAAACTGGGGGTGAGGGGGGTGGAGAGGCGGGGCGGGGGGGGGGAGGCTGAAGCCAAGAGAAAGGCATCAGAGTTGCTTCTTGGGATAGTGAAAGAATAATTATAAGAGAGAAGGTGGTACCAAGAGGTTGTGAGTTTGATCCTGACCAGGGGTCAAGGTTGACTGAGCCGTCAATCCTTTTGAGGTTGGTAAAATGAGTACCTAGCATGTTGAGGGACAAAATGCTAATTAACTTGTGAACTGCCCAGAGAGTGCACTAAGCACTATATGGGGTAGTCTATTGGTGTGGTTGCCTTGCTTTGCTTTTGCATGGCGGAAAAGCCAGGCAGCTTTCAGCCACCCTGCTTTTTCATAACCACATCTAGAGCCTATCCTGCAGAGATGCCATTCCTTATGTGTGAGAGTATCTGGATTGGTGTGGGATGTTTATCTCTCCACCACAATACCCTTACTCAACTGGCCGTGTTGGCTGGTGGATTGTAGCTACACAATTCTCATCCTCCAAAAAATGCACCCCATGTTGTGGCAAGAAAAAAAATCAAATAAGGCAGTAGCAATGGCAACTACGGTATATTTATATGCCGCCCCATAGCACTGAGTACACTCTCTAAGTGGTTGACAAGGTCATTAGCATTTTGCCCCCAGCATGCTGGGTCCTCACTTTACCAACCTCGAAGGATGGAAGGCTGAGTCAACTTTGAGCCCTGATCAGGATTGCACTCATGTTTTGGTTTTGGCTTTTTAAGCCAACTATGAAAGCTGCTTGACAGTTTTGTACACAGGGAAGACCCTCTTGTACAGGAAAATGAAGCCGGCTCCGCCTGGTACTGGCTTTTGGGTGCCGTGGCCAATGTGGCAAAATGAGACACTCACATTGTCTCTCCAAGGGGCACAATCCACCAGGAATTGTTCCTGCTTGAGATCTTCTTCTTTCCTGGGCTGTATCCGATGCCAAATATTGGCTCTCATCATGGCAATCATCCATGAAGATTGTCCTGGAAACAATATAATGCAGTGGCCTTCAATTTGCCTTCTGCATCGCAGCATGACACCTGTGCCACTGACCCTCCATGAGTCACTTTTTGATCTTGAACCCTTTTGGCATGCAAAGTCCTCATTGGCCCCAGGCCAAGTTTGATGAAGCTGCTGCCCTCCATCCAGATGGATTCAAGAGTTTAATCCACTTGAGGACCATAACCATTCCCTGTGGACTTCGGCACCCAAGGCCGTTAGTCCTCAGGGTGGTCAGGTTAGTTAACCACTGCCTGACACTTGGTGTTGAGCCGCTGGCAGTAGGGTCTACTCCAGTGATGGCAAACCTTTTAGAGATCATGTGCCCAGATGGAGGAGGAGAAGAGCAGGCAGGTACAGTGCTTGCCCACACACCGATGTGACATCACCAGCATGCCTCTGGTGATGTCACATGGATGCTCCTGACCCCCCACCCCAACAGGTGCTCTGGAATCTCTTGCAGGTGCTCTTGATTTCCCTCCCTATGTGGGTACTCCTGACCCACCCACTCCATGGGTGCACCTATCTCCTAGGAGGGGTGGTTGGTGTCTGGGTGTCTCACCTCGCCCTGCTTGTGCCTCCTGGGTGGGATTTCAGCCCCTCCTCTCACCTCCCCATTGGCGGATGGAGAGGGGTGGTGGGAAAGCGGCACCAGCTGGGTGGCGTTTCACTTACACAGCATGTGTGCCAGTACGTGTGCCGACAGAGAGGCCTCTGCATGCCACCTCTGGCACACGTGCCATAGGTTCACCAACACTGGTCTACTCTATTCCCATAGCCATATAACTGGCCAGACTGGGCTACTTGAAATATATGGTGGGTGGAAAGAACACTGCACTCCTGTACCTTTCAGAGGGATCTTAGCGCTCTTCCCACTGAGCTATTCGCCAATTTGATTTTCCCCCTTAGGCACCCTGGCGCCTTGAGTCAACCCTGCTTGCTGTTGCAAACACTCACCCTGCCATTTGCTCCGAATACTGTTTCCTCCTAGCTTTAATCAAACTATCGAAGCACTATTAAATAACGTCTATCAAATTAAATGTCTTGCTTATCAAGATAGCTCTTTATTTTGATTGAAAATGTACTTACATGGGAGAACAGAAGCACATCTCAGAAGATCAATGCCATGGGTTCTAGAAAGGGGGGAGAGAAAAGTACACCCAGGCTTTTTGCTTTTGGTAGCAACAAAAGAGATCAGGGAAGCAACAGGGGCTACCTTAGAGAACCAGGTTGAAAAAAGCAACTTGACCAGATGTTAAACAGATATCTTGGATTGACCAGCCAGCCTTGGGTTATAGATTTATTTGTTTTTCTTAAAGTAGGAGTAGGGGAGGTTTCCAAAAAACCTTTTTTCCAGGAATGAATCTCCTTTGTTCAACCAGTATTTACAGAGAAAATATTGTTGGATGCTAGAATTTTCTCAATTATCTTTGTGTTGTTGTTTTTACCAAATTCAGCTTGTGCCTGTTAAAGATGGCAATGTAAAATGTCATTAAACATAACTGCAGTAACAGCCTGTCTGGTGCAGACTGACAAAGCATAGTTGTTAAATGTGTTTTAAATGCTGTAAAGGTTGCCTTTGCTTGAAAGCCAGTTGTATCCTACTCTAGGGTTCAGTGCTCATCTCTATTTATAGCCAAAGAGCCAGTGCTTTCTGCATCTTCAGACGTTTCTGTGGTCATGTGGCAGGCATGACTAGAAACTGGAGCACACAGAATGCTGTTACCTTTCCCATTGAAGTGGTACCTATTTATCTACTTGCAATTTCTTGCTTTCAAACTACTAGGTTGGCAGGAGCTGGGACAGAGATGGGAGCTCACTCCATAGTGCAGCACTCAGGTCTTGAACTGCTGACCTGCCAACCTCCCAGTCATCAAGTTCAGTGTCTTAACCAATAAACCACAACAGTCCCATTTTAAATGCTACTGTGTCTTCAATTAAAAGCTTCTTCCTTGTGTTTGCTTTCTTCGTTGCTTCTTATTCAACTAAAATGGGGTCTCCTTGCACTAAAAAGAACAGGAACTACAGAACAAAATAAAAGTAAATGTTCTTGCACAATTTAGATCAGGAAGTTGCCTTAAATTAGGTTTTGTCCCCCATGCATCTTTCCTTCTGTACCCAGATTTTTCTGAAGCTGTCACCATATTTGGGTGCTTCCAAAATGCTTGAGCTGCTGTAGGGCTTTGTCAGGATATGGAATAGCATTGGTTAATCCATCTCTTTCCCCCAGTCTTTCTCTCTGTGTTCATTTTCCCACCTGTAGTTTATTAAATAAATACTGTAAAAATCAATTAAAATCTCATAAGCACTTTATAAATAATGAGTTTTAGTGATCATATAAGTAAGGAGACCCTAAAGAATGCAGTAACTATAAGATCTGCATAATTTCCCTTGAAAGCAAATTGATATTCAAGATTTTGCTTCAAAAACTTGTATCATACATGGAACAAGGAATGCCAGATGTTCAAGTGAAATTCAAGGGGGAGGGGAGATGCACTAGAGATTATATTGCAAATAAACTTTGGCTATTGGACCATACTAAACAATTCAAGGAAAAACTCTGTACTGTACTTTATAGATTATAGTACTGCTTTTGGCTGTGTAGATCACGAAAAACTGTTGATCATGTTAGAGGAAATGTTCCACAACATTTGATTGTCTGGATCCATAACCTTTATTCTGTACAAAAAGTTAGTGTTAACACAGAATATGGAGAAACAGAATGGTTTCCCATAGGCAAAGATGTCAAAGAGAGTTATGTTTTATCTCCATATCTATTCAGTCTTTATGTAGAGCAGATCATACAGAAAACTGGATTAGATTCAGATGAAAATTGGTAGAGGGAACATTAATAATTTAAGATATGCAGATGATCCCATATTACTGGCAGAAAGTAGCAATGATTTGAAATTACTTCCCATCGAAGTGAACGAAGAAAGTGCAAATGCAGGATTACAAATGAATGTTTAAAAAATGAAAATCACAATTACAGCAGGGCTACATAACTTTAATGTAGACAATGAAGAAATTGAAATAGTGAAAGCTTTTGTATGCTTTAGTTCAATCACCAATCCAAAAGGAGACTGCCGCCAAACAATCAGAAGAAGACTGAGATTTGGAAGGGAAGTGATGAAGGAAATAGGAAAGATGCTCAGCCATAAAGAAATGTTACAAGAAACCAAAGATGCAGTCATCAACACAATCACATTTCCAATCACTGTCTCAAGAAAGCTACCAAGGAAAAAAAGAGTTGATTAATCTGAAATGCAGTTTGGAAGGGAGGTTTATGGATACCATGGAGCACCATGATGGGTCCTGGACTAAACTGAGGCTGCCATCTTTTATGCACATTGTGAGAAGAGAAGAGTTTGTGGGGAAAGATTATAATGCTAGGAAAAGCTGAGGATAGCAGGGAAAGGAAAAAAACAGAATAGATGGAGTCAGTAAATGAAACCACTCTCTTGCGTTTGCAAGAACAAAGCAGAACTCTTAATGACAAGACGTTCTCGAGAACATTTATTCAGAAGGTCATCACATGTCAAAAGCAATTTGGTGGCACCTAAAGACAGTGACATCTGGAGTGCAAAGTCAAGCAGGCCCCAGAAAGTATGGTACTGTATTACTAACAACAGATGATGGTATTCCAGTTGAGCTATTTAAAGCCCTAAAAGATGATACTGTTACAGTCAACATGCCAGCAAATTTGGGAAACGCAGAAGTGGCTAAAGGACTGCAAAAGGTCAGTTTACATTCTAATTCCAAAGAAAGGCAATGACAAACAATGTTAAAACTATTGTACAATTGCACCTATCTCGCATGCCAGCAAGGCTCTACAAGCTAGGCTTCAGCAGTAGGTGGATTGAGAACTTGCAGAAGAACAAGCTGGGTTCTGAAGAGGCAGAAAGACCAAATTGCCAACATTCACTGGATCATGGAGAAAGCAAGGGTGTATCAAAAAATGGTCTACTTCTGTTTCATTGAATACACCAAATCCATCGATTGTGTGGATCACAACAAACTGTGGCAAGTCCTCAAAGAGATGGGAGTACCAGACCACCTCACCTGTCTTTTGAGAAACCTGTATGTGGGTCAAGAAGTGACAATTAGGACTACATATGAAACAACTACTGTAATTGGTTTAGCATAAGAAAAGGAGTACGATAAAGCTGTATATTGTCAGCCTGCTTCTTTAACTTATATACAGAGTACATCATGTATAATACAGGGCTGAATGAAGCATAAAGATTGCTGGCAGAAATATCAACAACCTGAGATGTGTAAATTACACTTCCTTAATGGTAGAAATCTAAACAACCTCTTGGTGAAGGTGAAAGAGGAGAGTGCAAAAACTGGCCTGAAACTCTGCGTAAAAAAAACCAAGATCATGGCATCCGGACCCATCACTCCCTGGCAAATAGAAGGGGAAGAAATGAAAGCAGTGACAGACTTTACTTTCTTGGGATCTAAGATCACTGCAGACAGTGACTGCAACCATGAAATAAAGGTGCTTACTCCTTGGGAGACAAGCTATGAGAAACCTAAGCAGCAAAATAAAAAGGAGAGACATCACCCTACCACAAAAAGTTCACAATGGTCTTCCCAGTAGTAATATATGGCTGTGAGAAGAATAGATGCCTTCAAACGGTGTTGCTGGAGAAGATTCTTGAGAGTCCCCTTGATTGCAAGGAGATCAAATCAGTCCATCCTGGTGGAAATCAAGCCTTACTGTTCCTTGGAAGGACAAATACTGAAGCTGAAGCTCAAGTACCTTGGCCACTAAATGAGGAGAGAGGACTCACTGGAGAAGACCTTGATGCTATGGATGATTGAAGGCAAAAGGAGAAGGGGCCGGCAGAGGATGAAATGCTTAGCCTTAGACAGCCTAATTGACACATAGATCTGGGCAGACTATGGTGGATGATGGATGATAGAGGAGCCTGGCGTGCTGGGGTCCATGGGGTCACAAAGGGTTGGCAATGTCAGTATACACTACTGTTTTCTATCAACAGACCTAGAGACCCAGCAAGCTTCTTGTCACTAATCTTCTGTTTCTCCAAGATGGCCTTCTAAAGTGGGAAAAACCCACCACTATCTTTGGTCACTTTTTACATCCTTAAGGAGACATGCTGACTGGCTTACAGGCTAGCTGGATAGTTTGGTGAGTGAGACATCTGACTGCAGAGCCAGAAATTGGGAGTTCAATTCCCCACTGTGCCTCCTGTGGAAAGAGCCATCCTATATGAGCTTGGGCAAGCTGCACAGTCCCAGTCTGCCCCCTGTAGAAGGAAATGGTAAACAACTTCTTAGTATTCTCTAGCTAGAAAAAAAATCATGAAAAGGGTTGCCATAAATCAGAATTGACTTGACAGCACTAATTTATGACAAGGAGATGAAACTGTAGAACTGTGCACTTAGGAGGGACTTCTGAAGGCATTCAGCCTACACACACACCCAACATATATAGGCTTTGCATTCCAGGAAGGAGGTATAGCAGGTGTTTTCAATTTATGACCTGAGGGCCAGATTTGGTCTGTAGCGTCAAATAATCCAGCCTCTGGTTTTGCTCCAGCCATCCCTGCCACCACTGGAATCGACCGTGGACTCATTTATGGCTGCATAACATGTTTACACAGCCGTAAATGAGTCCACGGCTGTGGTAAATGCATTTACTACAGCCATAAATGAGTCCGTGTTTACGACAGCCCCGGTCCAGCCCGCTCAGCTGCCTGAGGGGTGTGTGTTCTGGGCCACGGCTGGAAAATGTTGAGAACCCCTGAGCTATAGCATCTGGCCGTCAAACTTTGGCTTTTAGATAAGTACCTCCTTCAGAACATGGTCCATCCTCTACCAAGTCACTCTGCTTCAGTATGGAACACCCCTTACTATTGGGAAATTAATACAGTATCTGATCATGATTTCACTCTCCATATAGTTATTTATGAATCAGAAAAGACTTTTCCAGCATCACCCAGGCTGTATGTTCTTAATTCCCTAGTAGTGATCTTTGTCCTCAACAGAAATGTCATTATTTTTTTGCTGTTGCTACTCCTGTCCTATTTTCTATATTCCTCCCTCCCTCCCTCCCTCCCTTCCTTCTTGCTGAATTGCTTCCTCAGTGTCCAGACCATAGTTACCATCCCAGCTCATGCTATCTGTGTATGTGGCAAGAGGAAAAGGAACAAGATGTCCGTGGAAAGAAAATGAGCATGTATCTGAGACTTTGCAATATTTGAGCAGTATGAGTGGTAGAAGATGAAAGAAAGAGGGTAGGTGTGTGGGCATGTGAGAAGGTATATTTAGATGAGCACAGAAGAGCGTGAGTGTGAGTTTAATCCAAACACAACTCACCAGTTTTCTCTCCCTCTGTCAATGCAGATGTGTGTGTATCAATCTGAGTGCTTCAATGCTTGCATGTGTCTCTGCTTGGGCACTGCCTTGGGTGCAGGTGTGCAGAGGTGCAAGAGAGCCATTGAAGCAGGTTGTGAGCCTAGTCTCTGGTGGGTGAGTGGTAGACAGTGCCATCTTGTGGGTGTTATGAGAAAAATAACCCCAAAACAGGCAGTCGGAACAGAACAAGGACGCTTCCATATGGAGGGCTTTGTATGCGATTGCCAAGTTTTATTCACCCCCTTTGTACAAGATTCAGGAGGGAGGCACACGTTTTTCTCTGCTTCTTTTCCAGTTTTTACCCTCCTGCTGAAAGTGACAGAGAAAGTTTGACACAAACACATCCCTGGCACTAAAAGAAAGAACAGAAGAAAGACTGGAGCAGTGGTGGTGAACCTACTGCACGCATGCCAGAGGTAGCACTCACAGCCTTCTCTGTGGGCATGCATGCCATCACCCCAGCACAGAGTTTGCTCTGCCTCTTTGCCCTACAGCCCAATGGGAGTACTTCCTCCCTCCCCCAGCACAGAGTTCACCCCGCCCCTCTGCCCAGCAGCCCAATGGGAGATCTTCCTTCCTCCCCCAGTACAGTGTTCACCCTGCCCCTCTGCTTAGCAGCCCAATGAGACTGCTCCCTCCCGCCCCCCAGGACAAGGTGAGTTTTGGGTTGCAGTTTGGCCACTCTGTCTCTAAAAGGTTCGCTATCACCACACTATCACAACAAGCAGCAGGAGAATTTTTAAAGAATTACCTTTTTCATACCACAGTTCTCAGGGCTGCCATGCCAATTCAGCCAGTGGTTAAGCTCCGTGGATGGCTCTGGGGGGTATAGCCTTAAAAGCACCTCTCTGAGTCCTGAGTAATACGAGTGGGCTACACTGGCGGTTTTGGACACTCGTTCTCAAAAAGGTTTGCTATCACTGGACTAGGGCTTCCTTTGTTGCTGTAGATACCTTAATGCTAAGCAGTTGGTCTAGATTGGATACCATGAAAAGGCAGCAGCTTTTTAGTTCAATGATGCCTTGTATTTTCTACTTTGTGAGAAGGGAAAGAGAGGTGTTTATGACAATTTTAAAAAAATTACCTCAGATGCCCCCAATACCTCAGCTTAGTGCTTAGTATGATACACTGCACTCTGCAGAACCCTGAAGTCTTGGCCTTTACATTAACTGCTGCCTCCGATCTTCCTGAAGCATTAAACTCCACCTATCATCACTGCTTGGAATTTGGGGTCCTACTCCTGTAGGATGGGTCATTAGCCAAATACCTGCCTGTGGGCAGCATAAAACGGTGGGTAAATGCCTCTAAACTCATCCATCCTTCCTGTTTCTTGATTCCCGCCCCCTCATGTTCCCATTGGTATTGTCAGAACAACATTTCAGAATATTTGGTCTGTATTCCACTAGGCCTGTTTCGTTTATTTGATTATTCCTCCTCTGCTGCTGTTGATTTGTTCTTTGAGGTCTTTTTAGTTGAAGCTTTGTAATGTGAATTTCTTCTTTGATTTCACTCCTATGGGATATAAAATGTTAACATGAAATATAAAAAAAAAAATGGTTGGGGACCCTTCTGGAGAACTTGCCTGCCTTGTCACAGCCTAGTACAAGTGTGCCTAAACTATGGCCCTGGGGTCGGATCCAAGCCAATGCCAATTCATCCAGCCCATGAAACCCTTGTCGCTCCCAGATGTGAAAATAATGGACCCATTTTACTTCCGCTTCCAGGGGCGACAAGGCTTTGTGGACCGGATGAATTGGCATTGTGGGCCGGATGAATTGGCATTGGGGCGGATCTGGCCCAGGGCCATAATGACTGCTCCCCTAAACCACGTGACCAGCCCATGGCCTGAAAAGTTTAGGCACCCCAAGCCTAGTAGCTGGGGCAGCTGTGGGGTGGGAGGGGTAAGGATACTGGGACATGTAGTCCAGAAAAGTGACTTGTGCAAACTCTGTACCTGCTGAGGCAGGTGAGACCCAGCTCAGGACACTCTCCTGCCAGCTATCCATCATTAGGTCAAGCTTTTAATGTCTCCAGGCTGTTACTTACTCACCTCCAAATTGATCGATGCTCCTGAGGGGAAGCAGATGAGAAATCAGCTGTTTCTTAGTACAGAATGGAGTTCAGCCATCTCTGAGACTGCTAGTGGCAAGTCATAAAATTGACACCTTTCTGAGATTCAACTTTCCTTCCTGGGGAACCTACCTCTGGTTCTCTCTGTGTCTCCCAACCCCAAGCCCTACGGCTGGAGCTAGAGGACAGGGGGGTGCCTTTCTGCCAGGATCAAGAAGGTGAAGAGGACACCGATCAAAGTCAAGTGCAGATGGAACTTCTATGTGCAATGCTTATACTTGATTCATTTTCCTCTTGACATTGCAAAATGCATTTACAGGCACCCACCTTCTACAGCAGGAGTTCTCAATCTTTTTAACCCAAGGACCGGGTCACACTCCCTCAGACAGCTTCAGGGGCTAGATGGCCATTTTGCCCTTCCTCCACCACATGGCACTTCCTGGTGTGGTGGAGGCAGTGGGGGAGCACATGAAATGGTGCCATGGGTTGCATCCCATTGAGAATCCCTGTTCTACACCCATATCAGACACTGAAATCTGTTTGCATGTGCTAAAGTAGCACCTTGCTCAAGCCTTCTCGACATGAACACTTCCAAAAGCTTTGGCCTGCAACTCCCATAATCCTTAGCCATTGGCCAAAGTTGTTGGTGCTGGTGGAAGTGGCACCATTGCCATAATTTCTTTTTTTCCTGCTAATTTTAGTAGCAGAGAGGAAGACGGGACAAGAGGGAAGGAGGAAGGCTGATTGACACAGGAAGAACCAAACAAGCATCAGCTCGGAGAGTTCTGTGTTGTAGTCAGAGCTGACAGTAGGAGGCAGAGCATGGAGAAAAGGTACCTTTTGGGGATACAACTCCCACAATATCTGAGATGGCATACCAGTGAAGCTGATGCCTGGAGATTCTAGGAGCTGTGACCCAAATAATTGTTTTGCCAAACCCTAACATACAGTTGCCTCGAACTATTTGTTGTTCAGTCACACAGTCGATTCCAACCTTTTGGGACCCTATGGACCACTGCCCTCTAGGCACCCCTGTCCTCCACCATCCTCCTCAACCCACAGAGCTCTGTGCCCATTGCATCTACAATACCAGCTAGCCATCTCTTTTTTGGCTATCTCATTTTGATTTATTCTAAGATTGACCTATTTGTTCTCCTCGCTGTCCAGGGGACTCTCAAAACTCTCCTCCAACACCACATTGCAAACATGTATATTCTTCTGCACTCAGCTTTCCTTATGGTCCAGCTCTCACAACCATACATTGCCACCGGGAATACCATTGCTTTCACTATGCAAATTTTTGTTTGCAAGGTGATGTCTCTACTTTTAACTATGTTCCCCAGGTTTCTCATAGCTTGTCTTCCAAAAATCAGTCGCCTTTTTATTTCATGGCTGCAATCACCATCTGTAGTGAGCTTTGATCCTAGGAAAGTAAAATCTGTCACTGCTTCTACTTCTTCCCTATCTATTTCCCAGGGACTGATAGGGCCTGTTGCCATGATCTTGGTTTTCTTTATATTGAGTCTCAAGCCAGCTTTTGCACTTTCTTCTTTCAACCTAATCAGGAGCTTCTTTAAGTCCTCCTCACTTTCTGCTATTAGGGTAGTGTCATCTGCGTATCTCAAGTTGTTGATGTTTTGTCTGATGCTAAACTGGGCTACAGACCTGAAGGGGCCCTTCTTAAGGTAGGATCTCCACCCACATCTACTGTTTTAACTACAGCTGGAACCTTGGAGTTTGGAAGGGTAAGCATGGCCACCAAGTTTTGTCTACAGCGGAATTTAAAAATAAAACACCATTTGTGATTGCTTGTGACTCCAGATAGTAGTAGCCATAAGACTTTAAGAGAAGCCCATACTAGAGTAGATCAATCTCCTGACTTGCCCAGCTGTTTGCTCTTGTGCAACTAAATATGTCTAGGAATCTAGCATGTAAGTCATGAGCATAAATAGCACCTACCTGCTGTTCTTCCCTGGCGATCAGGGTAAAGAGGCATATTGCCTTTAATCCTGAAATCAGACTGTAAACATCAATGCAATACTCATTGCCTCCTCTTACCATGTTTGTTTCCTGGATCCATGTGCAAGCAGGCATGCAGTGTGAAATAAACGTGCTTGAAAGGAGCTGGTAGGAGCACATCTAGGCACAGGGGCACCAATGACTTTGTTCAAAAGAATGTTTCATTTATTTTGCTCTCAAGAACCAAAACAATACATGGTGGTCACTTTGAGAAATTACCTTACTATATGAACTCTAATATGGAATTAAGGAGAAGCAAAGCAATGGTATTCCTGGCAGCAATGTATGGTTGTGAGAGCTGGACCATTAGGAAAGCTGAGCGCAGAAGAATAGATGCCTTTGAGATGTGGTGCTGGAGGAGAGTTTTGAGAGTCCCCTGGACAGCGAGGAGAACAAGTAGGTCAATCTTAGAAGAAATCAACCCTGACTGCTCCTTAGAAGGTCAAATAGTAAAGATGAAGCTAAAGTACTTTGGACATCAAATGAGAAGAGAGGATTCACTTGAGAAAGTCTTGATGCTGGGAAAGGTGGAGGAGAGGAGGTACAGCATAAGGATACCTTGGACAGTGTTACAGACCATGTTGTGATCTACCTAGCTCCACATCAACCTTGGTCAAGAAGGGGACAGATGGAGCTGATCTCAGATCTTGGAAACATTGCTTTCTTTGTGCACAAAAACTCCTGGGATCACCAAGCCAGCCCAGCTCTTGAACCAGTGCTTTCTGGGCATTCCTGGGAGATATAGCCCAAGAAAGAAACTATTCCAACCTGTAGCTGATCTGTAGGACATGGTAAGAACAGATTAGTTGGCAGCATGCCAGAAAAGATAAGACTTGACTAGCCCACGGGTGCCACTTCCCTTGGCGATAAAGGTGCAATGCTAACCAGAAGACATTTTGTTACAAAAAGAGTCCCACTATATAGTTTGTATTTAGCTTTAATTTTTTACCCAACTTGGCCAGACAACATGTTTCCTCTATCACTGCCTTCCTATATAGTTTGGGGAGCTTTTGCTGATGGTTTTCATTTACCCCCACATCTGTGAAATGAGCAGAAGGTCTGGCAGAAAGAAAAGGGGCACCTCTATCAAGAGGATTCTCTGCCGCCCTTCCTCCTTTCTGGAGGCAGGTTCTAGTGATTGGCACCTAAGGCGGTCCCACAGTTCTTGAGTGGGCCAAGCAAAGTGCAGAGACAAATTGTTTTGCTGCACATTTTGGCTGGATCTGCCACTGTGGTTAACTCAAAGGCTTGGTTTGAGACTGTACGTCTATTTTTAACATTTTCTTCCTTCCTCCAGGTCCAAAAATAATAATGTTGCTTTACCTGAATGATGGTAAAAATAACCCATAATAAGAGAAGGCTAGAGGATGTTCAGAGACTGGTCTTCTGATATTTCTTTAGCTGCAAACTGTTTTCTTAACTCCCTACCTCCAAACCTTAGATAATACAGCCTTTACTTTCCACTTAGAGAATTTAGTAAAGGTAAAGGTTGCCCTTGCTCGAAAGCCAGTCGTATTTGACTCTAGGGTTCAGTGCTCATCTCTGTTTATAGCCAAAGAGTCAGTGCTGTCTGTGTCTGCAGATGTTTCTGTGGAGATGGGGCAGGCATTACTAGACACTGGAGAACACAGAATGCCATTTACCTTCCCACCAAAATGGTACTTGCAACTTCTTGCTTTTGAACTGCTAGGTTGGTAGGAGCTGAGATAGAGATGGGAGCTCACTCCATCGTGCAGTACTTGGGTTTCAAACTGCTGACTTGCCAACCTTCCAGTCATCAAGTTCAGCATCTTAACCACTAAACTATCACAGTTCCTTAGATATTTTACCCCAATACTAAAATCCTTTGCCTTATTCACTTCGATTCACTGTGTTGTTTTGAAGCCAGGCTGGCCTGCTCCTACCATTGGACAGAGTGAGGCAACTGCCCTCAGCAGTACATGCTGGAAGAGCTCAGCTCCCAAGAGCAGAGTCCCCATCCCCAGCCATTTTTTTCCATTGCTGACCTGATGTGTTCTTGCTGGCACTTAGGCACTACATGGAACTGATTGCCACTATAGTTGCTGCTTTACCTGCTTGTATACAGAGGCATACAGATATAGATCAAGACTCGTGCTTACTTTCAGGGGATAGGGATGGGAGGACCCTATTCCAAGCAACAGAGGATGTATATCCCTCAGTAACTGTTGTGGGGAAATGCAATATGGGAGTTGCTCTTGTGTTCAATTTGTGAGCTCCCTGTAGGGAATTTGATGTCTTTGGTGGTTGTAATCTGCTATTTCAGATGTCTCTGAAAAATATTTGGGTGCCAGCTGCGGCAACTGAAGACATGAGTTGTAATCCACAAAATACCCATTCCACTTCTTAGTTTTTAAAGTGCCATATAACCCCCTATTGTCAACTCCTACATACACCCGTAATAACAGTCATCGCCACTGACGGCTATCAGCTTAGTACCTAAAGTTGTAACTTTGGATGTAGCTCTGGCTTTTAGTGTTAGAGTCACCCAGTTCTCTGTGTCCTGGATTATCTGAATTTCTAGGTTGATAGATTGCCTGTTTTGTTAAGCATATTGCCGCCTCAGGGAGACAGCATTTGAAATCTCACATTGTGTGTTATTATGGTCAGAGTTTGGAAAGTGACATTTAAAGTAATTTGCTCCTGTAGAAGTATTTTTTTTTGTTATTACTCACTAAGGGGGGTCATATTGTACATTATACTATGTGCTACATTTTGTTCCTTTTTTATTACCTTGCAAAAAAAATCTTTATATAGGTAAGAGGAAAGTGTCAAATTTAGGTGGGAGTGCTGCCCACAATGTCCCTAAAATGCCTAAATATGCCCTAAAAAGAAATGTCAAAAATAACTAGAAAATGTTAAAACTACCGTAGAAACTATACATAAAGAAAGAATTGTGCTCCCATTAATTGCATTACTTTTGAAATATTACTTATACCCTTGTTACCAAAAGTGGAACCTCATTCTGAATAATCATACTGTACAGTACTTCTATTCTGCCCCATAGTGCTTAATGCACTCTCTGGGCGGTTCACAAGTTAATTAACATTTTGCCACCAACATACTAGGTACTCATTTTACCGACCTTGGAAGGATGGAAGGCTGAGTCATCCTGGAGCTGTGGTCAGGATTGAACTCACAACCTTGTGATTGTGGGACAAAAGTTTAACCACTGCGCCACCAGGGCTCCTTGGTGGTGCAGTTGTCGTGTCATACTGCCATAAACAAGATTCCATTAAAGGAGTTCAGGGCTTGAGTCTGACTTTCTGAGTAGCAGAACTAGGACATCATCCGACACCCTCTTTCAAGCTTTCCTTTTCTGTCTAAACTTGGCTGCAATTCCAATAACTTAGAAACTTGCTATACATTAGAAACTTGGTTTTTCTAGAAATGATGTATTGCTGCACTCTGTGTCAGAAGAGTAGCGTGCCTTGGCGGGGCCCCATATAAAAATTTGTTTGGGGGCCCTTAGGAAGGGTAAAGATTTGTTTTGCTTATACACGTTGGGGGCCCCCGTGGCCCGGGGGGCCCGTATAATTGATACGGCAGATACGACGGTAGCTACGCCTCTGCTCTGTGTTTATGTAATGCAAACAATTGAGGGTAGTTTGGTCTCAAATGGGCAATTAATGGTAAGTTTTGCACTCTCCTGGTGATGCTGGCTATGAAACCTCTTATGAAGAATTTCCAGATTTACCTCCTCTACACCACTGAGACAAGCCCTGATTTCTGCAGAAAAGGAAATCCTCTGTACTCCCTTTTCTCGATGCAAAGCCACTGAATTATTCTCAGCATTGCAAGAAAGTTGTTCGGCTACTACTTATTGTTTATGCCTACTTTTTAATGCTCGTATGCATTAAAATGCTTTGATAACTCAAGTTCTTTTTCTGCGTCTAGGCCAGACGTGAAACTGCCAAAATGAGGCCACCTTTTGGTGAGTCCATTCTGCAGTTCCTTTCACCTGACCTAGTGTGAGAAAGATTAGCTGGCACAAGGTGGCTGTTGCCCAGGGTATGCCTGATTGTGGTTCAAAAATACCACAATCTTCAAGGAGGCTCTTTCATAACCCAAGTTAACCCATGAGTAAACAGGCTGCCTGCCTTGAAAAGATCAGTGGAAGGACACCTAGTTTTCGGGAAAGAGGCTGCCATCCACATATGCTATCAGATTCCATTCTTTAGCTCACTTAAAATGCTTGCTGTAGAGACAGGCAGTTCCTAAAGGTGGTGGGATCCAGGTCATAGGAGAGGATTTCACCTGTCAAAACTGCGAACTTCATCTAACAGAATGGCAGCGAAGCCTGCAAAACATTGCTTGGTTGGAGAGGAAGGATGTTCACTTGCCCAGTTCAGGTACAAAGTTTTGTACCAGCATGTGTTTCAAACATTTTCTAGCTTTTAAAGTCAGACCTGGAGATTTCAGTGAAAGCTAGTTGTTGTCGTTCATTCATTCACTCGTTCGCTCACTCCGTTTGTTTGTTTGTTTGTTTGTTTGTTTGTTCGTTCGTTCGTTCGTTCGTTCGTTCGTTCGTTCGTTCGTTCGTTCGTTCGTTCGTTCGTTCGTTCGTTCGTTCGTTCGTTCGTTCGTTCGTTCGTTCGTTCGTTCGTTCGTTCGTTCGTTCGTTCGTTCGTTCGTTCGTTCGTTCGTTCGTTCGTTCGTTCGTTCGTTCGTTCGTTCGTTCGTTCGTTCGTTCGTTCGTTCGTTCGTTCGTTCGTTCGTTCGTTCGTTCGTTCGTTCGTTCGTTCGTTCGTTCGTTCGTTCGTTCGTTCGTTCGTTCGTTCGTTCGTTCGTTCGTTCGTTCGTTCGTTCGTTCGTTCGTTCGTTCGTTCGTTCGTTCGTTCGTTCGTTCGTTCGTTCGTTCGTTCGTTCGTTCGTTCGTTCGTTCGTTCGTTCGTTCGTTCGTTCGTTCGTTCGACTTATATCCCACCCATCTGGGATACACTCCCAATCTGGGTGGCTCACAATGTTAAAAAAAAAGCAGAACAAACACAATAAAAACGTAGAAAACCACCCACCCATCCAGTCTAATCAGCACCAAGGCCCACTAGTCCATGTGGCCCTACTTGTTGCTGTTCAGTTGCAAAGTCAAGTCCCACCCTTTGCAACCCCATGGACGCACACCAGGCTCCTCTGCCATCTGCCAACCTCCGTAGCCTGCCAAATCTACACCCACTGCATCAACAATGCCATCTAGCCATCTCATCCTCCACTGCCCCCTTCTCCTTTTGCCTTAGATCTTTCCTAGCATCAGGGTCTTCTACTGCAAGTCCTCTCTTCCCATTTGGTGGCCAAAGTACTTCAGCTTTAGTATTTGTCCTTCCAAGGAGCAATCAGGCTTGATTTCCTTCAGGATTGACTGATTTGATCTCCTTCCAGCCCAGGGGACTCTAGTCTTCTCCAGCACCCAGTTTGAAAGTGTCTAATTCTTCTGCGCTCAGCCTTCCTTAGAGTCCAGCTCTCAAAGCCATACCTTCATAGCTTCTCTATAGCCCTGTTTCCTTCCTCTTTCTTTTAAACTGTTTTCTACTACTTTTGAATTGATGATGTGAGATGTTCAAAGGTGTTTTAACATGTGATTCTGTATAAAGGTAATTCCATTGTTTTAAGCTACCAACAGGGTGTTGTTGTATTTTATGGTATTTATTGTACACTGGGGGGTTTTTTGGGGGGAGGGGGTTATTTTATTTTATTGTACAGTGACTATATATACTCAACTATAAGCCGTCCCGGATATAAGCCAAGGTACCTAATTTGGACCTCTAAAACTAGGGAAATAGATTGACCCAAGTATAAGTCGGGGTGGAAAATACAGCAGCTGCTAGTGAGTTTCAATAATTAAAATACATAGAAATACGTTATTATTATTATTATTATTATTATTATTATTATTATTATTATTATTATTATTATTATTATTATTATTATTATTATTATTATTATTATTATTATTATTATATTTTGATTTCTATACTGCCCTACTTGGTAGGACCGACTCAGGGCGGTTCAAAATACATACGAAATTACAAGTTTACAAATACAACATGTCAATAAATAATATCAATATCACATAGCGTTAAAATTAATTAATTTGTGTGGGTATGTTTTTGAATATTTACGATGACCCAAGTATAAGTCGAGTCCCCTTTTTGGACCTCATTTGTGGGGCTAAAAACCCAACATATATCTGAGTCTATACGGTACAGTGAACTGCCCAGAGAATGTTTACACTAGTGAGGAAATATAAGAAGTGGAAATAGTAAATAGATTAATATATCTCACTTAATGGAAGGGCTAGGGTAGATGCGAAAGCAGCCCTCAGGCGGTGACAAGAGCCTGTGAGATTTGTCAGCAGAACAAAATGTGTTGTGACAGTTGCAAGATTTATAGAACACCAACAAAGGGTGTAAACCAGTGTTCCCAACCTTTGGTTTTTGGACTTCAGTTCCCAAAAGCCTAAGTCAATTCCCCAAAGCACTGATCAGCCAATGTACTGACTTAGGTTTCTGGGAGTTGAAGTCCCCCTGGCCCTGCGGGGCCTGGGCCCCATGTTCGGAACCACTGTGTAGACAGTTTACAAAGGAAAAGTGGCAAAAAGAGGGCCCCAGGAAGCTTACAATCCAAATTTAAGAATGGACACAAGGAAAGAGCCCTGTTTGTTTCTCCTGGTCTCTGCCCTACTGCATCAATTAGCCACCAGAGGTGTCACAAAGAGGGGCTGCCAGCCCCATGAAGCCCTTATCTGACTGATTGGAGCAAACAGATGCTAATTGCCAGAGGCCTTTGACAAGGCCAGGATAAGCTTCATGGGAGTCACCTCAGCCCCAATACCATAGAAAAAGATTTGCTGGCGCCTGTAAATAGTAAAGGTAAAGGTTTCCCTTGCTTGAAAGCCAGTCATATCCGACTCTAGGGTTCAGCGCTCATCTCTGTTTCAAAGCCGAAGAGCCAGCACTGTCTGCTTCTTCAGACATTTCTGTGGTCATGTGGCATGACTAGACACCGGAACGCACAGAACGCTGTTACCTTCCCACCGAAGTGGTCCCTATTTATCTACTTGCAATTTCTTGCTTTCGAAGTGCTAGGTTGGCAGGAGCTGGGACAAAGACGGGAGCTCATTTCGTCCTGCAGTACTCATGAATCAAACTGCTGACCTTCCACCTCCCAGTCAGCATCTTAGCCACTTCTGGCACTGCAGTCCTGAAATTACCTTGGGCTAAATTTTCAAAACTGATGATGTCAAAGCAGAGGAAGGGGAGAAAAGAGGGGAAGGTTAAGAATGCAAAGTCAGGGAACAGAAGCCCAGTTCGAAGGGACTATCAGTCATGGTAATTAATGTACAATTTGCTCTCTAGCCAATCTGGCTACGCTGCCCCAAGTAAACAGGGAAATGGAGGAATAAAGTGTCCTTCCACATCATTTGTAGGGCATTTCCCTCCTCTCTGACATAGCGTAAGGATCCTGAAAATGGTAAAAAGGGCTTTGAGAAGGATACTTACTGGTTTGCATGAACTGTAAACTAAGAAATCTTCACTTTAAAATCCTTGCTTACATGGAGATAATAAACAAGGTTTTTCCCTTTATGCATTTCCCCACATCCTATCTGCACAAACACATTCTTCTCTGCCTACTATACTATTTGCTGTTTTACATCATGGCAGCTTTATGATTTGGTGCCCAACAGCAAAATACTGATGCTGCCTTCTTCACTCGTGGCAACTTTATACCAGTAAGCAACACACCAGTGAGTATAACTGACAGAATTTAGTTCACACAGGATGTTTTTAATCTTTTCTACCCAGATGCGCTCTCCAAATCTAGATGACGTCAACAGAGGAAGATAAAAAATAAAGGTCTTGCCAATGCAGAACTTTGCAGTACCAAAATACTTCTAAATTCCTTTCCTCCCCCCCCCCCCATAACTAAAGTACATTTACATTACCTTAAGTGGATAATTTAAGAAAGGGAGGGGAGGTAGGTAGATAGGCAGGTATTTAGAACCAGAAGGTGTTACATAATCATACTCTCATACATTCATAATTTACTTCCTTGCTATAGTTAAGGAGCTAGAACACAGAATGCAGCTGCAAATACAGTAAAGCCCTTTTCTGTTATTACATATCCAGTTCCTGTTAACATGTTTAGAAAGGAATAACTGGGTCCTCCATCACTGCTTTCTTCAAGTAGCGAGTGATATGCCTGAAGAGGAGAGTGTCCTTGTCTGTAGACTCTTTCTCCATATGAGCAAAGACCCCACTTTTCCCAAGGTTCTTAACTACTTGTAGAGCCTATATACAAAGAGAACTTTTCTTTTAAGCCATGTTCTTCTCCACATGAAGAAAACTAGTGTAGAGGGAAGAGGTTAGATCCTCCTGCCTAAGTGTGTTGATAAAAACCGTGTTGGGGTAATGACTGAATAGTCTCTTAGTGTTGTTGTGTGGATTACCATTGTTGCTGCTGCTACTGATGCACTCAAAGCGATGGATTTGGGATGCTCTCAGATTTGGTTTCCCTTGCTTAAAGCTGAACAATCCAGTCCATTTTGCTGCTCAGTAAATATGCATATAAACTGGATTTTTGCACTGCACTTCTGAGTTTCCTCTCAGTATAGTAGACACCTAAGACATTGTTTCGGGAGATCTCCATTGATATGCCTTTCGTATACAAGGCTAGCTTTTCAGGAAAAATTTTCTGGCATGCAAAGAAGGTGGGGGGGGGGGAGAAGAGAGAAAGAGAAAGCAGAATTGTTCCTATGAGCTTGCTCAACTCCAGGAGTCTATGAGTCATCGTGCTACAATAAATGAATTTGTCTCTAAGGTCTGACAGGATTGTTACTTGTTTTTTGATCCTAACAGGTTGTGGCACAACGTTCCAAACAGAAGTGAAAATAATTCCTACCGAGTCGGTTGGCAATCCTATATCTGAAGAAATAGTTACGCTCTAAGGTGGACATGCTAAGAATTGATGGGTCCTGTCAACAGGAGATGGGTTTAGCCTGAATATTAGGGGAGGAAAGACAGAGAGGGAGACAGCATATATATGTATGTGTGCACCCATGCATGCATGCGCAGACACACAGACCCAAACACACACAATCCAGGGCAGCGTAACAGCAATGTTTAGCCAAAGGAGGATGCAAAATCCATTTCTCTGCTTCCTGCCTCTCCACTCCCCTAAGCCTGCCTGTCTCCCTCCTCAAGTTCAAATGCTGAGTGCTGGAAGCAAGCGGTAATTCTCTTTTGCTGGTGCTGCATAGACGAAGGCTGGTGTCAAGGCTGCCAGCATGCCTGTGATGGAGTGTTCTCATTACAGCATGCTCCCACCCACCCACCCTGCCTCTGAAGACTTTCCCCAGCTTCAATTACTTAAAGGTTCCAGACGTCCGTTCCCTCCGCACCTTGAAGCGTGTTTTGGATTAATGTAATATTCACTACCAAATGTACCATTACAGTGAGCTGGAGGTGGGGCCTGCTGTACTTCAGGCAGCTGGTGTGGTGGTGGTATCTACAATCAGAACAAAGGCATCCCAGGGAGCCCCAGAGCTAAACTCGGAGAACAGCAGTGGCCTGGGAATGACAAACAAACAAATTCATGTTTTGAGGGAGTGAGAATGGGGAGAAAACATAGTTTCTCTATCAGCAGTTAATTACTGCCAGCAAGGAAGAAAAGTGGCAGAAGGGAGGAGGAGGAGGAGGAGACCACAAACATGGTCGCACCTGAATTCTGTCTCAAAATGTATTATTCTCAGGCAAAACAATATTCCCACACTGCCAAAAATGACAGAAACAGTGCGTTCCAGAAGAATCTCTATGGCAGAGGCCTGGTTCTACAACGACACAGATGAGTTGACTGCAGAGAAGACTGATTTAATGACAGTGGGAAGGAAATACCAAACTTTAAATATTGAAATAGAGGGAACAAGTATAAAACTAGTTGCAGAGTTCAAATACCTAGGAACAACATTTGCTACTACTTCTTTCATGTCCAAAACAAACTTTGGATTGCCAAAATGAAGCCACTTTCTTAGCTTTGTCTTTGGCCAAAATTAAGTCTTTGTTGCTACATGTTTCTGGTAGTTGTTGGCAGACTACTAAGTCAGCATGTTGTTGCCCGCCAGCAGTTGCACGTTGGTCTAATGTTTAGGCACTCTGACCCCTCAGCCTGTTCAGGGTACTCACAAGTGACATATGGAAGGCTGAGTTCCTCAGCTATATCCTTTAATATTGTTCTTTGTCCAGTGAGCTCCTTCCTCCAACTTGTAATTTGGTTTTGCTCTTGCAATACCCTCAAGAATGTTCTTGCCATAAAGCTCTTCTTGGATCTCAGCCTGCAAACTTGAGGCACATGCCCATTTTAGGTGATGTCAAGGGTCATTCTCTTGCTTAGTATTCTTGGTGTCTGCTGCTACCTCTCACCTAATTTTGGGTGGAGTGATTTCAACAAGAGGATATATTTTCTCAACTATTGTAGGTTTGAGGCATTCTGTCACTATACGCATTGCTTCATTAACAGCAATGTCAACTTTTTTCATGTGTGTGGATGTGCTCCATACTGGAGCACCATACTCTGCCGCAGAGAAGGTCGGGCCCAAATCTGATGTATCCAGGGTGGATGGTTGAGCTCCCTATACACAGTTTGCAAACATTTACTAAAAATGGCAAAATGGACAAAGAGATTAACACACGATACAGTAAGGCAAACCAAACATTGATACAGTTAGCTCTACTCTTACAACATAAGGCAATACTGACAAATGCAAAGAAACAATTCATACCACACATATTCATTCTAACCTTATGTTACCAGTGCCAAACTTGGGCACTTACAACAAAATATAAATGAAAGTTGGTCACCACAGAAATGAAATGTCTGAGGAAGGCTGCTGGAGTGACTAGAAGGGATAAAATGAGGAATGAGACTATAAGGGGAATAATTGGAATAGAACCAATCTTGCACTACATACAGAGAGAACAAATAAAGTGGTTTATGGATCTGGAGAGAACGTCTTGGAATTCCATACCATACAAGGCATGCGTGGAAAGAGGGGAAGGACAAAGACCACACGGCAGACCCAGAGGGAGGTGGAGAGATAGCATCAAAGAAATATTACAGGAACACCAAGTAACTCTGGTGGAGGGCCTTAGAAATCCCAGAGCAATAACCTTGTATCTCCTTCAGCACCCAAAGGGGTAAAAGAGGAAGATTCAGAGGAGGCTGTTGTCCTCATCTCAGTGTTGAAGTGAGCTTCAGACAGGGAAATAAGGGGTGGGTTGGTATGGTGTAGGGTTGTAAATTTAAAGTTTCCAAGTCCTGGAGCTATCTGTAGGATTTTGCTGCCTTTATGTCCCAGCCAGCAAAATATCTTCTTCCACATAAGTGTAGAAATTGATGTCGCTCTGGCCGCCAGCATTTCTTGCCAGTTCTAGCATGGCTCGTCAGTGTTAACTACCACAACCATTTGAAAATGACCAGCATAAGAGCCTGAAATTTGGCAAGGGCAGGAGGAAAAGATATAGCAATCCTGCAGAGAGTGGGGCCAGAGGCACAAGCGGTGCAAGATTGTAAATATTCAGGATGCCAGGAGAAGCAGAGAGGAAACAGTATGCAGATTTTCTCTCCTTTGCTGCTGCAGGAAGTCCCTCAGCCTCAGAGAACCTGAGAGATACCTTACAGCAGGGGTGCCCAAACTTTTCAGGCCACAGGCCAGTCACGTGGTTCAGTGGACTGGTCACGTTCAGCAGGCTGGTCACGTGGTTCCCCCCACCGGAAGCAGAAGTAGAACACACCTTGCAATCTGTTTTGCAATAGGATGAGATAGATTTTTAATCTACCATTTTCTCTGCTTAACCCAGGGGTGCCCAAACTACGGCCCATGGGCCCAAACTACAAGTGTGTTCTCCTTCTGCTTCTGGGAGCGACGAAGGTGGTGTGGACTGGATGAATTGGTGTCAGGGGTTGGATCTGGCCCACAGGCCATAGTTTGGGCACCCCTGCCTTACAGGGTTGAAAAGACAATTTAGTACTTGTTACATCTCTGCCATCTTATCCTCCACCTCAGGTAAAATTATTCTGTAAATAGCTAGGGCAGAATTGTTCAAAATGGCCTTTGTTTATATTCCTGTTTGTGTCTTTGTTTGATACGTTTATATACTGTCCATCTGGGAGATTATCCCACTCTAGGTGGCTTAGTGCATTAAAACATAACAATCAAATTAATCAAAAATTAAATTATTACAAGTATCTTGCCCCCAATTTTGTTGTCTTTTTGGATGAGTTGCAAAACCCAGTCTTTTCTACCAAGATTTCTGTGAGAGTAGAGATTTGAATTTACCTTTGTCTTGATCTTGTGATTTGCTTTTTATTATTGGGTTTGTGTTGGTATGTGACATGAATGTAAATGTCATGTTGCATGAAAAAACAATACAGAAATGTTTAGATGAAAGATATTTAGATCCTCAATCATCTAATATACTGTATTGGGATTTCCCTGTCCCAGTGACACCTCTGTCTTGCCTGGATGTGGCACATTCAGAAGGGGTGAGTCTTTTCATAGAAAATCATGAACCCCCTCTAATCTATGGGATCTGTGAGGCCAGACAAAGCAACAAAGATCTGTACAGGTCCTGTATGTCAGAGGTTCCCAACCTTTTCAAGCTGGGAGCCGGGGTCACACTCTCTCCGTCATTAAGAGGGCAGGACAGCCATTTTGCCCTGCCTGCATGATGGGAGTGGCCATTTTGTCCCAACAGCTTCAAAGGGGTAGCTATTCTGTTTATTGAATGCTCTTGGAGGGATGGGGACCCATGAAATGGTGCCACAGGCCTGATCTGGCCCACTGGCCTTAGGTTGGAAACCCCTGCTATATGTGATAAACTCTGTTGAAAGGGTCAAGAGTCCCCAGGTGGAAAGCACAGACACATAACTCTGTAATTGTTTGTTTTTAAACTAGGATTCTGCAGATGTGAGGCCTTCGGCACCTACTGCCTTCAATTCTGTAGGTCTGGGGCTAGAGCAGGGCTTCAATAGATCTGACATCAAGGTTTCAAAAGCCTGGGAATTTCTGATTGGCAGGAATTATATCCTCTGCTGTCCCTTATCCCTACAGTATCCCTGTTCCCTCTGAAACTAGTTGTAATCTTTGCAGTGGGTTGGGTGAGAAGGGGTGGGATGGATATTCCCCACAGCCATTGACTTCTAGGAGGGGTATATGTTGTTTTTTGTATATACACAGAGAGAGTGGAGGATGTATCATTCTCAGGACAAATAATGCTTTAGGCACATGGTACATGCACATGCATGTGCGATACTGTTATTTGACTAAAAGTGAGAACTGTAGGGGGGTCCTAATAGGGCTTTCAAGACATGTGAGGTATTTAAGGAGATGTTGTATCATTTCCACTCTCGCCTTATAAGTTTCTATGGTCAAGGAAATATGCATAATATGGAAGTCAGTGCTGATTATTTCTGTTATGCTTATCTCCTTTTCGCTACAGTTGATACCCGCCGCTGTTTCTTCTGGTGTATTATGTATAACCTCTGGAATTCATAACAATGCATTCACATATGTACTTGTTCATTCAAAGCACAGCTTCTCTTGGACTCTTGCTAGAGAAGACTTGAAGTTTGGGTCACATACAGTTCAAAGGACTGTGGAACAATCAGGCCAGACTCATGCATGCAATGTCTGAGCAGTTGTCCTTCTGCAAGGCATTGAAGGTGCTTGATCTGTTGTAACTTGTTTTTTCCATGCAAGAGTGCTCAAATCCCCAAACTTTCAGGGGCTGGTAGACAACAGGTGTAAAGGAATTTTTTAATTTAATTTTTTAATAGGCTTTTTTTAATTGGAAGCTTACAATAAGACATGAGAAGAGTAAGCACTGGAATAGAGTTCATCCACCCAGTGATAGAATTGCCACAATTATCTCTCATAAAACCTGGACAGAAGTATACTGTACTTGACAAAAATGGGTCGGTTATCTTCAAAATAGCCTTTTAAAAAAACACAACATAATGACAGCTATAAAACACTTTCACATTAAATATATCAATACATAAATGAATTTATGTAGAACAGGTAATTCTTACTGTAATATGATCTGTTGTACTTCTGAGAAGTTGTGTTGCGGTCAACACTTAACATCCACAGTTCCAGGAAACACACTGGTCACACCTATTGGGCAGTGGTGTGAGGCGAGGACATTAAGATTTATCTCCAGGTATACTCCAACTCCAATCTGTCAGGAAATTGCTCATTTGATGGCGAGAGTTCAAATTTATTTTAATGGTGTGTTGTGATACACAATAAGTAAGTTTAAAAAATCCGGGATTTTAACCTGATTTTTATTGAACTGGCCAGGACAATTTTTCTGACCTCGAATCCGGGACAATCCTGGTTTTCCAGGACATATGGCAACCCTACCCAGTGAGGATTTTCCATTGCATCTCTTGGGAGAAAAGCCAGCCTGTGTACAATTGGGCAAGTAGCACAGTCCTAGGTTGGCCCAAGAAAAAGGGAATATTGAACCACTTCTGAATACTGTACTTTTCCTAGGAAACCCTGGAAATGGTCAAAATAAGTCAGAATTGACCTGATGACACACAATGGACAGACAGACAAACTTTGTGATTATGATGATATTTGGACTCAGGTTTGCATGCTTTTAGCTCTGTCGCAGCTCCTGCCAACCTAGCAGTTCGAAAGCAAGAAATTGCAAGTAGATAAATGGGTACCACTTTGGTGGGAAGGTAAACAGTGTTTCCTGCTTGTCTAGACATGCCTGCCACATGTCCATGGAAACATCTGCAGACACAGACAGCGCTGGCTCTTTGGCTATAAATAGAGATGAGCACTGAACCCTATAGTTGGATATGACTGGCTTTCGAGCAAGGGTGATCTTTACCTTTACTAGCACTTTGATTTCCAGATCTACCACTTTGTTACTAATGCTGATACTATAAGGGTCTAAACTCTTCCACTCAAGACCAAAGGAGGACTGTACCCAAGGAATTGCCCCCTGTGACACCACAAGTGCCTGCCTCCTGCGGCTTCATCAGGAGCTGCCCCCCTAGCCCCAGGCAGGCCATAGCCCTGGAAGCTCAAGGAAAGAGAAGCTGTGAACAGCCTGCCTCACCTAAGATTTTGTAGGTAGTGGATAGCCTTATCTCTTTGGATCTGGAAGGGCTTAAACAGCCTATCCAGAAACACTTCTTCCTTTACTGGGTTTATGTCTGCTGTCAGCGAGCAAGAGAGAGAGAGAGAGAGAATATAGATATATACACACTGAGGCACCTGTCTGTAGTCTTAAATTAAACCCCAATAAAGAGGAAGCAATTAGTTGGTATGGAAACTACTGACTTTTAAGAGAAACAAGGATCGATTTATTTCCCGCCCTCATTTCTTCCTTTTCTCCCTCTATCCAAGAGTGTTTTTGTTCATTTTCCAGTTAATGGTTGCTCAAGAGGTCACTCAAGATGCCCTGCTGTGGTTTTCCACCAAAGTTATACATAGCCATGACTCAGAGCAGATGGCCAAGATGTCTTTCCTGCCCAGCCCTAATCCCATAACTGGAACTGTAGAGGATGGTGGTGATAATATAAGCACAAGATATGAACTCTCCCTTTAAGTAACAGTGGCTTTTCTTTACTCTGCCTTACCCAGAGGTAGGGTTAGAGGAACTTTGCCCTCCCAAGTATTTTGGCTTGCAGTTCCCTAAAAGGGTCAGCCAGCAAAGCCGGTAGTAAGAGATCGTAAGAGCTGTAGTCCACAAAGTACGGTTCCTACTGTTGGCCTAGCCAGTGGTTTCTGCTTAGTGTAAAATGCCTTATTCTGAGTCAACCTGTGAGTCCCTCTTGTATAGAATTGATGTACATTAGTGGCTCTTTAGAATCTCAGGTTGGAATCTCTCCTGGGCTTGAAGCCATTTTGAAATAGGAGATGTCAGGAATTGAACTGAGAACCTTCAGAATGCAGTCTTTCTCTGCCATTGAACTGTGGCCCACAGGAGGTCTCTTTGTTATTGGGAAGACATTGGGAAACTTGGCAGTGTTACTTTTCTGGCAAAGCTGTCATTGTATTTTGAGGGTAGAATAGTTGCTTTGCATACACAATGATTCCAGGTTTAGTCACTGACATCTTTAGGTAGAGATGGAAAAGAAGTCCAGTCTGAAGCTCTGACTTTCAGTCAACATGTGTCAGTTACAGCAAGGCATCTCTCTGGGGATCAAACTAGATGATATGTTTGGCATATGTTTAAAAGAGGTACATGCTCAAGTGGTGGGAAGTGTCTATTTATCCTAGCACACCCTTTTTCTCACCTCTGTGTCTTGAGGTTACCTGTGTTTTGGTGACTGGTCATTAAATGATGAACATGAGTTTACATTACAATCAGGTTGCAGAGGCAATAGATTTCTGAGGAAATCCTGTGAATATAAGGGACACATGTTAAGAACATGCATTCTCCTTAATGTCCAACTTTACCCTATCTTAACATATCCTCATAGATTCTTTGGTGTATCTAACAGGTAGCCATCAAGAATTCCCAGTGACAGTTCACAAACATTTACATCCATGGGGATGGTGTAAGATTGTGCTGAGCTGACAAGGGGGAAATTCAATTGGCTGAGCCTATCCCTCAAGTCCAAAAGGGCTGCCCAGTTTGCATGCTTTCAATAGGCCCTCTTCGTTTTAGCTTGGACAACATTGGCAAAGCTGCTGGATATCACTTTGTGGCCATTGAGAAGAAGTTGACAAGGGCAAGGAAAAGCAACCACGAGAAAGACAAGGGAATAGGGATCAGCCTTCTGTGTTTCATACGGAGAAGCTTAACGGACAGTTGGGCCTTATTTCAACACTAAAGGAAGAAAGGATCCCTTGCCACCCTTGATGTAGGGGGCAGTTAAGGACTCCAGAATTGACTGGGAAACCTGCGCAGCTTTCTCCTCCAACAAAGGATATAGTATCCCAGCTACCAACCCCACCTAAAAATACAAGGTAGTCATTTATCAGTTTAGCAGAATCAAACCTATGAAATTTAGGCACATACTGTACTTCCCTCTTCTAGTCCGTTGTTGATGAGTTAGGATACCAGATTTCACCAGTCTCTCTATCTAGGACAGGAGTTGGTAGCACTTAATAAAATCTTCTGACATAGACTTGTGCAATGCTTTGTTTGTTTGCTTTGCTTGCTTGCTTGCAGTATTTCTATACTACCTGACTTAGTACAGGCCTATTCAAGTAGTTGAACAATCCTATAAATGTAGATGTAACAATAAACACCATTATAGCTATGGCAGAGCACATCATCTCTTTCTCTCCCCCCCACCCATGTCCATTGGTCTTTGACTTAGGCCCATTTATGCTCATACCTCATGTCCAGCCACGGAAGGGCATAGCCAGCAGAATTAATCTGGCCAGAGGGAAGGGCCATCATCTGAACATTTCCTTAATTGTATCTCACCATAGCAGGCAAAAAGGCTATCAGCGTAGCCCATTCAATCCTGAGTTAGCTGCCTCATGACACATCTAGTCATCTTCTCTAAGCATGACAGAAAACTGCCTCCCATGTGCCTGGTGCACCCAAACTTCCAAAGGCAATTACACTATCATGGAAATGATTGACCAACTTCTGGTCTGGGTGCAAGAGGCTGGAACTGAAGATGCACCTTCACTGGACAAAACCAGCTCAATATGAAGTTTCCCTTCCACTTCAGTTTGCTCTGGAGGAGTGAGCTTTAAGGCAAGGGTGCCCAAACTCCTGCCCATGGGCCAGATCCGGACCCCAACACCAATTCATTCAACTCGCGCCACGCTTGTCACTCCTGGAAGTGGATGTAAAACACACCTGTACTTCTACTTCCAGGCTGAATGAAGTGGTGTTAGGGGCTGGATCCGGCCCATGGGCCATAGTTTGGGTACCTCTGTTTTAAGCAGAGAAAATGGCAGCTTAAAATCAAATCCTGCTGTAAAACATATTGCAAGGCATGTTTTAGTTCCGTTTCCGGTGGGAGGAACCACAGGACTGGCCCACTGAACCACAGGGCCAGCCCACTAAACCACATGACTAGCCCATGGCCTGAAAAGTTTGGGCACTCCTGCTTTAAGGCAAGGAATTAGAAGGGGGGAGAACTAGAAGCATTTGATGGATGCTAGCAATTCCAGGCCGCTAGGAACTTATTCATTTGAAAGAGTGACTAATTGAGAAGTACTAAGATAGATGGAGAAGGACCAAGAAATCATAAAACTCAGAAAATGTGGAAAGCTAGAATATATGTCACGGGAAACAAAAGGTACAAATTGTTATTGATCATTCTAAGTAAAATAAATGAGGAAGAAGGAAGTGGAGCAAAGGAAGAATACATTGATGGGCTGGAAAGATTGAGGGAGTGGTTTTGCTGCAGGGCAGCATCTCTGTTTAGAAGTCCTGCATCCAAGGTCAGTACAGCTATGATGACACCCAGCCTCTAGTGGCAGAAAAACAAAGAGGCAAAGCTCTGAAATTCACCCCTTGGGATACAGCGATTAGACCAAGCTGGCCCACAACACTTTGACCCTATGCTGATCCTGGTAGTCATTGTTTGCAAGTGACCCATAATCTTATTTACCCATCCACAGCCATTGCCTTAGAAGAGGCCAGTGCTGAGTTAGCTTGTTATAGGTTGTGATTAGTTGAAGAGACATCTGTTGGGCCAGTAGACTTCTTGCTAGGTAGGAGATAATAGGCTTGTGATAGAAGAGGACCATAAGTCACACGTCCTCTCTTTGGTAGAAGCCTTGGGTTCTTATGTCAACAGAAACCCCGTGGGACTCAGTTATTCTGTAGTTCTGTGATGGAGAACCTTGGCACTCCAGCTGTTCTTGAACTTCAATTCCAAGAAGCCTTGATCAGCAGGAGTGCTGACTTGGGCTTCTGGTAATTGAAGTCCAAGAACACCTGGAGTGCCAAGGTTCAGCATCATGGCTCTAGGTTAATGCATGAGCATCTGGAGTATGCTGATATAAAACTGGTTATTTCAGCAAGCTCCTTTGGAAACCTTCATCGGGTGACAAATCAGAACATTGTATACTAGCATAAAAGATGGTACAGTGGTACTTCATATAATGATTTTAATCCATTGCACAGGGCTCATTGTTGTACAAAACAATTGCTATACAATGCATGCATCGTACAATGATTTTTTTCCACCAAGTCATTTTTTCCCATTGAAAAAATTGTTGTACAAATTTTTTCCATAGGGAAAATTGTTATGCGGGATGCCATTTCCCCCAAAACCTCATTCTTATGCGATTTCGTAGCTATACAGGCCAATTGTTATATGAGGTTCCACTGTATTAAGATCTCAGGAAGGAAAAGAAGGACAGAATTCTTATGTACAAATATCACACAAATGCCTCTTGGGAAAGCAACATGCCTTATAGGGCTTCTGTCTTGTTCCCCAAATGAATATATCATGCCATCATGTATCACCTTGTATGTTGTGCTTGTGCTATGTTTGCTATTACAGAATGCCATGAAACTGCTCATGGGGCGGAGTCAGCAGCAGTGACACCACAAATCAAAAAATGACAGTACAATCTCGCAGAATCCCTTCAAAGATGACATGACTGGTTGCGGCATGAATTTTAAGGCAGTTCTGGAAAAGGGCAAGGGTAAAACTCTTGTGTGGACTACAAATAGGATAGTCATGTTCCTCCAGGAAAAAAAGAAGCTCAACATGCACAAAATGGAGGGAAAATATGCTTAGCAGACTAAGCAGGCACTCAACATACCAATGTGGTTTGTAGTATTTCTTGGTTCACATTGCAAAATAGTTTGTTAGATCAATGTCTGAACTCATTATATGTTTGGGGGGGGGTTTACAAAACTGGTGGATTTCACTCATGAACCCTTAAATTCTGAGTTTAGGTGGCATCTGTGTTCCAGATGCTAAACCAGTTGGGATCATAGGAGACAAATACTCTGGAAATGCCTACACAGGGAGGAGAAGGGATGGGGATGTTTAAGATCACTCTCTACTTCAAGCCTTTATGCTGTTTCTGATCTAGAAGCTCCCGTACCTTCCCATTGTGAGGACACAGAAGAACAGCTGTGAGAGCCTGAAACAGGCAGCGGCATGCTGGGTGCAGGAAATAATCTGGCACCGGTTTAGTCCTGGCTTCTGCTGGCAGCAAGGGGTGGGGGTGGGGAGCAGAGATGCCTGTCCATTCCTCAGCACATCCCAACCCCACCACAAGATACCACGGGAAGCTAATGAATTATTAAGTGAGCCCTGTCCTGGGTGTCTGAGTCTGAGGTCTGCGCTCACTCTAGCTCATCCCACACCATCAGGCAGCACGGGCAAAGGGAGAGCAGCTTTGTTTAGGGCAGGCAGCACCTCAAAACTTTGGGGAGCAGCATGTCAGGGAATTGAAGCTTCTGGAGCCCAGCTAGCTGGTGGATGATTTTCTTGTCACCTTGGTTTGCTACATATCTCCAAAAAGCTCTCTATTCTGGACTCTTCTTATTTCCCTTTTTAAAATTTATTTCTCCACTTCAGCTGCATTTCTCCTTCTCCTTCTCCCTCTTCTTCTTTTTGTCTCGCTTCTTGTGGTTTTCCATCAATTCCTACTCTTTCTAAAACCAGCTCCATCTCTCTGCAGCCTTCCTTCAGTCCCTCTCCTTCTTCTAGCTCTCCTTTTGCCCATCTAGTTCTTAATCTCCAGTACAAAGAAGCTTCCTCCGTGCAGTTCTTTAAAAAGCCAGTTGAGGAGAGGGCTCGTCAAAGGGACCCTGGAAGGGCAAGATGCCCATCCAAGTATTCTGCACCATCTCCTTCTCATCAGACCAAGAGAAACACACAGTCAAATGTACAACCAGGACCAATGGCAACAAATCCTACTATAACCATCAGGAAACAGAAGTCCTGGAAGACAATCATGAGGAGGAGGAGGAAGAACAGAAGGAAGAAGAAGGAGGACCTGCTCCAAATCTGGTGGTCTTTGCCAACAACTCCACCCTACATGGGATCAGCCACATCTTTTCAGGAGATAGCTTTGGGGTGCGCCAGACCCTCTGGTCAGGTGCATTCCTTATTTCACTGTCCGTTTTCCTCTCCCAGGTGGCTGGGCGAATCTCCTTCTACCTGGAATATCATCACATCACTCAACTGGATGAAATGGAAAGTCCCCAGATGGCATTCCCTGCCGTTACTTTCTGCAACATCAATCGCATCCGAATGTCCCAGCTCACCTACGCTAACCTGTTGTATATTTCACCCCTTGTGGGCTATGACGTAGGCACCTATTTGGAAGCAGGCTTCCCACTGGCCACTGAGGAGACCTCCATTGAGCCACTGAACCTGTATAACTTTTTTGACCACAACAGCCATCAGCTCGAGGACATGGTGCTGACCTGTAAGTACCGTGGGCAAGCCTGCAGGCCTGACGACTTTACCGTGGTAAGTGGTTCTTCTGCCAATGTTAGTCAAGTGATTCAGTTTAAGCATGGAGAAGGGAACCAGTTGATTTTTCCAGATTCCTTGGTTACTTCCAATTGGGAGGACTCTGGTGCAGTAGTTAGAGTGATAGATAAAGGATTGACTTCCAGATCCAGGTTTTAGTCTTTAATGAGATGTAAATTCTGTGGTGGACCTTGAGGCAAGTTCTATCTCTCATCCTCATCTATTTTACAGGGTTGTTGTTTGTGTGTGTGTGAAGACAATGTAGGGAGAAGAGCTGTGTGCTGCTTGGAGCAAACTGGAGGGAAGGAAGGATATAAATAAACTAATAAACAAATAACACCTTGTAATACTTGGATATACAGTACCTTTATTGTGTTATGCAAAATAAGGAATATATATCTAAACATTCCAGAAACCTTCTAATTTTCAAGTGAAATCATATTATCAGAATGGAGAGAGGAGAGAGAAAATTGATCATAAAGCAAAAGCCTTCTAGATCAGTGAGCTGTAACAGTTTTAAGAGAGAGTGTGGTAGCCTGTACATTAATAGTGAAGGTGGCGCAATCTAAGCTGGGAAATGTTACCTGGTGGTCATAAACAACCACATCCATCGAACACAAAGTCCCTTTTTTAGCTAAAGCATTTCCTGTAACACCAGTACAATTAAAACACTGACTTACACACACTTCGTTTTGCATCAAAATCATTTTACGTAAAGAAATGCTGCTGAAAACACGTCCCGTGTTATGCAAATAAATCGTTTTATATAACGTGTTGCCCCAGAATTTCCTTCCATCTTCTAAGTCTAAAATAGCAGTCCCGCCATTTTAGACTTAAAAATTCCACCCCACACCGCCCACCCCCACCACCGGAAGTCACAAAACATCACTTACCGTGGTGGCGGTGGAGGAAGCGGTGGCGATTGTGGCAGTTTTGCCACATTTTCCACAGTCCCCACTGCTTCTACTGGGACTGGAAGAGTGTGGGGGCTTGTCTGATCAGTTATGCTCTTTGTCCGAGGTGTCTCCACGATGTGTTTTGACCGGGAGCGCACATCAAATGAAGACTGGAATGGAACAGTCTTCATCTGACTGCATTCCCGGCTGGAGCACGCCACAGAGAAACCTTGGACAAAGAGCACAACTGAGCGGACACATCCCCCACACTCCCCAAGTCCCGGTAAAACCAGTGGGGACTGTGGAAAATGTGGCAAAACTGCTGCGATCGCCGCCACTGCTTCAACTTCTCAGTCCTGGTGGAAAAGTGGCAGCGGTCTTCATCTGACGCACGTTCCCAGCTGGGGAGAAATTCATGGGAATGCCTCATTTTTCATAAAAAATTTTTACGGTACATAAAAAGCTATGGAATTGACTTTTTACATAAGAGGTGGTTTTACTGTACAGTATTATGCTTTTTGTTGGTGTCTAAGTTCCTCCACTTGCAGAAAAAGATAATGGCGGAGACATAGGATCAGGTAAAAGTCGCCTTTGCTTGAAAGCCAGTCATATCCGACTCTAAGGTTCAGTGCTCATTTCCATTTATAGCCAGAGAACCAGTGCTGTCTGCATCTGAAGACATTTGCATGGACATGTGGCAAGCATGACTAGACACCAGAGTGCATGGAATGCTGCTTACCTTCCCACAAATGTAGTAACTATTTGTCTACTTGCAATGTCTTACTTTCAGTCTGCTAGATTGGCAGGAGCTGGGACAGAGACGGAAGCTCACTCTGTCATGCAGCATTAGGATCTCGAACTGCTGACCTGCCAACCTTCCAGTCATCAAGCTCAGTGTCTTAACCACTAAGCCACCACAGGGTGGCCAGTGGCCATATGCAAAACAGAATAGGGCCCCTATTCCTTTAATTCCTGTACAGAAGAGGAAATTGCACATGGGAAGCTATACCAGCTGAAAAATGGCTCTTCTTCACAAATGTTAAAAGCACAGGAAGCCTACCTTAATGATTTCTGTCAAGGACAAGAATGTTCAGATGGATGAAAGCAGCCTCAGGTTTAGACCTGCTGAGTTCTGTTGGGTTTACTCCCATGGGCTTATTGGTAAAATTTACGTGCCAGCTTTCCTCTTATACGTTTAAAGGGGGGAGGCACATGGTTTTCTTTCTTCTCAGACCATCTGGGCAGGGTTGGTCAGTTTGAGAGACTGTGATGGGTCAAGGTCACCGGGTGAGCTTCATTGAGAAGTGGGGGTTTGAACCCACAATCTCCTGTGTCCTAGTCCACGAATGGTTTTCTATGTAAGTATGTAAGTAGTAGTTTAGGCATCTGGCTGCTGAGCTGCTGAGCCCCAGGGGCTGGAAGTTCAATTTCCCACTGCACCTCCTGGGAGAAGAGCCACCTAAGTAACCTTGAGTAAGGAGCACAGTAGTCCAAGGCCGCCTCCTAGAGCAGTGATGGTGAACTTTGGCACTCCAGGTGTTCTTAGACTTCAATTTCAATTACCAGAAGTCCAGGTCAGCACTCCTGTTGATCAGGGCTTCTGGGAATTGAAGCTTAAGAACACGTGGAGTGTCAAGGTTCACCATCACTGCCTTAGAGCAGTGGTGGCAAACCTGTGGCATACGTGCCAGAGGTGGCACTCGGAGCCCTCTCTGTGGGCACTCGTGCAGTCACCTCAGCAAAGCGTTTGCCCTGCCTCCTGCCTAGCAGCCCAGTGGGAGTGCTTCCTCCCTCCCCCTAGCATTCTCTCCCTTGAAAAGCCTGGAAAGGATCAATGAAAGCCAGAATGGGCTTGACAGCCTGCATTTGTTGTTAATTATAGGATTGTATATCATGCCTGCCACATGACCATGGAAATATCTGCAGACGCAGACACTGCTGGCTCTTTGGCAGTAAAAGAAGATGAGCACCAGCCCCTAGAGTCAGACACAGCTGGCTTTCAAGCTAGGGAGACCTTCACTTTTTATCCATATCCTCCCATTTTTGACACCATGAGCAAAAGACAGTTAGGTAATACATACATAATATTTTCAGACTAGATATGCCCCAGATTTAAGACAAAGATGCAAACATACATCCACAAACCAAAATTCACCCCACCCTCTGCTTCTGTGATTGAACGCACATTATAATAGCTGAGTATTTGAAAGCTGGCTGTCCTTTCCCCCCAAGTCTGCTTACTGAAATAAGTAAACATACACCCCAAAGGAGGATTGATCCTGTTAGAGATTTTCATGTCAAAAGTTTAAAAGCGCTCCTTTCTTTTTATTCCTTCCTAACACCAGTCCAATCCACACATTTTGTTCCTGGTTCTTCATTTTAGAAAGTCATTAATTTGTGATTATTATTATTATTAACCTCTCTGCCTTTGTCACCTCTTCCCTTAAGGCTGTTCTTCCAGAGACAAGCCATAATCCTATCCTGGAAGCATCAGCCAGCATATGTGTACAATTGGTCCATTTATTTATTGCTCACCAATTTTGAAAAGCAAATTACCTGGTGCCGTCACCTGTAAAAAATGATTCAGCTCTTCAAATATGTTTATTTGCACATCCTCTGATCCTGGCTTAAGCAGTGCACCGGAGAGGGGATTTCCTTATAACAAATTATTTGTGCTACGTTGTAAAGAGAAACAACCTTCTTTATTGAGAAGCTTTGTGCCTGTCGCCTGTGCTAGAGGAGATGTAATATGTATGGTAATCAGTTATAAGCAAGAGAGTTAATAGACTAAAAAAATAAATACTTTAATCAGTCCACAAGCCAAGTTCTTTCTAGTGAGATTTCTGACAGAGAATAGACTGTTAAAGGTACAGAGGCCGAGGAAGTTTTTACAAATCCAGCAATATTTCTGCATAGCACACTAACATGAATACATAGGAGCATTCTGTACCTTCCAGAAAGCTGGCAGTTCTACCTTGACCTTAGTGGACATTGGGTCAGGGCCATAGCCAAAGAGGGGCCTGGGGGGCCCGAAAACCCTCCTGAGCTAACAGCCACCCATACACCCACCCACCCACTCTGGGATGCCAATGTTATGTTTGTGTGTATGACATTGTTGCCCCTCTTGGAAAAAAATTCTCACACACACACACCAAAAAAACCTAGAATCCTGGTCACGGCCCTGCATGGAGTCCTTACAAGAAATAGTTCCCCCTCACACAGTATCAGCTGGCTGGATAGCTCAATGAGTTGAGCACCTAGCTGTGGAGCCAGAGTTTGGGAGTTCAATTCCCTTCTGTCCATCCCAAATGAGCCAGCCTTGGAGTTAGTCTAATTTTTTTAAATTTTATTTTATTTATTTATATTTGTTTATCACCCTCCTCCCCGAAGGGACCCAGGGCGATTTCCAACAATTTTAAAAACACTTTAAAAATTAAAAACTTTAAAAAGCTTAAAAACTTAATTAAAAGCTAGGCATTATAACTTGGACGTACTGGGGGTCAAACCATCCAACTGGCTGAGGAAATTGAACCATCCACTCCCCAGACTAATACACCTACATCAGGTGTACACCAGGTTGGAAGGTGGCTGCTTTACACTGCCTTGGACTACCTGCAAGTTATGAAAAAGGCATGAGACCAGTGGTGGGCGTCAGCAGGTCTGCACCAGTACGCGCATACCGGTAGTAAAAATGGCTGACCCCACCCACCTCTGGAACTTGTAGTCTAAAAACATTCTTTCCCCATGCTCTATTCTTTGTGTTATGCCTCAGCATTGAAAGGACAGAAACATTTAGCTTGAAACTGTGCATCAGATAACAAGTTAAGGAAACGGTGTATTTTTTACAATATTTTCTCATCTCCTACTTGATCAACAGTTACAAAACAAGTGAGAAGGCTGTTTTTGCCAGGGGCAGGCTGAATCAAGTTTTGTTGACCCACTAATTAGCTGAGATGAGCTGTAAAAGGCTAGCTGACCTGTTTCGTCACAGGCCAGAAGGGGCCCAGAAGGCAGACAGGAAGAGTGGGACAATGATGGCCAACCTTTGCACTCCAGGTGTTCTTCGACTTCAATTCCCAGAAGCCCAGGCCAGCACTCCTGCTGATCAGGGCTTCTGGGAATTGAAGTTCAAGAACACCTGGAGTGCCAAGGTTGGTCGTCACTGCCCTAGGAGCACAGCGGTACAGCTGCCGATTTCTGAAAACCCGAAGAGTGTATTGTACCTTCTTCCTCTAGCTTGAAAGAAAGACCTTTACTTTCTCTCCCTTCTTCCTCCTCCCTCCTCTTACCTATGACTTCTCCAGGGTCTTGAGAGTTGGTGGCTTTCCCACTGGACTTGAAGAAGGAGGGCTAGGCTTCCACCCAGCAGATAGAGTGGGAGGGCCACCATCTCACTACACCAAAAGTGCAGCAGTGATGGCCGATCACATGAACAAAGAGGAGTCGCACACATCAACTTGTCCTAGAGATGGGGTTTTGTTAGAAATTCCCAAGTTGTTCCCAGGTTCTTTGAATCCTGATAGGATTTTCAAGGTCTGTGAGAGGCAAAGGTGTGGTTTTACGACTGCCATCCACACTAGTAAGGTTCATTGGCCAAGCAGGCATTTGAACTTGGGTCCTTTGAGTCCTAACCAGGCACCTCCTATTTGTTTTGCCACACTGGCTTTCTAAAAGAAGGGTGCTAAACACACAATGAGTACAGCACAGGTGTCCTATTTTTCCTTTGCCAGCCTTCTCGTAATAGGTCACGTCAGGTCATTTCTCAACTTTCCAGGCCCTTTAAGAGAGAAGAATCACATGCTTTGGCTGTCAGAGTCAAAGCTGATACTTGAGCTGTTTGATCAATATTGCCAGAGTCTTCTTTCCCTGCACAAGGACAGCAAAGGTGATTTTGATATCCTTGCTAGGCAACAAGGCAGGGGTGAAGGGTAGACCTTGATCTAGAACAATCTAGCTGCTGCTGTCTCCTTAACTGCATCACATCACATTTCATTGTTTGAAAGACAGGCCACACTGTCACAGGTCCTCTAGGTAAGGTCAGTTTGGTTAGAGCAGTTGTTGCCAACGTGGGCCTCACAGGGGGACCTCAATTCTCAGAAGCCTAAATCAGTTTGTTGACTTAACTTAGGCTTCTGGGAATTGAAGTCCAAAAACCAAATGTTGGGAAACTCTGGTTTAGCGTGTTGGACTAGGAGTGCCTCAGGTGTAGATCCTAACTCAGACATGAAGCTTCATTATAAGGATGATTGTGAACTATTGATTGGCTAGATTCTGTGACAAATATTTCAGTTTATTCACTCAGGATTTGTGCTGCCCATACATTCTGTTCTCTGTTTGGTAGTTCCATTTATATTTCCCCTGTGCTCTGGGGACAGATAAGACTAAACACCAGAGCGCACGGAATGCTGCTTCTACCCTCCCCACCAAAGCAATACCTATTTATCTACTTGCAATTTCTTGCCCTCGAACTGCTAGGTTGGCAGAAACTGGGAGAAAGATGGGAGTTCACTCCGTCGTGCAGCACTCAGGTCTAGAACTACTGACCTGCCAACCTTCTAGTTGTCATGTTCAGCATCTTAACCACTAATCCACCGTAGTCCTTTATAGGAGAGGTACCTCATGTCAAAGATGAAAATTGGCTGGGGTTTTTTAGTAGCATCTTATATCTCCACATTCCTCAATCTGAAGTTTCAGATATCACCAAAGTGCCTTAACTATTACAGCAAGATGCTTGGGAGTCTCTAGCCCATTCATTTGTTGTGACCATGGCAGAAAACATGCTATAGATAGAGAAGGGCTCCTTTGGAGGCCAAAAACATTATTTTTCCCACCTCTCCTTTCTAATAAGTGAAATTAGGCCAGTTTTCCATGCATCTTTACTGAGATAAAAGGCCTATTTAATTTAGTAGAACATGTGGCTGAGTAAGCAAGCCAAACAGTTGTAGCAGGTTCCCAAGACAAATAAATGTAGAATTAGTTCCTTTAAAGGGACTTCCACCTTTTATCTTTTTCTCAGAAATTTAATATTCACAACGATCATAAACTCAATCTCAACAACAACAACAAGCTTTTGATCATTAATTCCCTCCCTACTCTGTTTTTGCCAACTCTTCTTTTTCTCTCCTACCTAAACTCCCAACTAAGCTCCCAGAAGCCTAAGAAGGATAAAATGGCGTGGAGGTTTCTGGCAGGCAACAGAGTGATAGGCTTATAGAATGATAGAACTGCAGAGCCCCAGGAGTTGTTGAGTCCAACATCTCCTGCCAAAAGAGGTAATGAAGTAAGATGCATAATACCAGAGCTTAGACACTCTGGACTACAGTGTCTGTAAGTGTCTAGTCAGCATTCATTACCACAGATCTCTTTCATAATCACACACAAAAATCTTGTTTCAATCCGCCCAAATACTGACTTGTGTGCTTTGCTTCTTATCTCTGGTTTCATGAGGGCTAGAGACTTGCTTTATTTTTACAGTAGAACCTTAACAAAGTAGAAAAGCTTAACAAAAAAAGTCAATTCCTTGAGGTGCTTTGCTATATGAATTTTTTCATTATACGAAGCGCTGACTGCAATACCCCACATTACTAATTTTTTTCGTTATGCGGGATATACCTCACATAACAAAAACCGCATATAACAAAAACCTTTATGGGATGCATCGTACTATTATTATTATTATTTATTTATTTATTTATTAAATTAGGTTTATATGCCCCTCTACTCACCTCACTGAGGCGACTCAGAGGGGCTCACATAACATAAACATATACAGTATCACAATCTCAAATATAAATACAGCATAATATAAAAATATAACAACAGATGCAGCACAGATAACACAATCAATAAATTTTACATAAAAGAAAAAACAATACAATAAAATACAGTGTAAAAATACAATACAGTCAAGAGAGACAGCAATTTCCATCGTACAATGGAAATCTCTAAAATTTTCATTGTACAATGCATCCCATAGAGATTTTAGTTATATGGGGTTTCTGTTATGCGAGGCCTACCCCGCATAACAAAAAAATTCGTAATGCGAGGCATCGTGGTTAGCAGGAAAATGCTTCATTATATGAATTTTTCGTTAGGCAGGCATTCATTAGGCGGGATTCAAACCCCAGCATTTTTGATCATATGACATTTCTAGTTGCCAGAAAGGGAGTCAGAGGAGGAGGTGAGAGCAAAACCTTTCTTCCTGCAAACAAAGAACCATAGCCCTGTGCTGTGATCTGTGTGCTTCTGGGAAAGCTTATTTTTATGGCCAAAGGATGTGGTATTGGGTGTGCCTTTCTGTAGATGTTGGCCACCATGCACTTCAGTGGCAACAGTGTTGTGGAGAATCCCATGGACCTGATGCTATAAAGTCTGGCCGGGGAGCAAAAGGACCAAGACCAGTGATCCCCTGCCACCTACAAAGCGATGCCAGGGTTGCCGCTCGCTGCTGACACCACCCGCACTGAGGACGCTCCCTGGGCCAGTCTGACAGGGGAGCAAAAGGATGAATGTTGTATACTGTATTGTGTTAGACCAGTGGTGCCCAAACTAAGGCCTGGGGGCCGGGTGCGGCCCCCGACACCAATTCATCTGGCCCGCAAAGCCCTCGTCGCTCCTGGAAGCGGAAGTAAAACGCGCTCATACGGCGTGCATTTTACTTCCACTTCCAGGAGTGACGAGGGCTTCGTGGGCCGGATGAATTGGTGTCAGGGTCCGCACCCAGCCCCTGAGCCTTAGTGACCGGCTCCCTGAACCACATGATCAGCCCACGGCCCAAAAAGTTTGGGCACCACTGTGTTAGACTATAGTATTTCTGAAATGTTTTTTTTTTTTTTATGATATCTCGATGTTTTGTAATTGTAATTATGACTGGAGATTTTTTGGGATGTTTTTGATATATTTTATTTGCTATGTGATATTTGTGATTTGTTGTGTAATATTGGTAACTGTTTCTATGCTGTGTAATTGCTATGTAATTGTAATTGTTTCTGTTGTAAGCCACCCAGAGTTGCTGTGTGAGTGGGGTGGCATATAAGTTGAACAATACAATACCATTTGTAGAGTAGCAGTTTTTCTCAGGTGTGCCTCTCAGACAACCATTGGTTCATGAGATGGTTTTGGAATGAGAGTGTTTCTAAAAAAAAAAACCACACACACGATTGAAAGCATTGCCTTTTAGAGAGGCAATTAGGAACGTCCTCCCTAATGCCAATTAGTTGCTCTGTTTATATTTAATATTGCCACCACAGAGGTTGTCAGTGGTTATTGATTGTTCTAGATATTAGTTATTGTTATGTTGTTTTAAAGTGGGAAACTATCCCAGATGGGTGGTACAAAATGGCTCAGGGGTTAAGAGGTTCGCCTTGTTAACTGGAAGGCTGGGAAGTCAGCAGTTTGCGACCTGGGAACTGCATGACGGATTGAGCACCCGTCTCTGTCCCAGGTCTTGGGGGCATGAAAGGAGACTCATCCAGGCGTCTCCTGAGCGGAGTTTCTCCCACAAAAATCCTTTCAACCCAGAATAGTTTCTGGCACAAAATTATTATTATGGTAGTAGAGACAGACAGACAGACAGAGGGAAGGGGGTCCTCCTTCACACATAAGGCTCTTTTGGGGCTCCTGCATTGGGAACTCAGAGAGACTGTGTGTGCGTGCACGTTTGTTCCCCCTAGGGCTGCAGCACATCCTCTATGATGTTCTGTTGCCTTTTCAGACTCGAAGAGTTGTGTCACCAATTGGATAAGGAGGAAATGGAAAGCAATCGGCAAAGCACAGTGAGATAAACGTGCAGAATAGTTTAGCTGTACCAAGCGATTAGACGAGAAGCATAACATAACACTTTAGCTTTTGGGAGAGGTGAAAGGATTGGGATCTACTGTTGCATGGGAAAGAAAGGGAGGGAGGGAGAAAGAGAAGAAGGAGGAAAAAATTGTTGTATTGTTTCAACAGCCTAGCTACAATTTCTGCAAGGCAAGGACATGTGAAGCCTTTTGGTATATTTAGTGTGCTTGAGCCCTTGATTTTACCTCAAAAGAAAGCTGGAGAGAAAATAAATAGCATTTTACTGCATGATCTGCGACACCTGCCTCGCACCTTATCTGAGATGAAAGCTACTGTCTAGATCACAGTTAAGCTTTTATCATCAGCGAGCTTCCTTCTTCTCTTTAGGAGAATTACCACCGGCTGGCAGCTACCCTTCGTGAGCTGGCTGGTACCAACCACCATCCTAAACACTAGAACAAATTCATGCTTTTGCTTCCCTTCTTTGTTCTACTGAGCACTGTCTGCTCTGCAGGGAATTTATGCAGATACAGTACTGTAGTTAGAAATTAGCCTTTCCTAATCTGACTATAGAGTTGATGATGAGCAAACGGTTTGTTTGCTTGCTGGATTCCTTTGGGCCAGCAATCAAGGGCTGTAACCAATAGTTTGTACCACTGCTTGACCACAGTTTTTAGGGGAATTTTGGCCTTCCAGATGTTTTTGGCTTCAACTCCCCCCCCCCCGGGTTGCATTACAGGTTGGTAGTGGGTTATCGCAGCTGTATTCTAAAATATATGGAGGGCTGGGGTTTCTGGCAGCTGTAGTACATACAAAGTTTTGGTTTGCATTTTGGAGCCAAGTATTCTGTGTTGAACAGACCAGAAGGTTGGCAGGTCAGCCGTTTGAGACCCAAATGGTGCATGAATGAGCTTCTGTGTCTGTCCCAGCAGCTGCCAACTTAGCAGTTCGAAAGCAAGACATTGCAAGTTGATAAATAGGTACCACTTCAGTGGGAAGGTAAACAACGTTCTGTGCATCTTGATGTCTATTCATGCCTGTCACATGCCCATGAAAAAGTCTGCAGATACAGACAGCACTGGCTCTTTGGCTGTAAACAGAGATGAACACTGAACCCTAGAGTCAGATACAACTGGCTTTTGAGCAAGGGCAACCTTAACCTTTACCTGTTTTGTATTTTTCAACTTCTGAATTTTTAATCGTCTCCACTCTCTGTGGAATATTAGAAAGTTCTCATAGGCTGATGGTTTGATGCCCTCTGATGGCCGTAAGCGACATAAACATGTCTCTTGTACACATGGAGTGTACTGTATTGCATTTCGTGCCGAGATGAAATCTATTAAACCTTGAAATACTGTTCAGATCTTTTAAGAGCTATTAGCGTCAGCAAAGCAACCTAGCTAACAACTTGTCAACAATAACCTGCAATTACTGTGCATTTGCTACTAAGTGTTGTTAATGCTTCAATATGTAAAGGTTGTAAAATAGGGACCTCGTGAAGGAGGCTGTGCAGAAATTGCTGACTGTCTGGTGGAGGAGAGAAAGGGATGAGCAAGACCTTTCCTGCTCATTTGCTTCTAATAAGCTGCTCGCACATTCTCACATATATTCTGGCGCATTTGCAGTCATGTACATATACATCTGTCATATGCAGGGGGAAAATGTAATGCTTTACATCACTCTTTTGTAGTATTGTTAGGTCATCAGTTTGTCCATCCTCTGAGTTTCCACAATCGATTCTGAGATGAGGAATGGGCCCTTCTAATCTTCAAAGGGTTGGGTGTGTAGGTAACAGCTGCATGGATAAATATGCACATGCATATGAGAGGAGAGGTGGGCAATATGGATTTCCCACACCACTGATGTGTGCCACACACATACTAACACCAGTGGAAGTCTTGATACTAAAGGAGGTTGGCCATTAAAGCCACCAGATTCTACAGTGCTATACAACCCTAGTAAAGAGGACGGAGCATCTTTGCCCTCCCTCTTCACCCTCAAGCATAAAATGTTCAATTTCTCCATCCACATATGGCCAGGAAGAGATGTGACCTAAGGGACAAAACCCAAACCTTCCACCCTACCTCAGGAGAATCCCTACCCCATTGCCCATCAGCTCTCTCGCCCCCCCCCCCTCTGTTCTACTTTCTTCTTCCTCCAACTTTTTACCTGCTTGAGGGATGATTATGGATTGCAGCTTGGATCATTCAAATAGTAGAAAGAGTAGTAAAACTAGGAAAAGCTCTATGTTGAATAGTTGGATAGAGGATCTGAGTGTGAAAGATGTGTGGAGAGAATTGAGAGGCACTGAAAAGGGTGTATACATATTGCTTGCAAGGTCATAATACTTATTCGAGGATAGATTATAAATGTGTATCAGATAATATATTTTAAAAGATAACAGAAGTTGAGGTAGCAATATTTCAACAATCTGATCATGCCAAATTGCGACCAAATATGAATAGCCAATCTGATTATAAAGAAGCAATAAAATGGAGATTTGAAACACTACTGTAAAAAAATAAAAATAATCAAGCTATGGGGTGGTGGCATGAAAGATACAATGACGATAGGGCTGGCAGCCTTCCCAAGTCACACCCACCAATTGTCATTTTAGGGGCAGTAATTTGCTGAGCACATAAAACCCAATCCAACTGTCCATTGTTGTCAGCACTGTGGAAATAATGACCCAGATCCAGTGGTGGGTTGTCAAAACTTTTACTACCCCACTGTGACATCATGGATGTCGTGGGTGGGGCCAATGTCATGATGTCATGGGCGGAGCCGACGTCATGCTGTCATGATGTTGTGGGCAGAGCCAAAGAAAAAATAAATAAATAATAATAAAATAAAAATAAAGACACACACACCTCAACCCACCCACCCACCCACCCCAAACAAAAAAACAATTAACTTACCTACCTAGCTAGGCAGGCAGTAACCGCAGCGGTGTAGCGGCAAACCGCCACAGTGGCAAACCGCAGCAGCAGCGTGCCGGTACGGCGCAGCAAGGAAAGAGCCCCCCTGCCACCGCCACTTGTACAGGCGCTTTCTTCCTTGCGCAGTTCTATTTTTTACTGTGCATGCGTCAAATAGAGGTTTGACGCATGCGCAGTTCCAGGCAGCCATTTTGGCTACCTGGAAGTACGCTTCTGGAGGGGGCCCGGAGAGGCGACCGAACCCGGTCTCCCGGGGGTTTACCACCACCCCGGTGACCCCCTCCTGATGGGTGCTACCGGTTCAGGCAAACCGGTCCAAACTGGTAACATCCCATCACTGCGCAGATCTCCAGAAACAGAGTAATGTGAGTGCTTGTGTTTTCTCTCTCTCCAAGGATGAGGTTCTCTGCTTTGAGAACCCAGTCACACTCCTATGCTGAGCGACTCAAAGACCCAAAGAAAATTAGAGGTAAAAGTTTACATTCCTAATTGTCCAGTCTGAGTTCCAGGTCATCCTGTCATGAGTAGACATGGGATATTAAAGAGGTCATAGGCCAATGATGACCAACCTTGGCACTCCACGTGTTCTTGAACTTCCATTCCCAGAAGCCCTAATCAGCAAGAGTGCTGATCAGGGCTTCTGATAATTGAAGTCCAAAAACACCTGGATTGCCAAGGTTCATCATCATCACTGTCATAGGCTGTAGGCAACTGTGGGAAGCTCAGAATGTCTCAGGGGAGTGGTTGCCAATTTCTGGCTCTTCAGATGTGTCAGAATCCCATAGGGTTGGCCAAGATGACAAAGGCTTTTGGAAGCAGAACCCTCAGAACTCAAGATTAAAGTTAGAGAACCCCTGGCTTGGGAGGAACACACATTCCTCTTCCTTTCCTATTGCTAGAGCAGCAACTGGCCTTTAGAGGAACATTAAAAAAGGCATAAAGTCCTGATCCTGGAAATGTCTATGCAGCATTGAGTAAGTTACTGCATCTTCCTTCTCCCCACCCACCCACAGCGCTTTGCTTACAGGAGCTTATTGAAGTATTCCTCCTCATGTTTAAAAACATATACACGGCCAAACAACAGATGCGTTGGCTCTCAGCACCTGTGAAATGAATAGATTTTTGAAGTGTATTACAGTAATACCCTGGGTAACGCGAGTACCATATAGCGTGAAAACCGCATAAGGTGACAAGATTTTCGGAAAAATCTTGTATCGAATAATGCAATTTTAATGTTATTCGGAACAAGCGTATGCGTGGGGGGGAGTTGAATTGGGTAGAACATCTACCCAATCCAACCCCCCCCCCCCAGCGCCCGCCCCCACGATGTTTGGAAAGGGTACGGATATCCTTACCCTTTCGAAACTTCAGGCGAGCGGCACGCGTCGGTGGGGGTTAGCGCAAGTTACGGGGGGACCTCTGTACCCTGCGCTAACCCCCACCGATGCGCGCGCGCCTGCAAGCCACCCGATGTTCCCAAAGGATAAGGATCTTTACCCTTTCGAAACTTCGGGAGAGGAGAGGCGCTTCTCCGCGGGGTCTCCCCAGCTTGGGAAAGAGGCGGCTTGGCCGAAATTCCCTCCCCCTGTGCAGGGGTGAGGATTTCGACCAAGCCACCTCTTTCTTGGGCGCGCTATAGCAACGAGGATGGCACATCAAGGCAATTTCCTTGACATGCCATCCCTATTTCGCTTGCCTAAACAAGGGTCGACTTTTCCGAATTCGGAAATGCCTACCCTTGTTTAGGCGCTTTGCGATGGGAGTTTGGGCACCCAAATTCCCATCGCAAAGCGCCTAAACAGGGATCGCACTTCAAGGCAAGGCATCAAAGCTGGGGGTGATCTGATAGATTAGTGTTCTCCAAGAGGTCCTATTCTTTAAAGTCTTGTATAGTGGTTAAAACACTGAACTTGACAACTGGAAGGTCAGCAGGTCAGCAGTTTGTGACCCGAGTGTTGCATGATGGAGTGAACTCCCATCTCTGTCCCAGCTCCTGCCAACCTAGCAGTTCAAAAGCAAGAAATTGCAAGTAGATAAATAGGTGCTGCTTCAGTGGGAAGGTAACAACCTTCTATGCATCCAGTGTGTAGTCTTGCCTGCTGCATGATCACAGAATCAGCATAGTTAACACAACTGGCGAATGGGGGGAGGGGGATTGAGAACTTTTGATTGATATTCAGTCCTTTTAAAGGGGATCTCCAGCATTTGTATATACCAGGATGCTCAAACTATGGCCTGTGGGCTGGATCTGGCCCCTGAAACCAATTCATCTGGCCCACGCCACCCTCATCACTCTCGGAAGCAGAAGTATGGGCGCATTTTACTTCTGCTTCCTGGAGTGACGAGGGTGGCAGCATGGGCCGGATGAATGGCATTGGAGGCCGGATTCAGCCCATAGGCCATAGTTTGGGCACCTCTGGTATATATCTTAGTCTCAGCTGTTTCTCTTTCTGCTCTTATTTTGTTGGGTCTACCCCCCCCCCAAAAAAAAAAAAATGGTGACACTGAAGTCACTCAAAGAACGTCCAGATAGTGTAATGTTCTGAAACAGGGTTTTCTGTTAACATGAAAGAGAATATTTTTTATCTTGTTTTTGTCTGTTATGTATACACAACTAGCAAAACTACTTGTTTGAAAATTCTAGGCTCACGTCTGTATTCTGATCCTACTCGGATGTCTTCTTTTCTCTGTCTTTGCCCACATAAACTGCCAACAATTTCTGTGGCCACGAGGCGGCATCATCAGCCCACAAACTCGGCTTTGCTAGGCTAGAGATGTGCTTTGACTTTCTTCATTGCTAAGCTAGAGATGTGCTTTGACTTTCTTTTCCTGGAGAAAGCGAAGGAGACATTGTGACGGGGCAGCAATGCCATTAAAGGGCCATCAGTGCTTGGAAAAGAAAAATGCCCTTTTGTGGAGGAGGAGTCTTGAGCGTTTGTGTAATGTCTGTGTGTTTTGACTTCCTTACCAAATGCTACTCAAGGCAGCTAACCACAATATAAGACAGGTACCATGAAGTAACAATAGAAGTGCAGATGAAATGCAGCATAAAAGCCATGAAAACAAGATAGATGCAGCCAACAAATAAAACTGAGTCAAATTACTTGAACCTTAAAAAAAGAAAAAGAATAATTGATCCACTTTAGGGGCAGAGCTTAATAAAAAATGCTCTGAATTAAAAAGAGCTTTGCTGGCAGAAATTCAGTAGATAAAATGGCCTCCATTTGACAAGGAAATACTGTACAGAACAGTGATGGGATGACAAAAAATCTACTACCACGCCATGACGTCACGGACGTCATGGGCGTGGCCAATGGCATGACGTCATGACGTCACGGCCGACGTCATGACGTCATGACGTCACGGCCGACGTCATGACGTCATGACGTTGTGGGCGGGGCCAAAATAAAAATAAATAAAAAATAAAAATAAACATACACACACACCCCTCCCTCTCAGCCCACCCACCCAGACACAAATAAATAAATAAAATAAAAACAACCACCCACCCAAAACACAAATAAATTACCCACCCACCCCAAATAAAAACCCCTCGCTTACCTTTCTTGGGACCCGGCACCCCGATTGCTGTCCACAGCCGCCGCCGCCGCCGGAGCTGCCTGCACCCCTGTGGCGTCCTCCTTGGGCCGGTACCTTTTTAGCCCGGCTCCGGCCATGGCGAGGGGCGACGGGCAGCCGCGGCTGCCGCGCCTCCCTGGGCCGTCCCCATGCCGCACCGCCGCCGCCTACAGCTTCCTCCTCCGCAGCGCGCGGCAGCCGAGCTCAAAAGGGACCGACCCAAGAAGGAGTCCACAGGGATTCAGGCAGCGGCAGCTCCGGCGGCGGCGGGCGGCGGCTGTGGACGGCGGGTGCAGGCACCCGGCCCACAGGCGCCCGGCGGAGGCGGCGGCAGCGGTGTACCCCGCCGGGCGTCCCCAGGGCATGGGGCTTGTCAGCAGCGGACGGCCGAGGCAGCCCTCAACGTGCCGCGGGGAGGCGCCCCCCTCAGAGGGCTGCTGCCGCCGCCGCTGCCCTGAAAGTTCTAAATGTTTTGAAAATCGGAGCGAAAATGGCTCTAATTGACTGCGCATGCGCAGAAACTCAATCTGACGCATGTGCAATGCGTCAGATTGAGTTTCTGCGCATGCGCAGTCAATTAGAGCCATTTTCGCTCCGATTTTAATTTTTTTTTTCTTTCGGTCAGGCGTCCGGAACCGGACGCCCCAAAAGTGGACTCCCCTCACGGAGAACCCTCCGGGATTGGTCTTACCGGTTCCAGAGATCCGTCTAGAACCGGTGACATCCCATCACTGGTACAGAACCTGGGAGCTGCTGGGCTGCTTCAGATATTAGAAGAACAGAAAGGAAAGATCTCCTCCGAGGATCTTAAAACCAAAACAAGCCCATATGAGGGAACACAGACTTTCAGATAGATCAGGGGTGCCCAAACTACGGCCTGCAACCCAAATCATGGTTGGTGGGGTCCATTGCTGGCAGCCCTCCCCTCTTCGGACAAATTCAGACGACCACTTTGGTGTTCACCTATACATCCCTGTACCAGAATGAGAAACAACATTTTGAAGACACATTGCATTTCCTTGACTTTCTGGTAATGCCATTTTCTATTTATCACAGAAAAATCATAATCTCTTGGGCTGCGGGCTTCACATAACACAAGAATGTGTGAAGGCCATATGGGGCTCAGAGATAATATGTTGTATGCCCTTCAAGCACAGAAAAGTTTTGGATGGCAGACAAGATATTCCAGTGTTATTTATCGGCATTTTGAGCAGCATTTACTCCTCTGAACAGGTTCTTTGCCATTGCCTGATTCCTGAGTCATCTTTAATTAGCAATATCAGATCTGGGACTTTTGGCTTCCAAAGCATAAACTCAAGGCAGTACATGGATTGTGCAGGGGGCAGAAAGCAGTCCTATCTTCTTACCTTCATGCTAATCCCATTGCTCCCATCATTAAAATGCTGCAGATTCTACCGTGATGGAGAGACTAGAAATGTGCTTCTGGTTTTCATTAAGCTTTGCTCTGTGCTGTTCCCCCATAATTTAAACTAGAAATTGTATTAAACTTATGGAAAGCTATACATTTAATAGCTGTATGAAAAAGAGGACAACTGAAATTCTTTTTTTTCATGCAGCTATTAAAGATCTAGGGACCCTGCCTGCTTTCTTAGTCATGCAGCCACCTTAGTTCTGCCACTAAGCTGTTTCCCTGTTCACCTAGCATAAAAAGCAATGCATAGCTTGTTTTCCCCAATGAGTTCCTTTCTTTCTGTACTCTGATCAAGGCTAGCAGAGGAAAGCACCATTTTGCTTAGTTCAGCATTTTGTCAAGGTAGGAAGGCACTCAGCTGGGTCTAAGGATAAATGTCCTTGATCAGGCTCAGCAGACCTGAGTTTGATTCACAATCAATATCCAACTGTATCAGGTAAAGATGTCAATAGAGGGGGGAGGGAGCAGCCTGTCTCGTTTCTGTAGGTTTATCAGCAGCTCGATCCTCAGACAATCCTTGAAAGAAGGATGTCTTGCTGTTGTCTACAGATCAAACAGACATGGGAGCAGGGTCTGGCATTAAAGATCAGGAAGAATATTTCTGTTGAGTCAAATGAGGAAGAGGCAGGGCACCCCACTCCCCTGGGCTCCCAGGCCCTTGTACCATCTGGACCAGGGGTCTGCAAACTTGGCTCTCCAGATGTTCTTGGACTTCAATTCCCAGAAGCTGTCATCAGCAGGTGTGCTGACTTGGGCTTCTGGTGATTGAAGTCCAAGAACACTTGGAGAACCATATTTGCAGACCCCTGATCTAGACTGAAGCATTTCCTAAAGCTCTTGTTCATTGACTGCTCTTTCATTATCTTGCTGGCTTTCCCGATGTTTGCCGCAGCTGTGCTGAACCATGACTTGATCAGCAGCACATTTTATATGATCTATGAACTATAAGTGATTCTAAAAGAAATGGGTGTGCCTCAGAATTTGATTGTCCTGATGGATAATCTGTATTATGGACAAGAAACTACACTAGTACCCCGGATAACGTTATGACTTGGTTCCACAAGTCATGTCGTTATCCGGGATTTAGCGTTGTCCGGGGTATACACCGAACAACGCTAAAAAACATCAGGTGCACTGGCGCGCGCGTGTCAAACACAGTTTGGGGAGGATACGGAGATTTTCTCCGTATCCTCCCCAAACCCCGTTTGACACGCACGCGCCTGCACAGTGTTTGGAAAGGGTATGGGGCCTGTACCCTTTCCAAACATCAGGCGGGCTGATGCGCGCCTGTCAAACGCGTTTTGGGGAGGATACGGAGATTTTCTCCGTATCCTCCCCAAGCTGCGTTTGACAGGCACGCGCCTGCACTGTGTTTGGAAAGAGTATGGGGGCCCGTACCCTTTCCAAACATCGGGCAGGCTGGCGCGCACGTGTCAAACATGGTTTGGGGAGGATACGGAGATTTTCTCCGTATCCTCTCCAAGGCATCTTTGACAGGCACGCGCCTGCACAGTGTTTGGAAAGGGTATGGGGGCCCGTACCCTTTCCAAACATCAGGCGGGCTGGCGCGTGCCTGTCAAATGCGCTTTGGGGAGGATACGGAGATTTTCTCTGTATCCTCTCCAAGCTGCTTTTGACACACACGCGCCTGCACTGTGTTTGGAAAGGGTACGGAGGATCTTCCCCGTACCCTTTCCAAACATCGGGCGGGGGCGCGCACGCATGTCAGAGGGGGTTTGGGGAGGGTACAGGAAAGATCTCCGTACCCACCCCAAACCCCATTTGACACGTGCACGCCTGCACGGGACCCGTACCCTTTCCAAACATCGTGCGGGCGGACCCTAGGGGGTGGATTGGGTAGATGTTCTACCCAATCCAACCCTCCTCCCCCACATGATTGCACTGGATAACGCTAAAAATCGCGTTATCCGATGCAAGATTTTTCCAAAAAATCTTGCATCGTTATGCGGTTTTAGCGCTATCCGGTATAATCGTTATCCGGGGTATTACTGTACTGATAAGACAGAATGGTTTCCTGTAAGCAAAGCCATCAAACAAAGGTGCATTGTATCTCCTTATCTGTTCAACCTGCATGCAGAACATATCATGTGGCAAGATGAACTAGATTCAAACAAAGAGATATTATTAATCAGGGATTCTCAACCTGCAGCCTGGGTGCTACATGATCCATCCCATTGTGTGATATTATTGTTGTGTGCTGTCAAATCACTTCCAATTTATGATGTCCAGTTTATGCTGTCAAATCACTTCCAGTTTATTTTATTGTTATTTTTATTGTACAGTACAAGATAATACAGGATAGACTTCAGCAGCACGTGGAGAGAGAATTACCAGAAGTGCAGGCAGGGTTCAGAAGAGGCAGGGGGACTAGAGACCACATTGCCAACATACATTGGATCATGGAAAAAACAAAGGAATATCAGAAACAAGTCTACTTCTGTTTCATTGATTACACTAAGGCCTTTGACTGTGTGGACCACAACAAAATGTGGCAAGTAATTAAAGAGAGGGGAATACCAGAACACCTTATATACCTCATGAGAAATCTGTACATGAATCAAGAAGCAACAGTTAGGACAGAATACGGAAGGACAGAGTGGTTTGGAATAGGAAAAGGAGTAAGACAAGGTTGCATTTTGTCACTCTGCTTATTCAATTTATACACAGAGCACATAATGCGCAATGCAGGGGTGGAGGAATCACAATTTGGGATCAAAATTGCTGGGAGAAACATCAATAATTTGAGATATGCAGATGATACTACCCTAATGGCAGAAAGTGAGGAGGACTTTAAAAAGCTCCTGATTAGGTTGAAAGAAGAAAGAGCAAAAGCTGGTTTGAGACTCAATATAAAGAAAACTAAGATCATGGCAACAGGCCCTCTCAGTCTCTGGAAAATAGATGGGGAAGAAGTAGAAGCAATGACAGATTTTACTTTCCTAGGATCAAAGCTCGCTGCAGATGGTGATTGCAGCCATGAAATAAAAAGGCGACTGATTTTTGGGAGGCAAGTGATGAGAAATCTGGGGAACATAGTGAAAAGTAGAGACATCACATTGCAAACAAAAATTCCGGGCCAGTGGTCTGCAAATAGTGGCTCTCCAGGTGTTTTGGACTTCAATTCCCAGAAGCCCAAGTCAGCACTACTGTTGATCGAGGCTTCTGGGAATTGAAGTCCAAAACACCTGGAGAGCCACTATTTGCAGACCAACTCTAGTCAAAGCAATGGTATTCCCGGTGGCAATGCATGGTTGTGAGATTTGGATCATTAGGAAAGCTGAGCATAGAAGAATAGATGCCTTTGAGATGTGGTGTTGGAGGAGAGTTTTGAGAGTCCCTGGACAGCGAGGAGAACAAATAGGTCAATCTTAGGAGAAATCAACCCTGGCTGCTCCTTAGAAGGTCAAATAGTAAAGATGAAGCTAACGTACTTCAGACATCAAATGGGAAGAGAGGATTCACTTGAGAAAGCCTTGATCCTGGGAAAGGTGGAGGGTAAAAGAAGAAGGGGGTGGCCAAAAATGAGATGGCTAGATGGTATTGTAGAGACAATGGGCACAGAGCTGAGCAAGTTGAGGAGAATGGTGGAGGACAGAAGTGCCTGGCGGACAGTGGTCCATGGGGTCACAAAGGGTCGGAATCGACTGTGCGACTGAACAACAACAAAACTCTACTGTTGATGTATTGAGATTACTGTGAAGCTGACCAGAGTTGCTATGCAAGTGGGACGGCATATAAGTCAAACAGAACAATACAAAACAATACAATACAATACAGTGATGACCCTATCTTCTGGGCAGAAAACAGCAATGACTTGAAAAAAACTTTTAATGGAAGTAGAAGAAGACAGTGCCAAAGCAGGGCTTTAGTTTATCATGAAGAAGGGAAAACTCATGAGTAGTTTGTTTTTTTTTTTACAAAATTATATATTAAGTTTTACACAGGTCACCACGCCAGAGGAGGGCAGGATGCCTTTACCTTTCATAGTTGTGTGGCAGAGGGAATTCCAACATTGTCATGGAAGCTACATAGTATGTACTTACTGATATTCCCTCTTCTGGACATCTCTTAAGAGTACAAGACCTCTTTTCCATTTTTTCCCCTCCCCCCTCTTTTTTTTTTGTGTGTGTGCTGTCACCTTAATGCACTCATACCAGTGCCCCCTAGTAGGTGTTATTGCAACTTTGCTACTACTAGCAACATGGAAGTGGTGATCCTAATCAGAGAGGTTGAGGTTCAATGGCAAAGGGGGACATGAAGATCACACAAGGGTCCAAGGACAGAATGTGATCAACAGACTACAGGTGCTTGCTATTAAGAAATCCTACAACTGCAACTCTCTTCACACAATTGTTTCTATGTTTACTTAGAAAATAATTGGTTTACTTTGAAAGAGATCCTTGTGGTGCAGTGGTTAAACTGTTATACTGCAGCCAAAACTGTGAGTTTGATCCTGATTGGACACAAGATTAACTCAGCCTTCCATCCTTAGTAAAATGAGTAGCTCCCAGAATTGTTGGGAACAGTATGCTCATTACCTTGTGAAATGCTCAGAGGATGCACTAAACACTGTGGGTGGTATATACCATATTTGCTGGTGTATAAGATGCACTTTCCCCCTGTAAAAATGCAGCACATATTATACGCCGGTAATAGCCCTCCCCCATGCTGGTGTGGTTTGGCAGCTAAAGAGGATTGGTGGCTGGAGACAGGAAAGGGCTATTTTTAAAGCCACCCTCTCACACTCACCCCAATGGTGCAGTTCGGCAGCTGCCGCTGACCACTAGGAGCCAGGTGAAGGGTGGCTTCCAAAGGAGCTGTTTTGCCTGCCGGTCCCACCCTCCCCACCTCTTGATGGTCAACGGCGGTGGGATGGGGTGGAAATGGGCTTAAAGGATCTTTCTTTTTTCCCCCATCCCACTCTCCATGGCTGGTGGTGGAATGAGAGAGAAACGGGCTTAAAGAATCCTCCCCCCCTCCCAATGGCACTCTTCCCAGCTGGTGGTGCGTTGGGGGGGATGGGTCTAAAGGATTCTTCTTTCCCCCCCTCCCATTCCATTCTCCCCAGTAGTGGCTTGGGGAAAATGGGCTTAAAGGATCCTCTCCCCCCCCCCATCCCACTCTCCCTGGCTGGTGGTGGGATGGGGGAGGGGAACGGGTTTCAAGGATCCTTCTTTCTTCCCCATCTCACTCCTCAGCTCCTTGTGATCAGTAGCGGTGGGATGGTGGGGAAACAGGCTTCAAAGGAGCCTTCATTCCCCCACCCCCACCCTCCTCAGCTCCTGGAGTTAGTTTTGGAAATTCATGAAAAAGGTAGAAGATTATTCTTCCTTTAAAATGTGTATTAAAAACAGGGTGCATCTTGTACTCAGATGCATCTTATACACTGGCAAATATGGTAAGTGTAATTTCTAATTGCTTATTAATAACCTAATTATTAGAAATCACATGTGTGATTGCTGCTTTGGTTAATTTAATCTGCCAGCATTTTGATCTGTTGATTTGAAAAGACACCCCAGTTAATCTGCTTTCAACTATTTCTACTAGAAGTACAGAACAGTCCTGGTTATCACTTTTATAAACCTTCAGATTATTTTTTCAAAAAGCATAACAACTAGGACGCGCCATTCATGAATACTTCCTCCAATGTTGACCTAGCTGGCTTAATAGATGGGGCAGTTACAATTAGACACATTTTGGGATTGCACAACAGTCTGCCTGATTATCCCATTTTTGTATCCCAAAGTGGGCTGCTGTGTATTGCTGAGGGACAGGAGAGACCCAACACATTTTTCTGCCAGAGTCAGAATGTCAGCTTGCACCCGCTCCCTTCATACACTGATTAAAGGTAACCAAGTTATTTGATGGGTAAGGCAGAGTATCCCACTCTCTCTTCCCTTGGCATCAAAAATGAAGTAATGACAAAGTAAGTAACCAATTATTTTCTTCCATTTTGTGACATTGAAAATCTGCTGCCCTGGGATGTGGTCCCATCCCTTCCTGTTGAGAGCCTGGAATCACTCTGGTTGGCCATAAACTGCCAAGGCCTATTCTGTTTACCTGTTCTCTTGCTGGAAAAACAGAACCTTATCACCTTTGTGACAAAGGAAGTCTGGTGTTGACGTCTGGACGTTTTAAAGATGGACACCCTCTTCTCTGACTAATTTTATTATATCTGATTTGTTGAGCTCAGGGTTCACAAAAAATCACAATAATAACTCAATCATAAAGTCCTTAATGAAATAACTGGGTGTGGGATATTTATTCTCTCATGCACACATACACCAAAGTAACTTTTCTAGGCTTTCTCTTGGACATACTTAGAGGCTGTCTACCCAGGCATATATCCAGTGGGTTGGAGTGGGTTGTTGGGGCGGTTTGGTTCTATCACATGCACACTTTGATCTGGCCAATCTGACCCAACCCAACTCAGTTTGAGACTCTGTCAGAGGGCTCAACTAAATTATCTCCCTGTATTTTATCCCAACATATGTGCATGCTGGGGATGGGATAAAATAGAAGCAGGGCTGTGTTACAGCTGATGGGGGATTGTCTGTTACACAGCTTTTACACCCCTGCTTTTCTTTGTGAACGTTTCTATACAATAAGTTTCCATGAGGCAAACAAACGGTTGTCTTAAACATATATGCTTTGTTTGTAAGGCAAACAGCAGCAATTATAACAAGAGAGAGAGAGAGAGAGAGAGAGAGAGAGAGAGAGAGAACAGAACAGCAGAACTGAGGAGAATAAGAGACTCAAATAACAAACAGCTCAACACCCTGTCAGGTGACCCTAAAGGTAAAGGTTTCCCTTGCTCGAAAGCCAGTCGTATCCAACTCTAGGGGTCAGTGCTCATCTCTGTTTCTAAGCCAAAGAGCCAGCGCTGTCTGCTTCTGCAAACGTTTCCATGGTCATGTGGCAGGCATGACTAAACACCGGAGCGCATGGAACGCTGTTTCCTTCCCACCGAAGTGGTCCCTATTTATCTACTTGCAGTTTCTTGCTTTAGAACTGCTAGGTTGGCAGGAGCTGGGACAGAGACGGGAGCTCATTCCGTCCTGCAGTACTCGGGAATCGAACTGTGACCTTCCGCCTCCCAGTCAGCATCTCAGTGACTTGAGCCCTAGAGACAGGAAAATGGAAGATTCTTCTTATTGGCTAGTTAGAGATACAATTTACATTAACAACCCATTGCATGGTGGGGTTGCTCTAATACAGGGGTGGCCAAACTTTTTGAGCTGCGGGCCGGTCATATGGTTGAGCAGGCCAGTCATGTGTTTCTTCATGCTGTAAAATGCATCCACAGCTGTTTACAACAGCCACAGGTGCATTTATGGCAGTGTTTTCCTTCCGGTAGTAACGAGGATGATGTAGGCCAGATGATTTGGCACCACAGGCCATAGTTTGGCCACCCCTGCTCTAACACACTCAACAAAAGCCACTTTACAACTGATCCCCCATTATCAGTGGAGAGCATCACAGCTACTTTACAGCTAATGAGGGAAGCCTTCCCCCTCCTCCAGCTGCAAAGTGGCTGCTACAGTACCAATGGAGTTGCTGCAGCCCCCTTGATGGAGTAATATGCCATCTGGACACGGAGATCGTGCCAAACAGGATTTTGCTCCTCTTTCTAATAAGGCCAGTGTAGACAAACCCTCTGCTTGAAGTCAGCCTATTGATGGGACTCAGGAATTTTGCAGATTTGACCTGTACTTTTGTTGTGTTGCATTTTCTTGCCCCTGCTTTCTGTGCGCTGAAGGTTCTTGCTTCTACAAATGAAATTCCCACTTTCCAGTCCTCCCCATTACTCTACCTTCCCTCTTGCCCTCCCCTCCTCCTTGATTCCTCTGCTCTCTAGCACTACCCTATACACTTTTGGGACTGCAGTGGCTCAAGTGGTTAAGACGCTGAACTAGCTGACTGGAAGGTCAGAGTTCGATTCCCGAGTACTGCACGATGGAGTGAGCTCCCGTCTTTGTCCCAGCTCCTGCCAACCTAGCATTGCGAGTAGATAAATAGGGACCACTTTGGTGGGAAGATAAAGTGTTTTGTGCACTCCAGTGTTGAGACATGCCTGCCATATGTCCACGGAAATGTCTGCAGACGGAGACAGCACTGGCTTTTTGGCTATAAACAGAGATGAGCACTGAGGCCTAGAGTCGGATATGACTGGCTTTCGAGCAAGGGTGACCTTTGCCTTTACCTATACAATTTTAGATGCCTTCACTTTACTACTTGCTATTAATGCACTGCAATATGGAAGCGTTTATCTTTTTTAATGCAAAATGAAGATACAGTATATTGTTACCAGAAGCTCTGAGTTGGGGACATCTCCCTCCAAGCATTTCAGTACTCCTCCTCTGCAAACAAAGCAGTGCAAAAAAAAATAATCATTGGTTAAAGGAGGAACAAAAAGGAACAGTGCAGGACCTTGTTAAAATTCTGCAAAGATAGCTGACAAATGTTACGCAAAAAGCAGTGCAAAAATAAATGTTGGTTTTGGGGGAGCAACAAAAAAAAAGATGTAAGCATACATTTAAAGTGGTTTGAAGCAAAGTTAGAATTGCCTGGATCTCAAGAGGATTTCCAGTAAGCTCAGTGAAATGGCCTTTCCCTAAGGGGGCATCTAGAAGGTCTTTTGTTTCTGATTCAGCATAGGTTGGTATGTGCAGTAAGTGAACCTCCCTATGCTGCTCTCTAGTTGAAGGAAATAATAAAAATAAAGCCCAGATGTGCTATCTAATTTCCCCAATCACTCCAATACATGGTTGCCGTTGCTTTATGTCCTCAAGTCATTTCTGACGCACAGTGATCTGATAGATTAGTGTTCTCCAAGAGGTCCTATTCTTTAAAGTCTTGTACAGTGGTTAAAACACTGAACTTGACAACTGGAAGGTCAGCAGGTCAGCAGTTTGTGACCCGAGTGTTGCATGATGGAGTGAACTCCCATCTCTGTCCCAGCTCCTGCCAACCTAGCAGTTCAAAAGCAAGACATTGCAAGTAGATAAATAGGGACCACTTTGCTGGGAAGGTCAATAGTGTCCTGTGCACTCCGGTGTCTAGTCATGCCTGGCACATGTCCACAGAAACATTTGCAAATGCAGACAGCACTGGCTCTTTGGCTGTAAACAGATATGAGCACTAAACCCTAGAGTCGGATACGACTGGCTTTTGAGCAAGGGCGACCTTTACGTTACAGGTATTCTAAGCTTAGCTGCTGTGGCTTCCCCTGACTGAGTCATTCTGTCCCACACTAGATCTCCCTCTTTTCCTGCAGCCTTCAACATATGCTAACAAGGCTGTCATTTCCAGTGAGTCTTGTCTTTTCGTGATGTGCTCAGAGCATGATTGCCTCCTTTTAATCATGTTTGCATTTCAGAAGAATTGGTTTTATCTAGCACCTGCTCATTTGTCTTTCTGGCAATCCTTGACAGACTTCGAGCTGTCATCCAACTCTACGTTTTATTAGTAAATAGCACCCAAGCAAATGATTAGGAGTCTCTCCCCACACCAGCCATTTAAACTACAGGTGGTTGACCTTTGCTGACAAGCACAAAGAGCAGCTTATGCATGGGAAACATTTGCCCCCCTGTGGCACCAGGAAAGGCCGTTTACAAGTGACACAGAGCATGGGCATAGAACCAGCAACCCTCCAGAAGTTCTAAAAAACAACGCCAGTGGGGTCAGAGAATCCGAATGCCAAACATCTATAGGGGACATATATAGGCTCCTGAACCGCTTTGGGAGGCCAGAACAGAAAGACTAACTGGATGGGAGTGTGGATAACGGATCCTGCAGCTCAGTCTCGATTTAAGCTCGGGGGAATAAGCTTTTCAGTCAATTGAACTGACTGCAGGAGAACAAAAAACTGAGCTTTTTGTCAGGCACTATTTCCTCCCAGCCACAGAAACGTGTGCTCGATCACTTGCTCTCGCTCTCAGGACTTCCCTCCCCCGCCTTCCTTCACTCTGGCTCTGCACTCTTCCTCCACCTCCATCACCTTAATGTTGTGCCTTTCCCTTCTATTCTCACACATACACCACCCTCAATGCTTCCCTTTCCAACAGCCAGCTGCTCCCTCTTCCCATCAACTCCCTTCCATCCTTCTTTTCCCTTTGCCTTTTCATCTCCCTGCCCAGCCTGGCTCCTGCACACACTCTAGGTGGCTTCTTCCTGGATGCTTAAGCTAGACAGCTCCCCGACACACAAAGACACACAGACACACATACGGAGCCACTGCACAGCACAGCACACGCACTCTGCTTTCCTCCTCCTCCTCCTCGGAACCAGGGGGAGAGGCTGCTGGTGTTTGAACTTTTCTGCCTGTGGAAGCTGCAGGCAGCTGCTCTAGGATCTTGCGCTCTTCTGGCTCCTCGTCTCTCTCTGAAATGGCAGCCAAAGGAGCTCCTCTCGGTCCAATGTGAGATCCAGAGACCAGCAAGAGGATAAGTTCTTCTGCCAAGACAGAGAGGACTTGTTGAAGGGACCCATCCTGTCCTCTCCACTTCCGAACCATGGAAGGAAGCTGGGCTGGCCGTGGGGTGGAGCACCCTCTCTTCTCCCTGGAGCAAACCACCTTCCATGGACTCCGCCACGTCTTCTCGATGCACCTGTCCTGCCCCCACAGGGCCTTCTGGCTGGCTGCCTTCCTGGCCTCACTGGGCTTGTTGTGCACCTGGTCCTCCAACCGCATCCACTACCTGCTCTCATGGCCCATCCACACCAAGGTGCACATCCGCTACGCCCACAACCTCACCTTCCCGGCCGTCACCTTCTGCAACAACAACCTGCTGCTAGGGCGCCGCCTGAGCCGCGCTGACCTCCACCTGGGGGGCTACTGGCTGGGGCTCCTCCAGAAGAACCTCCAACCGGTGTCTGCTGTCCGGACCCTGCTGCAGGACCCCAGGTGGCTCTGGCTGGGCAGCCTGCTCAATTTCTCCCACTACCTTCCCCCCTCTCCACCGCAGGAGCAGACCACCTTACACCTGCTGAACAGGCTGGGCCACCAGCTGGAGGAAATGCTGCTCTCCTGTCGCTTTCAGGGCCAACGCTGCGGCCCCCAAAACTTCACAACTGTGAGTCAAGGATTGGAAAGGGGGGGGCTTAGTGCCAGTGGTGGGAACTAGCTGCTATATCGGAACTGGAGCTCAAAAAGTTACCTTTCAGGCTGCAAATCCCCCAGTCTTGAGGACCAGTGGCTGAGATCCTTGGAGTAACAGTCTAGACCAGGAGGTCTCAACCTTTTAAAGCTGGGGGACTGGGTCATGCTCCCTCAGACATCTTCGGGGGCCGGATGGCCATTTTGCCCTTCTTCCACCACAGGGCACTTCCTGGTGTGGTGGTGGGTGGCACATGAAATGGTGCCATGTGGGCCACATCCAGCTCATAGGCTGCAGGTTGAGAATCCCTGATCTAGAAAGTAACTTTCTAAAGCTTTGGTCTGATCCTGAGTAAAGGGGAAGGGGGGTTGTGTGTTCCAGTTGTGCATAGAGAAGTGCTAGCAGGTCACACCACTGCCAAACAACTGTTCTGATACTAGCAAAAGCCAAACATATGCAGAAGCAGATGTAGGATTAAGCCAGATCCTTGGTAGAGTGTGTGTGTGTGTCCTTAGCGTGTACAAGAAGAGAGGTCAACATCAGAAGCTTGAGGAAATGTTCAGGTGTTTTTTTTAAAAAAAAAATGTTGCTTCTTTTCAAAGCGGTAACGCTGTTTAGTATTTGGATGTTTTGGAATGATACGTGCTAAGCAGAGCTCAGAAAAGTTAGGTTTTGGCTATAGGTCCAAGAATCCCACCCCCCAATCCCCGGTAACCATGCTGGGTGTGGGATTCTGAGAGTTGTAATCCAAAAAAGTAACTTTTTCTGGGCTCGGGTGCTAAAATAAAATCTCGGAGGCTCTGGGTCCAACATGAATTGGAGCGTGTTCTGTGCTGCCGATGTTTCTATTCCAACTGGTAGAGGTTGATGTGGAGGGTGGAGAGAGTGTCCTTGTCTTTAATCTTCCTTACATAAAGCAGAGGGGGGGTTTGGGGGGGGAGGTTGAAGTATACTAGCTGCAGCATCTCCCCCTCCTTGCTTGGGGGAACTGGACCACCTGAATCATTGGGCTATGGTTAAAAGTCAAATGCTGTGCCTCAAATGCAGGGGCCACATGGAACGTTGGGTAGTTCTAAACTTAAAGCAGGCATGTACAGCAATTAAAAAATTAGAAGGGAGAGAGATAGGAAAAAACACATGACCTCAAGACTCCCTCCAACTTTTTTCCCTCGGAAGAAACTGGTTTGGTGGGACATTTAGGAGACAAGATTCTTGCCATGTATAGCAATGGGAAAAATATGGAATAAGTGGGAGGGGGGATATAGGTAAAGGTAAAAGTTGACCTTGCTCAAAAGCCAGTCATGTCGAGCTCTAGGATTCATCTCTCTTTACAGCCAAAGAGCCAGTGATATCTGTGTCTGCAGATGTTTCCATGGACATGTGGCAGGCATGACTAAACACCAGAGTGTACGGAATGCTGTTTACCTTCCCACCGAAGTGGTTCCTGTTTATCTACTTGCCTTGATTTTAAACTGCTAGGTTGACAGGAGCTGGGACAGAGTCGGGAACTCATTCCATTGTGCCTCGAACTGCTGTCCTGCCAACCTTCCAGTCAGAGTCTTAACCACTTGAGCCACTGTAGTCCTGGGGGGCAGGGGAAGATATGGATCCTTAATTCCAAAGGAGAGTTATGATACATGGGCTCCTCCCCTCCCCTGACCTTACTTGCTAGTTTAGGAACCTATTTGCAATTATGACTCATGAGAGAGATTGCTGTTTTTACTGTCTGGCTTCGAAAATAAATGGGAGTGATTTATCTATGACCTTTTTCCAGTATCGTGGCCTAAATATACCTCCTCCATCCCCTTCTTTTTCCTTCTTCCCAAATCCCTTCCCTATAGATAGAGACATGAGATGCAATACTCTTCTTATGAACCAGATCTGAACTCTGGCTTAGTCTACAGTCCCAAAACTCACCTCCTTGGAAATTTTCTATCCCGGTGGACCCGCCAACACCATCCGGCTCATTAATAAATGGGCAGAGAGTCAAGCCACCCTGTGTTGTCATTCAGGAAGTTTTCCTACTTCCTTACAAGGCACTCCCCCCCCCCCCATCCATTTGAGAAACTTGCCTCCTGTCTGCCAGAGCTGTTTTTGGTACTGGTGTGGGAGGATATTTAAGGCTGTTCGTGATCTGCTACTACATCTTGTTCCAGCAATGATTTGTGCTTCTTATTCTTTTTTTAACAAAAGGGACTGCCATTCTTGTCCTTAATGGTCAGAGTCATTGTATGTTTTCTTCCTTTTGGTGTGTTCTCTTCCCCCCTGCCCCCTAAAGGTGGTCCTTTCTGGCCTGGTAACTCTTAGAAACATCCTTTGTTTTCATCTTGTGATCCTGTGAATTTTTTGCCCACACTAGCTAAACATCAAGTTGGTGAGAAAAGGCAAGGTAAAGGTGGCACTTGTTTGAAAGCCAGTCGTATACAACTCTAGGGTTCAATGCTCATCTCTGTTTATAGCCAAAGAGCCAGCGCTGTCTGTGTCTGCAGAAATTTCCGTGGACATGTGGCAGGCGTGACTGAACACTGGAGTGCACAGAACACTGTTTACCTTCCTACCAAAGTGGTACAGTAAAACCTTGCTTAAAGAGCAGAATTTTCTCTGAATGGTCGCCTCACTTAACAAATAAAACCAACCAAAAACTTGCTTAACAAATCAGGTTTCACAACAACCACCCCCGCCAGAAGTCACAATTGGTCACTTGCAATGGTGTTTTGCTTAAAGAGCAAACTCGCTTAGAGAGCAATCCCGTGGAACACATTATGCTTTTTAAGTGAGGTACTATTTATCCACTTGCAATTTCTTGCTTTCAAACTGCTAGGTTGGCAGGAGCTGGGACAGAGATGGGAGCTCACTCTGTCATACAGCACTCAGGTTTCAAACTGCTGACCTGCTGACCTTCTAGTCATCAAGTTTAGTATCTTAACCACTAAGCCACCACAGTTCCTCTGAGAAATGGCAAGGAAGTACCTATAGATGTCTGGTGTCCTGCCCCTTCTAGGATGCAAGAGGTACATAATTTCAGGACATTCCTTTCTGTAGATGGGTGCTACAACATCCTTGGTTGGCCATCTATGGAGCTGTCTACATATTTACCCTATTCACCGGGTCCTTCTCACATTTCAGCTGCCAGGCTGCCTTAAATGGCAGGTGTTGAGGCAAGGCCATGATACTAGAGAACACAACTGTGTGCCTCTGACAGCTTACTCTACTACACTTTCTGATTTGCTCTCAAATATCCTCAGCAGAGGCTAATGTCCCCTCATCTGCCTTGAAATTATGTTTCCAGCCTAACTGGCTTTAGTAGGTAAAAAGTTTCTACTGTATTTTGATTTCCTCCACAGACTGCTAAACATTTTAGGCTGGTGTATCTCTGAGAAGCTCTTTGACTGCTGCTTCCATGACTTGTGGAGATAAGATCAGTGAGGGTTCATTTAGGGACTTTCTCAACTATGACACTTTGCTTTGCTGCTATTCTTTCATGGTTTTAATTTTTGTCACATGCTCTCATGGGGTTTCGCCAGAATCTAGGAGTAGAAGTTCAACAAATGGACTTCTTTTCTTTTTATCCCAGAGACTGCCACAAAGGACATGTTCCAGAGGCAGGTTCATTAGTCTGTGCATTTTGGCTGATTTACATATTCCACTGAACATGGTTCCATCTGAGATGATAGAGAAGCTTTGAAGAATTGGTCATTTGTTTATTTTTACTCTTATTCCTGGTACCCCTCAGCTAGCAAGGCCAAAGGGAACTATAAATAATTTTTGTCAGACTCTGGTTTTATCCATGGTATCTAATCAGTGATAGGTTCATTTGCACAAGCTGGTGTTAGTGACTTGACTCTGTGGCAATTGGGTGATGAATGTGCACCTAGGAAGAAACCCAAAAACTCACTCTTCTTTGTAAAGTCTTACCTCCTTTCATTTTTCTTAACGGAAATTTGTTATGTCTTTCTGTCCAACTTCCTTCATTCCAAGATGATTCATTCCTAATTGCCCCTTTCATCCACCCCCTCCCTCAGCTGCACTAGAACAGAAATGGCATGCCACAAAAAGCTGACATTTGCAATTTGTACAAAATATTCTCATTAAGCACATTTCCATACATTTGTTTATTTTGCATAAATTGTTTTTCTCATCACCCTGGGGAGAGGCAAAGAGCAGTGCAGTGCAGGTGGAATCCAATTAGTCCATCTGCCAACAGAACAGCTTCTGCCAAGGCAATGGGAGTGACACTGTGTGTACGCGCTCGTGTGTGTGTGTGTGCGCGCACACACACACACACACACACATAGACACACACAGAGAGAGAGAGAACCCTGCAATCTCAAAATGTGTTCAGAAGTACTGGGAGGCCCTCCAGAGTAATTTTTTGGAATAGTAGCCGTGTTAGTCTGTGGTTCATGCATATCAGAAAACAAAGCAAAATAAACAAAACAAAATAAATAAAATAGAGTCGAGTTCACCTGATTGGAGTGGAATAATAAATCTAAATAAATAAATAAATAAACACTGTAGCACTTTAAAGACTAACTGCTATATTTTTATTGTTAGCTTTCGTGGATCAAGTCCACTTCTTCAGACAAAGAGTGAAACTTACAGGCATGGTTTTATACACCAAATTCAGGGGTCAAAGGGAGAAGGGTGTGGTCAAGCAAGATGACAGACAAGCAAGCACAACAATACAGCTGCACACAGCCATCAGGAGTTCTGGAATTATGGAACAGAGAAATTACAAAACTAGGATTGAAAGGGAGACAGCAGAAATCAAGTACATCCATCTGTTAGACACCCATCGCAGGGGACTAAATATTAGTGAAGAGTTTCTGGGACATTATCAAATTTGATACACAGATTGCTATATGATTTTATATATTATATTACAACTTTCCTGCCAATTCTCTTTTGCAACACAGAAAGTAACCAGGTACAATGGTTTTTTGTTTGTTTGTTTTCTGGCATGCAGGTCAAAAGTTGACCAGAGACCAGAATGGACTTTCTCAGCAACTTAGAGATTGAAAGGGAGTCATTTAGAGCTAATCTGAATAATCTATTGTTGCTGATGGCTGTGTGCAGCTGTATTGTTGTGCTTGCTTGTCTGTCATCTTGCTTGACCACACCCTTCTCCCTTTGACCCCCTGAATTTGGTCTATAAAACCATGCCTGTAAGTTTCACTCTTTGTCTGAAGAAGTGGACTTGATCCATGAAAGCTAACAATAAAAATATAGCAGTTAGTCTTTAAAGTGCTACAGTGTTTTTTATTTTATTTTTATTTTGTTTTGTTTATTTTGTTTTGTTTTGTTTTCTGATATGCCTCCAGAGTAAGTGTTTTATTTTTAAATGGGGGGTGTTTCAAGCTAGAAGTAAATCCCCATTAAATACATAGGTTTTCATTCATTCACATTGTTGGAAATCCAATATCAGTTGCAAGCAGAGTAGGCCTATTGAATCAGTGCAAATATAGTAAGTTGACTCCTTTGTAAGTTTGGTTGGTCCTACTCTAGTTGTCATGTGCTACTGGGTTTCAGCCATTATGTTGGATTTTGATTTGCAGATCAATCAAGATTTGGGAGAATGACCTTTTCATACTTTTCCCAAGAGATTCCCAAACACTTTTATAGTCATGCAAAGTAAAAATTTTCTTTTTCTTTTTTATAAGTCCTTCTTCTTTTGTGTCCTTATTAGACCCTGGACTGGCAAGATGAAGTCACTTTCTTTGCTTTGTCATTGCCCAAACGCAAGTCCACATCTCTCTGGCAGCAATCTGCAGACCAGCAAATGGGCCGAGCTCTGTGTCTCTCCACATTAATACTGTGTGTTGTTGTCTACCAGCAGTCCCCATTTGAGCATGTTGCTCTTGCATTTAGGGACTCCAACCCTCAGCCTATTTAGGGTTCTCCAGGTGACGTAGGGGAGACTGAGATTTTCAGCTACATCCACCTTTAATGATGTTCCTTGCCCAGTGAGCTCCTTCCTCCATCTTCTAATTTGATTTTGCTCTTCTGTACCTTCAAGACTGTTTGTTCTTGCCATAAAGCTCTTCCTGGATCTGAGCCGGTGGACTTGAAACTCATATCTGTTCAGTCAAGGGTCATTCTGTTGCTTAGTTCTCTCAGCATCTGCTGCTACTTCTCTTTTGATCTTAGGTGGAGCAATAATAACAAGAGGGTATATTTTCTCAACTGGTGTAGGTTTGAGGCATCCTTCACTATCCACATGGCTTCATTAACAGCAATGTCAACTTCTTTTGCGTGTGTGGATGCGTTCCATACTGGAACTGAATACTCTGCTGCAGAGACGCTCAGGGCCAAAGCTGATGTGCACAGTGTGGATGGTTGAGTTCCCCATTTATAGTTTGTGAGTTTCCTAATGATGTTGTTCCTTGTACTAACTTTGGATTTGGTATTCAGGCAGTGCTGCTTAAAAGAGAGTGTCCGGTCAAGCGTTACACTGAGGCATTTTGGTGTTGAACAATGCTGTAATAGATTCCTTTCAAACGTAACATTCAACTTAACCCTTGCCTTTCAGTTTCGAGCAGTGATGGGATGTAACAGGCTCTCACCAGTTCGCCAGAACCGGTAGTAACTTTTCCCAGTGTCCCAGAGGACCGGTAACAGCTTTTGGGGGGAACCACTTTCGGGGCTTACCTTTTCACTGGTTCCCCCACTGTGCATGTGCACCAAGCACTTGCATGCATGTCTACAGTGCTTGGCGCGTATGCATGGCCTCCTTACTGTCCTCCTTGCTGTCCTTGTGTTGTGGGTGGGTGGGTTGAGAGGGGTGTGTGTGTGTGTGTGTGTGTATGTGTGCTTATTTTTATTTTATTATTTTTCTTTGGCTCCGCCTATAATGTCATGATGTCATGATGTTGCCTCCGCCCACACTGATGACATCACGGTGGGGTAGTAAAAAATTTGACATCCCACCACTGGTTTCGAGGTAGAAAGCACATACTTGAGTCTTGCTTGGATTAGGCTTCAAATGGTTGATGTTGTAATACTGTCCTAATTCTTCAAGTGCTCCAGTAAGTTTTCCAGCTACCTCATCAAAACGTGATCCTTGAATGGCCATTTCTGTGTCATCCACATAGATTAGCAGTTTTGTATTGTCAGGAACTGGCCGATCATTTGTATATATATTATACAGTGTTGAAGACAATACCTTTCCCTGAGGCAGACCCTTTTTCTGTACCCTCCATCTGCTGATCTTTCCATTCATCCTCACATAGAATCTCCAGTTCTGAAGGAAACTGCCAATAACACTAGTAAGCTTGTTGTCTTTGGTAAGCTTATTTATTTTATGAAGCAGAATCCTATGATTGCAGACCAAAGGAATGGAGGGAGGGAGTCCTGACATCCTTCAATTAATCTCCCCCACCTTTTATTGTATACATACATTAAGGAGGCAAGGAGCACCTAAACAATCTAAAGTCTGTTCAAATGCAAACGCTGAAACCTAGGCAACTGTTGCAAAGATCAGAAAAGGTAATCACTTTCTCTTCCAGTGGTATTTCATAATACCGGCCTCCTTGAACCCCTCACCATGTCCTTGCTCCCATCTAGTGTCCTTGGAAACTATTACTTTCATTGTGGATGAAAACATGTAAAAGGTCCATTTGAGAATAAAATCTAGGGCCTTTGTTTTAATTAAGAGAAATGTGGATTTGTTACAAAATGGTTCCTGAGTACTTTGATGAAGTCTGACCTTTTAATAATTCACAGTTCTGGCCTTGGGAGACACAGCAATGCATAATTCATTCTCCACTAGTTACTGCTGTAATTTGCACTGAGATGTCTGTACTCTCACTGACTTTAACAAACCAGAAATTGAAGGCTAGGCTTAAAGCAATGCAGAACCTCTTGAGTGGCCTTCAGAAGATAAGACAATTCAAGAGTGCAGTCAGTCTAAGGAAGAGACCAGTGAAAGAAAGCAGCTCAGATGCTGCAGTGCTTCCAGAACTGACAGCTGAGACCTACCAGCCTTATTCTTCTTCCTGGAAGGGAAGAGAGGAGCTAAATCTTTTCAGCCAGGACTTCCAAGAGCTGCCTGCCTCCCAGATGAGTCCTGGAAACCCTGTCTTGAGAGCAGAAGCAGAAATCCCTTATGTTATCTCCAGCCAGTGCTGAGGATAGGAAAGGAAATTGTCTTGTACTGAGCTAGACTAATGGTTTGTCCATCCCATTGCTGTCCACTATGATTAGCAAGGCCTTTCCTACTTCTTCTCAGACAAGTTTCTTTCCTGCCTCTGCTCAGAAATCCCTGCTCTTCTCAGGTGGCCCTCCATCCCAAGTACTAACCAGGCCTGACCCTCCTAAGCATCCCAACGCATGAAAGATAATTGCATTTGGGGTGGTATGGTGAGCCAAAGGCAAGGCCTCTTCCCCTGGTCAAAAAGAGGTAGACCTTGAAATTGGTTTGGAGATCTCACTCTACTGTCACATATTTCAGTGTCACTGGGAAGTTTTCTTAAGCTTCCTTCCCTCGGTGGTGTTTCATTTTATGGGTTATTTCTCTTAGTTAGCAGAGTATGAGATAGAGAAAAACCACCACAACAACACAGAAAAAATGTGGAGGGGTCAGCTCAGTCTCTATTATTATTATTATTATTATTATTATTATTATTATTATTATTATTATTATTATTATTATTATTATTATTATTATTATTATTATTATTATTATTATTATTATTATTATTATTATTATTATTATTATTATTTGTCTAGGTCAGACATAAAACTACCAAAATGAAGGCACCTTTTGGTGAGTTCATTATGCAGTTCCTTTCACCTGACCTAGTGTGAGAAAGATTAGCCAGCAACAGAAAATCGCCGTTACCAGGGGATGCCCAACTGTGGTTCAAAAATACCACATTCTTCTAGCAGGCTCTTTCTGTATACCCCATAAAATCATTCTAGAAGCATTTGAATAAATATATCTTTACTTATAGTTACTGTCAGAAGGAAAAAAATAAGGAAAATGGATTCTCCAGAACATGGAGAGAATTTCCATGCTTGTTCATAGAATCTCATTGTCATAGACTAATGACGTTGGAAGCAGCTTATAAGGCCATCAAATACAACCCCCTGCTCAAAATAGGAATCAAAGTCTGACAGATGTTTGTCTGATTTTCTCTTGGATGCCTCCAGTGTTGGAGTGCTCACGACCTCCCGAGGTAATTGGTTCCATTGTCATACTGCTCTGACAGGAAGTTTTTTCTGATGTTCAACAGAAACCTGGCTTCCAGTAACTTGAACCCATTATTAAGTGTCCTGGAGTCTGGGATGATTGAGAACATTTCTTTCCACTCCTCTTTATGACTATCTTTTAAGTATTTGAAAGGCCCTAGCATATCTTCTTTGAAGAAACTGCCCCTAAACCTTTGGTTTTTGGACTTCAATTATCAGGAGCCTAAGTCAGTTCCCCAATGTACTCACTAAGGCTTCTAGGAATTGAAGTCCCCCTGTGAGGTGTGGGCCCCACATTGGGAGCCACTGCCCTAGACAAAATGAACTGTGAGGAGGGCAGTTGGCTGTCTTGAGAAGTCTGGGTCAGCCTGCAATCATCACAACTAAAGAGAGAAACATTCGCAGGGAGACCAGTTGCTAGGAAGGAATTGCCTTGGACTAATGTGCCCCAAAATTGAATGGACGGGGGAACATTGGGCAACAGGTGGAGGCCTATAACTGCCCTATGAAAACATCGTGCAGGGGGGCTTAGTTAGCTGAGCTAGGCTTGGATACTGTTCTGCTGCTGAAGCAGTCTTGCCTGCAGTTTCAAACTGCACAGGAGTTGCTCCTCATTGGTCTTACAGACCCCCTCTGAAATGGTGGGAACGTGAATCTTGGAACAGCTACTAAATAGTCTTCATTGGCTACTTTTCTATTGTGCCAGAGTGGGAAGGCACAGACTAGAAGTATTCACTTCTCTCTCCAGCCCAAGAGACACTGACTATAGGGAGTTACACCATGTGGGTCCAGTATAGAGGAACTCCCCCAGCCTCTGGGCAGCGGAATACCTTCAAATCTCCTCTCAGTCTTATTTTCTGAAGGCTAGACATGCCCAGTTCCTTCAGTCTTTCCTCACAACCACTTGGTTTTCAGCCACTGATCCTCCCTGTTGCCCTTCTCTGAAATTGCCCCAGTGTGTCAGCATCCTTCTTAAAGTATGGTGTCCAGAACTAGATACAGTACTCAGATTATTATTACTATTATTTATTATTAAATTAGATTTATATGCCCCTCTACTCACCTCACTGAGGCGACTCAGAGGGGCTCACATAACACAAACATATACAGTATCACAATCTCAAATATAAATACAGCATAATATAAAAATATAACAACAGATGCAGCACAGATAACACAATAAATTTTACATAAAAGAAAAAAACAATACAATAAAATACAATGTAAAAATACAATACAGTCAAGAGAGACAGCAAGGTCTTTATGGCTGAGCTAGCTGGTCCACACAGTTGGCCCTCATTCCCCCTCACCAGCAGGCAGAGAGAGTTATGTGATGTTCCTGAGGTGGTCATGGAGGCAGCAATAGCAGTAAGGTCTTTATGGCTGAGCTAGCTGGTCCACACAGCTGGCCCTCATTCCCCCTCACCAGCAGGCAGAGAGAGTTATGTGATGTTCCTGAGGTGGTCATGGAGGCAGCAATAGCAGTAAGGTCTTTATGGCTGAGCTAGCTGGTCCACACAGTTGGCCCTCATTCCCCCTCACCAGCAGGCAGAGAGAGTTCTGTGATGTTCCTGAGGTGGTCATGGAGGCAGCAATAGCAGTAAGGTCTTTATGGCTGAGCTAGGTGGTCCACACAGCTGGCCCTCATTCCCCCTCTCCAGCAGGCAGAGAGAGTTCTGTGATGTTCCTGAGGTGGTCATGGAGGCAGCAATAGCAGTAAGGTCTTTATGGCTGAGCTAGGTGGTCCACACAGCTGGCCCTCATTCCCCCTCTCCAGCAGGCAGAGAGAGTTCTGTGATGTTCCTGAGGTGGTCATGGAGGCAGCAATAGCAGTAGCAGCAAGGTCTTTATGGGGTCCAACAGGTGCTAAATAGAGAGGAGCTAGTACTTTGTGGAATCTTGAGACTAGTAAAGGTAAAGGTCACCCTTGCTCAAAAGCCAATCGTATCTGACTCTAGGGTTCAGTGCTCATCTCTGTTTATAGGCAAACAGCCAGCGCACTCTGCATCTGCAGATGTTTCCATGGACATGTGGCAGGCATGACTAAACACTAGAGTGCATGGAACCCTGTTTACCTTCCCACCCAAATGGTCCCTATTTATCTACTTGCATTTTTTTTTTTTTGGATTTTGAACTGCTAGATTGGCAGGAGCTGGGACAGAGATAGGAGCTCACTCTGATGTGCAGTACTCAGGTCTCAAACTGCTGGCCTGCCAACCTTCCAGTCATCATGTTCAGCGTCTTAACCACTAAGCCACCACAGTCCCATGCATATAGTAGCCCTATTTAAATACCTACCAAAGGAGCGGACTGATTCATGCAAAGGAGCTTGTATGGCTTCTTTCCTTTCATCAAATGCTTTACAATTACATTTCACTTGGGTGCTGTGCAGCAAAGACCAACAGAGGCAATTACTGTATTCTTCCTTTCTTCTTTTCCTCCTCCTCTGTTTTCTTTTTCTTCTAAAAGGAGGTAGAGGGCAAACAAGGCAAATCAGGTCATACCACCACATGGACTGTTTCCCTGACATGTTATTTTAAGTATGTGATGAAGGGGCGGGCCCTACATATGCACCATCCAGAGCTTCAAACAGGCCTTCTGAAATGGGATCTGCTTTGCTGCTCACTGCAAACCCAAAAGAACATCTTGCTAACATTGACATTTTGGGAGAGGTGTTCAAAGCAATGTGTGGTATGGGGGTGTAGTGTTCACTATGTTTCTTGTTATATTGTTTCCATTTCTAGATGGGGAAGGAAAAGTGCTCTGACTTACCTAGACCATACAATGTAGCCAGAAGGGGGTTTTGACAATTTTTTCTACTAGAAAACAAAACCTCCATCATAAAAGGGTTCTAGATTAGACCAGTGAAGGCAAACCTTGGCACTCCAGCTGTTCTTGAACTTCAATTGCTGACACCTTCTTTTGCCAAGACAAAACATTTCCTTTGGATTCAAGAGAATCACACTCCAGTGAGGAGGAAACAGTTTCAGAATATTATTTAAGGGAAAGAGAGAAAAGTCATATTGAAATGGCTGGGAAATGCAATAGTATAGCTAACACAGCAAAAAAATGTCAAAGCAGTAGTATGGCCTAAAACTCCTTCTGCCATTAGGAGGTTCATTCTATCTGCCCAAACAGCCAAGCAAAGCACAAGGGCGGCACCACACTGATGGCTGCACTTGACGCTCACTGGACGAAGTCCGCAGTTGACCTTTCCCATTCATAAGGTAACTCACACCTGCCCTTGAGCCAGAATCACATACCACAGTCTCTTCCTAATTAGGAATCTAATTGGAGAATAAATGTCTACTTAGTATATTGATAAAGAGATAGCTTACTAATTGAACAAATGACAACACTTTGGTCTTCAAAGCATGTGGATAACAAGCAAAGTGATTACAGTCAAACTTATAACAGGTGTCCAGAATTAACTTGCCTCTGGCCAGCTCAGCTGTACCAAGCAAACACCATTCCCAATAAACATAGTTCCCCCAGCTCCCACCCCAGGCAGGTCATATCCAAGATATGGAGCACATTTTGAAGCCTCTTCCTGAATGAAAGATACAAGGGGAGAGTGTCAAATCTTAAAAAGTTAAGCTATTATTATTTTGCAAACTCATTACTATGCCTCTTCTCATCAGTAGTTGATCTGCCACAGTGGAAATAGATTGCAGTATAGCAGGAGAAGGGATGGATAATAAAGAAAGAATAGAAAACCATTTCCCTGAAGTGGAGAGGTTCGCATTTATGTAGACAGGTATCATACTTTGCATGGATAAGTAGACTGAACCTGTAGGGTTTACCTGAGCTTTTATGCTGTGGGTCGTACTCATGCAGGCTGAAAAGTATAGTAAATATTGGTTATGCATTCCCAGCCCAGCAACAGGGAAGGGTGTTTTTAGGGATGGATCCAAGGATATGGGAAGCAGGAACAGTGACAGGACTCCCAAACCAAGTGCAGCAAAAAGAACAAATCACAGACAGGTGTAAGCTAGAGATTACAGGAAAATCTCAATTACTTTGATTAAATTAACAGTTAACAGAACTGTTACTATAATGAAAGGGAGGCAGAAACAATTCTCCCCACCCCACCCCTCTGCACATACTCCGAAAATCCGTTTGGGGACTGTTGGACCCACTGGAACTGGTTTTGGAAGAACATCTCTTTTACAATAGCAATGTAAGCCCACAGAACCTCAAGAATGATTGTCCCTTAATTTTGAGATAGAGCAACTTGGCGAAAGGCAGAATGGAGATTTTGTAAGATCCTGACATCCCAACAGTGGTGATTGTGGGAAGGAAAGAGGGGACATCTGCCTCAGTTTGAACTTGGTAAATTAACTTGCTTTATTTTATAACCGGCCAGTTGGGAGATAGCCTGGTTTTGTCTCAAAGTCTGATGTTTCAGGTAATAGCACTGAAATATTTGCACACTGGGAGGGATAACTTCATAAAAACAGGAAATACACACTTACCTTACTTTCCCAGATAATTAGGCCTTCCAGAAGTCTTAAGGATAATATTAGAATGGTAAAAATGAAATGCACACTGCCACACTGGCATGTACAGTGGTACCTTGCTTAAAGAGCATAATATGTTCCATGGGGTTGCTCTTTAAGCGAAACATCATTGTAAGCGACCAATTGTGACTTCTGGCAGGGGGGGATTGTGAGCCTCGGTTTAGTTGTTAAGTGAGTTTTTGGTTGGTTTTACTTGTTAAGCGAGGCGACCATTCAGAGAAAATTCTGCTCTTTGTATACCATGAATCCTCAAAGACCTTCACTGGGAGCCTTCTTAATTCAAGACAACATAAACCATTGTCTGCTTGAATGTTGTAGGCACAACAACAGCCAGTTGGCTAGTGGTGATTCATTTATCATCCTAAACAGATGTGGGGTCCCAGCGTCACTGATGGATTACAAGGCATGGTTCCATAAATTCCAAAAGGCTAGCTCTGTCATTGCAAGAACCAACAAAACTTTAAATGGATACATTCACCAACTATAATGACTTAGGGCCAGGGGGAGGGGGGATAAGAATGGAAACCTATTGATACCAATATTTTACCAGTTTGAGAGCAATGGATTAGTGCGCATTTCAGCTGCCGAAACATGCACTGTACTCAAAAACCTAGACTGGAAGAGAGTGGAAGTCTTTCCTAGCATCTGATTTCATTCTTGTAAAAAGATATCCTTCATACTTCTGAAGGATTGATGAAGAAAGAAATGATGATGTATGAGTTCTTTCTTCAGAAGATCTCCTTTCTTGTTTGCTTCCTTCTCACCTGTAGTATGTCCTTTCTGATCACGTGCTCTTCAGGAGAAGGTGTCAAATCCAGGGTTGTGTCTGCATATCCATCACAAGATGTATAGCTTGACATCTGCTTTGCAAAATAAATTGCAATACGGTAAAACCTCGCATAAAGAGCGCCTCGCTTAGAGATTAACTCGCTTAAAGAGCTGAATTTTCTCTGAATGGTCGCCTTGCTTAACAAGTAAAACCAACCAAAAACTCACTTAACAACTAAACCGGGGCTCACAATCCCCCCCTGCCAGAAGTCACAATTGGTCGCTTACAATGATGTTTCACTTAAAGAGCAATCCCATGGAACATATTATGCTCTTTAAGCGAGGTACCACTGTACATGCCAGTGTGGCAGTGTGCATTTCATTTTTACCATTCTAATATTATGCTTATGACTTCTGGAAGGCCTAATTATCTGGGAAAGTAAGGTAAGTGTGTATTTCCTATTTTTATGAAGTTATCCCTCCCAGTGTGCAAATATTTCAGTGCTATTACCTGAAACATCAGACTTTGAGACAAAACCAGGCTATCTCCCAACTGGCCGGTTATAAAATAAAGCAAGTTAATTTACCAAGTTCAAACTGAGGCAGATCCGTATTTAGAAAAAATAGACAGCCTTTTCCTTGACGGGTGCTCTGCTTCTACATGGGGGAGTCCTTATCTTATTTAGTGAGGACCTGAGAAGCTCAGAGAACTGTCCCTGATGCTACAACAGCACTTTCTCAAGCACTTTCTTTCAAGCACTTTCTCAATTTAAATTTTTGTGCTTATAATACAGCAATAGTGATTAAGAATTTCATTGCAGTTATATTTTGGTAAGACCTGATCAGTTTCACAGTTCTTAAATTAATATGCAAACAGGATTGTCCTTCAGTTTTTAAACTTCAGAAAACTTATTAATTTAGTTAACTATGTTTAAAAGCATACAAATGTTTATACATTATGAAAAACATCAATCTGAAATGCATTTAAATCGAGGGACATTGTTTAACAGAATGTCACACAATCAAAAAGATTGGACACAGAAAGTGTGTATTAGAATAAATGTGTACAACAGGGTGGGACAAACTTGGAATTGAAATAAACTCATTAATGTCTGTCATTTATTCTCATTTGTTTGGATTGTTTTGTTTGATACTATTGTTTTGTGGGTTGTCTATTCCATTGTTGTAAGCCACTCCAAAGTGATGCTTGCACTAATTGGGATGGAGTAGTGAATGAATGAATGAATGAATGAATGAATGGGGAAAAGAAATGTGGGTCCGATGCACCACTCCAGTTGAAGACTATAATGCTGTGCCCTTCATGTCTTGCTTTCTCTTGATCAATCACTGGCTGCTCTGGCTGGGCCATCAAGAAGATTTGGGCTCCTAATGTAATCCTTCCCTTTTTCCCTCATCCACAGGTGTTCACACGCTATGGAAAGTGCTACACATTCAACGCGGGTCATACTGACAAACCACCACTTATCACCATGAAAGGAGGAACTGGAAATGGGTTGGAGATCATGCTGGACATTCAGCAAGATGAATATCTTCCTGTCTGGGGAGAGACAGGTATGAGCTATTCTTGGCTTCTCCAATTCCATGTTGATGCCTCATTCACCCACACGCCTTCTGTCGACGGTTTATCTTGTCACTTTTTCTCTATGCTTGGTTCATCCATTCCTGATTACCCTACTTCTTTTCTTCTCAAGACTCTTGTTGACCACTCCACATTCTGCTTTCTTCTGCTGCTGAGTCCTCCCAGCCCCCTTCTTTACCCTGTTCAGTCTTTTCTTGCATCATTACTTAGCTAGACTTGCACAGTGTCTTTGAACCCATACCACATTTTCCCCTATCCATTCTTCTTAGATACCTTGTACTGCAGTCAAAGTTCTGCTCACAATCTGAGTTTGATCCTGAGAGGCTTCATGTTAACTCGGCTTTCCATCCTTCCAAGATCAGTAAAATGAATACCCAGCACATTAGGGGCAAAAGGCTAATTATCTTATGAACCCAGAGAGTGTTCTGAGTGCTATGGGGCATTATATAAATGTAATTGCTTTTGCTAATTGTTTAGTCTCCCCTATTTCTGTCCTGTGATGATTACCATGGCAACCAATTTTATTACTGCCAAACAGAAAGCTGTGTCTTATCTTCAAATAGCATATTGTTCTTTCTAGAAAGAAATCTGTTGTCAAGACTACAGAGAGATTGAAACCTGGATCTTAGCCCAAAAGGTGTCTCAGAGGCTTATAGATCCTGTTTCCCAGGCTAGTTCTTAATTGTTAAAATGACAGGATTTTGAGTGCAACCCTAACTGGGAGTTATGTCTTTTGTCCTGGAAGACCTCTCCAGTCTGAAAGTTTAGTTATAAATATTAAAGGTTAAGAAGAAAATGTCTATATTAATATTGCATCATGTTTTTTAAAAGCGGCATGAGATGGTGGTACCCAGGATCTATTCTTTGTTTCTAACAGAATTTGGAGAAGTTGCTGTTTGACTCTAATGTCCAGAATCCTTTGTTTATATGGTTGCTGTCTGGGGGATTCTGGGAGCTATCATCCTGAAAAGTAACTTTGATCAGGAAGCGTGGCTATAATCAGGTCAACCCTAGGCCTAAAAATGCTGTCATTGTTGTCAGCCACCACAACTCAATCCGAATATACTAGTTCTGGGCTGCCTTCGCCCTCTAAGGCAATCAGGAAAAATGCCACTGGTGTTAATTTGTTTGAGGTGGATCCCAGCTTGTCATGAAGTGATCTCGGGGCCATCTCCTGCGACACATATGAAAGGATTTAACACCAGGACTGCAATGGACTGCCACAGCCTTGATAATATTGACAAGAGGTGCCTTCACAGCCAGTCCATCTGGCATGGCCTCTTCCGCCTCCATGACCATTGGGAATCAGAGTTCCTCCTCTGCTCATTTTACCATTGAGCCCAATATGATGGTTTCCAGTGGCATTTCCTCCACTGAGGGGGCCATCACCCCACCTAAAGGGCTCATTCACTGGTAGCTGTTGGCCTCTTTAGGGAGTCAGGTTATTTACTGCCGCCCAACACTCAGCATTGAGTCGCTGGCTGTACGGTCTACTCCATTACCATAGTGGGACGTCTGGCCAGACACTAAAATGTTGTATCACAGAGAATATTCATAGGCTGTGCAATCTGAATGAAAGCATCAGGCCAAGGGACCATCTACCATCTTTAGTCCAAGGTCTTCCATTGTGTACATCTGCTTGTCTGCACTGCTACAGACCTTAGTTCTTGCAGGGGATGGCCAGATACAGAATCCCAAAAGGGTTTTGCTGTCTGGCTGGGATGTGTAAAGCCTTACTTTGGTTCCCTTTCTACTCTCCATCTCTCTCTGCCATAGATGAGACATCATTTGAAGCAGGGATTAAAGTGCAGATCCACAGCCAGGATGAGCCGCCCTTCATTGACCAGCTGGGATTTGGTGTGGCACCCGGTTTCCAAACGTTTGTGTCATGCCAGGAGCAACGGGTAAGATGAGGAAACACTCCATTCCTCTTGAGCCGTCTCTGAAAATAGCTACACGAGCAGAAGAAAAATGTGCTCTTCCTTTCTCTGGGCAGCATGAGTTTTACCAGGCAGTGGCATAGGCAGTGGAGGGCTCAAAAATTTACCTACTCTGTGGGATTGGTATGGTGGGCGTGGCCAGGGGGAAAGCCTTGTGTTGTACCCAAATTAGGAATACTTTATTTCAAAATTTGGATGGGCAGAGGGGCCAGCCAGAATTTCTGCTACCTGTTCTGACAAACTGGTGCGAACCTGCTGATGCCCACCACTGGGCGTAGGCACCATAGAGAGCTTTTGGCTGTCCAGTTGCCATCAGGTTGAAACTCTCATCATCCCACACCATTGGCTAGACTGGCTGAAACGGATGGAAACTGCAGCCCAGCAACAGCTGGGGGGGGGCAGTAGGTTGCCAGCCCCAATTTAGAATGAAAAGTCTGGAGGTGGAAAATCTATGAAAATAGAGGTCTAATGGATTGAATGTCTGGTTCTGGGTGACAGGAATGGGACAAAATGATTGGAAACTCTTGGTTGGTAGTAGCCATGAGCTCTAGGGCCCATCCTTGTCTACAGAGGTGCACACCTAAGAAGTGCTACTTACTTACTTAGTAAATTTCTATACTGATCACCTGGGATATTTTCCCACTCTGGGCAATGTACAGTAATTAAAACCAAAAAATATACACAAAATAACAATTGATCGGATCAAGGTAACTACTTATCTGTGGCTCTGTCATATTGTCACTTTTTTTCTGCTGCTTTGAGAGCTTTTTAAGTAAAGGCATGAACATAAAGACATAAACCATTCTTTTATCACCTGCTGAGTCAGGGTCCACTTGATCTGTAGGAATATTGTTCCCTACCATTAACATGAATAGAAAGAGGCTAAAGGGTGAGTACTTTCACCTGGGATATTAAAGCATGAATATATACAAGAAGGCACCAAGAAGATGAATTAGAAGCCAATTCTGGTTTCCATTAAGGATGCCTTTAGACCAATTTAAGTGGTTATTTTGTCTGTATACAGTACTTTAAAAGCAGCACCTGGCACAGCCTCCTTGAGGTATGGCTACCACTTCAGAGAGGTAGGTAGGTAGCAGCATTAATCAATGCTTTTTGTGTGCTTACAAATCTCTGACATAAGGAAGAAAATGAGTTGATAATCTTTCTCTGGGACATGTATGTGCTTTACCTGATTCCTTGTTTCTGAGTCAGAGAAACACTGTGGTCTAGTTCAGGGGTGCCCAAACTACAGATCCGGCCCCCAACATCAATTCATCTGCATGGGTGTGTTTTACTTCTGCTTCTGGGAGCAACTAGGGCTTCGTGGGCTGGATAAATTGGCATTAGGGGCCAGATCCAGCCCTTAGGCCATAGTGACTGGCCCCCTGAACCACGTGACCAGCCCACAGCCCGAAATGTTTGGACACCCCTGGTTTAGTTCTTCAGTTGTTGGACTAAGGGTGGAAAGATGAATGAACTCTCACCACAACACACTTCTCAAGGAGGTTAAGGAGATTTTAAAGAGAAAACTATATACATCCGCCTACTTGAAAGAAAAATGATGTCATGAATGAAAAAAAGAAATACCGTACTTATAAGTAACTTTTCTACCAAATGGCTGGAATCCAGTTCCTCGTGGGGTAGTGTAAGGTTACATCAGTGTAACTTTGCCAGCCACTACAGCCAGGTGAAGCACTTTTCACAATTTGACACATCATAACCAATTGCACAATGTGCTGGTGGAAATTATTCATGGGTAGCTGTTCCACCTTGGTGATATTGCAGCTACTGCAGACATAACATTGAGTTCCACCCACATCACAACTTGAGAGGATTCCAGTCAATGATTCATGCTGGTTTTGTCTCTCAGTATGTTTGAGACGACAGGACAAGCTCCATACAGGAGATTTCCTGTTTTCCTTTGGCCATGCAATTCTAGAGGGATCGTATCGCGTGGCTTTTTGTTGTAAGGTTGAAACGGTTCTGGCACACAATGCAACAGCCTTCTCCTGGATGCTTGTTGTGTTGCCAACTCAGACTGGCCTAACCTGATGGGCCAGTGATGGTGAACCTTGGTACTCCAGGAGTTCTTGGATTTCAATTCACAGAAGCCCAAGTCAGCACTCCTGCTGATCAGGGCTTCCTGGAATTGAAGTTCAAGAACATCGGAGTGCCAAGGTTCACCATCACTGTGATAGACTATGGTTCCTTTTAATTCTGGAGACAATGAGTACTCAGTGGGTAAATAAACAAATTTTTATTACATACATCCTAGAGAAAAGCCTAACTGAGATTGCTTAAAGTAAGGCATGACTGATAGAGAATAAAAGCAAGGAAGAAATGCAGACAGATACAATAGCAAGCTGAAATGCATACCAATCAAGAGTCATTCTCCCTCCTGTGCCATTGGGAGCTCTCCATAGACCAGGTGCTATGATCCCTTGAAGACCTGGGGTCTCCCTGCCACCAAACAGACTCTCAGTGGCACAGGAGGAAGAAAGACTCTTGATTGCTATGCATTTCAGCTTGCTATTTATTGTATCTGTATCTCTTTCTTGTTTTTACTCTGTATCGGTCATGCCTTACTTTGACCAATTTCAGTTATGCTTTTCTCCAAGCTGTATGTAATAAAACTTTGTTTATTCACTCACGGAGCGCTCATTGTCTCCGGAATCCAAAAGAACTGTAGCCTATCAGGTTTGGCCATCCTGAGTTGTCAACACACTTGTGCCTCAACTTTCAGGATTTCCTAGATGCTTTGAATAGATACAGTCTTCACGGTCCTCATTCCTGCCTGTGTACACTCCAATACGCATGGAGTTGTTGTTCCAAGGCAGCAAGTGCAGGTGGCAAGCTTTGGTTGAGAAGTGTCTGTGAAAGAGGGAGGCAGGTTTGCTGACCCGTCTGCCAAGGGGCAAAGAGATACCGCCATTCTCATTCCTTGTGTATCTGTTTGTTGCAGCTCCTCTACCTTCCTCCACCCTGGGGTCAATGCAAATCAGTGACAATGGAGAGTGAATTCTATGATACCTACAGCATCACAGCTTGCCGCATAGATTGTGAGACGCGCTACTTGGTGGAGAATTGCAACTGTCGCATGGTGCATATGCCGGGTAAGTCAGGGCTAGGACAAGCCTAAACAAAAGACGAGCCCTTTGAAAGATGGGAATTTGCATATGAAAGTAGATTTTCTTATGCTAACCCCAAATCATAATTCTGAGAACATTCACCTTCCTCACCCTCCATATTGCTTGTAGGTGCTGTTTTACCTATTCACTGCTGCTTTTTAATCAGTTTGCTCCTCTCACTTCAGTATTAAATGCGTCTTCACTTGGTTCATCCTCTCTTTTTGTTTCAGTCGCTCTTGAAGGCTAGTGCTCCTTGGAAGAGTCACATGAAGAGCCTCAACCCAGCTGGAAACCATAGCGGACCATTTTGTGTCACAATATTGGTTTCCCAGTGCTTGGTGCCGAGACTGAAGAAATCCAATTTTGAGTGAGGGTGCTGCTTTCAGAATAGATGGATATTTTAATTTCTTTTTCAAAGCACCCACTGGGTATTACTTTGGAGGGGGGGTCATTTCAGTGCTGCAGCAAATATTCATGAAAATTTTAAAAGTACCCTTTCCTTCAGCACTTTCCTAATTATAACTTTCTGTAATTATAGCTATTCCCCATCTTTATTTCTAATGCATGAATTAAGGGACCCTAGGGCATCCTTAAACACCCCACCCTAGTTTGTTACTCAGTCTTTCCCATTAAGGGGGGAGGGAGAGACACCTTTTCAAGGGATATAATTAGCATAATTAAAGTGAGGCAATGAATTAATGGTTCTAGTCAGCACAGCAGCTGTCTCCTGAAGAGAAGAAGCCAGACACAAGAATAGCTCAGATGTATGAAGAGGAGGGAGGGGAATAGAAGACATCTTTCAAAGGAACACTGAAGCTCTCAGCTGGTAGCTAGGCTACTGGGAAATAATATGGAAACAGGGAGTCAGAGTGAATGACAGCTAAGATAGGATGAACAGAGGAGATAGTAGCTTTGTCTATATAATGGCTGCTTTGATTTTGCCTTATTGAGTCTCTGTCTTAGAGGAGTTCTGTAAGTCCCAGAAGGAGGGCAGATGTATGGATGTGTTTTACTTCCACTTCTGGGAACAACAAGTGCAGCATGGGGCCAGATGAATTGGTGTCAGGGGCAGGATCTGGCCCACGGGCCATAGTTTGGGCACCCCTGCTTTAAGCAGAGAAAATGGCTGCCTAAAATCTCATCATATTGCAAAACAGATTACAAGGCGTGTTTTACTTCCAGTGGGAGGAACCAAGTGACCGCCCCACTAAACCACATGACCAGCCCACTGAACCACATGACTGGCCCATGGCCCAAAATGTTTGGGCACCCCCGGCTTAAAGAAAGAGAGTGCCCCTTCTTTCAGCAATGCTTAAGGCCAGTCTATACAACCAGGAGCATCAAGCTCTAAAGCAGAGGTGGAGATACAAGCTCCTCCGGCCCCTTTGTTTGGATGGCCCTGTACTTCTGTACCACTAAATGTTATTGGTTCCATGGGAACCTTGCCCTCCAGCCCTTCCACCTTGTAACATACATCATGGAGATTTCTCAGGAGCCGTCTCCCCCACCCCCAAATATATATAGTCATACCTCGCATACGAAAATGATTCATTCTGCAAGGCTGCTCGCTATGCGAGTTTTTCGCTATGCGAGGTTTTTTCGCATAATGAACATTCCTATGGAAAAACTCGCACAACGAGCATTTCTATGGAAAAACTCACATAGCAAAAAATTTTCGTTGTGAAAGTTTTCCCCATAAAAATGCTCGTTATGTGAGTTTTTCCATAGGGAAAGTACGATTCGCATAGCAAAATTTTACTTATGCAAATCTGATCGCGTTTTGAAAAACCCACTCGTTATGCATGTTTTTTGCTAAGCAAAACACTCATTAAGCAAGGTTTGACTGTATATATTTTATCCCAGAAGTATAATTTGATTTCAAAGGGAAGCAGCCATTTCTCATCTGCCTAGTTTAAAAGAAGATATTTGTGGAGTGTTTTGATGCCAAAGCAGCTATGGTGCCAGTGATGGGCAGCCAAAAATTTTACTACCACACTGTGGGTGGAGCCGATGTCATGGGCGGAGCCAAAATCATGATGTTGTGGGCAGAGCCAAAGTAAAAAAACACATAAAAATACATTACACATAAAAATGCAAATTAAATACAGTAATACCTCAGATAACGTTTACCTCGTATAACGCTAAAATTGCATAACGTTAAGCAATTTGGGGTGGAGAATTGGATCGAATAACGTTAAGGTCCTATGGGATGGATCGGATAACAACCGCTAAAGCCTGTGTGGTTACAATGTATCTCTATAGAGCTTTTATGTTATCCAGTCCATCCCATAGGATTTTAACATGGATCGGATAAAACTAAAAATCGGATAACACCAAGACTGGTGGAACCAAGTCTTAGCGTTATCCGAGGTATTACTTGTACACATAAAATACACATAAAATTCAAATTAAATACACATAAAAACACATGAAATACAAATTAAAATAGACATTAAATAGACATAAATACACATAAATACACATAAATACACATTAAATACAAATTAAATAGACATAAAAAAAACACAAAAGCACATACTAAATACATAATCCACCCACCCACCCCAAACTGAAACCCGAGTCATCACTTACCCTGGGGAGCAGACGCCGGTGTAGCCTGGCCCGGCGGCCTGGCCTGGCCTGGCCCAGCAGTGCGGTCTGACCTGTCCTAGCCTGGTGCCGCAGCCTGGCCCAGCCTGGTGGTGGGCCCTGGCCTGGCGCACCACTGCTGTGCAACATCTGCGAGTGGTGTCGGAGGCGTGCAGTGTGGGTGGAAGTGAGTGGCATGCGGTGGCGGCGAACAACGCAGCAACCTAGCCCGGTGCCATGGCCTGGCCCAGCGCCATGGCCTGACACCACGACATGGCATGACAGTGCAGTGGCACCGTGCAGCAACTCGAGCAAGGGCCGCAGCCTCAACAGCAGCAGCCACCGCACCTCCGAGGATGCTGCGCCTCCACAGCTGCCCGACCAAAATGGCTGCTGGTGAGTGTGCATGCGTTAAAATACCAATTGATGCATGCACACTGAGTACTGGAGGCGCGCATGTGTCAATTGGTATTTTAACGCATGCGCACTCACCAGCAGCCATTTTGGACTGCAGAGTCGGGCAGCCGGTGAGGTGAGGCAGCCGGTTCGGTCACCTCAAAAAAAGGTAACTACCCCAGGTGGTCTCCTGGGAAGGTTACTAACTCCCCGCCCCCCAGGAGACCAGCCAGGATTGTTACCACTGGTACTACCGAACCGGGGCAAACTGGCCCATGTCCACCACTGTATGGTGTAGTGCTGTGATGGTGAACCTTGGCATTCCAGGTGTTCTTGGACTTCAATTACCAGAAGTGCCAAGTCAGCATTCCTGCTGATTACGGCTTCTGAGAATTGAAGTTCAAGAACACCTGGAGTGCCAAGATTCGCCATCACTGGGTAGTGCTTCAATTCAGTGGATTCAAGAGATACCACCGTAGCCCCTTCCTTTTGTTGGCCTGTTCGTTTAAATGCTTTCAAAAGAAAGGGGAACTCTAGAAAACTCATGTGTCAAGAGAAGGGCTCAATGCAACCCTTCTCCTCCATGTTCTTTCTTCGTATATGAGGAATGTTGTCAGTCCCATGCTGGCCATTTGGGACACAGCGACAAGTCCTGGTGCACCCCAGTGACTGGTGCCCCCCAGAGGTGGACAGAAGTATGTCACCTGGTGGCTACAATCCATGATGTCATGCAGCAGCACCCCCAGGCGGTGCCCCCTCCCTCCCTGTCCAACGCCCTTTTAGCATAGCCAACATGCCCCTGAATGTCGTCCTCTCTCAGGAATGATAAGTGCTGTATCTGTGGTGTTCTTGCAGATTCTAGACATAAAAACTGACCAAAGGATATAGCAGTGGTTCCCAATGTGGGGCACACACACCCTCAGGGGGACTTCAATTCCCAGAAGCCTAATTCGGTACATTGGCTGATTAGTTCTTTGGAAAACCTGACAATTTGCTGCCCTTTTTGACATCTAAAATCTTATACCTTGGGGGGCTGCCTTACCATGCCTAATGGTAGAGTTGTCCTGCTTCTGAGGAGGCAGTCTTTAAATGAGTTTGCTTTGTGGTGTATAGACACTTCTGTATCGAAAGGCCACTTGAGCACAGTGAAAGGCTTCTTGATTTTTCAGCCAAAAAAAATAAATAAAGCCATTACAACATTAATTATCTGAGCCTCTTAGCCAAAGAAGTTTCACCTCCAAAATATACAGTCAGCCAGCAGAGGCAGACAGAATGATGGAACGCTGGCTGAGAGAGAAATGAAAGAACAAAGTTAAGGATTACCTAATGCAAATAGTAATAATAATATTTTCGTGTCAGAAATTATTCTGGGTTGAAAGGATTTTTGCTGAAGAAACTCCACTCAGGGAATGCCCAAATAAGGTTCCTTTCATGTCCCCAAGTGATGGGACAGAGATGGGCACTCAATCTGTCATGCAGTATCCAGGTCTTGAACTGCCAACTTGCCAGCGTTCCAGCTAACAAGGTGAGCTTCTTAACCACTGAGCCACCGCAGCCACCACCTAATGCAAATGATCCACCCCTAAGTATAGTTTAACAACCATTTTGAAGTGTGGGCTTTCTTTCACTTCCATTTTGTATTAACGAATCAATGGTACTGTATTTGTTAAAAGCCTCATTCATTTGGTATTTTTAGGCACTTTACAGAGCAATTTAAAATATGGTATCATAATCATAATGGTAATACAACAAGGTTGTGGTAAAAAATTATAATGAAATGTAGCACAGCAGAAAAGCATGCAGATATGTATTGATATAGCCCCATGATGGTGAACCTTGGCACACCAGATGTTCTTGGACTTCAATTCCCAGAAGCCTCCATGAATTCACACGAATGGGTTTACTGCAATCCTGGCCTGTGTGTTCTGGCCTGTGTGCTTCCAGGACGTGTGGAATCACGGGGGTTTCTGGGAATCGAAGTCCAAGAACATCTGGAGTGCCAAGGTTCGCCATCATGGATATAGCCAGATAAAATATCATATAAACATAAATGTAAAAACTACCATTAAGCACAAGAGCTAAAGCCATGAAGACTAATGAAGCAGATTATTTTTTAAAAAAAGTAATTTTCAATGCCTGGCAGAATAGAAATTTCTTAGCTTGGATCCAAACATATAGCAACATTCATGCCACATCATCATCATCATCATCATCATCATCATCATCATCATCATCATCATCATCATCATCATTATTATTATTATTATTATTATTATTATTATTATTATTATTATTATTATTATTATTATTATTATTATTATTATTATTATTATTATTATTATATTTTGACTTGTATGCTGTCCCACTCACAATGCAACTCTGGGCGGCTAACAAAGAAATAGAGCATTGCAAATTACAATATCAAAATGTAACAACAATATAAAAAACATTTCAAGAATACATATGTCAAAAGTAATACACATTTCAATGCATTAATGTCCATGCCTGTCCCAGCTGGAAAATCCCTCAGAGTCCCTTAAATCTCATCAGCTATCCAAATCAGCAAAAAAAAAAAGGGTTGGCGATCATTGGACAGGAATTGATCTTCCCATGACAAGAGATAAATAGATAGCAGATGCTAATCCTAATATCACCTCCATTTTAAGGCCATAATCCTGCTGCTGAGCAGAGATAAACAGGGTGTCTGTGTGGTGCGTGATGGAGCAGTGATGTGTTAGGAAAGTCCCATGAGGTCCTAAGTGGCCCTGAATAAACAGAAATATTGAGGTGCCCTGGGGCACAAGACCAAGGCCTCTTCTGCTGGCTTTATTTGTGAAATAAGGAGTCATACCTCTATTAATGAATGTGCATGTAAGCTAAATATTGCAGAATTGTGCATATACTTTTGCTTCTTGCGTGTCTAGGACAGACATTAAACTGCCAAAATGAAGGCACCCTTTGGTGAGTTCATTCTGTATTTCCCTTCACCTGACCTAGTGTGAGAAAGATTAGCCAGAAACACAGGGTGGCCGTTACAAGGGCACATCCGATTGTGGTTAAGGAATACCATAATCTTGTGCATATGCTGTCTCTTCGGAATAAACTTCCTTAGCAGTTTATGTGAATAATTAGAACAGATTCTCTTCAGAGCATTACAGGTGTCTTGTGTGACTATTAATTTACTTCCTTCCTGCAGGCGATGCTCCGTATTGCACCCCTGAACAGTACAAGGAATGTGCAGATCCTGCCCTTGGTAAGCACTAAATTGCTTTGCTGAATTATGCCTCTGGTCTAATTAGTTCCACTCTCTTTCCTCTAGGATTATTGGAGTGATAGGCAAGGAGTCCCCATGATTAAAGGCATAAGAGAGATGGCTGTTCCATGTTGCCCCATTAGCTGGTTTATTTATTTATTCTAACTAAAAGCCCTTAAAACCCCATTAAAATTCCAAATAATTTACCCACTCACCCCATCCATTAAAAGAGAAATAGAAGTCTTAATTATATAAGCCAGCAAGTGTGGTTCACCACTCCATCGGTGCCCCACGCCTCCCACGCCATTCTGGTTTTCAGTTCTTTCCTAAGGGGCAGCAATTCCATCTGCAGCTGTAACTCTGTTGGCAGGAGTTTCCATAGGGCTGGTGCAGACACAGAGAAGGCCCTCCTTCTTGTGCTAGAGAGACAAGCCCCTCTAGCATATGGTACAATTAGAGAGCCCCTCCGGTCCGCTCTGGTTGGACGTACAGATGTTCTTGGGGTGACGTGGTCTCTTAGACATCCTGGCCCACTACCATGTAGGGCTTTAAAGGTCATTACCAGCACCTTGAATTGCACCTGGAGGCATACAAAACAAAGGTAACCAGTGCAGCTCCTGGAGCAGTGGCGAGGCGTGGGCATAGTGCCTGTACCTCATCACAACCCAGGCAGCCGCATTCTGGACCAGTTGCAGCTTCCGAAAGGTCATCAAGGGCATCCCCATGTAGAGCGCATTACAGTAATCTAGTCTAGAGGTGACCAGAGCAGATCTATACCAACTTCAGACAGAAAAATGACATTACAGGATCAACCCAGCATTCAACTTAGAAACGTGATAAGTCTCATCAAATACATGAAGGTCTGTCACATGCAAGAGAGCAAAGACTTGTTGTCACCTGTCCATGAGTTACATAAAAATAGATTTCTATTGAGCATTATAAGAGTGGCCATTTAGATGCCTCTCAGTGCTCACACAAGGCGTAATGATCATGCATCATTCCTGTTTTTTTTTTCCTCAGTAGGTCCTAGAAATTAATGTGATCTAGACTGCCATTTAAAAACACAGAATACTAAGCTATCATGGCTACCAGCTGTTGATAGAACTATCATTCTGTGAATGTATGGGTTTCTTTTTAATTGTCTGAAAGAGCCATCACAGCATGTAGAGACAGGATGGGTTTGTAAGAACAGCTTGGAATATTTTTGGGTGGGGTTTTTTTTTCCTTTACTAAAACACACAGGCCAGAAGCATTATATGCAGTGGTGTAAACTACAGCTGCAATTGCTACTAGTGGATTGTTCACTATCAGTAATTTGCTCTTGCAGTTTACATCACTAGACCTATGGCAGCATATGGAACCCAATCCGTGGGCACTAAGCAGGCGATTGTTCATATCCCTTCCAGGGCCGGATTTACATGAAAAGAGGCCCTAGGCTATTCCTCTTATGTGGCCCTTTCACCTCCCATTTTTAAGTTTGTAAATTACATGAGAGATAATAAAATACATCATTACTGAGATATATCAATATATAGGCCCCTCTTGATCTTGAGGCCCTAGGCTGAAGCCTAGTTAGCCTATAGGAAAATCCGGCCCTGATCCCTTTCCAGAAACAAGCAAGGAAAATTATGGGTTGAACTGTGTCACAAACTGACTCCTCTGTGGCTTCTCCCTTTTTCCTCTTTCTCCATAGACTTTTTGGTCGAGAGGGACAGTGAATACTGTTTGTGTGAGATGCCCTGCAATATCACCCGCTATGGAAAGGAGCTCTCCATGGTCAAAATCCCCAGCAAAGCATCCGCCAAATACTTAGCCAAGAAGTACAACAAGAGCGAGCAGTACATTGGGTGAGTATCTGTTGCCTGCCTCAGAGGCCCACTCCTTTTCCCTCCAGCTTGGCTGCTTCTTTGCCTTGCCTTTCACCACCTTGCAACTAACCAAGGTCAAAATCCCAAAGGTCCTTCTTGGCACTGGTCTGCTGGCAATTGTTAGAAACAATGGCTGAAATCCTGTTGCTTAGTGTAGTAAGTCACCCTATGCTAAGAGTAGGTTTACTTGAATCAACGAAGCTTACAGAAATTTAAATCCCCCTTGACTCAATGGACCTACTCTAGTGCAACTTATTACACTAATCAACAGGATTTCAGCTTCTGCTTCTTTCATATCTAGGTCAAACTTTAAATTGCCAAAACAAAACCACCTTTTGTTAAATTCATTCCACAGTCACCTAGTGTGGAGGAGGCACTTTCTGCGTACAACTTTTTTGCACAAAAAAATGTGGACAATTACAAAAGTGGTTTAAAATTACAAAAATTGCATCAGAAAACCTTGCCAGGTGGAGAGTTTTTGAAATGTTTTGCCTTCATTGTCAAGAGTAGCATTTGCACCTTTGTGTTTGAAAGAAATTGACCCATCCCTCTTCTGGCCACTCCTCAAGCAGCTGCATATGCTTCTTGGTGACATGACAGCCACCCTGGAGCCCTGGTGGCACGGTGATTAAACTGCTGTCCTGAGACCAAAAGCTTATGAGTTCCATCCTGAATAGGGATCAAGGTTGACTCAGCCTTCCATCTGTCCAAGGTCGGTAAAATGAGTACCCAATATGTTGAGGTCATAATGCTAATTAACTTGTGAACTGCCCAGAGAGTGCACTACATGCTATTTGGGCAGTATATAAGTGTGATTACTTCCTGGTCATTTCAGCTATGGACCCAGTGCTTTCAGGACCCTGAGCTGATGATAGCTAGATTCCCAAAGCTTGGCCTGGACATATATCCCTAAAGCTTGTTGTTGACAGGTTCATGTGTCAATGCTTGTTTTTGACCACCACCTCCCTATCATCTCCCTTCTTCTGTGCAGGGAGAATATCCTGGTATTGGACATCTTCTTTGAAGCACTGAACTATGAGACCATTGAGCAGAAGAAAGCATATGAAGTGGCTGGACTTCTGGGTGAGATTACATGTTTGACCACCAGCCACTGGGGATCCTGCATGCTTCCAACCATCCTCAGGGTGGCATCCTGTGGCCTGATTCTATTGCCTACTTGCACTCCAGTGAACTCACACCTTATCAGGGCGGTGTGTTTGTGTTGTACATTTCTATGGTAATACCTGAGAAGGACAAAGAACTAAGTGTACCATAAAATATAGAATGCTATAATTTGGTGGTCTCATCTTTCATTTATACGGAGGGAAGGCAGGAGGGTTGCAAGGATAGATATTAACTGTACCTGATGAAATCAGGAACTGCGACAGAGAGAAGAATGATAGCTGAGCAAGATTTGCAGTGTTCAGGAGACCGAGCTTCTAGGACTTGGATAACTATTACTCCTCAAAAATGTCAAGAAGAAAATGAATTATACACAGCAAGGAAATAGATGCAGATTAAAGAACTGAACGATGATGGGGACAGTGGTATGAGTTGATGCAAATCATTCTTTTATTAAGGGCAGAATACAACCAACCCTTTATATAGTCAGTGGCTTTCAACTCCCAAGCCAAGCTGGAAGGCAGGAAACAAGGCCGGTTACAGGCATGAATAGACAGCAAATTTAAACACACATGCACAGACACCTGCAAAGATGGTTGCCAACTTGTGGTTTTAAAAATGCCTGACCAGTGGATGGAGGCAAAGTTGACTTTTAGTCCAGGTGTGAAGGACCTGGGTGAGCTAGAGACCTGGTCAGGCACACACTCTTACCTCAGGGAGCAGAGATTTGGGTCCTCGGATCTTATTGGAACATAATTTGCATTATCCCCTGTCATCAGCATGATCAGGGATTTAGGACAAAGAGTTTGTGATCCAGCAGAGCTGAGTGTCTATGGCAGGGGTGCACAAACTAGAACCTGCATGCTGGATCCGGCCCCCAGTGCCAATTCATCCGGCCCATGACATCCTCGTCGCTCCTGGAAGCGGAAGTAAAATGCGTCCGCTGGATGAATTGGCATCAGGGCTGGATCCAGCCCGGGGATCATGGTGACCAGCCCCCTGAACCACATGACCAGCCCATGGCCTGAAAAGGTTGAGCACTCCTGGTCCATGGTTAAGAAAGTCTGCCAGTGAAACGGGCCAGATAAGAGGTGTCAAAACATCCCCGTGTCAACAACATCCCTGTGCATCTGTTTTGTTCAACAAAACAAATAACAGCCCTTAGCCAAAAAGACTAGGAAGCCTGGGAAGGCAAAATATCTGACATTTGGCAGCACTAGTGTTTTCAGAGTCCAAATGACTAAATTGCCACATCTCCCACCCTCTAATTGATTGGGATATCTTTGGATCACCCAATTTTGGACAGTTGAATGCTGAGGAACCTAGTGTGGTAGGAATCATGGTAGGAAACGTCATATTTTAATGCTTTGTTCTTCCCCTACCCTCTCATCTGCAGGTGACATTGGGGGACAGATGGGACTCTTCATCGGAGCTAGTATATTAACTGTACTTGAGCTATTTGACTACGCTTATGAGGTAAGTGTCAGCCTCCAGAATACGATCAGGAAAGATGACACAGATTTGTTTGTGGCCAGGGAGGGTACATTTTGCAGGCAGAGGAAGCCTGAGGTGGGCAGGGAAGGCCTGTCTTTATCAGCTGGAGTGGGTGAGAGGGCATTTGCCACAAAGGGAGGAGTGTAGAAGTGAAAATAAATTGTGGCAATAGAAAAATTACCCTTCTTCACACACTACTACATGAAGGTGCAAATCACCCCTCGTTTGGGTTTTTTTTTTTTTTTGCCTTAGCATGATTAGGCCATCTTGTATTGCCTATTCCCATCCCAACAGTAGTGTAGGCTTTTTGACTGTTAACACTTACTTTCTTCTAAAACAGGAGTTCCCAAACTAAGGTCTGTGGGCCAGGTCTAGCCCAAAGGACCATTTCATGTGCCCCCTCACCTCTCCAAGGGCATTTGAGGAAAAAAATGGCCACCCCTTTGAAACTGTTGGGACAAAATGGCTGCCCCCATCATGCAAACAGGGCAAAATGGCCATCCAGCCCTCGAAGCTGACTAAGAGCGTGACCCGGCCCCCAACTTGCAAAGGTTGGGAATCCCTCTTCTAAAATAAGACAGAGTTTAGAGCAGCCCTTGGGGGAATTGCCTTTTGGGCTCCAACTCCCACAATACCCCATGTAGTGTGACTACTACCCCTCGGGGGTTCTGTGAGTTGTAGTCCAAAAATGTAAGCTTGTCAGGTTTTTGTTTTACCATAATGATTTTTGACTGGGCTCAGGTTGAGACCCTTTGTTACTCAGGGGGTCACCCATTCATTGCTGTGACTTACATGATTTTACTTACTGTGGAATATAACACCAATAGGATTCGGGCCACCCACAAAGTGGATAGTTTAATCTTTGGAGACTTTGTTTCTCACAAAAACATTTCTCGTCCAGTTTGACTGCTTTTTCCAAAGTGATGTTACTCAATTCTTTGGCATTTTGCTCAAAGGACGAATAGATGTTTTGATAACCAAATTTAATAGGAAGGTACCAAATGGCTTTACCAAATCATGGGGTCTTAAGAAAAACTTGCCCCAAACAGCCTCTCTCTTAATCTCTAGGTGATTAAATTTCGCCTCTGTCGCCGTGCCAAGTGCCAGAAGAAACACAAAGGAAACAACAGTGACAAGGGTGTCGCCCTAAGCCTGGACGATGTGAAGCGCCACGTGAGTGTCTGGGCTTCATGAGGGAATGTTTTGCCCATGTGACAAGACCATATTCACTCGCCCACCCCTTGGCACCTGCACTCACTCAGGGCCCTAGCTTCTTTCAATAATAGCATCTGTTTCATACCAACTGTCTCAGTTTCTCTGAACAAAACACAAAGTTTGCATCCTGGCAACCTTTGAGCAAAATGAAATAGGCAGCAAATTGTTAGTTATTTAATTTTAATTTATTTTATTTTGGCTGCCAGAGAGAAGTATGAACAGTATGATGGCCAAACAGAAAGGGGATCTGGAATCTTGAACCTTTCAGTAGTTTTGTAGAAAAGAGTACTTCAGCAAGAGAAGCATGCTTGACAAGCTGTACTTCTTCCACACATAAAAGATATAAAGAATGCATGAGAGAGGCAATACCTTTATTGGATCACTTTAAGAAAATGTTGCAAGCTTTCGAGAAGAGGTCTCTTCGTCAGACAGGCATAAAATTATTAATAAAGGTTCATGGCACGTTGTTATGGTGTCAGGTGCTCTTTGTAGAGATGCATGTTAGACAAACAGCAAAAGATTTAATGCCGCCTTCATAACCGCCCCCACAGGAAGCTGGCTGCTCACCCCTCTTCCACACAGTGGTTAAAGCAGGTGTGGACAAATTCCAAGAGTCAGAGGGCCATTTTGCCCTTCCCTTGGACATGGAAGAACCACACCCTCCCTCTGGCAAATGCAACCCACCCTCCAAAAGTAATTCACCCATATGGGTAGAAAGTAAATCTTCTCCCTCAAGACATGCTTACAATGTAGCCCCAACTGTGGAATAACCACATCAAGAAGAAATCAAGAAGGAAATGCCTCTTGCCGTTTTGAGCTTCTTGATAAAACCAAGCATAACCCACTCAGAGGTTTGAGAAGATGAAAGATTGATAAAACTGAGCTGAGGTGCTTAGTCTGACTACTACCCATCTGGGGTTTTAAGCTAAAAATGTCTATCTCCCTTTGCAGACACATACGCCAGGTGGGAATCTTTTAAGCAGCTATTCCATAATTCATTGTGATCATCTTATGTGCATATATAATGAACAGGTGACATTCAAACACGGTAGGAGGAACTCTCAGATGATAGAAGACAGCTCAGATTAGAAGCAGAGATAAAACGGCAGAGGCAGAAAGACAGCCAGTGGCTCCTCTTTCATTTTGTTTTCACCTTAGTTAGCCTTTCCTGTCTCTAAGGAGGCTGTTCCTTAAGATCAGGGGTAGGTAACCTATGGGCCATGGGCCAGATCTGGCCCACAGTACCAAATCAACCGGCCCATTCCCTTGCTCCAGCCACCACTGCTGGAATCAGCCATGGACTCATTTATGGCTGTTGTAAACACCTTTATGACAGCCACGGACTCGTTTACAGCTGTTGTAAATGCGTTTACAACAGCCATAAATAAGTCCGTGGCCAATTCTGGTGGTGGTGGCGGTGGCAGCTGGACCACCAGTCCAGGCTGCCAACTGTCTGAGAGAGCGTGACCCAGCCCCCAGCTTCAAAAGGTTGGCAACCCCTGCTTACGATGATGAAACATTTATTCCTTCCTGCAGTGACTTCATTGGCTACCAGCCTGTTTCTGGCTACAATTCAAAGTGTTAGTTATGATCTATAAAATGTTATATGCTTTCTGGAAGACTTTGTTCTCCCATGCAGGCCTGCCAGGACACTGAGACCTGCAGGAAAGACCATTCTCTCAGTCCCGCCACCTTCCAAGGTTTGTTTGGTGAGAAGGTGAGATACAGCCTTCTCCACTGCTGCTCAAATACTTTGATATTCCTTGCTAACAGACACTAAGATGACCCCATTGTTGTTGTCCTTCTGCTGACAGCAAAACCCTGATTATTCAGGCAAGCTTTCAACAACTTATAGCCTAATTGCAGGGGGTCCAAGACTTGATGTGCCGAGCTTCTTGTATTACTAAGATCAGTTTTTCAGCTGTTCTGAAGTGTTTTAATTCTAATTGTGTTGTAGTTTCCTAATACCCACTATCCTATTGTTAGTCCCAACTAAGAGCCACTGAATCATCTACTGAATGGTAGGTCAACACTCACCATAACTTCGCTGAGTCTATTCTAGGTGGGGCTAACAATAGGATAATGGTTAATGGGTTTAATTAAAATTTCAGATATGCATTTATTGTATTTTCAGGGTACTGTTCATAGCATTTGACAGTAATTATTATAATAAAGTAACTCACAATTTGCTGCCCTTCCACAATGCTTCAGATGGCCAATGCCTCACTATGCCTAAAGGTAGGGTTGTCCTTGAGCCAGATTCCCTGGTCTCCTTAGATTAATGATGGTCTCTCACCATTTGTATCCACTGAAAAATATATCCCAACCATTAACTCCTCTCTTCAAAATCCAGTACCAACCATTTTGTTCACTTCATCTAATAAATCCTTGTTCTTTAGTTGGTGATTGTATATTTCCACAGAAGCCCCTCTATTCTACTCGGTGGCTAAACACCCTAGTAATATTCTGGCCAGCTGATATCATTCTAGCTTTGTATAAGGCTATCAGAGAAAGACAGAGGCAGCAAAAGTTTCTAGAGTACCATCACTCATATTCCTGGACTTCCTTGTGTGAATAAGGGCTTGTGCTCCTCCAGAGTCTTCTGAGATTGAAAATGAGTCACACTGAGAGAGGCCGGGGTGGGGAAGGGGCTATTCTTCATTCAAAAGCAAAGTATTGACTAGACCAGGGTTCCTCAAACTTGGCTCTCCAGATGTTCTTGGATTTCCGTTCTCAGAAGCCCTGATCAGCAGGTGTACTGACATGGGCTTCTGGTAATTGAAGTCCAAGAACACCTGGTGAGCCAAGTTTACTGACCCCTGGACTAGAAGAATGGGGTGTTTCTTCAGTTCATGGACCACTGAAGGGAATTTGACCCCTCTGGTTTACTGTATGTTCCTTTTATCATGCTAATTTCATGGCCACTGCCTGGCTGTGCTTATCTTGCTTTCTTCTTCCCTTCTGCCACTTCCTAGAATCCATGCGAGACTATCCGAGGCCACCCAGCAGGCATGACATACGCAGCCAACATCCTACCTCACCACCCGGCCCGGGGGACCTTCGAGGACTTTACCTGCTAACTGACAACTGGATGTACAACTAACACTACCAAAGGGAAGGGCCCGTGCTGAGCAGCCCTGGCCCAGCCCAGCCCACGAACCTGCCAACTGACTTACCAGGGCCTCTGTCTCAGACTCCCCGGGGGAGGCAGCTGAACCCAGCTCTCTCCTCATCCATGCGCCCCAAGGCCAAGGCAGTGATACGCACACACAGAGCAAGCTGGAGAGGGATGGGAGGTTGCCAGACCCCATTTCCAGTTTCCGCTCTTGTCTCAATGGTGCCCCCTCCCCGGACTTTTAACACAACAGAAGAGCCACAGGGAGAACCTTCTGCCATGCCAAGTGGAAGTGGGAGAGGGGCACCTTCTCCAGTCCTCAAATACAGACAAGTCTGGACTGTGTCTTCGTTCCTCTTTCTGTCGCCATCCAGCTCCTTGCCCCCCACAGCAAGCCTTGTGTCAAGGCAGCCATCTTGCGCAAAGGCCTTGCTCTTTTAATCTCAATGCCAAGAAGAACCTTAAAGGAGTACCAGCCAGGCTGTTTCCCATGTTTTCCCATTTGTAAAGGTTGTTTAGTCTATTCAAAGGAGGTGCTGCTTCGGTTTCCTTCCCTGCCCCCCCCCCCCAACTTGCTTTGTTTTTTGGGGGGAGGGCGTTTCCAAGGCTTTCCCTGTAGCAAGACTGTGACTGAACTGTGAAGGCCACATCAATGGGACAGGATGTCATCTTTGTCTCACCAAGGCTCTCAGTTGGTCCAGCCAACTCTGCTCCAAGTCTCAACCTTGTCTTTCCTCCTTTCCACACATATCGCTCCCAACCACCATAGTAGAAAGACAAGCAGATAAGCTGATGGATGAGCTGTTCCAAAATTTAAATTTAAAGCACTTCCATTCTCGGTTGATTGGACCCCCCTCTGTGCATGCTCTTTGCAATTATGTGAAAATAATTGACTATTAAAGTTTAGCCTTTTTTTTTCCAGAACCCTCACCGACTAGTTTTCAGACAGGGTTTACTCCAGGGTTCTGCAGCTGCTGTAGGAAAAGGAAGCTCAACCTGCCATGTTTCACCCTGAATCTTCATTTCCCACAGCAGCATGGCAACCTTTGAGTCCAATCTTCCAGGTAGAAGCAACATCTGCCACTCCTTTGGCTGTGCAGAAGAAGTGGAGGGGTGACCGATGTCTGTTTCTGCCTGCTGGTCTTTGATTTAGAGCTTCAAAGTGCAGAAGAAACTACAGGCAAGTGAAAATGCTGATAACTCTGCTTCAGAGCAAAGCAGAGAAATGTGTTTCCCCTTCATTATTTGGCAGACATAGTCCAACCTGCCTGTCAGCTACAGTTTACTGGAGATAATGGTGAGGTTGAATACCAGCATCAGCAAAAGCACAGAGGGTCTCCAGGCCAAAAAACAATGTGAATTGTTGTGAAATATTTCAGTGTTGTGCATCTTCAGCAGAGACCAAAATTAAAGAGCAGCTCAGGGAAGTGTTTGCCTTGGAAGTCTTCATAAGACAGGCCTCCTGGTTTTGCAACTAAAGAAAAAAATAATCCAAAATCTTGTTTTGCAGCCTCCACTTTCCAACCTGTCTGTGATATGGGGAGAGGATCAAATTTGCTGTGGAGCCCCCAGATGTTCTGTTAGTAGTAAAGCAATGATGGTGGAGGTGTTGTGCTTCCTTTGGAAGGGAGCTACCCTAAATGGTGAGCTTCTTCTCCTTCCGTGTCTAGGCCAGACGTGACACTGCCCAAATGAAGCCACCTTTTGGTGAGCTCATTCTGCAGTTCCTTTCGCCTGACCTAGTATGAGAAAGATTAGCTGGCAACACAATGTTGCCATTACCAGGGTATGCCCAATTGTGGTTCAAAAATACCAACATTTTCAGGGAGGCTCTTTCTCTGTACCCCAGTGCTAGCTGTGAGGGTGGAATGAAACACTGGAACAGGGAGGATGTGCTTCCTTTTATACTATTTCTTTCTTTCTCTGCTTTCTTGTGTCTCGTTCCCTGGGCCCAAACAAAACAAGACAGAGATGATGCTGATGACACATGGAGGAAGTGAACTCTTCCTTCTGCTCTTAACGCTGTTGTTTAAAGCCACACCTACAAGAGTCCAACCCTGTTACACACAGCATCCAACCACACAGCCTAATGAAGGACGTAATGCCAAAATTGGTGGGAGTTTTGCTAAGCATGTTATTCTAAGAAATGAATATGAAAGGCATTTCCCTTCCTGGTTCTATCCAGAGAGACCCATGGGTCCTTCCAAATCTTGCATTCAGGTGAATCAAGCAGCTGGGGCATGGTCATCATGCGTTCTCCTGACCCACCTTTGGTGGTTCTTCTAGGTTTGGCTCCTATGCTGAGCAGCCTAAACCACTGGGACCAATCAGTTTATAACAAACAATAATAGCAAGACAAGTTGAAGGGGAGGAAGCATTATCAATGTATGTTAAGCCCTGCCAAATGGCAAATATATGAGTCTTTTGTTCCCTCTGCCTTATGAGCTTACACATCTTAGGGAAAGAGGGAATGGTAGACATTCTTGCTAGAGTCAATAAGGGCTGACGACATAGATTCCAATACAACCCCAGTCGTTTCTCTACATCCCCCAGAGGAACCAGAGCTTGATAACACATGACTTAGTCTACAATTAAAATTGTATCTTGGACACTTTGCTGCTCAATAGGACAGGGGAGCCCAAAGTATGGCCTAGGGGCCAGATACGGCCCCAACGCCAATTCATCCAGCCCACAAAGCCCTCGTCACTCCTAGAAGTGGAAGTAAAATACACCTGTACGGGCACGTTTTACTTCTGCTTCCAGGAGTGATGAGGGCTTTGCAGGCCGGATGAATTGGTGTTAGGGCCGCATCTGGCCCCTGGGCTTTAGCGACCAGCTCCCTGAACCATGTGATTGGCCCGTGGCCCAAAAAGTTTGGGCACCCCTGCTTTAGGGTATGCTTCTAGGCACAGTACGCTCAAGCTCAAGGTGGCTGTCATTTTTCCAACAGTGAGAGGGAATTGGTCTCCTTCTGGTCAAGGCTTCACAGCATCTTGTGCCCGTTGTTGTCTGTGCCCCCCACCTCCCACAGTCCAGGCTCTTGACCCACCATTATACATATGCCTAGATATGCTGCATGTGCAGCGTCTAAGGCCAAAGTTCTCCCTGTCTTTAAGAGCTTCCACAGTAAAATCTCATCATCTTTATTTTGATCCTTATTGATTTGTGGTTTTTGCTGAAACCAGGCATGTTGTTGGCATTTGATCTAACTGAGTGTAAGAAAGGCTAATTACCCCCAAGATTCTGCTGCTCTGACATGACAGCTTTCCCTGTAGACCTTTGTGGGAAAGGTTTCTTTGTTCTGAGGGTTATTTTGGGTTTTTTTAACATTACTTTTCATTTCGTGTTTCCTACTTGAAAGCTTTTGAAGATAGGGCTCAAATTTGACCTTCTCCCCTGCATCTGTTTGTCCATTTTTATTACTTCATGCTCATTTTGTATTTCTTATATATAAAATATGATATATATTATTATATATATATATGTACATATATATATATATATAGATGCATACATCTCTATATGCTTCATGCCAGTGTATATACGCATCCAGTAGAATTGAAAGCCTTGATATTGTGCCATTATCATCATTATTATTTTTCCAACTACCACTCTCTGAATGCCTTCAAGTGTATAAAGTGTTGAATTCTCTCTGGTATCTGTACTATGTACACATTTTCATAGGAAGCACAAGAAGATGACAAATGCATTGTATATCAAAACTTGCTCCTCTTAACAATGACATAAAGGATGATCTCAACCATGAAAACTTGGCCTTTTTTCTTACCGCAGAAACCAGTCATGATTAGAAATAATTCTATCAATTACTGTAATTTGCTTTACTGTGACAGCACCATGGTAATAGAGGACTGACCCTCATTGTTGGCCGCAATCATCTATTGCAGAGGTAAGTACGGTACATTAACAGCAGTAGTTAACACACACAAGGTATATGTCGCCTTGCTTGAAAGCCAACTCTAGGATTCAGTGCTCATCTCCGTTTATAAACAGAGATATGTGTGCAGATGTTTCCGTGAACATGTGGCAGGCATGACTAAACACTAGAGTGCACGGAAGGATGTGTTTACCTTCTGACCAAAGTGGTCCCTATTTATCTACTTGCAATTTCTTGCTTTCGAACTACTAGGTTGGCAGGAGCTGGAACAGGGACAGGACCTCACTCCATCGTGCAGCTCTCAGGTCTTGAACTGCTGACCTGCCAACCTTCCAGTCATCAAGCTCAGCATCTTAACCACTAAACCACTGCAGTCCCCTACACCCAGGGGAAAGGCCCCCTTAAATTTGGAAAAAGCAGGATGGACACATGCAAACTTAGTTCAATCAGACCTGCCATGTTTTAAAGCAGAGACTATGGTGGATCAGTGGTTAAGAAGCTCACCTTGTTAGCTGGAAGGTCGGCAAGTCAGCAGTTCAAGACCAGAGTACTGAATGACAGATTGAGTGCCCATCTCTGTCCCAGTTCCTGCCAACTTAGCCATTCGAAAGCAAGAAATTGCAAGCAGATAAATAGGGATCAAATCTTGGGGACATGAAAGGAGCCTCACTTGGGCATCCCCTGAGTGGAGTTCCTCCAGCAAAAATAAAACAGAAGAGAAATCTCTGACATAATATTTTTTGGTGTCTTGAAGGGGTAGAAAGTTACTTGCTTTGTTCTTATTGTAACTGTATGGCACAAGAGAAAAACTGCATTGGGGGACTCTCTCTCTCTCTCTCTGGAACCAAAATATCTTGATTAATTTAGATACAGAGCACCTTGATTTGGTTTGGAGGAGAATTATTTATTATTACCTTGGATACAGTGATGGGATGTAACAGGTTCTCACCAGTTCGCCAGAACCGGTAGTAACTTTTCCCAGTGTCCCAGAGAACCAGTAGCAACTTTTGGGGGGAACCACCTTCGGGGCTTACCTTTTCACTGGTTCCCCCACTGTGCATGCGTGCCAAGCAGCAAAAGAAGAGTATTTTAATGTATATTTTATTTATTTATTTAATTTATTTACTGGTTTGTGTTGTGGGTGGGTTGAGGTGTGTGTGTGCTTATTTTTATTTTATTATTTTTTATTTTTCTTTGGCTCCGCCCATGACATCATGACATCATGATGTTAGCTCCGCCCACACTGTGATGACATCACGGTGGGGTAGTAAAATTTTTGACATCCCACCATTGCTTGGATACCTTGGAGTTGTTATTCAATAAGGAGTCCTTGAATAAGTAGACATCTTCATGATGACATTCCGCACAACTTCTATCATACAGGTTTTTAGCCATTTGGATATCACATCACCTGCTGGCTAGGCAGACCATGCCATGTGCCCTCTGCTTTCACCTGTTTCACCTTATTTATTATTATTTATTGCATTTACATACTGCTCAACTGAAATACTTTCCACTCAAAGCAGTGCACATACAAGTAACAAAATAACTGACACTGGCTTAACTGCTCTATCTATAAAGTATACATCATAGTGCTATGGGTCATGTGCTTTTGTGCAATCTTATATACCCATGACAGATCCTGGATGATACCTGAACGTCACCCGGGGAATCCTACATGAGTTGTCAATCTCTCAGGGGAAATTGGAAGCCTGCATTCGCACAATTGGCAATTTAAAAAATAATTGGGCATTGCATTAAATCCATATGATCCTAGGAAAAGTTCTATTTTTTTATTTCTGAGCCCCCCCCCCCCCCCCGGTCTAAATATCCTTAAAATTGTATGCTATATTGCAATAGATTGACTGTCTGGAAGGATTCTTCTTTCTCTTAACATTTATTAAGCAAATGTAAGTATGTAAAGAATATATGGGTATATAACACACACACAAAATTCAAAAAAAATTAGCCCCAAAATTCTATGTATTAAAGCTTAGCTATGTAACATCTACAGTCAAACTTTTAAGAGCAAAAAGTATAAAGTTATGAAAGTGTATCTGGGAAAGTTTAAATATGGATTGCAGTGGTCTACTAGAATTGGAAATCTCTCAAAATGTATAAAATGCTTCAAAATATATGGATTCAATGCATGATATTTCAAAAGTGAAGCAATTTTACAAAATTCTAAGTTATTTTTCAGTTACAAAAATCTATTAGGTTTAAACCCTCATACAAGCGATATTCAAAAAAATTAACAGACTATAACTTAAAAGATATAAGTATAAAAAGTATAAGAAAAGCAATACAAGATTGACCATTGAGCAGGGGTTGGACTCAGTGGGCTAAAAAGGCCCCTTCCAACTCATTGATCCTATGGTTGATTCTATAGCAAAGGTTCCCAACCTTTTTAAGCCGTGGGCCAGACCATGCCCCCAGGACAGCTGCCATAAAACACATCCGCAGCTGTTGTAAATGTGTTTATGACAGCCGCAGGTACATTTATGGCTGTCATAAATGCATCTGCTTCCCATGCGGCAGTGATGAGGACCACATGAAATAGTGCCATGGGCCGTAAGTTGGGAACCTCTGTTCTATAGCATAAGTGTGTTAAGCAATCACATCATAAACATTATCACCCATTCCGCAGAGTTCCCTCCCAATAAAAGTGCTTTGACATTATGTTCTATGCTTCTCTCTTGCTCTTTGGGGTTAATTTAGTTATGACCTATATATTTCTGCACTTATAATCTTAAAATATTTACTTAATCATGTTGACAGTCTTTACATGAGTTTTGGTGGCAAGCATTGCCCTTTTTATATAGAACTCCATAGACTTTGTGGAAACAGTTAGAATCTGATCCAGAGACCGGATAATTTGATGAGTTTTATTTTGCCTGTCATTTTTAATTATCTTGGAGGAGAGTCAGATCCAGTTAACTCCTGGACCTGTTAATAACGAATTCAGAGAATTTCTATTTCTAAGAATTTACAGCAATATCAGTAGATGGTGCTATTGTATAAAATAGACTCTTTTCCATGCATACCTTTCAGCTACCGGTAGTACCTGTACATGTGTATCAACCTTTCTGCAGTTTACCTTTTAAATTAAACAAAAGACTCTGACTAAGAGAAACACAGGAGGCATTTTATATTGATTTATTTTTCTCCTCTAACTCAGTGATGGTGAACCTTTTAGAGACCAACTGCCCAAACTGCAACCCCAAACCCACTTATTTATCACGAAGTGCCAACACAGCAACCAGGGGAGGGAGGAAACGCTCCCATTGGGCTGCTGGGCAGAGAGGCAGGACAAACTCTGTGCTGGGAGGAGAGAGGAAGTGATCCCATTGGGCTGCTGGGCAGAGGAGCGGGGCAAACTCTGTGCTGGGGTGACTGAACAGATGCCCACAGAGAGGGCTCTGAGTGCCAACTCTGAAATGCGTGCCATAGGTTCGCCACCATTGCTCTGACCCCTTTGAACTATTAAACCAGGGCAGGATGAGGATAAGAAGCCAGGGCAGGATGAGAATCTTGCCACCCTGTGCCCACCCCAACATATTGCATTGTATTGTGATGTAATGTATTGTCTGTAAGCCGCCCTGAGTCGCCACGGCGAGTGGGCGGCAATATAAATTTGAACTAATAAATAAATAAATAAATAATAAACCAGTATACAGTATATACAAAGTGTTTGCAAAGTCTGACATCCTGGCCCTCATTCTACTGTCTTGGCCTGTGAGGCTCATGCCCATGTTGACTATCTAATGGCAGTCTAGTATAGAGCCACTATTGGCTGCAGTATTTAGGCTACAGTATATCCCATTGTATGGCTTAGTGGTTAAGGTGCTGAGCTTGATGACCAACATTCAGCAGGTCAAGACCCGAGTGCTGCATGTTGGATTGAGCTCCCATAATCTGCCCCAGCTCCTGCCTACCTAGCACTTCGAAAGCAAGAAATTGCAAGTAGATAAATAGGTACACCTTTGGCAGAAAAAGTAACCGTGTTCCATGTGCTCTGCCATCTAGTCATATGGTAGCCTGCCATATGACCAGGGAAACATCTGCAGACACAGACAGCGTTGGCTCTTTGGCTGTAATTAGAGATGAGCACTGAACCCTAGAGTCAGACACGACTGGCTTTTGAGCAAGGGAGACTTTTACCTTACGTTTTAAGTAAAGCTTGGAAACTACATTTTTTGAACTACATTTCCTAGCATTCACTGTTTGCTTCCCCCATCAGCACCAACCTCATGTACTTATTTGAGACTCTGCTCACATTGCCACTACCATTGGCAGAAGGGCTTTGAAAGACCTCCAAAGACAGCATATTTCTATATCCAAATCCCACTCACCTTTTATTGCAAAGGAAATGCCGTCACGTGACCCTTATTTTCATCCTATCACCTTTTGCCTTTCGCAACAGGATGGTAGTTCAGAGATGCCAAAAGCATTCAGCATGTATACAGTCTATAATCAGTGGTGGGTTGTTCCCGGTTCGCCCGAACCAATAGCAAAAATCCCAGGTGGTTCTCCGGGGGGAGCGGAGGAGTAACCACCTGGGATTGGTTTTTGTTTGTATTTTTAGGCATCCGAACCGGGGGGGGGGGTTTTCAAAATTGGAGCCAAAATGGCTGCCAGGAACTGCACGTGCATCAAGCCTCCATTTGACACATGCACAGTTCTATTTTTTACTGTGCATGCGTCAAATGGAGGTTTGATGCATGCGCAGTTCCCGGCAGCCATTTTGGCTGCCGGGAAAGGAAGGGCGCAGGCAGCACCTGAAGCAGCGGCAGGGCCACACCGCTAGGCTGCCATGCCGTTGTGGCGGTTTGCCACAGCGGCGCTTTGCCGCGGTGCCACTGCCTCTGCTGCTCCTCGACAAGTGACCCAGGGTTTGTGTTTGGGGTGGGTGGGTTGATTTGAGGTTGGGGTGGGTGGGTGGGTGTATTTTAATGCAATTTTTATTTTAATTAATTAATTAAATAATTAAATTTATTTACGGGTTTGTGTTGTGGGTGGGTTGAGGGGTGTGTGTGTGTTTTATTATTTTTTTATTTGGCTCCGCCCATGACATCATGATGTCATGACGTTGGCTCCACCCACACCGTGATATCACGGTGCGGTAGCAAACATTTTGACAACCCACCACCGTCTATAATGTACACACATTGCAAGTCTATACCATTGTTTATATGATGAATATCTTTCTTTCTGCTGTTTTTTAGATGCCTAGTAGGTTTTTGTCTACTGAAAGGCATTTAATCACCTAACGGGATAAGTATTGCAATCTTTGCACTGCAGCTACACATTCAAATTAAGCTAATTTAATTTAAACAATTATTCACCGCCCAGAGTATTTTGAGTTGGGTCGCAATATAAATCAAATAATAAATAATAAATACAATTCATAAAAGTGCAACTATTAATCTAACACAAAATTCTAGTGCCTTTAATGGGGTTTTTCATAAGAATGTGCTTTCAGCTAAAGTTACTCATTTGAAAAAAAAACAGCTCTGCTGATCTTGGACCATAATAAAGTTTGATTTGAAATAAAACAGAAGCAGGGAACCTTTTTGTTTCTAGATAGCCAAATTATACCTGGGAACAATCCAATGTGTGTAAAATAGTTATAAATAGATGGACTCTGATTCTGTAGGGATTTTTTAAATAGGCAACCATCATAAACACTAGTTGTCCATCTTTATGCTGCATAAGGTTGATCACATCATCACCCACAGTCATTTTTCAGAAATCAAAAGTTCCTGATTCCGAAGTCCCAAAATCCTTTGGAATGTCTTTCATCATAAGAAGCCATTGGGTGCTATGGAGGAGGGTCTTTCTCAGAAATTGAAGAACCTCTTCTGTCCTGCATTCCCAGATGCCATCCCATAATGAGATAATGCTAGAGGAAGCCACGAAACCTTGGGGGACAGCAAAGGATCGGAAACTTTTAATTTTGCCAAAAGAAAAATTGCTATGGCTGATAATAATAATTATTTTGTGTCAGAAATTATTCTGGGTTGAAAAGATTTTTGCAGGAGAAATTCCAAATCAGGTTCCTTTCATGTCCCCAAGAGCTGGGACAGAGATGGGCACTCAATCTGTCATGCAGTTGTCTCAAACCGTCAACTTGCATGCCTTCCAGCCAACAAGGTGAGCTTCTTAACCACTGAGCTTCTATGGCTGATGATACCATCAAGCCTTATACAAGATGCCTATGAATCTGGGATTTTTAAAAGTGCCTAACAAGGATTTGTTTAAGGAGAAAATGAGATGAAAGCAACTGGAGCAATTCCAATAAATCCACAACTTACGACAAGCCTCTAATTGCAACAAAATATAGGGACGAATGGCATTCCAATAAGAGTTTTTCAACTCTAGCTGGACAGAAAGATTTTTCTACTCCAGACCTTATATACAGCCGTGGTTTGGAACACAACCTTAGGAACACAACCTATCATCATCTGGTTTCAAAGCTGCTGCTAAATAAAGATTGGTCCCTGCTCCCTGTTCTTTCACTGACCAAAGGGCAGTCAACAAGCCAGCAGCTGAACCATGTGTGAAGTTCCCTCCTGTTGAAAACTCTCCTACACCATTTAGAGAAAAATCATAGGATTAATGACAAATTTGTTAGTTTTTGAAAACTATGCGTTACCACGAAGTGCCTGAGTTCGCCATCAAAACCTGTGGGATTTGCTTTACTTATAAAATAGGCAAATTTGCTTTATTTTTACTAACCACACAATGCAAACTGAATCGCACCCATCAACCACTTTTTGCTCTCAAAGTGGCTTTTTTTCTCTACTGCTGAGGGCTTCTGTTTTTTCATGCTGGAACAATTCAATTGGTTTCCCCTTCCCCCATGTGGTCAGTTGTGATTCCTTGTCATAAAGATGGGGAGCATATCTGTACATGGTTTTGGGCAGTTGGGAAAATGTTCAGGACTGAGAGAATACATCTTTCGGCCAGCTTCCTTTTTTTTTTTAAGATTAGCGCTAGAAGAACCTTTCATCTTATTGTTGCGTCAATAACTGAGCAGGATATTGAAGGGAGTTTTTTCAGAGACTTCATTATTAAAAGAAGGCATTGCTGCCACTAGAGAGAGGTGAGGGGGAAGGAAGGAATCCCATGTGTTGTGTGTCTACAGAGTTCAAAGCCCTGTTTTCTCTTTGCCAAACTCCAAAGAGGAAGAGGTGGAATGGCATACTTTAGATGAAGAGGATTAGCGCTAGAGTAGCCTTTCATCTTATCTTTAGGTCAATAACTGAGTGAATATGGAGGAGGAGGGGGTAACCCGTAATGTGGTGGGTGAGTGGGTGGATGGACACACTTGCCCTTCAAAGCCCTGACTGTTCCCACTTTGTGGGACATATTGTAACATTCTTGGGCTAATAAGATTGATAAAGAGGCTCCCTCTTGTAGTTGTGATTGTTTTATCCACACATAAAACCAGTAAGACCCAAAACCAGTGGCAGAGATGGGAATAGAAGGATAAAGAACAGGCAAATTTGGGATGAGAGGAAAGAGGGGCTGTATCCAGGGTGAACAATGAACTCCCAAAACATTTTATGTGTCTCCACTCCCCATGCAACCACTGACTCCAACATAATAAAAGCTTTGAATTAAATCGAAGCGAAGTCAAATCGTTCTGCCTTGGCATTCCAAATCCACCTTAAATTGGATTAATCTTTACTTTAAAAAAATACTAAAATTTAGACTAGCAGGTTAATTTAAATGAGTTAATTCTGAACTATGTTCACAATATTAGTTGGTAAGGAACATGAATGGAAGGCATTTCCGACCTGCTTGTGTGCTTACCATAAGGATCTGGTAGGCTATTATATGAATAGAATACCAGACAAGACAGGATAGTCTTTAATCTTGTCCAGTGTGGTGGTGCTTCTCTTGCTTGTCATTTACATCATCTTGAAGCAGAGGAACTAGTTGGCTTTTATTTACCAAGCAATATTGCTGGGATGTAGGGAATCTATCTTTGCATATTGTCTACTTGCGTTTCTTAAGACATTTTCCCAGAACAGCCACAGCTTGCCAAGCAGTAGTAATCACCCTCTGCATCATCTGGTGTCATTAATGACTTTGCTTTGTCCTTTGAATCTCCATTAACTGGGACATGCGGCGCTGGGAATTAATTGTCGTTCTTCCGGTAATGGCTCATGAAAATGACTAATTCAGGCAGTAGTGTGTGCATAGGGATGATGTAAGCAGGACCAGCAGGACAGGGTAAAAAGGACCATGGACACAATGATTAATGGCACCCCATCAAGGGGCCTGGTCAGGCTTCTGTTATTGCCACTTGGCTAAGACTGCAAACACAACGAAATGATCAAGCACCTGGCAATTGCAAATGATGAGTTGTGCTCAGCTTAAGATTGTCGCACGTTGCTAGCTGAGGCTGCATGGTTTTTATTTGTATCCATTGGTGTCTTGGTGATTCTGTCTTGCCTTTCTCTTCATTCCAACCCCAAAGATTCTTTTCAAAATGAGAACAGGGGAATCTGGCACCTCAGTGAACATGGCACAGGCCACCAGCAGATTCACATCAACACAGAAGTGTTCTACATGTTGAGTAGAACTACTGTGTAGCCAGCAGGTTTTTTTTTTTTTTAAAAAGTCTGGCTTATTACAATAAATGTCTTGTATTATGGGTCAGAGAAGGTGCACAAGCCAGTCACCATATCTAATTGATTCTTCATTCCACTCCACCCTTGTTGTACAATACAGTAATACCCCGCATAACGAATTTAATTCGTTCTGCGAGGCTGCTCGCTATGCGAGTTTTTCGCTATGCGAGTCAGACTCGCATAGCAAAAATCCCTATGGAAAAACTCACATAACGAGCTTTTTAAGGGAAAAACTCGCATAGCAAATTTTTTTCATTATGCAAGTTTTTCCCCATAGAAAAGTTCGCTATGCGAGCGTTTCCATAGGGGAAGTCTGACTCACATAAATTTTCGCTATGCAAGTTGGACTTGCATAGCCAAAATATTCATTATGTGAGTCAGCTTGCTTTTTGAAAAACCTGCTCGTTAATCGAGTTTTTCACTAAGCGAGTTGCTCGCTAAGCGAGGTTTGACTGTAGTTAAGCAGCAGAACTACAGTCAAAACTCTACTCACAATCTGAAATTGATCCCAGCAGGCTCAAGGTTGACTCAGCCTTCCAAGGTCAGTACGAGTATCCTGCATGTTGGGAGCAAAAATGCTGATTACCTTGTGAATAACTCAGAGAATCCTCTAATCTAAGCACTATGGGGCAATATATAAGTGTACCTGCTATTATCACCTTCACTTCTTTCACCTTCTAGCAGTTTTGAATAAAATTGAATAAAAGGTGGGAAAGACAGATGATCTAGCTTTTTGTTTCTGGATATAATACCTCATCCTCACATGACTCTAGGCAGTTCTATTTTATTTGGGTTTTGATGATATGAACCTAAAGAGAGAAAAGGTGTCCCTAACTCCTGCCTTTCAAAGTTATTCTCAGCCTAGAATGCACCAAGAAGGAACAAACAGGCAGTAAAAATATTTTTTAAAAAATTTATTGGTTCCCAGCACAGCACTGAAGGAAACAGAGGCACACACTATCAAAATCCAAGACATTCCTTGTGACCCCCACCAAAAAGGATTCAAAACCTGAATCAGACTGCTCTATTGCCAAAACTGGTGAACTAGCTTCCTTCCACCTAGAGAGCCAAAGGCTTCAAAGAATATGGTTATTTGCTACTATGGCACAACCAAAGAAGGGCCAGAATGGATGGTTCTGAGAGATGACACAGAAGAGAGCCATGTATTCCCCTTTCTGCTATGAAATCTGTTTCAGGGCTAAAGCTGATTCTCACTCTCATGACTTTCTGCTCTCCTTTACACTCTTGAATGTGCAACTACCTGGATACAAACAGTAGCTTTGTCCTCGCCTGAATGCCTCTGACCAGAGAAGTCGTCACAAAGCAGTGCTTTAAGCTGAAGAAATGCCAAAGAGAACAAATAGGTCGAGCTTAAAAGAAATCAACCCCAACTGCTCCTTGGAAGGTCAAATATTGAAGATGAAGCTAAAATACTTTGGACATCAAATGAGAAGACAGAAGACACTTGAGAAAGCCTTGATGATGGGAAAGGTCGAGGGCAAAAGAAGGGAGCGGCAGAGAATGAGATGGCTAGATGGCATTGTTGACGCAAAAGGCACAAAACTGGGTGGGTTGAGGAGGATGGTGGAGGATAGGGGTGCCTGGCATGTGATGGTCTATGGGGTCGCAAAGGGTCAGAATTGACTGTGTGACTGAACAACAGAAGCTGAAAAGTAGAAAACAACCGACCACCACCCTGGACAAGGGTGATGTCTGATCTGGGCACGTGGCATGAGAATCTGGGACAAACACTCTGATTGGGCCAAGCAGCTGCTTTGAGGAGCCCACAAGGAGAGGGCATGGAAGGGACAACCGAAACCACCAGAATTTTGCAACCCCTAGGGAGATGTGCAATGCCTCAGATTCTGGAGCCAATGTATGGTTGCCCTTGAGATCTGCCATGTGTGACTATGCCAGCAATCACAGATAAAGACCAGTTCACCACACAATCACTCTCATCATCTTCTTATGCAACACTCCCCTTCTGTGGTCAAAAACAATGGAAGAGAAATTGGCAGGAAAACCTCCCAAGTCTAAAACAAATTGTCCCATTCAACCTAGGCACCCCTTGTCCCTGGACTAAGACACGTACACACCCCACATCCACACAATAGTAAACTTCAACTTATCGCTTGCAAAGGGGGCTGGCACATGCCTGGCTGGCTCCCTGATTCGAGGCGGCTTGTGTTGTTGCGCTTTAGCTCCCTTAGTAAAGGTCAAGTCTCACTTGCTTGAAAGTCAGTTGTGTCCGACTATAAGGGTGATGCTCATGTTTTCAGCCAAAAAGCCAGTGCTGTCTGCAGACGTCTCCATGGTCATGTGGCAGACACATAATGCCATTACTTTTCCCACCGAAGTGGTGCCTATTTACCTACTTGCAATTTATTGATTTTGAACTGCTAGATGGGCAGGAGCTGGGACTGCTGACCTTCTGGTTGTCAAGCTCAACATCTTAACCACTAAGCCACTGCGGCCCCTTTAGCTCCCTTAATGCAAGCCTTTCTTTCAAGGCTTCCACCATCCTGAGGTTTGTGGTTGCCAGACACCCTAAAGGCAGAACCAAACCCTAGCTCTCCTAATAGTGCCCCCCCAAACAAGGACTTGGATCCATGATCAATCAAAGAGATCCCCTTCCAAATGAAATGAGGATGGGGCTGCCACACAAACCGAGCCTCTCAGGCACACGATTTAGGGACTGAAGGAGCCCTGGTGGCACTGTAGTTAAACTGCTGTACTGCAGCCAGAACATTGTGAGCAGTGGTGGAATTCAAAAAAAAATTTACTACCTACTCTGTGGGCGTGGTATGGTGGTCCTTTTTTTGTTGTTCAGTCGCACAGTCAATTCCGACCCTTTGCGACCCCAAGGACCACTGTCCGCCAGGCGGAAAGCCTTGCATTGCACCTAAATTAGGACTTTATTTTAAAAATTGGAGGGTGGGGGCAACTTGAATTTCTGCTGCCGGTTCTGGTGAACTGGGGCAAACCTGCTGAATCCCACCACGGATTGCGAGTTCAATCCTGATGGGCTCCAAGGTGGACTCAGCCTTCCAAGGTCGATCAAATGAATCCCCAGCCTGTTTTGGGCAAAAGGCTAATTAACTTGTGAACCGCCCAAAGTGAACTAAACGCTGGGAGGGGGTATATAAGTGTGATAGCTTTTTGCTTTGTTTTTAAGTAGTTCCTCCCAGTCCCAAGGTGCAATAATATAATTTATTGTCAGAGATTACTCTGGGTCGGAAGGATTTTTGTTGGGAGAAACTGGACTGTTGGCATTGTTCTAATCTTTGTGTAAATTTGATGAGTTCTGCGATTTCTTATTGTTGTTCGAAATTGATACCTATTGAATTTTGACGATGTAATGATGCTGAGATGTTTTGTGGTGTTGATACAGTACTGAGTACAAGTAATACCTCATATAACATTAGTATCGAATAACACTAAAACCGCATAACATTAAGGAATCTGGGGAGAAGAATTGCATCGGATAACATTAAGATCCTATGGGATGCTTCAGATAACAACCGCTAAAGCCTGTGTGGTTACAATGTATCTCTATGGATCCCATAGAGGATCAGATAACACTAAAAATCATATAACACCAAGACTTGTGGAACCAGGTTTTAGTGTTATATGAGGTTTTACTTGTATTATTTTTCTTATATTTACATGTTGTGTTTATAAATTTGTTGTGTTTCTCTGTGCTTGTGAACCGCCCTGAGTCGGCCCAACCTGAGTAGGGTGGTATAAAAATTAGAATAAATAAATAAATAAAATAAATAAAATAAAAATAAATAAAACTCCGCTCCATGTCCCCAAGGGCACCCCTCGGGTATCGAACCCCAACCTTCCAGTCTCCAAGCGTCTTAACCAATAAGCCACGGGGGGCGGGAGGGGAGCTGCAATGACAGCGCTTGAGACAGCAGGGGGAGCCCTAGGGACCGGCCCCCTCCTTTCCCTTCTATCATCCGGGTGACGACGTTCTTTCTCCCCGCGCAGCCGCAGGTCTCTATGGTAGAGCCCTACTCAACCACCCTAACCCCACACACATAGACACACACACACACACACACATCCGCCTCCCCCCGCCCGCGCTTTGTAGTGCTGAGGGAGGGAAAGATGGCGGCGCGGGCGGGCTTCCAGGCTGTAGCTCCCAGCGGCGGCCCAGGCCCAGGCCCCGGGGCGGGAGTGCTGGGGCCGGTGGCGGGGCCTGCTGTGCGGATGGGCCCGGCCCCGGGGCAAGGGATGTACCGCTCTCCCCTGCCTGGCGCCGCGTACCCGGTACCGACCCGGCCCGGCTGAGGGGGAATGGGGCGGGGCTTGTGGGTGTGGGCGGGGCTAAGGGGGGAGATGGTGGGGAGACGGAGAGGGGCTCAGCTGCAGTGGGCGGGGCTAAGAGGGAGCTGGGAAAGGGAAGGGAGCGCAGGAGGGGGAATCATTTCGGGAAGATGGAGGACAGGAGGAGGAGGAGGAGGAAGGGGAGCGCATCCAGCAGCGCATGAGAGTTTGGGACGGAGGAAGGGAAATATGGGGGTGAGGGCCCGAAGGATGGGGGTTTGGGGAAGGAGGGACTGAACTCTTGGTATTTATTCATAGGGATCTGGAAACGAGATGGCCGGGAAGGGGTGGGGGTGGGGAGAATGGAGGAGATGATGATGATGATGATGATGATGTGAATCCAGGGCTAGCCTGAACCAACTATTTGTTTATTTATCACGTTTTATATCCTGCCCATCTAGGATATTTCCCCCACTATGGGCAGCTTACAGTATTATTATTTTTTTAAGAAATACAATAGAAATTAAATAATGATAATGCTTTTATGAATTGTAATGGCTGGCAGGGCAAGTGTGGGGACACAATAATGTGGGCTCCCATCCAGGATGGCTAATTTAAGGGTTGCCATCCCCCCACCACCTGGTATTTGTATCCGTTTTAAATGTGTTTTATCTATTTTTAAGGTTTTACTGTTTTAAATTTTTTATGAATTGATGAATTTTTAAAGTTTTAACTATTGTATGTCATGGACTACCCATTATGCTAATGGGCTCTGTAAGCCGCCCAGAGTCGGGTCTTCCCGAGTGGGGCGGGGTATTAAATACAAATAAATAAATAAATAAAAATAAATAAATAATGCTCTTTTTTTTGAATTTTAAAAAAGTTTTAAATATCAAGTTTTTTAGGATGACGGTATTTTAATCTGTAAGCCGCTCAGAGTCGGGCTTGCCCGATTGGAGCGGGGTAGCAAATACGAATAATAAATAAATAAATAAATAAATAAATAAATTTGAGGATGTAAATAATAATAATAACAATGTTGCGGTGGCCTGATATTGGGCGGATGTCATCTAGTAGTCCTTTTTAATTCCTTTGTTTTAAATAGGTTAGCGTTGTTATATGCTGGTGGTGCCTCTGACACGAGGAAAGAAAGAAAAGAAAGGTTAAATAATAAACGAGATAAATAAATTACAAATAGCCACACAAAAACTTGAAGAAGGTGGAAGGAGCTCTTACTTAAGGCCTCTTTCTGGGCTGCTTCATACTGTGGATTCATTCATTTTTTATAATGGGGCGGTTCGTGCTTTTTATCCTTTGTTTTACAGCTCCTTCGTTGTTTTTTATGGTTGGATTGTTTCTCTGTAGGAAAAGCTGAAGCGGCATACAGGAAATGGGAGGGGGGGAAGCATTGAAATGGTTTAGTGGCATGTGTGACCATTGTTAATGTATATGAGATAAATGTTCAGGATTCTAGAAGTGGGATGGTAAAAGAATGGACTGGTAAAGGTCAGATTGTCCTGCTGCAATAATCAAGTGTGTAAGGGTGGGTGGAGTTTATTGCAGACCCACACAACTCTTTTTTCTTTCCTTTTTCATTTGATTATCAATTCTAGTCAAATAATATTGCCATCCCTGGATTACAGTACTTTTGGTGGCAGAAATTGCTATGTTTGAGTACTGTATTTTCGTAACAGGAATAGCACAATTTTAAATCCAAAAATACTTGTGGAGAACAGCCTGGGCCATTCTCTGTGAAATATTATATTTTTGGATGCGGAACGCTTTATCTGTAGGGATGTGTTGATGTACCACTTGTTTCTGCTGCTTTTGATAGTTAACTGGAAAAAATTATATACAGTTGGGAAGAAAAATGGTTGCAGTTGAAATGGAAGGCCGGGGGAGGGGGGGTTCTCTTGCTAAGGAGAAGAGGTAGTTTTCTTGACTGGGGCTCCTCAGAAATCCTGTTTCTGTCTCTTGCTTTTGTCCCAGCGCCCTGGCATGCTGCCTGGTAGCCGCATGAACCCTCAGGGACCTGCAATGGGACCTCCAGGGTATGGCGGGAGCCCTTCGGTCCGACCTGGGATGGCTCAATCAGGAATGGATCAGTCTCGTAAAAGGCCAGCTCCTCAACAGATGCAGCAAGTACAACAGCAGTCGGTTCAGAATCGTAACCACAAGTAAGAAGCTTTTCTTTTCTCATGCAAGGGAGTCATTGTGGATACTGTCTCTTTTGTGCTTTGTGTTCATGTTTCAGTTCAGTAGTGGTGAACCTATGGCATGTGTGCCAGAGGGGGCACTCAGAGCCATTTTTGTGGGCACACATGCTGTCATCCCAGCACAGAGTTCGTCCCACACCTCTGTCCACCAGCAGCCCAATGGGAGCGCTTCCTCCCTCCCCCCAGCACAGAGTTTGCTCTACCCAGCAGCCCAATAGGAGTGCTTCCTCCCTCTCCACCAGCACAGAGTTTGCCCCACCTCTTTGTGGAATAGACGGCAGCCTGTTGAGTTTGGGCACTCAGTCTCTATAAAAGGTTCACCATCACTTATGAGTCACATATAATGTGTTGCTTCATAATATATTAAAAATAGACAAAATCCTTCTTAAGTTTTTATCGAGGGCTCAAACTTACCATTTTCCCATTTTATTTTCTCCTTGTTCAGTGCTAAGAAGAAGAAAATGGCAGATAAGATTCTACCTCAGCGGGTGAGTGAGGTGTCCAGGCATCTGTGGATCTGCCCTGCTTGAGTAGTAGCAGTTGTGTACTCTGTTTGACTGTGGCCGTGTTCTGTTGTAGATCCGGGAACTGGTACCGGAGTCTCAGGCGTACATGGATTTATTGGCATTTGAAAGGAAACTGGACCAGACCATCATGAGGAAGCGGCTGGATATTCAGGAGGCTTTGAAACGCCCTATTAAGGTACAGAAGAATGTCCATTAAGGATGAGGGGGTTGGACTACACATCCTGTAATTCTCCATTCTGGGAGTTTTAGCTGCCAAACACCTTACAGAGAAAGATGGAAGGCTTTTAGGCCTAGCTCTGCCCAGCTTTCTGTTCATCAAAAAAGTATCTGCCAGGCACTAAAGCAAGAATATGAAGCTTAAGTATAACTAGGCCTCAAAGCCTTCTAAGTTAGGACTTTTTTCCAGGTGAGCCACATTTTTATAAGTTGCCTGTATGTTAACAGAACTCCCAGAATGAGAAGTAATGAGAGCTGTAGTCTAAAAAGTCATATTCCTGTTGTCCATAAACTAGAGGGACACTTATGTGTGTTTTTCCAAGAGTAGTAGGAGGCAGACTCAAATGCAGAGTGATGTGAAAGCACAGGCCATTCAATTCTACTCCTGTCTGCTCTCCATTAAGTTTCTTTGTAGCACCGGATAGACATGCTGGTGTACATTTTGGTTGGAAAGACCATTGCTACTACAGTCATGCGTCGCATAACAAATTTAATTCGTTCTGCGAGGCTGCTCGCTATGCGAGTTTTTCGCTATGCGAGTCGGACTTTCCCTATGGAAAAACTCACATAATGAGCATTTCAAGGAGGGAAACTTGCATAGCGAAAAAATTTTGCTATGCGTGTTTTCCCCATAGAAACACTCATTATGCGAGTCGGACCGCTTAGCGAAAAACTTGTTCATTATGCGGGTTTTTCGCTAAGCGAAACACTCGTTATGCGAGGTTTGACTGTATTTTGACATAAACTTCCTTTGTTAAAATATTTTTATCCTTAAACCAAAGTCCTGTCTGTGCTTTCAAGTTGTTAAAACAAGAGGAATGATGCCAAGCAAATTGGGAGACAATGGAATTATATTTTTTTCGCTTGTTCTTGTACCAGCTCAGTCAAAAGAAATCATTCATTGAGACCCGCTTTCTTGTTTCAAATTCCTCAGCATGGTGCTGACTCCCACACCCAAGAGGGAATTGCACAATTCAGTGGTACATTTGGTGTGTGTTTATTCTCTTTTCGCCCTTTTCTCACTAATGAGAAACAGTTTTCCTCAGTCGTGTTGTAATCATATACCTCTCCTTTTCTAGATTTCTTTAATCCCAGTAGGTTTCCCTTAATCCTTGTCTTTCCTCTTGTGCCTACAACAGAGTGACCTCCAGCACACAGACTAATTTCCAAGGCCTCGTCAAATAACCTTTGGATTTCTTGCAAAATTGGGTGTTCTCTTCTCTGTCATCCATTGGCTAGGGACAAAGAAAGGGGGCGGATAGGGACGGCCTGGACCACCATTGATTTCAGACTTGCATATCAACAGTATATGACCCTTGACAGCTTAGTCCTAAAAGAATAAGGCCCTCGGCTAATGAAACGGTTCCCTAAAAAGTAGCTTCTGCCACCAAATGTATACACTCTTTAAATCAGAGATTCTCAACCTGCAGCTCATGGGCTGGATGCAGCCAATGGTGCCATTTCATGTGGCTCATCTTCTAAATTATAAGGGAGATTTGCCTCTCTTACTGCTTTTCTCAGCTTAAGATAAAAGAACAACATAGGTGTGACAAATAATGTGGTTTCCTGGCCACTGTCTCTCCACTTGATGGTTTCCTCTCCTTTGTTATACTAGGGCCATAGGAAGAATTTACAGAGAAGTAATTCTTACGCTTCCATGGGTGAAAATGTTGAATCCATAGGCAGCCCTGTTTCCACAATGCTTGAATGTTAACTGTGGCCAATCGTGTTGCTTAGTGTAGTAAATGAGACTAGAACAGGCTTATTGAATTAGGGGGATTTTGTGAGTCAATTTCTCCATAGGTTCCAGTGATTTAAATGGACCTATTCCAACTGTGACTGACTTAAGCATGATAAGTCACACTTAAAGCGGGCTCATATGAATCAGTGGAACACAGAAGAGTTGACTCCCTAAATCCCATTGATTTATTGAGCCTGCTCTAGTATAAGCAATAGGATTTTGGCTGAGAAGTCTCTGGTTCCAGAATAAATTTGCATTAGTGTCTATTTTTCTTTCTTGGAGATTATATTAAGATCCACTTAAATATATCTGAATGCTAGCTTTTTGAAAGAAAAAATGGCATACTTTTCAGAATGTGAGAAAGTTTTCAGAATTTAGCAAGGTTTTCTCAAAGTGCACAGGGGTTTTTAATTAAGTCCTTACGAAAGCCCGGGGCGGGGGGGCTTCACCAAATGCAGATGTGACCACAATAAGGGAACAAGCTGCTGTCTTTGGCGCTCAAGGTATAACGTTAAGGATTAGTATTGTTTGCTTTCAGTTTTCCAACAAGTTTGTACTGCAATCTGCTTCCTTTCAGCAAAAGCGGAAACTGCGCATTTTTATCTCTAACACCTTCAACCCAGCCAAGTCAGATGCAGAAGATGGAGAAGGCACTGTGGCTTCCTGGGAGCTCCGGGTGGAAGGACGACTACTAGAAGATGTGAGTGAAGGGTAGCATTAGTATAACCATGTTGGCCTCTGTAGAACATTTTGAGCATTGTGGCATTAACACCTTGTGTTATTTGAACTAGATTAGATGAAGGGCAGCTGAATGGGCAGCGTTACTTCCTTAAGATAGAGGCTGTGACTGTTATCCGGTCTTGAAACATGGCTAATGCTAATATTATCAGTGGATGCATCGGCATAAACAAAGCTGCCTTTTTGTGAGAATTGTCATGTTACTCAGTATTAAATCTTGTTTGCCCTCAGAGAGCTCTTTGCACCCTGTACCATCCAGTGCTCCTGCTTATAAGGATCCTTGCCTGAAAAGGTACAGATTCTGTGCTCATCTGTTGAACAATGGTGCCTTCTGAGCACTGCTAGAGAAGCTCCCTCCGGCTCTGCTTTTGATCAGCCTGTCACTGTTACAGTCGAACCTCGCATAAAGAGCGCCTCGCTTAAAGAGTAACTTGCTTAAAGAGCAGGATTTTCTCTTAATGTTCGCTTCGCTTAACAAAACCAACCAAAAACTTGCTTAACAAATAAATCGGGGTTCACAATCCCCCCCACACACACACACACACAATTGGTCACTTACAATGGTGTTTCACTTAAAGAGCAAATTTGCTTAAAGAGCAATCCTGTGGAACGCATTATGTACTTTCAATGCTCAGATGTGTCAATTGCATACATGTACATATCAGAAAGCAAGTTTCGTGAGGGTGAGTGAAAGTGGCACAAAAGTGAAATGCCTTACCTTTGTACGTGACACAGAGTTTACTAATCTTGAAAGGATGGCTTAGTTGGTTTAACACTGCATAACTGCCAGGGAGTGGTGGTGTAAGATTCTGAAGATGCCCTGAGTGGATGATTTTTGACACTGTAAGATGCAATGTTCAGGTCATTCTCATGGGAAACAACTTTTTGTATCTTCCACAGTGGGGAAGGAATCATTTTGCCCCTTGGAGCCGTTTCTCCTTCAGTTTCTGCAACTTGAACAGTGGGTGTGGGTGTGTGCATTGCTGATAGCCTCTTGTAGCGCTGTTCCTCTTGTTTTATTTTTTTACAGACTGCTATGTCCAAATACGATGCTACTAAGCAGAAGAGGAAATTTTCATCTTTCTTTAAGTCTCTGGTCATTGAACTGGACAAGGATCTCTATGGTCCAGACAATCATTTGGTGGAGGTAAGATATGCCTCATGCAGTCACACTCAGCTTTCCAAACTTTATAATAATTCTTAACCAAGCTGTGGGGTCCGGAGAATAAGTAAACCACATTGTGCTCACTTCTTGTAATACCTCTTTGTTTCTTGTGTTTCTTTTTTTTAAAAAAATGACCTCAATCCCTGTAACCTAGTGATGGTGAACCTTTTAGAGACTGAGTGCCCAAGGAGGAGGAAGAGGCATGCGGGTAGGCACCACGCATGCGCACGCACCCATGTGAAGTCACTGGTGCATCTTTGGCGGCATCAAGTGGGTGCATGCACATGCGTGGGGTGTGTGCATGCATGGTGGGTACATGCGCTGCTTGAGATGAACCGGTGATGTCTCATGGGTGTGGGTGTCACCTCCCGTGGGTGACTTCAGCCTCCCCTCTCGCCTCCCCATTGGTGGAGGGAGAGGGATGGGTAGGGAAGTGATGCTGCCATTGGCACTAGCAGTGTGGGGCGGGTTTTGCCGACAGTGGCACACGTGCTAACAGAAAGGGCTCTGTGTGTCATAGGTTCGCCACCATTGCCCTAACCGTTTCCCTTCTGCTTCCTTAGTGGCACAGGACTGCTACCACTCAGGAGACGGATGGTTTCCAGGTAAAAAGACCTGGTGATGTGAATGTGCGCTGTACTGTCCTCCTGATGTTGGACTACCAGGTAAGAAGGATAGAGGGAGGCGTTGGTGGTAATGCCATGGAACTGTATAGCCTTTCCTTAGACCTGTCCGAATGCTTTGCTTTTCATTTTCTTTGAGAAAGTTTCTCCTTGGTAGTTCTTTATATTTGCATGAAGAAAGTGTGATGGAAGTAATTGGCTTTCTGCTCTATTATACCATCCCAAGGACTTGTTTCTCTTCTCCAGTGCCCTTTTTTAAGAAAAGAAAAATAACATTGCTGGTTTTTGTCCTTTTGAGAGTTTGTTATCTCTTTGCAGCCTCCACAGTTCAAACTGGACCCACGTTTAGCTCGCCTTTTGGGGATCCACACCCAGACACGCCCCGTGATCATCCAGGCCTTGTGGCAGTACATCAAGACTCACAAGCTGCAGGACCCCCATGAACGGGAGTATGTCATTTGTGACAAATACCTCCAGCAGGTAGGAGCAAAGAGGCCCCTCAGGTAGCAGCTTTGCTTGGAATGTCAAGCGTTCGCTTTTCCTGAACTACATCACTTTCTTCTTTTCTCTGCAGATATTTGAGTCTCAGCGAATGAAGTTCTCAGAGATCCCCCAGCGGCTTCATGCTCTGCTTATGCCTCCCGAACCCATCATCATCAATCATGTCATCAGGTGAGACTAGAAGGACTACTTGAAAATTAGGAATCTTAATTAGCAATGAGACTGTCAGGAAGTATCCTGTGGATATTTGCAAGATCAGTAGAAAGACTGGCCACACTAGGGTATGCTTTCTACTTTTGATAACATTTTCACTTTGAGTTGTACAATGCGGGAATATTTGAAAGTGCATTTGAATGTCATCTTTCTGCAATTTTGATGCTGAAGCAGATCATTGTTTTATCTCAGAAATGAAAATGTTCTGGAACCCTTTCCAGCAAAGGAAGAGAGAAAAGCAGGCCAGCTAGCCTATCTTAGACAGGCTGAGCCAAGTCTGTATTCTGTTGTAATGTCTCGTTTGTCTTGTTTCTCCAGCGTTGATCCAAATGACCAGAAGAAAACTGCCTGCTATGACATAGATGTGGAAGTGGATGATACTCTGAAAACACAGATGAATTCCTTCTTGCTCTCCACAGCCAGTCAGCAGGAGATAGCTGCACTGGATAACAAGGTCTGAGCTTCTGGAGGTGGTCTTTCCACTGTCACCCCTCCTGGCATTGAGCGTTGAAAAGAGAATCCTCTTTGAATTATTGTATGTGAGATGTCTGAGAAGTAACACTTCCTCTCTTTCCTACCAGTCTCTAGTACAGGGGGTCCCAATCTATGGCCTGTGGGCCAGAACTGGCCCACAACACCATTCCAACCGGCCCGTCGCTGTCTCTCCCACACCTGGAAGTAGAAATGGGCACGTTTATGTCAGCCGTAAAACGTGTTCGCGCATGTGCAAATGCGCCTAGGACTGACGTAAACATGGAAGTGAGGCATGGTCCGGCCCGCTTCCGGGGGGTGTAGTCCAGCCCACTCAGCTGTTCCAGGGGCATGTTCAGGCTTGTGGCGCAAAAAGGTTGGCCACCCCTGCTCTAGTAGCAAGAGACTGTTGCACGCTGTAGTGTTGGGAAAGTATTACTGTCAAGCTCTTCTGACAAACGCAACAGTATAGCAAAGATTATGCCTGAACAGTGGCCAGAATCCTATTATTTATGCACTTTGACAGAAACAAAACAGAAGGCAGCCTCAGTTGGAACCTTGTCCTCCTATGCACCTCTGTGAGTTGCAGGGATTTCTTGTGACGTCCACCACATGGCAGCCGGGCACTTTCCTCCTCACTCACAGTAGAGCAGCAGCTGAAAAACAACTGAGATAACTAGCTCTGTCTCCTGCCAGTTTAAGCGCTTTCACTCTCACAATTCAGCAAGTCCTTAAAATAGGAAAATTGCACTCCTAGTGGATGTTTTTGCTGTAAATTGTTGCTAATTAAGAAGTCAGCACTTGCATTTCGTGTTCTTACTCTGGGTTGAAAGGATTTTTGCAGGGGATGCCCGAATGAGGCTCCTTTCATGTCCCCGATCGTGCAGCTCTCAGGAAATCGAACTCCGTGCTTCTGGTCTCCAAGCTCAGTGCCTTGCCCACTGAGCCACTGGGGGAACTGATATGCACTGAGAAATACACACACCTCATTTTCTTAACTACTGATAGCCCGCCACTGTGGTTTACACTGACATAACATTGGCATGTATATATAATGGGTTTCTGGCCAGTGACAAACAAAAAGGAAAAAACTTTTGTTTTAAAGTTGAGTGATTCAGAGATGGCATTTGGAATTGCTTGGTTCTTTTATTGCCATGCTTTATGTGAGGTGCATAAAGTCAAATCCTGCACTTGCTCAGAGGTAAGTCCCACTGAATTTGCTGGGGCTTACTCTTAATTTAAAGGTTACAGAATACATCCTTAAGAGCTAAATCCAGCTATAGGCTCAACTAAATTAGATCAATTGAAATGAATGGAATTGAACAGTGAACATATTTCTTTTCCTAGTTGGGAGTGACCACTGTGTTTAGTGGTTAGTTTTCGGGCATCTGCTGCTTTCTTGTCCCCTTTATTTCTGAATATCTCACCTCTCCTGTGCCCTGTGCATCATGCTGACTTTATGTAATAGCATTCCTGACCAAAGAAGCCTAAAAACTTCCAACGTAGCCTCTTGCCTGGCATACTCTCATTGTAACATTATAAAATGTGCTTGTTGTATCAACAACCACAAAGCTCTTGAGTTAAGATGCCAGGGAACAGGTTAAAGGAATATGTATCTTAAGCCCGGAGAACCTTGACAATTTTCAGGTTCCTCAGTCTGTCCGGGTGCCTGCAGCAATCCTGGGGTTAACATGGATTTCTTTCCTCCTTGGCATACGGTCAGTCTTTCGGAGCCCTTGAGAAGGCTGCCCAGCCAGTCTTTAAAAGTTGAAACAAAACAGATTCTTGACTAGTGGCATTTTGGTTCCTCAGCAACAGCTAAAGCAGGAGTCCCCAACCTTTTAAAGCCAGGGCCCAGGTCACGCTCCCTCAGGCCACTCCTGGGGCCAGACAGCCATTTTGCCCTTCCTCCACCACATGGCACTTCCTGGTGTGGTGGAGGCTGTGGGAGGGGCATGTGAAATGGTGCCACAGGTCACATCCGGCCCACAGGCCACAGGTTGAGAATCCCTGAGCTAAAGGATCCTTCACATTATCCAGGACAGGAAAGGTTTTCAGCAGGGTGTATGGTGGAGTGTGTTTGGCACATTTGTGTCAGCCATGAAATATTCTAGTCCTGTTGCATTTTTTTCCACTAGTAAGTTTCTCTCTAGGCTGTCAGTTTTTCCTGCATATGTTGTCTTTTTGCAAGCAAATCATGGGCAAGCCTAACTCAAAGCCAAGCCCTTTGGGTGTAATGGGACTTAAACAGTTGCTGCTTTAGTGTAATTTAACTTCTGCCCTTTGCTCCGTTTATTTGTTGGCGAGGGGAAATCTTGAAGGGGGAGGGGGATACATGCATCAGCACACATTTTCTATGCTCAAAACAACAGATTTGGATTATTTTTAAAAAAAAACCACTTATTTTACTGTTTTATGCAGTTGAGCCCATGTATATGACTTAGTAAATTATATTCTAAGAGAGAAGAGAGCTCAAATGTGCTTTAAGGGTCACTTTGCTTGTAAGTTGTGAATGTTGTACCTCGCTTAAAGAGCATAATGCATTCCAAAGGATTGCTCTTTAAGCGACTTTGCTTTTTAAGCAAAACACCATTGTAAGTGACCAGTTGTGACTTCTGGTGGGTAGATTGCGAACCCCGATTTAGTTGCTACGCAAATTTTTGGTTGGTTTTATTTGCTAAGTGAAGCGACCATTCAGAGAGAATGTTGCTCGTTAAGCGAGTTAAGTCTCTAAGCGAGGTACTCTTTATGCAAGGTTTTACTGTATTGAAGTACTTGATCTATGGATGCATGGAAAAAATGGTCCGAACAGGAGGGCTTGTGAGAACTGAAGAGAAACAAGACGGGCTAGAGAAGTATAATGTGTCTAGCACAAAAGTTGATATACCTCAAATAGATATACTTTATATGAATTTTTAAAAGCATAGGTAAATAAAGAGGAAACAAGATTAGGAAGCCCCAAGAAGTACTGTGAGTTGACTCTTTACCTTTGTGAAAATAAACAGGCACTGTGGATGCAATCAGTCTTGTTTTCAACCATTTCTCTATCTCAGATCCATGAGACTATAGAAACCATTAACCAGCTGAAGACCCAGCGGGAGTTCATGCTGAGCTTTGCCAGAGACCCCCAAGGTTTCATCAATGACTGGCTGCAGTCCCAGTGTCGGGACCTAAAGGTGAGAAGCATGTGAACCAGAGGCACGGATTAGCATGGTTTGGTTTCAGAAGTGCAAAGCTTGGAGAAAGAAGGAGGAGTATGCAACTTTGTTTGAAAGACCACTATCTACCTGAGTAGCTTCTCTTGGTCCTTTGCATTCACCACCAACACTATTTTTCAGTAATACCTAAGCACAGCTGCTGTTAGTACTTGGTCGTTGAATGTCATAATTCAAAACCGCTAAACCAGTGGTTCTCAATGTGGGGCCCATGCCCCACGATGGGACCTCTGTCCCCAGAAGCCTAAGTCACTACATTGGCTGACCAATGCTTTGGGGAATTGACTTAGGCTTCTGGGAATTGAAATCCAATAACCCAAGGTTGAGAAACGTTGACCTAGGGGGAATCTAGTTAAGGGAGGCTGTTTTTCCATGACTAGAAAAGAGAATCGTGGCATTTTCAAGGCAGATCCTTCAGTCTTTGTGCAGAGAAGAAGGGCTGAGTAACCAGGTACTATCTTTCTATCACTTTCAGGCCATGACCGATGTTGTTGGGAACCCGGAGGAGGAGCGCCGAGCTGAATTTTACTTCCAGCCATGGGCTCAGGAGGCTGTATGCAGATACTTCTACTCTAAGGTACACAATCCCATCCTGTGGGTTCTGTCCAGTAAACAAGGAAGCAGATGTACCCTCATCTCTATCTAATCCTCAGTCAGGATAGTTCAGTCCCACTTGCTTAGTCACCCCAGCAGCCACCCTGGCCGTTTAGGAGGCTTTTCAGTTCTTCACCCATGTGACAGGTTGTTCTTGGGTGTTCAAAGCTCACACCATTTCATACAGAACCGTGGCGATATGTAGCAGGTTATGCATGCTGGATATTTGAAATCATATTACACTTTCATGTGGCCTTTCCAGCCTGATGCTCTCTGACCTGTAGCTGTTCTGGTGGAAGTTTTAACCCAACACTTACAGAGGGGGCCATGGGCTTCAACCCACAGGGAGTGCATACAGTAGTTGTTGTGTCAAATTGTGGAAGGTGCTTTGTTGGGACCTGTGCTTGCCCTGTGCAAGTTGCTGACACCCACTGTTTGCACCTTCTTTTTGGACTTTGGTTTCATGCTTTTCTGGCTACCCTTGTGTTTAAAGATGCTCTACTGGCTTCTCTTCATAGGTTCAGCAGAGACGGCAAGAATTAGAACAGGCTCTGGGAATCCGCAACACATAGGCAGGCCTGCCTTTCCCTAGCCACGAGACCTTCCAGTTCCCAAACACTGCAGGGATTCACTGCTCAGGCCTGTACAAGTCCCACTCCAGCACAGAACCTACTACTTCTCCCCATCCCCGCCTCAGCCATCTTCTCTTTCTGCTGCTCCAGTCCCCCTTCTTGGAGGACGACGATGTTGGTTGCCAGACCAAAACTCTCACATTTCTGTCTGGCCCACCTTGCTTTCTTGTTGCCTTTTGGAGTCCTTGGGCTCTCCTGTCCTGGCTCTTAAGTTGAAGCTCTCTGGAGCAACTTCAGTTCATAGCCTTGCAAGCTCAGGACCCCCCACCCCCACGCCAGTCCATAGGATTCTGCCCACCACTCCTGCGCACATCAGCGCTGGACCGTTCCTGGTGGGGGGACCAGCACAGGCCTTTTCAGGTTCCTGCAGGGTATGAGGGAAAGGGCAAGCTTCATACAACGTCTGACCTTTCAAGAGGCTAGGGTTATTATTATTATTGTTATTATTCAGACTCCTCCGCCAGAGGAGAAGACGATCTCTCTCTCTCTCTCTTGATTTTTCCCTCTCTCTGTGACTTTTTCTCATGAGGAGCGACCATGTGGCAAAGTTGGCATGCTGACTGCATGGCCAAAGCAGTCATATCAGTCTTTTTAGTTTAGTGTCTCTTGTTTAAAAAGCAGTGGTGAGATTTGGTGGGAGCTGCTCGATAAGGTGTACATACAGGGCCTCCTCCCTCAGTTGGAACCAAGTCATAGTTTCCAGATCCTTTTGGGAGGTGGAGATCTGCCTCTTCACCTCCCTCTGCTTAATTTGCTGGATCCACAGACCTTGTCAGAAGGGGCTCCCCTTTTGCCTTCTACCATCTGAGGGGTACAGAGCAAGACTGGGGCCAATGGCAGCGTGGGGAACAGGGAGCCGGTTGGTAAGCAGTCTTACCTCGGGTATAGATGCTGACCAGCAGGAAAGACTCCTTGACATGCCTCCCACTCAACTCATCCCACAACCATGTCTTGCTTGCTCCTGGGTCAATACTCGTTGTGATGGGTTGAATGAGTGGTTAGCGAAACAGGGAGCAGCATCTGTTTACCCACAAGAATGTGGGGACTGTGACACAGCTGGGTGGTGCCCAGCTGCTTAAAGTCCCGCTAGCTAGAGCAGGAATGCCCAAACTTTTCAGGCCACAGGCCGGTCACGTGGTTCCTCCCACCAGAAGTGGAAGTAAAATGCGCCTTGCAATCTTTTGCAACAGGATGAGGTAGATTTTAGGTTGCCATTTTCTCTGCTTAAGCCAGGGGTGCCCAAACCATGGCCTGTGGGCCTGATCTGGCCCCAACTCCCTCATCGCTCCCGGAAGTGGAAGTAAAATGCATTTTATTTCTGCTTCCGGGAGTGATGAGGGTTGCCTATACCGGATGAATTGGAGCCGGGGGCCAGATCAGGCCCATAGGCCATAGTTTGGGCACCCATGAGCTAGAGAAACCAAGTAACTGACAAGCCCCTTTCTCACCTGTGGGAATGAATTCTGGAGTCCACCTGGCCCTCTTCTCACCTGTGTGTGTTTTGTGTCGAGAGCGAGAGAGAATGTCCCCTTTTCTGTCCTGTCTTTGCCACCTGGCCTTTTGCCCCAGCCCCCTCCAGCCCCACCACTTCACCCTGTGGTCCCAGAGAATAGAGCCCCATCACCTTCCGTAGCTACCCCAAGTGCTCAGGGCAAGTATAGATGAAGGAAGCTCAGAGACTGACTGGCTTGGCAAAGTGTAGCTCTTCCTCACCACACCCTCTTCCTTATGCTTTGTATTTTGTGATTCTCTTTTTCTCGGCCCTGGCTATCCCCTCGGACCAAATTTATTTTGTACTGTATCCTTTTAGATGTTGCCCTGTTTTAATAAAAGCTGCCTCTCAACAAAAGTGCTGTCCAACCTGCTTGTGTTGATTTTGTGTGCGCGTGCATGTGTCAAAAGAGAAGGTAGAATGTGCATACCCATGTACAGTATCAGGTAAAAAGCCTCCTTTTAAAAATGTTTTTTTTAATTATCTGTGGCTTTTCTGCAGCTTCTTGACAGACTTCTCAAAGGAAACCACCTTTTAAAGTAGATTGCCTCAAAAGGGGGGGGGGGGAATCCAGGAAAAGTGGGGAGCCTGAGAAACTTTTAATTAAATCCAGCTTTTAAAAAGCAAAGTGTTTCAAGAAGGGAGACGTTGTAACACTCCATCATTGTATTGTACAGTAATACCTCGGATAACATTTACCTCGGATAACGCTAAAACCGCATAACGTTAAGTAATCTGGGGAAGAGAATTGGATCTAATAACGTTAAGGTCCTATGGGATGTATCGGATAACAACCACTAAAGCCTGTGCGGTTACAATGTATCTCTATGGAGCTTTAACGTTATCCGATCCAGCCCATAGGATTTTAACATGGATCGGATAACACTAAAAATCGGATAACACCAAGACTTGTGGAACCAAGTTTTAGCGTTATCCGATGTTTTACTGTATTGTATATTTCGACTTGTATGCAACCCCATTCGCACAGCGACTGGGCGGCTCACAGAGGAAACAGTTACAATTACATAGCAAATTCCATAGCATAAAAACAATTACATATATAACATAGCAAATATAGCATCACAAAACATCGAAATATATCCCAAAAAATCTCCAGTAACAATTACAAATTACAAAACATCAGGACATCCTAAAAAATACATCAGAGATACTATAATATAACACCTTATTGCCAAGTTACGGTCTATTCCCAATGTCGTGCGAAGTTCTTATGTTGGCCCCTGCACTGCTGCACTCTATTCCCTCGAGGCTGGGGCCGGCCGAAGGAAGTCCCGGTGGTAGTGGCGGTGGGGGAAGCGAAGTCCTTATGTCGACCCCCGCACAGCTGCGCTCTATTCCCTCGAGGGCGAGGCCGGCAGATGGAAGTCGGGTGGCTGCACGGCTGGGGCGGTGGAGCAACCGCCTGCACGAAACACACCGCTGGCCTCTACTAAGGCTAGAGCTAGGCTATGGAACCTGTGATCTTCAGCCATTCTTGTGCTGTGCCACAAGTAGGCAGGAAGCCGCCTCAGTCCTCCCTTGTGAACAGTGGCATAAAATCCACAATCCTGAGGGGAAAGGGAACAGACCCAGTCTGGCTTTGGTCCAGACGTTATTGTTTTCCTTATATTCAGCAAATCAGTGAATTATTTGCTGCTGTTAATACTTGTTTAAATGATAGTGAAGGTCTCCCTTGCTCACAGCCAGTCGCATCTGACTCAAGGGTGTGGTTCTCATCTGTCTGCATCTGCAGGTATTTCCTCAATCGTGGTAGGCATGACTAGATGCCTGACTACACAGGACATTTACCTTTTCCACCCAAGCAGTACCTATTTATCTACTTGCAATTTCTTGCTTTCAAATTGCTAGGTTGGGAGGAGCTGGGACATAAACAGGAGCTCATTCAGTCATGTAGCACTCGGGCCTCAAATTACTGACCTGTCGAACTTCTGGTCAAGTTCAGTGTCTTAACCCCTAAGCCACTGCAGTCCCTTTAATTCAGGGGTGCCCAAACTTTTCAAGCTGCGGGCTGGTCATGTGACTCAAGGAGCTAGTCACTATAGCCTAGAGGCCGGATGTGGTCCCTGATGCCAAATCATACGTCCCGTGATGCCCTCATTGCTCCTGGAAGCATAAGTAAAACATGCCCATATGGGTGCCTTTTATGTCCAGGAGTGATGAGGACTTCGGGGGCCGGATGAATTTTCATCAGGGGAGGCATCCGGCCCCTGGGCCATAGTTTGAACACCCCTGCTTTAATTGATGGTAGTATTGGCATTATTCCACGTCATAGTGTTAAGGGCATGGCTCTTAGAAAAGCAAAAAGACAACTCTCAGAAAGCTTGCATAGCTGGACAAATGGAATGTAACAGATGCAAAGGAAGAGGGTAAATGAGAAAAACATGCACCCTGTTCAATGAGTAGACCTGTATAATTCCTCAAAGAAATGGCAAAAATACTGCTGTACTGCTCTTTACAATGTAATTCTTACCTTGGCCCATCATAAGAAGGCAGGATTCCTGGAAAAGACAATGTTAGGAAAGGTTGAAGGCAGACAGAAAAGAGGAATACAGTTGTACCTCGCTTAAAGAACATAATGTGTTCCACAGGACTGCTCTTTAAGAGAGTTTGCTCTTTAAGCGAGGCACTCTTTAGGCGAGGTTTGGCTGTACAAGCATATCAGAATAAACACAATCGCTGTAGCACTTTAAAGACTAACATATTTCCATGTGAGCTTTCGTGGATCAAGTCCACTTCATCAGACATGGGAGTGAGGCTTCATGGCTTCACTCATGTCTGATGAAGTGGGCTTGATCTCTGAAATCTCGCAGTTTGTCCCCAAAGTGCTACAGCGTTTTTGTTTTGTTTATTCTCTGATCTGCCTGAAACACAGACTAACACGGCTACTATTTTAAAAAAATCAACTAAATACAAGAAAGGTTTACTAACTAAAAGAAGCCCCAGCCTTGAGTTTATAAGAGCTATTGAGAAGAGAACATTTTGGAGATCACTCATTCCAAGGTTGCCGTCAATTGGGGTGAGGTGGGGGACTTGATTGTACTTACCGTAATAACAGCAAACAGGTCCACGTTTCAGCCTGCTTTAAAGAGACACACACAGGTCTTTCTCCATACAGTATTTTTGTAGCAATAGCGATTACACTTCTATACCACCCGATAACGCTTGTGCACTCTCATTAATAGGAACTCGTAGACTAAGGGAGTGGAGCCAGTTACAGTTTTTAAAAACAGGCTGGACATCAAATACAAATAACCTTTGACAAAAGGCTGGGATGTTTATCACACTCTTGTTTGATGTTGATGTTGGTTTTTTCCTGCATAACAAATATCTCTCCAAGTGCGCCAAATACATTTTCTTTTATCAACCTCTTTGTTTTAATATCACATGTCAATTTATTAATACCAAAGCCACACACTTCCTTATTCACTTAATTTAAATTCATAATTAATCTTCTATTTTTTAAACTAGCAATATTAATAATTCATTCTTCTTTTCTCCCAAATCCGTTGAACATAATAAAATATCAGTAGAAGAGCAATCTGGGGACAAATTTTTATCTTTAATATTTAATTTATTTCTTTAAAAATCAGCTTTTAAAATTTTGATATTCTGCATTCTTACCACAAAGGGGAATAGGTACCAGTAACCTGACCACACCTACAGCATACAGTTGGACAATTAGGGTGTCATGGTTGAGGCTACTATGTGCTCACAAGTTACACCAACTGAAGTTAAAAGTCCCTGTTAGTTAAACTTTGTTATTTCTCTATACAGTGGTACCTCGCTAAAAGAGCATAATGCGTTCCTTTGGATTGCTCTTTAAGTGAGCTTGCTCTTTAAGCGAAACATCATTTTAAGTGACCAATTGTGACTTCTGGCGGGAGTGGTGTTGTGAACTCCAATTTAGTTGTTAAGCGAGTTTATGGTTGATTTTAGTTGATAAGCGAGGTGACCAGAGAAAATTCTGCTCTTTAAGTAAGTTAGTCTCTAAGTAAGGCACTCTTATGTGAGGTTTTACTGTATGTATATAAAAGAGAGGGAAGGTACTGGACTCTAAAACCCACTTGCTGGGCAGAGGACGGTGAAAATACAGGGATGTATCTCATTGGCTCATGTAAATAAGATAAGGAGGGGGATGGTGAGGTATAAAAAAGGAAACAGGGTTTTCTGACAGGAACTTGAGGGAGATTGTAAAGAACTGGAGAAAAAGGACTTTCTGAAGAGAAGAGAGTCTGAGGTAAACTTTCAGAGAGGCTGAGAAAAACTTTCTGAGGAGAATCTGAAGGGATCCTGAGATGAATCTGAAGAGATTCTGGGAAACTTGGAAGAGATTCTGAGTAGAATCTGAAGAGAACAAGCCAGGGAAGAATGAGAGGAAGGAAATCTGGCTCTCTTCTAAGATATCAGAATAAGTTAGCTAATTAATTTATATTCAAGGGGGAAACTAAACTGTTGATTTTCCTGAATCTTTTTGAGTATTGTTGTATATATTGTACAGTTATCTGTATTGTGTGAACAATGTATCTTTAACATACCTTATGAAAAAATAAACCACAGTTCCTTTGATAACTTGTATATTTATTGAAGAGAGTGGGACAGAGTAAAGCCATCTTAAGCCAGGAGAGGCCACACTACTACCGTTCTCTCCTTTTGACATTCTCTGGAGATCACTTTTAGAGTGGCTCTTCCAGGTTGCAGCAAAAAGGTAATATTTTGTTGGACCAGCACTCCATGGAAAATGGCTCAGCGTCTCAGTAGTCCCAAATTGGAGCTCCCTGTATTTGGGAGATCCAGGACGGAACAAGGAGAGGACTGAGGTGGAGGAAGTTTAGTGCCAGGTAACATTAAAGGAACATTGACATGTATCCAGGAGTTGTTGACATAGGAGTTATTCTATTTAGCTTTACTGAAGTCAAATAGCATCTCCATATCAATTTATAGAAAATTTTCCTTACAGATATAATTGGTGCAATCCCAACTAGCTAGGTTGAGCAGACTTTAGGAATGACTTGAAGCAACTTTTAGTGAAAGTAGAAGGTACCAAAGCAAGATTACAGCTGAACGTTAAGAAAACAAAAAATACCACTTCAGAAGAACTACCCAACTTTAAAGTCAACAATGAAGAAACAGACAGAGAAAGGTTTTGTATACCTTAGTTCAATCATCAATTCAAATGGGGGCCGCAGCAGAGAAATCAAAAGAAGATTTGAGACTTGGAAGGACAGCAATGAAGGAATTAGAAAAGATTGTGAAATATAAGGATGTGTCACCAGCAAGCAAGACCAAAATCATTCGCAGTGTTGTATTCTTAATCCCCATGCATGGTTGTGAAAGGTGCACAGTAAAGGAAGTTGACCGGGGGAGGGGGATAATTCAATTCAACTAAGGTGAGGATGGAGAGCTCTTTGGATGCACTGGACTACCAGAAAGATGAACAAGTGGGTCCTAGAGCAAATCAAGCCTATACTGACTAGAAGCAGTGCTTTGGGCACATCATGAGAAGGCAAGACTCTCTGGAAAAGATAATCATGCTGGGAAAGATGGAAGGCAAAACGCAAGATAGATTGACTCCATGAGGAAACCCACAGGCTTGTGTTTGCAACAACTGAGCAGGCCCGTTGAGGACAGGACATTTTGAAGATCTCTTCTTCACTGTGTCATCAGAAGTTGGAGATGATTTGACATACTTGATAACAAAAACAACAAAAATATAGTAATTATAGCACTTATTAAGGGGCTGCAGTAGCTCAGTGGTTAAGAAGCTCAGCCTGTTAGCTGGAAGGTCAGCAAGCTGACAGTTCGAAACCCGGATACTGCATGACGGTTTGAGCACTCGTCTCTGTCCCAGCTATTGGGGACATGAAAGGAGCACCTAAGCGGAGTTTCTCCAGCAAAAATCCTTTCAACTCAGAATAATTTCTGACACATTTTTATTATACAATATAGCACTTGTTTAACATTTTTTTAAAACTACAAACTAGCTTTGAAAAGATGCCAGATACAGAACATAGAGTGAAATCTTGACATTGGAAAGTCGAGCATAGGCTGGGGACCTGGATCCAAATTGCACATCAGTGGCAGGGGAGGGAGTTTATTATATGTCATTAGATAGGACACCCAGTCAACAATTCCTCATCCAGACAATGGAAAGACTGGTATCCCTGATATAATGGTTGTGAGGCTGAATCATCTACTAGTCAAGGTAATCTATTGGCCAACATTTGTTAGTTGTTTTTAGGGCCACATGCCTGCCTGAGGTGTATATTCTTTCCCCCTCCCTCCTTTGCATCGTTGCAAGCTAAAGGCATAGCATTTCACTAACATCAACTGAACATACAAGAGCAATGTCTTCCGTCCCCTGTACCCTGGTGGTTAAGACACTTTGAGGGGTTGGTGTAAAGGAATAGAAGGTTGTGTGTTTGCATCATAAAAGTAAAGTAGATTTCTTGTTCCCAGAGGCAGAGAAGGAAAGTGACCTTCAGAACAGCAGCTGGGTGGAATGATAGTAGTGGTAGACAAAACAGACTGTATTCTGTGAGAACAGAACCTAATTTGATAGGCATTTAATTCTATGTTGTAATTGGTTGAAACAACTGCATAGGCAAATTTAAGGTTCCTAAATTGTGGAGATAGGCTAGAGTTGTTGCTTTATTGAAACAAGGCAAAGACCCAATCCAAAAAGCTACCAGCCAGTGTCACTCCTTTGCCATGTTTATAAGACCCTGGAACGGATGATTCACAATTGCATCTCTGAATTTATTGATGAAAAGATCATAAAAGAGCAAGCAGGTTTCAGGCCGGGCAGATCATGTTGTGGTCAAGTCCTTAACTTTACACAACACATTGAGGATGGTTTTGAAATAAAGCAAATTACAGGAGTGACATTCATTGACCTACCTGCAGCATACGATACTGTCAATCATAGGATTCTGCTCTATAAAATAAATAAGCTTATCAAAGATAACAAGCTTACTAGGGTCATTAGCACTTTCCTTCAGAACCAGAGATTCTTGAGGGTATACAAGAGCAAAACCAAATTAGAAGATGGAAGGAGGAGCTCACTGGGCAAGGAACATAATTAAAGGTGGATATAGCTGAAGATCTCAACCTCCCCTACATCACCTGGAGGACCCTGAATAGGCTGGGGGTTGGAGTCCCTCAAATGCAAGACCAACATTCTCAAGTGGGGACTGCTGGTGGACAACATCACACAGTGTGAATGTGGAGAGACACAGAGTCTGGCCCATTTGCTGGTCTGCCAGTTGCTTCCAGAGACATGCACAGATGAGGACTTGTGGCTGGACAATGACAAAGCAAAGAAATTGGCTTCGTTTTGATTGTCCAGGGTCTGATCAGGGCACAGAAGAAGAAGAATTGGTTGAAACCCTTCAGAGCCATTGTCACTGGTGTGTAGAGAGCTAAGCTGTGTTGGAGAGGGGATCTGGTGCTTTAGCAACATTACCTTTACCTAATGAAGCTATTTAACTTTGAAATGTCAGTCCTATCTGATCTGGCTGGTTTGCAAGCTCCAAACAACCAGTGGGTGATACCTATCACAGCCACGCTAGCCCAAAGCCAGGCCAAGAGTACCAGAAGCCACGCTAAGGGGGTGTGGGCTTCACCAGTTGGGTACAGGCTGCTGAAGGGTAGACAGCATGACATGGTAGGGGGTCTCAGTGGTAGGGACTGAGCCATTTCACCCTTACAGTTGGTGGTACTGACCTTCTTAGCGCAAGAATTGTCTAGCTTATGAATAAACTATTCAAGGTATATTTCCAATAATTCTGCATATTGACTCTTGGGTCGGCAGCACCAAAACTCTTAGACTGACGTTTGGCTCAGATTAAAGCAGGGGTGCCCAAACTATGACCCATGGGCCAGATCTGGCCCCTGATGCCAATTCATCCAGCCCATTTGCTTCCACTTCTGCGAGTGACGAGGGCCGAATCTGCCCCACAGACCATAGTTTGGGCAACCCTGGTTGAAGCAAAGAAAATCGCAGCTTTAAAAAATCTCATCCTGTTGCAAAACAGATTGCAAGGCACATTTTGCTTCCACTTCCAGTGGGAAGAACCATAGAACCAGGCCACTGGACCACATGACTGGCCCACAGCCTGAAAAGTCTGGGCACCCCTAGATTACAGTCTTGATTGATAGCATGTGGGGGCTAAAAATTAGGAGGGTAGTGTTTTTATCCAATGTTCCCACCTGCTTGGCGTAGGAATGATCTGCAAAACCAGAGGGAGAAAAATGTTGTTTTTCAGAACTGGAATGCCAAAAAGGTTACACGTGATCGGTTTTGATTCTGGATAATGGATTCTGGGATTTAGTATCCAAAATATTAACATATTCAGGCTCTTCCCCCTGGTCCTTTCTGGTCACATGAATGCTACTGGGCATTTATTATCAAATACTCTATGCCCATATTACAAATCTACAACTTCCTTTCCTAGTAAAGTAGGTATCTTGATAAAGGTGTAGCTTTGGGGATATTGTTATATGATCTGAGTTTTCTCTCCAAGACTTGGAACTCAACCTCTGTACTCCAGATGAGTGTGTCCTAGTAAAAACACAGTGACTGTTATCAGCACTATGGCGTACAATGGGCAGCCTGCAATAGCCTTTGCCCTATTGACTTGCTGTCAGAGAGATAAAAAGAGAAGCCCTTTGCTCCTTTTTGCTTCTCTAGCTTGAACTTTGTGCCTGCAAGAGATTTGCTGCACTGAGGTCCGAGGCTTTATATAGACTTCAGAGCTGTGGTTCCCAATGTGGGGCTCACTCCCCACAAGGGGGCAATTTGATTTTTTAAGGGGGGGGGGACAATTCAAGAATTCCCGGTGGCAATGTATGGTTGTGGAGCTGGACCATAAGGAAAGCTGAGTACAGAAGAATAGATGCCTTTGAGATGTGATGTTGGAGGAGAGTTTTGAGAGTCCCCTGGACAGCAAGGGGAACAAATAGGTCAATCTTGGAAGAAATCAACCCTGATTGCTCCTTAGAAGGTCAAATAGTGAAGATGAAGCTAAAGTACTTTGGACATCAGATGAGAAGAGAAGACTCACTTGAGAAAGCCTTGATAATGGGAAGGGTGGAGGGCAAAAGAAGAAGGGGGCGGCCCAAAATGAGATGGCTAGATGGTATTGTAGACACAATCGGCACATAGCTGAGCGAGTTGAGGAGGATGGTGGAGGACAGAAGTGCCTGGTGGACAGTGGTCCATGGGGTCGCAAAGGGTCGGAATCGACTGTGGGACTGAACAACAAAAAAATTCAGGAATGAGTTATTAACAGTGAATGACCTTTTAGGCTTCCCTCACGTGACTAGGAGTTCACTTTTTCAATAATAAGAATTATATGTCAGGGGGGAGGGATATCAGGGTTTTAGAGACACTTAGACGGGGGCATGGCCAAAAAAAAGTTTGGGAACCATTGCTTTAAAGCAGGGCTGTAGCCAAGATTCTAAATGTGGGTGGGCGAATATTTCTTCAGGATGGGTGATGCCTGGCCTGGCCACTCCCTGGCTACAGCCCTGCTTTAGAGGAAGGCAGCTGAGAAATGAATGAATTAAATTATTGGTGTATTATTCTAGAGCAAGGGTTCTCAACCTACAGCACGTGAGCCAGATCCGGCTCCTGGTGTAAAATAATCTGGCCCCCAATCTCACTCCAGATGTCCCCCCCCACACACCAGAATCTCCCACAAACTCACTTAGGGTTGTCGTAAACACATTTATCACAGCCGTAAATGAGTCCATGGCCATCATAAACATGTTTACGACAGCTGCGGATGCATTTTATGGCAGCATTTACGATGGGGGGAACCACCAGTCTGGCCCGCTCAGCTGAAAAAGATTGATAATCCCTGTCCTAGAGGGAAAGGGCAGTAGTAGCCTAAATAGTTGTATTGTGTTGAAATCACGCACACCTCAGTAATAATAATAATTTTGTGTCATAAATTATTCTGTGTTGAAAGGATTTTTGCTGGAGGAACTCTGCTCAGGAGACGCCCAAATGAGGCTCCTTTCATCTCCCCAAGATCTTTTCCCACTAAAGTGGTCCCTATTTATCTACTTGCAATTTTTTGCTTATGGACTGCTAGGTTGGCAGGAGCTAGGACATAGACAGGCACTCAATCTGTCATGCAGTTCCAGGGTATCAAACTGCCAACTTGCCGGCCTTCCAGCGAACAGTGCAAGTTTCTTAACCACTGAGCCACTGCAGCCCTACATACCTCATTAAGGCATAGGGAAGAACTGGGGCACCATTTGATTCTAGGGAAATGCTCAAAATGGTGCCACTCACAACTCAAATACGTAGGAATATTCAGACCTTCTGCCGGAGCCCAGTGTGGAATCCAAGAGCAAGTTCAATAGAAGGACTTGTTTCCTGGCAATAACTCACAAGATTTTAGTCTTGGTTATAAGACAGTGTTCTGTTCACTCCAGTGTTGAGGCATGCCTGCCACATGTCCACAGAAACATCTGCAAACGCAGACACCTCTGGCTCTTTGGCTATTAATAGAGATGAACACTGAGCCCTAGAGTCAGATACAACTGGCTTTCAAGCAAGGGTGACCTTTACCTTTACCTAACAGGCAGACCTCTCTGGACTGGTCTTCCAGTCTGACAGCCTCAACAGTAGATGGAAGGGAACAATGGGCGGAAGTAAAGTTTTGGAGGCTAGGCTGCCTCCCAGTCTGCCCACACAACCGCACTGCTCATCCAGTCGCCTGTCCTCAGGTGCTGTGAGGGAGGCACCAAGGCTGGCTACCAGTCCCAGCTGGCTTTTACGTGGGGTATGTGGGGTGGGCACAGACTCCCTCTTGTCCCCCTCAGGCAGCTTCATGGCTCTGAGTTTGTTTGTTTTTAATCGTGTCGGAAGCACACAAAGGTGCCTTATGGGTTGAAAGGATTTTTGCTGGATGAACTCCGCTCAGGGGACGCCTTAATGAGTCTCCTTTTATGTCCCCAAGATCTTTTTTCCCACCAAAGTGGTGCCTATTTATCTACTTGCAATTTCTTGCTTTTGAACTGCTAGGTTGGAAGGAGCTGGGACAGAGACAGGAGCTCATTCTGTCATGCAGGACTTGGGACTTGAACTGACAACTTGCCGACCTTCCAGCTAACAAGGCACTTTGAGTTTATGTTGCACCGCTTTAGCGTGTTGATCAACCACCCCTTGATTATCTCGCACACCTGGAAAAACCTGTTAGGGTTGCCCGTGTCACGAGCAAGGATGGTGACTACTGGAGCCTAGCAGTGCAATCCAACGTTTGTCTACACACAAGTAATCTGCATTTGGTTCTTTTGGAACCAATTGTCAGAGGGTGGCACAGTTAGGACTGTAGCGTTATACAGTATGTGCATGCAGAGGCCTCCAGCTGCTTGGGCACAAGGAGACATGTTCCCTTGGAGATGTGTGTAGGCTAAACACTCCCCTGGTAAGTGAGATATTCAATGAGTTACTTTTCTAATTCCACTCCTCCCCAATGAAGTTCCATGTTTGTGAGGGAATTCGAACCCAGCTCTTCCAAGCCCTCGACTATGCACTGCAATCACACTGGATATCTGCAATGTCCCTTTGCTGAATCTAAATGTGTTTGGAGAAAGTCAAATCCCTTTACCTGGTGGGGCAGTGGTTAAACTGCTGTAATGCAGCCAGAACGTTGCGAGTTCGATCCTGACGGGAACAAGGTTGAATCAGCCTTCCCACCTTTCCGAGTTCGGTATGAGGAGTGCCCAGCAAGTTGGGAGCAAAATGCTAATTAGCTGGTGAACCGCCCAGAGTGCACTAAGCGCTTTGGGGGCAGGCATAGAAGTGGAGTTGCTAATAGAAGTGGGTTGAGTTTAAATCTTCTCTTTCTAATTAACACGGGCGTGTTTAATTAACAGCATGCACCGTTCGCACCCAGAGCCTTCCAGCGGCGCCTGGCGAAGTGACAGGGGGGCTGGACGGCACCGCCCGCAAGCCTCCAAGACGCCCGAGGAGACTCCGGCAGCCACAAGGGGTGGGAGGGGGGGTGGCTGCTGCTGCTGGTGCTGAGCAAAATCCCGGCAAGGAAAGGGTGGGAGGGTGCCGGGGGCGGGGCCCGAGGGAGCCGATGAGTTATATAGGGCCCGCCGAGGGCGGAGGGAGGCGGGAGAACGAGCAGGGAGGCGACCCGGAGATCCCTAGCCGGCCGCCCCTGCAGCCCCCATGGCCGGGAAGAAAGTTTGCATCGTCGGCTCCGGCAACTGGTGCGTTGGGGGACCGGGAGAGAAAGGTTATGCTTCTTGCTCCTCGGGTTTTTAAAGGATTTATTATTATTATTATTATTATTATTATTATTATTATTATTATTATTATTATTATTATTATTATTATTATTATTATTATTATTATTATTATTATTCAAATCAACCATTAGATTCACAATCGAGGACTGGAATAAAATTAACGGTCAAGCCCTCACCAAGGACCTTAAGAGCTGTTAAGGTAGCGTCTGTGTGCAGTTCACACTAGAGTTGTTTTTTTGGAGAGTTAGGATGTTCAAATCAGCTAAATCCAAAAATTCCAATTATCTAGGGAGCCCTTTAGGTACTGCTCCAAGGGCTCCGATCACTATGGGAATAACAGATTTCTTCCGCCATAGACGCTTATTATTATTATTATTATTATTATTATTATTATTATTATTATTATTATTATTATTATTATTATTATTATTATTATTATTATTATTATTATTATTATTATTATTATTATTATTGCTACCAGGTAGGGAGTACACAGAAGTGGCTTCCCCAGCCTTTCTGCTGGGGAGAGTTTGGGACTCTGGAGGATGTTCGAAGCCCCCTAGGCTGGCTCTTCTCTTGGGAGGCCCGGGGGGTGGGGTGGGGAGAATCGAACTCCCAACCGCTGGAGCCGTCTAGTCTTGCAAAGGTATCAACCCCTTAAAACTCTCTCTCTCTCACACACACACACACACACACACACACACACACACACACACACACACCACTAACCTCCAAGGAAACCGCGCACACGCGCGCACACACACACCCCGGGTCCGTAGGAAGGGGCCACCCAGGGCGAAATGAAGCTGCCCCGTGCACGGAGAGGCGCCGCCTGCCTCTGGCCAGGCGGACTTGAAGCCTCCGCCTTGCTTCGTCGGACCGTCCTCGGGGCGTCCCAAGGCTCCTCGACGCCCGTAGCGCGGGCGATCCCTTCCCGTCTTGTAAAGACGCGTGTCTCGCTCAGGACCGGCCTGAGCGCGCCTTCCCACGACCTCGCGGAGCCCGCGCCAACCCTCGACTCTGGGGCCCTCGGCGGTCGCCTGCCCGCCCGCCCCGGGGGGAGGCGGCTCTCTGGCGCCCGGGGAACCGAGCCCAGGGCCACGGGCTCGTTCGCGCCCTCTCCTGGCCCCGAGTCCGGCTGCCCTTCCGGGAGCGCTTTGGGTCTCCTGCCTAGTGCCGAGGGGGGGTGGAAGGCAGCCGGAGGGTCCCTCCTTGCGTCTCGATCCCCCTCCCTCCAAACGCGGTGGCCTCCCAGAGGCACTACAAGACCCATTCTCCCCGCCCGGCTGCTTGGCCTTGTTGCATGGGGGAGGGGGAAGCGTCCTTGCCCTGGCTGGGAGGCGAGGGAGGGAGCGCTGTCTTTCAGCACCATTGCGCCTCCTGGGACAACACGTGCAAAGGCCTCGCGTGGGGCCTGGCGATGCCCCGAGGGGGGGCGTGGGCGTCCCACGGTTTTGCCTGCCCATCTTTGAGCTCTCCTGCCCCTGGGTTGCTCCGTCGTGGGAGATTGGCAAGCTTGAAAAGAAGAGCTCTGAAGGGACTGGTTTTTCTTGGCTTCCCCCCAGAAAGGTGGACAGGTTAAGCCTCCTGCAAGAAAACCAGTTGAGTGCCTTGCCTGGAGTCATACTGGTAGGATCCAAAACAAAAAAGGAGCCTTGTGATATTTTAACGGACAGTGTATTTATTATGGTTTAAAGCTGTCAGGAGCTGGCAGTTATCACATTAGGAGAGCATTTCATTTACCTGGTGAAGTGGTTTCCAGCTTACCAAGCCTTCTGTGATTAATGAGCTGGCCTTTAAGGTAGGCTCGGATTCACTGTTACTTCTGAGCAGGTAGGAATCTCCTGCCTTTCCATGAAAGAACAGGTGTTGGGAGGAAAGCTAAATACCTATCTAAACCAGTTTACATTCCCAAAACCTCCTGCCAACCTTGCAAGGAATTGCAAGTATATAAATAGGCACCACTTCGGTGGGAAGGTAAACAACGTTCTGTCCACTCCGGTGTCTAGTCATGCCTGCCACATGTCCATGGAAATGTCTGCAAGTGCAGACAGCGCTGGCTTTTTGCCTATAAACAGAGATGAGCACTGAACCCTAGAGTCAGATACGGCTGGCTTTTAAGCAAGGGTGACCTTTACCTTTTACATTCCAGAATGCAAATAATGCATAGGGGACTGGGCACATTCATGGGAAAGCTGTTAGCCCAGAGAGCAAAACAGAACTTCCCTCTTTAGAAGCAATCTACCTTTTTCTATGACAGGAGAAAAGAGCAGATCATCATGTCCTAAAGGCATCCATTTAGCTCCTGTGGGAAGCAGGAAACCAAAAAAGATGTCTGTGAGCCTGATCCAGCGACATCTTAAGTTCTTTCTACCCTCCTCTCCCTTCTCAGGCCAGGCTCCAATGAGAATTTTAGTGTCCCAACCATAACAAAAGAGAGAGTGACAGAAGTTCAGGGATGTCCTTAAAAAAATAAACTCAGCCAAGAAGTTCTGAATTTCTGATCCAATCTTTTCCCTCTGCAGGGGTTCAGCTATTGCCAAGATCGTGGGTAGCAATGCTGCCAAGCTGGACAAGTTTGACACCACCGTCAACATGTGGGTGTTCGAGGAGGAGGTTGGCAGCAAGAAGCTCACTGAAATCATCAACACACAGCACGAGAATGTCAAGTATTTGCCAGGCCACAAGTTGCCGCCCAACGTGGTGCGTCTAGAAATTGGGATAGTGGTGGGAGGATGGTTGCTATACACTTAGGAGGGGAGCGTTGTGTTTAAGAGACTGAGGCAAACCACAGCTTTTTTTCTCCAGTCTAGCTTTTCCCCAATTGGTGGTTTTCTGAATGTTGCAGCCCTACAGCAGTGATGGTGAACCTTGGCACTCTAGGTGTTCTTAGACTTCAATTCCCAGAGGCCCAAGTCAGCACTCCTGCTCATCAGAGCTTCTGGGAATTGAAGTTCAAGAGCACATGGAGTGCAAAGGTTTGCCATCACTGCCCTACAGTCTAGGGCAGGGGTTCCCAACCTATGGCCTGTGGGCCGGATCGATCCCCTGAGCCAAATTGCCATCAACACCGGAAGTGTTCTGATGTCACTGGAAGTGCTGAAATTTCTGTGTCTTCGGACTGAAACGCTACAAAAAAGTTGGCCAATTTTTTTTCTTTCAAAAATGGCTCAAAAACGTTCCTCCTCCCAAGGGAAATGGCAGCGGTGGGGGAAATGCCCAGAAAAGCAGAACAAATGAATGCACCACTGCCACCACCAGGAAGAACCACATGGCCAGCCGCTCAGCAGACTGAAGGGGCGTGGTCAGGCCATTGGCAGGAAAAGGTTGGGAACCCCTGGTCTAGGGCCTGGGGATGTATTTTCCGAGTTGTCAGGCTACTGCAGTCCTTCTCTTAAAGATGACACAAACCTCCAAGCCTTCTTTTGGGAAACCAGCTCCAATTCCATATAGCAGGTGAGATTTTTGCCTATCATTGCAGTGGAATGATGGCCTTTGTCAACATGCTCTTCATTTAGGATTAATTCTGGAATGCTCCAAAACTGAAGCTTCTTGGAACTTATCCCTTCCTATTTTCACAACAGAGCAAGGCACCTGAATGAGCTCAGCAGGGCCCTAAGCAGGACAAGACTTAAGGAATGGGGACTTCCCTAAATTAATAGACTTTTTAAAAACTCACAATCCTAGACAACACAGTTCTTGGGCAAAGTACATTGGACAGATGATGGGGAAGCATCCTCCATGATTCCTAAGCAGATAGTTGGTTTAAGGCTCAGAAAACAGAATGTAGGGCATGTGTTGTCTGTGCTCCAGCAGAGGAGAATATTTTTGACCCAGGCAGCAATGTTTTGTGGGTGACAGAGACTAAAGATCTAGTGCCAAGTCTGACCCCTTTATCTACTGTAAGAGTAGTTCTCTCCCTCAAAACCACCACCACCCCATCTAATGGAAGGGCCCTTCTCAATGGCCAGGAATAGATATTTCCTCAATCAAGAGCAAAACCAAGAATAATTTGAGATATCACTAGGATCACCTTTATGAAGGGTTCGGTTTTTCAAAGATTTACAGAGTTAAATCTCGCCACACAGACAGACCCACTATGCTTTAGTGATACACATAGACTGTACTAATATAAGACTATATAGGAAATGTTTCCCTTTTCTTTGAAGGAACCTCCTCGGGTAAGGAATTGATGAGTAAGCCAGGAAAATATAGCTTTAGAACTAGTGTGGTATAGCACCAAAATGAGGAGAACTGGGGTCAGACCTGGATTCATTATTTTAAGTCAGTTGCTATGTCTCAGACTGGTCTATCTTACCCTATGTAGCTGTTGTGAGGAAAAGAGTGTGAGTTACATAATATCGGGCTCCATGAAAAACAGTGGGATGAAACTTACAGTGTGACTACATAGTTGGGAAAATGTGGATAGATCTGTTGTGAAGTTACAACTGGGAAATTGGGATTCCCCAGATTAATCTGGTCCCGCTGATCAGTCAGTAGAGAGGAAATTGGTGCTCAGCCTTGTTTGTGGCTTTTTAAGGTAGCTCTATTTTGGCCATCCAGATTTGTGGTTAAAACAAAGCTACCTTAAAAAATTCAAAATAAGGCTGAGTGATAACTCCTTCCTCCCTCCTCTCCAATGATACCCCACTTTTTCCTTTTGCTCAACCAGCTGCCCTAGAGCAGCAAGCCTTTGAAAGAAAGAAATGGAACAGGAACAGAAGAGTAACACAAGCATCAGGTTAAGGGAGGATTTAAACAACAGCCAGTTACCCCATTACCTGGTCTTTCTCAACACTGCTGTAGCCAAGTGGAATACCTTCAAATAGAATAGCTAGAAATGTCCTCATATTGGCTCCAGGAGATTGCACCATTGGAACCAAAGTGAATACATTGTATAGTCAAAAGAAAATACAGGTCACCTCTGGTATCCACAGGCGATACATTCCAAGACCTACTGTGGATACCTGAAACTGTAAATAACAGTGGACTCTATATTTTACATTGCAGACAGTGGTCTTTAGTGGCCATCTCTGTTAATGAGCCATAGAGGTACACATATATTATGTATTTCAGGATTTTTTTAATTAAATGTTTTTAGAGCCACAGATAACTAAAACTGTGATACTGTACCTGCATATATGAGAGGCAACCTGTAATGCAAATGTGACCATCCCATTCCTGGAGTATTTCCCACAGTGTTTGTCTATGTAGTCACCCTTTGTTGTTGTTCAGTCGCACAGTCGATTCCGACCCTCTGCGACCCCATGGACCACTGTTCTCCAGGCACTCCTGTCCTCCACCATCTCCCTCAACTCGCTCAGCTCTGTGCCCATTGTCTCCACAATACCATCTAGCCATCTCATCTTGGGCCGGCCCCTTCCTCTTTTGCCCTCGACCTTTCCAAGCATCAAGGCTTTCTCAAGTGAATCCTCTCTTCTCATCTGATGTCCAAAGTACTTTAGCTTCACCTTTATTATTTGACCTTCTAATGAGCAGTCATGGTTGATTTCTTCTAAGATTGACCTATTTGTTCTCCTCGCTGTCCAGGGGACTCTCAAAACCCTTCTCCAACACCACATGTCAAAGGCGTCTATTCTTCTGCGCTCAGCTTTCCTAATGGCCCAACTCTCATAACCATACATTGCCACAGGGAATACCACTGCTTTGACTATGTGAATTTTTGTTTGCAATGTGATGTCTCTATTTTTCACTATGCTCCCCAGGTTTCTCATTGCTTGCCTCCCAAGAATCAGTTGCCTTTTTATTTCATGGCTGCACTCTCCATCTGCAGTGAGCTTTGATCCTAAGAAAGTAAGATCTGTCACTGCTTCTATTTCTTCCCCATCTATTTTCCAGGGACTGATAGGGCCTGTTGCCATTATCTTGGTTTTCTTGATATTGAGTCTCAAGCCAGCTTTTGCACTTTCTTCTTTCAACCTAAACAGGAGCTTCTTTAGGTCCTCCTCACTTTCTGCCATTAGGGTGGTATCATCTGCATATCGTAAAATTGTTGATGTTTCTTCCAGCAATTTTGATCCCAAACTGTGATTCCTACACCCCTGCATTGCGCATTATGTGTTCACCCTATTAACAAACAAATACATGGAAACCACCTCAGGGTTAGCAGAGTATAAAAGCACCAAGGGAAAATCTCAGTTCTACATACCGTACCACCCTAATCCCATCCTTGATAATTATAAGCCATTCTCGTAAACTCTGCATAGTGCCTGTGCAGACATTTCTATCATGCACTCCAGTGTCTAGTCTGGCTGCCACATGTCCACAGAAATGTCTGCAGACTCAGACAGTGCTGGATCTTTGGATATAAACAGATGAGCACTGCACCCTAGAGTTGGATACGTCTGGCTTTCGAGCAAGGGTGACTTTTACCTTTACCTTGTGTATTTTTTCTTTTGTTACCTTTCTATATCCTCCTTCCCAAGGCCTCATGGCTTTCTAATTTCCTGGCATGGGGCTCAAGCTCATCCCTGCAGTCTTATAACTGGTGGGTGGCTGTCACCAGCATCAGCCTCTGCTTCCGAAGCAGCTGTGTTTGAAAGATGATAGAAACATGCAGAGATAGCTTCCTGTGTACAGTTCCAGGAAGAAGGTTGTGGTGTTTTAATGATTCTTGACCCTGCACTGCTTTCTGTAATGGAAAGCTGACCTAGCAGAGACTAGAGTGGAGAATGTGTTTCGTGCCCCAGATGTTCCTGGGATGTACAGTGGAACCTCGGTTAAAGTAATTAATGCCTTCTCCGGGACATTTCTTATAGCAAAAATTACTTTAACCGAATTTCCCATAGGAATGCATTGCACGCAATTTCCCATAGGAATGCATTGAAAACCAAAATATGTTAACTTCAAATCACCCAACCAGAAGGAGGGTGGTTAGACAGCGCACTCAGGTTGTTGCTTGTCTCTGCAAGTCTGAGCTGACTCTTTGACCTCTGTTTCCAGGCTTCGTTTCATGGCTAGGTGTTAAGTTTCTAAAGGACTGAGACTCTATTTTTATTTTAGCTGGTTTTATTTGCAAGCACACAGGCGTGGTAAAATCGTAGCATGCCTCAACTCCTACAGATTACGAAGGTTGCAGGTCTCCATTGATCAGGGACAGAATCTTGCTTTTGCAGAGAGTGAGTTTGTTTAAAAAGCAAAACAATTTCAAATTCCAAATTCTTTGTCAGGGTGAGTTCATATAACATTTTTGAATAACACATAGTGGCCTCTGTTCTTGGTTGTAAGATGTCCTGTTCCAGAAAATTTGAAATTCATATAAAACAATTGAACAGTTTCTGGGTTGTGCAAAGCAACTACATTTCATTGAATTTGAGGAGACTGACTTCCGAGCAGTCAAGTACATGAGTGGCTTATTATTTTATATTTATATTTACCGGTATATATTTTTTATATCACCAGGACATTGTAACAAGAATCAGACAAGAATCAAACTGGGGTGCCCAAACTTTTTGGGCCGCTGGCCGGCCATGGGGTTCAGTGGGCCAGTCACGTGGTTCCTCTCACTGGAAGCGGAAGTAAAACACACCTTGCAATATCTTTTGCAACAGGATGAGATAGATTTCAAGCTGCCATTTTCTCCGCTTAAACCACAGGCGGCCAACCTACGGCCGGTGGGCCAGTTACAGCTTGTGGGCCATAGTTTGGGCACCCCTTTCTTAAACAAAGATTCAACTGCACCCCGCTCCTTTTTTTCTCCTCCAAGCAGCTTTTCAAATAAATTTCTTCCAGATAGTCTATTTTTTTTTTGTTTGCCAACTACCACTAACTTTTCCAGATGTCCGTTGTTGTTCAGTCGCACAGTTGATTCCGACCCTTTGCAACCCCATGGACCACCGCACACCAGGCACCCCTGTCCTCCACCATCCTCCTCAACATGCCCAGCTTTGTGCCCATTGCATTTGCAATGCCATCTAGCCATCTTATTTTCTGCCACACCCTTCTTCTCTTGCCCTCGACCGTTCCCAGCATCAAGGCCTTCTCAAGTGAATCCTCTCTTCTCATTTGATGTCCAAAGTACTTTAACTTCATCTTCAGCATTTGACCTTCTAAGGAGCAGTCGGGGTTGATTTCTTTTAAGATCGACCTATTTATTTTCTTTGCGGAAATAGATGTTCCCTTTGCCCAAATAGGTTTTGATATGTCAGTACAGTTGTACCTCGCTTAAAGAGCATAATGCGTTCCACAGGATTGCTCTTTAAGCGAGTTTGCTCTTTAAGCGAAACACCATTGTAAGTGACCAATGGGGGGGGGATTGGGAACCCCAATTTATTTGTTAAGTGAGTTTTTGGTTGGTTTTATTTGTTAAACGAAGCAAACATTCAGAGAAAATTCTTCTCTTTAAGCGAGTTACTCTTTAAGCGAAACGCTCTTTATGCGAGGTTTGACTGTATTGCAGTGTTTTTCTGTTATATAATTATTTTGGTCATTTGCTATTTTTTTTCTTTTAAACCAGAGTCAATTTTTCCCAAGGGGCAGTGTTGTAAGGCCGCCCTTGCTCGAAAGCCAGTTGCATCTGACTCTAGGGTTCAGTGCTCATCTCTGCCTGCATCTGCAGCCATTTTAATGAACATGTGGCAGCCATGCCTTGACACTGGAGTGCATGGAATGCTGTTTACCTTCCTACCGAAGTGGTACCTATTTATCTACTTGCAATTTCTTGCTTTCAAACTGCTAGGTTGGCAGGAGGACTGTGCTGTACCTGTACTAATCACAGTGGCGTCGCGCAGTCTTCGGCCGCCTGGGGCGAAGAACAAACTCGCCCCCCCCCCCAGCTCGCCGCTGCCGCCACCCCCTCCCCCCGACCCAGGTAGAAGCCAGCCCCCTGCTGACTAGCGGGGCGCGCGCGCGCGCGCGCGCGCCACACACCTCCGTCCGCTCGCACCTCCGTCCGCTCGCCCGGCCGGCTGGCCATCGGGGGCTCTCCGCCGCCTGTTGCCCCTGGCAGCGGCTTTCAGGGGGCGGCAAAATGTCCCCTCCCCACCCTTTTGCTGGCGAGGAGGAGAAAAAGTGTTTTTTTTAAGGCGGACAATTCAAGGAGGGGCCCGCCCGCCGGGCTGGCTGTCGGTCGGGGGCTCTCCTGGCGGGCGGCCCGCGTGCGCGCGCACGCTGCCCACCTCCTCCTGCCCAGCCAGCCCCCAGGGGCTCCCCGCCACGGCGCCACCCCCCCCCCCCCCGACGAGCGCCCCGTCTCACGGCAAGTTGGGTGGATGGCTGGGCGGGCGGAGGCGAGCAGCGTCCGCGCGCACGCGGGCCGCCCGCCAGGAGAGCCCCCGACGGCCAGCTGGGCGGGCGACCGGGCGTGCCCCTCCTTCCCTCCCCCCCCTTTTGCTGGCGAGGAGGAGAAAAAGGGTTTTTTTTTAGGCGGACAATTCAAGGAGCCTCCTTGAATTGTCCGCCTAAAAAAAACCCCTTTTTCTCCTCCTCGCCAGCAAAAGGGTGGGGAGGGGACATTTTGCCTCCCCCTGAAAGCCGCTGCCAGGGGCAACAGGCGGCGGAGAGCCCCCGACGGCCAGCCGGGCGAGCGAGCGGATGGAGGTGCGAGCGGACGGAGGTGTGTGGCAAGCGGCGAAGCGCACGTGGGGCGCTCGCCAGCAAAAGGGTGGGGAGGGGACATTTTGCCGCCCCCTGAAAGGCGCTGCCCGGGGCATCCGCCCCCCCCCGCCCCCCCACGCTACGCCACTGACTAATCATGACTGTGTGATGTCCAGTCACTTCTGACTTATGACAACCCTTTCCAAGGTTTTCTAAATAGAGAATAAACAGAAGTAGCTTACATTTGTAAACTGTGCACCTTGTCCATTATTATAGAAGCTGGCTTGTCTCCCTAGAAGCAGGGGGGGGGATAGTAGAAGTCCTTATTTTTGGTTCCACAGCCAGATACCTAAATCTCTGGGAGGGATTGCAAAGTCAACTGAGTATATTTCCATGCCTCCCCCATCCTTCCCATTGTCAAGTCCTGGAACACAGCTTGTGGATCTTCTAGCAGAATGAAGATCAAGGAACAAGTTGCCTTGACAACCAAAGTAATAAATAACCTTCCCTCTGCTTGCTAACTGATCCAGTTCCCTGGTGCTACCAACGCTTCCAGGAAACCGAGCTGGAGAACACAAGCTGGCTGAATGAATGCAGGGAGAGGATATGTTACAGGAGGCAAAGTCTTTTTCACCAAGGGTAGAGTTCAAGAGAGACCTCAGCTGCAATCTGTTGTATTTTTTTTGTGCTGTGTTGTTTTGCTGATTGTAAGCCGCCCTGAGTCGCCGTGGTGAGTGGGCGATGATATAAATCTAAATAAATAAATAATAAATAAATAAATACTGTACAGTATGTTGCCTCCCTCACCTATCCTTGAACAGTGCCTCCATGTCACCTGGGCTTCACTCCTTTTGGGTTTAAACTTCCACGTGAACTTCATGGTATTCTAAAGGTGTCTGTATTGAGATCTGTTTCTCTTTACAGTAGAAGATCACTTTTGTTGTTCAGTTGCACAGTCGATTCCGACCCTTTGCGACCCCATGGACCACTGTCCACCAGGCACCTCTGTCCTGAAGGTCAGGAAACAAAGAGGAGGAATTGACTTGCCTTGAGAAGGCAGCTTAAATGGCCATTGCCATAGCTGAGGAGTTCTCAATCTTTTTAAGCCGGGGGCCAGGTCATGCTCCCTCAGACAGCTTCAGGGGCCAGATGGTCATTTTGCCCTTCCTCCACCACATGCCGCTTCCTGGTGTGGTGGAGGCAGTGTGGGACAAGATGAAATGGTGCTGTGGGCTGCATCTGGCCCATGGGCCACAGGTTGAGCATCCCTGCCACAGCTCCTCCTCGTTGCTGCTAAATAGATTTATGGGTCAACTACCCAGAAGATCTAACTCAGGAGCAAGCTTACAGAATGCTGGTGCAATCTTGCATTCTCCCCATCCTGCCAAGTGATATCTTGGGAGGGACATACATTCATTTGAATGAATCCCTCATAGCCAGAGTCAGGAATTGGAGCCCCGGCAGGGTGATGTCAGACTACAGTTTCCATCATCCTCAGATGAGCAAAGATCATTAACAGGTGGTGCAGTGGTTAAATTGCTGACATTGTGAATTCGAAACTGATGGGGCTCAGGGTTGACTCAGCTTTCCATCCTTTTGAGGTCAATAAAATGAGTAGCCAGTAATTTAATTTTTAGACTTATACCCTGCCCCACTCGCGACAGCAACTCTAGGTGGCTTACAGAAATGCAAAATACACAGTTACACAATCATAATAACACCGTACACAGATCACGGATCATCACAATTTAAGCAACCAAATACAATAAATGCACAATTATACAATACATACAATTCAGTATAATATATCTAAATCTTCTCTTGCCCCGCCGGGCTAAAGTTCAAGGCGGCGGGGATGAATCCTGCCATGGCGGCCTCTAAGCCTGGCATGGGGACGGGGCCTGGGAACACCAACAACTGGAAGAGTCCTGGCACTCCCAGCTGAAGGTCTCCTCTGGTCTCGCTGGGCTGAGGTCCAAGGCGGCGGAGGCAGCAGGGACAAGTCCTGCCACGGCTACCTCTTAAGCCTTGTGTGGGCTTAATTACCTTGTGCACTGCCCAGAGAGTGCACAAAATGCTATGGGGTAATTGCTATTTCCAGTTATTCTGCCATATTTGCCATATTCATTTTCCTTTCTCTTGTTCCCAAACGCATGGAATGTCTGTGCTTTAGTTTTGTGAAGAGTGTCATGGTGGGGAAATGTTTTTCAATAAAAATGGTGCTGAATAGACTTACCAGCAGTTGACCATCCCAAAGTATTGTTACAATGTTGTAAATTCACTGAGCACTGGGTAAATCTGAACTTTTGACCCAGCCACTCAAGACCTAATTAGCTGACATTCATGAAGAAAGCTTTTTAGCTCCTTTCCAGCTAAACAAATATTTTATTAAAAAATCTGTTTCTGTCTGTGCACATATTTTAAAAGATATATTTGAATTATAGAAAATAAATATTAAGAAACTTACTCGCTTAAACTGTGAAATTGCTGTTGTTGTTTTGCCATTGTTGTTGACAACATTCATGCTGCTCTTTGCTACGTAAAGCTTGGCATTCTTTTTTCTGCCTGCAGTGCAGGCATGATAAAATTGTGTGCAGCCATATTAATCCATTTTCTGGCATTTTAAATCAGAATACCCCACATTTATAAACTTGGCTTTATTTTTATTTTTTGAAGAACTGATTTGAATTAAATGAGATAAAGGTTCTTTCCCCCTTTTTTCTTCATTAGAACCTGAACCTTGCTGATGTCTGTCTCTAACCCCTACCCTTCATTCTCTCTCAAATACTCTATCAATGTTCATCTGGATTTTTTAGGAGTCAGGATTCTATGCCCAGCAGAGCACCTTCTTTTTCTTCACTATGATAAACAGAGATAAAATAACATATGTCTGGTGGTGCAGTGGTTAGACTGCTGTACTACAGCCAAATGTTGTGAGTTCAATCCTGACAGAGACCCAGGTTGACTCAGCCTTCCTTTTATCCTTCCAAGGTCAATAAAATGAGGGCCCAGCATTTTGGGGGCAAAATGCTAATTACCTGTAAACTACTCAAAGAATGCACTAAAGCACAGTGGAGTGGTATACAGTATAAGTGTGATTGCAATTGCTATTGCTATAGATCTAAAAACCTGTTTATCAGCATAATGTATTCAAGTCAAAAGCCGCCCTTCGCTTGAACAGTTTGCTTCCCTTAGTGCAGAAATGTCAAAATGAACAAACATCCATTGGAGCTGCCAGTCTGCCCTGCCCCCTTATCCCTCCAGCATTTTGATAGGGACTCTGCTCTCTCTTTGGGCTGCCTGGGCCCTCCTGCTAATGTCGCTCTCCTTCTTCCATCTCTGCTGCAGGTAGCAGTGCCTGATGTGCTGAAGGCCTCTGCAGATGCTGACATCCTCATCTTTGTCGTGCCGCACCAATTCATCGGGAAGCTGTGTGACCAGATGAAAGGCCACATCAAGAAGGAGGCACTCGGGGTCTCGCTCATCAAGGTGTGAGTGGGGCTGAAGCATGGGGTGAACTTTTGGGCAGCTGCAAGGTCGGGTGGACTGGGTGGAGCTATGACTGTTTAGAGTTCTAACTGGGAGAAATTTGAAAATATATATATATATTATTATGCTAGAACAGGAGTGCCCAAACTTTTCAGGCCGTGGGCCAGTCACATGGTTCAGCGGGCCAGTCATGTGGTTCCTCCCACCGGAAGTGGAAGTCAAATGCACCTTGCAATCTGTTTTGCAACAGGATGAGATAGATTTTAAGCTGCCATTTTCTCTGCTTAAACCAGGGGTGCCCAAACTATGGCCTGTAGGCCGGATCTGGGCCCCAGTGCCAATTCATCCAGCCCACACTGTCCTCATCACTCCAGGAAATGGAAGTAAAACACACTCATATGGGTGCATTTTACTTCCACTTCCGAGAGTGATGAGAGCAGCATGGACCAGATGAATTTGTGTCTGGGGCCAAATTCGGCCCACAGGCCATAGTTTGGGCATCCTGTGCTAGAAAGTACTGTAGCTTCTGTAGCATAAGGCAGAAGTGGAAAAGTTCCAGAGCATTAAAGGTTCCTTTAGAAAAGTATTTTTTTTGGAATAGTAGCCGTATTAGTCAGTGGTTCAGGCATATCAGAAAACAAAATAAAAAACACTGTAGCACTTTAAAGACTAACGGCTATATTTTTATTGTTAGCTTTCGTGGATCAAGTCCACTTCTTCAGACAAGGAATGAAACTTCCAGGCATGAGTTATATATACCAATAACATGATGAAGGAAGAGAGATTACTTCCTGTTAAAATACAGGTGCAATGGAACTTTGTTCAGCCTGAGCCACTGCAGAAGAGAATGAATTACAAGTCAATGTTATTTGTAACAAATTGCCTGCAAGAGATAATAGAAGAGACTAGGGCAGTGATGGTGAACCTTTTAGAGACCGAGTGCTGAAACTGCAACCCAGAACCCACTTATTTATCACTAAGTGCCAACACAGCAACAGGGGAGGAAGGAAACACTCCCATTGGGCTGCTGGGCAGAGGGGCGGGGGAAACTTTGTGCTGGGTGGAGGGAGAAAGTACTCTCATTGGGCTGCTGGGCAAAGGGATGGGATGAACTCTGTGCTGGGGGAGGGAAGAAATGCCACCACTGGGCTGCTGGGCAGAGGTGCAGGGAAAACTCTGTGCTGGGGTGACTGCATGGGTGCCCACAGAGAGGTCTCCGAGTGCCACCTCTGGCATGCGAGAGGTTCGCCATCACTGGACTAGGGAATAGCAACAACCCTGATTTATTGAGAGAACTTATGGCAGGGGTTCCCAAGCTAAGACTCAGGTGCCAGATCTGGCATGCAGCGCCATTTCATGTGACCACCCACACACCCTTCCAAGGGCATTCAAGAAACAAAATGGCCATCCCTTTGAAGCTGTTGGGATAAAATGACCATCCCTATCATGCAGGCAGGGGAAAATGGCTGAGCGGCCCTCAAAGCTGACTGAGAGAGCATAACCCGGTCCCCAGCTCGAAAAGGTTGGGAACCTCTGGCTTATGATATACAGCACTGCATTTGGCTGAGTCTCCCAAAAGTCTTCACCATTTGCCATTTATTGGGCTCCTGCAAGTGTTTGGGGCTTTTAAAAACTCTCCTACCATATTCAAAACATATTTGCTGTATACTGCCTTATTTGAGACAGGATTGATTGATTCCCACCCTCCCACCCTTTTCCAAGTCTCCAGGAAATTTACCAGTGTTGGTCATGCAGATTTAGCTTGTTCCCACCCTAGATTTGACCCTTTCTTAAGGAAAAGGTGCACCAGGCTTACAGCTAGTTCTATTACCTCATTACTGTTCAAGTTCTGTTGTCCCCTTAACTCATCCTTTTTGTGCCATGGGCCTGACCATACTTCTGGAACAGCTGAGCGGGCCGGACCATGGTCCTGGAAGCAGGTGCATTTACGGCTGACATGATGAGCCCACTTCTGCGTTTATGTCAGCTGCGGGCACGTTTATGCAAACACAGGGACATTTTAGGGCTGATGTAAACGAACCCGCTTCTACTTCCAGGTGTGGTAGAGACGGTGATAGATCAGATGGTATGGCATCACCCACAGGCTGTAGGTTAAGAACCCCTGCTTTAACTGTTCCAGTCATATCCCAAAGATAAACCAGAAGCCTGTTGTAGGAGGAAGTAGCATGGATGATCTAACCTAAGAAACTGCTTGAATTTTATAGTTTCCTTGGAAATACGAGAGTTTTTTCAGCCAGAGACAGCCAGAGATCTTGCTGTGTTTAACTGCAGAACAGTGAGCTGTGGCCTTTGTGGCTTTTGGACTGGCTTAGAGGGAAACCTCAATTTCTGGGGGCATCCCCTTGTTCCAGTTCCAAGCTGCCCAAGAAAATAGTCAAAGATGTCTTGGAACACACAGTTGTGCCTGCTATGGGGGAATACAATCAACAAAGAAAGCTGATTATGCCATATTTGTCATGTTTTCAAGGAGCCCCACAACATGTTTCTAGAGGAGGTTCTGTTGAATAATGTTTGCAGAGTGATGCAGCTAGCAAGGAGTAAGGCTTTAATACTTTGAAATGCAAATCCCCTCCCAATCCCCCTTTTCTTTCTTCTAGGTTCAGTTATTGAACAAATGATCAGGCACGCCTTTAATAGAAGGACAAAAATGTTTGCTTACAAGGCTTGTGATCAAATAAAGTTGCCAGGGAGATGGCTAAAAATATCATACAGCATTTCACTTCATCTAACTGGCAAAAAAAAAAAGCAGGGAGAAAAATCTTACAATCAATTGTTGGTTGCAAGAGGGGACTGAGTTACTCACTTTCAGAGACTAACATATTATCCTTCAGAAACAGAATGACCCAGTAGGTTGAACAAATGAATTACATCATTCACACACAGAATTCAGCTTATATACAGAGGAGAAAGCAGTTACATTTAGCCTGATGATTGGCTGATTAGATTTGAAACAGGCAATGGCTCTGTTTGTTGGATGCTGATCCTTCCCATCTCCACTTTACCATGCAAAGCAAACACAAAGTATGGTGAGGTTGCCTGATAAAAGCTCAACAGGTTCTGTGGTTGTTAACATCCTCTCCAGTAGGTAGCATGGGGGGACCTCATGGATGTGCTGTAACTGTTTGCAGGTCACTCATGGAGAGTACAATTGAACAGAGTTGATCTTACAGAGACCAAATTTGTGGGATCAGTTTCAGTCTTTGTGGCCTGATGCCACAGGCCCGATGCTTATTGTAACACAGGGGCTCCCAACCTAAGGCCCGTGGGCCGAATCTGGCCCACAGCACCATATCGTGTGGCCCACCCCTCTAAGGACATTTGAGAAATAAAATGGCTACCCCTTTGAAGCTGTTGGGACAAAATGGGCAACCCCTCTATTGTCCAGGCAGGGCAAAATGGCTGTCCAGCCCTAGAAGTTGACTGAGAAAGTGTGACCTGGCCCTCGGCTTGAAAAGGTTGGGAACTCCTGTTGTAAAATAACAAACTACACACTTTCTCAATCCTTGCTGTTCTTAGCAAATAAAGTTAGCCAGCCCCCGCCCCTCCCCGCCCCCTAGGTCAGTGATGGTGATCCCATTTGTGTGGATTCACAGGGACTTGGGCTTCTGGGAATTGAAGTCGAAAAACAGCTGGCATGCCATGGTTTGCCATCATGGCCCTAAGTGATGGGCTTGACTTGGTGGCTCTCAAGGACAAATCTTCCTATGGTAGGGTGATACTTGCTGCCTTTAATGAGGAGAAACCCACTCTGGGTCTCACAATTTTATGTGGTTGGCTTGCAGGGGGTGGATGAAGGCCCCGATGGGCTGAAACTGATATCGGATATCATCCGTGAGAACCTAGGCATTGAGATGAGTGTTTTAATGGGAGCCAACATCGCCAATGAAGTGGCGGAGGAGAAGTTCTGTGAGACCACCATTGGTAATGCTTTTTTGATTACTAGAATGGGAAATTCTACTAGTAGAGACAAGAAACCTTTCTGTTCCTCTTGTCAAACTCTTGACATACTCATCTACCTCTTCTTGCTTTCTAAGAGAATTAACTCTCACACGTTGGTTTGGCCGACTTTTACTTTGTCTAAGGCAGCAGTGGGCAACCTAGTAGGGCACTGGAGACCAAATGTGTCCCTCCAGCCTCTTCCAAGAGCCCTGCAAAGCCCAGAAATGGCTCTCTTTAGCTGTTGAATAAACAAAAGGCACCTAAGCAAATGCATCCCATTCAGATTTTTTAAGGTAAAGCAAACCAAAACAAACCCTACTTCTGATGCAAAGAGAGTGAATATCTCAAGAATTTAGCATGAGAAACACTTGAGGTATGTGAACAACAGCGTGGTGGTGGTGGTGGTCACCACCATCACTGCTGCTGAAGAGAATTTGAAGTAAAGAACAAGATGGGAAAGGGTGACCTTTTCCACAGAGAGAACTCGTGGCCTAGTTTGCAGTGACAGAATCCCAGTCTTAGTTCGTGGTACCACCAGTTGCAGCCTTCCTCACCTTAGCACCCTGTAGACATGCTGGGACTACAGCACCAGTCATGTGGGTGGTGGGAGCTGTAGCCTGACACTTGTGAAGTATTTCAGAATGGGCAGGTCTCTCAAATTTGCAAGGGGTGGGTGGGTTGGAGGAAATGCCCTTGCTTGAGGACCACTATCATGCCAACGTAGGAAGAATGAGCAGTGGGCACTTGTTCCAGACAAGGCACGTCCCCTTGTTCCTTGACAAAAAGGTTGATACCTTTTCCCAACTTATGCTCACCCTTTCTTGCCCCTCGACAGGCTGCAAGAACCTGGAACATGGGCAGATCCTGAAGGAGCTGATGCAGACACCCAACTTCCGAATCACGGTGGTGCAAGAAGCAGACACGGTGGAGCTGTGTGGGGCTCTTAAGGTACAAGGTCAAAAGACATCCTTTGCCAAATCACCTCTTCCAGCTCTGCTAGACTACAGTTCCCACCGTCCTTGTCCAGCCTGTTTCATGGTCGGACATGACAAAAACTGTGGTCCTGCACATCTGGAACCAGCTTGGCAACAACCGGCCTAAATTTCTCTTTCAGCAACTAACACACAGAGACATATTGCATTGTCGTTTCAAAAAAATATTGCTGTGAGGAAAAACGTTCTCTTTTGCTAGGAAGAGGAATGGGATTGAGAGGGTTGGGAATGTAGTTATCTCTAGTAAGAGGTGCTCTAAGGTAGGCTGGGTTTAACCCTGTTTCTCTGGCACTAAATGGACCCATCATTTCTAAACCGTTTTGGAAACACCAATGGCTGGTTGTCTATACTTCAGCCTCATGGCTGCTTAATTGGGCTTCAAAGGTAGTCTGGCCAAAACCTTGCTGGCAACTGACAACAAACCGGCTTCATTCTTTCCTCCCCCAGAACGTGGTAGCTGTTGGGGCTGGTTTTTGCGATGGACTGGGCTTTGGCGATAACACCAAGGCTGCCGTCATCCGCCTGGGCCTGATGGAGATGATTGCATTTGCCAAACTTTTCTGCAAGGGTCCGGTCACTTCTGCCACTTTCCTTGAGAGCTGTGGGGTGGCTGACCTCATTACCACCTGTTACGGGGGCCGGAACCGCAAAGTGGCAGAGGCTTTTGCCAAGACAGGCAAGGTAAGCAAGGCCCCCAGGGTCTATCACAGTATTTTGGTACAGTTGACAATTATTTCCTCAAGGCACACTATTCTTTGAGTCCAATTTTTCAGAACATCATGTGTGTTATGAAGACTTTACACTATTTGAAAATGGTGTAAATATCAGTACAGTAAAACCCTGGCTTACGACTGCCTCAGGTTACGTTTCCCGTGGGTTATGAACAGGGGTTTTATTAAATTTAGTATCCAGGTTATGACCTGAAAATCGTGCGATACCTTAGATTCAAAATGGCGTCTGCTGCCATTTTAATTTAGCAAAGCAGCGCTTATCGCTGCAGAAGTGTTCTCATCGTTGTTGTAGGAGGCATTTCTTCTGTTAGTTTTGGGCTGTCCACTGCCCATGCAGCCTCAAAAAGGGTCAGGGGGAGTTTATCCATGCTCCCCTGACCCTCCCAGAGCCTGCACAGGTGGTGGACAGCCCCAAATCCGCCTCCAACGATGGCGGTTTTTTGGGTTTTTTAGGCTGTCCGCAGCCCAAACAGCCTCCAGGAGGGTGGGGTGGGGATAATCCATGCTCCCCCATCCTTTCCGAAGCCTGCACAGGTGGCGGACAGCCAAAAAAGCCTGAAAAAGTCGCCATCGTTGGAGGCTGTCCGGAGAGGGAAAGGTCCCCAAACACGTAAAAAGGGTAGGAGATGGCTTTGTTCTTTTTTTGTGAGGTGGGGTCTTTTAATGATTATTTTTTTGGTTGGGTCGGAGCATTTTTTAAAAAAATGGATCCCTATGGGGAATCCTGCTCTGGCTTACGACCATTTCAGCTTATGACGGAGGCTGTTGGAACGGACCTCCATTGTAACCCAGGATTTTATGTAATGTACAAGTTAGATTGATGCTGTTTCCAAAGATACCAGGTGAGGACCAGTTATCTGCCTCTGACTATCAAGGTTTATGGGAGGGGCAAGACTGGAACTGGAAATGTTCTACTTTAGAATTCAGTTTAAGCCAGGAGCCACCTGTAGGGTTGACTGGGAGTCATCTTACCTGACTGTAATTGGGTTTATCTTGTAATACTCATCCAGTGGATTGCTCAGCTAGGCAGTATATGCTGTATGAACTCTCAAGTGTCCATAGCTGTTGATCCAATAACTCTAGCTTTGCTTGGATATAGCTTACCAATTGCATCCTTTTTCCTTCTGTGCTAATGGTCAGGACATTTTGACCCTCCAGGTATCTTTGGACCTCATCTCTTATCATTCCTGAGAGCACCTGCATTCCATTGAGACCTGCTCATTTCCCATCCTTCCTTTAGACTTGTGGTCCCCAACATGGGGCACATGCCCCACAGGGGGACAGTTTCATTTTTAAGGAGGGCAATTTGAGAATGTTTAGACCAAGCTAATGGCCTTTTAGCCTTCCTGTGCCTGAATAGAGTTCAGTTTTTGACGAATAAGAATTACATGTTACGGGGGTGGGAGGGTCAGGATTTTAGAGATGCTTAGGTGGGGCATGGCCCAAAAAAAAGGTTGGGAACCACTGCTTTAGACAGTTGCTGGCTTTTAAGCTGGTGAGACTGCAAAGAGATTAATGTTTATTCTGGTGCAGATTTAATAGGTTGTATACAGCAGCAGGGGCAACAGTGGCTTACTTGTTAAGACGCTGGACTTGATGATCGGAAGGTCAGCAGATCAATAGTTTGAGACCTGACTGTTGTATGACGGAATGAGTTCCCATCTCTGTCTCATCTCCTGCCAACCTAGAAGTTCAAAAGTAAGAAATTGCAAGTAGATAAATAGGTTCCACTTCAGAGAGAAAGGTAAAAGCATTCCATGCACTCCGGTGTCCAGTCACACCTGGCACATGACCACAGAAGTGTCTGCAGATGCAGACAGCACTGACTCTTTGGCTATAAACACATCTTAGAGTCAGAGATGGCTGGATTTCGAGCAAGGGAGCCCTTTATTTTACTTATACAGGAGAACAGAAAACAGACATGGGAAACCAACCTATATTTTGAGAATGGACCCATTTATTGAATGGGATGAACTAAGAGAGGAGTAAAACTGGAAAGTGAATAACTGTACTTGAGTACCCAGAATCAAAGACTATAACAGAATGCCAAACATGAGAGATGGTTTGAGACACCCTCGCTTTCCTAGCAAATAGGCTAACTTATTCAAAGCATGTGGTGTAAAATAGGAATGGACAACATGTGGCCCTCTATATATATTTGCTAGGCTGCAACTCTTGTGAACCCTCACCATAATTTGAACTGGCTACACTCTAGCAGATATTCTTCTGCCCTGTAACCCTTGAACCCCTTCAGCCAGGATTTTGAAATCTGAAGACATGAGGAAGAGTGGAATTACTTGGAAACTGAAATACAGTATAACCTCGGATAACGCTAAGACTTGGTTCCACAAGTCTTGGTGTTATCTGATTTTTAGTGTTATCCGATCCATGTTAAAATCCTATGGGATGGATCGGATAACGTTAAAGCTCCATAGAGATACATTGTAACCACACAGGCTTTAGCGGTTGTATCCAATCCATCCCATAGGACCTTAACGTTATTGAATCCAATTCTCCTTCCTAGGTTACTTAACGTTATGCGATTTTAGCGTTATCCGATCCAATCATTATGTGGTGTTTTACTGTACAGGAAAAGGCAAAAGAGCTTGAGGAGCGGATGTGGCACTGAAGAGTTATTTGATTCAAACACATGGGATGGGAAGGGCATAAAGCAGCAACTAAAAGGAATAGCTACAGACATTCAACAACAAAGCCAGCATAGTGTTGCCCCAAGAGCCTAACCTATGGCTGTGATGGAATGGAAGATCTGTTTCTTGCAGTTGGCAAATCATAGCTGAGATAATTCTAGGAAATAAATGTTCAGATTTCAGGTTTTGACAGTTCAATTTTGAGTTTAAAAAAAAAAAGATTCTCAGGATCCACCAACTGCTTGCAGACACACAGCATTTAAGAACAGGCTTCATTTCAACATGCTCTGAAAGCCAAAATATATATATTTGCAGTAGCTGAAATGAATTCTCAGGCCTTTCAGATGAAAAAGTCCACTCCTGGTGACCCAAAGTATTTTGGCTCCCTAGATTGAGTAGACTTTGTTAATGCTATTGCTTAACTATTGGGAGCCAGTCAGAAACCCTTGGAGAGAGTAGCTGTAAATCATCCAAATTTATCTACTTCCTTACCAGAAGCATCTGCATTTCTCAGCCAGCACTCTGGCAGGGCTGTTGAACTCTTGTCTTCAGAACATTGTTTTTGTTAACAGCAGTGACGCTTGTTTTCATTGGAACACTCTGGATTCCACAAAATTGGGAATATTCTGTCAATGGCTGAGATAGCAGAGGTTAAGGAAATGGAACAGAACCCTAGGACCAGGGAGCCTGCTTAAAGGATCCTGACACCCAAGCTGACCTAAGAAAGGAAGCCACTCAGGCACTATTTATAGAGGTACAGTGAGGTAGTCTGAGACATACCACAGGCTTCCTTGCAGTGTTGCCGAAGAAGCTGGAAATCATCTTTCAATCTGTGTGCAATGAGTATCTTCTTCAGCTTCATGGTTGGAAGAGTCCTGTAATGCATCCTCCCTCTCCACAGCTGACACAGAGTTCAAATCTTTCCACCTTACATCTCTTCTTTAATGCTAAGCGGATTCTAGACTTGGCCAGTACTCAAAAGAAGAATGTCATACTTAAAGCAACCATCCCTGATGTAGAGTGCATTTAGTCCACACATTTAGGCTGGCTTTATACCATCTATTTCAGCATGAGCTTTCATGGATTACAATTCACTTCTGCAGATTCATCCACAGAATTCATGATGAAAATTGTTCTTCCACCAGATCATTTGATTTGGTTTCCGTTCTACTTCAACTGACTAATATGGATACATCTTTGAAAATGAGAATTAGAGAATGCTGAGAATGATTTGCTAGAGAGTCCTAGGACTGTGATGGTAAACCTTGGCACTCCAGCTGTTCTTGGACTTTAATTCCCAGAAGCCCAAGTCTCTGTGAATCCACATGGATGAGTTTACTGCAGCTTCTGAGAATTGAAGTTCAAGAAGAGCCGGAGTGCCAAGGTTCACCATCACTGTCCTAGGACATGTTCATAGGGTTCCTTCAAAGAGAAAAGGATGGTTGAATCTGCTTAATGCAGATCCTTACCAGAAGCATTACCAAATGCAAAATGTCCCAAGAAAGAAGTCATAACAAAGGAAGTCCTGTTTGGAGGACCACTCTGACAAATTTCATCTTAACATGGAGATGAAGGGATTAACCAGGCAGCAATGACACAGTCATTCATACTTGGATGGGGCTTTATCTTCTCTTTCACAGTCTATTGAGCAGCTGGAGCAAGAGATGTTGAATGGGCAGAAGCTACAAGGGCCCCAAACATCAGCAGAGCTCAATCACATCCTCAAACGCAAGAACCTGGAAGAAAAGTGAGTCCATTGGATAATCTGCCATTTTGTTTAGCGTCTGTACCCATTGAGACCCGGGGAGGTTTGGGTGTACCCAGGGGCCTATCTGTCAAATTATTAGCCCATTAAATAATCTGTAGGTAGTTAACCATCTGCCTTTCTATTGATGCATGAATCAGCCACTTTGATGCCTCCTCCCCCCCCAACATAATATCCGAACACAGGGCATTGTTTGAAACCCTAAAAGAAGCAGGAATTAACTTCCCGCTTAATAACAAAAGCCACTTTTTGTAAGCAGTTGGAAAGGCTGGTTCTAATATTTGCCGCTCCGTTCCCCACTACCGAACCAGAACAGTCTTGACACACAGTCTTGCACACCCTGAGCATTCAGCAAACGTGACCTCACTGCTGAAAACTGGCCATGTGCTACTCACCCAACTCAAACTGGGAAAAGGAAGATTAGAAACTAGGGCTGGGTGACATATGATCCTTGGAATATTTGTTGGACTTCATCTCCCTTCAGTGCTAGCCAGCACAGCCAGTGGTGAGAGATGATGGATTCTGCAAGCATCCAGAACCCCACAAGTTTCCTTTCCTTGTTTTGTGCCAACTAAGACCCATTGCTTTATTGACGAGAGTCCCTGTAGATGTGCAACAGTACATCTCTGAGCCTTCAGATGTGGGACCACATTTGATTGCCAATATACCTTCCCAAGCAGTTTGTCCCTCACCCCACCAAGGTTTAAACCCTAGCAAGCGCCCAATTCTGCTCCTCTTACAACCCCAGCTCCTCACAAGCTCTCCTACTGTGATGGGTGTTACCCAGCTTTCTCTGTTTGTATCTGTCCCTGCAGGTTTCCACTCTTCACTGCCGTCTATGAGATCTGCTATAAAGGCAAGCCAGTCACTGAGTTCATCACATGCCTGCAGGACCATCCTGAGCACTTGTGATTGTCCACGAAGATGGCTCAAGCCTGCGAGGGAATGAGAGGACCCCTCCTACTGCTGTATCACCACCCACCATCACCATCAGGAGCGGGACCCAATACAGAGCAACTGGACAATTAGCAGGAGGCCTTACATGGAACATATCATGGCCATCCACTATGGAATTCCTGGTTTGGTTCCTTGACCAAGGAGCCCCTGCCCTTTGCCAACCTTGCCTTAGAAGTTGACAAAGTTGCCTTGGATCATCCAATCCCCAGCTTGGTCGTGTTAAGCTCAGCTCAACCTCCTCCCTCCAATCTCCCTTCTCAGTATGCGCACACACACACTAGGCAAAGCTTTAGCTATTATCTTCTGCTTCCACGCACAAGCTCTCTCCTCCCTTCCCTGCCTATATCTGCTATATATCTCTGCCTTGATTTTAACTTTTCTGTCTGAGGACTCAAACTGTTCTGTGCCAGTTTCACTTGCCTTAAGGGCTTGTTAAAGCTAATTTCTGACAAAGAGAGGGAGAAGTGAATAACGATCTATCTTTCCCAGACCTGGGATGTAAGAAGTATTATAACAACTAGCATTCAACTGGCATTGAGTCTTCCCACAGCATTCTTGGTATCAATGGAAATGGGAACTCTGGCCATGAATGTGAATATTGTATTTTGGAAGAATAAATACTAAAGTGAGAAACTAATCATTCTCACAAAACTACATAATTTCTGACCTCTGGTTTATCCACTGGCCAAGATCAAGTGTAAGATATTGAGATTCTAATAACTGGGACAGTTGATGGGCAGAGGGAAGACCGAAGAACCAACAAAGGTAAAGAACTGCCATGTGTAAATCTTAATACATTTTCCTATGGAAGCCTTTTACCTCCTAAGATAAAAAGTGATGGGCATTTGTAATGCAAGTGAGCATTCTGGCAGGTATATTGCTGAAATCTTTAAGGCCACACATGCAAACATTTCTGGATATTGGCTCAAAGACTAGTAAGTCTGATAGAGAAACATGCCTGCACACAGAGGTGAGTATATACATTCTTTGGGAGTAAATCTCACTTATGGCTGAACATGCAGTGATACCAACACATGGACACCTTTTCCACATCCCAGTGCAATATATGAAGCAAGCTTTCAAGCCAATTGATCACTGAAGCAACAAAAGGATGGGTTACGGATATTTTGGTGATATAAATTTTGGATGCCTCTTGCTTCTGGGCAATGATATTCTCCAGCAGTAGGGGTTTGCAATCCTACAGTATTTAGGGACAGGATCTTAAGGGGGTGAGGAGATAGAATCTGCTTGTTTCTCTGGTCTTTCCTTTCCCACCACTTTAGCCTGGTTCCCACCCACTGTCTGCCATGACCTTTCCAGCCTGTCTCCTCATCCAAGAGCAATTTAATCTGCTGCTGCTGCTGCTGCAGGAGCCCTTGTGCCTTTTATTAGATACTGTACTGTACTCTGACACCTTGTGACCTTTCTATTTAGCCAGCCAGAAAAAGAAAGAAAGGTTGAAGAGTGGTTCCTTGTTTCCTAATCGGGTGACACGGGATGTCCAGTTTCTGCTGTAAGAAAAGAAAGAACAGGTAGGAGACCAAGAATGCCTTCTAAGGAAGTGTTTCCCAGCCTTTGGTTTTTGGATTCAATTCCCAGAAGCTTAAGGCAATTCTCCAAAGCACTGATCAGCCAATGTACTGACTTAGGCTTCTGGGAACTGAAGCCCCTCTGTGGGATGTGTGCACCACACTGGGAACCACTCTTGAGTTCTCCACCTCCTTTCCTCCAGTCCAACTCTGCAGCCTCTCCAGCTTCTTGCATTAGTTTCATTTTCCCTACAATGAATATTCACTTCTCCCACCCAGAGTGATTGTTGGGACACAAACAGGATCCTTTAACAGTAACAAGTAAGTCCTCCCTGCAGCCACCTCTAGCTTTAACAGGCAAGCGGCCCCCAGCCATCCTTACGTAGTGCAAGATGGTCCACCAGGGTCTATTCTTGGGTGGGCTGTTGGAGATCCTTGGTGGTCTCTTTGGCCACCAAGAAAGTTGGGAAACAGAAAACAGTACTTGTACTGATAGTAGAAAACTAGGCGGCACTTCACTCGAATAAATGGGGAGGGATTTTGTTTTGTTGATTATTTTAACATGACCTCTAAAATCAAGTCATTTTTAGGTCCAGCAAGTAAGCATGGTGTTTTCCTATCCCTTTCCTCAGGAAACATGCAGAAGTTCCAAACAGAAAACTGGTTCCTAGTACAGTAGTGCTTGTAAAAATGGATCATTGATATAATGCACTGCATGCCAGTTTTCGATGTGAATTTTTAGCAAGTACTGAAGAAGGTCACTATCAATGCATAATTGCTAGGATGCCTCTCTTATTGCAACTGATTTTTACAACCTCAGACCACAACCTTTGAAATATGACTTTCATTATGAAAAAAAAGTGACTTAAGCCTGTTTAACCTAGGCTGGATGTTGCTCAGAGCTTGGGTTTTCTGAACATTACAGTGTAAAGGAGGGAATGGGGAAATTGCAGTTCTCTAGATGCTGACTGCAACTCCCATGAATTCAAAACCAGCACAGTCAATTGAGAGGGATGTTGAGAACTGCTGTCTAGAAGCATCTAAAGGTAAAGGTTTCCTTTGGTCGAAAGCCAGTCGTATCGTCTGCGGACCCACATATTCCTGGTGTACAAGAGTCAAGTGTACAAGAGTTCCTGGTGTACATATTCCTGGTGTACAAGAGTTGCCTCCAGGTGCAATTCAAGGTGCTGGTTATTACCTTTAAAACCCTATATGATAGTGAGCCAGGATGACTGCCTCATCCCAAAAACATCTGTCCATCCCACCAGAGCGGACCGGAGAGGCTCTCTAGTTGTTCCATCAGCCAGAGAGGCACATCTCTCTGGCACTAGAAGGAGGGGCTTCTCTGTGTCCACTCCAGCCCTATGGAACCTCCTACCAACTGAGCTACGTCTACAGATGGACTTGCTGTCTTTTAGGAAGAACTTAAAAACATGTTTGGCGGGACAGGTATGGGGTCCTGGCGGTACCATGACCCCAGCTCGCTGGTTAGTTTGAGCTCCCTCTCTCCCCTGGTTTTTTAAAAATCTTTTATCTCTGTGATTTAGTTTTTAATCTTTTAATTATGATGAGAATCAACACATATTTTTTGTATCTCAGTTTATGTTTTCTAGGGGTAGGAAAATACATCTTTTTGAAATGAAGGCTTCCAAACTCTTCACTAGGGTATTCCAGTCACTTGACTGCATGGAATACTTCTATTAAGAATAAAAAATTTCCCAGCATACAAACTGATTGCTTTAAGCAACAATGTGCGTTTTGCCTCTAATTTAGCAGTACAATTTAGGTGATGCTCAGGTATTTTTACCAGAGTGATCAGAGGACGAGTCTTGTTATGCTAACAGCTGTATAGAAAAGGATCTTTCAGTGTGTTATATTAATAACATACAACAAATTAGAAGCTGTCTTTGCCAGTATTCAGTCTTCCCTTTTACACACTACTCTGGCAGGTACAGAAACACTGTCTTCCTTCACACTTAACCATTAGTGGCACCAGATTCTATCAACAGGTGGGGTAAAGTAAGCTGAAAGCAGCACCCAGTTAGGGAGACCCGGTGTAGCTAAAACGGATTACTGCTCTCTGAAACTCTCCCAGGCCTACCAGACAATCTCCCTGCCCTTTTGCAGTTGCTATAAAAAGGCTCCCCTTTGCCATTTGGAGTTATATTCTGCCAGCACAGCAGCCGATCACAGTCTTATGAAGCAAGGGCAGGCCCCCGCATAAGCATGAAGTCTTTGCAGGGATTTCAGACGGGGCCTGGAAATGCAGAGAATGCTCTTGTCTGTTGGGAGAGGGAAGGAGAATGGTTTTTCCTGTCCTCTCAGGAAAGGCCGTTCCTCAAATCTGCAGATTATATAGTAAAGCTATACAGAATACCGCTTTTGTAATGTGCAGTGCAATGAGGCTATGCATTACTTGTTGAGTGGAAGGCAGGGCTGTGGAAAAGCTAAAATGTGGCTCTTGTTCAACTCTGTGGCAGCTGTATCCAACATAGAGAACGAACTGGAAACTTTTGTTAAAGCTGCCAAATCAGAGATATAGCCCAACTAACATTAAACAAGTCAGATTGTTAAAAGAGAGAAAAGAACATGGCCAGAAATTCAAGGCCAAGATAAAATCTTCTTTCCTCTGCCTCTGCAGTTTCTAGGCTTGGTGACAGAGGAGAGATTTAAAGAGCCATTGCCTTATGGTAACAACAAAGTTCAGTTCAGCATTCCTGAGCATGAAGTTCTGTACACATATGGACTTAGCAAACAGACAAGATATGCTTTTCACACAAGACCTCATTCTGGATAGCAGTTCCAGAGGCGGATGACCTGACCTAAAGCATATATGAATAATCCTGTTTACCCCTTTCTTCTTTTTCTTCTCCTACTGGACGTCATCATGTCTATTCTGACTTTCAACACAACAACAGCTACTCAAGTAGGGATGTCATGTTGCATCCTTGCCAACCTAAGATTTTTCAGCTATAGTCTGAAACCAAATTGGTGCATCTTTTCTTTCCTATATTTCTTCTCCCATTTATTTTGTCTTGATGGATCAGATGCAACAATCTCTACTTTTTGTTTCTCATCACACAACCAGAGTGGTCCATCTATCCCATCAGACAGCCATTTTTCTATGTCCCAGCCAAATGCTGGAGCAGCCACTCTTCTGGGTTAGCTGTAGATCTTGAGATATATTACATTGCCCTCTGCTCAAATGCTTAGCAAAGCTTTAGGATAAATAGCTGTCAGAGAGCTGTCAGATCAGACCAGCACATCTTAGCAAGTGCTTGCCTCTGTTCACTGAATGACAACAAAACTCCTCACAAACCTACAAGAACAGATTTTTGACCATGCCTTGGGTGGTGGTTGTTATCTCAACTGAAGGGGCTATGAGCAGCCCTGAAGGAGATCTGTTATGCTTGCCTGGTTGCTCAACAAGAAACTGTGATTCCTCAAGGCACCAATGTCTTTGCTCATGAAAATCTGGGCTGAAAAGTCCCAGTTCAAGTTCATTGATAATAATTTCTATGTTATGGAATCATGTCATAGAATTATGGGTTTGCTGAACATTCTCCAAGGGACATCGGTTCCCACCCACTCCTAAAACAAGACATTTTCCACTGGAGCATCCCTGACTGTTGGCCATTCAATATCCAAAAATCTCCAGTAAAAATTTTATTCCATCAATTTCCAAGGGACTCCCATTGTCAAACAGCATTTACTGTTAGGAGAATCATCCTAATATTTAGCCAAAAATGTCCTTTTTAATGATCTGAATCCTCTGGGTCAGGTCCTCTCTTCTGGAGACATGAAAATCATGTTTGCCTCCATCTCTCATATGGCAGCCTTTTAAATCAGCGTTTCTCAATGTTTTCACATTGCGGGCCTGACCACACCTCCTGGACACTGATCAGGCTGGTCACGTGGTTCCTCCCACTTGGAAGCAGAAGTAAAACATGCCCCACGCATGCATATAGAATGCATTTAGCAGCATTCTATCCATGCACATGGCACATTTTATTTCTGCTTCTGGGAAAACTCCATGTTTTATGTAGTGTGCTTTTATTTCTATTTAATGTATATTTTAATTTATATTTTTATGGGTTTTATTTCTATTTATTGTCTATTTTAATTTATATTTTTATGGTTTTTATTTCTATTTAATGTCGATTTAATTTTGTATTTTTATGTGTACTGTATTTTTATTTATTTATTTTACTTTGGCTCCACCCAAGACATCAGCTCCGTCCACACTGTGGTAGTAAAATTTTTGGCTGCCCACCACTGGTTGAAAGGATTTTTGTTGGAGAAACTCCGCCCAGGGGTCGCCTGAATGAGGCTCCTTTCATGTCCCCAAGAACTGGGACAGAGACGGGCGCTCAAACCGTCATGCAGTACCCAGATCTCGAACTGCAAACTTGCTGGCCTTCTGGCTAATACGATGAGATTCTTGACCACTGAGCCACAGAAGCCCCAGGCTGAAAAAGGATCTGCCTCACCCCTCCCAGGAGGAAGACTCACGAAAACTACAAGTTCCAGAATGCACTACAGCAGCCCTTACGTTAAGTGGGACGCTTTCAGAAAACTTCCTCGTATCCAGTCTACTCTTCACATCTCTATGGTAGCATGCTTTAGAGTCACACGGAAATATCAGGCGAACATAAACTGATAATAAATAGACTCGCGCACAATCTTTTGGAGATCTTACTTAAAAAGAACGTTAAATTTGGGGAGTTTGCTGACTCTTTTAGTTAAATCGAAAGGACTAGGACCGGGACAAAAAATATATTTTTGTTCAGTAACACAATCGAGTCCGACTTGATGGACCACAGCACGCCATGTGCTTCTGTCACAAGAATATAAGAGATAATTATAAAAAGTAAATGTTGCATTCTGACAATAGGTTGAACTTGAAGGCATATAACGGGGTGCTCAAACTATGGCCCTGATCCACCCCCAATGCTAATTCATCTGGCCCACGAAGCCCTCGTTGCTCCAGGAAGCTGAAGATGTACCTGTATGTGTATGGGCGTGTTTTACTTCCATGAGTGATGAGGGCTTTGTGGTGTGGGCTGAATTGGCATTGGGGGCCAGATCTGGCCTGCAGGCCAGTGACCAGCTCCCTGAACCACATGACTGGCCCACGGCTGAAAAAGTTTGGGCACCCCTGGCATATAACGTCCTATTGGTGGTGGGTGCTCATGTTTGTATAATGTAATGGTGTTTTTATTACCTTGGTTTTCAGGGGGGGGGGGGTTTAAGGTTTTTTTTTTACTTTAGTTATTCTTGGTTTTATTACTTTTAGACATTATAAATAGTACGCCTGTGTATATTTTGCATTTTTAGTATTTAAAAAGGAGAAAAAGAGGGAACGCGTTCCTGAAGAGGAAAGGGAGTGTCTAGGTAGGGGGAAAGGGTCGAGAAAGGCCCCAGATGTTGAGCAGTTGCGTGCTTTCTTCGAGACCTGGGAGAGACTGAAGAAAAGGCAGGAATTTTCGCTACCATTCATCTTCTGGAAAGCAGGGGTTTAAGCGACTACCAAACGGCGTGAAAAGCGAACCCTACCGTTTCCCACCTAGAGGAGCGGCGGGTTGGGCGGGAAGCCGAGGGAAAGGGGCAAAGGAGGGCGGAGATTCAATCCAATCAAAGCGCAACTTTCAAAAGCAGGGAAATCTGGGTAACCAGTGATGGGATGTAACAGGTTCACCAGTTCTCCAGAACTGGTAGTAACTTTCCCCAGTGTCCCGGAGAACCAGTAGCAGCTTTTGGCGGGATTCCAGGAACCACCTTTGGGGCTTACTTTTTTACGGTTCCCCCACCGCGCATGCGTTCCAAGCACTTGGTGTGCATGCACGCCTACAGTGCTTGGCGCATATGCACGGTCTCCTTGCTGTCCTCCCAAGTGGGGAGGAGGAAGAGAAGCTGCTAGCCTGAAGCTCCCTATAGCCTGAAGCTCCCCAGGGTAAGTGACTCACCTTTGGATGTGGTGTGTCTGTGTGTATTTTAATGTGTATTTAATACCTTTACCTATATTGACATACTACCAAAGTTCCTAAAAAGGCCTGGCAGCCGGCAGGTCTAGCAGCCTGGCTTGGGGTTTTTAAGCAAAGTCTTGGAGTTACCTCATCCATAAGCTACACCTGTGCTGTTCCAATTGCTGTTCCAATTGGAGAACCCTTAAGGAGGCACAGCTGTTTCACATTTACATTAAAGCATATTATCCTAGAGAACTGGTTAGGCTAAGACTTAGTAAGGTAAAGGTAAAGGTCAGTGCTCATCTCTTTAACTGTTGAAAAGTGCCAAAATGAAGCTATCTTGTGGTGAGTTCATTCTATAGCTCCTTCCATCTGACCTAGTGTGAGAAAGATTAGGCAAAATAATCTTTAAACTCTGGTTTACAACCTCTGGTTGTGTTTGGGTGGGTGGCTGTATTTTAATGTATTTTTATTTTATTTATTTAATTAATTCATTTACAAGTGGGTGGGTGGGTTGAGGGGTGTGTGTGTGCTTATTTTTATTTTATTGTTTGTCCCTGCCCACATCATGACATCATGATGTTAGCTCCACCCACACTGTGATGACATCACGGTGGGGTAGTAAAATTTTTGACATCCCACCACTGTAAACCCTTTTAGATTTTTTTAAAAATCGTGTCAGAAGCACCCAAAGCAAAGATACTTTCTGGGTTGAAAGGGCTTTGGCTGGAGAAACTCCGCTCAGGGGCCGCCCGAATGAGGCTCCTTTCTTTCATGTCCCCAAAATCTTTCCCCACCGAAGGGGGTCCCTATGGATCTGCTTGTTGCAGTGTCTTGCTTTCGAACGGCTTCAGGATGGCAGGAGCTAGGACAGAGACGGATGCTCATCCCGTCATGCAGCACCCGGGTCTTGAACTGCGACTGCGCTGCTTCCTGCTGAGTTGCCTCCGTAGTTTGCAGGGGAGGAGAGGGTGTCTTTTTTTCCACTTCCTTTGCTTCAGCACAAGCTCTCCTCTGTCTACGTTAGATACCCGCTTGTTTGGAGTGCGCTCAAAAATGGCTGGGTTCAAATGGGAGTGGAGACGCCGGGACGGACCCAAGCTGCCCCGCCTGGTCTGAATCCCATCGGGAATCTGCGCCTGAACACTGAGCGGAGGGGGTGGAAACGAAACGGCATAGGGAACTCGGAAGCACCCCTTCGCAGGGTGTGGCATGGTGTAGTCTAGCTTCCCAAAATGCTGGATATTGGACTTCAATTCCCAGAAGCCTCAGTCAATTCCCCAAAGCACTGACCAGCCAATGTACTGACTGAGGCTTCTGGGAGTTGAAGTCCCAAGATCCAGCATTTGGGAAACACTGCTGTTGTCTATTTCTATGAGGCAGGGAAGAGGAGGAGAATTTTTTTTTTTACCCAGAAGGCCATTCTGCGTAAAGCACGGAAGCCGGAGGCGTCTCGGACAGTGAAAGAGGCGGCGGCCTAGGCAGGGTCTCACAGGTGAGCGGAGGAAGGGCGGGCGGGAAGCGGGGAAGAGAAGCGCCTGTCGCGCATTGCCTTGCGAGGAGACTAAAAAGAGGCTCCTGGGCCGGGTCAGCGAAAGGGCTTCTTCTACTGCCCGTGATGGCGAACCTTGGCACTCCAGGTGTTCTTGGGCTTCAGTTCTCAGAAGCCCAAGCCCGCGTGCATGAACCGCAGCAAACCCATTCGTGTGGATTCACGCGGGCTTGGGCTTCTGGTAATTGAAGTCCCAAGAAGATCTGGAGTGCCAAGGTTCGCCATCATGGTTCTACTCCGAAGGGCACCACGACCTTGAACCCAAGCACAACCTCAAAGATTATGGAAAAGAAGCCACTTTTGAGTTCCTCAGAGAGAGAGGTCTCAATCTAATAGGTCACGTGACACCCACGTAAAGGTCACCCTTGCTCAAAATCCAGTTGTATCTGACTCTGGGGTTCAGTGCTCATCTCTGTTTACAGCCAAAGAGCCAGCGCTGTCTGCGTTTGGAGAGGTTTCCGTGGATATGTGACAGGCATGCCTAGATGCCCGAGTGCACGGAACCTTGTTTACCTTCCCACTGAAGTGGTACCTATTTATTTACTTGCAATTTCTTGCTTTTGGACTGCTAGGTTGACAGGAGCTGGGACGGAGATGGGCGCTCATTCCGTCATGCAGTCCTCGGGTTTTGAACTGCTGACCTTCCAATCAGCGTCTTAACCACTCAAGTCACCACAGTCCCTTACTCAAAATCTCACAAGAAAACTGCCAGAATTGAAGAAGTGGGTGGGTGGGAATCCCAAAAGTGGGCATTCTCGGCTGCAACATTTTGTGGACATTTATTTTGGAAAATATGTGCTTGTATACTGCTCTCTAGGGTTTTAAGCTTCAGTTACAGTAGTCTTAGGCTAATCCTTGCTGTATTGAAATTGATTTGTTCAGAAGAATAAATTATTTTAGGGATTTAAGATGCCATGGTTAGTGTTTTAAGACACTGAGCTTGTGGTGACAGAGCAAGCCCCTGCCTCTAGCCCAGCTCCTGCCAACCTAGCAGTTCAAAAGCAAGAAACTGAAAGTATATTAGGTACCACTTCTGTGGGAAGGTAAATAGCAGTCTGTGCACTCCAGTGTCTAGTCATGCCTGCCACATGACCACAGAAACATCTGCAATCTCAGACAGCGCTGGCTTCTTGGGTGTGAACAGAGATAAACACCGACCCCTAGCGTCCAAGACTACTGGCTTTCAAGCAAGTTAAATCTTTATAAGATACCCGGGTGTCCAGGCCTTCACTGCCTACCTCTTAAGATGCAACTCTGGCCTAAAAAATGCATGTTGTAATATATAAACCAGCTGTCTACTAAGGGGTACTTATCAGTTTCAGTGCTCCAGTATATCAGAAAACAAAATAAAAAACACTGCAGTGCTCCAGTAGTTATTGCACATGGAATGAAGAATACAGGGTGTCCCCAAAATTGCCATATATAGGGGAAATTGCATAACCAGATACCTTGGAACGTGTTTGCCAAGAGTGGGAGAGAAGACTGTGTGTGCGTAGAAGGAAGTAGCTGACATAAAGATGATAATTCATAAATATTTTGTAATGAATGTTTTGTCCAGAAAGGTACATTTAGCTACAATTTCCCATTTTCCCTGTGTGTGAGGACACCCTGTAATGGAACAAGGAACCATTTGGGACTAGGAGGGTAGAATCCCCATTCCCATTGCTCTGTGGATCAAATGGCAGATCTCGTTTGGCAAACCTTAGTGGCACAAATGGGGTGGGGATGTTCGTAGAAACCTATGTCTGTTCACACAAAGCACAGGCCAGTTAATGGAATAAACTGAATTTACAGGGTTACGAGAAGGTGGTGATTGTAAAACAGGGTCATAATCTCCTTCCCTTATGACTGAAGTCAGTAAAAGGGTATGTACATATAAGATTTGCTTATTGTAAACAGACCATGGGTGTGCAGGCTGGTGAAAACATTAAAACGCATGTGCCTTCTAACTTTCACCAGTCTCTTGAACCTGTTTCCGCAACCTTCACCAACAGTTTGCCCATTTCAGTGTCTTAGACCCCAGTATCTCTTTTTCTCACTGAAAAAAATTCTGGGTCACCTCAGAATTCGCCTTTTGATATTTGCTTATTAGGTGAGCAGACAAATCAAAGTTCATCAGAGGCAGGAATGGTAAGAACCACTGAAAATGTGTTTAAATTATATTTCTAAAATATGTTTTTTCTAGTAAAATGTGCATTTAAATAGGAATGGGGCATTTCCTGAGTGCGTGCAGGAAGCACATGAAAGAAAAGACAAGCAATTGGAGAAGGAAAACCATTTGATGATAATTTGAGTAGTACTGCTTGTATTTTGTCTCATCACATTGGACTGCACTATATAGTCAGCTCAAATCTTAGATACATATATCTTTTAGTTATGTATAAACTAATAAAGGAATGGATTGGATCTTGCGGCATTTCTTACCACTGCCGTAATAGCCGGGGGCGGGATCATTATTCCCAAATTTGAAATGATTTAACAAAATAGGAGATGCAAAAGCATGTTAAAAACTTGTATTTTCCCCTCTGTCCCCTACGGTCTATAATGAATCCATACCTCCTTGATTACCAACTTTCTGTGAAGGTATTTTATGCAGAGCCTGTTTTTTTAAAATCTCCCTGATATATCCTGTTTGCTCTTGTTATGGAGACTTAAGTGGTGACTCACATTTCTGCTTTCTCCATAGAAATTATGTTTTCTGCAAAGCGGCTGGCTGACTTTGGTTACAAGGCAGTTTCAGGCTCCATGATTATTCTTACCCTGTATGTTGCCTCTTACCTCGGCTACTTAGCATATGATACCAACGTGAAGATAAATGAGACGAGGAAGCTTGAACAGGAGAAAAATACTTCAGACTAAATCTTGCTCTGACATCTGACAATACAATGCTAAACTAACACAAGATCTAGTACGATGTGGCAGACATTTCTACCAAAAAAACACAGCTTTGGGATTCTTTAGTCCTGATGTTTAATATGTGGCTATTAAATTTCCTGCTTGCTGGTTCTCCATTTGTTTCTGTAAACAGATGCTCAGATCCCGCTCCCTATCATGTTGCCATAGCTTTCTGACTATCTGAAAGAAGAGCAAAAGAGGAACTTTGTTTCTCTGATCGAAGGCATGGATAGATGAGGTGAAGAAGGCTGACCTTTTCTGATTTCCTATTGAAGTTTGAAAGCAAGTGAATACATCTCTGTCTCCACAACACGTACATGTTCATAGAAGTAACTTATGTTATTCTATGTATATAATGGAAAAGCAGACATATATATTTTGACACCTTTAGGAGTAAGCAACTCTGGAAATAAATCTTTCTAGATGCAAAAGTATGCAGTCTCTGTACATTCATTACAGCACAAGGATAGCTTGGAACTCCACTCCAAATATCTTTACACCATAGCGTCATGCTTTGTGTCACAGAAATATCTGCAGAGAAAGGTCAAAGGAGCAAAAAAAAAACAACCCAACAGTTTGGTATAAAATTATTTTGATCTAACTAGAAAGAACACTGTACCCTGATTTGTCGAAAGTATACTGACAAATCAAGATTATATGACAGCAAATTGAAATCTTTTTAAATAGTTCCATGGAAAGGTTAAATGGTCTCTGCTGACTACAAACAAGCAGGTCTGGATGAGAAGAGGTTCATCATCTGTAACTAGTCAACTGTTAACAAAGAATTTCCCCTTTGTTTGTCAAGCCTTCCGTTGGGGAGGTGGGTTGCCAAGAAGTAATAGTTATTTTTACATCTTAATACAGGGCAGAATTCATCTCTGGGAGTTCAGGGCCAAGAAGAAAACACTGACCTCCTAAAGTGTAAGATGGCTCCATCTCTTCCTCTTAGGGCATTGTCAAAGGATCTAGAACAGTGGGGACTTCAATTTCCAGAAGCCTAAGCCAGTACATTGTCTGATTAGTGCTTTGGGGGAATTGACGTAGGCTTCTGGGAATTGAAGTCCAAAAACCAAAGGTGAGGAAACACTGGTCTAGACTATCTTCCTTACTGTTCCAGAAAATATGGTTTTCACCCTATGCAGCAGTGCAATATTACAACCAACTACGCAACAAGGTAACGAGCACAGAGGTGGAAGGTCGGACATACACCTCTTGACAGAATCTTATTGCTTTCTTCTCTTCTGAAAGTGGACTGGAACTGGAACACTGGCAGCTAAACCACATGTTAGGGTAAATTCACAGCAACTTGACATTTAAGATAAGGAACCTCATGCCACAGTGTAATGGTGTTCCCTGAGCAGTAGTCAATAACCTGAAATCCATATGTTGGAGGAAGACAGAAAATGTAACAGGCTGCATGTTCAATGTTACAGTTGAAACAGCACTGAATGCATGGCAATAATGTTCTTGATGCAATTACTTATGGAGAATACTAGTAATTCAGCTAAATAAACTACCAGCAATACACCATAGGTTTAGTAGGCTTAATATAATAGCAAGTTTGGCCCAAAATAGAGTAATACATCGGATAACGACTGCATCGGATAACGCTAAAATCGGATAACAATGCAAAATTTCCAAAGAAATTTTGCATCGGATAACAAATCTGTTAGCGTTATCCGATGCAGTCATTTCGTAGCAGCAGGGTGGCTGGAAAGCTGAACAGGGTTCTCCGTTTAGTTTCCCAGCCACCATGTTGCTGCAGAGGCAGGGGTTGGGTGGCTGGAAAACTGACAGGGCTCCCCCGCCGGCTTCTCCAGCCACCCCACAGCTGCGGAGGCAAGGGGCGGATGGCTAGGGAAGCTGAGGGTGTGTGTGTCTCCATCAGCTTCCCCAGCCACCCTGCAGCTGTAGATTGGGTCCTCTGATCTCCCTAGAGCAGGCAGGGGGATTAGAAAGCCCGAAATGAGTTAAAAAAACTGATTTTACCCATTTCGGGTTCTCTGACCCCCCCCCCGCCTGCTCTAGGGAGATCAGAGGTCCCAATCCAAGCTGTTTCTGGGCTTCCCCAATGTCCCTGGCCAGTGGAGCAAGCCAAAATGTCAAGGTTCGAATCCTGACGTTTTGGCTTGTTGCACTGGTCGGGGAAGCCCAAAACAGCTTGGATCAGGTCCTCTGATCTCCCCGGAGCCAGCAGGGAGGTCAGAGAGCCTGAAATGGAGGTCGGTAGACCCGATCCAAGCTGTTTCCAAAGGTCCCCCACCTCCCTGGAGGCTGCAGCAAGCCAAAACGTCAGGATTCAAATCCCGATGTTCTGGCTTGCTGCAGCCTCCAGGGAAACGGCTTTTTTTTAACGTTGTGCGATCAATGCATCGCACGTTAAAAACCAGATAACGACGAGACTTGTGGAACCAAGTCTCATTGTTATCCAATGTACTAGTGTACTTGATATATTTTTTAAATCTACTACCTTACATTTGGAGAGTTATCGCAAAAGAATAACCCTGGACACCCTCTGAACAGGTATGAGCCTCAAGTCCGCCAGCTCAGATCCAAGAAGAACTTTTTGGCAAGAACAAACATTCTTGATTGTACACAAGAGCAAAACAAATTACAAGATGGAGGAAGGAGCTCACTGGACAAGGATATAGCTGAAGATCTCAACCTCCCTTATGTCACTTGGAGGACCCTGAATAGGCTGAGGGTTGGAGTCCTTAAATGCAAGACCAACATTCTCAAGTGGGGACTGCTGGTGGACAACAACATGCTGTGTGAATGTGGAGAGATACAGAATCTGGCTCATTTATTGGTCTGCCAATTGCTGCCAGACATGCACCGATGAGGGTTTGGGCAATGACAAGATGAAGAAAGTGGCTTCATTTTGGCAGTCCAGGGCTTGATTAGGACACAAAAGTAGATCACAGATTATAATCTATGAAAAAGGAAAACTGTGAAAATGCACTCTCCAGCATGTATTAGCTGCAACTGTAAAACTGTTGATATACAAGTTTCTGTTTGAGGTGCATAAACATCACAAAAGCTAGCTCAAAGCAAGAATGAGGGGAGCTTCATTTCCTGCATGTAGGTGTTGACAGTTAAATTGAAATCGGGCAAAAATGCAGCCCTCTTGATTGCTAGACTTCAGTTTCCATCACCCTAGGTATACAGGAAAGTCTAGCATAAATTTTGAATATTCAACTGAGGTTTTAGATTGGATGTTTAGGATTTCTATTAGACTAAGCACTGAACCAAAGCAATTTTGTGACACTAACAATACTATAAACCATAATTAGTACCTTTGGACTTTTTACAGATCAGAAGGCATTAGAGGATACTGAATAGAGTTCAGAAAATATCCAAAGGCATAAATGTGCTTTGGCTATAAGAATGTTTTAAGGGACAACTCGTGTGCTAGTAGCTCTAAATGTTCTCTTCAGGAGTGCATGGGGCTGTGTCTACTGAATCCCTTTTTACAAATTTAGTGGTACCCCACATAACGAAACAGTTCTTCGTTATGCGGTTTTTTTCGTTATGCGGATCAAATGGGCGATACCCCGCATAACGAAAAAATGTTCGTTATACGGGGTTTTCGTAAACGGGTATAACCGGTTAAATTTTTTCGGTGCAATTGCCGCATGAATGCTTCATTGTATGTGTTATATGAAGCGTTCGTTATGCAGGGTACCACTGTAAATCACTTTTTCTGCAGCATTCAAATTGCCAATTTACCCTATAATATTGTCTTACTTTGCAAAAAGAAGCAAGTGTGGTTAAGGAGCTAACCTTGTTATCTGGAAGTCTGGCAAGTCAGCAGTTGGACGGACTGAGCGTCCATCTCTGTCCCAGCTCCTGCCAAACCTAGCTAGCAGTTCGAAAGCAAGAAATGGCAAGTAGATAAATAGGGACCACTTTAGTGGGGAAAGATCTTGGGGACATGAAAGGAGCCTCATTCAGATGTTCCCTGAGCAGAGTTCCTCCAGAAAAAAAATCCTTTCAACCCCGAGAGCACCTTTGTGTGCTTCTGACACGACTTTTTTAAAGCAACCTATAACTGCAGAATGCAGATGACCTTTATCAGTAAAGGCAAATACATAAATGCTACTTTTCACACAATTTTTTTAATCATAGAGTAAACAATAGTATAAAATTATAATAACTCAAGGAATATTTAAAGTCCTGGGCATGACAACACTTTGCTGCCTTCCTTCTCCCCTGAAGTACCTTAAGAGTAAAAGGGGGTAGGGGGGGGCACAGTCCACATGCGGCAGCCTCTCCATCCCAGTGGTTTCATATCACAAGTGTTTGAAGAAGGTGCAGAAGATAGTTCTGTTCTGAAAAAACAGGCAAGTTCATAACTTGCTCCATAGAAATGTCAGCAAGAAACCAGAGCATCCATTTATATAATCCTAGGACACAAATCCATTCATTTCTTTATGAAGTGTGCCTTTAGATCCATAGAATGTGCAGGGAAAGCAGGTGATCTCAGAAAATCAGGAAGGCTTTGGAGATGCTACCCAACTCAAAAGCAGGGGGAAATGTAAAGAATGCCAGCTTTTTCTTCCTCAGCCATCCAAACAAGCAGACATGAGATTTAATTGGTCATTGGGATTCAATGCACTAATAAGAAAAGCTTGTTTCCCACTACCACAGTCACCAGCTTGTGATAGCTAATGGTAGGACAGACCAGTCTCCATAGAACACAACCTTGGCCCTTACAGGATCACAGGGTATCTCACATTAGACTAGACCACAGTCAACAAATTGTGGAGTGTGATTTTGCAGTAATAGATAGGCCTTCCGGAAAGCAACAGACCTAGCCTATATCCATCCCCTCTCACTTGAGCCAATCTTAACAAAAAAGCAAGCTCTTCCATCTCACTCTTTCACCCCAGACAAACAGGCATAATAACTGAATAAAGGAATCTCATTTTCTTTTAAATGTAAAACAGGGAATTGTTTTTACTAGCAATCACCTTGATTCCTTCCACGCATAACTGCCTGCACTAGGACCCATTTCAGATTTGCTGGAGTGTTTGGGGCTGAAGCAGCAGCTTGATTAAAGATTTCTTGGGAATGTGGAACACAATATATTTAAAGATTTTGACAAAGATCTGTATTTTCTGGAGGCCTGCTGTCTCAAGTTCTTACTCCTCTTCTGCCCACTGGTCACTAGTTATGTGGCCATTAATCCGGTTGGTGTCATTGATTGAAGGGCTAAGGAGTCCTTTTCTATTGTTTGAAGTCACTTCTTCCTCTTCAGAGCTACTCTCCACATCGCTGCGTTCATCTTTTGATACCTGGCAGAAATAAACACAGTAAGTGTATTGCAAACAGGAGGATTTCTTTGACCAACAGTTAGCCAGTGTTACACACAACTGTTGTTTGATCAAACAGCGTAGCAAGAAGCAGGACAGAGAGAATGAGAAGAGGAAAAGAGTCAGGAAGACTATGTAAGTTGGTTTCTTCAAAGCTACCCTTTGGAAAGATAACTTTAGCACTACAATCTAAAAGACCATGTTAGGGAAGATTCAATATGAGAAGTGACTTTCAGACCTCTTTTTAGATCACTACTGTAAGTGTGTGAGTTATGGTGACCCTTTCCATGATTTTCTAGGATACACAGATGGTTCACCATTCCATTTTTCTGGGAGTGCCCTGAAATTGTGTGGTTTGTCCAAGGTTACACAAGCTGGCTTTTCTCCTAAGAGGCTCAGTGGGGAATCAAACTCCCAACTTCTGACTCTGCAGCTAGATAACTAAACTGCTGAGTTATTCAGCCAGCTTTCTATGGGAAGAGGGATTACATAGGAAGTGAAATTAATCTGACATTTCCATTCTCTACTAATGTAAGTTATTTTATTTGTAAGATAATTGCTTTTCTAAGTTTTCAAAAATATATCACGTGGCTAACTTTTTTAAAAATCACATTTGTAAGCAAAATAAAAATTGCAAAAGAGTTCTATAATCTGGCCACTACACACTACAACTACCAGAATACTGTATTTGTTGTTCAGTCGCAGTCGATTCCAATCCTCTGCGACCCCATAGACCACTGTCCGCCAGGCACTCCTGTCCTCCACCATCCCCCTCAACTCGCTCAGCTCTGTGCCCATTGTCTCCACAATACCATCTATCCATTTCATCTTGGGCCGTCCCCTTCCTCTTTTGCCCTCCAGCTTTCCCAGCATCAAGGCTTTCTCAAGTGAATCCTCTCTTCTCATTTGATGTCCAAAGTACTTTAGCTTCATCTTTACTATTTGACCTTCTAAGGAGCAGTCAGGGTTGATTTCTTCTAAGATTGACCTATTTGTTCTCCTCACTGTCCAGGGGACTCTCAAAACCCTTCTCCAACACCACATCTCAAAGGCGTCTATTTTTTTGCGCTCTGCTCTCCTAATGGTCCAGCTCTCAAAACCCTACATTGCCACAGGGAATACCATTGCTTTGACTATGCGAATCTTTGTTTGCAATGTGATGTCTCTACTTTTCACTATGCTCCCCAGGTTTCTCATAGCTTGCCTCCCAAGAATTAGTCGCCTTTTTATTTCATGGCTGCAATCACCATCTGCAGTGAGCTTTGATCCTAAGAATGTAAAATCTGTGACTGCTTCTACTTCTTCCCCATCTATTTACCAGGGACTGATAGGTCCTGTTGCCATTATCTTGGTTTTCTTGATATTGAGTCTCAAGCCAGCTTTTGCACTTTCTTCTGTCAACCTAATCAGCTGCTACAGAAAGCAAGAGACTGCAGACCAAATTTATATTCAAGTGGGTAAAAGGAGATGGGAAAAGAGTCATAATCACCAATACATGTTATATTTTAAATCTTTATATTAAAAGCAAAATCAATTAACAAGACTTTATTTGGGGCGGGTATGAGCCTGGTGGGTAACATGTCACATGCCATGCAGTGCTGGCTAGACTATTCCCAAAGACCAACCCCGTGGTGGGGAGAGAATTTACCTGATGGGGGCACACCACTGCTCAAAATCCATACCTTAAAGGGAAACACCACCTTGGCATTTTCCGCTTCTGTTCCTCTCACCAGGCTTCGTTCTGCTCCGTGGGAGAAACCCGAAGAACTTCGGCAACTTCTCCTGAAGCTGCCAACATGCTTCGGACTTTCTCTCACGGAGCAGAATGAAGCCTGGCAAGGGGAACAGAAGCGGAAAATCCCAAGGTGGTGTTTCTCTTTAAGGTATGGGTTTTGAGCAGCTGCGCGCGCCCATCCCGGTAAATTTGGAGGCTGCCAAAGACATGTGCAGAACTAGAATGGTGAGAGTTATTTATTGCACCAACCCCTGCTATTTTATGGAAGCAAATTTTATTGTTACATAGAATTCCTATAGACAAAAAAAAAATAATTCTATAAAATTCTAAAGCTGTAACTGCACTAATTCTGTAATGCCAGATCCAGTATATTTTACATTCTGTAGTTACAACTTGCCTGATTTACCACAAGGTGGCAATGTATTACTGTTGACCCAAGACAGAAGCATCAGGAGTTAATAGCAAACCATAAGCATCTATCAGCAGATTTGATGTTACTGTTGTAGTATTTGCCAAGTAGGATTGCATTACCATAAACCTGCTACTAACAGCACAGATTTGTTCTGTAGCTAATACAGGCAGGGTGTGCTTATACTGGCCTCACCCTTGATTGTTCTCTGCCAGGCCTATGGACTTTGAACAGCCCCGCCAAAGTATACAGCAAGTAGATCAGGGCAATTGCTAGTGACAAGTTAATGATTGCTAGAGTCAATTGCTAATGTCCACTTCTTATAGCAGCACATATCCTAATCCCAACCAAAAATTCCTTGTATTACAAATGCCACAAGTTTTTATGACCATAAAACAAGGAGACAACAGTTGAAGACCCCATCCTTTCCAGCAGGCTTTAAACATTTTATGAGTCTCTGGATGTTTTTTAAGCCTGTTGAATTGTTTAATTTAATCATTTGATATACTTTGATTATTATCCTAGTTTAATTTTTTTAATTAGTGGTTAAGATGCTGGACTTGATGACTGGAAGGTCAGCAGGGCAACAGTTTGAGACCCGGATGCTGCATGATGGAGTAATCTCCCATTTTCCTCCCAGTTCTTGCCAACCTAGCAGTTCGAAAACAAGAAATGGCAAGGAGGTACAACTTCTGTGGGAAGGTAAAGTGTTTCATGCACTCCAGTGTTTAAGTCATTCCTGCCACATGTCCATGGAAACATCTGCAGATGAAGAGAGCGCTGGCTCTTTGGCTATAGAGATAAGCAGTATTGCTAGAGTCGGATATGACTGGCTTTTGAGCAAGGGTGACCTTTGCTTTTACCTAATATGTTATTTAGTGTGGTTTTAATTGTATTTGTTTTAACCTTGTGAGCCAACACCTTGTGTCGTCTCATGGGGAGAAAGGTGGTGTGTAAATGAAACTAACTAAAATAAATAAAATTTCATGACACCATCCTCTAACAGGGAAGGCACTAACCTTTTAAAGATGTTCAAGACCTGGACCCAAAGTCTTAATGAACACCTCATATAGATTCTCCATATAGCAATGAAATCACATAACAATTAGGGTTTTCTTTTTTTTCTTTTTTTTTTGGGGGGGGATGGCATCCCCACATAACAATTTTCCCTATGGAAAAAAAATCATGCAACAATTTTTCAATAGGAAAAACCACTTAGAAAAAAAATTGTTGTACAATGCATCCCATAGGGAAAACCACTATATGATGCATGCATCATATAACAATTATTTCATACAACAACGAACCCCGTGAAATGGTATGAGGTACCACTGTATTTAGTTAATTTTAATATTAAGGATTATACGTAGGGAGTAGTGGGTGGGTGATTCCCCCCCCCCCTTGCCCTCTGTTATCTATAGGTTGGGGATATTGGTGTTTCTTTTAAAAATCCTTTCTTCAGGGGTATATTATCTTTAGGAGACCAATTGACAATGGAAGGTGGTGGTAATAGGATTTCAGTCACAACAGCAATGTTACTGACGGTCCAGCTGGCTGTTTCAGGGGAGTACGGCAGATATCTAATATATACCCCATGCTCCAACTTTTCCACCATCTGTCACATACAAGATAACTGATTCAACTATTTGCCTTCAGATCTATTCCTCTTGCTCTTGAATGCCAGATCAATTCTGAATAAATATCAACTTATCCTGGCTGAAAGTATCAATCTGGCATTATAATGGAAACCAGGGTGGGAAGTGATGCAGGAGTAGCCTCTGTCATACCCATCTGGATATTCCCTTATACAGGGTAGATCTGAAGGACTGGGCGTGGGTGGTCGTCATCATTATTTGCAGGAATACCATCAAAATTAGAAGACTAATACCGGTATATATAACTTTTGAGATGTTATACATATTACCTCTGTCATAAAAATCAGGTCTTACATCACTGGAAAAAAGCTGCATGTACAAATCTTCTGTGTCTAGGCCAGACGTGAAACTGCCAAAACGAAGGCACCTTTTGATGAGTTCATTCTGCAGTTCTTTTCCCCTGACCCAGTGTGAGGAAGATTAGCGGGCAACACAAGACTGCCATTACCAGGGTATGCCTGATTGTAGTTCAAGAATACCACAATCTTTTTTATACAAATGTTTTTACACAAATGTTTCAAGATATATGAAGACTGACATTATTATGTTGCTATTAAAGTTATTGGCAAGAACTTAAATCATGTTTCAATCTAAAATGCAGGAACATATAAAGCATAGTAGAAATATACTTTGAGAATAAAAAAGAACAAGAATGCTTTAATTACATTCTTAAAAGAGCTTTTAACCTCAAATTTAAAAAAAAAACACCAGAGAATACATCTCTTAAAAATATCAAATGTCTTAGAAGTAAAAATACATGAAAATAAAGTTTATTGTTTAGCTACCCCCCCCCCCATTGCACATATAGAAATTTGCTTACCTAGCCAAAGCTAGTCTGCCTGATTTTACTTAGGAAACGTGTGATCTTTTTGTTCTGCCTATGTGCCTTCCTTACGTGTTGCTTTCCAGGCTTCATGCTGTTACCAGATGAATTTTGCTACTGTCTGGTGCTGTGAGTTACTGTATCATGTTTCTTGCTTTCTGGCTGTTTCTCTGTACATATTAATATTTTCTTGTTCTGTCTTGCTTTCTTATAAAGTTTGCATCCCCTTGCTCAAGCTGCTGGAGATTTAATACTGTAGCAATTCACTTTTTTTTGCAATGTATGTTATTTTGCATTGATCTTACTTTCCCTGTGATCCTCCAATACAACTGTACACCAACAGTTTGATCTGCCAAGTTAGGAATACAGGTACAGGTATAGCATGCATATATATTGCATGCACTTAGGAAGCTATATAGTATGTCTACAATCTCTTAGTTAAGCAGAATGGCTTGATTTTGCTATTATTCTTGCTAAGTAAGATAGTTACTGTCTTAGAGCAGTGGTGGCGAACCTGTGGCACGCGTGCCAGAGGTGGAACTCAGAGCCCTCTCTGTGGGCACCTGTGCGGTTGCCCCAACACAGAGTTCGCCCTGCCCCTCTGCCCAGTAGCCCAATGGGAGCACTTACTCCCTCCCCTGTTGCCATGTTGGCACTTTGCGATAAATAAGTGGGTTTTGGGTTGCAGTTTGGGCATTCGGTCTCCAAAAGGTTTGCCATCACTGTCTTAGAGAATGGCTTTGTATGGAGAACTGATTGTCCCAAAGTAACCTTTGAGATGCTGCTCCTGGTCCTTCATTTCTGAGCCTAATGTACACTTTCAGGGTTGCAGTTTTTACACACACACACACACACACACACACACAATTATTTTAGCACTCCACATATATCAGTGATGCCAAACCTTGGTACTCCAGATGTTCCTGGACTTAAATTACCAGAAGCCCAAATCAACGCTCCTGCTGATCAGGGCTTCTGGGAACTGAAGTCCAAGAACAGCTGGAGTGCCAAGGTTCGCCATCACTGACATATACAATTATGAAAACCTGGTGTTGGCACTTGCAACACTGTGCAAGAAAAGGAAAAGAAGGAAAATAAACCTAGCCAGCCATTCATACCTTTCCCCGTGCTAGGGCCTTGTAAGCAATGCGAATGATGAAATAGGACCAGAAAATATGAAGAAATTGTAAAATTAAAAGAAGCCCATTAAACAGCCACCATGATGGGTAAGGGCCAATAATGTCCCAGCTTTCGAACAGAGTTGTATTCAGTATCCTGTAAGACAAAGATGAAAGTTTGTTATAAGAGCTGCTTTGAAATTTCTCATAAACCCAAATTACTAGAGCCCTGGTGGTGCAGTGGTCAAACTGCTGTACTGCAGCCAGAAGGCTGTGAGTTCAATCCTGATGGGAGCCAAGGTTGACTCAGTCTTCCATCCTACCGAGGTCAGTAAAACAAGTACCCACCATGTGGGGATCAAAATACAAATTCACTTGTGAACCATCCAGAGGGAACTAAGCACTATAGGGCAGTATATAAATCTAATTGCTATTGCTAACAGACAAGAATCAACCTGTCTGGCTTTAGTCTGATGGACCCAAGAGTAGAAGTGACCACCAATAGACAAGAGATTTCTTTTAATGTTTCTTTACGGCTTTGACGATGCTCATAGTGAATGAGTTAGAAAATGTGTTACACCTCACTATAAGGCCACTGCTGCAATGTACCTGAAATTGGACTAACTGTGGGCAGAAGGGAGTTCAAGAAAAAACTAAGCAAGCCAAAGGACTTTTGTAGCTAAAGCTTAAGGAAGCTTGTAGCCTCCTCTATTAATCAAGCCTGCTTCTTCAGTCTCACAAAAGGAATCTTCCAGAGGAAAGAAGATTTATGCACGAGCCAAAAGCATGCAATTTGAGGTGTGCAATAGACATTACTCAATATGCATCCAATGAAACAACAAAGTCACCTCCCTGTGGAATCTGAGATAAACAGCCTCCTCTGGGAAATCAAGGGATTTCTATAAGGCTTATGGAAACTGCATTAAAGATTCACTGGCTCTCCTTCGAAACAACAAAGGCTTGCTGAGTGACACAGCAACAATATATACAGACTACCATGGCCTAACGGTGAACAGTGGAACCAGTAGTAGATTTACTTGCAAACGCTCATGTTCAATTGAAAGACACAAGACGCCATGTCACAATAGCTGTTACTCTGGAATCCTTTAGTTGTGGGAGAAGCAGTGGTGGGCTCAGAAAAAAATACTACCACAGTGGGCATGGTATGGTGGCCGTGGCGGGGAGCGCTGAATTGCACCCGAATTTGTTTTTGTTGTTATTCAGTCGCACAGTCGATTCCGACCCTTTGCAACCCCATGGGCCACTGTCCGCCAGGTACCTGTCCTCCACCATCCTCCTCAACTCGCTCAGCTTTGTGCCCATTGTGTCTACAATACCATCTAGCCATCTCATTTTTGGCCACCCACTTCTTCTTTTGCCCTCCACCCTTCCCAGCATCAAGGCTTTCTTAAGTGAATCCTCTCTTCTCATTTGATGTCCAAAGTACTTTTGCTTCATCTTTACTATTTGACCTTCTAAGGAGCAGTCAGGGGTGATTTCTTCTAAGATTGACCTATTTGTTCTCCTCGCTGTCCAGGGGACTCTCAAAACTCTCCTCCAACACCACATCTCAAAGGCGTCTATTCTTCTGCGCTCAGCTTTCCTAATGGTCCAGCTCTCACAACCATACATTGCTACCGGAAATACCATTGCTTTGACTAGATGAACTTTTGTTTGCAATGTGATGTCTCTACTTTTCACTATGTTCCCCAGGTTTCTTATCGCTTGCCTCCCAAGAATCAGTCACCTTTTAATTTCATGGCTGCAATCTCCATCTGCAGTGAGCTTTGATCCTAAGAAAGTAAAATCTGTCACTGCTTCTACTTCTTCCACATCTATTTTCCAGGGACTGATAGGGCCTGTTGCCATTATCTTGGTTTTCTTGATGCTGAGTCTCAAGCCAGCTTTTGCACTTTCTTCTTTCAACGTAATCAGGAGCTTTTTTAATTCCTCCTCACGTTCTGCCATTTAGGGTGGTATCATCTGCATATCTCAAGTTGTTGATGTTTCTCCCAGCAATTTTGATCCCAAATTGTGATTCCTCCATCCCTGCATTGTGCATTATGTGCTCTGTGTATAAGTTGAATAAGCAGGGTGACAAAATGCAGCCTTGTCTTATCCCTTTTCCTATTCCAAACCACTCTGTCCTTCCGTATTCTGTCCTAACTGTTGCTTCTTGATTCATGTACAGGTTTCTCATGAGGCATATAAGGTGTTCTGGTATTCCCATCTTTTTAATTACTTGCCACGTTTTGTTGTGGTCCATATTTCAAAACTTGGACGGGCGGGACCAGCGATAATTTCTGCTACCTGTTCTGGCAAAATGGTGCAGACCTGCTAATGCCTGCTGATTATAGGGAGAAGCCTATAACCACAGCTGACAATTACAAAGGGAGATGTTGCTACACTTATCATTTGTTTCCCAAAAGTAGGATGTATCAATATCTGTCCATCAATTATATTTGCTGAGTCTTCAGAGTTAAAACATATCTAAGGATGTAGAAGAGACCCCCACAAGAAAGAAGGCAGCAACATAACCCTGGTGCCATGTAAAGCACAATACAGTATACAGTGGTACCTCGCTTAAAGAGTATAATGCCTTCCACAGGATTGCTCTTTAAGTGAGTTTGCTCTTTAAGTGAAACACCATTGTAAGTGACCATTTGTGACTTCTGGTGGTGTGTGTGTGAACCCCGATTTAGTTGTTAAGTGAGTTTTTCGTTGGTTTCAGTTGTTAAGCGAGTTTTTGGTTGGTTTTGTTGTTTAGCAAGGCGACCATTCAGAGAAAATTCTACTCTTTAAGCGAGTTACTCTCTAAGCGAGGTGCTCTTTATGCGAGGTTTTACTGTATACTAAAGACCTAAGCCTATGAAACTCTCTTCTGAAACTGAACAGGATTGATACTCCTCTGAACAAAATACTGCCTACTGTACAATGATGGACAGCAGCTCTTCAGGATTTGATGTGTGGACTTTGTCACGCCTACTTGTATTATACAGATACAAGTTTGGAATCTCCTGCACATAAAATATATATTCTTATCAGTTTGCACTACTCTGGATAGAAAACTTTGTGAGGCAACTAAGATTACTAGTAAAACCCAAAGAACTTTCTATTACTGTCAAGTGTGAGCTCATCTCTTACAGACACAGTGGACAAAAACCTCTTGCTTAGCTGCATGGGCGTATCTCAATGTTATGTCCACATTACCTACAACAGCACCAAGACGGAAGTACCATCCACAAAGCACTTCTGCTAGTGCCTTCTGCAATGGTTGCAACAGCAATAGTATGACCAATTGTGTAACCATACTATTGTATGACCAGTTGTGTAAACATCAGGCATAATTACACAGACATAATTGTATGTTACCCCTTCACAAACAGGAGTTTGCCATTATATGTATTTCAACATCTAAAATATCTAGTGCAGTGTTTCCCAAACTTTGGTTATTAGACTTCAATTCCCTGAAGCCTAAGTCAATTCCCCAAAGCACGGGTCAGCCAATGTACTGAGTTAGGCCTCTGGGAATTAGAAGTACCCCTTGTGGGGCATGTGCCCCACATTGGGAACTACTGATCTAGGGTAAAAAAAATGCCAAGAGTTCTCATCTTTAATCTAGCAACCACTAAACTATGCAATCAGAACTGCATCATGGGAGCTTTTGAAAGCCTAAGGCAGGCTTTCACAAGGTTTTCCCACCAGGGGCCAGACCTGCCTCCCAAATTCCCCACCCGGGTCCAGAGGCATGCCTCCTCCCTGGACTTAAGTGTTCAGCACCATCGGTGTGCTTCCCAAGACAATGGAAGACTGTTTGGAGCAATTTCTCTCCATCCAGAGGATCTCCCAATGCTTCAAACATGCTGTGGACAACTTCTTGGTTCCCCACTAGGAACCAAGCCAATGATGCAAGCTCCACCTGGCATTGGAAGTTTTCCAGCGGCACGTTCAAGCGGACATAACAAAGTGGAGAAAATTAAAACATCCTCCAGATGGAGCGAAATTGTTCCAAACACCCTTTTGCCATCTTGGGAAATGGTGGAGGCTGTCAACAAAGCCGCAAAAACAGTGTGATCAGTACTTCCACCACAGTAAGTGCTGCAAGACAACTTGGGGGGGCGGGGCGGTGTGTGTGTGGCATACCTAGAGGTGCCCAGGTTCTCACCACAGGCCAGATTAGGCGCACGGGCCTGGGGTGCAAATGCCTGATGCAGGGGGAAAGCATTAGTGAAATCATTGCACTTAATGGATGGGACTCTTGTATATAATTTAACCATCTAGAACAGTGATGGCAAACCTTTTAGAGATCGAGTGCCCAAACACAATAGGCTGCCATCTACGCCTCAGAGGATCAGAGCGAACTCTGCGCTGGGGGGGAGGAAGCACTCCCATTGGGCTACTGGGCAGAGGGGCGGGGTGTGCGTGCTCACAAAGTGCGTGCTCACACAGAGTGCACATGCTCACACAGAGGTCTCTGAGTGCCCCCTCTGGCACACCTGCCATAGGTTCGCCACCAATGATCTAGAAGATGGGAAATGAAACTGATCAGTCCATTGGTAAGTTGCTAACTACTGCTGCCAACCTTCCGTAAAACACATAAAATATATGCAAGAAGGAAGATCTGAGAACAGTCTCATATGTCTTATCAGCCACAAAGGAGTCAGGTATGTAGCATCACATGCCTTTAAGGCTGAAGCAACCAGACTCCCAACTCAGAGTCAGCCTTAAGCATTCTGCACCTAGAGTGGTGGCTCCAACTGGAAGAGATGCCTGAATCTGGAGTTTCTGGCATCTCCTTATTAATACTGTTGGGCTCTAATGGGTCCTCAAATCAGACAATTCAGCCCTTTTTGAGGGAGTCTTCTTATTCCATGTTTTATTACTCCTAACTCCGAGAGTCCCTATGAATCAGGGCAGTTTAATTATATGTAGCTCATTTTTATCTCTGGGTGTATTGGACCTTCAATAACCCAAGGATCATTTCCTTCAGTCTCCACCAGTGCATCACTGAGAGAAAGGATTCCATCTCTGCCAGTACTTACCAAATAGGATAAATCCCCAAACGGGTGACAACAAACACCACAGAAAACAGCATGAAGGTGGAATCACACAGTCGCTGATATTTGGCATAGTTAGTCAATTTTGCCACCTAGGAAAAATGGAAAACATGAAGGAAACATTTGTAGCAGAATAAGTAAGTTGTTTCCCCTCAGAATCTAACATACATTATTAACACAGAAGTCACAAATGCTAGATATGTGAGGGAAGAGGACTGTTGTGAAAAGGCAGAGACACCACAGAGATGAGTTTTAAAACTTGCTTAATTTTAGTGGTGGTCAGATGGGAAAAGCAGCAAAAAAGGAAGAAAATAAAATTGAAATTCTGGATAACAAATCTGGTTTACAAAATGAGGAGGCTATCCTTAACTCTTCAATATTGGTGGGAAGTTCTGGATCCCCATGATCCGGAGACACCAAGAACTTGCAATTCTCTCAACCAGCAAAGATATCACTTGAGACAAGTTTCCCTCTTACACTGACCAGCCAAGATGTTATGAGTGCTTGGATACATCATTTAGATGATATTTACGGAATAACTTCACCAGTGGGCTGGCTGGGGGGAATGGCAAACATTTAGTTTCAAAAGATACCTCAAACCTGACATTTTTCCTGTTACCATGCTGAAGGCCACATGCATATTCAAATACACTATTAAACCTCTTTATTTTATGGAGAAATAATCTCATTTGGACTTTAGGTGAAAAGTTATCAGGAAACAAAGAAAACCAACAGTAAGACATGAATACGGCAGAAATGGCAATAAGACACAAAACCCAAAGTGGAAGGAGATTTACTCACCTCTAAAAAAATATCTGATACATCATGAATACACAAGATCAAGGTTCCTACTCGTACCATCCTGTTCATATAGGAGAAGGTAATGAGCCCTACTGCAACCACGTGATGGATAAACATAATCAAAAAATCCTAAAAGGAGAAGCAGTATGAAAGTGACTAAATAAACTCATATTGTGCATTGTTAACAAAAGGAAAATCCAGTATAATCCAGTTTGTGGAGACATTTACATGGCACTCACTAATTCCTGGCATCAAGATTAAGTTCTTTCAAAGCAAGTATCGTTTATTTATTTATTTATTTCAAATAACCTTAGAACCAGCAATACAGTGCTAAGAGCACCACAGGCAGTTGATACAACAAAGTGTGGTACAAATAAAATCATGGGGAACCTGGGATCAACTGATCCTATCTCTAGGGTGGAGTTTAGAAGTACACATTTAAAAAACCAGCCACTCTATTCATAAAATCAGTAGAACCATTGTTTAAAAGAAACACCACAAGTGCAAGTGGTATGAAAGGTGGTTTAAAACAACAAGGAGCGGTATAAACAAAACATGTAAAATCAAGAATCATCACATCAAGCTGAATGGTCAAGATTGGATGACACCTGACAGATTAATGAGAAGTTGTCTAGAAATCTGCATGGCCAATTAAACCCACAATGCCCCAAACTTAAGCTTCTATAATTTCTTGAGAATCCATGTTTTTTTTTCTTTTTCCCACAGCTTCCTGTGGGAGTGGCATCCTAACTCCATGAAATATTTTGCTGTTTTTAAGAAGAGAGCCTGGCAGACCACCATGCCATGAACATTTTAATAAATGCCTGAAGAAGTGGTCTTGGACCATGAAAGCTCATGAAACGTTTGTTTCTCTTAGTGATTCAAAAAAGGTATCACCTGCCTCTTGCATCTTTGGCATTCTGTATGCAATCAAATCCTGGTTTACAGCTTGCAAAGTACTAAGATGGAAAAATAGCAATAGCACACATGCGGAAAACATCCCAAACACAAAACCCAGGTGACAATAAAGGATGAAATTTCCTTTGCAAGAAGCTATAACAAGGATAATTTGGTCTCAGAACAGAAAGTATTTGTTATATGACAACATTGTTCAGTTCAGCTAACTTGAATATGATAACATTTCAGAACATAAGAACAATTTTATCTGTAAAGGTGCTGGTTTGGGAGAAACTTTAGGTGATAGGCTAGGACCGTGATGACAGAGGGGGCATGCCCAGCCCTCTCTGTGGGCACGTACGCCACCACCCCAGCAAGGTGAGGCAACCAGACACTCCATATACCCCCTCCTATACTTACAGTTGTGTGTGTGTGTGTGTGTGTGTGTGTGTGTGTGTGTGTGTGTGTGTGTGTCTGTGTGTGTGTGTGTGTGTGTGTGTCTGTGTGTGTGTGTCTGTGTGTGTCTGTGTGTGTGTGTCTGTGTGTGTGTGTCTGTCTGTGTCTGTGTGAGTGAGTGAGTGAGTGAGTGAGTGCCCAAGGAGGAGCGGCGACGGTGTGAAGGCAGGCACTACACATGCATCCATGTGACATCACCAGTGTGCCTGCCTGCACGCCACCTCCACCTGCTTGGGTACTCAGTCTCTAAAAGGTTTCCCATCACTGGAATAAGACAATAGCCTTTCTTCATTCACCAGCCTTTTAAACTTGGATGTAGAATCTATATGCATGTTGGACATTTGTTTTAAACCAAGCCTCATAATAAACAGCCAATGATGGTCACTTTTCTGAGGAAGACTGCCTAATCACAATCACTGCAGATTTTACCATGTCACAGAAAACCGAAGAGCTAACACTTCCATAATCTTAGAATACTTCAGATAATAGATTCAGTACTTAAAAATAACACCTTTTTAAAAACCCTGAAATTATCCAATATGCCATACTGAGTATTTACTCTCCTCACACGGCTCTCCAAAAACCATTTCCTATATTGTCAGGCAATTCCTAAAGTAACAAGAATGTAGAAAACAGCCAGGCAGATAGTCTCCTATTAAAAAATTACAACGTTTTTAGTTCCTTTGGTCAGAAAATGCTATGTCCACCCAGTCTTAATAGATGCATGTACAGTTGTACCTCGCTTAAAGAGCATAATACGTTCCACAGGATTGCTCTTTAAGCGAGTTTGCTCTTTGAGCGAAACACCATTGTAAATGATGAATTGTGTGTGGGGGGGGATTGCAAACCCTGATTTATTTGTTAAGCGAGTTTTTGGTTGGTTTTATTTGTTAAGCAAAGCAAACATTCAGAGAGAATTCTGCTCTTTAAGTGAGTTACTCTTTAAGCGAGACACTCTTTATGCTAGGTTTGACTGTACATATCTTAATAGCAAACATTATCTCTGTACTTCCATGTAGTGATGATACACTTTACTCATGTATTTTTGTTTTGATGGAAACATTCTAAACAAAATATGTTTTGTTCAAATTACAGATCAGGCATTCTAATGCGAGGTACTGACAGATTCTTCTCATTGAGACAGTCTGAAGGGATGGTCACGAGACTCTTAGAAAAAAATATTTCTTACCTTTCGCTTAATATCTGTAAACTGCGAAAACATAAGAGACCAGTAAAAGGCCAGTTGTGTAATATAATAGTAGTAAAGTCCAGATGTAATGGGCTGTAAAACAAAGGAAAGGTTTTGTTTAACAGTCATCCAACATCTGCATGAAGAACTGTGAAAAGATTGCGCTGAAAGGTTTAAGAACAATATTAAAGGAAAGAGTGGTGACCAAACGGTCTGGAGAGATATTAAATCTGTAGCTGGTCAGGAGCACTGGATGGATCCCTCCTTACCTCCCTTCCATCCCAAAGACCAGCCATGGGACTTTACTACAGCTGGGGGGGGGGTGTTGACTTGGAACAGCTGTGCTAAGGATGAGCTCACCTCTGGGTGGGGAAAAATCATCCTAGCACCCCAAATTCCCATTGGCTGGGAAAAGATCAGGAGAATGGGGCCCTGGAACAGCATGGAGGTTAGTCAGTGTTTGGCTTTCCTGTGCAGACTGCAGAGGGATCAGGATGGCCAAATGACCCAGGAGCTTCCCATAAAGGTTGTCCAATGGGGCACAACAGAGATTAGTTATTGGAGTGCAGTAGAAAGACAACTGTTTGAGCCTGGCTATTCAAGTCTATAAGACAGTTCCCCTATTTTGCTCCCTACAGAGTTGGGCAAGTTTTGTGTGGACTGAAAGATTTTATTTTATTTTATAGTTGTTCCATCGGCCAGAGAGGCACATCTCTCTGGCACCAAAAGGAGGGCCTTCTCTGTGTCTGCTCCAGCCCTATGGAACCTCCTGCTAATGGAGCTACATCTCCAGACGGAGTTTAAGAAGAATCTAAAAACAAGGCTGGCTGGGCTGTACTATGACCCGAGCCAACTGGTTGGTCTGAGCCACCTCTCTCCCTCAACTTTTATCTTAATCGGTAAGATTTAGTGTAAACTGTGATCATTACTGTAACTTGGTGATCTTTTTTAAAAAATTAAGATTTTAATTTTTTAAAATCTTTTATAGTGTTAAATTTGAGGGTTTTTAGGGGATGGTTTTCATTTTTGTGGTTGTTTTTTATGATGTATAAACCGCTCTGAGTCACCTTGGTGAGGAGGGCAATGGATAAATATGAATAATCAATCAATCAATAATCATTCATTCATTCGATTTGTATAGCCCGATTTGGCTTACAATTTGGCCATTTTACTTTCCTCCCCAGAGTCCTTATGTTGGCGAAGGTACTTTTATTTCACGCATATCCCACCTTGTTTTTGCCTTGTTTTCCTGTCCATTTTGGTTTTGTTTTTAACAATATTTTTTCCCCGTGTTAGCCCAATTCTGGTGCCAAGACATTCACTGGGTATTCTGGGATGCTCAGTCCAGTTCTTGGGTTGCAGATGTCTGGCTGCAGGTGACGAGTTGCCACTGCTCGGGTCAGCTATTGACGCAGGTGTGTTTAAGACCCAGCCCAATCATTCTTCCCTTTTTGAAGGACATGTTCCAGGCAAGGAGTGGCAAGGAGCCAGAGATATTTCCCCCTGGCCAAGTGCAAGGGCCATCCAAGGCAAGCTCAGTCGCTTAGAAGTAGTTCCATTAGGAGCCACTGAGGGTCCTCCAAACTACCTCCAGGGTCCATCTCTTCACAAGAACTATTTAAAGATTTAAACTGGTCAAAAATTATCTGCTTCTAATATTGGAATGAGAATAAAAGAACGGGTTACTTACCTATAACTTTGGTTCTTCAAGTTACGTTTGTGAATTCATATGTTTGGGTTTGTGCAGAACTCAATTTTGGACTATACCAGAGCTTTGAAAAAAGGAGGGGAAATCTGGTAGAGGAGGCCCTGCCCACCCCCTTTATACTCTTGGAGACAGCCCTTTCCTGCCTTAGTCTGTTCCAAGCTAGTGCCAGGTTACCTCACAGACGGGCGGGTGATGTATGAATTCACAGACATAACTAGAAGAGCCAAAGTTACAGGTAAGTAACGCGTTCTTCTTCGAGACGTCTGTGAATCCACACGTCTGGATGAGTAGCAAGCTTCTTGCTGGATGGAGGGTCCACGTCTGGTTCTGGCAGAAGACAGTTACAGTGATGATGACAGGACTGCTCTTCCAAATCAGGTGTCCTGCATGGCCCTCATGTCCATTCTGTAATGTTGGATGAAAGTTAGGGGTTGCGACCATGTCGCTGATCTACACATATCCTCAATAGGAACACCCTTTAGGAAAGCTGTTGACAAGGAGACCGCTCTAGTGGAATGAGCCTTGACCTGTTCCTGAAGTGGGGTCTTTGAGATCTGATATGCTAGATTTATGGTCCTGACAATCCACTTTGATAAGCGCTAAGAGGCGATGGTGGATCCCTTTTTGGGGCCTCCATAAGGGATGAATAGTCCTGTGGAGTTGCAAAATGACTTGGTCCTATCAATGTAAATTAGGATGCCTCTTCTCAGATCCAGCGAGTGCAGGGATCACTCAATCGATGGGTTTGGGAGAATGGTCTGCAAAAGGGGCATATAGCATGTCACACAGCAATTAAGCTGGTGAGATTCCAGAAGTCTATTATGAGTCGGAATTGTTTGAATCATTTAGGTACAGCAAAGTACTTGGAAAACAAAACATTACTGTGGACATAGTACAGGGGGACCCTGCCGAAGGACCCATTGCTGAGCCACACAGTGAGCAAATGCAAAATACGGCATTGCAACCATGCCCATAACATTTCCTGCTGGTGTTGTGGGGAAAGCACTAAGGCATAGCTGGGTAAAAGAATATGAATGCCTAAGAGTGTTGAACTACGTGCCTTCTTTAAGATAGAAGAAAAAGATGGTGTGATTTAACAGAGCATCTAGTATCTCTGGCAGGGTTAGGTCAAGGTTGGTAGGCTTGATAACTCTAAGATGGTTGTGTGATGCAGAAACCATCTTTAGAGCAAACGCTAGTACTTGTTAACCAATGGACTTAAGTCATTTTACTAAAAAGACCTGTCCGCTCAATAAACATCAGCTCTGAATGCTTATAGTATAGTCTGCCATGTGAGATGAGAGTAGCCAAACTTGGAATTGAAAACCACGTAGAGCACGAGATGCTTTGTGTATATCTCGGTGAAGGGGGGGGGGCCCTGCTAACAGCTAGTGTTTAACAGGAAGCATGGGTTCTCTCTGGAGACCACAGCCAAAGATAGGGTATGAGCAGTACGAATTTTGCTGATAGGTAGCATTTGTAGACACCCAATGCTCTCTGAGAACTGGCTACTCTAACACGTAAAAGAGAGTTAGCATAGAATTGTTTGTCTAAATCTACAAACCGTTACTGTTCCTCTCCCAGAAGATACAGGAAAGGTAGAACAAGACTGATTGGCTTTAATCATCTCTTATAGAATGATATAAATGTGGTTCTATGGAGGAATGGTTGGAGTCATCTGCTAGGATGCTGTGTTATCTGTCCTGGTTAGAAGCCTCAGGACAGTGTGGTTCTAGCATGATGACAGTAACCATGATGACAGTCACCATGGATTAATTTGAACTAAGAGGATACCCTTGGCAGTTGTAGAAGCTAAAGAGCATTGCAAAGTCTTCTGCTCAGTGGAGCATGGAGTATGATCCATGTGGACTTGAGGATCATTACCCCATGGTTGTTTGGTAAAGCTATCCTGATGTCTGCTTTGGGGAGACATAGGAACCAGGAACCATCTCAGGCTTAGAGCCAAGGAAATGGGGCAGCCGAGGAATTGGGTTTCAACCCCAGGGAGGTGGGTAGGAATGCCATGGAGCCAATCAGGCATTGAGCCTGCAATCCGTCAGCAGTGTAAACAGTGTATAGCTAGGTGCCAAAGGCTGTTCAAGTGCCGAAATTTCCTTGATGTGGAAGTACGCCAATGTCAAAATGCAGCTAGGCGTCAAGCCCGCTAAGGAGCCAAAAATTTGTTTGTGCGAAAGTATGGCAATGATGAAATACAGACAGGCATTGAGCCTGCTTGGATCCCAAGACTTCCTTAGTATGGAAGTGTGGCAACATCGAAGTACTGCTAGGCGACAAGCCAGCTTAGGAGCCAAAGCTTCTTGGAGGTAGGCGTCAGAACTTGGTCAGGGGCTGAAGCCTGCGTGGTATGGGAACATGGCAATGCTGGAGACTGGTGTCGGAACTTGGTCAGAAGCCGAAGCCTGCGTGGTATGGGAACATGGCAATGCTGCAGTACAGCCAGGAGTGGAGCCTGTTGAAAAGCCGAGACTTCCTTGGGGACTTCCTTGGTATGGAAGTGTGGCAATGTAGAAGTACCGCTAAGCTTCAAAGCCTGCTAGGTACCAACTTCCTTGCAGTGGAAGCATGTCAATGCTAAAATATAAATAGGTGTTAGCCTGCCAGGAGCCTAAGCCTCCTTGAATGGAAGCATGACAATGCAGCAGTACAGCGAGGCATCAAAGCCCACTACATACCAAAGCTTTCCTGGAGTAGCAGCATGCCAATACTGAAATATAATTAGGTGCATAGCCCTCTAAGAGCCAAGGCTTCGTAAAACCTTTGTTGGAGTGGAAGCATACCAATGCTGAATCCAGTCAGGTGTTCAGCCTGTTAGGAGCTGAAGCCTCCATGGAGTGGAAGCGTGGCAGTGCTGAAGTTCAGCTAGGCGTTGAAGCCTGCTAGGACCTAGGTACCATAAACTTCCTTGGAGTGGAAGTCTGACAATGCTGGATCCAGTCCAGCATCTAGCCTGCTAGGTGCCAAAGCTTCCTTGGAGTGGAAGTGTGGCAATGCCATGGGGAATCCTCAGAGCCGAAGTTGAATCCAATGGCAAGTACCACAACATGAGGCATGACATCCACAGTAATGCCAAAGGCCCTTGGTCTCAAATGCCTTGAGACAGAACAGTCAGTGAGGCATGGCACCTGCAGTGGTGCCAGAGGCTCACAGTCTCAAATGCTCAGTCTAGAAGCTTCTGTAGGGATACGACGCGTGGTATTCTTGCCTCAACATCATCCTCCGCTTGTATAAAAACAGGGATACTCATGGCATCCATGAGGTATATAAATTTATGCAGCCTGGTGTGTAGCTTAACGCGGGAAGCGTCATATTGCCATGGATTTTGAGAGATGGTCTTGTAGTTGAAACCTAGGAGGAATAGAGAAGAAAAAACACCTCTCCCATGATGGAAGGGATGCACATAAAGAAATATAGCTGGTATATGAACAATAAAGTTGAATACCAGGCAATGGATATCAGCTATACTTTGATCTGTAATGGAAGCAAAGGAAACCCAATTGTCTTTGTTATACATTCCTGACCAGAAAAGCTGGCAGAGGGGGCCATTTTAAAAGTTCCTCAAACATTGCCTTTCTCAGGGTTCCTAAGCTGTAGCAGGGTCCTCCATTTTCTAGGTCTTAGAATGAGAAGGCATGTTAGAAAATGGCTAGTTGCAAACAGTGGTGTGCTGGCCCACAGGGATTCATCCTGGTGCCCCCCCCCCCAGGAAGGCAGAGGTAATGGGAATGTATGGGATTTCTCCCCCCCCCCCCATAGGTGCCCCCATCACTTCCTATCCTCCACCCTCCCAAGGTGTCCAGCACACCCTCTTGGTTGCAAGGCCTGAAAGAGTCTGGGCTGTAGCAGAGTCCTCAGTTTTGAGAAAGCATGTTAGAACATGGCTGGTTGCAAGGCCCGAATGAATCTAGGCTGTAGCAGGGTCCTCCATTTTCTAGGCCTTAGGAAGGAAAGGCACAATAGAAATGGCTGGTTGCAAAACCTGAAAGCATTGCAGAGCCATTAATATGCTCCTTGTCTAACAATAAGACTAACAATATGCGTTAGTGCTCGATTTATTAAAGAACAGTCAATATAGATGTAACAGTAGAGGACAACATGAATAATGTCTCTACTAAAGAAAGAAAAGTGAGAAACATAGTTTGAAGGAGGGGAAGAATGAGAGTTACACTGATCCCTTACTGAAGGATTGAAGAGACCCGCTGGGGCCATAAACTGAGAAAAGAATCTGGTAAGACTAGTTTGACGCAGAAATTAGCTCTGGAAACAGACATAGGAATCACTACCGCAACAGAAAGAAAAAGACTAAGGCAGGAAAGGGCTGGCTCCAAAATTATAAAGGGGGTAGGCGGGGCCTCCTCTAACAAATCCCCCTCCCTTTTTTTCCAAAGCTCTGGTATAGCTTAAAATTGAGTTCTGTACAAGCGCAAACCCAAACGTGTGGATTCACAGATGTCTCGAAGAACCACCTACTTTCTTTGCACTGCCAACTTTTTATTTCTGCAGAACAATGCACACAGTTCTTAAATACCAACTGGAGACCTGAATACATGTTACATCTAATTGTGCTTTTACTCTGCATGAGGAGATAATGTCAGGTAAGAGTGAGAACTGTTTGACAGATGATGGCCTAACAATTGCCACCACCACCACCACCATCACAGCAACACCACCACCACGAGCAAGGCTACCATGGGAGAAAACAATGGACTGCCTTCCACTCCTGACAAGAGCACCTGAGTTGCCGCCGACACGGAGGGACATTTCTTCTGATTACATTAGGATGGCAAAAACAGACTAGAGAGAAGTAATGCCAGACATGAAACTACCAAAACAAAGGCACCTTTGGTGAGTTCATTCTGCAGTTCTTTTCGCCTGAGGTAGTGTGAGAAAGATTAGCTGGCAACACAAGGTTGCTGTTGCCAGGATATGCCCGGTTGTGGTTCAGAAATACCACAATCTTCAAGGAGGCTCTTTCTGTGATAGTGAAGTTCAGAAACAGGAGATCAGAAAACTCAGCCTAACAATCCCAGAAGCAGTGAATCTGAAACTAAAACAGGGAGTTTGAGAGGAGACTGAACTTTTTGTTCCTCTTCTGCTTTGTCAATCTTGCCAAAGCCTGTAATTAGTAATCATTAACTGCTCCCTTTATTTAATTGTAAACGGGTAGGGCACAGAGACTGTTTGTTCCATTTGCTTTTTGAATGTATGTTAATCTAAATTCCCATCATCTGCTCCATCATATGATGTTGGGATCATGAAACTGTTGAAGATGAAAAATCTTTGATAGATACACAAAATGAGATTCGACTGTAAATGGGCAAAGACTATTTCTGAGTGAGTGGATAACTTTCAACACATGCTCTTTTTTTGCCACACATGCATCACTGGTCTTCTGCCTGTTGTGCAATGTGACCACAGGATCAAAAGAAGAATCACAATCTACTAACAGAAGTATCACTGTAAGGCTCACTCCTACTGCATCACTCCTACTGTTTTGGAGGATTTCAGAATTCCTTTTAGTTTAACACCATGGCACCCAAACCATCTGATGGCAAAAGCATCCTCCTTTAAGGAGACAAAAAGGAAAGGAGCACAGAAGGATGCTAAACAGCACATACTGTACTCATTGATGTTCCTATAAATCTCACTAGTAACACAGGAAAACATGCATTGCAAAATCCCATATGTGAATTTAGCGTGCTAGAAAACCACTATATGTTGTAACAGTTGCACAAAAAAATATGAATTCAAAACTAACTGTTCCTTCTGGATCAGTTCCTTCTAGCAGTTTTTCCTTCCACATGGAAATGCTTTCCCATAAGGTGAATTAACACATTTTTTTCAAAATGGTGATATTCTCTGTTAACCAGTAACCATATAGTCAGCTACTGTTTAGGAGGAATGATACTAGCCAAAACCTAAAGGACTTTAGGAAACAACAGCTTCATATCCAAAACATGGCCATCAATATTCATCAACATCTAAAACACATTGATGTTGTATAGAATTTCTATATACACATTAATAAAAATAGCATATACAGTACCTGAAAAGGATAGTTGTACCAGCACTGTCGTGTATCCCAAAACCAGGGTGACTATAGTAAAAAGGGGGGAAAAAGATAAAAACATATTAAAAGAGTATATTACAACAGATATTTTTCCCTATTGTCTATTAAAGATTTTTTGTCTTTTGGTCTTCAAAGGATTTCCATTATGTTTCTTACACTAAAACCTACATGGGAAATTTACAGGTTTTTCTTTCCATATATCACTTTTTAAATAAAAATGTATCCAGATACTGTCTCCTCCAAAAATATCTCAGCCACAAAAAAACTACTATGCATTGATTAGTCAATGTCTCTTAGTGTACTTCTTATTATTCAGTTTTTTATAGCAACAAAAAATATTCCACTGCATTTAAGTGTAGATTACATATTTTTCAAAAAACCTCCATGAATAATTTTTATTACCATTCAAAGTTTGCTAATCACTTGTTCAAAAAAGAAAAGCAAGTAATTTCGTCTAGTATTCTTCAAATGTTTGCATTCTGGAAAAATACATCTATTTACCGCAGAAGCTCTAAAAAGTTGATAGCCTTTGTGTCAGATTTTCACAACATCACATATTCTTTAGACCCGACAAAATATCAAATGTCAAGTGCTGTTTCAGGTGCTCTAAATTTCCTGAGCCTACCTGAAAAAATCAGTGTTTTTATTCTTACTGCTTTTGGCTATAAGAAGAAATTGAAAAGCCATGCACTTAAGGTGCTGGGGTCAAATAACCTTGTGAGTAGGTAAAAAAACAACATTTTATCTACTTTTACACAGTTAATCACTTTCTTTAACATCAATATAATTAGTACTAGTTTTCATTGCATACAATGTGTTTGCAACTGATTTAAAAAAATATATCAGTTAGAATCTTGTTACTGAACAAAGTCTATTGTTTTCATCAGAGCTGTTACTCCATACAGAACTCACTCATTCAGTTTTTGAAGTCACTTTAACCCTAACTACATCTACGACTGCTTGCAGGCATGCTCAGTACATGGCCAGATTTAGTGGAGACTTACTCAAGGGCTATTTTTCACTATTCACAGACAGATTTTTCTGTGCTGTTCATATCTGCCCTGGGCAACTAGTATTGTGACAAAGTATTGTGGAAAAAATGTATAACGAAGAGCCCCGTGGAATTGAGTTTTTTTGTTATACGGGGTTCTACTGTACTACCATTTAGTACAATATAGACATCTACTGCTGGAAGATCTTTACACACACCTCCAAACATCCATTTTTATTTTAGGTTTATATGATTTACAATGTGTGTTATGACTTAACTGCAGCTTTACTGCTTATCTGAGATGGTAAAAAAACCTTTTTGACACCAAGGGACATACCCAGTGTCAAATGAAGACTACAGGCGTATATTCACCCTGTTACACGGCTGTTAATTTGTGATCAATTTTTATAAAATAAAGTTATTAATGTACTTTGATTAGGTTTTTACACCCTCACCTAATTAATTCCATGCTCTTTATTACTTCCGTTTATCACATAACCTTAGGCCAAACTATTTTAAAATAAGACATCAAACCAGAAATAGGAGATAAGGGTTACTTTACAAGGATGATATTATTTACATATAAACTGATCTTACACATTACTTTACTTGCAGTCAACAATCTTATCATGAATTATCAGAAATAACAGCATGCAAATTCTGACTTATATTGTGTACATACACTGAAGCAATCTATATATCTGTGGCTCAGTATCCTTTATAAGGAACCAAGGGTATTGCAAATCACAAACAGGTCTGTCTGGTTCTGTAGTCAGAAACAATGAACCCTGTAGCATTTCTGTGACGAATCATGATAGCAAGGCTATTTTTCCTGTTGTACTACACTGTACTTAAATGGAGATCTGCGAATCTAATTCACATCAGAAAAGTATCAAGAGAAATGAAGTGAGTATATCCTTCCAATCCCACTGACTGCAAAGTGAGTACCACATGACATACTCACCAACCAAAGTAATCTGAGACCATAGGTAAGTATACATGAATAAAATATAAGCCTCCACCTGGAAATTAAAAACAGGTAGACATTTACTACATAGCACAAAAATCTTGATGTTTTTAACAATTATCTAATAAAAGTCAGAAACAGCTTTAACCAGAGACAATCATGAATTTACCTAGCACACTGGAAACTGTAACTTTTGTTTTGTATGAAATAACACTTAGAAACATATCACTATGCTAACTCTGTAATAAGAGAGAGCAGCATGTGTATGCCCCCTCTAGAGGTCACCCACACGCATCAATAATGTAGTCGTAAACACACTTAAAAGATTTCCAATTTGCAATGCAGAGTATGGATAAAAAACAGAAGGAGGACAAATAAGACTCACTCACCTAAGACACCTTGGGGTAGAAGCCACTGGAGGAGGGGGACAGAAGCCATAGAGGTAACAGGCAGGAAGGCAAAGATGCTCAGATACTACAGTGATAGAGGCCATGCATAAAAGGGTAAGAAAATACATTTAGGTAGGACAGAAAAGGAACGGGTGACCAGAAGAAATTCCAGACTTGGAAACAACATCAAAAGGTAAAAGATAACTTTATAAAGATGAAAAGTCTTTTTTAAAAAAAACTCTAAACAGTTTCTGCAATAACCTGCTAACAAAAAAAGTCAGAAGATAAGTGGCATTGATAAACTGAAAGCCATGCTTGGCACATAGTTGAAGTGCCAAGAAATAGTCATGGCTACCTAGGAACCCATTGTCACACATCCAAACCTAATGGGTAATAAAGATATCTCTATATTCTTGCAACAAAGCAAAGTAAATTTTGATCATACAACCTGTTGGGCAAAAGTTGAATCTTTGTGTTTAAGATATCAGTTTTGAAATACACAATTGTAGCTGTTAAGAGTTAGATTCCACACAAACCTACATGCTCTCACAGAACTTTGTGAGGGTGCTTGGCTTATCCTGATTCCTTCGATGACGAAACCAGCATTGGATTTTTCGGACATCCCAGTCTAGCTGTTTTGACAAGCCCTCTAACCTTCTTGCATCTGGACACTAGAAAGTGATTAAACAGATGTAAATCCATCTTTTCAGCTTCTTAACAACCTTCCAAAACAGAAATGTCCTATTCCTGCACAGATTCATCTTTTGATACATATTACTTGAAGCTATACAAGTTAAAGAAAGATTACATATTCAGATTGAGAAATGAATTCCTAGTACAAACAGAAAGATGAGATGAACACAACAACAAAAGCCAAGAATAACATCAAACATACCTCTATGGTCTTAATAGATTTCAAAGTTACTAATTTTATTTTACCCCATCAATGTCCTTAATATTCTTCAAGTTTCCCCAGCCCAATAACACCTATCTTCTCATTATCTTCAGTTCTGCCAGCAAAACATAACTTGATGTCAAAGCGCCAGTAAATTAGTTTTCCCTGGAAACACCTTCACAATAATGCCTGTGCTTCTTGCATAATTTTTTTTTATTCCATCTGTTCACAATAGTGCAGGCAGCAGCAGAGGATTACAACATTCAAAAGAACCACCACTGGAATGGACATTGTGTCTAAACAATAACTCAGGAACTGTGTGTTAAGTACATGAGAGAAAAAAGAACCCATCGCTCAAGTGCTCTGCCTCGTTGTTTTCTCTTTCATGCCTCCAGAAATAATAAATCAGCATTAAATCTTACTTTTCCCATTCTCTGGCCTACCTCTACATATGAAGCAGAAAATAAGATTTTAAATAAATTGTAATTTGATTTTTTTAAAATTAAAAAAAAACTCTAAACATCTATCATTGTAATGGTCACCAATTGATTAGCATTTATTTTAAAACATAGTTCCTAGATAACATATAATCATAAGCTAGAAACCAGAGTCAAGGAAACTGAATGCTGGTTTAGTCTTCCTCCCAGCCATCTGGGAGGAGAAAAAGGCATACATGTACCAAGGCTCAATGCTGCTAACCCACACACCGCTGAAGTACTGTACACACTTTTGGTGATTTTAGAATTATATGCAAACCCTCCCATTATCACAGCTTCCTGAATGCACCCAGCAAAGTTTTAAAAAAGAATTCTCAATTCCTTGCCATTCATCCTTTTTACCAGTTAGGAAAAAATTATGTTAAAATGTGATTAACCCTCAAGAAACACCCCCCCCCCAAAGTCAAGCATATTTCTGAAATTACACGTGGTTGAAAAGGAAGCTTTCCCTCTATCACAGTGATGGCGAATCTATGGCACGCATGCCAGAGGTGGCACTCAGAGCCCTCTCTGTGGGCACCCATGCAGTTACTCCAGCACAGAGTTCATTCCGCCCCTCCGCCCAGCAGCCCAATGGGAGTGCTTCCTTCCTCCCCCAGCACAGAGTTCACCCGCCCCTCTGCCCAGCAGCCCAATGGGAGTGTTTCCTTCCTCTTCTATTGCTATGTTGGCACTTTGGGATAAATAAGTGGGTTTTGGGTTGCAGTTTGGGCACTCAGTCTCTAAAAGGTTTGCCAGCACTACTCTATCACCTCTTTTCAGACAGCTAATGGAACACTTTTGCGCTTTAAAAACAGAGCTTGAATGTTTGTGCTGTCTCAGGATTCCAGAATTCTAGTCCAAAAAGTATATCCAAAAACTCAAAACAAAACCAGGCTCATACCCCATGATCTCAGGTTTGAATGAATCAGGCCTGCCATTGCCGTAGCTAGTTACTGACCTATATTTTTGTATTTTAAAGGCAATGAACAAAAGGAAGGATGTGGCAAACAAATGTCACAAATATTTTTTGGAGGAAACAATGAACTAGAGCAAACCTGCAGTCAGTGTGAAAGTAACAAACTTTAACCCAAATTATTTGATTTTTTAAAATAATTAAGAGTTAACCATCTTATGCCCATATTGTAACATTAAAAGGGGGTGAAAACTATACTGTGGTGGCTTAATGGTTAAGATGCTGAACTTGACTACTGGAAGGTCAGTAGGTCAGGAGTTTGAGATCTGAGTGCTGCACAATGGAGTAAGCTCCCATCTCTGTTCCAGCTCCTGTCAACTTAGCACTTCAAAAGCAAGAAGTTACTAGTAGATAAATAGGTACCACTTTGGCAGGGAAGGTAACAGCGTTCTATGCAGTCCAGTGTCTAGTCATGCCTGCCACATGATCATGGAAATGTCTGAAGACACAGACAGTACTGGCTCTTTGGCTGCAAATGGAGATGAGCACCAAACCCTAGAGTCGAATACGAGTGGTTTTTGAGCAAGGGTGACCTTTACCAATAGTAAAAACTATACAGTAGTACCTCGGATAACGTTTACCTCAGATAACGCTAAAATCGCATAACGTTAAGTAATCTGGGGAGGAGAATTGGATCGAATAACGTTAAGATCCTATGGGATGTATCGGATAACAACCGCTAAAGCCTGTGCGGTTACAATGTATCTCTATGGAGCTTTAACGTTATCCGATACATCCCATAGGATTTTAACATGCATCGGATAACACTAAAAATCGGATAACACCAAGACTTGTGGAACCAAGTCTTAGCGTTATCCGAGGTATTACTGTATTGGCTTAGAGGCCCTGGAAGTAGTAGGCTGTGAAAGTACCTTTTCCAATATGAAAAACATCTTGAGCCAAACATCTTGTGTTCAGTTCCAAAATAACTTGTTACATAACTTGTATTTTTATAAGCTCAGCTAGTTAGGATTCTGGCTATGGAGCCAGAGGTAGTAAATTCAACTATCTGTTGTCTTCCATGAGAAGAGCCAGCCTATTTGACCTGGGAAAGCTGCACAGTCCCAGGATAATACCAGAAAAAGGGAATGGGAAACCACTTCTGAGCATTCTACACTTAGAAAATCCTGGAAAGGGTCACCATAAGTCAGAATAGATTTAATGGCACAGTACTGTAACTATGTTATAGCACCGTAATGGCAACCCTATGGCACGCATTCCACGACTGGCACATAGAGCACTCTCAGCTGGCATGCGCAGAGGTCCAGTTAAGTCCCGCCCACGAGTTCCCTCCCCAACCCTGTGCTTCCAATGGCAGTGCCACTTCACAAATCACTCAGCTTCCTCTGCCAATGGAAGAGGAGATAGGGAGGTTTCAATCCCTCCCAGGAGGCGTGACCAGACATCCCCATCCCTAGGCCTTGTGCACGCACTTCCCTTCTTTCTGGGACAGGGGTACGCCAGGGTGTCTGTTTGCCTCACTTTGTTGATTTCAGTCTCTCCACACACACACCCTTTCTGTTTTTGTGCCCCCTGGAGACGGAGGTGGTGTATTTGAGGAGAAATACAAACCTGAAAGCGTCACCCCCCCTTCCAAGGATGCACCGCCGCCTGTGCTTCTTACCCTGTTTTGAGGAAGGGAAAATCAGCCCAAGCCACCTCATGGTGACTACCCCTGCGCTAGGCAACCACTTCTCTGGGTCGTCAGGCTGGGTGGCTGCGTTTGGGCTTCACCTCCTTCAACCCAGAGAAGTGGCTAGCTAGCGCGTGGGACCATAAGGTGGCTCGGACCACCTTTTTCTCCCCCAAAACAGGGAAAGAAGTGTGGGCGGTGGTGCATCCTTAGAGGAGGGTACGGCGCTTTCAGATTTGTGGGCAGTTTCAAATGAAAAGAAAGTTGGCAAAGAAAATTGTCCCCTCCTCTTTTTTGTTGGCGTCTTTTAAAGAGGTGTGTGTGTGCGCACGCACATGTTTGTAGAGGCTGATGACTTCAGGCATCCTTCGAGACTATTCCCTTTTGCAAGTCTTGCCTCCAGCTATGGAAATCAGGTGAAGTGTTCAAATAAAGCACTAGCAGCTTTTGCTTATTGGATGGCTGGGCAGTGGAGGTGGAGAATGAGGTGTGTGTGTGTGTGTGTGTGTGTGTGTGTGTGTGTGTGTGTGTGTGTGTGTGTGTGTGTGTGTGTGTGTGTGTGTGTGTGTGTGTGTGTGTGTGTGTGTGTGTGTGTGTGTGTGCGTGTGCGTGTGCGTGTGCGTGTGCGTGTGCGCGCGTGTGCGCGCGCCTGGGCAAAGAGCCAGAGGCTAATAACCATGTAAAAAGCAATTTGGCGAAACTGGAATGAACACACCAATTGTCACGCTGCAGAAGGTGCTGAAACACCACAAGGAGAGAGAAAAAGGAGTGGATCCCCCCCCCCAAGTCAAATGTCCTGGAAAGCCCCCATTTTAAGCAGCAAAGTCTGAGGGATGAGAAACAGAGCACCCAAGAGGACATTTCATGTCTCCTGGCATTGAGGAGCGAGTCCCTTGGAGTTTGGGTTCCGTGGCTTTTCACCTCCTTTCCTCAGACACACCTTGAAACCACAGGCAGAAGGCAAAATATGCACAGTGGAGAAAGGATTAAAAAGCCACTCATGGTTTCACCTCCCCTCAGCCTAACGCGAAGGAGCAGCCACAAGTATGCACATTTGTAGGGCTTCTTTTACGGGACAACATGGAGCCACTGGGAAGGAGAGAGAAGGAACTTGAGCCTGGGGTTTGTCTAAGCAAGGGTGTGTGCTTACTGACCTATAAAAGTTCTCAACTTTAATTACCCTTATGCTTCTTGTTTGTGTGAGGAAGAGGAAGCCTAGCAAATGAGGGAGACAGTCACACGTTCCCTTTTAGCTGAATCTGATGCAGGATGTTGCTGGTCAGTTTCCTCCTGGTTACATAGCAGAATCTCCCAAACACACATCCGATTTGAGTTCTTTTTAGGAGCACCCTAAATCTGAGCACCGGGAAATGCAAAAACGCTCTCTTCCCTTTTCCTTTTCACCCTCTGTAAAGCAAATGGGCGGGAACGTAAGGGGGAGAGAAGGAACAGAGAGCCGTCACCTTTCCTGGTGCCCCGCACTATGGTTTTGCAGCAGTCACATGGGGCTTCTTCAGGGGCAGCGGGGAAATTATCGGCGGCTTCTCCCCCCAAAAAAAGCTTGATGATGAGTGCATCCACACCATGAAGCATGCAGTGATGTCATGTGGGTAACCACGCCCCCATGTGACATCACTGGCACACATAATTCCTACTTCATTTCCCCCTCCCTTTTTTGGCACCTGGTATCTAAAAGGTTTGCCACCATTGTTATAGCACATCTTCTAAGAGAGAGAGAACTGAAACTCAAAATAATTTAAAGCCATAAAACTAACTTCCTTGAAGGCAGAGGCATTCCCAAATGAGTTCCTCTCATTCCAGAGATCTCAGGTTGAAGGATGGAAGAAGGGCAGGCTTTCCAGCAGATTGGCAAAGACTGGCTGTGTACTGGGGGAAGGCCTTATCTTCAGTCTTATAGCCTGTCAAGTCACATTTATTGCTGATCCGTTTGTTTCTCTGATTTTGGTTCATGCTGCTGACCTCATTCTCAAATGAGGCTCTACAACTATGCAGAAAAGTCACAGTTAAAAACAATACACCAAAAAGTAGCATATCCATTCTAACAAAATGTAACAGTCTTCTGGAAGTGATGGGCAATGCCTCTGGATTTTGGGGGGTGGGGGGATGCAGAGAATCCTATGTAGGGGGAGGATTCTACCACAGGCGTTCTCAGCCTTTTAAAGCCAGGGACTGGGTCACACTCCCTCAGATAGCTTCCAGGGACCGGACAACCATTTTGCCCTTCCTTCACCACATGGCACTTCCTGGTATGGTGGAGGCAGTAGGGGGCCACATGAAATGGGGCCATGGGCCGCAGGTTGAGAATCCCTGATCTACCTGGTGGGGTCACAACACAAACACACCTTCACACATATCCAAGACTGTGTATACATATTCCACAAATACAACGTTGAAGGGGTGGAGAAGTTAAAAAGAGGTTGATAAAGTGCAGCTCTCCAGATGTGGTTAGACCAGTGTGTTTCCAACCTTTGTTTTTTGGACTTCAATTCCCAGAAGCGTATGTCAGTACTTTAGCTGATCAGTGCTTTGGGGAATTTACTTAGGCTTCTGGGAATTGAAGTCCAAAAACCAAAGGTTGGGAAACACTGGGTTAGACTGTAACTCTCAACATTCCTTACCGTTGTCTGTGTTATCTAGGAATCCACACGCACATACCACACTGCCGCTACCAACAGCAAAAACACCAACTAGAGACAGAAGAACACTCTGCCCACAAATAAATATGAAATAGCTTGATTTGGCAAATTAGAATCCCTTGGGACATAAAAAAATTAGGATCAGGAACATCTAACCTCCAACTCTGGATAAGCAGCAAGAGAAAACCACTTTTTGGTACCCACACAGCCATTTCTATGCCTAAAATGCAACGTAAGAATGCAGAATAAGAAGCTCCATATGTTTGTGTTACAGACTTTTTGATGGGATCAGGCCATGCTTGGTACTTAAAGTGGAGCAGCAAAAAACAAAACAAAAAACCTTAGAAGCTGCTTGCCTCAGGCCAGGAAAGAAAGAGACTTTGTGTTCAGTGATGATCAATGGCAGCATCACAAGGCTCCAAAATGGAGACAGGAAGGGGAAAATGAGTATTTTTCTGTATATACTGAAGATGAAGAGGGGGTGGAATTTATGTCACTGAGCACAACTCTAGCATCAGTAACAAGGAGGACCTGCAGACTATACAGTGGTACCTTGGTTTACAAATGTCTCGGTTAACATAATTTTCAGTTTACAAATAAAAATCCATTGAAAATAATGCCTCAGTTTACAACACAAAGAACCTGCTTCTGTGGAAACCACATTTCGGTTTATGAATTTTTTGCAATGTGAAACGTCCCACGTCCCGGAGAATGTATAAAATTTGTAAATTGAGGTACCACTGTATTCTCTTAATGAACATTAAAAGCTAATTCACTGCAGTACTCCACTAAAGATAATTTCTGAAGTAATCAGAGAATAATACAAAACTGTATCAATAAAATTTAAGCAATTAAAAATTTAGTACCATAAGTTTTATATGCTAATAGCTTGTACTCATTATTATGTACAGTTATAAGCACAAAAATCTTGCCTCCATTGAGAAGGCATTGCAGAGTAAAAGTATCTGTCCATCAGAACAAATATTGCACATAGACTCGATTACACATAAAAATAGACCAAACTGAGGCAAAATGATGGAGAAAATACAACTATGAAATCAAATGTAAAGAATATTTTGAAAAATATAATGGTCAGATAATTCATATTTAAATGCCAAGGAGTGCAGTAACTGTAAGATCACCGCACTAATTTCCTTGCAAGCAACATGATGTTCTAGGTGTTGCATTAAGATTTTTGTAATCTATATGGAATGAGAAATCCTTGGTGTTTGAGGTGGGTTCCAAAAAGGGAGAGGCACTTGAGATTGTGTCACAAATATATGTTGGCTACTGGTACAAAGAATTTGAGAAGAAGTTCAGTCTGTCCCTACAAAATAGAGCAAAGCCTTTGACTGCATAGATTATGAGAAGATATGGATAATTACGTAAGAAATTGATTGTTTTTATGTGTAACCTGTCTTGCAGAAGCTACCAATAAGACAAAATATGGACAAATGGAATGGTTTCCCATAGGGAAGCATCACAGACAATAGTGTGTTTGATCTGTACACAGAACATATACAGAAAGCTGGATTAGAATCAGTTCAAGGAATAAAAATTGATGGAAGAAACACTGATAAATTAAGTGAAGATGACATCATATTAGTGGAAGAAAGCAGCAATGACTTGAAAGTGAAAAGTGATGCCAAAGTAGGATTGTAGTTTAACATTAAGACAAAAATCATGACTACAGAAGAACTACAAAACTTTAATGTTGTCAATGAAGAATACAGTGGTACCTCAAACAATGATTTTAATCCATTCCATGGGGCTCGCTGTTGTATGAAACAATTGCTATACGATACATGCGTCGTATAGCAATTTTCCCTATAGGATGCATTGTACGAAAGTTGGGAAGTTAAAAAAAACTGACAAGGAACAAAAATGCTTAGCTTGAAATATGATGCTGGAGGAAAGCTTGGTGGATACCCTGGATTGCCAAAAAGATTGATAAGCGAATACTAGATCAAATAAAGTCTGAACTTTCCCTGGACTTAAAAATGATGAAACTGAGGCCATTGTACTTTTGGGTGCATCATGAGGAGACAAAATTCTCTAAGGGGAATAACAATAATGATGGTAAATGTTGGTAAAGATTGAAGGCATCCGGGAAAGAGGAAGTCAAATGTGAGATAGACTCCATAAAGGAAGCCACAATCTTGAGTTTATTTACAAGAACTGAGCACAGGCCATTTTGGAGATCACTCATTCACAGTGTCACCAGAGATCAGACGTGACTTGATGACACAAAACAGCAGTACCAAATCTGTGGCACAATTCAGTGACCTCTGAAGAAAACATAATCTCTCTCTCTCTCTCTCTCTCTCTCTCTCTCTCTGTGTGTGTGTGTGTGTGTGTAAAAGAGTGGACAGGTAAAAGTGAACAGAAATCTACTGAAAACAAGCCAAGCAATACTATCTAATAATATTTATGCATGTAAGCTATATCCCAAATTGCATTGCTAGAATAAGAGACTCACTATCCTGAACAGAACAGTTGTAAGAACTGTAAGAATCGTTTATTTATTTATTAATTAGACTTATTCATCATCATCCTCACCAAAGCGACCCAGGGAAATTTTACAACAAGAAAAACATCAATAACAATTAAAACCAGTTTAAAAATTATTAAATCAAAAATTTAAAACGAAGACCAATTAAAAAGATTAAAAGATTAAAACTAGGTGTTACCGTTAAAAATTAAGGGCAAGGGGCTCAGATTAACCAACCGGCTGGGGTCGTTACAAATAAATATTTATTTAATTCTTTTTATATTCAATAATTTCTCCAAGTTGCTGGAAATAGGTTTTTTTGTTGTTCAGTCGCACAGTCGATTCCGACCCTCTGCGACCCTATGGACCACTGTCCGCCAGGCACTCCTGTCCTCCACCATCCCCCTCAACTCGCTCAGCTCTGTGCCCATTGTCTCTACAATACCATCTAGCCATCTCATCTTGGGCCGTCTCCTTCTTCTTTTGCCCTCCACCCATCCAAGCATCAAGGCTTTCTCAAGTGAATCCTCTCTTCTCATCTGATGTCCAAAGTACATTAGCTTCATCTTTATTATTTGACCTTCTAAGGAGCAGTCAGGGTTGATTTCTTCTAAGATTGACCTATTTGTTCTCCTCGCTGTCCAGGGGACTCTCAAAACTCTCCTCCAACACCACATCTCAAAGGCATCTATTCTTCTGCGCTCAGCTTTCCTAATGGTCCAGCTCTCACAACCATACATTGCCACAGGGAATACCATTGCTTTGACTATGTGAATTTTTGTTTGCAATGTGATGTCTCTACTTTTCACTATGCTCCCCAGGTTTCTCATCGCTTGCCTCCCAAGAATCAGTCGCCTTTTTATTTCATGGCTACAATCACCATCTGCAGTGAGCTTTGATCCTAGGAAAGTAAAATCTGTCACTGCTTCTACTTCTTCTATTTTCTTCTACTTCTTCTATTTTCCAGGGACTGATAGGGTCTGTTGCCATTATCTTGGTTTTCTTGATATTGAGTCTCAAGCCAGCTTTTTCTTCTTTCAACCTAATCAGGAGCTTCTTTAGGTCCTCCTCACTTTCTGCCATGAGGGTGGTATCATCTACATATCTCAAATTGTTGATGTTTCTTCCAGCAATTTTGATCCCAAATTGTGATTCCTCCATCCCTGCATTGCGCATTATATGTTCTGTGTATAAGTTGAATAAGCAGGGTGACAAAATGCAGCCTTGTCTTACTCCTTTTCCTATTCCAAACCACTCCGTCATTCCATTTTCTGTCCTAACTGTTGCCTCTTGATTCATGTACAGATTTCTCATGAGGCCTATAAGGTGTTCCGGTATTCCCATCTCTTTAATTACTTGCCACATTTTGTTGTGGTCGACACAGTCAAAAGCCTTAGTGTAATTAATGAAACAGAAGTAGACTTGTTTCTGATATTCCTTTGTTTTTTCCATGATCCATCTTATGTTGGCGATGTGGTCTCTAGTCCCCCTCCCTCTTCTGAAACCCGCCTGCACTTCTGGTAATTCTCTCTCCACATACTGTTGCAGTCTATCCTGTATTATCTTGAGCATCACTTTGCTAGCATGAGGGATGAGCGCAATTGTTCGATAATTTGAACACTCTTTGCCATTACCCTTTTTGGGGAGTGGAACGTATACAGATCTTTTCCAATCCTGTGGCCATTGTTGTGTTTTCCAAATCTGCTGGCATATAGAATGCAATAATTTGATTCCATCATCTTGCAGGGCTTTGAAAAGTTCAACTTGGATACCATCAACACCACTGGCTTTGTTGTTTGCAGTGTTTTTTAGGGCCTTTCTGACTTCACTCTCTAGAACGTCTGGCTCATGTTCAATGTTCTCATCATTGTGATTATCAGGGGTGTTGAGGTCCTTTTTGTAGAGTTCCTCTGTGTACTCTTTCCATCTTTTCTTAATCTCTTCTGAATCTGCTAACTCCTTGCCATCTTTGTCTTTTATCATGGTCATTTTTGCTTTAAATGTTCCCTTGAGTTCCCCAATTTTTTTGAAAAGATCTCTAGTCCTACCCCTGATATTGTTTTTAACCCTAAGTACAATAGGCTTCATTATATGAATTATATAATGTGTTGAAAATTTTTTTTGCACTTGATTCAACCTGCCTTGAATTCAGATGTACATGACTTCCTGCCTAACAAGTTTTATAGCTTTGGTGGAAAACCGTGAAGCATCACTCACCTTAGTGATAGACGTAAACACCTTTTCAAGAATTGCATTGGGCTGAGCTCTGCGAGGTCTGCTGTCTTGAATGTCAAGAAGTATAGCACATGGTTTGGCAATAAATCTGAAAAAACAATTCCAAAGAAATAATATAGCACAATAACCACAATGTGAAATCTTAATACTTCCATAATGTATACAACTTCAATTAAACTTCTAACATAATATACTACTAACAGTCACACACACAAGCATTCATCCATATAAACAGACTAATTCAATTTCACTGAGGTACTGAAGAGGTAAAGCAGTCCTCTCTTTAGCAAGGCCAAGAAACAAAGAAAGTCTGATGATTTGAAACATAGTGATTTAACATCTAACTTGAACAGAACGGGTAAGATAACAATTGCTACAGGCAGAGGCTAAAAATCAACTCATTGACTCACCATGTTAAAAAAAACCACCATACTTTTTCTTCAAATTCTGGTGCAAATTACAGATTCACTTTACTTGGGCTTATCAAGAAAGACAATACAGTAAAACCTCATATAACACTAAAACCTGGTTCCATGATTTTTAGTGTTATCTGATGCATGTTAAAATCCTATGAGATCCATAGAGATACATTGTAACCACACAGGCTTTAGCGGTTGTTATCTGAAGCATCCCAAGGATCTTAATGTTATCTGATGCAATTCTTTTCCCCAGATTCCTTAATGTTATGCGATTTTAGTGTTATTCGATACTAATGTTATATGAGGTATTACTGTATTTTACTTGTCTGGTGAAGTCCTGGGCAGTGTTTCAAAAGTTATCTGGATTTCCTGCTCCAGTAAGATCTATGATAGCAACTGCTAGCCAATGTTATTTCATGCATGCTCAGTTTCATTCTAAAGCTATACCATTGTCGCTACCTCTTAATGTTTTCAGAGGTCTCTCACTGAAGGAATCTAGAGGATCTATGTTCATCGCCTATTCCTTTACTTAAAAAATGTGGCCTCATAAGGACTGACTACATGTTTGTTTGTTTGTTTGTTTGTTTATTTAATTGAATTTATATTCCGCCTTACTTGCGCAGGCGACTCAGGGAAGATTACAACCAATCAACAAACATACAACACACAATTAAAACTCTAAAAACAATTTAAAACCATTTAAAACAACATCTCATCTATGTTACAACATGGATTGGATTCCAGCATGAGTGTCACAAGATTTTTTTTCTGGTCAGCAATTTTCAGACAGTAGGAAATTGTAGAAAAGAAAGAGACCATTAGGATTATGCTGAGGAAAAGTAAGATAAGAATATGAAAGTCAGAAAAGAAATGCAAAAACTACCCTGGAATCTTACTCAGAAGGAAGATTTCCTTAATATAGAAAAATAAATCTATTAATCTGCAAGTTAGAAACTTGTTTTAGTATTTGTATGTATATCCCCATGTATAGAGATGCATACACATGTGTTTTTCCACATTTGTAAAACAACTTTCCTTTCCAAACCTCAAGTGAATTCAGTGGCCAAACACCTGCCAATGTAAAATCAGAGTTATGTTTGTATCACGTTTGCTCAAATTTCACAAATATACAATGACTGATAGGCAGATACTAATCAACAGGACAAAGAGGTCAGATTGTATAATAAATCTCCCACAACATATAAAACAATAAAAAATGTACTATGTACTCAAATTGTGTGTGTTTATAATCAAATGATGAGTACAAGTTGAAAGTTAAACCTGATGCCTGGAATGATCCATTAGCAGCAATATGTACTACTGTTGGAAATTCTCCTTGCTACCGGTATCTATGTGTCCTCAATTTCCTCAGTCATTTACGCCCAAATCCGGATTGGAAGAATAGACATTTTTAGACCAGAAGTACCCCATACTGCCAGATAATGATGTAAGAAACAAACCAGCATGGGTCAACTTACCGGAGGATTCCCACAGATCACATTAGGGCTTTGAAGCTTCAGACAATATATGACCAGGACAATATCCTTGCCAATCTCAAGCATTCCACCATTCCCATCTTTCCCCAACAATTCCCCAATCCGACTTTATAATGAGGCATATCTGTGCAGCAAGGCTGACATAATACAAGCCAGTGTGAATTTGAGTCTGTTGACATGTTATTTTACACCCCTTTCATCACTCAACAGTGGCTAACATTCCAAGATGTGATAAATCTGGGAGCCATAAAATCGTTGGGAGGGCTGGACTGCCGCTTTCCTATCTTTGCAACAATAAAATTACTAGAATTATTCTAAATCCAATTCATGTTTCTTTGAAAACAACAATAGCAATGTTTTAGTAACATTTCCCCACTGCACTGCAAGTATCCTGGCCAGTCAAATAGCACATGCACCCACTGGCTGCCATCTGATGAAAGACCCACCTTCACCCACAACACTGCCAGGTTCTGGGCCGCAGCATGGAAGATCAGAAGAACAATCCTGGCAGGACCTACAGCCAAATGAACTACTAGCACCTCAGCATAGGCTTAGTAATAGCTGTAACATTATTGATCTACTCCTTAACTCTGAGCAGAAATGCTTCTTTTTAAGCACCCTTATTTTAACTTTTGTCTCTTGATATATTTTAAGTACAGTACACTCATTTTAACTTCTGTTCCTTTTGCTGTTCTATGCTGGTCTTGGACTGTAATAAAGATCTGATTTCATAACATTTCTCTATATGTAAAAGAGTTTGGAAAACATGTGACTGGGCCTATTCATTTCAGTAACCTTTCTGAGATACAGTACTATACTTTAATGAACAAGACAGGAACACCCAAATTGTGGAGTAGAGAAAGAAAAATGTATTTCAGAAGAATCCTAGTGAAAGGAAATTTTCTTAAGGAAGCAATCCTGGGTTCATTTGAAGTGAGAACTACCTTAAAATGGAATCTGACTCACATAAACATTCCATGCATACCATGTTATATTTCAGTAATTGACTATGGGCAATAATAAATGTATATACATAGTACCAATAATACCATGTTTGCACATGCAGCACAATGCAGGTGAATGGATCAACACACATGAAAAGTGCATTATAAAAGGAAAGGAAATGGACAGAAAGTTTGAATGCCTATATCCGTGGCTTCCACTTCATCTGTCTTGTTTCAAAAGTCTTCTAAGCCCTCCACTAATTTCTCTGTCAGATGCTCATCAAGTACTGTATACCAAAATATGCACACTATACTAAAATACTACAATTGTATCACAATTGTTTTGGGAACGTAGAATATAGCTTCTTGGAGAACCTGCTGCAAGACAAACATCCCTCCTTTCTCGGTTATGTCTTTTTAGGCCTCTTATTCAAGGATGACTACAAATAACCTCTATTCATATGAAGGAAAATGGATCCACAAAGGAGGTTATGTATTTTGCTTTAAGGCTAACACAGGGATTCTCAGCCTTTTCAAGTTGTGGACCAGGTCACACTCCCTCACACAGGACTGGTTCCCCCCCCCCCCCGCCATTTACGGCTGCCATGAACACGTTTATGATGGCCATGGATTCATTAATGGCTGTCATAAATAAGTTTACAACAGCCATAAATGAGTCTGAGGCCAATTCTGTTGGCGGCAGCTGGAACAAGGGCCGTAGGTTGAGAACCCCTGGGCTAATAGATTTAATTATTTCTCCTTTGCAATCTAAAAACTGAGTAACATGGTTAAGTTGTCTAATCTTGCACTAATCATTTTAAACAAATGATAAAGGGTCACACCCTACTTAAATTAAAATACCGAATGTTCTCTGACAGGAGATCAAATAAGAAACATCAGCAAAGATACAACTTGATTTTATTAACAGGCTAATGCAAGCTGAAATGTTCACTAAATTAAATTTATGTCTGGTTTTAAACATATCTACTCAGCAGTATTCAACAGACTTTCATCAATGACAAGCTCAATTAACTATACAGTATATCTAATTAAATATAATGCACATGGTCCTCTAGTCAGAGTTCCAATTCATTTTCATTCATTCCAGTATCATTAGAAGTGTAACAAAGTTTAATACTGACAATCTAGAAGTCCAGAGAACAACCAAGTACACAAGTCTGAATACCTTTTTTTTAAGGCCTCAGAAAGTAAGACTTGAATTAATGGATTCAAATTACTGTACAAAAAAGATGATTTTGACAAATATTGGGAAGATTCCCAATGGCATAAATGTGCAACAATAAACTGACAACCTCAAAGTTGGTAGACTGTGCTTCATTCAAGATTTCTAGACAGAAGCTTAGATGGCTGTCAGAGTTGAATGAATTGTAGAATTTCCGCTACAGCAAGCAATTGGGTTTAATTACCCTGGATATTTTTCTATCTCTAAAGTTCTGTGATGCTATCTTCTTAGACTTAACAATAATAAAAACTACAAGACTATGATGCTGATGCAAAAACTTTCTTTACCTTCCCACCTAACTAAACCTTGTTAGGAATAAACTATTTTTACCCAAAATATTTTGTGTTTACAGTGGTACCTCGCTTAAAGAGCATAATGTGTTCCATGGGATTGCTCTTTAAGTGAGTTTGCTTTTTAAGTGAAACACCACTGTAAGCGACTAATTGCGACTTCTGTGGATGGACTTGCAAACACCAATTTAGTTGTTAAGCGAGTTTTTGGTTGGTTTTAGTTGTTAAGCAAGGCGGCCATTCAGAGAAAATTCTGCTCTTTAAGCAAGTTAGTCTCTAAGCAAGGCACTCTTTATGTGAGGTTTTACTGTATATCATTTTAGATGAGGTACTAGGATAAGGTTCAATCCAAAAAATAACTTAACAAATGACATTTTATATATCAGATTTAGCCAATTAAAGTATGTTTAAACATACAGTGTTTTTCTAGCTATTAATTTTGTTGTTATTGTTGTTCTTCAGTCGCATAGTCGAATCCGACTCTTTGCGACCCCATGAACCATAGCACATCAGGCACCCCTATCCTCCACCATCCTCCTCAACCTGCCCAGTTCTGTGCCCATTGCATCAACAATACTGTACCATCTAGCTATCTCATTCTCTGCCACCCTTCTCCTTTTGCCCTCCACCTTTCCCACCATCAAGGCTTTCTCAAGTTAATCCTTTCTTCTCATTTGATATCCAAAGTACTTTAGCTTCATCTTCAATATTTGACCTACCAATGAGCAGTCAGGTTGATTTATTTTAAGAACGACCTATTTGTTCTCGTTGCTGTCCAGGGTACTCTTAAAATTCTCCTCCAACACCACATTTCAAAGGCATATATTCTTCTGCACTCAGCTTTCCTAATGGTCCAGCTCTCACTACCATACATTACTCCAGAAATACAGTAATACCTCATATAACATTAGTATCGAATAACACGAAAATCGCATAACATTAAGGAATCGGGGGGGGAAGAATTGCATCGGATAACATTAAGATCCTATGGGATGCTTCAGATAACAACCACTAAAGCCTGTGTGGTTACAATGTATCTCTATGGCTCCCATAGGATTTTAACATGCATCGGATAACACTAAAAATTATATAACATCAAGACTTGTGGAACCAGGTTTTAGTGTTATATGAGGTTTGACTGTACCATTGTTTTGACTATGTGGACTTTTGTTTGAAAGGTGATGTCTCTACTTTTAATTATGTTCCCCAGGTTTCTCATAGCTTGCCTCCCAAGAATTAGGTGCCTTTTTATTTAGTGGCTGCAATCACCATCCTCAGTGATCTTGGATCCTAAGAATTTAAAGTCTGTCACAGCTTCTACTTCTTCCCTATTTATTTTCCAGGAACTGATAGGCCTGATGCCATTATCTTGGTTTTCTTGATGTTGCGTCTCAAGCCAGCTTTTGCTCTCTCTTCTTTTAACCTACGCAAGAGCTTCTTTAGGTCTTCTTCACTTTCTGCCATTAGGGTAGTATCATCTACATATCTCAAATTATTTATAGTAAAATACTGTAGCAATTTTAAAATCAATAATATTACATTTTTTCTCCCTTTTACAGCTTCAGATTACTTTTATATTTTACAGAGGTTATCCATCTGTTCCTTCATTTTTCTGATTCATGATAAAACATGCATATTAAATTCTACTGTTCACTTTACTTTTTAGATATAAATCACTGGTGTCACAGTTTAAAAATGTTTGTATAAATTATTACAAAGCATTTATTTACAGTAATACCTCGGATAACGCTAAGACTTGGTTCCACAAGTCTTGGTGTTATCCGATTTTTAGTGTTATGCGATGCATGTTAAAATTCTATGGTAGAATTAATTCTATGTAACCACACAGGCTTTAGCGGTTGTTATCAGATCCATCCCATAGGACCTTAACGTTATTTGATGCAATTCTCCTCCCCAGATTACTTAACATTATGTGATTTTAGCATTATCCGAGGTAAACGTTATCCGAGGTATTACTGTACTGTATTATATTTTCCTTCTTGTTATTAATTTCACCTCTAGCAATTTTGAGAGACTCGATTCACTAAAAACAAGAGCGTTGTCTTATTCCACAAAAGCTTGAACTACAATACCTGGCAGTCTTTAAGTACCTAGACAATTCACTATCCTCCTCAGAGATACTTTAGAACAAAGAGATTTTAATTTATGGCCATTTAAAATTGTATGGTGCTAATATAAAAGTTATTGCCCTATAAATTAGAGTATAAATCTGAATAAGGGGAAACTGCATTGAAAATTGTGACATATAAATTGGCATATTGATATTACAGCTGCGTTAGAATGATTATTTTCATTATAATTGTATTTCTGGGTTCAATTCAAGATACTGGCTTTTGCATATAAAGTCCTAAATGAGGTTCTCAAACTTTTTGCGCCATGGGCTGGTCACGTGATTGAGTGGGCTGGTCACATGGTTCCTCCCACCATAAACGCTGCTGTGAAACACATCCACAACTGTTGTAAATGTGTTTATGATAGCTACGGGTGCATTAACGACAGTGTTTATGGCAGGCAGGGGTGCGTTTTATGGCTGTCGTAAATCCACCCACTTCCCCTTCTGGTAGCAGTGATGCTGGCAGCAGGCCACATGAAAAGGTGCCACAGGCCAGGGCCGGCCTGCGGGGAATAGTTTGGATACCCTTGGTCTAAAGGAATTCTTGCTCCCATCTTAACCTCTTTAGGATCTATGAACAGCTTGGTTGGCTTATTACAATTACTAACTCAACCACATCAAAAAGCACATGGATAACCCTACTTTCTCTATGGAAACATATGCCAGTATCAGTCAGGTAAAAGAGGAGGGAAAATAATGTTTAATTCCATTCTGACTAGACCTGGTCAGCACCTGGAAAGAAGTCTATATATAGTACCCCAGGTTCCACAAAGGAACACTGGTATACTATTAGTAATTATATAATAATTTCAAGTTATTACAGGAATAGCATTACACTGGAATGTGGCCTGGAAACTTCAACTATCTATCCATGTATTTACTGATATTTATATGCTACTTTTCCTTGAGTAAGAGACATCATGGCCTATGAAAATTAAAATATAATAGATGTACAAATGTTGAAAAAATGTACAATATTGAATATTTGTTGGCAATAAACAATTATAAGCACAAGGAACTTTCTTGACACAAGGAAAACAACAAAGACTACTCTCTCCTTATCTTACATCTGCACCATTAGGGGCAATGGTTCTAGGGAGGAGCAAGAAAAAAGGCATATGATTCTGTTTTATATGCATTTTTAAGATCACTCTGGGATTTTGTTTTTTTTAAAGATGTAAATGGTAATAAAACATTAAAATGTCTAAAGCACTTAAAATTAAAAAACAATCCTCTACTGAAAGTATTTACCTTGAACAAGAACCATACCAAAAATATGTAAGAGAAACAGCATTTATATAACTGGTGTTTATAAAATAGTAAGATTGCTCTTAAACAACCTTTCAATTTATTAGTGTACCAGGTAACAACACAAAAAAATTCAGCCAGAAAGGGCTTGCACAACTGTCACTGGAGCAAAGAGCTTTAGATGCAAAAGATAAATGCTTAGGTCTCTACACACTTGTGAAATGTTGGTTCCATATCTAATATTCCACCTGAAGACTGGAAATATGTTTTGTTTCACTGATTGTGTTTCTTTTGGTTGCTTTTCCTTGTATATCTCAGGAAATAATTCTCACAAATTCTTCAATATACTTCAAGCTTTTGTCTACATCTATTCTCCTTTCTTAGAATACACTTCCATGGAAAGTTCACAATAAAACTTCAGAATCATCCTAATGCTATTTCCAACTTCAAGAAAGTCTAAAACACATGGCTTTGATGTTATTTACAGCCCTTTCACTCCTTTCTCCTTAATGTATAGGCTTTCCGCAAAGCACAATGAAATACAACAAACTCAAGACTGTTTAGCAAACACATCTGCCATTACTATTTGAAACTTGTGCAAACTTAGGCAAAACTTTACACAGATCTAGCTTTTGTGTGAACCTTAGCTAATATTGTGCACGTCTATTTATCAAGCAAAGGAATCATTCCTCAAACTCAAATGGTAATGAGCAATTCACTGATACTGTTTTTGAAGGAATAAAACCTGACCAAATTAAATACTGTATAGCAAGTTCACATGTTCTCTTTAAGGTTATTTATGCTTGAAGACAACATCTGTGATTCAGAGACCTTCTTCTACATTTAAATTGACAGTTTACATTTTATGTAAATAACCCCCAAACTATATTAGGTATTTGACCATAACAATTTATCAACTCAAAGCACTCTTGAATGAAACAATTTCCTGAAGTCATTTGAATAAGATCTCAGTCCTGGTTTAGAACAGAAACTACCTTGGTCATTCTGTAGGAAGAACTCTGTTAACATGAAGTCAAAGAGAATGTGGCCAGATCCATTTCCTTGAATTTCTCAATGACATTTTCCAAGATTATAACAATCCCTTCGTTTTCATCTGTGTTAAAGTGTCTAATTTTTGTCTTTAAAAAAAAAAACTTCAGTGATATTTTTGCACAAACAATTCTGGAAACATTCAAATGGCCTGATCAACAATGTTCCAGAAGGCGAGAAGGCTTTGACCTTCATAAAAACCTGCAGCTGGACTATATTAAAAATGTGTAAAGCATAGCACATTTGTGAACCTATCTCCTGAGAGGCTGTATGTCATCCACATTTTTAATAACAATTATATGAAGATATAGATTAAATGGGCATATGAAATTTTTCTTTAAAGCTTCTGCTGAATTAGGCCTTTCACTCTTCCTTTTCAGCTAGTTGTAACAGTATTTATTTATTTATTTATTTATATTTATATTGCCGCCCACTCGCCGAGGCGACTCAGGACGGCTTACAGTCAAAACAACAACAGTACAATAAAAATTATAAAAATGCAACCACATAAAACAACCAAACCAGAACACAAACTAACTCCCGCCAGGCCGTTGTTGTGGGCCCAGAGGAGTGGGCAAGGTCCCCAGCCACTGCTAGGCCTTGGCATCTTCTTCTTCAGGCCGTTGTTGTGGGCCCAGAGGAGGGGGCGATGTTCTCAGCCACTGCTAGGCCTTGGCATCTTCTTCCTTGGGCTGTTGTTGTGGGCCCAGAGGAGGGGGCGATGTTCTCAGCCACTGCTAGGCCTTGGCATCTTCTTCCTCGGGTCGTTGCTCTATTATACCATTATATGAAGAATGTGTATGATTCGCAACAAAGACTAAAATGGTGTAAAATTGACATTTGTGGAAGGTTGATTTTTAAAAAACTGCAGGGGAAAATTATTTACTCCTCCTTCTGCCCTGCGACTTATCTTTTTCAGCATAAGACCAACCTACCAATTCTTCTGAAACTAACTGCTAGAAATCAACTAAATTCTGTATTAGAAAAGCTGATACTTGGTCTGCCCAATTCTGGCTGCAAAAGAAATAAATGAACCAGATAAAAGGATAAACAGAATCTACATTTCCTTAACTCAGCTGAAACAGTACAACTCCAGAGTAACATGATTACTAAATCATCTGACACTTGCTTTTAAGCTTATGTAGTTATCTTTGTGGTGGTAACAGACTTTGGTAAAATATAGCTCCTCACTGTTCTTTATTCAACTAAAAAACACTCAAAACTCAGTGGTTCTCAATGTGCGGCACACACCCCACAGGGGGACTTAAATTCCAAGAAGCCTAAGTAGGTACACCGGTTGATCAGTGCTTTGGGGAATTGACATAGGCTTCTGGGAATTGAAGTCCAAAAACCAAAGGTTGGGAAACACTGCCTAACTCTTCTCCAGATAAGAGTGAAGTTAAAGCAATGGATTGTTTTGACTTTTTTGAAGGATGTGCATGAACACAAGACCCAACAGACTGGCTTTGCCTACAGCAAAGATGGGTAACTTTGGCAAGTGCAAAGACAATTTTCTCCCCCAAAACCTTCTGGGAGGCCAAAAGAACTTTTTAAAATGTTGAAAATACAGAAAATAAAACTAGAAATAGTTAGAAAGATCATTTCCCATTTTGAAAACTAGACCTTTTGAAGGGTTAAAACAGTGGACGGTTCCAGAAGTTTCAGTTCATTTATTTGTCACATGAGGCCACCATGAAGGTCTAAAACAGAGGTGCCCAAACTACAGCCAGGGGACTGGATTTGGCCCCCAATGCCAATTCATTCAGCCTGTGAAGCCCTCATATGGAAGCGTCTTACTTCCACTTCCAGGAGCGGCGAGGGCTTCATGGGCTAGATAAATTGGCATTGGTGGCCAGATCCGGCCACCAGGCCATAGTGACTGGCTCCCTGAACCATGTGACCAGCCCACAGCCCAAAATGTTTGGACACCCTTGGTCTAAAGACCACAAACCTTGCGAGCTGCATGTGCCTCAGACTCTCATTTTGCCCATCCCTGACTTACAACCACAGCTTTATTTCATCTGTCTCAATTTTGGGATCTTTCAGGAATTGAAGTTTTTGATAATGACAGTGATCTCCTGAGCTTGAATTTAAAGCCTGACCAGATATTTCAATTTTAAATTCCACCCAAAAAAACCAAACTTGTCCAAATGGCAGGTTTAGGGAAAGGCAGAGACGAAATAAATATATTAGGGTATGTTTGTAAACTTTTTTTTTTTTTGAAAACCCCTCCTTCCAGTCTTGTTCGTGACTTCTACATTTTCCTTCCTGTTGGACAATGAAGAACTGCTTTAATGATAGCTATATGAGACAAAGTGATTAGAAATTAATTACAGAAAGAAATTGGAAATTTTATTTTACTGGTTGCTGGACCAATTTTTTTCTCCTAAGGAATCCTTAAAAAGCTTTATGCTGAGCTGCATACACTGGAAAATTCAAGAATTAGGCTTGAGCTACAGCTTTAGTGGCCAGCCGGCCAGCCAGTACTTTATCAGTGCTTTCTTCTCCTGCCATCTACTTAAGAGAAAGAAGAAAAAAACAGCCAATATATTAAATACTATAAGGAATAACGTTGTACTGACCAGCAGCATCTCTATATCTACAGGATTTCATTTCACCCTCATTCAGCTGAAGCAGTGTTCAAGAATTCTTACTGCTTCCTTAATTTAGAGCAGCACATCTACACATTATCAGAACATTAGTAGCTTCTTAATCCAAAGCTTTGAGTGATTTCTCTCATCAGCTTCATGTAGATGTTAAATAATATGTGCTAAGGTAGAGTCCTGAGGAATAGTACCTCCCTTTTAGTATATCCTAGCAGGAAGGATCTGATCCAAGTTATGCAATGCTCCTCATTCCCAGCCTAGCCAAGTAGTTCAACAGGATGCCACAGTAAATGGTATTGAATACTAACAAAACATCCAGAAGAATTAATAAAGTTGTTGAAATTTCTTAAACTCACAATAACATTTTTCTCTTCTAGTGTCATTTACAGACTTTGGGGTGAGGTTTCCCCCCAGGATTATCTAATTAGAATGATTGTGCAAATGAAAAATCTAACATATTGAACGACCCAACAAGTAAATGGCTATTCTAAAGTAGGCTTCTACTGTGTACTTGCCCAGCCACATTCACTGAATTTTTCAAGGGATCTTAAAACACTCTCTGTTCTTAAAGCCTTCATTCTTTAAACAGAGTAAGACACTGTCTGACGTTACACAAACAAAAAATAAAAATGTAAAAAAACTTTACGGGCAAAGAAAGTTTGAGGGGCAGTCTATCTCTATATTCCACTACAGCTATAGGGTTAGTGTCACTATAGTAAGCAGCTGATATGTAAATTTATGTTTTTTTAATCCACACACAGGTGAAATTACAGATGTCCTGAATCAATTTTTGGATGCAATAAAAGATTGAAATAGGATATATAAACAACATTCAATTTAGACAAGGTAAAAATACTGTACTGCTGCTAAACAGAGTACTGTAGTGTTCTTTAAAAAGAAAGCACTTGTCTCCATTTATATAATCAGTTAATATAATTCATCAAAAACAAGTGTGTAGGTGTTTATGTTATGCTATCAAGTCTTATAGCAATCCAGTTCATTAATAATCTCCAAAAAGTCCTGTCCTTAATACCCTACAGAGGTCTCAAAATTCAAAACTAGTGTTGCTTCTACTGAATCAATCCGTTTCATGTTTAGTCTTAATCTTTTCCTGCTGCTTTCAATTCTTCCTAACACACAGCTGTTTCACAAGATTCCTTCTATACAAATTATGCTTAATGTTAAATCTTTCAATTCAGTCACTTAAGCTTATTTGATTCGGAACCTATTTGTCTGTCTTTCTAGGAATTTTTCATATCTATAAAGCTCTCCTTCAACTCTATCTTTCAAATGAATCTTTTTGAGGATGTCCATCTTCTTTACAATCTACCTTTCATATCAATACATAACAGATGAGAGTACTCCTGGGTGGGTAACAGTTGCATTAGACTCTGGTGACACATACTTTCATTTAAGGATCTTTTTCTGGTTCTTACAGCTGCTGATCCAAATCTCAGACTTCTGATTTTCTGGGCTATACTGTTTATTTCAGTCACTCACTTCAGCCACCGCCCCTGGACTTTCTTGCGGCCGGGGTGAAGAGGCCACTGCGGCAATGGGCAAGAGGACCCTCCACCACCGCCGGGGTCCTGGGCCCCACCCCGGGCACAAAAGGCCGCTACAGCGGCAGGACTCCGCCACCCCCTGGACTTTCTTGTGTCTTGGGCAAAAAGGCTGCTGCGATGATGGGCCCTTCCACCACCGACGGCTTCCACGGGACACAAAAGGCCGCTATGGCGGCACACGGCTTGACTTCGCCACTGCTGCCCTCAGACTTGCCTGTGGCCAGAGTAGAGAGGCCATTGTACTATTGTATTTTTGTTCTGTTTTATATTATGATATCTACTTTTGTAGGATGAATATGGTATAATTATTGTCTATATTGTATGTTGTATTATTGTGTTTACTGCATAATATTGTGTGAGCTGCCCTGAGTCAAGTTTCTTGATTGGGTGGCATACAAGTATGAGAATTAAATTAAATTAAATTATTTTGATTGTCAATTGAACAAAGATACAGAAAATATTTTAATTACAGTATTTGAGTTTTTTGTTGCCAGTGTTAATATTGTATATTTTGTTATTTTTGTCTTCTAAATACTCAACAGTAACCAACGTTTGCATTTTCTTTTTAATCCTGAGCAAAAGGCATTGCTAGACATCACAATTTTCTGCCATTCATATAGTTTTATCTGCATATTTTAAATTGTTTCTGTTTCTTCCACTTTCATTCTTTGCTCATCTAATTTCCTTATGATACATTCTGCATATAAAACAGACATAGAGAACAGCACACATCTTTGCCTGACAGATATACCAATGGAAAATCATCTTGGTTTTTTTATTCTGGCCTAACAAACCCTGAAACTCATGGGAGAAAGGGGGTTTAAAAGTAAAAAATCAACACTATATTGCCATTGTCAGACCTATTTTCACTGGCAAAAATGGAAGTATGGCAATGTTAATTCACTTGAGCATGTCACAACATTCAGTACCACCATGGTATCTTCTTAGCTCAGCTGAGATTAGAAGCAGCAGTACCACTGTCCTGTCTTCTCATTTCCACTTTGATAAACCATTTTAGAAAGTACTGAAGGGCTGCTGCTACGCTCAATAAGAACTACTGTATATACTCGAGTATAAGTCTAGTTTTTTAGCCTCCAAAATGAGATCCAAAAAAGGGACTCAACTTGTACTCGGGTCAACAACCCCGAGGGTCCCAAAACCACGGTGGTGCAAATTCAATCATACATATTTTTTAAAAAAAGCACTAACACTACTGTAAAAATTGAAAACATACCAACACAAATGTCTGAATAAATTAATTATACTGCATTTTCATGAATTTTAATTGCTGAAACTAACTAGCATCTGCTGCATTTTCCACCCCAGACTTATACTCAGGTCAATCTATTTTCCTAGTTTTAGAGGTCCAAATTAGGTACCTCGACTTATATTCATGATGACTTATAGTCGAGTACATATGGTATGTTTTCTGAATAATTCTAGTTTGTCTCCTGTGGCTATATCATCTAAAACAGTAGTTCCCAATTTTGGGGTCCCATTTGTTCTTGGACTACAGCTTCCAAAAATCACAGACAGTACAGCTAATGGTGATGGTTTCTGGCTGTTTTAGTCCAAGAACATATTGAGCTAACATTTTGGAAACCACTAAGCTAAATAAACTGCTATATGGGGCCATTCAACAACATGTAGTGATACATCATCAATATCACACATGACTTTATTCTTTTCTTTTTTTGACAAGTTATGATCAAACTATGGAAATGCTGAATCACTTTCTAGAACAGATGTCATCAAACTATGGCCCCTGCAGCCCAGATCCATCCCGTGGCATCAAATAATCTGGCCTATGCCCTCACTGTGGCCATGGCTGGCAATGCAAGTGCCACCTCAATCCTTGTCCCATCCCCCCTCATCACCAGGAGGAGCCAAAATACTGGGGAGGGGAGATTTTAAGCCATATTCATAACAAATATTTGGAAACAAAGTAATGGTCCACAGACTGGAAATATTCAATACCAAGAAACAGCAACCTGAACTGCATGGACCCTTTAACATCAGGATAGCAGCACTACAAATTGAACCACTAGGTAATTCAGTGGTACCCTGGTCAACAAACGCTTTGTATAACGAAAAATCCGTACAACGAAGCGCTTCTGTGCTATGGGTGATGTACCGTATAACAAAAATAAAATGTTCGTTATATGGATCACTAATGGCGATACCCTGTACAACGGCAAAAAAAAAATTGTTGTATGGGTATCACCAATAACAATCTGTATAACGAAACATTTTCTTTTTGTTATACGGTACATCACCCATAGGGATCTGTATAACGAAAAAACTGTATAGTGAACAGCTCCATGGAACAGTTTTTTCGTTATATGGGGTTCTACTGTACTTTTATTCGACTTTGAATTGATTTTTTATTGCTTTTTAAACTCGATGGGTTTTATTTTCTGTGAGGCGCCCAGAGTCTTCAGAGTTAGGCGGCAATACACATTAGAAAATAAATAAATAAAAATAAAATCCCCTGGACTGCCAGGAAAACAATGTGGGTCCTAGAGCAAATGAACATGTGAATGATGAAACTGGAGGCTGCGATACTACAGATAATTCATGAAAAAGCAAGATTCTCTAGAAAAGAGAAAAATGCTCAGAAAGACTGAAGATAGTAGGAAAAGAGGAAGACCAATTACAAGATGGATTAACTTTCTAAATGAAGCCACAGTTTTGAGTTTACAAGAGCTGAGTAGGGCTATCAAGGACAGGGCATGTTGAAGAACACTCATTCATAAGGTTGCCATAAGTCAGAAGTGGCTTGACAGCACGTAACAACAAATGTTAAGATAAAAATTGACATGCCAACAGTTAAAAGTTGACTCTTGAAACACCATCAGACTATTATTTGCAATCAAATTGGAACACTATTATAATGATAGTAAGATAATGATAACGATAACGATAACGATAACAGTAGTAGTATAGTAAAACCGTGGGTTATGAGGTCTGTTCCAACAGCCTGCGTTTTAACCCAAAAAAATTGTAACCCGAAACATCCATAAGGATGCAATGAAATTCTTTTAAAAATGGTCCTGAACTGATCATTGTAAACCAAAATAAATACATTAAAAATTTGTAAACCAGGATGGCATTTACATAGGATTTGCCATTGTAAACTGGAGCAAACTTAAACTGAGGTGGTTGTAACCTAGGTTTTTACTGTAATAGCAATAATGAAGTGGCATGTAAAGACTATAATTGCAGTGTCTTTTGCTCTAGAGAAGAAAATTACCTGTCTGAAATTTATATAAGGAACATGCATTGCTGTGCTAAACAAAACAAAAAAGACATAGATTCAAAATTAATGTGCTGCTGAGGTAACGGGAGGGGGGGAATCCATTTCTCTAAACTTAGACATCAAATGAGAATGCATCAGGCAGGAAAAGAAGGGAGAAATAATAATGGCTGTAGAAATCTCTGGCTCAAGATGTGACTCATCCATCTGAGACTATAAGAGATAATTACAGCACATAATTTATAAAACAGCGATTTCCAAAAACATATTAAAAATATTAAAATTTTAGCAACGAAACTTTAATGTTAGATATTAACCAATGTTGACACCATCTAAAAAACCTCTCACAGGAAAATCTGCCTTCTCTTTCCTAATGCTTATAAGAAATTTGATAGCCAAAATGACTGAATCTTCCTTGAAATTTAGATTCCAGTCTAACAACTGAATGCAACAATAGATCTCAGATTCAGATATTTAAGTGCCTTAGACATCTTCCTAATTCCTTCATACATAAGTGACCAAACATGAATAAATGTGTTCAAAAAACCCAAGTAATGTATCTAATTGTGCTCAATTTTTATTTTTAATTATAACTTGCAATGCCAGAAGTGTAAGGAAAAAGAATATTCCCATTGAGACTTTTAGCTGGCTATGCACAGTCCTTCAACATTTGAAGTGAAGTGAAAAGCATGGTCCAGTATATTCTTCCTAAGGAAAAAAATATTAGCTTCAGATGTTGCAGAACAGTTACATAATCTTTAATAGTACATCAATAGGTGTACATAGGATACCCAGTACAGTGTGGATACCAAAGTGTGGTGTAGTGGATAGAGTGATGGACTAGGACTCAAAAGGTCTGGGTTCAATTCCTGTTCTGCTAACTGGAGGGTGTAGAGCTGGTAAAACCACTCTTTAACTATCTAAAATGACTTGAAAGCCCTACTAGGGATGCTTTGAGTTCTGATTTGACACAAGTGTACAGTAGAACACCATATAATGAAAAAACTCTGTTTCACAGAACTCTTCGCTATACGGTTTTTTTGTTATACGGGCAATGCACTGTATAATAAAAAGAAAATGTCCGTTATACAAATCACTATTGGCAATACCCCATACAACCGGGGGGGGGGGGGAAATTTCCATTGTACGGGGTATTGCCAATAGTGATTCGTATAATTCTTTTCATTATATGGTGCATCGGTAATAGCGCAAAAACACGTCATTGTACAGACTTTTCATTATAAGAAGCATAACTTAAGCAGCCCCATAAAAAGTTTCTAACAAAAAATTGTCATATAAACTGGCAGAATTCCAGACTAGTCTTGTACCTCATATGTTGCCATTTAAATGCATTTCTTTTCTGTTTCTCTGTCTTGTAGATAATTGTAAAATTCCCTATCTGAAGGGCACCCAACTACAGTAACACCCCGGATAACGTTATGACTTGGTTCCACAAGTCATGACGTTATCCGATTTTTAGCGTTGTCCGATGCATGCATCGAACAACGCTAAAAAAAAAGCCCTGACTTCAGGGACAAACTGCTTTAAAGGCAGGCAGGGAAAGAAAGAGACCCAATCGGGTCTCTTTCTTTTCCTCCCTGCCTTTAAAGCCACCCCTCACCCACAGCGGTCTCTGCGACTGCAGTAGGGTCGGGGAAAGGCGAGCCTTTCCCCCCACCCTACTGCAGTCGCAGAGACTGCTTGTGTCTCTTTCCCTCCCTGTATTTAAACTACAGGGAGGGGGAAAGAGAGAGACGTGATTGGGTCTCTAGAGAACCAATCACGTCTCTCTCTTTCCCCCTCCCTGTAGTTTAAATACAGGGAGGGAAAGAAAGAGACAAAAGCAATCTCTCTCTCCCTGTAGTTTAAATACAGGGAGGAAAAGAGTAAGGCGCGTGCTTCCCCCCCCCAACCCTACTGCAGTTGCAGAGACCGCTGCGGGTGGGGGGTGGTTTGGGTAGTTCTACCCAAACCACCCCACACCCGCAGACCATTGCCTCGGATAACGCTAAGAATCATTATCCAGAATCGTTATCCGATGCAAGTTTTTTCCAAAAAACTTGCATCGTTATCCGATTCTAGCGTTATTCGAAGCAATCGTTATCTGGGGTATTACTGTATTAGGTTTTTAAAAAAGTATTTTATTATACTGTGTAGAAAAATATATACTCACACAGTCAATCAAGAGTACACTTGTGCTGTTTAAATCACAATATTCAACATGAATTGCCACACAAATTCAACAAGAAGAAATCTTCACTGGTGCTTCTGAAAAATTGGATGGTCTCCAAAAACATGTACAACAAGGTTTTAAGTAGTCATGCAAATATGTATTTTGTTACCAGCACATATTTCAGGAAGCAGAAATTTTGTGACATAAGAATTAATCACTGTGCTGAAAATGCAAGGCATGGAAAAGCCTAAAGCACAAGTAAAATTTCCCAGCCTCTCCCAAATACTGTACTTGGAAAGAGAAAAGGAATGTAGATCTCATTTTGACCTCCCCATGACCATTTTGACCCTCACTCTCGTAGACAGGATAATTTACTATGCCAGAGTACTATGTTTTGTTGCAGAATTCACATTGAACTAATCTTCAAGTTGAACATTTTACAACATTGTCCCTTGAAGAGCGCAGTAAACAATATTCTCATTGTTTAACCATTCACCATGTATATTTTTTGTTAAAAAAAAAACCTATATAACAAGTGGCTGAACCTTGCAGATATTAACCCATGAAATGTATTGCATTTTGCTACTTGGGAACATTTTTGTCCTAGCCAACATAATATATTGAGACAAAAAATATATCCCTTGCAGTTTTTCAGTAAGTTGCCCCTGAGGGGAGTAGGGAGGATGCAATGGAATTTTAAATGGGTTCAGGAAACACAAGACTTGCACATAATTTTATTAATCATCTCAACATACTGGAATTCTCATGGAATACAGAATTCACTCAATCCAATTTTTAAAAAAATTGTCTGGATAATCTTTGATCTAGTGATCTTTTACTATTTCCTAATTTAAACACAAGCAAACTGGACTTTGGATCTACATGATTACAAGAAGGAGTGCAGTTCTTTAAGACACTGTAAGCTTAAGACACCTCTCAGACTAACCAATGTTTGACCAAACCAAATACTGTACTACTGATTTTAGTACTCAAATGGGCAAGTAAGGCAAAATGCTTTTATTGGTTGTGATAACCTCTAATAAAAGCAGTACATTTCATTTCATATTATTTTAAGTACTGTATGTCTGTTCATTTGGTTACAGACACAAAATATATTTCTCTATCAATTTAAAAATATGTTATCCCATTTGATTCTAGACTTAGGTCTTTCAGCTTGTATAAAAACCCAAAATATTTCTACAAAAACTAAGAGTTACTCAAGAAAGAAATCTGGCAGTCTTTAAGGTGTGAGAACACTTTTGTTCATATAGTAATTTTATTTTGTTTTATATATGCTGAATCACACTAACATTAGCAACTTGTTAAAAACCATCTTCCACAACATATTGAGTCCACTAAGAATTATACTATCTGCAGAGCAAGATCCATGCTAGCAGCACAGGTGAGCAGCTTATCTACTTTTAAAAAATAGCCACTGAACTGTTCTTAAAGTGTTTAAAAAAAAGAAGGCTTCTTGGGTAGTAAAAAAACTTCCACCTCAGCTGGTTTTTGCTAACGCATCTATGCTGTTATGCCTTTCTGCTTAGTGCAATAATGTCCTACCAGCAAGGTGATGGGTTTAACACAGGACTGCAGTGGCTCAAGTGGTTAAGACGCTGACTGGAAGGCGGCAGGTCAGCAGTTCGATATCTGAGTACTCAGTGGCATAGTGTGGGGGAGAGGCCTGGGCTGGGCTGCACTTTCACAATAAATAGGACTTCACCACCACCACTGGACTTCCTAGCGGCCAGGACGAAGAGACTGCTGCGGGGACGGGCACTGGGACCCTCCACCACCGCCAGAGTCTTGGGCCCACTAAGGGGATGGCAAGTTTGGCCTACACTCTGGGTGGCTGAAACCCATGCTACACCACTGAGAGTACTGCATGACAAAATGAGCTCGTCTCCATCCCAGCTCCTGCCAACGTAACAGTTTGAAAGCAAGACATTGCAAGTAGATAAATAGGGGCCACTTTGGTGGGAAGATAAACAGTGTTCCATGTGGACCGGTGTCTAGGCATGCCTGCCACATGTTCACAAAAACATCTGCAGACGCAGACAGCCCTGGCTCTTTGGCTATTTAACAGAGATGATCACTGAACCCTAGAATCTGTTATGACTAGCTTTTGAGCAAGGGTTACCATTACCTTTACTAGTTTCTCCTCCCACTCCTTGTAGACTGAAATGATGCCACCTTAAAGGTGTACTTAAAGCAAATCACATATCAGTGGCCTTTCAGTTCAAACACCAAAAGGGCAATTATGACAGTTTTTCCAAATACAGTAATACCCCGGATAACGTGAGTACCGTATAGCGTGAAAACCGCATAACGTTACGCGATTTTTAACGTTATCCGATACAGTCGTTCTTAGCAGCAGGGTGGCTGGAAAGCTGAACTGGGTTCTCCGTTCAGCTTCCCAGCCACCCTGCAGCTACGGAGGCAGGGGTGGGGAGGCTGGAAAGCTGACGGGGTGCTCCCCCGTCAGCTTCCCCAGCCACCCCACAGCTGCGGAGGCAAGGGCGGGTGGCTAGGGAAGCCGACAGGAGTCCCTGTCAGCTTCCCCAGCCACCCTGCAGCTGTAGATCTGGTCCTCTTATCTCTCTGGAGCAGGCAGGGGACCCGATCCAAGCTGTTTTTGGGCTTCCCCAACGTCCTCAGCCAGTGCAGCAAGCCAGAATGTCAGAGTTCGAATCCTGACATTCTGGCTTGCTGCACTGGCTGAAGACGTCGGGGAACCCCAGAAACAGCTTGGATCGGGTCTCCACACCTCCCTGGACCAGGCGGGGGGGGGGGGGTCAGAGACCCCAAAATTGGAATAAAAAAAAACAGACATCCAGGGAGGTGGGGAGACCCGATCCAAGCTGTTTCTGGGCTTCCCCGACGTCCTCAGCCAGTGCAACAAGCCAGAATATCAGAGTTCGAATTCCGACATTCTGGCTTGCTGCAGCCTCAAAGAGGGTGGGAGAACTTCAAAATTAGCCCACATCGGGTCTCCCGACCTCCCTAGAGCCAATGCGCGCTATTTTTGAAGTTCCCCCACCCTCTTTGAGGCTGCAGCAAGCCAGAATGTCGGGATATGAATCCTGACATTTTGGCTTGCTGCAGCCTCCAGGGAGGTGGGGGAACTTTGGAAACAGCTTGGATCGGGTCTCCCCACCTCCCTGGACCCAGTGGGGGGGTCAGAGACCCCAAGCTATTTCTGGGTTTCCCCGATGTCCTCAGCCAGTGCAGCAAGCCAGAATGTCGGGATTCGAACTCTGACATTCTGGCTTGCTGCACTGGCTGAGGACGTCGGGGAAGCCCAGAAACAGCTTGGATAGGGTCTCCACACCTCCTTGGACTCCTTTGACTTTTTTTTTTTTACCAATTTTGGGGTTTCTGACCCCCCCCCCCCCCGAGTCCAGGGAGGTGGGGAGACCCGATCCAAGCTGTTTCCAAAGTTCCCTCACCTCCCTGGAGGCTGCAGCAAGCCAAAATGTCAGGATTCAAATCCCGATGTTCTGGCTTGCTGCAGCCTCCAGGGAAACAGGGCTTTTTTTAACATTGCGTGATCAATGTATCGCACAACGTTAAAAACCGGATAACGACGGGACTTGTGGAACCAAGTCATAATGTTATCCGGGGTACTAATGTACACTAGTACCTCAGATAACGATCCACAGCTGTGGGGTGGCTGGGGAAGCCAACAGGGGAGCCCCCCCGTCAGCTTTCCAGTCACCCCACCCCTGCCTCTGCAGCTGTAGGGTGGCTGGGAAGCCAAACGGAGAACCCCATTCAGCTTTCCAACCACCCTGCTGCTACGAATGACTGCATCGGATAACGCTACAGATCGTTATCCGATGCAAAATTTCTTTAGAAATTTTGCGTCGTTATCCAATGTTTGCATTATATGATGCACATTATATGATGCACATTACTGTACTGTAATGCTAAGAAACCTGTACAAAAAACTGGGGCCTTACTGAAAACTTGGGAAAAAAAACCTTGGGAATAGCTCTCCCTTTTTTAGCTCCTCTTCAGTCCAGTTCTTCCTTGAAAAAGCACATGTGTAAAGTATCTATAAAACGCCATGTCTTACACATCCGTTCATGAACCCATTCGTGGCTACCCTAAAAGAACAAGCATCGAAGACAGGAGCAGTCACTGAAGACGTTATAAGGATTGTCATCTTTAGCGTGACTTTGCATAGGGTAGGAAATACATTGTGAAGTTAGACTGCCACGCTTGGACCATGGTAGGGTGAGTGTGGGGTGTGTGTAACATGGGCTGAAACCTCCACTCATCCCATGGGATACCTTGGACCAGGGATGCTGCCTAATTGCAACAAACCACTGGGCAAGGCTGTTTGGGATTGTACAATGTGCATTAGGAACATGAGAAGCCCTGCCAGAGGAAAAATCCTGGTGACACAGTGGTTATACTATTACACTCCAGCCAAAACATGGTGAGTTCAATCCTGATTGGGACTCAAATGTGACTCAGCCTTCCCTCCTTTCGAGATCACCAAAATGAGTCCCCAGGTTGGGGACAAATGGCTAATTAACTTGTAAGCTGCCCAGTGAGCACTAAGCGCTATGGGGCAGCTATACAAGTTTAATTGCTATTTACAGCCAGAGGAGAAACTGCAGTAGTTTAGGGTTAAGACGCTGAACTTGACGACTGGAAGGTCAGCAGTTTTGAGATCAGAGTGCTGCACAACAGAATGAGCTCCCGTCACTGTCCCAGCTCCTGCCAACCTAGCAGTTCGAAAGAAATAAATTGCAAGCAGACTGGAAAGGTCACACTCTCTGGGAGGGGTCCAGTCATGCCTGCCACATGACCACGAAAACGTCTGCAGACACAGGCAGCGGTGGCTCTTTGGCTGCAAGCAGAGATGAGTACCGTACCCGAGAATAAGACACAACAGGCTTTTGAGCAAGGGCGACCTTTACCTTTTAGAGCCAGAGGACCTTGGATGACACACGGTGGGATGGCTTTAAACATATATATGATAACTATAATGCGCCAACAGTATCCAAACTTGGCACAGGAGAGCAAGCCAGAGGATAAAGTCCGCTCTTTACTACAGATACACACACAAGATACTCGAAAGGAAGGAAGGAAGGAAAGAAAGGCAGAGGGAAACGCACTCCCTTGCACCCCACCCGGCCCCGGGAGTCAGGCGGGCGGAAGTGTGCGCTTCTTCCCCCACCCACCCACTCCGACCCAACACACCGCCGTCATAGCTGCGGGCGGGATCTTTAACCCATCACATATAACTGCCGTGCCCCCCCCCTCCGGCCTGGCCGACCCCCCTCACCTCACCCGCACCCCTCCTCCTCTCTCGCCCCCCCCCCGCCTACCTCTCGAAGAGGTGCCTGAGGAAGAAGATGCCGGCGGCCAGAGGGAAGGCGGCCAGAATGTGGCCGGGGCGGTATCCGGTGGCCCCGTCAGGGCCCTCGTCCCGGTCCAAAGTGGCCCAGGTCACGTTGGACGGGAACCAGAAGCGCTCGTCCCACAGGCCGCCCCACAGCCAGGCGGCCGCCGCTGCCACCACCGCCATCTTCTACTACTACCCCCCGACGCCGACGCCCTGCCGGGCTCCCGCTTTCGCCTCGGCCGTCTGGGTGAGGAAAGGCAGGGTGGGGCCTCGCCTGGGCCACGCCCATCGGCCCCGCGCGGGGACACGCCCACCCAGCCACGCTCGCGACGGGACCGTTAGAAGGCGGGAAGCGCATGCGCCCTCTTCCGCCCTCCTCCCTTTCCCCTTCGGCGTTCCAAAGGGTGACAGGAGTCAAAGGGGGGCGAAGGAAGAGGAAGGCGACCTACGGAGAGAAGCGGGATGGGTGTGAAGGGAAGGAGTCCGACACACGTGTACGACGTGCCTCCCAGGAAGGCTGCCAACTGCTTTTGTTGTTCAGTCGCACAGTCGATTCAAACCCTCTGTGACCCCATGGACCAGTATCCGCCAGGCACTTCTGTCCTCCACCATCCTCCTCAACTCGCTCAGCTTTGTGCCCATTGTCTCCACAATACCATCCAACCATCTCATTTTTGGCCACCCCCTTCTTCTTTTGCCCTCCACCCTTCCCAGCATCAAGGCTTTCTCAAGTGAATCCTCTCTTCTCATTTGATGTCCAAAATACTTTAGTTTCATCTTTACTATTTGACCTTCTAAGGAGCAGTCAGGGTTGATTTCTTCTAAGATGGACCTATTTGTTTGTATTTGTATTTTCGACTTATATGCCGCCCCACTCGCATAGCGACTCTGGACGGCTTACAGAAGAAATAATTACAATACATAGCACATTCCATAGCATAAAAAACAATTTCAAATATCACATAGTAAATTACAAATATCACATATACAGTATATATATCTCTAATAACAATTGCAATTACAAAACATCAGGACATCCTAAGAAATAAATAACAGATACATTACTACAATGAATCAATATAGCATCAAAATCCAAAAGCAGCAGTATCAAGCAACAGTCAAAAATCCCAAATACCAGTCCAGTTTACACAAAAATTACAAAAGCAGAAAACTCCCTGGCAGGAGAGAGTTAAAAGGAGGCCCTTCAAGACTGCTTCGGCCTTGCAATTCCACCTGCAACTCCCCACGCCGGGCCGGGTGGGGAAGAGATGTGTCTCAGTTGCTGCCTGGCAGGAGAGAGTTAAAAGGAGGCCCTTCAAGACTGACTCAGCCTTGCAATTCCACCTGCAACCCCCCACGCCGGGCCGGGTGGGGAAGAGATGTGTCTCAGTTGCTGCCTGGCAGGAGAGAGTTAAAAGGAGGCCCTTCAAGACTGACTCAGCCTTGCAATTCCACCTGCAACCCCCCACGCCGGGCCGGGTGGGGAAGAGATGTGTCTCAGTTGCTGCCTGGCAGGAGAGAGTTAAAAGGAGGCCCTTCAAGACTGACTCAGCCTTGCAATTCCACCTGCAACTCCCCACGCCGGGCCGGGTGGGGAAGAGATGTGTCTCAGTTGCTGCCTGGCAGGAGAGAGTTAAAAGGAGGCCCTTCAAGACTGCTTCGGCCTTGCAATTCCACCTGCAACCCCCCACGCCGGGCCGGGTGGGGAAGAGATGTGTCTCAGTTGCTGCCTGGCAGGAGAGAGTTAAAAGGAGGCCCTTCAAGACTGACTCAGCCTTGCAATTCCACCTGCAACCCCCCACGCCGGGCCGGGTGGGGAAGAGATGTGTCTCAGTTGCTGCCTGGCAGGAGAGAGTTAAAAGGAGGCCCTTCAAGACTGACTCAGCCTTGCAATTCCACCTGCAACTCCCCACGCCGGGCCGGGTGGGGAAGAGATGTGTCTCAGTTGCTGCCTGGCAGGAGAGAATTAAAAGGAGGCCCTCCAAGACTGACTCAGCCTTGCAATTCCACCTGCAACTCCCCACGCCGGGCCGGGTGGGGAAGAGATGTGTCTCAGTTGCTGCCTGGCAGGAGAGAGTTAAAAGGAGGCCCTTCAAGACTGCTTCGGCCTTGCAATTCCACCTGCAACTCCCCACGCCGGGCCGGGTGGGGAAGAGATGTGTCTCAGTTGCTGCCTGGCAGGAGAGATTTGAAAGGAACACCTCCAAAAGGAACACCTCTACTACCTCCGCTGAACTCTCAGCTATGGGGCAGCAAGCCCCACTACCCTCCTGGGAGAGGAGAATGGCCGGGATCTTGGCTGGTCCCAGGAGCACCTCTGAGGAATGGGCAGTGGTGGGGCAGCCGGCCCCACCCTCCTAGGAGGACATTGGATGGGGGTTGGGGGAATGTGGATGGGGGGAGGGAGAGAAAGGCCTGCCACCTAGGGAATAGGGATTGGGCTCTGTCTGGTATGGGCAGGGGGTTTCCTGTGGCCCGAATTGGTGTTGTGACGGGCATGGGGCGGTATGGCGGGTACCGAGGGGCGGGCCGCACTCGGGGAACACGGGACAGATGTTTAGTTGCTGTCCCTTGTTCTGGCCCCCCGGCTACACCTCTGGTTCCTGAGCTGCCGGTCAAGAGTGACCCTTCCCTTAGGCTGCTGCTGGTGAATGCCAGGTCAGTCTGTAACAAGGCCCCCCTGCTTTCAGATTCCATATTGGGGGTGCGGGCTGACCTGGCATGCATCACTGAAACCTGGCTGGCACCTGAGGACGGGGTTCCTCTATCCGAACTGTGTCCAGCTGGGTTCGGTATTTGGCACCAGCCTAGGGAGAAGGGGAGGGGCGGTGGGGTCGCCGTAGTAGCCAGGGAGTCGTTGGGAGTCGTCAGGGCCACGGCTCCACATATTCCGGGCTGTGAGACCCTGCTCCTGCGTTTGGGCCCTAAAGGGCAGTCGGGAATCCTACTCCTATACCTGCCTCCCTGTAGGGTAGCAGATTCCCTGCCTGAGCTCCTTGAGGCGGTCTCGATGTTGGCGTTGGAGCTCCCCAGACTTATGGTTCTGGGGGACTTCAACTTGCCATCATTAGGGGCTGGCTCGGAGGCGGCTCGGGAGTTCATGGCTTCCATGGCAGCTGTGGGCCTGACCCAGGTAATTCAGGGCCCTACCAGGAGCAGTGGTCACACCCCGGATTTAATTTTCTTATCGGAGCTGTGGCAGAGTGATCTGAAACTACAGAAATTAGACATTACCCCTGTGCCATGGTCAGATCACTATCTGGTGACTCTAGACTTCCTGGGGGCGAGGCTTCACCGCAGGGAGGTAGGGCCAGTTAAATGGGCCCGCCCTCGGCGACTAATGGATCCGGAAGGATTCCAGAGGGAACTGGGGTGTTTTCCTCTTGACCTGCAATGCGATTCGTCTGAGGCTCTTGTCAACTCATGGAACGAGAGAGTAGCGGCAGCCTTGGATGTGATCGCTCCACTACGGCCTCTCCTTGCCCACGGGCATCGATCATCCCCTTGGTTCACAGAAGAGCTGAGGGAGCTCAAACGGGCAAAGAGACGCCGAGAGCGCCGCTGGGTGAAGACCCGGAGTGAGTCTGATCGAACACTTGTTAGAGCTGCCATTAAAGCCTATCTAGTGGCGATGGGGGCGGTGAAACGACAATATTTCACCGCCCTTATTGCCTCCGCAGATAATCGCCCAGCGACCTTGTTCCGGGTGACCAGGTCCCTCCTTGGAAGAGGGGGGTCTGGCCCTGGTTGGCAGGGATCGGCTGAGGCTTTTGCTGATTATCTGGCGGAGAAAATCGCTCAGATTCGCTTGAAGTTTAATCCCGGCGTGGAAGAGACAGAGCTGGGGTTGACCAGAGTACAGTCTGGCCATGTTATCTGGGATCAGTTCGATCCAGTTGGCCCTGAGGAAGTGGACAGGCTTCTTGGATCTGTTCGCGCCACTGCCTGTGAATTGGATCCATGCCCTGCCTGGCTAGTCAAGGCATCTAAGGCTGTGGCAGGCGGTTGGGTCGAGGCAATTATAAATTCATCTCTGCAGGAGGGGCTTTTTCCAGCACCCTTAAAACATGCTTTGGTGCGTCCCCTCCTGAAAAAGCCATCCCTCGACCCTACGGTACTTACCAACTACCGTCCTGTATCCAACCTACCCTTTTTGGGTAAGGTCTTGGAGAAGGCAGTGGCGTGGCAGCTACAGGAAGTCCTGGATGAAGCGGATTATCTGGACCCTTTCCAGTCAGGATTCAGGCCCGGATATGGTACTGAAACTGCATTGGTCGCATTGGTGGATGATCTCTGGCGAGAACGAGATGGAGGTCATCCATCCGTCCTGGCTCTTCTTGACCTCTCAGCGGCTTTCGATACTGTCGACCATGGTATCCTTCTGGGAAGGCTCCAAGGATTGGGGATCCAGGGCACTGTGCTGGCCTGGTTCTCTTCATTTCTGAGGGGCCGGACCCAGTCGGTGTGGCTGGAAGGCGAGAGGTCCAGCCCTAGGCCCCTGCAATATGGGGTGCCTCAGGGCTCGGTACTCTCGCCTCTCCTATTTAACATCTACATGAAGCCACTGGGTGAGATCATCCGTTCCCACGGGGTGAGGTATCACCAATATGCAGATGACACCCAGCTGTATATCTCAGCCCGTGGAGATCCAATTGATGCAGTGGAAGTCCTATCCAGGTGCCTGGAGGCTGTCAGGGTCTGGATGGGGGACAACGGGCTACAACTGAATCCCGGCAAGACTGAGTGGCTATGGGTAAGGGGTCCTGCGCTATCTCGGGAGTTACCATCTTTGGTTCTGGATGGGGCAGTTTTGCCCCAAACAGACCTGGTGCGTAATCTGGGGGTCCTCTTGGACTCACGACTACTGCTCGAGGAGCAGGTGGCAGCCGTGGCCAGGAGGGCTTTTGCACAACTTCGTGTAATACGCCAGCTACGCCCACTCCTAGACCGGGATTCCTTGCTCATGATCACACATGCTTTGGTCACCTCCAGACTTGATTACTGTAATGCGCTCTACATGGGGCTGCCCTTGGTGACCATTCGGAGGCTGCAGCTGGTCCAGAATGCGGCTGCTCGGGTAGTGATGGGGTGCGGGCGTTATGCTCGTGCCTCACCACTGCTTCGGGAGCTGCACTGGTTGCCAGTATGTCTCCGGGTGCAATTCAAGGTGCTGGTTATTACCTTTAAAGCCCTACATGGTAGTGGGCCAGGATACTTAAGAGACCGCATCGTCCCAAGGACATCTGTCCGTCCCACCAGGGCGGATCGGAGAGGCTCTCTTATCATTCCATCGGCTAGAGAGGCGCATCTCTCTAGCACCAGGAGGAGGGCCTTCTCCGTGGCCGCCCCGGCCCTTTGGAACCTCCTGCCAACTGAGTTACGTCTCCAGACAGAGCTCCTGCCCTTTCGGAAGGGCCTAAAAACCTGGCTGGCAGGGCAGGTATGGGGGTCCAGGAACATGGGGTCCCATGTTGGGTGGCTGATATGATGGGACAGCCACCCCTCCCTCACTCTTTTAAACTTTTAAAATCTTTTTAAACCTTTTAACCTTTTTAAATCTTTTAAATTTGTGTAAATTCATGGTTTAATTCTTTTTTAATTGACTTTTAAGTAATTTATGAACTTTAAGGTTTTAATTTATGAATTTCTGTAAGCCGCCTAGAGTCAGGTTCGCCTGATTAGGGCGGGGTAATAAATCTAAATAAATAAATAAAATAAATAAATAAATAAACACAAACAGTTATTAAATCCCGCATAAGTGACAAACCGGTCCACCCAGACGCGGGAGCGTTGCCTCACCACCTGCAGCTGTTTCGGCGTCTCCTCGCTGTCCAGGGGACTCTCAAAACTCTCCTCCAACACCACATCTCAAAGGCATCTATTCTGCGCTCAGCGTTCCTTAAGGTCCAGCTCTCACAACCATACATTGCCACTGGGAATATCATTGCCAACTGCTAGCAATAGCAATTACACTTATATACCGCCCCATATCGCTTAACAAATTAATTAGCATTTTTGCCCCCATATGCTGGATACTCATTTTACCGACCATGGAAGGCTGAGTCAACTTTGATCCTGGTCAGGATCGAACTCACAGCTGCAGTACAGCAATTTAACCACTGTGCCACCTGGGCTCTTCTGATCCTTTGATTCTTTACTGTTTAGAAATAAGGCACTCAATTATCCACGCTACATACATCAGCTTTGGCCCCGAGAGTCTTCGCAGCAGGGTATGCTGCTCCAGTATGGAGCTCATCCGCACGTGAAACAAGTTGACACCACTGTTTATGAAGCCATGCATATAGTGACAGGATGCCTCACACCTACACTGGTTGAGAAAATTTACCCCCTTATTGGTATGGTCCCACCAAAGAGAACTAAGCAAGAGAATGACCCTTGACATTCTCTGAATTGATATGAGTCTCAATTCCTCCAACTCATATCCAGGAGCAAACATTCTTGAGGGTACAAAAGCAAAATCAAAATATGGAGGAAGAGGTTCACAGGACAAGGAATAATATTAGAGGAGGATATGGCTAAAGAACTCAACCTCTCCTATGTCACTTGGAGAACCCTGAATACACTGAGGGTCAGAGTGCCTAAATGTAAGGCCAACATTTATTTATTTATTATTAGTGATACTTATCAACCGCCCTCCTCACCGAGGTGACTCACAATTCATTAAAAAACAAACAAAACACTGTTAAAAACATTCCTTTAAAATCCTCAATTTAAAACTTTAAAATCAAAATCTAAAAACTAATTGCGGGCAAGCAAGGCTTAAATCAACCATGCTCAGGTGGGAACTGCTGGCGGACAACAACACACTGTATGAATGTAGAGAGATAGAGGATCTGGCTCGTTTGCTGGTCTGCCAATTACTACCAGAAACATACCAATGAGGATTTAGTTTTGGCCAATTACAAAGTCAGGAAAGTGGTTTCATTTTGGCAGTTCAAAGTTTGATCTGGACACAAAAACAAAATAAGTTGCATGTAATACTTGGATTCACTCCCTCTTCTTTAAACACCCAGCTTCTTCCGTGTCTAGGCCAGATGTGAAACTCCAAAATGAAGCCACCTTTTGGTGAGTTCATTCTGTAGTTCTTTACGCCTGACCAAGTGAAAGAAAGATGGCCATTGTCCAGGGTATGGCCGAATGTAGTTCAAAAATACAACAATAACGCATAGCTGATCTGAATAAAATGTGATCAGAAATTTTCAGAAGGTATTTATTTTTAATTTTACAATAATTTATAATTTATTTATTTATACAAATAAAATAAATAACCAATTTTCAAAAGTTATTAGAAATACCTTACTGTTCCTTTAGGACAAACCTACAGGCTCAAACAATACCTTTCTGTAATTTTTCAGAACAGATGTTTAAACTCAAACACTCCAACTTGAGTTGTATACAGTGCACAAGTGCTCACTGCTTCCGCAAGGTGGATTTTCTAGGGTCTGGGTAAAAGGCAGCTCTGTGAAATAAAAAATGGATCATCGTGACTTTTGTGCAGAATCTTTGCCAAACTACAGTTGTACCTTGCTTAAAGAGCATAATGCATTCCACACAGTGATGGGATGTCAAAAATTCTACTACCACGCCATGACGTCACGGACGTCATGGGCGTGGCCAATGTCATGACGTCATGACGTCATGGGCGGAGCCAACGTCATGACATCATGACGTTGTGGGCAAGGCAAAAAAAATAATAAAAAATAATAATAAACACGCACACAGACCCGTAATTAACTTAAAGAAATAAAATAAAGAAATAAATAAAATAAAAATTAAATAAAAGTACAACCACCCACCCAAAACACAATTAAATCACCCACCCACCCACCCAAAATATAAAAGCCTCACTTACCTTCCGTGGCCGCAGCCAGAGCCGGGCCGAAAAGGCAACGGCCCGAGGAAGCTCCAGGCGCCCGACAGAAGAGGATGCGGCGGTGGCGAGCCCCGCCGGGTTTACCCAGGGCATGGGGGTTTGTTGGGCCCAAGACCCTAGGACGGCGCGGCGCGGGTGGACGGCGCGGCGCGGGCGGACGGCGCGGCCAGGCACCAACGTGCCTGTGAGAGCCAGGTAGCCGGCTAGGGGAGGTGCCCTTCTCTTAGGGCTGCCGCCGCTGCTGCCGGAGCCAGTCTGCTTGTGTTTCCGCAGCGAGAGGGAGGACGAGGTGAGAGCCGGGGTATGTGTGGGGGGCAGCTCGGCCGTCTGGAAGCCTTCCCGGTCGGTGTCGAATTGGGGGGGGGGGGAGACCCTCCTCTTGTCTGCCACTCCCGCCATTCAGCCTCCGGCAGAGCGACGAGGTCGTCTCGCCCGCCCTGCCACCCGTTTGTCCTCCCTGTTTCTGCGGGGCAGGGTGGCCTTGTCTCCCCCTTGCGAGGCTGGTGGTTCCCACCCTGACCCTTCCCTTCTCCGAGGGCTGCATTTTTGCTGAAATGTGAAAATCTGTTTCTTCTGTAAAGTCGGCCCTAGTGGGCTGTAGAGCTGGAGGCTGGGAGGGGGGAGATAAATGAATGGACGGGGAACCTCCCATCCAGCTTCAGAAGATTTTTTTTTTTTAAATTGGAGCCATTTGGCTCCAATTTAGTGCGCATGCGCAGAAACTCAATTTGACGCATGCGCAATGCGTCAAATTGAGTTTCTGCGCATGCGCAGTCAATTGGAGCCATTTTAGCTCAGATTTTTTTTAAAAAAAATTCTTTCGGTGAGGCGTCCGGAACCGGACGCCTCAAAAGTGGACTCCCCTCCCGGAGAACTCTCCGGGATTAGTCTTACCGGTTCCAGAGATCCGTCTGGAACCGGGGACATCCCATCACTGATTCCACAGGATTGTAATAATAAATCTGAATAAATAAATAAATTGCTCTTTAAGCGAGTTTGCTCTTTAAGTGAAACACCATTGTAAGTGACCAATGGGGGTGGGGGTTTGTGAACCCCGATTTATTTGTTAAGTGAGTTTTTGATTGGTTTTATTTGTTAAGCGAAGTGACCAGAGAAAATTCTGCTCTTTAAACGAGTTACTCTTTAAGCGAAACGCTCTTTATGCGAGGTTTGACTGTACCATCAAATTGTAGATTCCGTTTCTCTCCACAGACTATAACAGAGAAACCAGAGATCCCTTCGGCATGGCTTCGCAGTGGTACAAAAACATAGATTCAAGGCACAGATCCTTGTTTAGACAGAATCCTTCTTGAGCTCCAAGAAGATTGTAGATTTCATCTGTGCCCACAGACTACGACAAATAAATTATGAGCCACCAATACAAACCATGGATCCTCGTGAAGCTGCATAATCTTTATGTGAAATCTGCCCCAAATCACAATCTAATCATAGGTCCTGTCAATGCACACAGACTACAACACATAAATTATTGGTTCTTTGGCATATATCTTTGCAGCGATGCAAAAAACATGAATCCAAGGCTCAGGTTGTTTTGTGCCCAGATGATTTTTATATAGGATCCGGATGAAGCTACTATCCAGTCATATGTCCCATCTGTGCCCACAGACTAAAACATAGATATCATGGGTCCTTCAGTGCTTTGCAATGGCATCATTCTCCCAACCTATGTAGCCCAGGGAAAGTTGTGCAGAGCAAGATTTCCCTGAAGAATGGAATGGTAAGTCGCTTCTGAACCCTATATATCTGGAAAATTAACATCAATAACATGCAATTATTAAAAATATCATTTTGGAGGAGAATATGGCCAAAAATGTAAACTGTGTCTTGTTCCTGATCTTTGTGGTGTTAATTCTAAGATAACAGAATCCTTTGGGGCTGATGTCAATGTTGAATTTCTAGGCCGATATGCAAAGACCTGGATTGCAAGGTCTCAAATCTGCAATCATCACAACTATGTCCATTAACATATTTGCCATGAGTTGACTAAGGTGGCTGCCATAGTCCTACTAGTGGAATCTTTAATCAAGAAGAGAGTAGCTACATAAAAGGAGGATAGCACCTTTAATAGTTTTGTAAAAGTCAACATTTCACCAGATATAGCTGATACAAGGCTGCTAAGGATATCATAGGTTGACCATGTGACTAAGGAAGAAGTTGTGCCAGATGGGTGAAGAATAAGAACTGTTTACAACCATTAAGTAAAGAAAGCTCCAAAACCTTGGCCATATCTTGAGGAATTACATGAAACATAGAATACTTTAACTCACTCCACAAGGAAAGATCCCTGGGAAGAGAGGCCCTGGTCGTAGATGAACCGCATGGCTGAAGAACCTGAGAGACTGGTGTGGCATGAAGGGCTGTAGCCGGGGGGGGGGGGGTGGACCTCCTGAGCTAACAGCCCACCCATCCCAGGATGCCAATGATGTGTGTGTGAGAGACATTGTTGCTCCAGATTGAGTCTGTGAGTCATGGCAACTTCAAGATGTGATTTATGTGTTGTAGTCTGTGGGCAAGGATGGCAGCTATGATTAGGCAGTGATTTGGAGAAGATCACATATAAAAATTAAGAGGCTCCATAACTTGGGTCTGTAACTGCCAATTCATAGATATGTGCCAAAGAACCCACAAGTTCTGCATTGTAGTCTGTGTGCACAGATGGTTAGACAGTGTGTTAAGGATCCTAGATAAAAGTCCTATGGATCTGCCTTAGATTCATGTTTTTGCGAATCCATAATTTCTGGGCTGTAACCTTTGGGCAGAGATGAGAGCTCTAATTGGACAGTAGTTTGTGTAGGATCCCACATAAAATCATGCAAATCTGCTAGGATTCATGCCTTCGATCCATGTTTTTCCACCCCTGCAAACACATGGACCAAGGAACCCATATATTTGTTGTAAACTGTGGGTACAAATTAGATCTATGATTTGACTGGTTTGGAAGCAAATCCCACATAAAATCATGTACAGGCAGATCCATGAGGGCTTGTGACTGGTGTTTTTGTGCCAATGCAAAGCCATGCCAAAACATCATGATTTTTGTGTTGTAGTCTTTAGGCAGAAGTCAGACCTCTGATTTGACAGTGGATCCTGTGTGTTAAATGAGGATCCATGTTTTTATGCCACTGTAAAGCCAGGCACAAAATGACCCATTATTTCTGTGTTGGGTACAGTGGTGGGATGTCAAAATTTTTACTACCCCACCATGACATCATCACAGTGTGGGCGGAGCTAACATCATGGGTGGAGCCAATGTCATGACATCATGATGTTGTGGGCGGGGCCAAAGAAAACAAATTAAAAAATAATAAAATAAAAATAAGCACACACACACACACACACCCCTCAACACACCTACCCACCCACCCACAACACAAACCTGTAAATAAATAAAATAAATAAATAAAAATACATTAAAATACACCCACCCACCCAAACACCCACCCACCCACAACACAAATCAACCAGAGCTTTTAAACCAGAGCTTAAAGCTTATTCTGGCTAATCTTTCTCACACTAGATCAGATGGAAGGAACTACAGAATGAACTCACCACAAGATGGCTTCATTTTGGCACTTTTCAACTTTTCAACAGTTAAAGACATTAGGTACTAAGTCTTTGCCTAACCAGTTCTCTAGGATATCTAGGGGAGCAGGCTATAGGAGCTTCAGGCTAGCAGCTTCTCTTCCTCCTCCCCACTTGGGAGGACAGCAAGGAGGCTGTGCATAGGCACCAAGCACTGTAGGCGTGCATGCACACCAAGTGCTTGGCGCGCATGTGCAGTGGAGGAACCAGTGAAAAGGTAAGCCCCGAAGGTGGTTCCCCCCAAAAGCTGCACCCGGTTCTCCAGGACACTGGGGAAAGTTACTACCGGTTCTGGAGAACTGGTGAGAACCTGTTGCATCCCATCACTGGTTGGGTACAAATGTGACCTTTGGTTTAAGTGGTTTTGATCTGATCCAATGTAAAAATCACATGGATCCATGACTATCCATGACTCAGATCTAGATTTTTGCACCTCTTTAAAAGCATGCATGAAAAAGCCTATGATGCTTGTGTTTTTGTCTGTGTATATAGACGTGACTTATGGCAAGACAGTGATTTAGGGAGGATCCTATGCAAAAGTCATGAGGATCCATGTTTTTTACATCACTATAAAGCCATTTGGAGAACCTATGATATCTGTATTGTAATCTTTGGGCTCAGATTGGACTTGCACTTGGAAAATGGAATGGGGAATCCTACATAAAAATCATGTGGATTGCACAAGGATCCCTGCTTCAAAGCCATGCACTGAAAGAGCCATTATTTCTGTGCTGTAGTCTGTGTGCACAGATGACCTGTGACTGGACAATGGTTTGGGGAGGATCCTACATAAAATGCATGTGGTTCCATGCCTCAGAATCTCAGATCCATATTTTTGTGCCACTGTGGAAATGCACACCAAAGGACCCATGAGTGCTGTGTTGTAGTCTGCAGGCAAAAATGAGGCCTACAATTTCATCGGTTTGGCTTGTGTCCCACAGAGAAATCATAGTGATCCATGTTTTTGCACCACTGCAAAGCCATGTACAAATGTCCTATGATTTCTTTGTTGTAGTTTGTGGGCACACATGGGACATTTAATTAGACAGTAGTTTGGGGGAGGATCCTACATACAAATAATGAGGATCCATGTTTTAGCACCAGTGCAAAATCATGCACAAATGTCACATTGTTTCTTCATTATAGTTTGTGGGCATAGATTGGACCTATGGTTTGAGGATGATAGTATGGAAAAGTCAGATGGATCAATGAAAAGGATCCACATCTTGGATTCATGTTTTTGCACCACTGCAAAACTATGTGCGGAAGCAGTCATGATTTCTTTGTTGTAGTCTGTAGGATCTAAAATTGTATGGTGGTTTAAGGGGTATTCCTTCTAAAAACCATTTAATAGCGTGAAGATAATCTTTTCACCAGTGAATCAAAGGATCCCTGATTTTTCTGTTGTAATCTATGGGCAGAGAGGGGATGTATGATTTGACCATGAATTGGCAAGAATCCTACACAGATCCAATATAAAAACATGAGGATCCATTTTTTTATTCCATGGATCTGCCATCTACTTTCCCCCCATTTTCTATCGCTCACCACAAAGGTGCTGGATTCAGGTGAAAAAATGTGTGCTGGATTCAGGTGAAAAAATAAAAGTTTGAAAAACAAACTTGACTATGAATCTCTTTCTTGCTGCAACAATGTTTTTTTAAAGAAAGAAAAGATGAATGAAGATGGAATAAACTTATTTTCTTCGACATCTTGTAGCTTTAGAAAACCTCCAGAGAGAAGGATATTCAACAGCTAGAAACATAATGGTGAAAAGTGGTTCAGCCTATTCCTGGTAGTATCTTCTTCATTAGCCCTGTTCTGAACATTGATACTGTATGCTTATTTTGCATGCACATGTATCTTAATGTATGTTTCACAAGACTAGACTTTTTACATTTAATTTTTATTTCTTTCCTTCCCCACTTACATACACATACCAACATGTAAGGATAACATTTTTATATGACTGTCCACAAAAGCTTATACTATACAGAATATAGTTGGCTGGATAGTTCAGTGGTTTAGGTATCTGGCTATGGAGTCAAAGATTGGGATCTTGATTCCCACTGATCCTCCAGAGAGAAGAGCAACCCTGTGTATAATTGGGCAAGTCGCACAATCCCAGGATACTTCCAGAGGAAGAGAACAGTAAACCACTTCTGGTTATTCAATACCTTAAAATCCATGCAAATGATCACCATAAGTCAAAATTGACTTGATGACACGCTATCATTGAAGTGCACTTGATCCATGAAAGCTAACCTTAAAATGGGGCTGCCCTTGGTGACCATTCAGAGGCTGCAACTGGTCTAGAATGTGGCTGCCCGGGTCGTGATGGAGTGTGGGTGTTATGCTCGCATCTCACCATTGCTGCGGGAGTTGCACTGGTTGCCAGTGTACCTCCGGGTGCAATTCAAGGTGCTGGTTATCACCTTTAAAGCGCTATATGGTAGTGGGACAGGATACTTAAGAGACCACATCGCCCTAAGGACATCTGTCCGTCCCACTAGAGCAGACCGGAGAGGATCTCTGGTTGTACCATCGGCTAGAGAGGCGCACCTCTCTAGCACTAGGAGGAGGGCCTTCTCCATGTCTGCTCCGGCCCTATGGAACCTCTTGCCAAGTGAGTTGTGTCTCCTGATGGACTTGTTGCCCTCTAGGAAAAGGATTAAGACCTGGCTGGCGGGGCATGTGTGGGGTATGGGCCAGACAGTTGCCTCAGTCTGTTGGCTCATCTGACCCCTGTGTGAGTGTGCTTTGATTTTTTGTAATTTTTAATTTTTATATTGTGTTTTAAGTGTTTTTAAAAACTTAATTAGCCACCCTGGGTCTCTGTGAGGAGGGCGGCAGAGGGCGCCATAAAAGTTTGATTAAATAAAATAAAATAAATAAAAGTAAGTCTTTGTTTTTGTTTATTCTCTGATATGCTAAGAATATGTTGTTTGCTAAAATGGACTAAAGTTCTGTAACATTTTAAAACAGGAGCATCCAAACTTTTTGGGCTGTGGATCAGTTGCGTGGTTCCTCTGACAAGAAGTGGAAGTAAAAAGCATTTATGACAGCCGCAGGTGCATGTATGGCAGCATTTTGCACATGCACATTTTACTTCTGCTTCTGGGGGTAGCGTGGGTGGCGTGGGCCAGATGATTTGGCAGCACAGGTCAGATCCGGCCAATGGGTCATAGTTTGGGCACTTGTTTTAAAGGTTGAAAGACCCATGCCTCATGACTTTCTATCTACATATATACGGTAATCAATAGCTGAAGAATTGCTGTGAGTCCTGGGCATGTTATTTCACTTTTTAAATTGTTATCTTAGAAAAGTATATGCCACTGATACATTACAAAATAATTAATTTTTCTACCTATTATTCAATATAATAAAGTTATGGGTTTAGCCTTCCTTAAGTCAGGCTGAGTCATGTCCAATTTATGTGAAGATCTATTATACACTTGCTAAAATGCCTGGCCAATAATCCCCTTTTTAGAATGACTGTATTTATAAGCAGGTTTTGCAAACATCCAGTCCGAGTCATAACAGTAGGTAGGAATGTAGATCCTCATTTGTCACATGAGAATCCTCTGTGTTTCTCTCTGCCTGTAAAATGGTAATACAGTATAGTACTTACACTCCCAAAGAATTTGATCAGTATCAGAGGCAGTAAAAGATCAAAGGAGATTGCATTGATTAGAAATGCTACACATGTGAAGTGAGAGACATGAAGAAAGAGCATGGGGAAAACTGAAAACAGATGATAGCTAAAAAGAAACAGGAAAAGACTGTGAAATAAAAAGCTAATGAGCAAAACTAAAACTAAAATATTGGGCTAAAGTGTTAAGGGATATAAAATGGAAGAAAATAAAGCATGATGGTTAAGAACAGAAAACACAGTAAGGTCAACTCAAACATGCCCATGTAAAGGAAGGAAAACTGTGCACCAATGTGAGAAATCAGCTAAGAAATTATTTACAAACAAGCAGTAAACAGCAACAGTGCTCAAAACTTTCAGTCACTGAAAACATTCATGTACAGTTGTGTATGGCTTGGCTTTGTTTTGGTGAGCTTGATATATTAAACTTTTTCTTTAAAAAATTTAAAATGGTGTTTCTTGCTGCCTATCTGAAGTATTTTGGCTGTTCTGAATTACTGTTTTTGTTACTGTTTGGCTTAAGTCTTGCATGGAAGCATGGGATAAAAAATAATAATAAATGGCCAAAATCCTATGGCATTTTTCATAACTTGCTGCAGGTGGCTGCAGCCAATTGACAAGGTGCTGCAGTGTGTTGGTCATGTACCTGGCTGTACGTCTTGCCAATTAGCTGCAATGAGCTAGGATAATATACACTACCCTTACTGAAGTTCTAATTTGATTCCAACCAACTGGGCTGAACGTATGACGATCAGGGGTAAGGACTGAATATAGAATTGTCAGCAGGCCAGTAGTTCAAGACCCAAATGGTGCACGGCAGGGTGAGCTCCTGTCTCTGTCCCAGCTCCTGCCAACCTAGTAGTTTGAAAACAAGACATTGCAAGCAGATAAATAGGTACCACTTTGGTGAGAAGATAACAGCATCTCATGCACTCTGGTGTCTAGTCATGCCTGCTACATGACCACAGAAACGTCTGCAGACCACGCTGACTCTTAAAGTATAAACGTAGATGAGCAACCTTGAATAGGATGTAACTGACTTTCACGCAAGGGTGACCTTTACTTTTATCTTGCCTTACAAGAGGGTTTGAGTCAGAAGTCTAAGCAACACATAAATGAAAATCACAAGACAATCCCCCAATAAACAAAAGCAAGGGGGATCAGGACAAGTTGAAATTTAAAAAAAATACAGTTAATAATAAATGAAAATCATTTAAATGTGAAATTCAGAAGCAGAAAAGGAACTACAGCCAAAGTAAATTTGACACCCAGGTGGCAGAAGCGCCCCTTTGTTTTTCACATGCATCAGACTGCCGCAAGCAGCACGATACATCTTCTGATTCCCCATAAAAAAACAGCATAGTATCCCATAGTTTAAAACAGGAGTCCTGAACCTAAGGCCCATGGGCTGGATCTGGGCCCTGGTGCCATTTCATGTGGGGTCCCCATGCCTCCAAGGACATTTGAGAAACAAAATGGTCACCCTTTTAAAGTTGTTGGGGGGAAATGGCCACCCCATCATGCAGGCGGGGGAAAATGGCCATCCAGCACTCCAAGCTAACTGAGAGTATGACCCGTCCCCCAGATCAAAAAAGATTGGTAACTCCTGGTTTAAAGAATCCAAATGGTACAAGCGGGGGGGGGGGGGATTGTTTATAAAATATTACTAATTAGGATTAGATTATCAACATTTTAAGAATTATACAGGAAATGTTATTGAGTCAGCACAATCAAATGAAAGTATGTTTTAGATCCTTGCATTTAACAGGCAGATGTCATGCGTGATTCTGCTTTGGCAAAGAACGTTCTTCAGCTGCTTCTAGTCTTGTGTGGGCGTTTGAGGAATTAGCTCTGGTCGTGGCAGAGATGAGGTTGATGGAAGGTATCTGTGTCAAGCGCAGTACAGGAAATGTTCAGCTGACCTGTTACTAGCACTGTAATCCACAAGGTTTAGTGCCAACCACTTCTTAAAGAGTTTTACAGCAGACTTTATTAACAGGGGTAAGATTTAGAACAGGAGGACTCACACCAGGCCTCAAAAGATTTAACCAATTTGCATTCTGAAACAATATTTTATAGACAATCAGCTGGCCTGGTACATCTCCAAACAAAATGTTCCAGATTCTGCATGTGTACTTAGTTTTACACCTGCCATTTCACCGTCTTCTATTTCTATCATAAGAGAAAACCCAAACTGTTAAGTAAAAACTAATTTAATGACTAGGTAACACTAACCTTCCTATACGGTATCTCAAGTGCTGCTTAAACGGACTATTCAAACATGCAAATTCATATTTATAATCCTGGACTTTTCATTGGCACTTGTCATTTAAATCAGTTTGAAATTAATTCCTGTTCTCGCCATCTGAAAGAAGCAAGGCTTATCCCTGCAGTAACAGCAGGGAATATTCCCCCAAGCCATTATCAAATCAATCCGGATTTGGTTCCCAGAGGAGGCTGTTCATTTCTGTGCAATACTGGGATCTCTTCCTGAAACAATTAAAATACACTCTCAAAATTTGCTTGACCCATGGTCCCTTTTTGATAGCTGGACAAATTTTGAACTTAAGCAGAAGTTCTGTTAAGAAGCTTCAAGTCATTCAGCAAAAAGATAATGGCATTATTCAGAGAGTCAACTGATATTTCTCTCCCTGTCTATGTAACTGTGCAATAGCCTTTCAGCCAATATGAGACTTTAACAGAAATGTTCTCATGTGAAACAGTGAATAGAAAACAAATCTGTCAATTTTAAATATTCAGGAAGTTGCATAGAACCAAGCATACCAAAGTGATGCAACATTAGTAATTTACTCTTTATCTGTTGGCCTCTTGTACATTTTCAACTTAATTAACTTAATTAAGCACCATCCTACAAAGAGACGTCATTGGTCAGTTTATGTTTAAAACACACCACAGTACCACCTACTGGTCTGTGGTGTTCACAGTTTTTCAGTACAGTATAATTCTTGCTTTCCCAACGGTCTCATGTCGCAAAGAAAAGTCTAGATTAATGCTTCCAACAATCAAAATGACAGAGCCTTTATTGAATAAAAATGTTTCATACTTAACAAGATTGGTAAGAAAACAGAATATTTTACAACTCTAAAATATAGTTAGAGCTAACTAAAGTGGATACATTACATTTAAAAAATTGAAGACTACTGAAACAAAGATTTTATTCAATTTGAAATACTATGATTTATAAAATACAGGCAAATCAAGCAGAAAAGCACTAAAAAGACAATGCTACTAATCAGTACCAAGAAATTCCCACTTTTTGTGTGTGTATATTTATCATGTTGATTTTTGTGTACAGCATTTTTCATACCAACACACAAATCTGGCAGTTTGATACATATAGATTTTCATTACTTGTACTGTTAGCAGAAAAGCAGAGTGGAAGTTTCAAGTAGGAATATTCAGGAAGAGAAATATGGAATGTATGTAGTGAAACCCTGCAGACAAAAATCTTTGCCTTCGACGATGTCCTTCACTCAGCACTATCCTTGGGAATAAAGATGACAGGCTTCTAAGCCCAGGTATGAGAAACATACTTTGTTGTACTGGCCAGCCAGCAGATTTGGATTCCCCTGGGTCCCACCTTACAAGAAGAGATGTACATACACATTTTTATAAAGCAAAGTGCGAAAGAAATTATCTCCTTAATCATCAAATACTATCTCCCCTTTAAATCTTGCAGCTGATGTGGAATTAAGATTCTGTCATTCCTGGATACCAATCTAGAAGGCAGAGTCCCCCCCCTTCCATGTCATTATATATATTGTGCCTTTATACATACATTAAAGTGCAGTAACCATTTAAAATTGGTCCCCAAGCCCTTTTGGAACAGGTCCCTAAGCTCTACAGTAGCATTGTTAGTGGTAAATTTTAAAAGCCCTCTCTCTTTCAGGTCAGAAAACACAGTGACCTCGTGCAAATCTGGCTGCACAAACCAAAGGAAGAAGAGAACAAGATGAGATTTAAGCAATCAGGTTACAGATTTGGAATTCAGAAGTGGTCAGCTTTGCTCAAATTGAAACAATTCTGCGGATTTCCGATACCCTTCCTATGGAATGCAAATCCAAACAAGCCCTTGTGGATCCCTGAAGCATTGTCCTGCAGCAATCATCTTACGATTCTCACAGGGGACAGCCATTGAGGGGGGGGGGGAGGGGGGAGAAAAATGGTAAACACACCCATTTAAGGCCCAGCAACCTTCAGTAAGTTTCGTAGTGGACACAGTTAAATAAATTCATCATCTTCCTCTTCACCATAGTATCTGTTCCGCTTGATCTGCTCCTCCACAGTCAAATCTTCTAGGTCTTCGCCTTCAAAGAACCCTGGACTTTTGGATTTACTATTTGGGCTAGTAGAGAATTCATTTGCATTTGTTGAATTCAAGATCCAATGTCTGGGAGACGTACGAGACGATTCTTCTTTGTACAGAGATGCCGACTCTCCTGCAACATTCTCCTCTTCCTCATTAGCACTGGGACCTCCCTGGCCATTCTCAAATGGATTCCCTTCACCTCTGGCTTCCACCTTTCGCTCCTCGAACTTTCTGTCCTCCTCAAAAGGAGCTGGAGTCCCACCATCCTCTGCTGCATTACTTCCATCCACGGGCTTGTTTTCTGCTGCCCTTTCTTTCAGTGGTTTCTCACCTTGCCAGGCTCTGCTCCTTTCACCCTTCTCAGTTCTATAGCCCTTGACGGATACTGTTCTAAATGAGGCAGCTACTGTAAACGGCCGGCTTCTTTCTTTTAGTGAAGAGGACCTCCGTAACTTCTTAAGGTCTTGGTCCACCTCTTCCTGCTGGTCTGGCTTCAGGATGTCATCTTCTGGCGGCCACTTTGGCTTCAGGACTTTGATACCCTCATCCAACCCACTTCCTTGACTGCCTTGGCCAGAAGGGGGTGGCCAAGCAATCTTCAGCTTCTTTGTCTCTGTAGGCTTATCTTCCTTCTCAAGCACCCCGGCCGCTTTGGCTTCCATAGTGGCTGCCAGAATTCCAACTTTGGCAATGGGAGCATCTTCCACTCCTGGACTTTGAGGGTTCCCCTGAGCACTTTCAGGATAGGCAGGCTTGTCCTGGGATTCATCATTCTCAATCTTGCTTACCCACAGCTCCTTGTGCGGCTTATGTCCAAAGCCTTCATCATAGTTACCTTTGGATTTAAAGAGCTGATTGAAGTGAGGCTTGCAATAAACGCTGCCGTGTAGAGACGCATATGTTCCAAGACTGAGCAAGGGAAAACAACACATAGATTGTAATTAGTGCATCTAGTAACTCACTGGGGGGGGGGGGGAGAGAAGCTGTCTCAAAATGTGTCCCCTCCCTCCTGAAACATGAAGACAGGCTATCATCTTCATAGTCTTTGCTTGAACTGGATCATTCCATCGTCATCCGTGGTATCATAATGAGAACATCCCTTCTAAATCAGATAATAGCATGTGTCAGGAACCTCTGGCTTTATTTCTCACCCATGCAGGACATGTGGGCCCCAAAATCAGGAGGGCCAGATAAATCTGATAGATTTACCACACCTACTGCAATCACTCGATCCCTGTAAAATAATCTGGACTCGCATATATTTTATGTGATTACATGACTGCCAGACATGCAATTTGAAACCCAGGGCCTTCTCCAATGCTCTGGAATTTCTTTCCGAAGGAAGTTAGGATTGGCCTCCTCTTTGATATTAGAAACCTGAAACATATTTTACTTTTAACAGGTCTTTGGCCACTGATCAGGATTTTTAACAGCAGATGCTATTTGCAATGCATGTAAACCGGCCTTAAAAGGGGTTTAAATTATGCATTAGTTTTAATCTGATAATTTACTTGATACTTTTGTAATACCTGTACTGTACTTTATTGTGGGATTTTTTTTTAGTAAGCACACAAAGAAACCCATATGTTACATACTACTTTGGTCCTTCAAGAGATAATAATGGGCTATAAATAAAACATATATTGTACTAAATGGATCATATTAGAGCCACTGTGGCATAATGGATAGAGTGTTGGACTAGAAGTCAGGAGACTTGGGTTCAAATCTGGGCTTGGCCATGGAATCGCACCAAGGGATGGCAACGGTAGACCATAACTTAATGTTCCTCCTACCTTGAAAGCCTTTTTAGGTCACCATAAGTCAGACATGATGAGACAGTACAACACAATTACATTGGGAGTCCCCTGTTTTGAACAACTGCTTACACCAACCTAAAGTGTATAAAGGGTCAACTAAACAACTCCAGCTGTTTTCAAGGGACTAGCTCAATGACTATTATCTGGAACAGCTGGTGTTCTGATACAAGGTTCCTTCTCTACTGATCCTGGAAGAATCCATTTCACAGAGGGAAGGGCAGGTTGGAACACCTCATCATAAGCAGGAATCTCTCTCAACAAAACTACTGTGTCCATCTCTAATCTAACTGGGCTTTTAGGAGCACCCGGAGCATGCCGTGCAAAAAACAGTACAGGGGCATCCTGTAGACACCTTCTTCTAGTGAGTGGGACAGGCATCACCACTGAAAATGAATAGTGACGTTCAGTTGCAGAGTGAGTTTAATTGCTATTGTCACTTGAATACCGTTTGCTTTTTCAGTGACTGAGATATTGTTGGCTTGTCAACAACTCTCATGTAATGGGGAACTCTATCTTCCTGATCTCTTGTGCTAGACGACAGGGCAAGAATATATGGGTAGGTGATATCAAACCTATTTATTTGCCCCTAACTTGTCTCAAAACATGGGGGAATAACAAAGTTTTGTTGTCACTTGCAACCATCATTAGAGGTGGTCTTCTGGTAACTAAGTAGAGGAACTGGTCCAAATTCTGACAAAACAATTTCCCCTTGCAAAGGACAGCCTATCATCTTCATAATCTTTGCTTGAGCTGATCCTCCCATCATCATCTGGGGTATTATAGTAAGAACAGTCCTTCTAACTCAGATAACATAATGTGTTGGGAACTTCTGGAGCTTATGTACTGCAGCTCCCAGTTTCTCACCAATGGTTGTCAAAAGCAGGAAAATTAGACAACCCCCCCCCAAAAAAAAATGTGAACTCTGTGCTGGGGGGAGGAAGCGCTCCCATTGGGCTGCTGGACACAGTGGGAGGGTGAATTATGTGCTGTGAGGAGGAAAGAAGCACTCCCATTGGGCTGCCAGGCAGAGGGGCAGGGAGAATTCTGTGCTGGAGGAGGGAGGAAGCGCTCCCATTGGGCTGCTGGACAGAGGGGCAGGGCAAACTCTGTGCTGGAGGAGGGAAGAAGTGCTCCCATTGGGCTGCTGGGCAGAGGGGCAGGGTGAATTCTGTGCTGGGGTAACAGCCCAAAGAAAGGGCTCTGAGTACCCCCTCGGGCACACATGCCACCACTGGTCTAGGATCCTGTTTCCAGCAGTGAATAACCAAATGATTCTGAAAAATTCACAAGCATGGCTCCAAACAGAATATGTCTGTATTTCCCCTCCAGTATTGGGTTTCAGAAGTACAGTAATACCCCGGATAACATTATGACTTGGTTCCACAAGTCATGACGTTATCCGATTTTTAGCGTTGTCCAATGCATGCATCGAACAATGCTAAAAAAAAAAAGCCCCGACTTCAGGGACAAACTGCTTTAAAGGCAGGCAGGGAAAGAAAGAGACCTCCCTGCCTTTAAAGCCACCCCCCATGCGCAGCGGTCTCTGTGACTGCAGTAGGGTCGGGGGGAAAGGCGGATGCCTTTTCCCGACCCTACTGCAGTCGCAGAGACCGCTGCGCATGGGGGGTGGATTGGTTTATTCTACCCAAACCACCCCACACCTGCAGACCATTACATCAGATAACGCTAAGAATCATTATCCAGAATCGTTATCCAATGCAAGTTTTTTCCAAAAAACTTGCATCGTTATCCGATTCTAGTGTTATCCGATGCAATCGTTATCCGGGGTATTACTGTATACCATTTCTGGACTTAAAAGTCCTTTTATCTCTATTAATTAATTAGCCATAACACATCCTAACTCTAACTCTATTTCCACCCATTGGCCTAACTCTATTTCTTAAATCCTTCTAAATTAATGGTCACATCTTCGTGCTGCAGTGAATTCCAAAAGTGAAAGTGTATGTTGTGTGAAACACATTACCACTAATTCTGGAGTTCCCAAAGTCGCACATATTTAATTTGTTTATTTTCAGGATATAATGTGACGGTACTTTAGGCAACAGATGCCACTGGAGCTCCTGGAGTCCAGCCAGAAAAGGCATCCAGGTTTCTCAGGACCACTACACTCCAGGAGGAATTTTCTTTCTCCTTAACCCACATCTGATCGTGAATAGGAGACAAAACTACTTCTGTTGTTGTAACAGTAGAGCTGTACCTGGTGGACATCTTAGACTTACGTGAGTTTGCTGTTACAGTAAGAGCAGCGGAAGCAGCTGATATGGTACACTTGCTCATTGGCAAGGAGGCGCTCCATTGGATATACAGTCTTTCTGCAGGCAACACACAGTTCTTTTACTGGTGGCTGGAACTTCTAATGGAAAAATAAATGAGTGGGTAATATCAACATAACACTGATGAGCTGCTACGTTTTAATATTGTTCATTCAGTAGACCTGAAGGTCAATCCTCCCCCTCCCTCCAAAGAAGGGGTGGCCAATATACAGCCTTTCAGATGCTGCCAGACTACAACCACCATCAGTAGCAGGCATCCTTCCTAGTTTTGAAGACTCAAATGTCCAACAACGTATAGAGGTCTACACTTTGCCCAACCTGCTCTAAAGCTATTACATATCGACTTTATTCATTCCAAAGCAGCACTCTCTGTACTCATCTTCGAGATCCTATACCAGTGATGGTGAACCTTTTAGAGACACAGTGCCCAAAGAGGAGGTGGAGGCATGCGGGCAGGTACCGTGCGTGCCCACCCCATGTGACATCGCTGGCGTTTCTCCGGTGATGTCACACACACCCTCCGGTGGGTGCATATGACCCCGACTGCACGTTCCCCCATCCCCCCATAGGTGTGCATGCCCCCCACGGGTTCCCTCACTCCCATGGGTGTGCCTCCTCCTCCTCCTAGGAGGGGTGGGGTGTGTGTCTGCTCGTCTCACGTCTTCCTCGCCACTATCTCTCAGGCAGGATTTCAGCCTTCCTTCTCACCTCCTCATGGGCAGAGGGAGAGGGCTGGGTGGGGGAGTGGTGCTGCTATTGGTGTCAGCCAGGCTGGGTGGGGCAGGGCATTCCAGGGACAGCATGCGCGCCCACAGAAAGGCCTCTGTGTGCTACCTCTGGCACATGTGCCACAAGTTCACCACCACTGTCCTATGCTGTAGTCCAGCTATAATAGCCAAATTTATGAATGCTGCTATCAAAATCACCTCCCAACTGCACAGCAGTGCATCATTTGTTGGCATTTCTGGAGGTTGTCCAAAATAGCCATCTCTAACAGAAGGTTGCAATCTGCACCCATCTTCAGTCTCTCTCTATAGAAGGTTAGAACTTCGGAATGAAGGGGTGGAACAGAAATGGGAGGCAAAGGGCAAGACTGGCAAAAGCTAAGAAGAACGGAGATGGATTTAACAGTTCACATCAAACTATTCAGCTACGGTGGTAGATCAGCTTCACAGCAGAAAGGCCACATACACCACCCACCTGAACCCTATCTCAACAATCATGCTTCAAAGATCTAACCTTTTAAAAAATGCTTCATGAACACCCATGTGGATCTGTTCAGTCGTCATCTCTCTCTCTCTCTCTCTCTCTTTTTAAAGTAACCCACCCACCCTTCAACAACAAGGGGAAATGGTTTCCATTTCAACTTTGAAAAACTATTCCCCTGTGTCCCACTTCCTTTCCCCAAAGCAAAACTCTGGAGAGGAAAAACTACACATGGATTTAATCCATTATGTTTGTTAGTTCTGTCTTTGCTCAAACATGAAATGCATGAAAGGGTCAGCGGTGGTAGTGGTTCACAGGCTTGGTGAACTTACTCATGAAGCCATGTGGATGCATACTGAAGCCATTGTGATCACATGCTCTTGTCTTTAAACTAAGAGTTAATAAAAGCTGCTTTTAAAAAAACAACCACATACGTTTTTAAAAGCTTCAACATCTGAAACCACTGCTTTAAAGAGGCAGCAGATGATATATGTAATCCCATAAATGAACCCTTTAAATCTACATTGTGCTTCATGACTCAAAAGTGTGGCCCAGATAAAGTAGAAAGATACTGGATGGCAGCAATAAAGCAAATTGATTTATTGTTTTGCCAGACAGATGATAAGCTGTACAGATTCAAGATGGCCTGGCTCTAGGCAATGTGGACAACATAAACCACACCAGGCTGTTTCTTCAGATACAGAGAAAAAGTTGTTCTCTCCTTTAAAAAAGAAGGATGAGGTAGGGGACAAAATCCTGAAAACTCCAACTCCTTTCCCCTAGCACTCTTTCCATGCTGATGATTAGCAAGGTCTCAACTTAACAGGATAATTTAAGCAATATGGAAAAAGGATCCCTTGACTGAGAAACAAAATCCAGGCAGAAAAACTGTTTGGCTGTCAAAAACGGGTTTCATCCATCTCAACCAGGGACCAGATACTTGCAAATGCATGACAGTGGTGGCAGTAAACATAGATTTCCCATCCGACTTACATGCATGTACGGAGAAAGGCTTTGGGGTGTGTAGATACAATTTCCTTTCCAAACACACTAGGAATAGCAACTACAGCAGAAAGGTGAAATCCAATTAATAAAAAGAGGAGAAGAGGCAAGAAAGCTGAGAGTTGAGCTCACGTTAAAAGGGAGGCAGGAGTAGAGGTTAGGAACCAGGAGCAGGAAGCAGAAGCTGGAAAAGACAAACGGCTATTTATAAACATATATCTAGTCTGGCATGAAAGCAGACCAAGAAGTTCCTTGGTTGAAACCCATTTGATATTCATACCGTCCAATAAAACCACAAGCCAAGGTACAAATTCATAAGATCAAGAAGAAGAAAAGGTTCTCATAGTTGTTACTATAGTAATAAAGTATAAAGCCCAGTGATGGCCAACTTTGGCACTCCAGCTGTTCTTGAACTTCAATTCCCAGAAGGCCTGTGATCAGCAGGAGTGCTAATTTGAGCTCCTGGTAATTGAAGTCCAAGGACACCTGGAGTGCCAAGGTTGGACATCACTGGAATAAACTCTCTATAGCATCCTTACTGACATTAAATCAGACGCTACGCAAGTATTACTTATAAACAAACACACACAAAATAATCATGACATAAATCTTATCTCCCTATTCTTCATACCATAAGATCAAAGAATAAGAAAGCAGAAGGTAATGGTTAAATAGCTGTATAACAAGTTAGCTGTTGAAGTCAATACATGCACTAGGATGAGAGACAATCAAATGTTTTACATTTATGCTTCCTCTTCAAAAGACTGAATGAGGCCTTGTTTAATTCAAGTCTGGAGAAAATAGGGAGTAGGCCCTGGTATTTATCTAGAGCAGGGGTGCCCAAATTACGGACCGGGGGCCGGCCCCCAGCCCCAGGGGCCATAGTGACCAGCCTCCTGAACCATGTGACCGGCCCGCAGCCCAAAAGTTTGGGCACCCCTGATCTAGAATGACACTACTGTATAATGAACAATTAATAACTGAAATAATAGTTCAGTGATTTTTTTCCATAAAGGAGAAGGAATGGAACTTAAGTAGCTAATATAATTTTGGAAAGCAGAATATTTTTCCTTGTAATATGAGATTTCTAAAGGCACTTTCTATATTCTCTATTTTGGAATAATAGGTATAAGCACAACAATCTTTGAAATTAGATATCAGATGTTGTAACACAAGATACATTTAATATGCCAGATATAATTAATTGGTGTGGCACAATGAGGCGTCTAGATTATTTATATGTTTCCAGGAATTCTTCAGGAAATTATTTGGCTCCAGTTGCAAAGTACACTAATCCACGGAACATAAAGCAATTCTACTTCAGAATCTTTGCTGGAACAAGCAAAGGTCTGCTTTTTAAAAATCATCATCCAACACTATCGTCTTTATTAAACTGGCAATCATTGCTCTCTAAGCAGGACTTTTCAAAACCATACCCCGCCCCACTTTGTAAAGCCAACTGCAGGTAACAATCCTTTTAATATGCAATACAAAAGAATTTGGTGCTGCCTTGCATTCACCATTGGAAATGAGACAATGCCCAAGTACTGCATTGAAGAAATGATCACTGCTATTTTGGCCACAGATTCAATATTCTGGTAGGCAGATGAGCAGCTGGGCTTTTGGACTATGTTGTGTGGCTGGTATTGTCAAAAAAGATAAAGTATTCCCAAGTATTTTTTGAAACAGCTTTGAGCAGAGGCAGGGTGTGTAGAGTCATGCACTAAAATCATCTGAAGGCTCTGATAACACATCCAAATGAGAGTTACACAAGCAAAAATGAGATTGATCCATTCCCACTGAGTTTCTAAGACTTTCACCTTTTTAATCTTTTTAAATTTTTAGCTTTATGTGCTTCTGCTCATTTGTGATTGTGTTTTACTATTTACCTAAATATATTTACTTTTGTATATATGCATCCTGTTTCTATATCAATGAATTTTAAAAAGTAAAAACATGCATATCCAAAATATGCCAGTGAACCAAAAAGATCTGAAATAACCCCTGCCAGAAAATTGTATACAAAATAGTGTATATTGTAGTGAAAAACATTAATAGAATCACCATCATATAGTATCCTTTGATTTCCTTCTCAGGAGTCCTTGTACGTTTTTCCAAATTAACAAATTACAGTGTGAAGGAGTTTAACTGCTAGTAATCTACACAGGTGGGTCAGAGAGTAGAAATGTATTCATACTGACCAGTCCATATTTTCCAGTTATTTTCCCCACCGTATTGCACTGTTACTAACCAAGAATAAACATCTACTGTACCTTCACAGTTTTGGGGGGTGAAGTATCTGTCTGGTTGGATGATCTAGAATCAGGCACCTGTTGCTTGGCATAAGCCGATCTTGAGACTTCCGTTTCTTTCTGGAAGTTTAATCCAACTAGAATGGAGGAAGTAGTCTTGTTAGTACTGTATCTCTCACTGAAGAGTCAAAACATTCATCTCACATCATAGATTAGGAAACATAATGTAAGAGGTCCACTAGATCTCCTTGGGGCAAATGATAAAAAGAATGTAAACATTACATGCAGAGGCAACTCATTGAATGCTTCACACACAATGTCTAGCAGAGAACCCAACAGGTCATGAGACACCTAAGATTGCAAGCAAGAAAGTACATGATCATGTAATGTTGCCTTTTAGTCACCAATGAATCATACCTCCTTTAAGGAACTCAAGAGCTTCATAGGCTTCAAGCATATAACCAGATGGGAAAAATACACTGCACAACAATCACAACACATGTGATTTACATGATATCAAGTGTGCTGATTCCAAATCTCAACTCAGAATCTCTCTATTACGTACAGATTTTAAGGCATGCTATAGCTGTTCAAATGGTCGGTAGCTGGGTAATGTATTTGTACATGGGAACATTATAGCAGTTGCAGCTACCACTATGCCTGCTGCCGCCTCAGCTGATTCACGTCCCCTGGTGGCATGCATGTTCCAGTAGCGGCTGGGCATTTCAGGGCAAGTCAGTGAGCTGGTGTCAGAAATAGGTATACAAGGTGAGATGGATCAAGAGCTTATCACTAGTGTGAAACCATCTTATTAGATAGTACAGGTAGGCCATAGTGAGACTGTTTTGAGCTAAAGTTGAGTGGGCACAGCTCTGTTAATAAACTGGACAAATTTTGCTACATTTGTGGCATATCCATTCCCCATGTGATCAATGCAAGAACCTAACCAAGAGGGTGAGATTTGCTAACTTAAGATCCTGATGTCCTATGCAGAACTGGACTTCAGATTTGGATTAGGCGCACTTGATTTAGTATACGACACATGGATCATTAGACCAAGTAGCAGATATTTATTTTTTTGTGATGCAGTGAATTATTACTCCTGAGCAAACTACTAACAATGAAATAGTGACAACCAGCATTCTTAGTGGGAAGTGAAAAGACTGTCAGAGGGAGATCTAAACAGAGTTCAGAGCTGGAAATACCCTGAGAAGTTCTATACTGTACAAAAAATTGGAAGGATCGCTTTCTTCCTGCTACTTTAAGGTGTGCGACCCCTGCCGAGAGCCACAGCAAGATCTGAAACAGTCGAAATGAGAATTTAAAAAAATATCAAATCAGGAAAGGACTTTTGGGTTTGGTTTGAATTGCACACCAGTAACTAGAGCAGCTCCCGGAACAGTGGCGAGGCACGGGCATAATGCCTGCACCCCGTCACCACCCAGGCAGCCACATTCTGGACCAGCTGCAGCTCCTGAATGGTCATCAAGAGCAGCCCCATGTAGAGCACATTACAGTAGTTTAGTCTAGAGGTGACCAGAGCATGTGTGACCATGAGCAAGGAGCCCCGGTTCAGGAGCAGGCGTAACTGGCAAATCACACAAAGTTGTGCAAAAGCCCTCCTGGCCACAAATGCCACCTGCTCTTTCAGCAGTAGTCGCAAGTCCAGGAGTTCTTGGACTTCAATTACCAGAAGGCCAACTCAGCACACCTGCTGATCAGGGCTTCTGGGAATTGAAGTGCAAGGGCATTTGGGATCCCAAGGTTGAGAAACCCTGGCCAAAGCCCAAAGGACACACTCACAGGGAATTGACCTGATATACCATGATGGACCTCATAAAAAAAAATGCCACCCCTCTTTTCTTGCACATGCGGAAGACAAAGCATCAAACTCTTCCTAGAACTACAAACCTGGGTGTGTACATTTTGTTAATGTTTATTGTTTGACTGATGTTGCTATTGGCTTCCTGATGTGGTGTTGCGGACAATGTGACAGACAGGAGATCTGGACTTTAATCCCTACCTAGCCCAGGGAACTCAAAGTGCAGTGGGAGTAGGAACTGGTAGAACCCCTCCTTTCCTATCTCATTTACTTGAAAGCCCTATTAGTCTCTAAAAGTCAGTTCCAGCTTGACGGTGCACAACAGCAATATCAATAATTGCATCTTGGTATATCAATAGCTTGCTTGAAGTGGGCATACTCAGAGAGTTTGTAATCTGTACTAAAATGGTTAATAAAACTTTTTTATTTCCTATTTCATTATTTAAAGGGGGGGGGGATTGTACAGTTGACAACTTTAACCTTCCTGACAGTTCTCTAATCAATGATGTCAGGGATTTGCGAAGCGAGTTCTCAGAATTAAAGCTGTCACTGATTTTAAAAAATTTAGTTCACTAAATTACTGTGCATGTGCAAGGGGTTGTTCCGAGTCTTTGTTAAATGGAGGCCAGCCCTCCATCTGTGAAACTGCCAGTCCCACTTGCCGGTCCATGGAAAGGTTGTTTGGCATGAAGCCTGTCCATGACGCAGGAAAAGTTAGGAACCCCTGTTCTAGATCAGTAACTGAAGTGCACAGATTTCTGTCACACATTTTACAAGACAGGCAGGGAGGAAAAATTGTCTCTTGCTGCACTGTATGATCCCAATTTTAAAAGCCCACCCTTTTACTTACTGCTTATAGAAAGGCATCACCCAATGTTTTAAGGAGTACCTTTGGCAAGATAATTCTAATGCACTAGGAAGCCTCTGCCTACATCTATAGTGTATCTAAACCCAAGCCTTCAAAATGGACAAATACATTAGTTCCTTCTTTGTTTTAGGGCAAAGGTAAGACTGAAGAACTTACTGGAACCACCATCTTCATTGAAACTGGAATTCAGGCCATCTCCTATGGAAACCTACAGGAGAAATGTGTACACGCTGTTATTCTCTTATCACAAAGATATCCAGAGAACTTAACTTGCCAGCTTAATACACAATAATTGTGTGCAGTTGTATATAAAACATGGATACAAAGGAACAACCAGAACAGCCAATACATTGTGTGAAGCATAAGGCAGACTTAGACCAAGACATAATAAACACAGCAAACCTTGCTATGGTAGACTTATAATGCTTCCCTGCCAAACATTCTTAGATTTATTCTATTTTTCAGCTGGCTTTCAGAGGTCAAAGCAACTTTGAGTGTAGCTTTTTTTTTAAAGGACAAATTAGCTGTCTGTGGTAAGCATCTAAGCCATTCTAAAGCAGCATCAGCATCTCCATTATTACTACATCTATAGGGTAAAGATAAAGGTCACCCTTGCTAGAAAGCCAGTCATATCCAACTCTAGGGTTCAGTGCTCATCTGTGTTTACAGCCAAAGAGCCAGCACTGTCTGGGTCTACAGATATTTCCATGGACATGTGGCAGGCATGACTAGATACCAGAGTGCATGGAACACTATTTACCTTTCCACTGAAGTGGTACCTATTCATCTACTAGCAATTTCTTGCTTTCAAACTGCAAGGTTAGCAGGAGCTAGGACAGAGGCAGGAGCTCACTCCGTCGTGCAGTATGCAAGTCTCGAACTGCCAACCTTCTAGTCATCAAGTTCAGTATCTTAACCACTAAGCCACTGCAGCCCCACTATATCTATAATTTGGGCTAATTCAGGGTGCAGCTACACTGGGAAAAATGTGGGAAACTACACAGGTTCAAAGTAGGCTGGTTCTATTCCCGCCCCCCTTTTCTGTTGACCACATGACACAAAGGGAAATGAGAATCAGCCTGGAGTTCCCTCCTCAATCCATAGTCTCTTCATCCACCATTGGGGCTTCTACTTTTTTAAAACAATGAATCAATTAACATGAATTTGGAAATATGACTGTTTGAACTGATGCAGAAAAGCCACTGCTTCAAACATAGTCAGGAGTAGTGAGCAAAGTCTTTCACCAAGACGACTTCTTTTTCAATCGGCTAAAGGGGAAGCAAAGCCTATCTCTGAAAATCTTCACATGGCTTTCCCTTTTTTTAACTCCCTGGGCAAAAAAGGTAAGCAAAGCCCTTTTTTAAGAGCTTAGAAAAGGCTTCCAACACTGGCAAGGCTTTTAAAAAGCCAGCTTGGCACCAGGGCTGATGTGCTAGAGCACCTAAACACACACACACCAGCTGACCAGAAGGGAAAAGAACAGGAGGAAACCATCATTATAGCTTTTTACAGCACTTTCGACTGCTGAAAACAAGATGAGAACCAAGCTTTTCTTCCCTGTTGTGACTTCACAACAAGTGATGTGAGTGAATTCTCATTTCCCTCACTGTGCAGTCAACACCTTCATACACTAGACAACACATTCCCTATTCACAATCCTTGAAAATTTATTCAAACAAGGGCCTGAGAAGTATTTAGAAGACAACAATGTCCAAACACATATTATCCTGCAGTTGTGTGCCTAGATGAGAGGTCACTGTTGTCAACCGTGATAAGTAGTAAGCCATCACGTACGAAGTACATCTTAAAGTACAGATGAGGAGTGGCGCATGAGCCCTAGCTGGAATAGCCAGTTGTTAGAAGTGCTGAAAGCTGGAGGCCAAGAGCCTTTAAAGGCCACAGGTTGCCCATCTCCATACAGCGGCAATATATTACATACTTAACAAGCTGAAGCTGAACCCTGGTGTTACAATTGAAAGCAGTTTCAAGTACAACAGGACGCTGTTTGCATCTCAGCATGCTACATCAGCAGAGTATAACAGATATGCACCACAGGTACATTTTTTTTGAGATAGTAAGAATCTTCTTTAGATGAGGTTCACAATTCTTACCAAGGTTATATACAATCTATAGCGTCTGAGACACAGTTGTCTCCACTACTATAGTGCTCAGTCAAGAAAACTACAGTGGAATCTCATACAACAATCGCCCCATATGATCAATAAGATCATATAACAATTAAGTTTTGGGGGGAAATGGTGTCCCACATAACAATTTTCCCTATGGAAAAATATCATACAACTATTTTTCAATGGGAAAAGCCATTTAGCGTACAACGTTAATCGTTGTACGATGCATCCCATAGGGAAAATCGCTATACGATGCATGTATCATATAGCAATTGTTTCATACAACAACGAGCCCCATGGAATGGATTAAAATTGTTGTGTGAGGTACCACTGTACTTAAATTTGCTATCAGTTTAACCACAGACTCACTAGCACAGTGATGGCCAAACTTGGCTCTCCAGGTGTTTTGGACTTCAATTACCAGAAGCCCATGTCAGTACATCCTGTTGAGCAGGGTTTCTGGGAACTGAAGTTCAAGAACACCTGGAGTGCCAAGGTTGGCCATAACTCCATTAGCATGTCTCCTATCAAACCACAGAAGCTGCTGCTGAGCATTTCTCAGGATGCAAGGGCTTCGCTTGATAACTAAAACTTAAACACTATCAACTTGTTTTGAATCTTCTCCTATATCTGAAGCTGTAGCTTTATTATAAATCATGTTAATAGCCATTTTGACAGTGTTTTATTTTTTAGTTGGAAGGCCAAGACTAGGGGTGCCCAAACTACAGCCTGTGGGCCAGACCCAGACCCCTGACACCAATTCATCCAGTTAGCGCCGCCCTTGCCACTCCTGGAAATGGACGTAAAATTTGCCCATATAGGTGCAGGCTGGATGGATTGGTGTTGAGGGCCAGATCTGGCCCATGGGCTGTAGTATGGGCACCCCTGGTTTAAGCAGAGAAAATGGTAGCCTAAAAATCTATCTCATCCTGTTGCAAAATAGATCACAAGGCGTGTTTTACTTCCACTTCTGGTGGGAGGAACCACATGACTGGCCTGCTGAACCACATGACTGCCCCATGGCCCAAAAAGTTTGGGCACTCCTGGTCAAGACGGAAATGAACACCACCATCCTATAATAACATACAGTAACAATGGTGATAATGATAATAATAATGACAGAAGCAAAACCGGCAGCCGTACAAATAAATTTTCAGATCGTCATCACAATGCTACTAGAAATAGCCTTTGTTTCCATTTATAAATCAGTTTTGTTTTGCTTTTAACTGTACAGTATCAGTGGAAGTGTTAACTAGAAGACCGTCTTGGGGTCTTTAACGTAGGGAAAACAAGTACTGGCCCTTCACCTATACAATATATCCCACTAAGACACCCTGTACTGTATTCCTGCACTGTATTCCTCAAGCTGATGCTCATCAGGTGTGTTGGATTACAAATTTCATCATCCTAGCTAGCATAGCATTACGGCTGTCAATGATTTAATTTCCAATATATCTGGAGGGCACCAGATTGACCAAGCCTGATCTACTTGTAATCTTCAAAGGACTACGCTCTTATTCTTGGACACCTTCCATTGTTAAAGGGGAAAAATATATCTTGTGGTTGCTTCAAAGTGTTGGATGTGTATATAGGGAAGCCACAAAGGAATTCATGCCAGATTCAGGACACAAAAATGCTGTTTTCTCTCCTGGGTTGCCTGCTCTGTTAAATACAATGCCGCTTAAAGCTGCTTGGTGTAAGGACCTAATATGCCATAATAAGCTTAACAGCAGCATCTTGCTAATTTGCCCTGGAAGCCCTATTCCAAGCAACTGAGCTGTGCACATTATTATTTAGCACATAAGCGGAGAGATAACACGCTGTGCTCATTTGAGTCATTTTGAAGAACAAGCCACTATAAAAACGCACTCGACACAACATCAGAGAGGTCGCAGCAAACATGGCAGTCATATTCCAAATGCTCAGTCATGTGAAATGAGCAGAGGAGGAGTGCTTTCAACATGCAAGCTAAGGAATGTGCAGATTAACACATTTGATAGATTTATTAAACAGTTTTGACTGTCTCCTTTATCCCACCCAGAACAGCTAGCCAATATGGTTCCCATGGGTGTTTAAAAAGACACGCCAATGCATCCCCCCACCCATCACATCATCTCCCAAGCTCTCTGCATGTGGTGGCCATGCATATCAAGCCAAGTGCTCGTCACCAGAGGCAGGAAAGCCACAGGAGAGCCTATAAATGCCAAGGACTTATTCACTCTTTCATATCGGCAGGGAGAGGCCTTTTATTCAAATCATCCGTCCAGCTGTAGGAAAAGGGAACAGAGAAGGAAATTACTGTTTGAGTTCAACATGTTCGCTTTTCAGCAAGTTCACTCTTTACTGGGCATTCTCAATGCTAAGAGGTCACCGGTGGGCAAGAATTCAGAGCCATTGATTGAGAGAACAGCGATTTGCGCCAAGAGAGTGAGGAAGCGGCTAAGTCATAAATCAGGCTAAGAACGATGCACCACCCCAAATTATTACTGGGGAAAGGATATGGTATAAACACGTCCACCAGATAGTCATATTGGTCTGTTTCAGCAAAATAGCACTGAGTCTATATGAAACCCATTAAATGCTTAAAATTCATGCTATAACAAATCCATTAACCTTACAGCTGACTCTCTGCTATTATGTCTATGTGATTCTTCACTATCATAAAGTTTTCTCTAAATTTATTAACCAAGTTCTGCCCAAGGACTGGATTTTATCCCTCCAGTTAAGTAACACTCGCTCACAGTTTCAGGAACAGGAAACACTAAAGAGGAAGACTTTGTGCAAAGCTAGGGAGCTCTTCTATTTACTGTGGGAAGTTCAGCTGCTTCCTATGGGAACCAGGTTTTTCAGTGTGATATCAGAGCTTAAGCCGCTTTGCACTCTCATTATACTGAGAGGAATGGGGTAAAGGGGCGGGAATCCAAAGGATATTAGACCTGAAGAAGGAAAAAGGCTGTGTATCAGTGTCAAGCGTTACATCGCTATTTAGAACCAGTCTTGAGCACAGCGAGACTGCTTAAATCCCATTAGCGTCAATCGGATTTAAGCAGCTGTGGTGTGTGCAGAATTGTAGCCAGACAGTGTTCCCTCACAGGTCTAACAAGAAAGATTAAGAACAGGTTGCCACCCAGCTTTGCCGGCATCTGGCCACTCTCCGCACCAGCGTTTTGCTAGCCATGTGGTTGCTTCAATGTGTTGGATATCCACTTTAAGCAAAATAAATAAATAACCCATGAACACAGAAGACTCTCCACTTCCAGTTTAAGAAAGGATGGTGGGGAGGAGGATAAAGAAGAAGGAAAATGGGAAGCATTGGCTTCAGTGACTTGCCCAAAGACAAGGGAAGGATACAAACATCTCTTGTACCAAACAAAAAAACAAAACAAAAACACCCATCCATCGCAACATCTCCCAGATGACTAAATGGGGCTTCTCCCAACAAATACCACACAGGGGAACAAAAGTTTGCAATTATTTACTGCAGACTACAATATTCCCCCATATAAGAACATCAAGCACAAAAACAGGCCATTTGTGTTAAAAATTTAAAAAAAGAAGAGGGGGAGTTTATAAGTCTTGATAAGCATGTTTTACAGATAGATTTTAAGTTTAGATTCAGTTTTGTTTTCCATGATCTTATAGTTGGAACATCAACACACCCTGCTGCCAATTTACAAATGATACAACTCAGTTTCCAGATGCTGTGATGTAACAGTGCTCCGGGTGTGCCTCTTCAAGTAGTTCCGCTTGTCAGCCAAGATGACCATATCTCTTACCTTTCCCCCATCTTGCTGGGAAAACAGATCTTCGGAGCATGGTGGCAAGTTCTCCTTCTGTTCACAACTGTAGCCTTTGCCTTCGCTTTCACTGGCTTGAATCTCATTCTACAGAATGACAAAGCACTTGAGTGTTTGTATATATGTCAGTCCTTAGAAAAAGGGCTGCTTCAATCTTTTTTTTTTTTTTTGAGAAAGTTGTATAAACAAATATCTGTGTAAAAGTAAAAAAAGGGCACTTAAGATGGAAGGAGCAATATACATGCATCTTCCACCAAGACGTACCACATTAGATCTGAAATACCAGCCAAGATCTAGTGGTTTACTTCTGCTGGAGTCTGTTGCTTCCACCAGAATTGGCAAACTCCTCCGCTGCCTCCTGGCAACACCTGGCTTCCCTACAGCCTAAAACCATGATGGCAATCCTTGGCGCTCAAGATGTTCTTGGACTTCAATTCCCAGAACCCCAAGTCCCAAAAAATCCGCATGAATGGGTTTATTGCGATTCATCCGGCCTGTGCCACCCTTGTCGCTCCTGGAAGTGGAAGTAAAACGTGCCCGTACAGCAAACTCCTCCACCACCTCCTGGTAACACCCAGCTTCCCTACAGCCTAAAACCTAAAACCTAAAACCTTGGCATTGTACGGGTGCGTTTTACTTCCGCTTCCAGGAGCGACAAGGGCGCGCAGGCCAGATGAATTGCAGTAAACCCATTCATGCAGATTTGTGGGTGCTTGGGCTTCTGGGAACTGAAGTCCAAGAACATCTGGAGTGTCAAGGTTCACCATCACAGGCCTAAAACTTCCAAAGGGCTGGAGCAAGGGGGCAGTGGTGATGGGGGGGGGGATCTTATTTTCACTGGTTTTAGAGACAAAAGTAAAGTACAGTAACACCTCGGATAACGTTTACCTCGGATAACGCTAAAATCACATAACGTTAAGTAATCTGGGGAGGAGAATTGGCTCGAATAACATTAAGGTCCTTTGGGATGGATTGGATAACAACCGCTAAAGCCTGTGCGGTTACAATGTATCTCTATGGAGCTTTAACGTTATCTGATCCATCCCATAGGATTTTAACATGGATCAGATAACACTAAAAATCGGATAACACCAAGATTTGTGGAACCAAGTCTTAACGTTATCCGAGGTATTATTGTACTTGACTCTTATCTTGGCAACATTATGTCTCCTCTGCTTATTCATTTTCAAAACAATACATTTTTTTAAAAAAAATAGAATTTTAAAAAATAAGAGCTGCTGGATAGCTCAGTGGTTTAGATATCTAGCTGTATAGCCAGAGACTTGGAGTTTGATTCCCCACTGTGCCTCCTTCACAGGGGCTAGACTCAATGATTCATAGGGATCCACCTGTGCATTTCTAAGATGATTACAATAAACCCATAATAAGCTAAAAATCACAAAGACATGAGGAAAACCAAGAAACCATCCATATGATTAATATTGCATTTTAAAATCTTGGGAAGGTAAAATCGTATTTCTCTAGCACCAACAGGAAAATTAAGGTGTGTGCCAGGTAAACATCTCTGTTCCAACAATGAAGATTGCTACTACCAAAAAGGCCCTCTCACTTCCCCTTAGACAAGGAGAGAGTCGCAAAAGTCCCTCTGCCATAGATGTTAAATCCTTTCCCTTCTTCAATTAATTGTCTTTGTGCAAAGCTTGGCAACAGACATGCACTTCAAGGAATCCTGAACTGCTCTGTTCTCTAAATTCTTTGTGAATGGAGAGGTGTGTCTCCTGTCATCTCACTATGCTTCCATGAAAAAGGTGCCACACCACAGCTTCTGCAGCAAAAAGGAATACAAGGTGACTTCCTCCCCCACCTCACCTCACCCTCTGCAGTCCATCAAGCTTCAGAACAGCATCTATGCTAGTGTTTCCAAACCTTTGGTTTCAGGACTTCGATTCCCAGAAGCCTAAGTCAGTACACTGGCTGATCAGTGCCTTGGGGAACTGAAGTCCAAAAACCAAATGTTGGGAAAGACTGATCTATACCAGGGGTGCCCAAACTTTTCAGGCTGCAGGCTGCTCACATGGTTCAGGGAACTGGTCATTATGGCCCAGAGGCTGGAGCCCTCCCCCAATGCCAATTCACCTGGCCCACAAGCCTTTATTGCTACTGGAAGCAGAAGTAAAATGTGCCCTTATGGGCACATTTTACTTCCGCTTCCATAAGCAACAATGGCTTAGCTGACAGGATGAATTGGCAACGGGGGGGGGGCACATCCGGCCCCCGGGCCATTGTTTGGGCACCCCGATCTATACGCTAGCTGAATGGGACAGAGGCAGATTGTAGAAGAAGCTGGGGCAACCACTAGTGGTGGCTGGGTTTATGGGAACCAGAACATCCATGCTTCTTGGAAAGTACATAAGCTACTGTAAAAATGCTAAAGCAATTCTGAATGACAAACTACTGCAGCCCTGAGGGACAATTCATACTCTGGAATGCTTATTAAGAATATTGGACCAAAGCATCTCCACTCCTTACTTTCTGAAGTTCTTAAATCAACAGAACCATTATCTTACCAAGAACTGTACTTAACTTACTGCACTGTATTCTCCTGGTCTCCACACCAGGGATACTGACCTCTGACCCAAGCCAGCTGTTCATAAGGCTCTGCCTCAAACAACCCTTTTAGTCACTAACAAGCATGCATCCTGTCAGACTGAAATGCCAAGTTTCAATCCATGTTACCTGTTTTCTTCCGCTTCACAAAACCTGACAAGGAGACTATTTAAGAAGCAGGACTTTCCTGAGTAGCTAAAGTTGTTAATAACAGTTCACTAACTAATTGGTTTTTTTAAAGGCCATGGAACATTTAACTGTACTTTATAAGAATCACTGAAAAGTATTACTGCACAGTTCTTTTTAACCAGCTGTTGCTTACAACATTTCCATTCAGAAAAACCTGGAATGCTGCTAACACTGAAATGTTTAAGAATTCTTCCAGATGCCACGATAATCTGAAGTACTTGAACTTTATGCTCAGAAGCAATGCTTTGCACAACCATAAAGACAAGTCTGCCTGGGACCCCATAATAACTGGGGCAAGAGAAAACTAGTAGAAAAGCTACAGGTAAACCAGGTGTCAGGTACCACTGAATCGCTAGTTCAGTCCCGAACAACCTATCTTCAAAGCTGTTTTTCCTTAGGAAAGAGCTCTGCTACATACATGTCCATGTAACAAATGGTTCAGCCTTAAGGTAGTTTTCCTGTTTGGATACTTGGCCTCTTCTTCCATTAGTAACGTCTAGGCAGGCTTGGGTGGTGGTGGTAACGCCTTGGCTAATTTATCTTCCAGTACATTAACGACACCTGTTAATCCAAGCCCCGCATGCTAGAAGACTGAATATAGAGATAAGGAAAGGCAAGCAGGGGAAAAACAGCCATTAGCAGATAAGCAGATTTGTTAAACCAGCAGCAATTACCTGTGCCATTAAATTCTCTCCAATTACTGAACTAGAGCACAAGAATTACAGCGCTGCATATGGCAAGGGAGGAAAAAATCCTTGCATTAGAGAGAGAAGATCATTTGAATAGCTGACAGTCAATGGGGTTTATGGGAAGGGCCAGAGCACCTAGCAACCAAGTGGGCTAGCAGGGCAGAAGACGAGAGCATTTCCCCTGTTACTATAATTAACAAAGAGATTTTGCCTCATCAGTTTTCCTGGACTGAGAAAGCCCAAGTCTTGGGCATGGTCACAGCATTCTGCAACAACTGAAACTTCTGTGAGCTGAGAGAGTTGCTCCTTTAGAGGCATCTGCCGATGGTATCTCTGTGTAATTTGTTGCTATCCAGTCTTAGCAAGGGGCAGGAAATGCTTGTACATGCCCTGCCCTAAAGACAACTGCAGCATTCTCAGCAGTCTACAACAGGAACTCTGGCCATAGCTATGCCTTCTTGCTGCCTTCTCTGGATTTGAGTGTTCTCAGACAAAGCAGCAGTTCGACCGGTGGGCTCTTCCCATTTTCCTACCCTGGAACAGTCTTAAAGCCCAACCCAAATGTCCCTCCATTTCATTTTTGGAAAAGATACCGTCATTGAACTATTTGTACAGGGGTTCCCAACCTTTTGATGCTGCGGGCCTGACCACGCTCTGCCCCCCAAACAGTTGAGCGGGCCTGACCATGCCCCTGGAAGCAGAGGGGCTTACGACAGCTGTAAATGTGCCCACACCTGTGATTACGACAGCCGCAGGCGCATGGATGCACGTGCAGGTGCATTTTATGGCTGACGTAAATGCGTCCATTTCCACTTCTGGTTGCAGGTGCAGTGGCGATGGGTTAGATAAAATGGTGCCGCAGGCCGTGTCTGGCCCGTGGGCTGGGAATCCCTGTATTAGTATCTTGTAACAATGTGTGAAATTGTGCACTAAGAAGCACCAATCCCGTTGCTCAAATTTTAAAAAAAAAGTAGAAAAGAATTTGTCTCACTCACCCATCCCTATTGGAAAATCACACATACTGGCTGGTCAGATTTGGAATCCCAAACTGCTGGGATCCCCCACCCTTGCCCTGTCACAATCACCCCTTCATCTTCCATTCAAATATTTCACTCCAAAGATCAGCGCAACTGCAGGACTCAGGACAAGCAAACCATGCTAGTACAGATGATGGGGAGATAAAGAAACCTGCATGCTGAAAGCCCAAGGACACTGAAGCAGAAAAAGAGGAGAAGCCAAAGAAACCAGCAAAACTTTGGGCAAGTCACAGAACCATTTTGCATCACCATTTGGAGATCAGATTAGGAGAGGCACACGAGGTCCTATGGCACACACAGATGTTTTAAGAAGCAGAGAGCCAGGCACATGCAAAGAACAGGGCAGCATTGCTCCAAGAGCAAAGACAGGAGTGGGACAATGACAAAGGAGAGTCTGGAAACCGAACCAGTGTTTTTAAAAGAAACAACACACACCATGCAAAAAAGGCGCACAGATCTCTACCACCAACACCACTGGCCTTGTGAAATATGAGTGCCCAAGTTTCCTTCTGAAGGATGATGAGTAGCCTTTCCAGGACCACCTGCTCAGGCAAAGCACTCTTGGCGGGAATAGCCTTCCATGAGTAACAAAAGGAACCTACCCCATGGCCACCGGGGCTGCTCTGCTTGGAGACGGCTGCTTGGTACTTAGCAAGCCTGTCCTTGATTGATGTTTCTGACACACGGGCAATCTCCTGGTTCTTCCTGCTGCTCTCTGGCTTCTCTGTCGCGGAGGTGTTCAGCAGGTGACCTGGAATAGGACGCAGAGTTTGTAGAGATTGTAGAGCAGGGGTACCCAAACTTTTCAGGCCGTGGCTGGTTATGTGGTTCGGGGGGCCAGTCACTATGACCTGTGGGCCAGATCCAGCCCCTGACACCAATTCATCTGCCCCGTGAAGCCCTCATCGCTCCCTCAAGTGGAAGTAAAACACTTTATATGCTCCGCTTCTGGAAGCAATGAGGGATTTGTGGGTAGGATGAGTTGGTGTCAGGGGCCGGATATGGCCCATAGGACATAGTTTGGGCACCCCTGTTGTAGAGGACTGAAAATGAAAGGTCAGGGTGGAAAGAAGAACCCCCCATTTGAATTGGAAAAGCTTCAAAGGGGAGGTCTAAGCAGGACTGCGCATACGTGGACATATTTTATGGATGACGTAAACGTGCCCGCTTCCACTTCCAGGTACGGTGGAGGCAGTGATGGTCTGGATGGAGTGGCATTGGGACCTGGGCCCAACCCTCTGGCTGTAGGTTGGGAACCCCTGTTTTGGATCAACTAAAGCTTTTTCCAGCATATAAAAGTAATTGTGCAAATAAAACACAACAGCAGTGATCTGTGAGTGATTTACAAGGAAGGCTCCGTCTAAGTATAAAAGCATGCCTCTGACATGTGTCTTTTGGTTCTTTCATATAAAGTGCCAAAAGACTAGGAGATACATTTGCAGGATAGTCTTGAACCATCCCTATTTTTGATGGTGAACAGAGGGTTCTTTTCTGCTTTGCAAAAAAAAAAAAGATGGAGATTCTGATATCATACTATACTTAATGATATCCCAACATACTGCTGCAAATCACACCTTGACGTGGCGCAGCGGTGGCCCTGGCCATCCAACAGCTATGGTGGCAAGTGTGTATTCCCTCAATAGGGAATACCAGTCCTCCGTTCTGTAACTGCAGGTCAGGTAAGTGGGGTTGGGTACTTGGACAATAAACCTGGCCAGTGCATTGCTCTAACATGGCCAACTTCAATATGAGCCCAGCCAGCTGTGTTGTCATATTAAAATGGCTAAAGGAGCATTGAAAACATAGGCTTCAGTCCCCTGTGTGCCAATGGACCCTGCTATGGTAATGCTAGGACCTTCCGATGGTGAGAGGCTACTAAAATCTCACAACCACTAGGAAGGCCAGCAACCAGATGGGAAGACCAGTTCAGGGCAAAGTTCCCGAGACTGGCATGAGACTGGCATGGGATCGGAAACAGCGGAAGACGATGCTTCGATCCACCACGCCAACCTGACATGCAAAACATGAATCAACCAAGTAAGTAACCAAGTATTCTCCACACACACAACCCAGGGTCTCCAAAATGATAACAAAAAATGTATTCTTACTCACCTGAGACACTGTGGTTTCTCTCTCCAGAACTGAAATCAAGATCTTCTGAAGAAAAGCTATTCTCTGAAAATCTGCTAATGCTGGAATGCCTAACGTGGTCATGAAGAACCTGTTTTAAAAGACAGGAAGGAATCTATTTATTGCTAGAATGAGAGGTTGTTTACACATCATGGTTTTGAAGATGCAAGTGCCATCTCCAACACATGGGACCTATCAAACATTAAAACATGTTGAATAGTCAGTTAGACAGCTCCTTTGCTCCCAACAGTAAATAAACTTTCCTCTTCCTACAAAGTTTCTATTACTTCGATTACTTGCCTTTATCCTCAGTGACTGTCCCTCCTGCTACCATTGCATTTCTAAGTTTTCTTTTGCAACATTTAAGTCAGTGTTTTCCAACCTTCGTGTTTTTTTAAAAATTTAAATTCCCAGAAGCTGAAGTCAATTCCCCAAAGCACTGATCAGCCAATGTACTGACACAGACTTCAGGGAACTGAAGCCCCCCTGTAGGGTGTGGGCCCCACTTGGGAACCACTGATCTAAGTCCTTTCAGTTCCGCTGGAAACTCTACTAAAGAGACTTCGATTACTTGCCGTTATCCTCAGTAACTTTTCACTTCGCATCCTTACTCTTTTGACATGGTTACTGAACTACAGTTCTAATGATGTGTGCCTACTAACTACAGGGGATGAGAATTGCAGTCCAATTAGACCTGGAGGGCTACACGTTCTCCAGCTCTGCTTTAAAGTTCCAGAATGATTAGAACTACCTCAGGTATCTTAGGCTGTGACTACATGGCCAAACACCACAGGATTTGCTCTAGTTATAAAACAGATCTTGTAGGCCAGTTGTGCCCAAACTAAGGCCTGGGGGCCAGATGCGGCCCCCGATGCCAATTCATCTGGCCCACGAAGCCCTCGCCGCTCCTGGAAGCGGAAGTAAAACGCGCCGCCGGGGCCTTAGTGACCAGCTCCCTGAACCACATGACCGGCCCACGGCCCAAAAAGTTTGGGCACCTCTGATGTACGCAGTTCAGGGACTGATGGACTACCCATCCCCACAATCTGTTCACCAAATGCCCTTGATGTTTTTGATTTTTTTAAAAAATAAATGAATCAAGCACTAGATCATTGCATTGATAACTAGTTTAGCACTAGATTATCACAATACAGGAGAAAAGTTGCTACAGAACAGAAACAATCCTAACAAACTACAGAAGACTACATATCTGTGTTTCTGTGTATACTGCAAAAACCTTTTGAATGCTGCTGCCTTTTCCTTAATGTTGTGGAAGCTTTTGAAAGCTAAAAAACTTGACAGTGAACAATAAAACGATTAGCAGTGGCAGAAACAGAGGAAGGAAGGGGAGCAGTGGTCTAAAATGCAGGCAACACTGTGTCCACGTATGGACAATTGGCCCCAAATCAATTCACAGCCCCTGGTTGATCATTAACAGTAACGAAGCTACATGTCCAATTTCACAACAGGCATAACTGGTGCTTTATTAACTAAAAACAATTTGCCACAGTTAGAGACATAATTTAACTTATACAAATTGGCAACATCATAAACACTACAGATTTTTAGATGATATTTATTTCCCACCAGAAAAAAGTGTAGAACATGGGAGTAAGAGATCTTCCTTTGCTGAAAGTATGAGGTGAATTGCCATGCTACGAATGTATGATCTCCAAAGTTATTCTTCACACTTATGTTTGCCCCATAACTTCCTCCTACAACTACACAGGGCCACTATTGGAGTTTACGGGGGGGGGGGGGGAGATATATATATATATTTTGCTGTTTCAGTCCAGACATAAGATTTAGTTTAATTTACCATATCACTTCCTAAGAAGCAGAGGGGTACTTCAGACAACTAATATTTATTTATTTATTATATTTATGACCCACCCATCTAGGGGATTTCCCTACTCTGGGCAGCTAACAGCACAAACTCACGCATTAAAAACAGGCATCATTTTAAAATGTATATACTGTATCTAAATACCAGAGTAAAATAAAACAAGTAAAATAATTAAAATAAAAAATAGCTTAAAAATAACTGGGCACAGAGGATCAACTAGCTGGCTAATTGATTGCTAGAGGGACCACACCCTGGAAGGCCTCCTTGAATAATAAAAAAGTTTCAAATTGTTTTTGAAAGCTATCCAGTGATGGGGCCTGTCGCAGATCCTCCGGTATTATACTCCACAGTGTTGGTGCCACCCCTGAGAAGGCTCTATTTCTTGTTATAGACTTCCTAACTAACATTCAAAGGTTTACAAAGATCTGTGAAAAGAAAAGTGACAGAAAGGAAATAATGGGAAAGGATATCAGACAGAGAGTAAACAAAAAATGTTGAGGCACCTTAAATACTAACTTCTGTATTTAAATGTGAGCTTTCGTGGACCAAGTCCGCGTCGTTAGACATGAACGAGGTCTCGTTGCATCAATTTATACACATCAGGTATACATGCACACAATGATTGGCCAGCCTAACAGAACAGTAACATTGCAGCTTTTTACATTGTAGCTTTTACAATGGGAAAGGAGAAATCAAACTGTTTGCCCACTTGTTTCTATCACTTTGGAGGCTCCCCTCAAGGAGAAGCTGCAGAACATTTGGGCATGAAGGTTTATGAACAGACAGGCCTTCTGCCATCCAACATCAAGGCGGCATCAGACTGGGCTACCCTGTTACGTGCTTTAACATCACCAGACTGATCTACAGAAGCTTTCAATTAAGTAATCAGTGGAGACCGCACGCACGTCATGAAAAAAAAATGCAATTGTGAAGATTGATTGAAGTATGGTTTTAATAGAAAAGGAGAAGGGATTAAAGGTGGCATTTCCTTTTACCAATGCATGGCATTCTCTTTTTCCAGTGGCGGCAGGACTTTCAGATGCCAGACTGTCATCCTCAATCAAAATGCACACATTTTATCATAATACGGAAAAAAAAATTTTAAATGCAATTGGCTAGAAAGCAACTCAGCTAAAACCTTCTCAGAAACTAATGTCTACAAATGAAAGTCTAGTGATTACTCAAATTTCTTAAGAGCGACATCCTCCTCCTGTTTTCTAGTCCTCAACTCACTCTCAGCAGATTGGAATGTGTTTCGGCCAGCATTTTTCCAAACACTTAACATGGGAAGATTTTGTCTCACAGAATTTTAGTCAGCATGTACAAGTTCCAGGAAGTCTCAGCATTGTGAAGAAGCAGAAGTCATGACTTTTCCGAGAGGCTGGCCATTGAAAATAAGAACATTCTGGACAGAACTGTCTTGGGTCAAAGGCCACTTGTGAAGGAAGTCAAATTACACGGTGACTTATAATGCTGCAGATAAAGAGTCTTTCAAATACCACGTGACCTAAAATAGGCCACTTTTTGACACACACACCCCGTGACTTTCTGTGACTTTTGGTCAACCCCCCTCCCGCCCCTAAATCATGTGGTTTTTCCGTTTCCCCTGATTTGAAGAGAACAGTTAGCGCCGCCGCCATTGCCACTGACACTCCCCGGACCAGGCAGACCAGAGAGGGAAGCAGGAACAGCTGAGCGGCCCCAGTCAGCTTCAGTGCCACTGCTGCCGCCACCATTGCCACCGACACTCCCTGGGCCTGGCTGGGCCAGGCGGGGAAAGAAGCAGGCTGGTGGCTGCAGGGGCACTGAAGCCGACCGGGGCTGTGCAGCTGTTCCTTCCTCCCTCCCCGGCCGAGCAGGGCCGGGAGCATTGGTGGCAATGATGGGAGCACTGAAGCCAACCAGGGCTGCGCAGCTGTTCCTTCTTCCCTCCCCGGCCGGGCAGGGCCGGGAGCATTGGTGGCAATGGTGGCAGTGGTGGCAGCACTGAAGCCGACCAAGGCTGCGCAGCTGTTCCTGTTTCCCTCCTCATCCGGGCCGGGCCGGGAGCGTTGATGGCAATGGCGGTGCTGAAGCTGACCGGGGATGCACAGCTCTTCCTGCTTCCCTCCCCGGCCAGCCCGGCCCATGGAGCATCAGTGGCAATGGTGGTGGCGGCAGTGGCACTGAAGCCAACCAGGGCCACACAGCTGTTCCTGCTTCCCTCCTCAGCTGGGCTGGGGAGCATAGGTGGCAATGGCAACACTGACAGTACTGACTTTAAAGCCGACCGGAGCCGCACAGTCACATGACTTCATGCTGGAAAACCCCCCCCCCCCGTGAATTTCCATGACTTTTGGTCGACCCCCCCCCCCGGGTCATGTGGTATTTGAAAGACCCCGTGCAATGAAAATGAGTAATCCCTAGGTAGTTAAAAACTCTTTAAACAGAAAGGGGAGGAGCATACAGGGTATGTCAGCCCGAAAATAATCAAAGCAAAACAATGTACAGTACTGTATATGGATCTTCTGGGGAGGGGGAATTGAAGCCCCAGTAAAAACCTATGAATTTTCAAGAGAAAACTCCAGGCTGATTTGAATATATTTTTTTGTATGTCACATGATCAATGAAAAAAGGTGAATTAGATTATCCAAAACCATTATTATTTCCTGCATTTTTATCAATCTAATCACAGGCAAGGACTCCAACTATTTGGCCAGGGACAGCTATGAAGTAAGATATTGACACATAGGTCTAAACAATACCAGTTAGGCATCAAATAAACCATTTTTTATTAACCATCTCAAGGGACAGAAAACAAAGTATTGCTGACAATTTAAATAAACAGAAGGAATTGTTTTAAAATTATTGATTTGAATTGACTGCAAAAAAGAAAAGAAAAAGAAAAGAAAAGGAATAAATCGCTAAGGAAGTAACCAGGATATTTTTGCTTTCCACAGGGATACCATGGATATCGTGATAACATCAATCAAAAACTCACTGTACAAAACTCAAATATCTAGGCTGCAATGCCTTAGGAATGAACACCATGGTTATGCCCGCACCAAGATACTGGGAAGGAGAAACAGAAGTTAACCCAGACTATTCATTTCATATAAAAGAGAAGGTGGATGACAGGTAAGTGCAATTGGACTTTGAAACCAAGGTCAAAAGAAAGAGACTGCTGAAAGGGAAGATTTCCTAAAATATATATCAATTAAGGAGAAATGTAATTTGCCTACACACACAAAATTGCAATTTTGGAGTGGAAACAGGATTCTGAATTAAGAGGGGGGGGAGGGAGAAATGGTATTTCTAATGGTCCTGTGGAAGGAAGCACTATTTTCTTATTTTATTTTAATATGGTTGGTTGGTTAGTTGATTGATTGATTGATTGATTGCTCATTTCCACTCTGGGCTGTTTACATTCTTAAAACCAAAAAGATAACAAATAATCAAACATAAGTATGAAATAACAATAAAAATTTATAACCCAAACTACCAACATCATGATAAAAATAAAATTATTCTTATTTTCCTCACTATGGAAAATTGTGTCCAGAAAATTAAAACTAATTGTCTGAAGGGAGAAGGCCTTTAAATGCCTCCTTGAACAGAGTGGTTTTAAGTTAAAGTTTTAAGAATAGAGATTATGAAGTAAACATTCATTTCAATCATTATTTTACTGTTATGTTTATTGTTTGCTTTTTAAAAAATTAAATAAGAATTAGAAAAAATAAGATACCAAGGTCAAAATTTACACATTTTTAGCACTACGGTTGCACTTGTAATCTCACAATTCTTCCTGGAATATCAAAGCAAGTCAATTCCCAACCCAGTTATGACTTGCCCAGGAGACGGTTCGGGCGCCCAATGTAAGCTGTTTTAAGCTTCCTGAAAGATCAGGCTAGAAGAACAATAAATATAATAAGTATCCTGATTAACTAAGAGTGCAATGCAGTAAAGCAGCTAAGACTACAATGAAACAACTGAGCCCATAGTGAGATCCTTTGGGTGTAGGGAAAGACAGAAAAGAACAAGAAAAAGACTCAAACTGGAAATTTACTAACTTTCCCCTTTAGTAAGGCCTCTACATTATTTCACAGTTAAATGACCAATGGAGTGCAAGAACAAAGCTCTCCCGTTCCCAAAGTGAGAAAAAGTGACAGGTGTTGCCTTCTACCCTTCAAACAGCTGTTAAATACACAGGGCTACTGAACCTTGTATGTCATTCATTTTATGTCTGAGTACCACAAATATGCCTCTTCCTTTTAGACCTCCCGGCTGCAGGGACTGATTGTTTTGACAAAGCTAGAAAAAAGACCAAGGAGCCACCTCTTTAAGAACAGGAGGGAGCAAAACATAGCTCTCTTCTACATGCTGGTGAACGACAACATCTATCAGGTCTAGCAAGTAGAAACACAGCGAGACTAACCTTAGCAAGGGGAAACACGGACTAACTCCCATTCTCTCCCTGTGAAGTTGCACCAGGGCATCTGGTTCTCTTCAACATAAGTGGCCACACAGGCAGAGGAGAAATAGCCTTCTAATTACAGTTCTATCAAAGTGTCCGTAAGCAGCATGGGATTCAAAGGAATTGCCTTAAGAAGCCTTTCCTTCCTCAGTATCTTACCTTGCCCATAGTTTATGAAACTGTTAAAAAATAAATAAACAGGTATGTGGCAAAAGGCAGGAGTTAAGTGGTTTGTGGAGGTGAGTGCTGGAATTGTGTGTGTGTGTATACTGTATGTCTATGTCTGCTTGTGTATGTGAGTGTACTCCTTGTCCTCCCTTGAGAAGCAAAAGGTGATGGAAAAGGTGCTTTATCAAAGCACTTGTTTGTGTTTGTGTGTGCGCTTTTGTGTGCACATGCATGAATGTGTGCATACTTGGGCTTTCCTTTCTGCATTGGTTCAAAGCGATCGTACTATATGAACTGAAGCAGAAGGATTTGATTTTGAAAAAGTAGAAGACTCTCTGTGGGGAGGAAAAACTGTAAAATGGGAATGTGGGACTAGGTCCATTGTATGGTCAACAGGAAAACCAGCCTGCCCAAAAGCCACAGTATTTCCTGCATTTCTTTCCCATGTAGTAGAGCCGTGGACTGTGAGGAAAGAAGCACTGTGCACCTCTTTGCAAAGCCAACTGACCTCAAGGCACAAGGTGTTCAAGTGCTGACAGGATCAGAACAGAGAGGTTATTTAAGATACTTTAAAATCTTTTATTTATTTCTCTCTGTCACGTGTATCAGATCCGCTTGAGGGTAAATATAAAGTTTTACAAATATTCATGGAATTCAAAGAGTATGGGATTTTCAGGGAGTGAACAGTAATAGATAGGCTGCTGGTATTTGTCTCCAAACAGGCCTCAGTGGTCTAGTGCTCAACATTATTTGAAGAGCAGGACACTCAGGCAGTCATCACCCTTCAAGTGTTGAATACACTAACCAGGACAGCTACTCGGGTTTGCCACAATCAAATGAAACCCATATTCCTGCAAAACATTTGGAGCTATGGTAATATCGCCCACAGAGTTTCAGGCTGCTGGCTGAAGCCTCAAAGAATTGGGCCTTCATGAGAAGAGGCAAATCTCAAGGCAAGCCGTTTTGAATGAAAAGAAAATTTGGCTTCCATATGCGAGATGTCTTTGAAGCCCAAGCATCTATCTCTACCCATTCCTAGCTGGGACTCCCTGGAGCTCAGCAAAGTCATTTTGAATGAGCAAGTGCATGCATTACTTAACTCTTCACACTTACATGAAATATCAGGAATGCTGCTGACCTTACAACTCCATGTGTAAGAGAGTTTGCAAAAAAAAAAAGTCCATTGGGATTTAGAATTAAATTGCATTCTCTTCCGAATTCCAGCATCTTGACCAAGAGGAAAGAGTTGTGCTTCCCAAAAGGTGTTACAAAAGCAAGTGCATGTTAGACATGTTCAAACACAGCATTACCATGGCTTGACAAGCATATAGTATCAATCCTCTAGAAAGGCAGTTGTTAAATGTAATTAAAACCTGAACCAATTAAAGCAATTTTCTGAATGTTCTTAATTAACTGACCCACTCATCAAGATTTGGGTTAAGTTAAATTGGTAGTGTTGCATTATTTTGTTTTTAAGGGCAGTAAATAAAACAATTCAGTTTCAAGGTATATTGGCTATAATAAACCTAGAATTTTAAAAAATTGATACACCCTCCACATTTCTAGCACACAGCTAGTTCCAGCTTACAGATTGCTCTGGAAGCCTCTACGTTACTGCTTAAGATCAGCATCACTTCATTCTATACCCTTGACGACTATCCACCCTTGGCTTACTGGCTGAAGTCCTCCTGGCGTCAGCCCCTGAAAGAAGAACTATTCCAGCTGGCAGTCTCCTCATCATCTCTTGCTTCTTCATCTCTGAGGAGCACCTCACTTGCTCCATGCCTTCATCAGCCAAAAATGCATTCTGCCAATTTCCAAAGTGATAGGAAAGAGACACAGGCCACCAGTTCCAAACATCCCCCTACACTACAGAATGGTTTTGCATAGCAATTGCCATTATAGATGGGTGTTACAGTTGGACTTGCTGGACTTACAAATGCCAGGAGATCCCAGACAGCATTCAGACAAGTAAATGGAGAGCCTGTTGTTGGGTGGGAGTTACTGAGCAGGCTAGGTGGCATCCAGTCTGGTCTAGATGGGGTAAGTCTTCCCTTTAAAGACAAGGATCATGATTTGGATGTGATTCTCTCCATGGAGAAGCAAATATCAGCCATGACCAGGTCTGCCTTTTCCATCTAAGGCAAATTACCCAAATATGCCCCTACCTGGATAGGAAATCCTAACCATGGTGGTTCATGCATTGAGAAGATTAATTGCTACAATGCTCTCTATGTGAAACTGTCCTGAAGGTGTTATGGATGCTTTAGCAAGTCTAAAATGCTGCTGCCCGGCTGGTATTAGGGGCACAAAGATTAAGTCATATCTCCCAGGCTGTCTGTAGGCTTCCATGCCAATTCAAGGTGGTAGTAATGACCTCTAAAGCCTATGTGATTTGAAACTCAATACAGTAATACCCCAGATAACGTTTATCTCGGATAACGCTAAAAATCGCATAACATTAAGTAATCTGGGGAGGAGAATTGGATCGAATGTTAAGGTTCTATGGGATAGATCAGATAACAACTGCTAAAGCCTGTGCGGTTACAATGTATCTCTATGGAGCTTTAACGTTATCCAATCCATCCCATAGGATTTTAACATGCATCGGAAAACACTAAAAACTGGATAACACCAAGACTTGTGGAACCAAGTCTTAACGTTATCCAAGGTATTACTGTACCTGTCAGAGCAACTCTTCCAAAATAATGCTACCCCATGAAATTGTGGGGTTGGTTCTGAAATCTAGATAGAACCACATCCCTGATGCCATCGGCTCTGAACCATGTTTCCAATTAGAAAAAGGGAAGTCAGGGGCGAACAGGGGCTTTGAATCCTGCTATTATTTCTAACCAATATATTGACAAATGTCAACATAGATGTAATAGTGTAAAACAAGGATTGCCAACCTAAGGCCCACGGGACGGATCTGGCCCATGGCACCATTTCATGTGCCCCCCACGGCTCCAAGGGCATTTGAGAAATAAAATGGCCACCTCCTTTGAAGCTATTGGGACAAAATGGCTACCCCATTGTACAGGCAGGGCAAATTGGCCATCCAACCCTCGAAGCTGACTGAGAGAGCATGACCTGGTCCCCAGCTTAAAAAGGTTGGGAATCCCTGGTGTAAAATCACAGCAGGTAACAAGTAGCTGCTTGTATTAGCCTTGTATGCCAGGTCACATTTCTGGAGCATGACAAAGAATACAAGCAGTGACACATTAACCAGCAACAATTCACCACTGTGATTTATACCACTAGACATCAGCCAAATGTATTTGATCAATAATATTCTGATCAAATTTACCTTACACACTGTATGTCTCCCCAATCTCAGGACAAGGCAGCTGAGCATGAATCTCTTTGCATCAGAGGTCACTCTGCAGGCCAGACTAGATCCACAAAACAGAGGTTCTCCTTCCCTACAAAGGATGCTATAATGGTGATGACATAAAAATGAATAAACTAGAGTAGGGGTTCCCAACCTAAGGCCTGCAGGCTGGATCCAGTCCATGGGGCAATTTCATTTGGACCCCCGCCCCCCCTCCAAGGGCATTCAAGAAACAAAATGTCACCTTTGAAGCTGTTGGGACAAAATGGCCACCTCCATCGTGCAGAAAGGGCAAGATGGCCATCTGGCCCTCAAAGCTGACTGAGAGAGCATGACCCGGGCCCTGGCTTGAAAAATTTGGGAATCCCTGAACTAGTGAATACCTGGGACTATAAACATGTGATATTCGAGAATGAATTAAACTGAAAAATAAGAGCAAGATGTTACAAGTCTAGTTGTATTCCCTATATGATCTCCACAGCATCCCAATCTCTCCAAGTATAGACAATACAGTTTACAATTTCAGAACACTTCTTTGCCAACGACCATTTTATATGGTTTAAGCAATCTTAAGATTCACTTCATTTTCAGCGGTTAAAAGCCAACTTAAATAATACAATATAAGTATTTATGAGCCCAAAGTACAGAATTTGATCCAGAGATGTTCTGCATGAGAAGACTGGTATTTCCATTCACCCCTGGCTGTCTTGCTAAGTTTTCCTACTTTCCTCCCCACTCCACTGTTTCTTGGTTATGCTCAAGCAACTACATACTGTACTGTACTTCCAAGCATGTCCCTTAAAGCTCAGGGGTGGCTTTTGGATGAGATTTTGGGAGACAAAGGGCCAGCAATGCCCAGTTGCATTCCAATTATCTATGCTCAAACTAGGAAGTTTCAGCTGTTCTTGTAGCTACCAACCATAAACCTGTTAGAGGTCTCTTCTCCATTTCATCTGAAGTATTTTAAAAAGCCTGTATGATTCTATAGAGCTATTCTGAGCCTCAACAGTGATCTGACAAGAACACATTCTGTGTTAATTATTTTCCTTCCTTCTTTCTTTCAAATAAAGCTTAACAGTTTTACTCTTTATAAGCAAAGTAACTTATTTCAGACAACTTGGGCAAGCCCTATCAGCAAACTGCATGAATCTCTTTGTTGAATCCCAATTACCACTGCTCCTAAAGCTAGCTTCTTTGCACTCTGTCACAAGGGCAAGACAATTCATCCTCCTCAAAGTCCATTCCTAAAGGATGATAATAACCCATCTCATCAAGGGATTGTGGTTCAGTGGCAGAAGCCATATTTTGCAAGCAAGAAATTTCAGGTCCAGTCTCAGCCATCTCTGATTGCAACAATCAAATTGTACCTTTTTACCATGAAGAATTACCGCATGTCAGGCTAGAGAGACCCATGATGGCAAACCTTGGTACTCCAGCTGTTCTTGAACTTCAATTCCCAGAAGCTCATGTCACTGTGGATCCACACAAATAGCAAACCCATTCGTGTGGATTCACAGAGACCTGGGCTTCTGGGAATTGAAGTTCAAGAACAGCTGGAGTGCCAGAGTTCGCCATCACAGGGCTGGACGATGCCAGACCACATTAGCCAAGTCTGTCCTAATATGACACAGAATCTTTGGTTCTTCCTACCTTCACATCTGACACCACTGTGACTCTCCACCATCTCTTCCTAATTCTGCACTCCAGCCTTCTCTTCTCTTCATCGCCTTCACTAATTGCTGACTGTAAATAGTTCTGTAACCTAATGTGACACTGTCCTATACTTTCCAGACACTTGCCACTACATTACTGCTGGACACTAGTAATAGAACTCAATAAATGAGGAACCATATTGTTCCAAGGTTTCCAGGTGCCTTTGATAAAGTAAAAACCATTTGCTCCATTACTGTGTTCAGGCTCAAAGAATAGCACACCTTTCTAATCTAACTTGCTTTGTAAAATCTCACACTGGTTTTTCAATCAAATCCATTCTGAAATATCACATGCTCCCAGTACTAGGTGTTCACTAGATTATTACACCAGCTGAGAAGAAGGAGAGGACAGTAAAAAGACCTAAAGCCTAGATTTCTACTAACCCCTCTTAAATATAATTCATCTCCTACTATAATTGCACCACTGTTCCCCAACATTGAACGACAGTTAAGAGTAGGGTATCTCCTAAGCTCTAGATGACGGATAGCAGTTTGATTTCAAACTGTGAAGAGTATCCTAAAAAATGAGGACAAAATCAAATGCTATGGATTATATATGGAGGCACAATAGAATTGCCATTCTTCCTTCAAGATCATTCAAGGAGAAATACTCTGTCAAAGGAAAACTCACTTGACAACAAAAAAGAGAGAAGTAATCTATCATTGGAGTAGCTTCTCCTCAACTGCCGTAATTCAAATACTGTACAGTATTATGATTTCACACAAATGGAAAGTTTGTATATCCAACTATGATGACACAATACATTTAAATCTGCTTTGTTTTCCCCCTCGCCAGGGCCAACAATGACTACAGCTACACTAAGTAGTTCAATCACCTGAGAAGACAATACCTTTTTGTCACACTCCAGCTGACTCACCCGATCTCTTATGCAAAAATGGTGTTCCTGACTCCTGGGGAGAATTCCATCAAGTTACACCACCCTGCTATTTCACCAGAGAATGTCCTTCTCAGAGCTGACTAAACTGCTCAGTCAGCAGATCAGAAACCACAAAATCAAGATAAGAACTGTTTCTGTGAGAAAACCACTTTAGCTGCCCTCTCCCCTTTTTTAAAAAAGTTATCTTTTAAAAAAAAGATTTATCTCCCCACTCCCAAGAACTCAAATCTCTAAATCATAAATGGCCACTTACATTTTGATATATACTCCAACATCCATAAGGAACTAAAAGGAAGGAAACTATGAGAAAACTGACTGTCTTTTAAACCACATATGCAACTCATTTTCTAATTCCCCGGGTTTCCCAGGGTGTGTGTGTGTGTGTGTTCCAGATCCTACACTCCATATATGCAGAATCAAGTTTAATGAGCAGTTGTAAGAAAATGCAAGGCCAATTAATGTGCAAGTCAAAACTGGTGAGGACAACACTCTCAGGCTATCTTAACACATTTTTTTCTGGTTAGACAAGAAACATTTCCCAATTCACACATAGGAAAGGAGAACAGCTTTTTCATCTTCATAGAGTACCTAGATATCTCTGTAACTGAGCCTTTGCCAAATTAAATATAACAGAGTTAGTGGCACAAACACAAATAACAGGCTTGCTTTTTTTTGGGGGGGGGACGATAGTTTGTGTGGGACACAGTTACCTTTGGAATTTAGTTGGAAGAGAGAGCAAGCTGAATTTTTATTTTGTTAATCCCATTTCCTGTCCCAGCAGCTAGCAGCAGCTAGAAAAATCGACATTCCACCGCACACATTCATCTCCCCTGGGCATGAGTTATTATCCCCTGGGCATGAGTTATTAGTGCTAGTGTGAGACATGTTTCTTACAACAGGAAAAAAAACCCAAAATCTCTACTCTCATCAAATTAGCAAGTCAGAGAAAATCTTTGTGAGCTTTCCCACCCAGCCAAACAAACATACAATTTTAAAAAATTCAGCAAGAGCGAGCAAGCGAAAGCAATCCATTCCTTACCTTTGTCTGGGATGTGTCTCCTCTCTCAAACATCATCTTTAGCCTGCTCAGGGGAACGCTACATTTCTCTATATTCCCTGAAGAATCTGAGTTTTCACGGGCCTCCGACTTTCCTGCTTCTTGCCTGGATTCCATAAGACAATTTTCCATTTTCCCACTCTCGGGTGAATGACTTTTTTTCGCCTCCTCACTGTCAACGCTGGGGTATCTGAACTGGCCAATCCCTCCGGAAGAGGAATGGAGTCGTGACCGAGGGCCAATCCCGGAGGCTCTCTCGGCTTCTGCCAAGGGAGCAGAGCTGCTTTCGATCCCGCCACCAGGACTCCTGACAGCCTTCTGCCTAACTTCTGCACAGCTGCGGTGGAGCGATTCCTTCCGAACCTCGGTCCCCACCGCTGGATTCTCCCACTTCTTCTTCAAGACGCTCAGGCTCCCCCTTTTAAAATGAGGGGGGAAATTCTCGGTGCTCTAAGGAAGGAAGGAAACAGATACACACACAATAAGTGAATGTCTAATATCCCAGCTGCCCAATCAAGTCACAAATGGTTCTTTGGGAGAAGAAAGGAAGTGAAAAGATTCAGCCCCAGGTCTTAAGCCCAGCCGCTGTTTCTGACAGCTGTGAATAGTTACAACTCTGCCACATGGAGAAAGCCTGAATCTGGGAGAAGAAAAAGGGGAGGGAAGGAGGGGGGGAGAGAGAAGAAAAAGGAGCCAAAGCAGGAAGTGAGAAAAAAAGGATGACCTTATATAGAAGAAAGGGAGTCAGCCTGTGGGTATCTTGTCTCAAAATGCCACACAAGGGGATCTAAATCCACCTACTCGCTAGCTAGCTGCATCAAGACAGAGTGAATATGAGATAGGCTGATACCCAAAGCTCCAGTCTCCCCCATCTGTTGCAGAGGACAAGGCAGGGGACCAATTAGCAGACTGTTTAAGAAACAGGAGATTATCTTTCGGTGGACTTTGTCACTTTGATATACCCCTCTGTGAGCATTTGCCACTGGCTTTTTCAGCAAGCATTCTCTCTCATCCCACCAGTCAAAAGCTTTGTGTCTTTTTACGCATGGATCAGCTTTGATCACAGCCAGAAGTCTTGTTTGGATTACCCGTTAAAACATTATATACAGTATATGTTTAAATTAGCATAACTGTATGAAAGAATTGCCACCAGCAATGTACTCCAACCAAGAAACAGCACACATACATACATACATTTTTCTAAACTAGCCATTCAAGAGACTCAAATATGATACCTGCCAACGTTGCATCTTTGCAGCCGGTTCTTGAGGGATGCTACCAAGCACGAGACGAACTGCAAAGTGGAGCAGCTCTGTCAAGCTTTAGCGTATTAAACAGGATTAGCAGCTATATTGGGATTTAAGTCTCTCGTCCTATTACTCTTCTGGTCACATTTTGAATACTGCCTTGCAAATTAATGAGAATCCCACCTAAGCTTCAGAAATGCTCTTCTCCATGCGCTGCTTCAGGCCAAACAAAATATTCTGCACAAGCTTGCAGGGGAAACTGAGGCAGCACTATCAGGAAGGAACATGCAATGGAAGAGAAAACAGCTGTACAGAGAAGAATGTACCTTTGAAGCAACAATAACCTCCTCTGCAGAGCTTGAAATTACAGTACTATCATTTTTAGATTACAACTCCCAGGATTTGCCCATGATATTCTCCTCATAAAAAGGCAAAAGGCCTCGTTTCACGTTGCTCGAACAGCACCAGAAATTGGAAACTTTAGGGTTTTGGGAGCACAACTCCCAAAACTGACTGTGCTGATAGAAAGATTCTGAGAGTTAAACTCCAAAAAAGTAACTTCTCCAAATGTTGGCTCTGCTGCAATAGGCAGGCCTGACAGGCAAAGCACAGCATGACTCATCTTGTCTATGTGCTCCCCTGAGCTCAAATTCTTTACTCAAAATACTGATCTTTCCTGATGCCTGAACAGGGAGATGGCTTCCCCTTGTGTACCATTCAAAAGGAAAAGATCTGCTAGCCAGAATGCTGCAATGGTCATCATGGCACATTTGATGTCATCTTAACAATGTGTTCTATTTGGATCCAGTTGTTTTGCTCTTGAGTCCAGTAACTCAGACACAAGGTAAATTAATACTTCTTAAAGAGGTCAAGTCTGAAGTATATAGCAAAAATAAAAACAAAACAAAATGTAGCATCTTAAATATTAACATGCCACAAGAGCTTAAGCCAGGAGTTCTCAACCTTTTTAAGCTGGGGGCCAGGGCAGGCTCCCTCAGACAGCTTCAGGGGCTGGGCAGCCATTTTATCCTTCCTCCACTATATCACACTTCCTGGTGTGATGGAAGCAGGGAAGGGGCATCTGGCCCACGGGCCACAGGTTGAGCATCCCTGGCTTAAGCTTAGGTTGTATAAAACAATGATACTCATAGTGCTTCATGGCTGTCAAACGCGGAGCACTCTGAAACAGGATCCTTATTCTTGAGAGGAAAGTACTTGAAAAAATCTACGGACCAGTCCAAGATCCATATACTGTACTAGGGAATGGAGAAAACACTATAATATAGAGTTGGAGCAACTCTACAAGGAGCCTAACATTGTTGAACTGATAAGAAGTAGATTTGAATGGGAGGGAAGTGGTGAGAATAGAAGAGTGGTAGCTAAAGATAGTGACAGATTTTATTCCATCGGGCAAGAGGGCTGCAGTGGCTCAGTGGTTAAGAAGTTTGCCTTGTTATCCAGAAGGCCAGCAAGTTGGCAGTTCGAGACCTGGGTAAAGCATGATGGTTTGAGCACTCGTCTCTGTCCCAGCTCCTGCCAACCTAGAAGTTTGAAAGCAAGAAATTGCAAGTAGATAAATAGGGACCACTTTAGTGGGAAAAGATCTTGGGGACATGAAAGGATCCTCATTCAGGCATCCCCTGAGCAGAGTTTCTCCAGCAAAAAATCATTCAACCCAGAATAATCTCTAACACATTATCATCATCATCATCATCATCATCATCATCATCATCATCATCATCATCATCATCATCATCATCATCATCATCATCATCAAACAGGAGACCAGTGAGAAGATGTAGGAAGAACTGGATAGGATGGATCTCCTACAGATCCGGGAAGCTTGGGAGAACTGGAAATAGATTGCAGAGGAGAGGGATCGATGGAAAGCCTTATTTGTGACATCACGTGGCCCTCTGGTCCTGACCGCATGATGATGGTAACTTAAAGATTAACTGATTTATTTCAGTGTGACCTTTCATGGGTCACAGTCAACTTCCACAACCATCAAACACGCTGATAGTGATCAAATCAAGGATAGGGAGCAAAACGTCATCATTTTCTCAGGCTGATCTCAAGGCTTGGAAAGTTATCCCAAGGAGGCAGAATAAAAGAGGAAGCCGTGCTCTGGGACCCACATCTAAAATTCTAAGAAGAAGTTGCATGCAAAGGGACTGGCCCAGACAATATTCAGAAAAATGGTTTATCTCCAGTATGCTTAAATTTACGGCTGCTTCGTTTAGAACAGACAAGTTCTGACACAAAAACACCACATGCATTGCAAGAGCTGATCTAATTTAACAGGAACAAAAAAAATAAACAAACCCTGCTGGAAAAACGTGAGTGTCCACCTCTGATACAGTCATGTACCTCTGGCGTAAAGACAGGAATGCTGGTCTTGAAGAGTTGCAAGTTCTACTTCCCACTTAGACATTAAACTGACTGGGTTTTCTCTCTTTCAGCCTAGTACATTCAGATGGGTGATGTGAAGGTAAATGTGGGGAGGAAAAGAACCACATGTTGCCTTGAGACTTGCTGCAGATATAAATCTAAAAAACAGATATTTTCAAGTCTTTAAAGTCCTACAGTGTTTTTTATTTTATTTTGTTTATTTTGTTTTGTTTTGTTTTCTGATATATTTTCAACTGTTAAGTAAAGAGCAGGTGAAGACTCTAGCTTCAACCACAGGAATGGTAGGTGTTTTTCCCCACTCTTTACCTTCTCCTCCAAAGCATATGGATATGAGCAAGGACACTCAAAGAGAGAGCAGAACAAAGAGTCCCCACCAAAGCCTGTCCCATGAGTCTGTGCATCTGGGCAATGAGTAAGTCAGGAGCAAGGGTGGAGGAGGAGAGTGAAGAGAGGAAAAGTTGATGGTTCAACATGGAGTGGGAGCTAGAGAGAAGGATGTGTGGAAAGACTACAATAGGAACCCAACCCCTCTGCCCGCTCCTTAAGGACAAGCACTCTGACTAATTTCAACATCCTTCAAGAAAACAGAAGTGCTGATTTGACACAGTAATTTGAAACTATCTTATTAAAAGGTCAGATAATGCACATGTCCACACACATAGAAACATTGGAAGTGAGCTGTTTATTGGAAAAGTTGTTTTACAACATCTGTGGAAAAGCATATCTCAAGCCTACCTATTGGACTAAGAAACCCGGTCAAAATGAGGAGACCCAGTTTCAGTTTGTACTAAGATGCCTTTGCACACTGTCTGTCTCACACCTTCCCTTTCTTTTTTTAGAACAAGGGTTCCCAACCTACGGCCTGTAGGCTGGATCATCTGGGCCCCAGGCCAAATTCATCCGACTCCCGGGCCAAATTGCCACCAACGCCGGAAGTGCCCGGACGTCACTGGAAGTGGCAAAATCACCACGTCTTCGCACCAAAGTGCCACGAATATGTGGCAAAAAAAATCAAAAATGGCTTTGAAAGGTTTCTCCCTCACTCTCTCCTCCAAGGGAAGTATCAGAGGTGGGGAAAACAACAAGAAACACAGCGCAAATGCATGCGCCACCGCCGGGAAGAGCCAGCTAAGTGAGGGTTAGGCCCCTGACAGGAAAAGGTTGAGAACCCCTGCTTTAGAACAATCTCAGGTTCTGCCATTACAAGTGACCTAGCCTTTGAGCCAGGCATATTCAGGGGGGAATATGATGTGGTTTGCAGTGAAGTTTAAGTAACAGAGAAGAACAACCTCAACATATTGTAATGTAATGTAATGTATTGTCTGTAAGCTTCCCTGAGTCGCCATGGCGAGTGGGTGGCAATATAAATGTGAACTAATAAATAAATAATAAATAAATAAATAAAGAAGAGGACTCCTCAGACCCACAGTACTGTTCAAACTTTCTCTATCCATAACATGAAAGAGAAGTAGAAAGGTGCTACAACCTCCACCCCTGAGGTCACAAGCACAGCTTGGCCTAATTCCTTGATACACGCAGCATGACATCAATGCAGGAACTGCTATACGGTTACAGACACCAACAGCTACATGTACCTACACGCTCCACGCACATAGATCCAACCACTCCTCCCCTCCAAGTGTAGCAGGTACACAATATGAAGTTCCGATTAAGGCTCAAAGTATATCAAGATACAGTGGGCTTGTCCACCTAAAAAGGCAAAATCTTTTTCCACCTTAGACATACAGCATTCTCCAGTTACAGTTTGAAATGGATTTTCTGAAATAAGCCTATTTGTAAAGCAGGGGTTTCCAACCTAAGGCCTGCAGACCACATCTGGCCTACAATGCCATTTCATGTGGGGGGCCCACCCCTCCAAGGGCATTTGAGGAACAAAATGGCCACCTCCTTCAAAGCTGTTAGGACAAAATGGCCATCACTACCCCATCCTGCAGGCAGGGCAAAATAGCCGTCTGGTCCTCAAAGCTGACGGAGAGAGCATGACCCGGCCCCCAGCTTGAAAAAGTTGGGAACCCATTCTAAAGTGTGGAGACAGTACAAAATTTTGTGGCATTTTAGCTGTAATTAGGACTATTAATATCTTTTTTTTTTTCATTAAAGAAATGAAGATGACGTTAACCTTGGGATAGATGCAATACTCAGGTATCCCAGGACAACAAAAATGTTATTTTGGGAAGGAAAGACATACCACTCTCTGCCCCTTATTTAGGCTACTTCTGTGTAGAATAAAAATTAAGAGTGAAAGATCAGGACTAAAAATCCACTAAAATGTTTTTTGAGGATACTTTAGGATAAGAGTGGGCAAGACACCGTAATTTACTACTGGATTTTAGCCAACGAGAGTAGCAATAACAATAGCAATTATACTTCTATACCACCCCATAGCTCTAAATGCACTCTCTGAGTGGTTTATATGTTAATTAGCATTTTGCCCCCAACCTCAGAAGGATGGAAGGCTGAGTCAACCTTGTGTCCCGTCAGGATTGAACTTACAACATTTTGGCTGTAGTACAGCAGTTTAACAAATACAACATCAGGGCTCTGATCTGGCCCACTGAATCAGAGGTCATAAGTTCCATTGATTCAATGGATTTCAGCCATTGCCTGCAGACTGCAAGCAGCCCTTGGTCCATTTCTGCTGCTCCCCACCTCCCTCAAACGCGCAGGTAGGTTGGATCTGGAAGCAGCAGATGGTCGAGGACGCTCCCACCCACTGACCTCCAGGCCCCGCCATCCTCACCCGGCAGAGGAAAAAGTGCTGCTGGCTGCAGGCGGTTGGGACGCTTTCGCTCATGTGAAAACATAATAAAAACAGTGTTGCCATTGCCGCCGTACTCCTGCCCGTAGCCCTCCTGGCGGAGGAAGAGAACACAGCTGTTGGAGGGCCGGCAACCAATAAGAACAGCGATAAAAACTATGCCACGGCCAAATGATACTCTATTGTATTGTTACATTTTACTGTTATATTTTACTGTATGATATTCTATTCCATTGCACTGTTATATTTTATTGTTATATTTTATTGTACTGTATTGTTGATGTGTTGAGATTTCTGTGAACCGCCCTGAGTCACATATGTCAAGTGGGCGGCATAAAAATCCAATAAATAAATCAAATCGATCAAAAATAAAATAAAATAGCACTGCTAAAAGTGATACATTTTCACCAATTTCAGCGGAGGGGTATGACACTAATGCAGCCTACACATACACACAAATACATCCCAAGTTGCTCTCTATGGCCTTTGCCCAAGAGCAGGAAGGCAGCTTCAAAATGAGGAGATTGGGCAGGACTACAAACAGCATCCATTTCGGCTTCCAAGCTTAGAAGTGAATAAAAGTGCCATCAAACCCCAATAGCTGCTTTCACTCCAGAACACAGAGGGGACTATTCATGTTTTGCATTTAGGGCAAGGGACACAAACAAGGAGTATTTTTGGATTTGACAAGCTGACTTAGTGAGTCACTATGTGATCTCAGGAAAGTCACTTGACTTTCTTGTGGTTCTGTCCACCCCTCAAAAGGACAAGAAAAGGGGGTCAAAGACAGGTCGAAGATGAGGAACCAAACAAAACTAGGCAAAGAAAGTTTCCCCATCAACCCTGGACAGAGAGAATCAACTCCAGAGCAGCCATTTTAAGGGACCCAACACTCAAAGTGCTCGTCTTGTGTTCCTGCTGACATATAAATACTTACACTTCTTTTTTTCTCTGCAGTAGCCTCTTCAGCAGCTTTCTGATATCTTTATGGGAAAAGTGAAGGGGGGGGGGAGAGAGAAAGAGACAATTTTATTATTATTTATTAATTTTATTTGTTCAAATTTATTTATCTCCCTCCTCACCGAAGTGACCCAAGGCGATTTTACAAACATAAAACCACCAATAAACGGTTCAAACCCCCCCTTTAAAAGATTTTTAAAAATCAAGTTAAAAATTAAAAAGTTAAAACAGGTTAAAAATTAAAACTAAGTGCTACGATTAAAAGCTTTTGAATTCCATTTTTTCGCCATATGAAATTGACACCAAGCTGGCATGCCTTTCAATAAAGTCTAACCTCTGAAATGACCAATAAGGCGTTTTTGAGAGGAAAGGAGGCAGTGTGGAAAAGGAAGTCTGGCATCAGAAAACTTAAATCCCAAAAAAAGATAATGAAACAAAGGTGGCTCTTAAAGTTTATAAAGTAAATATTTATTGTGCTATGAAACTTTAAAAGACCAAAAGACCAATTTATATACAGTATAATTTTAATGGACAAACAACTGGGCTAAACCTTCATTTATCTGACAACATAGCTTCTGATCCCCTCAAAAGATTATTCTACAATACATCTGACAGTCTCCTAGAATGCTGAAGGGCGCATAGTTGTTTTGTATTAATAGACCTGACCCTCTGCAAATTCCTTTGAGCCACACTTCAAATTATTTATAAACCAATTAAACAGGAAACTAACTGTTTGGAGAAGGAGATTAAATCCCAGTGGACTCTGACTGGAAATTTTCAAAAGCTTTCAAGCCAGCGTTGTAGTTGAACACAGGCTGTTCTGCTTTCATAAACTGAAACCAGTCATTGATCCTAACATGGCCTATTTTGGCTTGGGAATCTAATTATGTAGTCTTATTTGCATAATATGGAAATGTCCATGTAATGGGAAATCCATATGGCTTTTTCAAGTTACAGTAAAACCTCAGATAAAACTAAAACCTGGTTCCACAAGTCTTGGTGTTATACGATTTTTAGTGTTATCTGATGCATGTTAAAATCCTATGGGATCCACAGAGATACACTGTAACCACACAGGCTTTAGCGGTTGTTATCTGATGCATTCCATAGGATCTTAATGTTATCCGATGCAATTCTTCCCCCCAGATTCCTTAATGTTATGTGATTTTCGTGTTATTCGATACTAATGTTATATGAGGTATTACTTGTATTAATATTAAGCACATTAATTGTTGCCTTTTCCCCCTCCCAATATGTTTCAGCCTTGGCACGATTAACATAGCAACTGCTGATCTGAGAGAACTAATGTACTGTACAGTACTGAACTTGCAAACAGAGACCTTAGTTCAAATCACTGCTTAGTCACAAAGCTCAGCTGATATCCTTGAGCCAATCAATCATTTCCAGTCATTTCTTCTTAAAGGGTTTGTTTTGGAATACAATGGAGAGAGAACATATTTAAAACGTCCATATACATTCCTGGGGCATAAAAATAAATAACATTTTGTCACAAGGATAGGTTTCAAGTGATATATTATTGAGTTGGTGGTTGGGTTTTTAACATAACTTTTTACTTATTCTTCTTATTGTGCCGTATCCCATTCCGAATACTGGCGATCATCATGGCAATCTTCAGCCATGAAGATTGTCCTGCGAATAGAATGCAGTGGCCTTCTGTTTGCCTTCTGCATCGCAAACCACTGATCCAGTTTTGCAAGTCACTTTCTGGCCCTGAGCCCTTTTGGCATGCAAAGTCCTCAACAACCTCAGGTCACTATTGATGAAGCTGCTGCCTTCCATCAAGATGGATTCAAGTGAAATTTAATCCACTTGGGGACCATCACCCTTCCCCATGGACTTTGTCAATCAAGGCCATTAGTCCTCCAGGTTGTTATGTTAGTTAACCACTGCCTGATAATCTGTGTTGAGTCGCTGGCTGTGTGGTCTACTCTATTACCATGGCAGGATTAACCTGGCCAGACTGGTAATTTTTTACTGATGTAAAACAAAAGGAATAGAATTCATAGCACAGCTTAAATTTTTACTTTTCAGGCTATATAGAACCATTCAGCCAGAATAGTTCTTGATTATGCTAGCTGGAAACTGCAGTTGAAATTTTTCAATTTGCCAATCTTAGCTTTATAATTACAAATACAGTCAAACCTCACATAAAGAGCGCCTTGCTTAAAGAGTAACTCGCTTAAAGAGCAGAATTTTCTCTGAATGTTCGCTTTGCTTAACAAATAAAACCAACCAAAAACTCGCTTAACAAATAAATTGGGGTTCGCAATCCCCCCCACAATTGGTCATTTACAATGGTGTTTCGCTTAAAGAGCAAACTCGCTTAAAGAGAAATCCTGTGGAACGCATTATGCTCTTTAAGCAAGGTACCACTGTATACCATTTTTATGAGGTGTGAGATCCACTTAATTCAGTATGATATCTATCTGTGTAACTAATTCAAAGAGCTGAAGCCTGTGGAATTAAAAATGAAACTTGATGTTTCTGGAAGGCTGCAGAATCATAGATTCATAAAACTATTATAGAGTTTGAAGGCACACCAAGAATGACTGAGCCACATCTCACCAAAGCAGGGCAGGAAAATGCATAAATACACAGGTTGGGCAATTTCCACTTCTGTATATCTACTCCCATAAACGCCTATGCCTGTGTTTTCTGCCATAGTTTCACTGCTTTTTATGCACTGTTTGGAAACAGATCTGCACCAAGACTTCAGACATTCACAATCCAGTTAGGGACTAAGCATTCCTACAAGTGAAACAAACAAATCCTACAAGTCTTGCCAAACAAATGGTCAAAACAGTAACTGTACGTTATGTCATAAATCCCTGGCTTTAAAAAGGGCTAGGGACCTATTTGTTAAAAAGAAGACACTGACAAAAAAAATTGAAAGCTGAAAGCTGATAGACTAAATAGTTATATGGTGGCATATAGGTGCCTATTTAGTCAACTAGGTACGTAATATAGCAAACCTTGCCAAGTCCCAAAAGATTCCGGGTTTTTTAAGAGGCTTGGTTACCACACCCATGACTAATGGTTACCAACAGCCTTTCCTCTGCATTTCATGTTTAAACAATCTTTTAGCCTTCTGCACATAAGTACTGTACAGTATTTTGTTACTAACTATCCTTGCAAAGCCATTGTTCAACAGTATATTCTCAACAAAATGGGACACTGCGCCAATGTGCTGCAAATCACTATGGACTTGGTGTCATTTCTAAGTTTCTTTTCCCTGTGTGATATACAGTATTACTACTCCGGTGTCCCAAGCAATCTGTTCCTGGGTGTGGTACCAATACAGTGGGTTTAGGATATACTGTACTAGTAATGGCTATCAGTGGGAGTATCTTATACCTCATAAGAAATTGGTATACAGGTATTTGTAATTATAAAGCCAAAGTTGCCAAATTCAAAAATGTCAGCTGCAGTTTCCAGTTAGCATAAGGGCTCTTTCAAATACCACGTGACCTAAAATTGGGCACTTTTTGACTCCCTCCCCCATTACCTTTGACCGACACCCCCTCCCCCCCAAAATCAAGTGGTTTCTCAGCTAAATAAGAGAAATAGCATGGAAAATTAGTGTTATCCAGAACATTTTTTACTTGCAAACTCCCAGGGAAATCCAAAAGTAGAAAGGTATTCTCTCCCCTTTCGGAGTCAAGTGACTTCACACTGAACCCCCCTCTCCCCTGTAATTTCTGATGGCTTTTGGTCGACTACCTCCCCCCCCCCCGGTCATGTGGTATTTGAACACCCATAATCAAGTTCCACTACTTTGATTAGTAAAGTTCTTTTCTTGCCCCTGACATTCATTTTAAGCAAGTACCTGCTCCCTCTTCCTGTTTGTTTTCTTGCATCCATTGTTTTGTTGAAAGTCTCTTTTTTTCCCCTCTGACCTTCAACCAAGCAACAAATATGGAGAATCTCCACATGCTGGAGACTTCATTATCTTTCCATCTAACTGTTAGTATAAATGGTAACTGTAAGTAAAGTTACTTTTTTCTTCTTTAAATCTTTCTAAAGTGATTTTAACATACAAAGCGCTAGTTTGTGTAGGGCAGTTGTTCTCAACCTTTTTGAGCCAGGGGCGGGGTCACGCTCTTTCAGGCAGCTTTGGGGGCTGGATGGCCATTTTGCCCTTTCTCCACCACATGGCACTTCCAGGTGTGGTGGAGGCAGTGGGGGGGGCACATGAAATGGACTGCAGGTTGAAAATCACTGGTGTAGGCCAGCGTTTCCCAACCTTTGGTTTTTGGACTTCAATTCCCAAAAGTCGAAGACAATTCCCCAAAGCACTGATCAGCCAATGTACTGACTAAGGCCTCTGGGAATTGAAGTTCCCCTGTAGAGTGTGGGACCCACATTGGGAACCATTGGTGTAGGGAAAACCAAGAAGGGGGAAGTTACTGAAACTAAGCTGATCTCTCCATGTGTTTGTGCTGTTGCTGTTTTTCTACCTCAAACACTAACAAAAATACCGGTAACCTAAATTCCTCACTATAAGAAAGGAACATCCCAGAACTGATCCCCTCCTATTACCATGCAGGGAAAATGTCACTAGAATAGAAGCTTTTTATACTAGCCCAACTTTTCCAATCTTTTCACAGCAGTTGATCTCAGTCAATATGGCAAGATTTTGTAGCAGGTTTAACTCTACTATGAAACAAGTAAGGTGGACCAACCTCTGTCAGCAATCTCAGAGTAGGGGGTAGAAGAGGCACATCCTCTGGCCTATCCACTCAATAGTTCCAACACTGCCCTGAGCCCTGAGATAGAAGAAGAACTTGGGATAGGTCTCTTTTGGGACTGTAATTCTTGGAATGGCCCCATTAGCCATAACCCTACTTTCGGCAGGATTCAGAGAGCTGTAAACCTCCAAAAAGGTGAGAAAAGAAATGCAGGTTCTCCTGTCATCCCTCCTTTTTTCTCAATGGCCTGAAACTCTTGGGCAGGAAGAAAGACAACATTGTCTTTTAGGAGCATGTGTTTCTGTATGTGCATTCCTCTCATGTGCAAAGAGCTGTCTGCACCTTTGATTATGAGATACTCCAGCAGAACAAAGTTTTCTCCTCCCCCCACCCCACCCAAAGCTGGTGTTAAAGAGCTGCTTGATCAATGTTGGCTTTCCAAGGCAAAATGGGGTCACTTTCTCCTAAAATCTTATTCTGTATCTGCATCATTTAGGGCTGGCAGGCAAATCAATGCAGGGGCAGGGTTGCTTTGTTAACTGAGGGAGAGGACAATGAAAAAGAAAAGATATATACTGTACTGTATAACTATTCAGAGCAAAAGGGAGATGAGAGTGAAGTTTGGGGCTGCTTTTTAATAGTGTGAATCTCTTGATAGAGATGTGCCACATCTCTCATTTGCAACAAGCTTGGAAGAGGCAGAAAGATAACTCCAGTTACATTGTGCTGTAGCAGCTAGAAGAGTTCATTTCAAGCACTGAGAATCAAGACATAGCCTTGAAATCTGGACTTCAGTCCAAAGGCTCACCTTTAGACCAAGCAGGGTAACGTATTGACCAAGGAGGAGACTTAAACCACCACCACCCCCAATTACAAGATTGCACCCCTCTGCTCCAGTCAGAAACCCCTCATGGAACTACTAGTTGAAGCAAATCTAAACGCCTGCCTTTTCTGGATGACAACTGTTTCTCCTTCACACACATCTGGAATTACAAAGGTCAAGGCTCCTGAATGCAGGTGACTAATTTATTACTATTTTATTTTAATACAAAGGAGAGTCACTCGTAAAATTCTATGCCTCAGGTGTACAAGCAAGGTTTCCATTCTTGATTCTATGCACCTTGTCTTGACATAGGGCGGGGTACCACTTGTTAATCCACCTAAGGCAACAAAGCATGTTGGCCCAGCCCATTTTTTAAATCTTAATCTGCAGCTACTTATGGGATGTTTTTGAAGGAGTCTATTCCACCCTCCCAATGCTTATCCACTACTTGCGGCGGATTACCATAGTCAGGATTAACTATTAAATACAGCAGAATTTCATTGTCAACAACAATGGGGGTAAGCAATAAAGAGATAAGCAAAAATATCACAGAGGAAATTGTCTGTCTCTGTTTGGTCAAATGTCTACAGAAATAAAAACGATTTAACAATACAGTGGAACGTTGCAAGCATGGGGGAACGGTAATCGATAGCAACAAACATTCAAGGTTTAGGCATAACTGCTAAAAAGACTTTTTTATGGTTGAAAATCAGAGACCCCAGAATGGAACTACGTATTAGTGATGGCTTAGTGGTTAAGACACTGAACTTGATGACTGGAAGGTCAGCAGATCAAGACCGGAGTGCTGCATGATGGGGTGAGCTCCCATCTCTGTCCCAGCTCCTGCCAACCTAGCAGTTCAAAAGCAAGAAGTTGCAAGTAGATAAATAGGTACAATTTTGGTGGGAAGGTAAACAGTGTTCCATGACTGGCTTTTGAGCAAGGGCAACCTTTACCTTTACTGTATCTCAATGATTCTGGACTTGCAGCCTCTGACCCAGCCCCCAACACTGACTGGGTTGAAAAGGAGCCTCCATGGCCTGGCCAGCTCTAGCTTGGTCTCGAGGGATATGGACATACTGGGTGGGGTTGAGTTTGGGAGGTTTTTGTGCATTATTTATGAAGTATTTTTGAACTGTTTTATAATGACTTGAACTGTGATTGGGGATGCTTTGAAATGTCTTTGACTTTTTTTTGTGATGCCATATCTTGTAACTGTGATATATTGTTTTTTGTTATTGTATACTTTGTAACTTTGTTAGCCACCCAGAGTCGCTTGGCGAGTGGGGCGGCATACAAGTCTAATAATAATAATAATAATAATAATAATAATAATAATAATAATAATAATAATAATAATAATAATAATAATAATAATAATAATAATAATAATAAGGCAGAACATATCACAAAGAACTTTCCCCCTTCTGCTGACAGTAAGCCTCAAAAATAACACATTAAATAACTAAAAATTTAGTCGTGAAACCTCAAAATGCCTCACACTGCCTTATGGCTCTAAACTAAACTTGATTACCAACAGCTATGCTCTAAGAGTGACACCAATCCCATAATCCCTCAAAAGCAAATAAAACATTTTAGCTTGTATCTTGTTCAGGGGCACTTTTAAAAATGTCTATGTCTCAGTGACAATAATAATTTTGTGTCAGAAATTATTCTGGGTTGAAAGAATTTTTGCTGGAGAAACTCTGCTCAGGGGACATCCGAATGAGGTTCCTTTCATGTCCCCAAGAAGTGGTTTCTATTTATCTACAATTGTGCCTCGCTTAAAGAGCATAACGTGTTCCACAGGATTGCTCTTTAAGCGAGTTCGCTCTTTAAGCGAAACACCATTGTAAGTGACCAATTGTGACTTCTGGTGGTGGTGGGGGATTGCGAACCCCAATTTATTTGTTAAGTGAGTTTTTGGTTGGTTTTATTTGTTAAGCGAAGCGAACATTCAGATAAAATTCTGCTCTTTAAACGAGTTATTCTTTAAGTAAGGCGCTCTTTTTGCAAGGCTTGACTGTACTTGCAATTGCTTGCTTTGATCTGCTAGGTTGGCAGGAGCTGGGACAGAGATGGAAGCTCACTCTGTCATGCAGTACTCGTGTCTCAAACTTCTGACTTGCTGGCCTTCCAGCTAACAAGGCGAGCTTCTTAACCACTAAGCCACCACAGCCCTTATCTCTCAGTGATAAACCATACTTTCTCTCAGTCTCCATTATCCAATATGATGCTATTGCTAAAGTATTGATAAAATTATTACAATACAGTATATACATTTCAAGGGCCAGCAGGATTTCAACAAAAAGAAATAAAAGAGGAAGCAAAAGGATGTTTTGGGGAAACCTAAGGTTTGTAGAAGTACCCAAAGCAGTGGTTCTCAACCGTTTTATGCCCCCTCAGACTACTGGTGGTTAGACTTCCCCAATGGCTGCTGCCGCCAACACTCCCCCTTCTCATGTCACCAGTCCAGCCTGCAAACACTCTCTCTCTCTCACACACACACACACACACACCGCTGCTTCCCTGCTTACTGGCCTGCTGTGAGTGAACGGAGAGCACCTGCCTATCCTTGCCTGTGTTCAGCCAGAGCAGCACCCAGGAAAGACGCAGGTGGCCACATGCGTCTGCCAGCGGCGATGCTGTCCTTGTTATCTCTGCCTGTCTTATTGTGTCCCCAACGCCACTCCTGTGCTACTATGGAGCACAGATAGGGACACGCCAAGTCAGGCAGAGGGGAAAGGGGGCAGCGGCAGCAGGAGCAAGGGCCGGATGGACTGGCAACGCGGGCTGTAGGTTGAGAACCCCTGACCTAAAGGTTTACGAGAAAACATGAAGGGAATATTGGGGATTTTTGGTTAGTTAGCAAAGTATGAGGTAGAAAAAGTAACAGCAGCATAGAAAATGTGCAGATATTTACCCAGTTTCATCACTGCCCTCCTCCTTGGTTTCCCCTACACAAACTAGCATTTGATATAATAAAATCACTCTAGAAGCATTTAAAGTATGAAAAAGTATCTTTACTTGCACTTACTACAGTTACACTCAGAAGAACTGAAAAAATAAAACAGAGTGTCCACATGTTTATAGAATCTCTATACTTGTTGCTCAGTCAGAGAAAAAAAGAAAAGAATTAACAATAACAAAAACAAGCAAGAAAAATGAACAGGAAGAGGAGGTGGGGGCTAGCCTCAAATGCCAGAGGTAGGAAAAGAACTTTACCAATTAAGTGGCAAAAGGCAATCATATTAAGCTTTCAGCTCTCTCCCACTGATACAGAAAGTTAGTGCATGCAAAACTGCTATTATCCTAACAGGGAATTGGCTGATTGTAAACTACACTAGTACCCCAGATAATGTTATGACTTGGTTCCACAAGTCTCGTCGTTATCTGGTTTTTAACATTGTGCGATACATTGATCACACAATGTTAAAAAAAAGGCCTGTTTCCCTGGAGGCTGCAGCAAGCCAGAACATCGGGATTTGAATCCTGACATTTTGGCTTGCTGCAGCCTCCAGGGAGGTGGGGGAACTTTGGAAAGAGCTTGGATCGGGTCTCCCCACCTCCCTGGACCCGACGGGGTGGTGGTGGTCAGAGATCCCAAAATTGGTTTTAAAAAAAACCAACTTTTTTTTACCAATTTTGGGGTCTCTGACCCCCCCCACCGGGTCTAGGGAGGTGGGGAGACCCGATCCAAGCTGTTTCTGGGCTTCCCCGACATCCTCAGCCAGTGCAGCAAGCCAGAATGTCGGGATTCGAACTCTGTCAATCTGGCTTGCTGCACTGGCTGAGGATGTTGGGGAAGCCCAGAAACAGCTTGGATCGGGTCTCCACACCTCCCTGGACCCAGCAGGGGAGGGGGGGTCAGAGACCCCAAAATGGTAAAAAAATGAAAGTTTTTTTTAACCAATTTTGGGGTCTCTGACGACCACCACCACCCCGCCGGGTTTAGGGAAGTGGGGAGACCCGATCCAAGCTGTTTCTGGGCTTCCCCGACGTCCTCAGCCAGTGCAGCAAGCCAGAATGTCAGGGTTCGAATCCCGACATTCTGGCTTGCTGCACTGGCTGAGGACGTCGGGGAAGCCCAGAAACAGCTTGGATCGTGTCCCCTGCCTGCTCCAGAGAGATCAGAGGAACCGATCTACAGCCGCAGGGTGGCTGGGGAAGCTGACGGGGACACCCTGTCAGCTTCCCTAGCCACCCACCCTTGCCTCCGCAGCTGTGGGGTGGCTGGGGAAGCCGACGGGCGAGCCCCCCGTCAGCTTTCCAGCCTCCCCATCCCTGCCTCCATAGCTGCAGGGTGGCTGGGAAGCTGAACGGAGAACCCCGTTCAGCTTTCCAGCCTCCCTGCTGCTAAGAACGACTGTATCGGATAACGTTAAAAATCACGTTATTCGATACAAGATTTTTCCGAAAATCTTGTAACGTTATGCGGTTTTAGCGCTATACAATACTCGCGTTATCCGGGGTATTACTGTATCTGCTGAAATGTCCCTGTCATACCAGCTAGGGTTGCTGAAAGGCCGGACTACTGCAACCACCAATTTCTTTCCATTCAACTCCCACCCCCTCACCCTCCTTCAGAAACCTTAATTTCAACTTCTGTCTCTCTCAAGATTCCAGCACTTCCTGAAAACACTTCAAGGTGGAAAAACATTTGGCAAGCTCTCTTCTCTCCTCACTTAGTTACCATGAAGTTTGTTTCCCTTGTTCAGTAAAAACATGTCATGGCTCCACAGTTCTCTAGCCATTCCTCTCTGCAAAGGAACATAATTCTGATACATAGAGGCTCAGTTCTGACATCACAACAAATCATGGTTTACTTAAATAACATTAGCATACAGTTTGTCTGTTAACCAACTGTAATAACAGGAGTTGATCTAATGACAGAAGTCAGTATAATATAGAACTGTGATGGCAAACCTTGGCACTCCAGATGTTCTTGGACTTCATTTACCAGAAGCCCAAGCACCCTGTGAATCCACACAAATGGGTTTACTGCAATTCACCAGGCCCACACTGCCCTCATCGCTCCCGGAAGCAGAAGTAAAACGTGTGTTTTACTTCCACTTCTGGATGGGTGCATTTTACTTCCGCTTTCAGGAGTGACGAGGGCAGCGTGGGCTGGATGAATCGCAGTAAACCCATTCATGTGGATGGATTCACAAGGTGCTTGGGCTTCTGGGAATTGAAGTCTAAGAATATCTGGAGTGCCAAGGTTCACCATCACTGCCCTAGATGAATTAAGCAAGGAAGGGCCAAGAGAGTGACAAAACTTACTTGGAGAACCTTTCCATTAAAGTTGAGGACTTGTTGTTGACAAGGGACAACTCTTTGGCAGTGATCCTCAGAGAATGTGATGCCCATTGCCTTCTGTTGAAAGGAGATGACTCCATCTTGAAATGCAGTTGTGACTAGAAAAGGAGGGAAAAAAGACTCATTGTACACAAAGCATTCTTCCTTCTCCTATAATTTCAAAAATTATTTTCACTTTGCAGCCTCTAAGTGACTGTTTGCACTCAGACCGTAAAAAGGCCCAGTTGGTTTCATGCGTGATCCTCTGGGAAATGCTTGAAATGATCTAAGGTTTAATGTTAAGAATTAGCCAAATCTTCTTAACATGAGGTCTAGCTGCAAGTAAAAGAGCACTACCATAGAGGGAATAATTTGTACTTTAGAGAATTCCTTTCTACCCAGTATAGTTTATAATATGGAAACCTATGCTTCTCTCCTCTCCTAAAGTACTACTGATATTCTGCCTGTGTCTACCAGGTCTCATGGCAGAGAATAAAGTTTAAGGGGACTGCTATGCTTCCTTGAGTCTCCAAGCAATGAGAGAAATCTCATGGTATGTACAGCTCAAGAAGGGGGATGTTTGATTTTGTATGTGATTTGGCTTAGCACTTCCCCCATCCTTACTCCCAAATAGCACCCAGGCTCACTAGTTCAATACAAAGATGTCTGATTGTGTCTCATGTTTCTGCAATTTCAGCACACTATAAAACCAGGAGCAAGGGGAAAGGACTAGAATAGGAGGAAATCCACATTGCACACACACCTATCTGTTATCTGTGTCTTTTCTCACTTATACTATCGTATTTAGCAATTGATACATAAGGACCATTCTAGAAACAAAGCTGAGGCTATAATAATTTTGACATATTATGAGAAGATAACAGACTCACTACAAAAGAGAATAATACAGTGTCCCAAAAGTTGCTGTATATAGGGAAAACTGAGTCACCTCAGCAAGTGGGCGGCAATATAAATCTGAACAATTAAATAAATAAATAAATAAATAAATACAGATATCTTGGAATGTGTTCACCATGAGTAGAGGAGAAGACTTCGTGTGTGTTTAGAAAGAGGTAGAGAATATTTTGTAAACAATTGGGATGAATATTTTGTACATGGAGGTACATTTAGCTACATTTTCCCTATGTTTGGTGACTTTTGGGAAACCCTGTTTAGGAACTAGGAAAAGTAGAAGACCTAACGCAAAGTGGCTTGGCTCCACAAAGGAAGTTATGGCCTTGTGTTTTCAAAACCTGAGCAGGTCTTAATGACAGAATATCCTGGAGACCATTAATCCATACAAAACCCATTCATTAGAAACAACTCAGCACCATATATGTAGCATCAAGATAAGGACCAGCTTTTGCAACATTTTGAAGTCTTCAATTTCAAGTTTCAGAATTCTCAGGGATGTGACACCAATGAGCTCGTAACCCTTTTCCTGATCTCCCTAAGAAGTTAAAATAAATTTCTAGTTGTGCAAAAACCTCAAGCAAAAAGGCAGCCACTCTCAAAACATTCCCTAGCAATGGTGGCGAACCTTGGCACTCCAGATGTTCTCAGACTTCACTTGGGTTTCTAGTAATTGAAGTCTAAGAACAGCTGGAGACCCCAAGGTTAACCACCACTGCACATTTGTTTTAATGTCCATCCCAATCTGTCTCAAGGATTTGAACCTGAGTTTCCTCATGTCCATACCCAACATTAGCTATTGGACTATACTAGTTAAATACTAAGTGATGACACTGCAAAGAGCACGACAATGAATATATTAACTTTGAGGCATTTGAAAGGCAAGCAAAAACAAACACTGAGATAGAATCATCTTGGTTCAAACAGGTTGGAGGACAGTTTCCTCCAAATACCATTAGATGCATCCTTGTCAAACAGTGTTATTGTACTTTTTATTTTGGATTCATCATAGCTAGAAAGAGAGAAGACAATAGGCTATCTATCAGACAGAATCTTATCTCCTCATTTGATAATTTACCCAGGCAAGCAATGCTTAATCTAAACTAACTCTAAGGCAACTCTTGTTGGAAAAATGTAGGTTGCAATATTAAATTCTAGCTCTTTATTAAAAACATCTAAGGCCATGGAAAAGAATAGTAGACAGATGGTATTCTCCTGCATCATGAAGTGAAACCAGGTGTGGTACAGTGCTTAAACAGGAGCCTTTCTAACTTGAAAGGATTTTTGCAGGAGAAACTCCACTCAGGGAACGCCCAAATGAGGCTCCTTTCATGTCCCCAAGAGCTGGGACAGAGATTGGTGCTCAATCCGTCATGCAATACCTGGGTTTTGAACTAAAGACTTGCCTTGATGAAAAGAGAAAAACCTCGACTAATGAAAACATCTGAATGTCACCAGTGGTGGGCTCAAAAAAAATTACTACTATACCACATTGTGGGCGTGGCATGGTGGGCATGGCCAGGAGGAAAGCCCTGCGTTGTACCCGGATTAGTACTTTATTTCAAAACTTGGGTGGGCAGAGGGGGTAGCCAGAATTTCTGCTACTGGTTCTGGTGAACTGGTGTGAACCTGCTAATGCCCACCACTGGATGTCACAGGAGGAGATTGTCTCACTTCCAGGAAGATGAAAATTAGTTTGCTTTGTTTGGTAACTGGTGTTAAATACCGGATTCCTTTCATGCCTGATTTCAGAAACTAAAAAAATAGGTCATTGATCATCTGAATTGAAATCACATAATAATGTGATTTCAATTCTGATTTATTTGCTATTTTTAATATCTGCTGTTGGCCAAAAACTTAGGAGAGAACATGAAAATCTAAATCCTTGCTCCATCATAGAAGCTCACTGGCTAATCTTGGGCTGATCCTCATCTCTCAGCCCATCCCAATTCACACAGTTAGCAATAGCAATTACACTTATATACCAACCCATAGTGCACTCTCTGGGTGGCTAACAAATTAATTAGCATTTTGCTCCCAACATACTGGGTACAGTTGCTACAAGTAAAGGGACAAAGCTCAAAAATATGAAACATCAAGGATGAAATGTGTACATTTTATTGTCTTTACTTGGTTTGGGATGTTAAAAAGTCCACTTGAAAAGATGTTTGGGGCATGCACTTAATTCTGTTTTGTTTTCGGGGGGGGGGTTTTAAACTTCAGGTTGAAAAACAACTTTTCAAATCAGCTGTATAAGTTGGGCAGTCAGCCACCTGTTCCTGAGGCTTAACTGCACTTTCAAAAACAGAAGTAAAGTTCCTACTAGAGCAACATAGTCCTGATGAAAAAAAAGTCCTGGAACTGGTTCTTCCACTTTGGTAGCTAAGGAAAGTGATCTGGCCACCGAAACCTATCTGGAAAAGCTACACATCGTCCCTCCTCCGTGAACAGAAAAACACACTCTTTGTATTCTTCCTGCATAATACAGTAGTAACTACCCAGTTCAGGAAAAGATGCTGACCACAGAGACAGTCTGGGGCAGGGTTTGATGTCCAGGGTACAGGTTCACATGGATACAGGTTTGTAAGAGTGTAACTGCTAATGTAGCCAGTGGTAGGCATCAGCAGGTTCACACCAGCTCGCCAGAACCGGTAGCAGAAATTCTGGCTGGACCCGCCAACACAAGTTTTGAAATAAAGTAGTCCTAATTCGGATGCAAAGCAGGGCTTTCCCCCCTGGCCACACCTGCCATGCCATGCCCACAGTGTGGTAGCAAATTTTTTTGAGCCCACCACTGAATGTAGCATGTCCACCAGGGGAAACATTTGGTTCAAATGTGAGCAACACTATGAATTCATTTTGGGCCAGAGCCAGATGTGGCTGCAGCAGCCACCTAATATGCTTTGCTTACCTGCTGCCCTGCTGTATGAAACCAGGTCAAAGCGATATAGAGAAAAGAGGACTCTGAGATAAAATGGTCTGCCAGGGAAAGGGTTCAGGCCCTCTCTTCACACATGTTCCCTCCAATTAGACATGTCTGTGAAATGTGCTCCAGGCAGACATGTGACTCATTTTGCCTTCAGGGAAGCAATTTCTTGATGTGAGAATCTAAAACAATGTTTCCCAACCTTTGGTTTTTGGACTTCTATTCCCAGAAGCCTAAGTCAATTCCCAAAAGCACTGATCAGCCAATGTACTGACTTAGGCTTCTGGGAATAGAAGTCCAAAAACCAAAGGTTGGGAAATGCTAGTCTAAAACCTATCTCCTTTTGTCTCTTAGCTTCATGTGCACCAATATTCTATTTCTCTTAGGGGGGTGGGGATAACAGAACACACACACCCATTCCCACAATTATTTACTTATTATTTGAATCATTTTGGCTCCACATTTCCTCCCCTAAACTTAAGGCTGCAGACACGTTCCCCCTCCTCTCCATGTTTATTTCACAACATGTAAGGGGTCTTTCAAATACCACGTGACCATTTTAGGGGGGGGTTGACCAAAAGTCACAGGGGGGTGGGGTTTTGCCATGTAAAGTCATGTGACTCTAAAATTTTAACCCTGGCCAAGTGGAAGTCTGGGGGTGGGGAGGCAGGCGTCCTTAGGCTGTGAGCGGGACCATCCTCCGCCGCTCAAGCCGGCATGGCTTTTAACCTCCCCCCCCTGCCAGGTGGAAGTCCGTGGTGTGTGGCGGCAGCCAACCTCAGGCTCTGGGTCGGCCATGCTTCTGCCGTTTCTCTTCAAATCAGGGGAAACGGAAAAACCACATGATTGGACGAGGGAGTGGGGGGTCGGTCAAAGGTCACAGAAAGTCACAGCGGGAGGGGGTAAAAAGTGGCCTACTTTAGGTCATGTGGTATTTGAAAGGCCCCTAAAGTCACTTAGGGTCAGAGAGTGACCAAGCCAAAATCACCAGAACATTTTCTGGTTGACTGGGAATGTTCATCTGGATTCCCCATGTCCTTGGCCAACACTGTTGCCACTACAGCACGTGACAACAACAGTTTAACAACTCTTTCTCCGCAGTTTGTATGAACTGGAGCATCCCTGACCAAACTGGAGTTGGGCATAAACTGATGTAAGAAGAGAAACAAGAGTCACCAGATGGTGGAGAACAGCTATTACATCAAGGTACACTCAGAAAATACTTTGGCTGACTAATGCACCTTTCCTGCCCTTGTTCACCTTTCAGGATTTTCTGATGGTTTCACACATAGCCTATCTTTTACTGCCTGCAAAGCTTACAAACCAGGAGCCAAAGGGGGGATGGGAGAGAGAATAGAAACACAATGTACATTTTGCTCCTCAGATACTTTTTGTTCTCAGAGGTCAGTAAGTAGAGCACATTGGCTCACAATGGAATCCAAGAGTGCACACCAAAAAATATGAGGAGTTCGTTTTCACATGTCTTCTCACAAAACAATACTCCGGAAGTATAGCAGTGGTTTCAGAGAGACAGAACATGGAACAATGAAGAAAAAATAAATTGCACTTCACTTGGAAAAAAGGTTGAGAGAACCACAGAACAACTGCTGGAATAACCACACATTTCTCTTCTTCCATATATATGTCTCTTAAGTCTGATGAAGTGGATTTGATCCACGAAAGCTCACATTTAAATACAGGAGTTAGTCTTTAAGGTAGAGGTTCCCAACCTTTTTATGCCGTGGCCTAACTACGCCCCAGGGAAGTGGAAGTAAATGGTTCCACGTTTACGACAGTGGCAGGCGCATTTACAGCTGATGTAACGGTGTTTATGCAAGCACGTGTGTGTTCTACAGCTGTTGTAAATGCGTCCTCTTCCACTTCATGGGGCAGTGGCAGCAGCCTGGATGGAATGGCACCGTAGGCCATGTCCGGCCCGTGGGCCGTAGGTTGGGAACCCCTGCTTTAAGGTGCCACAACATTTTCATCTTTTAAAAAATGTTTTGTTTACTCTCTCATATGCTTGGATAGACTAAGACAGCTAACATTTAAAACATTCCATATTTATTGTTATATTTAAAAAATTAGGGTTTTAATTTCATTTTCACACCAAACCCAAAACAATCCAAACACAACTGTGTGCTGACTACTCTTCATCACATGTATTAATCAGCAGAAATTATAATCCTGCCTTCCCTAACCTGATGCCATTCAAACGTGCTTGGCTGTGACTGCAAGTACCCCAAATCAGTATTGCTGTTAGTGAAGACGATTAGTTCAGTTCAACACATCTGGACAGCACCCAAGATGTGAAAGCTGATGTAATGTAACTCATTAGAGAGTTTATATAGACACAACCCAGTGATTTCATATTACTTAACCATCAACGAATAAAAACATATTTGGTCAGATTTCCTAGACTTTTGTTGTGTTTCGTTTAAATACCTTTCTAGCTGTCTCCAATTGCAATTAACCTGCCACTCACATTTTAAATGTCAAGATGAGAACTGATTATATTATTTTACTACAGGGAATTGCAGTGGAATAGATCCCATACCCTTCACCTTCTGGGGATACTTCACAGTACATAGAGGGATCTAGCATTGCCAGAGTTCTAAAGCACATTCTCAGGGGTCCATTTTGTCCATACAGGGCTCTCCAGACCTATCTACTCCCCTACATAATACTGCTAACATGCCTTGGAAATCTCACCCACCCACACCAACTACATCCACATAAATTCAATGCCAGTGTGGGTCAGGTTCTTTGTTACGCAGCTTGATTGCCAGGGCTGTGACTGATGATAGTGCCACTAAACAAGGTGGGCCGTATATCCTCTAAGCATGACAGTTCTTTCTTGGAAGGGCTACCACAAGATAATAACCCTCCTCTTAGAATCTATCCTTCACTTGAAATGTTCAAATGTTGTCAAGATGCAGACTTTTGAGAGAGAGAGAGAGAGGGACATGGAGGTTGAGCAGACCCAACAAGCACACAAATCAGATGTTCACTCTCGACAGTGTTCCTCACCTGGGTGAGAAACAAACTATCATTCTGTCCACATTACAAAAAACATTTCTAATTCTGCATCTGCACATATAAAGCAGCACACAATTTTATGCAAACCTATGTCCTCTTTTTGCCTTCCCTTTGGTAAGTTACATCTCTCTTCTTGTTGGCAGGTGGGCATCCTATGCTATTAATTTCACCAAGGGAGCAGGTTAGAAGCTTCCCAGGCATCTCAGGGTTTCCCCAGCATAAAATCGGTACAGGTCTATGAGTCTCTAGGTGCCCCCCTCCAAATCCTGACACACCCAGAGCTGTTCAGGTCTAGTTAGTTAATGTTTACACAAGAAGACTCATCTATAGAGTAAACATTGCCTAGGGAGAGATAGGTCCTCATGCCTCTCCCCATGGAAACAGCGCAGGACAAAGGTAGCTCCTCAAGCAGTGTTTCCAAACGTGGGGCCTAGGCCCCACAGGGAGACTTCAATTCCCAGAAGCCTAAGTCAGTATACTGACCGATCACTGCTTTGAAGAATTGACTTAAGCTTCTGGAAGTTTAAGTCCAAGAACCAAAGGGAAACACTGTCCTAAAGGATCTCACAGCAGCTTTGACCCATTGAAGCATTGTAGAAATCCAATCCATAAAGGGGAAAGTACTCAGCCTTCCTCAAATCAGAGTTTGGAAATTCAGCACAAGCAGGGTGAGGGGGCAGATAAGTTAAAAAGAGAGAGAGATGGGGGTGGGGACACAGACTGCTAACCTCTTCAGAAACTACAGCACTAGGATACAAATAGCAAACAGCACTACTTCTGAAGCAGAAGTAGAAAAGTCACATTTTTGTGCCATCTTGCTAAAATGTAACGCATTCAGCAAACATCAGCTATAAAATTATCTCCAGGCTTTTCACTGATGTTAAGGGAAAAAAGGTTAAAGAAGAGAGGAACCCCCCCCCCCGACCCATCAAGCAAATGGGTTTTATTGTTCCGTGAGCCAGGATTATTTCCCCTACCCCACTTCGAACACATACTGAAAGATCTCTATAACTTACCTCTACAACAATTCCACAAGCTTCTAAAACTACAATACCGAGGGAGTGTTTTTCCGTTTTAAGTTCATCTGCAGCAACATGCATTGTGGGCATCAGCAGATGCTTGAACTATTGCCAAAAGTACAAAGATTTTATACCTGCACTATGTATTGCGTAAAACCACAGTTAATCCTGATCTTAATAGTAACAATGCAATTTAAGAAGAAAACAGCTTATTCTGGGATTTATTCCTGTGAAAATCCAAGAACTAAGGACTTCAGGATAGCAAGCAGGCCAGTCCTAATAAAGCCATCTGTCAAGTTTAGACATAGGTTACAATCAAAGAATGTTAAAAATTATGGGAATTATGAAAGGAAATTACACAACCTTCAAGCAATTCTGAAAATATGAGAAAACTGTAAAATCTTCACCGGGGAATGGCCAAGCCTATAATCAATCTGTTCCACAGTAGTGATAATTCAGTAGACACAGTTGTTGTATCCAAGAGATTGTTATACCTGTGCTGGCCCTGTTCTTTACAGTGTTTGAAAACCATGAGAGAGAGGCAGTCAACTATATCTGCCAGATTCTGCTGTTCTTTACTTCAGAAACAGTAACACAAAACAAAAAAAGATATTTACCTATTCTTAACATTTTGCACCTTATTCTTAACATTTTCTTAAGAGTACAATTTTTTTATTTGTACTATTATTTTGTTATATTTTATTTGTACTTTTATTTGAAAATTTAATTAATAGGGAAAAAAAGAGTACAAATCAGTCCAGCTCATGTAGGGTTCAGAAGATAAATACACTACTAACATTCCTACCTTTACCTTTACTAACATTCCTAAGTACAGCTCCTCTTCCCCAGAAGTTCCTTCAGTGCATACCAAGTACATTGTTGATCGGTAAAACAGACTACAGAGAGTTTGCTACCCAAAGTGGGGTTGTCAAGTCCCCCTACTTCAGAGTTACTCATTCCTGGATAAGAGAGGAATTTTAACTAAACAATCCAAGATTACGCTCAAAGAAGCACAAGTTAAATGAACGAAGGGTACGTCCAGCTCAACAGCATACTGTCAACACAACTTGTACATTAACTCGCTAGGTCAGGATGTATGTTTTCCCCAGCTGCTTTTCCTTACTAGACTTTTTTTCTGCCCAGTGTGTGCCACTGACTACAACCACACATTCACCCTGTGATGCTTTTTATTCTGACAGATTTTAACTACAACTTTCCAAATGTTTTGGCCTTTTGTTGTTGTTCAGTCGAACAGTCAATTCCGACCCTTTGTGACCCCATGGACCACTGTCCGTCAGGCACTTCTGTCCTCCACCATCCTCCTCAACTCACTCAGTTCTGTGCCCATTGTCTCTATGATACCATCTAGCCATCTCATTTTGGCCGCCCCCCATTTCTTTTGCCCTCCACCTTCCAAGCATCAAGGCTTTCTCAAGTGAATCCTCCCTTCTCATTTGATGTCCAAAGTACTTTAGCTTCATCTTTACTATTTGACCTTCTAAGGAGCAGTCAGGGTTGATTTAATTATTTGTCCATGGCTATGCTAGCCAATACTGATGGGAGTTGTAGACTCAAAACATCTGGACTGGATTGCCACTCTTGCCCACCTCTTCTTTAAAGGAACTGATCCTTTGCAATCCATCTCTTGTTTGTTTGTTTTTTTTGGGGGGGGGGCATGCTATACATCAAACTGAGTTTTCTGGAGATGCCAGCATACACATTTGATAGTGGTTTAGATGGGAAGGGCTCTTTGGTAGCTAGATGAGTTGGCTCCGAGGATATGGGGAGAGAGGTCCAGAGTTTGGTTCTGTACTGCATCTCATGAGCAGGGATGTGCAGGGCACCATGGAAAGGCGCTGAACAGGGATTGGTGGGGGCACCTATTGGGGGCTGGGGTGGGGAATCCCATGCATTGCTATTGGCATCCCAGGGCACCAGAGACAAGGGTGATGTGGGACAAAGCCCAATTGCCTGATATACCAGCACGCGCCTGCTCACAAGAGAAAAGCCAGAAAATGTTGTCTTCAGCAAGCTGCACAGAAAGAACTAGTAAACCACCTCTGGAAACGGTTATTATTAACCGGAATTAATTTGAAGGCAATTTATTATCCTGAGATGGAAGAGATTTTTAAAATAAACAAGCTTGATATACCAGGAGGTGTATGCATGTGTAAATAAACATGCAAATATCAATACTAGTAGAGAAAAACAAGGGCAACTAGAGGGCTCTCTGAACAGATTTATACAAACTAAGAAGCTGAAAAGCAGATACAGTATATAAATTATCTCATCCAATTAAGTTCTAGTTTGGGTGGGTGACTTTTAGAAAACCACAATTTAATCAACAGGAAAGAGAATGAAAACTACTTTAAGCACTAGACTAAGCAAATGAGCAGCAACTGATGAAATAAAACCCCTTTGACACTGTTCTTTGACTTTTGATCAATTATAATTTTATAATGTGACAAATAAAAACTCTCCAGGTACAGGTGTCAATAGTCACACACACATATACGGAAACAATCAGTAAACACTGAATGACAAGTATTAATCTTATATTTTACCAAGAACAAAATTAGCCAAAATAAGGAGCACACACCATCACCACTTGTGAGCATGGCACCCTTAATCTATGGAGATGATTTTCTACAACATCTACCTTCCTTGACTTTTGCTGTACAGTCAAACCTCGCATAAAGAGTGCCTCACTTAAAGAGTAACTTGATTAGAGAGCAGGATTTTCTCTGAATGTTCGCTTTGCTTAACAAATAAAACCAACCAAAAACTCGCTTAACAAATAAATCGGGGTTTGCAATCTCCCCCACACACACACACACAATTGGTCACTTACAATGGTCTCAAACTGCTGACCTGCCAACTATCCAGTTACCAAATTCAGTGTCTTAACCACTAAGCCACCATAGTCCCTATCTCATGGGGTATCCAACTCTAAAATGCATGGAATGCAGCATCCCAGCATTATAAATAAATAAATAAATAAAGTGGAACCTTGGTAATTAATGCGTTCTCCTAGATGTTTCTTATAGGGAAAATTCTTTTAACCAAATTTCCCATAGGAATGCATTGAATGCAGTTTCCCACAGGAATGCATTGAAAACCAATTAATCCGTTCCAAAAATATTTTTTTAAACCAAGCCACTATTTTCTATGGATTTTCTTTTGTTATGTGATTTTTATGTTAACCGAGATGTTTCTTAACTGAGGTTCCACTGGATTTATTTACAATAAATTTATACCTTGGCTTTCTACCAGTGAGCTCAAAGTGGCATACACAGCTTTCTTCCTTCCCATTTTGCCTGCAACAACTTTGTAATGCAAGTTAGGCTGACAAGATGTATGACCAGCCCAAAGTTGCTTTAAGGCCCTTCCCAGGAGCTGGAAAGGGGGAAATTCTAAAAATACAAATTTTTAAAACACCATGAGTGGCAAGGGTGGCAGCAGGCCACGAGAAATGGTGCCATGTGCCGGGTCCAGCCTGTGGGCCATAGTTTGACCACCCATGCTTTAGAATGTCAGAAAGGTTAGTTAAGAATGATACATACAGCTGGCCTAACTCTTTTTGCCAAACACCAATGTCTAGAGCAGGGATCTACAACCTGGGGCCCTTGGGCCAGATCTAGCCTGTAGCATCAAATCATCTGGCCCACACCCTCACTTCAGTCACCACCGCTGGAATTGGCCATGGCCTTATTTACAGCAGCCATAAACAGTGGGGGGGGGGGACCATCAGTCTGGGTCCCTCAACTGTCTGAGGAAGAGTGACCCAGCCCCCAACTTAAAAAGACTGGCGACCCCTGGTCTAGAGAGTAATGTATGTTGAAACCATTGTGGGAAAGTTTATGTCTTTCACCATTTATTATTCCTTACCCTAAGGAAGACAGGAGAAGTGACTCTCTTACAAAAAGAAGTCTAATCTGATGCCATTGGCATAAAGATACAGAATCTGTTTGTTTGTTTTTAATTAAAAATTCAGTTTGAAAAAGCACAAACCATATCACCACCTTAGCCACTTAACATACCTGACACAGCTGGTTACTATTATTGAGCTCCCCTGACCCATCTTTCTTCTTGTCAGAAGCACTTCAGTACTGTTAATAAATATGTCAGGGAATGTTCACCCAAGTAACAGGCAACAGGAGCACACCAAAGAATTTCAGAAGATCAGTCTATGCTTTATAGACTACAGCAAAGCCCTTGATTGGGTGGATCATGAGAAACTATGGGTTGTTCTGGAAATAATGGTGCACTCAGCACTTGATTATCCTGATCTGTAACCGATACAGTATTGTGGACAGGAAACTATCCTTCAGAGAGAATACAGAAAGACAGAATGGTTTCTTATAGGCATTTCTATCCCCTTATCTGTTGAATGTGCCAGGTCCAGCCTGTGGGCCATAATTTGACCACCCCTGCTTTAGAATGTCAGAAAGGTTAGTTAAGAATGATACATACAGATGGCCTAAGCAGAAAGCTTATTGGCAGAAAGCAGCAATGACTTGAAATGACTTTTAGTGAAAGTGAAAGAAGAGATGCCAAAGCATGACTGCAGGTGAAGATCAAGAAGACAAAAATCATGACTACGGAAGAACGATACAACCTCAAGGTTGAAAATGAAGAAATAGAAATAGTGAAAGATTTTGCAACCCAAATGGGGACTGCAGCCAAGAAATCAGAAGAAAACTGACATTTGGAAGAGCAGTAATAGACGAATTAGAAAAGGTCATCAGATGTAAGGAGGTGCAACTAGAGAACAAGACCAAACGCATCTACAGTCTTGTGTTCCTGATCACCATGTATGGATGTAAAAGCTGAATGGTAATGAAAGCTGACATACAGGGGGGGAATTGATTCATTTGAAATCAGGTGTGGTTCCTTTAGAGCAGGGGTTCCTAACTTTTTAATGCCACATGGTTACATCAGACGTAAATGCATCTGTAGCTGTCATAAATGTGGAAGCGGGTGCATTTACTTCCACTTCCGGGGGCCGTGGTACGGCCCGCTCAACTGTCCAGGGACCGTGATCGGGCCCATGGCCTTAAAAGGTTAGGAACCCCTGCTCTAAAGGAATCACAGCCTTGAGTTTAAAAGAGCTAGGCAGAGCTGTTGAGGAGAGGACATTCTGAAGATTGCTTATTCATAGGTTCATCATAAGTTGGAGAAGACTTGAAGCCACATCATAACAACAACAGGCAACATAAAAGACATTTGGAGAGACTAACATCAAATATTCCATGATACACGCTGAAGAGGGAAAAGTAGAATGCACTAATGCGGGTGTGAAGCCGCCTGTTTTTCCTCAGCTTTGACAAAGAACTGAGTCAGTGGAAAGGCCATTTTTTAAAGTTTACCTTAGATCTCCCAGCTCAACTCCAGAAACACAATTGGATTACTGGAGCCAGGTAGTCATGAGTAATGTAGTTCTTTGTTACTCGTGGTGTGTTTCTTTTCCAAAGAGGGGGCAGCAAAGCTACATTTCAAAAGTAATTTGGAATAAGAGACCACTGGAATTTTTAAAGCTACCATTCTCCAAGGAATCCTAAGAATGACATCCTTTTATGTCATTCTATTAGATTTATGCCAATGTCTTAATGTCTTGTTTCCCAGTAACTAAAAAGTAAGTCATATGATAAATTACTTTTGCTACTCTGTTTTAAAAATGAACAAATAGCTAGCTTTTGACATTAATCCATTTTCTTCAGGATATGCACCAAGATTTAGTGGACAGGGCAGAAGAATATATGAGTTCCAAAAACTTATGACAGATGATTGTGCCAATCTGTTTCTTAAAATAGGCTCAAAAACAAACTGCAAATGACTGGGGTTGTTGCAACCAACTCCAGCCAGGTAGCAGTTGGCTGAAATGTTCCTCCTAACTCTTCACACAAGGAACCACTGAGCAAACTCCATTTATATCCCCTCTACTGCAGTGGTGGGCAGCCAAAAAAAATTGCTACCACACCATCAGCGGAGCCTATGTCATGGGCAGAGCCTACATAATGGGCAGAGCCTACATCATGGGTGATCTAGTCATGTCTGCCACATGGCCATGTATACATCTGCAAACAGGCAGCACTGGCTCTTTGGCTGTAGATGGAGATGAGCACTGCACCCTAGAGTCAGATATGACTGACTTTTCAGCATGGGAGACCTTGAACCACTTGTAGGAACATAACTTGATGGGGCAGAGCAGGAAGGTGGAATGGCCACCCAATTTCGTTTCCCCCCCCCCGCCCAAAGGTCACCCAATTTTGCCACCCCCCTGCTCAGCGGCCACTCAATTTTGCTAACCCCCCTCCCAGGGGGGTACGAACCTGTTGCTGCTCTATTGCCTTCTTTTGAAACTCAAGGTTTCTATTTGGCTGGAGAATTGCCTAGTGGATATAAGCAGATGTTTCTCTCAGTCTGCAGTTCTGCTCAGCTGATGTTAAAAGTTCTTCTTGTTCTCCAGGTGATTCTCTGGATGGCTATTAAAGGAATCCTCCACCCTTCAGATATTTTTTTTTTAAAGGATGGGGGTTCCTCATTTCTCCAATGCAAACTGATACATCTTGGGCCTTTGTATAAAGTTCTATAATGAACTATGTTTTAAAAGCAACTTTGTGAGGTTTGGTTGTTACCTAGTTTAGAATGAGATATTACTGTGCTTTCTTTAAACAGCACAAACCCTGTGCTGGAATTAATTAATCCAGCTTCCTCAATTTAGTTAGAGAGGAGCATCTAATCCTGCCTCCTCTGTCACTTCATTCTTCACATGATGACAGAGAAAGAGGACTTGGCCCCATGTACCTGCAAACAAGAACCCTGGAAAACCTGAGTGCATGCTTGCATATTGAATTTGTCCATGAGCAGGAACTCTGTTCAGAGTTGATATTCCTTTTTCAAGCAAAGGAATGACACAGGATAAAGGAGTTTAGAGTGATCACGAACCCATATAGTATAACATCTAAATGGTCTCTTGGTACTTTCATGACTTCTTCTTCTTGCTCTGCTGTATCCAAATCCAAATACAGGTATTGGCAATCCTCATGGCAATCAGCCATGAAGACTGTCCTGAGAATATACTGCAGTGGCCTTTCATCTGCTTTCCGCATTGCTGCATGACACCCACAGTACCACTGATTCAGTTGCACGAGTCAATTTTTGGTCCTGAGCCCTTTTGACACGCAAAGTCCTCATCAGCCCAAGCTGCCTCCCTCCATCACGATGGATTCAAATGGGATTTAATTCACTTGGGTACCATCAACCGTCCCTGCGGACTTTGCCACCTAAGGCCTTTAGTCCTCAGGGCAGTCAGGTTAGTTAACCGCCACCTGACAATTGGCATTGAGTTGCTGGCAGTAGGGGTCTACTCTATTACCATAGCAGGATAATCTGGCCAGACATGACTATTAAGTTTTATTTCTCATAACCTTTCTCAGGATGTAAGGTCCCCTAAGACTCTTTGTTTTATGTGATTTGGTTTTTTGCCACAACCTCTTTAAACTAGAATTTGCTGATATTAAAAGACACCTTCTTTCTTCTCTGACAGGCCCTAATGGCTCAGAGGTTCAACGAGATAATTCAAAATATTTTTGTTTGCAGCACTTGCAAACCCGAACAGAGTACTGGGTTTTTTTGGGGGGGAAACTACTTTAGAGTTAATCAAAAGACAGTAGCAGACATTTGCTGTTAGGACTTGGCAACACGGCTGATAAGAGATCACTATTGAATCAGGAGGCTCTCATTCAAATACAAGGAGGTTATTTAGCACCCTATATAAAGGGCTCCTTGTTTCCAAGACTAATGTTTACGGCACAAGGGATGGACATCTGCAGTAGTACAATTACCTGCTTTTGCTCTGGACAGAATTGGGCTCTCTGCTGGCTACCACATTCAGTGCCAGGGTACATGTGAGGAGTGAGTTTCTCATTAAGCCTGCCCATAATAGTCAAGATTAGCATTTTCCTTAGAAACTGCCCTTGCAGGCACAATTTCTAGGATAATTATTTGAATGCTGTGATGGTGAAACCTTACAGGCATTCCATTAAAGCAGGAGCCATGCCTTGCTTTGTCCAAACAAGGAAGTCAAAATGCTGAAAACAAAAGAGTCTGTCTTTTCTGGCAAGTCACAGCCAATGGATGGTTTGGTAGCAGATGGATCTTCTCAATTCCTTCTGTGGCCATCCATATGCATTTGCTGTATATATCCGGGCCATGTTGGCTGAGAGATTCTGGAAGCTGCAGCCTCAAAATTTAATCTTACAAAGTTCAGATAACTGGTTAAGTATAGGGTTTCGGTGCCCTCCTGCATTCCAAGATCAGCTGCTACTGACCTGAAAATGGGTCATGCTTCCCTTCTCTTGCCCACAAGTCAACTATCTGACAGACAGCTGGGTCTTCATGTTTATTGCAAACCATTCCAATAATCAAAAAACCAAATTCTTAATAAAATCTCATCTAGGAGGATTCCTTGCTGTGCTACCATAGGCTTGGCAGAACCCATCAGGTAATTGCTTCCCACATGATCTGGGAGTTAGTTGCATTTTGAAATTATGCCACCCATTTTGACCCTTGCTTTGCCACTCTTTGGCTGTGCCTATTGCAACTCCTGGTTACCCACTGACGCTACCTCTACTTAGATGCCCTTGGCTTCTGCCTTGCTAGACGGCCTTGGAAAAGACACTAGTTCTCAGCGTAGCCTAAACTACCTTACTGAATTATATCTGAGCAAAACATAAGAGATAACAGCACATACAACTTGTCCCAATCTTGTCACAAGTACAGCTCATAATCTATTCATTATCTCTGCCCTAGCAATGCTTTCTATAGTTTCCACAGCCTCAAAACTTCAACACCAGCTATTCTAACCAAGTCTGGAATATTGTTACTCACAACACAACACAACACAACACAACACAACACAACACAACACACTACACCTCATACTGTGGTATTAAACAAGGGAGGGAAGGGAAAGGATTTAAAATCAATTGATAATGTTATGGCAAGTCTAGCCATAACATTAGAAAAGTTGATCTCTGAATCCTACTTCCTATAATCACCCAGCCATCGTAACTAGTGGCTATGTCAGATGTGGGTTTTAGAAAACTGTAGTTACAAAATAGCTTTTCCAAATTCTGGGCTGGCAAGAATTGAGAAAATATTTCAAAATTCTGAAGCAAGCATCTGTAGGAAAAGCCATTATGTATTAGAGTTGTGATATATAAATTAGGCAATATGAAAGACTTCAGGACAGAAATAATGGCCTAAATCAGGGGTTCTCAACATTTTCATGCCATGGGCCAGACCACGCCCCCTCAGACAGCTGATTGGGCTGGACTGGTGGTTCCCCCTGCCTTAAACGCTGTCATAAAATGCGTCCGTGGCTATTGTAAATGTGCTTATGACAGCCGCAGGCACATTTATGATAGCCATGGGCACATTTACAGTATGCTTTTGACAGCCATGGGTGCATTTATGGCTGTTGTAAATGCATCTACTTCCACTTCCGGTAGCAGTGGTAGGCCACATGAAATGGTGCTCTAGGCTGGGGCCGGCCTACAGGTTGCAAATCCCTGGCCTAAATCCTCTTGCATAGGTATGCAAAAGGTGAAATTTTTGGATCTGAATAGCCATAAGTTAATATATCTCCACAGACACAACAAGTCATATGGCTCAGTATGCAAATTTGAAAAGCCTGAACTTTCTATTTGCTTTATGCCAGACTAATTAGACAAGAGGTTTTGGGCCAACAACTGGATCTGAGCAACTACCGTATATATACTCAGAGACGGCATATATAGAATGCCAGATAACACAGGGGGCAAATAATGCCTATAGAGCAGTGGTTCCTAACATGGGGACCTCGCCCCACCGGTGGACGCCAGTCAGTACATGGGCTTATCAGTGCTTTGGGGAATTGATTTAGGCTTCTGGGAATTGAAGTCCACAAACCAAAGTTTGGGAAACTCTGATATAGAGCCTACTAAGAATTAGGGATACAATACATGCACAGAATCTAGCTCTCTGCTTGAAATATTTCTCGACATACAGAGGAGATAAATACCACAAGGTTAACATTCCATTCTCTCACTCCACTTTACTTCATCTAGGAGCAAAGAATGCCATTTTGAAAGCTTCCCTTCCCCAGTTCACTACACGTAACTGTAAAGAGAAGTCAAGTTGTTTGCAGGAGGTCTGTACAGTATTACATGGAATGCCAGAGAATTAAAAAAAATCAATAACATTATCTGTTCTTTTCAAGCTTATAAGTAGTCCTCCCCTTGCATATTTCGACCTTTCACAGGAAACCTTAAAATTGCTTCTTTAAAAAAAAACACCCTCATCATTCTCTTAGGAATTTTTTTGATCCAATCACAGTTTACTTCGTGCAATAACAGCTGAAAAACTACAGAAACAGATTATTGATCCCTTGTTAATTAAAGTCAAAGATCACTACCTTAGATATTTTCCCTTTACAGGTTAGAGTCAAAAATATCCAGCTTTGATCCTAAAGAAGATTTCAACCCTGGGCATTAGCAATCATTTCCTCATTTGCACTATGCACCTAGGGGAGATTTCCAGTGCTCAGGTAAGGAGGTGAGCCAAGGACAATAGTTGACAGGAGATGAATTTGGACAAACCCTGATTTATTTTCAACAGGCACACCCAAAGCTTTAGCAAACAATGTAACAGCCATTACATAGGTTCCATGGCCAAGCTTATATGATTTCGGTTGCCTTTTTCCACAGCTTTCCTGGGGCTGAAAAACCCAGCCTATGACGGAAATGCAGAAGCATGTGGAGAATCCACATCTTCATTAGGAAGAAGGCATGGTGCCATCTTTGTCTAGAAAATCAAACCACATCCCAGGTAATTTTAATGTTGCTGTACCTGGCCATCCTAGGAGCCCACACGACTCTACTAATTTGCTTTCTTGAAAGTGCTCCACAAACTAGGACTACATACAGTACTTTTAACAGAAAATTCTTATCAATTATTCGATTGCTCTCAGAAAAGCAAGTAAGCATTGCACCCACCAAACATGCAGGACAAAGCATCGGACTGAAAAATAGATGGTCTTGGGCTACACTGAACTTATAGAGAAACATATCCTCTGATGTCAGGCTTATTTTAGAGAAAGTGGACAGGACGAGCCTGTTTGCCATCAGAAATCAGCTTACCCAAGGCTGCACACAGAATGGCTTTTCTCCCAGGAGTCACGGAGAGGTTGCCTGTTCCTATGCCTAGACCACTGAGTTATCCAGTCATATAGAGGGCTGAAAAGTCCACCTTACAATAAAAGAAGTCAAGTGATGGGGAGGGCTTTCTGCCTCTTAAAACAAACTCACATACAAGAATGAAGACTCAATTTTGACAGGAGAGCCCTCCAAGACAATGGAATGAACTTCCCAAGAGAGTGATAGACCATGGCCCTCTGATCAGGAAAACTTTAGATGTAGGTTCCCTGCACTGGAAGGGGAATGGTCCTTAAGGACACCACCAACTCTACAATTCTGTGGGTGTAAAACAATTTAACCTATTGATCCAGCAAGGATCTCACTGAATTAGCCCGCATGATTAATGTGCCATACAATAGTAAAGGTAAAGGTTTCCCTTGCTCGAAAGCCAGTCGTATCCAACTCTAGGGGTCACTGCTCATCTCTGTTTCTAAGTCGAAGAGCCAGCGCTGTCTGCTTCTGCAGACGTTTCCATGGTCATGTGGCAGGCATAACTAGACACCAGAGCGCATGGAACGCTGTTACCTTCCCACCGAAGTGGTCCCTATTTATCTACTTGTAATTTGTTGCTTTCAAACTGCTTGGTTGGCAGGAGCTGGGACAGAGACGGGAGCTCATTCCGTCCTGCAGTACTCGAGAATCAAACTGCTGACCTTCCGCCTCCCAGTCAGCGTCTTAGTGACTTGAGCCACTGCCACACAGTTTGTTTTGTTGTTCAGTCACACAGTCGATTCCGACCCTCTGCGACCCCATGGACCATTGTCTGCCAGGCAGTTCTGTCCTCCACCATCCCCCTCAACTCGCTCATCTCTGTGCCCATTATCTCTACAATACCATCTAGCCATCTCATCTTGGGCCGTCCCCTTCTTCTTTTGCCCTCGACCCTTCCAAGCATCAAGGCTTTCTCAAGTGAATCCTCTCTTCTCATTTGATGTCCAAAGTACTTTAGCTTCATCTTTACTATTTGACCTTCTAAGGAGCAGTCAGGGGTGATTTCTTCTAAGATTGACCTATTTGTTCTCCTCGCTGTCCAGGGTACTCTCAAAACCCTTCTCCAACACCACATCTCAAAGGCGTCTATTTTCCTGCGCTCCGCTTTCCTAATGGTCCAGCTCTCACAACCATACAGTACGTCAAGGTAAACTTGTCATCTCAGAACACAGTTCGCAGAACTGTAGTAACCTAATATCCTCTTGTTCTAGAGCAGGGGTGCCCAAACTTTTGGGACCGTGGGCCGATCATGTGGTTCAGGGAGCCAGTCACTAAGGCCCGGGGGGCTGGGTGCGGCCCCTGACGCCAATTCATCCGGCCCGCGAAGCCCTCGTCGCTCCTGGAAGCGGAAGTAAAACGCGCCCGTACGGGCGCGTTTTACTTCCGCTTCCAGGAGCGACGAGGGCTTCGCGGGCCGGATGAATTGGCGTCAGGGGCCGCACCCGGCCCCCGGGCCTTAGTTTGGGCACCACTGTTCTAGAGTATGCCAGTAAAATAGCAGTAACTGCGCTAGAGAGCAATAAAAATTATATTAGTTTTTAAAACAGTATCACACATCACATACCCCACTTGAACCACACACACAAAAATCTTCCTTTATCATTGTTTTATTATACCATTCCCTTTCGGCATTTGGGGTTATACTGGGGGGAGGGGGGCACAACTCTGCGGATCCCATGGGAAAAGGGGGGAGGGGAGCTCCTAGGTTCTCTATTCCACCTGCCAACTCCACCATTGGAGGAAGCGCCTCTCCGCGGTCGGCTGCCCGTTCCTTCCAAGAAAAGCCTACGGCCATCCCTGCCCCTCCCTTCTATCAAAGGTAAAGGTGTCCTGGAAAGAGACCTGTTTTCTAAGTCTGGAGGAGAGATTCTCAACAAGCAAGTGCGTAATGAGAAGAATATTCCCCCTCCCCGCCATACCTACCCCGACCTCCTGAGAGTCACTCCTCCCCACCGAATAAACCTGGCCCGGCAACGCGCACCTGTCGGCTTGAGCCAAGCCAGCGCTCACCTTAGGCAGCGAACGATGAAGACACGCCACGGCCACGCCCACCCCTTGGAATCCTCCTTAACCACGCCCCACACCTTCAAACCCAGGCCTAGCGAAGCTGCTTTGCGCATGCTCTGGTCACCTCTCTCTACCCTCCCTCCCCCGCCTTTTAGTAGTTGTGCGCGACTATGGCATTGAGCGAACGAAAGTAGCTCCGCGTCTGTGGGTTTTGCAGGGCAGCCTGTTTTCCTGCAGGTTAATTGAGAAAATAAAATGAGGGAGGGAGTGTGAAAAAGCACCCCCCCAAAAAAAAACTATGGTCTGAACTTTCAAAATAATATTCAATTCAATTCAATTTATTGTTACAGTCAAAGACCAGCATAAAAAACAAAGCATCCAAAACATGGTTGACCAAACTATAGCAGGACTACAAAGGAGACTTTTGAATGCTCTAATCAGACTCAAGCAGTAGGATTCAGCTGAAATCACATTACAGTATATGCAATTATATTAAAACTATAGAATATTTATATTTAAAATATAGAAGGATGTGATGTAAAATGTAATATCTACTAAAATTACAATGTGTAAAAATGCTAAGACAATGTTAATAAAAAATTGTACTATCAATAAAAGTAGAAATATTTAGTGACTTACATTCAAATTCAAGTTCAAGTTGTTTACACACACACATAACACACAAAAAACATAATACCACATCCTAACTAGTCTGGACATGGGTAATAAAAGGAAACTATGGTACTATAATACTAAAAACCTACTGGGAATCGACATAAAACAGCAGGTGCCTATCTAAAAACAATATTACTAAAATCCCTCAATAATTACTAAAACCTAGTGTCATGAAAATAAAATGCAATACTAATATTTACAAGAAAAAGAGGGATAGCCTCATTACAAGGATATAAAATACTCTCTAATAGAGTTGTAGTTTACTAAAACTCAGTAATTTATGGCCAGACCGATAATGATAAGGGTGAAAATAATATTGTTTTCCTTGCTCGAAAGCCAGTTGTATCCGACACTAGGGCTCAGTGCTCATCTCTGTTTCAAAACCGAAGAGCCAGCGCTCTCTGCTTCTGCAGACATTTCCGTAGTCATGTGGCAGGCATGATTAGACACACAGAATGCTGTTACCTTCCCACTGAAGTGGTCCCTATTTATCTACTTGCAATTCCTTGCTTTCGAACTGCTAGGTTGTCAGGAGCTAGGACAAAGATGGGAGCTCATTCCATCCTGCGGTACTTGGGAATTGAACTGCGCCTCCCAGTCAGCATCTTAGCCGCTTGAGGCACTGCAGGTCTTTAATATTAATTGGGTTGGCAAATATAGTCCCTTAGCAATAAGCTCTGCTTAACTCGGTAGTGACTCCCAACACGGTGGAATTGTGTTGTAAAACGTTAGACGTGACTCTTAACAGTGCAACATGTTTTTTTGTTGTTCAGTCGCACAGTCGATTCCGACCCTCTGCGACCCCATGGACCACTGTCCGCCAGGCACTTCTGTCCTCCACCATCCCCCTCAACTCGCTCAGCTCTGTGCCCATTGTCTCTACAATACCATCTAGCCATCTCATTTTGGGCCTCCCCCTTCTTCTTTTGCCCTCGACCTTTCCAAGCATCAAGGCTTTCTCAAGTGAATCCTCTCTTCTCATTTGATGTCCAAAATACTTTAGTTTCATCTTTACTATTTGACCTTCTAAGGAGCAGTCAGGGTTGATTTCTTCTAAGATTGACCTATTTGTTCTCCTTCCTGTCCAGGGGACTCTCAAAACTCTCCTCCAACACCACATCTCAAAGGCGTCTAGTCTTCTGCACTCAGCTTTCCTAATGGTCCAACTCTCACATCCATACATTGCCACAGGGAATACCATTGCTTTGACTATGCAAATCTTTGTTTGCAATGTGATGTCTCTACTTTTCACTATGCTCCCCAGGTTTCTCATCGCTTGCCTCCCAAAAACCAGTCGCCTTTTTATTTCATGGCTGCAATCACCATCTGCAGTGAGCTTTGATCCTAGGAAAGTAAAATCTGTCACTGCTTCTACTTCTTCCCCATCTATTTTCCAGGGACTGATAGGGCTGTTCCCATTATCTTGGTTTTCTTGATATTGAGTCTCAAGCCAGTTTTTGCACTTTCTTCTTTTAACCTAATCAGGAGCTTCTTTAAGTCCTCCTCACTTTCTGCCATGAGGGTGGTATCATCTGCATATCTCAAATTGTTGATGTTTCTTTCAGCAATTTTGATCCCAAATTGTGATTCCTCCATCCCTGCATTGGGCATTATGTGTTCTGTGTATAAGTTGAATAAGCAGGGTGACAAAATGCAGCCTTGTCTTACTCCTTTTCCTATTCCAAACCACTCCGTCATTCCGTATTCTGTCCTAACTGTTGCTTCTTGATTCATGTACAGATTTCTCATGAGGCATATAAGGTGTTCCGGTATTCCCATCTCTTTAATTACTTGCCACATTTTGTTGTGGTTGACACAGTCAAAAGCTTTAGTGTAATCAATGAAACAGAAGTAGACGTGTTTCTGATATTCCTTTGTTTTTTCCATGCTCCATCTTATGTTGGCAATGTGGTCTCTAGTCCCCCTGCCTCTTCTGAAACCCGCCTGCACTTCTGGTAATTCTCTCTCCACATACTGTTGCAGTCTATCCTGTATTATCTTGAGCATAACCTTGCTAGCGTGAGGGATGTTTACATATACATGTTTACATAGATGTTTACATACATAAATTAGTAATGGATTTGGGGCATTCCATGGAGTGGTTATGCCATTTGTTGGTGCTGCAATATCAGAACCAGAGGGGGGCATTTCAGTTGCCTTTTAAATTTTACAAAAAAATGTGCTAATCCCTGGAAGCAGCAATATTATATGCACTTATTAGGACGTAAGTCCTGTTGAATCCCATAAAGCTGCTCCATAGACCTGTACTGTATTTCTAACATGCTATCAAGTCTCCTTTGACTTACACCAGCAACAAATTGATGACTTCCAAAAAGTTGTACTGAAAAACTCATTCAGCTCTTGGAAACTCAAGGCCATGGCTTCCTTTATGGTGGAGTGGCCAACCTTTTCATGCTGCAGGCATAAAAAGATGTAACCAGGCAGCTGTGGGCCAGACCACGCCCCCCAGAAGTGGGCACATTTACGGCTGTCATAAATGCGCCCACTTCCGCCTTTGCGACAGCCAGGGGTGTGTTTGTGCATACACAGGCGCATTTTATGGCTGATGTAAGACACTGAGCTTGACAATTGGAAGGTCAGCAGGTCAGCAATTCAAGACCTGAGTACTGCATGATGAAGTGAGCTCCCATCTCTGTCTCATCTCCTGCCAACCTAGCAGTTTGAAAGCATGAAATTGCAAGCAGATAAATAGGTACCACTTTGGTCGGAAGGTAAACAGCATTCCGTGCACTCCAGTGTCTAGTCATGGCCACCACATGACCATGGAAATGTCTGCAGACACAGATTGGCTGTAAACGGAGATGAACACCGTATCCATGACTGGCTTTCAAGCAAGGACGACTGTTACCTAGATAATTATGTTTCTTGTTTTAAAGTTCAGTTGTAATCCTACTTTTTATTTGCCTTCCTTACATTTTAGGTTATGCTTCAGGATAATCTAATTATCTAGGTTTTTTGCAGAACAATCCATAGATTTTCACAATTCACATAGTCAAAGGCGTTACTATAAACTATAAAATATAAAGAACATTTCTTTTGAATTTTTAAATACTGTACTTTCCAGTGGCCAACACTTATTTGCTTTATGATCTCTAATGATTATTTTCTGGATCCAACTTAAATGTCTTGCTCCATATATGGTAGCCATGTTAGACTGTTTCAGCATTTTGACAAAATTAAACACAAAAAATGTGGGAAGGGAAGGTATCGAAGGTCAAAATGTTGTGGCCCCTTATGGACTAACAAATTTGTTTCGATTAACTTTCTCAAACATGCATATGGTATGTTGTAAATTTGCTTGCACAAGAAAAAAAATAGAACAATCCTGTAGTTTCTTAAATCTTTGGTGTTGTAATTCCTTGGGATTGAAATGTATATTCAGCATTTTCTGTCTGTGGACCATTCTTTTGTCATTTACAGTACAGTACTTATATTTGCATAGTCTTGTTAGGATTTTGATACATTTAGAGTGTAATAGACACTACATAGTTTGGTCTGCTTTGAAGATGGACTGGTTTGATCCATTTTTCTGGCAACCATGCAAAAACAGGGAAAGGATTTTTCTTTATCTGTGCCAAAACTTTTTGGGACCCTGTCAGGAGCTAATGTTGTTTTTAGTGCAAGTAGGATTGCTCCATCTTGATTCAGTGAGTCCCAGTATATATGATTGTTGAGACCAAGCTATAGCAGACCTTTGCTTAAGGCACTTCACAATCTACAGTAATACCTCGGATAACATTTGCATCAGATAACGCTAAAACCGTGTAACGTTAAGCAATCGGGGGGGGGGATTGCAACGCATAACGTTAAGTCCTATGGGATGCATCCGGTAATGTTCATTAAAGCCTGTGCCGGTTATAATGTATCTCTATGGAGTTTTAATGTTATCCAATGCATCCCATAGGATTTTAACGTTATCCGATGCATGCATCACATTGGATAACATTAAAAATCGGATAACACTAAGACTTGTGGAACCAAGTTTTAGCATTATCCAAGGTTTTACTGTAATTAGTTATCAGGAAATTAAAAGCATTCTTCTGCTTTAAGAGACAGAAGAGGGTACGAGGGGGTGTTTTTTAATCCCTGGATTCTGGCTAAAATCACTAATAAAAATTTTGTGTCAGAAATTACTCTGGGTTGAAAGGATTTTGCTGGAGAAACTACACTCAGGGGATGCCCAAATGAAGCTCCTTTCATGTCCAAGAGCCTAATGAACTTACATTCAAGATTGGCAAACCAGATGAATCAGGTTTTGGAAACACCAGAAGGTGGGAAATGGTTAGCAACTGGAAATACACTTCTAATTCAGAAGGATAATAATAATAATTTCGTGTCGGAAATTATTCTGGGTTGAAAGGATTTTTGCGGGGAAAAACACTGGGAATACCCAGCTGAGGCTCCTTTCTCGTCCCCAAGAGCACTACCCAGGTTTCGAACTGCCAACTTGCCAGACTTCCAGATAACAAGATGAGCTTCTTAACCACTGAGACACCGCAGCCCCTATTCGCAGTGATAAAGAAAAAGGAAATGAGCCTGGAAACTGCAAACTATCCAAAAGAGTACAGTAAACTAGTTGCTCTTATATAGGAAGAAAGATTTTCATACAGTATAATTGCCTTTCACTTATTGGGTATAATGAGCAGGGTATATTAAAGGGCTACATCACAGGGGTTTTTTTTTTAATTAAAAAAGAAATGTAAACAAAACTTGGAATAATTAAGTACTGCATCTGGGAAAAGATAGTTCTCTAGCAGTGAAACTTGAAGTTCTACATTCCTCATGGTGTGCTAACTATACACTTGAGTCGGAAGCACTGACCATCTTCACAACTTGTGCAGTGAAAGGGAAATTATACTGTTCCATACATCCTTGTTTATGTTTACATGACTATCCTATGGAATGAATGAATGAATGAATGAATGAATGAATGAGGTGTTGGTTCTTTTTCTTCTTCTGATAGATGTATGCATAGTTGAGTGATACACCACATAATCTTTATGCAGAGGCTCACAGATTCACTGAGAAGCCCAGGGAAGTCGGACCCACTCAGTATCAAGAGAATACTAGACTTGATGGACCAAATGTCTGACTTAGTACAAGGAAGATGGTTACATCTGTAATATCACTAAAATGGCAAATGAATGTAATATAGGAAGTTGCCTTACAGTGGCTACAATCCTGTTGCTTAGTATACAGTACTTCACACTGAAGTAGACACATTGAAACGATGAAGATTTGGTGAATCAACTCCTTCATAAATCCATTGATCCAAATGAACCTACTCTGGTTGCAAATTATTCTCCTAAAGTAAGTCACAATGAGAGTAAACCTGTTTGAATCAATGGAAGTTGTGGAGGAGCTGACTCAGCAAATCCCCCACTGATTCAATGGGCTTATGCTCTAGCATGACTTATTACACTAAGCCACGGGATTTAATCAACTACCTGTATGTGAGACCTTTGGTCTTTCGAGCCCAGTACTGTCACCTCTGATTGGCAGAGTGTCCAAGGTTTCAGGGAGGATTCTTTTCAACCCCTATTTGGAGATTTCTGGTACTGTATTCCCGGATAGTCTCTTATGTATGAGTTAACCAGGCCCAGCCCTGCTGAGCTTCTGAAGCTAGACTAAATTGGATGTACAACAAACTCCCAGTGTAACGAAAACTTTTGACAATGTCCCTGAGAATGAACTTTCTCTTGTCTGAGAGAAAGGATTACTCATTATTATGTGAATTCTAGAAGGTGTGACCATGAAATATGAGTGCTGAGAGGACTAAAGAGACTAAACAAACACATAGAAATGATCCATTTCAAGGCAGGAACAAATCAAGATGTTGGGACAGATAAGGTGGGGTAAAGTTCATAGAAAGCAGAGCCAGTGATTGGACCTAACAATGGACTTTTTAAGTGCTAGTTATCTGGGCTTCAGCCCTAGTAGGACAAAGAACATGTGGATGGGTGGTTCCTGCATCTGAGATTTTACTATTCTAGTTGGAATAGTGTTACCTATTCTAGAAGGGTTTGCCTTGAAAGGGCAGGTACATTTTGGAAGGATGCTGATAAGCTTCGTCTTTGTGGATGGAGACCAAGTGCCCTCAGCAGCCTGGAGTGTTCTTTTCTGTGGTCAATGACTAGGGTTGACTGAGAGCTGAGCAGAGAGGGATTTGTGCTATGAGTGACAGCTCAGGCATTTGAAAAGTACAGTACAGTATGTGAAAATGTTTATGAATGGAACCATGAGCTGATTGGTCTATATATACTTGGCTGGAGAGGTTCTGTTTTATGTCTAAGGAGAGAGAGTCCATTAGTAAGAGCTGTGTAGTAATTGATGTTTTATTTGTATTAGTCAGTTAGTAAGAGCTGTGCATTTGTGATGTTAGATACAGCTGTGACTTAGAATGAGCGTGGACTCTTAATGAAAAGGCTATGGATAATAGTTTAGGTTTGATAGTACTAGTGTCAAAGCAAGAATCTGTTTATCTGTAAGGAGCAAGAATTCTGTAAAAGTATCAATAATTTAATTAAGAACTTATGATTATATACAAAGAAACTGACAATTTGAACAGTACAGTATTCTTAGACTTGGTAATGTATAATGTATAATTATACTGATTAATGTATAAGTATAATTCTTATACTTGTTATTCTTTTACTTGTTAATGGGACCTTTTAATTCCTTTGTGCTTTTTAAAATATACTATTTTTGTTGTTTACAAACCCTGCATATTATTTTTATAGATGGCAATCATAAGATATGCCCACATTATACCACTTATCAGTGTTATGTCTGATTTGTACTTCAAGAAAAATGTTTGTCTGGGGACTCTAACTTGTCAGTTATGGAAGGAAGTGATCACCCGAGGCTCTCCCATCTGTCCATTAAGTGTGAGAAGTTTTTAACCCCAAACAGAATATCACTTGTTCTCAATTTGTTCATTCTCCAGGCATCGCCTTTGCCCATAGGACAGTTCAAAGGAAAGCATAAGCGAATCTCTGACTCGTTTGTCTAATAATTTATTTGTAATTTGAAAGATGTTTGTTTATCGCCCATCTAACAAGAATGTTCCTCTAGGCAGTTTATTCTACTAAAAAGACAAAATAAACATATATACCACCCCAACACCCCAACATATATGAAACAAAGTAAGAATAAATTATTAAAATAACATATAAACCCAACATTTAATGGCGGGGGGGGGGGATATCAGTCAGCAGAGGGAAAGATTACTGTGAAGCAGGATGTTCACAAATGCTTCCATATGCAACTCAGCCTTAGCCAATTTACAGATGGAGGGAGTCTGGTGAATGTCAGGTGGAAAGGCATTCCACAGTTATGGGGCCACCACTGAGAAGGCCTGATTCCTAGCTGCAACCTTCTGAGCTTCCTTGGGGGTAAGCAACTGGCCTGACCTGGGAGGACCAACTTGTCATCAGAGATGCTCATCAGGTATTAGTTTAGTTTACTTTAGTTTAGTTTAGTTTAGTTTAGTTTAATTATATCTTACCAACAATTAGTATTAGGCACTACTCTGGGTGGCACCGAATTCCTAAACTCTTTAGAGCTTTATATTTTAATATTAGTACTTAGGGTTAAGTGCAAAAGCCTAGAATAATAATTGTGGTATCAAATCAATTCTGACTTCTAGTGACCCTTTCCAGAGTTTTCTAGGCAGAGAATACTCAGAAGAGATTTCTCATTCCCTTCTTCTGGGGGTGCCCTGAGATTGTGCAGTTTGCCCAAAGCCACACAGGGTGGCTCTTCTGGGTTACACAGTAGGGAACTGAACTCCTAACTTGTAGCTCCACAGCCAAATACTAACTCACTGGGTTATCCAACCAGAAAGATACAAAAAGAATGTTCAAGCTGAGAGCTAGCAGCATAATGTCATGTTCTTATCATGCAGCTGCCCATTTCCTGTCAATAATTAAATATACACACTATGGCTTTAGAAATTACATAAGTTTTCTCTTACAAGTACTGTACTAGAGTTTCCCACTACAGTATTTTAATTTTGGCTGATAACACCCCTTGGGAAGGGGCTCTGCTCAACAGCAGAATATCTAAGTTTAAAGAGAATGAAAGAGATTTTAGATTTAAAGTAATAATAATTACAGACTCTCTTCAGAGAAAAGGCCAACATACCTTGGTGAAGTTAAACATTAAGAGCATAAAAAGAGCCTGGATAGATCAGTCCAAAGGTCCATTTAGCCCAGAACTTTGGTTTCAGTTTTAACTGGTGCTACCAAGAAATTTACTAGCAAGATTCTCCTTTGTCATTTCATAGAATCAAGAGGCCTTTTAGGCAGTGGTGGGCTCAAAATAATTATTACTACCACACTCTGGGTGTGGTATGGTGGGCGTGGTATGGTGGGCGTGGCCAGGGGAAAAGCCCTTGTTGCACCCAAATTAGGACTACAGTACAGGTACTTTATTTCAAAACTTGGATGGATGGAGCCAGCTAGAATTTCTGCTACCGGTTCTGGCGAACTGGTGCAAACCTGGTGATGCCCACCACTGCTTTTAGGCTATTGAGTCTAATCTCCTGCTCAATGTTCAATTAGCCCCAAATATGCCACAAACTCCCTCTGAACATGGGACATTCTTAACTACCATGATTAGCATTCATTGATAGATCTGCCTCCCATTAACTTGTGAGGGAGGGAGAGCACACTGTCTGGGCTAGCAGCCATCTTATGACAGTGAACCACACACGTAGATCTATGGATCGTGTTAAAATGGGACAAAACAGGACAGGTGTACAGTATTTATATGTTATTCGGAACAGTGGCAGCTGATACTTATTGAGCTTGATAGGCAGAGTCAGAAATTATACATGTTGCTGGAAGGGAAGAGTAATGTACCAAAGCAAGAAAGTTGACAACTTGAGTCACATTTACTCTTCCTTCTCCCCACCCCCTGCCCCTCCACCCCTACCCCTTCCTCACAGACACCCGTAATGAGATGATTTCAGGAACTTACTAGGAAGAAAGCAAAAGAGAAGCCTTGCTCCTCCAATTTGCACAAAGGCAAAGGGTCAGTAGGTTGGAGATAACCTGACTTGTAGTGGGGCAAGGCCCCATCAGCTCTCAAGGACAAGCAGCCACTGCTTGCTACTATACTACTACGGAACTGAATGTAACAAGTTAAAAGCAAGAAAATAAAAAGAAAGGATTTTGCCTGAAGCGATTAGTAGAGGTAGATAATACTGTAATAATTTTTGTGTCAAATTATTCTGGGTTGAAAGGATTTTTGTTGGAGAAACTCCGCTCAGGGGACGTCTGAATGAGGCTCCTTTCATGTCCCCAAGATCTTAAAGAATATAATTTTTAAATCACCTCATACTTAATAGGCAGTTCTAAGTTGGAGATGTTGGGGATGAATTTCGCTGGGTTGCTTCTGTGAGAGGTGATGATGTGAATGCATTAGACAATTGAGGCAATGTAAGGTTACAGGGCATGATTTTATTATGAAATCTAGGTTTTACCCCATATCTGAAAATTGCCCCTTTTAATTATGTTTTAAATATTTTTATTTTCAATAAAAACTGTATTACTCTTTATTTTTCATTTGCCCTCCACGTCAAAGTTAGGCTTATGTATGCACAAAGCACTACACTAAGACACACTCATTCACAGTATTTTGCAGACAAATAACTGCAAAGACTTATTTTTAACCATTATTCAAAGGATCGCAATTGCGATCGTTTAAGCTCCGCAAATGCCATTCACTTGAATACGGTAAGAGTAGACTAGGGCTCCGATCTGGAAGCGGAGCTTCAGCTGACGAGCCTATGCAATTGTATTGGCAGTAGACCGGCAGCAGGCCACCTCATCGTTCAACCACATGGCAATAGACTGGGCTTCAAGGAGCTCAAGGAGCGAGGCAGAGGATGAAGCACTTATGCCGGCCTGAGACCAACCTGGGCAAAATGAAGCTCAGTAGACCAGGGCAATTCAGAGAACGGGAGTCTGTATTTTGAAGACAGGTAGACTGATCCAATTTTGTGAACAAGGTTTTTAAAAATTGACTGCAGAGTAGACCACCTCAACTTCGAGAACAATTTTTTTAAATAGAAGGGACAAGCAGAATAGACCAGAATTATGTCCTCAAATGACCTACGAGCTTACATGAATGGGAATCCAAATATGGTACTTCAAAGACTTCAAAGGCTAGATGCTTACAACAATGTATCCATTTTGATCCATTCCAAGAACTTTAGAGAAACAGGTACTTTCTAGGATTCTTAGACAGCACCATGATAAAAATTGGGAAAGACAGAGGAGGGGATCTAAGAATGAAAGTTAACCATTTAAATGTTGAATTAAACTTTAAAATAATTATTAAAAATCATGTCTTCACTCCCTGAGCTTGCCTGAGCCCCAGGATCGGTTGACCAGTCAAGGGCCAGTGGCAGAATGGACTGGGGAAAGGTATCCTCGGGAGTAAGCCAGTAAAAGGTTGTTTATTTCTGATTGGCTCCAACTTAAAAAGTGTGGGCTTTTTGAAATTGGATTTCTCCCTGCCTCTTCTCCTGCCTAAATGTCAAGCACAGCTGCAGCGGCAAAGTAAATTTAAGGCTTTAAAATGATTTAAAAGTAATTGCAGTTTGAATTAAAATGCAATTTCCCCATCTTTGGAGCCGTGCTTGACCATAGGCATGGTGAACTTAACCCTTTCATCCCTGATTGAATTTTTATTGGCGATTGTAATTAAAATGTTCCAAAAATCATTAAAAAATATAGTAAAATGATTTTAACATGTTCTATTTTGTATTTTCAAAGCAAGAAACCTTCAAAATATTTTCTTTAATTTTGAGCCTGCGTCTGCAGACCCAAGAGGTGTACCACATTACAAGGGAAACATTCAATTAACACCTGATGCCCGAAGGCGACACACCCATCTCCAAACTTCCTGAAAGTCTGTAGCAAATACCACAGTCTTGATTGCTTTAGAGATTATTCTTTCACTCTGTTGTGTGCGTCTTTCTTGTTTCTGGGGTCTGTAATTAACATATGTACATAATGCTGGTTGGGCTTTAATGGGACTGATAGGATAGGATTATGTGGGTAGGAAATGTCTGAGTATTTCATCAAGTAAAGATCCAATGATGCTGACTGGTCAACCGTACATTCCGCTTCGGACGTGCAATGTTCCTGATTGGTTCCTGTCTTCAAGCCGAGCATGCTCATTGGTGACAAGCTCCATAAACAAACTCTGCCATTGATTGCTGCTTTACGTTCACCTCTACCTAATCCCCCAACCTCCTCCCACTATTCTTTCCTGGAAATTGTAATCTTTTACAATTACTATATATTTGCACAAATACTTACAATTGTAACCCAAAATTGACTTACTAATTTATGAAATGACCACCTGCTGCAGGGTTATTGTTTCTTTGTAAAACCTTTATTGTAACTGTAGATAGATGATAGGATTAGTCTGTATTTGTAGAAATGTATCAGAAGACTTCTCACTCTCAAAATGTAGTTAGGGAAACCCACGTTTAGATTTTTGTAGCAGGCAAGGTTGAGAACTGTCTTTGACCAGCAGTAGGTCACTGTTGGTTAAATGCATATTCAATAAACCTTCTTATTTTAGCCTGAAATTCAAGACTCTGGGGTTCCTGGGGTTCTGCCAGTGGAAGAACTTTTTGAATTAAATTAGGCATCCCAGTGGTTTACAGGTCTATAGCTGTTTAGACCTACAACAGAGAAAAAGGGATAGCCATTTTTTCAGGTTACACAGTTTATGCTACCCACTGACTTCAGTGAATGAGCTGAGCTGGGAAAGACTGCAGCAGAGGATAAGCAAAATAATTCACCCACCGGTATCAGAAAATTTAGACCAAATGAGAGAGGGCATTTAATCAACTTTTCATGATTGCCTAATTGATCCCACACACACACACACACACACACACCTGGAATTATATCCTGAACACACCTTTGGAGGGCTTGAGCCACCTTGTTGATATTCCTTACTCAGTTATTAGCATTTCAGTCGCATATACTACAATAAGCTGGGACCTGGTGCTGTCACATCTTTTCTTGTTGATAGCAAGTTTGATGGAAGAAATCCCCTTTGCAGAAAGGCTTGGTTTTGTCAATGATTTAGAATTCACCTAAGTTCCAAGGACCTGCCTCTTACATCTCAAGAAGGAAGAAAAATAAACAGAGGTGTGGCAAGATCAGGGTTTGAATTGCTCAACAACCTCACCCTGGTTCAGGGACTACGATGTGAACACCCTGGGAAAACCCGAAACACGCATCAGGGACCAATATTTTCTAATAGGCATGAATAGTCTCCGTCTCCCTTTCCATCTGGATGCTACTTAACCCTTGGCATTATCCAGGAAAAGAAGGAAGGACATGAGGAGGTATGGTTATATTGTCCACAATGCATTCACTAATGGTTCGTCCCTTGTGAACCACCATGTCAACAAAACAGACTCTGGATGACAGGAATTGGCACACAGGTGTCAGTTTTGTATTGTGTGCAATCATCACACCACTACTCATCTTGCTTACTTCAAAACAGACTAGCCCACAATGAAACAGATTCTAGGTCAGCTTAAGTGCTGACAATTGGTTGCCTAAAACCAAATTACCTCATTTGTAGGTTTCAGCCAAAAGCAGGATCATATTTATGTCTACTTCATTAGGCGTTCAGCACCACCAGGTGTTCTGTCTGTTCTTCATTATTACTATGAAATGATAGGTTATCTTTAGCCATTGGGCACTCCAATGCTGCCTCCATATCCCAGAAAGTTGGAGACCACGGCTCTAGATTATGCTTTTGTTTGTTTAAAATATATTATAGTTACACAGAAACATCTGTAGAACACGTTTGTTTGGATTCTTTTTTTAATTAGCAACATAGCATTTTGCATTACAACATTTTACAAAATTACACAACACAATAAGAAACAGTGTTCTAGGGAAATATGTCACATTGGGGAGAAAACAGCAGAAAGGAAAGAAAGCAACACATGATAGGGGAAATTAAAGATAATCTCTGTGCACTGTTACAAAGAACTCAGCATTCAAGAGGGAAATAGCTAGGAGATTCTCCAGCCACCTCCCACACTTTTCTTCTTTTGCTTATTTCGTGTGCACTATTCTGTCCTGAAATTAAGCAAACACAAAACAAACCACTTGCTCCTTATCCATTAACCTCCCAGATTTGCCTTTAGCTCAGGAAATTTAGCAATATTGAAGGGGAGAATCATATGTTGGTTCCTTATTCTCTCTGGGCCTCCTTTCTTGACAAGATAGACTCTGACCTTTTCCTGGCCAAAGAAGGTCACCAGAGATATCTGGTTAACTTATCTCACGCTGTCTTGGCCCAAGGACAGTCCTTCATGAAGCACTTAGAGATTTATTTCTTCAAGCTTTGTATTGTTGGACAGTCTGTTGCATTACCAGACTGCATAGTCAATGACCTTCCATATCTGGTGGAAAGCATGACACCACAGTTACCAAAGGGAGAAGGAGACATTGGGGCACCCCATAGTCCACTTGACTCAGGTAAGGTGAGAGACATACCTTTGCCTCCTTTCCTTTTCTGAACAGTTATGAGATCCATTGCTTGATGTCCCTATTTTCCCTATTTGGCTTTTCTTCATCTTTCCTATGATTCAACTCAGGTGTTCCATCTGCTCATACCTGTGTCCATTTCTGTGATTTGAAGTGGCATCTGGACACTTGAGGCAGGGTTGACTTTGGTGACCAACTTCTTGCTTTTCCACCATTCTTTCCGGCACAGGATGCTCAGCTATTCATGTTGAGCCTCCTTTGGAACCAATCAGAAGCAGCCTTCCACATTTCACTCTCTGTACAGATTATTGCTCAGAAAAGTAGGTAAGAAGATCAGCCAAGACTAGCCCCAGTCTCTCTGTCTTCCTTTCCTGTAACCCAGCCCCTTGGGCAGTTGGACTTTTCATTTGGTCATAAATCGTCAAGAAGGTGCCACAGAGTAGAAATCAGGTGTTACGTGATTAGCAGTTGGCACATAGAGTTTGGTGATGGAAAAGCTGGAGGCACCAGGAACTCGTAAGTTCTGTAATCAGGTCTCCATGCTGCCTTCCTATGTGTTCCAGTTCCATTCTCATTCAAGGGGCTCTAAAGAGAAGGTAATATCCAGCAGCTTCCTCCTTTTTGACTGTTGTGGGCCCCAGGCCCTATAACATGCTATTTAAGCTGCTTTTCTCCAAATCCCAGTGGCCCCATTCAGAAAACATAGATTTTTACCCTGATTCACCATTGAGTCTAACGCACAGTCTGTAACAGTCTCTACAGCAGAAGTTGAGTTGGCCTTCTGAGTGCAGTATTGGGCTTGCAGCTAAGAATACTATTTGGATGCTTTGCATTGGCTTGCTCATAGTCTCCTAAAGGTGTACGCTGCTTCCTATTGATTTTCACTGTTCCAGAAACTATTAAGTAGACCCACAACAAGGCAAACACAGACCATTTGTTAAAATAGCAGCCCAGTGTTTATAACATATAATTTTTTGGACTACAGCTGATTTTTAAAGTAAATGGTGACTTTCTCTGCTTAGCTCAGGACATGAGCAGCTTTTGCTGGCTGACTAGAATTGCAAGCCAAGAGTGTTCTCAAGTCCTCTTAGCAGAGAGAACTGCGGTGGCTCAGTGGTTAAGAAGCTCGCCTTGTTAGCTGGAAGGTTGGCAAGTTGGCAGTTCAAGACCCGAGTACTGTATGACAGGACGAGTGCTCGTATCTGTCCCACCTCCTGCCAACCTAACAGTTCGAAAGTAAGAAATTGCAAGTAATTAAATAGGGACCACTTTGGTGGGAAAAGATCTTAGGGACATGAAAGGAGCCTCATTCGGGCGGCCCCTGAGCAGAGTTTCTCCAACAAAAATCCTTTCAACCCAGAATAATTTCTGACACGAAATTATTACAGCAAGCCTTCCGTTTCCTGGGCTGCCTTTCCTTTCACATAGGTCTTACCCTTAAAGATTTCTCTACCAGCAATAATATCTCCTCCTCTCTTCCACTCCACAAAAGTACTTGCCCAAGCAGCTATGCTCCTTGCTTTGAGACCCTTCTGCTTGCTTCTCAAAACCCAAGATAATAAGTGACAGTGAATGTGTCAACATCTGGCTGAAAATTACAATTATCAGAGGTCAATTTTTCACCTGTTTTGTCTTGGTTTCTTTTACACTACGAGACTCTTCAAGGACTGGTGCCAATATTAGGTCTATTCTAGTAATAACACTTGTCCTGCCCACACCAAAATGTTGGGACACAGAAAACAGTGAAAATCAGTTGATGCAAATCTGTCTCTGCATCTAGTGGTCTTCTTGCATGTGAATTGCTAGGTAACGGTAACGGTTTCCTTTCGAAAGCCAGTTGTATCCGACTCTAGCGTTCAGTGCTCATCTCTATTTCAAAGCCAAAGAGCCACACTGCAAGCTTCTGCAGACATTTATGTGGTCATGTGGCAGGCACACGGAATGCTGTTACCTTCGCACTGAAGTGGTCCCTATTTATCTACTTGCAATTTCTTGCTTTCGAACTGCTAGGTTGGCAGGAGAATTGCTAGGAGACCTCATAAAATGTAAGAGGAGCCCTACTGTTCTGCGGTATTTAAACTATGTCTGCTAGAAAAGACATACAGTACTGTATTTGAAATGTGTACCTGTATATGGTGTTTTGAACATCTCTGTGTAAACAGAGCATGGAGAAAACAGGTCCATTTCCCACACCTCCTGGGCACATAGATTCATGATGGTACAGGGCATATGAGACAGCCTCTGGCTTATTCACTCTCCCTTTGGCAACAAGGCATTCACAAAGAGAAGTGCAAGTGACAAAAGGCAGCACTGGTGTACATAGTGTGTAAAACATGATGTGCAGTTCTCTGTGGGTGGTTCATGACCAGAACAAGGGGACACTCCACCCTGAACTGGCTGGCAGGCGAGTCACACCACAGCTGTTTGGATCAAGAACTACCACTGTTTATCAGTCATTAGGTTTCCATCCCTTCAAGCCACAACCATTTATAAGAAATTAAAAAATAATAATTGTATACTAAATATCTTGCACATATACCATATGTTACTAGGAAAAACTAGAAGGCAGGAAAAAACCATGAATTAGAATGGCAACAGGGCCTTGCTTTATTTGATTTTGACATATGTAGTGACCTTCCCACCCTTGTCAAGGGTCCAGTTCTGGAGGGAGGGGAGCCACCACTGATGAGATAAGCAATGTTGTCTAATCCAGCTGTCATCATTTGTGCTCCAATCAACCTTGCCAAGTACCTGGGTGTGCCTTGCAAGGGGAATATCTTGATATGGCTGCTTGATGAGTATCTTGGGTTTTATGTGAGTTTGCTCAGGGTTGGTTCCTGGACCCTGATTTGAAGGAACTTGATTTCACCTGGGGCATGTGTTGATGCAGAACAAAATATAATTGCAAGTGTGGCATTCTCATACTAAATGGATTTGTTATGTAAATTTCCAACATGCCACCATGGGTAAACATTCATATTGATCTGTCTGTTTATTTCAAAACAAAGTCATTTCTTTCAAAACAAGCAAGAAAAAAACAACAATTTGTCCATTATAATAATTTCATGTCAGAAATTATTCTGGGTTGAAAGGATTTTTGCTGAAGAAAACTCAGCAAAAACTCAGCTCAGGGGACACCAGAATGAGGCTGCTTTCATGTCCCCAGGATCTTTTCCCACCAAAGTGGTCCCTATTTATCTACTTGCAATTTCTTGCTTTCGAGCAGCTAGGTTGGCAGGAGCTGGGACAGAGACAGGCACTCATTCCATCATGCAGTACCCAGGTCTCAAACTGCCACCTTGCTGGCCTTCCAGTTAACAAGTTGAGTGTCTTAACCACTGAGCCACCACAGTCCATTAAAACTGTGGGAATGAGATATTCCTCTAGTGTGTGCGTTTCAACAAAGCAAAACAAGCATCTTACTATAATTCCTCATAAGCTGTTCTAGAGAGCCAGGATCCTTGTGAACTACGCACCCATGTTTACCCACCACACATTCAGGGAAACGTGTGTTTCCAGCTACTGCAAGAACTTTTCCTCAGGCCCAAATCCTTCTAAGCCCCACACACGAGTGATGATGCTTGCAAATGAATCTCATGCTTACTTACCAATCATCAGTTGCAAAAATAAAAAAGCTACACATGGAAATGAGGAAAGTTTGTGCTATAAGTGAAAGTTTTTTATTAACTAAGGGTGATCAGCTTTTAATTACACACTAGCTGATAGAGTAATTTAACCCTGTGTGTGATTCTGACCAAAAGGAAAATTAACTACACCGGTTTACTACTTCATTCTACAGTAACTACAGTTAAAAGCACCTGTTATTACTTGGTTTATATATTTTTAAGTTTAATATTCATGGAAGTCTTGTTTAATATAGATTATGAATAAAAGTTTTGCCAAAATAAGATGTAAATAAGACTTTTTTTGTACTCTTCAACAGGAAGCACTAGTTTTAACCACATAGAAGAATACAAACATTAAGTTTAAGAATAAAAAGGATAGGACAAAGTATATTTTATTTACCCTAAGATGATAAGTGAGACACAAACTAGGGCCTTCCTCAAAGACATTTCAATTTTTTAAAGTAAGTATGCTCATTCTTGAGAAATGAACCCTCAAGTATAACTTAATATCAAAAGGACAGTATCTGATTGCCCCATGAGGGTCACTTGGGCACTAAACTGAAAGGTAACACGCCAATCCAGCTGGTTCCAAGGTGGTTGGTACAGTAGGGACGCTACTGAGCAGGAGTTCATTTGACCTGTACAAAATCTTCTGTATAGCCTTCTAATTTAGGAAACAAGGGGTGAGAAATGATTGAAATGTGAAATTACATAGTGGTATCCCCAACATGTTCATCTACCTTGCACCGGGAAAGGGGGGGATGATTGTTGATTCAAAACACAAGACAATCATTGAGAGCCTTATGGGACGCATCCACCCACCCAAACTACACTCACATGTTCCTGAGTTAACCACAACATTCCTCAGAATCTCAGACACAGCCCTGAAGTTGTGGTTACATCACCCTGACACATCCCAAAAAAATTCTGTTGTGACCTTGCTTCTTCCTTTTCTCCTGAGGCACTGCTGTACACAATCTGCAGATAAATCACTCGAAAAGGAAAGTGCTCACTCAGACTTTCCTTGGAGATGGACACTGGCTTCTGATCAAGAGGTCTTTGCAATATTAAATAGGTATTTAAAAAGTTTGCAATCAACAGGAAAAACACTTCACACATGCTCAGAAACACTGTATACTCTGGCCACTGGAAATATGTTACAAGGCATAGTCCTATCTCAAAGAAAATCTTGTTCCATTCAGTCCAAACTTAGACATTGATTTTTTTGTGTGGTTATGTCATAAAGTGCATGCCTGGCAGCAGTGGTCTCTCCCCTTTAATGAATATCAGTCCTTCTTGAATACCGTTTGCCAACTGCTGAGTCTTTAGGAACATGAAGGCCAATATGTTCACTTCAGAATGACTCTCTGGCATTGTCTTGAGAGCTGAGTTAAGGCAGATGTTTCTAAGTGACTCATAGAGCTTTTTTTTTTGAGACAGACAGGCAGCACGTTGGGACCACCACCCATTGTGAGTAATTTCATCTTGGACTTTGGCTTTATAGATACCAAAAGCCCTTGTGAATATTGTAACAGCACTGAGCAACAGAAAGTAAACAGCATCGCCCTAAAGGCATTTACTTCACTAAGAGCCTTTGGCTCAATGAGGTATACAGATTTGTATACAATTCTTATGCCCCAAGTCTATTTTATTGGGATTTGTTAAGAATTCTGTGCCTCACCATATTTGGTGAGAGACTCTTATACCGTAGGTATCATGTACTGTATTATGCTGTAACTCTACACTTAATTTTGTTTCGTTCTATAAGTCTAATGATCAAAGTTATGCTAGACAAATGGCAACTTCACAAGAATATATAAAGCAGTGGTTCCCAGGGTGGAGGCCACGCCCCACAGGGGGACTTGCATTCCCGGAAGCCTAAGTCAGTACATTGGCTGATCAGTGCTTTGGGGAATTGACTTATGCTTCTAAATCCAAAAACCAAATTTTGGGAAACACTGATCGCTACAGTTAAAATATCTCAGCTCTATAATATTCTCTATAGCATAGGGACCACTGGGTTTTTACAAAGGAAGTTTCAGTCTCATAGCCCAAGTGTCTTGCTAGATTTCAAGGGATCTCTGAGAGTGCTTGAACTAAAGGTGGGAAGGGTCAGGCACTTCTAGCTTATCTCTTCTAGTGGTTGGGTGGGGAATGATCTGGTTAAAACTGAAGGGAGTTGATAGCTTCTGGATGTTGTTAAAGGAACCCTGCCTCTTATCCTCCACACAAGAACATTGAAGCACACTTCTTGGACACCATGACACATCTCTGGCTGTAACTAGGACTTCGGGGATACCCAAAGGCAATTTACAGCAACTCCAGTTGTTGCACATGACACAAGCAGTAGTGGGATTCTTCTTTTTTTTTTACTACCACACTGTGGGCGCGGTATGGTGGGCATGAAACCCCTGTATTGGACCCAATTTAGGACTACAGTACTTTATTTCAAAACTTGGATGGGCGGGGCCAGCCCAGTGGTGGGCATCAGCAGGTTCACACCAGTCCACCAGAACCGGTAGCAGAAATTCTGGCTGGTCCCCACCATCCAAGTTTTGAAATAAAGTAGTTCTAATGCAGGTGCAAGGCAGGGCTTTCCCCCTGGCCACACCCACCATATCACGCCCACAGTGTGGTAGTAAAAGTTTTTTAAGCCCACCACTGAGCCAGCCAGAATTTCTGCTACGGGTTCTGGCAAGCTTGTGTGAACCTGCTGAATCCCACCACTGGACACAAGCCCTTGTGTAGTTTTAAAAATGGCATCCATGCACACTTTTTAAAAATGCAGTAAGGCAAGCTAGCCAGTGTTAAGTGGCTTCCCAGCTACTGACAGTGCTTGGCTTCGGCCAGCAGAGTCCTCTCCATTTGATGTTGGCAAAAAATTGAGCTGCCACCTGGCTATTGTTGGGAAGCTAGGGACATTGTACTTGGTGCATGACAGGGATGCCCAAACTATGACCCATGGGCCGGATCCAGTCCCCGACACAAATTCATCTGGCTCCCACCGCCCTTGCTGCTCCTGGAAGTGGAAGTGAAACGTGCCCGGATGGGTGTGTTTTACTTCTGCTTCCAGGAGCGCCAAGGGCAGCATGGGCCAGATGAATTGACGTCGGGTTTGGGCACCCCTGGTTTAAGCAGAGAAAATGACAGCCTGAAAATCTATCTCATCCTGTTGCAAAACAGATAGCAAGGCACGTTTTACTTCCGCTTATGGTGAGAGGAGCCACATAACTGACCTGCTGAACCACATGACCGACCAGCTGAACATGTTACTGGCCTGTGGCCTGAAAAGTTTTGGCATCCTTGCTGTAAGAGAGGGAGGAAGCAGCTCCATTTTTGCCCCGTGTTGATGAGGTGATTTGTTCTCCCAACCACAGCACAGTCAGTAGCAGCAGGAAGCCCCCCAGTACTGGTCAGTGGGACAGTCAGTAGCTACTCCACATCTTGCCTTAATATGAGGAATTGCCTTAAAGCAGGATGCAGAAAAGTGATGGTTTCAACTTGAATGCCTCCAGTGTTGGAGTGGTCATCTCCTCCCAAGGTCATTGGTTCCATTGTTGTACTGCTCTAACTGCTGTAGCAATTAGCACATTCTCCCCCATATTCGAATAAAATCCCATAACTTGAGCCCTGCACTCTGGGATGATCAAAAATAAACCCTGCCTCTCATCTTTAGGACAATCTTTCAAGTACAGTACTGTATTCAAAAAGTGCTATCATACTCCTATTCAGTCTTCTTTTTTCAAGGCTAAACATGCCCCGTTCTTCCAGTCTTTCCTCATAGGACTTGGTTTCCAGTCCCCTGATCATACTTGTTGCCCACTTCTGAACTTGTTCCAGTTTGTCTGCATCATTCTTGAAGTGTGGCATCCAGAACTAAACATAGTACTTTAGAAGAAGCCTAACTAGTGATCAATAAAGTGGGAACTAATACTTCATAGGATTTGGAGACTATCCTTCCATTAATGTAGCAAAAAATAGCATTGACTCATATTCAGTTTGTGGTCCACAACAATTCTAAGATCCTTCTTGAGTGTAGTATTTACTGAGCCAAGTATCCCCTCCTCTGATTGTGCGGCCACGTGATTGTCCGTCTCCCCCAAATGTAAAACATTGCATTTATCCCACTTAAATCTTTCATTCTGTTGTTTTTAGCCCAATGTTTGACCCTATCAAAGTCTTTTTGAATTTTGTTTCTATCTTACAGGGTAGAGTATTAGCCATTCCACTCACTTTCTTTAATTATAACACTGTGCATCCTTGAAAGGTGTTATTCTAGTTTTTCCTATGTATCCGACACATTGTTACACTTATTCCAACCCATGAATTGGTTGCAGGATTCTTGGCTTTAACCAGAGAAAGGTCTCTTATTCCCAGAATGTTTCCAGCAGGCTTTGTAGCTGGTGTGCGCTAAACTCTGAATGGTCTGTAATTACAGTTGTAAGCAGACTTTTCTGTGACCTTAGCAGACAAAACATTCTGCTTTTTCTCTCTGCAGTTTGGGGACAATTACAGCCCTAAAATCCTAGAACACTTTGATTGCCTGAGATTTGGGAAAGACCTCTTGCTCAGCAGGATTCTAATTTTGGATTATATCTTTCAGCATTGCTCTTCCTTTCCGTCCCCTGCTTGGCCATGCTGGGCAGGAATTCCAAATGTTATAGTTGAATTTTTTGGAATAGTAGCCATGTTAGTCTGTGGTTCAGGCATATCAGAAAACAAAACAAAATAAACAAAATAAAAAACACTGTAGCACTTTAAAGACTAACTGCTATATTTTTATTGTTAGCTTTCGTGGATCAAGTCCACTTCTTCATACAAAGAGTAAAACTTACAGGCATGGTTTTTATACACCAAAAATACATCTTGCTTGACCACACCCTTCTCCCTTTGCTTTGACCCACTGAATTTGGTGTTGTTGTTGTTTTTTGAAGGAAAGGTTAGAAAGAAAGTGTGTGGTTTTGTTTTAAACCTTCATAGAAAATGTTTCTGAAGTCCTGTCCAAATTGTATAAGTATCAAAAGAAAGGTTATTCTGTCCTCTTTCAAGCACACTTTAGGTCACTTTGAACAGTAGATCTTTTTTTTGTTGGATCACCACCAAACACCTCCCCCTCCCCGGCAGAAATGTCATTTCAACGAGTCACATTTTTCCTCAATCTCTTTTTTGTGGATTTCTGCTTTGGCATCATTTTTCTCCACATGTTGTATGTGAACTGTATCCACCTTGGAAAGTTGTCATATTCGCTTTTAAAATTGTTTTCCCCTCCTTTTGGGGGGTTTGTGTGACCTCTTTTTAGTGGTTTTTTTTGTAAAACACTTCATAGATTATGTTTCCGAAGTCCAATTCCAAATCTGAAAGTGTCCTCACAAAGTTTAATCTTTCCTCTTTCAAACACACTTTGGATCATCTGAATTGTTTGGGTAGTTTTTCTGCTAGCCCCACGACAACTGATCCCCCTAGCAAAACTGTCACTTTTCCGATGCTACTTCCAAAAGTGATGAAATCATCGCTTTGCATTTTCAGCTTTTGTATTCTACCAATTCTTAAAGTCGCTGAGATGCTCTTTCAAATGGCCTAACCCTTATTTTCGTGGTGCCTTAGTTTTGGTGTTACAGCTTCTCAAAAGTACATGATTTTCATTACATTGCAAGAGCTGTCAGACCAGCCAACCGAAAGGTAAAGACGTTCATAGAATTCACATCAAAAGAGGGCCTTCAGCAAGTCCTGAGTCAAAATAGAGGGGCAAGACAGAAGGGAATCAAAAGAGAAGCCACCAAATGTTTGCCTTTTTGAGAGGCTGTCCTGGAAAAGCTGGGGATTTTTCTCTCCTTGCTGATTTCTGACCGAAGGCTCTCCCCACTATAAAAGGACTGAGTCACTCCATTTGTAACCCTGCCTTGGCAGGCACAGCCTTTAACTTTTGGCCTCTTTAGGAAGCAAATTCCTGCCTCTGAGGTGGAGTTTCCTGTAGGTGAGGAAACAAAGACCTTACAAAACTGGAGGGAAGCTGAGGTATGACTTGCTGGAGGCAATGAGTCCTGACATGTAGGTGAAAACATGCCAACTGATTCCCAGAAAGAACTGGCTGGAAGCAGCTGGGAGGAACAAGTTGAAACTGTAGCGCAGTGCAACGTTTATTTCTCTAACCTACCCTACTTAGTTTTATGCATGGAGACTCCAGTTTATGTCCCACTGTGCTTATTCCTACAAGCAAATGTGCATAGGATTGCCAATTATTGACATTTGTAAAAAGGAGTTCCAGCAGGAGACATGTGGCTGAATGCAGGACAACGAAAACAAGTAGGATTCGTTACCTTTTGTTGTTGTTGTTGTTCAGTCACACAGTGAATTCTGACCCTTTGAGACCCCATGGGCCATAGACCATTGCTAGCCAGGCACCCCGTCCTCCATTATCATCCTTAACCCGGCCAGATCTGTGGCCATTGCGTCTACAATACCATCCAGCCATCTCATTTTCTGCCACCCCCTTCTACTTTTTCTCTCCACCTTTCCCAGCATCAAGGCTTTCTCAAGTGAATCCTCTCTTCTCATTTGGTGTCCAAAGTACTTTAGCTTCATCTTCACTATTTGACCTTCCAAGGAGTCTTTTGCTCACCTCCCTATTGTCAACCCACAGGCAAGAAAAATGTGGGAAATGGCTGGTAAATAGAAACACTGGCTATTCTGTTGTTACTGTTGAAGCTGTAGAGGCCACAGCCCTTTGCTCTGTACTCACTTCTCAAAGAAGTCTTCCTGTAAGGCACCGTAGTTACTGCCCAACCCCAGACCAAAAGCTTATCTATGGTACTGTATTGTATTCTTGAACCACAATTGGGCGTACCCTAGTAACGGCAACTTTGGTATTACCAGCTAATCTTTCTCACCCTAGGTCAGGCAAAGGGAATTGCAGAACGAACTCTCTGAAAGGTGCCTTCATTTCGGCAGTTTCACATCTGTCCTGGACACGAAGAAGAAGTATGCATGGAAATCGGGTGAGAGAAAAGAAGTTGGAAGAGGTGGGAGGGATTTGTAGTTCAAGATCAGCAGCTGATGAAGTAGTAAGGCAGTCCACACATGGAGCAATTTCCCATAGAAAATCATCTCCTCCCAAAATAACTCTTTTGTAACAAAGAACTATCATTGTGCTTTTATTCTATATCTTTTGTCTGCAAAGTCTAGCTCAAAGTGCTTCCAGATTTATCTTCTGACCAGCAACCCTACTAGAAAAAGGAGCAAAATAAATATATAAATGGATAATTTAACAATTGTCTCAGTTTGAGCTCCATAGCTCTGCAGCTATATAACTTTAAGAGACACATGAATACAACATATACCCTCTTTAATAAATATACTACCAATTCAACTACCTACATACAGTATTGTCTTTCTTTAACATATTCAATTAAAGTGTGTAGATTATTATCTAATTTACAGATGCATGAAATTGTATCCAGATATTTTCCACCTTGGAATATTCTGAATCCTGCAAAAGAGAGAAGGACAAGAATTTATGAAAAATACTGTATAGAGAAATATCCTGTTGGTGTAAATTTATGCTGGCAGAAACTAATGATGTCACCAGCTGGTGCTGGTAAAATTTTAATCTAAATTGTTAAACAGAATTTTTATTATCCTGATTTAGTTTTTGATGCTTCTTGTTGTCCTATGAAAGCCTTCGATTGCTTTAGGGTGGTGGTGATAGAGAAACTACTGGTAATACCCCAAATATTGCTGCTGATTCCAGCAGCTGTGATCCAGCAGTGGTTTTTGACAAAGGCTCAAAATCACTTACCCAGCCCCCCCCCCCCCAAAAAAAAAGACACTAGGCTCAGAGTCTAAAACCAAGGGGGAGGGGTAGACTCTACCTAATTTAAAGTTTACTGGTGCCAGCTTCTGCCAATTTAAGTTTAGCTATAGGATTTTGCCCATTATTTCATTAATGTCACTCAGTTATTTCCTTCTGCACTTCTTCTGTGTCTAGGCTAGACATGAAACTGCCAAAATGAAGGCACCTTTGGGTGGGTTCATTCTGCAGTTCCTTTTGCCTGACCTAGTGTGAGAAACATTAGCTGGCAACACAAGGTTGCCGCTACCAGGGTACGCCCAATTGTGGTTCAAAAATACCACAATCTTTGACGAGGCTCTTTCTGTATACCCTTCCTTCTGCACTGAAAATAAAGGAGGATTAATTTTAAATAATGCAGCTTCCCTCTATCTAGAGGATCTTGAAAGGCCTGCACCCCAGCCATTCTGCTTTGGAGAAACAAGGCAGATCATAATAACAGGAATCATGGGAAACAATGGAAATGATTTTCTTGTCATTCCTCTCCTGCCAGACATTGGACATATTCAAAGCTATTTTGAGTTTGAAAACAGCAGTTTTAAGCAAAATGGTTTTCAGCCAATACTTTTTCACCTTCATGCAGCTTTTTCTCCAATATATTCCCATTGAATTGTCAACCATAGAGCAACCTGTGCTTTTCACTCCTTATTCCATGGCTGAAATTTTTGATTTTGAAAAGTTCTTCAGAGATAATTTTGTATTTTCTACTGAATGCACAAAAGGAGCAGCAAAGTATGAAGTTAGGTAACACTCCTAAATACCTCTCTAAATAAGTCATCAGCCTTAGTAGTTTTAGCAAGCCAATAAAGGAATTGCCTATCATCTGACTTTCATGCTATGAATCAATCACGTGGGTAGTTCTTGTGTTTGCTACTGGGGAAAGAAGTTGGTGTGTTAATTTTGTGTTACTCAACAGTGACATCTACAGTCCAAGCCACGAAAGCTGTTTACTAGGTCTAACCCTTAATGCAGGGGTTCCCAACCTTTTCAAGCCAGGTCACGCTCTCTCAGTCAGCTTTGAGGGCCAGACAGCCGTTTTGCCCTGCCTGCAGGATGGTGGTGGTGATTTTTGTCCCAACATCTTCAAATGGGTGGCCATTTTGTTTCTTAAATGCCCTTGGAGGGTTGGGAGCCACATGAAATGGTGCTGTGGGCCAGATTTGGCCTGTGGGCCTTAGGCTGGGAATCCCTGCCTTGATGTGTCACTAAGTTATCTCTACTAGGGCTTTGGTTACCAAAGAGTGGTTTTTAAAAAGAGTTGTAGTCAAAAACACATCTGGTAGAAAAAAGTACTTATTAGCTATTCTAATTATTGAAAATACTCCTCCTATTTTGGTTACTAATTTACTAAAAACAATCTTTTAATCCTTTGCCTTTCACATAAATCCTTCTGGTGTACAGTATTATGGTAACTGAAGTTTTTTTAAAAAAAAAGATCAGTAAAACAACATAAACAGCAACTGATGATTTAAGAATTCTGATACTAAGGAAGCTGTTGTTTGCCTTGATCAATGTGTGCTTTTGGTAAATGATTGTATGAGAGCAAGCAATCCGAAACTCAATCCGGACAAAACAAATATGCTCCAATCAACCAAAAAGCAGATCATGACAGAGGGGTTCAGCCTGTACTGGATGGGGTTACACTGCCCATGAAAAGTTAGGTCTGCAGCTTGTGTGTGCTCCTAGATCCACTCTAACCCAGAATGCCCAACGAAGGCATTTGCACTGTTAAAGTTAGCACATTGGCTGTCCCCATTTCTTGAGATGTCTGATCTGGCTACAAGGTCACATGTCTTAGTTTCTTCCCATCTGGATTATTGCAACACACTCTACATAAGCCTGCCTTTAATGAGTGTTAAGATACTTTCGCTGGACCGAATGCTGTAGCCAGACTGCTTATTGGCACTGGTTATAGAGAACACAAAAACCCTGCATTACAACAGTTTCTCTGTTTTATTTGTTTACATGCCCAACCCAAAGTGCTTATTATGGCCTGTAAACCCCTATACAGCTTGGGTCTTCTAGAGCTTAGATGAAGATCTGTATTACTCTCTGTGAGCCTCTACAACTTTTAAGATCCCATAAGGAGGGTTTTGTTTCTGTCCCACCACCTTCCCAGGGTCATTTGAAGAAATGAGAAAGGGCTTTCTCAGCAGTTGCTCCCTGGCTTTGGAATGGCCTGCCCTGAGAAGCCAGGATGGCCCTCTTGTCCTTCTGGCATCGTTCAACGACCTTTCTTTTAGTCAGGAAGGTTTGTGGGCAATAAGAGGAGGGGGGTTAATTTAACTGAAATCAGAGATTTAAAAAATGTTTTTTAAAATATTTTTAATAGTGGTTTTACCATTGTTATAGCAAAAGTAATAGCAATAGTAATTACACTTCTATACTGCCCCATAGAGTTTAGTGCACTGTGTGGTTTATGGGTAATTAGCATTTTGCCCCAACAAGCTGGGTACTCATTTTACTGATCTTGGAAGAATGGAACGGTGAGTCAACCTTGATCAGGGGTCAGGATCGGATTTGCAATGTTATGTTTAATTATTTTTTTAATGTTGTTGATAGTGATTATTGTGTTGTTTTAATTGACTGTGAGGAACCTTGAGTCTTTTGGGGGGAGAAGCGAAGCATATTAAATAAATGAATAAATGTACTTTGTTACTGTTACTTTTCCTTGCTGTCTGTTATTTGTTAGTTAGTTACTTTTTTTATTACACTTATGTCCTTCCCATCTGGGATATTCTCCCATGTTCTGCTTGATATAAGGGTCTGGATGGGGGACAACGGGCTACAACTGAATCCTGGCAAGACTGAGTAACATGTGGGTCGGGGGTCCTGTGTTAACTAAGGAGTTACCATCTTTGGTTCTGGATGGGGCTAGCTTGCCTCAAACAGACCCGGTGCACAATTTGGGGGTCCCCTGGACTCACAACTCCTGCTCAAAGAGCAGGTGGCAGTCATGGCTGGGAGGGTTTTTGCATAGCTTCGTGTAATACGCCAATTGCACCCACTCCTCAACAGGGACTCCTTGCTCATGATCACCCATGCTCTGGTCACCTCCGGATTAGATTATTGTAATGCACTCTACATGGGGCTGCCCTTGATGACCATTTGGAGGCTGCAGCTGGTCCAGAACGCGGCTGCCCAGGTGGTGTTGGGTTGTGGGCATTATTCACATGCATCCCCACTGCTTGTACATGCCCATACAAGGGCTTCGTGGGCCGGATGAACTGGCATCAGGGGCCACACCCGGCCCCCGGGCCTTAGTGACTGGCTCCCTGAACCATATGATCAGCCCATGGCCCAAAAAGTTTGGGCACCCCTGTACTAGAAGGAGAGCCTTCTCCGTGTCCAACCCAGCACTTTGGAACTGCCTGCCTTTAGAGCTGCGTCTCCAGACAGACCTGTTGGCCTTTAGAAAGGGTGTGAAGACTTGGCTAGCGGGACAGGTGTGGGGCAGTGATGGTTCATTGACCCCACCCTGCTGGTTTATCTAACACCTCATACCCACTCTCTCCCTTTTAATGTCAAGGAATTGTTTTGAGCCTGTTTAATTGCTATTTTAACTGTTTTTAGATTTTAATCTGGTTTTTATGAATTGTAACTTTTGTGACTTTTATGACTTTTTGCAATCTGCCCTGAGTCACCTGTGTGCATAGGGCAGAATAGAAATTTGAATAAATAAATAAATAAATAAATAAATATCCCTTTCATGAAAACTTTGACCTCCCAGGAAGCACTGGGGTAATTTCTTATTTGTTCAATAATAATAATAATAATAATAATAATAATAATAATAATAATAATAATAATAATAATAATAATAATAATAATAATAATAATAATAATAATAATAATAATAATAATAATAATAATAATAATAATAATTCAGTGTCAGAAATTATTCTGGATTTTTGCGAGAGAAACTCCGCTCAGGAGACGCCCAGATGAGGCTCCTTTCATGTCCCCAAGAGTTGGGACAAAGATGGGCGCTCAATCCGTCATGCGGTACCCAGGTCACAAACTGCCGACTTGCCAGCCTTCAGGCTAACAAGGAAAGCTTCTTAACCACTGAGCCACTGCAGCCCCAGTTCAGTAAGCAGGTCTGAGAAATCCTAGAAAATATTCCTTCTCCCAATGAATGAAATGTAGGTGTGTATCTTTGGATAGGATCTCCCATAATTCCTGGAAGAATTATTGGGAGTTGCAATCCAAAAAAGAAAGGTACAGTCCTAGTCTTTTCATATCTCCTGATATGCTCTCCTCGGGTTCTTTCACAGACACCCCCCCCCCCAAAAAAGCTAAATCATACTAAAAGCATAAAAGAAAGAAATGAGGGTTGTTCCCCTACTTTTAAAACCACATTTCTTAAATAAACAAATAAACAAACAACCCTCCCACACAATTAATTATATAAAAAATGTTTCTATTTTATGGTTTGATGTGCCAGTGGGTCTGACCTCACAGGGATTCACATTGTGCAGGGCCACTTACCGAGTCTTTAGATTTCGAAGGGGTTTCTTCCTAATGGAGGAAATATCTAATTCCAAAAGTCTAGGGATATCTGGGAAGCCATAAGCCTCCGACCACATCACAGAGACCGGCGTTTTGGGTCCAAGAGGAATACTCAGTTCCGTGATATCTGTCTTCCACAAAGACTCTAGTTGTTCGCTGGTTGGCTCTCTGGAGGGGAAAGAAAATAATGTTCTGATGTAAAGAAAAGAAGTGGTGGAAATGAAGCAGGCCGACTCTCTTGGAGAGCACCAGCCAGGCCTCCTTATCTTTTTCTAACACTTAACGGACACAAGGCAGAGGAGGAAAGTGTCTGGAAGATAGGCAGAATAAAGCAACTGCCTCAACAGCAAATGCAGAACTTGGAGAGCAGAACTTGGTCTCCCACACGCCC